>CP053624.1:0-2400000 GCA_013177335.1 Apiotrichum mycotoxinovorans | reverse complement strand
GCTTGCTCATGCCGTCCTGATTCAGCCAGGTGAGGTTGAGCGCGACCACATTGTCGGTGTGCAGGTCCGCAATGCTGGGCCCGCACGCCGACGGGTTCTTCACGATCGGGACCGACCAGTCGTTGCCCCCGTTCACGGCTGCGCACGCCTTGTATGGCGGCATCGTGTTGTCGTAGTAGCTGAGCGTCAGCGTGAGCCACGGGTGGCGGGGGAGTGGGTGGGTGGGGGGTTGCGGCAGGTGTGTGTGCAGTGAGGAGGTTGGCACGGAGGAGGAAAACTTTTCTCAGACAACCTCGCAAAGCCACAAGACTAGAGCACGCCGAGTTCCAACGCCACTCGCAAAGATGCAAGCGCGACGACATCGGCAGGTAGGTCTTATCAAACGTCAAACACCAAACCGCCCGATGCGACGCAACCGACCATTGGATCATCGGGCAATATAGTCAACTTGCCGGCGGCACTCGCTGTCCAATTCCACTTGCCCAACCAGATGTGGCATTTGAGATGAGATAAGAGTGTCTGAGTCTGCGGGCCGAAGACAATAGACCAGTGACCGCGGTCCACAAAGGCACAAAACAAGTCGCAACGAACAAACTGTCACGCCAGCTCTGAGTGAGAGGTACGCAAGCGGCGCTCGACGCCACGCGAATGCGCATGACGAGCCGCAGCGCCATCACGCCAGCTTCTTTGCGGCGTGGAGACCCCGCCACACGTCGTGGTGCCAGCTGCGCATGGCGTCTGCTTGTCCTCGTGCGAGTGCCCACATCTCCACATCTGGGTGTTGTTGTATTTACTCACTACGTCAAGTTCATACCTGTGAAATTGAAGGCGACCCCGGGGCCCGTCACCCCGGTGTGGGCGGGCTGCACGGGCTCCTCGCTCCATGTTGGTGATGCCGACGCGGACGACGACGACGATGAAGAAACTGAAACCGAAATAGACTCGGACAACGAGGCGGTCGCGGTTTGTGATGAGCTGCTCCCCGCTGCGGAGGTCGCGTTAGATAGAGAAGCCGATGCGGAGAGTGGCTGCGCGGTGGAGGTGGAGGCCGGCAGTGGGATGGAGGCCAACGACGCAGCCCAGTCGGACGAGGCTGCGCTCGGGCCTGCAGAAGACGTCGCCAGGTCACTGTTCCCACTTGCACTCGCGCTCGCGCTCGCGCTCCCACTCGAGATCGCACTCTCACTCGCGTCCTGCCGCCCCACTAGCCCGGCGCCCAGCGCGGGCTTTGTCTCGAGCAGGGCGAGGATGAGGGCAATGAGGGTGACCCCTTTCATTGAATCGGTGGATGCGGGGTGTGGATGTGGATGTGGGGTGGGCGGGCGAAGCCGGCGGGAGCGAGTGGAGTGGAGGCAGGGGACGGGGAGGCGAGTGTGGGGGTGGAGGCCAGACGAGGCGCGAGGCGCGCGATGCGATGCAGAGGCGGAGAGACACGGAGAGACCGAGTCACGAGTTACAAGCTACGGGATGCGGGGGCGGGATGCGAATCCGATGCAGACATGCCGTTTACGTGGCTGATGGGACGAGGAAACGAGGGTGGAAGAATGTCAATTCTAAGATCAAACGAGGGAGGTCGTGGTGGTGAAACCAAACTAGGTACTAGGAACGGACCCAGGAGACGAGGGTAGGAACATCGGCATAGCACAGTAGCCTGGTAGGCAGGTCTCCAGGCTCGCGAGTCCACCCGACTTACACTGTGCGCCAAGGTCCATCTACTGAGTATTCCGTGGCGCACCGTAAGCTCAAGCCCATACGCTATACAGTGCGCTAGCTACCGCGCCACGATCTCTCCAACGACCGCGCGACCGCGTCTTCCCGCCCACGTTGCATCTCATACCCCTGCCGGCCCTGCCCCGTGGGGCTCACAACAGCGATCCATACCGAGGACCGAGGACGCTTTCCCGAATCACACCGAGCAGGAAGAAAAAAAAAAAAAACGAAGGACAAAATCCAAATTACGACAGGCGTTAACGGCGCCACACGTCCTTACGCCCTGCAGGGCCAGTCAGCGCTATTTGTGGCGTTTCTTCCGTGCTTCCCACACTGTTCGAAAATCTTTTGCAGCCCCCGTTTGTCTCGTCAGCATTCCAAGTGTATCATTTTCGAATTTTCCAACACCACCATCGACCACCGGCCACCGGCCACCCACGACGACGCATTGTCTCTCCTTTCTTATTGTTTGTCCACAGAATGCTAGTGGGTTGTCGCGGCCGAGCGAGTCGTCTCTCGGGCGGGTTAGTCGCTGGTGGGGATGGGGGAATGACCCAGACGAGGGAGACGAGCGTGACTGTGGATGCATGATGCATACATGATGCGTCGGCAGAAAATATATGTTCCAGCAGCAGCTTGGCGAGCAGAGCGGGCCCAACAGGGATGCATTCATCCACAACAAAAATGGTCTTGCAACATCGCTACCTTGTGCCTTCATGTATTTCCAGTAGTACATCCGTCTCACGTCTCGGTCTGCTCGCCGGTGTCTGTTGATGGGCCCTCGGGCCGGTCCGTGGGTGATGATGAAGCAACTGGCACGCATTTGAATCAGCTCAGCATTAGCCTGCATCGATGGTGGCATGCATCGAGTGGAGTGGAGAGGAGTGTGCTGTATGTGCCGAGCCGGGTGAGGCCGCACGCTTGTCAAAAGCCAGGGCAATACGAAGGTGGGTTGCTCTCGCATCCTCGTTCGTCCAAGACAGAAAAAAAATCTTTCCTTATTGTCTCTTTGATCCGTACCTGCTCTTCCATGGTATTTATCCAATCAACGGCAAAGGCGCTATCTTTCAAAGGACGTCATTTTCCATTTTCTTTTTCAGCCGGGAACCAGCGACCAGCCGGGGCCAGCCAATGAAAAATCTTAATCCTCAGCCCCGGGTCTTTCCCTCCACAAGTCGCGCAAATCGGCTGCATTCGTTCAGTTCGCCTGTGCGACGCGAGGCGAGAGGCGAAAGATGCAAGGGAAGCAATTACCGCCGGCAACTCGAATTACCCCTTAACACCGCTGACGAGCTCTCACAAAAGGCTGAGCCTCGCCCGCCGACCTCGGGGCTTGTTGTTACTCCAAATTCTACCGAGGGGGCGCAAAAACGACGCCATCAAATCTCAGATCAGATCATCAGGGGTGGTGGTGGGGGCTTCAAGGGTCCAAGCAGAAGAAAAAATCGAAAAAACAAAACTGACCGGCGGCGGTGGGTTTCACTTTTTCCTGCTTACTCGAACAGTTTTGCTTTGCTTTGCGTTGCGTGCGCCGGCCGGTTCCGGGCACTCTCTCACCTTGCCCGCTGTTTTGTGATGCAAAGAGATCACACGTCCGTCAAGCAGGAAAAAAATGAGCAAAGAAGCCGAGGTGGCACGTAAACGAGAAATGGCACTATATAACCTCCCGATGTATCCTTCCCCCCCACCCACCTACTTCCACCATAACAACAAAAAATTTATAGGCCGACCCGCACGACTCTACTGCCCGCCTACCACCCGTCTCACTAGTTCAATGTTCGCTACTCTGCCCCGCGCCGCGCCCCGTGCCGCCCGCCGTGCGCTGACGACCGGCGCGGCCACGCGCGCGCCCCTCGCGCCGCCGTACGAGCACACTGTGCGCTCGTCGCTTGCCGCGCCGTACGCGCAGCACCTCGCCCCTACGCAGGACCGCCTCCAGCCGTCGTACGCGTACACTCTCGTGCAGCCCTCGTCGTCGTCGTCGTCGTCGACCGCTTCTGCAACCCCCTCGGCGGCCGAGTGGGTCGCGGGCGTGCTGGCCACCGAGGCCGGACGCAAGTGGGCCCTTGGCGCGTGGGACGCTGCGCTTGCCGAGCTGTCTGAGCAGGTGAGTGCCGATCGCCGCGGCTGCTGCTACTCACGTAGCGGTGTAAGCAGCCCACAACACACAAGAGTACTGACTCTCCCTCCCCGCAGCCCGCCGCCGTCCCCGAGATTCCCTTCCAGGCGCTCACGGCCGTGCTTGCCGACTCGTCGATGCGCGAGCTCTTCCAGCGCGCCGGCGGCCTTGTCGTCCGCGACGTGGTCCGCGACGCGCTCGCCGAGGCGTGGGCGGCCGAGCTGATCGCCGCCCGCGCAGCCCGCCCCCAGCCGACGTTCCACCACGAGGCGCAGGTCGCCGCGCGCTCCGACTGCTCGGTGCTGAGCGCGACGTCGCAGGTCCTCCGCGCCCTGGCCCCGCACCCCGCGAGCTCGGAGGCGTACATCCGCGTCGACGCCGCGACGTCCGCGCCGACCTCCACCGCCTGGGCGTCCACTTCCCTCTGGGACGCCTCTGCTTCTTCTTCTGCTGGAGCTGCGGCTGCGGCTGCCGGGCCCTCGACGCCCGTCAACGCGCACCTCGCGCTCGCGCGCACCGAGCTCGCCGTCCCCACCTCCTCGGCAGCAGTCACCTACGCCCTCCTCCGCCCGCACTTCACCGCCAAGGCGTCGCGCATCTCGTTCTACTCGTCGGCCGACTACCTGGACGCCAAGAACTGGACGCTGCGCGACGACGTCTCGGCCAAGGCCGCAGACTACGAGGCCGAGCACGTGCACCTCCGCCCGGCGTCCGTCGGCCTCGCTCCCGGTGACGTGCTCGTCTCGCACGCCGGGCTGCCCCTTGCGGCCGCCGACGCCGCCGGCCTCGTCCTCCCCGTGCACCCCCTCCCCGCCACCGAGGCGAACAAGGCATTCGTCGGCCTCCAGCGCGCAGCGTACGAGGCCGGCCTGCCCCCGCCGCACGTCGCGACCGACGGCCTCGTCGCGCTCGAGCCTGCCGGCGACGCCGCGTGGATCGAGTCGTACGCCGGCCGCCGCGCCATGGGCTACGACGCTTAAGCGACGCTTAGGCGACACAAAACAAAAATAAGGAGGTCAACCCTCCTAGAATTCTAGTCCACCTCGTCCACTTATCTGGACGTGCATCCCGGTAGCCTGCGGACGCGAGACTAACTCGGCGCCCCTCCTCTGTCCTCCTTGCAGAGCAACGAGGCAGTCAGGCCCCCTCCGGTTCAATTTAGCATCATCATCTCTTCTTCTACTCTTTTCTTTATTATCGGTTAGAATCTGGATCTTGTACCCTTAGCATGAAATCTGTGCAGCATTATTAACCTTGTTCTGATGATGCGGGATGCCTCCATACTGACATGACAGTCCTACTGAAAAGGCAATCCACTCTTGCACTTGTAAACGTATCCGCCACAAAAAAAGCAACGTCCCATCTAGAAGCAGGCAGGCAGTGGCTTGACTGAATGACATGGTGACGTTTGGCACTCGCACCGGCAACCCGGCACGATTCGCCTGCAGATGACGTCTCTCGGGTGCGCGCCGCCATCCTACTCATCCCGAGACGCGCAGACGGCCAGCTCAGTAGCCCCGTTCTGCAAGGAAGGGTCCCAGGTGGCGCTCGTTGGCATGGGTAGGTGGCCAGTGGCGCTCCGAGAGCGCCTCGGCACGCGATCTCTCGCGATCTCTCGCCGATTTTCGCCATCGTCATCGCCCACCCAACCTAGGTCTCGGCTTTCGAGCGACTCCACTCGGCCTCTGCCTCGGCCCCGGCCCCGATCTGGATATGGGATGGTTGAGGTCTCCTGTCGTCTCTATTCCACGCGTAAACGTGTACTCGGGCAGCGCGGGCACCGATTACGCACCGATTACACAGGGTCCCAGCTGCATGGCGCCCTGGAAATCGGATTCCAGCTGAGATCAGCCGTGCTCGCCATGACGCAGCCGCTGTACGCTGGCCAAGAACTGTCCTTTGCTGCGATGCCAATGGCTGGGGGTGGCCTGCAGGCTGCTGACTGATCGCAGGGAGTCACCAACACCACTGCGTACTCTACAGACCTACGGACTGTGGAACCTAGGCAGGCCGCATACCAGGTACCTGGATGCTGGGTGTTTCTGGTTCAGCATGTGTTTCTCGTGGCTCTCGCGAGTGGTTCTCGGGTGCATGTGTGGCATGATTGATACACGAGTATGAACGAACAATACAAAGCCAAAACTGGACGGCCCAGCATCGGATGTCTTGAATCTGTGCTGGTGGCCAGCACATTGGGCATTCATTTGGCCGCCACCACCACAGTTTCCAGACATTTCTTTTGGGAGCTGTCACCTCGGTCAATTGGTCGCTTCTCGTCTGCATTGGTACCCCCCGTGAACATTGCCACTAGCCCCATGGGCTTTTCGTACTTTGAAGCATCACCACCTTACCACTCGGCTCATCGCGTCCGCCAGTCTCTCATTGGCCCACACCGTCAAGCCGCTTGGCCGACCCGTCCTTGCGCGGGATCCCTCCGTGAATCTCTGACAGCCAACCCAACTCGGCTCCTTGTGGCAGACAGTACAAGGCAAGAATACATGGTACAAACCCCAGCGGCTCTTCATTCCACTCACTCCGCCGCTCCATTCTGCTTCCAAAACTCTAAAATGGTGCTGTACTCGTTCCGGCGCTTAAACGACGGCTTGGTGAGTCCCGGCGGTGGCTCGGAGGCGCCCCGCTTGCCCTTATTCGGGGACGACGTGTGCACGGGTGCAAAGCATGTGGGCGGCGGAGCAGGCGACTCGGAGGGCGTGTACCGCGTCGGCGTGAACCGGCGTGATGGTGAGTGGGCGTACGGCGAGTGCGTGGGGGTAGAGTAGCGCTGCGCTGGGGAGTGGGACGGGGTGGAGAAGCGCTGAGGAGCGGGGGAGTGAGTGGGCGTGAAACGCGCCGGCGAGGTCCCGCTCTGAGGCAGTTTGGCGCCGGCGGAGGACGGGGTGTACTTTGACGGTGGGAGAGATTGCGCCTTTGACGGCGTGCGGGGCGCGTTGGCGTTGGCATTGACGGACTGGGATAGCGGGGAGGTGCCGAGCGTCTTGGACGGAGACAGCGGGGCAGGCGTAGCGGGCAGAGGTCGGTTAAGGTGTGTTTGGGACTGTGCTAGTGCCGGCACTGGCGCCTTCGCCTCGGGGCGTGTGGACATGGACGAGGATAAAGCGCTCATCGAGTGGGCCAGCTTGGTCGGCGTCTTGGGTTTTGTCGATGGGGTCTGCGGGAGTGGCCGTGCGTTCGAAGACTGGGACCGAGGTGCTAACGGGCTCCCTCGCGACGTGTTGGGGCGTAACGAGAACGGGCTGTTGCTCGAGACGGACGCAGAGAGTTTCGGGGGCGTCGACGTGTCGGCGAGCAAGGCCTCCCAGTCGGTCATGCCTGCCGAGAGATCAGGAGTGCCTAGTCGCGGCGCCGGAGTCTGCGGCAGGGGCTTGTTGGGACTGGGCGGCGTACACTGTGGCTGACCTGACGGCTGAGGAGAACGCTGCGAGCTGGAGGTGGGCTGGGGCGAGAGGGACGTAGGCTGGGGAGAGAGAGATGTAGGCTGGTGAGCGAGAGATGTAGGCTGGGGCGAGAGACCTGACGGCTGGGGCGAGAGCTGCTGCTGACCGGACGGCTGAGGAGAGAGTTGCCGCTCGGATAGCCCGGGAGAAAGCTGCGACTGAGGCGATGGCCGAGGAGAAAGGCGGAGCGGCTCCTCAAGCGAGTCGTCGATGCCAAGGGACCCTGTGGTCGAGTTCGACAGGCGGAGGAACGAGTCGGAGTCGTCGGCAGTAGACTGGTACCTGACTGGGGCGAGGACAGTTTCCGACGCAGTCGATGTGGAGAGCATAGACTGCTGGCTGGACGACGAGACCGAGCGAGCCGTGACATGTGACGTGGACACCGAGGAAAAGGACGCTGTCGAGTCAGACAAGGGCACCGATACCTGCGTGTCCATCGACGTGTTCTCAGCCTCGGCAGGCGGAGTTAATGGAGCTAGAGTTGGAGCTGGCGTTGGCGAGCTGCTCGCGGGAGGAAGTGCCACTGTTTCGGTGGATACAGGTACTGCGGTCGAGGATGATTCCGGGACGGGTACCGAGTAGGAGCTGAGTGCTGGGCTTGAAGTAGGCTGCGCTTGACGAGGGGGCAGCATCGAGGTCTGCATAGGCGGAATCGGCAGGTTGGTCGGCGTGGACAGGCTGGCCGGCACAGGTGGAAGGCCTGAGATCGCTGCAGCCTTGGCCGCCCGCGAGGCCGCAAAGCTTGCTGCCAGGCGCTCAGACACGGTCATGCGGGGACGCTGACCAAAGGACGACTGGGACGTGCTTGCGGGAGGACGGGGCACATTGGAGGAGAGTAGACTGGGTGCCGGGAGGCGCGTCGCGAGGCCGACCATCGAGACTGCGCCTAAACGGCCGTTGGCACGGGCCGGCTCTGTAGGCGTCGAGAGGTGCGGAGCGGGTGTAGGGGGGTCCGGTGCGAGCGTAGGTGTACGCTGCACGGGCGTTGCGGGCTGGGATTGGAGCTGCGGGAGCGGTCGGGCCGTGGGCGGCGCAATCGTTGGTTGGACCTGGGGCAGTGGTTCGGGCTCCTCGAGTGAAATGTCCCATTCCATCTCCGTGGAGAGCAGCGAGTCGAGCTGGTCAAGGGCAATGCTCTGCGGGCGCTCCTTTGTAACAGGCACAGGCCGGGCAGTGTTCTCCGGAGCCGAGATCTGGCGTGCGAGTTCGGTGTGCGACGACGCAATGCTCGATGCGCTCGATACCACACGCGTCGCATTCGACACAATGCGCGACGACGTGATGCGTCTCGGCGGCGGCGGCGACCTCGTAACCATTGTCCCGGGCGTCCCTGGAGACGCAGGCACAACAAATGGCGACGCCTCGTCCCTGGTCGGCGTGCGCGGCTTCTGGGACTGCGGCGGGCTTGGCGACCGCGGCGCCGGGGACGGCGACAATGCTTCCTCGGGCGGCATCGACTGGAACGAGATCTCCGCAGAGTCGAACGAGTCCTGCACCTCCTCGTCACCCATCTCAACCTCTGGCGTGTGCGGGTGCTCGGAAAACGAGCTGTCTTCTGCCGATGTCGCGGATGGCGTGCGGTTACCTGAAGGGTTGTACCCTGTCGTGTTGCCAGTGTTCTGAACCGGGAGCGTGGGAATTTGCACATTGATGCCTGCAGACGCCAGCGTCTGGGACATGAGTTCGTTGAGTCTGGTCGCCGACCCGGATCCAGCGCTGCTGAGACCGAGACCGAGACCAAGCGTGTCGAGCATGCCAGGCGGCAACGGGTTGGAGTTTGGTGTCCTCCACAAGTTTGCGCCTGCAATGATTGGGGAAAATGTCGTCTCCCAGTCGACCCTGGGGGACCCGCTCGCTGTCGACGACCCCGAGACCGACCGCGGTGGGCTCTGGTGGATCCGGCTGTTACACCGGTGCGGCCGGCACCCGATCGCATCGCGAATGTACGCCCTATATGTGAGGTGGTCCATCTCGACGTCGGTGCCATAGTAGTATGTGAACAATGCGCGAAGCTGCCCTTCAGACATGGACAAGAGGTGGTATTCTGACTTGACCGGCTGTGGGGTGTGAGTCAGCGGGAGCCAACTAGGGCTGTGGTAGTGACGCACATATGGTGGCGGCCCGTCATGCAAGTTGCTTGTAACCTCAAACCAGCGGTCTCCTTCGGGTACCAGTGCGTTATGAATCCTGGGGTAAGTGTCAATGACTTGAGTGTCATGTCATGCCATATTGGTACTCACCTGGCCCGAGTGTTGTCCGCAATCTTGCGTTTTGCAGTGTTGATCTTTTGGATCTCGGCATCAATGCGCATCTGGTTGACGAACAGGAGCGTGTTCATCTGCAGCACGGCGTCCATGCGCGTGAGGGCGCTCGAGAGCATGGCAGTGAGAGTGTGGTTGTCCCTTTCCGGTGTTGGGTGTGTCTGTTGCGGCTGTTGTGTCGACGGTGTTGTGCTGCTGGTGCCTGGCCGTGAGCGGGGATGCGGTTGCGGTTGCGGTTGCGGTTGCGGTTGCGGTTGCGGTGGCGGGTGCGAGTGCGAGTGCGAGTGCGGGTGTGGGCCCTCTGTCAAAGAGGATCGGCGGTCCATCGTGGCGAGTTCGGGCGGGCGGCGGTGACAGTGACGGTGATTGTGATTGTGACGGCGATGGCGACGGTGAGCGAAATGACGAAGGTGACAACGGTGATAGTGAAGATAATGTCGATCCGCTCTTTCTCTCTGTCTCTCTCTCTCTCTGTCTCTCTCTGTGTGTCTCTACAAACTGTGTGAGTCTATGCAAAAAGTAATACGATACAGAATTGAAGAAATGAGAAAAATGTACAGAGCTTTGATTGCACAATGAAAGACAAAGAGATGGAGAGAGAGAGGAGAGCGAAGCCAGTGTGTGAGACCGACACACACACACTAAAGAGGGATAATGAGATGGAAATGGGACGAATGGATGGGAATGGAAATGGGATGGGATGGGAAGGGGGGACTGACAGCCTGAACGGGGGGCGTTGTGTGAATGGCGTATGGGTGTATGGGTATGTTGTTTGGAATGTTTTGAATGTAAATGAACTGGGCCGCAGGAAGGGGGGAACTGGGGTGGTACGGTGCGGTGCCCAAAAAAACGGGTCATGAACCGCCCACAGGGTATAGGTGTCATGTACAGTACAGTACAGTATGGTGGGTGGCCCCGTTGTCAAGTAGTCAATGGGCGGGGGATTTTGGCTATGGTCCCAAAAAGTAAAAGCACACGCGCTCCACCCCCCCCCCCCCCCAACGTCTTTCGTTATTTTCCCACGTTGTCACTTACCCCCTGTTGTCCTGGCTGGCGCTGGGCGGGTGCTGCCTGGCCTGCCTGCCTGGACTACCTGGCCTGGTGGGGCCAGCCTGACTGTTGGGCCCCCTTTTTTTTTCTCAGCCTGGCCACGCTGCCCAGCCTGCCTTGCTTTGCTGGGTCGGGATCGTCGCCCTGTTTTCTCGTTTCCCAATTGATCGACCTACTCCCCCCCCCCCCTCCTCTTTCCTTGGCCTTGCCCCCGCTTTCAATCTCGGCTCCCAAAAAGGCATTGGGCATGCCCAAGAGGTGTGTGGTGGTGACCTCATTTTTTTTCTCTACCTTTTCAACCACGAATGAAATTTGATTCCGCTCTCTCTCTCTTTTACCGGGTCCAGCACAACGGCAGAGTGTGGTGAATGGCTGTCGTCACAAACGTCGACTCGAGTGATTACTCGCTACCTCCGCCCTGGGACAATGCATGGCACTGGTAGTATAGACACTGTGGTACTGTGGGCTCCATACAAGTATATCCTGAATAGCATTGATATGCAGTGTGTACAGTGTGTACAGTGTGTACAGTGTGTGTGTTGTCTGCCCAGAAAGAAAAATCAAATCAAAAACAAAAACTACGACTCAGGGACTTCTTTTTTGTCGTTGTACGGGCAGCACTCTGTGTGTGTCAATACGGTGCACTCTTGCAGTAGGCTGCCGGCAAACGCTGTTACTCCTACTGTATACAATGTAAACTGTGTCTGTGTTTTAGCCTTCTTGACTGTATTTTTTTCTTTTTCTTTTTTTTTTTTTTCTTCTACTCTTTGTTTTACCTTCATACACCTCTTCTAATTTTTTCTATTTTTTCCATCTCTTTCTTCTTCAACAACACACGGGATACCGGACATCTCTATCATCGACTACCTTGAGCTTGCATCTCCGAGACATCAAGAAGCAGAGATATATAGAAAGGTCCATTGTTTTTGGGACCTATTACGACAACCCGGAAAACGACATCACGCAGGAGATCTTGCTTGGGCTTTAACCAAAGGCCGCACGCGGGTCCTAAGCAGACAAAGGCTCCACATCGCACGGTCAGGCCGGCATTCACCCAACCCGACCCCGGGCCCCCCTCCTGGCGACTACCTGATTCCAATCGGTCCATTGCGTCTCTTACACACTCACTCACTCACTCTCTCCACACACGACAATCTGCCTTTCGTCTGCAGCGATGGGCTTTTTCGACTTCCTCCCGTGCTGCGGCAAGCGCGCGGCGGACACCAAGGCCGATGAGGTGAGTTGACCACGGAGCAGCAATGAGTGCCCAAAACCTTCGAGTATCCTGTCGCCTGCCTGCTCGCGTGGCCTGCGGCTGGTGGCTTGCGCGCCACCGTGTTTACAACCAACGAGCAGCGAGCACCGTCGCATTTTCCTTTTCTCAATGCAGAAGGGAAGCGAGGTATTTACAGGGGGAAGGGCACTGTATTGACATCCTATCCTGCATTCTGCTTTACTGACGCTCTCCCCCCCCCCAGCCCGCGGACACTGACCCTCTCCTCGCGCGGCCCGCTGAGAGCATCACGTCGCAGGAGGGCTATGGATCCGTGTCGATGAGTGCGCCCGATGGCGGCATGAGCGGAAAGCAGCGCAAGCGACTCGAGGACATTGGGCGCGAGGTGGGCAAGTGAGTACGAGCTGAGCAGGAGCACAGCGAGCGCTAGCGAGGACACGTAAATCCCAGTACTAACTCTTAGCCACATGCTGCCGATTAACCAGGCCTCGAGGGCATCAACAACGTCGCCGTCGGTACGCCAGCCGTCGGCGGCACGCCCTCCATCGCCGGACAGCACGTCGTCGCCCTCGCGGCCTACGACCCCGTGCCCCGGCGAGCGCGACGCGGACGCGCTCGCACCCACTGCGGCCGGCGGCGAGGACGACGACGGGCAGTCGACGGTCGCGACGCGCTCGGGCGCAGCGACACCCACCTCGGTCGTCCCCGACGCCGACGGCGTCGTGCACAAGCAGCTATTCCACAACTCGACAGGTGGTGGAGCCGGCGCGGGCGGCGGCAACGCCAAGCGCGGCGGGCACGGCGGCCGTGGGAAGAAGGGCGCGCGCGGGCGTGGGCGCGGCCGCAGCAAGAAGATGAAGTAAGGACGAGCACATTGCGGGAAGCGAAGCGCTGAGCGGAACGAAGCAAACCTGGCAAGAGCAATGGCAAGGGCAAGGGCAAGGGCAAGGGAGGCAAGAAGCGCAGGTAAATAAATACTATGTAGCAGCCGGCCTGGAAGCGTACCCTCGGCGCCGGCACACAACAACATATCCTCAGCTTCCAACTCCAACATAGCTCTTCCCGCCATCCGTCAACGGTTCTCGTCACTTTTTTGATTCCTCTCGTCTGGTCTGCGATCGCCTCAACCCGATCGCATATCCGGGCACATCAAGCACAAGCACGCAAGCACAAAACGATCCACCATCCCCGAAACTCCTGAATCGGTTATACCATTTTCTCTTCTTTTCCTCGTCTCGTCGCATTCATGTTCATCAACACCGCCCCTCGGCCCAACATCCACTCACGCGCTCACCCCGTGTGTCACGTTGTATTTTTCTCTCTCGCTTTCTCTCTTCTTTCTCTCTCCTCGGTATTCCACGAACATATCGATCGCTATGGTCTGGTCTATGGTCTTTGTTTTTGCATGCAGTTGGTACTGCGACAAATGGTGCCCGGGGGGGAAGAGGAGGGGTGGTGGGGGTGGGTAGCGAGCTTGAGCGTGGGTACCTGCGGGCACGGGAGTATGAAGCGGTGGGATTGTAATGATACAAGGTTGCGCTGTAGAGAGGAACATGGCCGTATCTTTCCTTGGTCGGAGTCGACTGAGAGCTGTGCAACTGAATATCACTATTAACATGACATGTCGTGGAATTTGGTATCTATCTATGCAGGATATGAACTATGGAACTAGGCGTCGGTAATGTCCTCCTTCGTCTTCTTCTCCTTCCTGTCCGTCTTCCCCTTCTTCTCCTTCTCCTTCTTCTCCTTGCCCTTCTTCTCCTTCTTGTCTTTCTTCTCCTTCTTCTCCTTCTTCTCCTTCCTCTCCTTCTTCTTCTCACTCTCCCCATCCTCCATCACCCCCTCCCCCTTCCTCGCCCGCCTCTCCAACCTCGCCTCCCGCCGGGCAGCCCGCTCTGCCCGCCGCTTCGCCTTCTCCACCTTCTCAAGCTCCCTCTTCTCCTTCCTAATCCGCCTCTCCCCCCTCTCTTTCGCCTTCTCCTTACTCTTCCCGCTACCCTTGCGCTTATGCGCCGCGGCAAGGATATCCTCCTTCGCGACCGAGCCCGAAATGGCCTCCCGGAGCCCCGAGGCCGAGACAGGCGTGGAGAAGAACGTCGCGGCGGGTGTGCCTGCCGCTGATGAAGACCCCGAAGACGAATCTGACGCCGATACAGCTGTAGAGGTCGAGCCCGAGCCCGAGCCCGAGCCCATCGATCCAGAGCTTGCCCCCGCCTCGTCGTCCGCATCACTGCCCCGCGGCGTGTGTTCCGCGCTCAGCGCCGTCCCCCGAAAGAACCCCGAGTACAGCTTGCGCCGTGCGATTTCGCGCCCGGAGCGCGCGGCGATCGATAGGGAGGGAACCTTAGGCGCCGCGGCCGCGGGGGACTTGGGCGTGCTGCTCCCGCTCCCGTTCCCGCTTGCCGCGATACTGGCTGCCGTCGACGCGAAGATGCTGGGGGAACGTTAGAGGAGAGAGAGAGCATGTGCAGGACGTACTGGTCCCAGAAGGGGATTGCCTCGTCCCTGTCCTTTCCGATGCCGCTCATGCTGCGTTTCTGGACGACGGGGATGGGGCGCGTCGCGTGCCCGTGCTTGAAAGCTGTTGTGTTAGGACTTTGAGATTTTGGAGAGGGGAAGAGGTTTGGGTTGGGGGAGGTTGCGTTGCGGTTGGGTTGTACGTACCGGTTCCTTTTCCCTTCCATCCCTGCTTTACGAGGTGGTCGTGTGGACTGAACGACATTTTGTGGTGTGCGTTGTGCGTTGTGCGTTGTGCGTTGTGGGTGTTGATGATGTCGAGGAGGATAGCTTGGCCACTAGATCTTGGAGATTCAAGATGGTGAGAATGAAATTCTGGGTGGAGGCACGTGAGGTCCCTGGCAGCCTGAGAGCTGTGAGCTGGGGGCCTGAGCCTGACACCCAAAAAAAAATGTGTCGCATGGTATCCACGTGAATCCCCCTCCCGAAGGTCGACGATCAGAAGCCATGTTAACGCTGAATGCCAGGCTCATTAAGCTCACGAGCTCACCTCCACCTCCATCTCCAAGCCACACCAGAAACTTCGACCTCCTCGACAACAATACAACTCTTCTTACCAACTCACTCACTCACCACACCCACCCCCACACGCCCTTACACCGATGCCAGTCCCCGTCCCGCCCTCGACGCCCCTCCCGGTCTTTCCTCCGCTGACGCGCGCCCAAGTCGACGCAGCACGCACGTCCGCGTGGCACGAGCTCTTCCACGACGTGACGGCCCCCGCGGCAATCGTGCACCTCGAGGACCTGGGAGAGCGCGACGCCTTTGTGAAGTGGATAGAGTCCGACTCGATCTTCCTCCCCGAGGGCAGCGAGTAAGCTCCGCTTTACAATACGACAGAGGAAACAACGCTAACTGGTTTTCTTTTCTAGATCGACGCCGACACATCCCCCGCACCCCGACGCACCGGTCTACCGCCTCCCGAAGCTCAATGCCGCGATCCGCGCCGCCGTAGCCGAGTACGGCGCTGTGTTCCCCAAACTCAACTGGACGGCGCCGCGTGTATGTCCCCCCATGAACTCTGCTGAAATGAAATGTACTATGCTGACGGGCACTTAGGACGCCGCATTCCTCCTCCCGCAGGGCCACGGGCCGCTGTACTGCACCTCCCCGGCGGACGTGTACTTGTTGCTCAAGAGCAGTGATTTCGTGGGGCACGGGCTGGACGCGAGGGCGTACGAGGGCTGCGATGACGGGGACAGCGGCGACAGCGAAGCTGGAGCCGGGGGTGGAGCCGGGGGCGAAGCCACGGAAGGCGAAGCTACGGAAGAGGAGACAACGGTGCCCCCGCTCGAGCTCGTGCTCAAGCAGTACACCCCCAACATGAACCCCGCGCGCGAGTTCCGCGTCTTTGTGCGCGACAACGTGCTCTTGGGAATCACGCAGCGCGACATGAACTTTTACGAGCACCTGCAGCCTGAGGCTGCGCGCGTGCGCGTCGTCGAGACCATCAGGGCGTTCTGGGAGGACGAGGTGCGGGATCACTACGAGGGCGGTCGGGACTGTGAGTCAAGTAGTTCAATAAGCGGCGAAGTTGCTGCTGTTGCCGTTGCTGTTGCTGTTGCTGTTGTACCGCTACGTTTTACATCTGCCCGTGCTGACACCCACCCGCAGACGTGCTCGACCTGTACCTCGGCGAAAACGCTTCGCCGTCCATTATCGACTTTGCGCCGTACCGCGCGTCGACGGACGCGTTGCTGTTCACGTACGAGGAGCTAAGGGACATTCTCCAGAAGAGCCGCGAGCCGCACGAGCAGAATGCGAGTGGGGGTGCGGGCGCGGGTGCTGGTGCTGGTGCTGGTGCGGGTGCGGCGACGACCACAGGAGCAGACTCTTCGTCAGACTCTCCGGCAAACACCGCGACGCCCACCGCCGCGCCAGAGCGCCTGCCCGTCCTCCGCGTGATCGACTCTGCGGGGCACCCGGCCGTGTCCCGCCCCGCGCCGACGTTCAGCACCAACATGATGCCCCTCGAGATGCTGCAGATGAGCGAGGGGCGCACGCTCGCCGAGCTCGCGCAGGCGTGGGACGAGGCGATGAACCAGACGGGCGGGCAGGACTCTGACTCTGATGATGACGACGACTAGGAGTGCGCGGACCGAGTATGCGAGTGCGAGTACCGAGTAGGAGAAGGACTAATAGACCTGGCAGTGTATACACCTAGATGCATTCGTACAACTTGTATACCTCCCCATTCCCCAACTCCCAACTCTCCACTCTCCATTCACCTCCTCGTCGCATCTTTTTCACCGCCGCCCGCGCGTCGTGGTGCTCACTCCAGCCTGCATGCTCGACACCCCCGTTTGGCCACCAGGCACGCCCCCGCGCCCCGCTAGGCGCCAGAGCAGCTGCGCATTATCGCGGTCGATCGGCTGCGCCTGCTTGAGCTTTGCGGCGACCGTCACAACAAGGTCGGCGACGCGGCGCGCATCGAGGGCCTCGACGCGCGACGGCGACATGTAGATGCTATCGAGGAGGGCGGTGGCCGCCGTGGCGGACGCGTGCGGGTTGTCGTGCGGCGGCTGGTATCCCGGCGCGTGGTCCTCGCGCGTCGTACCCGTCGCGTATGCCCACACCACGAGCTGCAAAAAAGAGTGTTAGCAATTGAGAGAAAAGTATGTTGGTTGCTGCTCACAGTGGTCAGGAACACCGCCCAGGGCGAGTACAGCCCCCAGTCGGCGAACATTGCTTCACGGAGGTATCGCGCGCTCTGCCACAGGCACGTCCATGCGTCCTGCGTCGCCACCCACAGGCGCAGGCGGCGCTTGCTGTCTGCAAACTGTTTCGGCCCAACTAAAATAAGTGTAAGTCTCTTGCTTCCCTGTCCGCGCTTTGTGTGCACTCACTGCTCGCGCCGCAAATGTTGGTCGCGCCCGCCGCGACCTGCAGCATGGGAATGTCGCTCAGGATAGAAATAATACTCAGCGCGAGCTGGTCCCGGATATCCCGGCTCTCGACGCACAGCGGAATGTGGTTGACGCCGAGCTCGAACGCCGCGCGGAGGGACACGACGGCGTTGAGCACAATGCTGCGCCAGTGTTTTGTGCCGTCGCGGAAGCGGATGCCCATGCCCCCGCGCGTGCGGCAGTCCCACGCGATCGCGCACAGGCCCGTCAGCACCATCATGACGCTCAGGCTGTTGTCGAGGTCCACGGGGATCGGCGGCGCGCCGTCCGCCGCGAGCGCAGCGAGGACTGCCGACGAGTACCCCTCGCTGACCACCGATACCTGGAACTCGGGGTGCAGGCCCGGCAAGTACCCCGTGCGGGCTACACGCCGCGAGCCCGGCGGCGGGCCCTCCTGTTCCCGGATGCGCAGCCACTCGGCCGCTGTCGGCGCGTCCCACTGCGACCGCGTACATGGCAAGTTGATATTGTGCGCAAAGATGGACAGCTGCCTGCTGGGGTGCTGAGACCAAAACGACGACATTTGCGTGTCGATAAACAGAATGCTGTACGCCGCACGCCGGCGCTCCTCGTCCTTGGCCCACGCGTACCATGCCGTCGCGCCATGTCCGTCTGGTGGCGCAGCACCGCTCACACCAATCCCCTGTTTCCGCGAATGGGCTACCACCACAGGCCACATGCACTGCGCGACGAACAGCGTCTCCGTGTCGCCGTGCCACACGTCGTACACGTGACACAGCGTGAACGCCTGCAGTGTCGCGAGCTCGAGCTCGAGCCCGAACCGGTCCTCGACGAGCCGAGCACGGATCCGCTGCACCAGTCTCCGAAAGTCCCGGCGCGCACCGGGACCGCTCCCGCGCACCAGCCCAGTCACGGCCATCATGACCACCAGCTCGGCGGGCGCAGTGTCCACATCAAACGTGCCTCGGTGGATGAACGGGAAACTGGGCGCCACCTCACTCCAGTAGAGCGCCAGTGCCTCGCTCAGCTCGGGGATCGACAGACCCAGTTCCTGCCGTCAGCTTACTCTTTTTCCGCGTTACTCACCGGCCACGAAGCCATGACGCGCTGCAGCAAAGCCGGCCCAACTGTCCCGCCGTACGGCGCGACAGCTTCCGCAGTCGCGCTTCCGCGCCGCTCGGCGCTCTCCTGCGTCCGTGTCGTCGACCCCAGCAGCCCGGCAAGGCTCCATGGGATCTGCGTATCAGGTACGTTGCTCTCGTCCCAAAACGACGGCGCCAGCGTGTCCTGCAGGAGCGCCTCCCAGGGATCAGGAGGCCACAGGCCGAATCCAAAGTCCGCCGACTGTGGCTCGAACGCGATGGGCGCCGAGTCGAGGTCAGGCTGCGCTGCTGCTGTGGCTGTGGCTGGTACCGTCGCTGTTGGTTGCGGTTGTGGCTGTGGCTGTGGCGGCGGTGCTGCTGCAGCTGCTGCTGCTGCTGGTCCTGGTCCTGGTCCCGGTCCCGAGCCTGGCCCCGGCCCAGGTCCATTCGACATGACCTGCAGGTCCATGACCGGGAACACGTCGCGGTGGAACGAGTCATTGATCCCGATCGGCGACGGCCCCGGTGGCGGCTGCGACTGCGACTGTGATTGTGGCCCCGGCGGCGGCTGCGCATGGTGCATCATGTACATTCTATCTGCGCCGTTGGCCGACTGGGCCGACTGGGCCGATTGCGGCGAGGTAGACTGCACAGAAGGCGCGGCCGGTCGCATAGGAACAGGCGCGGTGGGGTCAGTCTTGAGCCTCTTGGGATACCGCTCGTCGTCGCAGATCTGCCTTCGTTCATGTCGCTGCAGGAGGTCGAGTCGCTGGAACGATCGCCCACATGTGCTACAGTGGTAATTCGGCTGCGAGTCTTCGACAAAGTTAGCCAATACTGCTCACCTCCGGAATATTCCACTCTTCCGCGCTCTCCTTGCCATTGTCCAGCGCCATCTCGGCTCGCGACCGCCTGCCAATTCTATAGCCCCGGCGCGACGCCATATGGCAGACGCTCGGGCTACCGTGCGCCCTCCCTCAGGACAATTTGTTCTTGGCATAGGAACAAAGGAAAGAAAAAGTACACGCACGGTTCGCAGCATGTCGGATAAGATGGTCCTGAAAGTGTTAGCCAAGCCGCAGTGTAAATGGAACAATCCACTGGATATGAAAATGAGCAGGGAGAGAGACTGCAGTAGTGGGGCAGAACACCAGCAGGCCCCGGGGGGTCTTCGGCCCCCACGGGCAATGGTGAGCCGAGGAAGGAGAAACAGGGGGACCGCAAGCCCCGCCCCATTTAGAGGCGCAAGCCGCACAGTTGAGTGTGAGGCCTCCGGGGGTGTGTCGGTCGAGCATGTCTTGGCACTATGTTGTTTGGAAGGTGAGGGTGTGGCAGCAATCAAATACTGGCTGGCTGCCTCCTCGGGCGCTCGGCACGCATGCGAGCAAGCACCTGTAACATGTGCCCAAGGCGCCCGTGCGCCTCGGACTCTCCAGCGTCAGTGCAGCGTTTGCCTGTTCAGAACCACAATAGAAGCGTTCAAAGGCCGACCTAGGGCCGAGTCACCAGGCATCCCGCACACAGACACTCAGGCGAACGCAGAGGCCAAGGCCAGCGCGCGAAGCGAAGGCAGGGGTTATACGAGGACGGACAGGCGAGCTGTAAACTCTTGGGCACGACGCCACGACCACCACTGTGCACTGCTCGGAGAGGCGGAACGAATGGGGGGAGCACCAAAATACCCACCTTGCGCGTAAATGTCTTGCCGCAGCCGGGGAACGCGCACCGGAGCTGTCCCCCGCGCTCAGCCTTTGGAATGTTGTCGGACGGGCTGACGGACGACGACGAGTCGCTGGAGTGTTAGAGCCATGAGGCCATGAGTGTGGGGAGTGCAAATGCCGGTTTGGTGGAGATACCTGTGCCCTTTCGTGGATCGCCCCCAGCAATGAAGCCTCAGCCTGTGCGGAGTTTACTCACCGCCCGGATGCACGCCCGCGCTGCATCTGCTCGTACCGCTGCCGACTGTAGGTCCCTTAGTCAAGTCCTCCAGTCCCGCACGCGGCTAGTGTGCTCCTCGATCTTCGATCCTCAATTCTCGATCTTCAATCCGTGATCCGTGATCTGCAATCCACAATGCCGAGACACGTGCCGTGCCGTGTCGTGGGATGTGGTTGCCGTCTCGCACGTCAACCGGGAACAGCGGACCACGCCTCCGTAGAATAAGCCTTTTTGTGCCTCTCTCAGTGGATTTTCTCGTGTCCTCTGCCCTTCTGCCCTTCCTTCGTCGTCTGTTTCGTGTCCGAGGAATGAATGCGCCAGTACGCCCGGCTCGTCTACGCGTCGCTCGGTGTCTTTTGTCGATCACGCACGGCGGGTGGGGGTGCCGGTATCGGTATCGTTATTGCGAGCGAGGTGGGGGGGCGGGGGCAGCGGCACTCTGTGCAAGGTGCCGTGCGTGCGTTGTGGTGGGTGTATGTGCTGTGGCCTGATAAAAAAAAAGTCGTCGATCTGCGTCCCGTAGAGTGGGGGAGCCGGCAATTCGAGCGGACGGCGCGGGTGGGTGGAGTGGAGAGGGGTGGTGGAGGACTGGGAGCGGGGGGTAGAGAGTGGAGAGTGGAGTAGATGCAAGTAGGAGTACGAGTTTTGAGCAGGATATATAAATGCGCTGCACGCCGGGGCTTTCTAGAGTGTTTGAGCCTCGACCCAAGTAATAAAACAACACCAACACATACCTGTATCTTGTAGCTTGCGACTTTTATCCTGTGACCTCTGACCCGTTGTGGGGGGGTCGCACTACCCCTGGCGTCCTCGAATGCCCAGCTGCTCGAGTCCTGCAGTCTCAACTTCCTCTCCTCCAAGAAAAGAGCACGCCCCGTACGCCACCCCCAATATCCAATCTCCTTCAAGGCGTACCTGTTTGCCCCGTGAGGTCCTGATCCTGACCAAGTGCCGGCGGCGAACGAGAAATCGGGGTTGTGGTGTATGTGAAGAGAGCCAAGCCAAGCTCGCTCGAAAAAGAGCTCGAGGCTGTCTAGAGTCCTTGGATCACGAGTCGTGAGTCGTGAGCTAACGTGCTAGCTTGGACTTTGTCGTGGCCAGATGGACGGATCTGGACAAGGATGTCGAGGCTGGGCTGGGCTGGGCTGGTAGCGGAGTAGGATCCAGAGGTAGCCCAAGCCGTGCGTTGGTGTGGTGTCTCAGAAACGGTGGTGGTGGTCCACACTTCTTGCACTATCCACAATCCTGCTGAGCGCGTGATGTCTCAAGTGGATTAAACCCGTGCTGGTGGACTGGTTCCCAACCGAGGTTGTTGACAGCAGATGTGGATGGGGATGCGGATGCGGATGTGTGTTGTTGATGTTTTGTTGATGTCCGTCACTCGACAGCACGGTGATGATATGGAGCGGGGCGGGGCCGCGGGTGGGTGGTTGGGTGGGCGGCTGGCGGCTGGCGGATAGATTAGCGGCTGCGGCAGCGGCAGCGGTACCAGATCGCGGATATGGATCCAGAAAGGCCAGAATAATCCAATTATTCTCGAGTCTGGATTCTGGATTCTGGTTTCTCGTTTGGGTGGGTGCTTGGGTGCTTCCGATTACAGCGTAAGCGTAAGCGTAAGTAAGCTAGCGAGAATCGAGAGTATGGATCCGGGGGGCGCAGCGGCGGGCGGCGGGCGGGGGCGGGGGCGGCAGGTGATCCACAGAGCCGGCGGAGGTGTGGTGTGGTGTGGTGTGGAGTCGAGTGGAGTGGAGCTGGACGGGGACCTGGACGGAGGACGAGGACAAGGTGCACATGGACCCAAACCCAAACCAGTGATCTAGTGATCCAGTAGATGATTACTGGGCGAGAGAGCGAGAGCGAGTGTGTGTGTGAATGAAGGGTACAAGGGCGGGGAGCGGTTGCAGTGGGGGAGAGTGGGGGCGGGGCAACACGAATTGCGGGGCAACCCAATGATTGGCAGCTATTGCGCGCTGCCGTAGGTGCGGCACAGCACAAGACAGACGCGGCCGGCCAATTAATTCCAAGAGAGAGGATGGGGGAAGGGGGGGGGGGGCATGTGCCCATGCTTCCCGACTACAGAGGCCAGACAATTGAAGTATAATACTGTATGTAACAGTGTCCAGGCATGGCCAGGCACCTCGGCCAATCACACCAGCCGAACGTAACAATGGCAGGGAGCTTTGACCTTGGCATGCTCGAGCACCTACTCGGCTCTACGTATACCTCGGATGCCTCGGCACCACCTCGTACCGGCACGCCTCTGGCGTGCTCATGTTCTTGTCGTTTGCTTCATGTGTCGTTTGCTTCATGAATCGGAATCCGCAGCAAATGGCCATACAGCACACATGCGTCGCGACAGCTAGCCTAATCTATACCAGAGACAACTGCCCAGCACACACCCCAATTGCTGCCCCGCTCCCGAGACTCAGGCCTCAGCGTCACTCCCATAACTGCACTTGTAC
Organism: Apiotrichum mycotoxinovorans; assembly: GCA_013177335.1. NCBI lineage: Eukaryota > Fungi > Basidiomycota > Tremellomycetes > Trichosporonales > Trichosporonaceae > Apiotrichum > Apiotrichum mycotoxinovorans. Next base: position 2,377,305 of record CP053624.1, on the reverse strand, counting down.
TCGAAATAACCTGCATGTGGCACTGTGCCGCTCGTCGTTGTCGTATCGTCGGGCCGGAAAACTAATAACTGATATGGGACACTACAGTGGGAGAGAAAATAAAAAAAAGGTAAAAAGAGGAATACAGCAGACTGCGCGGCGTCCGCGAGAAAACGTCCAATCAACCCCCGTACCCTCGCCTACAAGATGCCGGAATCGCGGAGCGCGTTCTGCAGAATCGTCTCCTTGACAGCCGCAAACACGAGGCGGATCTTGTTGTGGTCAGCACAGTCCCTGTGTGTCCGTTTTGACATACATTAGAAGTGTCAGTCGCCTGCGTGAGATGCGGGTACACGGACAGCCTTGCGCGATTCGTCTGTGTAAAGCGCCACAGAATGTACTTTGCGGCCTTGTTGATGTCGGCACCGCCAGTGTACTCTGGGAAGTAGTTGACCAAAGGTACTTTTGGCAGCTTCTGCTTGAAGACGTCAATCTTGTTCAGGAACAGAATGACCGACGTCCGCAAGAACCAGCGCGAGTTGATGACCGACTCGAAGAGCACAAGTGACTCCTGCATACGGTTCTGGCCGTTCTCTTCCAGCAGCACCTGGTCGTACTCGGACAGGGCGACACAGAAGATGATCGAGGTCACCGCTTCGAAGCCTGCGGCAAGTGTTAGAATTATTTCACCGGCGGGCAGAACAAGGTAGCGGAAAGACAGGTGGCGTCGATGGCGTCAATTACGTGCCAATTTGGACGCCTGGTTGGAATGCGCCGCCCAACAGATAACAGCCGGCCAGTAACCCAGTAACCTGCCCGTTGTCTCGCGTGAATGCAACGACAGCCGCCTGATGGGACCAACGTGCGATCTACTATCCCCCAACTCTCCCCATGAAGTGTCCTACTCACAGTGGATCCACTTTTTACGCTCGCTGCGTTGTCCACCCACGTCAAACATGTGAATGCTCAGCTGGCCCATGTTGAAGCGCGTCTCGCTGATACCCGTCGTCTTCGTTCGTGCGCGCAGGACATCGGCCTCGTCGGGGATATAGTCCGGTGCGCCCACACGACGGATGTTTGCGAAAAAGTAGGTCGCAGAGTCCATGAGGTAAAACTCGGAACTACGGTCCATGACGACAGGGATGATTGGGTCGTGCCAGAGCGCCTCCACTGCGCGGAAGATGTCGGCGGGGACGGGGGCGTCTCCTTCAATCTTGTACTCGAGGATCCTGTCCGCGAGCGTCCGGTTTGTCGGGTCCTCCGGGTCGACACCGAGTTTCCGCATGGCCATGACGAGCGCCTGCGCCGAATCGACCACGTTCTTGTGACTAGAGAACACGATTAGCGAGTGCAGGTGTCATCATTGTGGCCATCCAACACTTACACAATGCCCTTGAACTGCATCAGCTCGTCCTTGGAGTATCCATTCTGGTGGATAATCTTCATCTGCTTGACAATGGTACTCTTGCCCGACTCGCCGGAGCCTGCGGCCGTCAGTTTTGACCCTGCCTGCTGTGGAGGACATATGTCCTCTACACTCTTTCTCGCGTGCGTACCGAGCAGCAGAATCTTGCACTCCTTCTTAAACTTTTTCGAGTCGTCCTCGAGTTGCCGGTCGATATTGTTGCTGTTGTCGCTCTTCTTCCGGGGGTCGGCGGACGATTCCGGTGCTTGGGCGAGCGCGGCAGCTAAGCCTTGCTGGGCTGCGGGGACGGCTGCCGTCGAGGCCTCGGGCGCGGGCGCCGGTGCATTTCCTGTGGGCGCATTGTTGGCCGGTGTGCTCGCCGCCGAGGGAGAGACCGGCTTCTTGGGGTCCGAAGTACGGCGGGCTTCCACAGCGGTCGCTTCAGAGGAGACACATCCACCCATAATGCTTGATGATCAGAAGTGAAAAAGGCGATAAAAGTTTTGTTGCGCTTTCTTGAAGAAGAGAAGAAATAAAACGAAAAACGGTAAGTTGGTGGTGGGCGGATAGGGGAGGGTTAAAGGGACCGAGATGGTGAGAGGGTGGCCGAGGTCGAGTTGGACGAGCCGGTGACAGTGAAGCGTTGTGTAATCTAGACGGGTGGTGAGTGGCTTGAACGGAATAGTGAGAGTGAGAGAGTAAGAGTCGACCAAACGAGACACGGAAACCGACGATGCAAGAATAATGAAGAATGTTGAATGTGTGTGAAAGGGAGAAGAAGTGGTAGAGAATGATGACTCACCACAAAGCCTTGTCAGTGTCTGGCTGGTGGGTGTCGGTGAGAATGTTGAAAAAAAAAAAAAGGCTGCGCTCGCTCGATCACACGGCCTAGCCGTCTAATGAGGCGTGGTATGCAGGTGCACGGGCACAAACGTAGCGGAGAGGGGACAAAGTGTGGGATTGAGAAAAATGTAATCGAGAGCGAGGACCACCGGGTTTGATGATACTAAAGGAGGCGTCCGATGTAGGGTCCCGATTACAGGGCGAGAAACGTGGAGCACCGTGCAAGTGAATGGTCACCGTCGCGTTCACTACGACAGCGAGGGCGAGGGATCGAGAGGATGAAAAAGGGCCGGGACGGGGTCAACGAGGGGGAGGGGGTGAATGTTAAAAGGGAGAGCACCACAAAAGCATCAACAACCCGATATCCTGGGCACCTGGGATAGAGGTTGCGGTCCGCTGTCGAGATGGGGGCCTTGTGTTGGGCTGTCCAAGAGGATGATGGAAAATAAACAAGGACGATGGCAAGAGACAGAAACACAATGGGGCGTGAATAAGCCGGCTTACTGCGCAGTGGTGTTGTGTTCTGGGTCGGCCGCGGTTAAAAGGAGACTCCGCAGAGAGATACCGAGAATGCAAGTATCACTGTCACCGCCGCGACAGAAGGGTTGAGGACCGCGCGCGTAAAGGTAACCCGCTATGATCGCGTCCAAAGGTGACGATGAGAGATAACGGTGGTATGTGCCTCCGGGGTGTTGTTATAATTGGAGTCGACTGTATCGAAGGATGCGATGATGACGAAGATGAAAGAGATGGGGGATGAATGGAGAGGGAGGGAAACGGGAACAAGGAGATCTAATGAAATGGAAAAAGAGTTGTAAGAGTGTGAAAGACAGTTGAGAGAGTTGTTGAGTAGTGAGAAACGGGGTGGATGGCAGGAGGGTGGAAGGAGGGTGGAAGGGAGAGGGTAAAGGTGGGGAAATCGGGAACGGAGGGAGCGAGGGAGGAAAGGGGAAGGGGGGGGGGGAGATTGAAAATGGATGATGATACAAAAAAATTGGGTGACGATGGAATCAAAAACGTAGCATCATCATCAGAGATCAGAGAACTATTATTACTATTAGAGATGGGACGGGGGATGGAAAGAAAAGTGGGCAAAGGAGATTCCACCTACACCCCAGACAGAACTAGCCAAATTTATTGAATTTACCAGTCAAAGTCTCCATCCATCTACGAGATTATGATTCTTTTATTGAAATGGATAAGAGCGTTTGAGGGGAGAACACAATCAGTCCATGCAGGCAGGTAGGTACCAGCAGGTTTGGTGTTTGGGGAGCGGGGCAGTGACGGGAACGGGTGAACGGACAGTTTGTATAATACAGCTACAGTATGTGACCTCACACAGTGTATATAATACAGTGGGGGCTGTAGGAAGACACACCTAAACAAGCAGCCTACAGCTGGTAGTGCGTGCATACACAGTATCGCACTGTGTACTCTACGTGTTGCATACTGTATGTCACAGGAACAAACGGGCTCGCTCCTGACCCGACACATGTGGATATGATATGGTCGAACGTGATCCCACCCCACACTAACCCAGGTTACTAGCTACCGTCACTAAGCATCCCCCCCAACATCCCCCCCAACACTTGCTTATTAACACACTAGCTATATGACTACTATTTGAGCACGAACGAACAAGTCATTCTAAATCCAGTACATATACATATACATATTAGGTCATACAGGCCTGTATCGTATTGTATTAGCTAGCCATTGTGGGGGACGAGTAAAGAGTTCGGGCAAAAGCGAGGATCGGGAAGTAAAGAGAGGGTGGTCACCTGCACTTCACAAGAATAACAATAGGTTGAGCTTGAGAAGAGTCACGCGCCACGCGCCAGGGGTGGACAGGAAATCTCCAGAAGGGCCGCGGACGGGGGCCGGGAAGTATTATACAAGGGCCTTGATTAAGCTCGAGTGAAAGGGGGGAAGGGGGGGGGGAGGGGGGAGGGGTGAGGGAGCATAGAGGATGAGAGAGAGAGGGGCTTGAGGGGGGAAGAGAGAGAGAGAGAGAGAGTCTAGAGTGACAGCGCCAGCGAGTGTTTGAGTGAAACCTCCCCTCCCCACCCCTCCCCTCCCCCTTCCCCCCATCCCAATTCCTCGATTGTACAGATTATACACAGATTTTAATTACTTTTTCGGGTAAGAATTAGTCTGTTTGTTCTCCCCCCCCTCATGCAATGCTTGCCCCGTCTCGGCCTCCTCGGCCTCCTTCATTTCGTCGTAGACAGTCAATGGAGTGCGCTATCAGCTACCAGCTAGTCATTGTCTGCTGGGGCTTGATATCATGAAAGTCGATGCATTGAGTTGCAAATGCACTGAACTACTCTTCTCCTTTCTCTCTTAACCCTGTCAATAATAGAATGGGGGTTGTTATTATTTGCACCAGAAACCAACGGGCTGCCAACTCCCTGGGGTTCCCTTTAGGCCTTTACATTCCTCCCCCCGCATTCGTTCTGTATGTTCACACGCTCGGCGCCCGAGAAACAACCACCTCCACCGGCCACCAAAACTTGTTTCATTTGCTTAATTGCTCATGCCTAAGTCTTAGATTGATTTTAGAAATGATTGTGGATTTTATAATAAGGAAAGAATAGGTTAAGATTGTGCGGAACAAAAGTGAGAATGAGAACACAAATGCTACATAATCACAATACTTTTTTTAATCAACGGCGGGTTGTTGAGTTCGAAGTGGGTGAGGGATGTAATAATAGATAAATAAAAATAAATCAAAAGATTGAAGCAATGCGATCGAGAGGCGCCCTGTAATCTCCTAGCTCCTGGCTCACTTTTTTTTCCCTGGGCGCGCTCCGAGGAGAAACAGTGGCTTGGCACATTCATCATAGCAAGCCAGGGATAAGCAATCCAGGAATTCAGTGTTTGGTTTATGCGTCATCCGAAGCGGCCTCGGTCATCGTGCGCCTCATGCCATGACATAGCATGGCATCCTGCATGCCGCGACGCCGCTCAACATCCGGCCCGTCTGGCGTTCTGACTAGCCTGGTTCTTGTTCCGTAGTGTGGTTCCGAGATATTGGATCGTGAATGTGTCCCAGCGATTCCCATTTGACCATCCGAGTTCACTGCAGCTTGCAGGATCGATCACACTTTTCTCACATCTTATTAATCGTTCTCCTGACCTTGACCGCCGGGCATCATCCAGGCTTACTCACCGCTCTCACTCACTCATGCATGTACTCATATTATCATAGATGTGGAACGCCGCTTGCGTGTGTGCACACACGACGCGTTTGCCCCATGCGTGCCCCGTCCGGTTTTCTGGTAACGAGCAGTCGCGGTCCAGTTCCATCACCTTCGATCGCACACAATCGCATACACTTTGATTGCTCTGTGCTTCACTTTGATTGCTTCGTGTACTTTTTTCGGGCTCAATGCTGTCCCTGCATTCCGCGGTGGCCAGGTCCGGGGCCAGTCGTCGAGGCATTTGCTGGGCGACTCCTCAATTCTCTGCGACTCCTCAATCCTCCTGAGACATGGCGCGTCGGTCATGAGCGTCCATGAGTGCACGAGGGCGCCCATGCCATCGATAACCGAGGGGCGGTGGTGGGATCCCCTCCACTCTCCCTACACGTAGGCACAGCTCGCGTCAGCAGCTGACACGTGGCTGACGAGCATATGGGCAGACTGCTAGCCTTGTCGATTGCTCTTTGCCGTTCTTATTCTCACTCACACTGTGGTTCTTGTTCTTTGTTCGCATTCTCCCATCGCGGCGGGTACTCCACTCACTGCGTGACTGACCCCGGAACTTACGGCCGCCACCCGTCCGCAAATTGTAGCGATTGAAGGAGCACATATTGAACTCTGTGGCTATGTGGTTGCGGCTGTGGTCATCTCCACGGAAGCCTCGCCGCGATACCGGCTCCTTGTTTTCAGCAGCAGCTGGTGGAGGAGGGCTCAGCGCTCAGGCACGCGATCGCCAGTACGCCTTATGGAACCGCACAGACTATAGGTGCACACGGGCAACGAACATTAATGCTTTGCGGGAAAGCCGCGCCCACGCGTCGCCGCTGGCAGTTCACCCCCACCCTCCGCCGGCTGAATATGAACTGTCCCGCGCTTGGGTCTGAGGGGAACACGTACAGCAACGGGTCCTTGAGGATGGCACATCTCATCAGTCATGAGTTGTTGTTCTTTATCAGCTGGGGGCGGCAGGCAAGTCAAATACCGATTGTGGTCTCAGGCTTCCGCGTGCTCTGTATCGAGAAACTGTTGAGCTAACAGTTCCAAATTGACACTGAGCCATGAGGCGGTTGCGGTTGCCGTCTCCGTTGTCTCCGCCCGCGTTCATTTTTCCTGCGGGTTAGAGCCGTACGTCTGGGTCGGACACGCCACGTTGATGTTGCATCCCTCAATATTTCGAAATCTCTTTGGCTTCCTCGTACTCACGTGCCAATGGGCACAGGGGCTCTATGTACATACTGTACATATTTGACGATGTTCCAGTGCGGTTGTGCTAAACTACATGGCATTTGAAGAGCAGCGACTCGCCACCAAGCCTGCAATGTTGTCCGCAGTTAGCAGTGATTCACGCACTAGCGTGTACACGCGGCGTGTGGCTCTCGCGTAGCGATTTGAGCCATCGATAGTAAGAGTGTGAGACAGGACACGGGTGGAACCAGACGCATGAAACTTAGAGCTCTGCATGAGGGTGTGAGCTGTGTGCCACCATTAGTGGAATGGTAAAACCCGGCTGTGGGGTGGTCGATCTTGTGAGACCTGTGAAACTCATGAAGTCCAGTGTTGTTTCACTAACGTGGTACTGCACACACTCTACACCCATTGTGCCAACAGATGAACGTTAAAAGAGTTTGGTTAATAAAGCGAGACTGAACGAAGGGGGACCCGGGTGCGAGTGGAGATGACTGGCTTGATGGCACACGTTTGACGCGACGTTGTGCTCGAGCGACACAGTGGACGCCACTCCATGCGTCTCTGGGGATGACATGTTCCCCTGTTGCCGGTATGGAATTACCCCGTCGTCCTCGCTGTACCCGTGGTGTGTAGCCGACCTCCTCCGCTGGAGATACATTCCTGTTTTTCAGAGTACACCATTGACACATAAAGAGGTGGGCCCCACAGACCCATTCAAAAAACCAGCTGGATCTCTGAGCTCATTCCGTAGATGGAAAAAAAAAAAAAAAAAGCACCACCCCCAGACATGTACCTTACTCACAGTCTCACTCTCCTGATCAACAGGCCTGATTTGCAGAAGCTCCTTCCCCCCCCCCCCCATGAAAGGTCTGTCCCTAGATCGGCAATTCGACCTCGACAAGCTTCCGGCGGACACAAAGGCTTGCAGCAAGATCGCTGCGATACCAAAGCCTCCGTTATCACTGCATCCCCGTGCACCGGAACACTGCAGGTAGTCCACGATGTGTTGGCCTTTGGATCATTTCACAAAGGTACGAGGCTACTTTACGACCCCGCAACAAGCCTCAACCGCAGCGACAGAAGCAAAACAACTCATGTGAGAAAAGCTCAAAGCACAGTGGCATCTACCCAGCCTTACATCGACCGTGCTCTTGCCGTAGCCTTGAGCAGTGGGCGAGGGTGACATTGTAAGGCACCCACAAGCGCCCTAGTTGCCGATGGGGCGACGATCGGTTGCTTCCCATGTGGTTTGTAGAACGAAAAAAAGACTGCAAGTCTTGGAAAATGGCAACTTCGCGGTGTTGAGACATCGCGGTGTTGAGACATCGCGACGTTGCTTAGAGACAGACAATATTGAGAACACTGAAGGGAAACTGCATGTAGCTTTATATTGGGAGATTCATGCCATTCCATAACAGTCTGTATGGCGGGAAGTCTCGTATCGTACCGTATGCGACACCTGTGCATCCAGTAGCCATCCGCCAACCCCACAGCTCCTGCAGGCGGCCAGCACCGCAAAAGCCACCCTCGAAATCCCTCAGCCCCCTCTCTCTTGTCTCCTCTTTGCCACAACGGTCGTAGTGCAGGACTTCATGTCCTTACGATCACTCCCTTCGCCGTCGCTCGTCGACATTGCCAGAGGACACAGCCACTTGACCGACCATCGCCACAAACGGTCGCATGGACTATCTGCTTTCGGATACGATGACATCACGAGCGGACGAGAATGACGTCATGACCACATGCCTGCGGTGCGATCAATCAACAACGCCGACTGGGGCCTGGGTGACTACCCAAACTGTCGACTGCGCGCGATCTGCGAAGCCGCGATCGTCGACCGAAACCGAAAGAAACACGGAGACCGAGCCGGGGCCGCATGTGGCAACTCCCCTCTGTACCCCGCACTCCGTCTTTGTCGCGTTCGAGCAATAGGAGCATGCGGGAATCGCTGATCGGTGCAAGGGCGGCACGTGCACCCCCCTATCGGTCGAAACAATCACTGGCCGTCATCTGTCTCGGTTGATATCCCGGGCAAGGAGATATCGAAAACAGCACTTCGCGAGTGGTATTCTTTCTCCAATCTGGGGAAGTGTGGCGGACGCTGTGCCCTATTACCATTCTTGTTCGCCTGTGAGGACTCAAAGTGGTTTGCAGCCAGAAAGCACGTCTTTGGTGACTTTTTACTACTTGACTCTACGATCCACTGTCGAGATCGGGGGTCTATCAGATACGAGCGACGGATCTATAGCTATATGATCGCTGAAACCGAGTACTAGACGCCATGTCTGTGGTAAATTCACCAGGGAAAGATGTAAACTGCGGGACAAGCGGTGGTGAGCCACGGTACGTTGGCATTCAGCGAAGGGCGCCTGGCTGCTTGATAATAAAGCTGATGATGAGTCTAGCCAATGAAGCATGTTCTCAGGCCCCGTTTTGCTGTTGACTCGAAAAGGTGGCATTTCGACGCTCTATTGCATACTCCCACTATACCGTTGTCTCGTCGACAAAGACATACTCTCTTTGCGCCTTCCGGTTTTCTCGTATCTCCGAAATGGATCAGAATTGACCCAGTAGGTAAAGTTCTCGTCATCCAACGCGGAGCGCCGGGTATCAGGCGGGTAACCAACTAATCTTCCGATTACACAAGTTACCGTAGAGGCCACATACCCCAACGACGTCAAGACTGCCTAGTCAAGTCGGGTGCATGCAGTTGTGCTGAGCTTTTGATTTTGGCCACTTTGATCTGCATATCTGCAGTTGCGAAATGCGGCTGGTGTGCATGTGCGTCGGTGGCGGAGGACGCCGCCTGCCACATGCAGAACCACGTCGAGGGGACACCATCGCCGAGATCTGGAAAATGATCCCCGGAGAACGTGTATGACGTTTCAGTTGCTGTCTCGTCGATTGTCAGAACGGAGACATGTCAGGGGTAGCGATGCATGGAGACCATGATATCGTTATATCACCTCGTTGTGACCCACCCAGTCACATGGAGTCCACACCCACTTGTGGCGAATCCACTGTTGCAGCGATCCACTACGCATACGGCACAATCTCATCCCGTTTCGGGGTGGGGGTCAGGCGAGACGCGATCAGTCTGGCGAGTTGCCCGAAATGAAATGTTGATATGCTTGGAGGTTGTCCGGGGTCTCATAAACGCACAGCAAGTGATGTGTTCCAGGCATGGTATGACGGACTTGCGAGGGATATACATACTACGCACAACGGCATCCCTCTCGTCACAGATCAAGACCAAGACCGAGGGTAGTAACCCACCATCCCCGGGCACGTCATATTGATATCGTATCTATGTGACCCACATGTACATGACCGCGACTCCCATTCTCCGACTGGGGCGGCGTCCACATGTCCACATGTGGTCCGTATATCGCCAGGGTTCCATGGAACGCTCGTTCCAGGCGTACCAGGACTTTGCACATGGAAACGCATTTAGGCTTCATGGAGTGGGTGGAGTGCAAAAGGGACACACACGGAGGTCTAGGCACGCCGCCGATACGCGCTTCTACTTTGTCCTGGGGTGGGGTTGAGGGGTCGTCACTGAACTGCAGCAGTGGGTCACATTTACTAGTGCTTTTGCTTGTCTGTCATAATGTTCTGCGGATGTGATGCTTCTGGGGGGACGGTCGGAAATCCATCCAATCTATCTGGAGCCTAAACGCGTCATGCCCTGTGGGGTCCGTTGTCTGATCGCCGCATGGGGCAAGTTCCCGAACGACCAGGCCCCGGCACTTTGGTCTGAGTTGGTCCAGGTTGGAGTTGGGAGTTGAAGCGCACGCCTTTGACGCTGACCGACCGCTTTACTAAACCGTGGCGCACGTACTGTACTGTAGGGGAAACACAACCTCGTTCCGTAACGTACCTCGGAGTATGTACTTTACAGTTGTATCCGCAGCAGAACGTCCCGTCCAGAAACAGAGGCAGCAAGACTTGCTTCCCGCCATCGGTTCCCTTCGGGCCCCGTCGCTCGGACATGAGTGCCTATATCTGTCATGCGTCGTCGTCTCCCCCGATAGATGGATGCTTCTTTCCGACAGCGGGAGGTGGGTAGGCATGAAAGAAACGTGCGGCGAAATCTCAAAGTCTCAATGAAGTCTGACAGCTAATACGTCAGGTTTAGGTGTGGCTGGCCTGCACTGTATGGATTAAACTTCCTGCTTGTGGTGGTTGGTTGCGGGCATTCCCCATCGCTCCAACGGCGTACAGAAAACATGCCCAAATGCCCTTCTGACGGGGGTTGCAGTTCTCCTGCCCGCTCTGCATACATACATGTTCTCTTGTCATTCCGCATCGAAAATAGGTAGTAGGGCCTTCCTCGCCCGCCATCTTGACACTTTGCTACTGTTGCCTGCTGTTGCCTGCTGTTGCCTGCTGTTGCTGCCGTTGCCTGCAACACTGTAGTGTTTGCATTCGTCATTGCCTCCCCGCCTCCGCTTACGTTGGGAATGTTTGGCTATTTCGACACACGAGCTCTGGCAGGGGATCTTTTGAGCCTTTTTTTTTTTTTTCAACAACTCTGCATGATTAAAAGCTGGCTGTGCAATGTGGTGCATCTATTTGTGCGGGCTCTTCGCATTGGCTGGCCAGAACTCACCATTCCTCGATGGCGGTCTCTCCTCTTCTACTGTAACTCTTACCACCGAGTCGAGCGCATCGAGACATGGACGGACCGCACACTTGTACACTTGACTACCGAGCCTGGCACCGAGGACATTCCGAGTCCTACCCACCCAGCCCGATTCTGCTCCCCGCCCCGTCGCCCGGTTTCGCTTTTCGCTTTCTGGTCCCGACAGGTCTCGAGTCTGGAGTGCCCATATCTCCATCATATCCATCCATATTTACCGCGGCTGTTGGGACGTCTTTTCGGAAAAACCCCCACGCCACTCTTCATTCCCATCCACCTTTTACAGCTTCACCCCCCTGCACCTAAAACAAACAGCAATCAAACACCCGTTGCCGGCCGCCACCACCACAGCCGCCACTAGCACACCACCCCCGGCCGCAACCGCCACCACCCGCCGCCACCACTGCCGCCACGACCTCATCGGCGGGTCTACCATTCCCGAGATCCCACCCATCCGGGACTACCAGCGCGGTTAGACGTCACTTTGAATTGGTGTCAACCAGCCTGGGAATCACTAGCTCCGGCATAGACCCGGCACGCTCGGCGCCGTTCGTCGTTGGCTGCGCCCCCACCATCCTCGTGTTTTGTTTTGTTTTGTGGGCTACGTCCACGTCGCCGTTCCAGCTCCATCCACAGCCGCACGCGACCCCGAGCCGGCGGCACTCCGGAATTATCAATCAATCATACAGACGTCGCTCGGCTCTCAGCGTTGTTGCTAAGACTCCCGCGTGATTCAGCCAAGACTCGACTCGACCCTGGATTAGGGACCAGGGCCAGGCCAGGCCGCGACCGACCGACTGCCTGGAACATCACCACGGCGCAAGCGTCCAGCTCGGCATAACCATCTTGTCGCACACGCCGTATCCGAAACATTGCTCTCTGGATCTCTGGATCAATCAATCAATCAATTTTTTTTCTTTCCTCGAGTGAGAAACTGGCTTGTTCCCAGATACTTTAACACCGCGGACGCAAACCTCCTTTTTTGCTGTGTGTTGCGTTTTTCTCAACTCCACAAACTTTACCGTTACCTCTTCTCCGCCTCCACCTCCAGGTGCCACCACTGGCATCCCGAAGGCCACCACACACAAGACCCCCCATCCACCACTGCCAACCCCCCCCACCAGGACCACCACCCCATCACCCACGATGCTCTCGGGCCCACCGCGCATCTCGTCCTCTGCAGACCTCACAGCGCACTTCCGTGCCTATCTGCGGATCCTCAACACACGCCTCCTGACGAACATTGCGGCGTTTGTCGCGCCCCGGATAGACTGGAACGGGAAGCGCATGTCGTCGCAGACGTTTGCGTCCATGGTCGTGCCCGGGGCGGTGTTCTCGCCGGCCATGATCGTCGCGGACGTGTCGAAACGGACACTAGCGGTGCGTATGGAGATCGAGCTGCCGACCAAGGACAAGGACTCGCCCGCTTTCTCCTCCGCCGCGAGCGACACCGCCACAAGCACCTCGACCCCGCAGCGCAGCAGGTTCATCACCGAGCACGTCTTTTACCACTTCAACGACAACTGGCTCATTGACGAGGTGTGGAGCGTCTTCGCGCACGGCGACTATGACGAGGTGCCCTCGCCGCGCGCACGGCTGGCGTCCACCAGCTTGCCGACGCTCGCGAGCACCAACTCAAACTCGTCGTCTGCGCTCGCGCCCGCGCCCGCTTCTAATTGTGCGCCGCCGCCCACATCTTTCCCCGACGGCCCCGCCCCCACCACGGAGGAAACAACTCACGGCGACGGGCTGTTCTTGTTCGGGCCGGGGTGTCGCCCGTCGCTGCCAAAATCGGCCGTCGGGGGCCGAGTCAACTGCGATGGCACGATCCAGCGGCAAAAGGAGGCGACGAAAATTGCAATCCAGCGCGTGCGCGAGGCGAGGGCACGAGGGACGCAGCAGCAGCAACAGCAGCAGAAGCGCCACCAGATGCCGGCTTTGGTCTAGATTCTTTCTGCCCATTTTAGATTAGAAGAGAGATCGCGAGAGAGAGAAAACAGAATGGCTGCACGTGGTGGCCCACACTCCCCATGCTCCCCATGGCCCCAGGCCCCAGGCCCCCAGGCCCCCAGGCCCCCAGGCCCCCACGTCCCCCCACACCACAGTGCCGATCACAACGACAGATGACCAATGACCTACTTGCTACACTACGCTCCACCGATCCCACCGAGATTTACCCGCTCATGCAGCTCAACGATCGCAACGATTCACCATACCCGTCGGTCCCCCGTCGATCATTCCCCGCGGCACGAACGCTGCGGCATGAACAATTGAACACTGTAGTCATAAGAAAAGCCAAATACCTCGTTGTCACCGATACAATATTATGATGATGTATTACCAAATCCCCCACCTCCCAGCGCCAGCACCAGCACCGGCGCCCCCGCTCTTTGCGTCACAGCGATCACCATCTAAACACAGCAGTCGTCGTCTATCACCGGAAGTTGAGCTTGATGAGGAACAAGAGAATGTTCATTGACACGTGCAGTGACGCCCATCCGCAAGCCGGTACCAGCTCGGGGTACTCTCGCATCTCGTCGATACCCGTTTGGCTCACGTCCACCTTGAACGCTCGGCGCATCACCTGTCGCGCGATAAATGAGCTAACCAGTTCGGACGCCTGCTCAGTCAGCTTTATTAAACCCGCATGGCTCACCCAGACGGCGCATGAGGCCACAAAGGTCATTGGGAAAGTGTACGGGTCCTCATCCGTCGGGTTAAACCTGAAGAACGGGTAGATTTGCGAGTTGGGTCCAAAGTGCAGAATGCTGAGCCACCCTGGGAAATGGTTAGTGCTGGACATGAGCTTCTAACCCACCCAAGAATCCAATCATGGTAGTGTTCTGAGCCAGGCCGCGGCAGTAGAACGTGACGGCGACGGTTTCCACGTGTTCAGACTGGTGTTAGCAATGAAAGCGTCTACAGCCGCTCACCCAGCTGAGAGGGTATCCGACGAGAATCTGGAGGACGCGGTGGTACACTTGAGTCATTTGGAGCGGGAAAAGAATGATGACACCAATCGACGACAGGAGCTGAACGGTGGCGAACTGTGACGGCGACCGAAGGCGGGCGAATAGATTGCGATAAAACACGTGGTAGACGAGTTGAAAGAAGAGCTTGTACAAGAACAACAGGGCCCGCGAGCGGACCTTGGACGAGATGATAAAGAAGGAGATCTGGGCCAGAACTTGGACAGCTGGGATGGTGTGAGCGGGAGAAGCACAGGGTGGCACGTACTGATAATCCACGACCACACCCATGTGCCGGCATCCAGGGACGTGTGTGGCAGCGTAGATAGGAATAAACTTGCGTACGCCTGTCCGGCAATGACGGAAAACGAGGCAATAGCGAGGCAGGCCATGAACCAGAGGAAGCGTAACCACGAGGACGGTATGCGTCGGAACGACTGACCAAAGAAGCTGGCTGTCAGAACTAAAGAACCATATATGACTGGGAGGCTCACGTGTACTGCACAGCAGGCTGGGCGTGGCGGTAAACATGGCGTTTGTCACGTTTGAGCTTTGAGAAGCACGCCAGTGCAGGAACGTGCATTGCGGCAAACGAAAGGAATACCCAAAAGGCTCTTGTCAGCTTGAGATATCGTGTAAACTCACTCTTGCGCTCCCAGTCAAAGCCGTCGCCGTCCGGTTTGTCTCGCCAACGTCTCCGAAGCCCAAAGAGATCAAATTGATGCGCTGCCCAGCCAACAGCCAGTGTTGCGCCCCAGATGAGCGAGTAAGTTGTCTTGCCTCCGAGCCGAGCAGGCCACCAGTCTGTGAGAGTCAGTTGGCGATGCGCGTCAGGTTATGCACTGAGGCGATAAAGGGAGAAGAGGTTGGTAATGAAGAAGAGCGCCACTGCGAGGTACGCGCTTCAGTCAGTACGGAACAAAATCCATCAACCATACCCAAAGTACCTGCTGTCAGCTCTGCTGCATTCAGACCACCTCACCAGAAGAGGAAAAAATAAAAGTTGACATCGATTGGGAGCTCCTCGCCGTCACCAGGGACTTGTGGGGGTGGTGTAGCGGGGCGCTTTGGTTTTCTGGGCCACGATGGAATGTCAGGTAACGGCGAGTCCTTGTACGGGTCGTTGACGGGGAACGGGAGCGCGACCCAGAACCACACTGCAAGACACGGTAGGAGGGTGAGGACAAAATGCCGCTTCCAGAAGGACGACAGCCACCCGTCGACTGTTTTCCGTGACGGCTACCGCTTTATCAGTACACACCTTATTTTTTTCAGTTAGTCCGTGTGAAACCTTACTCGGAAAAACAGTTGCCACCACGTCTCCTCGCCTTCGTCCTCGGCAGCCATGCTGACGCGCCGCGACCGCCATCCCTCCCTGCTTTGCCCCAGGTGCGGGCTCGCAGGCAGCCCTCCGCCGGGGAAGCGCGTACTGGGCGAATGGGCTCTGCTGGCCGTGCGAGAGCGCTGTCCGCGAGGCGAGATGGGGAGCGGCGGTCGTGTACGCGTCTTGCGCGACGGGAGAGAACGGTCGCGGTCTGTCGTGGGAAACCGAGCAGGCACGACACCGAGATAAGACCCAGGGCGCGAGCATATGAGATAGGACGCGGGCGACGTAGGTATTCGAACAGAACATGCAAACGTGCGTCCGAAATGTCCACAACGAGATAGCGAATGATGTCGTGCGCCGTGCGTAGACACGTTACAGCGATCCACCGAGGTAAACAGGACGTCGAGGAATCGAGGATACGAGCAGGGCGCAGCGGGCCGAGTGGCGATCAGACGCAAAGACCAGCGGTCACGACGGAACAACAGCACGATTCAATTGTGGGGTAACGAAGAAGCACATCGTCAGCATCTTCTTGCAACTTGGAAAGTGCAGCGCGAGGTGGACGTGACCAACAACAACATACCCCATAGCTTGTCCTGCGTGCGCTCGGACCCGGTCGACAGCGGCGTAAACATGCCGCCAGGAGCAGCGACAGTAATAGCGACTACGTCTTGGGCGGCGGCGCCGAGAGGGTTATAAGCGATCCTTAACAGCTGACCACGTCCGGCAGAGCGCTCCCTAGGCGTTTATCTATCGCAGCTCGTAAGCTGTTCTTCGTCTATTTTTCTTCGTCTATTCGTGTTCGTTTTGCGTCTATTCAGTTCGTTTCGTATGTCTTTCGTCGTCAGTCGTGCGCGCGGTGGTCGTTTGTTTGTCGTATGCCTTGGCGGCAATGTAGATAAGAACTCGAGAATTATAAAAGTAAATGGTGACGAGGAGTAAATGCGTAACGAGCAACGAGCTAGAAGACTGGCTACCTTGTTTCGCTTGTTGCTGTTTCGTTCAAAGGTAGACCAAGCCACCAGACCTTTTTGTTAGGCCCATCAACAGACGGGGGGTACAATGGGTACAATGGATAGAATGGATAGGATGGACACATGCACCTTTTTCCATGGAGCGCTAGAGAGGTCAGTTACTGTAGAACCGCTGGGTAACACTGCCGACGCGACAAAAGGGGGAACCGAGGGTCCGAGGGAAGGGGGGGGCGCGTTAGGTCACAAGGCGGGGTGAACCAGGGACCTGGACGGCCTTGAGGGGAAAGTTACAAGAGCCCGATGAGAAGCATCACACTGTAAGGGCGGGCGATTGAACCACAAAAACGGGGGGGAATGTGCCTGGTCGAAAGAGTTTGTCAACAAATCCAACACAAGCAGCATTTTTGATCCCGTTCGCATTATACACTATGCGGTTTCAGAGATACAGACAGAGTTTGTTCGTTGTTGATACGACAGTGTTGCAGACATTGCAGACATTCGACTGCGCTCACTGTCCATTGTCACCCCTCATCAGGTTGTGAAGAGCAAGAACGGCTGGCTCACTGAGAATGAAGACACCGGTCGGTCGTGCCTTACCCACCCTCCAATGGCGCTGAACGTCTCTCTCTCTCCCCCCTTTTTTTCTTTTTTTTTTCTTTTTTTTTTTCCACCCTTCCAGGACTGCAATTGAGCCATCTCAGGCCTTATCGCACCGGGGCGTTCGGTTCAAGGACGCTGGCCTGATAGTTTTTAGACCTGATCGCTATCCTGATTGTTCGCGAGTTGGAGACTATTTATTGATGAGGTTGTAATTAACAGCGTGGTATGGTATGCGACTCCATCGTCGGTGTCTCACGACAGTCAACGTCTAGGCCCGGTGCGATCAGCGTTTGTGGTCGCCGTCTGCATCAACATCAGTCGTGGCACAGAATGTGTACGCATGTATGCGATGTGGCTTCTGGTTCAACATTTAATTGGCTGTAGACCTGGGCCAGGCCGCCAAGCCAAAATATAGCTGCAGACAGCAAGGAGAAATGTGGGTGCCGAACGTGTGTACGGGGAAGCCTTATTTCTGCATCACATCTGCAGCTGAGAGTAGGCCAGCACAGATTCCAGAAATCCAGTTGTGACATGTGTCAGAGACGTCAGATGTCGGTGTCGCGGTGTCGAATCTGTCCTGTTTCCAGTCACAGTGGGTAGCTTTAACAAGACGACATATTGGGACCAAAATTGAACATGGAACGTCACCCCTCACGCTTTCAGAGCACAAGTACTCTTACTCACGACTCTCGTCAGTTCCTTTACGGTAGAGACACTGACTGCGATTGTCATTGGAAATGGGGACTAGGGGTTTTATTGACCGTATCGCATGCAAGCTGTCGACGGCCTTGCTGATATTACCCGTCCCCTCGCCGGCGGGACGTGTGAGGCCGAGGCAGACCAAATCAGGCAATCCTCTAATATAAGCCCACTGTGGCGGTCGAGATTGCTATGCCTCCACTCGGCGCCAACTAAAAGTGGGCAGCTGGAGCCCACCTGCAGCCTGCAGCGTCTTTATCTGCCATGCGGGCAAGTAACTGCCACAGGAAGACGATAAGGCCGCCGCCCTTGACGCGGGGAGACGCAGACCGCAAACCTACTGTAGCCCACCCTTATGTTCCGTATATCCGCCCTGATTAACCACAACGCAACGCTTGCTTGCCAATGACGCCAGAACCGCGCGGATCGCGTCGGCGGAGGCCGAACATGATGACTGCAATGGTCAAATGGAGTAACTTTGGGGGGTTTGTTCTTTTCCAACTCTTAACTCTCCTGATCTGTCTCTCTCCACTTCTCTCTCTCTTTCTCTCGTTTGGTATAACTCCCAAGTCGTGCATCGTCGTGTATCTGCCACACTACCGTAGAGCTCAACGACAACCAGCCATTCAGACCCCGCCCTCACTCGACTTGCTCAGCTGAATCACACCTCGACAGGACCTGCAACGATGGGATCGAAAGAGTATCTCCCAATTCCGACGACGAGCGACTCGGAGCCCAAGCCTAAGCCCGCATCGACCACGCGCCGCTTCCTCCGCGGCGCATTCGCAGCGCTCCTCCTCGTGTCCCTCCCGCACATCATCTCCCGCAGCGGCCTGTTCGCGGGCAGCAGCACCGAACGTTCCGTCGCCATGTCCGCTTCCGCGATCGATGTGGCGCTCAAGTCGGCTGCGTGCGCGCAGGCCGACCCGATCTACCCTTCCCTCAACGTCAGTGGCTTTGTCGACGGCGAAAAGGACCAGATTGTCTCGTGGCTCGCGGAGGCCGTCAAGATCCCTACCGAGATCTACGATGTCATGGGCCCCGTGGGCGAGGACCCCCGCTGGGACGTGTTCTACAAGTTTGCCGAGTGTGAGTGTACCTTTCATTGGGTTCGACTAGGCGCATGTAGTCAGAAATCGAAATCAGAAATCGGAAACTGAAAGTGAAACTGGAACTGACGGCCAGACCTCGAAACCGCCTTCCCGCTCGTCCACCAGCACCTGACGCGCACGCGCGTGATGACGCACGCGCTCGTGTTCGAGTGGCAGGGCAGCGACGCGAGCCTCAAGCCGCTTCTACTCACCGGTCACCAGGGTAAGCTGCTCGACTATACACCAAGACAGAAAGCTGACCAGCGATCCAGACGTCGTCCCCGTGCTTCCGGACACGCGCGACCTGTGGAAGCACGACCCGTTCGGCGGCGAGTTTGACGGCGAGAACATCTGGGGCCGCGGGTCGTCGGATGACAAGTCGGGAACTATCGGTGCTCTGTGAGTAGCGCGTAGCGACAATGTTTGAAAGGCGGCATGTTATTCATAAGCGAAATGGAATAGCCTCCCAAGCTGACACGCAAGCGCCGCCGTCGAGCTCCTCCTCAAGTCGGGCAAGTTCACGCCGACGCGTACTGTCATCCTCGCGTTTGGCATCGACGAGGAGGTGGGCGGCAAGGTCGGCGCGCTCAATATCGGCAAGTGGCTCGAGGAGAAGTACGGTGCGGACTCTATGGCGATCCTCGTCGACGAGGGCAGCGGCATTGTCGACGTGTACGGCCAGCTGTTTGCCGTCCCCGCCGTCGGCGAGAAGGGATACCTTGACGTCGAGCTGCGCGTCGAGACCAAGGGCGGCCACTCGTCTGTTCCTCGTACGTCTTTAGGATATTTTGCAAACCACTTGAAGTGCTGACACTGTAAGCCCCGCACACGGGTATCGGCCTCCTGTCGCTGCTCATCGCCGAGCTCGAGAAGCACCCGTACAAGCCGTTCCTGAACCCCGAGTCGCCACTGATCGGGTACACGTCGTGTGCGGCCAACCACGCACCCGACGCGCCGGCCCACCTGAAGAAGGCGATCAACAAGGTCACAAACTCGATCGTAAAGGACGGCAAGGTCGACCGGAAGGCGCTCGCCGAGGTGCAGGAGTGGTGGGAGGTCGGGTCAGCAAAGGACGGCGTCATGCCGCCGGGCATGGGCCGCGCGATGATCTCGACGACGCAGGCCACGGACATTATCAGCGGCGGCGTAAAGGTCAATGCGCTCGTGAGTAAACAGCAAGCAACAAAGTGTATGGCGACTAATAAACCACAGCCCGAGGTGGTCACCGCCATTGTCAACCACCGCATCTCGGTCGCGTCGTCGGTCGACGAGCTGCAGCACGCCATCACCAAGACCCTCGGCCCGCTCGCTGCCCAGCTCGGCCTCGAGGTCGAGGCTTGGGGCAAGGCCGTGGACCTGGAGCAGTTCAAGGCCAGGGCGGGCTGCCACGGCGAGGGATTCATGCGTGCCTTCGGCCACAAGGGCGGTAAGGGCCACAAGGGCGTCAAGACCGGCAAGCTCGTGATTGACGTTGCGTTCAACTCGACGTGAGTACCGACTGCAGTACTGTACACACTGGCTGTATACACTGGCTGGGGTGGCGGTATCGCCGCACGCACTCGCTGACACTGTATCCAGCCTCAACCCCGCCCCCGTATCGCCCTACACGCTCGACTCGCCCGCCTGGAACGTATTCGCCGGCACCGTGCGCAGCGTGTACGACTCGCGTCCCGGCGCCGACGGCTCCGAGGTCGTCGTCTCGCCCGCCGTGTTCACTGGCGTGAGTGCCGACTAGCCGCCGGATTATGTTGTGTGCCTTGACTCTTGCCTGACGCCGCAGAACACGGATACCAAGCGGTACTGGAACCTCACCAAGAACATCTACCGCTTCGCGTACCTCACCATGGGCGCCGGCCTCAACAACGTCCACACTGTCGACGAGTACATTGTACGTAGACGCGTCTCTCAATCTCGCCTTACTAACACGACACAGAGCGCAGACGCCTTTGTCGAGCAGATCAGGTGGTTTATGAACTTTATCGTCAACGTCGACGAGAGCCGTGAGCTCTAAGCCGGAAAGAGTCAAAGAAAATCTCCAGTAGACTACAAGAATGAAAAGCAGTACAGTACAGGAAACAAGAATGCAAAGTAAATCAGAGAACAATCATGCGAAAAAGGCCATCTTCCGAGAGCACAACCCGGGGCATAAAACTGACATCTGTATTGGCAGAAAAGTACAACCAACGAAACCACGCACGACCAGCGTCCGTCCCTTACTCGGCCTTCTTCACCTTTCTCTTCCTGGGCTGCCTCGGCGGCCGCATCCAGAACTTTACGCTTCCGGCTCTCGAGACCGTCACGATTGTCTTGGGGCCCATGTGGAGGGACGTCATGAGGTTGCCCTCGACGACGCGGGCGAGGACGGGCTGCAGCATGGCCACCTCCGACTTGTGCGGTGCGGGGTGGAACGTTGCGCCGTCCGCGCCCACGAGGGGTAGGCTGGCGTTGGACGCCGAGCTGACGCGGAAATGCGACGAGTTGGAGTGGTGGTGCCTCGGTTTCCGGAGGGCAGCGACCGAAAAGTCCCACAAGAGCAGCTTGCCGTCCTCACCCACCGAGCCAAAGCGGTATCCGCGCCCTTCGGACCGCATCGTCGGGTCAAAGGCTATGCACGTCACAAAGCCCGTGTGGCCCTGGCATCGGGCCACGAGACGGCTCTCGCGCGGCGAGTAGATTGTCACCAGGTCATCTTGCCCACCGACAGCGACGAAACGAGAGTCTGGCGACCACGCGACGCACTTTAGCGAGCCAAAATAGCTCTCAAACACGTCCGTCACGCTGCATGGTCAGTATGAGTTCACATTGCGTCTCTCGACGGCTCCACTCCATAACGTACCGGTTCACCTCCGTGTCCACGAGTCGAAGGAGGCCGTCCTTTGTCGTGATAGCCAACCAGCGGCCATCGGGCGAGTATGCCATGGCAGTAATGACGGCGTCGCAGCCGAGGCGGGCGACAGCAAGGGGATTCTTCCCTGCCCAGGGATACTTTTCACCCTTTTTATCGCGCTCGCTGGCTGGGACGGACCACTCGTCATTGACCCACTCGATGAGACGATCCAGGGACATGTTCCTCTCGGCCGCCGCCTTGGATGACGACGATGTAGGGGAGGTTTGGTCCTCCTTTGATGAGGCCGCCGCCTTCTTTGCATTTTCCTGCTCGACAATCTTCTCCATCTCGGCGTCAAAGTGGCTTGTCCACGGCCGGGGAAGGCCGCCAATCACCGCCATCGCGGCCTCAGTTGGGTCCTCGGCAAACAGGTGGTACTGCACGATAGTGTTGTCGGCAAACGACACGATAAAGCGATCACCGCCACGGGGATCAAAGTAGACGCCCGTGACGGCTGATTTAATCACCTTGCCCTGGTACAGTCAGCACGGACGGTCGGGCAAAGTGCTGAGAAGGAACGCGTGGTGGGCCAGTTTTCCCATTGCTGTTTGTTTGCGCAGAAAAGCGGTGCTTCTTGCTACACGCGTGATACGCCCAGACACATGTCGCGTGACTCACCGCAGCATTGAAGCGCTCTGTCCGGTCATTGATAAAGTCGAGGTAGACCAAGTCGCCAGTCTCGAGGCCGACGACAATGTCCTGTCGCTCGGGCCCGACAGTGAGCTGCGAAATGGCGTGGGCGGTTGGTGGCTGCTGGAAAACGACAGTCGCGAGATTCTCCTGCACCTGTTAGAAACGAGCTTGTTCGTGGTTCTTGTGTCCACATGGCGCATGCCCCCGTTCCGATGCGGAAAGAACTGGCAGGCCCACTAGCGTTGCACACGGACCCCCCGGCCGTAAACAACAGAAAGAACCAGACTCACGTTCGTGCCGCCCTCCTCGGCCCAACAAAACAGCCGGCCCATATTCCAAAACGCCCATCGCGCGCGCTCGCCGCCGTTTTTGCCCTTTTCATCCATGATGCTACTCAGGTTGAGGTTGGGGCTCACACGGGTGATGATGCCGCCACGCGAGGACGAGAGCGACTTGTCCTGCTTCTTGTTCGATGTGCCGAACCCACCCTTGCGCGGAGCCGGGGGCGGGGCGACGTCCCCGTGTGGGGAGATGGGGTTGTGCATGAGCGGGGCGGGGACGTCGGTGGATGAAGTCTCGCTCTCGGTGTCGGAGTATTCGTCGTCCTCGTACAGGTCGCGCGGCGGTGCTGAGACTGGCTGCGGAGCTGGCGTCTCGGCCTTCTTGCCGAGACCTAAGCGAACGAGCGTGCCAAAGCTGCTTTCCTTGCCGGGCACGCGGGCAGGGTACCACACGTCCGCGAACGTCATCTTGGTCGGGTGTCCGGGCTGCCACTGCCCGTTGACGAGGGACGAGCCAGCGGACACGGCAAAGATATTGGGACTCGTGAGCGGGGGAAGCGGCACGAACGACGGGCCCGTCATGCCGAACCCCCCGGCACCCATAAACGCCGCGCCGGGGCCCATGGGGATCGCCGACGGCCTGCCCACGTCCGTTGGCAGCGGGCCGGGCACCTCGACCTCGGGGAAATACGACTTGGGCGCCAGGTGGTAGCTGCCCTCTGGCGCCGTGAGCGTGTCTGGCAGGTCGGGCGGGGGCACAACCGGCACAGTGGGGAGCACAGGCCGCGGCGGCGGCAGCCGCGGCATGTAGTGCATTGGCGGGGGGATGTAGAGCTCCATCGCGGCTGGTGGTGACGGGCCAGTCGCTCGAGCTGGACGAGGGAGAGGAGAGTGTGGGTGGTGCGGGGTATGCGGGCCCGGGAATGCGAGGAAATTGGTAGCGAGTACAAGTAACTGAATGAACGAGAAATGATGATCAATGATCAAAAGATGGGGTGGGTGGGGGTACGGCTGGGTGGGGTGCTGGGTGGGGGTATGGGCTCGTTTAGGTGCAAAAAGAAGGACCTCCCCTCCTCTATCAAAAGTAGAGAGAAGAGTGCGCGTGTGTGTGATTACAGTAGGCGCTCAATACTTGCGGGCTGCAAGCCCGGGGCCTACGCAAGCCGGATCGACGGTCCGGCGTAGAGCAAAAGGAGCACAGAAGGAGAACGCGCGCCGGGGGTCACGTGAATCGCCATTTAATCCGTCGAATCAGAGCGTTTGAACAACACCGACACACCACAACACACAGAACTCTTGTACTTCTGAGGGCCCTCGTCACATGCATGCCGTTGCCCATTGCTCTTGATACCGTGCTCGCTACATGTGTTCTATCCGATACCATCCAAACCTTGTCTCTCAACGCTATGAAAAAACACGACCTTGCAGTTTCTAACTTTCTCGATGCGGGGGAAAAAAGTGGGCCCACAGAACTACCCCAGACACTGCTCCCCGTTCCCCATGCGCGCCATGCGCAGCCGCCCAGCCCAGGAAGCGAAAGTGGGCAAAATCTCGGCACCAGCACCGACCGATAGCGCCAATGGCCCCACGGCAAAAACGAAATGCACCGAGAATACAAGAATAGTCCGTGCATTGGGCTAGATTTGGTTGTCCGCGTGCTTACAATATAACACGCCTCGGGCCGACTGTGCGGGACGGATTGAATTGTGGATTGTCCGTCACTGCAATTGCTGCACCCATGCGCGCATAGGCGTGTAACATTAGTCACTGCACGCAAACGTCATCGAGCGCAGCTTCGTCAGGCCATTCATACATCATAGCGGCCAGAGGCCATGGGTGCATAATACGCTTTGCACTGTGCCTAGAGTGAGATGAATGAATGCACTGCACCAGAATTGCTCGGCCTCGGGCTCAAGTGTATAATATGTAGCATGACTGAAGTAAGCCTCATTCCCACAGTATGGGCGCCGCTGAGCGGGTATAAGTTGATGAGGCCACGGGGCGGAGACTACTGTCGTGTTACCGTCGTGCATGGTACACAACAGCCCCCCCCCCGATAACACAGACTGCGGATTGGAATGGGGTATGAGCGATGCATGATGCATTGAAGGTCGGACGGGCGGCTGCACATCAACCACTGCACATCAGACGATCAGACGTCGATCCACTAACGCGTGTGTTCCGTGGAATGGCGCCCAGCGCCAAATGATAAAGATTTTCCAACTGATTGGGGAATGACAGTGGCCACCAACGGAGGAATAATGATCGATGGCAATAATCTATCTATCGGGCTGTCTGCCAAGTCATGCCAGTACGTAAGAGGAATCACTGCTGCTCTGTAAGCAGTACCACCATCTCAGAGAGTTCAGGATCAATGAGACCCGCCAAGAAGGCCTCGGTGTCACATCGGCATCGCCACTGAGTGCCACCGATGAGCATCGCCCATAACTAACGCGCCGATTTGTCGTCCCTATGGTGCAGGGGAGCATGGTCAGACCTGTGTTGTGCGGTGGGGGGAGCGACCTAACTGCAGGTATTCATAGTCAGAGACGCTTGCTAGGCATAGGTTGCCAGGTGGTATGTCAAACTACTGTAGGACCAAGAACGGGGAATAGGGTGTGCAGTTGGCATACACTTGGAATGGTGCTCCTGCAACACAAACTACACCGCGGCCTGTTGCTGGACTTTGCGCTCGTTCTCCATCGTTTCTTGGCCTCGCGTCTCGTCTTCCCGGGTCACTGCCTGCCGTCTCCCAATCGCATGGCTCATGCCTCCTACGCCGACGCGATCGCGCTCCAAACACCACAAGTCCTCTTTTCAAATGCTGCAACTGCACCTCCTCCCAGCCACACAGACACCGCCCGCCTCAGACCCATAAATCGGTGCGCCGTGCCTCTGTACCCCCGTCCGGTTCGCCCGGCAGGGTTCTAGAGACGGGACCTTGGGGAGTAATGGCATTGTGCATGTGCATGTGCATGTGCATGTGCTGATACTCAGATATCTAACGTTACTGTGTACAGCATCACTGGAATCAGGAATCCCGGAGGCCGGAAACCAATGCTATCGCGTGGGAATGCAGTGTGCCAACGTGCCAAGTGCCAAGCACCGTGGCACCACAATTGAACAAGCAACCGAGACATTGAGAATCGCTGGCCGGGTGCTGTGCAGAGTGGCACCCGGAGATGAATTGGTGTAAGAGCAGATATCGCCTTGCAAGTCGATCGCCCTTGGCAGCATCCGGACTGTGACTGTCATTGTTCAATGTGACTGGAGAGTGCAATGTGACTATGAACGAGGGCTGAAACACAGCTAGATTCACCTTCCGCTCTCTCTCTCTCGCTCTCTCTCTCTCTCGCTCTCTCTCTCTCTCGCTCTCTCTCTCTCTCTCTCTCTCTCTCTCTCTCTCTCTCTCTCTCGTCTGCATCCCAGACGCCTCAATGGTGTTGTTGCGGCATTGTTCAGTGCCACCGAAAGACCAAAGTAGCCTGGATCTCCGAAATCTCAGCGAGATACGGATCTCCGAACGTGAACGTTGAATAAGGATCTACTGCCAACTTGTGTACTGAGTGTGGATGGCAGACTGGCGCCAGACGCGTCGCGTATCGAAGTGCCCGGGCACCCAGGCGCCTGTGTGGCGTCTGTCCTCACAGGGCTGGATGGTCCGCTCACGCACTCAGACGCCGCGGTGGTTGTTTGGCTCCTGTCGTCACTAGCCTCGTCAAATGCTTGCATACGGTAAAGCGTTACACCTGGAACCAGGATACAGTGATATGCATGAAACATACCCCCTGAATGTGTCTTTGGGCCTATGTACGAGCAATTTCACAAGCAATGCAGCAAGCATCCGATGCTCAGTCACCGCACCCAGTGCCCGTACTGTATTATATGTCCAGACAGATGGACAGGAGTTGATTTTGACGGGCCGCGAGTCTGGAAGGTTGTTTCATCGCGCTTTCCGTCACAGCAGACGCGCCCGGTGTCACAAAACTCAATTCCATATAAACTTGCCGTATCATGGCAGGGGATAACAACAGTGTTGGACACTGGAATCGCGCTGGCCGGGCCATAGCTCCATGCAGCCCCCGCGGCAGTCGCATGCGTTGGCACCCATCCAATCTAATTCTTGCTGTGCCAATGAACGTGCTGTGGGCATTCCAGTGCCACTAGTCCCCGCGCTCTGACACCACACTGGTTTGAAACCGGACCCCGTACGGAGACAGACATCTGTGCCTGGCGTGATATGCGAGCGTGCAAGCATATCTGGATACCGCCGCCGTCTGACACACCAGGCCGAGGCACTCCGATTATGCGCCCGTCCCCTCCCAGCCCCTCGAACACCATGCGTGGACCCCTGGGCCGAGAGGAAGTGTCCGAGGGACATGGCCATGCTGTGTTGGTCACTGGGCGATTACAGTAGCATGATCCGGCACCGGTGCGGATGAGGAGGCTGTGTGGCGACGAGCGTACGAGCTGGATGCAAGAATGGAGTTGAGGACGAGGTTCTACCACTCTCTCTAAAGGACGTTGGGGGGATTTCAGCACTACTTAAAGGGAGTAATTTGGCGACTTGTCATTCTCAACAACAGCAACGGTTCTCTCTCCAATCACATACTCCTACAACTCTATTGATCACACTACCACTATCACCACCACTTCCACAGCCACAACAGCAACAATGAAGTTCACCCTCGTCCTCCCTCTCGCTGTCCTCGCCACCTCGGTCGCTGATGCCCCCGAGCCGCGCATCACCCCCGCTCCCGCCCTTGCCGCTCGTGACGGTAGGTGACGCACTTATAACTCTGGATTTTCAAAGCCACAGAAAACTGACGAACACAGAGGCGGCCGAGAGCGCCGGCTCGAGCGTCGGCGAGAACATCAAGTCTGCCGCCGAGGCCGCCGGGACCTGGATCGACAGCGCGGCCCACAAGGCAGGGACCGCGGTCAAGTCGGTCGCGGAGGCTGGCGAGAGTGCCATCAAGGACGGTCTCGACAAGGCTGGGGACGGCCTCAACGACGCCAAGGATGCCGTCAAGGGTGCGGCTGACGCCATCACGGGCAACGACAACGCGGCGTCCCCCCGCGCTGTGCTCCCCACTGCGCTGGCAGGTGCCGCGGGCCTCGCTGTCGGTGTTGCCGCCCTTCTCTTCTAAGCTTGCCTAGACATCGCAATTTTCACCGACACCGACACCGACACCCCCCAACTTGCACTTCCAGAATACCCTTTCGACGGCGGAGACGTTAATTCGATGTAATTGATACCGCTATACCTCTGTTACACTGCCATTTTTCTTTCTCCACTGCATGCACCCGCTTTGAACATTTCAGATTGTGTCGTGTCTGTTTGACCTTCGTTCAGTTCGGGTTTCATCTTGAGCCCGCCGGTGGGTGGGACTGACGTGCACGCCACACCGCCACAGCCCATCCCAGTCCAGTCTGGCCATGCCGCATCCACCGTGGGAAAACTCAGCCATTGGGAGCCCCTGCGTCAGTGTCGTCACTGGTCGTCTGCGATCGTTGACCACCATAACGGGCAAAGCAGTTGTTGTGCACGCAACATTTCTACTTTCTCTCGCGATCTCTCGATAATACCAAACTATACTGTATCTCCGCTCTCGGCGTGCGTGTACATACCGAACTACAAGGATCTGCAGTGCAAGGGCTCGTGACGGCGCTCTCGTTGAGCAGTGCTTGAGGAGCCGCGCGCCTCCAACCGACATTGACATTGGTGTCTCAGGCAACCCCGCCCCCGCATCGCATCTCCATTTCGACGTCCTTGCATCCCTTGATCCTGTTCTCCATTATTATTACTATTATTATTACCATTTCTTGTCCTCCAATTCGTCGATTGTAACGACGCCGAGCTAGCTCCCAATGTTCAAGCTCCTCAAGGACCTGACGCGGCCACCCGAGTCGCTGTCGACCGAGCGATCCCCGACAGCCGCATCTGCCGGCGAGCCATCCCCCGCCTCTCCCTCCGCCGCAACATTCGCCGGGGGGAGTGGGAGCGGCGGCGGGGGCGCCGGCGGTGGGGTCACGACGCGCTCTCGCTCCGGATCGTACGTTACGCGATCGCGCTCGAGCTCGAATGCCAACCCCCTCTCCCCGTCCCCGATGGACCCGGCGCTCCCGTCGGCCACGTCTGCATTCTTCAACATGGGTCTTGAGGATGAGAGCGACTCGGCGGACGAAGACACGGGAGACGACACGGACCCGTGCGCTATCCAGGTCACTGGGCTTCTGCATGCCCTGCAGGACGTGTCGGGGACAATGTACCTTGTTGAAGTGAGTCTTTGCGTTTGCGTTTCCAGCCGAGGCATCGTCTTCTAATGCCACTGTAGACATTCTCAGAACTGCTCTCCGTACAGGGCTCCCCGGCGTCGTGGCGCGCCTTCCGTGACAACCGCGGGTTCGACCGTATATTCGACTGCCTGCGCGAGCTGGCGTGGAAAGACAAGCCGGCCGACGTCGACGAGGAGCAGTGGCAGGTGGAGGAGGTGCAGCGGGCCGAAGCGCAGCGCCTGTGTCTCGAAGTGCTTGGCTGGGCTGCAGAGGACAGGACTTGCGCGCGCGTATTTAATGTGAGTGTTGCCAGTGTGCATAGCCTGGCTAACGGCAGGAATCGTACGGATGCACGTCTCTTCTTGAACCGCTGCGGGCGCTGTCGAAACGAGAGCCAGCGGACACATTACCCGACTCGCGCGTCCTCGGTCTCCTGCTCGCGCATCTCTCAGGGAACAACTATGCGCTTTTGTCGCTGTTCAGCGGCGACCTGGACCCGCTGCTCGCAGACGACAGCACACTGGAGAGCAAACTGAGCGACATTGGGTTCCGGCGGGCCGAGGGCTTACCTCTGCTCTGGGCGTACCTATGGGGCTTGGAGACGGCGAGCAGCGACAATCTGTGGCCAGATAGCCTGCTCTCTGGCGAGCTCGAGACCGCAGGCGGGACACAAGGCAAGCTCATCCGGATCACACTCCGCATCCTCCTGCTGGCCACACGGCACGTCTCGGACCTCTTCCTCATCCGCACATACCTCCCCTCCCTGCCCGACTTTCTCCTTACGCGCATCTATGGCTGGGAGCAGCCGCGCCCGATCCAGACGACGTTTCCGCCCCGCGAGGAGTGGTTCCAGAACGCCGAGGCGGAGGAAATCGCCTCGCGGCCCGAATGGATTGAGCCGAGCGCAGACTTACGAGCAACGTACTTTGAGCTCCTCCGCAATCTCCTCAAGGGAGGCGTGAATCCGGGCCAGGCGTGGCGGCTGTTTGCGCTCGTGCGGAACGCCCCAGACGAGAAGCAGGACGAGGCTACACCCGAGTCAACGGCCGTGTCGACGCCGGCGAGCGACGAAGCGGGCGGTGGCGCGCAGAAGCGGAAAAAGTCGCTTTTAAAACTCACGGTGCCGACGCTCCCGCTCGCGACAAAGGCGGGCGAGACGCTCAACCTCGAGGTACTCGATCTCATCAAGACGCTGATGCCGATTCGCGCGCCTGACACGTTTGTCTTCCGCGGCGGCAAGGACGACGTCGAGGGCGGCCTGGAAATCAAGGATCTGTGCCATGCGTGGCCATCGTCGACCCGCGGCTTCATCTTTGCATGCTGGGTGCACATCAAGCACTTGAACGACGCCATTACGCTCCTGCACCTGTCGCAAAAGGACTCGCCGTATCCGCTCCTGCAGGTCCGCATTCTGGAAAACTCGCAGATCGGGCTCAGCTCGTACGTCGAGGGCCAGGAGGGCGCGCCGGAGGAGGTTGTGTGCGGGGCCATCGAGGCACTTATCCCTCACGGCGAGTGGGTCCACTTTGCGGTCGGGTGCCGCAAAGGCCGGAGCACGATGGGCGGCGGCGGCGAAGCGCGGATCTTTATCAACGGCAAGCGTGTCGGTGCCGTGCGGCTGGCGTACCCTGTGCCCAAGCAGGAGAGCCACAGGCCACAGCGCTATCAGCACCACAGCCACAACCCGCGCGCGCCGCCCCCGCCGACGATCCGCGCCAGTGTCGGGCGGGCATGGAAGGTTGACGGCGCCAAGCGCGCAGAAGGCACACACGGTCTCGACCACGGCAGCAATGAGTGGCTGCTCGGCCGGGCCATGCTCCTCGACGAGGTCATCTCCGAAGAGGTCGTCATGCTCATGTACCACCTCGGATCGCACTACCACGGCAACTTCCAGGATGCGCTCAACAAGTTCCTCACCTACGACGGCGCGACCGCCATCCATCTCTTCCTGTACGGCATCTCGCAGGCGTCGAGCCAAAAGGCGCTCACGCTCCTACCGGCCAACTCGGCGCTCGTGCGCGCTATCCGTGTCGGGCCTGCAATCCCCGAAGAGAACTTCATGTTCTCGCTCTGTGCAAAGGACATGATCGACCCGGACCATGTGCTCAATGCCGCGGTCCCGCACGCCCTGCGCGCACGCGACTTTATCTACGCCCGCGCCCGTCTCGTCGGGAGCGTGTTCCCGTTCGCGACCGACGACCTGGACCTGTCCGTCGCGTCGGTTGGCGGTGGCGTGGTTGTGCTGAAGCTCATTGACCTGGCGCAGGACGCACAACAGCTCGCGACGACGCTCACGATCCTGCACGACATGATACAGTACTCGTGGAGCGCAAGCGAGGAAATGGAGCGTATTCGTAAGTCTAGTGAAGCGTTCCCATGGTCGCGATTGCTGATGTATAGATGGATTCGACCTGCTGGCTGCGATCCTCCGACCCAAGATGCCCACCATGGTCGACGCGACGTGTGCCAAGATCCTGCTCTCCATTTTGGGTATCTCCATGGACCAGCCAGAGTACGTCAAGACTTACAATTCAGTTCTGACACGCAGAAATGCGACAGTGCACAACTCGGCAGCGTACCGCGCCATCGGCCTCGAGTTTGAGCTATGGGCCGCAGCACCGCTCGACGTACAGACAATCTACTTTGACCACTTTTCCCTTCTTCTCGCAAAGTCCCAGTTCAAGCGGTACAACTTGCTGCGGACATTCCAGAAGAGCAACATTGTGCGCAAGCTGCTGTATGCGATCCGGCAGAATATGTACGACTCGGAGACGCTCGAACTGGCCGTCGCAACCTTGCGGCTGGCCCTCGCCTCGCGCTGGAGCGCCGAGGATGCGATCAAGCCCGTTTTCGCGTACCTTGTATCGGCTCTGTGCCAGCGTATGTTTGCTCCCCAAAGTCCCAGGCCCCCGCTGACAGCAGACACTGGTGGAATTGTGACGTCGAGCGAGCCGACGTCAGCGCAGCTTCCCGGCGCGATGATCATGCAGATGATGGCCGAGCTGCTGCACAACCAGAAACGGCTGATAAAGCTCAACAAGGCGCTGTCGCTGCATCGACTGCTCGTCGTCTTCCTCGAGAGCAATCCCGCGCCGTTCGTCGCCTTGCCGTGTCTCGACATTCTTGCCAACTGCCTCGCGACTGCGGGTCTCGAGTCGTTCCAGCGCTCATTTGAGAGCGAGGGCGGATTTGCCCTCCTGGCCAAGACCCTCGCGCCCATCTGGAGCGCAAGCGTACAGGAAACCGTGTTCCGCATGACGTTTGGCCCCACGGGGACCGCGGCGGCTTCGCTCGCGTGCCCGCATGTGATCCCGACGCTGCTTACGGCCCTGGATGTGCTGCTGCAAGCTACCACCGAGGCAGGAGGACAGAACAGCGCCACCTCGGAGTCGTCCCCACTCAACCGTGAGGATCCAGTATCGCCCGCTGAGGAAACACCAAACGGACTCTACGACGACGACCGACTCGACAATCTGCTCAACAAGCTCGCAGAGGTGTATCGCCAGTCGTCGGCATTCCGGCGTGCAATCAACGTCAAGCGTATCGAGACCATGCTCCCGAACCTGGTCGACTTTGCAGCCATGTCGTCCTCTGGAATGGCGAGCATTCGTCCCGAACGGGCCGAGAGCCAACGGGCCGCTGCGGTCAACTGGCTCAGCGCACTGATCGATCTCTCCAAGGCTCCATCGACGATTATCACCCAGGTAAGCTATCCCATTAATGTTGTTAGCTGACTGCAGATGAAACTTCTTGTTGAGCAGCTCAAAGCATCGATGACCAACCCGTCACCGCCCACTTTTCCCCCGTCCCCGCTGGCCCGCACATCTGCCCTCAGCTCGTCCCTCCACTCCTTCCTCCCCCCAGCCCTGTCGCCTAGCTCACCGCGCCGGCGTCCGTCCACTGATCTCCAGCGTGCCCGCCTCGGCATGGACCGCCCGATGCCAACGCTGCGCCGCACATTGACTGGCGAGTCGATCCTCAAGGAGGAGCACGACAAGAACGCCGCGTGGCGCATGATCATTCTCTCGACCGACGCGCAAAAGCACGCCGCAATGGCGCTGGACCGCAAGGAGCACTGGCACCGTCTGTCGCAGGTCGACTGGCCGACCAAGGTTGCTGCTATGCGCGGCGAGAACGGCGTGTGGGCGGACAGAAACGCCAAAGTCATCTGGCGCATGGATGGGAGCGAGGGACCGCTCCGCATGCGCAGCCGTCTCGAGCGCGTCGATCATGTCGTTCATGACGGCACGGCCAAGGCTAGCCGACAACGCGACGCCATTCCGTCCACTGACGAGCTGTCGTCTGCCGTCTCACGCATCAATCAGATGCCGTGGGAGGACCCGTTTGCGCTCGCACTGACGGATACTCCTATCGACGAAGAAGGTGAGTTACGCTTTGCCTGATACAACTAACTCCTCTAGGCCATGCAACGCCGTCGTCTCCGCATGCCGACCAGCCGCCGGCTACCCCAGCCGAGGACGGCAGCGAGGACGAGTCGTTTGCCGATGTGGACGAGTACTCGAACAACAAGATGCGACTCGTCGCCAAGGCGCTGCAGGCCGGCGATATCGTCGAGGAGGCGTACAACATTGTGCGCATTGTCGGCGTCGACGCTCTGCCTGGTCTCCTCATTCTTGGATCTAGGAACCTATATCTTATTGATGGGCTAGTCAAGACACCGGACGGCAAGGTGATCGAGGCGGACCAGGCGCCGCGCGACGTCTTGTCCATTCCATCGGGAACGCTCGCCGACTTTGACCCGTCCGACCAACGCTCGCACCGCTGGCCGTACGCCGACGTGGTCGAGAGCAACAAGCGCGCGTTTTTGTTCCGCGACGTTGCGCTCGAGCTCTACTTTTCCGACAAGCAAAACTTCCTCGTCGTGTTCCAGGACAAGAAACAGCGGCAGGCGGTGGTCCAGAAGGTGCAGGCCAAAGTGGAGGGGCGCGACGCGCTGTCGCGCTCTGTCATTGGCTCGTTTGTGCTCGACACGGTGGCCCGCGTCACGCGCGGCGACCAGCTCGAAGACATGACGCGCCGCTGGCAGAACCGGGAAATCTCAAACTTTGCCTATCTCCAGATGCTCAACCAGCATGCCGGGCGTACCCCGAACGACGTGACGCAATACCCCGTCTTTCCCTGGGTGCTGTCCGACTACACGTCGCAGATTCTCGATCTCACCAACCCCGCCTCGTTCCGCAACCTCGCGCTGCCGATGGGCGCGCTCACAGAGTCGAGAAAGGAGGCGGCCGTGGAGCGGTACCAGGCCACGGAGGGTGTTGGGGAGACTCCATTGTGAGTGTGCTCCTGAGAGAGTTTGTGCTGACAGAAGCCACTATGGCACCCACTATTCTTCGTCTATGATCGTGTGCGGGTACATGATCCGCGTGTCGCCGTTCACCGAGATCTTTATGGCGCTGCAGGGCGGCACATTTGACCTCGCCGATCGCCTGTTCTCAAGCATCCCGCGCGCCTGGGACTCTGCGTCGCATACCAACCGCGGCGACGTGCGCGAGCTGATTCCCGAGTTCTACTACTCGCCCATGTTCCTCGTCAACCTCAACCACCACAACTTTGGCAAGAAGCAGGTGTCGGGCGAGAAGGTCGACGACGTTGCGCTCCCCCCGTGGGCGCTCAATGACCCGATGTTATTCGTCCACTGGAACCGCGAAGCCCTGGAGAGCGACTATGTCTCGCGGCATTTGCCTGACTGGATTGACCTTACGTTCGGATACAAGCAGCGCGATCCAGCAAGCTACAACTGCTTCCACCCGCTGTCGTACCGCGGCGCAGTGGATCTCGACAAGATGAAGGATGCAGCCGAAAAGGCTGCCTCGACGAGTATCATCCACAACTTTGGCCAGACGCCGCCGCAGATCTTCCGGAACCCGCACCCGCACCGCTTCATCGGGGGTAACCGCTCTTCCTTGCCGGTCGGCACGCGCTTTGGCGTCGCGGAGCACTGGCAGCTGCTCCTCCGCTCCGCGCTGCCTATCACTGAGACAGCGACGCGTATCCATCACATCCTTGACCCGCTGTCGGCCGACGCCAAGCCCCCCGTCCAGCAGAAGTTCCGCCTCGTCGTGCCGGGCCACCCGCTCCTCAGCGTCCAGTACGGCTTTGCGGACTTGTCACTGCGCCTCTACTTCCAGGACAATGTGCACAGGGTAAGACGGACTTCAAGACTTGCTGTTGCTGACTTGCAGCTCATCCATATTGTCGAAGGTATCGAAGTTGCGCATGCGGCGTTTGCGTCCGCCACGCTGCTGGTCACGGTGTCTACCCTCGGCATCATCACAGCATGGCGTCTCAGCATCAAGGGCAGCGGGTTCCGCCGCGGAGACGCCACACTCGTGCGCGAGGCGACGCTCTGTGGCGCACGTGACGTCACGTGTATCGCTGTCAGCACCCCGTGGAGTCTGCTCGTTACTGGATCCCAGGTGAGTTTTTGCGGTTGCTTACGGAAAAACTGATAAAGCAGGATGGAACCGCGATGGTATGGGACATGAACGGCTTGACATATATCCGAACACTCGAGACACCTCGGAAGGATCCCATAAGGTTCATGGCTGTCAACGAGGCGAACGGACACATTGCCCTCGCGTCGGACCGGCACCTGTACATGTTCAGTCTTAATGGGCACCCGATCGCCGCTACCAGTATCGAGGGCGGCCGCCTCCGCCTGCCGGTTCTCAAGTTTGACCACGAGCTCGGCGAGCCTGCGACACCGCCAAAGTACACTGGTGGCATTTCGTTCCTGAAACGCGAGTTCCTCCGGTGGGGCGATCTCTTTGTCGTGGGCATCGGTTCCGAGGTCGCACTCTACCGCTGCGTTCCTGGTGTGCGTCGCTTCCCGGACCAGGATGTCGAGCCTTGGCGCCTCGTCAAGCAGGGAATCCTGCACGGCAGCGACACACACGACGAGGGTGATGTCACTGCCGTTCGCTTCATTGGGTGAGTAAAGCTAAAGCCTATACCACAGCCGAGATAAGCGAAAGCAACAAACAGACACAAAGCTGACAGAGAAGTGAGACGCTATATGTAGGCTTTGAGCCTATCGAGCGACGCGGCAAGCACGCCCTGTACCAGTGGTCTCTCCCTGACAGCAACGCGCGACACGTCTCGGACAATATCAGCAACTGCATGGCGGCAGGCTGCAACGCGCGTTTCGGGCTGCTGGAGCCAAGACGCCACTGTGGAGGATGCGGCGGCGCCTTTTGCGGCTCGCACGCGCTCCACGTCGAAAACTTTGGCGCGCGATACTGCCCTACGTGCCTCGCGGTCCTCGCACAGGGCAACAGCCTCGGACTGTTACACTCGCGCGCGGGTAGCGCCCAGGCGAGCCGCGCGGCATCACGCAGGGCGTCGATCGTGCTCGAGTCTGCGCCTGTGAACGCCACCAGTGGGCAGGCGACTCCCCCCGTGAGGGCGCACAGCCCGCGGGCGAGCACAGCGTCAGCGTCAGCCCCTGGGCCAGTCGCCAGTGCGAGCGCAAGCGCGAGCCCAACGTCAACTTGAGCCCGAAATCGGCATCAAGCGCGGGACACGGTTCGGGGTCGCCAGGTCCCCCGGCCTAGAAGATGTGGTCATAGAGGGAAGGGGTCGTACCAGCCGCAGCAGTATCAGGGCCCCAGTAGCATGTGAGCAAAGGAACAAGGGAACAAAGGGGGCGAAGGTATTAACCGTGATGACATATGGCCAGATGATGACATGTGATTCCAACGGGACAGATGGGCGCCTGCGATCCGCCAAGGTTTGTGCCCGGGTAGCGAGGACGTACGACCAGACCAAACCATGTTGACGAATTGGAGAAGTGGAGCCACTACTGTACTTCCAGATTGGAGCCACTACTTCCAGAATAGAGTGGAGGGGGCGCTGTGTTCGCAGTGGTCGAGACTGTACAGACGCGCAGTCGCAAACCTACAAACCTAGCTGTTCCGATTGTG
This sequence comes from Apiotrichum mycotoxinovorans, assembly GCA_013177335.1. Lineage (NCBI taxonomy): Eukaryota > Fungi > Basidiomycota > Tremellomycetes > Trichosporonales > Trichosporonaceae > Apiotrichum > Apiotrichum mycotoxinovorans. Next base: position 2,340,359 of record CP053624.1, on the reverse strand, counting down.
CTTGTTCTGTACCCCAGTGATCACCGTGACTAACCTCTGACCTCACCCTCCGACATACTTTAGCTCAGCTCGTGATAGACCCGCGCCACGGCCTCGGGCGTTCGGGCGTCGGAAAAAAAGGGCCCTGGACCTGGACCTGAACATGTGAGCGCGCTCCACCCCGATTTCCAGTTCGGTTTCGGTTTCGACTTTTGCGTCACGCAGCTCCACAACCGTCCGCACCCACACCCGCCGATCTGCACCGCAGTCAATCAACTACTGTAGAAGGTCTCGCGAGGCCATTGTCCGGCCAAGTGTCTAAGGTTTCCGTGGCAACACAGCCTGCTGGTCCCGGTCTCCCTGGGTGCGGGCGGAGCGTGCGCCGCGTCGTGGCTGGTACGCCCTTTGGCCCTTGCCTCGGTGTCCCAGGTGTTGCCAGCAAGTACGCCATCATGCTGCGTGCAGTACTACTACTGGGCCGCCATCCTAGCCGGCCACCCTGAACCGCCGTCCTGGTCCGCTGGTCGTCATTCCGTCCCGGACCAGTTTTTTTCCTGATACCAACGTCCGGATAGCGTGCACCGTATACCGTATACTGTATGCTGTATACTGTATACCGTATACTCTAAAACAGTGTTCCGAGGCGTGCTGCGCGCATTTTCCGCGCCGGACACGAGTCGGCGTCCATCGGGCTCTTAGCTGGCGGAGTTCGGGCCGCGGGTACTTGGGTTGCGGGGCAGGATTGGAGGATCGGATTCCCGCTCGCGGATCAGGAGTTCGAGTTCGGTCCGGTATGGAAGAGCTAACGGAAGAGGCGACGGAAGAGGCAACGAGGCAACGCAAAGGCAACAGCACCAACAACGGCACCAGCACTGAGGATGGCAGCGGCAGAGGCAGCGGCAGAGGCAACAGCACGAGCAACAGCACCAGCAACGGCAACGGCACCAGCACTGAAGACAGCAGCGGCAGAGGCAACGGGAGTCAACGGGAGGCAACGGCACGAGCAACGGCACTAGATCTGAGGACGGCAACAACAGGCCAACGGCAGGCCAATGGCAACGGCACGAGCACCCGACGGGCTCCGTGAACAACACCGAGACCGGAACAGGGAACCGGAACAGGGAGCCGCTCCGGGAACCGCTCCGAGGACGTAGCCGACGCTGCCGGCGGTACATTGTCGTACCGTAGAGCGTGGAGCGGGGCGGCGCTGTCCACCTCGCTATCTTTCTCTATATCTCATATTGGCCTTTGCGATATCTCACATTCTTGTCGCGATATCTCGTTAACGCCGTCATCGGCTCGGTACAGTCTCCACCCAGCCCTCACGACATCACGAAAAGTTGGAAGGTGCAAAGTCACGTCCGTGCATCCCACCCACCCACCCACCGCCGGCGTCATACGTCGTCATACTTCCCCTACACTTCCCCTACGCCGTTAATCCCCCCCTACCCCTCTCCACCGCTCCCGTTCCCTTTCTCCTCGGCTCTCCTTCTCCCCCCACCCCCCCACCCCCGGCTTTCCTCTCTCACCCTCCCGTCCGTGGCCTTCCCCACCCCCCACCCCCGGCTTTCCTCTCTCACCCTCCCGTCCGTGGCCTTCCCCACCCCCCACCCCCGGCTTTCCTCTCTCACCCTCCCGTCCGTGGCCTTCCCCCACCACTCGTCCCCCCACCGCAATTATTTCACCGAGCTATGTCGGCATCCACTGCGGCGACCTGCAATTGTCTTATCTCGCGTCCTCGGGTCTGCCTTCCCTGACGAAGTCACCGCGATCTGACCTCAACCGCGACCTGACCGCGACCTGACCGCGACCTGACCGCGACCTGACCGTGACATAAACACCCGAGACCGTGACTGCACCGACTGCGGCGCCATGACGATCAATCGAGACAAGACAAGTCAGGAGTAATTAGACAACAGGCAGCCAAAGCTTACACCCTGTCCTAACGTACGTACGGTAGTCACTGTGAGTACGCGCGTGGGGTGGTGTATAATGTATAATGTATAATGTATAATGTATAGTGTATAATTCGGTGCGGGCAACTCTATGATCAGCTGTGGAAAAGAATTGCGCCAAGGTTGGGGGCCACACGTACGTACTGAGCTCTTATGGCGAGGCTGACAAACGCCCCGCCTCCCTAAAACTGAGCGCGCCGCTGTTGTCAACACCGGCCACAAGAAAACATAACACAGTCAGAGTCAGAACGCAACACTCGTGTACGTCGCCACAAGCCCCGAGCAACAACAGCGAACAGGAGACAAAAAAGAGATGATTGGTACCCTGACATCAGAAGGCGGTAGTGTAAGGCCAGCGACATCGCGATCCCACATGTGCAAGCACAGCGGTGGAGAATCGGGCGAGGAAATATTGCACGAGAAGAAACAGCCCGTAGGCTGGTAACGCTTCTCATAGCGTTAAGAACAGATACTACACATGATCTTAGCCAATAGAGGCCAGAGAGGATGACAACTCCAGATAGTAAACTATAGACATGAGGAAGAATGTGCGTATTTTGCGACGAAGAAATGGAAAAAAGTGGGGCCTGTGTCACGTGATTGAGTCCACGCGAGATGCACGTTGTAGAGATTGGGAAATGACCACGTTGACCACGTTTCTATTGGCACGTGTGGCAACTCCCCTTCCCTCCTTCTGAATTCCTAATTAGCTCCCGGCGCTGGGCTCCGCGGCTCTTCTTGACCCCCTTCCTTTTGCCCCCTTGCAGCTTTTTGCATCTTCTGGCCTCTGGCCTCTGACCTTTTGGTGGTATGGGCTGAGCTCAACACCCATTTGCTTCCGTCCCCCCTTTGCTCAATCTGTCCCGCCTCCGTTCCTCGGCGTCCCCTTGTTCCCAGGCCTAGACCTTTGGGTCAACTGACAGGCCAGACCGTGTCCCCTCCATACAACCCTGCTACACGACCCCCTCGTCAGCAATACCCCGTTCTTCACTCTCCTGGCATCAACACCCAGGACACAGGACACTGCACGCGCGCCTGCACACACACCTCCGTACACAACACCCTGTTTCACGCTAGTACTAGTGATAATCGTAACGTGCATTACAAGAGAGAGAAAGAAAAAGAGGACAAAGACATCCCTACATATAGATGATACTCGAGACACAAGGACGGGGACGACAATGAGAAGAACAGAGAACAATCTACCACTTGCGCGGCGCTGCGGGCGCGCGCGGTGTTGTCGGGTCCTCTACGTGCTCCTTGCTGCCAGCAGTGTCGTCATCGTGGTCTTGCGGCACACTCCCTCCCTCAAAGTTGAACTCGAACCCGCCGAGTCCCTCGCTCATACCACTCATGCCCAGCGTTAGCCGGCTGGGGTTGGCCCTCTGTGTTAAGGGGCTGCCGGCCGTGGGGGCACCAGTGGGCGAGCCGTCAGCCTGGACGTTGGGAGGGAGGAAGGGGAAGCTGCCAAAGAATGAGTCGGCAACGGAATGCGACGACGCAGTCGTCAGAGGACGGTCGTCAGCGGGGCCAGCTCTTGGGATGGGCGGGCGCGGGACTCCACCACCGAGATCGACACTCGTCGTGGACATGTTTTGCGGTACGAGTGACCGAGGCGAGCCGCTCGCTGACGCCGGGGTGATGAGCATAGGGAAGTTGCCTAGGCTCTCGCCGCCAACAGAGTGCGCAGACGACATGGACTCGAAGCGGTGGCGCTCAGCATGCGGAAGAGGCGGGCGGTGACCAGTGCCTGTTGTCGAAACAGAGTTGCGGTCGAATGCCAGAGATCCCATCGAGAACCGCAGGTCAGTGGGGCTGGGCTGCGAGATGGCGTTTCCTTCGTCGTCAAAGTGGCGCGAGTCGATGGATGGGCGTGTGCTCTCCACCTCTCCAGAGAACGGGTCTGCACCACCCGAGTTGGGAGGTGACAAGGGCGACCGAAGATTGGCGACATTGACGACCTCTGCTGCCTGGAGACGACCAATGTGGACCTGTTGACGGGTGACAATCTGCGGGACGTCGAGGTGGAGATTCGAAGTGTTGGTAGACAGGAACGAAGGAGCAGCAGAGTTGAACGATCCAACCGATGTACGCGACGCGTTGCCCTCGGCCAAGTTTGCAAGATTGCCTCCTGCGGTAGGAGGGTTGAGGCGCAGGTCGAGATCGGGCGCACGGGCGGGGCGAGGGGGAGGGACGTTACCGTTGCGTGGGCGGAAGAGGTTTTGACGAGCCTGGTCGAGCGTACGAGCAGCAGCAGCCTGCTGCGCTGCAGTGGGAGCAGAACCAGGAGTACCACGGTGGTTTTGGAGCACCTGAGCCAGAGTGTCATCCGACTGGCCAGCAGGAACGTAGTGGATGGGGATAACGTTGGTGGATTGGCCACTTCCAGCAGTCGACATGGAACGCGAGTCTGCAAACGGATCGCCGTTGCCGCCATTGTCTGGGTGGTTGGGGTCGGCGTTGATGACACCGCGTTTCCCGGTGTATACGCGGATAGTGGTGCCATTCTCATCATAGTACTCGGCGTCTGCGGGAACGTTGGGCAGGGTGCCACGCTGTGCCTGCTGGGATACCAAGTCTCCCGCGCCAGGCGACCGCTGAAGCATCTGGGACGCATGTCGAGACTTTGTTACCGCAGCACCCGGCGATCCCGGTGCGGAAAGGTGGAATGCAGAAGATTCGCCCTTGCGTGCGCGCTCTGCAAGATCCTCAAGACGCTTAAGGTCGCGCATCTGGACGTGTAAACGATCAATCCATAAGAGGAAATAAGGGTGGCCCGCAGCCCGTCGTGCCTCGCCACACATACCTTCTTCCGCCTCAGCCACCAGAACAGACACAAGCTGGCAACGATGAGTGCCACACCGACAATGGGGCCAGCAATCACACCCGGGTTGACACCGCCCCCGCCCCCGCTTTCTTTTGGCGTGCATTTGATGTATGCGCACGAATTACATGATCTGAGAGACTGTTTAGCAATGTCACCCGTTCTTAAATGTCTCCGAACAGCGGAGAAGAGGAATGCAACTTACCGTGCGATCAGAACACAGTTTTCATCGCTCTTGCAGTTACATGCCGGCGACTCGTTTGGGCAGTCGGTGGTACAGTTGTTGGCCCGTGTAAAGAGGAGATGGGGGTTGGCGTTGAGATCCATGATGGCAGCTCGAGAGGGAAGGGGGGTAGCTCAAAGGCGATAAGGATGATGCCGTAGTTGCAGCAGAGAGATGGTTTTAGGGGCAACTGGACAAGGACGGCGTGCCGGAGCCTGGGTCGAGTCGCCGCCGTGAGAAGAAAGCTGAGATGGGAAAGGTGCTGACGCCGAGAGACCTATTGTGTCTTTGTGTTTTAATGTGCCAAAGTTGCGTGTGTGTTTGTGTATGTGTACGCAACTCTACTTCCGCAAACAGTCTGTTCGCAACAACGAACGATAGTTCGGTCAGGACACGAGCACCAAGTGCGGTGAGAGAACGTTCACGACTGCCGCGTATGGATGAGGGTGTGTTGTGCTTGCTGGTTCGGAACTGTCAAGGGCCCGGGAAAGCAGGGCCTTTCTGATGGACGGCGGGTAACAATAAGGTCCTTGTCTTGAATGGATTGGTAAGGCGGGGTACTGTCGTAGTATTGGAGGGCGAAGCGAGACAAAAAGACCAGAGGGTCACCACCGTCTAGGCGCGCGTCGATCGGGTCAAGTTGTGCGGAACGTCTCGAGGAATGAGACGCACGGTGCCGGATGGTAAACGTCGATAGCCTACTTGGTTAAAGGCGGTCTACGCGTATGGTATAGATGTAGAGGTTAAATATAATGGAAAGAAGAATAAAGAAAGGCGCAGTAGAAAGAGGTCGGTGGTGAATGATACTGATGAGGGCCTAGGTCGGTATGTTGGATATATGCCACAGTTTCAATGTCCTTTGAGAAAGAGAGAGAGAGAGAGAGTGAGCGAGGGGACGCGAATGGAAGAGTGTGCGCGATAAGGCGACTGTAAGCAATGAAGAAAGAAGACGCGCCAGGGGGTGATGAGCGGCACGGGTTGGGCGAAGGGACAAGGCGGTTTCAATCGAGAGGGGGGACCGGGGGGGGGGGGGGGTCCAGATGCTGTCGGGGAATGCGGGTCGGCCGGCGGGTGCGGATGTCGACGACGATAATGATGCCGTTGTCGCTGATCGGTGACGGTGATGGGTGATCGGGAATCAAGAAGAATAAGAACGACGGCGACGAGGAGAGATAGATAAAAAATGAATGGGTGTCGTTTAGGAGGTCGACAAGAAGTGTGTGGCGATGTGAGAGAGGGAGTGAGAGAGATGGTATAAGGTATGTGTCGAGTTGGGGTCGAGGTGTGCAAAATGAGTGTGGACAAAAGAGAAAGAGAGAGAACGAGCGAGCGAGCGAGTACAGCGAGTACAGTGAGTAGAAGCTAGTAAGAGAGAGAGAGAGCGAGGGGACGCGAATGGAAGAGTGTGCGCGATAAGGCGACTGTAAGCAATGAAGAAAGAAGACGCGCCAGGGGGTGATGAGCGGCACGGGTTGGGCGAAGGGACAAGGCGGTTTCAATCGAGAGGGGGGACCGGGGGGGGGGGGGGTCCAGATGCTGTCGGGGAATGCGGGTCGGCCGGCGGGTGCGGATGTCGACGACGATAATGATGCCGTTGTCGCTGATCGGTGACGGTGATGGGTGATCGGGAATCAAGAAGAATAAGAACGACGGCGACGAGGAGAGATAGATAAAAAATGAATGGGTGTCGTTTAGGAGGTCGACAAGAAGTGTGTGGCGATGTGAGAGAGGGAGTGAGAGAGATGGTATAAGGTATGTGTCGAGTTGGGGTCGAGGTGTGCAAAATGAGTGTGGACAAAAGAGAAAGAGAGAGAACGAGCGAGCGAGCGAGTACAGCGAGTACAGTGAGTAGAAGCTAGTAAGAGAGAGAGAGAGAGGGAGAGTATGCACTAGCGGCACAGCATAAGGCAGTGTGAGGGGGAGGGAGGGGATGGGTAGGGAGGGGAGGGGATGGGTTTGGGTTTGGCAGAGTGATTTTTGGGTTTGCAGGCAAACGGGTGGGGGAGGGGGAGGGGGAAAACGGACAAGGGGGCCGGGCAGAGTGAGCAAGGGAAGGAGAAAGCAAAAAAGAAGAAATGGGTGAAGTGCAAAAAAAAAAAAAAAAAAAGGGGGAGGGGGAACCGGAAAGACAAGGCCAGCAAAACAGACTGCACGGACAAAAACACGCAACAACACTAGAGCAAGCCGCGCATACGGACCGGCGTAGAACCAGGCAGTGGACCTTACCCCCCCCCATCCTGAAACCCTGAATGATTTCTACCATTTATAACCTATTCTTGTAAAGGAATACAGCTCAATACAAATATTTGAATACAAAACAATAACAAGTTGGAATAGGCAAATATATAATACCTGTGCCCCGGTCGTCTCCATAGCACGAGGGCTGCAGGGACAAGGAGCCCCCCACTCTGATTTCAGGGGGTGCTCCAAGGGACCATGTCAGGGATCAGGGGCCCGCCGAGGACACAAGGAACCCGAGGAGTGCACCTGGCGCAAGGAGGAAGCCCGCCCGGGCGGGCGGGGCGGTTGAGAGCTTTGAGAGTTGAGAGTGGCACGCGGCAGGGAGATTTTGAATATTTGAATGTCACTCATCCGTTATGGCTTAACTCCTTTTCCTTTTTCTTTTCTTTCTGTATTTAATTAGTGGCAGTTTCTTGCTGCATTGTTATCTTTCTTCTTCTTCAGTGTCTGGGGAATCTTTGCTATGCATACATGGCGATGATGCTCAAGCTTCACGACACATTGAATCGCGCGTTTCTCGTTGCCTGTCCTTGGTGCGCTACAGTATGTTGGTGCAGAGGCTGTCTGCTTGTGTCACTGTGTGTATTCGTCTCCTTGCAAGGACCACCCAGCACGAGGAGACACATTACGGCCGAGCGGGACGCTGGTCAAAGTTCAGGTCCCGATTCTGATCACACCGCCAGTGCAGCCAGTATAGCTCTCATTCAAACATCCGTTGGCATCTTGGCCCGGCTTGGTATTTCTTATGGCCTAGTCGTGGTTTGGGCTGGCGCCTCGCCAAGCACGCTGGGCAACATTGTCAATGAAATAGCTTTGGTCTCCACAGATCCAATTACACCTACTCCGAGGAGCTAATCTCGCTGGTATAGCCACAATAGCTGGTCGGTCTAGACGGGTCGACTGTCCAGCTAGCCATTGAGTGTTATTACGACACCACCGCGGGCGTCGCACGCCATTCCGCCCTCGCTCTGGACAGTTGTGATCTGCGCGCTCCCGATCTTTCCACTTTTGGGAAGCGGAGAATGGAATCTTGAACCTTGCCTGCTGTGCGTGGGGGCACATTGCACATGCACTGATTTATTCTTTGATATTGGTGGTAAGTGGCAGCCGGAAGCGCAGTTGCATTTAGCTCCGTCACAGCACGCAGAAAACCTTTTTCTGTTTTTCTGTTTTTCTGCATTTTGCTTTTTTTTTTTTCTCGTTCGTTGTATTCTTTCTTTGAATTAACAGTTGAGTTGGTCGGCCGGGTAATCGCGTTAGCTCTTTCCCATTCATTAGGTTTTGATTTCTTGCAGATGCCGAGGTGCCGCGGACTCTTAACAATGTAAGCTTGAGGTCGTGTAATGTGGCCTGGCTCGTCAGCTAGTCACGCTTGCTACTGCCGAGTGCAGCCGCAACTATAACAAACATGAGATCATGCAAGATAGCGACAAGATAGCGCTGCAAGAAATGTATCATAGGTCCTCCCAAGACATGTAGACAGGTAGACAGACATGCTGTGCCACACGGGAAGCGAACGCGGCAACGACACCACACCGTCCACCAACGCCCGTTACCTTGGATTTGGATCTGGACTCTGGAGTCGTTGGCCCAAGCGTCCCAAATCCTAGGGCCCAAGCGCAGTTCGCGACCTCAGCAGCACCCACTGTCACCGCGACGACCGGCGGGAAGCGGCTGGGTTCGAGGGTCCAGATCGAGCGTCAGTTGATGGCGTTGGCCTCGAAAAGCACTCACTGTCACGGTAAAATGCCACAGGCCACAGGCCCCAAGCTCGCGACAGGGTTCCGCAAAGGGTCTCTGGAGTTTACGCAAGCACCGCGCCTGGAATTCTAGAACCTTTTGGGAACCACCACACCCCCGTTCGTTCCGTGTGGCCGTGTGGCCCTGGCGTAGCCCCGCAGAGGTCGCGCCGGCCGTCGATGGGTATCCCGACCATTGATGATCGGGGCATGTGCCATTTGCCACGCTATGTTTTTGCTGTTCCACGACCACTCACAGTGAGCAGTACACGGTACAGAACACTATACACGATCGCCTACAAGCTCGTGGGAATGGGAGCAACTGGCCTCGGGAGCCAGAAGTCAAATCCAGGCAGACTGGAAACGGCACCCAAGAAACGGGAAAAAGGAAAAAAAAAAAAAAAAAAGCCGGCGTAGATTACCTTCACTCGGCCCGCAGTGGCGCATGGCGAAGCGACGACCTCAGGTGGCGCACGCTGGGCCCAAGCTGGGCGCGCTGGTAGCGGCGCAGTGGACGCAGTCTTGCCTTACCCAGAATGCAGGAATCTCAGGATCGCATGGATACAGGCGTCCAGGAATGCAAGCAAAGAGTCCATCCCAAATGTATGAGAAAGGAGGAGGGGATGGGCGTGAACCCTTGTGGGCTTGTTATCTGTCGTCCACTTCCTGTCATTGTTCATGGCCTGCGCGACGGGCAGGTGTTTCTTACAACCCTCGAACCCAACGGCACCTGCCAATAACGCGTAAAAGGCAAAGAGGAACCCTTCGAACTGGACCGGCCTCCCCCGGTGTCTAAGCATCTCCAACCCGGCATCCCATCCTCCGGCGCCCCATTTCTGCGGCGATGCCGTTGTGCGACGGTCTGGGAATCGCTAGAAGTAAGCGACGGGCCATGTTCATGTCATGTACGAGATGGGGTATTACACAGCACGGGCAACATCACATTAACACGGCGACATAGACATCAACACGGCAACATAAATAACATGAACATGCCCACGCGTAACGGCATGGCTAAACGAGGTACTAACCATCGCGCCGCTCCGTGTCTGGGCTCGTCCGTCGGTCTACTAGCCTGCTGGCTCCTGGGATCAGTGGCCGTGGCCGTGACAGCGGGAGGCTGGTGCCTCTGGAGGCTGTGCGCCTGTAAGTCTGTATTAATACTTACCGTGTCGTTACTTTACAAAATTACAGTAAGGCTGTAAACGATATGACGAACGCAACGCGCAATGGCTTGCACGATCTGGCCGCCAAGCCCGCTCGCTAGCACCACGGCATACCGTTGGGTGTCGTGCTATATGCTAGTGCCGCTCTGCTCAATTGGAGAGCACATGCTGCCGAAATGCTCTAATTTAGGTCGGCGGGTGACTGCCCCCCACATGCATGCCACGGCCGTATCGTCAGATTCCAGGCTAGCCGAACTCACAGAACTCTGTTGTTGTGATGTGTGTTAACACTGGCCGCGCGGCAGTACGATGCTGACGTACAGCTGTATCCGCTTACTGCGAGAGTTTGTCATGCCGTCCCGGGCGTCGTCATCAGGACTCAGGACCGAGGTCCCAAGACCGGCCGCTGAGCCGAGACCCAAGCTGAATTCAGTCTGTGGCATGAAGGGAGGTTGTTGAATCCGGCGGATCCTCGAGGTCATGGGTCGATAGCTCTCATATACATACAGTACCTCATAGGTGCCATGAACGCCCAGCCTCGCATCCTCCCCTTTACAAACGAAGTGCAGCCACTCGTTTGCTCGGAGCTGTTGCGGGCTGGGGGTGGCGTCCTTGCAGCAGTGGCCGTCGCCATTGGTAAGATCTGCATCCGCCAAGAGGACTTGGAAGTTGCCTACTGTCGTGGTCACCATCGATCATCAAGCGGTTTTACTCAAGCTGTAACCATCGGTGGAGGTCCACACTACACCAGGAGCGTCTCCATGGCTGCCCTTAGCCTCCGGCTGACCACGGCCACGCGCGGCCCAGATCCAACTTGTGTCCTCGGCGCTCCCTTTGATAGTAACACAGGGGACCAGATCTGGCTCATACGGCCGAGACTAATGAGAGACAGCCGCGAGACCAGATTAAAATGGGCTGTCACCTAGAAATAAATAGCACGTTAAACAAGGTCTTCACGACTGCAGTGTCTCACCACCGGCCCACGCCCTTCGTCGCTGTCTCTGATCTCTGAATTACCGGCGCTGATCGGCACAGTGGCGCTCAGGAGTTCCTCGGCGGCTTCACGTGGCGTGGGAAGTGGAGCCTGGAGCAATGTAGGACCGAGGAGCGAGGGGTGGGTCCGGTCGTCGGAGATGCATCGGAAAGTGAGTTGTGAGTATAGAGCGCAGTCCTGTACACAGAGCGCAGTGTGGCGGTGGCGTCGCGAGTTTGGAGGCTTCAAGAGTGAGGTGCCGGTTCTGAATGGGGAGGCGATCGGGGAGTGTAATGCATAGGGAGGGAGAGGAGGAAGGGATGCAGAGTCGCGCAGTGTGGCGAGCATAGCGCTTCCTCAATGTCCACTGCGCCACTGCCATTTGTATTGCTTGCTTGTCCCCGCCGCTCTGTCGCCGAAGCGAGGCGCAAGCCAGGCGCCCATTCACAAGCTACATTATCCTTCTCCAGCCTTGACCACCCCTCACTCGTCATGAGCTTCTGGGCTTATGGCAATGTACCAGCCTGCGCTTGTCAACGGCAACCCCCACCGCCGGGTTCCGTACGCAGTGTCGTGGCCCCGTCCCCAACAGCGCCATCCGGCTCGGACCCCAGCATCGCCCGGACGAGCGCCGGCGTGGGGGGCCCGCGGAGGGAGGACTCCGAGCCCTGCAGCCTGCAGCCCTGGGGGCCTCGTGGTCCCCAGCCACAGGGGCGCGGGGCTGACACCGAATAAACACAGGGAGCAGCTACGATCGCCCGTGCTGTATATCCTGCACCCCTGCATCTGCATCCTGGGCCTGTATCCTGCAGCCCACGACGGAGTGCACTGAACAGCTGCACAGCTCCAGGGCATGTTACCGACTTGGCGAGCCTGCCAGGCGTGTTTTTTTTTTTTGGTGTGACATCATCCAGGATAACCATCTTGGCTTTGCTGTTATTGTTTTGTTTGTTATCGTCCCGACGAGTGTGGTAGAGTACGCTGCAAATGTCCGTTCGTGCGGCCGTTGGCAGATTCCAAGTGATCGTCAATGGGAAATCGAAATCACCCCACCCCGCCACCCCGTTGCATGGTATGATCCGCGCACTCGCAAGCACCGCACTAGACGCGACTGACTTTGCATGACTTCGGGAACATAAGCGCACAGCCAAAGCGTGAGCCTAACTGAACTGGCGCCACTCCCTCCGCCGACCTCCACCGCTGGTCTCCCCCACCCCAACGTGCCTCCGATCGAACATGCTGCATGATTGTTGTTATCCGGGTATCCCGGCTTTAAATTACTCATTCACACCTATCCGTAACCTCCCCCTTTTAAACTACCGCTGCACGCCGCCATTTAGGTGATCACGGTGGGCTTGTCACGGCCGGTGAACTCGGGGAGCTTGGACAGCGCGAGGGCGACCTCGATGAGGGGCTTGAGGCCGACCTGTGCGTCCTCGCCGTACTCTGCCGCGTTGCGCGAGTACTTTTCAACGTAGAGACGGACCGTGGCGCCCGACGAGCCGGTGCCCGAGAGACGGAAGATGATGCGCGAGCCGTCGGTGAACTTGATGCGGAGACCCTGCTTGGTCGAGACCGAGCCGTCAATGGGGTCAGTGTACGCAAAGTCGTCGGCCGACTCGACGGTGAACGAGGCGTCCGACGAGGTGGCCTTGTGCGTCGATCCGGCAAAGTCGGACGAGGCAAAGAGCTTGCGGAGGTGGTCCATCATGGCCTCGGCACCGGCAGAGTCGACCTCCTCGTAGTCGTAGCGCGAGAAGAACGAGCGGCCGTACTTGTTGTAGTGCGCAAGGAGAACGTCGTTGATGGTGGTGCCGGGCTTCTCCTCGTTGGCCTTGGCGAGGATCGAGAGCCAGGCTAAAAAAGGGAGGGTCAGTGCGTGTGCACACACACGTGCAGCCGTAAAACAACTCACCAACAACAGCCCAGACACCGTCCTTCTCACGGATGTGGTCCGAGCCGGTACCGAACGACTCCTCACCACAGATGGACAGGCGGCCAGCGTCCATGAGGTTGCCGAAGAACTTCCCTTCACGAGTCAGCTTATGGCCACACTTGTCTGCTTACATCCAGTAGGAACCTCGAAGCACTCGAGGCCGCGGGCCTTGGCGACAATGTCGATGGCGCCCGAGGTAGGCATCGAGCGGGCGAGGCCCTTGACGCCGTCCTTGAAGTAGGGGATGGCCTTCTCAGCCCAGTCGGCAATGATAGCCACCGAGTCCGAGGGCGTGACGAACGCGCCCTTGCCGTAGATCATGTTGCGGTCACCGTCACCGTCCGAGGCGGCGCCAAAGAGAATGTTGTCGCGCTCGACGGCCTCAACGAGGGTGTGGGCGTAGGTGAGGTTGGGGTCGGGGTGGAGGCCACCAAAGTCGGGGAGAGGGGTGCAGTTCTGGATCGACTTCTCGTCAAGACCCAGGGCGTCAACAAAGATGGCACGGCCATAAGGACCAGTGACACCGTTCAGGGCGTCAAAGAGAACAGTAGGCTTGGGGGTAGTCTCGTGCAGCCACTTCTTGATCATGGCAAAGTCGAAGATCTCCTCGAGGAGCTTGAGGTAGTTGGACACCGAGTCGACAATGGTGACCTTGAGGGGGCCGTGGGTGAACTCTCCAATCTTCGAGAGGTCAATCTGGAGTGGGCGTCAGCGAGAGCTGTTGTGCGAACTTTGGTAGGAAGGGACACTGACGTCAGGGAGCTCGACAATCTTGTACTCCTTAATGTCCTCGGTGACCTTGTAAATCTTGTTGGTCACCTCCTCGGGGGCGGGGCCACCGTTGGCAGTGTTGAACTTGATGCCAAAGTCGTTGTTAGGTCCACCCGGGTTGTGCGATGCAGTGAGGAGGATACCGCCGTCAGTCTTGAGCGAGCGGATGAGGGCCGAGACGGCAGGAGTCGAGAGGATGGCATTCTGGCCGAGAATGACGTGCTTGATGCCGTTGCCGGCAGCGATGCGGAGAATGGTCTGGGCGACCTCGGGCGACCAGTAGCGGCCATCACCACCGACGACAATGGTCTTGCCCTCGGAACCGCCGGGCATGGCGGTGAAGATGGCCTGGACAAAGTTCTCCGTGTAGTTCTTCTCCTGGAAGACCTTGACCTGGAGCCGCGTTAGCTGCTGGGAAACTAACTGCCTATGCCAGCACATACCTTCTTACGGAGACCCGAAGTACCAGGCTTCTGGCCCGCGAACGGGGTGGTCTGGACGGTGACGACGGACCTGTTGTTGTTGTTAGCTGGCTGGCGCTGACGTGCTGGAGGCTGCGGATTGGTCGCGCACGTACATTGTGCAGTGTACCGCAGCGAGTTGAGAGAGATGAGGAAAGAGAAGAAGTAGTGAGAGAGAAGTTTCTTCAATGGGGAGCAGAGGTGGGGGGTTATGAGGAAATGGGCCTAGCAAGCAAGCGAGCTACGGAGGTGGGATGATGACACGGAAGAGGGGGAGGGGAGGACCTTGTGGGGTATGAGACAGGTCCAACTGCCAGCACGGTGGGGTGGGGGGGGGATGAATGAATACAATCACGGCACTGCCCAGGCACGCAGCAAAGGAAACAACGCCATACGCTGGTTCTATTGAGCTTGTGACGTTGACATCCGCCGGCATCGAGCCCCGCCACGCCGGTCAAGTCGCCGGGGTGCGCCGGGCACGCTGATCGCGCGTGGTCGTTGCACTGTTCATATGCTCACGCTGCTCAGCTGTTCAACTGGCTGGCTGGCATGGCTGGCTCGGTGGGTCGGCGTAGGGTACCGACTGGGCTTGGCTGGCTATGGATGGCTATTGCAGGTGCTTGCAGTGCAGGCAGAGCGGGTCATCATCATCCGCCCGCCCATGCCGCCCAGCTGACCCACTCCCATGCTCTCCACCCCACCAGCAAGCAGCAAGCAGCCAGCAAGCCCAGTGGCCAGTTAGGGGTCACCTGTAGCGGCCACCTCCACCTCTCCTCATGCTCTCTCACCTTCAGAGCGGGATTATTTTTTGAATGTCCGAATGTGGCAGATGTCATTTTTTGAGTAATGTGATCGGTATCTTTTTTATCAACCTTTGGGAATTTTGAGGATTTGAGACAAGAGTCCAAGGTCGGATTGTGTGTGTGGGTGCCCAGACATCTCCGACCACATCGGGTTCGACTGCCCTCTTACCCTCTTCTCTCCATCTTGCATCACCGTCTCCTCCCCCTCGCTCGCCGCGACTTTTTGCAAGAGTCCACACCTTCTCCAGGTCGTCGACAATCCAGCACACCATGCCTGAGCCGACATTCTTCCCGGCCCACAAGACGGGCCTCACCGTCCTCCTCCTTGGCTCGGGCGGACGCGAGCACGCCCTCGCGTTCAAGCTCGCGCAGAGCCCGCGCGTCAAGCGCGTCCTCATCGCCCCCGGAAACGGCGGTACCGCTCTCATTGGCGGCAAGTGCGAGAACGTTAACGTCCCGTGGGGCGGCAAGGCTGGATATGCTGGTGCCGCCAAGTACGCGCAGGAGCAGGGCGTCGACCTGGTCGTCCCCGGTCCCGAACAGCCGCTTGTCGATGGTGCCGAGCTCGAGTTCCGCAAGGGTGAGTGAGAGGCCCTCATCTGGTTTTGTCTCTCCCTCTCTCTCTGAAGCCTGGAGAGCGAGATTTCTCAGTTTTTGAGTAGAGAGTCCGACTCGAAGCAGCCCTGCCTTTCATTTGTCCAAACAAATCGCGCAGCAGCTCGGCGGTCACGGAGCCCCGCAGGAAACGACCTCCAAACTCGCTTCCACAGCTAAGAGTACCAGCCAATACTGACGACCCGCAGCTGGTATTGCCGTCTTTGGCCCGTCGCCCGCCGCTGCCATGCTTGAGGGCTCCAAGGCGCTCTCGAAGGACTTCATGAAGCGCCACAACATCCCCACCGCCGCGTTCCGCAACTTTACCCTCGAGCAGTACGATGACGCCGTCGCGTACATCAATTCGAACCCCTTCTCGTCGGGCAAGTGTGTGATCAAGGCCTCGGGTCTCGCTGCCGGAAAGGGTGTCCTCATGCCCAACGACAATGCCGAGGCTCTTGCTGCGCTCAAGTCGGTCATGGTCGACAAGGAGTTTGGCTCGGCCGGTGACGAGGTCGTCATTGAGGAGTGCCTCTTTGGTCCCGAGATCTCCGTCCTTGCCTTCTCGGACGGCTACACCATTGTCCCTATGCCCGCTGCCCAGGACCACAAGCGTATCGGTGAGGGCGACACTGGCCTCAACACTGGCGGTATGGGTGCGTACGCCCCGGCTCCTGTTGCCACCCCCGAGGTCATGGCTCGCGTTCTCAAGGAGTCGCTTGAGCCAACTATCCGCGGAATGCGCCAGGAGGGCTACCCCTTTGTCGGCATGCTCTTCACCGGCTTCATGATCACTGCCGACGGCCCCAAGGTCCTCGAGTACAACGTCCGTTTCGGTGACCCCGAGACCCAGGCGCTCATGCTTCTTCTCGACGACAACACCGACCTCGCCGAGGTCATGCTTGCTTGCACTGAGCGCCGTCTCGACTCGGTCAAGCTCGGCTACAAGGATGCCTTTGCCGTCTCGGTTGTCTGCGCGTCCGAGGGCTACCCCGGCTCGTACCCCAAGGGTGTCCCCATGACCTTTGGCGCTGTCCCCAAGAACGTCGAGGTCTTCCACGCCGGTACCGCCATTAAGGAGGGTGTTACCGTCACTGACGGTGGACGTGTCGTTGCCGTCGCTGCCGTTGCCCCCACTCTCCGCGCTGCCGTTGACCTTGCTTACGAGGGTGTCGCGACGGTCGAGTTCAAGGGCAAGACGATCCGCCGTGACATTGCCCACCGCGCCCTGGCGCCCGAGGCTGCCGCCGGCCCCAGCACAGGAGGTCTTACCTACGCCGCTGCTGGTGTCGACGTCGACGCCGGAAACGCTCTTGTCGAGGCCATCAAGCCTGTCGTCAAGGCCACGCGCCGCCCGGGTGCCAACGGCGAGATTGGTGGTTTCGGCGGTGCCTTCGACCTCAAGGCCACTGGCTTTGTCGACCCCGTTCTCGTCTCGGGTACCGACGGTGTCGGAACCAAGCTCCGTGTCGCCCTTACCCACGGCAAGCACAACACTGTCGGCATTGACCTTGTCGCCATGAGCGTCAACGACCTGATCGTCCAGGGTGCCGAGCCCCTCTACTTCCTCGACTACTACGCATGCTCCAAGCTCGACGTCCCCGTCGCCGCGGACGTTATCAAGGGTATCGCCGAGGGCTGTCTCCAGGCCGGCTGCGCGCTTATTGGTGGCGAGACAGCCGAGATGCCGGGCATGTACGAGGGTGACGACTACGACCTTGCCGGTTTCGCCGTTGGTGCCGTTGAGCGCGCGCAGATGCTCCCCACCAACAACATGACTGCCGGCGACGTCCTGATCGGTCTCCCCTCGTCGGGCGCCCACTCGAACGGCTACTCGCTCATCCGCAAGGTCGTCTCCATTGCGGGCCTCGACCTCGCCTCCCCGGCCCCGTGGGCCGCCGACCAGTCGGTCGGCGACTCGCTCCTCACCCCGACGCGCATCTACATCAAGCAGCTCCTCCCCGGTATCCGTGCGGGTCTCTTCAAGGGCATGTCGCACATCACCGGTGGCGGCTTCACCGAGAACATTCCCCGCGTGTTTGTCGGCCAGCCCGAGCTCGGTGTCCGCATCGACATTGGCACATGGACCCTTCCGCCGCTCTTCCAGTGGCTCATGAAGGCCGGCAACGTTGCGCCCGCTGAGATGGCGCGTACCTTTAACTGCGGTGTCGGCATGGTCATCATCGTCGGCAAGGAGCAGGCCAACGCCGCCCTCGCGTCCCTGCACGCCAACGGCGAGCCCGCCGCCTTCGTCATGGGCGAGGTCACCGCCCAAGCTGGCGTCCAGTACACCGGTCTCGACAAGTGGGCCCTCTGAGCGGACGGGAAGTGGTGGTGGAAGTAGAGTGGAGATAGAGTAGAGCGTGGAGGTGACGCGTGGTGGAGGTTTCGTTTCCAGCAATCGAAAAAGCGATCTACATCCACCAGCGGGTCTTAATCGTGGCGCGTGGCTGTGTGGCGTCCCCACCCGTCGCGCAACACGCAATACAGTTTCACGCCGCCAGACACGACACACGCAGTCCGTCTGGTGGCCAACACAAAAAGAGCAACACGGCAGTTTATTGGTTTGGTTATTTTTTTTTTTTATATCCTACTTCCAAAAACGCTACTAGAGCACACGGATCAAGCATGAGATGTACATTTTGCAGACTGAGAGTATGAGAGTGAAAGGGCACGTCTGGTGGGATGACGATGGCTGAACAGTGGATGACGGTGACTGATATGATTGGACTACAGAGACGGTCCTCGCTGACGGGTCATGCGTCGCGTAGTAGGAGGAGTTTCCATCGTGTTCCACCCATTTGTCATCTTCTATGGAGGGCTCATGGATCAAACTCAGCCAAGCGTTTATGCAAACTACAGGAGAGTCATTGCGTACAACAGGATGGTAGATAAGATGGTAGCCGTCTAGTGGCGACGAGGTACAGATCAACAAGATAGGACTTATCCTGTCACCCACTATAACACAGCGGGCAACTGTCCCTGAACCCCCATCGTCAAAGTGCTAAGTATGTGCCCTAGTCCCTGCCACATAGCACTCTCACTAAAGATGTACAATGCAACGCGTCTGTAGCCTGAGGACAGACATCTTTCGCGGATACGTACCGATCGTATCGACCCTCCTTCCCGTGCCACACGTAAACCACGTGGAATCCTCGTGGACCTTTTTCTCAGAACATAGAACCGGAGCTTTGGCGTCGCGGTCTGGCAGCATGAACGTCCCCAGAACAAAAGAAAGCAAACACGCTTCGAGCGCAGGCATCACGTCTCACATCGACAGGGTGGGACGCATGCGCATTGGGGGGTCCGCCAGTCCGGCACCCGCCTGCCACTGTGCTCTCCGAGCTCCTGTGGCGGCCGCGGCCAAACGTGCAGATGAAGCCACAGCGTGCGGCGACTTGCTCACGATACATTCACTTCATGGTTTGCCGGCGTGCTTCTCTTGATACGCTGCGCTGCTCGGCCTCCTCTTCGTCACGTCATGCGGCGATAAATCTATTAAATCGTGTTGATGCTCACATGGTCGTGCCATGTCGAGCCGTGTGCTCCAGAGCAACGGTACCTTTTGGGCCACTCGTGCTGCCTGCTGATGGCACCGCCCAGAGTGGTGGGGAACAGAACCAGTCAGACGCTCCAGGGTGAGACGGGGGCATCAAGGTTGAGGCCTGTACAGCACTGTCCAACAGTTTACGCTGAGCTGTCAATGACAGAGACGAAAGTGTAGACGCGTTTGGAAGACCGCTACCTTACTTTGGTGTTGTTCGGCTCTGTTCCTTGTTTCAATCACGAAGTCTCGACAGCGAAAAGCGAAAGCCAGAACAAATCCGTAACACGCAGCCCGAAGTCGATTTCGGTTTGACCGTGGCGGTGAGATCGACGTGGGCACGGCTACCGGGACCAGATCTGGCGTAATACTTACTCTGTCAGCCACGGAACACCAAAAACACGTAATGAACAAGCAAGGGTTTACGAGGCTGCCAAAATGGAACGCGAACAAGACGGTAACGCTCACCTGAACGAGCACCTGACCCACTCTCGTCCCGCTGATCGTTTTATCGGGGGCGAGGAGGTCGACGACGCTGGTGGTCCACGCTGTTCGATCGCATCTCAGAAATGGGAGTGGAGACGAGAAGCTGTGGCGACGCCGTCCTCGACGGTTGCTTCTCTTGTGTTCTCGTCTGTTCGCTTTCTCTGGTCACATGTCGGATTAAGAATGACGACCGCGGAGCACTGATCGGTTCGTGCTCGGTTGCCGGATCCCCAATCTCGTCCGGGGCTTGGCTTGTCTGGTGTCCAGTGACAACTGGCGCCCGGCTCACGACAACCGGCCTACGACCAGCACCAACGGAGTCACCGTCTGGTACTGATGAAACTTTGTGCGGTATGCTCGGATAAAGATGGTAGCAGGTTCGGAAAATCCCCCACACGGAGCACGCTGGAGCACGCTGGAACCGGCTGGAGCCGCTGCCAACGCCTCGCCCCGCGTCGTGCCGCCCCGTGCCGAAGCATACGGCCCAGAGTCGTCCGTCCGAACCAGCCAGCCCGGCTGGATAGGAGTTGGGTGGAACCTGCTTGGCAGGGTGAGAGTTTCGGATAATCCCACCCCGGACATCTTCTTTTTTTACAATACACTGTTGTCCCCCCCTCAATGCACCTTGCATGCTGCCCTCTTTCCGAAAGACTTACCGTATGCCGTGTGCGCTGGCCGGAGAGCACGCCCTGGAGCATAACGTTATCCGGCATCTCGTGCCCAACATGCGCGTCTGTTGGGTAAGGCACAGGCACGGCGAGGCACCAACCGCAAACAGGCACCGAGGGATCCTCCTTCCGGGGATGATTTCCAGATGAAACCCTGTCCGGAGGACGATCATACAGAAACAGAACAAGCCTGAAAGGTTTCCCTGGGAGTCTGGCCCAGGTACCTCAACGCCACATTAACCTACATCGGACCGCCTCGGACGCCACAAAAAAGGCGCCGCAAATGCGATTGGGCCCCTGGCGCCGTTGTTATGCCGTTGGAACGCAACCCTGAAGCTGAAGCCGGCCAGGCAGTCCTGCCTGATCATTATTTTACTTGCCGGGGCGATCGGCATCTGCTCGTGCCGCCTCTCAAACGCCCAAGTGAACCAAAAAAACGTGGTCTAGTTCTCTGGCGCACAGGCGAGCGTCACTGTTTCTGCTGCTCAAACGTTAAACGCGCCCCCTCTCCGAGCTGGTGGACGAAACAGGGAACAAATAAGGAGTAAGATTACGGTGACCCTAAAAACTAGACACGACGGTGAATGATGTGATGTGATGAAGATGAGTGCATCGTTGGTGCTGGGTAAACCAAACCAAGGGCGACCGTTGTCTATTGTGTTGTGTTGTGAGGTTCAGGCGGCTTTTGGCATGCGTCCCGGCATATATTCTTGCCCGCCAGTGCTCTACTTTGGGCTCTCGATGCCATCTGAAGAGTAGTTTGGGTTTGAGGACGTGCAGAGACACGCGGCAAGTGGGGGCGGGTGGCTGCAATTACCCTGTGTACCTGTGTGTATCGTCGAGCGGGCAAGCATTAGCATTAGCATTTGTTACAGTACAACGGAACGTGTGTTTGAGGGGGGCTGGGGGCTGGCCATCCGAGTGACATTCAGAGGAATGAGCAGCGTGCATGTGACTACGGCACTGCTGTCACTTTCGCAGTCGCAGTCGCCGTAACTGAGTTTAGCGTGAACATCCCTTGACAAGCAGTGCCATGGCCACGGACTTTGCTCTTTCACCCGCCACAAACAATGTCACACATATGAAATGCTAACAGGAGATCGTGGCGTTCGAGAATCCAGTAAGGAAGTCAATTCTCCAACACTGTGGCGGGTGGACGCCTCGAGAGATAGATCGTCGCCTGCGTTCCAAATTGCAAACAGGTACAGAACGCAGATCACTCAAGGCGGTCAAACAGGTACACTACACACACGAAACCAAGCCACTATGGCCTTGTGAATTACAAAGCAAGACCACGTTTGCACTTGCACATCTCTTGCCTGCATACAACAAAGCAGGTGGTCGTGGTGTGCCTCTTGCACGTCGTGCACGTCAGCGTTTTTTTAGTGTCACGAGATTCCACACAATAGGGAGGAACCAAGTGAACGGTCGTTGTGGCAACCAACTGAGGCGGGGTCGACTCCGCCAGTGTGCCAAGCCCCCCCCCCACCCAGACGCCCGTTCCCCCCACTGCGAGTTATGTAGGCACTGCTGTCTGCCACCTACTTGCTCACTCTCTTGGGGACATGCTACTAACATCCATTTGATGTTGTGCACAGTATTACCAGTGTTCTGCCTTTTTGTGGGACTGGAACTGCCGTTGCAGATCCGGCCTCTCGTCATTGTGGTATGCGGAGGAGATGCGGCTTCACATCAACGCTGCAAAGCAAGGAGCAGCAACTGCCGCTCGTTTTGCCGTCAGACAGTCTATTGTCACCATGTTACCGACGATCACTCCTTTACGACAGCATATGAGATGCAAGGACCAACCAGAGACGAGGACAACCAACACGGAACGGTTCCGAGCGCCGGCATGCCGGAGTGCCGGTCTGCCGAGTGTGAATTGTCGTCCAGTGCCGAACACCGTGCCGAGGTCCGAGTCTGGATTTCTCCAATTCGTGCCCCCTGCAACTCAACCCAACCCAGCAACCTGCGCCTTCACGTAATCTCAAACAAACATTGAGACACAATTGAACGCCAGGCAACGGCACCGCAACGTAAGCGGTGATCGTCGTTCAATGTGGCACAATAGGGTCGCACTCAGGAAAACTATGGGAGGATGCCCCGAGGAGAGTCGGGGCATTGAGACGCGGAGGCATTCAGAGCTAGAGAGCTAGATCGAAGCGACCTGAGTGCCCAAATTGCCAAGAAGTCCAGGGGCGGCTCGTCGCTCATCGCTCAGTGGCTCGGTTGCTTTTCCCTTTGCCCAACGACAGCAAGAGAAGCTTGTGTCGGGACCTGAGTCTAGGATGGTGAATGATCAACAGGGAACGGAGACTCGTCTGCTTTTTTTTGCGGCTGGTTGCCCTTTGTTTTACCTTTTGAGATGTGAACAATGGGCGTGCCTTGCAGTCTGCTCTTCAACTGCTCAAGATACCTACCAGATCCTGAATGTTCCGTCGTCACGGATCCCGAACTCCTTTGACGGACAGTGTACCCTCGAAGATGACAACAGGCACGTACGCCACAACCACAATTTCGTCCACACAGTCGAGGCCTCTGGTGCCTGCTGTGTCGTGCCACCGCCGGCAACACTGGCCCCAGACAGGGGGGGTTGAGGGACGGACCAACCACACGGAATGTTTTACCCGCCCAACACCGCCCGCCGGACATGACAACAGCGCGGCCGGTCCAACAGGCAAAGCAATGCACGTGCTCTGAGCACTGTCGCCATGTCGCCAATACCGTATGAATGCAGTATTATACATGCCACTGCCACTGGGGTGTGTTTTGCGTTTTGCCCCTCTCCTTTCGGAACATTTTCGCTGTGCTCGGGGCATTACAGTGCATCGCAGGAAACTTTATGGTGTAAACGTTCCCAGCGGCGTTTCGGGTTTGCCCGGGTGTGCTCTCCTGGTGCCTACCTAGCGAACTGCAGCTGCATGTAGTGAAGTTCAGCAATACTCCTATCACAGCTACAGCTGAGTGAATAATCAGTGCGAGCGAGTGTTGTTCACTGGCGATTCGATTAGTACGCTATTTCCAGCTTATCGCTTGGCAGAGATAGCCAGACAGGGACATGTAGTTCGGTTATGGGCATATAATACGCCCTGTACACTACATCTTCTATGATTACAGCCTGTAAACGACGTGCTGTACCTGTACACGGGACAGCAGCGGTTTGCGTTTGCGTCACAACCTGGCGTATAGCGCGTATAGCGGCACTGCTGTCGGTCCCCCATTGTTGTCAGGACTGCCCCTCCAAGTCATACCCCAAACTGTCATCGTTGCAGTGGCTGACTCGTAGACGAGATGTCGTCATTGAGCATTTGCCTCACGCGCGTATAACCTTGGAGTATTTTCATACTCTGCTGAGTCAGTGTAAATTTACCCACTACACCACAGTATGCACGGTACGACAGAGTTTGTGTGTGCTCGCTGACTCGCTTCGGCGGTGGCATGTAGGAACTCAAGTGTGTATTTTTATTTTATTTTCCGGCATGTGTGCATGTATAGTGCATGGTGGGTGTGCGTGCGTGCGTGAATGCATGCATGGGTTAACCGGAGCCCGATTGAGAACATCGGCATGGAATGTGACGATTGGAGGAGGTCCGCCATTCTGTCGAGCTCTCGGATGCCTGTGAAATGCAGTGTGCATCGGACACCGTTTTTGGTGCCCGTCGGGGGGCTCCGATCCTATCCCAAGATGAAACTAGCGTCTTGGAGTGGGACTGGCACTTGTACGCTGCGCTGACCCGAGAATAGTGCATGCGCCTTGTGTGGTGGGTGATGTCAGCATGGCTGAATTGGTGATCAGTCAGTGGCTCATGATGAAAGGGGTGTTCCAAGCGAAGTCGCTTCGCATTATGCAGCACCGATGACAGCATGGTGGTTGGTTAGTCACTCTGCGTGGCGGCTGCGCACAGGCCGAGGCAATTTCAGATGATCAGATTAATTATCCAGAGTGATCGACAGCGTACGCCACCGTCCATCCAAGCGATGTCTGTGCGTTGTTGGATCGTCTCTGGCGGTCTGTGCACGCTTGCTGAATGTATCGGGGAGTGCCGAGGCATGTGGCAGGCAGCGAGTTGCTATCAAATGTGCCAAAAATACCGTAACAAGTGCAAACTGATATTTGTAATGCGTTAAAGAATACGTTGACATGTTTCCCAAAGGGTTTACAGCTCTATACCGAAGGAAGAAATGTTGTACTGTATTGAATGGCAACCGAAAGGCAAGAAGGGAAAAAGGCTATGTATATACAAGGTGGTTGATAAATGTGCGTGCTTGTTTGCGAGATTGCTGGTCTATTGCAAAAGGTTGGTGTTTTTTGTGGGTTTTTGAAACGATGCGAAAAGGTGACTCGCCGCCAGATGCCGCACCAGACGACAAAGGTGGGGGAGTGATTTATGCAGAACAGAGACATTGTAGTGATGCTTTCGTGGGTAGGGGGGAGGAGGATGCGTTCAATGAGGCGTTCCGGTGCCTACCAAATCGGCGGAGGACTCGCCGACCTGCCCAGGGATGGCCAGCGTTGCAGGGATCGCCGCAAGGGATTATCGTAGGGGCCAAGTCCGGCAGTGACGTTGTTTTCAGTTGAGACCGTGGTCCTTGGCCAATCGGACACAGAGACACCGAGGTGCAAAACGATACGGAGCCTGCCTGCCGAGGTCGGCGGCACAGGATTTCTCTCCCAAGCGCGCTTCTTTACAGCGGCCGGGGAGCGATAGGCATGTCGAGGGTCCGTCCGCGAGCCCGACCGATGCGGGCGGCCCAGGGGTCGAGCTGGTCGGCGTGGTCGCTGGCCCCTGAGGAAATGTTGGAGCGAGAGCGCTGAACGGCAATGGGGGCGGGGTAGAACGCAAACTCGTCCGCCCAGGCGCGGGAAGACGAGGGGTGAACAGGCGTAGTGTGCGAAGTGGCAGCGGCTACTGCGGTGGACCAGTTCGAGATGCGGTCGTGGAGGTCATCGCTCTTTCCACGGCGCTCGAAATGTGTGCGGGTGGGGTAGTTGCGCATGCGGGAGGGAGAGGACTGAGCTGACTTTGAAAGCGGCCTCGAAGGCGAGGGAGGGGAAGGAGATACAATGGTAGACGAGAGGTCGAGTCCGAGAGCAGAGTACTGACGAGGCAGCGGGGGGCGAGTGCCAGCCAGCGGAGGCGCAGGGCCGCTGTTGGCACCGGGGAGCTCCTTGCCATCGAGACGCGGCGCCGGAGGGGGCACCATGCAGGCAGGTCCCGGAGAGCGGCCGCGGAGAATGTCCTCCTCGGCAACGGCGTTGAGGGGAGGAGAGCAGCTAGCATGGCAGGGGGCGAGGGTGAGGCTAGCGGGGCGCGGGGCGGGTGGAAGGGGAAGGGGAGATGCAGGAGGAGTAGCAAGTCCAGTAATCGGAAGGGGAGGAGGGATAGCGTAGGCGAACTTGGGCTCATCGATCTCCATCTTCTGGGGACTCAAGTCAAGGTCCCAGATACCGGGTGCCAGTGGCGGGGCAGCCCATGCATCGTGGACAACAACGGGCGGCTCAAAGTCCATGTCGAAGGGGCTGTGGTGCTCGTCATCGAGGTGAAGAGTGGAGTGCTTGAATGGTGATGTGTAAATTCCGAGACCAAGGAAGCTATCGCTGTGGTGCAGAGGTGTGTTGAAAGGCATGGTGGTGAGTTGAAGTGGTGTCTAACTCAAACAACGAAGAGGCTGGACGTGGAGATGGAATATTGAAGAGGCTGGGCAATGTGTCTATATGGGCAAGTGGTGTCGTAGATGGAACGGGTCGTGACTATATGTGTAAAGCAGTACTTTATGTATATACGTCTTGATAGATGGATCGTTCTTCCTGTTTTTGGTGTGGTCTTCTAGACTCAGAAGAGTATGGTGTGTCACCAAAGCGCGTGAGATAGATAGTGCGAGGTAAATAGATTGTGAGGGAGAATGTGCGGCGACAAGTGCCTTATATGAATCTGAACCGCAAGTCTTTTAAACCGGTCACTCCGGCTTTTTTTACTTGCCTTTTTTTCTCTTTCTCCTACACACAAAGCCGCTGGTGCAGCAAGCCATGTTACAGCTTTTTTTCCTCCTTGCCTGATTTTGCCGCTTCCTTGTGCCAGGCAGCCTTCGGTGCGTTTTACCTTTGCGTTTGAGGCCAGTGAAGGCGGTACTGGGCCAGCCACACGCAGAAGACCCAAGAGGGCGATGTTGCGGCGACATTCTGCTGCAGATGGAGAAGAGCGATGGAGAACGTACGTAGTGTACGACCCAAAGGATGAGTGAGAGGAGGGGGCGTGATGCATGAACAGAGAGACAAAGGACAGGCAGGGTGGAAGACCCAATAGCAGCGTGATGAGGATTCGTGCTCTCTCCAAGGTTTCAGTAGCTTTCTTACGTTACCCACGCGAAAAGACAGAGGAACAGACAGACACCCAGGATAACAGCAGGGGAACAAAACAAGAAGAACAGAAAAAGTCAAAAGAAAATGACCAGGACAGTAGAAAGGTACGCTGCAAGACGCAGACAATGATCTTTAGGTTTGAGTCTGGTCTGTCAGCATCCACCCCACATCGACAAGTCCACCCAGACCGGTCACAAGGTTTGCCCGCACGGTTTGACCCTGTCACCGGGTATCAGACCTGCACCACTGCATGTGCAAGGCGGAGGAGGCAAGGCGGCCGTTCCTACGTTCCTGGTCTGGGGGCTCTTCGGTGGGACGCAGAACACCTCGAGGATCGAGGAGCAGAGAAGGCGGCCAAGGTAGTTCAGCTCACGGAAGAGACCGATACAGAACAAAAGGATGTCAGCAAGCACAGACACAGGAGCTGAGGCTGCACCGAGTACGATGCCAGTGAAAAGCAGGAGGCCAGCGTTGCACTTTCTGCAACGCCGGTACTGCAGTCAGCAGGAGGAGCCGATTAAAGGGGGGGGGGGGGGGGCCAAAAGTGCAGGACTGCCGCCGACGGTGCCGCGGAGATATGACCACCATGACACGGTAGCGGCGGTGGTTGCCATTCGGAATGCATGTGGTGTATGCTGCGGTCCTCGCCGCAATGGTGCTAGGGCACCGGTGCACGCCGCCGAGTATCATGCATGGAGCGCCAAAGTCCATGTCCGGAGGCTTGTCGATTTTTCTTCGATTTTTCTGTTCATGTCTGGTGGCGCTTTCGATGGCTGCATGTCGATCCCCTTTGCAGGTCCTATCACTCCTATCAATCGACATCAATCGACGAGTGGGTACCACAGAGAGCGGAACATGGCCGATGACATTGGTTTGGTTCCAGGTGCCCCATCCGAGACCGAGGCGCAAAAGGAGAGACTACAGCTCCACGGAGATTTTGGCTGCCAAAGAATTGCCCGTCAAACCCCCTTTTTCGCCTCGAATTGCAGTCGAATCCATCCCGGTCACAGTGCAGAATAACCAAGGAAACGAACGTGCAAACCTCTGTACGCGGGGTTTTGGTTGGGCGGCATGTATTATTCCTGCTCCTTCCGTCCAGTTGCGGTGTGTAATACTGTTCATTACTGCACAGTGACTGATACAGTATACTCAAAAAAAAAAAAAAAATCCTCCCGTGCCGTAATGCTGAATGCCTCCCCGTTTGCAGAATCACACAGAAGCCTGGAGGGTTATTGCACCGTTCGGAGGGGATAAAGTTGGCGTGTCCTCCCCGGCCGACCCTGCTGCATCCGCGCGCATCAGTCTACAGTAGCTTTATAAATTCTTGGCAGCGACATTTTACTTTTCCATAGGAGAGAGGAGGGGGGGAAGGGGGGTTGTCACCCATCCAATCTGGTACGCCGGAGGGAAGGTGGGTCCCAATGCCAATTCGGAGCCAAGGATGATAACGCACAGACGTCGGAGGGGGCGTGGCGTTGATTTTTTGAATGATCAGAGGAATCAAAGGGGTACTCTGTGTGTGGGGTAAGTGCACTTCCGCAAACGCCACCCGTGTCATCGGAAACACAAAACAGACAATCAAAAACGATGCAGCGCGGAACATGGCCAGAAGAAACTCCTGAGGGGGGCGTGACAGATCGTGTTCTCAGTGTTCCATGCTTCGTGCTCGCTGCCAACGCCGCAGCACGCAGTCGCTGAAACCCGGATAACTTGAATCCAGGCTCTGTGTGCCCCTTGGATCCGAGCGCGGTCGCCGGCCCCCCTTGTCCTCTTGCCCCAGAGCTTGAGAGACGACGGCCGCCAGTATCATTCCGTGCACGATTGACAATCCCAGCGGGCTATTCGCCAGCTTGCGTGAGCTTTAGGATGGATTTGCCGCGTTAGTTCAGTTGTTGCTCTCATTTTTGGTGGTAGTTTTCCCATACCACAATCCCATTCCTCATTCGCTCTCCCACGCATTAGCTCCACTCGTTGCATTCCATGCCTCAATTGTTGAGCACGTAAACTTGTGGTATGCAACACAACAATAACAGGAGTTGACCGACGCGGTGGTGCGCGGAGGATGTATAATTACTACTGTGTAGACGTCGGCTGACCGTCGTTCGAAGTCGGGAAGTGCCGAGTCAGTCAGCCTCCCGATCCGACGTCCGATTAGTCGCGATCAGATATGGTCATCACACCATCGTGAGCAAGCAGCGCATACCCCACCCTATGAGCAGCACATACCCCAATTCACCAAGCTCGTACCCCAGTTCACCAAGCACATTCAAGTACCATACCCCAACGCACTGGCCACAGCAAGACTGCCGCCCGCCGGAACGTTGGGCATTCGCATCTGGTTGCATGTGCCGTCCTTGTCCGTCTGTCTGTCCCTCCTCCAGAGCTCCGAAGACAGCCTATCTCGACCAACCCCAAGTGCCAAGACTGATAACACTCTCGTGTCTCCATGTCCGCGGCGATTACTGACATGCGTGTATGAGCGCAGCATGCGTACATGACAAACAGCACCGACCCCAAAACCGCATAGTGAACTAACGTCTGGTCTGCCCCTCGTCTTGCCCGCAGACCCTAGTGACCTAGTAATGTTCATTGTTCTGCGTTCCTCGCGCTTGCATTGTGTGCGTTCAGGCTGACTCATTGTGTTTACGCACTATCAAAGATGTTCTGGAAATAGACCCTACATCGGGGATATATCACGTTCATTGGTGCCCTGCGCTAGATCCAGTGGCCCAGTGGACGTCAGCGAACGTGTGGGCAGCGGGCAGCGATTAGTGCTCCAGCTCTACATCTGTTTAACACTCGACTGCGTGCACGTGTTGCACCTCACGTTCCTTGCTCCTGTGTTGGTAGGTCGCACATCTTTGTCCGTCGTACACCATCCCATTTACGTTACCTGTAATTTCTGGTACTGTGGCACAAAGAAACACACCGGCAACACCAGGCTGGCGTCGTACATATTATACACCACAGTACAAAGTACAGACCATGTATCGTACGGTAAAATTCAAAGTTTAATGGCTAAACACAACACGAGACGTTCATGCACAGTGTGCGCGACGTCGCCGGCGTCTGCTGACGCTACATGTAACGCAGGACAAGCTGGGCGGGGCAGCGGACGGACTCGAGTCAGGAACAAAATGAGAGACCAATAGTACTGTACAGTACAATATGTTCCGGGCACTGGTTCACCACCTCTCAAACGCACTCCGCACTCGGCGCCACCACCGCGGCGGAGCCGCTAGCTCTCAAGAGCTCTCCCCTACCCCCGGCCCCCCCGGCCCTGCCGGGATACGGAGATATTCAGTTCATGGAACGCGGACAGAATTGACAAGGTTTCCAGCCGACGAGTTTGCTTTGTTCCAAACGCCCGTTGTGGCGATACCCTACCCCGTGACGCTGTCCCATTGTTCTTATTATTCCTGTCCCGTGCGACCCTTGGCGTTCAGCCAAACAGGTTTGGTCGCCGCTGTCGACTTGGTTTACATCCGCGACGCCCCAGTCTGCCTCCGATGGCTGGTCGCCGGCGAGCAAGCCAATTACGATGCCAGTCACGATTCCCACGTCTACCCCAAGGTCGATACTGTAACCACGTCAGTGTCGGCGGTAGGTTCAAGGGAGGCTGAGGCAAGACGTTTCAGCTGGCGCGCAAGTCTATCTCGAGCTTCTTTGAGTGTGGCACGGAGGCCAGGCCCTTAGGGTTTTTTTTTTTTTTTTTTTTTTTAGTCGGCCATGAGGTCCTCGATCTTTGAGGGCCACAGCAGATCGAAGCGCGATGGAGACTAATCTTCTGGTCCGAGGCCGAGGCAAAACAGAAACACAGCTCGCTGGCTCTCTCTCGCTCGAAAAACGCGGCCAGGAAACTTGTGGACATCGCGCATTGAGCATGGCAGAGTGCTTTTAAACCGCGCATGACATCACCGCGACGGCGTGGCCACCACAGACCACCGCGGCCACCGTAGTGGCAGCCAGCAGTAACGCAGGGGTGGAGGCGGAAGGCAGCCGCAATCAGAGCGTGGCGGACTCGACCCCGCCTTGTATTTTCCTTCCTTCCTACCGTGCTTTCGTCGCTATGACGCGGCAAACACTTCCGAAACGCCGTCCACTTCATCTCACCTTTCATCTCTCACTCCCGTCTCGTCTCGCATCGACAACACTATTAGCCTGAATACATGGCGCCGAACACACCACCCCAAACTCAGGAGCGCCAGTCCACGGGCAAGGTCCAAAGCGGAATGGCGCACATGTGACGGGGACGCCGCACACTCGCGATCAATGGACAACACGCAACTACAGCACCTGCAGCGCCTTTCCTCCGATGCCTGCCCGACGTCGATTTACCCCGCACTAGCCGATCGCGTCCATCGAGGGCATCGAGTGGACGAGAAGTCACTTTGAGGTGAAATGTTATGTCCACCAAGAGAAAAAGTAGCTCTATCTCCGATCGAAGTTTTAATGTCCCATTCACCTATTGTGCCACATTAGTGGACGAGCGAGCCGATGCGGAGCAGAAATGATCCCCCGATTCAGGTAGCGTCGAAATTAGTCGGCTTTTGTGGTGCTCCCAAGATCCCCACGGTTAACTGCAGTGCCGTTCTAAGGTTGACTTCTGTTCGGATTATTGCAATTATCCGAAAGATTGCAAGAAGCAAGCTAAAAGCTAACGCGCTCGCGCTTTAGCGCGCTAAAGAAGGTGGTGGAAACGTGGAAACAGCACGAAACGCACGTGGTCGCTCCACAATCATTGCTTTTCTTTTCCTTTAGTGCCTTTGGTCACTGGTCGTTGTTGGGGCATTCGCGACACAGCTATCACCAGCGTACCCATGGCGCAAAGCATAGGACATGCATCTGATAACATCGTTCGGTAAAAAGCTCCACCTCGCCCTCATCTCGCCCGCTTAGTGGGCGCCAGCAGAGTCAAACACAGTAGTTTTGTCGCCGTGCACATTCTGCGGCGTGGCGGTCGAGTAGCCAGGAGGCGTACCCGAGTCGTTGAGACCCTCAGCGGCTTGAATGAGTCAGTAAACGGCCCCACACACGTAACGGTCAGGACACGAACCTTCAATAACGTCGTACATGGGCGAAGCGATCTCGGGCGCCGGGACACGGCCACTGTGAGGTTAGTTTGATGGCAAGGCCCCCAGGTACTCACGTCAGAATGTCAGTCGTCGAGATGCTGCTTCCGTAGAACGCGTGGTTGGCATCGAAGCGCTCGACCAGAATGGTGCCGTCAAGCGAGAGGCCAGCAAAGAGACCTGGTGTGATTAGCAACAGTACCGAAGCTACCGAAGCCGAAGCCCCTTCAGATCCCTTGGTGGCCACCTCGGTTCCCCAGAGTGGCAATCACTTCGCCCTACACAACACGTAAGGTGACTTGTTCCCAATAACAGTGACGATCGACTGCTGGAATCATTCAATGCGGGAACAGTGCGATTTTAATAACCGCGGCTGTTGCAACCAACAATCACAAACGATTCTGATAATGAAGGAATCAGACAGGCGGGTCGAATCCCCTCTTCGCCACATCTGCTCCACACCAACAAGGTTTGTCACGTCGGCGAGTTGCCGAGTAAGCAAGGGTCGTCGATGCAGGGCGGGGCCCATAAAGTGGGGATAACAATTTGAAACGTCCCCGGCTACCGCAACAACTGCCTGCCTTCGAGCAAGCAATGGAAGCCGCCTGGGGGGTCCGCTGTTGTTGCGCTTCACGACAACATCCTGCTCACGGCTATGTTCCTTCAACACCTTAATTCGCCTTTTCGACACACCACCAACTTGAACAGTAAGACGCAGAGCCACACACTCACCCTTTGAACGTGAGTAACTGAAGATGGGGGCGGGGTTGACGAGGGAACCGGCAAGCTGGCCACCGGTACCAATGGGGCCGGCAGCGGCCGAGATGCTGCCGCCAATGGTGACGTTTCCGCCACGGGAGAAGGCCTTGACTGCCTCATCCGAGTTGAGCACCATGACGACCTCAGTGATGTCGGCACCGATCTGGAGACCCCATCCGACACCTGTCGTCTTGTAAGCGGTGATATTGTTAAGTGGACAGCTGGAGACATACCGGCAGTGGCGATACAGCTGGGTGCACTCCAGCTGCCGTCCTGGAGACGGGCGACGACAATACCCGAGCCAGCCTTGCCCGAGAAGACAAAACCGGCCTTCAGAATGGTGAAAACGGCCAGGCCTGCGGTCAGCGGTGATCTGTGCCTCTTACGGCCTGCGGGGAGAGGGGTGTCCTGACTTCCGACATCTTCGTGATACACCGTCACAACAGTATAGCCAAGGTGGGGATCGGAAGGGGGAGGGAGGGGTGGAGGATTAGACAGACGTTACATGAGCGTAAATGTCTCCTCCTAAGTGTGGAGGACGATATATGTCCGCGACAGCAGATGAACGGAATCCCTCCTTCGCAGGCATTCCCTCACAGCACGGCATTTCCCACTCCACACTTCACACAACGTACCCTTGCAACGAAGGAGGACCTCCTTGGGAATAGCGTTCAACGCCGAGTCCTCGTGGCTGGGGTCGGCTGTTGTCAGAGCCTGTCATGACCAAATCGGCGCACCGAGGAAGCTCTTGAGGATCTTGGCCGCCTTGTTGCACTCGCCCGGGAGCGAGAAGCCTTGCATGAACGAGTTGGATCCCTGCGCGGCGCGCGATGTGCCCTCCTATTTACATGTCAGCGCCGTCCGAGATGCTGATAGTCTGAGAATATGACAGTCTAGGAGTCCAGTAATTTTGAGTTATCAGTTTGGTCTCTGCCTCGGACACAATGGCGAGGAAGGCCTTTGGCCCTTTCGCTGCTGGCCTGGGCACGTGGTACAGGGCATGACCAGCATGACCAGTCTACCACCTCGGTGTCAGCCAATGTAGACCTGAAGCCGACATGCCATGGCCACAGCCTGGGCATGTGAGAAGTACGCTGATAAGGTCGGTTGCAATCGGAATCGAGATGGACGTCGAGATGTCGAGATGATCAATCGGTAAACAAGGCCAGGTTGTTTACTGGTTTCACAAGATCCCTCGCTGCCTCCCTCCGATGTCGACACGGGGCAATAAAAGTCGCAGAACGTCGCATCCAACAGCGACAGCGGCGATAACGAGACCCATATCAAGCCGGCCGTAGCATGTTTGTTCCCAGCTCCGTCGACATCCCTCAACACTCAAGCAAATTCCCATTATTCGACTCTCCCGGCGCCGCCGTCGCCAACTCACCTGGAACATGTTGCTGGCCTGAGCACCCGCAACGGATGCCTGGGCCTTGACCTTGTTGACAAAGTTACCAAAGCCGGACATGATTAGTGATTAGTGAATGGCAGACAGTGAATAATGAACGACAAAATGTTGGGTGGCAACCGAGTGGGAAATCGAGACAATGTGCGCTTCGTTTTGTGACGGTCATGGCAGTACGCCAACGTCATTAGGCTGCGCATCGTTGTCGGCGCAGGTCGGCGGAACGCATGGTCCGGGTCCCAGCGTAAAATCACGTGCCTCCTTTACGTGAAGGCACATCACCGGCAGCCGTATCGTATAGATGGTATATTATGTATTACGCTCCAAGGAAATTGAAATGCAAAAGCAAATTAGAATTAGCAACCCTAATGCATGGCACTGAATTAAATGAAACTGACTTCTGGTGGCTGATACATTTGCCTCCGCTAAGAAGGGTCTGTCCGATAGACAGATTTCCACTTTAAATATTCGTGTAAGTTTGGGGGTCCCTGAATTCTCTTTCCGAGACTGAGATTGGAAAGTTGGACGGAGTGTGGTTTCGGACTCTGTCGTTCGCTGATGCTTGTTACCGACTGCACATCTATTGCCCTCGTAAAAACACACACCCAAAACCATGCGCTGCTCCTCGGTCGCCCGGCAAGTGTGCACATCGGCCCTGCGGGGGTCGACTCCCGTCTCCTCAACGTCTCGTCCCGTCTTGCGAGCCGCCGTCATCCCGGCTTCCAGCCGCCGCGTTATGGCATCGCGCTCCATCTCGACCATCCCGCACCCGGATCTCGACCCGTCAAAAGGCAGCTCGCACTTTGTTATCCGGTCGTTTGTGCCGATCCCGAGCATGGCGCACGCGTTTGCGATGATGCGCGCCGTCGAGCAGCGCCTCGGTCCCGTCATTTCCGTCGATGTGCCAAAGGACGACGACACGCTCAAGCCCCAGAGCACCATTTTCATCACCCTCCTCCGCCCGACCAAGTTTGACGAGCCGATCGTGATGGAGATTCCGTCGCCTGTCTTGTCACGCGCGTCCAATTTTGTGGGCGGCGTTACCCTCAACGACCTTACCGGCGTGCTCCACCACACGCCGTCGACAACCGAGACCGGCGCCCGCGGAGCAAGCGGCGAGACCCTCCAGTTCAACGTCGAGCTCCGTCAGACCCAGCCCCGTGCGCCCCGCTCTGCCGTCCAGCGCGCCAACCGCTCGCTTTCCGAGGAGAAGGAGGACGACGCGATTGTTCGTGCCCTCGAGGCCTTTAACGGTGGTTGGAACGGAGGACTCGCCGGTGTCGCGGACAAGTTCCAGGCGCTCAAGATCGAGAAGGCACCCGTCGCCCAGGACGTTGTTGAGGAGGTGGTCGAGGAGCCCGTGGAGGAGGCCGCTACCCCTGAGGAGAAGAAGCCCGTCGCCGCCGAGGAAGCTCAGGAGGCCGCGCCCGAGCCAGTCCAGAAGAAGGCCGCCGCCCCGAAGCCGAACCGCGCACCGATGACCCGCGCCGAGAAGATGCGTCAGCAGGCCCTCCAGGCCGCTCGTGCCACTGCCGAACACCAGAAGCGGGCCCAGGAGGAGGAGGAGGCCGCCGCGGCGGCTGCTGAGGCCCAAGCCGTTGCCGAGGAGTCCAACGCTGCTGCCCAGAACGAGGAGCGCTCGAAGCAGAAGCAGGGTGGGCTGTTCAGCAGCTTGTTTGGAGGCAAGCAGTAGTCTAGGTTCTGTAAGCACATCTGTAGACTCTGGTAGACATTCTTTTTCTTTGCATTGATAGCACTTCTGAGATCTGAGCGATGGGTTGCTATGGTAATGACCTGGGGGGCGCGCGGCAGGTAGGGTGAAGACGGAAGCAAATTACCCAACATTAAGTAGTGTCCATAGTCTTCGAAAGGTACTGGGCAAGAATTCAACCAACTTTGTTGTTGTCCAACCAAAACAACACTCAGTCATCCACACCCTTCACCACAATGTCCGACGCGCATCGCCCGACATGGAACCCGACGCAGGGCCGCGAGTCCAAGGTCGGATCGCAGCAGGTCTCCAAATATGGTCTTGCGTCGCATACCAAGCTCAAGTTCCGCCAGCCGGGCCAGACGAATGCCGGCGACATTTTGCGACGCGACCTGCGTGCCGAGCTGGCCGCCGCCGAGCGTGCTGCCGAAGAGAAGAAGCGTAAAGCCGCTGGTCTTCCCCCGCTTCCTCCCGTATCCGGCGCTGCGCAGATCACGAACGGTGCAAGCAGCAACGAGGATGCCGAGGACGCAGAGCGTGCTAAGCGCCGGAAGATTTTGGAGGAAGCGGCGGAGCTCGACAAGGACGACAGTGACGACGACGACAGTGACGAGTCGGAGGACGAGAAGAAGGACAAGGGCAAGGGACGGGCTGTGGAGGATGATGATGACGATGACGACGACGATGATGATGACTCGGACGAGTGAGTTACTACCCGTTATTTGTGATTTGTGCAATGCTGACGGGCAAGTGACAGCGACGACGAGGACGATACGGCCGCGCTGATGGCCGAATTGGCGCGCATCAAGCAAGAACGTGCAGAGGAGAAGGCCCGCTTGGTGAGTGTGTGCAACAGTACACAATGCTGACGCCATCAGGAAGCAGAGGCAAAGGAGAAGACGGATGCAGACCGCGAGGCGGAGATCGCCACGGGCAACCCGTTGCTCAACCTGCAGGCCGCGCTTGGCCAGATGCCCTCTGCGGCAAGCACCACGTCCACGTTTGCAGTCAAGCGCCGTTGGGACGACGACCTCATCTTCAAGAACCAGGCCGCAGGTCACAGCGACAAGCCCAAGAAGGGCGAGTTTGTCAACGACCTCCTGCGCTCAGAGTTCCACAAGAAGTTTATGCAGAAGTAAGTTTCCAGGGCGACAACCCGTCATAAAATGGTCGAAAATGCTAACTGTCGAAGATTCATCAAGTAGTAAACGGCCTGTATTGTTGATGTATGTTTATGTGACTCGGTTTCACTTGATTGCATGCATGCTTGTAGTAGCTTGTCCTTGCTTGTGCATGACTGTTTAAGAGGCGGGCGGCTTCCGTTGCACTGCATGCACAATGTCTTGCGGGGCATTGTGTCGCAAAGTGTCCGAGGACTTGACTACACCAGGAAGCCTGACGTGGACTTGGACAATTTGATTCCGTTCCATTATCACTGTCGGTGCCGAGTGATGTGGTGTTAGTGTGGTCAGCTTGCGTTCGACCGCCATCCATGCGAGCGTGCTCGTCGTTCACTTACACAATCCCTCTCTTATTTTGATCAAACACATCATTGCATTCCTCTCAGTCGCTCGCTGTCTCCGTTCATTCTCAACAACGGTGTCCTCCCCGCTCTTGGTAATCCTCCCCTCCCAGCACAACACACGACCTCGATAGCTTCCATGTCCGCCGCCGCGTCGTCGTCCTCGACCGTGTGGCGAGAGCCCACAAAGGCGGACAAGCCTCCCAAGTGAGTCACTGACGGTAATGTATTGTGTGCGCCGACCTCCTTCAAGGAACCGCACGATGCACTGACAAGCTTGCATTGGACTTGGACGAGCAACTGACAGCTCACAGGGATGCCGACCTCAACGTGAGTCGCCACCGCGAACCGCGACAACTATTATTGTTGATGCTGATTCCAGACCGCCTGGCTCTTCCTCCAGACGGGAGTGGAGCACATTATGACACGGTACGCCAGACATAGCTTGCCACGGTCACTCTAACGCCAGTCTTCATCTAGGCATGTCATGGCAGTACTACATTCTGCTCTACACGTCGATCTACGACTACTGCACCGTCCCTAGCAAGACGAGCATCACCTTCACGCAGAAGGGCGGTGCCAATCTCCAGGGTGGCGACCTTTATCGCAAGCTTCGAACATACCTGACAGAGCACTGCCAGTCAATTCGCGAGGTTAGTTGTGGTGCCCTGATGCGCTCTGCTCATAACTGACGGTTATCAGGAGGGCGAGAAGCTCAATGACCTCGACTTGCTCAAGTACTACGCCAAGCAGTGGGACCGCTACACCACTGGCGCGAGCTACGTTCACAAGCTCTTCAACTACTTGAACAAGCACTGGGTCCGTCGTGAGCGCGACGAGAACCGCAGCGACGTGTACACGGTGTACACGGTGAGTATTTGTTGATGAAGCGAGGCGCACCGCTGACCAAGCCAAGCTCGCGCTCTTGCAATGGAAGCACCACTTCTTCCACCACATCCAGAAGGACTCTGGGGAGGCTTCACGTCTTACCCAGGCGGTTCTCAAGCAGATTGAGCTGCAGCGCAACGGCGAAGCGATCGACAACGGTCTTCTCAAGAAGGTCATTGAGAGCTACGGTGAGGAATGAACCACGCCGTTGTTACTGACGGACAGTCGCCCTTGGCATTGATGACGCGGATGCCCAGCGCCAGAATCTCGATGTGTACACCAACAGCTTCCAGCGGTACTTCATTGCTGCCACCGAGCGTTACTACCAGGCCGAGTCGGCAGCCTTCGTCGCCACCCACTCGGTGCCCGACTACATGAAGAAAGCGGAAAGCCGCCTGCAGGAGGAGAACGACAGGATCAACTTGTACTTGCATGACCACACCAAGCGTGACGTGAGCTACAAACACCCAGGCAGCGCTGACCTTACAACAGCTCAAGGACAAGTGCGAGCAGGTCCTCATCCAGGAGCACCAGGAGATTATGTGGAACGAGTTCCAGCCGCTGTTGGACGCCGACCGCGAGTCCGACTTGGCGCGGATGTACGGTCTGCTCATGCGCGTGGCCACTGGCTTGGAGCCGCTCCGCAAAAAGTTCGAGGAGCACGTCAAGAAGGCTGGTCTTGCCGCCGTTGAGCGCGTCTTGCCTGCGCCGGGAGCTGTCAACGAGGCCGGCAAGGCCGAGACCCTCGACCCCAAGGCGTACATTGAGGCGCTTCTCAGTGTCCACAGCAAGTTTGGAGAGATTGTTCAGGGACCGTTCCGTGCGGAGATTGGGTTTGGTGCAAGCCTCGACAAGGCCTGCCGCGAGTTTACCAACACAAATGCCGCTGCCAAGACGTCGACCAAGTCTCCTGAGCTCCTTGCCTCGTACTGCGACCAGCTTTTGCGCAAGAACAACAAGGACCTTGACGCCGACTCGCTCGAGAACGCGCTCAGCCAGGTCATGGTCATCTTCAAGTTCATCGACGACAAGGACGTTTTCCAAAAGTTCTACCAGAAGAAGCTGGCGCAGCGTCTTGTCAACGCGGGTTCTGCTTCGGATGACGCTGAGAGCAGCATGATCTCCAAGCTGAAGGAGCACTCGGGTTACGACTACACCAACAAGCTCAGCCGCATGTTCCAGGATGTCAACCTCTCGCGCGAAGTAACGGAGAAGTTCAAAGAGAAGGAGCGCGTCAACGGCCAGTCGGACGACGTCGACTTCTCCATTATGGTGCTCGGCACAAACTTCTGGCCGCTTGCCCCGCAGACGACCGACTTCTCTGTTCCTCGCGAGATCCAGGGTGTTTACGACCGCTTCACAAAGTACTACAACGATGTGCACTCGGGCCGCAAGCTTACCTGGCTGTGGCACGTGTCCAAGACTGAGCTGCGCACGACATACCTGTCGCAAAAGTACATCTTCATGACATCGGCGTACCAGATGGCTATCCTCACCCAGTTCAACGAAAACGACAGCCTGTCGTTCAAGGACATTCAGACCGGCACCAAGATCTCCGAGGCGATTCTCAAGCCTCAGATGGCGCTTCTCGTTAAGACAAAGGTGCTCAACCAGGACGGCGACACGTACGAGATCAACCGCGGTGCGTTTTTTGTGTCTCGATGTAAATGGCCTTTCAGTGCTGACGTTGCCAAGGTTTCAAGTCTAAGAAGATCCGTGTCAACCTCAACCTCCCGATGCGCGCTGAGCAGAAGGCCGAGGCCACCGAGGTCCTCCAGGCCGTCGACGAGGACCGCAAGTTTGTCTACCAGGCGACGATTGTCCGTCTCATGAAGGCGCGCAAGACGATGAAACACCAGGCCCTCATCCAGGACGTGACTGCCACGATTTCGACAAAGTTCACGCCAAAGGTGTCGGAGATCAAGAAGGCCATCGACTACCTGATTGACAAGGAGTACCTTGAGCGTGGTTCCGAAAAGGACACGTACAACTACCTCGCGTAACGACCCCGACTCTTCTGTTTCACTTGCAGCATCTCCTTACATCGCGCGCGCCACCCCCGTCTGTACACTCATACCAATGATGTAAGCGAATATACAGTAATATGACCGAGGAAGGAGAAGTAGAGAATGAGAGGAAGGAAGTCTAGAAGTATTGACATGAGCGAGAAGAAGTGTTATGATGCATGATCAGCGCTATGCGTACAACAATCAGTCTATGGCTAAGCGTCACTGTCGGCGCCTCCAGCTCCGGGTCCGCTTTGATCCCTGTGTCCCTTGCCCTCTCCGTCGTCCCCCCTCTTCTTCCCTCCCTTAATCGCAGCCTTCGCCGCTGCTGCCTTCCTTTCACTCCACGATTTGCGCTGGCCCTTCAGC
This sequence comes from Apiotrichum mycotoxinovorans, assembly GCA_013177335.1. Lineage (NCBI taxonomy): Eukaryota > Fungi > Basidiomycota > Tremellomycetes > Trichosporonales > Trichosporonaceae > Apiotrichum > Apiotrichum mycotoxinovorans. The sequence continues at coordinate 2,299,903 of CP053624.1, read as the reverse complement.
TCTGCGCTCGCCCTGAACTCGCGAAGCTTTGAGGCCCTCCGCCTCTCCTTCCTAGTCGGCACGTCCTTACTACTCGGGGCATCGTCGCCACTTGCCTTGGATGCGGCCCTCTGCTGCTGCCGTCTCTCCTTCCGCGCCTGAATCCTTGCGGCCAACTCCTGGGCCCGTTTCTCAAGGACGAAGCGGCCCTGCTCCTCGCTCCGCTCCTCGGTCTGCCACCAGTACGCGTACCGCGCAGATGGGCTCCACGACAGCGTGCGTTCCCGGTACGCCAGCCCGCTCTCGCGCGCCGTTGCGCGGAGCTCGTTGATGCGGTCGTTGGGCTGCATCCAGCGGACGGTGGGGGATGCTACTGGGAGAGGCGGCGGGTCGACGCTGGGAGTCTCGGCCTCTGCAACGTCCTCGGCCGTAATGGCATTGCCGGTGAGGTTGAACGGGTCGTCCTCGTCCCGCGCGGCGGCATTCTCCGCCTCCTTTGCCTTGTCCGCTTCTGCTTTCTCTGCGGCGGCCGCTTCGCGCTCTGCTGCGTCGGCTGCCGCCGCAGCCGACGCCTTCTTCTTCGCGAGCAGCTTCATCTGCCACGCCGTGGTGCCCTCGGGAAGGTATAGAGCGTTCATGGCCGTAATGGCGCTCAACTGCTTGCTGAGATAACGGTGCGCGACGGCGTATCCCTCGTGGTCGTCCGGGGTGAGACTCAACTTGAACTTGACAACCCCTACGCAGTTAGTACAAATTTATCTTGTCCGGAGAACACTCACAGTTGTGGGCTTTGCGGACCTCGGGGTCGGACGAGAACTCGAACACCTTCTCCGTCCATGGTTCGCCGTCAAGTTCGTGCTCGATGCTGAGACGGATGGCACGAGAGGGACGGGGTCCGGAGGGATCCCACTCTGTGGGCTGGACTACGGCAACGAGTTCCTTTTCAGTCTGCATTCCGTGCAGCTTGACGCGCAAGAGGCTGAGGTTGATCGACTGGTTGGGGTACAGTGCCGTTGCCTGCTCGAGGATACGCTCGAGGATAGCAACCGAGACCTGGAAGACCTGTGTCGCCATCTCGGTCGATCCAAAGAGACGCTTGTCAATCTCGGACAGGGGCAGGTACTGGAAGCCAAAGCAGCGCACGGTGTTGTGATATGCGACAAAGATACCGTCCATCTGGCCGATACGCGCCTGGAGCGAGAACTTGAGCATACCACTACGCGTGAGGTCATAGTACTCGCGCTCGTACGAGTTATTCAAGCCTTGGAGCTGGTGAATGTCGTAGACCGAGTTGGCCTTGTAGTTTGCGCGGTCGTTGCGGATGGGGTTGCACGCGCGAGTCTTGATGTCAAACGTGCCGTTGCCTGGCAGACGGCTGTCCTGGCAATCGAGCTGGGAGCGCATGAGAAGCGTGCTTCCGCGGCTGTAGCAGTATGCCTCGCGCTCCGTACGCTCCGCCTCAGACACGGCGCTCTCGGGCGACCGGTTCAAGAACCGCGAGAAATCCCGCCACTCAGCCGTCAACAGTTTCTCGAGGATACGGCCATAGTCGCTAAGAATGTTCTCGTCAATTGCGTGTTCCTTGTTGTTGTCGACAGCGTAACGTCCGTTGGGCAACAATCGGACAATCAGCGAGGCAGGGAGCTGCGCGCCGGCCGTAAAGTCCCTCTTCTTCTCCGCAAAGTCCTGGGACAGGTGTGATGTGTCCACCTCCTTGTCTCCGCTGAGCGCAAAGTATATTTGCGACAGGGCAGCAGTGAGCGTCGAAGTTGATCCGGTGAACTTGATGCCGGGCGCTTGGGCCATCTCAGCGAGTTCTGTATCCTCAGAGGCGGTAATGTACTGCGGCAGGCGGTGGAACGCAAACTCTTCCGGGGTCGGGATGTGGCCGAGCTCACGGGAAAAGTTCCAGACACCAGTACGCGGATCACGGAGCGTGTGGACGCCAGGCGAGAAGAGCACGCGCGTAAGGTTGTGCGCCAGACGCGCTACCTTTGCGTCACGAGGGGGCTTGACGGGCGTAATGGGAGCGTCTTTGGGGGACAGCGAAACCGATTCAAGAGGTACCGTAAACTGCTTGTCGAGGAAGAAATCCTTTTTTGTCCGGCCTTCAGCTTCGGCAGTACTGGCAGCCTCTGAGGGGGGTGTCAGCAGAGAGCAGGAGCGATTGCCGCCGGAAACAAGAAGACAAGTAACGTACCAAGGAGGTCCTCATCAGCCACAGGATCGTCCTCGAGCGTCTTGATCGCATCCTCGGGTTGCACCTCGTCAAGAGCGTCCTTGGCAGCCACATCATCCTTTCCCTTGCCCTTGCGCTGACTCGGAGTGCTACCCTTGGCTTCGGCGAGCTGCTTGGACAACTCCTCGATCTGTGCCTTGAGACTTGCGATCACGTCGCTCTTGGCACCGGCGTCGTCTGTCTTCTGCGGGAAGTTGTGCCCAAAGTCCATATGCGGTGGAGACTTGAGAAAGACCTCGCCCCTGGAATGCAAAAGACCGGCAGGGGAGTCGCTCTTCGTCGGCGCAGGTTGCTCGGCCTTGGACGCGGGTCGGTTCTTGGCCTCGGCTTCCGGCTCCGTGTACGCCTTCGTTTTCGTGGGCTTGTCGCCGTCCTGTGCGCTGGTAGTTGCTGCCTCCGTCTCAGTCTGGGAGGTCTCGGCTGGTGCTGTCTCCGTAGGTGTCGACGTCGGTGTCGGCTCTGTCGGTGTCGTTGTTGGCGTAGCCTCTGGCTTTGGTGCGGCAGCGGTAGTCAGTCGCTGCCTGTCAGCCCATCTCCATCTCGCAATATACCAAGCTCCCAAGACTCACCCTGCCCGCCAGCGTGGACGCCAGACAAGCGACATGGCGAGCTCGCAGTCCTGCGGCTGTGGCTCTGTAGGTAATGAACATTGTCGCTGTTCACCCAAGGCGATTGAGAGAGCAATGTCAACGGGTCGATGAACCTCCACCCAAAAAGTATTTTTCGCGAAGCCGTCAAAGTTGGAAGGTGGAGAGAGAGCTACAAAGAAGTTAACAATCACGTGACAATTGGCCACGTGGGGGACTGAGACCTCACCGCCAGCGCAAGCGTTTGAATCCCATCATGCACACACACACGACAACATTAAGTACTTGCGCGCGCTTTCGCTCTTTCATCAGCGATTTCCCTAACTTTCTTCCCATCTAGCACGTACTCTGACCGTCCACGATGGCTGAGAAGAACGACAAGAAGACCGCTACCGAGGAGACCACCACTCCTGCTGCTGCGCAGCCCGAGAAGAAGAAGCTGCCCCAGCTCGGCGCGCTCGAGGACGACGACGAGTTTGAGGTGAGTTGAATTGTTAGCTTGGGCTGCGTTGCTCTTTCCTTTAGTGTCACGGTGAGAGTGGTTGCTGACGGCCTGCAGGATTTCCCGGCCTCTGGTGAGCAATATCCCTCGCTTTGGGAAGGGATCTAGGTGGACACCGGCATGGCTCGACTTTGAGCAGCGCACAAATACATCAGCGCTGGGCACTGCACCTTTGCGTGGTTCACTGGATCTTTTCCTCCATCTGACCCCCGTTCTGGGTATCCATATAGAGCGTTATACTAACCCGCAGCCGAGCAGAGCACCACCATCGCGGAGGGCCTCGCCGCGGGCGCGCCGGGTGCCGACCAGCTGTGGGAGGACAACTGGGACGACGACGACGTCGAGGACGACTTCCAGAAGCAGCTGCGCGCAGCTATCGCCGAGCGCGCCGGTGGCGACGACGCTATGAAGGAGTAAAGGACGATAGATCGGCGCTGCACGACCACGACGACCACCGCTGCCGCCGGGTGTAAACGAGTGCGCTGGCGATACGGTTGGGTGGCGGGAGCTGTGGATGCACGCACGAGCCGCGGCGCGCAGCCCGCGGCAAGGATAGTGAAGAAGGACAACGGAGTCGCGACGCACGCAAAGGCTCTAGAAGCGGCGGCGCGGCTACCTTAATGGCGACAGATAAAGACGCTAGACTGTACATGGCAATGCCAAACATGACCACATCATATTTGTGCCTCTTTCCTGACGTTTGCCTCCTGCTCTGGGCCTAACTCTTGCCTAACTCTTGTCCATCAACATTGCTAGGTGCATCAACGATAAATGACATTGACAAACACAAAGTACAGGATATCCTAGCGGCGGCTCATACGACGCTTGTACTCTGCCAGCTCGCGCATGGCCTCTGCCTCGATCTCGTCCGCCTCCCGTTCGGCTTCGAGTCGCTCGCGCTCGGCCTCCTTGCGCTCCCAATCCTCCAGAACACCCTCGGCGACCTTCTGCTGCATGGCAGAGCGCAGTGACTGTGTGCCTCCCTCTGGTGTGGGCGCACCAGCTTGGAGGACGGGATTGCGCTCCAACCTTTCAAACAGCACGAAGAGTTTTTCAGCCTCGCGCTCCTTCTCCTCGTCTGTCATGCCCGCAAGCGGACTGGGCTTGTCGCCTTCGGACTCGAGGGACGTGATTGGGTTGCGCTCAACGGCAGGCCGCGGTGGCGACGACGACGACCCCTTGTGCGGCGGTCGGGACGCGCGGTTACCGCCGCCGGGCGCTACTCCAGACGAAGGTTTTGTCTTGGAATGGGAAGAGATGGAACTTTGCGAGGAGGATGGGCCGGAGGGAATTGGCCTGATGCGTGCTGGTGGCGGGCCCGAGATGCCCTTTCGCAGCAGGAGACCAGCCGCAATGCCGTAGCCGATTTCATCGCATACTACGCCCTCTGCCGCTGTCAGCTGTCAGATTCTGTCTTCACGACTCACCATCACCGCCGCAGACGGCCCAGATCAATTCGCCGGCAGTGTCCCTACAGTGCAAATGTACATGAGAGTTCATGAACCGTAGCAAGGTCCCCAGAAGACCGGGACGCGATTCCAAGGGTCCGGCCTGGGGCGAACGGTCAAGGTCGTGGGGGAGAAGGCTGTCGTGAAGGTAGGTGCGCATTTCTGGGGACCCTATCGCTGCGTGTGCAGCTAGGGCGAAGATGGGGGGAAGCATCTCGTCGAGAGCGGTGAGATCTGCTGGCGGCTCCTTGTTGCCTGGGAGATGAGCGTCGACGAAGCCGGTCATGATGGCGATAAGGCGACGAGGCAGGGCAGCTGGGTCCTTTGTATGCGGTGTTGATATCGAAGTGCGCCCGGTTTCCTCGGACGGTGTGGGTGATGGAGATCGGCTCGTGGACAGCTGAGCGTGCAGCGCCTCCTGCGCCGACCCTCGGCGAGAGTGAGATGGCGACGCTGCCTCCTTGGGCGAACTCCGACGTCGCCCGACAGAGAAGATGGACTTTGATGCCCGCCTCTTCTCCTCCACAATCGGTGTTGGTACCGCGTACCATGTAGGCAGGAGCTCAGGGGTGAAGGGAACTGATAGGAGGGCATGCAGGGCGTGCGTCAATGGCGGCAAAAGATCGGTGAAAGGCACGTTGTGTACGATGGACAGAATGGGATACAGGAGTCTGATTGCTGTCAGCAGTCATTCGACGTCATCAGCAATACGCACGGGCTCAGCGTCGAGTCCCACTCCTCGCTCGTCTTGTGGTACTCCCTGATGATGTTTCCCGCCAACTTGAGCAGTTCAGACAGCGCGTCATAGTGCGGTGGGGTAGGACGGTTTGTGTGGATATGCTGTGGTTTCGCAAGCGCATCAGTAAACTCATGCAACATGGCGCGGAACGAATCGTAACTCCAACTCACATGGACGATGCTGGGCACAATGTGCTCATTGTCGACGATTTCCTGCACGCCGCTTCCGTCCGCTGTGATCAGGAACCCGACCCGGCAGAGGAGGAAGAGACGGTCAGGCGGGAGCTCGTCTGCGAGTGCTCGTGCAATCGCCTCGGCTCCGCCCATGCGAGCAAGCTTCTTGCGCGCAATGGGGTGCAGGACAAGCGTGTTGGCGATGACTCTCAACGCCTCGAGCGCGGGTGGCGTGGCCGCAAATGCGCTGCCCCGTCCACGTCCTGGAAATGCCAGGCAGGTGTGGTATACCAGCGTTGACAAGGTTTCCGGCTTGAGCAGCACCTCGCCTGATCCCACGGGATTGCGTCCGAGCACCTTGACCGCGACTAGCGCCTGCGTGTACACTGTCGTCAGCGTTCGGAGCCCGTCGGCAGTCCTAAGTGCTCACGGTCCTCGGGCCAATAAGTCCATACGCCACCTGGTCGCAGATCATCAATCAGAGTCTCCAAGTACGCCGCGCGCTCCTCGGGGTGTATTTGTGTCGGCTGCGCATTGATTACGAGGTCGAGCTGCTTCTGCATTTCAGGCAGATATTTTGGTTCGGTGCGTCGGAGGTTCCGGTACGGCGACGCCGAGATGTGCATCATATGCTGATAGGGCGACATCGTGTCGTGGTGTTGTCGAACGTGTCAAATGGTTGAGAATGATAGTTGTTGATTATCACGTCGCTGTTGTTATTGGAAGCTTCAAGAGCAGATGATGGTGATGAATGACGATGATGATGAGATGATGATGATCTGCTGGTCTTCAGCTCCCACACTTGTCCATCTGCAGCTGGTCCGTTTGATTGCCGTGTTTCGAGATGAGAGGGATAGAATGAACAAGGTATGACATGCACTGGCAGTGGTCTGCGATCCGTGATCCTATGATCTGTGAGACGGGTATGCCGAAGGCGAGGGTGAAGGACGGTTCAAGCGCCACGGGGAACAACGGGCTGCCGGGCCGAATGCAATGCAAGCTGAACGCGGTGGACCAGCGCGCTGGCACGTCGTTTTCGCTATCGTTCGGAACAACACGATACGGATAGCAGAACGATAATAGCGATACGACGTTTCGTAGTCCTCTCCCGAGTGGAAAATATCGTGCTCACCCTACGATCGTCTGGTGGCTTCCAAGGACGAGAGTGTCAAGAGTGAATTATCGACCTTGTTACGCCCCGACGTCGGACCTGAAACGCGGCGCCCCAGACAAGTACCAGCGAGGTGAAGGATGGGATAGGATATGAGGGTTGGTTGAAGTGAACCCACAAGGGGACCAGGCAGGTCGGTGTCGGGAGACGAGAGAAAGAAAATGCGAGAACGATGGGCGGCGGATGAAAGAAGAACGGAAAAAGAGAACACGAAGACGGCCGTGTTCAAGCCGCGTTCTAAGCCGTGTTCCAGGTTTAGGACAATGACGACAGGGAGTGCAACATCCCAGTTGGTCGCCGGCTCGCCGGTCAACGCCGCGTCGCGTGGCATCGTTTATTGTTCTACTTGCTGTGGCCCATCGATTTGGACTTTCTCCCCTTTTTGCGGTTGCACTTCTGCTGTCTTTTTCTTTGTCCTTGTCCTTGTCCTCGTCCCCTGGCATAGCATTATGTAGATGATGCAGAGGAGCGGAGACACCGCCCTCTGTCCCACTGTACCACTGTGTGGGCGGAGTTCAACTCCGGGGCCGCAGGCACGACTGTGAAGAACGCCACCTTGTCAGAGAGCAACTCGTCAGGATCTGTGCGCGGTGCTGCACAATTTCCACACCATCATAAGTAACAACGCGAACAACGACTGGCGCGCACTCGTATGAACCGTCAGTCGCTCCACTCTGGTCCTGGACGTCCTGCAGCACAGGCATGCAATAGGAAATCAGGTAGCGTTTCACAGACTGAACATCGCCATCGCCGCTCGCTTGGCCAAAGCGCGCGTCTTTCAAAGGTCGACTGTCACAATAATGTCTTATCCACAGTGCACAATGGAGATGGTATGAAATTAGCAAGCAAGGCTATCAATGCAAAGGACGAAAATGAGCCGAGTAGCAACGCAGCAGAAAACAAAACAAGAATGACCTGAGCCGAAACAGATGGATTACCTGGGCCTTTCTTTGCCTGTTCACCTTGTTCCAAAGGCAGGCGAAACAGGCGCGACGCCACTGGCGGTCATGGCGGCACGCAAGGCGGCAATGGTATTATCATGGGGAGGAGTGCCTGCTACGCCTACAGAGCACGCGAGGTCATGGCGGCCACACGCCGTGTCCCTCTTTACTTCTCCACGCATGGCACGCATCCTTTGGGCGTCGGGTCGTGCCGGCCACATCGGATGCACAATCAGCATGCTGAGTGTCGAGTCCGGTGATCCGGTATTCCCCCACGCACAAGCCCCTTGTCTGCCAATTTGCCAAACACCCCCTCGTTCACACACACGCACCGCCATACACGATTCTCACGTCCGCTTTCACTCTCTGATTCATTGCTACACTCCGCTACATTCCAGCCTCACCGACGTCCAGCACCGCCCAGCACCAGCACACAATGTCCATGCTCGTCCGCACCGCCCAGCTCCGCGCCGCTGCCCGCCCCGCGCTCCGCGTCCAGGCCCGCAGCCTCCACATTGAGAACACCGCCAAGACGTGAGTACTCCCCGACAGGCGGAGCTACGTTCGTTGCTCGTGTCAGCATTGTGGTGCTGAGCAACAACGGCTCCAATATCGTTGCACCCACGGAACACACGATACTATACCCTGGCTGCCCGCCGTCTCCCAATTCCGCCCCGCCCCCCCCTCGCAGCTGACACGCAGAGCGATCCCCGGCGGCACCAGGTCGCTCGGCTTCAAGGTCCGTTTCTGGACGTACGCCGCCGTGGGCTTCTCCCTCCCCTTCATCGCCACCGGGGTCTCGCAGCGCAAGGCCGCTGGCTCGTCGTAACGGGATGACCACGTACGCGGTCGACAAGGAGTAACGGAATCAAGGATGGGCTCCCTCGTCGTTGGCGTCTATTCTCCCAACTCTGTCGGCACAGATACCCCAAAGCAGTATACTGAGCAGTTATGGATACACTTAGTAAACATGGAATGTAGTCGTCTGCGTACCTGGACGCTGAAGGGAGCCAGACAGGCGGCCGCACGAGCAGGCCAGAAGGATGGAGATGGAAGCTCGGGACGATGTTCGAACGGACTTGCTGTTGTCGCACTTTGTCGCCGTGGACTCCGTTAAGTGCCCGGGGACAAGGTGTATTAACCCGTCATAATGCGTATGGAACAGGGGGTCTATGGCGGTCCAATCTCGTTGTGCGGAGATGTCAGGTGCGCCCAACGCCAGCCACTTCAGCTAAGCTTTACAGGGTGGTCATCTTGGAAGTTCCAACCTCCTCACTGAAACGACTCCGTATTTGCTGTCTGATAGAAACGGACTCATAGCTGACATCTTGACTTACGGAGATCTACCACGAGCCGATGTATTTTACAGAAAGGCGGGGTGGGTAACTGCACACCAGGGAGATAGTAGGAGCCACTGCCAGCAAGGTTCTTCCCCGAGAGTGCGTTCCGTGGGCGACCTTTGGTGCTGATGTCGACAACTTATGGCTTAGTTCACTGTGGAAGCTGGACATGTTGGCTCAGCTCAGAGAGCAGCTTTGAATGAGTCCCAAATGATGCTCAATGCCGGTGCACATGTGTTGATACAACACCGTTGTACCCTACGCGTTGCGGGATCGTGTTCCTCTCAAGTGTGGCCACGGAATGAGGACGGGGAGGAAGTGTTTCGGGGAGGAAGTGTTTCGGGGAGGAAGTGTTTCGGGGAGGAAGTATTTGCAGTTACTGCTCAGTGTCTACCCGTTCTTGAACTTGTGAGTGGACTGTCCCAAGAACATGCCGTAGTTACTGTACACTGCAGGTCTGTCCCGTCACGTCCCGATTGTCGGCACTGGGAAGCTACACCTCCTCCTCGACCCCCGATACCGCGTAGCCATTGCCGCTCACTCTCCAAGAAATCCAAAAAGAACACGCTCCCGGGGATCCCAAGGGATGCTGGACGAGTTAGGAATCGAACCAAAGACCTTGTCAAAAAGGCTTTGCTCTTCGACCGCGCCGCTGACGAGGAGGGTTGCTAATGACACGCTCTACCAACTGAGCTACACGCCCGCAGATGTTAGTTTTTCCGGCCCCGCCGTGCCGTCGTGACACAACCGTAGAACAGGACGAGAACAAAGCACTGAAACTGACGTGACCAGATAAGAGGCGGCTGCGAGGTCTCCTGACGGGGGAGACATCCCGAAAGTGTAGCACAAGGGACATGGTCAGATCTCGGTCCGCGCTTCCCCCCAGATCATAAGTTGGCGAGTATAACTGCCGTCGCTCCATCGCCACTGGGGCCTCGACAGTCGCTCCTTCCTCAATAGGGTATACAGAGGCAGAAAAAGAGGTGGCAGGCCTCCTTTAGCTAGTCCTAGCACCAGGTCTCACTGGGAATCGAACCCAGATTACAAGAACGAATCCTGGATGAACAGCTTCAGAATCTTGTGTACTAACCGTTATACGATGAAACCGGGGACGACGACGATGTGGCGCCTCTCGGGCGCGAGATTGTTGCCTTTCCTTCTCGGTCGAGGGGAGATGGAGGCAGCGGAGTGTGCGTAGGAAGGAAGGAGAATTGGAAGGGGGAGGAGGAGGGTGGCGTGTCCCCTGTGGCACCGACTTGCTTAAAATGCCTTGCATTCCGGCTGGTGGCCGTTACTGGGGACGGAGGTGCAGTGTCAGCGGCAGGTTGTAAACAACACCTCCTATTTCGACCGTATGTCTCTCTCTTACACCCGCTTCCGCGTAATGTTTCGAGTATTGGCTGCATCCCCATCGTCGTCCTATAACCATTTTGGCCATGGCTTGTCAGCTGTTTGAGTTGTACAGTCTTTGCGTAGACAAAAATGTCATGTACTGAGGTTTGGGTGGCAGACAAGCGACCCTATGATCACCTCATCCGATGCAGACCTGGAGGAATAAGTCAGAAATATACTGATATCTTATCTGTGTGACTGGATAGGGAAGAGCAGTGTCTAGTGTTTAGGGGGTGTGTATGTTGCCAGAGCCTTGATGAGCACTGGTAAGCACGACGATCACGATTAGTAGATAGACCTGTCCAATGGGTCTTGCGCCAGATTCTCGGTGAGGGGATCTGGGTGTTACATAGTGTCTATTATCTTTCTCGGGTTGGTGGCGTGCTAATGGGCTGGGCTGTAGTCCCCGAGACTCCACAAACGCTGGACAGTGATTTGGTCACACCTTGGGCAGAGTTGTATCTCTTCGGGGCAGTGCCATTACCGGGTTTCTGTTGTGGGCTGCAGGGCAGGCCCTGTGGTTTATCTGAAGAGTCCTTGACAGCACCGACGTAATGACAATAGACTTCAATGTATGAATTGACGAGTCTTCGTCGTGAACATGGCGTTCAACATATGGGCTGGGATGAAGCACTGGCTTGGCAAGTGAGATAGCCGTGCTTTTTAGACTGGGTAACAGTGAGTAGGAAATGTCACTAATGTGGAAAGTCTGTCACCCAGTCCATGTCGATCACGGGCCACTGTATATCAGTCTGCAGTAGAGGACGACTGGGACGCCGGCGGGGCAAGTAATTCACATCATGCATTGCTGGGTTGACCTTACCTGTCCATGCCCTCGCCTTACGCTCCTCCCTTACCTCTCCCGCCTCCACCCATGCCTCTGCATCCGCTCAACCTACCTATAGCACCCCTACTTATAGCACCCTACTCCGCAGCTCAAACTGCCACACTCGGTCGGCCCTTTCGTCCGCCTTCTTAGTTCAGTGGCTAGAATTTTCCACTAGTAGTGACTGACCACCCCGAGAACACTTGGGCGACGTACTATGGAAAGGTCACCCGTTCTATTCGGGTAGAAGGCAGGTGAGCGCAGCTCGAGCTGAGCTGCACTCTCCGTTTTTCTTGTTGTGAAGCGCGGGTGGTCGATGTTGATGGTATACTGTATTACGCAATTGCGTAGCTGGCCAATGGGGACGTGACGGTGGCCAACGGGCGATGCCTACCTCTCGACGTGTACTGATGACTGGTAGCTGGTAGACTGGACTGATGTCTGGAGCTGGGTCTATACCGTGGCGGTCCCCGCACCGTCCAGAACCCGACTGGTATGCTCTCGACGGAGGCATCTCGCCGCAACTGCAAGTAACCACATGCCAACGTGCGTGAACTGAAAGGTATGCAGCGTGACGGTGTCGCACGTCAGCTACTCGTGGGTTTGGTCTTGCACGTTGGCCGAGTGTATGGCCGAGTGTATGGCCGAGTGTATGGCCGTGGACCGTGTCGCCAGGAGTAAGATACACCGTCGGAGGGATAAGGCGTAAGGAGATGTGTGTCGTGCAATACGTAGCCCGCACAGTGTCCCGCAAGTGTCGCGGGGTGGTATCATAGCCAGCGTCTGTGGCACCTGTGCGACCGAGGCAACATGACATGACACGCGTGCGAGAATCTGTGGATCCCCGTATCGACAATGCGATAGAGGTCCGGCAGAGCACTGTATCTCCTGTTTTTCCATATTAAATCCATCGACCGGCAAGATGGGTGGTCCAAGTCGCTCGTCTCGCCCTATTGATAATGCGGAAAACGGAAATGGGAAGAGAAAAAAAAAAGAAAAAAAAAAAAAAGAAGTTTGGATAGGAGAGGTAAGCAACAGGAAAGCGAAGCGTCTCTCGCATCGTGGCTTCGTGGCACTACATATATGACGGTCGTGATGGGGTGGCAAGGATATCGTATTCCAGCTTGAGCGCGGCCAGAAGAGTTGAACAGACAAGGCAGCCTGCGGACTTGGGCGCTAAGAGTCCCCCAGGGCAAGGGAGGCCACACCTAGCCCACCAGTCTGGCGGTGCCACGCCTCCACCAGCCTGCTTTCCCGATGGTAAAGACATCCGGCATGCGCAAAACGTGGTAGCAAAAGGAACGAAGCTCAGTTCCCACAAGAGGAGTATATTCAGCGCGTGTTGACGACTATCGGACAAGAGCACGCTGGAGACCAGTGTACTTCCCACAGACGAAGCGAGGGTGTCGCTGGGTCGAGCTACGTGGACAACGCTGTACTTTCCACTGTTCCGCCCCACAACACCCTGCCACAGCGACAATGTTCGGTAGGGAGTCGAGTATCCCCCACGAGTATCCCCCAACGACATGATTTACGCTTACAGCTGTCTGGCATCATGGTCCATAGCTTGGCTACTTAGTGAAGTCTGATCCGGTCAGTCGACGCATCTACGATGAGCTGCACAGACAGAGGAAGGCAGAAGGCAAAGGCAAGCCGCAAGGCTGGCATTTGATGCCGGAGCCTTTGCCTCAACAATCCCCAGCGACATCCCAACGCTTTCTCCTTTGCTCCTCCAGGCGGTAGGATCTCGCAGGGCCCGGCCACCTTGTCTTCCACTGCATGCAATAGCTCATCCCTCCCAACGCAGCGGCTGAGCGTCAGTCACTCTTAGTGGTTTGCCCACACGTGAGTCTACTCTTCCACGGGACGCCTGGTCGCCTCAATCAGCAACACATGACACTCGCGGCTGTCTTCGAGACCAGTGTTCCGTTGTGCGTCGTATCTACTCTTGGTCAAGCTTGTCGAATCAGTGGAATAGGACACCGGCGGACATGCCTTAAACCACCGCTCTGGACGCCTTGATAGCGCCTCGCACGGAGATGCGGGCTACTGTCCGTGCCCGTCAGCTGTATCCCCAGCACACGGTCGCCAAGCCGCGGGCAACGCCGTCAGCGAGGTAAATATCGGTGTCAGTGCCAGTGTCAGTGTCCGTGTCTTCGGCCTTGTTGGCTGTTTCGTTGGCGTTGGCCGTGAGGGCCCTATATCCACAATCCAGGACTCCAGGACACCATGACTCCAGGATCCGAGGATTCGAGGACCCCGGGACCCCCCGACCCCCGTTCCCCGTCCCCGCACGCCCCGTGCCCAGGCCCCCAAACTCGTGCTCGCGTGCTTGGTTCCTGCCCCATCTCGCAGTCGGCATCGCGTGGTGCCGTCTTGTCTTGGCTGCGGATAGCGAGCTCGAGGTCGTGCGACCTGTCCAGCAAAAACAAGTTTACAAGCAAGACAAATACTGTATAACAAAGCATGAAGGAAACAAAAGCACCGAAAAAAAAAAAAAAAATACGAAACAACAGTGTCAATTAATGTAAGCGAGCACTGGACGGCCGGCGCTTGCAGTTACGCTTGGCATGGGGAATCCATCATATGGGTGCCGCTGTCGTCGAATTCGAATTCGAAAATGACATGAGCAGTTCGAAAAAGAGGATGGATAAAAAAACGATGGAAAAAAAGTTGAGACGAGGGTGCAGTGGCTAGCGCGTTGTCAATCGCCAGGGGTTGGAATTGCTTGTTGCTGACCACTGCTAAGTTCTGCAGTTGAGCAGATGGGCTCCCTGGCTCCCTGGCTAAAGTGGCTGGGGTCAATGATTAATGAGCATTGCCGGCGTGCATGGTGTGGCGTCCTCGCGTGGCATTCATTCGTCGCCATCGCCATGGTTGCCATTACTCGTGACGATGAGTAACAATTTGCGCCAACATGAGATTCTTCTTTCTTTCCTGGCTTCGGTCATCTCCCCCTCCCCTGCTCCCTTGTTTACTGCGCCACCCCGACTCGGCTTGTCCGCTGGAATCCGCGTATCCAATGACGAGGACGCACGAGCCGTCTCAGCCGTCCGCGGCTGGCGCTGACGGGTGGTTGCTGGCGGCTCGCTGGCGGCAGTTGCAGGCTGGAGATTGGAGCTAGTCGGAGGTCTAGCCGGGGGTGCCGATGCCGATCGATACCGCCAGCCGAGCCGCGAGCCGCCTGGGCCTGCCAATGCCGATACTATACCGTGTTCAGCCTATCTGGAGATCAATCTTGAGACCTTGAGCCGAAGCGGAAAGCCAAGTCCGAGCCACGCACACCTGCGGTTCCCTAGAGATAGTAGGTGGTTGGCGTTGCGCCAGCCGCCCACGTTGCGGTAAATAAACAAGAGCACAGTATCTAGTCAGTCACGGAGCAGGCCGACGTGCTGCGCCCGCTTACTGGCATTCCTGTTGGTCAGCATACCCTCCTGCTCGATCCTGTTGGCGTCGGTTGGGCGCTGCGATCCTGATACTGAATACTGCACGCTGGAAACTGCAGACTGGCATCCCTGGTGTCTCGTGGCTGATGCTTGTGTGTGCTGCTTCACCTTCCCATCGCACCCTCGTCCCTTCGTACCCTCCTGCCCTCGTCCCCTCGGCCTCGGCGTCGCTGGGGTACCGCATTGGGCAACAAGAATCCAGGAGGTCTCAGGGTATCAGCAGGTTCTGACTGAGGGTCAGTCGTGAATTTTCAGGTTCAGTCAGCAGTCAGTCAACAGTCAGCAAGAACAAAACAAGACAAGTGCTAGCGAAACGAGGAGGCCGGAGGGGACGGTGGAGACAGGAGACAACGGGTCTACGGGTCTACGGGTCTACGGGTCTGCAGATGCGATTACGGGGTGCGGCTTACGGTCGCGGGTGGGAGTGCGCGCAGCGCGCAGGATAACAGGACGAGGCGCAGCAGACGTGGGTAGTTGCAGGAAAAAAGAAACGAAGAAACGAAACGAAACCACGAAACGACGACGAAAGAAAAAGTTGAGGGGGTTGTTTGTTTAGCCTGTCTCGCGACGCGCCATTGGGCGATTGGGCGAACAAATGATGGGGATAAGCACCATTCCTCGCTGTTGGAGCTAATTTCGCGCATCCACACTTGCGAGCGCCCATCTGACTGGCTGTCCCGGATGGATGGATTATTCTCGGTGCACGCCGCGCCCGCCAATCGCCCAATTAGGAACAATCTGTCCCCCAGTCGTTTATTTTGACAGTCACTGAGAATAGACCTCACGACTTTTCTTTGCAGTAGATCTTGGATGTCGGGATCTTGGCTTGGTCACCGGTCTGGTGGCCGCTGACTACTACTGTATCATTACCTTAGTATCTCCACGCTTGCAGGACGCTGGGGATTAGGAACTGCTGCTCCTGCTTTCTTTTCAGCCATATGGCATGCCGCGGGCGCACCGCTCGGGCCCGACTCGGAGGGATATTTTTGTGGCCGCTCGCACCCGCCACTGCCGCCACAATCGGACATGAGCGACCGGCCCTGCAATCCTGCAACGACCCCAGACATGTGGGACGCATACCGCCGGCGGAAGGGGGGAAACGGAATAACACGACGGATAAGATGCAGACTGCACTCGGCCTCCACTCTGGCAGCTGGCAGCTTGTGGTAGTGTTGACTAGCATGGGAGCTAACTGGCTCCTCGTGGTGGCTCTCGGGGTGTCGGACCTCGGGCGTCGGGGTAGAACGTAGCAGGATATCGCCGGTCGCGGTCCCCCGCGCTCTCGGCTGTCCCGTCCACAGTCGGTAGCCCATAGTCTGCGTCCAAGTCCACGTCCACGTCCACGTCCACACGTCCATGTCCACGTCAACGTCAACTTCACACGCGGGAGTCTTCCCCCACGGCCGCTATCGGTGAATATACCGCCGCTGGCCGAAAAGTTCAGCCTGCAGGCGGCAGAGGGCAGAGGTAAAGGACAGGGGGACCAAACAGGGAACAGGGACTGGGGACCGGGCGAGGGGAGGGTTGAGATCTGTCCTGCATTTGAGGTCAGGTATGCTGCTATGCCACTGCCAGAAAATTTCAGGTCGCTCCCATGTGATAATGACGTTGGTGGTGGTGGAGGTGACGTCGCCGACGCCCCCCTGCCTAACTTGCCATGGTCGAGTCCAGTGTGGCGGATTCCACAATTCCAAAACTGACAAGCTGACAAGCTCAAGAGATCGACAGCCAAGAGTAATGGGAATGAAATCTAAAATAGGGTCAGTAGATTGTACAGTATTCAGTTTACAGTAGGCGTTAATGAGGTCCAGGCCAGGATTGGAGTGTTGCACGTCGACGTATCCACAGTCCCAACACACAGCTTATCTAATTATCGCCATCTCAAGGTTTAGCTGGGATCTACGACGTCGTCGCCTGGTCTGGATTCCAATGGGTGGTACCTGAAGGCCCAAGACGATAAGGCGGAAAGCCTCCGCGATCCGCGATCTCCGACCGGCGACCCCGATGAGAAAACTCGGGACGCTCGGAGTGGCGAATACGTCGTTGTTGGCGCCGATCACTGATGAGCGCCTGCGCGCCAATTCGGCAAGTCAGTGAGCTATCAACGACACTTGTCGACATTCAATAGTAGTGTACGTGGTGTACTGTATGGTCCCCTGCGATGAACGCCAATGGTGACGCCACCGCCATCAGGCTGCCGTAGATCGGTTCCAGAACCTTTGCGTCTGTTTGTTTCACTGTGTCTTTTCTTGTTTTTTTTCAATTTTCTATGATTTTATTTTATTTTATTTTCTTTGTTCTTATTTTCTGTGGTGCCGTCTCAGCCCACGTATGAGCCCAAACATCACAGCTACCTCTCGCTGTTTATTGTGGAATGAGATGGCCCAATATTCGAGCATGAGAAAGGTGGTCTTGATCCCGTCTAGGAGCGAGAATGGGCGTGGGGTCTAGTCTCGACCAGGACCCCAAAGGCGAGGTCTAGGCATAGCGCCATACATGGAAGCCGCCAAGAACGAGGATCACAAACGTTGCGGTAGTGGGGAGGCTGGGCAGGGGGAAAGATAATGAACGTGGATCCTTGGAACCCTACTCCTATTCTAGAACGGTATACACGTCCTTTGACACGAACGTGAACCCGACGATCCGGTTATCATCAAGACAGAAGCCGATGGAATACGTCTCTGGTGCTCTGAGGAACGTACTGCAGATCACGACCGTGCGTGCGATCATGCCCTGCAACTGTATGCATATCAAAAGTACACTTTGAGGGATGCCATATATGATTGTTCCTACTCCTTGGGTGGAAGGAAGGTATGCGGGGGTACAAGAACGTGGGTGTGGTCTGCCAGCAGAAAAACGCCACGCACGAACGTGCTCGCAGTCGTGCCACCTTGACGACCTGTTCTTGCCGTCTTGAGATACCCGAACGAGAATAATCGCAACGGCGTACACTGCTAGACGTCACTTGCACATTCGTACTCAGTGGCTTAGTGACTGGGTACTCGACAAGATCAGACAGATACGGTCGTTGATAAACGTGGTGATTGGGATCCGCAGTGAAACCAAAGTTTTGTGAATCTGCCACTCGGGATCCACGTTCGGCTCACCTCATCCGCCACTCGGCACCAGCGTCCATTTTCTGCGTGCCACCGCAGCCAGTGAGGTCGGACGTGGGGGAATGTGAGGTCAGAGCCGCGAGCTGTGAGCTGTGAGCTGCGAGCTGCCACTCACTGACACACAGCGGCCCTCCCGACGCACATCACAATTCTCCCGTCCGACTGACGTTCTAAATCTCCTCTGTCCGAAACACGTACCCAAACCCGAATTGTGGCTCTGCCCGACACTCCCCCCTGCATCGTGCTTCTGCCTTGTCCAATTATACCCTGTACCGTGCACTCTACATGGTGAACCAGTGGCCGGAACTGAACGTGCACAAGCCATTGTTTCAGTATTGCCACCGAGATACCATCACACACTCACCAGCGTAAAGGCTCCCATGTCATGCATGCTGCGCGCTCCCCCCGACATCGCCCCCGGTGACGGTCACGCCACGCCACAGAGGCATGGACATGTGTCCCACGGGGTACGCTTGGGCCGCCACGAGCAACCCTTAGTTTTCTAAAACTGGGATTTGAGCAGGGATGGATACTGAGGATGGGGTGCGTCCGTGCTCAGAATTCGTGAATCGGAGGGAGCACAGTAAATTACTGCAGCCGCATCGTCTCGCTGATGTTATGGTCTGTGGGTGAAGTATTGTCTAGCCCATTCACCTACATTGCATTGCGTTGTATTGTACTCTATTGTGTCCAATGTTACGATTGCTTCTTGGCACATGCACCCCGCTATTGTGTCCGTTGCTTTCATGCTGGCTGTTCCTCTCTGCGACGCTATTGTGCGCTGGACTGAATAGGACGCCTGCGCCTCTGAAGACTGCAGAGCGCATTGTATCCGTGGGCCAGTGCAGTGTGCTCGGCCATCCATTGTGAGAACTCGCACCACCCCGAGGACCCTTTGATGTGGGTCTCAACACGGTCCTTTTCTACTCCACTTTTCGGAGGCCCTTATCGCTCGTCCCACCTGGACGTCTGCAACACGTAACAGATATTGCACAATGCAAGAGAAGACAAGACGGGTTTCAGCACACGGAATGGACCGTCACCGAATCACGTCCTCGCATCGTGTGTCCCATGTCACAAAGTACAGTATGATTGTATTCTATTCTGGCTGTGTAGGCTCATCTGGTTGGACCACCATCCTGGCCCGTGCTTGTAGTATTATACTTTGCTCTGGGGACAGTGCCGTCAAGTGTCTATACAGTTACCCGTGTCCCGTTGCGTCTATTTCGATCCAATCGTGTAGAGATTGCACACGACATGGGCATAACGCTCACACAGTGTCGTCCCTATCTTGGCGCGAGGGAGATAGCGGACGTGGCTCGCAGTTCTGGGGTGCGGACCGCTGCTGGCGGGTTAGTATCCCGTCACAGCTTCTCGTTCTCGAGGTGCGAGGGTGGCTGATGCGAGCCTCGTTTAGCATGAAGGTATCACCTGTGAGGGGTTGCGGTGGGCGAGTCAGCCAGCCAGTCAGTCAGTCAGACATCCGAGGATTCACGGCTATGCGTCAGATGTTGAAGCAAGATGCTGCCCAGGCTCAACTGCAGATGGGGCCGTGCGGCTGTTCTCCCCTGCGCCCAAAGTGGGCGTGACGGATGATGATGAGCACGAACACGAACACGAACACGAACACGAACACGAGCACGAGCACGAACACGAGCACGAGCACGAACACGAGCACGAGCACGAACACGAACACGAACATGGTCCTCATCTCGATTCTCGTGCGTTGACTTTCGGGCCGAAACGTCATGCATCTCTCGCCTCGATACCCCACCCCGCTCGGACAGGGCCGAGCGCCCATCGTCCACCTGATCTCCAGTCCCGAATACCGAGAATCCACAATCTACACGGAGCAGATTGGACACTGGCACGGACGCTGACACGGACACCTCCAGCGTGCAGAGCGGTGGGCTGGTCTTGGCTTCAAGCGGCTTGGCACGGCGATGTGCGAGCAAACCAGGGCCGCGTCCTGGCTTCCTGCCCTCTTGGCTTGCTCGATTCCTGTCGGCCAGACACGCCTCCGCAGGCCCCCGCATCTCTGGCTCCGTCGCCCCGTGTGCCCCCGTTTCGTCCCTGCTGGCCCCGTACCGCCCCCTCACCACTGTTCTCCCCACTTGCCACTGGCATACCTCGCCCCCCTCCCGACTTACATCGCCGGCCCGCCCCAGCTTGTTCTTTCGCGCCCGAGCGGGGTTCCGCCATGAGTGTCGCGCTTCCATTCGCGGATGGTCGTCGTTGTGAGACGCGTTAGTTAGACCCAGAATCAGCACAAGCACAAGCACAAGACAAGGGCGAGGTTGAGTGGAGAATAAGGAGAGGTCAAGCACAAAGAGGCATGAAGACGAGTGTAAGACCCTTCACCCCCGGGGAGCCGCGATAGATCTACCTATCAAGTCCAGTGTCAGTACCCCTCTTCTCCACATTTTCCGCTGCGCCATTATCGTGTGGCGGCCAAGCTATGGCGATTAGCGGGGGACAGTGGTCGGATGCCTAAACCACGCCACACAAGAGGCTGATGGGCGTTCATCAAGCCCGAGGTTACTGGCAGGTAAAGTACAGTAGTGCTGGCGATAGATAATGGTGTGCTCGTGTGAGTCCATGGCGGTTGACGCCCATGACTTTGGCGAAGGAGATGGAAATTGGCGCTGGTGTCGAGAGGGAATTTATCCCCAGATCCCCAGAGTTCCCTAGGTTTTGGCAGTGCACGGACACCTCTCCCCATTCTTGCGGTTTATTTTATCCAGTTGGCCTCAGGCACAGTGAAGACGGGATCGACGCTCCAACTAGAACTCGGCCGGCCAAGTTTCTGCTTGTGGGCTCACCATATAGATTAGCCGTGGCATTGATTGGTACTCATTGATGTTTTAATGCTTTGGTTTACGGCAAAGATTGACGACTGACGATTGCAGTTGGGATGGTACTGGGACTGGGTCCATGTGCATGCTCTTGGCTGAAAGCCTAAAGATCGCCAAATTCGGCATGTTGGCTGGAGCGCCCATTGACTTGAGACAGTTGACGCTCGTTGGGGTTGGAATTGGCTGGAAGATGGGCGCTAGGTACACTATCCTGCACGCTCCACTGGGCACTATCAGAAATCAGAAAGCAACGTCCCACTATGTGCAGTGAGTGCCCGGTCATGCGGACAGCTGTGTGTGCAGCTCCACTACAAAGCTAAGGATACCCTGCATTTTAGGAATGGAACGATTACTTGGTGGAGCAAGTAGAGTTTGGTAAACTTGGGCAACTGGGCTTACCCTGGCACATCCACCTGTCTGCCACTGACATCAAGGAAATGCTCACAACGGCGATATCGAGACTATGTCCGAGACATTGGAACGGCGGAGACTGGAGGTCCGATGACCGGAGAGTGGCAGAGGGGTGCTGAGCGCCGTCGCGTCATCGACAGTGGGTCTATCATCCATCAGGAGCTGTAGCACGAGGACAGCTCAATGTGGTATCCATAGGATTTCCTGCTGGACATTGCAGATCAGGCTGAGGTGATCACTGTCAGCCACACCGGACGCATTTGGACGCATTTGGCAGATACTGACCACTGCCGCTGCCATGGAATTCAGCCCTTCCAGCCATCCCGCCGACCTAGCCAACACGGGCAAGCAAGTATTATACTGTTCAGCATCCTTCTGAACCCTTCCCTCTCATTCTTTACGCCTCCAGTTTACACCATTTTTAACGCCAACCCACTCGGGGGGGGGGGGGGGGCTCAGAGGACAGAGCGAGGATAGAGGACCTAAACCCTGAGTGACATCCACCTTTAGCAAAGAATGTTTCGTACACCTGATTTGCGGATGGGCGTGGCGTCGTGCCGTACCTTACAGCAGTTGCACCCGTGCCACCGGTCGCAGCGTGGCTTGCCCAATTTCCGAAGCCGGAACAAGCACTGGCGCCTGGCGCTTGATCCTGGCCACGATGCTGTGGAACTGTGGGGGGTGATCGGAACCTGCGCGCATTTCACTGGCACCCAAAACACCCAACCCATTCAATTTCCTAGCAGATGCTTGAGCTGCAAGCGACCTAAACGACAGCAAATCAATCAATTCACGCAGAAAACCGGACCGGCATAGGGGCAGCGCCAAGCCCGACTCTAGCCGCCTAGCCGCCGGCATCTCTGTGGGGTAGTGCTTTGCAAGTCAAGCGAGGATCGAGCGAGGGAACAGACGGGAAGCAGACGGCGGAACAAGAGTACTGTAGGCAGCTGGTCGCGGCACCGATAAGCGAAGACGGTCATTTCATTCTGTTAGCGTGATTGTGTTGTACGGCAGAGGCGTCGGCGTCTCTTCTGTTGCTTGTGTCTGTTTCGTCCTCACCTCCCCCCCTCTCACGCTCCTCACGCTCGTTTCGTCTTTTCGTTTGGGTATTGGGTATTAGGTACTGGAGGTGCCTCTGGGATCGAGGCGGTTGACTCGGGTGCCAACCGGACCTGGCGGGTTCCAACTAGCGATGGTCATGTGGCCTGGTCTAATGGCTTAACTGTCGATCTGCCCACCTTGCCTCATGACGACGCTACTGGGGCTGGCTGATACGATGCATACTTGCTTGGCTTGCTCATTGCTCATAATTCATGTCACGCGCAATCATGATCGTCGTGAACGTACTCTTTGCACACCACGTCGTGTGATCCGTCCCTCCCCCACGATACCAGAACACCAGGATAGCAGGACGGACCAGGAGGATGATACCAGGACCAGGACGATGACGCCAGGATACCCAGGACAGGATCAGACAGGACAGGGGCAGCGAGGAACAGTTGATAGAGTGCTTAAGTTACAGCTTCGGTGGTTGGCTTGACATTGATGCTTGTCTCGACGACAGCCGCGGCGGCCCAGGCCGCTGCGCGTCCCAGACAGCTGATAGGCTGAACGCGTGCTGGATGCTGGCGATTTGGTGGGCTGTCGCAGTGTTAACAGCTCACTGGGGCATGGGGAAGAGAGGTGTGTTCCAAATCTGAAATAACGCCAAACTCAACTCGTATCAGCCAGCGGCATTCATAGAGCTGCCAGCTAATCGCGCTGTGACAAGATCCCAGGCCGCAAAGCAAGTCCCCAGTTCCAAAGAATCGTTCCTCCGTATCGTCCTGCGCTTGCCTCGCTTCCGTCTACAATACAGTGGGGCCAGGTGGGGGTCCGAGCCGCGGGGGAGGGGGGCTCGCTAAGAGCGCCAGCCAACCCAACGGGGCACTGAAACTGCGTACTGCGCGGGTGCTGCGTACTGTGTGTACCGTACTTTGCGGAGGAATTTTTTTCTCAGTGACGGGTGGGGTGGGCATGATGGGATTGTGATGACCAGATGTGTGCGCCGAGAGGAGGGCGCCGACTACGCGAATACGTTCACGAAATTGCGTACAATTTTTTTTTTCTCGGCGTCGCCCTTGTGGCGACCTGACATGTGCGGTGCCTATAGGTTGCAGCACAATGTGTAGCATGTAGCATGATCACCGGCGCATATGGTGCCAGAGCACGTTTGTGGCTGATTCCTCCTGGCTTCCAGTCGGGATCTTGCCGTTACATGTGACGTACCCGTACGGGTCGGTCGGTGCGAACACAACGTGTCGGACGCCCCGGACCGAGGTTACGGAGAACTGCAGGCTCTGCGATAAGGTCTAATCATGCGCTCCGTACATAGATGGTGTGCTCAAAGTGGCAGCGTCTCGTGTGCCCAACCAATCGCAGACTTTTCGTAAGCTGGCTGCCCTTTCATTTCGACTGGCAGAATAAAAATAAAAATAAAAAAATAAAATAGAAATAAATAAAATGAAATAAAAAAATACAAAATAAAAAGAGCCCTCTGGTTTGACATGTTCTATCAGTGCCTTGACATAACGGCATCCTTGTGATTGTATCCAGGGACGAAACCTCTCGGCCGAAGCCCCAGACAAGAGGAGCAGAGTAACACCGTCCAGGCGGCAAGAGGTCAGGAAAGAACTGCACTACTGGCGCCTGCCTGCGGCAAGGCTGCCTTCCTGGCTGCCGCGGGTTGTTGCCCTTCCGACAGCAAGCATGTTCCTGTTCCTGCACTCTCCTGGCCCTAATGCGCCTCATACGGGACGACGCAGCCTCTCATGACCAAGATTGTGGCAGTAGAGGTGTCTCAACTGGTGGGATCGAGGTCTAACGCAGCTGATTCTTTCCGCGGCACCAGCCATCCCATTGTGCAGGACCATATGACCTCGTGCCGACAGCCAGCAATGACATGTAACCCGACAACAGACCACGGGAAACGGGGAACGGACGTCAGTCACCGGCCGTTCAGCTAGAGCCATGGTATGTTACAGAGTCGGGGCTTCGGCGTCTTAATGTCGACTCGTGTGAGACAAACAAACCGTTCTGCGCGGCCGCGCAAACATGCAACAAACCCTATCGACCTATCGCAGCCCTATCATGGCCTGTCAGGCCTGTCACCAGCACACCAGTAGTGACCGATTGATGAGCCACAAAGATGCACACGGTTGGACGGGCATATAGGAACGGACAAATACAAACAATATATCAGCTATCAAAGATCTAATCGGTGCAATATTGCAGTAATAACAGTCCGCAGCACTCCTAGAGCCAGCTGATAGGAGGGAGGAGACCCAGAGAATAAGGTTGCAGCCAATGTCTCTGCTGCTGCACGAGGACACGAACAGGTCGGCCCAGATGGATTGGTCAGGCACATGACGACATTCGTCCGGTCTCCGGCGGTATTGCGCCAGCCAGGATCACCGTTGAGTGAGCAACGACGGGAGGTGGAAGCAAAGGAGCGACGGTACAGACGGTGTGTGCCGCATGCGGCCGACGCCGAGGGTCCGGGCTTGTCGCGATCACATCTCGTCTCTTTTTCGCCACTCGACCTCGGCAGTGAGCATGCGCAGCACACGACGCAATGTGGGCATGCAGATTTTCGGGGTGCTGCGTCCGCCTCGGGCAGACGATCTCCACACGGGGCTGACAGTTTGGCCACCTGGACAGCGTGGAGCTTTGCACAATTGCATTCCGAGGAAATGACTAAGAGCCACACAGTACACCAAGCACGACTGGACAGTATCGGTCGGCAGGCTCGGCTGGAGCGCAACCAGGACAAGAAGCGTGTGTTGCAGGCACAAGACTTGGCCCCCTTTTGGCCCCCCTTCTCCCCCGCATGTTCTGTGTGGTGCGTGGCCTGGGTGGGGTGGTTGCCGTGACAATCCTCGACTGTGCTCGTGTGCGTGTGCCTAAGCTTCGCTTCGAATTACGGGGCATCCGCCGCGGCTTTTAGCGAGGTCAGGCGGGGCAAAGCAGTCAAGGGTTACGAGCATCAGCAGACATCGAGTGCTCTGGGGGGAGGGATGGGGGCATCCGTTCCGTTCCAGTCAACCCTGCATGTTGACGGTTAATAATGTGGGCTCGTGACATGGTGTATGCAATACAATGGTAAACTCTTATTGGTGTCTCGGCAGGTGCAAAAGGTGCAGAAGGTGCAGCAAAATGTCTTGGGTCTCTCTGGATGTGACTCTTTTGTGTGGCCTTGAGCTTCGAGCATGACCCTCTTTCCTGCTTTTAATCTTGTTGCTCGGTTTTCCTAATGGATGTGGTATCTCATTTGTTTACATTGACATTCTTGTGATGTTTTTTTACATGTCAATGCAAAACAAATATATTTTATTTCATTTCATTTTTTTTTGTTGGTGGTCATTACGAAGTATGGGTGCGAGCAACCAGCCCAAGGAACCTACCCGTATGAATTTTCTCCCCCTGGGACCTACTGTATTTGTCAGAACGAGGGGTAGCAAAGTAAGCCTAACAACGCGACGAGAATATTTCTGCATCAAACACAACAGAGAGCCTTTCATTTTGCGTCCTATCCAACGGACTGTGGAAGGGGTTTAAAAGTAGGGGAACAGTTACGACTGATACTGTACAGACGAGTGAGAGAAGAGAACATTATTTAGACCACAGTGGTGAGCGACCAGGACCAACTCAGGCCCTGGTGAATAAGAAACCACTTCAGGGATTCAGATGGAAAATTCAAACTCAGTCCCAGCAGGCTGGGAGCGTCAAGCCTGGCTCAGCTGAGGCAGCCACAAATTTGTCCCAATTTTCAGTTTGAAAATTACAACCAAAAGGCTCTCCCCGAGCCAGCTCCGAGTTTGTTTTGTAGGAGCATAGGAGTGGGCACAGTTTCAGTTGTCTCTGGTGGCTTACTGCATCCAGTATTTTAACAGTCAGGCTGTCAAACAGGTTCGAAGCAAGCATGTGAGAGGAGAGGGAGAAGAGAGAGTTTGGCACCACTATCAAGCATTGCTTGATGCTTTTGATTTGCGGGTATGAGCACTAACGGATTGCATGACCTCATTTTGACCCTGCATTGGATTCAAAGAAGACACACTCCAGAGAGAGAGCAGGCAGACAGCAAGAAAACCGCAAGCGGACCCATATGTAAGCAATGAGGACTGGTGGATTACTGGTAGATGGGCCAACGTCACCTTTTGTCGTCCTCTCAGATAGATGCACCCAGCGCCATCTACGGCGAACCATACACCCACAAACCCACCTCTGTCGATCTGGCACGTCTTTGTTCGTGCCCGACCTCGGAGCCCGAGCAGAGCGTAGAGAATGAGATTCGTGCCATAGGCCCGAGGTACGGACCGTGGAGTCTGCAGGCACACTAAAGATTGTGACCATACCATGCACTTTATCGATTCTCGTCTCTCTCATCTCGTCGCTCTCTTTTCATATCTGCCTCAATGCTACCTTCTTCCCCAATCTGGCTGGTGTTCGGCGCAGCAACCCCCGACTGTTTTCGTTCCTGGGTAGACATTTTCAGGGGCGCTAAAAAATTCTGCAGCTGGGTATACTGTACAGTATTAATACAGTGAATAGTCCTACCAAGAGAAGGGGCGCAGATGAGCAGAGGCCTTGAGGTGATGAATGCTCGCACGCGGAAGCGGCCGGGAGACGGTCGTCTTGCTGCCATCACAGTATCCATTACACCACCCCACCCAGTATCCTCCTCGGCCGTTTGGCACAAAATGCAAGAAAGAGAGCGAAAAAAAGTTTGCCCTTGGGTGCAAGTTACCCCGAGGTACGGAGCCTTTGGTGTGCAGATTCTGTGCCCCCGCGCGGGTGCGCCGCGGTAAACAAAGAAGAAGAAAAAGGAAAAAAAAAAAAATAGGCTCATGTGGAAAACCCGACTGGCCATTGTGGCAAGGGGAGGACAACAAAAGTAAGAGAAAGGCCAAGAGAACGCATAATGCGCATTTTTGACACAAAGTGAGCAATTACAATGAGGTATTAGCATTTAGCATATGTATGCCATCACCGTTTGCGTGCAGATCAACAGCCAAACGGACGGAAGGAGTGGTACCATCCGTCGTCTCCCATCCACACACCACCGACAACCCCCGTCCGCAGTCATCATTTGCATTCATTCGACCGTCCGAAGTGGCGTCTACAGTGGCACGCGGGGACGGACGGAGAACGGATCGGACTGCGCGATGTGAGCCTTGTAGCGGCAAACTAAGTACTGTAGAAAGCGCATAAAAAGACCTAGTAGGCCAGTCATCGATGCAAACATCCCACTACCTCTACTACCTATTTTCCTAAATTCCTATTTTCTAATCTCCCAGCAAACTTTCCTACCCACCCACCACTTGTTGTCTCTCCCTCTTCCCCAACCTTACGCTCTCTGCATCCTCCCCCCCTCTTCGCTACTGCATTTGCATTCGAGCAGCCCGTGCAAACACCACCCACTCACACTGCGCGTGCACGAGAGCAAACCCATACAACCACCATTCTAATAGGTTTTTTTAATTCGTTCCAATTTTCAACCGATTTTTTAATCGAGTTCCTCCTCATCCGCCTCCTCTCCCGTCTTACCTTTAATCATCCCCCCTCCTTCGGTCGCTTTTCGCCTGCAACGCCCACGGCCTAAAGCGATTTTTATTCTACCCTGTTTGGTTTAGGCCCGTTGACGTAGACGGCCGCAAAAACCCGCTGGAAAGTTTTTTTTTTTTCTAAAAAAGAAAAAAACCTTTTCCCTTTCGCCCCTGGAGATATCTTAACCACCCACCCAAAAAGGGTCCCTTTTTGCCCTTTTTTCTTCCCCTTGCCCCCTCCTTCCCCCCAACCAACCAAACCTCCTCTCGTCTTCTTCCCTTCCCTCCCTCGTCCGTCTTTCCCCTCGCCCCGTCCCCTCCCTTCTACGCTTTTTTTTTTTTCACCTCTGCGTAGAAGCCCCCCTTCTGTGTCTACTGGCTTTGGTGCTACACTGTACCTAGAAAAAGAAGACCCACCACCCACCCTCCCACACCACACCAAACCACACCAAACTCACACCCACACCCCTCCCAACACCCACCGACCCACCGACCTCTCGCCCTCACCCAATCAGAGAGTGTTCACTGGTACAACCCCAACACCACATCCCGTATTTAGATACGACCACCTCCCAATCTCTTTTACCCATCTCCCCCCTCATCCCCCCCTCTTCCTCTCTACCCCCCGACCCCCCCCTCTCCCCCCCCCCTCCGACTCTAGACGGTCCATAATGTCTGAGAACGAGAAGCACACTCCGGAGGAGGCTCCTGTCAAGTGAGTACACTATCACATCGCTCGCGCTCGCCATCATTGAATCGCACTCGCCCGGGTGGTGTGTGTGTTTATCGCACGCCCACTTTCCACCCAAAAAAGGCGATCCTCCGTGGCTTTTTCAGCCAGAAAACCATCCCCCCCATGGCAACAACCCACCCTCTTCCAATCATTCTACACCTCATACAATCATCTGTCGACATGTTTGCTAACACCACTCCAGGGAGTCCTCTCTCCCGGCGGCTGCCGAGCCGGAGAAGAAGAAGCGCGAGTACAAGGAGATGGAGGAGAAGCACGAGGGTGACCTCCATGTCAAGGTCGACATGAAGTCCGTGAGTGCTCACCATGCAAACCAAAAAAGCCGCGAAAAAAGCCGCGGCCCCTGATGTACCTTCTGCTGACCACCCTCTGTAGATCACCCTCACTGCTGGCGACCTTTACGACAAGGACAAGGTCGACATTGAGCACGTCGTCATGGAGGAGGTGTTCCAGCTCCTTCAGTGCACTGACCAGGGTCTTACCGAGGCGGAGGCTCAGAACCGTCTCGGTATCTTCGGTCCCAACAAGCTTGAGGAGAAGGAGGAGAAGTGAGTACACTCAAAGAAACATTCTACAAGCAAACAGAACGTTAACACCCACCCCAGCGTCATCCTTCAGTTCCTCTCGTTCATGTGGAACCCTCTCTCCTGGGTCATGGAGGGTGCCGCCCTCGTCGCCATCGCTCTTTCGAACGGTGGTGGCAAGCCCCCTGACTGGCCCGACTTCGTCGGTATTGTTCTTCTTCTTCTTATCAACTCGACTATCGGTTTCATTGAGGAGCGCAACGCTGGTAACGCCGTCAAGGCTCTTATGGACTCGCTCGCCCCCAAGGCTAAGGTTAAGCGTGACGGTGCCTGGAAGGAGGTTGAGTCCGCCGACCTTGTTCCCGGTGACCTGATTGCCTTCAAGCACGGTGACGTCTGCCCCTCGGACTGCCGTCTTGTCGAGGCCATTGATGTTTCCATGGACCAGGCTGCCCTTACCGGCGAGTCTCTTCCTCAGGGCAAGAAGGAGGGTGACGAGTGCTTCTCGGGTTCCACCTGCAAGCAGGGTGAGGCCGAGGGTATCGTTATCTCGACTGGTCCCAACACCTTCTTCGGTCGTGCTGCCACCCTCGTCGGACAGGGCGAGGACGGTGTTGGCCACCTGCAGATGGTTCTTGCCCGTATTGGTACTTTCTGCCTTGTCTCGATCGGTATCTTCGTCCTCCTCGAGATTCTCATTCTTTACGCCGGCAGGCGCTTCCGCTACTCGTACCGTGACGGTCTTGACAACATTCTTGTCCTCTTGATCGGTGGTATCCCCATTGCTATGCCCACTGTCCTTTCCGTTACCCTCGCCGTCGGTGCCCAGCAGCTCGCCAAGCACAAGGCCATTGTTACCCGTATCACTGCCATTGAGGAGCTTGCTGGTGTCACCATCCTCTGCTCGGACAAGACCGGTACCCTCACCACCAACAAGCTCACCATCGACAAGGAGAACGTCAAGTGCTACTCGCACTGGGACGTTGAGGGTGTCTGCCTTCTCGCCGCCTACGCTTCGCGTACCGAGAACCAGGACGCCATTGACGGCTGTGTTGTTGGCACTCTTCCCGACCCCGCCCAGGCTCGTGCCGGCATTGAGCTCCTCGACTTCAAGCCCTTCAACCCCGTTGACAAGCGCACTGAGATTACCTACCGTGACAACATGGACGGCGGCAAGCTCAAGCGTGCCACCAAGGGTATGACTGGTATCATCATTGAGCTCTGCTCGCGCAACAAGACTTCGGAGCTTGAGGACCGCCTTGAGGCCGATGTTGAGGAGTTCGCTCGCCGTGGTCTCCGTGCTCTTGCCGTCGCTTACGAGGACGTCATGGGTGACGACAAGGACGCTCCCGGAAACGGCTTCGAGCTCGTCGGTCTTCTTTCGATCTTCGACCCCCCTCGTTCGGACACCAAGCAGACCATTGACGACGCCATGGCCCTTGGTGTCAAGGTTAAGATGGTTACCGGTGACCAGCTCGCTATCGCCAAGGAGACTGGTCGTCGCCTTGGCCTCGGTGACCACATGTACCCCGCTAAGGTTCTCAAGGACGGCCCCGAGGCTGGCTCCAAGCACGCCAACCTCGACGAGATGATCATGGACGCCGACGGTTTCGCTGGTGTCTTCCCCGAGCACAAGTTCGAGATTGTCAAGCGTATCCAGGCTCTTGGCCACCTCTGCGCCATGACTGGTGACGGTGCCAACGACGCTCCCGCTCTTGCCCGTGCCAACGTCGGTATTGCCGTCGAGGGTGCCACCGACGCCGCTCGTGGTGCCGCCGACATTGTCCTTACCGAGCCCGGACTTTCGACCATTGTTCACGCCATCTACGGTTCTCGTGTCATTTTCCAGCGTATGCGTAACTACGCCATCTACGCTTGTGCCGTCACCATCCGTATCGTCTTCGGTTTCGCGCTCATGGCCTTCATCTGGAAGTTCAACTTCCCTCCCTTCATGGTTCTTATCATCGCTGTTCTTAACGACGGTACCATCATGACCCTCTCGCTCGACCGTGTCCTTCCCTCGACCACCCCCGACTCGTGGGACCTTGCCGAGGTCTTCTCGTTCGGTGTCGCCTACGGTGTCTACCTTGCTGTCTCCACCATTGCCCTCTACGCCGTCATGCACGAGACCGACTGGTTCCAGAACAAGTTCGGTGTCGAGGTTGCTCGCTACGGCTACCGCGAGGACGACTACGAGCTCAACAAGCACGCCTACTACACCGCCAACATGGTCATCTACCTCCAGGTTGCCATCATCTCGCAGGCCCTTATCTTCGTCACTCGTTCGCACGGCCCCTCGTGGACTGAGCGCCCCTCGTTTGCCCTCATGGGTGCCTTCTGCCTTGCCCAGCTTATCTCGTCCATCATTGCCGCCTTCGGCGACTGGGGCTTCACCAAGGTCCGTGGTGTATCGGGTGGCTGGATCGGTATCGTCTGGGTCTGGAACATTGTTTGGTACATTCCTCTTGACCTGATCAAGTTCATCATGAAGAAGACCATCATTGCCGCCCTCCAGCGCCGCAAGGCCAACAAGCACGAGGCCCTCGTCGACGAGAACGGTGAGCGTCTCCACCGCACCGCCTCGCGCCACGAGTCGCTCTACTCGAACCGCACTTCGTTCCTTAGCCGTGTTTCGCGTGGCCTCAAGGGCGGTGCCAAGGTCAACATGTCGAAGAACGAGCTCCAGCGCTTCTCTTCTATCCAGGCGCAGCAGTCTGGTGCCGCTCTCCAGCGTGCTGCCTCGCGCCACTAAAGCGTAAAACTAGTCTCGCTGGGTCGCCATCCCGGTCTGTAATCGTGCGCTACCACCTGCATCTCTTACTCAGTTCCCCTCCCCTCCCCTATCCGTCCACCCTCCCCTCGTTCGTGTCCATTCGAGCGAGGGAATCCACCCCCAACCCCCACATTCCCTACCCACCTACATCTTCTACCAGGCTCAACATGTCCGCCTTTTAATTGAGCTGCGGCCCCTAATTTAGCATTTTGATGCAAGTGGTTGGCTTAGAGTTAATACTATTTTGGTTGCGGAGCAGATTTGTGGCGGTTGGAACAGTTGAAAATTTTTCACTAACCGAGTGTGGCAGTGGCTAATCAAGGCACATTGTTGGAGCAAAGCAGTAAGAAACGTGCACTGACAAGGACCCAGGCAACTCCACTGTGTGTGTGCCCTTCCACATGATAGTTGGCGATATGGATTCCAGCGGACAATCGACCGCTTCTCGTTTCGTTACTCATGTATGTCGGCTCCACTGATGCAGCGTATTGCGACCAGAACACAAAACGTACAAAGAGGCCGCGCGCCCCGATGCACATGCGAGCGCGTATCCACTTGGAGCAGGCAGATACTGTATGTTGTGGGCTAGACTCAAACGATCATCAACCGTCTTACGCGCCGCAGTAAATGTCGTTTAGTCTTCATGTCGTTCGTCGCTCATGTCCCCGCCCGTCCTGTCCTCATGGTCTGGTCCCCGGATGGTTGCGTCGCTAAGCCCGCCGACGCAACCGATAGAACTGCTCCACTCGGCCACTCGCTAGTTGGCATGTTACATGTTACGCGGGGGGCATAAACACAGTGGCGGTCCGGGATCCGCACCGCCGGCGGATGCCTAATGAACATTGCTATGCTGTAGATAACGTGATCATCTCACGGGCGCAAGTGCGTATACAGGCATCGTATCGCCCGTAGAGCTCAGTCGTTGGCAAGCTGTCTACTGCAGCGCTGCAATGGAGTAAGCGACAGCCACTGATGCGCGCAACTCTGGAGCGCTTATTCTCTGCTGCTAAGTGGGAGATAAGGAACATGGTTGCTGCTCACAGGTGTCTCGTATTTATGGCCACCAGGCGTTGGGACATGGTATCGCCACTGGTGCCGGCCATGAAGGATGGGACGGGAACGCTGCCGCCTGCCACATTTTCGGTCGCCCAGTTGCCGAAGTGCATGGTCGGTGCTGAAATGCCACACTCAGGTGCTCAGACTACAGTGCGTCCGTGGGAACTCTGGTGACCTTGCGCTTGACGTCACTTTGAGCCACCCCCCATCCACAAATATATATGATCCCAAGCTCGGTCACAGGCTCTTTCACTGCTCCACTCTCGACACTCCGACTTTTCAATGACATGGAGCCGTTGTGAGGATTGGCGACTGACACACCGCGCTGTACTAGCAAACACATCATTCTGACTTGTGTGCATTCTACTCTGACCCACAAGTAATCAATGGTGGATACCGTACACAGATCAACAACTCTTCATCCTCATGTCTGTCCGTCACGCTTTCGACGTTAATGCTCGAGATGCGTGTCGCATAGCGCGAACGCATGCACGGCCATATCGTCCGCGTGGTCGTCATTGCGGATCGGCCGCATCTTCTCGCACCTTTACCGCTGGACACCGACACAGGCTCGCAACGAGCCTGTAACAACGTGGAACAACACCACTGGAGCGCAAGCTGGTGGTAAGTGGTGGTAGGTGGTGCGGATTATTTGGCGTCACCCACAAAAGTGAGTAACGGTTAGCAAGGGCTGGACGCTTCACCTCACGGCAGGTTCTCAATGACCAAAGTTCCGTCTGCGCTCATGGCGTGCAGCTTCCCTAGCTGGAACTTCAGCCGAGACTCCCTCGGTCACCCCTTCATCTCGGCCCTCCCAGCCTTGCCCACACTTCCATGCCGTTCCGTGCCCTATCGGCCCCATCATCATCTTGGAGGCACCCCTCCGGACACTCTCCGTGGCAACCTTATGTGAGAGCATCTATGAGCGGCGGGCTTTCCGCACATGTGGGACGCATCCCGGTGTTCCTGGAGTGCAGGCATCACCGTTGGGCTATACCGGTGCGGCACCGACCCTCCGTCTGCGTCTGCGCGTTGTGGACCTGCCAGTGTGCATCGCCGCCATGTCGTTCATTGTGCCCGTCCGTTTTCCGGTACGCGTCGCTGCGGGAGTGACGAGCGCCTAGAGTTTGACTTCGTGCGTTCGGCATAGCGGCCTGTCAGCGTGGACGGTACCGCTATGATGAAGGTGCGTAATACGATGGGCGGTCGACGGGCCACCTCGTCTGTGTGCTTATCTCGCCCTGTGGGATAATGTGCTAACGGGTGACGACGATCAAAGCGTGCACGAAATGTAGCAAGCGTGTGCTGATGGCAGCCTTCCTGAAAGGCCCAGCAATCCCCGCTCCCTAGGGCTCTCTCGACCTTATCTGCTCCTTCCTTCCCTTCCTCTTCGAATACGGGAAACGATGCCTTCGAGGAGCATGAGCAGCATGAGCATGCAGCCTGGTTGCTGATGGCTGGCAGGCTTGGCTGACGACAGCGCGTGTGGGTGCAGGGAAGACAAACCATGCGTTCTGGTGCGAGGAAGATGAACAATGTTTGGTCGGGTATTGTTGATGGTGTGAGTGGGAGTCTACTAACATCATCATCATCATTCTGCTGTCCTTGTCCTTGTCTTCCCTCCATTTACATACATTGCACACCTCCCTTCCACTCTCTTCGTTTGTTCCACTTTCTCATCCTCACCATCCTTCACTTCATCTTTTCCTTCTCCATCCTTCCTTCTTTTCCATTCATCCCAATACTCACTTGCATCGTTTCTATCTACTCATCACCTCTACCCACTCCGCTCACCATAAACCCTCCGCACCTCCCCAAAAACACTCTCCAGCTTCTAACCTCACAACACCACACCTTACTTCCTTGTCCCACATGTCTTCCTCGGCCTCCAGCCGCTCGTCAGGACGCGCCCGCCGCCCTCCCGCAGTGTTCGGCAACCCCGTGAGCTCGGACCAGGCGTACGGATCAGACGACGACGAGTTTGGTGATCCTGCTGTGCAGGAGGAGGAAGACGACGAGAGCTGGGGGCGCAAGAAGGGCGGTGGTGGTGGCGAGGAAGGCGAGGATGGTGGGGACGAAGACGAGGAAGACGACGAGGAAGAAGATGAGGACGAGGAGGATGAGGGTGGGGATGGCGAGGCTAGTGACGAGGAAGTGAGTAACGTGACCGTGTGGCATTGGGTAGTGCCTACGTGCTGACGACAGGATGTGCCGAAGAAGAAGCCCAAGGCGAAGGAGATGAGCAAGAAGGTGGCCAAGGCGACCAAGCCGGCGCCCAAGCCCCGTGCGTCTAAGGCGTCCAAGAGCGAAGAAGCCAAGACCAAGTCTGCGCCCAAGAAGCTTAAACAGACGCTTCTCGTGAGTGCCCCACGTGCACCACTACTGACAATAGCCCGCATCGGCAAAAAACCTCGGTATGAAGAAGGGCGCAAAGACCGATACGCCAAAGGCAAAGGCAGTCGCTCCCGTCATCAAGGCGTCAAAGGCCATGCCCAAGCCCAAGGCTGCGCTCGCCACCGTGGAGGAAAGCAACAGCGGCGGCGACGACACCGGCGACGAGAGCAAGGGGGGCTTAGACGGTGGTGGCGAGGACGAGGGCGAGACGAGCGCCACCAGGGAGGATGTCGAGATGAACCGCACTGAGGACGACGGCGACGACGACCACTCCAACCTCGACGAGTTCATAGCTCCGCCGCCGGAGCAGCCGCGCAAAGCGGCCGGCGGCAAGGTGCCCGGCAAGGTGCCGACTATCAAGTCGGGCGGCAAGGTCCAGCTGGCTAGGAAACCCGGCCTCGTGCCGTCCGTTTCGAAGACCACCTCGAAGCTTCTTCTGCTCAAGGCTTCCAACCCCGTTCCTAACGGCAAGGGCAAAGCGAAGGGTACCAGGGCCAAGCGCACCAAGTCCTCGTCGGCTCTACCCCCCGGCAGCGACGAGGAGTCGTCCGCCCAGGAACTCGGCAAGGAAAAGGTGGAGGAGGAGGTCTCAGCGGAGGATGACGAGGAGCTGACCGACCTCGAGGTGAGCTATAGCTTGTGGCTGTGAAAGCTCACAACAGGACACGCCACCCGCCTCCACCCCGACCAAGCGCAAGCGGTCGGCCGCGGGCACGGCTTCTCCCACAGCGACTCCGCAGCGCAAGCTCGCGCCAGCGGAAAGGGCGACCCCGGAGATCCGGGTTGGTATCATTGGTCTGCTCCTCGCGACCGACTACGTCAACAAGGTCGACTTCAAGTCTGTCGCAGCGGCATGTGACATGACCGAGGCCAAGCTCAAGCGGCACTGGCGCGAGGTGCTCGGCCCTGATCTGAAGCGGTACGTTCAGGACGGGACCATGCGTACCCGCACGAACTCCAAGGGCGGGATCGACAACAAGCACCGCCTCAAGATCTGGGAGGCCGTCTGCAACGAGTACGACTCTGCCAAGTGGCACGAGCTCGAGAAGGAGCATGGCATGAGCACCACCAAGCTCAAGCGCCATTTGCGCGAGGTGCTCAACAAGGAGGTCTCGAAGAAGATTGCCGACAAGTAGACTGCTCAACAGGGTGATAATCGTGAGTTGTTAGTGTGCGTGAGTGAGACTGTAACAGTGCAGGACTCGTCTCATCAGTATATAACGCACGCGGCGTCAAGCCCAGCCATCAAGCCTCGCCTTTCCATAACCATCATCTGTCCGTAACCACCCTGTCATCCATACCTTCCGCATGCGCGTCCTCCGCGCTCTGTTCGTTCGCCAATTATACCGTCGTCTCATCTGTTGCTATCACACCCACACTACATGTACTGCCCTCTGCGGCGCCCCCATATCGTCTCCGTCTGTCCGTAGCTCTGCTTAATGCCAGATACATGCCGACTATATTTTTAAAGAACTAAAGAATTCAACGCCGCGTCTAGCTTAGGCAGCGTCGTTGGCAATGACGGCCCAGGGGTGCTCAATCTCGCCGCTCTGGATGGCCGACAAGCGGTCGAGGATGCCCTTTGCAATGTCGCCCATGCCCTGGCCCTCGGGTCCGCATGGGATCTCAATGTCCGTGCCCTGGTACCCGATCTTGTCGACGGCCGAGACGATGGCGGCGGTGCCCGTGCCAAAGACCTCAACGAGGGTGCCGTTCTTGGCGGCATCGACAATGTCCTGCATGACAATCTTGCGCTCGGTGACCTCGAGCTTGTCGGGGAAGCCGGGGATGCGCGTCTTGCCGGCGGCGTGGTCGCGCGCGAGCTGGAGCGCAGAGTCGCGCGTCACGCCCGGGAGGACAATGTCGGCGAGGGGCGGGGTCGCGAGCTCGACGGCTGCGGGTGTTAGTCATGAACTCGTAGGGGAGGGGAGAGGGGGGGGGGGGGGGGTTCGGGGCGTAGGGAGGAAGGGCAGGATGTCAAACCAGAGTCTACAGAGAGGTGACGGCCTGCAGCTCGACGATGACGGTCGCCAGCAGTGTACCCCGTGCACCTCTCGCCAACTTCTACCCCTACCCCCACCGCCACTCCCACGCAACTCCACCCAAACTCAAACTCGACTCACTTCCATCAGGCTTCTTGAACGCGATAAAGAGGTTCATGGTACCGACTTCGGTGAGCGCGTGCTCGTCGCCGAGGAGCCAGAGGTTCTGCGAGTAGCCCTTCTTGGCCGCGAGCGCCTGCGGCGCGACGCCGGGCGCGTAGTTTGCGCCGAGCTTGTAGCCGCCAGTGCCGCCGGGCGCGGCGCGCACAAACTCGGTCGTCGCGTACAGCTGCACGGGCTTGAATCCCGATGCGTAGTAGGGGCCGACGGGGGACGCGATGACGAACAGCAGAGCGTCCGACGAGGGGCCGACGCCGAGGCCGGCCTGCGTGCCGATGAGGGTGGGGCCTACAAAGTGTTAGCTGTGGAAAGGCAAGGCGAGAAAAGCTAAAACAAAGCAAGAGTTGCTCTGCAGCTGTGCTACTTACGCAGGTACAGCGAGTATCCCTTCTCCTTGGGGATCCACTCCTGGTCAATCATGACGAGCTTCTTGATAATCTCCGTGAGGGCCTCGCCGTCAAAGGTCGGGAGGGCGATGCGCGCCGCCGAGCGGTTCATGCGCGCCATGTTCATGTCGGGGCGGAAGAGACGCACCGTGCCGTCCTCGCTGCGGTACGCCTTGGTGCCCTCGAACAGGCAGAACGCGTAGTGGAAGACGGTCGACGAGGGGTCGAGGACGAGCGGCTGGTCTGCCGTGTGTTAACGACACTCGAGTACGCGTGGGGCTGGGGCTGGGGCTGGGGCTGGGGCTGGGGCTGGGGCTGGGGCTGGGGCTGGGGCTGGGGCTGGGGCTGGGGCTGGGGCTGGGGCTGGGGCTGGGGCTGGGGCTGGGGCTGGGGCTGGGGCTGGGGCTGGGGCTGGGGCTGGGGCTGGGGCGTTGTCGAGAGGAGCCGCAGAAGAGAACGGGACACAGGGCCGAGGACGCGCCTGATAATGGGGACATTGCAGAGCAACCCTCCATGCCACTGCACACCGCTTGCTCTTTTCCCCCCAATCCTGCTCCGCTCTGCTCTGCTCTCCTCGGTTCCACGCCTCCTGTCCGTCCATCATTCACCAAGATCACTACTCACAAGGCTTAATCTCCGGCGTGCCCCACCCAGTCTGCGAGTTCCACGGCACAGTGATCATGTGGTCGGTGAACGTGCGGCCAAACTGGAGCTTGGAGATGGGCGGGAGCGTCTTGGGCTCTTTTGTCTTCTCGATCTTGAGGAGGGAGACCTGGGGGTTAGCGCTGAGCTGCACAAGAGGGCCCCAAGGGGTTTGGGGGAGGGGGGGAGGAGGGGGGGAGGAGGGGGGGAGGAGGGGCGGAGGGGAGTGGACCAAAGGGAAGTGGGCCGGAGGAGAGGGGGTCAGAGGAGATTGGGCCGGAGGGGAGTGGACCAGAGTGGCAGTGGCAGAGGGTAGGCGAGACAATGTGTACCGCCGACGCGGACACAACATGGCAGCGAGCAGGTCAGGCAGCCACGCCGCCGTATCCTCAGCCGTCGCAAGGAGAACATAGGTGCAGTCTGCCGTCTTCTGTCGCCTGTCCGGGCCGAGGACAGCAGGCCGCCTTCCAGGGTCCCTCGACCAGTGGTCGTCCATGTCCATGTCCATGTCCATGTCCACGTCCGCGTCCATTGTCCGTTGTCCGTTGTCGCCTGATATCGGTATCCCATCCCATCCCCAATTCCTGTGATCCTTGTCTTTCCTCGTCCCCGTTCTCGTCTTTATCCTTATCCTTATCCTTATCCTTATCCTTATCCTCCTCCCCATGGCCCAACGCAAACCGCCTACCACCTGCCACCGCGGGCACGGGCACGACTCACATCAATATCGGGCATCTGGATGTTCTCCCCAGTCATGACGTCGCGCATGGGCTGTGCGCCCGCAGCTGTGCTCTTGAACGCGGCAAGGCGCGGCGCAACAGCGGCAGCGACAGTAGGGCGGGGGCGGAGCGCGGCGCGCGCAGCGGCGCGGAGGGGCGTGGCGAGGCGGGACATTGCGAATGTAGCGTATATGCAAAACACAAAGATAAAGGAGAGAGAAAGAGAAGAGAGAGAGAGAAAAGGAAAAGTTACAACCGAGGACGGACTGAGGAGAGGAGAGAGGGGTGCTGCTGCTGGGAGAGACGACCAGCTACCCGGGCCACAGACTTTATCCACCCTCTGTACTGGATTTCGTGTACAGTGTGGTCTCTGTACTTGCTGCACGGCATTCTACTCGAGTCTCGATTCGGTGGCTCCGCCCGCGCGACTCGGCCGGAGCACCGCCGCCAGCCGCCAGCCATGCAGCTTGTAGCCCACTTGGCATTGTCTGCCGCGCCTCTGGGCCGAGTCTTTTTTAATGTACCGAGCACTAGAGCACTTGATATCGATCGCATGAACCCCACGTGGACGCCTCTATGCTGCATTAGCTGCATTAGCTGCATTAGCTGCATTAGCTGCATTAGCTGTATACAGGCTCCAGGCTGCAAGCGACAGTATAGTATGTATCGGTACAGTATTTTTTCGTATGGTCCGCGAATCACAGCGCCGCCTCGGATATTGCCGACGACCGCACGTCGACTCGCTCGTTTGCTGATGGCTCGCCCGCTCGCCCGTGCGCGAGACAACCGCCAGGGCCTGGACGTTGTGGCTGCCCTGCTGCCTGCCTGGGTGTAAATTATGTTGGCATGTGCACGCTATCGCTGCGCTGCTCGGCACCGTTCCTAGCTTCCTAGGTCCCAGCGGTGGTTCTGGTTCTGGCTCTCGTTCCTAGATACCGATCGATGGCATGCTGCCGCTGAGCTGCAGATGCAGATGTAGATATGGGTATGGGTGTTGGTGTGTGGTGCGCACGCGCATTTGGCCTCGTGGACTGGTGGCCTGGTGGCCTGGTGGCTTTGAATGCGGCGCCTGCTCGCCCATGGGCCCATGCACTTGTCGTCCGTGTCCGGGCATGCTGTGTGTGAGGCTTGTCACCAGTGTCAAGGGTGGTGCGAGTCGGATCGAGCTCGATAGTGTCAAGCCCAAGACTCGCGACTCGCGACTCTACTCGACTGCTTTCTTTATCTCGACCTGTGGCTGCTGCTCGCACTCTTGGAATCGAATGGGATGCTTGGTAGCATGACTCTGCACGAGCACAACAGGCATTCTGCCACTCGTTTGACTCGCACCTCACACGTTCTTCTTGCTCTCCAGCTCTGCCTCTCTTGCTCTCCTGCTCTCCAGTCCTCGCGTCTGACCTCCTACTCCCCTGCTTCCCTGCTCCCCTGCTCCCCTACTCCCCTACTCCCCTGCTCTCTGCTCCGCACTCCCCGCCCCACCATTCGCTCGAACACAATCCATACTCGAACAGATACACAGCCTCGCCAAGAACTATTGTGGTTGTACAGAGGCACGAGTTTGCTTGCTTGCTTGATTGCTTGCGTTGAATTGCTGGATGCTGCTTGTATCGCATTATACTTGGTGGTTTGGTTTCCGATGACAGTTTGGGGCGTTTCTTCACGTTTGGTTTGGTTTGGTTTGGTGATGATGTCTGGGGGGTTTTCCGATGTGATTTTCTTCCTTCCTTCTGCTTGCAGCGTGCAGCGTGCAAAGTAGTGTGTGCAGCGTACAGCATAGAGAGCGTGCAGCTTCAATAGGCGTACAGCGTACAGCTTACAGCTTACACACCGTACAGTCTTCAGCCTTCAGCCTACAGCCTACAGCCTACAGCCCGCAGCGCCGAGCATTCAGCTTACAGCATCTCGACATCGCTTTGTCGGCGCGTGCGCTGACCCTCCATCTCGTCGTCATCCGAGCCCTCCTCGTCGTCGTCCTCTACCGCCTCCTCGTTGTCCTCCTCGACATTGTCCATTCCGTGGTCGCCGCCAAGGAATGACGTGGGCTGGAAAAGTCAGCATTACAAATCTAAAGCTTTTACCCACCATGAGCGATTCTCCAGTGTACGTGAATCCGCGGAAGTTCTCCTGCACCGACGACGTGAGCGGGCTGCCGTTCGACGCCGGGATCGCACGCTGCTGCGGCTTGATGGCGAGGGCGGCCTGGGCCATGCCAGACGGCCGCGAGAGGGAGCCACCGGGGCCGACGTACGCGTGCCGACCGGGCTGCGGGATAAAGTCCTCGTCGTTGTACACGTCGATACCGGCGTCTGCGAGCGACGAGTTGGTAAACTCGGGGTCAAAGTTGGCGACCGACTCGTCAGAGTCGACAATCGGCTTGAATGGCGGAGTAATCTCCTTGCGGTACAGCTTCTCCCAGTCAATCGACTTGAAGAAGGGGTGCTCCTTGAGCTCGGCGGCGCCGCGCTTGGCGCCCAGGCGGTTCTGCGGGTTGCGGTTGAGGAGCTGCGGTCAGTGAAACTGAAACCAGAAGCGGGCGGATGGAGACAACGGAGGTACTCACGCCCTTGACAAACTGTTTGCCATCGTCGCCAATGACATGCTTGGGGAAGCGGATCTTTCCATAACCTGCATGTCAGTTCTGTAGACAGGTGGCCTGGAACTCACAGATAAGACGGTACATTTCCTGGGTCTGCTCGGCGTAGAAGGGGCTCCAGCCGCAGCACATTTCGAACAGCAGGACACCGAGCGACCAAAAGTCGACGTGCTTGCCATAGCCCTTCTCGTCGAGGAGGACCTCGGGGGCGAGATACTCTGTCGTGCCGCAGAACGTGTTCGTCAGCTGGTCATTGCTGAGGTCCGGCTTGGACAGGCCAAAGTCGCAGAGGGCAATGTGGCCCGTGGCGTCGAGAAGAATGTTCTCGGGCTTGAGGTCACGGTACACAATATTGTACTTGTGAAGGTGCTCGAGCGCGAGAACGAGCTCTGCAATGTAGAACCGCGCGCGGTCCTCTGAGAAGCGCCCCTCTTTTTGGAGATGCCAGAAGAGCTCCCCACCGCACTTGTAGTCGGTGACAAAGTAAAGCTCCTTCTCTGTCTGGAACGAAAACTTGAGGCCGACGAGGAAGGGGCACTCGAGCGAGCGTTGGAGAATCTTGCGCTCGCCAATCGTGTGCGCGACCTCCTTCTTGGCGACAATCTCTTTTTTGGAGAGTACCTTCATGGCGTAGATACGCTTCGTGTCGCGCTTGCGGACCTGGAAGACACGACCAAAGGTGCCCCGGCCGATGAGCTTGAGGAATTCAAAGTCGGACGGCTTGAGGTGCACCTTGTTGCGGGTAGCCGTGAACGTGGTCTGGATCCAGATCTCGCCCGTGACCTGCTCGTCGCCGCGAGTGCCGAGCTTGTACCACTGGTCGAGAGTATACCCGTCCTTGAGCACGGGGCGGATCTGGAGCATGCCGAGGAAGCCCTCGCCCGCCTTGTTACGGTCGTACACAGAGACAAGGATCGCCGAGGTGTGCTGGGTGAGATCAAACGTGACCTCCTCCTTCCAGATAGGGTCGCCTGGGCCAGGCTTGGCGGTGAATCCGAGCGTATCGGGGGTACGGTTTCCACTGTCCTTCTTGCGGCCCATGGCGTCGGCGAACGCGCGCGTAATGGATCCCAGGCCGCCAGAGGCGGTGCGCCCCAGCGGCTGCGGCTGCGACTGCGTAAAGGGGACATGCGAGGGGTTGGTCA
Source organism: Apiotrichum mycotoxinovorans (assembly GCA_013177335.1). Taxonomy (NCBI): domain Eukaryota; kingdom Fungi; phylum Basidiomycota; class Tremellomycetes; order Trichosporonales; family Trichosporonaceae; genus Apiotrichum; species Apiotrichum mycotoxinovorans. Next base: position 2,257,009 of record CP053624.1, on the reverse strand, counting down.
CAGGGTGAGGCGTGCGCGAGACAAACTCATTCTGCTCAAACTGCATGACGACGTACGGCTGCGGGTCGGCATCGCCACCAGTCGTCACGTTCAGACCCCTAGCCTGAATAAGCTTGACGTTGAGCGTGCCGCGGATCGACGGCACGGACGTGGGCTGGTCCTCTGGCGTCGCCGTACCGTCACGGGGCGTGTTCAACGCCTTGAGCATCTTGGGCGGCTCGTGCAGGCCGAATCCGAGACCGGGAACGCCGTCGAGTGTGTCGCCAATCGTGACTCCGGTAGTTGCCGGCGCTGCACCCGGGGTGCCGATCGGTCCAAAGCCGACAGTCGTAGGGGTGCGCATGCCGCCCGAGGCCGACGCACCAGAGGTCCCAGAGAGCGTCAGGGCCGATGTCGCCTTTGCGAGGCCAGGCGAGTTGACCGCGACTTGGTCAAACGGGTTAGGCTGGTTGGAAGCTCGCGGCGTCGCCTGGTCAGCCGGTCCGCCCAAAGCGCTGAACGATGAAGATGGTGACAACGTCGGCGCGGCAGTCTCCTTGGATGGCTGTGTCTGCGCGGGTGGCGCTGTCCCGCTCGACGACGGCCAGAGTTGCTGCATCATGAGTCAGCGTCAATGTTTCCCGCGGGCGATGATATATAACAGTGGCGACGTGCGAGCGCGGGCATCGCGAGACATTGCTGTTTGCTTACCTTTACGCCTTTGAGCATGGTGACTGTGATAGGATCCCACGGACGTGCGAGTGAGGCGTGCAGGGGACAAAGGAAAGGAATAGACGGCGGTTAGTGCTCAATGGCTCAATGGCAAAAGATTGACAAGGTGACTAAAACGCCAATGATGAAAGAGACAACCTTCGGTGATGAGTTGAATGGGATGGGATGGCTGGGAGGGGGTGGTGTGGGGTTGGGGTTGTATTGTCTGGTAGTAGCGTGATGATGGATTAGCAAGAGGCGGCTGGAAGGGGGAGAAGGAGACGAGGAAGGTTGGAATGACCACTGGCGGTGAAGGGGGAAGCGTGGCCAAATGGGAGGGAGAAACAAGGGCGGCGGGAAAAGTGTGGAGCGCGGGAGGAAGGAAGAGGGGGAACAACAAGAGGCACGACAAATATGAGTGGGAGAGATTGAGGCTTGTCTAGAGATTGGACCAAAATCTTGGATCCCCACAAGAGAGAGAAGAGAGAGATATAGATATTAACAAGCACTAGAAACTTGAAGGGGGGAGGAGGATGTTTGTGTTGTGAACGATGTTGTTGATGATGATGAATGATTAAAAGATGATGATAAAGGAAGCAAAGGGATACCGCAGAGAGTATAGTGTAACCCAAAGAGGGCTAGCCTGGACTGGGCTGGACTGGAATGAACTCGGTGGTTGGGCGGAAGAGGCTTGGGATGGATCAAGGGCGCCAGGCTGGCCAGAGTGGCTAAGGGGTGGAGGGTTGAGGGAAGGCAAGAATGCAGGCAGGGGGGGCGTTTAGACGGTCTAGATGGGGATGAGTAGAGCCCAAAACAGGCCAGGGCGTAGGAGACTAGTCTTAATAGCTACAACAACTTCTGCTTGCTTACTTGCTTACTTGCTTTACCTAATTACCTAAACCTCTTCTTCACTATATAATAATCCCTTCTGACCTTGCTCGTTATGATGATGATGATGAACAGGGGTTACCTCTCAGCTCTCGGGGGGTCAGATGAACAAGACTGACTACAATTCGCTCGCAGCCAGAAAACCCCTCCAGGCTGTGTTTGTCCGGCTGTCAAAGCCGCCGGCCAGGCCGGCCCAGCCCAAAATCTCCGTCAGCCAAGTCAGGTGTCAGTCAGTCAGCTGGTCTAGTTGTTGTCGGTTCCCCCCCTTAGCCAAGCCCCCTCCGGTGGGCGTATAGAAGCATGCAATTGAAACGTCCTACATGCGTTTGCTCTCCCAAGCTCGCCATACCTCACGCTCAGGTGTTCTCTATGTGGTTGTTCATGTACCGCACTGGCCCCAATTTCACTGATGATTCAGAATGGAGGGAACTGGGTGTGCATAAGAGTGTTTCTGACGCAAGCGGCGGAGAGTTGGTCTATCAAATCACCACCTTTGCTTCAAGGTGGAGGTCGAGACCACCTGAAAGAAGGGACATCGGATCCTGGCTGATCAGGCTCAGGCTTGCAATTCCCAATCCTGGCTTATGACCTTTTTGGCTGACGGCGGTGCCAGCCAAATAACCAATTTGATTCCGCTCCCCCCCCCCTCCTACCCCCGTCTCCGATGCGCTAGGTTTTATGCATGTGTACTGTACGTACTGTATTGTACTTTTGCCTGCTGGCGCGTGCCTTGCAAAGTCTGCCAGAAATGACGTCCTCGAATTTCGAAGTTCCATGCCATACCCATACGCTGTGTATATCTGTGTAGGTGTAGGTTATAGGTTAGACGTAGTGTAGCCCTAAACGAGATCAGTGGCAAACAAAACGGAGATCGTTAACCAGCCTCTTCTCCCATATCATCTAACTGCGTGCAATCCATCTCATTGCATTGCATGTATCGAGGTGCCATCCTGCTACCGCTTATAGCTTTTGATCTAATCTTGAGCAGGCTTCGATCGCAACGACGAAACGGGTGCCATTGGTGGTGGTTGGGGAATTGGGGGTAAGGTACTGTACAGTCACATGAACAGACTGCGCCTGGCAATGGCATCATTCAATTATTCAACCCTGTCGCTCATCCTCCGGCCCCCCGAGCCCCCCTAACCATCGTACCATCGTGGGAAAGCACGGTCTCCCTTTTTTTTCTCCCAACCGCGGAAGCAAATTCAGCACATGGCACACTGGGACGAAAGCGCTTGAATCGCTTGAATGTTTAACTGCATGTGGTGATGATGCGTGGGAACCCCCCACGAGCAGCACTCAGTTTTGGGTGAGACCTGGGGGGCCAGCCTCGTCACCCTCTTTCTTTCTTGTTGATCCACAATTCCTCTTGCTCTGCTTGCTCGCCATCAAGAACAGCGACGACCACCCCCACCAGAAAACACAACAAAGCCATGATGGGAGGGCATAGAGTCATGGCCGCGGAATCGGCACAGCGCACGTCGATCATGTCGCCGTCCCCCGACCCATCGCCGGGGAAGAAACGCAAGGCGGCGGCGACATCGGGCGCGGTTGCGGACACTGACGCCGAGCTGCCGACCCCGCCCGCGACGCAGGCCGCGCAGACAACGTCGGGATCTTCCCGCCCGTCCCGCAAGAAGGCGAGGATTGCGCAGCCTCACGGGCGGGAGCAGGAGCAGGTGCCGGCCCCGGATGCGACGCAGGAGGCAGTCGCCGGCAGGGAAGACCAGGCACGCGATGGCGAAAACACCGCGGCGGAGGAAATGCAGCCGGGCGGGGCGTCCACCACAACGGCTGGCACGAACGACAACCACACAAGTTCCGCCCCCGGCCTCGGCCCCAGCGCACCGGCTACGCGGGCCCGCCGCCGCGGGGCCGACTCGGACGCGCTGGGCTCGCTTGCCGATCTCGCACTGCGGTCCGCCAAGCCTGGTGCGCACCGCCACCCGATCCGCGACAAGGAGTGGTACGACAACAACGGCACCGGCCCGGCTGCCGGCGGCGAGCTCGGCAATGGCCACGGACACGGCGGGCACGAGGGCGGTGCCGACGCCTCGGAGGCAGTTACTGTTGAAGCGCTGCAGGTCGTGGCCAATTCGCTCCAGGCCGAGGGTGGGGCGGCGGGGATCGAGAACGATATGGACGATGTGGAGGGTGTGATTGATGACGAGGAGAATTATGACGATGAGGAAGACGAAGACGAGGAGGAGGAAGACGACGAGGAAGACGAGTACAACGACGGAGGTGCGGCCAAGTCGAAGACTACGAACCGGCCACGGGCCACCGCCGAGCCAAAGGAAAAGGGTGACCAAGGCGCCGAGGGTGACAAGCCAGGCAAGGAAGGCAAGGACAAGCCCAAGAAGACTCCAAAGCCCAAGAAGGAGCCCCGCGTCAAGCGCGCCAAGCCGCTGGCCGCCCCGCGAAACCGCTGGGGCCGCGAACAAAAGGACGTCGACGCCGACCTCAGGCTGCTCCTCGACACGCCCGAAAAGGCCCAGGCGTACCTCGCATCCAAGTGGATCGACGCTAAGGAGCTTCACCGTCTTGAGGAGCTGCGCCGTGAGTCGCAAAGAATGGACACAGCTCACGCCAGTCATCACATATAAGCGGGGAAAGTGGACCGAGGGCGAGCGTCTCGCTTTGCGCGAACACATTGGTATCTTCCAGGCGGTGAGTCACCTGGGTGTAGATGTTGCGGCACGTGTTCTGACATTTCCCAGGGCAACCAACTCTCGGACGAGGCGTTGTTGGAGATTATCCTTTCCAAAGGCCGCTTCGACAAGCGCTCCGCATACCCGCACTTTTGGGCCGAGCTGGCGGAAAAGGTGCCCCGTCGGCCGGTCAAGTACGTCGTCACTGCCGTGCAGCGCATGTACGACCCCCGCGCACGCAAGGGTGCATGGACACAGGAGGAGGATTCAAAGCTTCTTACGTGAGAACTTGCAAAGCTGGCTGTTCCTGACTCGCCGCAGGGCGTACGCCGAGAACCCAAACAAGTGGACGACGATTGCAGACATTGTCGGCCGCACGGTGCACGACTGCCGCGACCGCTGGAAGTGCGAGCTGCGCGACAAAGACAAGCGCAAGAAAGGTGAGAGAAAAGTGTGCAGCGTGTATTGCTGACCCGCAGGCCCGTGGACGGAAGAGGAGACGATCCGCCTGCGCGAGGCGGTCATCAAAGCAAACACTGACGCGGGTCTCGAGCCGCTCAGCAGCGACACGCCATGGGACGCAGTCGTCAAGCTCATGGACGAGTCGCGCTCGCGTACTCAGTGCCGCAAGAAATGGTAGGCACAGAACCTCGCAAGCTGCTCACACGACACAGGCAGGACACCATGGGCTACGGCCAGCGCACGGAGACGGCCCGCAAGCGCGGCTCCAAGCTTGACTCGCGCGTGCTGCTCGGCCGCCTGCGCGAACTCGGTATCAAGCACGAGGCCGATGTCGAGTACGCGCGTGTGACTCTCCCCGAGTGGGGCCTCACCCCCGCGCAGGTCCGCCGCAAGTGGAACCACCTCAAGAGCCTGATCGCCAACAGGGAAAACCTCTCGTTTAGCGGTGCGTCCAGCCACAACACCAAGCACAGGCTGACTCGGGCAGAACTCCTGACGCAGATTGAACTCAACCTCAAACCCGATGACTGGCGGAAGCGCAAGCGCGGGCCATCGGGCGGAGCGGACGAGGGCTCGATGGGGACTGGTGACATAGACGGTGTCGTCCAGGGCGTGGTTCCAGAAGTCGCCCAGGGCGTGGTTCCGGAGGTCACTCAAGGAGGCATCGAGGAGCATATCAACAGCGGCATTGAGGTCGGCGTCTACACCCGCGTCGACAATGGCGTCGACGGCGGTATCGACGAAGGAACGGAGGGCGGCGCTCAGGGCATCGCAGCCGGCATCGAAGACGGGATTGATCCCAACCTCGACAGTGCCGTTGCTGCCATCGAGCCCGTCATCGACCCCAGCCTCGACGCTGGCGTTGACGGCATGGAGGCCGTCATTGATCCCAACCTCGATGGCGAGATTCCCGACGCCATGCTTGTGGAGACGGCGGCGGCCGTCGAGGCCGTCGTCAACGCCGGTGTGTAAAAAATAGAGCCAGAGTCACGAGTCGCCTGATTGGGGATACTATGAGTAGCCGTTCCTGTACATAATGTAGCTTGTGCTGTGATGTGATGCGTCGTCTGTCAATGAAAGCAGGCGCGGTGGTCTTCTGTGGCGTATACGTCGCGGCCTCGCGCCTCGCTGGGTGTCCAGTGCATGCAGCAGGTGTGCCACATGTGGCGGGAGGAATCAATGACGTGTCAATTGATAAGCTTTCCCTTGCCCCTGGCTCCTCGCACCCATTTTCAGCAGCAAAGTTGAAAAGTCAAGCACGGCCGATCACACTCACACTTTTTCTCTCCCCTCTCTTCGTTTTCATCTCATTCCATCCCAACAATCCACCACAGCAAAAAAAAGGTCAGTACGAAGCTCCTCCCCGCCCCCTCCCCCCCTCCCCCCCCCTCCAACTTCATAGTTCTCTCCCATGCGCGAATGATGATACGATGACGAGACCTACGCCCCCTCTCGTCGCCCGCGCCTCCCCCCCGCTGCCCAGTGCTGCCCGCTGTCCGAGGTGCCGGGCCTCCGTTTTGGAGGTCTGGTTTCTGCGGCGGCAGGCGGCGCTGGGGCGCACGGCGGGGTGTGGAGCGCGGTAGTGGTGTTTGGGCGGCATGACGATCCCATACTAGTTTGGCGACTTTATTCTGACGCGCCCACCAAGCAGCAGTCTCTGCGCTGCTCTGGTGGTGGGGAAAACTTGACCCCCCCTTCCTGTTCTCAATCTGTTGTGGACCTGTCTGGAGAGAACTCGCACTAACAACGTGTAGATGCCGCGCGCACCATCCGAGACGGGCTCGGACTACTCTGACGAGGGGGAGCCCAGCTCTGTCCTCCTCGCGCTCCCCGACGGCCCTGTCGCCCCTGACGCGCCGGACGCCAAAAGCCACACCACATCGTTTGTCGGCGGCTACCCCACCTTCCCGGCCTGCGCGACCGCCAAGCCGCCCGCGGTCATCAACTGCGGCGCATGCCACGAGCCGATTCCGCTCCTCGCGCAGGTGTACTGCCCGCTCGTGGACGGCGAAAACGACCGCACGCTGTATGTCTGGGCGTGCTCGCGCACTAAATGCCGCCGCCGTGAGGGCTCGGTGCGCGCGTTCCGCGCGTCGGTGCGCAACGAGGCGTATGTCGCGGACGTGGCGGCTAAGCGTGCCGAGGCGGAGCGGATAGCCCGCGAGGAGCGCGAGCGCGCGCGCATCAACCCTTTTACGGTCTCGCAGCCGCCGCAGGGCGGAAACCTGTTTGGCGGCGCGCAGGCGCTCTTTGGCTCCGCTGCGTCCAACCCCAACCCCTTTGCTCCCCCTCCCGCTGCCGCGGCCACCGAGCCTGAGTCAAAGCCCGAGTCCGAGGCTACCTCCGCGCCCACGGCCCCGCTCGCTGCCCTCTCGCTCGGCGAGCCCACAACGCTCGCCCCGCCGCTGCCGGCCTACCAGCCCGCGCAGTACCTCACGACGATTGACGAGTATCTCCCCGAGCCCGAGACGGACGACGACGAGGACATTGAGTCTGACGAGGACGAGACGCCCGAGATGAAGGCCGAGTGGCGCGACGACGGCTGGGAGCGTCTGCTCCCCAAGTCTGTCGACGACATTTTCGAGCGGTTCGTGCGCCGCCTCGAGACGGCAGAGGACGCATCGTCCCAGGTCCTCCGGTACGACTTTGGCGCGGTCCCGCTGCCGTACTCGTCGTCGTCGCCGCTGTTCAAGAAGCTCTTCCCCAAGGCGCCGACGCGCGCCGTCTCGAGCGAGGAGGACGAGGTCAACCTCGCAGACTACTACACCACCGCCGCGGTCCCGCCCTGCCCGACGTGCAGGGGCAAGCGCGTGTTTGAGGCCCAGCTCGTGCCCCCGCTCATCAACGTGCTCCGCCCCGCGGCGCTGAGCACGACGGGCGCCGCGCCGGCCCCCAAGCCCGCCGCCGCGATGTCCGAGGACGAACGCAAGGCCGAGCTCGCGCGCCTCGCCAAGGGCGAGGGCGAGGGCGAGATGGAGTGGGGCACCATTATGGTGTTTTCGTGCGAAAACGACTGCGTCGGCATCACCGAGGAGTGGGTCGGCGTCGAGTGGGAGGCGACCGTCGATGCGTAGGACCGCTAGAGTGTAGACGTTCAGAGACAGAGTTGTGCATTTTTCTTCTTAGAGAAGTAGTAGTGTCTGTACATACGATTTGGTGTAACATCTATAATGATGCATTTGGCGCGCTCCAAATGAATGATACAGTAGCATTGGGAATGTGGCAGTGGGTCCGTTGCTCGGGTTGAAGTCCTGGCTAGCCACTTTGGGAGCCCTTGGGGCAGCCGGTCGCTTGACGCTGACAAGATGTTGTGTAGATGATCACGGACCACGCGTCATCAGAATGAGCGCCCTCATACTGACGATTAAACGATTGGTGATTACTGATCGAACGGAGCCGAGCACGGCGGGACGAACAAACGCCAGAAGAGCAGGAAGGGAAGGAGATAGCGAGTGCCCAGTGCGCGGAACGAAGACGAACACGGCAATTGGGGTGATTGAGTGAGTGAGTGAGTGAGTGAGTGAGTGAGTGAGTGAGTGAGTGAGTGAGTGAGTGAGTGAGTGAGTGAGTGAGTGAGTGAGTGACGATCAAGACGGGCCGACACAAACGAGCGCGTAGAAGGCCAAGCAGTGCACGATCATGCACGACGAGACGAGACGCGAGACAACGTGATGAGCATTGATGAGCAGCCATCAAGCCGTCAAGTTCAGCAGTGCTCATCAATGCTCAGCGCACTCCGTCACGTTCATCAAGAATCAAGAATCAAAAAGAAGAAGAAGAAGACTCCAAATACTCCCATAATCCCGGAGAAACACAACGAATGACTGCGAGTTACTTACTGAACACCAGCTGCCTCCTCCTAACCTCGTCACTGTCACTTGGCCTAGCCAACGCCCTCAGCCAGCAGCTACGCGCTCCAACGCCCACTTTCACGGCCCACTCGACACGACTTGCCCTCCCCCCCCCTCCCCCAGCCCAACCCCCTCCCCTCCACTCTTTCGGCGCATGGACCCCCTATCGCCACGCCGAACAGCCCATGCGCGCACGCACCGGCGGCAATCGGACTCGCGCAGCCAAGTACGCTGTGCAAACGTACAGGAGGTAGCGCACGGTGGGCATGCGCTTGTGGCATGCGCGGGCGCGTCCGCCGCGTCAAACCTACAGTCACAACCACGGTGCAGGGAAAAACCACGACCAGACCAGACCAGACCAGACCATCGCCCAGGGGCGTCGACATCTGCAGCCGGTGCACCATGCACAGAACTAAGCAGTTGATGAAGGCACGAGTCTCCTGTTCTCCTGTCGCCTCTGTCTTGGCCCCACTCGCCATTTCTCATTCTCTTCGGCGTGCATGAGCTTTGACGAGTTGACGTGCCCGCACTACACTAGTCCACGCTAGACTGTTCCTGTTCCTGTTCCCAGCTTCCGCCCCGCCCCGCTGTACACCACGATGGACCCAGACTGCCTTGCCTCCGCATTGGTCTTCGCTAGCCGTGGCGCCCTTCCGGACCCCGCGGCCACCTACGCCCTCGACACCTTCCGCTTCAGGCTCCCGTTCGCACCCAGCGCGCCAGAAGACGGACTGTTCAGGGAGGCGAACGGCCAACCGGGGTCTCGTGGCCAGGACGGCGGGGCGGGGAAAGAACTGAAGGGCAGAGACGGAGACATCAAAGGCGACGACGGCGACGACGGCGACGCGTCAAGTATCGATCTGGACCTCGAGGCGCAGTTCGAGCGCGCCGAGTATCCCGCCCCCACGTCTACCTCCGGCAACGGAAACGAGAGCGAGTGTGGGCTCCGCTCCCGCTTCGCATTCACGGCCCTCCGCGCGCGGGACGCAGCGTGGTCGGGCTCGGGCTCCGAGGAGTCCGTCTCCACCACAGGCACTTTCACATGCGCGTCCATGTGCACGTCCACGTCCACATCGACGTCCTCGTCCTCCCTGTCGACCGGGCTGTCGACGGCTTCGGGCCTCCCCGTCCCGTTGTCTGCCCCGCCCGCCCCGTGGTTCCTCGTCGCGGCGCACGGCGGGGATCCAGTGCTGGACGCGAGCGCCACGCCGTCGTTGCTTGCCGATGCCTGCTGTCCACCTCCTAATCAACCTCCATGGCATCCCCGAGCCCAAGTCCGAGCTCAATCTGGATTCCAACCCCAGTCCCGAGCGCAGGCGCAGGCGCCAGCGCAAGCGCGGCCCCACGCGCTCCCGCACGATGTGTACCCCGACGCGAGCACGCGTTCTACCGCCTCACGCCTGTCGTCATCGTCCCATCAGCATCAGCAGCAGGATAACGTGCCCGATCCCAACGACGCGCGCAAAGCAACCGATCGCCGCGGGCCTGCGCACGCGCCCCCGCGCCCCCCGGGCACAGGGGGTCGCCGGAACACCCTCCCGGCCCTCGGTGTGGGGGCCGTCGGTGGGCGCAGGAACACGCTCCCGAATCTTAATCTCGGTGTCGGTGGCGCCGGTGTCCGACTCGACGCCGGTGTCGGCCTTGGTGTGGGCGCTGGACTCGAGGCGCGCATGGACACGCTGGCGCTCGGCACCCCCGCGCCGTATCCGTACGCGTACCCATATGCCTATCCGCATCCATATCCATACCCGCTCAGCAGGCAGCCGCGGCGCGCGAGCGTATCTGCCCCCCTCGCCCTCCCCCTCCGCGAGATGCGGCGCACGAGCGTGCCCTGTGTGCCCTCTGCCGCTGTGCCCTCTGCCGCTGTGCCCTCTGCCGCTGTGCTCTCTGCCGCTGCCGTACCGCCTGGTGCCCCGCTCTTTGCACCCGTGCTGACTGCCCCGCCCGCGACTATTCTCCCTAACACGACTGCGACTGCGAGTGCGAGCAGTGCGCGCGCGGTCAACCCGCCCATGCCCATGACGCCGCTTATGCCCCTCGCGCCCATGACGCCGCCGACGCCTGCTATGCCCGCCATGCCCGCCATGCCAGCTGGGTCAGACTTTTCTGTCATGCCACTGGGTTTTACACACCCCGTCTCCGCAACTGCTCCCAACTTCCCCTCGACCACAACGACCACGGCGACCCCCACGACGACCACCGCACCCACGGCAGCACCCACGGCCACGACCACGACCACAGCCACAACGGCACCCGCAACCACGACGACGGGGCACCGCATCCCGCCCCTCCACGCGCATCGCCGCATGAGCGACGCGGGCTCTGGCATCCGTAAACGCCGCTTCGCAACCGGTACGTCTGCCATCTTCGTGTATGCTGACGCGGGTGCAGACGGCGCGCCGAGCGAGTACCTCTCGCAGCTTAGTGGCCTCGCCCCTAGCCTCTCCTCCGGCCTCGGGTTCGGGCGCCGCCGCGTCTCGGCCCCTGCGCTCGATACGCACCCCGAGGTGTTCTTCCATCGGCGCGTGTCGGCGCCGGATGTGCGCTGTGGAGGCGGCGGTGCGGGAGTCAGAGCGGGTGGAGGTGGCGGTGGTGGTGGTGGTGGAGCGGGAGGTGTGGTGCAGAGCGGGTTCACGTTCCCTTGTCAATCCGCTAGTCAAGCTCCAACGACTCAAGTGCCATCAACTGTGGTGGCTCCTCCTCCGGTTCCTTCTGCAGTGACTCAACCGTGTGCTCCTGCACTGTCTCCCCTCGCTCCGCCCCCCCCCCCGCTCGCCCAGCTCGTTCCGCCGGCCGTGCACACTGAACACACATCTGCAGCCTCCCATGTCGAGATGCCCTCTGTCCAGTGGTACTTTCCCGCGGACGCTGAATCCTGAACCCAAGTCTCGCAAGAAAAGTAACCACAGTCTTCCTTTGTGAGCTTCACGTGCTTCACACGCCATCCGCCACGTTCTTCATAGATACCCACTACGCCGACACACGGACGCACGCCCGTCACACATACCATACCCGCGCATACCCGTACGGACGCTCCTTGAACACCGACAAGATACATACCATAGCTGCCCAAACTCTTCTCTCTACTCTCTCTTCTCTCTTTGCCTCGTTCCGAGTTTCTTGAAACTATTGTCGTCGTCGATTTCTGTCGTCAATCAAGTTAGCAATGTTAGTAGGAAAACTGTTCACTGTTTTTTTTCCCTTGGATGCATTCTTGGCTCTCAGCTAGTGCTTGGCCTCGTGCCGTCCACCTGATCCCGTGACTCCTACTGTTAACGGTCACCGTCTGCGTTTCGCTCCTCCTCGCGCCTCGCTCATTGGTCATGCAGTGCCCGCCCGAACAACAAGGCATGCACACGGACACGGGCACGCACTCGTCAGCAGCGAGATCCTGATGTCAGCATGACAGACGCAAAGATCTAGAGCACGAGTTGCAGTTGCACGAGATCACGACATGAGAAGAGTCACGAGCCATTAAATACAGTATGCCGCTGTCCGCCATCTCACGACAGGACGATATGGCTGGCATGCGCGCGCCACCAAACGCGCCATATCGGAATCGTGTCAATTGCAGGCTGGGCTGGCAGCTGGCAGGCGGACTGTGGGCGTGGTACTCTGTGGGCTGGGCGTCCGGGCCAAACTCTAAATCTCAAACCCAGACTGGCACACTGGGCTCAGGACCCTTTGAGGCGTGCGCTTGTCTCGCTCCGGGGTGCAGCCTCCTGTCCTGGGTTCCGCGCGTTCCGCCTCCGCGCCTCCTGAGTCGTGTCGTGTCCCCGGAATACAACAGACGTACTGTACGTAATTTATTCGATTCGAGAGCAGAAATGAGCGGGACAGAACCAGAGAACCAGAGAACCAGAACCAGAATCAGAATCAGAACCAGAACCGACAGAACAAACATACCGCACTGCCTCCGTCACTTCTTGTCTTCCGTCCTGTTCTAAATAACAACAGGCACGACGCACAATGCGCACTGATTGTGAACCCCAGCGCCGGGCATAAGAGTCACAGGCTGATTGGAGACGGGGCCCCGACAGGTAGGGAGAGCACACCGTACAGCGAGTACTGTATTATATATTATATTATTCTACTCCACAGCAGGTTCCGAGGGCTGTTCAACACCGGCAACGCCTGTACCCTGTTGTACCCAGTTTTCCCATAGTATTAATAATACCATGATCCTTGCCTTGCCTGACAGGAAGCAGGAAAACACTGCGGGTCGTCCAAAAAAGATCAATGGCGTGCACCGCTTTCTTACAGTAAATTATTGTACCGCCAACCATTCCTTTGCGATAGGGAGGGGGAGGCGCAATTGGATCAATTGGACAAGACAAGTGCATGTGTACTGTACTTGTTACTGGCTGGAGATGGAATGAGAAGTGCGGGCGGTTGGTCGTGTTTTATGTTTAAAAACTGTGGTGTTGGAATATTTTGGGATTTGGACAGCACCAGTGTGCGTGAAAAGGGGGATACTGGATGCTGGGAAGGGTGCAGTGTGCCACTTGATTCCCCCCTCAGCCGATCACAACAAGCAAGGCGCATCCAAAAAAAAAAAAAAGAAAACAGGGGGGGGATCAGGCCAACCCAGGTGCGTTGGGGAGTATGTGCGCTATTTTCTTGTATTTTTCCTTTTTTTACAGGCACTGCTCCCGAGGCGCGATCAAGGTACAGACTTTGTGTGGCTGAGACACGGACATGGAATCACTGACCACTGGATTACGGAACATGCACAACAGTGAGCACAGAGAGAGAGAGAGAGAGAGAGCACAGCACAGCACAAGGTCAATGGCCCACTGGCCCGGGCTGAGAAAAGACTTGAACATGTGTATTTAGGACCAGGGAGGAACAAGGCATGCATGTAATGTTATTTACAGTACTCCTTCTCCTTGCACCGTTGTCTGCGTCGCCTTGGCTCCCGGGTGACGTTTGGGTCAAGGGCGGCGGGGTCTGCGGGTGCGAACTGATCCTTATGCAATTCGTGCCCAGCAGGCCCAGCAGGTTTTGTTTTGACGCGAGGACGAGGGCTGAATATGCCAACACTGCCCAGCGGCCAGCGGCCAGGATTGCATAACAACAACAAGACAAGAATGTACCAAAGTGCCCGTTCAATACATGCCTCATGCCCCAGAGAGTTCCAGAATTCCAGAGATGCAATGCAATGCAACATACATTCGTGCTTGCTGCTGACTGCTAGTGGATGGAAGGTTGCATCTTTTGGCGGTGGCGGCGGCGGTGTTGATGTTGGTCAATAGCGTGCACATTTTGCCAGCCAACTCTGCACCCCGTACCTAGTACTGTACCTAGGCAGTGGTCCCCTCCCCCCCCCCCTTTTTTTTTTGGCCGAGGGATCGCACCAATGCACCAAAGCACAAACACAAACCTGGAGCTATTTTTTTTTTTTTTTTTTTTTTTTTCGTAGTCCTCAGCCCCCCGTCCTCGTCCCAGTCCTCCGTGCACACGACGTCGTCCGTTGATACATACACAGAGCACTGCTCACTGCTTGCATCTACACCCTCTTCGTCATAGACTCTTGGACATTAGATCTCTTGAACACTTGAACGACAGGCAAGCGAGCGACAAGAGGCAACAAGCAACAAGCAAGCAACGAGCGGCAACGAAAGGGACGCAACCAATTGTCATCCGGAGTCTAGGGATCTACATTACACATCTCTCCCTTGTTCTCATCTTGTTCCCCCAACTCCGCTGCCCTCCTTCCGACTCTCGCTCTTATTTTCCTCTTCCCACTTCTCTCTCCCACTTTCCCATTCTCTCACGACCTAGTCTAGTGCAGTAAGACCGACCAACCGACCAACAGACGGACACCACCCACAGCACCGCCAGCCATGTCCAACATGTCGTGGGCCCAATCGCAGCCGCACCAGCGCTACTCTGCCGTCCCGGGCTTTGAGCGGGACGACTCTCTCGCGAGCGTCAACCAGGTCAGTGGACCGGGTACACCGGACGAAAAGGCCGGAGCTCTTGGTGAGTACAGCTTGAAAATGTGTGGGTGAAAAGGAGTGAAAGTGGTGGTGGTGGTGAAATGTTGTTGTTTCTGTTGTTGTGTTCCGATCATTTTCATGAGGGCGAGGGATAGAGCCGTGAGAGCCGTGAGAGCCGTGAGAGCCGTGAGAGCCGTGAGAGTCACGAGAGTCACGAGAAGCTTGGCTGTGCTTGGCCGCTGCACTGCCATCTGCAGCATTTGCTGCGGGCTGCGACCATACAGCCACCTAGCTACGGCTACGGAGCTTTTATTATCCACGGCTGCGGAGCATGCGGAAGGAAGGAGGAGAAGAAGTGGAAAGAGTAGTTGCAAGACATGTGGGGCGATGACGAGATGGTGGTACATGACATGAGCTGCAGGAGGCCTCCTTCCTCTCGCTCTCTATGCGCCATCACAGACAGTGCCAAGGTGGTGTCTCCTGTTTGGTGGTCCGTGCACCTTTTTCCGGCATCTCCAGCCAAATGGTACCCAATCTCCAACCCCTTTTTCATCTCTCTTCCCGGGTTGTCTGCCTGCTTGCCTGCATCTATTCCGTCGGGGTTCGGCGCGCGGGCGAGCCAGTGTGATCGAGTCCGTTACCCCATCCCTTTGGTTCCATGTTCTAAAATACGGTATACCAACCCATATTTTTTGGGAGTGCTGCGCTGAGAGAGAGAGAGAGTGTGTGCGTGTGTGAGAGTGAACGGAGCGGGACGCGGGTTGTTCGGGTACAATTCCTTACCCACACGACTCCTCCCCCAGTCCTTTTTGGGTGATCCTTCCTCTTGTACTGCTGTGTTCTGCAGCCAGCAGATAATGTACAGTACAGTATGTACAGGAGGACTACCAAATGTGGAACGGGAGCGTGTGCCCGTTCGTCACCAACGCAGCAATGCTAGGCAATGCTCTAGGCAATGCTCTAGGCAAAAGGTTTGGATTCAGTTTGGAGCGTGCATCGACTACCCGGTAGATCAGGCCAAGCCAAAGGCAAGACACAAGGGAGATGGGGGTAGACGAGGTAGGAGGCCGAGAGGGAGGAACGCGGCACTGTTGGAATCCTTAGACAATGGGTGTGTGGCACCCCCCTTAACCCTGCTCCCCCCATGCTCGCGTCTACTCGGACGTCCATTGGGACATCTGCAACCACGGTCGCTTTTCTTTATTCTTTCAACTTTCTGTTGACAGGAAAAGAACAGAACTGCAATGCTCCTTTTTTGGTCTTGCGCAGGCAAGCGTTTCGATGGCACAAAGAGAGCGCCGTGCTATACTGGAGCTATTAATCATAATAATAATAATCCTCCTCCTTCCATCCATCCTTCTTTTTTCAAATTCCCCCCCCTTGAATTGAATAGGTTTTTGGGCGCAGAGGGGGAGTTTTATTATTAGTAGTAGTATTTTGTCTCGAACACCGCCTCCTCCACACTAAACGCGAACGCGGCGCGGGGTAAAAAAGGGTTTATTTTAGCGTGAGCGGTCTGTGCTCTGTTCTTCCCTTACTGTCCTCCTGCCTGGCCTTGGGTCGTATCTTTCTCCCTGGAGCTGCTGCCTGTTCTCTCTCTCTCTCTCTCTCTCTCTCTCTCGTGCCCCCCGACTTTGGTCTCTTTCTCTCTCTGTCTCTCTGTTGTCCTTGGTCTCCAGTCCTCTTCTACTCCCTCTTTCTTCTGCATTCCACTCTCGTTGCTACTGCTTTCATCTTACTCTTCTTACTCTTCAAAACTCTCTCTCTTCACCTCTGGCTTTCTCAGTTCTCTCTCTCTCGCTCTTTTATACTCTTGTGTTTCCACGTTCTCACACCTTATTTTTCTACCGTCGCTTACACTCGTTCCCCCATTTACATTCGTTTTTCCCAGAGCTCGACAACTTTGATCCCATCAACCCTCCCCCAGCTCACCGCGCCTCGCTCTATTCAGACCCTTTCAACAACGGCGGCAACTCTCCTACCCCTTCCCAGGCACTCTTGAACGACACCTCTTCTATGTACTCAAACGGTAACAGTCGCCCCTCGCGCAACCAATACGCCCAGATGGACTCTCACTTGGGTAACGGCGCCGGTGCCGTTGGTGGCGCCGCCGCCGGCTACGGAGGAGCCCAGTACGCTGTCGGTCACGGGACCGAGGGCGCCACCGCCGACGACCTCTGGAACATGGACGGTGGCAACCGCCCCCGCCAGTACGCAACTCCTGAGAAGCCCAGCAGCGGCGGTGGCTCCAAAAAGTGGATCTGGATCGGCGTCATTGCACTCCTGGCTTGTATTGGTATTGGTGTTGGTGTCGGTGTCGGCGTATCCCAGGGCACCAAGAACAAGAGCGCGTCGTCGTCGTCGAGCAGCGGCAGCGGCAACAGCTCGACAACCACGGTCGCCGACGGCTCGGACCCGTCCAAGTTCGACAAGGACCCCAACCTTCACCAGGTTTTCTGGGGTCTTGCCTACACTCCCAAGGTGCGTGGCTTTCTTCTCGTTGCCGACTAGGCCCCTTAGCTCACTTTGCCCAGGACACCATCTGGCCCAACTGCTGGGCCAACGTTTCGACTGTCACGAAGGACATTCAGCTCTTGTCGCAGCTGACTACCCGTCTTCGTCTCTACGGCGCCATGTGCAACACTACCGCGCTGGTTCTGCAGGCGATCAAGGACACCAAGGTCAACATGACCATCTGGCCTGCCATCTACATTGACTCGAACACGACTGCATACGAGGTCCAGGTCGAGGCGCTCAAGGACGCCTTTGAGACGTACGGCACCGACAACATTGAGGGCGTCGCCGTCGGCAACGAGTTCCTCCTTATCAACATGACCGCTGGCGGTTACGAGACCGAGCCCTCGGGCACAGGCTACACGAATGCCGTCAAGTACCTCTCGCAATACATTACCGACTTTAGGACCAAGCTGGACAGCTGGAACCTGTCCAAGACCATCCCCGTTGGTACTGGTGACGCTGGCGCTCTCATGTCCACCACCCTCGCCCAGTACATTGACTACTATATGGCCAACGTCCACCCCTGGTTCGCCGGTACCACTGTCCAGGTCTCGGCCAATTGGACCTACGAGTTCTTTGAGGAGTGGGATGTCGCGCCCGCCGAGGCTGCCTCCAACAAGCCCGAGACCTACATTGCCGAGACTGGCTGGCCCACGGGTTCCTCGCCGCGCACGTCGGAGAACAACGACGACCGCTCTGATGCGGATGCGACCGTTGCCAACCTCCAGAGTGAGTAACATCCATGCCCGTTGCGAAACGATATGCTGACTGCGTTCTAGTCTTCCTCGACACGTTTGTCTGCCAGGCCAACGCCAACGGCACCAAGTACTTCTACTTTGAGCCGTTTGACGAGGAGTGGAAGGACAAGGAGTACGGAGGTGTCGAGGGCTACTGGTGAGTAACAACGACACTGACTCGACACGATCTGACACTTTGCAGGGGTCTCTTTGACAGCAACCGCGTTCTCAAGAACATTACGATCCCCACCTGCACGTAAGCGTGTGCCAGTACGGTAGTATCACGTAGACCCTCCCTTGTCCTTTTGCCCTCCCTCATGCCCCCTTTCCCCTTTTCTCTCTCTCCTTCATATGTTGTCGTAGAGTAGCTTTGGTCGACTCGCGCACCGCACACATAGTTAGACCCACTACCTGTACACATTCCTGGTAGCTCATGACATTATGGACATTGCAGTCGGCAGTGAAGTCAAGTGAGGCCATGATGGCCATTGCAGCAGAGGACGTGAAGCAGTAGAAACAGTACAAGGGGGGCCATACAGTACATCTTGTCGGAACATCCGAGACCTGTGGGGGAAGGGCGCATTGTGCGACGTTGTGACGTTGCCTTGATACGACGCTCCAGCCTGGCGACGCCGCGCCCTCGGCGTGTCTTGAATGAATCTTGGCTTGAAAGAGGGTGTGAGTGTATCGATCGTGTATCGATCGTGTTTCAGGTACTTGCCATGTGGCACCTGCCCCGATCGTACACAATCGTCTGGTCCACTTTGTACATTTACATCGGACACTGGATCGTCAGTCCTGCACCCAGCAGCTGGCTTAATCAGCAACGGTGTTGGCGGGGTTGGACAGTTGGTCCCCTCATCCCGTACCAGCAACTGGGCCATGAAGCAAGCGCACAGCTGGTACAGCGGGCACAACTAGCACAGTCAGTCAAGCCCCACGCCCCACGCCCCACGCCTCACCCCCTACCCCCACCACCCACGCGTGACGCGTGACGTGCGTCTCACGACCTCACGATCCCACGTCTCGCGCGCTCATCCGGTCTCGCCAGCGATCGGAGCCTACATTCTGGCTCCAGCGTCCTGCGTCCTAGACTGGATTGATACCAATCCGAGCCTGTTCTCTCATCACGGTCATACGCTAACCTGCTTTCTGAACGTTATGCTCCACCGCTGTTGACTGACTCCCGACTGCCGACTGACCGATGACCGTTGCGTCTTCGTTCGCATCCAACCGCAGCAACCTGCGTGCTGGTGTCGGCTGGGGAGAACCATCCCCCATCCCATCCCCACGAAGGACGACCAATGCCCGTTTCGAAACGGACCGAGAATGACCCCGTCGCGCGCATGACCGTTCGGCAGCTGCCGATGACCGCTGGAGGACCATGGGACGGGAACTCGGGACTGGTTCTGGTTCTGATATTGATCATGATTGTGATTGTGATTCTGATTCAATGAGATGATGACCGTCCGACTCGAGAGCCCAAACCCAAGGTGCGGGACTGTGTACTCCACTAGTCATTGGGCGCTAGCTGGAGCGGCGTTGGCGTTGGTGTTGGCGTTGGGGGGTGCTATACTTGGGACATGGTGGCGCGCTGCGCGCAGTGCGGGGTGGAGGTGCGGAGCGGCGTTGGGGTTGGGATTGTGTGGGGCTGGGGCTGGGCGATAACTGCGACCACGCACTGCAACCACCGGAATGGGAGTATGGAGTACTCGAGTCTGCATGTGAGTGTGAGTCTCGTGTGCGTGTGAATGCGAGCGTGTATGTAGACTTGAGTATGAGTATGAGTAAGAGTAAGAGTAAGAGTGTGAAAGTGGGGGAGCAGCGGTGTTCGGACATCAAGGTGTAGCCGGCGTCGATCTCGTCATGGCGTTGGGGGTTGGTTTTTGTGGCTGATTCGGGCGTGGTAGATCTGGATGATATCGACGAGGCTGAGAGCTTGACAATTGAGAATTGAGAGAGCAAACGTTCAGGCAGTTGTCTGGACCACACTGCCAGCTTCGGTACTGCTATGGTTGGTCCGTGAGGCATTCATGGCGTCGACAGTGTCCGTCCGAGCGTACAGTACGAGGACCGCTGATCCTGGCGACTCCTACTCGTTGGTGGAGCTCCATGGGCGTCAAGATGCTGCTACGGCCACCGCGGTCGTCGTCCAGTCAGACTGCACGCCCAGCATGCGCCTCACTCCTGCCATCCTGCCATCCTGCCATCCTGCCATTCCCGCCGTCTGCCGTCTGCCGCTGCAGTAGCGAACACAAGACACGGCACACATGACAGGACATTCTCGCATCCCCGCGCCTCGTACGCCTCGTCGCGTCGGGGATTTCACGGCACATGCCGACCTCCACCCCGGTCCCCCGCCGTCCCGCCGATCCGCCGACTCGCCGAGGAGGCAGCAGGAACACGGGGTACAACTGTGGTGCCAGGGGCTGGGGGCCTCCCGTCCACCTGCCGTACCCGTCAGATACCACCATCACCCCTCTTTACCCTTGTTGGTCGTGTGGAGAAGATGGGGGGGAGGACACGGGGCAAGATGGGGAAAGGGGGAAAATGGTCCGGTCGCGGGGGAAATCAGGAGCAAAGTCGGGGTTGCCGGGCCTGCCGGGGGGGGGTGGGCGGAACCTGGAACGGCGTTGGGCGTGCAATCAATTGCAGTACTACTGTGTAGATATGGTGGGCGCTTGACGTCACTACCACCCTCCCATTTTGCAGCTTTGCAGTTTATCAGGCGCAGTTTCTCACGGGATACAGCCAGGACAGAGAGAGAAATCTGGCAGTTGAACCGGACCGCAAAGTATTGGTGTACCCCGCAGCAAGGCAGCAGGGCTTACCAAACTCCGTTGCTCTCCTCACACCTCCCCACACCCCGCGACCCCACCCCGCCCCCCGCGCCCAACGCCGTCGCACCGGTGTTGACCCCGCCCTCACGCTTCCCTACGACTTCTCGAGCTCTCTCGTCGCGGTGTCACTGCTGTTTTTTGCCCCTGCTCGCGTGGGCGCCGCACGGTGCGTCCGCAGAATGTCCGCACAATGATCCGCGGTGTGCAAGTGTGCATGTATGTTGCCACTGTAGGACTAGAGATAATGTCCAGCAAGCGATGAGAATGGGTGTGCATGCACAGTACATATAAACACGCAGGTGGCCTGTTCTCGTCGCTGTCGTCCATCCGAAGAGCATTCACTGTCACTGCCACCGTACTGCCAGACCGCGAAGCGTCTACTTTGAAGCACATCCTACCACTATCCACACGTCCACTTTTTGCCATTTTTGCCATGACCGTCCAGAACCAGCAGCAGGCGCAGACCGCGACCGCAACCACCGCGGCGTCCACCTCGGCGCCCACGCCTACGCTCAAGCTCCGCGGGGGCACCGAGGCGAGCACCGCTGCGTTCCCCGACCTCGCGACCAAGGGCGTGAGTTACTGTGATTTCCGAGGCCGGCGCCAATCCTGCCACCTATTTTTTTTTTGTCCGCGCGCTGACTCCCCAGTACACTGTCGTTCGCGGGGTGATCGCGCCCGAGAAGGCCGAGTACTATGCGCAGGAGATGTATGGCTGGCTCGAGTCATTTGAGCTCGGTGAGTTGAAGCGAAGGGTCCTCCATCTGGTCATTTTACGCGCGTCGTGGTTTGTGGTTGTGCTTGTGCTTGTGGCTTATATGGCGGCTACGATGGGCGTGGGCCGGTCGTATCGGCATAAGCCGCTGCCGAGGGCTGCAGGCCGCCCTCGCTCGCCCGCTCGCTCCCACACAACCAGCGGGCATACCCATTCATATACCGCCTTGTTAGGTTAACCCCCCCCCCCCGCCCCCCCCTTCCCCCCCCTCCCGCTGACCCGCAGGCTTCAAGCGCGACGACCGCTCGACCTGGCACGTCTCGACTGTGCCGCAGTTTGACCGCGGCGGGCTGTACCACCGCTTCGGCGCCGGTCACGAGCAGTTTACGTGGGACATCCGCACCGAGCCCGGGGTCGTGGACGCGTTTGCGCGCATCTGGGGCACGGACGAGCTGATCGTGTCGTACGACAGCATCAACATTTCGCTTCCGCTGGCTGCCGAGCTGGACGCCGCGAGCGTCGCGCCGTGGCCGCACGTCGACCAGAGCCCGCGCCGCAACTGGCTGCACTGCGTGCAGGGCATTGTGAACCTGGCGCCGAACGGGCCCGAGGACGGCGGCCTCACGGTCCTCGAGGGCAGCACGGCGCTGTTTGACGAGTACTTTGCGACGCACGCGCACTTGCAGCCCGAGGGCGGGTGGCCCACCGCCGACTGGTGGAACCACGACGCCGACGCCGTCAAGTGGTTCGAGGACCGCGGGTGCAAGTGGGTGAAAGTGTGCGCCGAGCCCGGCGACCTTATCCTGTGGGACTCGCGGACCGTGCACTATGGCGCCGCGGCGCACGGCACCGAGCCCCGCATCGCGACGTATGTCTGCTACAAGCCCGCCAAGGACATTACGCCCGAAAAGCTGGCCAGCAAGCGCGAGTGCTTTGCCAACAGCTGGAGCACGTCCCATGACCCCCTCGAGTTCCGCATCACCGCCGCGCAGTTCCGCCCCAACTGGAAGATTGAGCCCGGAGAGCGCACCGTGCCCCGTGCGCCGCCCGTGCTTGATGCCCGTGCCAAGAAGCTCGCGGGCCTCGAGGCGTACTAGACAGAGTGAAGAAGATCAGGTAATATTTAAATAGCTAGTCAGTCGAGCTGGTGCTGTCGGAGAGATAGGAAGGAAGGGGCAGCAGTTGTCGTAATGTGCATTGGAATGGACAATTTTTATCTCCTCTCCTCATTAGTAGCAGTTGCTGGTGCTCAGGTGTTGTTGCCGTGACCTAGCTGACAGGCGGATGTGGAGGAGGTACAGTGGAGGCCAACGCGAAGGTCAAAGGTGAGAGCAATGAAAGCAACACTGAGCCATCGCATCGTCATAAACCAAATGCAGGCAGGGAGTCGTTATGGGAGTCTGTGGTGGCCGTAGTGGCCGTAGTGGAGAAACGTGCAATGTTGGCGTGTGGGCCTGGAGAGGCGACCGGGCGGCATGGTGACAGTGGACTCTCATCGATCATCCGACTCACGACGCGTCGTCATCGCTGTGCGCTGTGCACTGCAATATTATCTACATGGACGCGCCTTCCGCAGTCATCAACTATCAGTACTGCGGTTGATCATCATGCATCATGCATCATGCAAAGAGGGATCAGAATAATAAAGCGGTGCATGCAGTCTCGTCGAAGAAGGATTGAGGGAGGCCCACCCCCATCCCACATTGTTGTACGTAAATGACTTGGAAAAGTAGGGGTTTTCAGGATCCCAAAAAAAAATGCGGCGCTCTCACCTTTGTATCCTTCTTGTAGCCCTTCTTCATACGCGCCCCTCGTACGTGGTTCTGTAAGCGATTCCGTCGGCGGCGCAAGCGATGGCAAGCGAGGGAAGACCCGGCGCGCGCGAGGAGTGGGGGAGGGGGGAGGGGGAGGGGGAGGGCCTGGACGGTCGGTGTGCGCCGGGGGTGGGGGTTGCGATCTCTGTATGATACATTGCCTTGTGTGACACGCAGAAACACAGCAACGTGGGATGGATGATGGACAGCCAACGCCGCAGCATGCAACGGTCAACATTGCGGTGCAGCAGGCCCCCAGCCCCAACCCGCACCACCCCACTTTTCTTTTTTTTTTTTTCGAGTTCCGTCATGAGACAGAAACGTAACCTCATTGTCATGTAGACAAGTATAAAGACATCTAAGGGCGTAAGATATTCTTAGAATACTTTTTTTTTACTCTCTGTTTGCCACCATCTTCATCCTCATCCTCATCATCCTCATCATCCTCATCATCCTCATCATCTTATAAATCATCCCACTCCACCGCCTCCACCCGTCAACGGTCACACATCATACACCTTCTTGGCAGCTGCAGCCCTGTTTCGCGCGTCCCGCCCATCGGGGGTAACCACTTTCCCTGTGATCTCTGTTTCACCACCCACACCCAAAACTTAGTCTAGCCGAAGGAAACGCATTGACCCCACACGGACCGCCGACAACCAGCAGCAACAAGCCGAACAAGAACTGGTTAACTGGACGCATCCTCGTCGTTTCTTCTCTTACTGATCTCTCCACTTTCGTCACTTGTAGCCGCACTTGCACGCTCACTCTCAACCCATTTATCTCTGTCTTTCACACACTCGGGCCCCCTCGCTTCCTAGCGCGGCTCCCTAATGTCCAACAATAACGCGTACCCGCCCCCGGCGTACGTGTACGAGCAGCACGGCGGCGCACCCGACAATAGCGGGTACTACACTGCATCCGCATCGACGCCGATAGCGACCGTAACAGGGTCACCGGCACCGGCACCCGCCGCACCCGCAGTCTCGGCGCCTGCAGGGTTCGCGCGTCTCGAGGACCCGTACGCGCCGACACCGACGAGACTGGCGCCCGCGGGCGGCTACGGCTTCGACTACAACTTTGGCCTGCGCGACGACGGGGAGGACGCGGACGCGCACGCCGAGCACGGTCGGAATCCAGACGTGCATGCTGGTGGATCGCGGCCCGGCGAAGCGGCGTACGCGCACCCGGGGCAGGGCATGAACGCGAACATGGGCGCGAACAGCAACATGTACGGCGCGTCACCCGCAGCACCCGCAACACCAGCCGCGGCGGGACCAGGGCCGTCGACGAGCGCAGGGTACGAGCAGGGCTACTACCGCCCCGACGCGGCCGCGTACATGCAGCCCCCCGGCGTCGGCGTGGATCTGCACCGCACGCCGTCGGCGGCCTCGACGTCGTCCAAGACGGAACTCACGGGCGCGCAGGTGCACGTCGCCAAGGCGCACGACTTTGGGCCAGAGTACCCTGAGGGATGGACGCAGGAGGACATGGAGGCCGAAAAGGAGTTTCTAAAGGCGGGGCTGTTCAACTGGCGCGATTTGAAGGACTGGCGGTTCTGGATTAGGGCAAAGTGGTGGTGTGAGTATCGCCTCCGCGGGCAGGAGAGAGCGGCAGGGCGCGGCGCAGCGCGGTGCAGCGGCTTGCGGCATTTGCGCCGAATGGGCGGTTGCGGTTGCGAGCATGCGTCGCGCGGCGGATTGCATTGCCAAGACTTTGAGCCACCGCACGGCCCGCGCGAGGGCTCAGAAGCAGCTGTATACACCGCTCTCCGTGCCCGTACCGTCAAGCACAGCTTCAGCAACTAACACGCGCAGACTACTACGTTGCCCTGGTCATCATTGTCGTCCTCGTCGTGCTCATGACGGTCTACCACGACCAGATTGTCGAGTGGTGCGAGCCTGCGGCCAACTGGATGAAAAAGTGGGTACAATAATAAACCTGTCGATCGTTGTCGTTGCTGACGATCTCCAGTCTGCCTGGCGGCTGGGCAATTCCCATCGGCATCCTCTTTGTCATCTCGTTCCCGCCCCTGTTTGGCCACGAAGTGGGTTATTTTTGGTCCACTGTCTATGGAGTGCTGATGGCAGATTGTCGCGATCATCTGTGGCTTGGTCTGGGGT
Organism: Apiotrichum mycotoxinovorans; assembly: GCA_013177335.1. Classification (NCBI taxonomy): domain Eukaryota; kingdom Fungi; phylum Basidiomycota; class Tremellomycetes; order Trichosporonales; family Trichosporonaceae; genus Apiotrichum; species Apiotrichum mycotoxinovorans. The sequence goes on along the minus strand of CP053624.1, from coordinate 2,231,779 downwards.
CTCTGGATTGGTTTCGGTGAGTGCACGCGAAGAATAGCCGGACCGCACCGACGAGCAGGTGGCTGACTGGCGCAGGCATCGTCGCGGCCGGCACGTTCCTCGGCGAGATCGGCAACTATTATGCGTTCAAGTACTGCTGCCGCTCGCGTGCGGAAAAGTACGAGCGCAAGAACATGGCGTACGCGTGCCTTGCGCACACGATGCGTGAGGGCAGCCTGTGGATTATCATTGCTGCGCGTCTCAGTGCCATCCCGGGGTGAGTGTCCTCCGAACGGCGCCGCCGGAAACGTACACCATGAACATTTGCTGACAAGCATTACAGACACCTGACCACGGCCATCTTCTCCACGTGCGGCATGAACATCTGGGTGTTCATGCTCGGCGCGTTCCTCACGCTGCCGAAACAGCTTATTACCGTCTACCTCGGCGTCATTTTCAAGGATCAGAACACGAGCAAGAAGAACAAGATTATCTCATACACTGTTCTCGCTATTGGATTCTGTGAGTCACACCACACAGGCGCGCACTGTGTTCCTTCCCTCCCCGACTCTCCCCGAGCCTGTGGCTAACACTCCAGTGATCACGGTTGCCGCGGCGTGGTGGATCTGGTACGAGATGCACAAGGTGCGCGTCATTGTGTGGCGCAAGCGCCGCATGCAGATGGCGTCGCGGGGCATTTCGCTCTCCGAGCTGCCGCACAAGAACGTGGACGCGGACGCGGACGACCTCGAGGCCGCGCCCATGCTCGCGGCGGACCCCACACACGCGGGCCACGACCACGCTCCGCACCATCAGCGCCACCTGCGCGGCGGGCCGCACCACCCTGCCAGCCCGTCCAGCAACCCGTACAGCAACAACCCGTACGACACCGCGGCAGAGTACGCGCCCGCGCCGCCGCACACGAGCGACCGCCTGCGCGACCTCGGCGCGCGCGAGCACATGCGCGCAAGCTACCAGACGCCGTACGACATCAACTACAACAAGACGGGCGACGACATGAGCGTGTACCATGTCGACCCCATGGCCGAGCGCCTCAACCTCGAGGCGGACATTGCCGAGCGCATCAACACGTTTGGCAGCCCCACGCGCGCGTCGCACCCCCAGGCACAGGCGTTCCCGCAGGCGCAGGCGAGCGGACTGCGGCGAGAGCCGTCGGCCGCCTCGGCTTTCTACCGCCCCGGCGACGCGCGGCCAGAGGTCATCCCCTCCACGTTCCCCGCGGCCAACCCGTACACAGGGCAGCGGTAGTGCCAGCGGGCCTGGTGGAGCTGTGAGCTGTGTGTGAGCAGACGCTTGTATGATGAAAATGACAAACGTGTCTTGACTTGGGGACAATCATGAGGCGGGCCTCGGATCTAACGACTCTTTTCTATAGATGTAGTATGTATCATGCGACGCTATATATATACTGTACACCATGGGAGGCCTGATCTATGTCCTATCGAGGTGCTGGAACGTGCGCTGTATGACGGCCGCGGCGGCGAGGGTGAGGACGGCCTGGGATCAGACCAAGATCAGCAGCGTTTTTCACTCACAGTCAGCGCAAACGGCCACACGAGCGCGGGGTCGCGCATGAGCGGAAGGAAGACGAGCACGAGCGCCGCACCCGTGGCCTGCATGAAGAGGAAGAGGGAGGTGACGACCGACTTGAGCCCGGCTGAGGGGGTCAGCGACCGTTATGGAACAGTTGCACATACGCGGACTCATGGTGTAGCCGAGCTCCATGGCGGTCACGACCGCGATCGACTCTGACACGCCCGTGAGCAGCGGGGCAGGGAGGACGAGCCACGCGGACTTAGGGTCAGCTGTTGCTCCAGTACGCATGCTTACGAGTGGGGACGGGGTATCGCACGTCGTGGCGTCGTACCCGCACGGCGAGGTGTGGTATACCTTTCAGTGAGCAAAAGGGATTACTATTTCAGACTTACGGCAAGCTGGAGGAGGGCACACCACGCCATGGCGGCAGCGGCAAGCACGAACCCGACGACGATGCGCCTGATCGGCCCGAAATGGACCCCGCGCGCCGAGAGCGCGGGATACACCCAGCGGTCGAGGATCGGGATCGTGACCACGATCGCGAACGGGTTGCTTGAGCGTTAGAGATGTATGTTGTTCTAGACGACATGTGAGATAACATACGCTTTCTCGAGTACGTCGTTTGGCACGCCCTGTAGCACCGTCAGATTTGTGATTTGTTCTCGGATCTCTAGGACATACATTCGCAGTCATGCTGCCCGCCAGACTCGTCATGAGGCTGTTGAGCCCGCCGTCCGCGACATTGTATACCGTGAAGAACAAGAACAGCTTGATGACGAGTATGGCCTGGGCAGTCTCGTTGTTCTTGTCCCTGTCCGCGTCGCCCTGGAGGTCAAGATCCAGATGGATGTCCGCGCTCGCACCCCGGCGGCGGCGGCGCGCATCGCGCACAAACCTGTATGCGTCCACGAGCGCCGTGCTCGACGGCGCGGGCTCCGGTGCCAGGTGCGCACGCAAAACGTACAGTAGCGGCGGCATGAGGAGGAATATGACACCGGGGATAAGGAAAGCGAGCCAGAACCCGACGTACTTTTCCGCAAACGTCGACGAGATGGCGAGGAAGGCGCCGAGGTTGATCGAGTGATAGTATGCCGCCATGATCTTTTGGATCGTCGCTGCCAGAATTAGTGAGCTGCATTTATTGCGCTGAAAACCCAAAGCTCACCCTCGCGCTCGACAATGACCTTCTCGCCGAACTCGAGACTCGCGACGTAGTCGTCCGGCGCGTACTGCTCCGCCATGAGCGGGGCAATATTGGCCTTTATGAGACCTGCGGGGAGCAGCGTCAGCGTGAATCTCGCATACGGGCACATGGAGCACGGAACACGGGAACATACCAGTCGACGCGCCGAGGAGGATCAGGGCCGCGAGAAAGGGCACAAATGCCGTCCCAGAGACAAGAAGCGACGGGAGCGCAGCTGCCGTCAGACCATCAGATCTCTATACCTCTTCACGACACGCGGTACTCGCCATAGACACTGAGCACGTGCGCGAGCCCCGCAACTGCCGTGCCGACCGCGATCGTCCGAAATTTCCCCCACCGCAGGTCCGCGAGCGCGCCGCCAGCCTACAACCCTCGTCAGCCTCACCTTTCCTGCGGCTCAAACTTGTACTTACAAGCGGGCTCGTGAATGCCAGCAGGGTGAAAAGCGTGCTCAGCCCGGCCGCGACGCGGATCCCCATCCCCAGCGCACCCGGTATCCCCCCCGCATCGGTCGGCGCGCCCGTCGTGCTCCCGCGCGGCAGCGGCCGCTGCACAAAATTCGTAAATACCCCGCCGACGCCGTAGTAGCTTGCGCGCTCGGCGAGCTCGACGAGCGCGAGGACGTACGACTGCCGCGGAACGCGGGCGGGGATGCGGCGAAGGGACGCGGCCTGCGCGGCAGTCGGCGGCGGATGCTCTGGGTGTGGAATCGCCGACGCGGTGTGTGGTGTAGGTGCTGGGACTGAGTGTGCACGGTCAGTCGTGGTCAAGGTGAAAGCGACAGGCGGGAGGGGTGGAGATTCTTAACAACTCACGGTCGCTGTCCGTTCCGCCTTCGCTGACGGGCAGGAGCTCGTATCCTGCATCAGGAGCGCGTCGTGACCCCCACATTTGTTGTGCGTAAGGAGACGCAGGACCGAGAGTGAGAAACAAAAAGACAAATAGACAAGCAACGACGACGGCGCGACGCGATATCTGCGCAGATGAGCATGATGGGCATTCGCAAGTTGCCTAAAGATCGCGGGGCACCGTTATCTGGGAATTCTGGAATGACATCGTTCCACGTGTGGTGCGCATGGCCACATTCATCAAAACAATGGCAGCCATCAAAGCCAAGGGAATGTGGCAGCTCGTAAGCGCCCGTTCTCCATGAATGTACTCGGTCTGCAACTGATGGATGTTAACTGTAGAATAGGTAGTTTATGACTTTGATTTCTTCTTGTCGGAGCCTTTTTTTTTTTCAGAGTACCTCAGGACGAGATTCGAATGATAAGGTGGCGGTGGCACCACAAATGGATGCAACCTTCACCTTCAATCTAGGTATGATTTGGTTGGAGAAAATGCTACTCCCGCCTCTCTCGCACAGTTTCTCTTGCCCCGCTCAAGATTGTAAATACCACAGACCATCCCCTGTCTCTTCGCGCGTGTCGGTGGCACTTGCATACATAATTTCACTATAAACCAATATCTTCTGTTCGGCAATCTGAATAAGTTCTTTCGGCCGTTACGCATTTCTCTTCTGTCACCATTGCATCGCAAGGCCTGCAGCGTTTCAAGCCGCCTCGTGGCACTTTTCTTGCATGTTTAGAGCGCGACACAGTCAACAGCAAACCAGCCGTCAGCGGCACCAGTGCAGTTGGCCACCGGCGTGCCGTCCCCGCCTGCCTTGTACAGGAGCCCGTGGCCATTGACATTGTTGTTCTCGGGGTACCAGTCGTACCAGCCGTCGAGGTCCGTGCCGGGCACAATCTTGTCGGGGCACTGGAACTGCTTCTTGTTGTCGTGGGTGAAAAAGTCGACGCACGCGTTGCCGTTGCACGACCACGCGTAGTTGGAGCAGAGGGAGATCGTGGCGAAGTGTAAGGACGTGGTGGGGAGGTCCCGCGCCGACGGGTTGCCGTTGGGGTTGGGGACGGGCGCGGGGGCGCCGTGGGCGGTTCTGCCCAGAAGGGCTGTGGCGGCGATGGTGGCAAGAGTGAACTTCATGATGGATGGTGGGTGTGGTGGTGTGGTTGGAGATTGGGGACAGTAGTGATGCAGTGAGGCTCTGAGGGTGTGAGTATGAACTTGGGAGGTGTAGGATGATAAGTGCTCACTGGAGTGAAGGACGGTGGATGAGATTGTGGTCGTTGATGATCTCCAAACCCTCCCCACCTCGCCCTTTTTATACCACTCTCGAATCGTTCACACCAGTCCTTCAGAGCTGGTCGGCGGTTCGTACACAACGCATGAAGAGTGAAAAGGTAAACAACAGAGTGTACACACAACAATGGCTGGCGGGTGAAACAGCATCACGTTGTGTGCCACACAACTTTTGATTCGGCACTGCCACTTGTCTTGTCCCACCCCGGTAGGCCGATAGACGCGCTCGACATTATTTGGCCCGTCGGATGTGTCTTGTATGGCAGGCAGCACACAAAAGGAGAAAGGAAGCACTACACGACTGGGGGTGATGTATTCGTTGCCTCGCAGTTCCTCTCACCCGACGTATACTCACATGGTCACCGCTCGCGCGGCGGCTACACGCCGGCCCTCCCCCACTTCACCTTGGTGTCAGCTCCCAGCCTCATGCTCTGGCTCTCGTACAGTACGTGTTTCTGTTACAGACATGACAGACAGTGCAGGACACAAAACCCTGTTTCATGGGTGTCCTGCTGATGGAACCATATGACAGCAGAATGTTTTAACATCGTCGTTTCTTACAGCGCCGTTTGGCGCGGTCGAACGGGGTCCTGAAACATTCTATTGTTTTCCTCCGGGTCCCCCATCCTCCCGTTTGTCCTTCTGCGCCCGTTCCAAAATGCTCCAGACACTGTACAATGCACAATGCACAATGCCAATGTCTCACGTGGCTGTGTACTGTACCTCCCAAGCTGGTAACGTCCGTACGACAAGAGGTACGGTACTGGACCTGCACGCTCAGTCTGACCGCCTCTAACTATGGAAGACAGAGTCGTGAGAGCACATTGCAACTCTCGAACTGCGACAGCTCTTGCTCCCTCCACTAGAACAGCTTAACGAGGGAATAGCTGAGGGGAGGGGGGGGGGGAGGGGGGACAAGAGAGCAAGCACGAGCAAAGCCGGGGCCGACATCCCGAAGCACCGTCGCATCGGACGCTGAATAGTGACACTGACAAGTGGACGTTATGACCGCGATCGCAGCATGTGTGGCGGCTGTGTGGTGAACCAACGAGACTCTGATTCCCACCAAGATGGAAGCAACTCCCAAAGTCTAGACACCCCCGAGGCCGGCCACTGATGCACTGCAGTATCGGAACTCTGGACCAGTCCCCGCGGCGGAAGACCCCCAAGTGACTCCAAATGGGTGCTGTGTGTGTCAGTCTTAGCACAGCGGGCTAGAAAATTCCTGGCAGGCAAACTCAAAAAACTCCACATGCTCCACATTTTTTCTCGCCCTCGTCCCATCCCGAGAGCTTGATGACTGATAGACTCCGATGGATGTGGCCGCGCAAACTGGTGGTGTCGTCCACGCCGACGACAAGCTTTGATCCGAGTAAAATCCCTCTCGCCCGTGGACGACACTCACTGGAAGCTTCTGGCCGAATATGTACTGTTCCTGTCGTCTAACCCGTTTGCTCGACGACCTTCTCCAGAGTAAACAGTAATGGGGTGTGTAAGCCCAGGACCACTGACACCGAAGCGGATGCCGAGGTCCGTTCTCCATTTGGCTAAACGCTCTCTGAGCCGGTGGTCGCCGCAATCGTGTTCCTGCACTGTGAGCAGCTGGTTCAGTCATGTGGAGTTGTCAGTGTCAGCCCTGCCGCACCTCCCGTTCACCGAAGACTGTTCGACAAATGGCGAGGGGAAGGGGTACTCCGCCGGCGGCCAACTGCTCCACTGTAAAGTGGTGCAGTTCCAGGCAAGGCGGCTAAAGTCTGGTGGACGTGTCCGAGGGCGATTTGGCGCGACACATACATATATCCGGATAACAATTGTTACTAAATACTGCAGCTTACGTTTCGGGCGCCAGGGAGATTCGCAGCGTGCTTTCCCTCTTCATAACCGCCTGTCGGGCGCTGCTCGCTGTCAGATGCCCGCCTTTAGTCATCGCTTGCGGAGGCCGGCGGGCATGGTGCGCGCCTGCACGAGGTTGGAAAAGTCGGTCATTAATGACGTCATTGTATGTTTTTCCCTTAAAACGGTCATTCGCGTCTGGTTTTGTGTGAATTGCTCGCACTGAGGTTCCGCTCAACTTTCCCACCAGCAATAAAAGACAGTCTTCTGTTTGTCGCTCCTCCACTTCACTCTTCATTCCTCTCTATCTCACACCAACCAACACAACACAACAATGCAGAAAGCGATCGCCTACACCGCTTACGGCGGCCCCGACGTCACCAAGATCATCGATGTGCCCGTTCCTACCCCTGCCGCGGGCGAGGTTCTCATCAAGACGGCCGGTGGTGGCCTCAACCCCATCGACTACCGCACGCGTAATGGCGACGTTGCGACCCTTCTGCCCGCGACCTTGCCTATCATCGCCGGCAACGAGCTCTCGGGAGAGATCACTGCGCTCGGCGAGGGCGTGACGGACTTTGCCGTCGGCGACAAGGTCATTGTGCGCACGGGCAAGGGCCGCGAGGCGCGCGGCACCTTGGCGCAGTTTGTTGCGCTGCCGGCCAGGATTGTCGCCAAGGCGCCCACCAACATTCCTCTTGTCGAGGCGGCGGGCATCCCTCTTGCGGGCCTCACGGCTCTCCAGTGTCTCAACTACCTCGGTGTCAAGGCCGGCGACAAGGTCCTCATCACCGCGGGTGCCGGTGGCGTTGGTCTCTTTGCCATCCAGCTCGCCAAGATCCGCGGCGCGCACGTCACCACTACGGCGTCGTCTGCCGGCGAGCAGCTCGTCCGCACTGTCGGCGCCGATGTCGTCATTGACTACAAGACTACCAAGCTCGCCGACCTGGACACCAAGTTTGACAAGGTCTTTGACTGTGCTGGCGGCGACATGGTTGACGTCATTGCCGCAACGGCCGACAATGGGTCTATCGCCACCATTGCCGGTGTGCCCACGAGCAGCATGCTCAGCGTCTTTGAGCTCCCCCTCTGGAAGTCGTACCTCGTCTCCGGTCTGCTGTGGTTCAGGAGTCGCCAGGTCCGCAACCTCACTTACGCGAGGAACATCAAGTACGAATTCTTCTGGATGAGCCCCGACGGCCCCGAGCTCCAGCAGCTCTCGGATCTCATCACTGAGGGCAAGCTGCGCGTCATCATCGACTCGTCGTACAAGTTTGACGACTACGCCGAGGCCTACGCCCGCCTCGAATCCAAGCGCTCCAAGGGCAAGGTCGTCATCGAGTTCCCCCCCGTTGCTGCTCCAGCTGCCGCGGGATCGGCTTAGAAATCTGGTGCTAATGTTGTATATCATTTGGTGTGGAGATATGATAGTGATAGTGACAGCCCTGTACTTACCTTCCGGGCCGCGAGCAGATGGCAGACCGTGTTGGCCACGACCGTGCTGACCACTGACTGTCTCACCCAATCATTCCATATCGCGTCGCAGCGGAAAATTGCCTGCCCCGCAAATAGGCTGTTTGCCTGAGAGATCTGCTGAGAGCGTGCGATGAGTCTGTTGGTCAGAGGGAACACCGTCCAGTCCCTCATTGACAGTGAAGATTGACTCATTCATCTTGATTGCCTGCAGCAAGGGGCCCCGTCTAGACAGTGGGACATGTGTGAGGGACGATCGCGGAATGTGGGGCAGGACGAGGCGTGCGACTGGGGTGAGGGGCACGCGTCTCCACTTCAACCTGCACTGATTTTTGTTACACGGCGGCCTCTGCCCCTGAACACTGCTGACCTTGCCCTGGGCACATAACTCTTAAGGTGGCATTCAACTCTCGGTCATGAGGTGAAGGGGGAGGCTGTGGCGAGCAACAATAGGTATCGCCTCAAACTCCCGCTGGGACTCGGCCTCAGACTCTCACCCATTAATATCCAGCATGGCCATATGCCCACGAGACGACAAATGCAGCCCATATCCTCGAGTGACGCCCGAGCGGCCCTTTTCATCCCATCCCCCCTCGTCCACCTCCGCAAATTGCGCTCATATATTGCGCCCCGTGGAGAGCATCGTGTCGTGTCTCCCCTGTCAGAGAGAAGGTTTTCCGGTGCACCATCGGCAGTGGATACCTCACAGGAATGTGCTCGAGCAATCACAAGTCGGGACATGAGGGATGAGGTGGGAAGGGGCGTGGGTGGCGATGTAACGAATTCTACTGGGGCTGCACATCGCTCCGGTCGGGTACCTTTGCCCCGAGGTTGCGTCCTCAGGCTATGCAAGCCAGGGGAGTGACGCGGTAAGAAAGTGATCAAGACCTCGCGGTGCTCGGTGCGAGGAAGCCAACGTCGAGGCGAAAGGTTGTGAATGTAAACGTTTCATTGTTAACTCACGCCACCTAAACACACCCGCTTTCTGTCCCACGGAGTACGCCCATTCTTCCCTGTTACAGAGCACGAGGACTTTGGCGGACCATTGTGCTGGGCAGTGTGCATAGCAGTGAGGTACAGCGGGGCAAGCCAAGTGAGCTGAAACAATGCCTGGTGCACACCAGTGCGGGGCGCCATTCCAGTGTTTTCTCATCATTCCAGTGCCGTGTCGTCCAATCCTCTTCAAGCAGCCGGGACACTTGCAGTATCCCTTTGCTGTCACTCGCGGTTCACATTGCCGAGTGCGTGGCCTCATAACACTAGGGGCGGGTGTCCTATGGATCGTTGAAGGTTGTCAAGCTCGTGACAGTGAAGGTGACGTATTCGCTCGTACAGTCTGTCTTACAACGGTGATTGATGGGTACAAGGGAACAAGGTTGATGCTGCCAATGCCAAACCTTGCAGCACTTGAATGTGTATCAGACATCGCCAAGCCACGTACCGCAGTCACATTCCAGTGATGTCGGCGGCCCTGTGTAAAGTTTCAGATATTTAGACACCGACATTGCATGACTACCGTGTGTCAGTCTTGGCGACATTGCGGTTCGTGCCTTGTTGATAACCATCACCGCCACTGTGGCGCATGTTGTATCAGGTCGTCCACTGAGAGTGGGAGACAGAAAACCACGACCTAGTCACAATATCGGATGCAACTTCAAGGTTTACAGTTCGATTGATGCTACAGCATGGTAAGGGTATCACAGCGGTGTATAAAATCTCCGAATGAGCTGCATTGGCCTCATGATGCTGTGAATGCACTCGTTGAATTATCCTATTCACCGAGTGTTATACTGTACTACTGGGCTGTCCAGAGCCCTTGCTTCTGAACTATCTCATAGCTCCTCATCAACCTAGTTGCTATGCAAAACGTCTGGGGCAGTCCTCCAAGTCGCACCAGCGACGATGGAGTGACTGCCACTGCCTCAGCATCGTCGCGGTTGCATTGGCGCGTTCTTCCTGGTTCCGGTTCCACAGCAGGTGAGTTTGCAGTAGCCCTTTCAGCGATGTGAGGATACACAGTATGAAGAGCACCAGAGGGCATCAGTGCGGTTCCCGGTGCACCCAGTCTTGCTGAAGGCAGCCAAATGATATAAAAGGCAGCCGTCTTGCGACCACCGATACCCATCAACCACGACCTCAACTGCCTCAGTCCCCAAACAACCAACCCCATCTACACCGACATCCCCGTCAACCGCCACCACCTCAACGCACCATGAAGTTTGCTCTTTCCACCATTTGCGCCTCTGTCATGCTCTTCAGCGGCGCTGTCGCCACCCCTCCGGGCTCCCAGGACGCCGTCGAGAAGCGCGACGAGCCCAAATTTTCCGCCGAGCTCATCAAGTGGGGCGACGGCACGTGGTCGTGCAACGGGGCCGAGCCCAAGGACCCCGGCGCCGACGACAATAAGATCCAGGTCTTCTGCGAGGGCGGAGAAGGCGACCAAATGTACGACTGTTACCCCGACAAGGCCGACCTTAGTAAGCCCGGGTACCTCTACAAGGCTGGAGGAGACGGCACCGTTCAGTCTACCTGCTCCGCCGGCGTGGTCAAGGATGGAAAACCTCACGTCATCTGCGGCTGGCCCAGCTGCAGCTTTATGGCAAACAAGTGCAAGTAGATGGGGGAATAGAGTTGGGAGACGTGGAAAACACCGTGTTTCTCTCCGCCAACCACACTCAAACCCTCGACCGAGCTCTCCTTCCTGTCACTCGCTAGAGAGTTGGAGCCACCAGCCCACTTTGTCTTATGCATAGTCTTCACATGACATCAGTTCCTCAGTTATGAGAGCAATTCTTTGTCATGTTTTGGAAGGTACCGGGAGCCAGATAGTTGAGAATGAGGCACAGACCGAGAGGTGGTGGGTGCGAGAGCAACTGGAAAGGACTTGGCCGCCCATGGTGAAGGGAGAGGGGCCGGAGTAAAAAGATTAAGTGAAAAAAAGACTGGTGTGTGCAGGGCTGTCGTTCAGTTTGAACTGCATGAACCGGGGCAAAAGAACAACACAGATTTTGTGCATTCTTATGAAGTTTATCCCGTCTGATACTTGGCTACTCAAAGACGATGGGGTTGGTGATGCCAAGTACACTCCCCATGCTGTTGCGGACCTCGGCACGGATAAACTTGAACTCGCCGAGCTTGAGCCTCAGCTTGCCGTTTTCCGGGACGGTGCATTTGCGGATCATACCCGTGTCTGATATCCGGCTCACGAACTGGCCCTCAAAAGCCCTCTAGAGCCAGCCTGGCGGTCGTTGGCCTTTTAATTTAGAGTGGCACACCGTCTGGCCGATGTAGTATTCTGTGCCCTTTGCCTGGACAGTCAGGGCCATAGTCATTCCCGGGTCGTGGACGATGTAGACATTGCGGTTGCGCACGCCGTCGATGACGAGGCCTGGCTGAGCCTCTGCCTGAGAACCACAGTGATGAACAAGGCAGTGACGTCCAGAATCATGTGTGTGTCACTGCCTCTTATGGCGGTGAATCGCTTGGCATCGATGAGGAGCGCCTGCCACTTGGCGTGGGACTGCTGGTCTGAAACCCGGCACCCGCCTGATGGCCTTTTCGCCACATGCCTGTGAGGCTTACTTAGACACAGTATCTTCACCAAATGCCGCCACAGACTTTTTGAAATGGCCCGCAATGGGAGAGTGCCTCCGTTGCGGTTCCTAGGTTTTGAACAATCACTCGTAAATTGCAACCCGCACAGGGAAGCACCGTGGGCTGAACTAGACACCGTTGATGCCACGCCCAGAGGAATGTCTAGCCGGAGACAAGAACAAAGTAACGAAGAAGGGGCAACGAAGAACGGAACAAGAACAGCGAAAAAGCGCAGTTGAAGCCCGCCGCGTACCGTAAACATACGTACGGTGCCAAGCCCTCGCATCTCTGTCATGAAGTTCAACCAACTGCCTCAAGGCATGACTCTTGGTGAGTGATGAAGTCGGTAAGGCCATCCTCAACGCGTAGCTGTCTCTGTGCTACGAGCACAGGAACCAAACTGTATTCCATTAGGCGACAGTCAAAGCCATGTCTGGCCATGGTGCCTTGTGCAAGCTGTGCTGTGCTGCTTCTTGTGTGGACTTTGCATCACCGTGGTCCTCTGTATCCGAGGCACCCCGAAGCTTATTATGCGGGAAGCGTGTCGTGAAGCTGGCGTGTATGAATCATTCGGCCCTCACACAGAGCGAAGACTTGTAGGCTTCGACTATGGCACGCACATCGTTGTCGACGACGATGTTAACCAAGTCAACATCAACCTGTAACCCATTTCCAAACGTCAGCCTTCAGTTCGGTATCAACCCCACGTTAACATGAAATTCACTCTCGCAATCGTCACCGCCGTCGTACTCCCTACCACCGCCCTCGCTGCCGAGTTCGCCGCCATCATCGTCGACAGGGGGAACAACACGTGGTCATGCAATGGCGGCAGCGCAAGGGACGTCGGCACTGATACCCGGAAGCGCACGGTATGTTGCCCCGATGGCGACGGCGATAAGTATTACGACTTTTGGCCCGCCAACGGGGTCGATACCGCCGGTGGAGGGTTGTTCAAGACTGGCTCGGACGGAATCCCCGTGGCCCAGTGCACGGCTATCACGTTCAGCGATAACACGCTTCGGCTTGGGTGCACCCCGAACTATATGCTGCATACTTGATGGCGACTGCTCCTAGCTGAACAATAGAGGGATGTAGAGGGATGCTTGGGAGCCGTGTCTGTCCTCAACCGCCGCTCTTGTGGTCTTCCTTTGTATTGTCTTTGGCTATCGCGGACAATCGAGCTTCAATGGCGTGCGTTGGGCCACAAGCCGCCTGTGGCACGCATCGCCCACAGCTTTCCTAGCGTGGGTTTCGTCAAGTTGTACAGCAACATGCACTACTTGCCATACCGATACGATTGAAAGCAAGGGACTCTGTCAACATCTAGCTTCACACTTAGGACTCGGAGACTGACGAGACCACTCACAGAATGCCTCGCTGGTCAATACTCTGGACATCGCACCAGCCTGAGGCTGAATGTGTAGATCGTAGCACAGCGCACAGCCAACGACTTCCACGTGCCGTACTCACTGCAAAGCGAGCATGGAAGAAACACACTTGTTTGATTTGAATCACCATGTGCGCACCGAGGAAGTGACGTCGGACCCATAACGTGTAGTGACCTAGAGGTGAAGTTCAGCAAAAACCAAGAACGGAGGGCACCAGCTCAGGCCGAAGGGCAGGAACGGATCTGACACAGACCCCTAACGTCCTGATATGTCGCCGAGGACGGGAGGCGGCTTCCCAAAGAGCTCTCATTGTGAGACGACTCCTCGGCACTACCCCGGCACAGCATGGCCCCTCATCTTCGGAATCACTGTAACAGTCACTGCACACAGCTAATAAGCAGCAACCTCCTCTAGACGTCGCGACATGGCTTGCTGTGACCATGATCTGATGTGACATGATCTGGTGTGACATGATCTAGGAGTCGAGTCTTAACTCCTTGGCTTTCTGGACAAGAGAGGTCCTATCTTTCCGACCACAGCCTCCTCTGCCCCCGTTCACATCTTGTTCTTCGCTCACTTCCTTGTTCTACAGTTTGTCTTTCTGTCCTTTTCAAAGTTTGGACTTTTGGTGCAGCTCCTCGTCGTTTCCCCCACTCATCCGTATGTTCCATCGCCTCGGGCCGGCCCCTTAGCTCAATCCCCTCCACCGCGCCCCCATCCCCGCCCCAGAGACCAGAGACGAGTTTCACCGGTCGTTCCCGAGCAGCACGGTGTGCACGTAGGGCCATCATGTTGCTGTATACGACCATTGTTGCCAATTCCATTGTACTGTGGTTTACATACATGTTATCGGATCAAGTCTGCATAGCTCCCCATCACCATGGGAAACAGTCTCGCAATAGTTCTTCGTTAGACTTGCAAAACATCTGGTACCACTCCTCTGCGGTGCCTTCTGTCAACCCTTTCAGTGCTTGTGGAGTGAGGTTGAGATGCGACTGGCCGTCCGCAAAGTCGGTGATCTTGATAAGACCGTCGTCGCCTCGCCTTATATAAAGCCAGTTGTTTATGCTCGTCGCAACGCCGTGGCCCTGTATAGTCCTTAGGACCCCCAAAAGCTCTTTCCTGCAAAGCATGTCAGAGAATTTTCCTAGTGGCCTAGGAACGCGCATGACTCACTCGACTGCTCGATCCTCCATCTCATCGTAGGACAGTCCACCGCCAGCGTCCTCAAACACCATGCAGTACAATGTCCCACAGGCAAACAGCCCTGCAAAACGAGGAACGTAGATTCCTTGAAGAGGCTCCAGGACCTTGAATGAGAGCACATTGTTGGCCACAAACTGCATTGCCATGGCCTTGGTCTTCTCGTAGTTTTCCCAGGTCGGAGCGAAGAAATTGATGTCGAGAAACTTGGCGACCAATCCGGGAGTATCCTTGCCGTTGGCGCGCACGCTAGCATTGTACACGTCGCAGTACGGCATCTTCCCAAGGCGCTCTGTAAGGACCAGTGTGACAGTTTGATCGTCCATTGTCACATCTGCCGGCCCCGGGGGCAGCCTACCGTCTTCCTGGATATCCCTCAGCGGCAAAACGTCCAGGACAGGCCCGACGTCGTTCATACGCTGCAGACCGGTCTTGCCATTGAACTGATGCGGTGCCCAGTTGTGTGCCCTGGGAGAGGAGGTCGGGATGATTAGTTGGATCGTGTTGGCCTTGTGACCGAGGTCAGCAAAAGTCACACATGGGTCTCACTTTGCGGACCGTCTCCACCAGAGGGTTAGTCCCCGGGTCCTTGAGAGGAGGACCTTGATAAGTTATCTGTGGGAGCATGGTCGGAGGGGAGCGGAGGGATCGAGATGCTGCTGTGATGCGATGGAATGTGCTGAACAAAAGCGATGAGGTGACAATGTGATGCGATGCGAAGAACACTAAGATTCACATACTCGGAACGAGATACTAAACAGGGTGACACGTCAAGAGATCAGCCGGCCGTGTTTCATCACGTGCCGTTTGTTACAGGCCAGTGACACACATGGCAGTACGAAGGTGCATATGGTGCATGACGCTTTGTGTGCAAGGAGTTGAGTGATGATATTGCTTGATGGCGTTGCGTGACGGAGTTGCTTAATGGTGGTGGACGTGAGAGCAAGTGTTGATATATGACCTATCGCCTGATGACATCTGTATACCCTCACCAACATGAGAATTTACTACCTCATACACTTGACCTTGCTAGCACTCGCCTCTGCGGCTCCCCTGGTGGGAGTCCGCGGTGGCATCGATACGACAGCCCTAAGCACTGCCGACCGTCATCTCGATCAGCAGCCCACGATAGATTGGATCGCTGAGCGAGTGGACGAGCTTGACGTCGACCAGGACCGCCAACCACACTGCAAGCTGGACCGTCAGCCAGACCGCCAGCCAGACCGCCAGCAAGACCACCAACTGGACCGTCACCAACCGGACATCCAGTCCGGTGCTGCTGCACTCCGTGACCGCGCACGAACGTCTACATCTCCCGATTCATCCCCACACACATCCCCACACACATCCCCACACACATTCTCAGACACATTCCCCGACACATCCCCCGACGCCTCTCCCAACACATCCCCCGACGCATCACGTTTTGTATCCCGAGCCGCTTCCGGCGGCGATGATCGCCTAGTACTGAGGGTCGTGCCGCTCGCAACGAAGTACCGTGGCATCACTCCCTTCGAGATGGTGAAGGGTACAAACACCAAAACCACCACCATTGCCCCTCGCAGCATGACCAGCTTCCCTCCACAGCTGACATTCTATGAAGGGTCATTTAGTGCAAGGAGGATCCTGAACAAGCAGGAGCTGCTTCTTGATCCTGACACATTCAGGAGGGCTCAAAGAAAGATAAGTGAGATCAATGGCGATGCCAAAGATCAGTGGGATGACCCTGTGCAGCAGGAGAGGGGACTAGAAGCTCTACTTGGTACCCAGCTCATTGCGCCATCCAAGATGTTCACGAAGACCTACATGGGGCTGGATGGTCACTGGTCTGTGAATGGTGTACATGCGGATGGGGTCGTCACAGATATTAAGTATGAGAAGAAGAGTGGGGAGACAGCGGCGATCTTTGAGCTCAAGACTCCTAAGAGCCTTCCAACTGACTTGTTGACCAACGTTATGGACGTCCTCGATCAGTTGGAGGTCAAGCTAATCGACGGCATCAAGTCGCTGGTCATCGGTACCGGCATCCATAACATGCGTGAGCGCCGCCCCAAAGTTGTTCGGGTATTCGAACAAGTGAGTGACTAGCATATACACACGATGCCCACTGCTAACGTCCAGGCCCTCGTCCAGATGTTCAAGAACAACGCCAAGTTTGGCATCATCAGTAACGGCGAAACCATGGTCGTCCTGGAGGACACCACGAGCGGGATAGCCGTCACCAATGTCGGGAATATCGTCGGCACCAGCACGGCCTTTGAGGTGCTCCTAGCCATTGCCCTCGAGGTGTGAGAGCGGGTTGAGGACTATCGCTGCACGTTGTCGGACAGGCTCTCCCCACTCCCGCGCATGCGCCTTGCCGACCACGGTTGAGTCCGCGCTGCGCTGGACGCGCCCGTCTTGGGTGTTCATTAGCAGATCAGACTGGCGCTCTGCGCCGACTCGGCTGCCTCGCCTTGCACACCGGGTTCAGCCTCGCGTCTGTGCTCCGTACGTCGCCGACCTGGTCCCCTCGTCCAACTTGGCTCCGAGCCCGTGTGGCTTCCGCGCACACACTCCGTTTCCCTTCGTTTCCGTTCGCTTTGCTTCGCCTTTGCCTTCGTCTTCGTTTCGCTTCGTTCCGCCTCGTGTTCTTCCGCCTCACCTCTTTCGTCTTCGTTTCGCTTCGTTCCGTTTCGTGTTCTTCCACCTCACCTCGTTCTCGCGTCGTTCCGCCTCGACCGTCATCGCCGCCTCGCGCCTCCCGGTCTTCCACCTCGCCTCGGTCTCGCGCGATCGACACTCTTCCCTGCCGCTGCCTCGTCTCGCGCCACTCCTCTCCGAGCCACCTCCTCTCGCGCCGTTCCGCCTCGCGGCGGTCGTGAGATTCGCTTCGTTCCGCTTCGCTTCGTTTTGTTCCGCTTCGCGTTGTTTTGTGTTGTATTCCTTTCATTTCGACTCGCAGTCGTCCTCAATTTCCGTACGACAATGACGCCGCACTTGACCTCCAGAGCGCACTGTCTCGCCACGAGATCGTCGATGGTCATGCCAGAGTTCGCGAACTCTCCTTTCCCCATCACCAAAACTTCGACGGCGGTGCGGACCAGCTGGACTGGGCGTCTCCAAGCTTCGTGTGTGTTGGAGGGGTGTGTGGACCAGCTGGCCTGAATTGCACAGTTTACTAGCCCCCAGAAATCTGTATCACTTTAGAGAGCATGTAGCATATGTGCATTGTGATGCCGCGACGAGGGATCTGATGCGTGGAGGCGAGCGGAGCCTGCGTGTCTATGTTGCGAGCGGGAGCGAGTGTGTCTGCGACCTGCTTTCCCTGTCCTGGGGTGG
Source organism: Apiotrichum mycotoxinovorans (assembly GCA_013177335.1). Classification (NCBI taxonomy): domain Eukaryota; kingdom Fungi; phylum Basidiomycota; class Tremellomycetes; order Trichosporonales; family Trichosporonaceae; genus Apiotrichum; species Apiotrichum mycotoxinovorans. Next base: position 2,214,085 of record CP053624.1, on the reverse strand, counting down.
GTGTCCGTATGCGCCGAGCTGCACTCGCCCTGGCAATATACCATGTATGTCTTTGTTTTTCTCTATGTTGCGAGCTTAGCCATGTTCCTCTCCTCATGTATCAATCTTGATCAGAGCGGCGAGTCTTGTGTCTCGGGTACCTCCAGCGGACGCTAAGGTACTGAGCGAAAATGAGACAGTAATCTGTGGGGTCAAAGATTCAGCTCTTTCAATGATTAGCCCAAACACAGCCTGGCTTCCCCCCTCGCCCCGCATGCCCCTAGTCCCAGCTGCATACAAATCCCTCCCATATCCCACGCGCGTACCCAGACAACAGTGCATCAGCCAGTAGTGTACACCAGTTTGACCTCACATTCAATCGAAGTTCCGTCTCAACAACACCTTACATAAACTGGCTGTCGAGGAGGTACGGTACTGTAAGCAGGCTTGTGGAGATGAGCCATGTTTCCCTCGCTGTGAAGCGGGCCAAGTCAAAAGTGTCAGCTCAGCACGCCGGTCCACCACAAAGCCTGCGACGGTGACCAGTCAAGTCTTGACACGGTCAGTGTAGATTCTCCGGCAAAAGATTGTGTCCAATGATGGAAAGGTTCGTGTTGCCAGCTCCGCAGATGGGCGGACGATATCGCTCGTGGAGGGAAAGTGCAGTATCTCCCCCCACCCTCGGCATCAGTCTCTAGAGTGTCAGCGTTCCTTTGACTGTATCGTTCAAATGGAGCAAACTTGAGCAAGTGACAGAAATGGCGAGACGAGAAAGAGGAGGATGGCGGATGCTGGCGGGTGGAACGAGCGCCACCGATATCGGTGGCCAGTAGGCCACTGGAAATTGCGGCTTCCGCTAGGTGACGCATGTGGCGTCCGCACACAACAGCTTACGTCATAAGCACGTATCTCGGGTCAAGCCGCAAATCTTTTGTTATTACTACGGTGTACGTTTTGTGTTGTTTGGTCCCCCCACGTGGTGTTTCCCGATAATATACCGATGTGCCGATCTGCAGATCCGCAATCTTTTTGTGCTGAAAGCTGAAACACGGGGAAGCGGTGTGAGCCGCGAATCCGGTTTACGTCGAATATCACCGATGCTGTATGCCGTGGTCGGGCCACACACAGCGATGATGTCCATTAAAGCTCACAGGCGGACGGCAATCAGATGGGAGTGGCAAGTGTGGTGATCGCCGAGTGCTCGAGGTCGCCGAGGTGGAGGTCGATGGCCCGGCGCCCGTGCGCAAGTCTCGTCAAACTGGTGGTTCCCTGGTCCTCTTGTGCGGTGGGACTGTACGCTGATACTGGTAAGAGGGGTAGCAATGTGTTTGCTCGCCATTATGTGCTGGGGTGGCGCCAGGGATGAGCCAGAATGAAAACTGCTATTCGCTGTGCGAGACATCCGAGGCGTTTCATCTGCTACTTTGGACGCCACGGAACCGTCAGTGTCAAAGACAGGACAGTCATTAGGACAGTCATTGAGGCTGTAATGGGCATGCTGCATGTTGGTGACCGTAGCTATGAGGCATCCTCATGACTGTTGGGTCCCCCACAATGAGCTTTGTGGGGACACAACACCGCAGCGCACGGTACAAACGGATTAACAATTCACAATCAACGAGTAGGAAACGTTCTATTTTGCATTGTGGGGCCTGTGCTGGATGACAGTCACTGCCTAGGGGTTGGTAGTCACCACTCGATAGTGGAAGAAAAGAACACAAACGCCTCTCTTTATCGAGCAATTTCGACCGAGAGCTTCCGTGGCGACGAGACAATCACATTACGAGAAAGAGGCACAAACATGAACCGATGCTGATCATCAAAAATAGCATGTGCACACGGCACGCAGCGCCGCACGATAATCTCGGTACCGGGGCCTCGGACCTCGGGGATGCATACTGGTGGCAACGTACTCCTTCGCGGCGGCCGGTGTACAGGAGGTGCCGGCGGGAATGGCATCTTGCTCGTGCTCATGCACTCATTGCTCCTGGGTGGTGAGGAATGCAAATGCGGGGATAGACACCTCTTCCCCACGAACCTTCGTCCCCAAAAGACACGAAACATTGCTGCAGTAACAAATGTGCCACATAGCCAGCGGTATAGTCCTGCATTTGATTTTTTGATTTTTAATGGAAAGCAATAAATACAAAACCACATTAAAATAGGAGTTGAATAGCAAGCCTGCAAAAATAAATAAATAAATATATAGAATTTATATAGAATAACAAAATGGGAAAACGGTATTGGACATCCGAATGAGCCATCCTGCCGGGGTTTTTCGGAGTTATGTCCGCGCAAGGGTAGGATGGGATCTCCTGGGTGCTCAAGCCTAGGACGGCGAAGGAGAGAGGCACAGCAAGGAGCCCAACGGCCAACGGCAGAGCGGCTTTGGAAAAGGGTACCCGTGCTCCGGCTCACTCCGGAGGTGCGGCGCGATGGAAGAAAAAAAAAAAAAAAAAAACGCCGTTTTTTTCAACCAGCCATGGGAAGAAAGCTGGAGACGACAGGAAGAGACCACAGAAGAGGGAGAGAGAGAGAGGGGGAGGGGGGGGGGGATGGATGCCAGCCCTGAAAAATAGAAAAGGAGCAGACAGACCAGCGCCCAGCAAAGCGTCCCAGCCCGAGCCTAACCGCCCCTGCCCCCCCTACTCCCCTCGCTGATTCGCCTCCCCAGTTCCCCCGTTTGCCAGCCTAGCCCGCCCCGAGTCCTCGCCCGCTATACATCTTTGACACCTCGTGACAACTCTCGTCCTCTTTCTTCATCTCTCCTCACCACTCTCCCCCCTCCCAAAAGACATCTCGCAAAATGTACCGTGCCAACCCCCTCTTCACCCCCGGCGTCTCCAACTTCTACGCCCCCGCGGCCGTTGAGAAGCCCGCCCCCACCGGCGTCGACCTCTACGCTCGGTAAGTGCAACCCGGCCTGGCTGAGAAAAAAAAATGGAGATAGCGATTAGGAAGACGGCTTGCTGACTGATTGCAGTTTCGCCCTTGCCGGTGCTCTTGGCTGCGCTGTCACCCACGGTGCTCTTACCCCCGTCGATGTCGTCAAGACCCGTATCCAGCTTGAGCCCGAGGTCTACAACAAGGTAGGTGAAAGAGGAGATAAGGACGGAGAAAAGACACGGGGTGTCAAAGGTCGCGAGTAAGATGCACAACGGGCGAGACAACAATGTCGCCGATGCTTCCTGCGCTTTGCTCACCCTTCGACTCGGGCCGAAGGCCGCAGCTGGGCAGCTTTCATCTGCTTGCGATCTATCAGTCTCGTGTCTGCGGCCACGTATCAGCCTCGCGTCTACGGCCACGCTGTCGGAACTCCGATACCAGCCTCATCAATGTTCGGATGTGCTAACCATCAAAGGGCATGATCAACGCCTTCCGCCAGGTCGTCTCCAAGGAGGGTGCCGGTGCTCTCCTCACTGGTCTCGGCCCCACCGTTGTCGGTTACGCTCTCCAGGGTGCCTTCAAGTTCGGTGGTTACGAGTTCTGGAAGAAGACCGCCATTGACTACCTCGGTGTCGAGAAGGCTACCGCCAACCGTCAGGCCGTCTACCTCGGTGCCTCGGGTATTGCCGAGTTCTTCGCCGATATTGTCCTCTGCCCCCTCGAGGCCACCCGTATCCGTCTCGTCTCGCAGCCCTCGTTCGCCAACGGTCTCGCCTCGGGCTTCCTCCGCATCCTCCGTGAGGAGGGTGTTGGTGCCTTCTACGCTGGTTTCGGTCCCATCCTCTTCAAGCAGATTCCTTACACCATGGCCAAGTTCGCCGTCTACGAGGTCGCCGTCGAGAAGATCCTCAACGCTACCGGCAAGCAGAAGGAGAAGCTCACCCAGGGTGAGACTACCCTCCTCAACCTCTCGTCTGGTCTCATCGCCGGTATGGCCGCCGCCGTCATCTCGCAGCCCGCCGACACCCTCCTCTCCAAGATCAACAAGACCAAGGGTGCTCCCGGCCAGTCGATCACCTCGCGCCTCATCCAGATGGCCGGCCAGCTCGGTGTCAAGGGTCTCTTCACCGGCATGGGCGCCCGTCTCGTCATGATCGGTACCCTCACCGCCGGTCAGTTCCTCATCTACGGTGACATCAAGAAGCTCCTCAACGCCAAGGGCGGTGTCGAGATCCAGGCCGTCCCCAAGTAAATTAGAACGTGTAGCGTGCATGCACTTGTCTTTTAGGAGAAAAAAAAAATACAGATACAGACTGCTCTTTGGCCACATGGTCCTCGATGAAACAAGGGCAAGGCGGCAGGCACGGCCGTTGTCGGCCTCGCAGCTCGCAGGGCTGCATGCGTTCGTATGCGTCCCTATGACTTAGTCAATGTGTGGGACCGAGCGAACTGCCGCTGTGAGACGCCGTGGGGAGCGTCGATGGCCAGCGAAACAAACGACGAGGCAACAGCCGTGCTTTGGGTGCGGGTTCGGCTTTGTGGAGCTTTCAATGGCAATGTTCCTCCGGTATCTCCTCATTTTTTTTCCGTTCTCGGTCTAAAAGGCTTTAGCTTCTACGTGCTTCGCCTAAATGGACACGCCATGCCGGGCCAAGCCGGGGTTGGGGAGTATACACGTACATGTATACACTGCACGCGAACACGCGAACCGGACGACGACACACGTGCAAAGATAAGCCAGTGGCCAGTGGTCGCTCGCTGGGTCATGGGTCATTGACCCACTGACGATACATATAATACAGTACTCACGGCCCCGCGCAATGAAGTCGGGACCTCGGGACCAAGCATTGTGTCGATCATTGCTTCCAGATTTCCAGATTTACTACACCAAGTGATGCAGCGGCAGCGGCAGCGGCGGCAACCGGCCGGCCGTCAAAGCCATCAGATAACCGATCATACGCGATCATACGCAGAGCACAGAGTATCAATACAGAGCAGAGAACGGATCGACCCCGGCGAGACAAGATCGATACGACATGTCAACCGGATCGGATCACTATTAATATACGGTGCTCGTTGCTCGTTGCACGTTGTCGTGTGTCATGTGAGGCTTGAGCCAGGAGCCGGCGGCGAAGGACTCACTGCTGCATTGTATCTCCAAACCTCGTGTCCTGCGCTCAGAAGCGCCCGCCCGATGTCCATTCAGCACGCGGTGGCATCTCCAGCTTCACTCCAACTTCAACATCACTCCAGCTTCAACATCACTCCAGCTTCAACATCACTCCAGCTTCAACATCACTCCAGCTTCAACATCACTCCAGCTTCAACTTGCTCCGTCCCACCTTCCACGATTGTCAGTTTGCTTCCTCCTCGCTCACATGTTACTCATCTGCTGCTGCCAGCACGGCAGCCGCGCAGGTATAGGTACAGGTGCGCATGCAGCGTGCGCAAGGGCAGGCATCCATCCACGCATTTACCCTTGTCTGTCGTACAAACGTTGCTTGGTCGCTCGGACCCGTTACCACTCGGTGCGTAAGGGGCGTGGCGCGCTCGCACCGTTCTCGCACTGTCCAGCCAAGCCAGCCCCGGGTCAGCGTCAGCCACCAGCGGCCAGCGGCCAGCGTTCACGTCAGCCATCCCGCTTTGGACAGGTAACGAGCTAACAGACCCTCAAGTCCCTTTGTTACCTGTTGCCTGCATCCTGCATCCTGCTCGCGCTCTGCTGACCGCGGGGTATCGTACATCACAAGAAAAGCTCTATCCCTTTTAATTCCTATTCAAATCCCACCAGTATGACTACTCAACTTGGCTGCTGCTGGCTGCTACTGGCTGTTGCTGCCGTCGCTACTTGAACCGCCAGTGGAGGACCATGTCGACGCCGCCGCGCCAGTAGTAGTGCTTGAGCGTTGCGACCTTCATATTGGGGTCTGCGACCGTGTTGCCGCACAGGAGCTCCATCGTGTCCTCGGGCGCGCGCGCGGGTGACGTATCGGACATGCCGGACATTGCGCTCGCGTCCGAGACGGCGCGGTCGCGGCCCTCTTCGCGCGCAAGCGACATGGACAAGTGCTCAATGACACCGCGGACGCGGGCGGTGCGCGATGCCTGGACTTTGAGGCTGGACATGTCAGCAGTGTATCGGCTTCATGTGACTCACCCCTTGCCGTTACCGACTGTCTGGCCCTCGGGGAGGAGGATGAGCGGGATCTTTGGCGGGCGGCGCTCCTCGGGCGTCGTGTTGGTGAACAAAAAGTTGAGCAGCCAGAACGGCGAGTTCATCTCCAGCGGCTCCATGTCCCGCTCGGTCGAGCTCACTTGCGAGCGGTACGTGACAAAGTACGCGCCGTCGGCCTGCGACTGCTCCGAGATGATAACCGCCGTGTTGTCCGGGATGGGGATGTGGGGCACCTCGGCGGGCGGGGTGGGGCAAACGTGCGCGAGCGCAGGACATCGAGGAACAAGAGCTGGTTCTTGTCCCGCTCGCTCAGCTTCGGTCCCGTGTCCTCGGCGGGCGTCTCGAGCTTGGACTCGACGACAGTCGTCATCTGCGGCTCTTGCGCCTTCTTCTTTCCAAACGCCTTGAACTTTTTGCTGAGCAGACCACCGCCGCCACCGCCACCGCCGCCTGAGCCCGAGCCCGAGCCTGATGTGGCCGCGGGAGACTGCGGCGGCTCCTTCTTCTCGGGCGCGGATGTCGTAGGCGTCGACTCGGCGGGCTTGCGCACGGAAAAGTAGTCCCGCGCGCCGCCGCCGTCGCCGCCAGCGCTGAGCGGCGTGCCGACGGACCGAACGCCGTTCGCGCTGAACCATCCCGATGTGGCGGGCGCGCTCTGACCAAGCGTCTCCGGACGGATAGCCGCGCGCTCTGCGCGCGTGGCAAGTCCCGCAATGTTGATCGACGGCGTTATGCCGCCGCTGAGCGATGTAGACGACAGAGCGCGCTGGCGGTGTCGCGGCGAGAGCATGCCCGGTGAAAGAGCAATATGGGTCGGTGCAGGACTCCTCGAAATGCTCGGCAACGAGCTGGCCTGTGTCGTCGGCGAAGACGACATGGCAGACTGCACCTCCATGTCCTCTGCCTTGATGAGGCCCTGGAAGAGGTTTCCAAGGACGACCTTGCCGATATTGAGCGGGCGCCCGTCCGCGGATTCGACGTCGTCGCCCATCTCCTCGACCAGAACCTCGGCCGCAAACACCCTGTCGCCCTCGAGATGCACGGTGATCTGACCGACCTTGGTGTCGACCTGGCACCAGGGCAGCACAGAGTTGCGTCCCTCGATGCGGCGCTGCACGAGCTCAAGCACCTCGGCAGGGTGCATCTTGATCTCGGTGCGGGGGTCCGCGACACCACGCTCGAGCTCCAGAGCCTCGGCAACATCCTTGTAGGCAAAGCGGCCGAGACAAGTGCCGCGGATGAGGTGCCAGATGGCGACCTGGCCCGTAGTGTCAAGCGTCAGCACGTGCATGCGGTCGTTGAGCACGAGCGAGCGGATCAGACCGGGGCTACCAGCAATGACAGCGTCGGGTGTACGGCGGAGTGGCTTGGCCTCGGATGCAATGTCGCGCGCCTCGAATGCACGACGAGCGGCCACGCGCGGAGGCATGGTGCGCGGTTCCTGCTCAGGCGAGTCTTCCGGCGAGCGCGCCCGCATGGCGGACGCAAGCGATGCAGTCGAGTGCTGCCCTGCGCCGGAAAAGCCAAACGAGTAGGGGCTGTCCGGCAGACCGAGACACACCAACGACTCGTACGGGATGCCATTCAGCTGCGTCACCTCGTCGGCGGGCGAGCCAGGCATAGAGAAACGGCGGTATCCTGGTGTGAGACGGTCACGGACAGAGGACGGAAGCGCCGATGCAGGTGACCCCGGCGGGGACGACGCCTGTCCGGTGGTGCCCACATCGACCTTTGGATCCGGGGCAAACGAGATTGTACGCGAGTCGCGGGACTCGACGCGAGCGAGCTCGTTGTCGTCGACTGCTGCCAGCTGCTTGTTTTTCAAGGGGGTATCAATGATGCTGGCGGGCTGCTCCATCGCGGACCCAAGAGACATGCTGACGAGGGGCGACGATTCATCGCCGTACGACGCGCCGTCGAGATCCATGCGGCACACGCGACGGCCGACATCGCGCCAACGGTGTACGTCCGAGCTCGACGTCGCGGTCCACACGTACTCGTCGTCCATGGACGTGATGGACCTGATCGCCTCATCGCCGGTCTTGGACCCAAAGTGGCCAGGTCCCTGTCCCTCGCCTTCGCGTGCAAGCACAACACACTCGCCCTCCGACATGTCCCCACACTGCTCGACGTCGACAACACACAGATGGCCATCGCGGGATCCAGAGTAGAAGCGCTCCAGGTTTGGATGGTTCGAGTGGAGTGCCCACACGGACGAGGTGTGATGGTTGAATGTGTGCAGGCACCTGTGTTCGCCAATCGACCACAGCCTAAGGATATCAGTGTCAGTCATCACATAAATAAAAATGCAGGAGCTACGGCCCGTAGATTAGTCAATACCCACTTGATTGTCGTGTCCGAGCTACCAGTGAGCATGTACCTGCCATCATCGCTGATAATAATGCTGCGGACGCATTCGGTGTGGCCCACGAGTTTTGTCACGTTTCGGTCGCCTGCTCGGGGGTCCCAGAGACGCACTACCCGCTCGGGCGTGCCTGCCGCCAATGTCTGTCCCATTGGGTCTAAAAGGATGCGTCAGTCCAGCAGTCCCTGGGGCTTTTTTTTTTTTTTTTGCCTGGCGTGACCACCACGCGACCGCCGGGCCGGTGCACCGACCGATGAATACCATCGTGGATGTGTGCCAGCCAGCCAAACGTGGGTCCAAATGCAGCCAACATAGCCAACCTAGCCAAAGAGGTAGGAGGCCCGATGCAGACGCCAAGCCACAGTGGCCCGTGCGGTGGCAGTGCCAATGCCGGAGAGTGTCCAAAAGGCACTGGGACTGGCGCGCCAACTACGGGCCGTATTCAACTCACCGACACCCAGGGCGTAGATACTGCCCCACTCTCCCTCGAATCCGATGCCGCCATGGTCGTCGATATCCGACAAACGGACTTTGAGCACTGGATCATTGGGACGTGGGTTCGCAATGTCCCATACTGAAATGTCGCGATCGAGAGCGCCAGAGAAGAGCACGCCTGCCTTTCTTGCAAAGGCGAGCGAGCGCACATAGTCGGTGTGGTGACCGATGAGTGCGGGGACGGCCAGCTCGTCCTCTGCTGCATGGGGCGACCACGCACGGATCGTACGGTCCGAACTGGCGGTGATGACTGTCTGGTTCATGTTGCAGAGCACCATATCGTTGACCCAGTCCGTGTGCGTCTGCACCGACTCGCGAAACGTCGTCGCCGGCGGGGGCTGGACAAAAACCCAGTTAGCAGGCCGACAAAAACAACCAACCCCCAATGTCTCTCGTGCTCTCACCTGCCGGATTGCATCGCGGTCCACCTCCCAGCGGCTCTCAAACGGCAACTGACGCCTCTTAGTGCCTCCGCTGCTGTTGGTATCGAGGAGACCCGGCGAGACATCGTCGTCGTCAGACGACGAACTTCCCAACGACCCCGTCTCGTCATTATCCTCGTCGTCGCCATCCCAATCTGCCCCTCCGTCGCCTATGCGCTCCCACCGCACGCGTGTCCCCGTCCCGCGACCGGGCACTGGGCGGTAGCACCTGCCACGGCGCCGCGTGTGCGGCACATGCAGCTCCCAGCTGGCCACGAGACCATCGCGCCCGCCAGTGTACAGGATTCCGCCGGGCGAGTCGGCGCCGTGCAGCATGGTGCTCGTGTCGAGCGCGAGGCACGACACGCCGAGCCGGTGTCGCGGGTGCGTCGGCGCGGGCGCGGCGTCTGGTTCCGGCGGGCTGGGACTAGGACTGCGCGCGTTGACGTGCGCGGCGAACGGGTTGCGGCTGCCCAGCTTGATTGGCGAGGTGGGCGATGACGAGGTCGGCGTCGGCGCGGTGCCCGTCCCATTTGCGGCCTTGGGCACAATCAACGGGTACGAACGGTCGGCCTGCGTCCCGAACGCGGGGAGCTCAAGATAGGGAGGGGTATACCCCTCGGGAGGAGGGATAACGTACGAGACGCGCCGCTTGTTGAGCTCCGCGGCCGTCATCGTCGAATGAGTGGGCGATAGGTAGTGCGGAGAGGGGTGACCGACCGTCTAGGAGGAATCTAGTCTAGGACTGCGAGAACCGGGCACTGCGCACTTTGTACTTGGAAGCCGGAATGAGCCAGATGTACGCGGCCTATGGAAGGATTAAAGGAAGAGTTGGGGGATGCGGTGGCCGTCCGTGGGCGGGGGGGGGACCAAAAACTAGTGCCGTGGCCGGTGCAGTGGCTTTTTGGTCGCTAGCGAACTCTGGAAATGCGGCGCGGTGGGCAACTGTTCCGGTGTGTGTGGTATGAATGTCGGTGGATGGACAAGATGATAACGATCGATAGATATGATTAATAGATGAGGGATGGGACTCGAGAGATTGAGATTACTTTGATGACTGATGACTGATGATGTTGATTATGACTTGATGACGGACAACGGATGATGCCTGATGTCTGATTGCCTGGCGCTTGACGATGATGATGGAAGCGGAAATGGCAGAGAGGGGCCACGGGGCGGGGAACTCTGGGGCGGAGGGAGCGGGGTGAAAATGCGTGAGGGTGGGGGGGGGGGGAGGGTATAGGTTCTTGAAATACACGCTATTACTGTGCAAAATGTTAACCATCAACCCAGAAACCTAAACAAAAAGTGTAATAAATACCGAGCTTTCAGTGCTGGGCTGTGCGGCATCCTCTTGCTGCTGGCTCTACACTGTGGTCCTGTGGTTTGAGATCCCTTGGAGTGCTGCTCATCGTTCGTCGTTGTCATTCTCTCTCTCTCTTACCCCCCACCAAATGCTTGCCAGCTGTCAGCTGACGGGAATCGAAAAGCATACATACACGCGGTACACCCAGCTGTAGTCGTCTACAGCTTTTTGTTAGTAATGTCTTTCTTTGTTTGTCTTAGCTCGGTAGATAAACGACTTCCTTATGTCAAATTGCATTGCTTCTCAGGCCCTTCGCGTAGTCAGCCAACAGCCAGTCTTGGTGGGCAACACGAACACAAAGCACTGCCGCAAGCGTCGAAGCACGAAGCGCAAAACGCCCTGCAGCACACGCTATAATATCGGTCCAGCAGATCCCCAGCCGCAGCCCACCAGGACAAGACCCACCAGGACCCGTGGACCGTCCCAATTCCGGTGTCCCCCTCCTTGCCAGGGTTCGCTTCCGCTAGCCTCGTCCTCCAGTTAATCCGTCTCCGGCTTGCACCACAGCGCCCACACAGTTAACGTACAGTACAGTATAATACAGTACCCAGAATGACAATGCGGCGCCTACGACCCTGGGGTGCGCATGCTAGTCGCTAGTCGTTCCTACCCCACAACTAAGGTTACGGCAAAGGGTGCGGGGGTGCGGCCGGCTTTTCGGTACAACTTCGGCACGTACGGGAAATTCAAGGGGTAAGGTATGGACACTAGGACTTGAGAGGCTGGTGCGGTGCGCTGGTGGAGCCTGGCATGGAGCTTGGAGCGTGGAGTGCGGAGTGTGGAGTGACATGTGGTAGTTGCAGTTGCTGTACAGCTGCTGCTGTTGGAACGCGACGATCATTCAAAGCACGGACAGTGCTGTAAATTTACACTGGAGGTGGCATCCATTTATATGCATCTTTGCGTGGCAATGCAGCAGGGACTATAGGTTGGTCTTGCTTGGTACATGCGTCTCGTAGTGAGGTCATACCAGTCCGCAATACTCTGACTGGACCCTGCGTAGCGCAGGAGCATTCAGGCGTCGGCGTCGGCGTCGTCGTCCTTGCTCAGGACCTCACCGCGCCCGCGCGGGGAAGGAGAGGATGCTGAGCAGCTTGACGCCAGCTCCCCACCACGCTGTCCATACGGCTCACGCGGCTCAACCGGTACGATCCGCGGTGTTGGGGGAGGGGAGGGTAGGAAACGTCGCGTCGCGTCGCCATGTTTGTTCGAGATGCCCGCGTCCTCAATAGAAAACAAAAAATGGGCAGAGGGATTGATTGGCGCGACGTCCGCTTGCTCATCGGTAGAGGCGCGGGGCGTACTACCCCACAGTGCAGGCACCTCAGACTGGGCGCGGGCAGCCGTTGCGTCATCCGCGCTCGGGGGTGCTATCTCGTACAGGTCGCGGTCGCTGCCGCCCCAAAGTCCGAGATATCGCAAAAATGCACGTACCACGGCATATCCGCCCTTGGTGCAGTTCACGCACAGCGCGCACGCCGTGCGCGAGGCAGTAACTCCAGGCACACTTGCTGAGAGCCGCACCGCATACTCACTTTGTGGTCGATCCACTCGGGCGCCACGCGAATCCAACCATCCCCGAACCCCCCGCCCAAAAGATGACTCTTGACTTGATGATCACTAACTACGTACTACGATGCGTGCCCCCCGAGCGCCAGACCGCGACCGTTGTACCCGTCCGTCGTATGCAGCCCGTGGTGGTGATCATTAGGCATCCAAAAAGAAGACAAAATCTTCGCACACCTCAGAGTGGAGTCAAAGAATAGGTAAGTAGGTGCGACAGAGATTTGAACTCTGGCGGCCGAAGCCAAATGATATCCGTACGAGCTTGCTGAGAGTCGTTCTAATCATTCCCCTTAACCACTCGGGCATCGCACCTCCTGGGCACCAGCCTTGGGGGCGATGTGGAGCGGCGACGACGGAGACGGGTAGTGATAGGCTACAAGTGTGTGTCGGGGAGAGGAGACAACGACTCGACTGGACATCCAGCCAGGAACAGCGGATACAGTGGTCGATGCCAAAGTCCACGGGGGTCGCCCGGAGCAAGGGAACTGCCCGCGGTGCGGGTTATCGCGCGGTTCAAAGCGACAACTCCGGTGTGGGTCGCTGCTCGAGGCGGCCAGGCGGGGCTGGGATCTCCAAACCGAACGCGTTTGCGTCAACGACAAACCCACGTGCCGGAGCTGCTTCCTGTACTACCTGTACTGTGTGGCCGGGGTCGAGGAAAGCGCCCAAGGAGCCACGGAGCACCACAAGGGCCTCAGGGGAGGCTGCATCGACGAAATACGGGGGTCGCAAGTTCGATGGTAGGCTCACATTAAGTTCCTTCGTTAGCTTCAGCTGGGTACAGTAAGTAGTTAGTAAGCGATGAGAGCGTCCTGGGAAGGTCGGAGCACAACCACACAACTACAGTCAGCACTTCTGTCAACACCATTATCGGCACCTCCCCTGCAGCTCATTCTCTCCATGGATACCTATACCATACGATAACACACCATGTCGACCTGTAACTGTATTGGATAGTGCCTGTATAGCCCGAGGCCGAGTGATAAAAAAAAAAAAATGAAGAGGAATACTAATACAACGCCCCGAAGGGACATGGAATTGAACAGAAAGACTAGATGAATAGAATTGTTAGTCAGCCACCAAGGCCGCGACGCGACCTCGACCTCGAGCTCGAATTCTTGAGCTCTGCGGACGCCTGTGCGAGGAGGTGCGCTGATGATTGGAACCGGCAATAGTGCCGGCGTACAGCAGTTGGTGCTGTGCTATGTGCCCTTGCCCGTGGAGTCGAGAGCGTGAGTTGGTGGGTTGAACGGGGTAAGACAACAACAGCCTAGTGCTACCATCGCTTCCACCGCTTCCGGTGTGCACCACGAATCATCATCGCTTAGCAGCCGGCACAGGCGCCGGTAGACGCCGAGCCGATGTAGTGCGGGCCGAGGAGCTCGGGTGCAGAGCGAACGCCGCGCTCGACCTCGTCGACGGCCTGGACAAGGTCGTACTGGATCGAGTCATTGACGATCGAGTCGTGCTTGTAGTCTGGGTGCGATGTGATAAAGTTGCGGATCCAGCTGGCCGGGGTCACGAGGTCGCCCTTTGCGCGCAGCTTGATGAGGTCGAGGTATCGCCTAATCTCGCACTTTGTAGCTACGTCGGCGTTGATGCTGTTCAGGTAGGCATTGACAACACCCATCAGACCCGGGAATCCGTCCTTGCGGCCGTTGATGACCTCGTCCAGCGTCATCTCCACGATATCCGGCTGACCGTCGTCCTCCTCGAGCAGCGATGCACACGACGAGAAGCTGCTCTGGTGACGCAGGTGGCCGTTTGTCTTGCCTGCCAAGTGCGACTTTTGGATCGACTCGGCAAGACCAGAGGGGTCAAAGCCGTTGGCACGGCTGCCGTTCGCAGTGCCGTTGGGCGCCTTCTCCTCAGGGGTGATGCTCTCGGGTGGCGTGGCGAGGTTTGGAGGAGTGACGGGGCGCGACTCGAGGTCGTAGGTGGAGAGATCGTGGGGGAAGACGGTGCGGCGGAAGAAGAAGTTGTTTGCGCGAGCGGCGTTGCGCTGCTGGGCACGCTGAAGGTTTTCGTCGACCTGCGAGATGGGCATGTAAAAGTTGAGGTTGAACGAGATGATGGCGCGGGTGAGAAGGACAATGAACACGGAGAATGCAGCATTCTCAAAGTCGGTCATCTGGACTTCCATGGGGCGGAACTCGACGCGCCATCCAATGTCGCTGTTGACGGGCGGAGGCTTGAAGCGGATCGTCTGCCAGTTGGTCGACTGGATGTTCTCAAAGTGGTCCATGGACTCTTCGTCGTTTTGGTCAATCGTCTCGGAGAACTGGACCAACGGGTCGCGGATAAACAGGTGGCCAATGTGAGAAGCGAGCTTGTCGTCCAGACCCTCGTCGAGGAGACGCTGCCGGACTGCCTGGTTGATTGGCGCGTCAATGTCGCTGTACTCTGGCTTGTTGCGCGGGTCGTTGGCAATGTACAGCGACACAGAGTCGTAGCGTGACTTGGGCATGCGGTACTTGGACTCATTGAGCGGCTTGAGCCCGCGCTCCTCGGCAGTGCGGTCGTCGACCGCAGCGGCAATCACGTTCCAACGTGCGTCAACGTCAGCAAGACGTCCGCGGAATGCTGGCGCAGCAGCGGTGAGTGCGAGCTATACCATGTCAGCATCTCTAGTTGTCTGTTGCTTGCACCCACCATGATAGGAGCGACGGGTACGAGCGCGTCATACATCTGCCTGGCCTCGTCGACGTTCCAAGCCTGGAACGTGATCTGGAGGCAGCAGCAGCCCATGCCAAAGCCCATGGCGTCCATGTGGATGTATGGTGTTCCGGGCTCTGGCTTGGCGGGCGTAGCAGGGACGTCCTTGGACAGGCCCTTGGCCTCGGTTCCGTCGGGCACCACCGTCTTCTCGTCAATGTAGAGTGGCACACGAATGTCGACGAGCTCGCCGCGGCGCTGGCGGATGTTGGCTGTGAGGGTCGGGAAGCGTGCGTGGGGGTTGGTGATGAGCTGGCCAACATACTGCGACTTGGAGGACGAGTTGGGGCTGGGCTCAGTCGGCGGGTCCGTGAACTGGGACCCCTCGGCGCCGAGACGGGGCCACGACGTCAGCGTAATGGGGAGCTCGTTGGGCGCAAGCTGCGACCGGATAATCTTGCGACGGAACCGCATGTCGCTCTCGACGTTGATCAAGTCCTTGGGCGAGCCAGTGTACGGGTACCCCGGCGTGGACTCGAGCATGAACCGGCCATATTCGGGGTGGAAGGTGGGCATCTTGCGGCTGATGTGATGTCAGACAGATTACACACCAAAAAAGTAAAGGACCACCATGATCAAAATAGTGGAGGAAAAGGAAACGCGGCACTCACCATCCCGGAGGCTTCTGCTTCTCGAGCTCGGGGTTAAGCACGACGCTCTGCAGCTTGTCGAGAATCTCGCTCTGGCGCAGCGACAGCCGCACGGCGTGGTCCTGCTCCGCGACGGCGGCGACGAGGTATTCGATCTAAAATGTTAGTACGGTGCGGTACGGGGTCGCATTTTTGCTTGTAATTTTTTTTTTTTTGAGCTTCCTATTGCCGGCCTGTCATTTTGGCAGCTAGCCCCACTCACCTCATCGCCCCAAAGCAGTCCTTCGCCAGACCGGTCCTTCCACCGGCGCCAGGTGTTCAGAAACTGCGTGATGCCATGGTTGCGGATGTGCTCCGCGAGCGGCTTTGTCTCTGGCCAGTCGAGCGGGGTGCCCAGTGCGAGGAGACCCATGGCGCAGGGAGGGGACGCGAGAGAGGTAGGGTGTGGAGAGGCGTGTGGGGTGTAGAGTGGTGCCGGGGCAGATGGAGAGAAATGTAATCCTTTGAGAAGAAACGAGTGACTAGGAAGACTCGACGAGGGGATGAAGAGCTAGCGAAAAAGAGAGATTGCGATGATGGCGATGGCGATGGCGGTGGTGACCAACTGGCGAGAGATGTGCCAAGGATGACAGATGATGGGGTCACAAAATAGTTGGATTTGATTACCTCGGGCTGGGGGGGAGGAGGAGGATGATCCTCTTCTTTTGTGTATGGCTAATAACGACCCCCGACTCTCGCTTGACTGTGGAGGGCTCCCTTACGCGCCCTCTTTGCTCTCTCTGCTTGGAAAGACCGATGGCTCTAAGCGCAGAAAAAAATACCTGCACCAACCTTGATTTGTCAGACAAAAAAGAGTGAAATGTCGGATCGGGGCGGGTGGAGGGCTGTTGGAGGGCTGTGGAGGGCTGCAGCGGATCAGGGGAGAGACAGGGAGGTTGGGCAAAGACAAAATAACAGTAAATAAATAAATAAGAAAATAAATAAGAAAATAAGAAAATAAATCAAATAATCAAATACCCCTAATAAATCAACTAGACGTAATTAGCCAGATATTGCCCCCTCCCATCCACCCACCCACCCACCAATTCTCTTCGGCTTTTGACTTTGGGAGCGGTCTTTTGGCGGTCACCATCTTAGCAACAACAGACCTCTCCGGCCTCTTCAAGCTGGCAGTATTTGCCTCTTTGTCTAGCGTCTTCATGGTGGGTGGCAACAGCGGCACAAATACAAGCGGGGATGACAGATGGCCACCCATAGGACTGTCTGGACTCTACTCTAGTAGTCACAGAAAGACGAAACATTATATTATACTCGATGCATGTGCATGCTGTAATGCGGCATTAGACGGTTATCTCTCAAAGTCTCTGCCAGCCGACTGTTCAGTACTCTGTTGATAATGAGGATTTGTAGATCCAGACTTGTCTCATCGTCCCTTTCCCTCAGCCTCAGACCGGAAAGTGCGGCGGGGGAATCAAGGGGGGGGGGGCCCGCCAGCCCAGGGGGCGGCGCGAAGGGACCGTGTTCGCTGAGCAAGCAATGTTTGGGTGCATGTCCACTTTATTTGATGCGTTGACATCATGGCTGATGCCTCCAGCGCTATAACAAGTATACGGACCGTCCATGTAGAGCAACACATGGGGTCCAATGACCCGTTCAGCGTGCATCATGCAGTGTACCAGTCTGTCTCGGCTTCCGCTCAACAGGTTCTGTCATCAACAGAAAGAGGGTTGTTTGCATGCTTTGGAATGTTGGAACCGCGACTCAAACAACTGATGACGAGCTGAATATTTTTCATCACCATTTTTTACTTGTAGTTTTTTCGTTTTAATTAAATCGTATTATTATCTATTTCTTTTTTATCGATTTTTTTTTTCGTGCCTGTCACATTTTCTCCATGAGCTGTGCGCACAGCGGGCACCGTGATGTTTTCCCGATTTCGCAATGTTCCCATTGTTCCCAGCGACTGGGCAATGAACCAACAGCCAGTAAGAGAGATGAAGAGGAATTGGGAAGAGAGATTTGTGGCCAACGGTGGCGAGCTCGCCGCGCGCGTGCTCAGCTCGTGCTCGCTTCGTATGGCGTATGCGAGGGCCCGAGCGCATACAAATACTACCATGACAAAAGGAAATGTTGTCCTAGTGCGCGTCGTTTTTGCTTCTCGCTCGCTTTCTTGATCCATAAGAATGCATCTTTCGAGCTTCTGTTCTGTTTCGCCATACACCGAGCGCTCCTTAACCCCCCCGTTCTTTGTCACTAGCCACTCCCCACTGCCCACTGGTTGATAATGATTACTGGCCTATCCGAAAAAGGTCACTTCCGAAGTTCTGCAGGGTGCGCGTGACTGGCAATGGTGACGCCCGTCTGACAAAGCATTGGGACCGTGCATCTGCCCCAATGAAGCGTGGAGTGTGGAGCTTGGAGCGCTGCCGAGCCAGCCTGCCGGAATTCGCCGAGCGATGCCGCACGTCACCCCTTTCGGATGTACATGTTATACGCCGCTGTCCACATTGTCTACTGCCCACCCCGGGACGGAGAGTGGCGAGCACAGTATACATGGAAGGCTCGGCGGATGCAAATCCAAGCTAAAGAACTAATTGTGCTAATAGCTAACGGACGGTCAGTGGCCTGTGGCGCCCGTTGGCCCCTGTTTCAGCGTCATGACACACATTGTAAATGACATGGCCGGGAGTGACCGGCGGTATGCTAATCTGCGCGATGCGTGCGACGGCGTCAAGGGTGTCAAATGCGAATCATTATCATTCGTGTGCGAGCGCCCAACACTGATTTGGGATATTAGACGGTAGCCATCGCACCGTCAATCACGCACGAGCTCGAACCGCGGAACAAAGCACAGTGATACGTTCCTATATGGCTATATGGGTGTGAATTTGGTTCCGGTCTCGCGCCGGCTCTCTCGCGAGCTCTGACGCCATTGATCCTCCTCCCGTCCCCTTCTTAAAGTCTTACCCTACCGAGCTACCGAAGCATGCTCCCGGCCCTCGAGTCCAGCACCATAAGAGTAAGGGCGAACAGTGCGACGCCATGCATCAACGGCAAGAAGCGATGGTGTAATAAATGCATGTAGATACATAATGCTGTCCGCGACCGTCGGGGTAGGCTCAGTGGCGCCATCGCACCGACACCAACTGCAATGGTGATGACGATTACGATGACGACCGCGACAACGCTCTCACATCCCAGAATCCAGCTCGTGCTGCCTGCTCCACTCCATGACGGCGTTATCGCGCTCCTTCCTTTATCTCTGCGAAAAGTCGATGAGACTCCACAACGCCACGCGCGTATCCTTGCCGCCGGACGCGAGCCAGCGCGTCCTGTCCTCGTCCTCGTCCTCGTCCTCGTCCTCGTCGTCTGAATCAGAGTCGGACGCGCCGCCGCCAAGCTCGATAACGTCGTCGTCATCCCTGTCTCGTAGTAACAGCGTCTCACTGGCGCTGCTCGCGAACGCCAGGCAATGCACGCTGTCGCGGTGGTACGAGAGCGTGCCGAGGGGTTTGAACGTGGCCGCCGAGAAGAGGCGGATCCTGACGTCAGATCAACTTCGCGTTCAACCGGTAGGATCTTT
The DNA here is from genome assembly GCA_013177335.1 of Apiotrichum mycotoxinovorans. Lineage (NCBI taxonomy): Eukaryota > Fungi > Basidiomycota > Tremellomycetes > Trichosporonales > Trichosporonaceae > Apiotrichum > Apiotrichum mycotoxinovorans. The sequence continues at coordinate 2,194,943 of CP053624.1, read as the reverse complement.
CTTTCCTTACCGTCCGTCCCAGCCGCCGACGGCCACGACGCGTGAGTCACAGGAGACAGCGACGGAGCCGTTCCCGATTTGTTTTGTCGAGTAAGAACTGAGAGTGCGTTCGTTGACGTTGTTCGAGAGAACCTGGCGTGTTAGAACGTCATTGTGTCACTACCAGTCGCGGTACACACGTCATGTCGATGAATGACAGGGTACAGGGTTACGACGGAAAGAGAAGATCTCATAGATAACAGAACAAAAGTGCACGCCACAGCCCATCGCACCTCAGCGACCTCACATCTCCCCGCCTATCCTCAACTCACCGATTCCAAGTCGACGCGTACGACAAGATGGTCGGCCGAAACGGTGAACGCGCGCGTAAACCCTTTGTCGACCGCCATGGCCATGACTTGCAATCAGTCCCCCTGCAAGCTCTTGTGTTGAACGCACCAGCCTCATTGTGGCATTTTCCTTCCCAGAGACGCGTCCACGTTCTGTCGGCACTCTTGCGCGCGTCCCACTCGGTACGGATCGCACCAAGGGGGCAGGACCACACCTCGGCCCGCCCGTCCTCGTACCCTGCCACCAGCACTGCGCTGTCCCTGTCCCCGCGCACAGCGACGTGCACAGCCATGACCAGTCCCGAGCGCGTACCGCCCGGTTTCCGGGGTGTGTAGTTCACAGCGGCGTGGATGCGCACCAGAGAGGGAACGAGGTAGATGTCGATCTGGGGCCGGTCAGAGACTCGGGACTAGCCTAGTGGATGTTTGGCACGCACGAGCTCAGAGTCCGCGAGGTTTGGAAGCGCGAGAATCCCCTCCTTCTCTCCTTTCTCCTGCCCTTGTTCCCCGCTTGCACTCGGTATCGGCGCCAGCGCAAACTTGCAGAAATTGAGCGAGTTGGAATCCAGCTCCCGAGCGACTTTGGGCTCCGCCGCTCCTCCGCCCCTCTGCAGGCGCTCGTAAAACTTGACCTTGTTATCCCTCCCCTGTCTGCTCATTCATCAGTCTCAGTTTCATTCTTTACAACAGATTAAAAACGCACGAGACAATGCCCCCCGCCCACTCGCCGACACCCAGTACGCCGCCCTCATGCGCCTTCCAGGACGCGGCGACTCGCCGGCTCGCCAGGTCCGTTACCGCGACGACGCCGTCCTGGTCCCCTGAGAGCAGGTGCGTGTTTCCCCCCGCGAATGCAATGCTGGAGAGCGGGGCCTGGTGTGCGCGCAGGATGTGGAACGGTGTCGGTGGTGGTGTCATGCTCGAGACGGAGGATCGGGATGGTGGAGGGGGGACGGAGGATGCAAGGAGCTCGGCTGGACTGGACTGGAGTGATTGACTGAAAGGCTGGGAGGAAAAAAACCGATGATGCATGTGAGTGGAGGCCATATTATACACCATGACGACGTTCAGAAAGAAAAGTGGAGGTGTATCAACGGATCAGCGGAATCAAATTGCCACGAGGCCAGATGGCAAACATGGCATTCCACCAGCCACCATGCGTACTGTGCACCGTACCACCGTACCACCGTCCAGGCATATAGCACACATGCAGGCCATGCAAGCCAGTCGCTTCTCTTTGGTGGGTCTAGACCCCCCCAGCCAACCTACTTTTCCCTTGCAGCCCTTGCAATTTATCCCTGGCATTGTCTGTCTCTTTAGAAGTCTGAGCATGGCTGGCAATGGATGATGATTACTGGCTGACTCTAGCCTCATATGTCTGAAAAGTTTCAACGTGCACGTTCTCACTATTCTCTCCTGTCTCGAGCGCTCAAGCACTCTCTTTTAATTCTTCTTGACTTACTGGACGTCTCCCATTCGCCAAGAATGGGCATGAAGATTAAAGAGGACCAAAAAAGGTATCTGCGTGTATGGAGCCCCGGATATCCTTGCAAGCCAACCTTCCTCGAGAGCTCCCAGCCATGATTCGGAGCTCTGCTGGTTTGACGGCCACGGGCCACGGGGAGGGCTACCGAAGAGGGGAGCGCATGTACAGTATGGTGGGGCCGGAGCTACTACCACGGCTCTTGATTCACACTCCTCCCTCCCACATGCTACCATGACCCGCAAATTCAAAAAAATATTGGGCACACGGAAACCTAACCGCAGATGCTGGTGCAGATGCAGATGTCATGTCATGAGATCATGGGATCCACACTCTCCACACTCATCTTCTAACTACATCACTCAATACTCACTCGTCGTCGCCATCGTCGCCGCAATGTCGTCGCCCAACTCGGCCCTCGGCGGCGGGTTCACGCCGTACCCTGTGAACACGACGCTCGGGTACACGCGCACGCGCGCCCGATCGCGATCGCCCGCCCCGCGCGGCCGAGCCGCGGCAGGCACATCCGTCGCTGGCGGAGTCAGCATCGTGTTGTTTGGGAGTACCTCCAACTTGCCGACAGCGGCAGAGGATAATAATGCAGCACATGTGCCGTTTGGAGGGTTCCAGCGGCACCGGATGCGGCATGGTCTTTCGTTCGACCAGGTCAAGACGATGGGGTGAGTCACCTTGGCTGCGCTTGGAGGTGTTGGTGGCCGGTCGGCTGCTGCTGACCTGGTTGCAGAATCATCTCGTCGCATGAGCGGTCTGTCGAGGACTTTGCCAATATCGATGTGTGTGACATTGCGATCAAGTCTCGACCAAAGAAGGTGCGTATTGAATGGCGTGGTGTGCAGAGCGGTTCTCTGAGGTTGTGTGGTTCGACGTTTGTCTCCGGCCGTTCTTGCGCCTGTGAGATGGGCGAGACGTTGGGCAATGGCATTGCTCTCAGATCCGAGAACCCCCTCCACACTGGCCTGACCGACTCATACCAGGCTAGGCGCAATGTGCTATGTGACGTTTGGGGCTGACAGCTTCTCCAGGTCCGACCATACTACGAAAACATGGCTGTAATTCAGGAACACTACGAGGAAGTCGACCAGCTGCTTGCGGGCGAGCTCCCGTCGATTATCGCGAGCACGTTTGCGTTCCCTCCGCAAATGTACACTCGGAGCTATACTGCTCTCGATGAATACGAGCACGACCATGCGGAAAGACACGCCACGGACGTGCACAGTGCGTGGAACGTCCGCCCCCGCCGCGCTACCGCCGAGAACGGCGAGGAGGCCACAGAGCTCACGCCCCTGATGATCGCCGAGCGCGAGGCCGCGCGGGACAGGATCGCAAAGCTCGCTCTTAACGGTGAGTGCTTTGTGACGCTGACGAGTTCTTTCTCACGCTCAGTGAACACGATCGTCAACGTCCTCCTCGTGGGCGCCAAGGGCCTGGCGGTGTGGTACTCGTCGTCCATGTCGTTGGCGGCGAGTCTGGTCGAATCGGCGCTCGACCTCTTGTCGACGTTTATCATCCTCGGCACGTCTTGGGCTATCGGTGTGCCTACTGACCGGCATCTTGTAAGGGTCATTGCGTCTTATGGTTTGCTGATGGCAGTATCCCGCCGGCAAGCGGCGCTTTGAGCCTCTTGGAGTGGTACGTCGCTGAGCGCGGTGATAACCATGCTTACACCACAGCTCATCTTCTCGGTGGTCATGATTGCGTCCTTTGTCCAGGTATTCATCGAGTCGGCACAGCGTGCCTTTTTCCGCGGCGAGCCCGAGGTTGTCGAGCTGAGCGGAATGGGCATGGCAGTGATGCTGGCGACGATTGGCGTAAAGGGTGTCCTGTGAGTGTCTGAGTGTCTGTCGTACGTTGTGGTCGAGTTGCTGACACAGCAAAGCTGGGTATGGTGCTCCAACATTCCGTCCTCGGGCGTCCAGGCTCTCGCGCAGGATGCCGAGAACGACGTGATTTTCAACCTCATGTCCCTCGCCTTCCCGTGGATCGGGCACAAGCTCGGCTGGGCGCTCCTTGACCCGCTGGGCGGCATGGTCCTTTCGCTGTACATTATCATCGAGTGGATCAAGACGCTGCTGCAGAACTTTGCCAACTGTAAGTAACAGTGGCCCTCGTCTTAACTCGTAGTCTGCCGCTTACTCACTCGTTCTTCAGTGTCGGGACGCGGCGCATCTCCAGACCAATACACGCGCGTGCTGTACCTCGTGTCCCGCTTCAACCCTGTCATTTCCATCGCCGACGTCGAATGCTACCACATTGGGTGCGTGCAGAGTTGCTGTTCAATAATCTGACAAGGACAGAGACGACCTCATTGTCGAGGTCGATGTCATTCTGCCAAACACGTCGCTGCACTTTGCGCATGATGTCGGGGAGACGATCCAGTGAGTAGAACTTACCTTGAGCGGCAACTGACGCACGCAGGGTCATGCTTGAGCAGTGCGTGCACGAGATCACGAGATGAGCTCGGAAAGTATGTGGGAAGCGGTGCTAACATTGCAGTCTCGACGGTGTGGTTCGCGCCTATGTCCAGTACGTCCCTCATATGAGTATGTAGTGGTCCACGCTAACGCGCAGCACCGACTATACGTCCAAGAATCCGTGCGTCTGCCCCACCTCGTCCTCCTTCCTCCTTCCTCCTTCCTCCTTCCTCCTTCCTCCTTCCTCCTTCCTCCTTCCTCCTTCCTCCTTCCTCCTTCCTCCTTCCTCCGTCCCACGCGATACTACCACTAACCCACAATGCAGGCCGCAACACACCGCACGTACACGGCAGCAGCAATCCAACCCCGTCCTGGTACGCACCTCGCCCGACGCGAGCGAGCCCAGCTCCCCAACAGTATTCGCGGGTTCCGCGACGCCCACGGCGGCCAACCCCCTCGGCAACCCTGCGCGCGCCGTCCAGGCGCCCCGGGTGATCGCAGAGTCGCCCGAGAGTTAGACGGAGATGACGCGACGCGACGTGTTGTTTGTGATCCTCTGAGCTCTGACCTTGGTCTCCTACCTCTGGTCTCTGGTATCCTGTCCTTGGGTTAGGTTCCCCAGTTTGGGCTCGTGATGGCCTCTTTTTTTCTTAATGCACCGATTGGGTATAGGCGCAGAGAGATGACAAGGCTCGCATCCAGGAGCCAGGAAGAGGGCATTGGGCATGGTGTTTGCGGATGCGCGCTGACTGAACTCGAGCTCGGGCGAAGTTCTGGCTCCGGCCCTGGCGTCCCCGTGATGCTGACACCATCCTCACCGTTCACGACGACTCGAGTAAGGGCCGTCAGCGCCCCCGAATTCGAGGTCGAAAACCATGCCGAGGTCGAACCCGTGAAGGCGATCAGCGTTGATGTAGACGTCGAGGAGACTGACACCAGGGGATCGATGCCCTGTATCTTCTCTAGCACTATAGCATAGCACTGACGTGCGCCCTGCCCTGCCCTCCATTACTCACGGGATGCACCCACCACTCAATGGCTCATGAATCGGGGCCCAGGCTCACTGCAACCACATGCGCACCCCACATCCATGATCGATGACCACATGCCAGGGACGCTGAGTTCCATGATCCCGCGACATTGACAACACGCCCGACAAGGCGAGTACGCAAGGCCGACACCCAGCTCACAGCTCACAGCTCACAGCTCACAGCTCACAGCTCACAGCTCACAGCTCACAGCTCACAGCGAGCGCCCACCGCGGCCGCCCAGACTTTCGAGAAAACATCCGGGCGGGGATCCTTTGCCTCCTCCAACCTCCTTGCTCCCGACGACGACGCCGGATCTCGATGCGCAAGGGGACGAAAGATGAACGGCCTGCGGCCTGGCGGCTTAGCGGTGTTCGCGTCCTCGGGTGCTCGGGCCGTCTATGCCGCTGGTATGTCTCTGATGGGACGCGATCGAGGGTCGCGCAACAGAAACAACAAACACCTCCAGATTGCACAGGGGGGGGGGATGAGAATATGAGCACCGAACGAACACACAGCAAGATTCGAAAAACAAGAGGAAGGAAGGCCTATGGTGGCCGGGTGGAAAAAACTGTCCCCAGACGCACCGAGCGATCGAGCGAAAGCTAGCGGAAGCAGTGGGACGCGACGCGGATGAGCAGATGGCGACCGAGATTCGAGCAGCCGATTGCATCCCAACGACCATCAAACATCAAATAGCAAACAGCCAGCAGCAAACAGCAAACAGAAAGCACCAAAGGCAACCAACCCACCGGCCAACCGGCCCAACGGCACGCGCTATGCCTTAACCTGTGGCATTGTGCGGTCTCAAGCTCCCAGCCCCCAGCAACTCAACTGGGGACTGTCACCCCAAATCCCGTGATCCAAGACTCGTTGAGCGCGTTGAGCGCCGACGCCCATGTGGGGTGCTGTACTGTATGTACGCGTGTACGCGTGTTTGGTTGGTTGAGTGCACTGTCTGTGTGGCAGACAGGGCGTACGGGATGCCAGACACTCTGACCGCCATGCTACGGTGCTTGTGGCTCCATACCAAGTGGCTGTATAGACATTTAGATGTGTACAGGATGCAGGATGTAGAATGGAGATGTAAGATGTGGATCATGGAATGTGGAATGTGGAAAAACAACAGGACGCGCGTGGCGGTCCGAGCACCTCCCGTTCCTAGCTCCCTACAGCGCTGCAGCGTTGCAGCCCGGCCATATGGCCATGGCGTATCGACTTGAGATCTCGAGATCTTCCGCACCCCCTTGAGCAAGGGGGATGCGGAGAGAGGTGGTCCGAGCGCAGGACGCGTCCGGCGCCGGCGCCGTGTTTACTCTTATCCACAAATCTACATACAGTACCTGCTCGCGCTGCACACTCGACCACCGTGCCTGTCTTTTGTTTATTTTCGCACTTTGTCCTTCATTTGTCGATAATCGTTGATTGGGGTGGATCGGGGTGGTCCGAGCGCATGCCATCAGATGATTCGACAACCAACACGCTGGGCGCCCCGGCGTCTTTGTCTCTCACTCGCCCCACCATCAGCCGGCCAACCGACCCACCACGACACTACACGCCCACACTTGTACACTCGACGCCACTGTCGACGCACACTCTTGAGGCCCTCCCTCACATGCTATCAACACAAGCGGGGACGCAGCAATTTTTCTCCACTAATCACCGGCACTGTACACGATGTCGAGGCGCGGGAGGCTACAGATAGATAATGTCCGAGGCAAGGATCAACAGCGCGAAGGGAAGTGAAGCGCGAGCAGATCGGATCACTGGAAACGGAGCTAGCGCGCGGAACTGGAACTGGAAACGCGTGCAATGCCAGATTAACAGATTGACGCCAGACGCCAGACGTCCAAAGGACCTTCCCGACGAAAGGACCCCCTTCCTCTTCCTCTTTCCCAAAGTGGCCCAAGAAGCAAATGTTGAGGTCAACCTCCTCATCCTGCATACCTGCATTCTTCATCCCATTCGCACCCGTGCACGCGCACACCTCACCCAAAACACACACCCAAACATCCACACATCCAACACGCCGCACGCCGCCCCCCTGCAGCTTGCAGCTGGCAGCGTCCAGGCCCTGTAGCCTGTAGGTCGCCCGACACCGGTCATGAAGCCTGATGCATGATGCATGATGCATGATGGGTCACGGGTGACGGGTCATCAGCAGCAGCCGCGTTCTTAGTCCCATTTTTGTTCTGCAGACGCTCATTCCCCTCGTCATCAACACCACGCTCACCACCATTCTTCCCTTGACCTTGACTCTTGATTTTGACTTTGACTCTCTCTCTCCCAACGTCAATACCCCTCCTCCATACCCCCCTTCCCCACACCCACACCCCCCACCACAAGCCTCCGTCAGCTTCTCCTCGCAGCACCTCTAGCACCTCTTGACGCTGTCCCCTGGGCTCTATACGCACTTTTATACCCAGTTGCACGCCCAGTTTCTGAAGACGCGGCACATTTTGTACACCATCAACAGCAGCAAGCCCCGCTTACCTTTTAACCACCCACCTCAGCACATAGTCTCTTCAAAACACCTCAGCCCCTACCGCAACCGCAAGCTCTCCCACAGCCCCAAGAGCAAGCACAAGCACACCTCCTCCCTCCTCCGCCGTTATCGGCCCTCCTCCCGTTTATGCCATACCTCCTCAAACGCCTGGGCGTCGCCAAACAGCTCAAAGAGGCAGATATGACGGCCGGGCGTGAGCGTGAACCCCACCGCCAGCACCAGCGTGACCTCGGCGGTGACGACTTGAGCGCCAACATGCGAAACCACCCTACTTTGTACCCCAACGCCACCCCGGACCCCAACCCCGACCCCGACCAGTACTGTACTATCTCGGTGGGCGGCCTGGACGCGACTGCAGACAGCAGTTTTGATCTGGATTCCGAGCGCGACCAAGCCCAGCATGGTCACAGTGCTGCGTCCCTCGCCAACTCTGGCTCTAACACTGGCTCTGATCCTGGTTCTGAATCGCAGTGCTACTCGTCTGCCGACTCGTCTGAAGGCTGCAAAATCTCCGGCTCAAAGGGTCAGAACACCAGCCTGCGTGCTATGGTGTCTCGCCGCCTGCTACACCGCCAAGACATGCAAGACACGAGCGACCGGGCTCTTATCAGCCATGAGACATCATTTAGTGCGGTGTTTGCAGACTCGCCGTTCCTGGAACAACAACATGAGACGCATGTTGTAAAGCAGCAAGAGCGACAGTCCCGCCCGATGGATCAGCAGCAGCAGCAGGGTCAGCCTCAGCGCCATCATCACCAGCAACAGCAAGAGCAACAGTCGCAGACGCAGTCGCGGTCCCAGTCGCAGTGGCAACAAGCACAACAAGACTACAGCAGCCAGGATCCACTGGTCCCAAACCAAAATCGCAGCGAGCGTGACGGTCACGACTATAACAATCGTCACGTCCACAACGCCACATCCACGCCTCGGCGCGACCCTCACAAAGGCGACCCTGCGGGCGTCCCCGTCCCCGTCCTAGTCCCTCACACCAAACACTCGAACAAGTCGAACAAGTCGAACAAGTCGAACAAGTCGAACAAGTCGAACAAGTCGAACAAGTCGAACAAGTCGAACAAGTCGAACAAGTCGAACAAGTCGAACAACAAACACTACATCAACAAACATCTTCCTCTCATCCCTTCCATGCTTTCTATCCCTTTTGTACCTTCTATCCCTTCTATCCCTTCTAGCCCTGCCCCTAGCGTTTCTCCCACACCTCAAGAGGCGGCACTTGCGCTCCCTCCCCTCCCGACAACTATAAACCAACACCACCACCAGCATCACCATTACGCTAATAACACTATCCGCCCTACCTACGCTCCAGCCCAGGCTCCAGCCCAGGCTCCAGCCCAGGCTCCCCTTCAGGTTCACTCAAAGTCCCAGGCTCAGCCTCAGTCTCAGGTCCAGGTTCAGGCTCTGGGACAGGCTCCTGCTCCTGCTCTCACAGCTGCTCCTACTCCTACTCCAGCTTCAACCCAATCTCAATCTCGTAACATTAACATTAACATTGATTCCAACACCTCATATTCTCGCCGACACCAGACTGTCAACTTGAACCACCACGATCCCTCCACGTTCATGTACGACGAGTCGTTCCCCGAGGTGGACGGCTACGGTTACGGGGTCGGGGGCTTCGGCTATGGCATCTCCGACGCGGACGGGCTCTCGCCCACCCCCGACCACAGCCACTACCACCAGCCGTATCTTCACCACCAGCCTGAGCGATTCCTTGATGAGACACTCGGTGACCCCTGCCGCGACCCGTCGGACGATGAGCACGTCATGGAGAACTCGTACGGAGACATCGCCGACACAAGTCTCTTGAGCTCCCACACCACCCACACCACCACCAGCCGCCGCACCCAGGCTACGACACCCACGACCCCGGACTTTTCGCAGGAACTCACCCCTGCAGAGTTTGCAAAGTTTATCGCAAAGGACAGCGCCCTCAGCGTCAACAGCAAACGAAAGGCAGCAGCAGCAGCCAATGCCGTCGCCGCCGACAGCGACCCGCAGTACACCAAGTTTGTCAATGCCATGTCGGGGATCTACAACCTTACGGACGAGCAACTCGAGGCCCGCTTCTTGTTTGAGCGAGAGATTGGGTTCGGAAACTGGGGGAGCGTGTGGCAGTGTCGGCTGCGTAACGCGTCCCGCTCGTCTCCCGGCAGTCGTCTCGGACGCGCGGCAGCGATGAATGGCGGTGTGGGCGCCGAGGGTCGTGTCGCTGTCAAACTTGCTCATCGCGGAAAAGAGGCAGTGAGTATCGAAGACGAGGTCGGAGAGGAGAGTGACAGGTGAAAGGGTGACGAGTGACATGGTGACAGGAGGAGTCGGACTCTAGGGTGCAGTGTGTCAATTAATTGCGAGCGTGTCCATTGTGTCACTGCGCAATAACACTACCACCAAAAAAAAAGAAAGGAAGCCGCGAGAAAGAGAGAAAAGAAATCACGCACCTGAGGAGTCCTCATCCAGAGCCCCGAGCCCCCGAGCCTGGGTGGCAAGGCGGTGGCGGTGAAACGGTGGGGAGAGGGGCAGGGTGGACATTGACAATTCAACCCATGACCTTTTGATGTTTTATATGTTTTAGGGTTCACAACATTGCGGGTTCTCATGAAATGAAATAAAACTGACACAGTCTTCCACAGGCAAACACCCAGCGCGTTCATGCACTCTGGCACGAGATGAAGATTATCCGCAGTCTGCGACATGACACACACCCCAGCATTATCGAGTTTGAAGCGTTTGTCATCACGCCAGGCTATGCACTGTGAGTTACGACAGCGAGGGGTGGTGTTTTGTCTCCAAGCTGTTTCTGACATGTCAAGCATTGTCATGCCGTTCCTCTCCCACTTGATCGAGTGCAAAATCTCGGTGCAGCGCGCCCGTCCGTACTTTCGTGCTCTCGCCAGTGCGGTGGGGTACCTCCACGAGCGCGGCATTACCCACAATGACATCAAGCCCGCCAACATTGTCATGAACTACAACGACGTGCCTGTTCTCGTCGACTTTGGGTTTGCAAAGAAGCATGAACTCGGCTCGTCGGGCCGCTTCCTCAGCACCGTCCAGATGGGTACCCCTGAGGTAAGGCATGCATGCAGGCACATGGAAACGCTGACAGTAGTACCTCGACCCCCAACGCGTCGTTGGTCAGCCACATGATGAGCGGGCCTCGGACGTGTGGTCCCTTGGTGTAAGTCGCTGCCTCACAATCGCGGCTGATTTCAGGTCACATTCTACGAGATTCTCATCGGCCGGACGCCGTTTGAAAAGGACGAGCAGGAGGTGTTTGCGGATGAAGATCTTCCAGAGTATTGGCACCGCACGCGTGCAGGCCACTGGCTGGGCGAGTGGGAGATGCCTCCTAGTGAGTGGAGTGGACAATGCGAATCCAAGTGTGGCACTGACACTGAACAGAAATGGAGTCACTCCTTCGATACATGATCTGCCCTGACCCCATCCACCGCATCACCGCCCTGCAGGCGTACCACCACCCGGCCCTCCAACCGTCCAAGGAGTCTCTAAACCCTGGCACACCGAACTTTGTCCGCGAGGCATGCCAGTACGAGCCCGACGCCGAGACTGCCGACGCGTACGAGGACGTCGTCCGCGCCCGCAAGCTCAAGAATGTCAAGAGCGAAATTGGCGTGCGCAAGAAGAAGCGCAACGACCGCGAAGTCACTCCGCTCGGCGAGAGTATTAAGCAGCACACGTCGGCACATGAGCTGCGCCGTGTCGCCACCCCGACCCAGCATCTGAAGAAATCAAAATCCAAAAAGAAGATCGCTCACAAGCGCGTGACTGAGATGAGTGCGTGCATTGAAAAAGCCATTGCTGATATCAGAAGAGAACAAGGCACCACGGGTGTCCGAGTCCGAGGCGGTGCACCGTCCTGCGTCCGCAGCTGCGCTGCTCATCACTGTGCCCGACAAGCCACCCATGAAGCGTTCGTCCGAGCACCGCGGTCTCGGTGCAAACACCACCTTTGGGGACTTGCAAGCGTCCCCCACGCCTGCCAAGTCGCGCGAGGAGGCAATGCTCCGCACGATGCGCCACCTCGAAGGCAACAAGGCGATGGCAGATGCTAGAGAGGCCGAACGCTCATTTGAATCCCAGCGTGAGGTGATTCCCCAAAAGTCGTTCGAAGGGGCCAGAAGCCGCGAGGAAGCTGTTCTCCGTGCGCTCAAGTCGTTGGAAGGCAAGAAAGAGAACAAGGAGCAGGCCAAGCCGTTTGCGACCGTTCCGCTCCGCATGTCCCGCCCACACACGATGGACGCGATCGAGGTACTGGACAAGCCGTCAGAGCTTCGCCGTTCGGCTGCCAGCGACAACCTTGCCCTAGAGTCGAGCACGCCATGCATGCCACTCACGCCACGCACGCCACACACGCCGTGCACACCAACGCGTCTTGGATCCACTGCCCCCATGCTGGACGTCAACATCTCCACCGGAACCATCTTCCCTCCATCGCTGCGCCCCGGCCCTGGCTCGCACCAGGGCAGCCCGCTGCGCGGCCACGGCACCACCCTCGCACCCGAGAGCTCACCGGCGCGCCGAGCCAAACAGTCTACGGCCCCGAGCGGCGTGGGCCAGAAGGAAGACAACCTTGACCGCCTGGCCGAGTGGGCCAAGACCATTGAGCGTGAGTACACTGAATCAATGTCATTAGCTGACAGTGGCAACAGAATACGTCGAGGCTGCACGCAGGGCCCGTGCAGAAGGACGCCCCGAGCCCGCCATGCCGCCAATGCTCGAGGAGCACTTTGGCACAATGCAGCTGCGCCCCATGTCGCCTGTCGCCGCGGCCCTCGGACAGGTTGCCCAAGCCGAGTTTGGCGCCAAGGAGGGCGATAAGCTCGACAAGGTGCCCGAGCGCGCATCACGGCAGCGCCCCGCGGTCTCCACTCTTTTCCGGCGCGAGGAGAAGGACAAGACGGAGAAAACGGACAAGACGGACAAGGCAGAGAAGACCGAGAAGACGGACAAGCCCCAAGGCTTGAGGCGCATGGTGGCACGTATCCCGTCCCGCAAGTCCGAATCCCAGCTCTCTTCCATTTCGCCACCCAGCACGCTCGTGAACCGGAGCCAGGACGAGGTCGAGACGCTCCGCGAAACCCGCAGCGGCAGTGACTTCCGCAGCTCGTGGCGCCGCTCACACACTTCGAGCAACCTTCTCTCCCCGCCTGTCAACTTCACTACGCTTGCACCGCCAGCCGAGGGCGGCGGAGGGCGCATGCCCAAGCCGTCGTCCATGGTTTCTCTGCGTGAGAAAGCGCGCGCCCTCCTCGGCCACCAGGATAAAGACTTGCACAGGCACCCCGACAAGGACCAGGAGAAGGTGGTCTCCAGGACGTCCCAGACACTCCCGCGTAGTACCAAGTCGGCCGAGCTGCTCCGCGAGCGAGAAAGCAGGCCCAACACGCCAGCCGCACAGTCCGTGTTCAAGGAGCGCAAGGGCCTGTTCAACCTGTTCAAGCGCCGGCTGTGAGGGTGCGGTTTGCAATCTGGAGGACCAGACGATATGAGACGAACAACGAACAACGAGACGAAAAAACAAAACAACCACCCAGGCAGTGGATATTGATGGACACCATACATGCCGTACCTTCCACCACAGCGTTGCGATGACGACAACCACCAGACGGCCCGACAACCATCGACATGTCCATTACACTATTGCGATACCCGTTGTGCATCATTGCTACCTCCCCGACGACACACGCACCCTCGTGTCCGAAACGACACTTCCCACGTGACACCACCCAATCCTTATACTCCCCAAGCCCCACGCCGCTGAGTCACGCCCACGCCCCACACCCTACGCCCTACGCTCTACACTCCCACGCCAAACGCCTCCACGCCCACGCCCACCACTAATGCCCTGTACCCACTACGGTCCACGTTGTATGAGACCGCCCACCGGCCCACCCATTGATCGAATCACACCATCACATTTCATCCACCACAGCCCCGCGCCTCCGCGTTACCTTGCCTTTGCCCTTACACTGTCCATTGCCCATTGCCCATTACCCATTTTGTCCATTGCCCATTGCCCAAAGCTCATTGCCCGTTGTCCATTGCTTTTCCTTCATTTGCCCTATTCCATGCAGATATCGTTACCATTTGGCTTCGCGATCCTCCCTTGAGTCGTAGATTCCGTAGGACACTGTGGATATGGACTGTAGATATGCTACTGCGACCGTGTTGCAGCAAGCATGCACTGATTTGCACTGATCTCGGCTTTGTTAAATTAAAGGGCTCGCTCGATCTCGTTAGCTGCCAGTTTGCTGCGCACACATGGCACAGATACCTTACGAGCTCGATCTCGATTGACCGAGCAGAGCACATGTTCTGATCGAGATGAAGGTGAACTCTGCCAGACACTTGCACACGTCCCCCAATAGCCAAGGCGAGGACCCAAGGTCCCGCCCGGTCCCCGGTCGCCGTCCTCTGGTCCTTGTTCACGGCAGTCACTGTGGCCGGTATCGCGTGCTGCTGTACCTCTTAGTGGCCAGTCGTGCAGCAATCTCCGGTCTTCATTCTCGGCCTCAGCGAGACACGCGGACCGCCTCTGCCGCGGACCGACCCCCGAGGGAGGGGGAGGTGGGGGGAAGGAGACGGCGGGTGCACGTAGAAGGCACATTATTCGGCGTGAAGGCAGGCAGGGGTAGGCCGTGGTGAGCATCTTGAATGGCACAATGAACTGGGTACCAAGTATCCCGTCCAGTCCCCTCTCCTGGTGTACAATGCCACACCACTGATCTCTGACATTGCCATTGATCTCACTTGTTTTCTTTGAGCCTACCTGAATATGTCATGATTAAGCAACCACTTGTACTTGTACTTGTACTTGTACTTGTACTTGTACTTGTACTTGTACTTGTACTTGTACGGAATCGTCCCAGTGCTAAGCGATCCTTGGTAACAGGTGAACTGTGCCAGGAAGCTGAGCATCCTGTAAGAGGGGCCAGTGGCAGTTTTGGTGTTTGGAGCCTTTACCACCTCGAAGGGAGAGATGCCATGGTACTTCTGTGCCAGAGGAACGACGCTCAGTAGTAGGCACTCGTCACCTGCGGAAGCGGCTCGGGATACTTGATTGTGCGTTGACATGAGAGTCCGTAGCGTTTAGCGCTGTCTCTGCTGTCTCTGCCCCGTGGGTTAGCATTTCCCGCGCCATTCCCCTCCTGTCCCAGCGGTCCTGATGGCGTAGAATGTATCTGAACCAAAATGTGCGGTCTCTGTGCCTCTGGTCTGCGTGTTGTCTCCTGCTTGGACTCGTCCCCTCCTTGTACGGCTTCCCCTGCTTGGACGCAGAGGCTCCTCCCTAACACTGAGATATTTATGTTTGGCAGCTATGGATCATTCATGGTTCACACTCCACTGCCAGACCTACACCACTTCAAAGTGCAGATGCACGCTGAAGCTCTGATTGATCTTCTGCAGCTCTTCATTCGGCACATCCTGCTCAGTCTTCTCAGTCTGCTCAGTCTCCTCCAGTCCGAGATGCAACAATAGTCCAAGTGCACAACAGGTTCATTTTGATGTGGAGTCACGACACCAGGCCTCTATCGAAAGAATAGTAGAAGTACTTCGAGCTACCGTCGACTCCGGGAAGACGGTCACGCACTGCGTGCAGAGCAGAATACAGGTCTATCACGGCTAGCGTGCCAAACCTCCAGTGTATCCGCTCTGAATCTCTGCTATTTTACACATCGAGCACAGCTCGGAAAACAATGGTGGAGAGATAAAGGGAGTAAAAAGGTGTCGACCGGTCTACGGTCTGTGATTGTTTTTGACGGTTTGAAAAGAAATCAGGCGGCTAGCGCGAGATTTTTCGGGGTCGAGATGTGCTTGATGCTCTATACGAAGGAAGCTGTTTTTGAAAAACCGTGCTGTGGTTGTTGGCGTCTACGAGCAGGTGATGGAACCCGAGCCCGAGACGGAGCATGCGTTGTCACAGTGGCCAGTGGTGACCCACTCGAGGCCGTTGGCGCCGTACGAGCAGACCTGGATGGCGGCACCCTCGCACGACCACTTGCCAAACTGGCAGGTAGTGCCAGAAGCCTCCTGGGCGTCCTTGGAGGCCTCGGGAATGGCGGCACCAGCGGCGGTAGGCTCGGCGGCGGCGGCGGGCGAGGCGATGAGGACACCGTTGCCGAGCGAGCTGGTGGCGGGGGTGGCGACCGACTCGGGGGCGACAGAAGAAGACGACCACCAAGCGTTGGAGCCACGGACCGAGTACGACGAGGTCTGGGCGGGGGCAGGGGTAGACGACGAGGTGGACGACGAGGTGGACGACGCAGCGGGAGTCTCAGCGGCAGGGGTCTCCTGAGTCGTGGAAGTAGGAGCGACGACGACAGAGGAAGACGAGGCGGCGGGGGCAATGGGGGTCGCCGAGGAAGCAGCGGCCGACGAGGCAGCGGCGGACGAGGCGGCGGCGGACGAGGCGGCGGCGGCGGTAGCGGCGGGCGAGCCGTTGGAGGCGTCACCCGAGGGCGAGACCGAGTTGTCGAGAATCTTCACGGTGAGACCGGTAGGGTTGTTGCCGCTGCAGGTTCCACCCTTGATGGCGGCGAAGGCCTTGGCGGAGACGTCGATAATGTCCGAGGTCGTGCAAGCCTGGCACGCGTCAAAGAGGACGAAGGGTCCCTCGTCAATGGTGATCTCGTTGCCGCTGGCGTCGAAGATCTGGACCTCCTTGCCGCACCACTTGGAGGGGTCGTTCGAGAGCATGTTGTAGTTCATGGCGACGATGCGGTTGGTGTCGAGCGAGTTGAGGGTCCATTCGGTGTTGGTGCCCTGGCAGTAGGTGACGCCAGCGTTGATGCCAGAGGTAACAGCCCAGTTGGCCGGAACAGGGCCGCCGTTCGCGACGGAGCACACGTCGGTTTGGGTGTCAAGGTCGTAGTAGCTGTTGCGTGTTAGGAGTCTGTCTCATTGCAAAGAGCGGTGCGACGACGCATCGATAGGACAGGAGGCAAGCTCGAAATGGAATTACAGTTGCGGCACCGGATTAAATGGCCTCTCCCTGCCGAAGCCAGTGCCTGTGCAGTGCCGGAGTAAGAGCCAATTCCGCATGCCACATACCACAATGAAACATTCGCGCTTCATTGTCTCTCCACACACCGCTGTATGCGTTTCAAGAAACGCCTCGTGCGCGATGTGTACCGATTTGGACCAGTACAATGGAACACAACGGAAAAGGAATACTCACAAGGTGGCCTTGTAGTTGGTGCCGGTGAAGAGGACGTCCTGGGCCTGGGCAAGGCCAGCGAGGATGAGGATGGCAGTGGAAGCGGTGGAGAACATTGTGAAGAAGATGAGAGTTGGTGCGAGTTCGGGGGTAGTAGTGATCGAGGTGGTGGATCAACGAGAGTGGGTTCTCAACGACAGTGAAGGACAGGTGTAAACTGGTCTACAGTATACAAGTGGTAGTTGGCAGTGGCCGTGGTGGTGTTTGTCTTTTCTGATTTTACGGACGAGGGGTTCAGAAAGGAACGACGAGGGGGGGAGCTATATATGATTTCTCAACGAGTGTGGACCGTTGGTGTGAGAGAATGTGGGAGAGCAGGGGAAACGCTGCGAAAGATGAGAGTATCGCGCCTGGCGATGTAATGGTGGTGGTGTGAAGAGAGAGGAAAATGTGAATGAATGAGAAAGAGAGAGAAGAGAATGGAACAGAGAGTATCCATGAAAAAAGAGGTGGTGAGGGGGGTGAGGGGGAGGACGGGCACTAAACTGGGCTCTGAGAGAGTGGGACAGAGGGAGGACGGACGCCGCACCTCGAAGCGCTCGACCCGCTCGACCGCTTAGAACGGGGGTTGTGGCCTCGGATTTCTTTCCTATTCATTAGACACACACACATTTTCTTACTTCTGTCTGGGACCTCGACCTAGGACCTAGGACCTAGTGCCTCGGATCCTCGGAAGTCTCGGTCACTTTTGGGACTGCATGCCTCTGGGGCGCGCTGGGGCGATGGGCACAGCGTCTCTGAGAACCAGTGCCCGTACCAGTGTTTGGAGAGGGCTGTGTCCAGACACACATCTCTGATCTTGGAACCTTGATTTGCATACTGTACATTTTTTTTCGTACACTATAGTGTATACGGTTATTTCTGACACCTCTCCCCTGTCCATCCTGTACACTCCAAAAAAAATTCCTGTACCCATCGTGTGGGTCTTGTAGGCTGTGGTTGATTCAATGTCTCCGTTGGTGGCGTCAAGTTTCGTTTTCAGTGCCCTCTCTCTCTCCGGCCTCCTTCCTGTGCGTGTGTGTGTGATGTAAACCACCTGTCCTAAATTTGGCCATGGATTTACAATGCCTCGGGGCTTTTGGCAGATCCCCCGGTTCTGTGCGCCTGTGGGCCTGTGCAATCTCCTCCCCTCCGGCCTCCCCCCTCCCCCTCAGTTTTGTTCTTGGATTGATCCTTTGCACGCCATGTTTACAGTTGGAGCCCTCTTTGACACTGACACGCCCACCGCCTCCCCCTTTCTTCCTGACGCCGCCTCTCTGCACCAGTGTCCTTTCATTTTCTGCATTCCATCCATATTCTTGGAGAGCCCGTAAATTTAAATTTAGGAACCATGTACAGCCGATGGCCCCCCTTTTTTTCAGTTGCTTGTTTGCCCCTTTCCCCCTTGGTGATCTCTCGCGATCTCTCAAGGGCAATGCGCCAGAGCTGCACATAGCACTAACAGATTGTGCTCGCCCAGTCGGTTGTTATTAGTAAACACCCTCATATTTGGTTCCGCCTACCACCCTCCCTCGCCGGGGACCTCGGCCCTTCCCTCTTCACCTCGTCCCTTTTTCCCTGATTATTTATTTGTCCCTGACATGCGATAGCAATTTTTCTTAAAGATAATTTTTATCTTTGGTGGGTGTTTGCACACCGTTCGCCCCCCTGTCCATCCCGTCCGTGCACGTCGCTCCCCACCCTCGCTCCCTTTCCGTCCGACCAACCCACCCATCCAAGGCACCCCCCTTTTTTCCCATTCATGCTCCAGGCCGCGATTTTTGGTCTCCGGGCATCCCCCCTCTGTAATCCTGCGTCGTGTTTGGATTGGGGGATGGCGGCAGACGACGCGTCCGACGAGTTTAACGGAGTGCGGCAGGGACAGAAAGAGGTACCAGGACATTGCGGAAAAAGCATTTCTGGCAGCACGTACTGTAAATTTACACTCTCCTCCCTTGCTGCTGCTGTCTCGTGGTTTCCTGCAATCGCGTCAGTTGCCATGGCGAGAGAGGCCGAGACGCCGAGAGCAAAATTGTAAATCATCCACGCACACTGTACTGTACTGTGCTGTACAGACTCTGGGCTTGTGAGCCTTTGGCAAAACACATGCATGGCTCATCCCCTCCCTGAGAGACAGGGTGGTTGGCCCCTTGCTCCCAGAGATGTGGGCAGGAAAACGGGGTATGTAGCGTGGGACTGGGATGACGAGAGCCGGTGTGAGGGCTTCTCGCCGGCCTTTTGGGTCCTTAATATTGGTTGGTTGGTTGGTTGGTTGGTGTCGTGTGCCTATAGCGATGGCTGCACGCATGACAGTGACGGCCGTGACTGACTGAGGCACACGGACTGATCCGATCGGCTACATCGGTTGACTACAGTACAGTACCTCGTGCAATACCGAGGGCGAGTGCGGGAGCGCGGGGAGCGGGGACCAAGGCCGTCAGCTCGATGTTGGCGACGTCACGGCGTCACGGTGCCCGCTCTCATGTCGTCTTCGGCGCCGTGACCGCCCTGCGTCTGCCTCTGCGTCGGATGTGCGCGTGCCTGCGTCACGGGCACGCGGACGCGCGGACGGGACGTGCGAGATGTGAAGACATGTATGTGGGGAATTGCGGACATTGCTTGCGAGCAGCACAGTCTGGATGCCAATCTGTATCCAAAGCGCAATGTCCGTCCAATCTCGGGCACATGTGTACATGTGCTCGTGTGCTCCCGTGCTCGGCCCCGACGTGACCGACGTAAGACATGATCACACAGCGACTTGATCGCCTGTTCCCATGGATACGCTATCTGCGGCCGGCCGAACCAACACTCGGGGATAGCGTGGGGTGTCGAGTGGTGGTGGTGGTGGTGGTGTTGGCGCCGGCAATGGCGTTGGCGTTGGCAATAGGATTTCGTCGACAGTTTGTCGTATCGGCCTTCGGTGAGGCTGCACATGGCTGGAGGGTTGCATCCATGCATTCATTCTGTCTATTGTGTTTCTGTCTATTCTGTGATGTGTCCACACTGGTCACACAAGAGTACAAGCGCATGCACAAACAAGAGACCTCATCCCCCGGCACATTGTGGACGCCTCCTCCGCGATCACTAAGGGGCACACGGGGCTGGGCTCACAGGGGTCCTTGGCAGCTTGGCGACCAGACAAGTGGACGTCCTGGACGTCCTGCGCAATGGAACGGATGGCGATCGCGAATGTCCGTGCCCGGGATATCTCATGCAACACAACCGACAGATCGCGACAGACTCACGACCGCACACACAGTCCTTGCACACTGACCATCCATTCCGTTCTGTACCTGATTGCCGCAGCCATGCGCAGCTGGCGGGCGGAGTGGGCGCTCTATTCTCTATTCTCTGTTCTTCATTCTCGATTCTCTATTCTGTGTATTTAAGAATTCTAAGTCTGCCACAGTCGCCATTGTCTAGCTGACACCCAGCGCAGCTTCAAATTGTGTAATTGTGTAAACTTGTGCCTCTGCACACACGTCTGATTCTGAATGTATCGGCCAGACACGCCACATCCACAGCCAGCCTATACCCCCCCCCCCCCCCCCGTCTGATTCCCATTACTCCTCCATTCAACCATAACCCGGCGGCCCAAACCTCGACACAAACCTAAACCCACACAACCGGCCAAAACAGAGGGACAAAGTGACGAGAGACTAATTAAACTAAATAAACGAGCCGCGGCGATTTGGTACTCTAGGCCTTTTGGCTTTGAACCTTTTTTTCGCTTTGGCAGGGCAATCCCTGGAAACACAATGTTGAATTGTCAGAAAGAGGGCCCAAATCGGGTAAGAAGCGATTGAGCCAGTCAGCACATGTCATAATGGGGTCCTAACGTCCTTGTCGTGTTGGAGTGCACCTCTTTTTGTCCTCTAATATTTTCCTCTAAATTTTTCCCTACTGTAATCCTGTGTTCCTGACGCTACAGTACTATGCTGAATACATCAGATCACATCACATCACATCCTGATTCCAGGCTTGACAAGCGTTGAAATGGTTTTCCTGAGTGGTTCTGGCCCCTCTCCTCTAGTCTGTGGACTGACTGTGGGTGTGTTGCTGCTTTCTGACTCTGAATTTGATTCGCTTCACTCGGTCTAGGATTCAGAATATCAAAGCGTGCTGAGATGCTTGTACTGTATTTACGTGCGTACGAGGGTGGCCAGGGTGGACATGCATATGCGTGTGTAGGTGACCAACAGGGGTGAAGGAGGGTGGAGGCATGGAGGACCTTACGCATGCAGCTTGCAGACAAGACTGGGTGTTGTACGGTCTTTGGCTCACTGATCGAGGACGACCCTGTTGGCCCACCCCTCACCCAGCCAAGTCGCCCGCTGTGGCCTCGTCTTCCTTGCCAGCCAGATTGCCTTCAGTCTAAGCCTCAGCCACACCGGTCAAACCGGCCGGCCAGAGGTGCAGCCACGCCGGCAACCTAAACCTAAGCCGCAGCCACCGGCGTAAGCTCCCCATTTACCACTCAGCCCCGACGCCCCGACACCCCGACAGTGACGGGTCCGGCTAACCCGTGCCATGGACGTCTGCACATGCCGAATCCGGCGATCTTGGGTGCATGGATACTCCGAAACTGAGGCCAGCCAAGCCCGAAAGAAAAGGCGTCAGCCAGCAGCCAAGAGCAAGCAGTCAAGCAGCCAAGAGGGAACCAAGTGAATGCAGCGGCGCCATGGGCGCACTGTTCAGCGGCAGAGCAGTTCGGTCAACATGCCACCTCGAGCCGGCGGTATGTACCCTACCCGAGACAAAATGACACTGTACCCGAGCCGGCACCGTACACCAGACATGATGGAAGACTGACAAGCTGAGAAGTTGGGGGCCTGAGAAACTGGGAATTCTGGGAACAGTGGCAACCACGTGGAAGCCTCGCGAACGTCGAACTGGGGTGTTGCGGCCTTGTTTGGCGTGCGAAGGCTGGAATGACGGAATGGCACATCTTAACGGACACCGAACAGTGACTCCGAGAAGCACATTAAGACGACACTAAACAGCACTAGAACAGTTGAACGGAGGCCAGACCCAGGAAGACGTATGACGTCGATCCAGTGTGCGACGTTTGTGGCCCAGAAAAACATGGGCCGAGGATCAGGTCCGGCTGTAGCCCAGCGTCCAGACTCGGGCTAAAGTTCAACCTTCACAGCGGCGCGAGCGGCGCATTGACGGCATTCCGGTTCCTGCATTGACGGAGTATGCGAGTCTGAGCATGATCATGAGTTTGAGCGCCAGCGTAAGCTTAAGCTTCGGTTTGTGAACTTTTCTCTGTACAGCGTGTTGGGTTTACGTGAGCGCGTCGAGCTTCGTCGCAGCTTAACCGTTCGTTCGGTGTTCGCGGGTCGCCTTTCCCAAGGTAGGCCCCTACCCCCTGTCTCCTGCCTTACCGGGCCCTCTCCGGTCTTGATCTCATGGGCCCCATGCTCCATGCCACTTGTTCCACAGCCCGCTCGACACACCCGACAATGCCCGCTAAACAACCGTGCAGGCTCTCGAAATTGATAATTCCGGATCAGCTCCAGCTCCAAAGCTCGTCTGTGGTCCGTGGGATCTGGATATCTGGATTCAGGTCCGCACGTGGTGCCGGAATGACGACATGACGACATGCGACATATTGCATGTTGAGGACACTTTGTCGTGTCTTGCCGAGGACCCCCATTTTGTCCTCTTACCTCATGTCCCTTCTTCACTACTCACAGATGTCAACCGCCTCAGTGGATCATGGGGCGGTCTTGTACACGCACGCGAGGCGGTTTGAAATTGGTCTGTCTGGGCGTCCAGGTGCAACCGCCGGGCGGTCATGGACCCGCACAGAAGGAAGCATACATTTTGGGGGGGAGGCGGTCTCTGTAGTTCTCATGGATGCCATGGATGCCTTTGGGAATGAAAGTCAGTGTCGGAAGTCTGGACACTGAGACTGGGGCCGGCCTTCACCCTGCCAAGCAAAAGTGACAGTGGGTGACAGGTAAGGAGACGCTAATCCTCTGGATATCCAAGAGATTAGAGCACAAAGTATCGATACGACCCGTCAGCGCCGCAAGATGTGATTCTGAGCCTGTCGGCGGTATCTCGTGCGTCATGGTACCTCCCGACCTTGACCTTGACCACTCTTTCTTGTGGCCCCTTTCCGTAGCTCGTACTTCATAAAGCACGTTTTAACAGCGGGCAAGGCCTCCCTGCTTCACTGTCGCGTCCCCGCTCCACTCTTTCTGCCAACAGCGCTGATCACCCGCCGGCGCCCCCGGGCCTGGCGGTACGCTACGCGAGGTTACGGCATCCGACGCGGGGCCAGACTTTATCCCGGTGGAGTTGGAGTCGTCGGGGAGCCTGGAGCCACGGGCTGGGGCTAGCTGTGGGTGTGTGTTCCTGGCCCGGAATGAAGAGATCGGCATGTCCAATCCTCCACTGCAGCCGCGGTCCGTAACTGTGGCGATCTCCCCAACCCGCCATTCCAGCCATTGACGACGGTTCACAATCCCGCAAGATGAACGCTGTGTCTCAGGCGGTTCGATCAAGACGGCATTCGGTCCCGTTGAGTCCTCCGCGTGGGAGCCCTGGGTGCCCTCACAGTGCGAGATGGCCAAGTGTACCATCACAGGTGGGGGACGTGTCGATGCGCTTACTGCCTTTTGAGGGACATAGAGTAGCTCGTTAGGTGCAAGTCTGGGACTTGGAGACGCAGGCACCAGCGCACCAGCGCACCAGACATGCCATTCCCTCGCGACTTCCACGTGCACGTGAATCGCACGCGTTGATAGCATGGAGCTGGTCGGGAGCGCCCTCGGCGCTGGCCACTGGGACACTGGGTAGCCTTGGGGCGAGGCTGGTGCTGCAGTTGCCCTGTACCACTTACTGTACACCACCTATCCTCCACCAGCTCCACCCGGCCTCCTTTCCGCGTTTCCGTTTGAATCATGTGTCACAGCGTCGGGGCTTGATTTCCTTTTCAAGTTCCAATTACACGAGGCACACGAGCTACCAGCGTCCCCATAGGCATCGTCAGCCATAAACAGGACGGCCCTCCAACCCACACGCTGGCCCAACATCGTCCTAAGTACTCTGCCGCACTGCAGGGAGCGTGCTCGACCCCTCTTTTTCTGTGGCTGTGGCGAAGGACAAGGTGCCACGGGTTGCCACGGGTTGCCACTCCACACAAACTTTCAAAAATGGCCGCTTAGCTCAGCTGGTTAGAGCATCGTACTAATATGCAGTCTTGTCTCCCACCCTCGTGGAGGAGAAAGCATGTCAGTCCATGCGGAGGTCGGCAGTTCGATCCTGTCAGTGGTCAGCGAACGCCCTTGAGGTGTTCTCGTCGCGTTTTTTCTTGTCGGGGGCACACGTTGGGAAACAAAGGAAGAGGCGAGGACGATCACGAGAAGCAAGACGGCCCCGATGCCATGCCGCAACAAAGTCGCGGCCTGCACTCTCATCGGAGACGGTGTTGTCACTGAATGGTAAACGTACGGATTTCGACTGTGTGGCTTCTTACACTGTCCCCCTCAGAAGCACATGTGCAAGGATGATGGGTTGTTGAACCAACAAACACCATCCCCTGCTGTACTTGACAAAACAAGAAGGTAGAGCGGGCATTCGGCTAGGCAGCTGCTTCTGTTTGGGGGTATGTGCCTTGCCCAGACCACCCGGGTAGTCCAACTCCACAAGACCACTCACTAGAAGGGGCACAGTGGAATGAACTGGGACCCAGCGTGAGAACATCTTCAAAGGGCAGCTCAAGCGCGACTAAGATCCTTTGCGAAACTGGAGGACGTGGGGCCTCTGCACGAACATCTCAGAATTTGCGATGCGTCTGTAAGGCAAGTCGTTTCACAGAGCCTGTCTAAAAGGCATTGACGAAACTGTCTCGGAGCGTTTATCCTTGTTCCCCCGCGTGTGTGTCTGGACCACCCCACTTGGGTGTCAGACAACCCTGCTGCACTGTGTCTCCACAGCGGAGCAACGGTCACCAGAGCCGTCGGACAGCCTTGTTCCAGAGGAAAGCCCAGGAATCAGTGGCTTTATACGGTATCTTTTGCACTCAAACCGCTTGCGAGTTTGAACTGGTTGTTCGGGACAACGGAGTGTCTGTCACCTGTCACCTGCGACATCGCGAGTGAGGCGGCGAGTAAAATCCTCTGCATGGAGTTTCATGTTTCGGGAAGGGCTGCCAGCTGCCAAACCAACGGTCAACTGGCCATTCGACCTGGGTCAAGGGAAGGAGCAACAAGTCTCCGACTCTCAAATGTAATCTTCTCGAATGCACAGAACTACCAGCACATGCAATCGGCTTGCGCATGAAGCCTGATTAATGTGGCAACACTGGTAACAAATTCTGTTGTTTGGTATGTCTGTTATAATGTTTATCCCTGTCCCCGTCCCCTCCCCCCCTCCCCTCCCCCGAATGTGGTGATATCTTTCAGTAATACCTCCGTATATTCTCTTCACAACCCGCCAACGTGATCCCGGGAGAGTATGTACAAGCCCAAGGCGCATAACCGTCCACTCCAAACAGATATAAAGTCAACACGGAGAGGCAACTTGTTCTCTTTTCTCGTTTGCTGCCACTTGAAACACCTACTGGACATTTTACCACTCTCGTTCCCGCCATGACTCCCACATGGCTCTTCCTCGGCCTCTTTGGCTTGAGCTTGATATCTACAGCGCGCGCAGTTAAACCCGGCGCCTTCGCTATACCCATCGACCTCGACGATCACTATTTTGGTGTTGGGGAGGGCTTCTCGCGGGACAATGGAACTATAACTTGTGACCTGGAAGACACGCAGTGCTTCCAGAAGGTTGGGGTTTTGTATCCAAGGGTGCCCTATCCACTGTGCATTACGGGAAACTTTGACCCCCAGGGACCTCGCATCTCGCACATGTCCCAGAGCGAGTCTGCAAAGCAATTGCTCACCACGCACGACAAGTGGTGTTGGGACGTGCCGCCTCGCTTCTACTCCGAGGATCCGGAAATCAGCGGATTTTCCCGCTTGGACAAGCTCGAGATCATTGCTGAGCTCACTATTCCTAAAGGGTGAGAGGAACCGAAAGTTGAGTGAGCCTATGTTGTCTGATCCACTTAGCTTTACAGCGGACGATTTGTTCAGAACCGAATTTCCCCTCTATGTAGATGGTAAACGCAACCCCAACTTGGACTTTAGTGGCAATCTCTCTAGTGAGCGTCCCTAGTGGTTTTAACAGACTCTCTTGGCGTCTTGGTCACATTGGTCAACAGGTTCCTAATTGATGATCAGCGCCCGAGAATGGCAACTACCTGTATATTTTCCTCCCTCCCAATACCGTTGCCATGGTGCTCAAGGGAACGCAACCCAACGAGGAGGTTGATTTCCTTTCTATGAGCTTCATGGAGGGCCTGGTGGTAGATCCAACATACCCCATCCTGCGAGAGGGGTCTGGCATACGAGTCGGCAGAGACACCGAGGCGGAGGCTCAGGAAGAAGCAACAATGTGGGCTGCCGTCTTAAGACCCATGGATCATGCATCCGTTACGATTACCCCTGCTAGGGTCTCAAACATCTCATTCGTGAATGCTATCACCAGCGTGGTGTTTTACTCGTATGAGGAGTGAGTAGTTATTGTTTGTCCGAGTACGTACTCATTGTTCAGAAAAGACTCTGAGACCCGTAAAACTGGGACTCAGATCTTGATGGACGCTGCCAACTTGGAAACGAAGGAAATTCCCCCGACACCCTCAACGCAAGATGCCACCGCGAGCACTTCCCAGCCAGCGTCCAAAGACTCGGCTCAGCCAGCCCCCGCGAACTATTCCCAACCAGCCCAGCCTACCGCTTCCAAGGAGACCGCAGCTCCGTCAGCTCCCGCTCAATCGCCCGTAAATATAGTCGCAGTTGCCACCGCGACGGTGAGTGCTTGCTCCTCGAGCTTGGTCCTCGGCAGTGACTCATGTTAGGTCTTTGGTATCCTCGTTCTTATCGCAGTAATTATTGGATTTCTTCTCTATCGTCGCCAGAAAAGGCGCGAAGCGGCAAGACGGTAAGTGTATCATGGCTCCACACTGATGGCTTACTCCTTAGTGCCGGGGAAAACGACGTGTTTGAGATCGACGAAGTAATGAAGTTAAACCAGTCGAGAGAGCATTCCTTTCGCCAAACGGAAACGGAGACGGAGACGGTACTGCTCTCCTTGCAAGTCTTCCCCGGAACAAGTTCTCAGCCACCACGCCGTCCTCTGAAACGAGCACGCTCACGGATAAAGGACAGCCAGTGCGCGTCCCATCGCAAAACATTCTTTTTGAGCAGGACGCTGGTGTCCTTGAGCCCGAGACTGAGAACCATGCCGTGGAGGAAACAGTCATTATGCCACCGAGTTACGATCCTTCGTGGGGCGTAAGGATGAACGACGGCGAGGCCTCTGGATCTCAACTGAGTCCTGCACCGAACGATACGGCGACAAAGCGAAGTTAAGGTCGCATTTCGTAGATTTATACGATGCATTACGTTCACGGGCGAAATGGCCAGTAATGGGGACAATGCACGGCAGCGAGGTGAGACGAGAACACGGTCCGCATATGAACTACAGTATTGCTTGGTTTGTGGTCCCATTCACTCAATTACCAGCTTGCAAAGGTGATTTGGCTTGGTTGAAGTAGGGCACAACATTGTGGCAGTCCCGCACCAATATTTGTCTGTCTTCAAACGACACATCACTGATTACGGACTGTCTGGCACATCACAGCAAGTACCCGAAATCGCCCTGCACCTTTGTATGTCCAAGTTTCCGCCTGATCTGGTCACTCTGGCCACCTTCAGACCACTATGAGCGATACATTCCACTCCTTTAATCCGTCGAGCTAGTGTTCCAGGCACCATTGCGGTTTGCGTTCCAGAACGCGGAACGGGAACGAGCTTGGTGCTCGCCGTTGTTGCATCCCCACCCATGGGAGCCGTCATCCTGAATATCTCCCATTGAGTGCCCGATTTGTCTCCGACGAAGGGATGGATGGAATCGGTTTCAGTCATCACACCGCCAAGGCACTGCATTGAGCTCCAGCCATTTGCAGGAAAGGCAAGGAAGCACCCAAATGGTAGGAGCTGGCTATGATTCGAGAGCCTGGTTGTGTCCGCTTTGTTGGCTGTGTTTGTCAGTGAAATTGTGGCTGTGGTTTCTGCCTGCGACAATCGTGCTGTCACCACGTCTCGGCCTGAAGTGAAGTGGCCTGTGTTTCGTGGCGTGACGCAGAGTGCGTCCCGCCTCTTCCAGTCTTGCCTCCTGTCCCACTCGCCCCACCGCCACAGCGTTCCCAATATAAGGTGGCGTGGGGATGAATGTGCAGTCAGCTTCTCTCTCCTTTCTTGGTTGTTCACTCACATCGTCTTTTCTGGCTGTCGTTTCTAAGTCTCTGTTGGGGTTGACAGCGGTCTCCATATCGAATCCCCGACTGCGCGCGCCCGCCTGACCAGCATGGCACCGACTTTGAGGATCTTCCATTGTCTCCTCTGGGTGGCCCTCAGTCCTTGTGGGCGGGCTGTATTAAACTACTCTTCAGCCTTCGCGCATACGATCCGAGGCGATGATTTCTACATTGGCATGGCAGAATCCCAAGGCCTTTTCGCAGAGAGCCAAGGGTCCATCGTATGCCGTGGTTCCGCCAAAACGTGCAGCGATTCGGACGCAATCAGATTGGCATGGACTGGGGATTCGTTCTGTTTCAAGGGCAGCATGTCCGACACCATCAGGATGGATGACACCCTGTTCGCCTCGGAGAACACTACTGAGTGGTGCTGGGAACAAAACGACAATGCCCTCAGTCATGTCGGGGAGCGTAGATTTGGAGGGCTGAGCCAACTGGACACCGTGGAGATCATCATGACGCCGACTCCACCGAACGGGTAAGTCGTGGCTCAGCTGGTCACAGCCCAGTGCGCTAATAACCTGAGCAGGTTCTCTCGCCAAGACCTCTATCGCACAGTATATGGATTCGGGATGGCAGGCAGCCCGGTGGCAGATGGGCCGGCCCCGTTGAGATTCGCAAATATTGGAGCCAGACAACCCAGCACAGCGAGAGTGGATGACCGAGGTGAGATTCGGTTTTTTTCCGTGTTTTTCATACGACTTCCACTGACAACCAGAGGTCCTGCAGTGGTACAACCAGACCGGAGTGAGGTTTCAAGTTCCGCCACAAACAGTTGCAATGGTGCTTCTGGGGAGTCGGACGCCAGGGGAATGGTCCGGCAGGGGCCAAGTCAAGGCTGCTCCCGAACTGCCGGGCATGTCACAAGCCCCCACCCACCTGTATCAGGGGGGGTACATCGATTTTCCACTCAGTGACGTCTCGAGAAACGCCAGTGGAACCCAGTACAATTCGACTCTCTGGTTGACTCGCATGGAACCCAATGAGACGTACACCATTGATATTTTGGCAGCCTTGTACACTCCTTTCCCAAACGGTGACACCCCGCTGATGCAACTTTGGGGCGTCATATTTTACACCTACGAAGAGTGAGTTGAAGGTTTCTTCACCCAGAAGTGATTGATTTTGACAACTCAGGAAAGACTCACCTCATCGGTCACCGGAAAATCTCGTGGCAGCCTACACTCCACCACGCTACGGCCAAGCCGGCGGAGTGGACGCGAATACTACTAGCTCATCATATTCAAGTACGAGCACAGCAACAAGCCCCTCCCGCTCCGCCACACTCAAGGCCGGGTCTAAGCAGACCAGCAAGTCCTCGCCAAACATCGGAGCAGCAGTGGGTGCTACCCTGGCGGCCGTATTTGTCCTCCTAGGTCTCGTGTCCGGCTACTTTCTCTATCGCTATCTGAAGCGGAAAGATGACTTGGAAGAGTGGGCTCTTTGCAATAGCTTTTGTCTGACCATCAGGGATCGTTCAGAGAAGAACGTGTTCGAAATCGATCGACCTGAGATTTATAACATCACTCCCCTGGCTCCCGTGCCTACAGCGGTTCATTCTCCAGCCCAATCAGTGCATGGACAGGAAACTGACAAACTGTTAGATATGCCTGCGGCGACTGCCCATACCACCCCCAGGATATCAACCCCGCCGCCGGGTGGAATGCTCCCAGTTGTGCCGGGGCCGACGTCCAAGCCGAGTCCAGGTCTGACGGTCCCCCAACCGGTACAGGTGTCGAGGCGGCGCACTCGACGCGTAAGGTCTCAAAACGTTCGATACGAGGAGGACGCTGGGGTCTACGAATCGGAATCCGAACCTGACTCGGACGAAGGAACAGTCGTCATGCCGCCAATGTACAACCCCGAATGGCGGCGTCCTGCCTCCGATAACGATGGCACCAACAACAGCGACGCCAACACCAATAACAATACA
Organism: Apiotrichum mycotoxinovorans; assembly: GCA_013177335.1. Taxonomy (NCBI): domain Eukaryota; kingdom Fungi; phylum Basidiomycota; class Tremellomycetes; order Trichosporonales; family Trichosporonaceae; genus Apiotrichum; species Apiotrichum mycotoxinovorans. Next base: position 2,164,611 of record CP053624.1, on the reverse strand, counting down.
TCTTCCACTGTGGGCTTGGCAAAGTAGAAGAGCAGCGGGGCAGTAGCGCCCCGCATCAATAATCACTGTATGTATCATTGCCGTGGCATTTTAGGGGCGGTAACAGCGGTCGGCGGAGGAAAGCCACTCAATCATCACGCTTGCCTGGCAGTCTCCCAGCCACCTCAGGGATGTTGATCAACGTACGCAGGAAGCCGACGACATACTGGGAGAATTGCACGTCTACGAGTTTCTCCCGCGCGGGATCTTCGCAATTTTCTGAGCTTCACATCGCCCTTATAGCTCAGTGGTAGAGCGTTCCTTTCGTACTCGAATACTCGAACAAGGGAAAGGTCTCAAGTTCGATCCTTGATGGGGGCAAGCAACGAGTTGCCTCCGCATCGTTTTTGCAAGTGAGAGCGAGGTTGGACGTGGATGTGGCTGGAGGGGTGATTCGACGACAGCGAACATCAAGGTTATTGTTGATTTTTCCGTTTGTAATGTGCCCGAGCCTTGAGGAGGAGGACGGCTGCGATTTCAAGGATTGCGTCAGTTCACAACGCTCACAGGACGGCTAAGGGCCCCAGTTGGCTTTCCAGGAGCTGTTCATCTGCGAACAGCGTTGGAATACGCGTAATCTGGGGAAGCGAGGGGGTGTCCGGTGCCTCGTACGTCGGTTGACCAATCGAATCACAGAATACGTCTGGGAGGCTACGGAATCTGAGTCTGTGTAGTCGAAGTCAGCTGCTTTCATGGACTCTGAAGGCAACAACTCATGTGTTTTGAAAGGACCGTCACCTATAAGGGGGTATTAGCAAAGGCTGGCAAATGATTGTACGACACTTGGGCGCGACCGTGTCCACGATATGACATTTGTGACACTTTTCTGGAGTCGGGGTGTTGTGCCACACGGTAGAATACTGCGAGGTAGCGGTAGGTTGTCTCTCCTCGGTGACAGAGCTTTCAGTCTGTTTCTTTGACTTGTGGTGTTGGTAAGTGGGTCTGTATATGCCCGTTCGTCTGGGTCTGTATCAGTAGTATCATTGTTACTTTTCGTATTTTTTCGTATTTTTTCGTTTTTTTTTTTTTTTTTTTTTTCATATATGTTTAGTAGATGTTTTGAGTACGGACACCAGTCGGTGTCGGTGTGTATGGCCCCTTGAAGACATCAACTATGGTCGAAACTGTGTTGATGAATGTCAGGTGTGTGAGAGGACATTTGCACTGTGCCTCATTGACCAGGTGGCGCGTAGAATGAGGCCAGCCACATGATAGACAGGGGGCAAGATGCGCTGCTGCCAGCTGTCTCGGCGACCAAACTAGGAAACACTGTTAGTTCAGCAGCTCAGCAGCCCGCCACGGGTGTTACTAAGGTGGAACTCTCAAACTCTGAAATCCCCTGCATAAAGTTGATAGAAGAGGTTAACTGCCGCAGTCGCAATCTCTATCCCTTGGCTCCCGATGTAGCCAGATCGGCGATTGCGACCCCTCTCCGCTCAGCGATCATGCCTCAGGCCGCTGTACAGTGTCCTCTCAATAGCTCAGTTGGTAGAGCGTCGGACTGTAATGGTTTCCTCCTCATCCGCAGGTCCCCTGTTCGAATCAGGGTTGGGAGAGCGAGGCGCCCGGAGATCTGGGCTCCCTCCTTTTTGCTTGGCTGTCAGAAGCAGAGAGGCGGGGCAGGCTGTTGTTCGAGAGGAAAGAGGCTGATGGTCGTGGTGGGGATTTTGGAGCATGGTGGCAGCTAGTGTGGTGCTCAGGTCGGCAAGGAGGTGGACGGATGGAGGTCAAGACGAGTTGCTGACATGAGGAATGCCCAAGAACCGAAGCATCGCTGCCCATTCCGAACGATCGACAGATCGTTCCAGACACCCTGATCTGGTAACGTGCCAACCCGGCTCATCCAAGGCGACCGTGTCACCGCGCTTGCTGAGGCATGTCTTATGGTTCAGTGCACCCTCGTACCGTCCCCTTGCAAGTTCAGCAGCATCCTGGGCAAAGTGCCACACCCACGTCGGCCATATCCGACTATATCCGCCCCGGAACCTCGGACCCGACGACCGAAGGCGAGACAAGACGTCATTGCCCTCCAGGCCGCCAGATACCGCCATACCGCAGCACGGCGACGCACAGCACATTCATCGCCTGTGCAGTTTCCCAACAGCGTCGTCTTGCAACCTCTACATCGCTCACACCGTCTATCACTGCACGCATCCACCGCTACACGATGCAGCGCGCTCGTCCCATCCACATCCTCCGGCGCACCGCCCTCGCGCGCCCGCCCGCGCGCAGGGTCACGACGTACACGTACCGCGCGGACGGGCGCGTCGAGCACGCCCACAGGGGCGAAAAGCTCGTCGCGCCGCTGACCGCCGAGGCCGCCGGGGAGCGCTACTGTGAGTACACTCGGAAGAGTTGATAAGCTAGTGGAACACGGCGGGGCACAGCCAGGCAACCGGTGGTCTTTTGGTCGTTTATCGCTGACAGCGCAGGGCAGACTGCGGACGGAGTCGACAAGTACCTCGACGCGCGCCTGTCCGCGCCCGACTACGCGGCCACGCCTGCGCTTGCGCGCGGCCTGGAGCGCGCCGCGCAGGAGGGCCTGCCGTCCATTGCTGTCACGCCCATGTTTGGCCAGCTGATGAGTATCCTGGTCAAGGCTATGAAGGCCGAACGTGTGCTGGAGATTGGGACGCTGGGAGGGTGAGTACCTATTGAGGCCGTGAAGGCCGGTGAGAATAGACGGAAGAGTCAGAATTACCACACCGATTCCCATCTCTGCTACTGCACTGCTCTCCACGTCAACAATAACTTCATCATGACATTACATTGTAAACTAGATAGTGATGCTAACGCTCAGCTACTCGACCTTTTTCTTCGCCGAGGCGCTTCCCCCACACGGACAGATCGACACAATCGAAGCAGACCCAACCCACGCCAAGGTAGCTCAACGCAACTTTCTAGATTTGGATCTCTACCCGTTCCCGAAGACGCATGTCGGCAAGGCGCTCGAGGTGCTCCGTGACCCCAAGGGACCGTTCGCTCAGCCGCCCGGGGTAAGCGACGGCCTGCCAGCCGACCAGTGCGGGTACGACATTGTGTTTGTCGATGCGAACAAGGACGACTACTTTGAGTACTTTGTCGAAGGGATGAGGCTGGCGAGGAAGGGCGGCGTGCTCGTATTCGACAATGCCATCCGGGAGGGTCGGTGAGTGGCGGACATCGGGAGAGGACGCGGACTGACGCCTAGTATCGCCGTACCGGATGATATCAAGGGGGGACCTGACCCGGACACGGTCGGTCTGCGCAAGATCTTTGATTGGATTGAAAAAGACAAGGGAAAGACGGTGCTCGCGTCCGCGGTTCAGACGGTCGGGGAGAAGAGCTGGGAGTGAGTATGTTTGTATGAGTGATGCTGACGTACAGTGGTTTCGCGATTGTTTATAAGAAGTAGTATACACAATTGTTGGGCAATGAGATGACGGCTGTCGCTCGAATGGAGTAGGGTGGTCAAAGATCGTTTTCAAGGGATAGATGAGCGCCAGCATTAGACATCCTGTCGATGGAGGTTCTATGGAAAGTGATGTCGGCCGTGGTTGTAGGGATGGATGTAGTTTCGAGTACGTACACTGGGAAGATAGGGGAGGGATGGATTCTAGAGAACTAGTCGTCACCACCACCATCGCCATCGCCATCTCCATCGCCATCACCGTCACCATCGTCATCGTCGCCTCCACCACCCCCGCCTCCACCCCCACCACCCCCGCCGCCACCACCTCCTCCCTTCTTCTTTTTCCTCTTCTTCTTCTTCTTGCCACCACCACCACCCTGCTCCTCGGGCTTGGGCGGGATAAGCGGATCGCCTGCTGGCATTGGGGCCGAAAACGTACGTCCTTGGGAGTCGGGCAGCTTCTCTCCGTTTGGACCTCTGCCTGTCCAAGTTGATCCCTCTCCAAACTGCGGGGAGCGCCAATCTTTCCTGTCCGCGGCTGTCGGGAGCGGCAGAGGTGGGTAATAGACGCTCACGGGGTGCCCGACGCAGGCCGAGTGCATACTTGCCACGGCCTCGGGGGACGGATGCGGGTAGGGACACAGCTGGCCGTTGGTGTACATTGCTGCTGGCTGAGCCATGGGCTTGTATGGCGGAAAGTAGTAGGGCGGTGTGAAGCCTGATGAGACAGACGAAGTCCCCGCGGCCGGAGTTGTGGGAGTCATGGGCTTGTATGGCGGAAAGTAGTACTCTGGCTGCCACCCAGATCCCTTGGATGGTTTACTTGCGGCAGGCTCAGATGACGAGGAGGCCGGTTTGCTTGGCACGTTGGGTAACGGAGTCGGCGACTTGGGTGATGTAGGCGACGACTGTTTCGTGGCAGGCTTAGGCGTCGTTGGAGACTGAGGCGGCTTGGAAGGTGGAGGGGACGAAGGCCCCTTGCGGAAGAGGCCGAGGAAGCCCTTCCCTTGCGGACGGGGCCCGGGGATTGCGTGGGGTACCTCATCGAAGCGAACTTTGCGCTTGTCCTTGTCCCCACTATTGTCTTGGTCGGTGGCGGCGCCGTGGCCGCTGTTGGCGTTCGTGGCATGGCGCTCACCGTCTCTGCCCTCCTTCTTTGCCTTTGGGCCTGCAGAGATCACCTCAGCGCTGTCACCTCCCAAGGATGACGCAGTTGCGGGTGACTTGGAGCCCAGCACCGATAAGCGGCGGAGAAACGGAATCTTGGGGGATGGCCCGGCACCACCATCGCCGTGTGAAGGTCTGTTTGTGCCATTTGTGCCGCTGGTGGCGTTGTTGTGTTTCTTGTCCGCACCGCTAGGAAGGCCATTCCCTCCGTCTCCGTTGCCCGAAGCACCGGGCGTACCGGAGGTACCATTGCTGGCCTGTCGGCCCTCGGCTGCAATGTCCTTCTTTCTGGGCATTGCTAAATAAACACAAGTCAGTGTCTGTGCTGTGTGACTGCACGTTTGTCTACTGCAAAGTGCTTTCTGTGGAGTTCCCACGTACCGCCCCACCAACTCTATCGCCGCCCTTCTGGTGCCGAATTCTTAGTGGTTCGGTCGCTTCGGAGTTGCCAGAAAGCTTGATGTGACCCGAGACGGCCAGGGGGCGATGACTGCCGTTGGCACCTAACGCGGGGTGCCTCTCACTGTGACACAAGTACAAGGCACAACAGTGCCCCGCGTTTCCCCTTGGGTGTCGACCTGGGAGCCAAATGGTCCAGGTTTTTAGATACCGTCGCCGCTGTACGCTGTAGTTCGTAGGTCGTTCAAGTATGAGAGACTGTATGTTTTGTAGAATGAACGTATAGGCTGGGCACTTTTTACTGGTGGGACTATGTCAACAATTAACAAGAAGCAGGCTGTCTTGTGTTTCTACCGGTTGTGGATTCTTTGAGGGTACGCTTCGGCGCACCATGCACCACGGGTTGCCTCCACACCTCCACATCGATACAGACAGTGAATGCGACAGAAGACGGCACCCGACAGGCAGTTGGGCAAGCTGGATGCTTGGGTGGCGGTGGGCGAGTGGCCCGTGCGTTCGAACATGGTTCGGTGTCTATAACGATACAGTACATATAAATTACACACAACCACTTCTCATCATCAGCCTCATCAGCCCCCTTCGGCCCATCGGCCCATCGGCGCCGACTCGGCGTTATGCCAGCTAGCGAGACCTTACGGTCACTAACTCTATCAATTGCTTCTCACACTATCGAGTCTACCAGGAAGAGAGAGAGAGAGCAGACATTACATTATTAGAAGTCCTTGATGGTAGGATTCCGCATCGAGGCCATAAGCTGCTATTTCGAGTGTGACGGTGAAAAGGGGAGTGGAATGAGGGTCAAGCGCACAGACCGCCAATAATTACGGCGGCGGCTGCTGCTGCTGCTGCTGAAAACTGCGTTGTAAGCTTGCTTCTTTGGGCTCGGTAGAGTGAGAGGGCTGTTGAGCTGTCATATTGCCATTGGTTTACGCTTTGCATGTGTAAGCATGTGTATGCAGTGGTGGAATAATGAGGTCCAACTTGAAGATGCCTTCAGTGACAGTTCTATTTCCACCGTAGATCCATCCGCCCTTTGGGTCCTCGATCTGGCATTGTACCGTGCCCATTTTGACTTTCCTGTCTGTCTCACTGACAAAAGCTTCTTTTCATGTCCAACCTCTGTCAACACACATTGAAACGAGCTTGGGACACCTAGACACTAAAGTCGAGCCGGCGGCATATGGTCCAGGATCACCGTGGAGCTATCAGGTCAGCGCTGTGCCAACGTTCCAACCCATGTCGTCCAACGTGACAGAAGACCTTGCATTGGAGGGGGAGTCAATTCTAAGTTGCGATGACCTGGTCCATGGATAGATGCTAGATTGGGCGAGGGTCCGAATGGCCTCATTCCCGAGCTTTTAATCCCTGAGGCGTGCCTCCTTGGCCCCTGGCTCCGACTTGTGGACGGATTCTGAAAAGCACATGTGGGGAACCTCGCGTTCTAAATGTGTAGCACAAGTTGAACGTACATGCATCGCTCTTAATCTCTCGATACGCACACCAAGAGACGAGACGTACAGTGGGTAGAAAAGGGGACATGAGAATAAAACCCATTTCAGAACGAGGCAGTAAACGCGTTTCTCTGCTGTGTGGCCCGAGTCCGGCTCCTCCGGTTTCCCTCCGGCTTCTCCCCGGCCCGTCCCCTAATGTTTCCCGTTTCAGATGGAAGTGCTCCCCTTTATATCCCCTCGTGCTGTCTTTCGTGTTCACCTGCTCTTGCTGCCCATTGTGCACAACTCGTGCCTTCTATCTACATTTTTTTTTTTTTTGTTCTTCTCTTCTCGGCTCTTCTCTCTCTCCTTGTTCCCCTCGTTTTCTAATCTCTCCACCGATATGCCTTGTTGTGGTGATCTGCTTTGAGGCAAGGCGATGAGCACTAGAGGATGTTCTCTCATGTCGAGCGCTCACAGCTGTGTCCCCATGTCCCCCTTCTGCTTCTCGGGCGCTGTTTCAACCCGCAGTTTGTGGCCAAGCAAGACAGCAGGCATTGTGCCGAGGCCCGCGGCGACAACCAGTACAGTACACAACGTACACAACGCCATGTAGCAACGCGTAAAGCAAACCTCGCATGCGCGGCCGAACCATTTATCTATTGTTGGTGTTGCTGGTTATAATAAGAAGGGGCCCTCGATCTAGTCCAGGACTGTCTCTCTTTCCCCTTCCCGTCCACTGGATTTTTCCATTCCTGCATTTGATTCTTGGCCGTTCCCGTCCACGCCACCATCCATCCCCGACGCCACGATACAGGATAGCTCTATACGATCTATACTCTTGGTACCCGACGCGACGCACCCGACTGCGTGCTGCCTGAGTGCGTGAGTGCATTCCATTCCTCTCCACCGCGCGAACCCCAACCCCAACCCCCCAAACGGCAACTACTACCACGCGTTCCACAATTCCAAGCCCACCAAGCCATTTACCCGTCCGGTGTACCCTGTTCATTGACACATGAGACAGGCCCCGTTAGCATTTTCGTGCCGTGACGTGAGACAAGACGCCAACACACCCGAACCCTTTTGGTTCTTGCCCTGCCGAGAAGAGGGAGAAGAGGTCGCCCAGACCGACCAAGACATCAAGACATCAAGACACAGCTCTGAACTCTTCTCTGGGAAGCAGGCGCGCGCAGTCGACCGCGGACGCTAGCTACGCTAGGACCGCATCCAACGTGCCTTCGACCCAAGGCCAAACGCACCAACGACGCCCAGGTGCAGTCGTGGACATTGCTGCTCACGACCGCTGAGGCCAACCCGCAAGTCTCTCCTCGTTCCTTCGGTGCCCTCCCCCCCCTCCTCCCTCTCCCCTCCGGATCTCTCCCGACCCTCCTTGAACCTCACAGCTCCACGATCCACGCCAGACAAGATCAAGATCAAGATCTCGCTCGTTCGTCGAGATGAGTTTCAACTCTCCTCTAACTCCATTGACAGCACCACGCATTTCATCTTTCAACAACCGTCGTGGTGCGAACTCACCTGCACCAGACTGTAATAACGCTCCTTTTACACCTCGCTTCCCCAACGCCGGCCATTCGTTCAGCACCACCATCACTCCCTCGTCCAACTCTCTCTCTCGACCGACGATCATTACCGACTGCATTCGCCCTCCCACAGATTCTTACCCGTTGACAGCGCCGGCGCTCGACAACGGTCGTCCTACTTCTAATAACACCCCTCCTCCTCCGTTTATTCCAGGGCAGCTTGCCCCCAGCACTACGCACCACACTCCGGCCACTCCCAGCGGTGCCGCCATGTATTCGAACAACAACTATGGGGGGTCGTCCTCCTCCATGCCTCGGTCGATCCCGATGGAGAACGCACCTAGCTATCACTCGTACGATACGCATGCGTCGCAGCAGCAACCACTGTTCCGGGCGCCATCGAGCCCATACTCTCCTGCCCCGCCGTCAAACCCGTACATTTCGGCCCCACCAGCCCCACCTTCGAACCCGTATCAGTCCAACAATGACTACGGCGACTACCTCGACAGCTACCACACCCCGAGCTACCAAGGCCACGACTTCCCGGACGACAATAAGTCATACACGTCCCAGACCCACCTGACAAGCAATCCGGGCTTCGGCGTCGGTGAGGTGGTCAACTCGATGTCCTACACTGGCGGAGCTCAGCCGGCGTACAACTACCCGCCGCCGCAGATGGCCCAGGCGCCCAGACCATCCAGCCCAGGCCTCTCCGGCTCCTCTCACTGGCATCAGGTCAGAAACAACCTTCTGGCCCGCCGTGTCGTAAAGCACATTCCCCTCCACAATGGTAACCTTGTCATGGATGTGCCCGTGCCCAAGGGCGTCGTGCCTCCCAACCCAGGAAGTCTGGGTGCTGAAACTGGAGAGATGGAGAAGCTTCGCTATAGTGCCGCCACATGCGACCCCGACGACTTCATGCGCAAGAAGTTTACCCTCCGCCAATACCTGTATGGCCGTAGGACTGAGTTGTTTGTGAGTTCCTCCAAATTGTGTTTTCATGCTGACTTTTCAGATTGTCATGACAATGTACAACGAGGACGCGACACTTCTTCTACGCACGCTCAACTCGGTCATCAAGAACATTGCGCATCTCTGTTCTCGTAACCGCTCGAAGACGTGGGGTCCTGGTGCCTGGAAGAAGGTCGTCGTGTGTATCGTCGCGGATGGTCGCAAGGTTGTCAACGCACGCGTCCTCAAGATCCTCCAGCTCATGGGCGTCTACGCCGAGGGAATCGCCAAGGACACAGTCGCCGGCAAGGAGGTTCAGGCCCACATCTACGAGTACACCTCCCAGGTCCTCGTCAGCGAGACGGGCGAGGTCGGCATGGGCAGCGTTCCTGTTCAGCTGATCTTTTGTCTCAAGGAGCAGAACAAGAAGAAGCTCAACTCGCACCGCTGGTTCTTCAATGCGTTTGGTCCCTTGGTCCGCCCCAACGTCTGCGTCCTTCTTGATGTCGGTACCAAGCCAAGCGGCACCTCGATCTACGAACTCTACAAAGTCTTTGAAAAACATGCCAACGTCGGCGGCGCGTGTGGCGAGATCTACGCCGATAAGGGCAAGTACGGCAAGCTGCTCCTGAACCCGCTCGTCGCCGGTCAGAACTTTGAGTACAAGATGTCCAATATTCTCGACAAGCCGTTCGAGTCGGTCTTCGGTCTCATCTCGGTTCTTCCTGGCGCCTTCTCGGCGTACCGCTACGCCGCTGTCGCCAACCACCCTGATGGCACCGGCCCGCTTGCGTCCTACTTCCACGGTGAACTGATGAACCTCCCTGGTGCCGAGGCCTCTATCTTCGATCGCAACAAGTTCCTTGCCGAGGATCGTATTCTCGCGTTTGAGATTGTCACCAAGAAGAACGCAAAGTGGCGCTTGCAGTACGTCAAGTCTGCAAAGGCCGGAACCGACGTGCCATCTGGCGTTGCCGAATTCATCTCGCAGCGTCGTCGTTGGCTGAACGGTTCCATCTTTGCCTCGTTCTACGCCCTCTACAGCTTCTACCGTATCTGGACGTCGGGTCACAACATCATCCGCAAGTTTTTCCTCCAGATCCTCACGTTTTACAACATTGTCAACCTTCTCTTCAACTGGCTCTCGATTTCGTCCTACTACCTTGCATTCTACTTCCTCATGGACTCGTCAACCAAGGTTGAAAACGTCGACGATGATCCCTTCCATGGCGCCGGCGTGCACATTTCCCAGGTGTTCAACTACGTCTACATTGGCATCATGTGAGTATCCTGCTGTTTCACTGCCTCTGACGTTCAGCTTTGTTGTCCTCATCTGCTCGCTTGGCAACCGGCCCCAGGGATCAAAGCGGCTCTACACGCTGTGTATTCTTCTGTTCGCAGTCTGCCAGGGTCTCCTCCTGTACTGCGCTGCCTGGACAGTGTATCTGACTGTCCCCAAGGACAAGGAGGGCTGGGCCATCAAGGAGTTGATTCACAACGAGACGTTTATCGATCTTGCCCTGTCGCTCATGGCAACGTACGGCCTCTACCTCCTCTCGTCGCTCATGTACCTTGACCCATGGCACATGCTCACCTCGTTTATTCAGTATCTCTTCCTCCTCCCGTCCTACGTCAACATTCTCCTCATTTACGCGTTCTGCAACCTGCACGACGTTTCGTGGGGAACCAAGGGCGACAACGGTGCGGCCAAGGACCTCGGCCAGGCCAAGATTCTGAAAAAGGATGGCGAGGAGCTCGCAGAGGTATCCCTCCCGACTCGCCAGGAGGACGTCGAGGCCTTGTGGCAGCAGGCTCGCTCCGAGATCCGCGTCCCCGAGAAACAGGTCAAAGAGAAGCGCAACGCCGAGACGAAACGCTCCGATTCGGACCGCAACTTCCGCACAAACGTCGTTCTCCTCTTCTTTGCGTCCAACCTCGTCGTCATCATGCTCTTCACGTCCACGTGGTTCACCGACTGGCTCAAGAGCCACTGGAATTCGAGCTCCGACTTTAACCCGTACCTCACCGCCATCTTCTACGTTGTCCTCGGCCTCAGCGCAATGCGCTTCATCGGCTGCACGCTATACCTCATCTTCCGCGTGTTTGGCTTCTAAAACCGCACTTTGCCTTCTCCATTGTGATCAGCTTTTGACGTTTCTTCACCCCATCTCCCTTGTTGCTGTTTCTGGCTGGATGTAGTTTCGGGCTCGGGATAAATGTACACTATGTAGAGGGCGCGGCGCGCCCACACCATGCAAATCGCGCTTTCTTGCTTGCACCTGCACGGAGGGCGCGTACATGATGTGGCAGGGTGCAAGGCGTGGGTGACCCGCCGAACAGCGACTGTCACTCGAAAGCATCAGATCGTCATTTCCAGTCATTGTCTACGGTCTAGCTCGTGTATGTACATGCGGGTTTGTCCATTAGTTTGCTCAGTTCATCTGCCTGCGGAGGTTCTCGTACACTGGCGTGTTAGATTAAAGCGTACAGCGAACAGCGATGGACACTCACTGCTGCCAGGGTAGTTGATATCGTTCTGGCGCTGCTCAAGCTGGCCGAGCTGTTCGCGCATGGTGCGCACGAGGGCCTTGCCCGTGTCTTCGGGCGCGTCCGCGTCGAGCTCCCACCACATGGCGCCGCCGAGCCCCATCTGGTGAATATACTGGGCCTTCTGGACGGTGATGGCCTGGGTGTCGTACGAGATCATGGTGCCCGTGCTGCGGTCAATCGAGTAGCTTGCGCCGAGGCGGTGGTCGTTGATGACCTCGGCGCCGGGAAGCGGCAGCGCCTTGTAGTCCCACATGCCGTCCTCCCACGACCCCTTCCCGACGCCACTGTACGGCGTGCCGGGCCCTTGCGTGTTGCAGAACGCGCGCCCGTACGCCGGCAGACCCAGCGTGAGCTTGTACGGGTGCACCCCGGCGCCGAGGTACATGCGCACGGCACGGTCGACGCTCTGGCCGCCGTTGTCCGCGTACAGATTGGCCTGGTGGCCCGCGACCTTGTCCCACGAGCCCGCAAAGTCGTACGCCATCAGGTTCCAGAAGTCCAGGTACCGGTCCATCTCCATGATGCGGAGCACATTGACCTGCTCGATGCCGCATGGCGCAGCGACCGTCAGCTGGTACTGGCCCTGCGGGGCGCCCTTGGACTGCGCGAGACCCTCGAGGCCCTGCCGCAGCTCGGCGAGCAGGCTCACGTACGCCTGCGCGTCCGACGCCGTCTTGGGGAACTCGTAGTCGATGTCCAGGCCGTCGAGCCCCACGTCCTCGACGAGCTTGACCGACGACTGGACAAACTTGGCGCGCCAGGCCGGGTTGGCGATGGGCTCAAAGTTCTGTGGGAACGCGTGAGCAGGGACGTTCATGTGAGCAGTGCCATGGCCGTGGCCGTAGTCCAGACCTACCGGCGAGTACGACCAGCCTCCAATGGAAAGCAGCACCTTGAGGTTACTACAAAAGTCAGTGGATTGCGACCATAACCCCCCGTAAGAAACATACGAAACACGGCGCACGCCACTCACCGGTTCTGCTTCTTCATGAGGTAGATGGCCTTGAGGCAGCCGTAGAGGTTGGTGCCGGGCTCGTTCCAGCTGTCGCCGTCGTAGTGGATCTCGACGTCGGCCCACTTGTCCGACAGCGACACCTCGCCCGTCTCCTTGTTGATCTGCCCAAACGCATAGTTGATGTGCGTTAGGTGCTGCTGGGGGATGAGCTGGGGCGGGTACTTGCGGGCGTAGATGCCCCTGTGAGCACGGTCAGTATCCTGTAGCGTAGCAAAAAGCAGGCAAGCAGTCAGGCAGACAAGGAGCGATCTCCAGTTCCCCCCCAGTGTGGGAACAAAGGACACAATCGCGACCGCGCCTTCCCCCCCACCGTCAGATCGGCCAGCTCACCAATTGACCTGTAAATAGCCCGTCAGCACCGCACGATACTGTAGACTCACAAAATATCCAACGTGCCTCTTGCCGTTCATTGCTGTGCCGTTATGGATATCAGTATCGGGAATAGTCGTGAGCTTGTTGGTAGCTGGTGCTGGTGTTTTCGGTTGTTGCCAAGGACCAAAAAAGTCCAGAAGCGGCCGGGTGGGGAACAGCCACGGGGTATGCGAAAGCAGAAGGAGCGCGACGGCCGTGGTTACGCAGGCGGCGATCAAGTACGTGCAGAGCGGCGTGCGGCGGGGTTTGCGGCGGGGGTCGGAACCGGAGGCGGAGGCCAAGGCAGAGGCAGAGGCGGAGGTCGTGGACGAGGCGGAGGAGGTCTTGCGGTGCCGTGGGTTGCTGAGAGGCAGAGGCATGAAGAGGATACAAGTTGGGTGGTGGTTGGCGAGGACAAAAGGGAGGCCAGTGACGACAGATGTGGTGGTTCCATCCGCAGGCGCGGGTCGCGACTGGCTGGCTTGGGGTTTTCTATTCCTGAACCTGAGGCATGAGGTTGAGACCGCGTCATTCTGGCGCTAGGGGCGCTCCTGCCGCTCTTGTTGCTCTCGGCGCCCGACTCGTGTTGCACTGCACCCATGCACCTACAGTACCTGGCTTGCTGCACAGCATCCGATCTGGAGGATCGGACGCGCGGAGGCGCGGAGGCGTTCTGCAGCCATGCCACGACAATCCGGGGTCTCCACCTCAATGTCCTCAATGCCACGTTGACCACGCGATAAATTTCAAATTCTCGGCATATCAAAATATTTACGTAAAATGGGTTGTATTTTTGCCCGCGACTGTTTTTTTTTTTTGTTCTCGTTTCTTCCACTTGGGCATTGATGGCTGGTCTGCTGTAAACAAACATCAGCTGTCTCGCCCAAGCAACATCCTCAGCAGCCAACGACATTGCTCCGCCGTCACGTGTAGCGCGGAATCTAGAGCCAAAGTATCGCTGGGAATCGACACAAACATTACAGACATGCCTGTAGAACAGATTGAAACGTCGAGTTGGATAATGGTGTACACAGCTTCAGAGCAGAGGAAGCGGAAGTTAAGAGTGCTGAATGAAGCAAAAACATGCTATCATCACTGATCACCCATGGCTCCATGCACCAATGTTCACCCTCCTTTTCCCACAGTTTGGCTTCTATGTAGCTTGAGTCTGAGTTGCCAGAGGAGCAGTGCGCGATGGCAGTGTGCGGGTCGCGGACGATTGGGAGCACGGATCAGAGAGAGAGTTACGATGCCAGATTGGTGGTTCGCTGCGAGATAACTACACAGAGTAACTTGCCAAGATGTTGATGTTTTTGTTTGTCTCTTTGCAACCTCTCATTTCGTTTCTTGTAGTATACAACTCACCACTTGGATCGCACTGTGCATTGCAATCTGAGCGGAGCACACATTGTGTATTCACTCATTCCCTCATCGCCCATCATCGTCCGCATACGTTTATTATTTTCCGACAGTCCGTGCACCACCGCACTGCCCCGGCTCGCAAATTAGAGGAAATACAAAACGACTACTCGTCGGCCCGACCGCGTCGCTTGCTTGCTTGCTTGCTCGCTCTGCCCGTTTGTTTTCTTGCTTGCTTGCGTGTCTGCGTGTCTGTATCGGAGATCCATCCACCAGTTTCTAGCCAGCGCGCAGGAACCTCTCGATCTCCCCGCCGCCCGCTGCCCGTGCGTGGACACGCCCTTTCCACAATTTTACGTCCACTGCAGCCAACATTCCCCAGCGTGACCTCTTTAACAAAGGATCCAAAGAATAGGAGGTCGACGACGTTACTTGTCCCGAACGCCCAACGCCCAACGCCCAAACTCATCTGCGCCCACCTGCATCTTGCGCACGCAGGGCTGAACCAACCTACAGGCCACAGCACTACGAGTCCGCGGTTGCTCAATTCGCTTCGCTTCGGCTCGCCTGCCCCGCCCCTTTATTTTTTCGAGCGAAGCCAAGCCAAAACCGTCTCCCGCGCCTGCAGCCTGCCTTCCTGCCTGACTGCCCAGGTGACAGCCATTTCCTGTCGACCAAACAAAACCAAACATAATCAACAAAAACAAAACAAACAAAGCACTGCATTGCACCTGCGCCTGCACCTGGCGCATCCAAAATTCCGACGCAGCCATCACGGCACGCATCCAAACATTCTTTCCTACCTTACCCCCCTTTCCAGTGGGCAGAGCATTGGTGTGCATACCCACCCAACAACACGTAAATCGAACGCACAGACCACCTTACGGCCATCCACGCTACACCCGTGACACACACACCCCCTCCTCTGTCCCTCTGTCCTCCCCCAACAAAGTCAGATTGCATCAGCCATCAGGACGACTGGATCGCCACGCGGCTCACATCAGCCATGCAGTTTAATCATGATTACCCCGACCCCCCGTTTGTCGAACAACAACAACAACAACATCGTCTTCTCCATCGTCAACGGTTAGACAGCCCCAGTCGCAACTCCTACCTCACCGTCGACTCGACAGTGTCTGCCGACTACTTCTCCGACAACACGGGATCAACGGGACTCACTTCCCCCTCGCTCCATTCCCCCAAGTTTGCGTGGGGCGCAAAGCGACACTCGCATCAGAGTCACCGAAGCGCACACAGCTTGGGCGACATTCAGGAGGCGCTGGAGACTCGTCCACTCGGATTATCGCCGCCGCCACCATCAGCAGCCTATGCGACATCCTTCTCGGGACACGAGACAACAATGTATTCCCAACCCTACTTTGAGGTGCACCAGACTTCGCGCCCTGCCTCGTTCCACTCGTTCCATGCACCGGAAGAGGCGCACGACTGTGCGGACGGCAGGGACAACAGCAGCAACAACAACCATCATCTCAGTGACCCGTATGCGGGAACAGCAGCCGCCACGCCAGGATTCACCCATCACACAAACAGCGACCAGGACTACACGGAACAGGACTATCAGGATGATCCTCAGCCAGGACTAGCGCCGGCCCCTGAGGACGTACGTCGCGGACCGAGCGTTCGATCACGCGCTAGCGAGTATGAGGCGTCCTTAGACACCCCGTCCCAGCCACTCTCAAACGTCACGCACGAAAGCGAGCGCGGGAGGCTGACCCTCGACATCCCCCCAGCAACAACAACAACAGAGCGGTCGAGATCAATTTCGCCTCGTTTGCGTTTACCTCCATCGCCAGGGGCCTCATCGTCGTCGCAACACTTTGCCATCAACGGCCCTCCATCGCCGTCTCCTGCTCACAACGCGCCGGCCCCGCGGTCGTTACCCGTCCCGCCGGCCCAGGACCCCTTGGGCACACAGCCCCGAGCGCTGCCAGTGGCCCCAGCGTCGCCGACGCCAGTCCGCGGCAGCGGCGCAGGCCTCCTCAACGACCCATACCTCAACGAGTCGCCCACTGGTCTTTCGCGCACAGCAAACACCACGCGTCACATGATCTCGGCCTGGGAGAGGGGAACGCCGCTCGCCCAGTCGCCCACCGATGCGCATGCCGTTGACGACAGCCTGTTCCCGATCTCTTCTGACCCAATTCCTACCGCCAACCATAACTCTCCTTCGATGCGGTGGTCTCTCCAGGCCAACTCGCGCATGCCTGTTAATGGCATTACCATTCCTTCGCCGCTGGCAGCCAATGCTCCCCTCGCACCCGCTTCGCCGCCATCGTTATCGGCGTCCACATGGTCGCAGCAGTCGGCTGGCCGCAAGCGCAAGAACCAGGATCTCAGTCCCTGCCCCACGGGCGAGCCGCAAAAGACGTCCCCGCGCAGGTCGCCCTTTAAGCGTTCGCCATTCAAGGAGATTGCCAACGTCGTCAAGGGGTTGCGAAACAAGAACAAGAAGGTTGACGAGAATGCCCTCGAGCAGTCCACCTCGCGACGAAGCTTTGTCAACCTGGATGAAGACTCGGACTGGTTTGCCCAGCCGACGCCGGTCAGCACCGTCCCCGCCGGCCTCCTGGGCGAGCGGATGGCTGAGGACGAGCGGAGGCAGTCTATTGATGTAGAAGTGAGTCGCAGGTCCCCCGTGGCATACTCTTCTCGCTTCATGCCATGCTGACCCTTTCAAAGGCAATTCGCACAGATCCAGTCGTCTACCTTGCCCCACAGCCCGAAGGCCCCTCCTGGAACACCTGGGTGACATGCTGGGCCACTCTCA
Source organism: Apiotrichum mycotoxinovorans (assembly GCA_013177335.1). Classification (NCBI taxonomy): domain Eukaryota; kingdom Fungi; phylum Basidiomycota; class Tremellomycetes; order Trichosporonales; family Trichosporonaceae; genus Apiotrichum; species Apiotrichum mycotoxinovorans. The sequence goes on along the minus strand of CP053624.1, from coordinate 2,147,606 downwards.
CCCCGGACAGTCTCAAAATCATACACGCACCGTTGAAGAAGGGGTCAGATTCGCCCGTGTCGCGCACGCAGATGAACCTCGCTACGGCGTACTCTCAGATCCCGCGGCCGGAGGTTGATGCCCCGCCGATGATTGAGCTCCCTATGATCCATTGTATCGAAGTCCGTGCACTGCGAAAGGACGAAGTCCGCGGCCGCCGCATTCCCTCCGCACCCGAAGGCGTCGGCACCGAGGTGCTCGAATTGGACTTTGCCGATGGGTCGAGGGAGTACATTGGTGTCGAGGGTGTCGCAGGCCGTCTGGGCTGGGTCAGCGCGATCTGGTGAGTTTTACATGCTGGCCACGCTGACACGCAGGGATGTCGTCCTCGCCTCCAAGAAGCCGTCGGCACAGTTGCAGCCGCCCTCGCCGTCCCAGTCGTCGCTGCGCAACATGATGAACCCCCTGCCTCTGCCGCAGGGTTCGCACGACCTGCCTGCGCAGAAAATGGGCGAGCAGTGGATCAAGTCCGGTCCATTTGTAGGCGAGTCGGCGTCAGTGCAGAACACGCCAGAGTTGAGCAGTGCCGGAGGCAGTGGCTTCCGTCCGCCGTCCCGTTTCCCTTCGCTTGAGGACCACATGGATGTGGACCATGGCTACATGGCGAGTGCGGAGACGCATCAGGAGCCAGTTCTCCAGGTGCCCGACTCCCCGGAAGCTCCCGGTCTGCGCGACTTACCGCCAGTTCAGCGCATCCAGCCCGTGCAGCCGGAGCCTATGGCCGTTGACTTTGACCCGGCGCTCGACGACCTGTACCGTCCGACATGCACGCTGCCTCTCACGATCAACAAGCGCAGTGCCCCCACGTCGCCCAATGTCGAGCCGCCACCACCTCCGCCGCCCAAGAAGGAGATGGGGTCCCTGGTGGAGGAGCGTCGCCGGGCATGGGCAACCGACGGTCAGGAAGCATCTGTGCGTTCCGTTTCCCGCATGCGTGTCCCGTCTCCTGCCAAGATGAACCCCACCGCTGTTTCGCAGCCGCATACGCCCGAGCGCCGCGGCGGCGTCTCCATGCCACAGACCGAGCCTCAGGGGTTACGCGAGTCGCTGGTCAAGATGTTTGACCAGCAAAACCAGTGCCCCGCGAGCGAGGACGGACGGCGGCGGACGCGCTCCAAGACGATGGAGGAGCGTATCCGTGCATGGCAGTCCAAGGGTGCCGGCGAGGACCCGGCGGCTCCTCTCTCGCGCAACACGAGCACGCGCGAGCAGGAGTCGCTGCTGAGCTTTGACGACAGCGACCTGAACCCGTCGCGCTCCGCGTCACAGGTCCGCAAGACGACGACGAACAGCTCGAGCCTCGGTCTCGGCGCCGCGAGCGAGGGGCGCACCCTTACGGGTCTTGGCCTCGGCCTCGGCCTCGACCTCGACATGGCGCGTATCCAGCCCGCTACCACCCGCGCAGCGTCCAAGGAGCCGCCCATGCGCTTCGAGCAGGCCACAATTGAGGAGGTACCGACCGAGATTCGCCGGGCGGCCGTCACGGCCATGCCCAAGCCGTCGCGCGTGCTCGCTGCGCGCTCCACCCCCGGAACGCGCGAGGGCACGCCGCAAGCGCAAGGTTACGAGAGGACCAAGAGCATCTCGCATTCGGGCTCAGCCACCGGCAGCTCTACGCCTCTCGGCCCGCGCGCGGGTCTCCCCAAGGTGTCGTCGCGGCCGCGTACGCCGGTCTCGGACGACAATGTGCCGCCCGCCAAGCCTGCAGGATCTCTCAGCCCCGCCGCCAGCCCCATGCGCTTCCCCAAGGTCTCAAGCAAAACTAGCCTTCCAAAAGTCGCGAGCAACTCAAACCTTTCCAAGGTATCGAGCAACAGCAACCTTCCCAAAGTCGCCAGTAACAGCAACCTTCCGAAGGTCTCGAGCAACGCCAGCCTACCCAAGGTGTCGAATGCCTCCAGTGTTCCCAGCGCGACCAGCATCCCGAACCTTACCAGTCCCCCCGCCAAACTGTCTCCTGCCGCCCCGTCGTCGGTCTCTACCGAGTCCTCGGCTCCGCCCGTGCCTGCCAAGGACACGCCCAAAGAGTTTGCGTCTCTCCCGACGCCCGTGTCGCTCGCGCCCAAGTCGCCCACTCCAAGGTTACAGAGCCGCGTGCTGGCTGCTGCCTCCGTCTTTGAACCGACCATCGCACAGCGGACGCTGAACAATCTTGCTTCGGCATCGGCATCCACGCCGTCGCCCACAAAGCGCAGGAAGGCGGTGCCCAAGCTCGAGCTGGAGAACGTGCCCAAGCCTGTCGCCAAGGATGTGTTCAAGCCACAGCAGGTGACGACTCCCGGCGCGAGCTCTGGCGTCGTTTCTTCCTTTGGTGCGCACGCTTCTGCCGGCGAGTCTACCAAGGTTGGCAGTGCGTCGGCGATCGCGACTGGTTCGCGAGTGAACTCAAACGTCGCTGCGGCTCCCACCAATGTCTTCCCCAAGACCGCGGGTTCCCCCCCCCGCTCCGCTGTTTCCACCCACCTCAGCACGGCTGCCCGTTCGGCACTCACGCCTCGCAAGATGGAGATTATCCCAAACTCGCCCACAAACGTCAGCCCGTACCTCGCCGCCCGCGCCGCTCTGCGTCCGACGCCGGGGAAGGGGTCGTCCGTGTCTGGGGCGAGCGACAAGGCGACTGGGAGCGACAAGGATATTACAAAGGTGGCGGCAGTAGGCAGTGCCGCATCCGGTGACAAGAAGCAGCGTCCTACCTGGGGAGCGGGAGCCGCGCGCGAGCGTCCGCTGGGGCTCTATGTCGTGAACAAGACACCCGAGGAGACTGTCGCTTCCTGCACGGCCGACAACCCCGCGTCCAAGCTCTACAGCGCCAGCGCCGCCATGGACGTCGACCCCGTCGAGCGCGGCTCGACCGTCAGCACGTCCACGAAGCTCTCGGTCGGCCGCAGCGAGATTGCCACGCCGTCCGCGCTGGGTTGGAAGTCTGTCGCGTCGCTCAGCAACCTCGACCAGACCGAGGGCCGCAGCGAAGTCACCATCAGCAGCGTCAAGAGCACCCGCGACATGTTTGAGGCAAAATCCAAGGCCGGCGGAAGCAGCCCCCTCCCTGCCTCCGCCCTCTCCAGCGCAAAAGAACGCGACCACGAACGGCACGCTGATCCCCCCCGCTCCGAGACCTGGTTTCGAGACCGGGCCTCCTGCGGGGAGGCCGAAAACCAAGATGCGCGGCCCGCGCCCTCTGCGGTGAACACCGCGGCCAATGGAGAGGAACAGGGCGAGAATGTGGACGAGGGCGAGGAGGTTGAGGCTGTTCCGCAGCTAGAGAGGGGCCTGCAGCCGATAGAGGAGATGGAGCAGTCGGTTGTGGAGTATGCGGACGTGGGCTCTGACGGCGTTGTCGAGACCGTTGATGCGAGCGGGCTGGTGCCTGTGTTGGAGCGCATGGACGACCACACGGCCGAGCATCACCATCTTTCCCGGCAGATTGACGGTGTCAATGCCGACGTGACCAATGTCGCTGTTGGCCTCGCGACGCTCACGGCCATGGTGCACGAGCAGGGGCGTGCGCCACCGCACCCGGAGCTCATCGAGCACCTCGAGGACCTCAAGACCAACTTCGACGCGGGCCTCAGCGGCGTGCGCGAGGGCATGCAGGTCCCCAACGGGGACATTGTGCAGCGCCTCGAGGCGATCGGCACGGATGTGCGCGACGTCCAGGCCGCCGTTCAAGAGGGCGCGATGGCGATCGCGGCGCTCACTGCTGCCCACGCGGCACGGGACACAGCACCGAAGGAGGGCGGCGACGCCGGGGATAAGGACAAGGATCTCCCGGCCCCACCGGACGAGGACGCTCCTGCACTTTCTGCAGCGCCGCCGGAGGCACCCGAGCCCAAGATCCCCGAGGTGCACGCCAAACTGGACGCGATCGCCCATCTCATCCAGGAGGTGCTCGCGCGCCAGGCCGAGCTCGCGGCCACGACAGCGGCCATCGGCGCCGGCGTTGCCGCCAAGGAGGCCGCTGCTGCTGATGCTCCGGCGGAGACTAAGGAGGCGGCGGACGCGCCAAAGGAGGCCGCCAAACCTGCCTCTTCTCCGGCGGCTGCTGTTGCACCTGTAGCGCTCCCCGAAGCGCCCAAGGAACTCAAGGATGCGCCCAAGGACACCCCGCCCGACGCCGCCAAGGACGCACCGAAGGATGAGGCCGCGGCACCCCCCGAGCTGGCCACTGCTGCGCAACTCACGGATGTCCAGAACGCACTCAAGGAGCTCGAAGGCGCACGCGCGGTGCAAGCGCAGCAGACTGCCGATATCGCCCGCTGTGAGTACACTGAACTAGGGCCAGAGTGCATTGGTACTAATGGCAGACCTGGCGGACCTGAACGGTTGGCTGGAAAAGTTTGTCCAGAACTCTGGCTCCGAACTCGAGGCCATGTCGCGCAAGATCAACAACCTCGTGGGCGAGCCGGGCGAGGACGAGGTGCCTACGGGCCTCGTAGCCGATATCCACTCCATGCTGGCCGAGCAGGCGCAGCAGGTGAACATTGCTGCACTGCAGGCGCAGCGCCTCGACTCGCTGCTCGGGTTCATGGGCGCCGACCGCGAGCGCCACGCACAACAGCAGGGCATGATTGAGCAGCTGCTCGCTGCCGCCGAAAAGCAGCGCGAGGACACGGCCGGCTTGCTGCAGGCCATTGCCGTCGACTTAACGGAGGAAATCAAGGGCGAGCGCGTGCGCTTCATCGACAGCATGCGCGAGGCGACGAGCATGAACATGCAAAACCACGTCAACGAGTTCAAGGCTGCGCTCACGACCGAGACGCAGCGCTCGCTCAAAGAGCTGGGCCTCATGCGCGAGCAGAAAAAGGTCCTCGAGCACCAGATTGCGGACCTGTTTGCGCTCAAGGCCAAGCACAGCGACGGGGTGAGTGTGCCAGTCGCCCCTTGAGCTGGGGGAGCTAGCTAGAGTCGAAGGAGCCAGAGTTCCTGTCTGCAGGTCACGGAAACTGACTTGCAGCCACCGCACTCGCCCTCGCCTGTGCCCCCATCCGACCACCCGCAGCAGATGCCGATGCCGATGCAGATGCCCATGCAGATGGGACCGCCGACGCCGGCCGCCACACCACGCTCGCTCCCTGTGCCTCCGCAGTAACCCTAAGCAGTGAATCATTCTGACTGTTTTTGGGGCAACGGCTAGGCCACGCTTGTGGCCGGGTTTCTTTGTGAATTTGAGTCTCTGTGTCTTGTTTCTCATAGCCATACGTCCGAGGATCCACGTGACAATTTCCAGAAGTAACACTTGTATTACTAGCATGCTACCGGCTGATTTTCTTGCGGTTGCTAGCTGCGGTGCTACGCCAGGCGGAGTCAGGAGAGTGCGTGAGATGGAGACTGGCACAACGATTGTCGACTGCCACAGCCTACATTCTACGGCCCACAACCTGAAACCTGCAACATGCAGCCATCCAGCCGATACAGTGTACAGCCTGCCATAGTCCTCGCGTGGAAACCACGTGCAGGAAACCTCCACCACAAAATCCATGTTTGCATTCGTTACCCCTGAAAAAAACCGGCCGCCTCAACCACTTCGCTGTTAAGCACTCATCCCACCCATCTCTTCATCATTCCGCGGCCACCATGATACCAAGATTACGCGCACACGCACACGCACACGCCCTCGTGCCGCGCTATCGCCTAGTGATACACCGCGCCGTTGGGACACACACCGCCGCGCGCCTCTTCTCCACCTCGCCACCGCTAGCGTACCAGGACGACGACAGGACACCCAGCGATCCGGCACACCGCGATTCGCGACACCGCACCCACCGCAGCGCAAGCGACACGCGGAACCGGAACCGGAACAGGAGCTACGACGCGCCGCGGTCCGCACCACCCCGCCGCCCGCCGCGCACCCCCAGTGCGCGTGCGAGCGCCAGTGCGGGTTCCAGTGCCGGTGCCAGTGGGGCCGTGTCGGGATCCCGGTCCGGATATGCGTCTGCGCCCGAGTCGGAAGTGTTTACGCGGCCTGGGTTGCTGGCGTCCGGATCAGGACCAAGATCGGGATCCGCGGCGGGGGCGGGGGCGGGGGCGGAGACGAGGCCGGCAAGGGAGAGGGAGAGAGAATCCTGGCGGGAGCAGGGGAGGGAACAGTGGAGGGAGCAGTGGAACCTGAAGGAACCAAGGAGGCGGGAGAGGGAGACGGAGCGGGAGCGGGAGCGACGGCAGGGGCGTGAACCACAGCGGGAGACGGAGCCACGGGGCGAGCGGGAACTGCTCAACGACAGCAGGCCATGGTGGCAGAACGACCAGGGCAGGGACCGAGAGATCGACCGCGACATGGAGGCGCGGAGGGAGGAGGCGCCAGCGGAGGGGGCCGGGGAGGGCGACGGGTGGGGGGACGCAAGGGACGATCCGGAGCCAACACGGGGGCGCAGACGGTCCTTTGGCTTCAAGCCTGGAGTCGACCGGGCGGCACGAGCCCCCCCGCCCGCAGCGGGATCGGCACCGGAGGCGTCCTGGAACACGCTGATGCGCGAGTGGAAGCTGGCAGCGACGCCGAGCACGCCGCGCACGGGGGCCAAGTGGGCGGCGTTGGCGGCCATGGGCTTGGGGGGCGAGGAGCCAGTCTCCGAGGAGCAGCCTCAGTCTGCCAAACAGCCGCCCGCCGAACGGCCGCCCACCCCGGAACGCGCCCCGCCTATCGTTGCGGCTCCCACTATTGACGCAGGCTTTACCGCGCATCCGGTCGATACCGCCACCGCGCGCGATTCGGGCGAGGCGGGTGCAGGAGGCTCGTCCACGGCGTACCCCGTCGACCGCGCTGCTGCCCCTCCATCCCCTCCATCTCTGGATCCCCCTCCGTCTCCTTCTCCTTCTCCACCGCCGGCCCCACAGCCGCCCGCGCCCGCGCCCGCGCCCCATTCCCAGCCCCAGCCCCAGCCCCAGCCCCCGCCCCCACTGGAGGAGGCAGCAGCGCCCATCGCCCCGCAGGACATTTCTCCCGAGATGAGCAATGCCCAGCTGGACGCGATGCTTGCGCGCCTGGGCTTCGGCGCCGATGCAGAGGACGCGCTACTGGGCTCGGAGCTGCGGGACGCGGGGCTGCCGCCGATCGAGGATCCTGGCGCCCACGACCCCGCGGCCGGGACACCGGGGTGGGTGCAGCCTCTGCCGTCCGGCGACGTACGCGCCCGAGGCCGGATCCTCCCTCCACCACTGGGGACGCAGTCGACGACCCTTGCCTCCGCGACCTCGATCGCGGAAACCGAGGCCAGACCGCGCACGTGGCGCGAGTACGACACGTCCAAGCTCCCGATCCTGCATCGCCGCAACGTACGTTCTGCCCTCATTCTCGTTACTAACCGTGCAGATCATCACGGTGGGCATCGACCACGCGCTGGTCTTCGAGGCCGCACACCGCAGCCGCGCGGGGCCGCGCGGCCTCCGCGACGCGCCGGGGTTCATGGTGCGGAGTATCCCGCTGAGCCTCATCGCGCGCGCGGGGCAGGGCACGGCGCCCCCGCCGTTCCCTCCTCCACCGACCGCGGAGGACGCTGCGCGCGAGCGCCTCGAGCGCCTCGAGGCCGAGCTGGCACTCGTGCGCGAGGCGCTGCACAACGGCGACGGTGGCGTCGTGCGCGAGCCGCGTCACCTGCGCGCGCGCATGCGTGAACTGCAGGAGGCGCGCGCGCGGTACCGCGACGGCCTCGGCGACGGGGAAGGGGACAGCGGCGCAGGGGACAGCAACAGCAATACGCTGCCGCAGCCGCCGGCGCCCAAGATCCGCGTCCTCGTGTACTGCGGCAAGACGGTCAGCAAGCTTGCGGTCGAGCGCAAGCGGCTGGTGAACCGCTTCAAGGCGGCGCTGGACGTTGTGTGTAATCGCACAGAGACGCCGCCTCCCCTTGATCCCGGTGAGTCGAGCGCGTGTTGTTGTTTGCTTGTTTGCTTGCCTACTTGTTGCTGACTGGTTCCTTTTGCTTGGATGTGCAGAAAACGCATACTATGTCCGCATCAAGGCGCACATGTACGGCATGCCGTGGGACAAGCTGTGCAAAGACATTGAAAAGGCCCTCTTTACGATACACTCGCCAGAGAATAATAACACCCACCGGTCCTGGAAACCGCGGTCGCAGCAGCACCAGCCGCGGCGGGATCACCGGGGCAGCAGCAGCAGCAGATACGACTCGCGGTAGACTATCAATTGCAATCTAGACAATTATTCATTTCATAGATCAACTCATGACCCACCTACCAGCATCACACCACCTCTCCTCATCCTTATCCTCATCCTCATCCTCACCCACTCAGCAACGCATGTAGTACTACTCTGTGTCTATTTCACTGCTTGTCCACACCACCGTCATCTTTTGACGGACCCCCGAGCTTGGACAGGTCGCGGCCAAAGAGACCGCGCTTGACCCAGTCGAGCATCAGCATGAAGCGCGAGCGGATTGACGCCTGCTCGCTCCAGTAGACGCTGCGCCAGGCGTACATGCCCGCGAGGCCGCCGACGACCGAGTAGCCGTAGTAGTCGAACACGGCCGAGTTGCCGACATAGGCCAGGCTGCCGAGGTGGTGGTACGTGAACGGCGCGTAGAAGGCCTCATCATCGAGGTCCGGGAGGTCATTGTCGCGGAGTGTCTGCACCTCCTTGGCGAGCTTGTTGAGCTTCTTGGCGAGGTACACGCCCTGCTGCGACGCGACCTGCGCCGTAGCGGGCAGCGCGGTCGTCTTGTTGTGCAGCTTGATGAACAGCTCGGCGACCTCGTTCAGGCTCAGGGCGTCATCGTGGTCCGTGTCCTCCTGCACAAAGACCTCGCGGCTGTCGGTCAGCGTCATCAGTTGCTCCAGTTTGCTCACATTTTCTCGAGCGCAGGCGACGCGAGAGTGTACTTCTTGCGCAGGTACCTGGCCATCTTCTTCCACTCGGCATAGTCGAGCTTGCCGTCCTTGTTCTCGTCAAACTTGTCCCAGAGCGCAAGCAGGTCGTTGAGCATGTTCAGGTGGATCTGGAGTCAGCATATTTCGAGCTCACAGGGTCAACGCACCGTAGAGGCGTCGCCAATGGCGTAAATTGTGCCCTTGGGCGCGCCCTCGACGCGGAGGTAGCTGTCAACCTGCACGGCCTTGGAGTGGTACTGGTTTGGCAGCTTCTCGACCATGTTCTTGGTGAACGGCTGCATGGCTGGATGTCAGCTTACCGTGGAGCAGGATTGAAGCTCACCAATGCCGGTACTCCAGACGGTCAGGCCGGAAGGAAGCTCGTGAGTCTCCGTCTTGCCGTCTGCGTCCTTGGTCGTAATAATCACCTTCCCAGGCGTCACCTCCTTGACGCTTGGCCGTCAGCTGAGCTGTCTCTGACAGACTCTTACCGTGCATTGGTGTGGACAGTGACCCTGGAGCGCTTGAAGCGCTTTTCGGCAAAGTCGGAAATCTTCTCCGAGTACGTATTGAGAATGTGGTCGCGGCTCTGGATGATCGAGACGGAAATGTCCTTCTGGAGAATACGCGGGTACTGGACATTAGAAGAACACGAGGGACACGTGGATCGACACTGCTCCACAACAACCGCCACTCACAAAGTCGACCACATCTTCCTCGAGCATGTCCGACAGCTCGGCGGCAATCTCGACACCAGTGGGACCGCCACCGCAGACGACAAACGACAGGAGACGCTTGCGCTCCTCGGGCGTGGTGGTGGGAAGCGAGGCGGTCTCGAGGTTGGCTGCAAGGTCAGCACTGCCACTCCTGCTGACACATACCCATGATACGGCGACGGATGGCCATGGCGTCTGGGATCGTCTTGAGCTGGAAGCAGTTCTCGAGGCCCTGGACGCCGTGGTCGTTGGAGCGCGAGCCGACAGCAACAATGAGCTTGTCATACGGGACATAGGCGTTGACCGTGCCCTCTCCACTGGGGTTGGGCATCTCCACTTCGACCAGGCGCTCCGACATGACGACGTCGACGGCCTTGCCATTGACATAGTGACCACGGATACGGTGCATGAGACGGCGAAGCGGCTCCACCAGGGTCCGCGGCTCTACCGTTCCGACACAGGCCGAGGGAAGCAGGGGCGTGAAACAAAAGTAATTCTCGGGCGCGATGACGGTGACGTTGTATTCATTCTTGTCCAGGTTCTTCAGCACCGAGATGGCCTGGATGGTGGTCAGTCACAACTACCCCTGGCTAGCTTCTGGTGCAAACTCACACCCCAGCCACCGCCAAGAATGACCAGACGAGGCTTCGCCTTGAGTGCACGCATTTTCTCATCCTCCTTGTCGTCGAGGTTGGCCTCGATGATCGGCAGGTTCTTGGGACCCCCAGTGCAGGGGCTGAGCGAGAGCGGGTCAATCTCTTCACACTTTTCAATCCGGCGCTGTGAGTACGAGTACACGTCGTGGAAGAAGATGGTGCCCGTGACTACCGTGACACCAAATACCGTAGCGATGATAATGCGGAGGATGCCAGCGACCCATGGGTGCTTGCGACAAAACTCCTCGGGGAGGAAACCGTTGCGAGCAAACGACCATTTACCGCGCGCGTGAGGGGGGATAGAGCGAGAGACCAAAGACGAAGAAGGGAAAGCCGAGGCGGAGGAGCCAGCTACACGAGGACGCTGGGACAGGAGAGATGAACGAGGAGGAGGAAACTGGTTGATGCGAGTCGTGGAGAACGAACGTGTTGAAGCCCAGGCCGTCACTGCAGCTGTCGAGGTCGAGGTGAACGAGGGGTTCAGACCGGTACGCGCTATGGCGACCATCCTGCCCGTTCTGGCAACACCTCCAATGATGGAGGACATTGCTGGTCTTTTTGTTGGCTTTGCTTGTTGAAAAAGAGATGCGAGAAGTGAGAGATAAAGAAAACAAAAGAAGAAAAGCAAACCACACCAAAAACCCGACCAGACTAGCTCTGAACGAAACAAAAGTAAAGGCGACGGCAGACGTGTTACACAAAGATAAACGTCAGTTCCCGGTTCCAAAAGTGTGTGGTGTCGTAGTGTGGGTGGGGGTGTGACTACTGATCGACGACCCTCTGGCCCTGCCCTGTCACTTGCCGCTCCCCCTCCCCCCTCGGGCTTTATGACTTGAATATTGCGTAACAAAAATCACCCAACTAAAAACCGAGGACGCGCATTTCAGAGCCCAGGTAACCACACACTGATTGCACTTGCCGCACGGCCGTACTAACTGTAACTGTGCTGCGATACTCTGCACTGGCACATGTATGCGTACGTCATTTAGGGGAATACCCATGTTCCTGCACGCAACACGCAACAGAGAGAGAGAGAGGGGAGGGGGGCCGGGGGGCCGGGGAGCCGGTGGGGAGAGGAACTGGGACGGAGAGCGGGAGGTTACAGTCCGATTGAAGACTTTATTAGGAAAAAAGGGGGAGCCAATAGAAAAGAACTGGCTCTATTTATTATTAAAATGACATGTGTGGCTTGATTACAACACAGGGATAAATATTCGACCAGTAGGCCAGTAGGCCAGTAGGCCAGTAGGCCAGTACAGTCCGTACAGTCGTACAGTACGTACAGTACGTACCGTACAGTGTGGATTCTAGCATAGCTAGCATGCAGTACGACATGACAGCATGACAGCGCATGCACCGCATACAATGCAAAAGGCAAAAGTGTGGCACTTTGCATCTTTGCATGAGCACAAAGAGGGCACGTCGCTCAATTCAGTATTTGGATTTAAGAATAGGAAAATTCCACGTGGCAATTTCCTAATAGTGTATATAGTATCCCTGATTCCATAATTCAAGTTTACTAATGAAACCGAGTCTTTTGTTTCCCACAAAACCTATCGTACCCTCGCCCTTGTCCTCGTTTTCTTCGTCGTCCAGCAAAGCAGCAGTGTGGAAAGTGTAACGGTATGGTGAGGTCTCCCCCTGTGGCCTGTGGATCCTTAGATACCACTACGGTTTTGTGATCGTTGCGCGACATGCTGACGCTGAGGCTCATGATCTCATGAGCTCATGCCTGCATGCCTGAAGACGATAATGATGATGAGCCACATTCCAAGTGGATCTCTCAATGGTGTCTTGTTTGTTACCGGGCATGTCTGTTGTATCGGGGTCCGGATGCCCGAGCTACGAGGTACTGGACGGGGGGTCATGACCGAGGTTGGTCTCCCTGAGATACACAGTCTAGATTGTCTGGTTTGTCAGGTTGTCAGGTCGGCCGGTGGGGTTGCACGTTGCGAGTGTCGTTGTGGGTGACCATGAGGCAGTGGAAGTGGAAAGAAGGGGCCGAAGGGAAACGAAAGGGAAAAGAAAGGGTAAGGCTGTGGCACTGCGCTCTGCGACAGCTTGGGGGGCTGTTCTACGATCCCTACGCTTTGTTTGCCACCACCCGCATTCTACTATACTGAGATGTCGCATCGGTCCTAAACAGCATGCTAGCTTTTCTCACAAATAAAAAGGAAAAGTGGAAGATGCCCAAGGCCCAAATGCGGGCGGAAATGCAAAAACCCAAAGGTCAGCGCCCTTGTGTTTCAGCAGCCACCCAACAACTCCAATACAATTGCTCCTGTGCAGTCCAGTCCAGCCCAGTCCGTTGGTAGCATTCATGCTTTGTGACAGGATGCATGGGGGGGGGGGGTGGCAAGCTGTACAGTATTATAAACAGACGTAGACAGAGGATCGACTTGCAACCTGGTGTACTTTACTTTTGTTAATAGAAACCTAATAAGTGTAGTGTTGAGAAGAACAAGGAAGCTCTCGCCGGCAGACTATTCTTGCGTTGTCGTATCCCCCCCGTCTATATGGGCGCTGTGCGCTGTGCAGGTATGGTGTTTGAACCCCCGTTGTCCTCGGCTGTGTCGGCTGTCACCCGACAAGATATTTGCGCAGTCTCCTCCACCCCTTGCGGTTGTCTCTCTCTCTCTCTCTCTCTCTCCGCGCTCTCCGCGCTCGCCCGCATAGAGAGATCTCTTCTTCCAGACTTTGGTGTGCTATTCTTAACTCTTTTTCTGCCTTTTTGTGCTTTTTTGCTTTTTTTGTTTCCGCTTTCAATCTTTCCGTATTTTCCATTTTTCTCTGTGTGTGGGGTACTATCGGCCGTTGGGCCAGGCCGAGAGGGCGGACCTGATCTCCTCCCTTGCCGCCTGTAACTTGTCGTTGCTATTGGCAAGCAGGGCAAGCAAAGGCAAACAAGGCACGCCCAACCAACCAAAACAATACAGTGTTTTAGCAGAGCTGGAAACTGACTGCATGCCTGGCCGTGCTGGAAACTTTCTGAGTGTTGCTACTGCGGCGGCAGTGGACGAGGCGGCGGTGGCGCCGCGCTCCTGACGACAGAAGGGGAGAGGACAGAAGGATACGGAGAGCGCAGCCCTTTTGATGGATGAAAAATGTGTCTGAGCGGGAATTGGAGATACTGCTGCCATTGGGACCAGTGATGATACAGTGATGAGTGATCAGTGATCAGCGACTGCGGCTGATAAAAAGCTTGGGTGGGTGGGTCCCCGCCTCGCTTTACAATGCATCGCAAACTGCAGTAACTGCGCAAACCACCACACATTTTCCCTCTTGATCTCATCTTTGTCCCCATTTCCATCATCCTCATCAACAACACCCATATTGTCATTGCATTACATATCGGGTACTCGCCCCGCTTCAATAACTACCCCATAATACTGCTCATCTAATAACGCAAGACGCGTCGAAAGCGGCTTTGTGGTTTCTCTTTGTATTAATCGTTATCGCGTGCCCACGTACTCAAGGCAGCGAGCTCCACCGCGATCGACGCACACACCTCGACACCTCGACACCTCGACACTTTTCTTTCTCTCACTTGAACTGAACCGCAAAGTGTGCAGGCTAGTCTGATCCCCACCTCGTCGTAAACATCGTAGCGCCTTCACGGAGCCCGACACTGTTCGAGCGCTCGGCCTCGACACCGTTCCTTTATCACCTCTTTTGGATTTGGACAACCAGGACAGCCCACCCACCATTTCGTCGTCGTCGTCGTCCCAGCCACCGTCCCGGACGCGGACCCCCGGCGCGGCAGATACCCCTCCCCCCAAGCCCGCCAACCGATACCTCTCAAAGTTATATACCCCGTCCCCGTCCCCGTCACCACGCCGTCCGCCATCGTCATCGGCGTCGTCGGCGTCGCAATCGTCAAAGTCAGAGTCGGCGTCCCCGCTGTCCCTCTTTCCCCTCGACCTCACGGCCCTCAGCAGCATGTACGTGCCGTTCATCACGCCGACCGTGCCGCCCGCGACGCCCGGCCCGTTCAAGAGCACGGGATACGCCACGGTCCACGCGCAGACCCGCCGCCGGCATACGCTCCAGTACCCCCAGCGCAAAGACGGCACGCCCGTTATGGACCTCACCGGCGTCACGTTCTCGATCTACTATCCGTCCAGCGAGCGGCGATCAAAATCAACAAAGGGGAGCATTCGCTGGGCCCCGAGCCCTACCGATGCCGTCGTTGACGGATACGAGGCCTACTTTAATCTCCCTGCCATGGGGTGGGTCTGTGAGTGGTCCTTTGCCGTTTGATCTTTCGGCCGTCGGGCATGGTGCTAACCGCTCAGTCTTCTTCATGAAGATGATTGTCGGGCGCTTCAAGGTGAGTGATTACGAGGTTGTGTTATCGTGCACCTGATGCGAGATCGCACACGGTCTCGTCCAACACTAGCTGCTGCTGACATGTACAGATTCCTCTGATCCCCAACGCCCCCGTCGCCCCCGTCCACGACGAAGACCAGCGATACCCCTTGCTCATTTTCTCGCACGGCCTTGCCGGTACACGCAACACGTACAGGTATGTTTGTCATGACGAAGGGGGAAGGGTGGCCGGGGAAGATCCACACAAGTGGTATGACTGCGCAGCGTTGCTGATGTGCAACAGCCAATACTGCCAAGCGCTCGCATCACAGGGCTATGTCGTGCTGGCAATTGAGCACCGCGACGGCTCGGGGCCGATGTATGTCGTCCCAGACCAGGATGGTAACAGGAATGTGATCAGCTACGCGGCGTTCAAAGATCTCATGTAAGTTGTGCCTGTTATGCCGACGGTGCCCCACCGGAGCCAACTTTTTTTGTTGACATACTCAAGATGGGCGCCCGGAGAAGAGCCCAAGGATCCGATGCGGCTGCGTGGCTTGCAGCTCGACTTCCGCGTGCGGGAGATGTACGAGGTGTACGAGGTGATCAAGGCGATTGCGGCGGGCACGGCGGACGCAATGGTGGACGGCATGACGGTCGAGGAGGAGCGGACGTTCTTCTCCCAGCTGCGAGACACGCTCAACCTCGACAATGTCAACGTTGGCGGCCATTCGATGGGTGGTGGCACGACCTTCCGCCTCCTCCAGACTGCACCCCCCGAGGGCTACGAGCCCATGCCTATCAAGCACGCCATCTCGCTCGATCCGTGGCTCCCGCCGTTTGAGTTTGCTGATGCCCGCCCGCCACACACGGGACCCGTCCCGCCCAGCCTGTCCATCAACTCGCAGGAGTACACCGAGTGGGAGCCGCACTTTTCCCAGGTCGTCGAGCAGTCCAAGGCAATGGGCGCCTCCTTTGTCACTGTGCCGGGCATGACGCGTGAGTACTCCAGCTGGAAGCGTGAGAAGTGAATCCAAGACTAACACTGCTACAGATGAGAGCTTCTCCGACTCGCAGGTCATTTGCTCAATGTCGCTCGCCAGGGCACAACGGCAGCTCGCGACCTGCCACGCGCTCACAATGTCCCTCTTCAACGACGCCCTCGAGGACTGCGAGTTTGTAAAGGGCTTTGACGTCGACGGCGGCAAGCCGGCCCGCAAATCTGGCGGCAAGCTCATTGCTCAAGCTGAGGTGGTCGTGCACCTGCTCTAGTGTACCTTCCGCCGTTATTTCTGCACACCCCTTGCCTTTTTGCTCTGTTCTTCCCTTATCTGTAAATCATTGAACCCCCATGTACCGACCCCGGATGCCAGAATGCATGTTGATGGACCCTTATGATCCCGAGCGGTCAATCACAGAGAATGCATGGGATACACGAGGAGGCAGTGTGGTTGATATAATTGATATACAGGAGTTGGGGAGATCACGGTCTTGTCGGCCAAAAGTTTACATGTCGCCTAAGCCCTCGCGCCCGGTCCCTCCCTCCACGCCAGCGTCGGCCGCGTGCGCGTGTACCGCAGCGCCCCGCGCCCGCTGGGCCCAACGCCATTCCTGCCGCCGTTCCCGACCTGCGCCGGCGGGGGACGCGCGTACGGCGCCGGGCGCTCGCTGCGCGCAGGCGGCCCCGTGAAGCGGGACGCGAGGCCGAACCCGGGGCGTCCGCGCTGCGGCCCACCCGCGCCGGCTTTCACGAGGTCGAACCGCCACCCGTCCCCGTCCGGCTCGACAGTGAGGGCGAGCCGCTGGCGGCCGTTAGACCACGCGGCCTCCTCGCGGCGGATCAGGTCGCCGACCGCCGCCGGGTCGACAAACTGCACCGCGAGCGCGGCGCCCGTCACATCGTCGGGCCACACGAGGCCGTGTACGCGCTCTGCGGCCTCGAGCGCCGCCGCGGCGCTGTCGTACCCCGCGTATGCGTGGTCCTTGACGCCCGCGAGCCACAGGCCCGGGCAGTCGGCGCTCGCGAACGGGTGCCGCGGCGTGTGGTCGCCGAGCTGCGTGCACTCCAGCAGGTCGTGCAGGTCCGCGAGCATGAAGGGCCGCTTGAGGTTGGAGATGTAGAGCACGCTGCTGGGCGGGTACGAGAGGTGCGCGAGGGCCGGGGGCAGCGTGAGTGTGGATATGGATGATGGCTGCATGTCGACATCGTCCGCGCGCAGTGTTTCTGGTCGTGCATCGGCGTCCGCAGTCTTCGCAACATCTGAGATCTCGCCAGCCTCCATCTCCACGTCACGCTGCGGCGTGGGCGTAGGCGGACGGTTGACGGGTGGCGTGCTCGGCGGAGGCGTTGCTGGCCGGGTGCTTTCCGCCGTCGGGGGAGGCAGCGGCGGAGTCGCGATCGCACCGGTGTGAGCCTCCCGCGGAGGAGGCGGGGGTGTCGCTGGTATCGATGCCGTAGTGGACTGCGGCTCAGACTGCGGCGGCGGCGGCGGCGGCGGCGGCGGCGGCGGCGTCGCTGGACGTTCGGCGGGAGGTGTCGCGTGGCGCGGCTCGGGGGCCGGGGGAGTAACAGGTGCATCGTCAATCTTGGCAGGTGCGGTGGTGGGCTCCGCCTCGGACTCGGCGGGAGGCGTGGCCTCCTCGGCAGCCACAGGAACGCCGGGCGTCTCGTCAACGACCATCCCATCGTTCTCGCGCCTCGAAGCATCGCCACTATCTACCCCCTTGTCCTTGTCTTCCCTAACAGCAGCATTGTCCTCACCAGCCGGTCCTGCGTCCGCATCCATCACCACATCGTCCCCCGCCGTGGTCGTGTCCTCGGCATCCAGAAAGGTCTGTAACCGCTCGGCAAGCTGCGAGTCAGCGGCGACCAAGCATCGCGAGGACCTACATCCTTCTTCAGCCCCTTGGTGTCCAGCCCGCGCTTCGCAAGCTCGTCCTTTAGTTCCGTGACCTTGAGCGCCTTGACGTTCAGGTCGGACATTGTGGGTGCGGTGTGATGATGTCAATGGCAATAACAACGGCGTTGGCGATGGCGAGGTGGTGGTTGTTGTCGCCGTTGTTTTTATGACGGTAGTGATGAGATGAATTTGTTGTGGATGTTTCGTCTCTTTTCAACGTCGATGGTCTTGTCTTGGTTTCCACCTGGGCATGCTTTTTCCACTTTTCGCCTGCACCTGCCCCCCGTGCCCTGGCATGCGCATTTTGGGCGCGCGCCGTTTGGAGCCCCGCAAAATGTGTGTGTGTGTGTCCTCCTTGGCCAAAACGAGCCAAACGCAAAGTAAACCAAAAGCATAAAAGCGTCTTTGTAGTGCTGCGTGTCTCCGCATCTGTCACACTTGTTACATCAACCCGCATCTCGACATTGCACCACAACCCATCGCCATCCACGCGTCCCCATCTCCACAGACGCCTACAATGGTCGCGCCACCACAAGCCGGGCTCGCCGTCCCGCCGTCCCCGTCTCCGGCCCCGTCCGCGCGTGCACACGACGGCAGCCGCAGCGGTAGCGGGCGCCCGACGCTCCCGTCGCTCAAGACACTCTCGCCGGGGCGGCACTCGTCCGCGGCATCGTCGGCGGGCACATCGTCCGCGCCGAGCCCGACGCAGGCGCACCCGCCCGCACACCTACCGGCGCGCCCGCAGCTCAGCCTCGACATGCGCAGCGAAACGCGGAGCATTGACTCGAGTGTGCGCACGATCGACTCGCGGACGGAGAAGCGGCTGCCGCAGCTCCCGTCGCCGCTGCACGGCGGGACGGGGGCAGCAGCTGCCGCTGGGGCGGGGCATGGTGCGAAAGGATGGGCGCTCGGCGCGTATGACAACAAGCTCGTGCGTATTGGGTATATGGATGCATGTGCATTTATCTGTTCTGACGGCAGGTGTCCTCGACGCTATCGCAGCTCCCGCCGCTGCCCCCGCTGTCGCCCGGCGGGATGAGCACGACGGGGTCGCAGGTGTCCTCGTTCTCGACCTCGCCGCACCTCCACAACAATACGCCGGGCACGTCGCCGAATTTCCCCACGCTGCTCATGTCGCCCATGCCCGCGCTGCCGCGCACGCCGAGCATGACGCCCATGTCGAGCCACACGCCGCTGTCTGGCGGTGGCGTGCTCGTGCTCCCGGACGGGACCAAGCTGCCGAACGTGGACGGCGGCGCCGGCGCGCTTCACCAGAGCGTTCCGCACGCGTCGCACACCCATACGCACGCAGCCTCGCACACGGGGCCCAACTCGCCGTGGAGCCTGCTGACGGTGCACGTGCTGCCGCTGTTTGCCGGGAGCCCGCTCAAGACGCCGATCGAGGACCTCAACTCGCTGTGCAACCAGCACATTGTCGCCATGTCGCAGCGCGCGCCGACGTCGCGCCTCATCAGCATCCTCACCAACGACCTGCGCGAGTTTATCGCCTCGGGCATGCTCACGCTCAAGGCCAAGTTTGAGGCGCTCGAGGAATCAAAGGTCGTGTCGCGCACCGCCGAGGTGTGGAACTTTTTCTGGGGCCAGATTCTTCCTGTACGTGCAAGCCCGCGGTGGGTGCTCGTGGTAATGCTGAAAGCTGACAGCACACACGCAGTACGTCGAGGGCGTCTTCCTCCCGTTCTCGCAGGTCCGCGACGTGCCCCTCGCGACCTCGACGCCGCACCAGTTCACGCCCGTGATCACCATGGCGCCCATTGCCGTGCGGCAGATCCTGCTGTCCGCGTTCCTGGTTCACATCCTTCTCCCGCTGCTGCCGCGCCTCATATCCCTCGTGTCCGCACCGCCCGTCGTCGCCAACGACCAAAAGCCCCGCGGACCAGGCGCGACGGATCTCCCGCGCCTGCTGCAAATGTCGCTCGTGCTGTCCACACAGGCGCGGTACACTGCCTTCTTCCCCGTGCGCGACTTTCTCGAGGGCGAGGCGCGCGACGAGGACACGCGGGACGGCGTCGACGAGCTCGCGCGCGCGGTGCGCTGGAGCATGGCCGTCGCGGCGGGCGCGCTGCAGCTCCCGCCGCCGGAGGACGACGACGAGGGCGAAGAAGACGATGGTGACGGTGACGACGACGGCGTGCCCGAAAGCGAAAGCTACGCGGCGCAGGGGACAGCAAAGTCCACAACGACCCCGGTACGCCCGGGCTTGCAGCGCGGGCCGTCCGTGTCCCAGGCGGGCCGGCTGCGGCGGCGCGGCCCGCGCGACCGCGCCGGATCCGTCTCGCAGCTCGAGCCCGAGCCCCCGCAGGGCCGGCAAATGAGCCACGGGACGATGCCGCCCGAACAGCGCTGGGGCCGCCCGCGCATCGACGAGGACGACGACGAGGTGCTCGCCCCCGGTATTGGTGTCGGCAATGAGTACGAGTACGACGAGTACCGCGGCCCTGTGCCGATGCACCGGCACAGCTCGGGGCAGAACCAGCATGCGCACGCTGGAGCGGGCGGCGGAGTGGGCGCAGGCGCGGGCGCGGGCGCGGGCACGTTTGGTGCCAGCACCAGCACGGCGCAGAGCACCGTGCGTGCCGCCGAGAGCTTTGCGACGCTCACGGACCGCACGCCCGGCGCGACAACTGCTGGCGGCACCGATTTCCGGCGGCATGCCCCTGCCCCGAGCCAGGCGCAGACCCAGACGCGCCACGAGCGCGCGCTCTCGTCGGGCGAGAGCGACCTCACGAATACATCGTCGAGTATCTTTTCGAAGCGGCACAAGTATTAGGTGTGCAGTGCATGGGGAGGATTGTGGGCGATGTCTGAAGATGCGCGTGCGCGTGCGGGCGTGCCCTGCGATGCTGCAGTGTTGTTGTATGAACAGAGTATTTGCAAGTTTGTAGCTGCCAGCTGTGAGGCATAGAGCAGCAAATGGCACATTAGAAGACTGGCCCGGAACAGAACGGGTTCGCCTTGGCTGAGGTTGCAGTCGGGCGGTCTGCTCCAATTCATGGCAGTTGGCGAACGCCTGACAACCAACAATGGGCCAGATTGCCTCTTGAGCGACAAGCCAGCCTTGCAATCTCTTCCCGCACCCATCCATCTATCTAATCGACTGTATGCATACAATAAGGCCTCGCGAAAAGCCCCCTCTCTCTCCGTGCATCTTGGCGCTACTCGTCGTTCTCGGGCTGCTCCTCATCGAGGATCCGGACCAGCCGGACCCACAGCTCGGTGTTGTCGTCCCCGCGCAGCTGGTCCGACACGAAGCGCGTCTCGACCTGCATCTGAATCTGCCCATTAGTCACAGCCCCCCGATCCGGTCGGCACCCACCATCTCGAGCGCGCCGCGCACCACGCCAGCCAGCACATTACTGAACAGCAAGCCGCCCGCGAGCGCATCGCGCGGCAGCTCGGCAAATTCCGCGAGCGGGTTCTCGTCAAACGACAGCACAAACTCATTGGGCGCGGAGGGCGTCCCGCTCGTTGGCTGCGGGGGGAACGAGACGGCGGGGGTAATGTTCAAAAAGGTCTTGAAGGCGACTTTGGAAACGACTTCGGCTGTCTCGGCGAACGTCTGGCAGCGCTGGAGGCCGGTCCGGGCGAGAAAGTCCTCGATGAGGCGGGTGCCGATGTTGTGGCCCCTGTGCTGTCAGTAGGGCGAGGGAGGAGGAGGTGTTGGGGGGTGCTTGGTGCAGAGAGGCTGATATCGGCCGGCAGTAAAACTCACATCTTCTCGAGCTGCTTGTTCACCTCGCCATAGTCCTCATAGTCCTACGGGTTAGACTTGCCAAGGGACATGACCCACCTTGATGAGCTGCACGACAAGCGCGCCGTACGTGAGCGAGAAGAGCTCGGCGTTCTGGGAGTCAGTGTCGGCAGGAAGAGTATGGAGAGCCGGATTGCTTCGCCGTCGACAGATGGGATCGCGTGCAGTTATCACCGGGATATAAAGCCTTCCGCTCCTGCTCCCACCAAATCCAGTGAGCAGGTATTACAATACCAAAGCACAACGTCGAAGACCGAGAAGAAGGAAAAGAATCCCGCCGAACCTCGTCCCGTCCCGTGCCGGCCTCAACCTCAACCGCGACGACGGCAACGACAGCACCCTGATACTCACCACCTTGTCCGTCTTCTTCCACGCGTCCTCCTGCGACGTCAGCTGGAGCCCGTGCAAAGTAAACCCACCCCGATGGCCTTGTACTGTTTTCCGCCTGTCGACATGATGCCTGCTGGATAAATTGCTTGTTGTTGTTGTTGTTGTTGTTGCAACAGGGTGTCGCGTCTCGTTCGTCCACTTTAGTGCAGCGTTCAACGTCACGACATGCGCGACATGGATAGAAGGCCACGTGGGATATCACGTGACACATCTCGATGGACATATGGACTTTCCCCATGGGCTCTTTTTTGGCTGTGGTTTTGGCTATGTTTTTGAATGACGCAGCAAGACTCTGGTATTTTTGAGACAGAGTGCATACACACTTGTCGACATTTCACGTCTCCTCTCCTCTCCTCGACACCACGGCTCACAAGCACATAAGCACACAAGCAACGATGGAAGCAGGACCAAGCCACCCTACAGCACACAGCAGGCGGCGCAAGCTCCGCCCCCCGCCCCCCGCAGCGCCCCACCGCGCGCGCTCCCAGACGCTCCCGCTCAAAGTCCTCCAGAGGGCGGGTACACAGCGCACCGAGAACACGCGCCCCGGTTTCGCGCGCGATACGATCTTTGTGACGCGCCGCACGAAGCTCGGGGCGCTGATTGGGCGCGCGAGGACGCTGGTCGTTGATGAGGGGTGAGTCGCCCACGGCGTGGACCGGGGGGGGGGGGTATTGAGTCGACGAGTTATGGCGCCGCGGACTGGCGTGGTGGGCTGTGAGAGCTCCGAGGTATCACCTGAGCCACCTCACAGCTATCTCCGAGCTTTCCCGGAGATATTACCTCAGAGCCATCTCAGCGCCAGACGTAACCATCCAGCCTCCATCTCGATGCTGACTTGATCCCAGATACACCCACCTGACGCTGTACGCCCTCTCCGCCGCGATCCCGCACGCGCTGCTGCTCCTGCATGCGCTGATGGACGTCCTGCCGTTCCCCGCGGGGCCAAATGGGATGTGGTACGAGATCGGCACGGACACGGTGGACTGCGTCGACGAGGTTGAGGCTGAGGCCGAGGGGGAGGGGGAGGGGGAGTTTACGGGCCTCGGCGCGATCGAGGCGGACGAAAGCGCATTGGAGACGCGGCACAAGAGCGCGATCCGTATCGATATTCATGTGGCTCCCCGCGCGCGGAGTGTGCACGCGCCGCAGACTGGGCGCAAGGCTGGGAGCAAGGCTGGGGGCAAAACCGGGGGCAAGGCGCGCCCGTCGGCCAAGAAGCGCCGCGCGATGCGGGGCGCGGCTGTCGCTGCCGCCGCGGCGGATGAAGAGGAGGATATGATGAATGCGTAAATGTGGAACGTGAGTTGTGCCCCGTGCTCTGTGCTCTGGCAGGGCGACCTTACTGACTCTGCTCCAGAGAGTGCTGTACGCTTTTCGTTTCTACTCTGGTTCATTCGTCATTGAGATTGGCACATGTATATCCTAGTGTACAACAGCTACAACCGAGAGTGCGAGTGCGAGTACGCGCAGCGTGCGTATGGAACCCGGCTCCAACTCAACTCCAACTCCAACTCCAACTCCAACTCCAACTCCAACTCGAACCCCAACGCGACCAATGCCCCGAATGCGACCGCGACCGAAACTAACGAACTGATGACCTCGATGAGCTAGCCTCTAATCTTCGTGAGAACGATGGAGGAAAACGAATGTCTGTCTGCAGGGTCAGCTTGTGCCTCGTAGCTTGTGGCGATCACTACGTCCACAGGGGAGTATGGGATTGTGGGAAAGGGGAAAGGGCCCTCCACGTCCGCCAAGTCCGAGAACGAAGTGCTAGCAGGGCGTCGAATTGCCGTCCGCTTCGCGACGACAGATGCGCCCATCGACGGAAGATAATACACGGCCTTGGCCTTGGCAGCTGCACTCGTCCCACCCCACGTCCCAGCCACGTCCCACGTCCCATCGCCCAACTCCCACGTCCCGTTCCACGTCGCCACCACCCCAGCTCACAATCACGATCACGTCGGCGCCAGCAGCGCGCGCGCCGGCGTGCCGTCCGTGTCGGGGTACGCGAGTCGCCCCTGCGTGTCAGTGGCTCATGTGATGTTGCGCAAGTCTGCATTGTCGCCGGCTCACAATCACACACGGCTGCTGCGCCGTCCACGCCATGACGATGACAGCCTGGTCGACCTCGCTGAGACCCGACAGATCGAACCCGAGCCCGTAGTCTGTCCTGTGGGTTGTATAGGTGAAGGTCTTGTGCGTCGCGTGTGCGTCGGGCGTCGTTGCCGCCGTGGCTGTCGGTGGGGGTGTGGGTGTCGGCCTCACGGTGGTTCCTGGACCTGCGGGGCTTGCGGGCGTTCCTGGTGTCGCGGTGGCGCTGGATGGTGACGAAGTGAGGGGTGCGAGGCCCGCGAGGGAGAGCGAGAGCGAGTGCGAGAGCGAGGGTGGGAGAGGGAGCGGAAGCGGAAGCGGAAGCGGAAGAAGGGGGACCGCGCTCGGACAGGGAAGGGGCGCCGCGGCGGGGGGTATGGTGTCCATTGTAAGGAGCTCTCCACAGCTGGGGAGACGGGTTACGCGTCGTTGGGTTGAAGCGTCGTTGGGCGGTGGCGCTGGTGCTGGTGCTGGTGCTGGTGCTGGTGGTGGCAGCGGCGGCGGCAGCGGCAGCGGTGGTAGGCGCGTAAAGGCGGGTTGCGTGTGGTGGATGGCCTACGAGCTGTTGAAGCTTTGGAGCGGTGGCAAGAAAAGTGATGGGAAACTCGAAGCAACAAGAGTGCTCGCGAGTATATGAACGCCTGGGAACACTGGAGCACCGGGGAATCTCGCAATCTCAAGTGTTCAGTGTGGGTTGTGGGCTGTGGGCTGCGTGTTCGCGGGAGACGGTGAGTGAGTCGATGCGCCTTGGTGCTTTGTTTCCCCTGGTGCTTGCTGTTCGGATCACGAATTGCAGAGCAAAGAGCGCGTAGATTAGATCCAAAGATCACGCACGGTGAAGAATCGAATTAGGAGAATCCGCGACGATACGCACTACTCTTGTCCTTGTCCTTGGTGCAGCCTCCCAGCCAAGTCAGCCACCGCCAGGCCTGCAGTCGAATTGGGGGGTTCCACGCCCCCCCCCCCCGCTGCTGGGCTGCTCAGCTCACAGACACGGAAAAACGGCGTCGAGGCGGAGCGTCGGGGCGGAGCGTCGAGGCAAGCGGGCGGTGTGCACTTACACAACGGGGATTGGATCCCCAACGACTGCAGCGGCAAAAGCGACGGGGTACGAGGACGTGTGCACAACACAACTTGTTGTCCGTCTCTGCGCCTCGCCACCCAACTCGAAAAGGAATGACATGCAGCCCACACCTTCACTGCTCATTCTCAGTATCCTCCCCACTGAACTTCCAACTTTTGCAGTTCAGTTCGATCACATCAAGCTCGACCCCGCCCCTGGCGCCCATTTTTCGGTCATGCCCATCCATTCCCGCATTACTCCTGCGTCCCCGTTAAAGCGGCCCGATAGCTGGAGGGTCCTCAGTTGGCAACTGGTGCAGGCTAACGTGGGGCCTCAGCACCTCCGCGACCCCTGCTGAGCATCATCTAGCGATCGCAGGTTTGCCTCGCGAGAACGGAGGATCCGGGACACGGTGTCCCTTGCGTGGCACTTTGGCGGCGAGGCCGGCGAGGGACGAGAACCGGGATACTGTAGGCTGTAGGTGCTGAGTGGGGAGCGCTGGCCACATTGACAGCTGCGCCCCTGTTCGTGGCCGATGACTCCTGGGATGAGGGGGTGAGGGGGTGAGGGGGTGAGACCCGACCGCTTAGTGATCTAGTGACGAGACACGTTCGTGGGCGCCAGCCTGTGTGCGCATGGTATAGGATCTCCATTCCGCCCTCCATCCATGATCAGTACAAAGGTGGCTTTACCTGCGTTCAATGCCGCTGTGGTGGTGCGCGGGCCGTCGCTTGGTCTACAGTAGTGGGCCCCGGGCCCCGAGACGGAGTATGTAGACGACGGGCGTGGGAACGAGAATGGCGCAATGGTCCAGGCCGCACTCGCCGAAGCTGGACCGCCCGCGGCTGGACTCTCCGATCCAGACTAGGGTGCACGCCGACGGCGAAAAGGAGACGTGCGCAGCGTGCGGACACGGCGTCGGGGCTGCTCCAGCCCACATTCCACGTCCAGGTGCCCTCTACCCCTCAGACATTCAGACGATCAGACTGCCGTGGAGCACCGACCCTGTACGCCCTCGCGATGACAGACGTGTCCGTAACGCCTCTATCTCACCCGGGATAGCAGCCTCGCGCTCAAGGTCACGGTTGTGCTTGCGTCGGTCATACATCTCTTTCTCCTTCTTGAGCCTTCGCAGCGCAGCGCCTCTGTCAACTCTTGTTCACGACGGGAAGCGTTTCCTTGAGCCTGCTGCTGAGGGCGGATGATGTTCTCACCCTTAGCGGGGCTCTTGCCCATTCTCCTACGTTCCGCCGCAGCTTCCTTCTTCTTCCCGCATGCTGTCATCAAGGCCTTGGTCAGCGCGGTGTTTGGACAAAGCTCAGGGGCAGACCGAGGTCATACGGCCAGTCTGATGCATTGGTGCCCTCTGGCAGCACATCTTGTTTGTGGACGAGAGGCGGACAGATGTGTACAGTAAACCTGACAACACCATGAACGCTAACCGTTTGTCGGCGCCACACAGCGACGCCCGTACGGCCCGTACTGTACGCTGCACCATGCCAGTGGTCTCAAAACGCAACCGCAGAAGCGCTCGCGTTCCCATGGCCTGTGTGCAAAAAAATACATTGAAATACACACACACACACACACACACCGTGGTCCGCGGCTGTATCCCGTATCCCGTACACTGCTGTTGTTGCTATGGCCCTGCCGTTGGTCGTTCAGTACGCCGCCATACCCCCATCATACCCCCGGTGCCCGCCCCAATGCACGTGGACTGGAAATCGCAGAGCGGTGTCTCCCTCTCTCTCTCTATTTATCTCGTTGCGGGGTCGCTTCCGGGCGTAGGGGCCACCTCGCCAACCCACAACCCAATACTGCAGAGTCTGCTGCGAGCTCGGAGAGGTCTTGACACGTGTATGCTACTTTTCAACTGCTGCAGGTGTTGGAGGTACGCTCGGGAGCGACGTGCAGTCTAAACGTACTGCGGAAGGCTGAGGCTACAAAGGCCACCTGCTGGCTGGCCGCACCTCGGTCTCACCGCGGCAATCGACCGCGGACCCTTTCGCCGCGAGTGTCCCCGCTCGCCGCAGGGAGGGCGCAAGGGAGGGAGCACCCCATGGCACCAGAGAGCGCACCGTGTGTCTTCGTTGGCGCTCGGAGGAGGGCACACACGCCCGTGGCGACGATAGTGGCGCCAGAGGTCTGGACCCGCTCTAAGTCCCACCGCTTGGCTCGGCGCTCCCCTCAGCCCCCCCCCCCCCCTCTTCCGGACCAGCGCGCGCGTTCGGCCTTTGAACTGGGACCCCGAGCTGTCCGCCCGCGCCGCGTCGGCGGTCTCGGTCAGGGGGGCGTGCGAGATACGTGGCGGGGGCCGTGGGTGCCCGGACGTTGGGGCTCCGGTGGGATCAACGGCGGAATGGGCTGTCAGTGCTTTGTGTACGGTTTTATCTGGCCGCGGGTTCCCTTGCTGTGGGTATGACCGCGCATGACGAATGGCAATGGCGCTGGGGCCCAGTCTGGGAAGTGAGTGTCGGCGAGTGCATACGGGGAAATGTGGTGCCTGTGCCCACTCGGTTAGGATCACGGTACTCGAGGTGGACAGCTGTGGCTGTCCCACTGTGGTCATGACACGGTGCTTTTAGCAGCAAGCAAGCAATACGTTCAGTCAGGTCTACACAGATGTCGAGCACGGCGCTTTCGACTGCACGTCCACGCCCCAGGCCAAAGGCAAGATCTTACACACAGCAATCAGCACCGAACCCATTGGCGACAAACACCCAGTCCAATTCATACAACTTGCATCCAATTAGTTATTAGTATTTTCTCCTCGCACGCGTACACACAGCCCCGGACTTTCCCGGCGGGCCGTGCACCATGGGAGACTAGGCGGCGACACCTTTTATGCGCGCAAGTACGCCCTCCACGACGCCCTGCGACCGCGCAAGCAGGCCCGCGAGCGCGCCGCCCGACTGCGCGAGCAGCGTGGCCACGACACCGAGCACGCTCTGCCGGACCTGCGCGCCGGCGACCGTGCGCGTAAGCACGGCCCACGCACCCGCCGCGACGAGCAGCGCGAGCACGTACGCGAGCCGCCGGCGGCGCTGGGCGCGCACGACGCGCTCGCCGCCGTGGTAGTCGGCCCAGCGCACCGTGTGGTTCTCCCAGTACATCCTGCGCACCGACCCGGGGTAGTGTGTCTGAAGAACTGTCAGCTGGTGGCACTGCTGGCCTGGGGGGGACCTTTCGGACTCGGACTCGGACTCGGACTCGGACTCGGACTCGGACTCGGACTTGAACTCGAGATTCGAGATTCGAGATTCGAGATTCGTACTCGTACTCGTACTCGTACTCACAAAGATGCGGCCCGTGCCGTCGTTTCCGCGCCAGTAGTTTTTCACCTGGTACCACGTCGTCTTGCGCAGGCGCTTCTCGATCCACGCGTCGTACTTCTCCGTCGCGTCGCGCTTGACGTCGAGGGCGGGGATGCCATGGTCACGCATGCCCTGGATCAGGGTGCCGAGCTGCCTCGCCTGGAGCTCAATGACGGTCGTAATGGACACTACGCAGTCAGCGCTGCAAGCATAAAACTAAACTGCAAACTTACTGTGGTTGAGGCCCATGTTGTTGCCCAGGAGCGTAAAGTAGTTTGGAATGCCCGGCATCGCGAGGCCGCGGTACATCTTAAAGTCGGCCCTCGACCTGTAGTTTGACGTCTTGTCCGCGGCACCCGCGACCTCGAACCCAATGTGCTCGGCGTCGTACCCCGTCGCGAGAACCACGACGTCGGCGGACATTTCGCGCCCGTCATCCAGCACCACGGCGTTGGAGCGCAGTGAGGCAATGCGCCCATCCACAGCCTTTACGTGGTCCGTGTTCAGGGCCGCAAAGTAGCCGTCCTCAAAGATCAGGCGCTTGGCGCCAAACGAGTGCGTCGGGATCGCGTTCGCGCGCATGTACTCTGGCAGCGAGTCGCGCATCCATGCCGAGATCATCTGGGCGAGGGCGGTCAGCACAAGTTGCGAAAAGTGGGTTCTGCGTCCATTGGTGCTCACTCACCTTTTCGATCTTGGCACGCGCCCTCGCGCCCTCCTTGTCCATGGACCACACCCACAGCGTGTCCATCCAGCAGCACGTAAGGAAGCGCTCGATGCGCTGCAGCACGGGAAGGCGGTTCATCAGTTTGGTCCGGCGGGCAGAGTACGGCGCCGAGTGGCGCGCCTGCTTGCGGTTGAACGGGTTGTTGGGCACAAACCACTGGCGCGTACGCGCGAGCGAAATGACATTGATCTCGGGATCGAGCCCGAGCGTGCCGACAATCTGGACGCTAGGAATCAGCACAAGCACAAACACCTTGGCTAGTACTAGACATACCCGCTGCACCCGTTGCCGACGACGACGACCGTCTTGCCGTGCAGCGCGTCGTTCGTGAGGTCCTCGGGCCAGTCGGCGGCATGGAACACCTGGCCCTCAAAGGTCTCTTCGCCGGGTAGTTCGTCGCGCTTTGGCGTGTTGAGCGCGCCCGCGGCATTGATGATGATCTGCGCCTCGACGACAAACTCGCGCTCCGCAACGAGGTCGCGCACCGTGATCACGTGCAGCTGCTTGCGCGCGTCCCATTCCGAGCGGACAAACTCGTGCGACAGCTTGATGCGCCCCATAAGACCTTGCTCGTGCGCGAGGTCGGCCCAGTCTGCCTGTCAGCCTGGGGGAGGGGGTAGTGTGGTCTGGTGGAGTGCAGCTGGGCTTACAGTTGGCAATCTCCTCGCGCGCCGGGTGCGTCTGCGTCCAGTTTGTGTTCTGGAAGCGCGAGTGCGAGTACACGATCGCGGGCACGCTGCCGTTAGACACGAAAAGAAAACAAGTAGCTTACTCGCAGCGACATCCACTGTGTCGTCAGTCAGTTGTCCACCATGACGGCGAGTCACTCACGGATACCTGTTCGTATACCACGTCCCGCCCACGCCGTCCATCTTCTCGTACGCGGTCCAGTTGGTCAGCCCGCGCGCGTCGAGCTCTAGGCCCACGCTGATCGCCCCAATGCTGCTAGTCAGCACAGACACGCCACACACGAGACGTACCCGCCACCAATGATGAAGATGCTCGGCCCACCACCACCGCGGTGCGACTGCACCGCGCCGGCCGCCCCGTTGCTCGCCACTGCGTGTCCGTTTTTCTGGGACATCGTGATCGCGACGCGTACTGTGTGTGTTTGTGGTGAATGCAAATAAGAATAAAAAAAAGTAGAAGTAGAAGTAGAGGCGCGATGGAGAGGTGGCGGCTAAGTTCTCCCCGACCGGCAGTTCATAAATACCTAGTGCAGAGCGCCGCAAGCCGAAAACCGCGTATACCCCGGAAATCGAAATAGGTTGCGATCTCAGCGCCAGGATTAAGTAGTTGTCGGCCATGGGCCACCGGCCATGGGCCACCGGCCACGGGCGAAAGGGCTATGGTTCTGCGTTCTCGGCATGATTCTTTTCGGTCGGCCCCGCGCTACTAGTGCAAGCACATGTGTGGAGGCGATTTCGGGCCGTCTGGGGCACCATGGGCGTAGAACTACTTCTACAACCTCTCAGTTGGCTGGCCTGGCTGGGTGGCGGCAGGGACACGCAGCACGAAGCTCCAGGACCGCCAGCACGGCCAGCACCAAGGCCTTCGGCATTCGACAAACCCGCTGTGCACTCCACAAGCGACAAGCGGTACTACGGTACTACGGTACTGGTACTACGGGCGACGTAAATACACCGCGCCAACGACGCCAACGCCGTGCCCGACCGGCAATCGGGACTCGGGCACGGGCTACTCTGGCTACTCTGTCCGAATGTCAACGCGGAACCAAACAAACGAAGACTTGCACGTGACGCTGCATAGCTTCTTAGCTTCTTGGTGGCATCTCGCTCCAACGTTCCACCTCAACCCGAGCACGGAGGCCGGTCTTCATATCCGGCATGGAGCTGAAGTGGTGCGCGTCACCATTCCAGCATACCTCACGAGCTAGCGCAGTGTCGTCTACGCCTCTAGGCTCGATCACGAGCAAGCGGGCTCCGCCGCTTCCGGGGCCCACGCCTCGTCCAACGTGTTCAGAAAGGATGTGGGTCGTAGCGATGTCGACTTTGACCTGCGGCGTCTACGCCAGATATCAATGAGTCCTCTTCACCTCGAGTCGCAGGACGAGTACCTGGACGGCGGCCAAAAAAGGTGCGACAGAGATTTGAACTCTGGCGGCCGAAGCCAAATGATGTGTTGTAGACTCGAGTGCTCTTTGAGAGCGCCAATTCTAATCATTCCCCTTAACCACTCGGGCATCGCACCTCCTTGAAATGGATTTTTGCAGAGAGGATACGGCAACTGGTGGTTGCTGAAGCATAAGTGGTGAGAGAATAACAAGGTGGTCAGACGACGAAGACGCTCCGCGACATGGTCGACAGGTTGAGGTCAGTGGCGGCTGATACGCCTAGACTCGGGAGTCGGGACATTGGATCGCGGGAAAGGAGCGTGAGACCACCTCGACCTATATCTCTGGCCACGACGCAGGAGACCCCGCACAAGTCTCTGTCTCGAGCCATGGGCCAACCGCAAGACTCTCCAGCTGACACAGCGAGCAGGCAATGGTCTAATCTGTGTGCTGACGCAGTAGTAGTCGCCTGCGCCATCAGATCCGTCAGCGCCAGCCAAAGCTCGTAGCTGCGCCACACACAGCTGACGACGTCGATCGTGCCGCGGAGAGTTGAACATCTGCCGCCTGGCGTCGATCCAACATTTATTCCGACGAGCACATGCCGCAGAGTTCACACACACATGAATGGAGCTGCGAGCTGCGGGACCATTTGCGCGCTTGGGAGCCGGCCGTGCCAGGGGCGCGCACAACGCCAACGCGCTCCGGGTGTGACTGCGGTGCATGAATGAGCTGGGGGCAGTAACGAACGACAGAGGACAGGGAGACAGGTAGCGGCAACCGCTGTGGGTAGCTGCAGATTCCCATGATCCTCACCGGCCCAGTTCACAGTTCACATGGGGCCTCAGATGAATACACGACAGGACCAGCCTTGATTGGACCCCGTGGCAGAGCTGGGCGGAACGGAAGTGAAGTCAATGAACGAGGCGACCAAGAAGCAACCGATAGATTGCCGATTACAATGTCGTCAGCCACTGCGACGCATGCGACGGCGTTCCCTCCACCAGCACGCCGGGTCATGTCGGGAGCACCTAGTGTGCACGACGACATGCGCAGCGACCGTTTGAATAGCATAGAACAATGCAACTGTGGGAACGGTGGGAACAGGCGGGGACGGCGTCGCTGTTGAAAGTGCGTGTGTCTTTTGCACGCTTGTTGGGATCAATAATCCCCGACTAGACACTAATCTCTACGCGTGTCAGAGTCAGACAGTTTATCGGACGGGTGAAGATAGCAGGCCAAAACATGACGATGGCGACACATGTCATACTCTTCCCTTCGACCATTCCCTTAGAGCACGACGCTTGCATGCAACACGAAACACCCCAAGTGAGCAGCGCAGCTTCAGATCAGATCGTCATATTGAGTCAGGTCCTCCCGCGTTTCAGCCGTCCGTTGAGGGTTGAGGGTCGTTGGGGAATCGACGTCAGATCGCGCGTCAGAACAACTACAGTATATACGCGCGACAATTCTTGTCGCCTCAATTGTGGTTGGTCGGTGGTTGAGTCACTGGCAGTTCGTTGATTGATCTTCTCAGACTCGTGACCCCAGTGATGATGCAACACCAGCTCGGGAGTGCACTGGAGGCCGCTCTGCGTCCACTGCGTTACACCTAGGAACCCCCGCCTGCGACCGAGTCGGACCTCGGACCTCGGACCTCGCGGCGTGCGCCACAGGGTTGGTGTCCCGCACCAGATACTTACTGTAGTTACTGTGATGTTGTTTGTGCGTTACAGCTACCCCTCACATCATCTCGGGTCGCATCGCATCGATCATTGGTTCCAGTGAGTGGGATGTTTCCAAACAGCGGTAACGTTTCTGGTTCCCATTTTCCCAGTTTCCATTCGTTTCGAGGGTGTCCCAGGCCACCTGTTCTGATCTTCAGGGGTTACTCATCTTCAGGAGAAGTAAACAGAGTAAAGAACGCAAACAAACAATGCCTACCCCAACTGTTTCTTAACGAAGTAAACAAACAAACACACAAAAGTAGACCCAGCAACAACGACGTATCAGACAAATGTCCGCATCCCCTGTCCTTGTCCCTTGTGTATCAGTGTCCCGTTACAGATGTAACGCGCGCGAATTCCTGGATCGGAGGGGGCAGAGGTACAAACAAGTTTCAACGCGTCATTGCGGAGATGGCAAATCGGAGCCCGTTGTGTACGCTGCGCGTCGTCGTCGTAATCTTGCTATGGTTCCGAAGGTCCTCGGTGCCAATCGGGTCCTGGAGCTGTTGAGGTGGTGTTCAGAGCGACATGGAGGCGGGCGGTGTTTGTTGCTTGTTGTTGAAAGGCTCAGTATCGGTGTCAGTATCGGTGTCAGTATCGGTGTCAGTATCGGTGTCAGTATCGGTGTCAGTATCGGTGTCAGTATCGGTGTCAGTATCGCTGTCAGTGTCGGTGTCAGTGTCGGTGTCAATGTCGGTGTCAGTGTCAGCATCGGCGACAGTAGTCAGCGTTCCTTGCCCTCCATGATATGGTGTGCAAGTCATATATTTGGTACATGGTGGTATCCGACGTATGCCTCAATCATCTGTCTACGAGCGCGATAAGTAACCTACAGCACGTACTGGGTCATGGGTTAGTAAACACTGTACGATATCTTGGTCATGTCTGACAACATCATTGTTCAGCTCATGATCGTCATCATGGAAATGGGTGTCACGGCGCCCCCTGTCACGGTGGACGGGTAAGCAGGCAGGCACTAGGCTACATCTGCAACGTCCAATCCGCCCCCCCTGGTCCTCCTTCTGCTTGTTCGGGTTGTCTGCACGTATCGCAACTCGACACACCGTGCTGCATGCTGTAAGCCGGAGGGCAGCACACTGAGTACGTCAGCTCTCCCCGTATGCTGGGCTCAGTCACCGGATACAGAATAGGATTAAACGTGCCCCGCGCCGTTTTTCTTCTAAAGAGGAAAGAAACTAGACCAAAAGTGGGGAGGAAGGGGGTTCCTGATACCTCGCCGGATCCTGGAGCATGCACGAATCAGATCAGTTTGCTCGGGGAATGAATGAATCGATGCGGACAGTGTGCAGGCAGGATGTGCACACCACCGCACTCCTCTTCAGTAAATATACAATAATACATAGTGACGACTGGAATTCGCCAGAATAGGAAACAACCCGTGTGCCCCCTCCCAGAAGAGGCAACAGACGGCCGCGTGTCCGGGTGCCTTGTCGCTTGTGCCTCTTTCCAATCTCCAATCGGTATCTGCGATGTTTGGACGCACGACGCGTCCAGTGCCCGTCCACAGGCCCACAGCGACCATGGCAACACTTTGCCGGCAACCGTCCATGGCGTCCACTCCCACGCCATGACTGCTTGCATACCCGTCTCGAGTCGAGATGCAGATCTGCCATTGGCCCTTTGGGGCTCTTGTGGAGCCCGCGGTCCGAGGCCCGAGAAAACACGTCGGCTGCGGCTGTGCCCTGGGGCCTGCGGACGTGCGGTACTCGGGATGCCGTCTTGGCGCGTTAAGAGGAAAGAATAGGTACCTTGAGATACTGGCAAGGAGCACTGATGAGGGCGACAAGCAGAGACTGTGGGTGGAGTAGTCGGTTATTATCGCCGAGAAGGTAGAGCAGTGCCTGTGAGTTGGACGTGTCGTCTACTTTGTTCCTTGCTGTAGTCGTTATTGTAAATATGTTTGCTTGTCTGTCCGTGCGTGAGATTCTTTTGTTAGATCGCCTTGCAGCATTGCAGATTCGAGACTATGGGGAACGGTCGAATGGGCGCACGGCTTTGCCAAGGTTGAAGGCGACGTCGCGTCAACGGCTGAAATCAGACTCAAACGCCACACGTCGCAACGTTATAATGGATGCTCCTGCACTCGTACTCCTCCTCTTCCCGACATGACCCGTCATCTGTCACCCCTCCATCCCAAGTCGCCCCAGTTCGCCTTGATCGTACCCGGTCCTGGGTCCCGGAACGGTGGACAGGCGTGGTAGCTCATCCGAAGGGCTGCGACGGGGCAGGATATAGAATTGATTTGCTCGGGATCATAATGGATATACTTATGGTTATGCGAAGCATGTTCTCCCTCCTTACCACCCCGCCTACCCCACGTACCCCGCAGATGTGGCTGTTATTAATAAATTGGGGATCAAATGTGGGTATCCCAGTAAGCTC
The DNA here is from genome assembly GCA_013177335.1 of Apiotrichum mycotoxinovorans. NCBI lineage: Eukaryota > Fungi > Basidiomycota > Tremellomycetes > Trichosporonales > Trichosporonaceae > Apiotrichum > Apiotrichum mycotoxinovorans. The sequence continues at coordinate 2,112,603 of CP053624.1, read as the reverse complement.
AGTTCACCATGTTACAATTCAATACGGAAACGTACGCGAGAAAACGACTCGGGCCATTCACGGCATGATACCCGGTGTCAATGGCCAATATGCCAATTGCTACAGTCCACATGTCCGTCCACATGCCTCACACTAGCAAACCAGATTGCATTGTGTAGATGTGACAGATCGACTAATTCTCAAGTTTTGGGCCCCAATCGTTTCCCATATTCCCATATTCACAGAGACTATGGAGCCACGAACCGGCTTTCAATTGACTGTGCATCCGATCCCACTGAGAATACCCGACGCGGCTGCGGGCTTTGTGTTGAGCTGTTGATGGCCATGCATGCCGAGATGACATGATTTGCTGACGCCAGCGAGGGACCGCTCCAGTCTGTGCAGTTCCGTCTCGTCTGCTCGTTGGTCGGGCCCGTGTCGCGAAGCGTCGCGCACCATGCAGGTTTGATGGTGGGTCAGCTGACACCGCGTCCCAGGTTTCCCTGTATTCTTTACCCCACCACTTTTATATGGTGTTGGGTGTTGTTCCGTGGTTCATAGTGGACCCTTTTTAGTCATTTGTGCTGATCGTTCCTCATTATTGTATTTATATTTTTAATTTTAAACTCCAGTCGCCAGTGTTCCATATTTCCATTCCGCCTTGCACACGAGGAGAGCAGGTGGCAGGGTTGCGTAGTCTCGTATTATATTCTGTTACTGGCCCGTGACCGGCTTACTGGAACAGCTGTACTGTACTGCATGTACTGTAAATACAGCAATGCCAATGGAGCAGCGCATGGCGTAGGTGGCTTGGAGATGGCTTGAGAAATCAAGGATCACGGAGAAAATATCTTTCTTTGGTGATTGCTTCATGGTGCGTCAACGGCAGGGAAGCCAGAGAAAACGGGGGGGCGAAGGGGGTGTTCGACAAGAGGACGGGGTGGAGGGCCAAATGGCGCATAGAGCTTATAGGGGTACCCCGGGAAAATGGATGTCCGTCGCGTGTACATCTTCCCTTGAATTCTTGCCCCCTATTTACCCTGTTTGTTTACTTCTGTCTTGCTGCAGAGCATACGGAGCTACCGAAGGAGGGAGGACCAGAGGAAGACACGATGGTCTTCCCTCTCATCACAAGACCACATCCGTCCCATCTAACCAACAGCCGACAGCCGGCACCCGACAGCCAGCCAGCGGGCTTGGCCCTCCCCTCTTGATTGATTGATGGCTGTTATGGGTCAACCACGGGTAGGCTGGCCGCTCGCAGGATCCAGCCGCATCGGAGAGCGGAGAGCGGAGCGCGATTGTTGTTCTACGACGCCCGCGCTGGCTAGCATGACTAGCGCGCATGTAAACCCGGCTGTGGGCAGCATCTTATCGATCTCACGCTTAGTATTCTTTTTTCGTTTGACTTCACGATGCAGGACACTACCCTGCCTGGACGCTGGTAGGCTTTCACTTTCAGGCTGGAGGAGGTCATAACGCCCCCAACTTTGTAATCTGTAATTAATGTAAATTTACAGTACGTTCAAATGGGTCTGTCACCTCCCGCAGTATCGTAGTAATAATAATAAACTATTGATACTTACGATATTAATAGAATGTAATGAAAATTGTGTAGTAAGCCTTGCCGTGGCACATCAAGCGCGGAGTGCTGGGACGTGGGAGGAGTCGTGTTCCGAGTCAAGTCTAGTCAGCAGTCACATGTCACCTGCTGAGTTGAGCAAGATTTAGCAGCAGCTGTGCCCCGCAGCCCTCAAGCTGCAAAGCAAATGTGTTTTTTGTTATTAGTCAAACATTTGGTTGACACGACTGATTTTCAATTGGACCGAACAGAAAGAAGCCATGCAACGTCTCTGTGGATCTATGGCATTTTGCCTCTGACCCTTTTTTCGTGGCGCGACGCGTCGCGCTAGCGTGGGTTTCTTCCTTCCCCTTTTATTATTGGTTTTTATGCAAGCCAGGCAAGTGCAAGGCGGAAAAGGTCGTTAAGGTTACGGGCAGGGGAGGAAGACAACATGGTCAACGGGGAAAAGGGGTAACAAAGGAGAGGAGGCACTTGGGTGAGGAGAGGAAAAGGCCCAGGATGACGACTCTTTTCAAATCATCTTGTTCCTGTTCTTCTTGCTTAACTGGGTCAGGAGGGTCACACCTTTGGTGATGCTTTTGGGCTTCTGCTCTCTTCCTCTTTCTCTCTCTCTCCTGTTTTCTGCCTTGTCACGCTACTCTTCTGTTTTTGGATGGACAAAGGAATGGGAGGCAGAGATTCAGGCATCAGGTATCAGGGAAAATATCTGGGAGGTCGCTGGCTCGGCTCTCGTGCCTTTCAATAGGTTGCTCCCCCTCTCTCCTCTCCTCGTAGCCTTTTCTGAATTCCTGTCCTTTTCTAGCGCAGGAAATCAGAGAAAACCGCTGACAATAAACAGGAAAAAAACCTCTGCTCTAATGCTGTTTATAATTTCAAGATCCAAGACTAATGTGACTGGCTCGTCACAGTGGCCACTCACTTGACTTACGTGCGGAACCTCCCTTCCCTTGCCTTCTCTCCTGCCCTGCCTCTTCCCTCTTCCCCCCCTCTCCACCCATCCACACCTCACGGCTCAGTCTTCCGTCTTCCCTCATCCCCCTCCTGTGTCACCCCCCCCCCCCCCCCTGTTGAGTCACTCTCTCTTCTGGTTTGAACTCGTACGTGTAATTTCCTTCCCCCTCTCCCCCTCCCGCCTGCTTGCCATTATTGCTTTGTTCTTCCTCAATCCCTCTTGCTCATCATCCTCCTCCATCTCCCATCTGCATCCTCGTCTCTCACTTTCATTCATCCATCCACCTTTCAACATTTCTCTCTCTTCTTTTTGAACTGTTACATTTCAACCATCTATCCGCCCCCCTCCCCCGACCTACCTGGCTTTCCTACCTTTTTCCGACGCACAGCACACGCAGCATACAAATCACTTGTGCATACTTTGTGGCATATATATTTGCTACTTTTTGCCCTGCCCTCCCCCTGTCTTACCTCCCCTCCCCTCCCGCCCTCGCTCTCCCCTTTTTGCTTACCGCTTTGTTTTTCGGCGCGCGTCTCACCCTGCCATATTATTCTCTTATTTTTTTTTTTTCCTTTCGTTAATCTTTCCCCCCTCTTCTTCCTCTTGGATTGAGCATAAACCTGATTCCACCCCTTTCCAAGCCCCCTTCTTTCCCCCCCCCTCCCCCCCGTTTTGCCTTTCCAACAACAAACATCAATCATCACGCGTCTACTCTTTTCCATTCTAAACCCCCTCCTCCCCTACACCCCACTCTACTCTTCTTCTTTCTTCTTTCTTCATTGTGTTTGTCCTCGACGTCTTATCAATCCATCACCCCCTCGAGACGCACAAATACCACGGGCCACACATTCGCCCATCCATCTGGCCCCATCTCGCCCATCGTCGCCATCCACCCGGCGACGCGCAGCCATTCTCGACTGTTACTGAGTAACGCCTCGACCATCCAAGTCATATAACGCGACCTTTTTGTGTCTCAACTTGACCACCTCGCTGGGTTATTCAATCATCTCTGCCTCTTGCTCTCGATGCGGACGTGAACACAGAACAAAACATACAACACCATTAACAAAAAAACACGCAAAGACATAAACATACACGCAATTTGTTTATTTTGCATCCTTCTAAAAAGGTTGCCACCGGGTCTTCCTAGTCTTTAGGCGCGTTTCTCTGGATAGAAGCCTCGCCCCATCGTTCTTCGTGACTTGTTCTTCTTGTCTTCCTTTTGCCATTGCCTTTACTTGCCTCTTGCTGTGATGCCCTTCGACGAGCATCGTTCAACGTCGTCGACGGCACGCGTCACCACCACCCCCGACAACAACGCTGAGCCGGCCTCACCACCATTTCCCCCTCGCACTCCGGACACTGCGTTTTCTGTACTCTCTGGAAGATCAATCTCGCTTGGCCTTCGGTGTTTCTGTGGTAACAGCCTCGACTCTAAGCGACAGAGTGGCATGTTCTGCTCCATGGGTGAGTGTCGATATTGTTGGCGGCGCAGCTGACTGTACAATAGACTGCGCACGTACCGGGACATTCTCATCACTCACGGCGCATCACCGCCTTCCCCCAATAGGGAACCTCTCTGAGGCCCTCGTTCTCAAAGACTCTCTTGCGCCATCCGCTGCAAGCGACTACTTTGACGAGTCATCACCTCACCCACGCGCCATGGCCCGTGCCGACCAGCGGCGCGAGGAGCGGCGCCGGCGTCGCGCCGACCCCATTGACATGGGCGTTCACTCGCCCATGATTTTCCGTTCGTCTACCTGTCCAAACATGCCGACGTCCACCACCTCTCCAACCTTGGTCCCTGAGCTTGTTTCCTCGCACTCTCGCAATACATCCACCACATCATCCATCTTTTCCCTCTCAACCAGCTCGGCTCTGTCACGTAACGGGTCAGTCTGCTCGACTCATCACCGCCAACCGTCGTCGGTCGCTGTTGGAGCGGCCATCATGGAAGTAGATGGCGAGGATTCCGCCGAGATGGCTCTCGCACGCTCGACACTGAAAGCCCGTGCTCGTCGTCGTAACCAGACGTCTTCCAGAAGCACGACGTGTTCTGCGTCCTCTTCGTCGTCTAATATGCGCGTCCACGACATGCTTGATGAGCTCATCAACATGGAGCAGTCGTTCAATGTAGAGTACCAACAAGAGGCCGATGTCCAGCTGGACGACGATTCAGTTACTCCCGAGCGCGTCTTTACTCCACTTCAACGTCCTCCCCGCACTCCTTCGCCGGTGAATACTGGCAACATTGTGGTCCCCCCGGCCCCTGGCGCACCCGACCGCCGCAGCTCGCTCACCGAATCTCGTTCCTCAAGCTCGTTTGCGCATCAATCCTCACTGTCAGAATCCCACACTGCCCTCTACCTCGCCACTGCATCACCCATGCAGCCTTCCCAAAGTGATTCCAAACGTCGCTCCGCTTCGCCTCAGCTGAGCCTCCGCCGTAGTATTGTTTTCACTCCTAGCCATGCCGGTCCAGCTCTCCCACCATCCCCGCGTCGCTACGATTCGCCGTCGCGTCGCAAGCCCATGACGCCCACCACGCATCACCCTGACATGGATGCCTGGCGCTTCCCCACGGCTGAGTTTGAGGACGACTATGAGATGCCTGAACCCGCAGGCGTTCTCTGGCCACAGGGCAACTCGCGTCGCCTCGGCCAGTCGGCCTTCCCTACGTCGCAAGCCAGCATGAACCTTGCCGAGCTTGCCACTTCGAGGACCATTGTGCCCCCGCGCTCCGGTGTCCGTCTCAACATGCTCCTTTCCTCCAGCGGCGACGACGAAGCCGACGTTGACATGGGAAGCGAGGTCTCGGATGACCGTTCTACCGTTCGCGGTAGCATTCGCCAGAGCTTTGCCTCGCCCACACCGCCGTTTGCTCAGCAGCGGTGGTAACTGCATAACCATCAACTTTTCTCTCATTGTTCACCATCCGGAAAAAGTGTACCAACAGCAAAGAACAGCCACTTGCATCCTACTCTGTTTGTATGCCAGCGAGGGGTCCAATGCCCCTCCACGAAACTCATTTGTCACGCCCAGCCCACCACCATGTCTCAATGTCCCACTTAGCACTACTTGCATGCCGTATCATTCATAGTCGATGAAAGCATTACATTCTGGAGCTCGAGTTGTTGTGGATATGCGACGGATTGCCTGGGTCAGAGTGACGACGAGAAGTTCTAATCGACAGCCAAACGGGGGACACGATAGCGTGGGAGTGTGTTGGCTTCTGGCTGCGAAGCGCGGCGGTGTAGTGCACTCGCGCGAGGATGGCATAGCTCCCGTTGATCGCTTGTACGCAGTATGCAGACCGCCAAGATAACGAGCACGCGCGAGCGACACGCGCCTCGTGGTGCGTTGCAACCAAGCGATAGTGAACGCTTCTTGCGCGCACGTAATGGCATTTGTCAATCCCACGCCAATGTGGAGCTGTACGGCACGAGTTTGAAAGCTTGCTCTGGGCCGCTTGGCTAGCTTGGCTAGGTTGACTAGTAGGCTAAGCTGCGAGCTTATCTTGCTCTCTTCATGGTTCCAGGGGCCGGTTGGCCGGTTGCAGATGGAATGCAAAATGTCAGCACACTGCGCTCAGTCGATCGCGATGGTGTCTGATAGTCACGGTACGCGCATGTCGCCATGTCGCCATATCGCCCCGTCGCCCCGTCGCGATGGGAAAAAAGAGGATGTTATCTCGTGACTTGCAGCACACAAGCATGAGAAATGAGAAATGAGCAAGCATGGGAATAGCATGAGAAAAAAAGTGGGACTCGACCGGTGCCTCTGCCGGCCTCTGTGGCGAGGAACGGATGGTGGTCAAGCAAGAGCAAGGACAAAGTACAGTCCAGTCGTCGCGAGGTACACAGTATCATACGTTAGACACTAGTGCGAGTCTGGCGCTCTGAATGGCGGCGCGAGACTCGACGTGAGAAGGACAGCATGGGGGTTTTTGGTTGCATTTGGGCACAGGATGCTATCCTGACCCTTGGGCGTGCACGCTGTGCTTCCAGGTGTGCAGCTTCAACGACGCGAAGAGCACGTACTGGGCGACGCGGAGGAGTCGAGGAGGGATGCGATGAGGTGACAGCGCGCCTATCCTGCAAGTCATGCAAGTCCCTGTCTCTTGTCCATGCAATCACCATCGCACGACGATCATCGTCGTCACGCGTCGGTCATACATACCTGCATACCTCGGCGCCTCGGCCTCGTTGGAATCATATCGTCAGTGTACCGTGTCTCGCCATGGCACGCCACAACCATTCCATCGTGGCATACATGCATATTCCCTATGACACTGTCACGCTCTGTCGATCATACCACCAAGCCACAAGCTACCAAGCTCCCAGCGGCCACGACACTGTGGCTTGGGTCAAGTTGGCTCCGAAACGTCGTACAGTAACGCGTGCCCAAAGCCAAAGTCTGGAGTGAGAGCCAAAGCGAAACAGGGAAAATTAAGAGTACAGTACATCCGGCGGCGCTGGAACGCATTCCAACTGGACAGAGGCGTGCCCCTGGGCTCCAATCCCCATCCTTGCGGGGTAGCCACCGCGTGTATGTGTTTGCTTGTGTTTGGTTGGCCGGCGACGCTTCCAGACTCGGACTGGGTCTCGGACTCGGACTCAGACTCGGACTCTTACTCGGACTCTTACTTCGACTGATTCTGACCCTCGGAGCCCCTCTCGGACCCTACCTTAACTGCAATGTTCCCCAACCCTTATTCCTCTTACCTGTTCGTCGTCCCCTGCCAAGATCGCATCCCGCGCAAACAAGCGTATGGGGACCGAACAAGGACCGGAACCCGGACCAGGACCAGGACCAGGCCTAGCTAGACGCAGGATCAGGACCAGGGCGCCGCCTATCCGATGCGGTGCTCTTCATGAGAGATCTAGGTCACTGCCTCCGGCCCCGGGACTAGGTTTGCGCCCGGTCTGCATCTGCATTTGTTACGATTACTGTATCTGGTGATGCAGATGGCGCAGAGGTGGGCCGTGTCATGTGCGGCTGCCACCATGCGTGCTAGACTAACGCGTACGAGAGGCCTTCCGGCTGGGGAGTGCGATGTATGTGCAACCCAGTGCCGAGGGAGATGGCGGGCCGAAACTGTCCAGGAATAGGGCACGCACACTAATGTTCCCCCTGTGCCAACTTTGCCCACCATGGAAACAAACTGCTCGCCTGGAGACAAAGCGCCTGCTCGATGCCCCATGAGACAGACTCCAGACCTGCTCGTACGTAACACCTTCGGTATCCATGTCGGTGTTGGACGTCAGCGTTTCGGTCAAGGTGCGGTCCGGGCTGCTGCCACATGACGAATTGAGGAACAAGCTGACATGGATGCACGCTACGCACAAACGTACGCACGTACGCACGCACGTACTCTAGGCTCGCTCGAAACCGCCCGCTGATCACTGATCGCGCATGCTGTCCAACATGGATCGTGAAACACGGGTTACTGGGATCATTAGCTCATTGCATCACTTTTCTAGACGACCGGATCGCGGGCCGCCGGATGACGGATGACGGCGCACTCGAGCATGCATACTCTGAACTGAACCCAGTCGGGGCATGCAGCCGTACGAGGGCATGCTGACAACCTAAGCTCGTGGCTCGTGACTGGTGGCTCCAGGCTCCAGACTCTTGGCTCGGGGTTCATAACCCCGCCTGCCCTTGCGACGACCGGAACTGGGCAAAAAGAAGCTGCGGAGCACACCGAGCACAAGCGTGTCAAGCTGTAACGACCTGAACCGTGAAGTGTATACTAATCATCTCCCGTCTTATCGGCATCGCGGCTCGGCTATGATCTGCATTCATGTTGTGGTCGACAGAAACCAGCTAGCCTATTCCGGAATGCGGGCAGGGTATCGGAACTCTCGGCGCGAGTGGCATTCCTCTGGCCGCTTCTCGATGGCTCGGGCATTGCACACCTAAACGAAAGACACGCCAGAAGAACGGACCCCTCAGTATACCGACTAGGAGTCGACCTGGAAACAAAACGCTGACGACAGCTGCCGGAATTTGATGATACCCCGTACCGTGGCGTACCTCACGACCCCTGTACACTACTGTACATTAGTACTAGCACTAGTCTGTCGGCAAGCTGGCGAGCTGACGAATGGTCTGACGCCAGCAGGTACAGTTTAGACGGTGCCTTTGGTCGAGCCAATGCCAGTCTAGTGTAGATGGCAGTGACAGCATCGCGGTTCCTGGACACAAACGGTTTTGTTGTCGACCGCAGGCGGGATACAGCGCAGCGGGCTGCATACAGTACTTGGACCCAGCCAGCCGGACTCGACACCTGGGACCCGGGACCCGGGACCAGATCACGACGCATTCCCCCTCGGTCCGGCGGGGGAGAACGTTGGCCCCGGGATCTCGGCGCCACTGGGATACCCTAAATGTGTGCTCTTATCTTGGATGCACAATACTAAGAAAACAATGAAAGGGGAACACACTGCCACCTGACGCGTCGCATTGCGCGCCAAGTCAAGTCCAGCTCCCAGGGAATGGAATACGTGTGCATGTCCGTCTCGACGTCGTGCCGCGTTGGGCCGACAGAGCTGAATCCCCGCCAACACTTTGGAGGAACTAGGAATCGCGCTGGGATCAGGCTCGGCCCTCCAAACGCGTAACCGAGGTATGGCGCTCGTGATCTAACCTTGGACCTGCGTGCCTTGGTTCAAGCTGGCGGGGGTGCCTCGCGAGGGTGGTGCCAGTCTTTGTGGTGCTTGCGGCGTCGTGTTGGGCGTCTGTGGCGCGAGCAGAGCAACGGCCAAAGTGGGGTCCCAACACTGGGGAAGGCACCAGACGCGAGACGCGAGGTGCCACATGTGGAATGCAGAATACGGAGAGTGGGACGCGGTATGTTATGCTGCAGCGCCACATACACCATACAACCAGTCCAGCTTCCTCTTCCTCGCATTTGGATGGGTGGCACAGGGCCACAGCAGCAATGCAGCAAGGCAGCGGTTGGGTAGGCAGTTGCGTTAGACTCTTGGGGTCTGAAGCCTCCCAATGTCGACCACCTCTCTGTGTCGGCGTATCTAAGGCTACAACAAGGACACCGCCTACGAGGGACGCGGAGGACGCCATGTTGGACGGGAAGAAGACGGACCGGCGTATACGTCCAAAGTTAGCTTTCAGCATAAAGCTTGAGCATCGGGAGCTTCTCCAGAAGGTCAAATTGGGGCCACTGATCCTGAAGTTGCTGTCAAGCCTATGTTCAAGAACTCTGTGGCGGCACTGAACAAGTTTGCCACTCACGCGCAGACGGCTCACGCGCAGACGGCTCGCTCGGCTCGCTCCGCCACAGCACCGACGCCTTGGGCGGCTCGCACATCGGAACGGATGGCTCGCTCTACTGCTCCCCCCCCCCCTCCTTTCCTATAGCTGGCCTTCGCGTCCCCACAGCACGGAAACACCTAACCGCTCGCGCGCGGACGGCTCGATCCCTTACAGCACCGACACGCACAGCTCGCGCCCCCATAGCTCAAGCCCAGGCAGGCGGCATCCTCGTTGCATCCCCGCAGGCGACGCATCTTCCTCCACAACGAGCTTCCAACACCAAGAAACAAGCCCACACAGCAAGCACCAAAAGCACGAAACCTCAGCCACAGCGTGTGTTTTTCTTTCGGTCCCTCAGGTCGAATGCTCATTCCCTAACCACAGAGCGTTGCCCGTCCACATTCCCGGATCCCGCGGGTGATCGACAACGACCGAGCTCTCTGCCCCAGTTACTTCATGACCAAGGGAGGATCTCCAACGCGCTAGCAAAAAGAAAGAACAAAACGCGGTATGTACTCCCTCGTCATCATACCAATGTTTATCCCGGCCTACGTCGTCCTCCTTCCATTCCTGCTTGAATTTTGAGTTTGGTGCTCCTGACTGTGCGCTGTGTCTGGCGCTACTGTAAGTACTACGCTACGGAATGCAGCCGCACGCGCGCAGCTCAGGGGAGCATGCTGTTGAAGTCAACAGTATATTTCGGCCGGGGATGGTTGCAGCTGAACAGTGGTGGATGTGGGGGCGCACGAATTGGGTCAGGACGTACAGTACTGTACTGCATCTACAGATTGTGGCAGACGAAGGTTTCCGGGGGCGTCGGGGCTTCTCTGCTCGTGACCACTTTATTCCCCCATTGTTCAGCTTCCCGAGAAAGTTGTGGGAAGCCTGGCTCCTGTCCTCGCCCTGCTCGGGGTCGCTGTATATGTACAGTACTATACAGTGCCAGTCGTTTGCTGTCAGCAAGCCCTCACAGGGCAGCTTGCCAAACATACGAGCTCAACTTTGTGTTGAATCTGTGGGTGTATGAGAGTATGATGCCCCTAAAACGCTGTTTCGTCCAACACAGGTTCGATACAAAAATGTACTGAATCTGTGGCTTCTCCATCACTCTCAGCCAAATGTTGAAGTCAACGCATCACAGATTGCGTACATTACATACTTTGCGAAGGAAGTGAAAGATGCGGTAAAGTAAAACCTTCGACGGCATCGGTCTCGGACTTCCTCTATCGAGCTGCCTTGATGTACAACTGGCCCACACGGCTCATGTCTATGCATTGCAGAGGAGATTGAAAGTAGAATCCCAAAGTGTATTACTTATTGCTCGCGCTGGTCTTTAAAAAAAAAAGGATAATATTGACACGAACGCCTACTGTGCAGCACCACGAGCCTGCCCACAACGTCCATGACCGCGGTCCTTGTTCTGTTACTTCTCCTCGTCCTTGCCCTTGCCGGCAGTCATGGCCTCGTGTTCCTTGTCCTCGAGCGCATAGCAGTGATTGAGCCAATTACCAACGACGCTCTCGGCAAACTCGTCGCGCACGAGCCCCGACTCGAGATACTCCTTGAACGAGAGGAAGTGGACGCGCGCCTTGATCCGCGCGCGGAGCCACTCGAGGGCCAGCGGCGCCGAATCATCGTGCACGCTTGCACGCGCGGGCGCACGCAGCCACGAGGTGAGGTAACCGTCAAGCAGGCGCAGGAAATTGTCTCGTGCGCGCGCGCGCCGAGCGTGCCGCTCGGGCCAGAGACGCTGCTCCCAGAACGGGTCCGTCTCCCCTATCCCGACGACATTGACCTCGCGCTCCGTGCAGCCCACCACGGCCTGGAGGAGGTCAAAGACCGCGCACACCGTCGCGTCAATCGTCTCCACGGCCCAGAACCCCGGCCACGGGAGGCCGTACAGGATAACCGAGTAGCACCGCTGCGTCGCGGGGTGGCACGCCCACACGGGGTCGAGGTAGTGCGCGAGCGCAAACGTGCTGCTAAAGTAGCGGGTGCACATGTGGAACCAGGGGTCCTGGCATGTCGACGGCGAGCGCGCCGTGGTGCTGCAGCGCTGGACGGCGGGGACTGGCGGCCCGGATGAATACGACTGATACTGGGCGTGCAGCTGCAGCTCGGCCTGCAGGCCCGCGCGCAGGGCAGGGCACCAGCGCGGATCCGGCTCCCAGCGGTCATCAACCACGGCCTTGACCACCGTCGAACGCGGGACGAGCATGTCCCGGAACCGCATCTCGCGCCCGAACCCCATCGGGATCACCGCCGTGCGCACGTACCGCCGCCGCAGCGAGTCGTCCACCCTGTCGAGGTCCCGCGCGTACAGGCACCGATACATGATCGGTAGTCCGGCGCTGTTGAATGTGCGCGAGACGCGCAGCAGGCAGATCACCTCGTTGCGCATCAGGTGCCGCAGCATCTCGTTTACGAGCAGCACGCTCCTGAAAAACGTGTCCTGCGCTGCGCTGGATTGAGGCGCCGGTGGAACTTGATCCTGAGCCGCGTTATGGGCGACGACAATGTCGACAGCCGTGTCACCAGCGCCGCATTTCGTTGCGTCAGCGTCGCAGGCCCGAGTCCCTGTCTCCGTCTCGCCCAAGTCGACGTTCCCCAGCTCCTCGGCGGGTTTGGCCGTCATCTCCCGGCCGTCGCGTGTCGGCCAAGGCGTTGGCCACTATCAGCTTCACGGGTGCAAGAAGAAATTTACAGCATAGACGATGATTTTAGTTCTCAAAGTGGAAGGTCAGATCTAAATGAGAGGAAAGTGAATGCCGGCGCACACGATGGTGAGATGGGAAAACGCAAACACCTTTATACCAGTAACTGTTGCCACCCAGTATTGACATCCGTCCATGAACTGAGTAAATCACGTGACTATGGAAAGCGACTGCTGCTATCTGAATCTCAATCGAACGTGGCACTATCGATGCACCAATGTTCGGGCAGTCTTCGATTTGATGGTTGCTTCTCGTATCGTATCGTATCGTCGCGATCGTCTTGCTTCGCCCATCGCTCGTTTATTTATCACCTGCCTTTGTTCCATCGCCTCGAGCGGCTCGTCTATGCTTCTGGTTCAGCCATTGCCATCAGACACGTCCTTCCGCACTCACCGTTATCCCGCCCTCTTTGTTTCCTCAACCTTTGCTCCTTTCCTCCTATACCTTCTCCGCCCCGTCCTTCTCCTCCTTCTCCAGGGCCTCCAAGCGGTAGTACTCGTTCAGATATTTGCCCACAAACTCTTCATCCAGGACGTGCCTCCACGCCTCAGGAGACCCCTCAAACCAGTCCTTGAGCGTAACGAAGCGCGCGTTGGTCTTGAGACGCGCTGCTTTGACCCGCTCAGCCACCAAGTTGCCCCCACTGTACTGTGCCACATCTCGGTCCACACCGCGTGCAAACTGGGCAGCCACGTCCTTCTGGCGATCGTGGCGCCTCGCAAAGTGCGAGCGCCCCGCCCACGGGTTCGTATCGTCCAGACCAACATACGTCGTGGCCCCATCACCCCTGTGGGCACCGCGACCAAAGCCAAGTTTAAGAAAGGTAGGCATGATTTCCGCCCAGGTGCCACTAGGCATTGGCATGTCGTTCTCCACAAACCGGGGGTCTAGCGTCCCAAGGCCCGAGGGGTAGCACACGATCGTACAGTGCCGCGGCGCCGTCACCCAAGGCGACACAAAAAAGTGTCGCGGCAGACGGCGCGGTTGGCAGACCCACACGATGCTGTCGACGCCGTATGTCTTATCGTGCCCCGAGGATGCTGGCTGGGGTACGCGGTCGACGCCGAGCGTGTGTGTGTCTCCAAATTGTGCAATAAGTCGCGGAATATGGAGTTTGGTCAAGAAGAGATCCGGGGAAGGGCAGAAAATGGAGGGGCCGCTGCTAGTGGTTGGACGGACATCCATTCGCACAGCCTGGATTATCCCGTGGAGGTGGGGCCTAATTTTGGGCACCTCGTTGAGGCGCACGGACCGATATACGATGGGGAGGGCGGCGAGGTAGAATGCCCGTGACATCAGCATGCAGTCAATGGCACTCTGGGCGGGAAGCAGCTCGAGAACCATGCGGACCAGCTCGACAATCCGGAAGAAGGTCGCTTGCGGGGTGTCCCTGTCCGGACCATCCTGACGCGGTGTGGTCCCCTCGGTAGCAAGGTGCACATGTTCCGTCTCCCTGTCTAGTGTCGGATGGGCGAGGGGCAGTGGTATCGTGGACTGCGAATGCAACTCGTCCATGTCAATATCCTCGGTGTGTTAGAAAACAGCGGCAGTATAACAATCCACGGGGGGTGGCGGGGGCTTGAAGGCTGAGTCTTTGACCTGTGCTGGATGTGAGCAAAAGCCAAACGGGGATAGTCATACAAGCGGGTGGGGGCAGTTAAGGGTGCGACAGGTACGTTCTGGGCCTCTCGTCGCAAGCAGCAGTGTGTGAGACTGACGTGACGTTCAGGAAGCGAGGAGTTTACGAGTCGTTTGGTTGCGTATCGATATGGAGAGAATGAAGAGAATGGACAGAACAAGAACATACAATGGAGGACTGAGCGGCTCTCATGTATGGGTGTTCAGCAACGAAAAGAAGCAAAACGAGGAGAGCAGGGAGCGAACACATGTTTGACATTGTTTGCGGAGGAAAGGCTCGTGCAGAATACAGGGGAATAAAGCACACCGCAAGCCTTGCAGCGTGAGAGGAATTTACACTGCTCTCAAGTATCCATTCTCTCGGAATCTAAGCATACGCCGCTCATCGCGAGCTCACGAGCTCATCGCCCACCCATCGCGGATGCAACCTTGCATTCTTATCCTTTACTTTTGTACAAAACATAAAACTATCAAAACTCCCTACGGCCGCATAGTAGACATGCATGCTACCGTTCTTCAGCCAACGACCAAGGATTCCCCTCCGATGCCGCCTTGAGCCGCGCCTCTCGCTCGTCGTACTTATTGAGCCACTCTCCGACCTTGCGCGTGTCAAGGACGTCGCGCCACGTGCCCGTCGTCTCAAAGTACTCTTTCAGGGTGACAAACGCGATGCGGGACGTGACGCGCTCGAAGTAGACCTCGAAAGGCTCGGGATCATGTCTCCACAGCCACTCGCTGTTTGCCCCGATGTAGAAGCGAAGCTCTTCCATGAGCCGGAGGGCGTACTGGCGTTCGCGCGCGGTACGGTGCCTCCATGCCTGGTCCGAGTCCTTGATCGGGTTCAAGTTCTCGAGGCCGACAATGGTCACTGCCCAGTCGGAGCAGCTGATGATCGCGCGGGCGAGCCAGTCTATCTTCCAGCCGGTCCAACCAGGGGGTGCGGCCCAGCCCGAAATCTCGCAGGGCACAACCACTATCGTCCGGTGCTTTTCGGGTATCGGGGGCGGCGGCGGGGAGCGTCGGGTGGGGAAATCGGGATCAGGCGTCCAGAAGAAATTGTCCATCACATCATAGACGGACGGCGAGGAAAAGTGCACGACACCGTTTGTGTCGCTCAGGGAGACGCTGAAGCGCACGCCGGACTCCTCAAACAGCGTCGTGTAGCTGTTCGGCGGGTCGAGTCGCGACATCAGCTGCTCAGTGCCCAGCCTGCTACAGTCGAAAAATGCCATTTTGAGGAATCGATCCCTTAGGGTATTGTCTACTTGGTCGAGGAACTCGTAGGGTATGACCCTGTACACGATGGGCAAGCAGGCGGCGTAGAATATCTTTGAGACCAGTCGGCAGGGGACAGCCTCCTTGCGGTTCAGGTGGCCAACGACCTCAGCGACGAGCTCAGAAACCTGGAAAAATCGACTCTGGGCTGATTCCCACTGAGCCATTTTGAACAATGGTCGATGCTGGACTCGTGGATGCAGCAAACTGGGTCGGTGTGTGGCGAGCGAGATTGAGAGGACCAAAGCGACGAATTGGATAGCCTGTTGGCTTCAACCTCCAGGCCAGCGCGTGCTCTGCTGGCGGTCAGCAAAAAGAAAGTGAGCCGGAGAGTGAGAGTAACCAAACCCACCTACCTCTGGAGCTGAGCCGGTCAGTAAGAGAGAAAGAAACAGCAGAAGCGTACTCACACACGGGGAAAGAGCACGCTGGCCGCTGAGTAAGAAAGAACCGGCGGCGGTGAGAAGCACTGCACAAAAGGCTAAGGTGCCGGGAGCGACGATAGGAAAAGAGTCGGGGATCAATACCAAGTTGAGGCAGCGCTCTGGTATTGACAAGAAGAGTGCAATGTTTAAAGTGAAAAGGAAGCTGAGAGCTGAGCCGATGTGGGAGAGGGTTACACGTTCGAGCGCCTACGCCGATAGAATGGGGGCCCATGCACGATGGGGGTGCCTGGAGAGTGCTTCTAGCGCCCTCCAGCGGAGGCAGTCACTCCGAACAACAAATTACAAACGAAGCGAACGCATCCTCCTTCAAGAAAGCCTTCACCTCGTACGTGGAAGGAGCAATGACATTAACAGGGCCTGGCGAGTCGTGAGATTATATAGCAGTTATCTCCCAGACACACCCTCCTTGACAGACCCTACCCTTCTCCGCCACCAATCCCCAGCAGCACCTCGGCCTTCCAGACACCCGCACTCTGAACGAGTAGTGGGTTGTGACGAGTGGAGCTTGTGCTCTCCGCTCTTGCGGAGAACGGACAAGAAGCGGGCCATCAATCAGACTTGCCTGGTGTATTACGGTCGTCTAACCTGGTTACACATAGCTGTTACCTACAGTCGCCAGGTCCATGAGAGGTTTCGAAGACCATCTCAGTTCAGATCTGTTGCAGCCCGTGACGACCCTTAGTTATGATCTTTCAGTAGATTGAGCAAGTGCCAGGGGACACGTCACGGGACTGCACCGTGAAGTGGTGCAACAGCTATATCACGACATCTCGATCAATGGCGATAAGCTCCAGACGGTCCAGACTTGAAGAGCTGCCACGCGTTTATCACACGGTTTCAAACAACAGGTGTGCCCCAGGGGTCCGCTCCCGGCCCCTCACGCCTCCCTCTCAGGCACCCGGACTTGTCTCTCGAGCACGATTGCCAGACAAGCAACTCTTTCCACCCACGAGGATACGAGAGTCCGTTTCAACCGTGGCTGCTATTTGCTTCATCCCCGCGTCCCTCGCACTTTCTTACCGGTTGACATTTCCGGACCTTGTGCATCTCGCAGAGGCTCTACGAACGTACACGTTGTGCAGTGCAACTGAGGGACCATAGACTGCAGGTTTAGACTACCTTACGCTGCAACCCAATGAATGTACAGCTCCGTGTGGTGGGATTTCACCACTCCTCCGACACCAGTTGAAAGGAGCATCGGTATGGCCCATTATAGACTTCACTCTACTTCTCGCTGCTGACAGTCGGTGAGAGACAAACCTCGATCTGTGAGAACCACTCCCATTTCGCCCCAATCTCGAAACGAACCAGCGGCCGATGCGTGTCGTTTGTAGTGAGAGTCGCCGGTGACTTGAAAGATCCAGCCGTAACGGTTTACACAATATGTGCCACCCGACAGCAAACACGACCCCAAACCTTGTTATGGAGCAAGGCAAGGCTCGTTGGTTGGGGTTGGGCCAGGGATGCGTCGTCGCTCACGCGCTGTGCGCGGTGATACCCGTGCAGGAAGCCTGGTGATTACTGCACTTGGCGAATACTTGAACGCGACTCACAGTGCCAGCCCACGCTCCGGCTCCAGCGTTTGGCCGTCTTGCCGACCTAGGTCTGGGCACGATTCTTCATAGTGTGGTTGGATATCTTGCAGGTGTGACGGATGACGTCGCCTCATCACTGAAGTTCAATCATGAGATGATGTCCCGCCCCTCCTGCCCCTGTGGGCGCGCGCGCAGGTATCCATTTGCAACTGGCGCGGTCCCCGCCTTTGCGGTGCGGTGCTCCGAGAATCTAGCGGTGACTGTCCGAGGGCATGGTCACCGACCGGGAATGCCACATTACACATTATCGTATCGCCGCACCATGGGGCGTAATCTGATATCGGTCGTTCGCGGTCATGTACAATTGTCAGGGTAGGTAATCCTCCCGTGCGAGCGACGAATATCCTGGGGGATAAGAGCTGTGTCTTTTGAGAGTCTGTTGAGCTTGGTTACGCTTAAGGAAGTCTCCAGTTCAGGCCGGTCACCTAGATCAGTAACAGTCGCGCTGTCAGTGCTCGTATCTGCATTTACGTCCCCAAGCTGTGGCTGCTAACGCCCCGTGGGCCTGCATGCATCACTCATGCTCTACTACGGATTTAAAGACTCAAAATTTAGGCCTTGTTGACAAAGTCGACACCCTTGGCGATGTTCTTCTTGAGCTCGGGGAGGGCGGCCTTGAGGAGCTCCTCCTCCTCGGCGGACAGCTTGCCGAGCTCGTGGATCTTCTTGACACCCTCGGGGCCGAGCTCGACGTTCGAGGCGAAGAAGTCGACACCCTCACCCTTGAAGAGGGGCGAGTCAACGAAGGTGGGCTCAACGACGCCAGTCTCACCGGAGAGACCGCGGAGGAGCGAGTCGGTGAAGCGGGCACCGGCGTAGCCCATCGAGAGGGTAGCCGAGCCGGTACCGGCCTTGGCCTGGACGACCTCGTCACCGCCGAACTGGATGCGGTGGACGAGAGCCTTGTAGGTCTCGCCAGTGACGTCCTTGCCTTGGGGGGTCTGCGAGAGGAGGGGGATGATGGTGACACCCGAGTGGCCACCAACGACGGTGACGTCAATGTTCTTGGGGTCCTCCTTCTTGACCTCACCGAGGAAGCGCGAAGCACGGACAACGTCGAGGGTGGTGATACCGAAGATGCGCTTGGGGTCGTAGATGCCGGCCTTCTTGTAGACCTCAGCCCAGATGGGGACGGTCGAGTTGACGGGGTTGGCAATGATACCAATGAGGGCCTTGGGGGCGTACTTGGCCGAAGCCTCGGCGAGGGTCTGGACGATCGAGGCGTTGGTGTTGAAGAGATCGTCACGGGTCATTCCGGGCTTGCGGGGGACACCAGCGGGGATGATGATGACATCGGCACCAGTGAGGGCACCCTCGATGCTGATAGTGTTAGCGCCCAAGCTTCGGAATACGATAATATGAAGGGCGGGACGGAGCGACAATCCGGAAGAGTAGCCGCTGGCATTGCGTTGCTCGCATCCACTCCGCTCCATGCACGATGCATCGGAGTGGTATAAGGAGCACACACCCAGTTGCAGTACCAGTCGGATGATATTCGGGTGACAATAATGGCACCCATATCGGCGTAATTCACCGAACATCCCGAACATCCCGTGACCGGCAGACTCGTTTACGTCTCACTCCCCATTCGATTGGATCCCGCAACAAGCGCGCGCGAGTCGCTGAACAGTATGTTCGCAATCATCCGAGGAGGTTCTGTGCTTCGGAACAATGGTACTTACTCGTCCTTCTCGTAGCCCTTAACCTCCGAGTTGGTGTTGACGTGCGAGATGTCGGCAGCGACACCGGGGGCACCACGGACGTCGTAAAGGGCGAGGCTGGTGACCTTGGGGTTCTGCTTGATGAGGAGCGACATGGGCTGGCCTGGGGGTAGTGTTAGCCTTGCGAATCATCTCTACAGGGGAGCCTCGAAAACACAAAACGGCCAGGGAGTGAGTGCCACACTTGCACCACAACACTTTTCTGTGGTGATTCAAGTGATTTTCTTCAACATCCTTCCATTCGTTTTGCGTTTTCGTCGCTCGGACGATGCATACCAATGCCACCCCCCGCGCCCAAAACAGCCACACGGTAGTCGGTGCGGGCCGAGGTAGCGAAGCCACGGACGTGGGAGCGAGCAACACGGGTCGAGAGCGAGAACATGGTCGGAGGTGGGTTGGAGATGGTGAGAAACGTGATGGGGCACAGTGGGTCTTTTTAATAACCAGCCAACCGCCCGCCCCAGCCAGCCATACGCTTCAGCCTGTCGCTTCCGACCGGATTAACGGGCGAATTTGGTCCCGTTGGTGACGTGCTCCGAGCCCAACCGAAACACCGATTCCGATGCAAGTGGCGCATGGCCCCAGTAAGTCAGGCCCAGTAAGACACCGCGCCTGGCACCCTTCCAGCACTCTCCCCACTGACATTTTTCCAGCAATCAGAAGCCATGGACCCATATGACCGGCCGGTACGCACAGAAAGTACTGAGACCGTTGCCCACATGTCTCTCCCTCTGGTCTCCGCGTCTCCCTTCGCGGTGCTTGCGTGCCTTCCCAGGATTCCCAGTCCCTCTGTTTCCATATTCCACATATGCCCGCCGGCTGCCAGATCTGCCGGTAATGCCCTGAGGTCCGATACGGGCCCGGCATTGGACGGACCGGGTGCAGCCAGCAGCGTTGGTGGGTGCAATAGTGATGCTCACTGTCGTGTAGGATGGAAGATCAGAGATCATTGAAAGTGGCATTTAAACGTATGGGATGACAGACTGATAGCGAGCGGAAATCTGCACAAGTACTGATCTGAGTGTTGACCTAACCGAACTGTGCAGATATCTCAGACCCAGGGATGTCTTCCGACCAGCCTAGCGACACATCTGGTGGGTTCCGTTGTCCGCGCATGAAAGACTTACGATGCCTCGGGTGCTGCTGTGTGGTTTCACCATTTGTGACGAATGTCTGCGGTCGATACCTTGGTGCAGAACGGACGAGCACACCTCAGCACACGCAGGCTGCAAGCCAAACCAGTGTTGTGACGCACCGGGTCAGTTCCGTTGTTCGCACATAAACGGCGCTGGGACGATGCCTTGAGTGCTGCGGTGCGGCTTCACTGTTTGCGGCCAGTGTGTGTGTGACGCAAAACGGACGAGCACAGCTTAACACATGCTGTAAGCCCAACCTGTCTTGGTGTTTCGGCGTCGGCGTGGAGATTGCAGGGCATTCCACAAGTCGCCTTGTCGTCATCACGGCGTCGGTTCAGTCAAGTTGCGGGTGATGTGTGGGTGCAGACCTTCGCGAAGCGAGAGGTCGTGCTGGACTGGGTACGAGACATGTAAGGGGAAAGTCCGGTACTGTTGTCGATCGAAGGGGTGTCTGTGTCTTGTACATGGCAATGAAGGGGCTCAAGTCGATGGTGAAGTCCTTCAGTTGCTTGGTCGTCCACGTCGTTCCCGCCACTCCGATAGCGAGCGTAGCGAGGAGAGCTGGCGACTAAAGGTCACTGCTGTCTTAATGGCGAACATTCAGAATCAAAGGACTCTCTCCTTACTGTGAGCTAACCTCTCTGACAATACGAGCGTGCCCGGTTCGGAAACAATGCCCTGCACCACATGCAAGACTGAAAGATCATGAATACAGATACCAGTACAAGTCCACTCCATATATATCGTATTGCCTCAACTCCGTATGACTGTGAAGTACGAAGCCCCGCCTAAGCCTCCACAACCTTAGTCGTAAAAGACGAGGCAGCGGACCTCGATGCTCTGCCGGGGCTTGGCGCCCTGGGGCGTGTTCGGGTCCACGAACGCGGTGTGTGGGGTGAAGCCAGCGATACCGGTTCCTGGCTTGACGTCCTCGCTCTCGGAGTCGAAACACTTGAGGAACATGACCTCATCGGGCTTCATGTCCTTGACGTAGTAGAACCGGTGCTTATCCGACGGCTGAACAGAGTACGTCTCTCCTCCAACCTTGTATCCCTCCGTCGACAACGCCTTGCTCGCGTCGGGGCGCACTTCCTTGCCGCGGGGGTCGTCGTCGCCGTCCGGGCTGTTAGGGTACAGCAGGTCAATCGCCACGAGGTCCTTGTTGCTTGCGCTCCGCCAGTCAATCACGCCGAGGGGGTAGTCGCTTGCGGCGTGGCCGAGGGGCCGCCACACGTTGATGAGCTGGAAGCGGCCCTTGAGCAGCTCCTCGGCATCGGGGCCAGCGTGCCTGCGCACACGGACCGCAGCAGCCGCGGGCGTCTGGTCGACATGCACGCGCGAGACAGGCTGCCGCGCAGCATCGGGCTTGTTGACGCGGATGGTGTGGTCGAAAATGACAATCTTCTTCACCTTTGGTCCCGTCGCGAGCTTGGCGCGCAGAATCGCCTCAATCTCGGCATAGTACTCTGTGCGCACGCGGGGTCCGTTCGACAGAATGTCCTCCGCAGGAATCGACGACGGCGCAGTGAAGAAGGCGAATCCGGTTCGGTCGACATCCTTAAAGTCCGCGTCGGCTGCGCGCGCGTCATACACCGGGCGCTCCTTGGTCACAAGGTCGAACGAGACGCCCTCGGCGGTGTCGACCTTGTTCCACGGCTTGACGCCGGGCTTGATCGACGCGGGGTCAATGTAGATGAACGACGCGGTCGTGGAAGGCTGGATCGTGTCGACGGTCATGATGTGTCGGTTTTGGAGAGGTCGCGATACAAATGAAGTAAGAGGTCGTTGGGCGGCTCGCAGAGTGGAGCGAAGGGAGAGTATGGTGGGCAACAGTGCTAGACCCGGAGGATGCTGTCTCTCCTTTGTTCTCGATGTCGTGGGTTTTATATATCCTCTTCCCGGTGTCGTCGCTGTTGGCGCGTGATCTTGTTGCTAGTTCTTAGAATGATGATGAGCAACCTGATTTCTCAGCCTCCACTTAAGTGGGTGTACAGGGTGGACGGATTTGTAAGCCCCACAACCCGCACGCGCGCCTGGATCGC
The DNA here is from genome assembly GCA_013177335.1 of Apiotrichum mycotoxinovorans. Classification (NCBI taxonomy): domain Eukaryota; kingdom Fungi; phylum Basidiomycota; class Tremellomycetes; order Trichosporonales; family Trichosporonaceae; genus Apiotrichum; species Apiotrichum mycotoxinovorans. The sequence continues at coordinate 2,090,242 of CP053624.1, read as the reverse complement.
CTGGATAATTTATTTTTATTACTGAGTACTACGTTCCCCGTTGCGCGAGACTTTGCTCGATTATTGCCGATGACGACATTGAAATCATTGGATTTTGGGCCGTCTTCATATGATTCATATGATCTTCATGACTGGGCAAGGTTGTTGTCTCTCCATCTGTTGCTGTTTTCATTACTACATTTCCTTTGTCAGACTGTAAATGTCAGAGTGGGCAGCGCATTCCAGTGACTTGCAGAACGATGCATGGAGTGGCGAACTGAGAAACAGTAAGCGAGCACGCAATGGCAAGAGCACAGCGTGGACTGCAGATCAGAACGCAACTATGCGGCCCTCCCACTCTCGGCATGTTCGGCAAGTTTCTTATCATCATGGCCAGTGAGATGATCAGATGTCTCTAATGCAGTAGTAGTATGGTCACGACAGCTTTGCGGAGCACGTGAACCGAACCCGGGACTGAAGAAAGAGCGTTCGACAAACGAACCAAAACCCCCCTCCGCCAATGAGTCGAGCGCTGCTATATATAGCGGCGTGCGAGAGATCAAGGTAGCGCTCAGATGTCTGCTCGACCTGCTCACTCTCTTGAACCGAATAGCACGCTGAGGCCTCGTGGTATGCGTGGCGTGCACGCCACGCATACCAGCTGTGAACGTCTCCCTCTAAAACTGTACATCGCACTGGCGTCCCAAGTGGAGCTCTGTGTCGCGCTACCGAGCACGTTAGTCGTTCATTTCGAGGCACGCGTCTGTCGGCCGCATGAGCGCATGACAGAGCTCTCAGAATTCAAAAGAACCGGTACACATCTTGTTGACTACGCGCCCCTTGAGAGTCTATATGCGATCCGAAGGCACAGCTGCCTATGGCCTCCACGACGGCCATCTCCGATGTGGCCTGCCGTGACTACCCCTACTCACTTGTCCAACGGTAAAGGCACAGCTGGTAGCGAGCACGCAAGGACGTATTCACTTAGGAGCATGATGCGTCAGTCCTCTTCGTTAGCGCCATCGCCATGACAGGTCGCGGTCTCATGTCCGGGATGAACTGCGTAGGTACACTTGGTGGAGAGGAGAGTGGGTGGCAAAGCCTATGACGTACGACGCCAAGACCGCTAGTGACAACTTCGAGAGCACCCAAAGCCTACTGTGCATCTTTTGGACCTTGACTGGGCGCGGTGATCAGTCATCCTTTCATTCCATCGTTGTTATCCGAGCACTCACGCATCGTTTGCAGTTATGCATCGCCTCTGTCGCTGTCATTCCTGGCACTCTCGGACAGTGTCTGTGTCCACTACTTACACGCTTATAAATAGAAGCAGCTTCAGCTCGACGACCACCATCGCGCCTTGGAAGTCATCTACTTGACCACTGAAGTACCCTATCCGCACAGCAGTGCGATCCACGCCCATATTCTTCCAACAATGACCTCCCTCTTTTTCGTTTGCCTCCTCTCCCTTCTCCAACTAGTGTCGCCGGTGCTCGCCAAGACTTGCCCTTCCGACCTCCGCTCCTCGTACCCATCCCCGATAGTGGCGGACGGCTGGTCCTACCGCATCGCGGTAAACAACCTCACCAGGCCACGGAGCATCGTGTTTGACTCTGCGGGGGGCCTTTTGGTGTTGCAGGCCGGGAGCGGCGTCGAGCGCCTAACCTTCGAGGATTACGGAGGGAGCTGTTTGGGGGTCGAGAGTCGGACGACGGTGATTGATGATCCTGATGTGAGTTGTCTGGGAGGGACGCAAGGTGAAAGGCGAAGGAAAGATGAAGGGAGCAGAGGTAAGGTGTCTATGAAGGCATCGTCGGATCTGTGATCTTGGCGACTGGGGTGGTGATTGTATTACCCGGTGTACAGCGGACGACGCAGTGCAATGGTAGAGGCAATCGAGGACGGCCTGGCGGTCATGACAATGACAAAGGCAGGACCACACGCACGCCTGAATCTATGCACTGTGCTCGGCGCCACTTTGCCCCTGACACCTGCCATTCCTCACATGGGCATTAGAGGTCCAGGCTCGACCTCCAACTTCATACCTCGTTTGTCTCTTCATCCTTGGAGCGCACACATACTCTGGCGGCCAGAATTCAGTATGTATCAGCTGACACACAGCTAAACCACGCCCTCGCACTCTCGCACGACGGCCGCACACTGTACGCGTCGAGTGCTAACGAAGTCTTCGCGTGGGGGTACAACGCGAGCACAGGCACGACAACCACAGACCCCACCGTGATCGTGAGTGGGATGGAGAACGAAATGCATGTAACGCGCACAATCCTCGTAGCGAGCACAGGCGAGCTCCTTGTGTCGCGGGGCAGCGCGACGAACGCCGACCCCCTCGCGCTCAACATTAGCACGGGGCACTGCCAGATCCGCTCTTTCCCCCCCACAGGCCGCAACCTCAGCTACGCGGACAGTGGGACTTTGGTCGCGTGGGGCCTGCGCAACTCTGTCGGCCTGGCGGAGCACCCAGATGGCGGGCTGTGGTCTGTCGAGAACAGCGTCGACAATCTCGCGCGCAACGGTCAGGACGTGCATAATGACAACCCCGGCGAAGAGCTCAATTACCACGGCAGCGTCACTGCGCCTCGGGGTAGCAACCACGGGTATCCCATCTGCTATGCCCTGTGGGGAACGCAGGACTTCCCCAACATCGGGAATCTGACCACCGGCGACCAGTTCGCGGTGGAGGGCGCAGAGGGCGAGGGTCTTGGTGCGACGGTGACGGACGACATGTGTAATGAAATGTTCGCTGCTCCGGCGCTCGCCTTCCAGGCACACACCGCACCGCTCGATATCGTCTTTGATTCCACCGGCGATACCGCATACATCTCGTTCCACGGTAGCTGTGAGTACACGGCGCCAGGTTCACTGCTGACAACAAGGGAACCGCGACGTGCCAATCGGATACGCGGTATCATCGGTTGCCTTTGCGAATGGCCGCCCGGTCGAACCGCGCAACAGCACCTCAGCAGTCACCGACATTCTACGGAACGCCGACGTCACGAACTGCCCAGGCAACTGCTTCCGACCCGTCGGCCTAGCGTGGGACTCTGTGGGCCGCCTCTGGGTCGCCAGCGACAGCACGGGTGAACTATTCGTGCTGGTGAAAGGGCACGACGACTGGAGCTCGCACAAGTCGGGCGCTGGTAAGTCGCGTGTCGACAAGTGGACTGTGGGTACTGCGCTCCTGGTGTTCTTGGTGCTGATTTAGTGATTGCTCTTTAGAGTCCCAGCTACGTCATTGTAGATAGGTTGTGATTTGTTCTAAATGAATGGATGACCCCGCACGTTGAATGTCCATGGCTCTCGGGACTCCAATAAGGTGGTCAGTGCTACGTAACTCTGAAGCGTCCATTCATCGATAAGGCAGGCAGCCCAACGTCCTCCAAGTGGAATGCTAAGTGGGAGTAGTAGGGTTTTCAGTCACACGGGTCCTAGAGATGTCGATGTCGGGTATCATGCTGTTATGAGTGATTCAACCACCTGTCTATCCCAGTTAGTTTCGCTGGCCCCCCGCCCCCCGCTCTAGAAATCTCTGCATACGTGTCGGTTGCAGGTTGTATCGTACACGACAAGGTCCCCCTTACTGCTTGCCGTTCTTCTTGTCCTTGTCCTCGGCGTTCTCCTCCTTGGCGCGCTTGACGTCCTCGGCCTTGATGCCGGCCGCCTCAGCCGCCTGCTCGACCTTCTTGTCCTCGGGTGTCTTGGCGTCGTCAATCTCCTGTTGGACGTTGGCGATGCGGTTGTCGACTAGAGAGGGTCAGTGCTGGAGTTCACCACTTCGAGTAGCAGAAACATACTGAGGTTGTGGAGAGCGAGAACGGTACGGATAATAAGACCGAGGTAGACCATAATGTTCTGGTCGTTGACCTGAACACGGAACGCCTTTCCGAGCTCGACGTCACCGCCGAGCTGGGGGAGGAGGCCGACAATCTCCTGGACCTGGTACACAATCTGGTGGTTGACCGGCATCTTGCCCTTGCGCACGTCGTTGAGGTACTCTGAAATCTCGACGAGGCGGGCGTGCAGACCGCGGAGCGACTCGAGCTGCGAGGCCACTCGGTTCGAGAGCGACTGTGTCGTGAGGAGGGACGAGGACCCCACGGCGGACGAGGATGAAATGTCGCGCAGCAAGTGCTCCACACCAATCTCCTCTGCCTCCTCTGCCTCGATCGTCGTGGGAACGTGCGTAAACGTCCTCTGGGTAGCGGTGCCGTCGTCGCGAATCTCCTCGACGGCAAAGTATGCGTCGGTCGGGATACCAGTGTCACCGCGACCTCCGTGTGCGCGCACGTCAACAATCACCATCACAGGCCGGGGGCAGAACCGCTTGAACAGCTCGGTAATCTCCAGGTCGGACGAGCGCAGGCGCGGTCCGGTGTGGTAAAAGCCTATTGGCCTCTCCTTGGCTGCGACGTTAGTAAGGTGTGAAGGTGCACGGCTCTACAACTGGAGCAGCCAACTCACCGTTGACCTTCCGGAACATGCGCCACATCTCCTCCACGTAGTCGAGATCAAGGAAAAACGTCTTGGGATCTCGGTCATCCTCCTCGAACGGCACAGCGAACCTGAACAACAAAAGCCAGTTGTAAGGAAGGAAATGACATCAGCGTCCGGCGGGTCCGACGACAGGCATGGAGATTCCGCGTCAGCACACAACAGAACAAGAAGCGCCATGATATCCTTCACTCACGAGTTGGCGACGTTGATGGTGTTTCCATTGTCCTGGCCAAGAAGAACGCCGAGAACACGCTTCTTGTTTCCAGTAGGAACGCGCGAGGCATGGTCAACGACGGAAAGGAGGACGAGGGGGTGGATCACGCTGGTGGAGTTAGTTACGTCCCCTAAATCGTAAAAAGGCTCTTGGCGCCAGTTATTCAAAGGGCTTCGTCCGTTGGTAGCTCGAGGAAGACATGAGCTCCTTGGCGGTGGATGATGACCACGCTCGCGACTCCACTTACACATTCGTCGCGGACAGCTCATTAACCTGATGTCAGCTCTGTCATATGCTCACCTTAGCTCACCTGAGCAGTAGTGAGTCCGGGCATGATGCCTAGGACCTTCTTGAGTGATTAAGCTTGAAAAGAGTTGGGGTGTGTTGGGTGTTGTTGTAAGCGTTGTTGACGACAGCGAGCACGCAGTCTGGACATTCATACATTCATTCAACATCGAGCAGTGAACGCACGCGCGTCAGCGTCCATGAGCACACGGAAGCAAACTGGTGGAATTAGGCGCCAGACGGTGGACCTTGAAATAACTGGTGATAGCGTTCGCACGCCTAAAGATTAGAAATATCAAATATTGGGGAATACCACGTGATTTTATAAATGATTCTATGGCCTCCCCCCCAAGATATAACGACTAAGACGTCATCGAGATGTAGCGATGCCCACCCAGTATTAGTAGTAATTACTTGGCTAGGTGCTCTAACAGCATTCTTTGCAGCTACACCAGAGTACTACGCAGCTGTAACTCTCTAACTCGCCTCTGCATCAGGCAAATAACGTCGTCGTAGGCAGTCACTTCGTGGTTTCGATTTAGAAGTCAAGGAAGAAAGAATGAGCTCTGCAGTTGCAGAAATGAGCAATGCGTGGACACTTCAATCTGCCATCAATTCATTACAGGAAGTCATTGCCGTCTGGCAGCAGCAGGTGTGCCATCACTTTACTGATTACAGATACCGACACTTCCGGCTTTGGGATCTAATCGGTGGCGCCGTATATCCATGAAGCTGCTTTTGCGGCTAGTTTGAGCTAGTCTTGGCGTCGGGTACATTGCTGGTAGCTGGATAACTACACCGCCACCGTGAAACGCGTTGCAGACCAAGACATTGAAGACATTGGGACTGAATCATTCGGGTGCATGATTCCACCCGTCCTTGCCATCCTTCCCCTCCATCGCAGTTCTCCCCTGAGATAGCTGGTCCGCTCTTCGAGCACACGTCATCTCCGAGGACCAAAGGGATGAGGGCCTAAGCTGTTGCTGAAAGCCCGTAGCAATGCGGCCAGGAGAACCAGTCAACACCATGTCCTTCCGCGTGCTGCCCAGGTACCTCCTGGCAGGCCTGGGAGGTAAACTTCATCGCGTGACGTTCCGTCTCCTGTACTTATGTCTCCAGGGTGAGAGTGCATTCTCTTCAATAGCGGACCCTGCCGCCTGTCCTAGACAATGGTAACACCACGGCCGAGCTCGCCACATCGACCACGGCGATGTGATGCAACCCAACCAACCCCTTCCGTTGAGGAACCGGGACAGAACAAAGTTGTAGAACAATGCCGTGGGAGTGGGTCAAGCCAATGTGAATGCGGGATAGTGGTGGGGTACACACATCGGGAGTAGAGCAGTGGAGCATTGTTGATACCCATAAAACCACCTAGCTACACCTAGTGGTGACGTCCGCCACATGAAATCGTCATGGAAATGGAAAGGGGAGGCGCGGGTATAGCGTTCAACCGGCGTTGGAAACCGTCGCCATGAGCATGCCTTTGCTTATCTCCTTATCGCGCTATGAGATGCCATGCCAGCCTATCAGAATGCACAATCTCACATCAGAATATCAGAGTTTGCTTCTGAGGTAAGGCGGCATCAAAAGGAACGACTTACACGTTAAGCAACGCTTAATACAATAGTACGGGTGGTCTGGTCAGCTGACCTGTGGTCACTCGGCACTCCAAGAGCCGAACAGACACGAGGGGTCAGCAGGCCAAGGGAAACAAAGGAGAGCAAGGGCCGACCCGGCGGCATGCACCGATTCATCCTGCCCGCAGCAGTCGACGGTCTAGCCGCTAGGTACTGTAGGATGTAGGAGATTGCCCCGCGGCATGGCGCCTCGGTCTGCCTGGGAGCCCGCGCCCAGCAATCGAGTCCAGAAATGACACCAGCGTGTGGTTTTGCCAAACCTCGCCACTGAGATCGAGGCACCGACTCTTTCTTTAGCCTGGATTCGAGCCTTGAATGTACGTCACTGGCTGCTGCTGTTCGAAATACCTTGGAATGGCACTGGGAACTTTGATTGCTGCCACCTCTGCTACCTCTGCTGTTGCTACAGAAACAGAGATACGGCGGCTGCGATCCTACCAAGCAGACTTGAGGCACCTAATGCTCGCGGCTAATTGGCATACCTACACCGGCGTCACTGCCCGCCGCCTCGTCGCTTGTGCCTGCATTGTGCTGACTCGGCGTTCAGTGGAGCTGGAGCGCTCACTTATGCCCGACCCCTCTCGAATCGTGCGAAATGTCGAAATCGCTAGGTGATGGCTTACTACTCAGCTGACTGATGCAACATGCGCCAGAGTCACAGTCAGCATCGACGGCACGCCGCCATGATACGCGCTTAGAGAATAGCGTATAATAAGCAGAGGTGGGGTGGACATCGAGTCCCCCGTCCCTCTCCGTCTCTTTTGGTTTCAAATTCCCAGTGACACTCAAGACCGAACATTACTTCTCAGCACACCACCCAATCTATCGTCGCTACCACCCGCCACAAATAGCACCCAGTACCGGGCACCAGACACCGCATCAGAACACCCACATCGTCCACCGACACACCCATCGCACTTATCTAATTCCATTTACTACCCGTTCACCGCACGCAATCATCACCACCATGCTCCAACTCGCTCGCACCCAGCTCGTCCGCCCCCGCATCACGCCCCTCGCACCTCTCGTGCGCTCCATCAACATCAAGGCGCCAGGCTACGGCTCCCCCGAGGCCGAAGGCCCGCTGTACTCGCACTCGTCGGCCGTCGTGCAGGGTATCCACAGCCCCGAGCCCAACACCGCCGAGACCAAGCCCAGCAAGAAGCGCGACCCCAAGAGCAAGAACCACAAGGTCGCTGGTGGCAACAACTTCCAGGAGCTCAAGAAGATGCACAACGTGAGTAGTGCGTTCAGGCGGGCAGGAGCTGACGGAACAGGAGGGCCGTGACTAAGTGGGATTCTGCGGACGACGACGAGGACAACGATGTCGACGTTGGCCCCGGGGACCTACGACGTACGCCGTGAGATTCTGGACGGAGGGCATGAGACGTAGTACATGTGGAGGGAGTAGTGGCGATCCGGGAAGCCGAGGGGAGGGCGCAGGCACACGTTACTCGTGTGCAGTACCTTTCGTGACGCAATTCATCGATCGCCGATCGAGACCGAGGACGCGAGAATGAGACGACGCCACCGAGATAAGAGTCTAACTCGGTCGAGGATGACAAGCATTCACATTTCAACCCACCATACTATACAACAAGCGCAAGCACTCGGGAAGAGGAGAGGAGGAGGAGGAGGAGGAGGAGGAGGAGGAGGAGGCGTCATATCTCGAAACGAAAACACAACAGCAAGCCGCGAGCGACCGCGGACGGCAAGGCAAGTCGTGATGAGGTGCGGATCTCAGAAGTAAAAACTAGGTTGTACAGTCAAGTATGCAAGCTTGAACCCCAAGAGCAAGTACATGCTGAGTAGACGACGCGAATGGCATGGCCTAGTATGCCAAGACAATGTTCCAAGTCGCAAGTGCAATATTCATAGTGGAGTGGCGATCGCGGCACTAGCTAGGGTCCGCCACAATCGACCGAGGACGTGGTAGGCGCCCTAGCGATCGATCGGTTTGCCCTGGATTGCACTGTGCGTTGCTATCACAATGAGTTAGACATACATAATTGCCAGAGAGTAAACGTGGTATTGGACAGAGCAGCAGAGAGCAGATCTAAAGACATGTGATTCAAAGCACGAGATCGAAAGTCGCAACCTAAAGCTTTGGCTGACTCGCTCCCAACTAGAGCCACTAGAACGCCGGAAGTGCAGATGCGCTAGAGCGATCTCAAACAAGGTGATGCTCACCAAAAGGGAATCGTGATCGCGCTTTCGTCGTCGACGCGACTAAGACTCCAAGCCAGGACGGCGGTCTCGTATCCGCGACACAAATCTGCGCACCTGTGGGTTGTAGGCTCCTGCAGTTCATTGGGCTGCTGACGGGCAGGGCGGTTGACCATTAAGCGAGTGCCAGGAGAGAACATCTGTCACAGTGAATTCACGCAGTCAAGCTCAAGAACGAAACGAAGCGGCAGTCGACGAGGAGATACACAGCCTATAATGGTCGCACATACGCCACGCTCAACATACAGGTGCTGCGCTGAAAACGCCCTCGGGCTGTAGGGGCTCTAACTACCCCAAGGATGTGTGGTAGCCGTGTCGTGTGATCCATGTGACGTGTGTCAAGATTGCAATTATTGCCCAGTCCCAGAAGCGGACCGCAATGCGAAAAGGCGGCCTCGCTTCTTCGACTTGCATAATTGCCAGTGAATGTATGCCTAGCTAGCGGGGAGAGACGGCTGTTCGTCCCTGTGTCTGTGCACACCGAGGACGGTGTGTATGACGTGCAATCAATCAATCACACGGTGTATACGATGGTGTCAAGTCCTTGATAGTCTAGCCGGGAATTAGTGATGCCAATGACCCCCTGCGGGAACTTCCCAATGTCTCTGACTGGTAGCCGACATGTGTCGTCCTTCGCCCCACGCGCTCGCTCACTCCCCCTTCCTGGTATCACCTGGTCGTCGCGGGTATCTTGGCATCCCTGGTACACTACAATCTTCTGATCGTCTACAAGTGCACACGTTTTACGTGAACTGGTCGTAGTGTCAGCTAAACAGTCGGGACGTTGTGTTTACTCTGAACTCACAGTGGCGAGGTAGCTCTCGGCGACGATACGAGCGCGTGCGTTAAGCGAGAGCTTCATCTCTGAAATCTCCTTGTCGACATCCTCCATAAACTGAATGATAAAGTCGACGAGCTTGTGCTTGAGCATCGTCTCCGAGTGGAAGTTGGTAATGAGGAAGGAAATGTCGTAGCCCTGTGGTGAGAATGGAGGTCAAGAATGTAAGAACGAGGTTAGAATGCCCCAAGTTGTTAACAAGCAGACAGAAAATGACAGCGGGGAATACAGCAGAAACAAAATCAAAGCACACAGAGTCAGCTCAGAACAACACCAGTCCACAGCAATACGCACGGGCAGGGGCTTGCGGCGGAGAATCACAAAGTTCTCAGCACGCATCATCATGAAACGGGTAAACTTGTGGCAGAGGATCTTCTCAATTTCGTCGGCCTGCTTAATGGAGATGGAGACGCGCACAGAGTTGATAGATGGCTCGATGAGGACGCGCTCCATCTCGTTACGCGAAACGACAAGCGGCTGGAGAAGCACCTCGGGCGAGGTCCTGCAAACACGCGTCAGTCTCAGTACTGTCCCACTACGCCCTATGTCTTCACTCACCTGGACTCAACCTCGGGTTTGTTATGCCGCTCAACTACCTGAGACGAGAAGTTCTCAAGCGTGAGAGCCGCAGTGAGCGTTGCCCGCACAGCGTTGAGGTAGGGCCTGAGAGTGTTGGACTGGACATTGTCAGCGCGTGCGCCAAGGACATGTAAACTCACCATCGTGGAGCCGGTGGGGAGGGGGGAAGAGTCAGAAGACGAGGACGCGGGGACGACCGATCCGAGAAGAGGGAGATGCGCAAGCGGTCTTGAGTCGGAACGGGCGGTGTAGAGGGTCTAGGCGATGAAGGCGATGAGGAGGACACTTGCAGCGATGACAACGTCGGTGGTGGTGGTGGAATGGGCGGTGGGTGTGCGTCACTGCAGGGTCCAGGATGAATGCCCAGCTCGCATGCCTACAATGTTGCGGGATATAAGTTGGGGTTTGCGTGCCTAACTTGGTAAAGGGGTCAAAGGAATAGGCTTGCTAAACATTACAACTCCTGAAGACTGACGCGTTGACCGTGGTCGAGGGCGGGAGCAAAAAATTCAAGATCACACACACACATACGGAGTGACGTTTTGCTTTTTTTTTTTTTTGGATATCCCTTTGCTCCCTCCCGTCCCAGCCTGGAAGCTGGAAGCACCACGAACGTTCTCTCCAAACAAATCTTTTTTGCTCTCCCTAAACTGGCTCGCTCTCTTTTATAAAGACAAAACACTTGTTGATATCTCCCTTCTCTACTCATCTCTCTTGACACCCACACACAAAACGCTTTCTTCAAAATGACTGTCCGCATGAACCTTTGGGTAAGTCTCACGTTGAGCTCGACGTGTTTGTTGTTACGTCGCGGCCTCTGTTGGATACGACATGAGATCCCATCAACTCTGCGCTCGCATCGACCTCGAGATCTGCGAAACAAGACACAAACACGCACGAGCACCTTCCCATAGGACCCACCCGCTGACATGACTACAGTCGCTCACCCTCCTCCCCGGAGAGCCCGTCCCCCTCTACGTCCGCCGCGACTTCCAGATCACCAACGCCGCCCTCGGCGAGGAGCTCCGTTCCAAGGACGGCCGCTCGGTTGTCAAGGTCACCCACAACCCCATCCCCCCCTCGGCTTTCGAGTCTGACGACGAGGACGACTTTGACTACGAGGACGACTCGGACGAGGAGGGCTCCGACGACGAGGAGATGGAGGAGGACTCTGAGGACGGCGCCGAGGAGAAGTCTGAGGAGAACTCGGACGACGATGAGGACGACGAGGATGACGAGGAGGACTCGGATGACGAGGACATGATCGAGGAGACCTCGGTCCTCTGCTCGCTTACCGCTGGCAAGATTGAGCAGGCTTCGCTCAACCTCACCTTCGTCGAGGGCGAGGTCGTTATCTTCGAGGTCACTGGCGAGAAGTAAGTTTTGTTTTATATTTCCCCTTTTCTTGTACTGACTGTCAGCGCCGTCCACCTCATGGGCAACTACATTAACCAGTGGCCCGAGGAGGAGTCTGACGACGAGTCGGACGACGAGCACGACCACGACGACTACTCGGACCTCGAGCTCGACGACGAGGACGAGTTCTCGGTTGAGGAGTTCGAGGAGGCCCCCAAGGGGTGAGTACCAAGGCTATCGATGTCAAGCTTGCTAACGATATCAGCAAGATCACCCCCATCGAGGAGCCCAAGCAGGAGAAGAAGGCCGAGAAGGTTCAGAAGGTTGAGAAGGCCGAGAAGAAGCGCAAGGCCGAGGAGATCGACGAGGAGAAGCCTACCGAGCAGCTCTCGAAGGCTCAGAAGAAGAAGCTCGCCAAGAAGGCCAAGCTCGAGGCTGAGCCCGCCGCCGCCGCCCCCGCTCCCAAGAAGGAGGAGGAGAAGAAGGAGTCGTCCAAGAAGGTGAGGAAGTGATCCTGTGCTGTCTTGGTCGCCTACGAAACGAAAGCAACGAAAACGAACACGAAAACCGCAACGCAGAGCGCGAACAGTCGTCGCGTCTAGCCTCAATTCTCTCTACAACACATGTTTATCTCCAACTTCTTTTATTGTCATAGAATGCACAGCGTAACCTCCACGTGTTCCGCTGCTGCATTCTTGTTCCCATCCTCTAACCGCCACAATCCATGACCTTACTCTTCCTCCTGGCCTCTAGCTCTGTTGACACTGTACTAACACCGCAGACCCTCCCCAACGGCCTCGTCATTGAGGACGTCAAGCTTGGCTCCGGTCCCGCTGCCAAGCCTGGCAAGCGCCTCGGCATGCGCTACATCGGCAAGCTTACCAACGGCAAGCAGTTTGACGCCAACACTGGCGGCAAGCCCTTCTCGTTTGTCCTTGGCCGCGGTGAGGTCATTGCCGGTTGGGACCAGGGTCTCGCCGGTATGATGGTTGGCGGCGAGCGTCGCCTCACCATCCCCGCCAAGCTCGCCTACGGCAACCAGAAGATCCCCGGCATCCCCCCCAAGTGAGTCGGGAACGTGTTGTGACTGAAACAGTCGGCTGACTTGTCCACCAGCTCGACCCTCAAGTTCGACGTCAAGCTCGTCTCGATCAACTAAGCGTCGATGACCACTCGTCGCATCAAGCAGTGACCTGTGAACCGCTATCGTCACTACCGACCCTGTCTCTCGGTGCCCAACTATACCCCCTCATGCAAAATGGGCTCCCGTCGTTTGCCCCTCTGGTCCGACACCAAATGTAATGGCACACTGTAGAAGCCGAGCACTTGCTCCTAACTTCAATTTCATGAGATCAAAAGTGTCTTGTGCGAGGAGCGTGGCAGTTGCAGCTAGGAAATGACGCTTCCAAACTGACACTTTCATGTACATGGCAGCACCAGTCTTTGCATACCCTACTCGATCGATGTCTTGAATGTAGATATACACACAAAGCAACTAAGTTCTACAACAACTGCTATCATGCTTCGTCGCTGCCGCTCGCCTAATAGCGGGGAATGACAATAACGCTGTCGGAGCTACCCCTGCGATGCAGCCGTGGCTTATTCTGCACTCGCAAATCAATCTCGAGTCCAGGTCCACCCTTCTCAAACTTGTACCCGATGTACGGTACCTGCGCCTGGATAAGCCCCTGCACGAGGCTCTGAATTGCCTCCTCAGTGAGGCGGAGGCGGTTGATGCGGATAATCTGGAGGTCGCGTCCCGTATCGCCGCGCACAAAGCCCGCCAGCGCGTCGACGCACGAGTGGGGAAGCGGCTGCTCAAAGTGGAGGACGCGCAGGCCGGGCACGAACAGTGTCTCGAATAGGCGCTGTGGGATGTACTCGAGCTCGGGGGTGAAGTCGAGCCGGAGCGTCGAGACGCGGCATCCGTTCACGCGCAGGAGAAGGTCGTCGAGTGCCGAGACCTGTGTATCGGTGTCAGCTGAGGATTCCGCTGACCACACATGACACAGCCTCTGGTTCTTTCAATTTGGGGTCACGGGCAAAAGTGGGCGCGCCACTCGACCACAACTTCGCGTCGGCAAGTACTCGCCCTCGACCGCAGTCCCCCCACTCATCCACAATCAGGCTTGCGCGACGCTCACCGGAATCTTCCTCCCCCGATACGTAACAATCTCATTCTGCCCCTGCTTCCCGACCTGCACGACCGTCCTGCGCGTCCACCCTCTCGTCGAGAACGTGCGCGTGAGGAAGCCTGCGTCCTTGTTGTGCACGAGATCGTTGAGGGGCTGGAGTGGGTCGGGCGGCCTGGACAGGTGCGACTCTACGCCCGGGTACGCAGGCGTTACTTCTATGACCACCTCCGTGACTGCGAGCGTTAGTGGGGAGGGCGGAGGAGTTTGGTGGGAGCTGGGGTACGTGAGAAACAAGACATACATTCGACAACCTCCTCCTCGCGCTCTTTGCCCTTTGGGGACGTAGTTATAGACATGACGGTGGATGGTAAAGATATAGAAACAGTCAACGAGCACTTAGTTCGGATGGGGATGAACAGTAAACAATGGTGAGAGTGTGCTGTAGAGCAATGAAGTATGACAATGGTGATGATGAGAACAAAAAGGATGGAGGATATGGAGAAATAGTTTGGTCGTCCGACAATGACTAATATGGCAATGACGGATCGCCGACGGTGGACGACGAGTCGCGAGTCGAGAAAAGACGCACGCGGCGCAGAGGGGAACGGACACACATCTGCATCCTTGCGCTTCCGTCTGTTTCCTCGTGCGTCCGGATCTATACCATATGCCCTCCCATCTCGAGCCTCGAGCTGCGCAGCAGATGGACGGCGGCCGGGGCCAGTGGTGGTTCTGTGTTCAATAGACTATGTAGGCTGTGGAGTTTCGACACACATGCACAAACAGTGGGCAAGCTCGAGAAGCACTGCCATGCCCGTATGGCTCCACACCAACGCAGACGCCACTGCACAGACCTACAACCCCAGACCCAAGTATACCCCCGGAGCGCCCCGCTTCATATTGCTTGGCGTGGTACACCATTCATCTGTTGTCAGTGGACGGCCGCGCTTGGTAACTGATATCCTTCATGAGACCTATGACAATCCGCATCTCCAAGCAACAGACCGCGCTCCGCGTCGGATATTCTCGCCTCGGAGCTCACTCACTCGGGTAGCTGTGTGTCGAGACTCTGCATGTGTCAAACGAAAGCACGGAGGAGAGAGGAAGAGGAAGAAAATGCGTTAATTCGACAAACCTCACCATTACTCTCACTCCCGAGACCGTCGTACTTCGGCTCATGGTGATCGCTCCATGACGAAGGGGTGACGTCGTTCCTCATTGGCCGGCCGCGGATCGGGCAGCCTAATAGTAAAGGACTTGCTGGACGACGCGGTCCAGAGGACACATTAACCATGAGACGTTGAGGAGCTCATCGCCGAACAACAGGGACGCTAGCCGTTATTGTAGAGAGTGGACGGATATGCCACAGTGCCGAAGTGGTGTACAGCGATACTGAAAGCCTCGGTCATGGGTGAAAAATGTTAATGGAAAGAACGACGTAGGTCGCCATTCAAGAATCTTCTCCACAGTGCCATCATTGTCATCAACGCTGGGATCGTGGATACCAGTGTACAACACGTTCGATGAGTGATCTATGTCGTGTTATGCTCCGTTATGCTCGTGCATAGATTATCAGCGTGTTTGACAAACCGGTGTGAGGCGGCTGCAATCCCTTTTGATAACAACAGAAGGTTGGTGCCTCACCCCGTACTGCGGATCCCGTCTCGCGCTCGACCTGCCAGGAATCTTGGCAGCTAAAACAGCTGAAAGTTGTGTCCCCGATACTGAGTGACGTCAAAAAGAACGGACATGGGACATTGACGGACGAGGAGGTATAGGGGCCTGGGATGGAATGGAGCAAGACGATATCCAGCTCATACAGCAACAGTCCCAACTGTCGCGGTACAACTACCTCTCCGTTCGGACTTCCACTTACGGCTCCATCACCTCCCACCGAGAATCATCTACAGATGCGGGGAAACAAGTCGTACACGGTTTGCATTGCTGTGATCCTTGCGCTCCAGACAGCTGGGACGATATGAGGGCAGACAGCCTCGGGCACCTGCTTAACAAAGATTTCCAAAAATCATCCGGTTGCGTGGCCAAATGGTACGGCGTCTGACTACTGTACGATTTAGTCGTGGCCTTTTGCAGTCCTTGGACCTCAGCTGCAACGACATCGTCCTCGTCTCGAGTTCCAGGCAGCTTTTTTTTTTATTATTTTTTTTTTTTTTTTTTTTTTGTCTATTGAACGGCCTCAGATGGGAATAGCCCCTTGATGGATGCCAGAGAGCGTCCGCGGTCATTCTCACTTGAGAGCAGATGAATGACTGGGCTCGGTATGACTTGTGTGGCCGCAGCTTGTAGGTTTCCTGAATGCCACAGTTGACATTTGTATCTTCCTTGCCATACGCGATGCATTCTGGAGAAGATTAAGAGCGCGCCAAAGTTGCAAAGGTCAGACCCGCCACATCCAGCAACTCTACTGTCCCTTGGGGTAGGGTGCTGAGCTCCGAGGCCTCGGTGACAACACAGACCAATATCACCCCATAGTACCCGTATATCGAGACAGATCGTCCAGTGACAAAACAGCTACCACTAGAGATCATACCGATAGCATGGACGCTCGGACAGTAAAGGACCACAACGGCATGAACCCTGCGGGCCAGCAGGTGTACACGACAACATTGCCTTAGACTTTTATGGAAGGCCCCTCCCTCTTGATATAATGTGGTTTAAGCAAGCAAGAGACTGTTCAGCCTGTAGACGAGTTCCAAGATCTACAGGTTCTGCTCTGGACGTTTACAATGATGGCCAAGCCCTGCAAACTTCTGTGGCGGGGTTCAACTCAGGCGGTTAGGGGAAATGATAGCAACCGACACCATCGACCGCTACTAATGGAGCGCCAATTCTCACGCTCAATCGCTAATTTCAGATGAGAGGAAGGTAGGCTGCCGAAGCAATCTCAAGTGTTTGAGCAGGTGTTCCCTCTTAGATTGACATCGGGATGCATTGAGCTGCGTACACCACGGTATGAGGACCTTGGCATACCGCGTTCTCCAGTTCATTCTGAATTCTGTGTGGCCAACACCGCCACAACGGTAGTCATGCCGCCTGCGGACAGCCATAGCGTCTCCCTCGATGTGAGCGTTCTGGATCGTGCCACAACTTGCCCTTCTAGCACGTCAGCGCCTCACCCATGGGTCAATGAAATAAGGTCTGGGCTGCGCTGCGGAGAAGGCCCATGGGAATTCTCCTGTCGCCCCCATATTCGGCGTAGCCACTCGTTACGTTTGACAGCATTTGGCCGGTTCTCATAGCAAGCAGTTATCGTCATACTTCAACTTTTCATTCGAGAGACGTCAGACGATGTCGAATACTTGTGGTCAACAGTTGCCAACTCTCTTGATGTTCTGCGTCTGCATTCCGAGGTGATGCTCAAGTGACATTGTAGCTTCATATTAGCCTCGGCTGAAGCCTTCCACGTCGTCTTCTCAGTCACACACTTTAGATGGCGGTTCCCACCTTTTGTTGTGTGGTTGTGACCATGTATGAGGCACTTGGAGCGTCTTGATGAATTTGCGTTGCACAAGTCGCCACGCAAAAAGGTGTGACATGTGACAACGGTTGCCTCCTGGCCTCCTGGCTCGTCCTTCTACATCTCCCGTCTTAGTGATATCCTTCGCCGGGGAAGTGCACGGGCCCCGCTCATACCACCTGTCCCGCCGGGCTGCGCCAAACGATTCTCCACATTCTCCATCCCTCGTGTTCATCGGTGCCGGCGGCGCCCACCGCAGTCCCACGGGGAACAATCGGGCCCGCCCACTCGCCTCCCACTGGTTACTTGGTTGATCTGACGCCGCCAAGTCTGGCCCCGTGACCTTTTCGGCCTGCGCTACTTTCGGCTGATCTATGACTTGCAGTGGATGTTCACTCGTTCGTTCGCAAGGTTTGGGTCGAGACCACCGTCGGAATGCTCGAGGGTCCTCGTTGTGGTAAAAGCTCGTGTCAATCGTAATTCTGTAAGATCTGTAATCTGTCCTTTGGGTTTGTAGACTGTTTTCCGGTTGTGTTATTGCCCGAAGTGGAGCACGCCGTCAGGGAGGGGCCGAAACTGGGAAGGGAACAGAGGTTTAAAGGAGGCGACTGGTTTCTATATCCGGCAGTGGACGCAGTGCGATCCATGAAGACTTCCGAGATTGCCACGTGTAAATTACGTAAATTGCTAATCAACCGGCTATTCAAATTGGGCGACATTTGGGCGACCAATTAGTATTGTGATTGTAATTATTATTACCGTTATTTCTTTTATTCATTGTAAAATGCAAAACCAAATAAACCCTCACATGCCTCACATCCAGCATGCAGGTGCAGGAGAACAACAAGAGACAAAAGTATGTTCCTCGTCAGTCTAAGGTCCGAATGTGTTGCCCCTCATTTCCATTTCGTCTTTCTCTCTCTGTCTCTCTCTCTTGGGTCATATAAACGCCACCACAACAACGAACACTCAGACAACAACAACAACAACAACAACAACAACACGCGCAGCATTGTCAACCCCTAATCTATTCTCATCGTTTCGCAATGCCGGAGAGCAGCGATGACATGGACATGGATACGGGGAACGAGGGACCCGACACGGTCGAGCAGGCCAGCAAGCCCCCTTCGTCAGGTCCAGCCGGCAAGCGTGAGTACGGCCATTGTCGATCGCCGCTGACGCGTCCAGAAACTTTGAAACGGTAACGACCTCATGCACCCAGCGGCATACTGACAGACAGCGGCGATGCATGTCTTGCCTGTCGGCGACGACGAATTGTGAGCATTCTATATGTTGTGTCCATGCCAAGTGCGAAAAAAAAAAATGGGAGCAAGGACATGCAAGGACGGAGGCAAGGTGTAAGGCGCTCAGGCTCAGGGATCATGCCGAGGATATCCTGCCGACGCGGTGATGTCACGCCGCGATGACTGCTTGTCCACGTCGGATGTTGTTGTCTCGGCATGGCATTGGTGGCGAGAGACGAGGAATACACTTGGACTCAACTAACGCCATTTAGCGCTGTAATGCCGAGAAACCCGCGTGTGCGACGTGTGTGCGTCTCAAGAAGCAGTGTATCTACGAGACAGGGAAGACAACGAGCAGAATTGCGCTCCTCAAAGCAAGAATTGGTGCGTGTCATTTCGTGCTTGCATGCATGCAGTCGTTCTGAGCGCGCCGATAGCTGACGCGTCGCAGCCGAGCTTGAGAGCCAGCTTCAAAACGCCGCGCCGCCAACAACACCCGCCCAGAGCGCGTCGAGCACCAGTGGTGCTAGTACTGTTGATGCCCATGACAAGGGCAGCAATAGTCACGCCCGTCACCACCACCACAGTCATCATCATGGTGCACACCACGGCAGCAACCACGACGGAGCGGCGTCAACCAGCACCGTCAACCCCACCGAGCTGGCATTTGTTGTACCGTCTGTGCAGGGGCACATGCTGTCGATATCCCCTACCCCTGCTTCAGCGTCACAGGCAACTTCATCGCCTGGCCATAGTCGATCGACAGTTGAGGCTTCTCAACCAGTACCGCCCTCGCGCCCTCCTCGCCCTGCACGTGTCGATATCACCGCCGTTCCCCCAACAGAGGCGACCCCTGCAGCGCCGGAACAGCCGCGGCTCACGCGCGTTCCGTACTACGCTCAGAGTACCGGTCCGCGACCCTTCCACGAGCCATCCGAGAACTTCGACTTTGACCTCAGTTTTCTCGACCAACCTGTGTCCGACCTAAGCTCACAGATGAACGCAACAGGAATGACGCCACCGGCAGACAATCCTAATGCTGTTTTCACGCGCTTCTCGCGCCAGAGGATCTTGCTCGAGACAAATGGAGCTACTGCGGCTTCGTCGTACTCGTCGGTTGTCGGTGAGGTGCCTGCCGGCGGTGACGAGGAGACCGAGTTTCCCTTGGGCGACACCATTTTGCCCGATATCCCTCAGGGGCGCGAGCTTGTGGGAGGATGGTTTGATCCGAATGACGTTCCACCGGCTATCCGCGATCATCTGTGAGTGACATCTGATGAGCAGTTTCTAACGCCAGCCTCGACCTGTTCTTCTCGCGGTTATCCACAAAGTCGCTCTTCAACATCACTCTCCATCTTCCCCGCTTCTACGCTCGCTTGACGCTTCCACCGGCCCGGCGACCTCATCCAGGACTGCTGTACAGCATGTACACAACTGGCGCACGCTTCTCGAGCCAACCGGCGATCAAGCAGCTTGAACAGCAGTTTTACGAGATCGCCGACAAGCAGATTCGTCTAGCGGTCGCGAATCACGACCGTCTCCTCGATGCGCTTCGGGGGATGGCGTTGCTCACAAACTATCTCTTCGCCAAGGAGAAGTATTCGCTCGGATATCACATGACCGGTGCTGCGGTGCGGTGAGTGTGGTCATGCAAACAAAACAAGCCTAATTCATAACAGCCTCGCCATTTCCTGTGGACTTGATCGCATCCCCTCGAGCGTGTGGGCGCCCGCACCGCCGTTCAACGCCGCGATTCACTGTACGCTGCGTACTGGTGGTTACGCAATACCCCCACCCGAGGATGCAATTGATCTGGCTGAGAGAATCTACGCCTTCTGGGCAGTGTACGAAGTCGACTTGTGCACAGCAGTCGCATACCTCTGGCACACTGGTCTGCCGATGGAGGATATCCGTACACCGTTCCCCCGCCCCATGATTGAGTACGAGCTAGGCATGGTGTCCACCATCGACGACCAGAGTATTGAATCGGTGCTCGAGCCTCCCCCCGGCCCTCCACGAACCGATACGTCCTTCTTCGTGCTTCGTATCAAGGCAGTGACGCTACTCGCTCGTGTCTTGAGGATGCGCCAGGAACGACCAGAAGTGACTCTCCCAGCCGCCACGCCAGAGTCGCCGTCTACTGGGCCCATTGGCAGCTATCCTGGTTCCGCTCTACCCCCGTTCGCTACCCACCCGACTGGCTTTGCACGGATCAAGGCTGCGCTGGACCACTACTGCGATAATCTTCCGCCCGAGCATCGTGCCCCGTGGCGCTGGGATGAAGGCGAAGAGCTCACCCTTCCGCGGATCTCTCTCACCCGCGAGTCGAGCGTGCTTCACTTCCTGCTGGGAAACGCGTACATGCAGTTGTGGAACGTGCGTGCACTTGATGCCGACAATGCCGTCGCGATCCTGGTCGCACGCCGTCTCGTCAACGTCATGTACCTCTTCCAGACCGAACCTATGTCGACAGGCTACGACATCTTCATGATCACCATCTGGAACGAGGTCGCGATGGTGCTGGTCCGCGAAACAAAGCGCCTCCAGCACCTCGGCCACGACGACCGCGCGGCTCAGATTGACGCCGATCTCGGAGTGGCCATCGCTGCACTGAAGAAGTGGGGCGACGTGGACATTTCAACGGAGCACGACGGTGCGGATATTGCGGCTATCAACGGCAAGATGCTCGAGCAGCTCCGGTTGATGAGCAAGGAGGACTGGGCAGAGGCGATGGCGGAGAGCCGCCGACGATATGGTGGGATTGACCCCGCAAGCCGACAGCAGCAGTTTGGCACGCCGTGCGCAGATGGCAGCTTTGCGCCAAGCGCCTCACATCGCGGGACCCCGTTCGGACTGCCAATGGATTTCTAGTAGCGTGCGGCGAGCACCACACGATGTATGTGACGACACAGTAGAAATAGTGCTCCCCGGTGCGGTGATGGAGACGAACTAACTGCTGACCCTGATACTGGGATCTGCACATCAATTGTAGATCCCAGATGGGACATGGGACAGCTCTCGCGCCCTTCCTGCCGCTGGCCACCGGTTACCGGCCAGCACTTCATCGTCGCCACGACCAGCTTTCGTCTGCTCACCATCCAAAAAGGTGGATACTCCGAGACACTCTCGGAGACGACTGACCACTGACAGGATCGAACTGCCGACCTCCGCATTACTGACACGCTGTCTGCGTATTAGTACGATGCTCTAACCAGCTGAGCTAAGCGGCCGCCGACGCTCCCAAAATGATGCTGCCACCGTGCCTAGGCCATCGGTCTCATGGGTAGACGGGCGTGGCAAGCTTCGCAAGCGTGCTACCAACTCTGTGGCATTCTGCAGCTCAATTCATCTCGGGGGTATCTCCGTGGAAGGTATGTATGGGGAGCTATCTAGTTGGCGTCTCTGTAGTCAGCAGGCCAGTAGCGGTTGTCGAAGAGGGTGTCACAGTCGTCCCCGGTAACCGTCCACATGTCCATCCCACCCTTGTATGCTTGGTTGTTGTAGCTGTACATGGCGACCTCTGAAACATTCGTCAAGCCGTTGTTCTGGAGTCCCGTGTTTTTCCCAACCCACGGAAGATCGGCCTTGGCCTCCTTGTAGTTCTTGGTAAAGTCGGTGATTGCTCGAATCAAGTCGGAAGGCGCTCCAAAAGCTGCGCTCACGTCGTCCCCCTGCTTTGGCGGGGCGCCGTCCCAGGCCATGACGCCATATCCTTCCCAGACAATGACCTCGATGAGCGCGGGCGCGCCGAGCTTGCACGTCTTTTGGTTGTTGGAGGCCTTGCACCCCGTCCTGCCGGCCTCGCCCTGCAGGAGCGTCATGGAGTTGTCGTACTCCATTCCCGTCGACAGCGAGAACCCAAACGCAGACGCACTCGCCTCGACCTTGACCTTGAACGCCTCGGTCGTCTCCTTGCTCATCGTAAACGAGTTTTCGATATCGTACTGCCCACAGTCCCACGTATCCCCGACACGCCGCAGGTCCCACGCAATGTGCTTGAGCGTCTTGTTGCAGTGGACCTTGAACTTGGGTCCGCGCCGGGCCTCCTGCGTTGTTGTGCCGTCGTGGTGCGTCACCGTCTCCACGCCATCCACAAACTCGTTCGTGAACTCGACGACGCGGCACTTGTCCCCCAGCGCCCAGTCGTACTCGTACCGCACGCCCAGCTTGGCGGGGTACGAGGCTTCATCTGTGACGGTGATGACAGAGACAAACTCGGTCCCTGCAAACTGGACCTTCTGGGGGTTGCCGCCCGCGGACGGCGCCGTGGACCCCGGCTCGGGGGCGGCCGTGCTGTTTGAGCTCAAGGGTGCGGCGCGGGAGGTGGCGAGCACGGAGGCCAGGAGGAAGAGGGCGGCGGTCTTCATGTCTGCGAGACAGGGGGGCAATTAGACAAAGTTAAGAGAGGGAGAGAGAGAGAGAGAGAAAGAGTGTGAGAGAAATAAGGAGGCAACAGTGAGAAGGCAAACTATGTGAAGGAGTGGGTGTAAGTGTGGAGACATCACCTTGACGAGTAGCTCTTTATATCTCTTTTCTGAAGAGAGGATACTCTCTGGCAAGTCAACCCTCACTGTCCATTACCTCTAAGCCTGGTCTGGTCCTTTGCCTCGTGGGCTGGAATCAGTGTCACACCTGGGTGACGACCAGACGCACGCTACCATCGAGGAGAGCACAAGAGCGGCAACGAGACACAACGCTCTGACCGATCGAGTATCACGTTCATGCTCGTACTCCTTCACGCAGGGGTGCCTCAGTCTCGTATCAGTAGCAACATCGGCAGCGGCATCACCTTCGACGACCTCCGTATTGGCCTCAGCACTAACGACAACTAAACTTAACCGCGCGACGCGACACTGGCCAGCCACAAGCACACAAGGAAGTAAAAGTCGTCTCTCGTGTGATTTCGCAACTTGATTGCGTACTCTAGACCTTCCTCAGAGTCGCTTGGCTTCCCAGGGCCGATTATGACAAATATGAAACGCAGATTGGAAGAAGCGCTGTTCTTGGAATCTCATTAGCAAGTGTGCGCGCATAGTTCTAGATCGTGTGCGACGCCCGACTGCGGAATGAACCGCAACTGGATCATGGGTGGCTTCTCTGTGGCGGTTGTTAGCAAAAGGTGGATATGTTCCGGTGCTCGTTAATTGCCCCAACCCAACTATCGGTGGTCAGCAAGGGCGGACGGCGTTGTCACCAGTTCCTGTTGACAGGCATAGGTTGGTCCTTATTGCTGGATTGTGTACAGCACCTGATGATGGAGTCAACTGTGACCGGAACAAACTTGACTGCCTTGTGGCCACTGTATAAAGGCAGGGGGTCAGGAGAAAACTTTACTTGGACTTGTTGCACACTGAGAATTGTTCTCTTTGTAACCTCTAGAATCCTGGTCAGCATGTCAAGTGTATACATAACTAGCATTTTGATAGTGGTGTGGCACCAAACCAGCAATTACTCTGATCAGGCTGAAGCACATCTGCCTCAGCGGGGTGTTTGTCCCACAGCGCGTATGGTCGACCACGGGGCTTGCGCGACCAGTATCACTGAGGGTGCCACCGCCCCAACTAGACGCGCCACTTTACAGATTCAGCACAGGTTCCAGATTCACATTGCATTCGAACACTCGAACGCTCACAGATCTCGAGATCTCAAAGCATTTATGCGGAAGCTGAAGCAGCAGCTGCAATAATCGCAATATCGTGTTTCATCGTCTGTGTCGCGGCTTGCGCCGGCATGAACCAGAATGACGAAGCCTGAGGCGTCTCCTGAAACAGTTCAACGAGTGTGCGCAAGACAATGTTTGAGACGTTTCCACAGTGTATGTTCGACGTGCGCTGCCTGTGACAGTGGCAGAGCAGAACGTGCATCGCGTGGCATGTGCGAGACGAAACATATGAATGCACTTTTGGCATAAGCTGCTTCTCCTTCGGCACGCACTGTGTGCACAGCTTCGCCATTCAAGGTTGCCACCGATACGCATAGATTAGGTTGGCTCGACCCGACTGTTCGATTCGTCCTAGCCCATTATACGAGTTGGGCTTACCAAAGCTTGTGGCACATCAAACAGCGTACGCACGTTCTTAGCAATGTAACTCAGGATCACGAAGTCTTTACTCCCAGACATGGTGGCTGCGACATGGGACCTCGTACACAGCAGGCGACATCGAAGTCTCTTTTCCATCTCTTTCCACAATCTTGCTTCCAAGGGGCCGTGCTGTCCATGCCAACACAGCCCACCCGCCCAGCCACCGCGCACTTTCGCAGGACTCGTGCCGGCACAGAACACCTCTGAAAACTGCACACCACATCGAATTCAATCACTAACTTCTTCGACAATGCCACGAAGTGCCACTTACACTGTGACTTACAAGTCGAAAGTAGACGGCCCTGTATCTCTCACAGGGACGCGCTGACAAGCCGCAAGCAGGTGGGCGGCGGGCCCCGAGGAAAGCCCAGTTGTGGGGATTAGGAGCTTAGGAACCGGCCGGCGCCCGAGGGAACGTTGCTCAAGGTGCGGGAGCCGCTGGAACACCACGGTCTTGGATGGGCGAGTGGGGTCTTCACCAGCTGCGTGCATCGTTCCTGTCTAGTTGCGCAATATGAGAACCGTTGCCGCAGTCGAAGAGTCACTGGTCTCATTGGTCTAAGCCTCGAGTACAGTTGTTGGAATACAGTTGGAAGATGAAGCAGTACGCAGGCAACCCATGGCCAAAGATCTCGAGTGCGGTGCACATCTCAAACGCAGCCGCCTGTGTTTGTCATGGACATGGACGCTAGACAGTCCGTACGGCGATATAGTCGGTTTGGCTATGTCGTGTGGCGTTATGGCGGCGGGGGGGCCGCCAACTAACCAAGAGCTGCCACACACGGATTCGGCGCGCATTGATTCTGTGTTGGCGGTACCGTACATTGCACTCATCGAACGTTCGTACACCTACAGATTCCGAGCAAAGTTGAACTCTCGCGTTTTCACTCTCTATGCCTTCCATAGTCGTAGTTACAACCCCCTCGATCCATCAAACCCACATGCGCTTGCCTTGCGCGCATAACGCCTCATATCATGTGCTGCTTCACATCCATGTTCATATCAGGAAAACATATATAATGTTTATGAATAAGATTCGCCCCTCATAACGCTGCTGCAGGTCCTGCCTGCTCTCCTCGCAGATGTACCACTGTTCTAAACAGCCTCACGACAGAATCATCTATGCTCCAATGTACGCCGCCTCGTGCTTTGTCAACTAGTCCCACGAGGACTGACGCGCCCAGGCCCTCGCCTCCCCAGTCCGCACGGCGACACTGAGCGCCGCATCCCGCACATCCGGGATTGCGCTCCGCCTAAGCCGCGCCAGCAGCCGCTTCGCCTCAAGCGTCCACGTCTTGTCGCCGACAGCTGACACGATCGCCGTCGCGAACAGACCCGCAGCGAGGCCACCATCGCGCTCGAGGGCTTCTGCGGCCGGGAGTGCCGCCGCCCAGCCGCGGTGCAGGGAGTCGTGGTGCCTGATCTTGAGGCTGAGGCGCGTCGCGAGCCCCGGGCGGTCCTCGCACAGCGCCACAATGTCCTGGAGCGTCGTGAGTGGCGACGGGGCCTGGAAGTCGAGCGTCGCGAGGAGGAGGGACGCGGCGAAGCGCACCGTCTCGTCACGCTGTTCCAGGACGGAGATGACCGTACCGATCTCGCCGTGGTCTCCGTTACGCGCGTACATGTCGCTAATGTAGTTGATGCGCCGGAAAGCCGGGCGGTCCCCGTTGTCGTCGTCGGTCTCGGTGTTGGGATCAGACTCGGCGTTGAGGGCACCGAGGAGGGTGACGAGCGCCGAAAGCAGCGGCGCGGGGTCCTTTGCCGCCATGCAGAAAAGCCCACGGGCAGCGGGAGCCCATACCTTCTCTGAGCTCTTCAGATTCGTCACGTGCGAGCCCAGAATGTCGGCGGCGCGTGGGGCGTACAGCGCCCAGTGTGCCAGCTGCGGGATCGCAGCGCCCGCAACCTCGTCGTCATCCGAGGACGCAAGCGTGCAGATGAGATCCGCGTACCGCTGCCGGTGCACCGGGGTGAGGTCGAGCGGGAGCAGGCGGAGGATCGGCAGGCGCACGCTCGGTTCTGGGCTCGCTACAGCTGAAGAGAGAATGTCCCACCCGGCAGGTGTGCCGAGGAGATGCATCGCGGCAAAGCGGATACATGTTGCGAGCACGTCGCGATGTGTGTTCTTGTCGGCCACGAGGGGGGCAATGAGCTCCGCAGCCCGCGACGCAGGGAGGGATGTTGCGGCGAGCCGCCCTGCCTCCTTGCGCGACGTGACTTTGACGCCGTCGCGGGTGAGGAGGACGCGCAGAATGTCGTGCAGCACACTAGGCTCAACCCTGCGCGAGGCACCCGTGGCGGCGTACATTGCGACGCGGGCCCGGTCCGTGCCCGCAAATGAAAGCAGGAGGAGCAGATCGTCCGGCGACGATGACAGCGCCGCGAGCCCCGCCTCGGCGAGGGGCACATGCTCGTCCTCGGTCCATTTGCGAGCCAGCGCATGACCGCCCGGAACACTCTTAAACCGATGAATTACGCGCGCGCGCTCGTGCAACGTAATGTCTTCTGATGCCGCCGCCTCATCCAGCTGCGCAAGGTACGCTGCCTGCTGCTGCGGCGTCCACCGCCGCACGTCGTGTCCTGACCGCGGGGAGAAGTACCAGCACGGGATGGCGGCGGCGAAACGTCCCACAGGGGCGGCAAAGTCGAGCAGGTCGGTGCGGACAGAAGACAAAATGTTCGCAACTACGTCGAGCGCAATGGTGCTAGGTTCGACAGCGAGCACGTCCACGACCCGCGTCGCTCGCGATTTTGTGGAGAGGTACAGCTTGATGGCCAGCGTGGCAACATGCTCGCTTGATGACCGTGCAGCTTCGAGCAGTCCCTCGTCGACCTCTGGAAGGCTCTCCAACCGCGTGCGGAAGGCTTCCGCCAGCGTGAGGAGGAGGGAATACGAGCTCCTGTCGCCCTTCTCCATCTCAAAGTCAAGCAAAGGCCTTAAAGCTGCAAACACCTCTTGCTCTTGGCCTTTACGCAGCGACTGAAAGCTCCTCCGGCGCCACGTAGTCACACGGAGACCCAGCTTGTCAATTGTATCAATCGCAAATTCGCGGTGCTCGCGCGAGCCACTGTGGGTGACTAGAATGTCGAGGGCGAGCGAGGAGATCGTGTTCCACTCGGAGCCAGATACATCGCGCGTATCGAGGGTTTCGTGGACAAGTGAAGCGAGGTGCGGGAGCATTTCGCTGTCCCATCGCGTGACGGGGATCTCGCGCACCGCTGCCCAGGCAGACGCGCGGACGGGGCTCTGCTCGTTCTTGAGGCGGTGGGCCATGATTTCGAGGATAGTGACGACGTGCGCTGAATTGCGGCTCCGCGCAGCGTTGAAGATGAGCCATAACCATGCACACTGCCTGTCGTGCGGGTCAGGACGGCGGGTGGCCTCCAGGAGCTCCTCTGCAACCTCGGCGGGTGGCAGGTATCGTTTAGCGGCGAGGACATCGTTATGGGAAACCTTGGCGTCCTCGAGAATCGCGACGATTTTGCGCGCCACCTCCGTTCCATACGCGTGGGGAAGGACGTCCAGGAGCTCGCTATGGATGCTGTCGTCGACGACGGTCGCGGCAGGCCACTCGCGGCCTTCGAGGGCCGTCTCGTACATTGCCGGCCGGTGGCGAGGTGCAACCCCCGAAAGAACACGCGAAAGGTTCCACAGATCCTGCTGGCGGAGATACACCTCCAACTCGGGGGCGCCAGAACGCGCTAGCAGCTTGCACAAGCGCTTAGGCATGGCATACAGCCCGTAGTCGTCATTCCGGGTGGTAAACAGCTTCAGGACGCGGTTCGCATCTACGCGTGCCAGAATCTGGAGCCGCCTGACGATCGCAGCAGGTATCCGCGCAGGAAACATTTCAAGGAGGTCGAGGAGGTCAGTCGCAACCTTCTTCTTGTCATGGGCGCGTTGCATGAGACATCCGAATGCGTCTTCGTAGCGGTTCCACCATGTCTGGACCTCGACGGCGGTGGTCTCCAAGTCGATCCTGAGCGCTTCGAGGAGGAGGGAAGGGTGCCTGCGCACGAGCGGCCGCCACTGCTGGACGGCATGCAGGAGATCTGGGAGGAGGCGGCGCACAGTTGAGGGTGAACACGTGGCGAGCAGCGTCGAGGCTGTGGAGTCCCCCCAGTCGGCGCGCAGAGAGTCGATAATGCTGTCCGCAAGCTCTGTCCGTGTTCCAATCGAGCGCAGGATGGCGTTTCGCTGTGTTGCGGACGCGTCTTCCAGAGCCGAGCGAAAGACCTCGTCAGACACTAGCGCGGGCTTTACGCTCGCGATCCGCAGGGCGGGACGGTGGACGTACGGGTCGGGGTCGGCAATGGCGCTCGATATCCAGTCAACTTTACACGTCGCACACGCCGCGACGCCAGCCAGGCGCTGCTCGTACACTGATCCCAGGGACAGCTTCTCAATGACGTTGACGAGCTCCGCGTCCGTGAGCGAGAGCGCATACAGAGCAACCTGGGTATCGCGCTTGCCCGCCGGCAGGCGTTCGATGCGATTCAGCAGCGAAGGCAGACTCTCCGCCATGGTCGTCGCTGTTCGTTGAGTGAGTCCTTTACACCTTTAGTAGAAACAGAAAAGGAAGAGAGAAAAAGAAAGTGAACGAAAGAGAGACTCAGAGTCCTCGAGGAAAAACTACTTGGTAGCTCGGGCCGCTGACGACGCGCTCCGTGCAGTGTTGGAGCCCTTCCCTGAGGGCGGGCGTGTGAGTTGTCAAAAAGTCACGCTTTGATTAGCAACCATGGAGAACCCCAAGTGTGAGTGGTGACAACAAGTACCCAGTTTCCTAACGTGCTGCCTGCACCAACCCCGACGATTGCGAAGATGATAAAGAACAGGATGACGCGCAGCACCATTGGGGTTGGGCTCGAGTGTTATTTTGATGATGAGGATAGCCTGGGGAGAGCACAGTCCCACTGTACCCCCCAGGTGAGTGTCCCTCAGCTCACGTGACGTCATTGGTGGGTTTTGAAGTGAATACAAGGTAAACTGTGATTTGGAATTTGAAATACTCTTTAATTAGAGAATTGTGTTATCTCGTTCTGTTTTGTAATTGAAAGAGAAAGACAGAACAAAAGGAGTAAGGTTTGAATTTAGACACTATGCGGGGCATGCGGGGGGGTGAATGAGCGGGCGAGAGAGAGAGAGTGGCTAAAGTGGGCTATGAATGGCGCAGAAAAAGAGGGGGAGGGGCGGTTGGGTGGGTGGGGGGCGCTGTCTTTAGCTGTGAAGGGTGGGGGGATGTCAGTGTGCCCTGACGGCAATCGCCCCCACACTCAATTACCGACTGCAGACTGGCAGCAGAAAGTTCCCGACTCGGTTGGGTCAGTATATTCCTCCATATCGGCACACGACATCTTGATCTCTCTTGCTCTTTCTTTCATCTATTCTACTCACAATGACAACCTTCAACCCCATCCCACTCAACCCATACGGATTCACTCTTCCTTCTCCAAGGTGCTCGCGACCTGCTTCACCTGCGCTGCTCGCCACCACGCGGTCGCGTGAGCCAACCCCACTTACCGCAGCCGAGGCTCCTACGGCGTGTACGCCCTCGTGCTTCCGGTTACACGACCTTGCACCCGAGCTCCAACTCCTGATCTTTGGATACATTTGCGATACCTTGCCCCCTCGCGACCTGCACGCCGCTGCACGCGTAAACTCGGAATGGCACGCGGCAATCACCCCATGCCTGTATCGCTCCGTCACGGTGACTAAGGCAAACCGAGAGGGCGTCTTTGCCGGACTCGGCCTCGACTTTTTGTCTGCGTCCGACCTTGAGTCACGCGCAGCCGAAGCGGACCCTGCGGTCGTCACGTGTCTGGCTGACCGGAAGACGGCTGCCCTCAAGCACGTCAAACACCTCACGATCGGGGACACGGCGGGCGCGCTCGCTGTCGCCGAGGCGATTCTGGCGTTTGACAACCTCTTGGATATCGAGACCCTCTCGCTCGCCGCCCCCGTGTTCCGGCATCTCGTCAACTCTGGTCTCGCGGCGTTTGGGCGTCCTCGGAGCGGGTCCGCGTTTGTGGGCGAGACCCTCGTCGCGCGTCTCCGCCCCACCAATCTTTGCATCGAGTATCCTACCCCGCGCTCGCGTTCCGGTGCCGGCGTGTTTGACCCCGTGCTCCTTGCACGCGTCATGGCTGTTCTCATGGTCGAGTGGAAGCCGAAGAGTTTGCAGTATACCAATGTCGCGTCGGATTTCCCTCCAGTCCTCGGCCCGCATACCATTATTCACTGCGCGCCATGCAGTCCGCGAACAAGGGACCAGACATGGGACGACGACTCGGCCATCTGCTCGACACATGGTGCTCTCATCCGCATGCATCTCCGGCGCACCTTTGGTCCACATGCCCGTGACGAGCTGCTCGAGCTCATCGACGAGGGCGCAGACCCGACAGACGACGACGACCTCGACCCCGACGATGTACCCGAGGTCGACAGCGCCATGATAGAGTACCACGGTGTACCCTGTATCGCGAGCGGCGACAAGGCTGCGTTCTTAGACCAGACGTTTGCCAATTGGCCCACCGACGTCGATGTCGCCGAGCATGTCCAGTTCTTCCTGTGAGCTTGCGCGCCCGCGATTGCTTGCTCAGAAGCTCAGCAGGTAGCCGCCGGGAACGTGGTGGGGTTGCAGGGACGGACGAACGCCCCCGAGGGTTAAATATTCAGGGGCCGACACCCGGTGACTGCTGGTTGGCCAGCGTCCAGCCAGTCGGGTACGATGATGGACGATGGAGCGGTGGGGATGTTGGAAGTGGTCTCCGATGTCCGGCAATGTGCCATCTCGCGCAGCCGAGGAGTCGGAATCGGAACACATCCACACGACATTGTACGGATTTACCGGTGGTGATGGGTGGTGAACAGACAGACTACGGCGCCCGTTAGTTGTACAGTAGAAGCTGTAGAATGCTTGGTATCAGAGATTGTACACTCTTGTAATGTCAGCAGTCTGCGCTACGATCACGTCAACGTCTGCCGTTCCTCTCTTGTCTCTTGAGTGAACATCTGGAGCAGTGGACATGATCCGAGTGATGACGTCCAAATTGTTCTGTGCCTCGTTCACCGTGCATCGTCTCATGCCGTTATATATCATTATTAATCGCACAAGCGACGATATCATTTAAGATACACACTTTAACAAGGTTATAAATGCACAGTTGATGGCGATGCAACCCATGAAAGTGGCATGTTCATCGCGGTCATAACCAGAGAACATACATGGAACGATGGCTGCGAGGAATGGTAGAATGGCAGTGCAGCTGGATAGCCTATAGGTGGGGTCGTGTGGGAGCTATAGGGGTGCTGGGGCAGGTGCAGGGCCCGTACGTCATCATTACTGGGAATTGATGGCCAAGTCTGGGGCCCCAAACGGATTTGTGTGGTAGTTCTCACTTCTCCCATCAACAATCTCGCAAAGCTCCAAACTGTTTTACTCATCATACTCAGCTTGTAGCGAAAAGACGGATGTTAATGGAGGACTAGTGGAAATCTGCCAAGTCTCATGACCCCACTTTCTCTCAGTTGGCTTTCACGTCGATTGACCTTACTACCCCGTCCCTCCTCCCACTCTAGTCGTCTTGTTCGCTATTTATCATCCCGCCGTTCCCACCAGTTAGTGCATCAGTTGCATTCACCCTCTCCATCGTATCAGAATATCCGACAGCACAGCCTCATCCATCGCTGCGCAACCTTGTTTTCATCGCGGTCGACACTGGCTGTTGAAACGGGATTACCGACGCGTTCGGATTTCCCCACTATCGTAAGGCATATCGTATCGTATCGCATCGCATTGTATCGTATCGTATCACCATTTCTGTCGAGTCTAGTCTCTCGAGACAGAGTCACAAGTCTCGGCGTATGCGAGAGCAGACAAAGCAAGCCGTCGACAGTGAACATCCCCGAGACTTCACAAAAACAACAACAATAAACGTATAAATTGGTCGACGCGGGGCAAGACTGCTCCCAACCTTTACAGTGTCTTCCTCACCACATTGTGCATTGCCCCCATGGACCACACCCTCAACGTCACTGCTGGCGCCAGCACCGGCGCCTCCGCGCCGTATTCTGAAGACGAGCGTACGTCCATTGCTGCGGAACTGTGTTCTGACATGTAGCATACGACCCCCTGGACAACGAGTACGACATTCCCGCGCCACACGCCCCGCGCAAGCAGGCGCCCGCTGCGCCCGCCCCTGCCCCCGCCAACGACGACGAGCCGTACGACCCACTTGATAACGACTATGGCCCGGTGCCTGCTTCCGCCCAGGTGCCCCAGATCACCACGACGGGCCCGGCGGGCAATGACGAGCGTGAGTGCGACGCAACGACGGAAGCTGGTGGCTTGTGCCAAGGCTAACGGCAGCGTTTGATCCCCTCGATAACGAGTACGAGATCCCGGCGTCTGTAGTCGAGGAGCAGGAGCAGAGGCAGCGCGAGCGCGCGCGTGTCCGGCGCGCGAGCTTCCAGGCCATGGCGAACATGGTCAGGAGGCACAGCGGGATGCGTAAAGACCAGCCTGCGGTGTTTGACGATGATGAGGATGACGGGGAGGATGACGGCCAGGATGAATGTGAGTAGCTACACTTCTGTCTTCCCTCCACCCTAGAGACGGGACTTTGGGCTCACTTCCCAGCTATCGACCCCCTGGCATGCAACTATCCCGAGCCAGACATGCCCGACAAGTGGCGCGCCAAGGTCAATCCGACGGGCTCCCTCAACGTCTATGTCGACCTCGCCGACGGAGTGCCGCCCTCACCGCGAATCAGTGTGCCTGAAGAGGAGTTTGACCCCCTGTTCAAGGACTGCCCCGCTCTCAACATTGTCATTTTCATCGTTGGCTCCAGAGGTGCGTTTCTATACTATTTGTTGCAACTCGGCCCTAACTTTCCCAGGCGACGTGCAGCCGTACCTTGCCCTCGCCCTCGAATTGATTAAGACTCGCGGTCACAGGGTCCGCCTCGCGACGCACGGCGCCTTCAAGAAGTTGATCACGGATGCAAAGGTATATCTCGACAGCATGTCGGACTCGAAGGGGACAGCTCTCGCCGACAAACTCGAGTTCTTTGACATTGGTGGCGACCCGCAAGAGCTCATGGCGTACATGGTTCGCAGTGAGTGTTCTCTAACGTCTCGGCGTCAGCTCTAGGTTTTTGGCTGATACCTTCAGACCCCGGCCTCCTACCTGGTATGTCGTCCATCGTAAACGGCGACGTCTCGATGAAGCGCCGCATGGTCAAGAACATTCTCATCGGATGCTACCGCGCATGCTTCAGTCCAAACGAGTCGACAGGGCAGCTCTTCGCCGCCGACGCGATCATCAGTAACCCGCCTTCCTTTGCGCATATTCACTGCGCTGAAGCGCTTGGTATTCCCCTCATCATGTCTTTCAGTGAGTTAGAACCACGGGAGTGAACTCACACGCAGCGATGCCGTGGACGCCGACTACGGCCTTCCCCCACCCCCTAGTGCGGATGGAGAGCAACCGCACAGACGAGGCTGTGAACAACTACTCGAGCTACGTCCTCGCCGATGCCTTGTGAGCTAAATTCCGCGGGCGCTTCAAGCTGACACCAGAATGTGGCAAGGACTTGGAGACCTGATCAACACGTTCCGATGCACCGTGCTCGGCCTCAGGCCCCTTCAGCTAACCCACGGTCCGCGCGTGCTTGAACGTCTCAAGATCCCGTACACGTATGCCTGGAGCCCGAGCCTCCTTCCCAAGCCGAAGGACTGGAAGTCGAATATCGACGTCGTCGGGTTCTACTCTATGCCCCCAGACCCCAAATCTTCGTCCAAAGAGCCCAAGGTGGACCCGGCCATTCTCAGTTTCCTGAGCAAAGGCGAGCCTCCCATTTATGTCGGCTTTGGCTCGATTGTCGTCAAGGATCCCGCGGCACTTACGAGTAGGTTTCAAAACATCAGGTCTCGTTAACCTGCCAGAAATCATCCTTGCCGCGATTGACCAGACTGGTGTTCGCGCGATTCTGAGCTCCGGCTGGGCTGATCTCGGCGGGCACGGTAGCACGCCTTCAAGCAACGTTCTCGTCGTCAAGGGTGAGTAGACAGCTGCTTCGACACTGACTGTAGGTGATATTCCCCACGACTGGCTATTTGCCGAGGGCCGAGTTGCGGCTGTGTGCCATCATGGAGGTGAGTTTCAAGGTTAGAAAGCGGGGAACTCACGCACAGGCGCGGGGACCACCTCTGCTGGCCTCCGAAACGGGGTCCCGACAATTATTGTTCCGTTCTTCGGCGATCAACTGTGAGTTGCATTTACCGCTTGGAACTGACATCCAGGTTCTGGGGATCGGCTGTCGCCAACGCTGGTGCTGGACCCGAGCCGATTCCCTACGCCCAACTTACAGAGGACAAGCTTGCCGAAGCCATCAAGTTTGCGCTCCGCCCCGAGACGCGCGCGGCAGTTCAGACTGTCGGTGAGAGTATTCGCAGCGAAACGGGCACCAAGGGCGGCGTGGAGAGTTTCCACAAACACCTTCCTTTGCTTAACATGAGGTACGGACTGCCCTGGTGCGCTGCGTGCTCACACATAGGTGCCACATTGACGAGAAACGCACTGCACTGTGGTGGTGCGACAAGCACTGTATTCGCTTGTCTGGTGCCGCTGCTGCGGTGCTCGTGGAGGAGAAGCTGATGACCTGGGACGATCTGCGTCCCCACCGTGAGTTGACAATCAAACGGTCATAACTGACAGCAGGTTCCATGGGGTACGAGGCGACTCGGCACTACACTGACCCCATCACCGCTTTCGGCCAGTCGTTCCTTAACGTTGGCGCACAAGCTGTTGCCGGAACGAGCCAGTTATTCTATGCTCCTGTGAGAATATTGAAAACGTGGCGCGAGCTAACGGTGCCAGCACAAGGGCCTGGGAAGCCTCTTCTGGGATCTTCCAAAGGGTACGTGTCGCCTGCAAAGCTGTGACTAAAACATTAGCTTCCTTCCAAGTTGTTGGTTCGTTCCACGAGGGACTAGACAACATCCCCGGTCTGATGGGCTCGCCGATGCGCGACCGGCCAGAGGTCAACAACTTTAGGACGGGCATGGTCGAGGGAATAAAGGGTCTGAGCTACGGCGTCTGGGACGGCGTCACTGGCCTCGTGACTGAGCCGATTGACGGTGCGCGGAAGAGCGGCGTGGGCGGTTTCTTCAGTGGCATGGGGAAGAGCTGTGAGTTGCGTTGATCCCGGAGTAACAACTGACAAACAGGGGTGAATATGATGGCCCGCCCTGCGAGCGGCGCACTGGGTCTGGTTGTACTGCCGACTGCCGGCGCGGTCCGCGGTGCGCGCCGCCGGCTCTCCAAGACGGGGATTGCCGACCCCAGCACGGTCCTCGCGCTCCCCCGCAGGGTGCAGAGTGAAGCCGAGGCGGCCAAACTGAACAGCATTGAGCGCGAGGCGATGCTCCGCACCTGGCAGAAGGTTACCGTCGACGAGCTTGTGGAAGTGCGCAAGCTCGACGAGCGCAAGCGGCAGAACGACCGGGAAGCGCAGCTGCTCAAGATTGAAACGTCCTCGTGGCCCGTCAGCGAGGCCCTCATGGAACGCCTCAGCTCGCGCGGACGCAGCAGCTTTGTGGCCGAGCTCGAGGAAGTCGCCCGCGAGCAGGGCGCTGTGGACGCCGTCCCCGAGGGCACGACGTCCACAGTCGTGCGCGACCGCTCGCCGGCCTCTGAGGCGTCGGAGGTCCCGCCGTTCCGCATCGAGGTGCAGGGTGCCTCGGGCGCGACGTCGCTCAACCCCTCGGTGAACCCTTCAGGCGTGCCATCGGCTAGCGGGAGCATGGCGGACCTGGCGCTCGCGGGCACGGACCGCTGGGGGGACTGGAGCCGCCCCAGCAGCCGCGCGTCGGGTGGAAGCTTCACTGCCAGGCATTGGGTCAAGGAGCTCGACCACCGGGGGCTCGACAAGGGCAAGGGCGTGTAAGGAGCCGGCCGTAAACGATGATGATGAAGCGGAAACGGGTGGAATCGATGGTGTACCCAAAGGTGGGAATGAATGTAGCCAGCGAAACGGAATCTCATGACTCTCTATCAACGAAATAACCCAAGCAGTTCTGTAGCGTGTGTACCAAAGGTCGTTTTATGAAGGTCGGGAGTGTGTTTGTTGGATGATGGGTCGAGAGTGAGCTGCGGAGCCCCCAGGAATGACGCGCGCTTTGGAGAGAAACATTGGCCATTCATTCTTTCCGTTCCCATTCACATGAAATTGTGTGTTAATCTTAAAACTCATGCAATAGGTAGTTCAAGACACCCTGAGGCCCGAGGCCAAAGGCTCGACCGCCCGTCCACGACATTGAGCGAATCCCCGGCGCGCGCACGGCTAGAAGCACGACCACAGCGCTAAATAGTGCGGGCCACTCATTCAGCAGCGAGTAGAGTAGGCTACACAAACGCCATGGCCATGGCCATTGTGGTCATGGGAAAAAAGAGCGCCACGCCCTCAATTAGAGTCACATTACCACCTCGCGCCTCCCTCCTCAAGCCTCCCTCCCCAGTTGTCTACATCACATACAGTAAACGTCGGCGCCCGACGTCGGCCAAACCACGCAGGCACCGCAGCGCGCGAGCTGAGCGAGAACAATAAAATGGAAGCGAGGGTGACTACCTGCTGCGCATGCCGCGCCGGCCTGGCCCGATGTGTGCACGAGTGCTCCAAGTCGTGGGGAGGGGACCGAGCAGACAAGGGAGGGTCGGCCCAAGCACGTCATTGCGCCCAGCAAGAAGAGCAAGCGCGCTAGTGGCCTTAAGTGTGGTACTAGTACATCTGTTCGCACTCAACTCCCCATGCCCAGGCTGAGAATGGGCAGACGCCAGCTGGCCGTACTGGGACTTATAGCCGTGCTCCTTGCCGCGACCATGTACCGCCCCCTCTCACTCCGAAACACACTCACACGCTCACGTACAATGGCAACAACAACAACAACAACAACAACAACAACCTCATCAGCTCCGCGCGTCATCGTCGTCGGCGCAGGACTCGCCGGCCTGTCCGCAGCGCACGCGGCGCTCGCGCACGGCGCCGCGCACGTGCACGTCCTCGAGCGCGCGCCCCGCGCAGGCGGAAACAGCATCAAGGCCTCGAGCGGGATCAACGGCGCGGGGACGCCGGCGCAGGCCGCGCGCGGGATCGTCGATACCTCGTTTTATGCGGACACTGTGAAATCTGCCGGCGCCCGGTTCTCCCACGATACAGATTCTGAAGCCCCTGGTGGGGTGGTGGACCGCGCGGCACTCGTCGCCAAGCTCGTGGACGAGTCGGCTGCCGGCGTCGCGTGGCTGTCCGCCCTCGGCGTGGATTTAAGTATCGTCGCGCTCCTCGGGGGACACAGCGTGCCGCGCACGCACCGCGGGGCCGGCAAGCCGCCCGGCGCGGCGATTATCGGGACGCTGCTGGATACCTTGGGCAAGAACGAAAGATTTGAGCTCACGACCGGCGCGAGCGTCACGCGCCTCCTTGCCTCCGCCTCGGGCTCGGGAGTCACGGGCGTAGAGTACACGCGCGACGGGGACGGGGCCACAGTTTCCGAAGAGGGCGCCGTGGTCGTCGCGGCGGGCGGGTTCGCAGGCGACGCGGCTGGCCTCCTCGCTACACACCGCCCCGACCTCGCGGGCCTGCCGAGCACGAATGACGCGCGGCCCGGCGCGCATTACCTCCTCGAGTCGGTCGGCGCGCGCCTGCTCGACATGGACAGCGTGCAGATCCACCCGACGGGCTTTGTCGACCCCCAGCAGCCCACCGCGCCCGTGAAATTCCTCGCGGGCGAGATGCTCCGTGGCGAAGGGGGCATCCTGCTCCGGGACGGGAAGCGGTTCGTCAATGAGCTCGGGACGCGCGCGCACGTTTCGACCGTCATTATGGAGCACCCGCCACAGGAGGAAGGGGGCAGGCAGTGGGACGTGCGTATCCTTCTCGACGCTGGCGCGGCCGCCGCGGCCAAGTCGCACCTCGCGTTCTACGAGTGGAAGGGCCTCGTGCGCCGCGTGAAGCTTGCGAGTCTGGACGAGCGTACGCGCGCGGCGGTGAGAGACTACGCGGCGCAGGTTGCCGCGGGCGCGCCGGATGCGTACGGGCGCCCGTCGTACGGGCACTGGAACTTGAAACCCGAGCAAGTGGATGATCCCGAGGGTGAGGCGGAGGTGTACGTCGGCAGCGTGACCCCCATCGTGCACTTTACGATGGGCGGCGCGGCGATCGACACGCGCGCGCGCGTGCTTGGGCCCCGCGGGCCCGTGGTGGGCGTGTGGGCCGCTGGGGAGATCACGGGCGGGATCCACGGGGATAATCGTCTCGGCGGGTCGAGTCTTCTCGAATGTGTGGTGTATGGGCGGACGGCGGGGCGGGAGGCCGCGCTGGCGGCGCTTGCGGCGGGTGGGGCAGGTGGTGAGGCGGATGGTGGAGCGTGAGGCCGCCCGGAGAGGGGAGGGCGTAGAGCAGCAACTGGGCAGCAAGTTCATGAGCCGCTACGTGATATGGATACTCCGTAGTTTAGTGAGATGTGATCTACTAGTACATAGCTCCAATGTCTGCCTCACACAGTACAGCAGTGAGCAAGCGTGCCCCCTGGGGTGGCTCTGGTCTGTCGCAAGGGGGGTTGAGTCACTCCAGCCCAGGCTTTTGCTAGCAGAGTGCCGCGCCCGTCGAGTTTGTAGTCATGCATATAATAAGCTAAGCATGCCCCAGAAGATATCCTTTAGCCAGCTCGTGGGGGGCGCTCACAACGTGACAATGACGACGAGGGACACGCCCAGGCGTCCTCCGCGCTAACTGGACTCGTACAGCATTCCATCGACACAAGCAGGGACACCGGTCTCGGGCGTGGGACGACCAGGCGAGCAGATGCGTAAACCCTGGCTTCCCTCCATTGCCTATCGTCAGCGCCGCCAGGAAACGGAAAGGGAAGTGCCAGTGTCTGCCCCATGTCCCCCCGTCTCTGCTTCTGCCGTTTCCTCGATGTCGCTCTCGCGTTTGAATGTACCTCGAGGTCAAAGTCAAGGTCAAGGTCAAGGTCAAGGTCAAGGTCAAGGTCAAGGTCAAGGTCAAGGTCAAGGTCAAGGTCAAGGTCAAGGTCAAGGTCAAGGTCAAGGTCAAGGTCAAGGTCAAGGTCAACGTCAACGTCACGGTTAAGGTCAAGCTCAGTGCCAAGGTTAAACCCCGCGCGCCACAATACACATTGACCACCACAGCGTCCACGCAGCCCACTAAATCTCTCAGGACATGACATGAACATTCCACAAAGTACAATCTCTACAGTCGTATCCCCGTCTTTAGCATTCACGGGCTGCCAGCCGTCTTGCGCTCCTCGTCGCTGTCGACCACGTCCGCCGAGGGTTCGGGCGTGACGGGCGCAGCGGCGCGTGGCTCGGGAGCGGGAGCAGGAGGGGCCGGCGCGGTCTCGATCGTGCTCCCCGTGGCGGCAGTGGAGGCAGGCGCGGGGGGTGTCGGGAGGGGCGGCTTGGCGCGGGGCTGGATGAAGGGGACAGCGCCGAACGGGGACGCTGTGGGCGGCGGCGGCGAGGTCTTTGGTGCCTCCGACGAAGACGAGACCTCGGGCTCGGGGGACGCCGCCGCCTCACCTGCACCCTGGGAGTCGCCCTGCGTTTTGGCCAGCTCGGCATCCACGCGGTCGAGCTGCGGCCCCGACGCCGAGCCCGACGCCGCGAGCGCCGCGAGTGGCTGCACGGGGGACATGCCGACGTTGGGCGTCGGGGACGCGCTCTCGGGCTCCGACACGAACACGTCCTCAGGCATCGGCGGCGGGCGCGAGTCCACCGCCGTGTCCGTGTTAGGGGGCGCGAGCGTCGCAAAATCCTTTACTTTGACGGGACTCGGCAGGGGCGGGTCGACTTGGCGGTCCTTGCCCTTGCCGTTGGTAATCGGTGCTGGCTTGGG
Source organism: Apiotrichum mycotoxinovorans (assembly GCA_013177335.1). Taxonomy (NCBI): domain Eukaryota; kingdom Fungi; phylum Basidiomycota; class Tremellomycetes; order Trichosporonales; family Trichosporonaceae; genus Apiotrichum; species Apiotrichum mycotoxinovorans. The sequence goes on along the minus strand of CP053624.1, from coordinate 2,049,759 downwards.
GGCGGGGTTGGGGAGCTCGGTCGGGGAAGATTTCTCAGCTGCAGCCCCAGCGGAAGTAGGCGCCGCGTGGCGTGATGGCCCTGCGGCCTTGGGCGCAAACACCTCGGCGGCGTCCGCGCGCACTGCCGCGGCCTGCGCGTCCCGCTGCGACTGCACCAGCGCGGCCTGCAGCTTGTCCTTTGCCACGACGTCAAAGTGTCCCGGCCTTGAAGAATAAGTCAGCCTGTCCTCCGTGTTTCGTGGTTTGCTCACCGGTACAGCAGCGTGAGGGGCCGGTTCTCCTCCTCGGCATGCTCAAACTCGACCCAATTAATAACGCCCGAGCCCGCCTCGCTGCGGTCGAGGTACGCGACGCGCACGGGCGTCTGCAGAGCGGCCGCGAGTGCCATGATCTGCGCATTGTCCGCTTCCCGCCCGCACGGCTCGACCTCCTGCGCGCAAAAGACGTCGGGCGTCACGGGCTCGAGGGTCACGGGCGAGAAGAGGAACGGGGCAAAGTCGTCGGGGTGCGTGCGGATGTATGCGCCAGTGATGAGGCGGAGAGCCTGCAGTGAGTACAAAGCTGAAAGGTTGGAGAGGGCACTCACGACGACGATGCAGTTGCTCTTTTCGGGGTTCTGGAGCACCTGCAGGAGCGAGTACTCTGTGGGTTCCTGTTCCGGTGGCGGATCGACAAACGAGGCGATGACGGACAGCAGCGGCTCGAGGAACTCGTCGAGCTGGAGTGAGTATATACAGATGATCACACGGAGCCACGATCGCACACTCACGAGATCGGTCTGGAACCCGGAGCGCTCCATCGACGGCAGCGTCGCGTGCACCGCAGAGAGTGCCTGTGCGGCGTCGCGCGACGGGTCGGGGGCATACAGGATACGCAGGAGGAACGCGAGCGTGAACGCTGGTGGAAGACGTCAGCGTCAGTGTCAACGTCAGTGCCTCTCGATGGCGTCTGGATGATGATGTAGTTTGTTTCGGGCCCCTCTCGTGATGCAGTGCGGTCTTATCGCGCCAACATCGCTACTGCGCAGTTTCGCTGCGGGCGACGGCCGAAACAAAACTACGACCACGACCATGACCACGACCAGGATTTTCTCGCTACTCACAGCGGTAGAAGCAGTCGCCGTCGCCGCGCGCACGCCACACCTGCTCCCACCCGTTCGCCTCGAGCCACTCGAGCTTGCGGAGCACCTGCGGCGAGCCGCGGAGGTACTCCTTCTTGAGCGCGAGGAGGGGGACCGGGCCGGTGATAAGGGGCTGCGGGTCAGTCTTGTACAGGCAGTCACCACACGCCGCATGCCAACGTGCCAGCTGAACAGACGATGATGATGTCACGGGCATGACAATCTGCTCCCCTGCATGGCCCCCGCGGACTCACCTGCCGGAGCACATCGCCCTCCATGCCCTCCATGAGGCGCACGATCTCGGCGTCGGTAAGCGAGCTCAGTGCCGTGTTCTCGTCAATCTCCCTTGCGGGCGCCTTGAGTCCGCGCCGCGCGGCCTCGTGCGCGCTGCGCGCAAACTCGGACTGCGGGAGCGGCGAGTCCTTTGGCGACGACGACGACTTGCCGCCGCCACTGCGCGTCTGCGACTTTTTGGACCCCGAACGAGAGCGATTTCCGGAGGCGGAACCGGAGTCAGAACCCGAGGGAGAGCCAGAGCCCGAGCCGGACGCTGCTGAGCCAGAGGCCGACGCGCGCCGCTGGCCGAGCACACCGGGATGATCCTGCTGCGGCTGTGAGGAGCGGGACGCAGACCCCGAGCCCGAGGGCGATGGTGTCCCGGACGCCGACTCGAGGCGCGGGCTGCCCGGCCCAGCGTCCTTCTTCTTGAACAGCTTGCCGAAGAAGTTGGCCATCGTGCTGCTGATTTGCCGCTGCAGAGTCCGAGTCCAGTTGCGGTGCGGGAGAGCACAGGTGGTGGCGAGGGATGAACGGATAGAGTGATAGAGTGATAGAGTGATAGAGTTAAAGATAGACAATGGAGAGATTAGAAAGACGAAATCGTAGATGCGGTTTTGTTGTTGCGGGCGGCGGGGGCGGCGGCGATGGTGGTGGTTGCTTTTGCACTCGCTCGCTCGTTCGGTCGCCTGGTCGATTCTTCGGTCGAGAGGGCAGGGGGGGGGAGAGGAATTGATTACCGATCTTTCTTGCGGGGGGGGGATGTGATGGTCTCGCGGTATATTGGGTAATGGATTGAATGTGACCTGACACTTGTGACGTATTCCCAAAGAAGCTAGAACAGAAAGAGGGGGCCGAGAGGGCCAAAGGCGAGAGAGAGACGGAGATGGGAATGTCAATGTCCGAACGATCCCTTCTACGATCGGCCCTGGCTGAACTTCTTTCTTTCCTTTCGCTGGCTACTTGCGATGGCGATGCAACAAGCTATAGATGTGAAGCGATAACGACGACGCGTGGGTGGCCATTCAACAGCTCATGGACTGCGGGCTCGGGCAGCAAGGCAAGGCGGTGCTGCATGCTGCGGGCGCAACTGCGGTGCTTGGCGCCGAGAAATACAAGCAAGCACAGACGTGTGCAGGCTGACAAAGAGCGCAAGGATAGCTATTCTCTACGCTGTCGTTGATGGAGACTAGTGGCCTGGTGGGGACGGTGGAGATTGGCGGTAATCGCCGACGGCCGACGCGCAATCTCGTCCTCGTCCATTTCTTGTTGCTTGCGTGCATTCATTCGGTCGCCGCAGTTGGACATGTTGTACTGTAGTGGGCCCCGACACGACACGCCGGCCACAAGCGGCGCAAGTCCTGTACGGCAAGTGCTGGCAAATGGTCAGCCCTATGCTCTACATGCTCGTGGCTAACGGGGCGGGGGGGTTCCTGGAAGGAATGCGCATGCTTGACCTTAACGTTGGCCGCCCGACACCCGATGTTGCCCGCCAACGCGCCGACGACATGATGACACATGACACACCAAGTGCACTGTTCCTTACCCTGCCTAGAATCCACGTGTTGTCCTCCTGGGGGCGACAAATGCCAACTACGCTCAATCCTAGTAAGTTGAAACACGACGTCTAGAAACGAGCCCAACTTCGACTCTCACTCACTGTTACATTCTCACATTTCATCTTTCAGCAATTCTCCGCACTGCGAGCGAAACCACCCATGGCGACGCTTTTCACGCTCCCCCAGCACCTGCGGGACGCGATCGCCGCGCTGGCCGACGCGCACGTTGTCGACGGGTCACTGCAGGACAAGATGGAGCGCGCGCTCGCGGACGCCGAGCGCGTCGAGTTTGAGGACGAGTCGGAGCTCGCGGCCGAGCGGGAGATTGTGCGCGGGTGTGGGGCGGGTGCTGGGGCGGGTGCTGGGGCGGGTGCTGGGGCGGGTGCTGGGGCGGGGTCCGGTGGGAGCGGGCATAGCGGTAACGGTACCACGAAGAGCGCGAGGGACAAGTTCTCAGACAAGGACACGGATCGCCAGAGCGACAAGGAGGACAAGGGGGACAACGAGGACGAGTACGAGGGCAAGGATAAGGACAAGGAGGACACGCACAAATGCCAAGGGAGCACGACACTCCTACGCGAAACGTACCCCCCCGTCCCCGTCCTGCGCCCCGCAACGATCGACGCCGATGTGCTGGATGAAATCGCTGCGTGGGCCTCACGCAACGCCGATAAGCTCGGCGCCGCTGGACTCGGTACGTACCACTTCTGTCCACTTCTGTCCACGCAATCGTGCCAGAAGAGCTGACCCCTAGACCCCGCGGCGTACGGCCCCATCGCGCTGCTGGCAGGCACGACAGTGTACCTGCCCCCACGCGCGCGCGCGCTCGCCCGCGTGGCGGAACGCAACTCGGACGCGGTACGCCCCCTATGCCTCTGATGTCTAACGTTAGCCCAACCCGTATCTCCCGCGGCACATGAGCGCGCACCCCCCGTCCCTCGGAAGCGAGTACCGCTCGATGCTGCGCATGCTCTCGACGGTGCTCAACGTGCTCTTCTCGATCTTTGGCGCCGGCGGCGCGGCCTACGCTGCCGCCAAGAGCACGGGGTGGGCTGCGCACTCTGCGATCCTGCTCGCGATTGTTGTCGGTGCGGTCGTCGGCCTCGCGGACCTCGGGCTGCTGTGGATCTACGGCCGGCGGAAGAAGGACAAGGCGGCGCGCGAGGCGGCGCTGCGCGTGCGTGCGAACCGCGGGAGCGGGAAGGAGGAAGGGAGCGAGGCGAGGGAGCTTGCGCTGCCTGGTGAGGTGCTGGAGCTTCAGGCCGAGGCCGAGCGTGAGGTTATTGACAAGGACATTCCAGTGCCATCCTCTGTCATCCCCACCAAAACACCGACTACCAACATCCGACTGCGCCGCCGCGCGCTAGAATCGTAGACTTTATAAAGTAATGGCATTGGCATTGGTGATATAGATGCAGGGTATTGGGAACATTATAAACTACATTGAGGCCGGAGGAGAATGTAATGCTAAAGAGTGAGGACGGACTAGTACAGCGAGCGACGCGACGCCCGGCTCCGACGGCTACGCCGGCGGCGGCGGCGGTAGTCCTCTGGATCGTCGTTGCTCCCCCCGGCAGCGTACGCGGTTGCCGCAGGGTTCTCGTCCGGCTGGGCTTGTGCGTCATCGATATCCTGGCCCGGGATGGGCCGGCCGGGCAGTCCTCCGCCTTCGTGCAAGACAGCGGAGGCGGTCAGCGGCTGGTCGAGCACCCCCGGCGCGCCGTCCTGCCCCAGCCGCGTAATCTGCGGCGGCGGCGCTTCCTCGCGGTGTCGCCGCGGCTTGTATATTAAGACGATAATGAGGCCAATGATAATGAGCACAAGCAACAAAATACACCGCCGCTTGCCCGTGTTGGACTGGTACCGCTTCGCGACCGTCAACTCCTCCACCGCGTCCTCCATCTGCTTGGCCGTCTGCTGCACATTGTACTCTACCGAGTCGAGCACCGTGCCCTGCGCAACGACCAGGTTGCCCAAGTCCCTGAACAGGTCCGAGAGCTCCGTTATCGATGTCGCGATTTGGGTGATTTCAGCGGTGCGCTGTTCGATATTCAATGGAACGCCAGATGTCTGCGACTGCAGCTGTGCCTGGGACTGATTGTCAGCAGCGGTTACAAGACGAGTAGCGGGTAAATGTCATATCTCAGCCTACTCACCGCCTCCTCGTCCTCCGCCAGCATGTCGTACGAGTCGGGGCCGCGGAGCGTGATCGCACCGCTTGCAGCGAGCAGATCTTTGTTCTTGATTGCGTGTCCCTGGAGTTCTGCCAGTTAGCCTAGTCGTATGCGCGTTGGTGTGAAGCAGCGGCTGATAGGCATTCCACAGCCGCACACCAGCGCCCAGACTCACTCTGCATGTACACCTTCTGCTTCTTTCTAAACTGCGCGCTCGCCTCCTGGACCTTCTGCGCCAGTCCCCGCTGGACATTCTTTGCCGTCAACGCCTCGACGCGCGGCGCCCCCCGGCTAGGCGTAATGCTCGTAATCAGATTGGAACAGCGGCGAAAGTCCTGCGTGTCAGTCTGGCATGAAAGGAGGAGGTGTGTACAAAGTGCAGCTGGGGAAGGCTGCTGTGCAGCTGCACTGGTAGTGGACCAGACACTCCAACTTGAACGAGCGCCCCCTCCCAACACCGACCCGCACTCACCCTCGTGATATCGTTCGTCTGACGCTCAATCTCCCGCTCCTCGGCACTCCGATCCGTAAAGCCCGGCAGCACATGTTTCGCATGCAACTTATCCAGCGCAGTCACTGTGGATTGTTAGTCCTTCGCACGGCCATGGTAACAAACCTTTAGCCGCGAGGCGGTTGATAATCTCCTCGACCTCGTCAGAAATATCCACCCTGGTACGATATCAGCGATACAACTCTCGTCGTGTCTTCCCTGTATCTTCTTCCCTTGTACGCACCATTTCGGCGGCAGGCCGAACGCATGTCCGCGCGCCCCGCCCGCGCCGTGCGCCGCCCCGTCCTGGTGGCCCTGCAGCAAGCCCCCGCGCTCGTCATCCTCGACATCAATCGTGTCGCCATACTGCTGCTGCGCCGCTCCACGTGAGCGCCGCGGTGCACCAAACGTGCTGCTGTCCCGGATCGAGAGGTAGAAGAGCGTGCGCGAGCGCGTGACGGGCGCGGACGAGGGCTCGGGCGTCGTGGGCGAATATGGGCCCGATGCAGAGGACCCCAGCGGGTGCGCGGCCCCGCCGCCGCCGCCGCCGCTCCCGCTCCCACTTGTGCTTGCGCCCATGCCGAATCCGCCAAACGCGGCCGACCCCGGCGTCGACGGCACGCCCCACCCCGCGTTGTACGTGCTCATCGTTCGTCGTTTGGTGCTCCGAGTTGCGAGTCCAACAAAGTAGTGCGCACGCGAGTGGGGAAGCTGGAAGTAGTAGAGTCTAGTGTCGTTGTTGTTGTTGCTGTTGAGAAGTCAAAAAAAAAAAAAAGTTGTCGAGACTAGAGATACGTTGCTGGTTGTGTTGGCAAAGGAATGGGATCGAAGTGGAATGTAACAGTTATCCTTTGATGACGACGACCCAGAACCACAGAAACACCCCCCTCCCAACCCTGGCCACCTTCCCACCCTTCCCACCAGTGGGTCCACAGCCTGGCCAGCAGCCTGGACCACAAAATGGCCGACGGGGCGGCGGATGACTGGGGAAGTCCTGGTTCTATGCCATGTGGAAGCCACGGAAATACCACGCGGTAAAGTTGTCTCTAGAGGGATAACTTTTGTTAGGATCCCCTTATAGGATCCAATTCGCTATTTTAGAATATTTGGGTCCCTCATTAGGAAAAACGTATTCTGTAATCTGCCCCCCAACTATAAAACAGTATAGCTCCTAGTCTCAGTGGGTGGTTAAGGGTTTTTCCGGTTATGAAAACCCCGGACAGCCCCGGCCAGAGCGTGTGGTGAAAGGGGGGGGGGGGTTGGTTGGTTAACAGTCAGCGGCCCAGCGGGCGGTGAGTTCCACCTTTTAGTTAGTCTACTGGGGGTCCACGGACATAACGGGCCAAGGAATTCCCATAGCGCCAGACGGTCGGGTAAGCATTTTGGGTCTGGAAAGCGGAATCCATCCACACCATTCTGCTTCTCGTTCTGTCTTCTCCAGTCTTTTCTTTTCTCTTTTCATTCTTTCTCATATCACTTCTTACTTTCTCTCTCTCTAGACCTCTAATCAGTCGTACAGAGGGAACTGCATCAAAAACGACACACGTACCCCGCCACCGCACAACGCAGCCTCCGGATAATGTCCAATTTCATTTCGGGCGGTGCCGTTGAGTGCGGACCATCGACCGCTCTCAAGGATGTGTCAGCCCTCGTCGAGCGGGATTATGGCGTCCAGCGCGTAAGTACAATCACATAGTATTATCTATTCATGGCTTCGACGTCTGTTCATTGTCAATGATATGGTATGGCGTGCCGGACGTCGCGTAGCCGCGTCGAAAGCACATTACCACTTAAACAGCGGCTTCACTGCCTTCTGGCCGACCCGTTAAATTACGACGCTAACGTACCACAGGACCGTTACGTCGCACAGCCAGGCTCGAGCGCCGGCCCAAGCGCTGTAAGTGCTTCTCTCCTATTTTCGCGATGCTATCGCCGAGGCCCCGCAACGCGGAGAAGCTTTAGTCTGTCTGGGGTCGACATGACGGAATGTCGTTCTTTTTTTGTTGTGCTGCTTGCGCTCAGACCACTTGGCTACATTGCACCAGCTCCCTCACACGACGTCTTTTTTTTTCAGCCCTTGCCTGGTCGTCAGCTGACACCTGCAGTTCCGCGCACGCCCGTCCTCGTCGGCCCCGCAGGTCGCACCTGCCGCCAACCCCTTTGATGTGTCTCAGCTCCGCTCGCACCTGCCGCAGGCACCAAGCCCGCTGTATGGTGCTGGGCCGATGGCAGCCGTTCCCCAGTCTCACTCGCCAGTATCCGCCGGTGCAGCACCCCAGCGCTGGGCCGACTCGTTTCCAGCGAGCTCGGCAGCAAAGGGCAAGGGCCGTGCAGCTGAGCCTGCGGCGGCGGCTTGGGGCAATGAATTCCACCAGCGGTCGACGCCCGAGCCGGCTCTGGCGCCATGGCAGCGGCCAACACAGGCAGGCTTCGTCCCGCCCATGGCCGCCATGGGCCCCGCGATGATGCAACAGCGCCCGATGATGCCCATGTATCAGCAGCCTCCCCCCATGGTCTCCATGCCCCCCACCACCCTGCCCGTCAACCCCATGTACGCGCCTCCACCGGTGCCAGTTCAGGCTGAACCCCAAGTGCAGCAGCCTCAGCCTCAACAGCAGCAACAGCCCCAGCAGCCGCAGCAGAATCGTCCGCAGGACGAACTCGCACGCACCGCCCAGGCGCTTGTCGACCAGCTCGGCCAGGAGCATGGCACCAACGAGAAGTTGCACAATTCGCAGTTTGTGCAGCTCCTGCGTGGGCTGGGCGAGGGCTCGGTCGTCGTGCAGGAGGGCACGGGTGTAGTGGAGGAGGGCCAGGAGGTCGGTGATGGCGCCAAATTTGTTTCTGCCAACGGCGGCGGCGACTGGGCATCGGCCTTCCTTGACAACAACAACGCGACCACGACCTCTGCGACCACCGGCATGGCCACTCCGCCATACGAGACCCACCCCCCGACGCTTGACGTGGGCCAGGACGCGTGGGCAGAACAATTGCAAACAGCGCTGACTATGAATGACAGTTCGTCGCGCTTCAACAAAAGTGTGCACTTTGACTCCGGCGCGTCGATGGAGACCATGCGAGGATCGACCATGCCGCGCGACTTGAACGAGGCCCTTCAGCACCAGACGTCCAAACCGGGAGCAAGCAGCATGTGGGAGGAGAATTTGGAGGACGACGACGACTTTGACACGGAGGCGTTGCGCCGATTCAACGGCCCCAAGGCCCTGCAGCCAGAGCCCGAGGGCGTCACGCAGGCACAGCACGAGGGCTGGGACGAGCTCCAGCAGTGGTCGGACGACACTGCCCATGCACAAAGCGAGGAGCCGTATCTCTTCCACTCTGCGAACCCGTACACGCTCGGCTCGCCTATCGTGCGCGAGCTGTCTCCTACGACCATGGTGAGTCTTCCTGGGGGGGTGGATAAGGCTGACATGACAGGGTGTGCTCGAGCTCGAAGCCGCAGTGCAGCAGGACCCACGGGACGCCGAGGCATGGCTCGCGCTGGGTCTCAAGCAGCAGGAGAACGAACGCGAGGACGCCGCTATCCGCGCCCTCGCAAAGGCTACCGAGCTTGCACCCGACACGCGCGCGGCCTACCTTGCCCTCGCGGTGAGCTACACCAACGAGGGCCGCGGCGACGCTGCCCACGCCGCGCTCGAAAAGTGGATCGAGCTCGGATCCACCGAGCCCCTGTCCCAGACACCCGGCGAGACAAGCGAGGAGCGCCAGAGCCGTATCGTCGACCGTCTCATCCAGATTGCGCGCATGAGCCCCGATGACCTGGACGCCGATGTCCAGGTCGCCTTGGGTGTGCTTTTCAACGCCAGCGAGGTATGTCATTGCGGCAAAAATCATCATGCCCCCGTGGGGTGCACGCGGAGAAGGAGATGGAGATAGTGACCGGATGTGCAAGCAGCGGTGGTGCGGAGGTACTTCCAGCTGCTAGCCTTGGCATCTGGGCACGGTTAGTCATGGCGCCGCTATGCACGAGCGCGCTGGCGTGTGCGTGCTACCCCCTATCTATTTCCACTTTTCCACAATTTCCGCACGTCTTCGGTGTTGCCAATGGCCAGTGACAGTTATCACCTTTCCAGATTCCGGAAACTGGCGGTTGCCGGACCGACCGCAGCAATGCGTGATATCACGTTGCTGGCGGCCGACAATGCTGGCTGGTGACGGATATGGCATAGTGGAAGACCCTAAATGGCCTCGGACATGTCCGTCCATAGACAAGATGACAACATGGCCATGTACACTAACACACCTACAGGACTACTCGAAGGCGGAGGACTGCTTCCTCGCCGCGCTGGAAGCCCGCCCCGACGACTGGGTGCTGTACAACCGTCTGGGCGCCACGCTCGCCAACAGCGGCCGCTCGCACGAGGCAATCAAGTACTACCACCGCGCGCTTGCGCTGCACCCCAACTTTGTCCGCGCGCAGTTCAACCTCGGCATCTCGTACATTAATCTCGCGCAGTACCGGCTCGCGGCGCAGTGCATCCTCGACGCGATCCGCCTGCAGCACAGCGACGTGACGGAGGGATACGGCGCCGAGTCGGCCGGGCACTACACCAAGGGCGTGACGTCGGACGCGCTCTGGACGACGCTCCGCATGGCGTGTCTCCACCTCCAGCGCCCCGACCTCCTGACGCTCGCAAACCATCACGACCTCGCGGGCTTCCCCTTCGAGATTTAGGGAGTGTTTGTGTTGGGCATGGAGCTTTTTTTTCGTGGGTCACTTTGGATATCGTTGTATGCATTGTTTTCCGACATCACAAGGGGGAGCGGGCACAGAGGCGAGCATTAGGGGCGGAAGTTGAGAGCGCCACATGTGATCTTGAAGAAGCTGACAAAGCGGTGGAGGGCGACCAGGAGGTCGAGGAAACAGCGGTAAACCAATTGTGTCTAGTCACGTGACCCGCTGACGCCTGGGGGGCTCAGTATCGCAATATGGAATAGTGGAATAAGGAATAAGGCGCACTTACATAGACAAATTTTGAGAGCCCCAAAATCTACTCCCTCGCGAGTTCGACTCCGAGGGACGACACCAAAAATGATAATTGCTGCTGCTCCACTTTTGCCCTGTCACTCTCCCCAGCCCTCCCTTCAAAAACACAATATCGCTCGCCACCACAACTGCTGCTTCCCACCATCCCCATCACAACTCTACACTCCACCACCCAGAATGCTGCTGGCAAACTACGCCTCGGACTCGGACGACGGCTCTGGATCGGACAACGAGTCGTCCGCCGTCGCCCCGCCCCCGCCCCCTCCGCCGCCCGTTCCCAAATCTAAACCTCCATCCGCCGCCGCCGCCGCCGCCGCCGCCCCCGCCGCTCCGGCCCAGAAGGCGAAGCGGAAACCAGTCAAGATCGGCCTCGACCTCCCGAAACTAGACAAGGAAGAAAGGAAGAAGGGTAACAGTGGTGGGGAGGAGGAGGAGGAAGAGGACCGGAGCTTCAAGAAGCCGCGCCTGGCTGCCGGTGCGGGAAGGTATGTGTCGCCCTATTCCTGCTGCTATCGTCTGCGTGCTGATGTTTAGTTCGTCCCTGCTCGGCATGCTGCCCCCGCCGAAACGCAAGCTGCCTATTAAGGTCGGTGCGACTGCTGCCGCTGCGGGTGCGGCTGCTACGGGGAAGCCCAAGCCCAAGCTGCCTGCTGCTGTGCCCGCTGCATCTTCGTCTGCATCGGTACGCGCACCCCTGAGTGTATCGAAGGACGCAGACGCAGAGGACTCTGACGACGAGGGCGAGGGCGGCGGGCTCATGCTCCCCGCGGCACTGCAGCGCGCCGCAGCGAAGAAGGACAAGAGCGCGGACATCGACCTGTTCGGCCTGTGTGAGTCCCCGCACGAGACCACGAGACAACTGCTAACATGGCGTTCAGCGAGCGCGGCGCCCGCCAAGCCCAAGCTGCCGAGCACACCGACCTCCCTGCGCCCGCCAAGCGTGTCCGCCGCGCCGGCCGTCGCGGACTTTGTCCCGCCGGACCCGACGCCAGACGACCCGTACCCGGGATACTACCGCCTGCCGTCGGGCGCGTGGGCGGCGTACGACCCGGCGTACTACGCCTCGTTCTTTGCGAACAGCGAGGACGGGCTGGCGGCGGCCGAGGCAGCGAAGCAGGAACGGACGGGCACGGGAAAAGCGTGGGCCGAGCTCGACGACGGGCGTGCGCAGGTCGTCGAGTACGATGTGGGCGCGGGCTTGGCGGCGACGCGCGCGCAGCGCGAGGCGCAGGCGGCCAAGGACGCCTTCAAGCCCAAAGTACAGGACGAGTACACGTACACTGAGATCGGGCAGACGCGCGGCCTCGCTGCCGAGCGCCACCAGCTCACATCCCTCTTGTCCTCGGCGTTCAGCCAGCGCGAGGAGCTCGAGGCGCGCATTGCGCAGAATAAGAAGAATATGCGCAATGCGACGGCAAAGTATGGTGAGTTTAGCGTTCACTTGGAGGATTGGGCTGACGGGCAGGGTTTTAGTGTGTTTATGTCCATGTATGTTAGCATGCCATTTGGATGTGGCTATGCCCTGTAGCTTTGAATGCGTGGATTGGATATGTGCCGCCCTCGAGTGTGACTGACCGTGGAGAAATGGAGACCGACGAGTGTCCCGAAGGGTCTGCACAACCTGCGCACAGCACCCGTGGCAGAAGCCCGTGTCAGAATTCGTCTCCGGCAGCGTGGAAGTGGCTGCTTGCTGTCCATTTGCGCAAGACTCTGGAGGCTCTGCATCGTGTCCCTGCCCCTTTGTCCTTTGCCCTCACCCGACCACCACTTCTTTAGTCATTCACACCATCCCGCGTCCACCCTTCCACTTGACGCCGTGCTCACGGGTCTCGACATCCTGTGTTTCTACTGTCCGCTACCGCTGTCTGAACCACTGCCCAGCCGCCACGAGTGATGGCCCCTCGCCTTGGCTCTACATATGTGCTCCGGCCCATGCATGCCGTGTGCCACACTCGCACTCATCCTCGCCTATCCTTATGTCTCACTCTTACATGCTCTTGATGGTCTTTTATGATCTTATTCTCAGGTTCTTTACAGAGTCAATATGAACCAGGGTCTACCGGCGGGAATGAGTGAACCAACGACTCGGGACTGGAGCGCATCACGCGACGACAACCTGGGCTGTCGTCTGTCCTTGTGCCTGTGCGTGCGGCTGAGCCTGCGCTTGTGTCTGGGTCTCTGTCTCGGGCTCGTTGCTCTCCAGCACCCCATCCAGGACACCATTGGGCTGCGCGCTCTGGCCCAAGTCCAACGCCTCCATCTGGGGGACCGGCACAGGCTGCACGACCTCGGCGTCGGCCTGGGGGTGCCGCTTGCTCTGCTCCGCTCTCGCCATCGCGCGCCGCTCCCGCGCGGCATGCACCTTTTCGCTAATGTCGATCTCGGGCGGCGTCTTGCGGCGCGCAAAGACGTGGAAGTGCGAGAATCCGGGGACGCTCTGGAGGCGCTAAAATTCCATTAGCCACTAGCCACTGCATTTGTCACTCACGGCAGGATTGACAAACCACACCGTCTCCCAGCCGCGCTCGTCCCAGAGACCGCGGACCATGCGCCCAATCTCGCGGCCGCCCTTGGACTCGTACGTGACGCCCGCCCAGCGCCGGAGCTCGCGGCCGCCGTACTCGACGTCGACGGCGTACCACCCGCCCGTGCCCGCCTCGTCGGGGCCGCGGCGCCCCGCCGGCGGCACCTTGGGCGGCGGCGTCATGGGCATGCGGGGCGACGTGGGGGACTTGGGGTTCGGGAGGTGGTGCGACACGGGGAAGAGTGGAGATTTAGGCGAGGTGGGCGTGAATGGCCGCTCGGGCGGGAGGTCGTTGCGCTCGTCGTTGCGCGCGCCCGAGTCGTCCCCTGCCTCTCCCTCGGGGTCTGCCTCGTCGCTGAGGTCCCCGTCGCGCAGCACGGGCACCACGCCCGTGAACCCGCCCAGGCCGCGTTCCTCGATCTTGGACCACGCGCGCCGGTCGTAGTTTACGAGCACGGGGTGTGCAATGGGCACCTGGAGTCAGCGCACGCCGGAAACCGGTAGACTCACCCGCGACCAGACGCAGTAGTGCCGCACGCCGTAGGGCACGGAATACGGCCAGTCGTTGGGCAGCACGGCGTACTTCTCCGGGTCGAGGTGGCCTTCCCAGCGGAGGAAGACGTCGTGCGCCGGGTCGTCGTCGTCATCGTCGTCATCTACATGCCCATGTTCCTGCTCTTGCTCGGCACTGCTCTCGCGGGACGACGGCGTATCGGCGTCGGCGGCATCCACCGCCTCGCGCCGCCTACTCTTGTTCTTGCTCTTGCGCGCGAGCGCCTTGTTCACACGCGGGAGCACAGAATCGAGCGAGACGTACGCGACCGAGTTGGGCGTCGACGCGCCGCTGCCGGCGGGCGTGGACGCCGCAGTCGCGACGTGCGAGTACTGCATCTGCGAGACGGCCGAACTCGCGGGCGACCCGGCCCCGGCGGGCGACCCGGACCCATGCGAGTGCGAGTGCGCGTGCAGCTGGTGCGCCGCGACAGCCGCAAGCCCCGCCCCCGGGAGCGGAAACGCGCCGGGGACAGGCTTGAGGTCCGGCGACTTTGGCGTGCTGCGTGATGCGGGCTGCTTCTTTTTGGTGTCGGGGTTCGTCGACGGTGTGAGGTTGATCTCGGGGTGGTCGAGCGCCGTGCGCTGGTCGTATGTCGGCTCGCAAGGGCGGCGCGAGGCCTTGTTCCATGGCAGTCGGGCGTTTACGAGGTAGTTTTCTGCCCCGTCAGTAAGAACAAGGATCGCGGAATGGGCATGCAGGCAGGTCGTTCTCGCCCATCTCACTGCCTGGAGGAGCAAGTACAGCTGGCAGCCGCACCGCGCATCCTGCCCGACACAACGTTGACCACAGTCCATACCATCCTTCGCAGCCTCCACCCATCCATCCACGCTTGCACCGATCCACGCTTCCACTCTCCCACATCCACACCATTCCACCACGGTGACTTACCGCTCGACCCCCAAATCTCCTGCTGGTGCGCAATCCACTCGGCGTACCGCGCCTGAATCTCCTTGTTGCGCGTGAGATACTGGAGTTCTCCGGATTCTGGATGATGTCAGAACAGGACAGAAAACTGCATCAAGGGGAGGGGGCTGAAGTGCCACGTAGCCGTGACACGGTGAGACTCGAGAACTTTGGCTGGCGACGGGGACGAGTCGACGACAGCCTCGCCCACAGGACATTCATCCGTCGGCGTCGGGCTTGCCCCACCCGGCCTCCCCCGCCCCTTCACTCCCACCCCCCCCCTACCCCCCTTGCTGCTCGGCACTCACTGATAATCTCCTTGAGCTCGCCCCACGTGAAGAGGCGCGGCTGGGCGTCGAGCTCGGCCTGCGTCGGCGTGCCGCTGATCATGTCCGGGAGGGGATATGCCTCTGGGCCGGGGTATCGCCTGTCATTGTTGTAGACGACTTCGGACATTGTGCGACTGAAGGTATCTAATCTACCGCAGAGAGAGAGGGGGGGGGGTACAAGATGGGTTAGTTCGACGAATGGTGAGAAGATAGGAGATGAATGGAGATGATGTAGACAAAGATGAGAGATGGAGAGATGAAGCCACGGAGAGAAAGACTGATCGAGAGAGATAGAGAGAAGAGAAACTAAGGCAAAGAGAGAATGGAACTAGAGCAGGAAAACTATCCACTTCACAAACGTTGTCAACGCTTTATCAAGCGGTGGAGAACGATGATCGAGCCCAGGAACCCCCAGCACAGCACCCAAGGTTACACATGTCTGTGTCTGGTTCACTACCCGGTTTACGACGCAGCTTGCTGACATTTGACACTTGCTGTCCAACTCTCACATACACAGCACCTCGGTCCAGCGCGGTGCGGTGCCTCTCCTCGTGGCCTGTGGGTCTGCAAAGCTGCGAGGCCCGAGGACAAGAGGTGAAGGCCAAAGGAGGATGGTTAGACAAACAAAGCTGAGACTCACATACAAACTCTTCTGAAAGTGAGATCTCGCCGACTCCCACGGGGGGCCGGGGGGGTGGACACTCCACCCTCATGACTGACTCTTTTGGATCTTCGAATGGCAACCCCGGCGTCGGCAAAGTCGCCGCTTTCTGGTAAATGACGTCTCCCCCAGCCGCCACAATCAGTCTCCCAGCAATAGATGGAGTCGATCAGTATCTGTTACCACAGCGTGTCATACACATGGATGCCAGGCGATATCCACGTGACCTAATTTAGAGTAAATGGTGCATGGTTCTCGCGTGCGTCCCACGCGTTTCTATGAAGGCAGTCCGCAGCCCTAGCGGATTCTACGCACTTCTCCGTGCTGCTCGGTGGGCCATCGGGTGGCAGCACCACAGTCATCAAGCGGAAGCAAAAAAAAAAAAAAAAAAAATAAAAACCTTTGCCGCCCGGAGACACAGTCTCTATGTTTTGCCTGACAAGCTGCCAATTGCTCCAATCTTTTGTTCGGATCCGAAGCGCGTGGTCCGCTCCGTCTCGGGTTTCTTTTCAGATTGCTACAGAAAATAGAGACACTGGTACACTGGGGGAGTGATTGTCATCATTCTTTGCTTGCTCGACTCTCTCGACTCGGGTTCTCATCAATCTTGCACCGACATTTGCTCTCTTACTTAGCTAATCATCTCCTTTATATCTCCGTTCGCTTCTGTCTTTCTTTCTCATTATCATTGTCTCTCTCTCTTGGTATCGTATATCGTATATCCTCAAGAAACAAAGACCAAGCAACGAATCTCATCGTCGGGCTAGGCCCCCTTGTCGCCACCTTTCTCACCTCACCCATTTCCACCTCTCGACGACCGAAACAGCACCACAGAAGCCAGCATACCACACCACACCATTATGGCAGACACAGCAACACAGCCTCTGCCCGGAGACGGCGCATACCTCACTGCACGCCCGCAGCCAGGCGACGGCGCATACCTCATGCAGAGCATCGGCGGGCCCTCTCGGCCACGCAACAGTAACAGCAACAGCAGCAGCGCGAATACCCGGAGTGCCGCCAGCGGGAATGGGAACGGGCGGAGGCGCGGAGGAGCGCCGCACGACCCGTCCCGAGCCGCTTCGTCGTCGACCGCAGGCGAGCCGGCCAGCACGGACGGGGCACGCGCCGAGTCGAGCTCCGGCCGCCGCCGGAACGCGCCCGCCAAGCCACGGAACAATAACCCCAACCCCAGCAACCCCGGCCGCGACCGCGAGGACGGACAGCGCAGGCAGCAGCCGCGCCAGCGCCGGCAGCGCGACGACGATCAGCTCTCCACATCGACCTCGGCGCTCACGCTCAACCCAGCCGCGGCGGCGTTCGCCCCGGGCCCCATAGCTCCCACGAGCGCCAGTGCGCCCGGGAGCCGCTCGGCGTCGCGCGCCGGCGAGCGCGAGCGGGGCGACAGGGGAGACCGGGGCGAGGAGCGTAAGGCGGGCGGCGGGGGGCGCAACAAGCGCGGAGGCGGCAAGGGCAAGGAGAAGGAGAAGGAAAAGGAAAAGGCTGAGAACGGCACAGCGACGAACGGCGCGGCGGTCAAGGGGGACGAACCACCAAAGGTGTCCAATCGCCGCGCGGCTTTTGAACGCGGTTCGAAGCTCACGACCGAGGGGGAGAAGAAGGCGCCCAAGGAGTCGGCGCAGACGCACGGCCACTCGCAGTCGCACGCCCGCGGCGGGCCGGAGCCGGACGACCTCAACTCGCGGCTGGTACGCGGCCTGCGTGACCGGCCGTTCCTCGAGTGCCCCATTTGTTTCTCAGCCATCAATCCCAACAACCACACCTGGTCGTGTCTCCCTCCCCACTCGCCCCCGGAATTCCCTGCCGACTTGCCAGAGAACGAGCGTGCGGCGTTCACCGCTGCGCACTACACGGCGTGCTACACGCCCTTCCACATCAAGTGTATCCGTGACTGGGCGTCACGGAGCTTGCACGAGGACACGGAGCGCCTGCGGATGATTGACTCGACAGACGAGCCGACATGGCGGTGCCCTGGGTGCCAGAAGCGCCGCTCAAACAAGGTCGGGGGCTACCGCTGTTTCTGTGGTCGGCTGTCGAACCCACCGACGATCACGAGCGCGCCGCACTCGTGTAACGACGCGTGTGCACGCAAGCGGCCCAACTGCGACCACCCCTGTCCCCTCGACTGCCACCCCGGGCCGTGCCCTCCGTGCCAGGTCGCCCTTGTTGTCCGGTGCCCAAGCCACGGCACGTCGCTTACCGTCAAGTGCTCGGTTGCCAGCACCAACGACGCGGCACTTACGCCCGTGTGCGACGAGCCATGCCTCGGCAAGCTCAACTGCGGCAAACACGAGTGCGACAAGCTGTGCCACTTTGGACCGTGTGCGCCGTGCGACGAGGTCGAGACCGTCCGCTGCTACTGTGGGCAGGACGAAAAGGCTGTACCCTGTGGATGGGAGCCGCACGCGCGCAAGATGTGTGCGAGCGAAACCGAGGCATGGACCGGCCGGTTTGCATGCGGCCGCGCGTGCAACAAGCCTTTCGAGTGTGGAATCCACACTTGCAAGGAAGGATGCCACCCACACAGCCTGTCCCCGCTCCCTTGCCCTACGTCCCCGAGCGTGATCAGCACGTGCCCCTGCGGTGCCACCCCTCTCTCCGTCCTCCCCGGCTATCCACGCAAGGACTGCCTGGCCCCCATCCCGACATGCGGCTCTCCGTGCCCCAAGAACCGGCCATGTGGACACCCGTGCCCTCTCAAATGCCACGACGGCGAGTGCCCGCCATGCCACAAACAGGTGGAGCGCCCGTGCCGCTGTGGCGAGAGCACCTTGCTGCTCGACTGCGACAATGTGCGCGAACGCAAGGCGCTCGGCGAGACCGAATTCCTCTGCGAGCGTGTCTGCAAGGCACTCCGCAACTGTGGCCGTCACGAGTGTGCGCGCGTGTGCTGCCCGTTGTCGTACAAGGCCAAGCGCAAAGGCCGCCGCGGTGTCATCGACATTGATATCGACAATGACGACCTGCACGCTTGCCCGCTCACATGCGGCAAGCTCCTCGGCTGCGGAATCCACACGTGCCCGCGTCCAGACCACAAGGGCGCGTGTGGCCGCTGCCTGCAGGCATCGTACGAGGAGCTCATCTGCAACTGCGGCAACACGGTCGTCTACCCCCCAGTCGCGTGCGGCGCGACTGTCACCTGCGTGTTCCCCTGTGCCCGGCCAGACCCCGCGTGCGGCCACCCCAAGACGCAGCACAACTGCCACGAGACGCCCGAGTGCCCCCCATGCCCGTTCCTCACCACCAAGCCGTGCGCGTGCGGCAAGGATCCCGCGGTCAAGAATGTGCGCTGTTCGCAGGCGCAGGAGCGCGTGTCGTGCGGCCAGGTGTGCGGCAAGCTCCTGGGGTGCGGGTACCACCGGTGCGAAAAGTCGTGCCATGCAGGCGAGTGCGACCCGTGTGTCCAGACGTGCAACAAGCCCAAGCGCATCTGCAAGCACGCATGCACGGCCACATGCCACGCGCCGGCCAAGTGCCCCGAGTCGGAGCCGTGCGCGACGCTCGTCACCCAGAGCTGCGCGTGCGGACACCTCCAGGCGCGCTCGTCGTGCGGCGCCAGCACGACCAACACCACCTCCCGCGAGACCGTGCAGCTTAAGTGCAACTCGGAGTGCATGGTGCGCCAGCGCAATGCTAGGCTCGCCGACGCGCTCGGCATCAAACAGCCCATCGACCGCACGCTGACCGAGTGGTCGCCCGACCTGCGCGCGTTTGCGCGCCAGAACCACCCCTTCGTCCTCACAGTTGAGAACACGTTCAGGGACTTTATCCAGTCGTCCCGCCAGACGCTCATTCTTCCTCATAGTGAGTTTACATTTTTAGTGTAACCCCTCGTACTAACATCCCAGTGCCCCCAGCCAAGCGCACATTCGTGATCGGCATGGCGGACGTGTACCACCTCGGCCGCGAGCTGATTGACGCCGAGCCGAACCGCAGCGTCCAGATCCGCCGGCGCGTCGACACGCGCACGCCCAACCCGCTCCTGTCGGCCGCGGCCCCGCCACCAGCGACACGCCTCGGCGGGCTGGGCAACCTCCGTGCCCCGCCCGCCTGGGGCAACAAGCCCGCCTCGGCAGCAGCGGCAGCCAGCCCGCCCATCAGCGGGCCAAGCAGCCGCGTCGCCTCCCCTGCCCCAGCGTCCGCCCGCGCACCTGCGCCAGCCGCGCCATCCTATCTCGCCGCGGCACCAACCTCCACCTCTACAGCACCCTCGGCGTCCGCCCCGGCCTCGGTGCACGCCAGCCCGGCGCCTTCGGCCCCCGTATCCAAGCGCGCGTCCCCCGCTATCCCGGCGCGCCCGTTGTCCATTGCTCAGCCGGAGGACAGCGTGGACGACGACGACGCATGGGACAAGGACGTCGAGTAGACTAGTGTAGATTTGCATCATGGGTCGGAATGAACGTGTGGCATATGGGAGTGTATGGAGCACCGCAGTCGAGTACAGTCGCAGTCAGCACAGTCAGCACAGAGCACAGTCAGCACATGTGCTTCACAATTGAGAGAACGAAATGCAGTCAGTATGGGCGTTTACAGTCCCCCTGCCATCCGGCGAGAGCCTGAGTACAAGCCTGCGGGATAGCCCAAACTCTCGGTTGGTAGAACTAACGGTACATCGGCGTATACGGTCGTTGGCTGGACGCAACTGCAGATGTGCGGGGTCGCATCGCGCATCTATGGACTGAACCCCGGCGCAGAGGTCAAGCGTGGGAGGTCAGGCGCACGAAGGTGAAGGACGGCACTACTGTGCCTTGGCGTGGGGGTTGGGGCTGCTGCCACCGGCACCAGCACCAGCACCAGCGTGCGCGCCGTGTCCACCGTGTCCGCGGCCCTGCTTGTGGTGTGCGGGCGCCTCGTCGCCGCCAGGCACACAGGGCTTGGGGATCGGGCTTCCCTTCTTGATTGGCGGGAGGATGACGGTGCCGACCTTGGTGTACTTTTCCGAGTTGCGGAAAAAGCTCAGCCAGCCATCGAGGCTCTTGAGCTCGGCGTCAGTCAGGCCGCGCAGGTCGTGCGTGAGGTGCGTCTCAAAGCAGCCCGTAACAAACGCGCGCGACGCGTCCCGCCCCGCCCTGCAATGCAGCGTCAGCAACTTGCTCCTTTCCTTTCCTTTCCCTTTAGTACAGTACACTAGTACTGCATTTTGCTCACATCATATTGTACGCGCCGCCCTTGCCGTACATGCGCGGGTTGGCCGACACGTCAAACACCTCGCCGCGGAGCGCAATGTAAATGGGTTTGTCGGGGTCCGAGCCGTCGTAGTTTGCGAGCTGCGTCGACGTGAGCGTGATCAGCTTGGGCGCCCACGGGTTCGCGGGGTGCCGCCACGCCGCCCGCGCGTACTTGCGCACCGTGGGCGCCTGCGAAAAATGGTAGTTGCCCACGAGAAAGTGCGAGAGGAGCGGCAGGAAAATGGCCAGCAGGATCAGTTTCGACAGAATGGATCCCGACCCCGCACGCGAGTTGCTCGGCTTGGCGTTCGCGTTCGCGTTCGCGGCGGCGGCCTTCTTCTTCCGCTCGTGCTCCAGGCGCGCCTTCTGTCCCGCCAGGAGGGCGCGGTTCGCGGGCTTGTTCGAGACGGGGTTTCCGGCACTGCCGCGTTAGCATATCTATTTGGAGACGGCCACGGCCATGAGAGAAATGGCGGGCGGGAAGCATTGCGGTCGAGATATCTGTCTGTGTCGCGCCACCAGACTTTCCGGTACCTCGCTGTGCCGCGCATGCACGCCAGGCGGCCACTGGCTCAGCGGACCGATGGACAACGGGACAACGGGGCCAGGAGACTGGACCAGGACTGTCATTTGGCAAGCCCAAAGCCCTTTCGACTGCGTAAAGGCGTGGCTTGTCTCCGTCCAATCCAGCCACCAGCGAGCGCAGCCTAAAACCCACGCGCGGCCTGCCGTCCACCCGCACGCAGGCTCCAACTCACGCATCGAGCACAGTCTCGTGCACCATCTCGCCGGGCGCGGTTCCGGGCCGCGTGCGGTCGCGCGCTGGGCAGGTCAGTACACTAACCCTTCACGGGATACACTCACCCCCGGGGAAGTTGTCGCTGTCAGTGTTGGTGTACACGTCCGCCATGGTGGAGTGGGAGAGAGACAAGTGTTATTGTTGTTGTTGCGTTGTTGTGAGAACTGCGTTGTCGACGAGGTGGAGGTCGGTCCTGCTGACAGAGTGGAGGTGGCGTCGACGAAATACGGGCGCAGGGAATGGCTGCGCTGGCTGGGACGGTTTCCGATGACCGTTGGAGCTGTTCGATGAAAGACTTGTTCTCCGCGACGTCGGGGGGGCGGCTCTTTTATATCGTACTCCTTTGTCAAGTGTTAACATCCCGGAATCCCACAGCCAGTAAGACTACTCGCAATGCATCTCAACTCTGCACGACGTGTATCAAGGATGACTTTGCCGGTCCCGCTTCCCGGTCGCTAACGATTGTTACGTTACATGACCGCAGGAAAAGCACGTCAAAGAGATGGCCGAGGGACCAGGGATCCAGGGAGGAACGTACGGGAACACCGGGAAGCCCCCAGGGTCAAAGCATG
Source organism: Apiotrichum mycotoxinovorans (assembly GCA_013177335.1). NCBI lineage: Eukaryota > Fungi > Basidiomycota > Tremellomycetes > Trichosporonales > Trichosporonaceae > Apiotrichum > Apiotrichum mycotoxinovorans. The sequence continues at coordinate 2,027,598 of CP053624.1, read as the reverse complement.
GAAACCGCGTGTAACCCACATGTCCGTTTAGTCGCATGATCGCATGATCGCATGATCGCATGACGCGCGTCCGGCGCCGCCGCCGGCAGAACCATGCAGCTACACCCAGTCGGGACGTCCGAACGCTGGCTGGCTGGTCCTGGCTGGCTGGGGGGGGACGCGCAGATGGGAATGTGATGGACGTCATCCTTTCACTTGCCCTCATCTCGACCTCGACCTCGACGTCTCCCACTGTCATCACCACTCCGGGGCAGCCGACGGCGACGTGAACACTCCTGGGCTCCACGGATTGTCCCACCAGCTTAGAATAGAGCGCACAGGTGGCCAATCCCTTTTACACTCCATTCACTCCCATCTCCTCTATTGGGCATCAACAATACAACCTCCTTACCGCTTCTCGATCTCCTCGCTTTACACCACCACCGCAGCGACTGCCCGAACACATCTTAGTTGCACTCCCGGAATTTGCACCGGAAGGAGTTCATTCACCATCATGGCGCTCGAAATCGACAACGTTACAATCGTCCTCCTGGCCGTCCTGGTCGTCCTTGCGCTGTATCACCGGTTCTACGCGCCCGCCCCGCTCGTCCACCCGCTCCTGCTCGGACGACAGGCGGACGTGAGCCCCGTCCGGCAGCCCGGCGAGTCGGGTATCTACCGGTCGTGGGCCACCGGGCAGGGCACTCCTGTGAGTCACTCTTACAATTATCGAAAGCCAGACTGACAGCTTCAGCTCCAGGTGCGGCCTGCTGGCCAGCTCAAGACCGTTGGCGACGCAGTCAAGGTGCCCCCCTCGATCCCGCTCCCGGGCAAGCCGCGGATTCCTCTCGCTCAGCGCTGGATCCTCGACACGCCCGTAGGTTATTTCGTGTAGTCATGATACTAACGTGCAGCTCACAAACGAGGCTCTGACCGAGGTGGTCCGCCTCGTGCCCCTCGGCATCGGCAAGCTCTTCCCCGAGCTCACCGGCTCGATCGTGACCCTTCTGCCTCCATCGCCCAGCACTGCGCTCCCGCTCCTGCTCCTCTCGCTCGCCTCGCGTCCCAAGCACCCGCTCGTCATTCTCCCCAGCCCGCAGCTCCTCCGCACAGCGCTCGCGTCCGCGTCTCACCCCGCCCCTGGCCTCCTCGTCATCCACGAGAGCGTCATTGACGGCCTTGCTGTCGAGACCCTCGGCAAGGTTGCGGTCCTCGTTGTTGGCGACCCCAACCAGGAGCACAAGGCCTTTGCGGACCGCGCGGCCAAGAGCGGCATCGCCGTCAAGTGGTGGGAGCAGATTTGGGATGCGGGCGAGGCGGCTGCGGACGTCCCCGACAGCACCGGTAGGTACAGCTTTGTTTTGTTGGCTAATGAGATATGCTGACAAACCCTAAAAGTCTACTCGGATGTCCACTCGTACTTCTACGCCGAGGACGGCACGGTCGCCAAGGTCACGCACATGAACATGACCGCCGGCATTGCAGGCCTCCTGTCGCTCTTCCCTGCCGACAAGCGGCCGACCGCGGCCGACGTGGTTGGCTCCTCGATCCGCCTCGACACGCCCTTTGGCATGACTATTGCCCTTGCGTCCGTCTACACAGGTGAGCTCCACTGGGCGTCCCAAGCTGACATTAGGCGCGGCATTCCGCCTCATCGGCCCCGCCGTCGCGACGTGGGACGCGCCACGCGTGCCTGCTGGCGAGCTCGGTCTGCTGGCAACGACCATCGACCAGCCCCTTCCCTCTGTGCTCTTCCTGTGAGTATTCCATTGCTTGCTCGCATGTCTGACTAGCTAGCTCCCCGGCCCATCACTCGGCCATCATCAAGCGCCTCCACGACGGATTCCTCGCCTCACCACTCGCGTCCGTTGCGGCCCGTCACCGCCTGCAGGGACTGCAGGCGGGCCACGTCTCGCGCGGCGGCCTCATGGACTCGCTCGTCTGGGGCGGTATCCGCAACACTGCCCTCGGCGGTATTGCGGGCGATCAGCTCCGTGCCATTATTGTCGTCGGAGGTGAGTCCCAGTCCCACGCCTGTGATTTCTAGTCGCTGACTCGCGCTCCAGCCCCGTCGCCGACGGACGTGGCGCTCTCGCACGCCCTCCTCGCCCTCCCGCTCACGCGCCTGCACACGACGTTCCTGTCCACGGGCCCCGTGTTCGTCTCGCACTTCTACGACCTGCAGGGGCCCCCCGTGGACATGTTCAAGCGCAGCCTCGACACGGGCACCGCGCACTCGGGCCCGCCGGCCGCCAACGTCGAGGTCATTCTCAAGGGCCCGCAGACGGACGAAGCGGACAAGCCCGAGAATGCCGGCAAGCCGTTCGAGGGCCGCGTGTGGATCCGCGGGCCTGGCGTCATTGAGCAAGTGGGCGCCAGGGTCGTCGAGGGATGGGTCGAGACCAAGGACAGTGCGTCCGTGTTCACGAACGGCTGCTTTGTTGTCCGGACCTAGGTGTGGAAGGAAAGTTGGAATGTAGCCCACGTCTGGCGTATGCAGCAGGTATGAATGAAGTAGTAGGAGGTGCGGTGCAGAAGCAGTCTGTCTATAGGTTAACGGCTACAACTACTTGATTCTTGATTCCTCGTTTCTTCGTTGCTTGCCGATTTTCGCTGTACGACCGCAACTTCGTCTGCGTCCTTATGGCCTCGTGGTGTTCGTCTCTGCCTCTTCTCTCTCTTTGCGTCGTTGCGTCGTGGGGGCAATTGGGCGTATTGTTCGTCCTGGGAGCTAATACCGAGTGGTGTATCCCTCCACAACACAACGGCACCGTCCTCTCCTCCCATCTTCTTCCAGCTCGTTGGTCGACGATGTGGAGTGCACTGTCCGTATAGAAGATTCTCGTGCTGATGATTTATATTAGGTCGTGTTTCGTGATTTTGCTGCCACGGTCAGCTTGGCACTCTCACCTCGGAACTCACCAAATTCAGGTCCGTCTCACATCTCACATTCTTGTTGTTTGGTTTTTTTTTTTTCATGTCGAGCAGTGGGAAATACACGCGATTCGGAGGGGTCGTAATAGTCGTCATGGCGCCTTCACTCTTCGTCTCCACCTCCGTCTCCACCTCCGTCTCCACCACCTTCTCCACCACCTTGTCCATACTCTCCGTCTCAAAACACAGCCACCGTCCTGCTCTCAATCTCGAGCTCCTCACCCCCATAAACACTCCCACACCCTCCCGCCCAGTCCTGGCCCAGCTCCATGAGCGTGTGCAGCACGATCTGTGCCTGCGGCGTGCCCATGTCGCATGGCCCACCGCGCTTTTGTGTCCAGTACAGCGCAAAGTTTACGATAAAGTTCTTTTCGGATGGTTTGCTGTGTGGGAGTTAGTAACGTGTCTGCAGGTTGTGTGTATGTGCGCAGGTGGGCTGATAAGAGCTTGGCACCTGATATGACGTATACGGAGGGGCATAGGCCCACAGAAAGCCCACAGGAAACACCACGATAGACACTCACAGCGGCACGCAGAAGGAATACATCTTGAGCGCGGAAATGACGTCCTGGACGTGCTTGAGCCACTGCTTCATGGCCTGTTCGGGCGCAAAGGCCAGTGCGCACGGGTAGATGAGGCTGTGGGAGTCAGTAACTAGTCACAGTACTGCCGTGTCATTGAGTGATCCGCCTTTGTAAGGTCAGGGCTGCCCGGCGGTATGTAGTTACAACCATCAGAAGAAACCCATCGCGAGGGGTGTAGTTTACGCCCATGTGGATGGGCTTGCGAGACTACGCCGAGCCATACAAGTGTCGCCGAGGGCCAGTGTAGTGGTATACTTGCACACTGGGATCGGCGCAACTGGGACCGCCGCCAATTCCACATTGCCACACGTTTCAGAGGATCCAGAGGCAGTAGCCACGGTCCGGCTCGGTGACAAAAAACGCCACAGGCACGACCGACACACAATGTGAAACCGAACAATGAAAAGCAGGATGCAGAGTGCCGAGCTTCGGGGGCGAGGGCGCGTCCTCCCTCGTCCGCAGGTGTGCTTTCGGCGCTTGTTGTTCTTGGGATACATGCACGAGGGCAGCTTCCCTCGCCGACACGAATGCCGCTTTCATCGCTCCAACGTCCCCAACAACGACCTCCACGGCGTCCACGGCGTCCCCAGCCCCCAACAACAGACAGACTCACTCATCAAGCACCTGCAGCGCATGCAGCACGTCCATGTTGACCCCGCCGTCCTGCACGAGCGGGCCCAGCTCGCACATGAGCACGCGGTACTTGCCCTCGGCGTGCCGCCTGTCCGCCTCGGGCGCGTGCCCCAGCGGGAAGGGGTAGTACCAGTAGAGCACCTGGGGCGTGCGCAGGGGGTAGTGCGGGTTCACGTCGGGCGTGGGCGAAGGCGGGAATGGGGTGATCATTGTTGATGCTGGTGTTGGTGTTGGTGCCGGTGTAAATGGTGTACAGTAGGAGGTGGAGCTGGGAGGGATCGCTGGCGGTTGGCTGTTGCGACGATGAGGCTGATGTGATGGCGAGGACGGTGAGGATGAAGGGCGAATACAGCGGCGACGAAAACGATAACAATGGCAAGTAGCGGCAACGGCAGTGGTAAGGACTAGGACTAAGACAAGTACAAAGACAATGAGAAAGACGAGGACAAGAACAAGAACAAGAACAAGAACAAGAACAAGAACAAGAACAAGAACAAGAACAAGAACAAGAACAAGAACAAGAACAAGAACAAGAACAAGAACAAGAACAAGAACAAGAACAAGAACAAGGACAAGAACAAGAACAAGGACAAGAACAAGAACAAGGACAAGAACAAGAACAAGAAGGGGGGAGGGGGAGGAGACTATTTACGTGGGGGCGGGGGGCGGAGGAGACTCGATGTAGGAGCCTTGCTCAATGTAGGAGCGGGGCCGCTGGCGGTGGGAGTGAGTGGATGGGGCGACGAGGGCGACGGGGGCGACGAGGGCGAAGAAGGCGAAGAAGAGGGGGGGGGGGAGGGGGGGGGGCGGGGGTCGAACGACTTAAGTATCTATTCTATTGTGCATGAGTGTGGTTCGCGGCTGGCGTTCACACTTCTCTCGCCGTCTGTGATGCCATGCCCGGGTCTGGTATCTGCACACTCTTCGCCCTCTCTCATTGTGCGCAGCCACCCCGCGTGCACCAACGCGAGTACATCACATATCTGGGGATTGGGGAGGGCAGAGGGCAGCCACGACACAAAGGCTGACACATCCCTCCGCCGCACGTATCTAGCTCGCTCGGCCTCGAGGCCGCCACGCCGCCACGGTTCACGGTTCCTCTCAAGCCCCCAGCGCCACAGCAAGTTTCGAGTTCGAGTTCGAGTTGGAGTCTGGGCTGGAGATGTGACTAAAGCTCAGTCTGTGGGGTTAGGTAGTTGTTGTATAACTGGCAGTGCGAGACGCCAGGAGAACGAGAAGCTGTGGCAGGCGACAGCCCGAGCCGAAAAGAGGCAGAGGGAGAAAGGCAGCGCAGGGCAGAAGTAAAGTTCTGGCGCCAGAATGAGAAACAGAGACACACACAGTGACACACACGCACACACACGCACACACACACACACACACACACCCACACACACCCACACACAAAACGACACAGAAGGCGTGCCTGAGTGACCCGGCGCAGAATGTGGACGGTCCTCGAGTGTGGGAAGTGTGTTTCAGCTTGCAAGTGCTGTTTGCTTGCTGCTTGCTGCTTGTGGCCTGATGGTCAAGTGCGATGGCGGTTTGGTATCAGAATGCGGCTGGAGAATGGTGTCAGTGGCGTTCGTGCCACCGATGCCGACAATGAGGATGAGAACCGAGAAGGGTACCAAGAAGGAGCTGAGAGCGAAGGAGGCAGTCATTAGGCGCGAGCAGGGTCATGAGACGAAACGACAAGTATTCAACGAGAAGGAGGACGAAACGGGGCTAAAGTGAAACATGCCAGGCCAGGCCAGGACGAGACGAGACGCCATGAGATCGGGCCACGGCAGCGGGCAGCCGGTAGTCGGCAGCCATGAGGCTATGCGAACAAGATTGAGATGAGAAAGGAAGGGAACGGAGTACGGAATGGGAACGAGACGCATGCATGCCCAGGCTCCCAGGTGGGGCAGCCACTGGCTTAGGATAAGGATCAGGACGTGGCGGCGTGCTTCCGCGTCACGAGCACACAACCTCAGCCACAGGCACGGATGCGGCGCCACTCTGAGACGAGCATAATAGCTATCAGTGGGGGACCAGAAGCAGACGACGACGTCTCCTCTTCGTAAATGTTCGTGTTTTGTGATTTGTGACGGCACGCCACAGCCACGGCACACATGCAGACAAAGCTGAGCCGAGCTGGTACTGTACTGTATATCCTTTTCGGCTCATTTGATCGTGCGCCACGCCACGGCGCAGAGCACACAGCACACAGTGGCGCCACTCCCGATTGCCCATTGTACTGTACGTGTGCGCCAATGTCTCGATCTGGATCTGCCGTTTGTCGACTAGCGTACATTTACCTCTCGTTGGCAGCTTTGGCCTTCCTACCTCCCAGATTCGGCGCGGCGCCACATTCCCCAAATCGGCCGCGACCCAGTAACCCAACCCACTCCCAGGCCCAATTCAGCGTGCGACGAGTCACCTGCTGGCGCGGATGAACCAGGTTGTTGGTAGAGTGGTCTCACCTACTTTACCTAGCCCTCCCATCGCTGAGTCGCAGCCGCGGGGCCGCACGCTGCCTCTTTGGCAATGAGGCTGTCCTTGTGCTTGTGCTTGTGCTTGTGCTTGTGCTTGTGCTTGTGCTTGTGCTTGTGCTTGTGCTTGTGCTTGTGCTTGTGCTTGTGCTTGTGCTTGTGCTTGTGCTTGTGCTTGTGCTTGTCCTTGTGCTTGTCCTTGTCCTTGTGTTGCACCTCCTGCTTGCAGGGACATGGAGATCACGGCACGCCTTTGCGCCTTTGGCTGGGGACCGACAGCAGCCGACTAAATGACAGGTGCTAAGAGCACAATAAGTCAATCACCAAAACATGCGGCCAGAGAAGCGAAGCATCGCGGCGCGGCGCGGATGGTGGCGGCGGCCGGTGCGGTGGCGCTAGGCGTTTTTTGTTTTCTCTCTACAGTGCTTCCCATCTGTATCTCCTTCTGTAGTGTGTGTCTCTTTGTTGGATATTCACCAGTGGTTGGGCGGCAGCGCTCCGCTGACACTTGTGCGATCCGTGTCCCGGGTCGTTCCGGCGGTTGTTCCACGGTACGGATTGGATACTGTCGGTTCCTGCTGATACACGGTGAATGCCCCGTTTTTAAAGACAAGCAGAGAACTGACACACTGCTGTACAGTTACAATTTAGTTACGATTCTCATCGGGCTCATGAGGTGGATTGTACAGCCAACAGAATATGAATATCTAGATCCATGGGCCGCACTGGCTGAACACAAATGGGAAACGCGAGTGGTGGCGATGGCGATAGCGATGGGGGAAGGGGACCAGGAGACGACCGACGACGGATAAGGGCACCCGCACCCCCGCCCTCGTTAAGACTGCATGCTTCTGTGGAGTCTCGAGAGCGGACTGTGGACGTGAGACAATCCCTCTGCCTACTCTGGCCGTGGGGTAAGAAGCCACTTATCGCGACACACGATCCAGGGGATCCCCAAAGAACAGAAAAAAAAAGAACAGAAAAAAAAAAAAAGGGTAAACAGTAAACAGTGTAACCAGAAACATAATTGCCCACAAGGCAGCAAGTACCAGACTCCCAGATCCCAGATCCCAGAACGTACCCAAATGACGACCAGACTTCCACAATCGCAGATTCCGCACGCGGCGTGTCCCACTCCAGAGACGCTGTAATGACCCTCAGAGCTGGACTGTCGCGGTGACACCAGCAATGGCGAGGGGCGGACCGTGCGGTGGCTGGGATTCTCGCTCAGTGGAGGCCTGCGGTAGTCTAGTGAGTATCCTATATCTTCTATTCCGTGCATCGCTATCGTGTGGCTCGAACCATTGAGGCCCGTCTTCTGCACAAATCGCCACTAGGCCGTGGCGTTGTCGGCGTCGTTCGCAAGTCCCAGCCATTAGTCTGTCTCTCTGTTTTTGTTTCGTTTTAGACTCTTGCTGCGTGTCGAATAAGACACCCACTCTCTCTCCCTCTCCCTCTCTCTGTCAGTGTGTGTGTGTGTGTGTGTGTGTGTGTGTGTGTGTGTGTGTGTGTGTGTGTGTGAAGTCTGAGAAAGGTACGATGGCGCGCGCAGCCGTTCCACATTCCGCGTTGTCCCTGTCGAGATGCAGTGTTTGGGCCCAGGCAGAGGCAGAGGACCAGGAAGAGGCAGAGGCAGATCGGCCTACTGTATTTAATACAGAGGCTGTCGTGACTGATACTGATGACTGACGTCCACGCCACAGCTCGTTGGCACGATCACAATTTGGTATTCCCCCCGCCGCTCGGTTCTCTTGGCTTGCTCCGTCTGGGCTTTGTGTCAGAGGCTGAGGCTTCCCAGAAGGTGCTCACCATATCTGTGGCCACATCCCCAAACTCTTCTCCCTTTGGAACTCTGCACCCCACTCGACTCCGCTTCACCACGCTGCACGCCGCCCCTCTGCACGCTGCTCTGTTCTGTCTCCGCTCAGCTCTCCGCCTGCTTGCTCAGTCTCGTCCGCAGGCATCTAGCATCAAGTCAAGTCACAGAGACATTGCAAATGGGGTGTGCACAATAGTTCAAATACATGTTGGGATGGAGAGGGTAGGGTGGCTGTTTGTTTTTTTGTCGTCTTTGATCGTTTAGGTGATGGCTGCGGGGTCAGCTCATATCCATAACACAGCTCTGCACAGCTCTGCTCGCTCCGACCGCGCTTCGCCGGTACTCACTGTACTTGGGTCCACCACCGCCCTCGGGCACAGTCCACGTAATGTCCTGCGTCGGGGTCTTGATCGAGCACGTCTTGCAGTGGATGCAGTTCTGCGAGTTGATGACAAACTTCTTGCCGACAGCGTCGACCTCGGCGCCCTCGGCGTCCTGGTACTCGTACACGGCGGCTGGGCACACACGGCCAAGGAGACCGGCATACTCTGGAGGATTGTCAGCACCCAGTATTGCAAACGGTGGAAGGTTATTTTCGTGTATCATACGCAGCCACAGATGGCCGAGGCTCGGCACGAGAGGCACACGCCATTTTGCCGAACACCACGAAGCAACACTTACTGGTAACGTTCTCGGCAGTGTGGCGGGCCTTGGCCTCGGGGTCGGTCGGGAGACGGAGGTGGATGGGCTGGTTCTCGGCATGGTTGGTGCCCGTGCGCGCGACCGAGGTGAGAATGTCAAACGAGAGCTCGCCGTCAGGCTTGGGGTAGACAATCTCCTTGAACTGCGAGGCAGGCTTGGTGGCGGCGTAGTCCTCCTTGGGGTGGTGGAAGGTGAAGGGCACGCGGCCCTTGAGGATCATCGAGTCGAGACCCGACCACGCCATGCCGCCCCACATGCCGAGCGGGTTGTGGAACGACGGACGAATGTTGCGCACCTCGCGGAGCTCCTCGTACACCCACGACTTCTCCATCTCGCGCTCGTAGCCCGACATGTCGACGGGCTCGGTCGACTCGGCGTTCTCGCCAGTGAGCTGCTTGTACACCTCCTCGGCGGCGACCATTCCCGACTTCATCGCGTTGTGGGTCCCCTTGATCTGAAAGTGTCAGCGGTTGTCGTTAACATATAGGGGCTCTTACCTTGGGGACGTTGAGGAAACCGGCCGAGCAGCCGATGAGGGCACCACCGGGGAAGTAGAGCTTGGGGATGGACTGGAGACCACCCTCGTTGAGGGCACGGGCACCGTAGGCGATGCACTCACCGCCCTTGAGGACGTTGGCGAACACGGGGTGGTGCTTCATGCGCTGGAACTCGCGGAAGGGCGAGAGGTACGGGTTGGCATAGTCGAGACCCATGACAAGACCGAGGGTGACCATGTTGTCCTCCATGTGGTACATGAACGAGCCGCCGTACGTCTTGTAGTCGAGGGGCCAGCCCATGGTGTGGAGAATCTCTCCAGGCTTGTGGACCTCGTCACGCACCTTCCAGACCTCCTTGATACCGATACCGTACGTCTGGGGGTCCTTGCCCTCGCGGAGGTTAAACTTGTTCTGGAGGACCTTGGAGACCGAGCCGTGCGCGCCCTCGGCAATGAGCGTCACCTTGGCGTGGAACTCCATGCCGGGCTCGTACGAGTCCTTGGGCTGGCCGTTCTTGTCCAGACCAACATCACCAGTGACGACACCCTTGACGGCCTTGCCGTCCTCAGTGTACAGGGGGCGCGCACCCGCGAAACCCGGGTACACCTCGACGCCGAGCTCCTCGGCCTGCTCCGCGAGCCATGCGACAACGCGCGAGAGGGAGACAATGTAGTTGCCGTGGTTGTTCATCTGAGGGGGGTGGGGGAGGGGGAACGAGAGGTTGCCCGGGGTCAGAAGCTTCATCGAGTCGTGGAGCGCAGGCTGGTTGAGGGGGGCACCCTTCTCCTTCCAGTCCGGGATGAGCTCATTGAGAGCGCGGGGCTCGAGGACGGCGCCCGAGAGGATGTGGTTTCCTGAAAGATGGTTAGAGTCTGGTCGTGTGGACAGCAACGGCTCCCAGGGGGTAGAGTGATGAGGACGACGTGGTATAGCCCCTTGGTGATTGGAGAGAGATGGCCGTGAGGTATTGGAAGATATGAGTTGCAGGATCCGATCTATCGCGTGCGGGGCACTACGGCCGCGGCAGTCATGGGTTACCGGCTATTACTGCACAGCGCACGCCGAGACGAAGGGTTCGCCTCGGGATCCGCTGACGCGCCGCATTGATCCAGACCCCGCGACTACCTCTCCCAGCCTTCGGTTCAAGCTCACGATACCCGCCTCCTCCTCCCTCCCATCTCCCATAGTGTTTGCAACTCACCGGGTTCCGAGCCCTTCTCGAGGACGACGACACGGAGCTTGTCCTCCGTGTCGAGCTGCTTGAGGCGGATAGCCGCCGAGAGACCCGACGGTCCACCACCGACAATACAGACGTCCACCTCGTCGCTTGCGCGCTCGACCTCGTCGGGGTTGAAGGGCATCTCGGCCTCCGAGGCAAAGCAGCGCAAGCGCATGACGGGAACGACGACATTGGCGCGCGGGCGACGGACGACAGCGCTTACTGCGCTGCGCGAGGACCCAATCCAGCGCTGTGCGAGGGACATGTTGGGCCAAAGGGGAGGAGGGGTAAAGACTAAAGTTTTATTACAAGGAAAGCACAAGAGAAAGAGAAAGAGAAAGAAAGGAGAAAGGAGAGGGTCGAGGATGAGGATGAAATAAAAGCAAGTGTGGAGAGGGAGTAGTAAGTGGCAGTGGTGGTCGCCTGGCTACAGGAATTGGGGGAGGCTGGATGGAATGGATCTGGGTTGTCTCGATGAGATGTCGGCTACAGAATATACCCTGTTTATGCGTAAAAAAAGGAGAGAAAGTGTAACAGTTTTGGCGTTGGCGAGACACAAAATCCTAAGGACCTAGGAGATCAGGAGACATTGCATGGGTACATGGACATGGACGAGAACAGCGGCCGCGCTTCCAGCTCCAGGTGCTCCCAGACTCCAGCTCCTCCAACTCCTCGGCCTCGTAACCAGCCAGAGCCCCGGGTTTTGATCTTCTTCGTACGCCAGCTCCCCTGGTATGCACTGTGTCTGTCTTGGCCTGTCTTGAACTGTTGTCCATTCCATTCATTTTCATTGGTCTATGATGTATTCATGACAATTCAGTGTCAATGAGGGGTGGGTATTAGAGGCCGCATGAACCAATAATGACGACGGAGCATGACGGAAAGAGGCACGGCTCACGGCTCTTATGAGGGTCGTCCTGGCAAGTATCGAGCCGAGGACGCGAGGTCGACCACACCCAAAAAACCGGGACATGGGGAACACAAATTCGAGCATTTTGAGCGGCCATAGTGCGGCCATAGAGTGAATTTTTGGTCCGTAAACCAGTGTTTTGCCCCGGTGGACCCCACACATGGCCACACACAGCTCTCACCTTCTCACCATCCCACAGTGGATCCACTCGTAACAAAATGGGGTTTGGGTCAAACCTCCACTTCGGCTGTGGGAGATAGGCGAGGATAGAGAGATAGATTACGCCCTTTGCTGTTCAACCGGCTCCTCGCCTCGTAATCGCTGCTTTGACAACAACCGAACACACACACCGGCCCCCACCGATGTAATCCTCACAACGAGCTAGACACTCTTTGCTCACGACGATACATCTCGTGCATGCCACCATGACCGCTGCGCCGGACACTTTGTTCGTGGTCCGCAGCACTAACCGCTGATACGCGACCCAGACTCGCGACTCGATTTTTTTTTTTCGGGATACAGGGCCGGTGGCGAGCTCGGGAATCGGTATTCCGGATCTCGGAATTCGTGCCCCACGGATCAAACCGATCACGAAACAAAGCTGCACCAACCAACCCCATATATCACTACTTGAATACATGAATACCGAACAGCAGCAGCAGACGACGCATATGTGCGAGGATACGGATACCGAGGACGGCATGCAGCATGCAGGCGTTATCGCCGTCGCGTGCATGGTTTACTGTCCTGCTGCGGCGGTGTTCATACGCACCAACCCATTGGTCGTGTTCTGACTGATGACTCTGCAAGGGTTACTGACAGTCTCGAGTCGCTTAGCTCGACATCGAGTTCGAGATTGTCCCCCTCCCCGCTGATGTCGACGCTTTCACGAACGTTGCTTCCGCTGCCGCTCTCTGCCGCCGGCAGCTTGGCCGCTCCAGCGCGTCGAAAGAGCTGACTCGCCACACGCAAGTTGGCTCCCGTCCACCATTCGGAATACGGAAGTACACCGGACTGCACTCACAACGCTGACCGTGGCGTCCACTCATATCACAGCGGTACACAGACATACTGCGTCCTTCTTTCTGGGATCGTTTGGTCGGAGGAGAGGGAGGGGCTGCTGCTGTGGTGAGTGCTGATTGGAATTGGCCGGAAGTTGAGCGGTGGGGTGGAGGGCGGCGACTCTGGGAGGGGGAGACGCTGTGGGCGACGAGGGGGGGTGGCAGAGGGGGGGCGAGGAGGGCAGAGGCTCTGGGCAAAGAGGGCAGCGGACGGTGTCGATGTTGCAGAGAGGTGTGCAAGGCGATACACAAGGCAAGCACGAAAGCGGAACACGGTCGAACGACGGGCAGCCAGGCATCCACGATCAAGTAAGAAACGAGGAAGCGTCGCCTGCGCGTGGTATCTTCAGCAAGAGGCGTCGCTTGGAGGTCGTCCGCTGAGGTGCAATGGAGTGCGGTGAGGCCGAGGTGCTCCAGGATGAGGGCATGAAGTGGACAGCCGGGAGAGGAGCGGAGACGCCCGCCCGTCTCCGTATATAAGTTTACCAGCCGGGTACGGAGCGTGTCGCGCACTTCCGCTTAGGTTCCGGTCCTAGTTGCAGAGTTGCCTGTGAGGCTGGGGAAATGCGAGGTCTTGGCTGGTATGCAGGACGGTCTGAGGCGGGCGTCTACTGGACTCCACTCAGAGCTATCAGGGCGCTTTGCGCATTGTCAGACTATGAACGGCAGCTGGCAGTGTACGAATGTTTGGGAGGAGGGCTAGTCTTGAAAGTCTAGAGGTATAGACAAGCAATATCCTGCCAGGTGCCGACGAGGCGGCCGCATATCGTGCTCGGAGTAACCACAATGCAAGATGCGCAGGACCCCGACAAAAGGTCCCAGCGGCATCCCTCGTTCTCTTCTCCCTACCGATACTGTCGACACTCGGGATACCCACATGAAAGGTGTTCTGTTCGGTACATATTTGGACAAGTGGGTGAGTAGTCCTGAAGGCCTAGTCCAGCTGTCCAACGAAGTCAAGTTTGGTATCAGCAATGGCGAAATCATGTCCATTCTGCAGAAGACCCCTTGTGGGATAACGGCCACTAACGTTCCGATATCATCAGCACGAGCATGGCCTTTGAGCTGCTCCTAGTGATCACCCTCGAGGTGTGCGCTGTGTAGCTTGTAGACAACGACATGGTCGGTCAGCCCTTGGATCGAAAACTAACCGTCTTCGTACATGCTCCTCCCCCTCCTGCGCACACCTTACTTGTGGAAGTGTCCCCACTGGTACGTGGTCGAGAGATACACATGTAGATCTGCGAGGACCGCGCTTGTGCGTTGGGGCGCTGTTTGCAGGTACACCCCAGTGTCGGGATCGCGATTTTGTCCTCAATGCGTGGCGTGGAGCGTCCTGGCTCCTGGTGGAATGGTGTTCAGTCATTGGAGAGCTGTGTCACGGCACATCCCCGTCGTATAATGAGCACGATACAGTTGCGGCCCCGCACTGGCAGGTCACCACTGGGTTACATAGTAAGCTTAGGGCTAGGTCTCTCCAAACAGTCATGTGGCTCGATGCAGCAGTGGCATGCCATGTACAGAGGGCTTAGTGTTGAGGATATGAGAGTGAGTAGTGAATGAGAATGGGAATGAGGGCAGTACCAAGAGCAAGCCCTAGTGTTTTGAACGCAACTCTTGTTGCCTAGTGGCGACAATGGGCGAGTAACGACCGAGTGCGTGCAGCTCTGTCAAAGACATGGAACAGCAACCTCAAGCCATTGGAATCAGAACTCCAGCTCTCCTCAGCCGTTCCCGTCTCCAGTGGCAAATCACAAGCACCAGCATTGTGAGAGCCCGCTTCCACACATTGTTCTGATCTGTGCATGCAAAAAAACGAGTCAACAACCGAAATCAACCCCACTCTCCCTGTCCCATAGTGTGAGGTCTAGTTGACCACACCCTCCTTGGCCTCCCAGCTGACGCCGCAGCCGCACGCGCCGCCGTCCTTGGCCTGCGGGTTGTCCTGCAGGCGGAACGAGGAGCCGATGAGCTCGGTCGCGTAGTGCAGTGTCGCGCCTGGATGTTTGGGTGGCGAACGAAGAGTGACAGGGTGGAGTGCGCGATTTGTGCGGTGACGATGTGAGAGTGGTTTCCGCGGTGTTTGTGTCAAATTTCGCACAACGAAGGATACGGCCGATATTGCAGACGAGCGGGAGGATACGTTGGCGGATCAGACAACAGGTTGAAGGTGAAGTTATGTTGACAGTGACACGCACAATGTCAGCCAGAGTCCAACGACGCCGACACCCTTCTCGACTTACCCTTCAGCATGCCCAGGGACATGAGGTCGACAATGACGGGGATGGCAGCTACGCCCTCCGGGGTGAATGTGCTAAAAAGCGTTAGCAAGCTCGCACGATGGAAAAGCGCATGAACTGGTGTGTAGCGTCAAGACAAGGTGCAAAGCCACATCGCCACCTCCCCACTCTCGACTCACTAGTCATCGACGCCCCGCTCCTCCGTCAGTTCCATAATGTACTGGTACCCGTGGCATCCACCCGAGTCCACGCCGACACGGAGCGCCAGCGCGCTATCTGGGGGCTCCTTGGACGCCAGGATCGCGAGCTGCCGAATCGCCTCGGGCGTAATAACCAACGAGGCTTCCGATTCGGGCACGAGCTTGACGTCGTCGTCGAAAAAGCCCTCGTCCTTGATCTTCTTCAGAGACGGCGGCTGGACCTTGATGCGCGCGGTGGACGGGATGGGCGGGAGGTTCGGCGCCGCGGACGACATGGACGGCGCCGACGAGGCGTACCGGTTCACAGCGGTCCGGTTCCCGCTCAGCTGCCATACTGGGAGCTGGTGCCGCGTCGCAAGCGGGACGGCGCGTTGCCGCAGAGCGGTGCCTGTCAGTGGGCGAAGAAGTGGTGCTAGCCTTGTTGCCATTGTGAGTGTATGTGTGGAGATAGTGAGCAAGAGGAAAGAGTTGGTAAGCAAGAGTCCAGAGGACCGCGACGACGCAGGTGGAGGTGGGAACGAGCAGGTACCAGTATACCAGTATGCCTGGGTGTAGGGAGCCTTTTCGGTGATGTCGGAGTCAACGGAGCCAGGAAGGGCATGAATATGAGAATGACGTGTAATTACTCTCCCCTTTTTCTTATCACTCTCTAAATGGTCAGCGACATGATGACGGCACAGATAGAGGCGGGCATTTCTCCCTCCCCGTTGCTATGGCCTTTGGCTCGTAGGCCGTAGGGGGTATCCTGTCGTGGTCTTGTTGCTTGGTTGCATACAGTATCTTTTGGCTGTTGGGGCTGGGGCTGGGTGGGAGCTTGGGAGTAAGACCACCAACCAATATGGTTAACCATCCTCCTAACCCCCTCCTCCTCATACTGTTACTGATACACCTCAACAACCAGTGAGCAGTGAGACAGAAACTTGACACGTCGGCGGGCAGCGGCATCATCACCCGTCAAGATATTTCCATCAGATCAAGTGCCCTGTGGCCAAAAAGCATATCAGTGCATCAGTGTATCAGTGCATCAGTGCATCAGTGCATCAGTGCCCTTATGAACAAGCGCGTGTTTTTGTTGGGCTGGCTTGTGGATGACTGGAGGATGACGCGCGTGATGTCAGCCCAAAAAAAGGCTCAAACTAGCTCCGGATCCGCACAATCCGCTCCGCTGGGGCCGCAGGCAAGCAACAGCCATATTCTTATTGTCTCCGTGCCGTGCGGCATGGGGATCAATCCCACATGTCTAACAATTCCATGGCATCCATCGTTTTAATTGTGGGCCCTGGTTGTACCTTGCATGTTCGTGAGCTTGTTGCCGCCATTGATGTCAACGACTGAGAGCATGGCGAGCGGGCGGAATGATGTGCCACCAGAGGCGCAATATTCAGCAATATGTATCAAAACATGCCGGCGTGACGCAACAGGATACGATGTCGCACACAGCGCAGAGCACGTAGCACTTGGGGAGCTGGCCGGTATTGACAGTGATGCGTCACATACAGTGTCCTGCACTCTGTATGATCTGTGTGGGATGCATTGGATTCTCATTCTCAAGTAAGTGCATGCATGCATGCACGCACGCACGCATGATGTGGAATGGGTAGTGCTGTTCGCATATCATTCCGCAATTGTCTCCACGTACTCTGGCACCCACTCCACTCCACTCCGCTCCGCCCCGCTCCCCCTCTCCGCTCCTCTTTCTGTTTCCACTCACTGCTGCTCGCTGCTCGTTGCTCGTTTGCTGGAATCTCAACGGCTCAAAAAGCATTGGCAGCAGCATTGTTGTTATTCAATGCGACGGTAACTCTCCTCCTTGCTGTTCTCCGATTTGTTCATTTTTTGCCGTCTGGACGCCTCTCCCCTCCTCTCCTCTCTCCTCTTCTCTCCGCCCTTAACGTTTCTCTCCACTATCTCCTCACTTTTGTTTTTGCTCCTTTTAGTTTTTTCCACTTGTTACATCTACATAACAACATTTCTTTTGCATTTTCCTTTTTATCTTCCTTTGTGTCTACTTTTTAACATTACATCGTTCTCCACTCCATCTCATCGTTATTTCTCATCGACGCCCCCCCAACTACTCTCCACTTCCATCACAATCATCACATCCCGCAACCATGGCCGAACAATCATCCCTCGCCCGTGCGCACCCGGACCATCCGACCTTGTCGCAGTTGGATACTTCACCAGGAGGTACGTGCTCGTCCTCTCTCTACCAGCTCTACCCCTCCTCCCTCCAGGTCATCCAATCTCCCCCCTCAATCCATCCAATCCATCCTCCCATCCCAACCCTGCCATGTCAAGCATCAACATCCCTTATTACAGGTAGTGTGTGTGCCAGCATTGCTCTTCTACGTGCTCTACCCTCAATGTCTCTCCTCCATCTCTCATCCCCCCCTCCCCCTCCTTTCCTCGGCTCTCGTTCAGTCAGCCAGCGACAGGGGACAGGTCAGCTCAGGGTAACAAAATTGGGTACAACGGCCCTTGTGCCAAGATTGAAGGCGGTGACGCGGACACCTCTCAAGAGAGAACCAAGGGGGGAGAAGCTGGAGGGGTCATCCAGCAGGACTGGACAACAGTGCGCCTGCAGCAGCCTACGGCTCGGGCTGCCATGCTTGTCTGCACCCCCATTCCCCGTCTCTCCGCCCGCCCGCCTCCTCCGCCGGGCTCTATGCGAATGGCAAGACAGGCGACTGGGGGAAAATTAAGAATATTTCGCGTCGGCCCACGCGCGCCACCATGCCGTGCACCCAGCGGCTCCGCTGATGTTGGTCGGTCGCTAGTGCTGGTATATGGCTGTCGTCGCCGATGCCCGGGGGAGGCGGTAACCCTGTCCTCGACCCTCGCTGTTTACGGCGCATGATTACTACGCCTCCTGCCATGCGATCGCTTCCCTGTGCGCGCGACACGAGCTGCCTGTCCTACCCTTTGCATTTGCATTGCTGTATTGTCGCATTGCACACGCATCGCATCACATCCATTCGATCCATTCCTTTCATTGTCTCCTTTTCGTTCTTTTATCGTCGCTGACTGTTCGAAAGGTGAATTATCGCCGGAAACCTCTGCAACGTGAGTCCCGCTTCTAGGAGTTATATCCACCTGCACGGTCTTGGAAACAAGCAGTCGTGTGCAAGGACGTTGGATGTTTCATTATTGTGCGCTTCTTGCGGAAAAGTGGATGAGAGGGTAATCAGATTACACCAAAAGCGTCCATTGCATTGTTGCTTCTGGCGACCCGGGTGGCCCATTGTGGTCGTACGCGCACTCGTTTTGTGCTCGACGGCGTCCCTCTCGACTCCTTGAGACAGACGCTCCGCACATGTCACACAGACCACCGCGGTCATCCTGTTTCGTGCTCCTCCTTCACCGCCAAGAGACGCACACGGACAGACGCACGGACACAACGACAGGTTGACTGTACTGACTCATCTCCTCTTTCTTCACATTCTCCACCGTTTGTCAAACTCTCAACTCTCTTTCTTTCTCATCCCACCTTCAACATGGACTCTCTCCGCCTCCGCTTCTCATCATCATCGCGGCCCTGCAGCTCCCCGCCCCCGGTCGTGACCACTCCCATCTCCATCTCCCCCAGCGAATCGCCCATCGTCGAGCCCACGCAGACAATGAAGCGTCCCGGTGCTCTCCTCGACAGCCCGAACGCTCGCAGCAAGTCGGTCACCGTCGCTGATGGGCAGGACACTTTTGGGGCAAGTATCGCCAAGGAGGCGGTGTTTGCCTAAGGGTCCCATACTTACGCTACAGGTTCTCAATCGCCATCCGGCCGTCAAGCCGGCACCGAACACTCTGTCCCCGACCCCGGCGTCCTCGACCCCCGAGTCGGCCGTTGGAAGCTTCCGCGTGGGCGTGAGCGAAGACCGTAATAAGCGCTGTAGGCGCACGATGGAGGACGCGCACAGCTTCATCTACGACTATGCTGGTGTCCGCGGGCAAGGATACTTTGCCGTGTTTGAGTGGGTTGAAAACATAAAAGCAACAAAGCAGGGAATCTTCTTGGGACTGATCTTCTTCTAGTGGTCACGCGGGCAAGCACGCCGCCGAGTGGTGCGGACAAAACTTTCACGAGTACCTCCTCGACGGCCTGATCGATTTCCCCAACGAGCCTATCCCGGACATTCTCAACAAGGTCTTCCACAGCGTCGATCGTCGTCTCTCACACCTCGCCTACCGCCACCGGCAGTACTCTGGCTGCACTGCTGTTACTGCCTTTCTCCGCATCGAGCAGAACGTCGACAAGCCCCCCTTTGGGTTCTCCAACCCAGCGATCCAGTCGCGCGGTTTGCTGGAGGGCAAGGGGGAAGACGAACTCGAGGCGCAGACCAGCGGGCAGGACATGTCCCGGCGGTCATCGATGGGTGCAGGGTCGTCGGGCGGCATTGGGGGCGCGGCCACCCCGGAGCACAGTCTCCGTCGCAAGCTCTCTGGCCGTCGTATTCGCGACTTTGTTCGTGGGTTGACAGGCGGCACGCCCAAGGACGAGTCGGCCATCGAGGACGACCAGCTGTCACCTGACGGTCGCATCGAAGCCATTGAGCCCAAGAGCACACACGGCATTCGTCGTGTGCTGTACACTGCCAACGTTGGCGATGCCCGGGCGGTGCTCTGTCGTGCAGGTAAGGCCGTCCGTCTCACATACGACCACAAGGGCAGCGACAGCCAGGAGGCAAAACGTATCACAGATGCTGGAGGGTTCGTGATGAACAACCGTGTCAATGGTGAGTGGGAAACGGTACCTGTGCACAGGCATTTGCTCTGTGCTATTTGCAGCCTTAACTAATCCTTGTAGGTGTGCTGGCCGTTACTCGCTCGCTGGGCGACGCGTCAATGAAGGAGTTTGTCGTCGGCTCGCCGTACACGACCGAGACAGAACTGGACGACGACGACGAGTTTCTGATCGTTGCGTGCGATGGCGTAAGTTGTTCCCCCTCTTTGAATATTACTTGGTTTTCTGACGACAACAGCTCTGGGACGTGTGCGACGACCAGGACGCAGTCGAGCTCGTGCGCACCATCCAAGATCCGCAGGAGGCATCCAAGCGTCTCCTCGACCACGCGCTGAGCAACTACTCGACCGACAACCTCAGCATTATGGTCATCCGCTTTGGCGCAAAGTAGACGTGATCTGATGACGATTCTACCTGAAGAAGAACAACGATGACAACGCGACGAAAGATGGGGAGAAAAGGAAGCAGCAGAGTCAACTTCCTTTGGGTTGTTTTACACAGCTTGTAGGTTATGTAGCGTGTACACTATGGATTGGTAACCGGTCACCGACAGGGAGAGCGTCGTGGTGGCACCGGTGGTTGCGGCCGGGGCGATCACACGTGAACTGATGCGTGTTCCTGGAGACGAGACGTGGCCAGGCGCTCGCTCCACATGCCTGGAGAGCGATGCCGAGGGTGCTGTCTAATCGTGTCTGACCTACGAGTGAATTTCCACACGACCGACAACCGCTGGTTGTGCAGAACAGAGAGCTCCCATCAACCGAGCTATACTGACACCTGGTAACGCCTGAGTCCTGTCAGTGGGTGGTAGCCACGACAGGAAAGCACTGGCTGTCAGTAACGATAAAGTACGCGCAGAGGAGTAGGGCAGCACACGGCTATGGCGTGGCTGCTAGTCCTCTCGACAGCTAACCTAAGCCGAGCCAGGCCACCACACCCGTCTACGAGCGACACAGCCGCCCGATTGCCTTGGCGACGATATATATACATATCCGCACGCACTGTACACCGTACCCCGCACCTGCCACTCTAGTGTTCAGTAGCCCCTTCCCCAACCCCACGCCCAACTCCCCCCCCCCCGGCCCCGAGGCGGGGGCGAGGGGCAGCGGCGAGCCCACCGTACAAGACGCCCGTCAGCCTCACAGTTACGAGAAACCTACGCTCATGTTCATTTAGTACTGAGACCTTGTTACAGCCATGCTACTGTTCATATTCTTTATACTGTACCGCGTCTAAATGCTTCTGTCCACCTTATCGTGGCCACTTGTGCTCCCACCCACCCCAGCCCCACCGCCAACCACCCACCGCCCATTGCGGCTGCTCGTCCCGTCCCCAGAGCTTCCCATCCTCCCCTCCGCCGCTATACATTGTCCACTTTGGCCATGACGTGCGCGTCCACAAAGTCGAGGCATGGCTCGACGTTCTCGGCCCATCCCTTGTCCTGGGGTGTCTGCTGTTAGCATTGCAGAGACGAAGAGGAGATGAGGTGCAGAGATGGAGAGGTGAACAGGTGCACAGATGAACAGGTGCACAAATGAACAGGTGCACAGATGCAGAGCCACACTCCCGACTCCTCACCAGCCTAGTCCAGCCCTCTGGCACCGCAGCCCTGACGACCCGTTCAAACTCACCTCGAACGCAAAGTCATAAACATGCCCCGCCCCAGGCTCATAGTGCACTTCGTGGGTCACGCCCATCTCGGCCAGCCGCTCCGCCATCCGCGTGGTCTGCACCGTCGGCACGATACTGTCCTGATCCCCATGCATGAAGAACGTCGGCGGGAACGAGTGCTTGGTGTCAAGCAGCTGCGTGGGCGAGTTGGCGGCCACGTGCGCGCGGAACGCCTCGGGGCTCGCAAACCGCTCGCGGCGGTAGATGACGTCCACGAGGTTCTGGTGCCGCGCGACATAAGTGTACATGTCGACGCGGAGGAGGTTGTCTCTTGTCGGTTCCCAGTCCGGCATCCCGAGCGCCGCGCGCGCCTCGGCCAGCTCCACGTGCGGGGGCATCTCCTCGGCCCATGGGTTCTGCGTGCACGCGCGCCGCGGGTCCCTGTCGCGCATGGCCGCAGTGACCTCGGCCTCGGACGTGAGGTACGCTTCCTCGTACGCCGGGCGCCCCTTCTCGTCCGCGAGGTAGTGCGCCGTGTCGAGCAGGCCGTACACGGACACGAATGCGTCCGGCTGTTCTGTATGCGCGACCATGGCCGCCAGCGTCGCACCTGAGCTCGCGCCCCCTACGACCCACCGCTCCCCGACGCCGTGCAGTCCTGGCAGATTCGCGCGGCACCACGCCGCGGCGTCCACGCAGTCCGCCACCATGTCACTGAACGCCGCGTGCGGCTGCAACCTGTAGCCGACCGATACGACCGCGTAACCCCGCTCCGCGAACGCGCGCGACACCCACGCCGTCGGCGCCGACCATTTCCCGCACGTGTACCCGCCTGCGGTCAGTGCGTCCTTGCGCACGAGTAGGAGTAAGTGTTGCTTGGGGATCTGATCGTGGGACACTGCGCCCTCACACCCGATGAACCCGCCTCACGACACTCACCGCCGTGCACCCAGAGCAGCCACGGCGGGCGCGCGCGAAAGCTGCGTGCATCCGCTGCCGGGGGCCAGAAGCGCAGCGGGAGCGGCACGCCGTGCGCGGTCTTGAAGATGTGGTCCGTGAAGCCTGGCCGGCAGCGGGGGAGCGGGCGGGGCATGCCGGGAGAGAGTGGTGAGTGTGGAGGGTTGTTACAGGTGGGCAGTGGGCAGTGAAGTAGAGAAGTCTCGAGTCTGGACGTCGCGTCGCGTCGCCGGGAGCTCGCTGCGCGCCGTTCGTCCTTCTGGTGTGGGTACAAGTATAGAGTTAATTTCCAGACCGACAACGTGAGTCAGAGATTAGTAACAATCAAACACGCAAGAAGCTGACATGGATGCCTGCATCCTAGCCAACCGTTGGCAGCAGACTTCGATCTCGGCTACCTCTCGGGCCGCGAGTGACCGAACGAGGCCCATGTCCCGAGCTCACATGCACTGTCCTATCCAAACATGCCAGATTCAAAGATGGCTGTATCCCCTACACTACCACTCTCCGACCGATGGGGGGCACGACGGAGCCTCTTTCTCCATTGTAATTGGCTGCGTGAGGGCTCAGTGACGCCACAGCTCTCAAAATCAAGTCCTCACCACTATTCTAGTTGTCCTCGCCATCGCTCATACCGCGCTCGCTACTTGACAATGACCTTCATAATCTCTAGAGTACATTCTCAGGGTTGCTCTCTACCCCCACACTCTCTTCGGCACCATCATATCCATCCCTCTCCCCATCGCTCTCGATTTCTCGGACGCAGAGACAAGTTTCTCCTCCATAGGACCTGTCTTCATGCATAGGTCTTGACGCGTATGGTGGGAAGACGCTCTCGATGGCAGCGACTAAACCCGCCGCTCAGCGACTTACAATGAAGAAAAAGGCTCCGTGGTGCCCCCCATCGGTTGGAGAGTGGTAGTGTAGGGGATACAGCCCTTTAATGCGCGTACAGCCTTAGGATTAGGATTACAAGGTCGATGACCAGAGGCCCGACACCACCGTGTTAGTAGACAGTTTCACCAGTCACGCTGTCATGTGTCATAATCCACATGTCGATAGATTGACCAATGTTTCACTGACCATCAGAAGTTTGCATTCTTGGCATCAGCGTGATCAGTTCTCAAGAACACTGTGACAGTGACAGTGAGTATTTGTGCAATCAGAAGCAACCGAAGAGGCAGAGGAGGCACAGAACCTCATCAAGAAGGTTTAGCCAACAGACTAGTTCTTGAAGCTTTGCATACCCGTTAAGCAATTGAGGGAAAGCCCAGAACAAACAAAGCCTTGATTGAGGCATCCGAACTTATCTTCGTACTTAAATTCCTTTTCAGTGTATCTAACCGTACCAGGGAACCTCGACGCCGGCTACAGTCAGGCATGTCCGCTCAGTTCTCACTCACCAATCATCTCAACCACGACCTCGCCGTCGCCCCAGGCCCGCTTGTAGGTCTCCGATTTCCCAACCTTGGAGATCCGGGCCTGGGAATAGTCCTTTGACGTGATTCCCTTTCCCTGTTCAAAGGTCCTCTGTACACCTTCCCGCTGTAGTACGGGGCTCTCCAGCAGGGTGTTTGGCTACAGTTAGCCCCAACGAAGATGACTTTGTCTCACCTTGTCGTCGTCATTCGGGACTGCAAAGTAAAAGACACCACAGCGGGTATGGCCCCGCTGGTCGCGGGGAGGCGCAGCCACGCGGTGATTGGCGGCCTTGAAGTATCCCCCAGTGTAAAACTCCATGATGGCCCCGCAGTTGACGACAATGCCTCCGGGTGTATGGCGGACGTATCGCCACACGCCAGCTTCATCGCGGACTTGCAGGGAGGCCATGGGTTGGGAGAAGACGAATGTGAGGGCTGTGGTAAGTCAGTTCAATCAGAGGCGGTTCGCAAGCCTGTGGTAGACATTCCGGATCGAGGACTCGATTGCATTTCGCATTCGACACTGGACTTGACGGAATCATCCCCGGTGTCTGCTGCCCGCGGCACGTATCGACTTTACTACGTGGTGCACGTATATCGCACAAAATACTCACACCCAAAGTCCTGATGTCCTTTAAGCCACACCCCGTTGACTTTCTCTTCATCCTCGGCCGTATGCTCGTCATAGAAGCACATGTCTATCGTCAGTGCTATTTAGAACTCCAACCTACATCGGAACCACGACTCATCGTGGGCATCAAACTTGTGCTTGTCCACAAACGTCTCGGTGGGCAGCTCGAGCGCAATCGCGAACAGGCGGAGTAGATTAAGCAGTACGAGGTTGTGGACCTTGCTCGAAAAGTCCTTCACTTCGTCGAGGTATGGTCGTATCGTGGTGGGGAACTCCTGGTCAAAGTCGCGCGACCAGTTGAATTGTTCGATCTTGTCCGTTACGCCGTTCTGGAATCTGCCATCAGTGACGTCCCACATGTTGCCGGGGGTGTGGGCTATCAAGCGGGTTGAGGCCGTTGGCCCGCCTCGGCCCAAGATACACTATGCTTCATTGACTAAGCCCTACAGCCATGGAGCACACCCATGTCGCAACTTACTCGTAATACCCCCTCAGCTTGAACCCCTTGTAGCAGCCGTCCTCCTGCATGCGCGCCCTCAGCTTTTTCTTTTCCTCAATGGGCGTTGTCTCCATAACAGTCTGCAGTCAGTCTCTAGTCTCTAAGGCATCAATGCTCTCACTCACATAGCCAATATCCACCTGGCGTGCGATTTCCGCCTGGCTAATCCCCATGTTGACAAGCGTGAAGAATCCGTCCTCGTGCATCGCCCGGCGCACCTGCTCAGCGAGTAGCTTTTGCGCTGCTGGACCGTCATCAAACGTCGCCATGTCGATTGTCGCAAGGTCCGCCCATGCCTGGGCATCAGCACCAGTCGCCACTGTCGATACTTACCAGATCCTCCTTGGTCGGTCCTACTGGAGTGAAGTGCAGAAGCTCTCCTTCAACTGTGTTCGTCATTGTTATGTTGCGTCAAGTTGTTGAGTCTGGGGAGAGACAATCACGCTTGTTATCGCGCCCATATATGCTCAGCCTCAACAGCCATATCTGCCCGCGGCCAGACCATCGAGCACGTCAAGGACAGATAGGCTCGTCTTCCTTGGCCGCTGGCCGCAGTTGATGTTGTCATGCCAGCAGCTTGGGAATTGGCCGAGTTTGGCCGCAGGCAAAGCGGCCAACTCCTCCTGGTTCTGGTCTTTCGTCGGTAAAAAAAGCAGGCGAGAAGACCAAAAACAAAGGCCCTTGCCCGGATTTGAACCGAGGACCACTCCCAGCTTAAGATGCTTTCAGCAACCCTAAGAGAGTATGATAGCCACTACACCACAAGAGCCCGTTGAAAAGCGATTCTGGCGTCCATTGACGGTCAGAATGTCCGCTTTGCGGATCAGATCGGCTCTCTGTTTGGTTTAATTACTGCTCAATCCAAGCGACGACCATTTCAAACTAGCAAGTGGAAGAGACTCCAGTGTAAAGGTGGGCTAGCGCAAAGACGTTTTGTGCCCCATTTGTCAACCACTGTCGATAAACAGTCAAGAGCATCGGTGCGATGATTGCTGTCTCGTCGCGTGAAGCCGTCAGGCGACGAAAAAATAGGCGCGGCAACAGTGGTGGGCTGCCCAACCGAGGTGGCATTGCAGTTGAGGGACCATATGTCCGCTGTTCCACTCGGCATCGGTGGTTTCCTTACCCTCAAGCATCAAGGATGGCCACCACTAGGCGTACGCTAGACCTCACACTCTCAGCAGCCACCAGACAACGCACGGAAAGAGGAGAGATCACGTGACATGATACCACCCGATTAAGCCTCAAGACAAAATTGCAATCCGGCGAGATGGCCGAGCGGTCTAAGGCGCTGTGTTAAGGTATAACAACCTCCGCAGTCTTCGGACGTGGGTTCGAATCCCACTCTCGTCAGTAGGAGGATTGAGTTCCTTCAGCCGTTTCCTTTTTGGTGGTCTGAGCGACCAAGACCTTCTGGACCTTCGGTCGAGGTACGGAACGCACTGATCACACTGAAAGAGGGTCGGTAAAAGGGTGTCCTGTGGCCATACGAATCTGGGACCACCCAGCTAGCCCGCGTCAACTCTGAGCGCGGCTGTTGTGGGGACGCGGAAAAGAAGCGTCAGCGGAAAGTAATCGAGGTAATCGGAGTCGCCATGGTCTGAACAGTACAGCGGGAGTAGTTAAGGAGGTGCTCGGAAGGGTAGAGAGTGTGTGTGTATGTGTCAGACTCCCCGTGCTCCAGCTACCCTTGTCCGCTGTTGTGAGTCCATGAAACGGACCTTCCTAAACGGCACCGGGCACTTTGGGCTGTGCGGATTATATCGTGCACTGCCGACAGCAGCTCATCGCACTCACCGGAATGCATACAGTGGGGGAGTGGGGACACGTAACATCTACAAACAGGGAACAGTGAGTGGTTGCTCATGGGATCATGGGACTGTTGTTTCTCTTTCGTCGATTGGCTTCGTCGATTGGCGTTGTGTTTTTATGCCGACGGGAGTGCAGCTGTGAGGGAGCCGGGTAAGGGACCTACTCGGGAACGGTGATTACAACCTTGCCCTTCGTCTTTCCAGAGTCCACCTTATCAAAAGCCTCAGCGAACTGAGCAAAGGGCACGACACTGTCAATGAGGGGCTTCCAGCCCTTGCGGTCGATGAGGGTGCCAATGCGCGCCAGATCCGAACCGCGAGGCTGGACAAGGTACCACTTGCTCGCTGCGAGCTGCTTGTCGATGCCACTGGGCTTGGCCGCCGTAGGATCCGCCACCATGGAGAGGAAAGTTCCGCCGCTCTTGATGGCCGACCAGTACTTGTCGAGGTCAGCGCCGACACAGTCGAGAATGAGGTCCACGGCACGGTTGCTGTCCTCGGCGACCCACTTGTCGACGCTCGTGGAATTGTAGTCGACAATCTCAGTTGCGCCAAACGCCTTGGCGTCGGCCGCCTTTGCACCACTGCAGACAGCAATGACGGCACCGGCACCAGCGGCGCTGGCAAACTTGAGCGCCCAGCTGCCTACCGCACCAGCCCCGCCGGTGACAAGGACGCGCTTCTTTGCGTTGCTGACGAGAGCCGCAGGGTCGGGGCTGTAACTGAGCGCGCCGGCGTCGAGCGTTCCATGCTCAAAGAGACCCTGCCAGGCCGTGAGAGCAGACAGGGGCGTAGCGGCCGCTTCGGTCCAGCTGAGGCTCGCAGGCTTGCGGGCGAGGTTCTCCTCCGGAACAACAATGTATTCGGCCATCGAACCCGGGAGCCAGGCGTCGGTACGGTAAAACACCTCGTTACCGACGTGGAACGCTCCCTCGGCCGGAGTGGTGATGACCACGCCGGCACCCTCAGTCCCGGGGACGCGAAGAGCGCTGGCGGGGAACAGGTCGGGGTACAGCGCTGGCCAGCTGCGCTCCCGAGGACAGGGGGAAGTGGCCGTCACCTTGATGAGATAGTCGGTACCCTTGGCGACGGGTGTCGGAATCATCGATTCTTCGAGGCGCGTCGAGTCGACTTCGGGCTGGATGACAGCCTTGATCTTCTCGGGAAGGAGCATTGTGACGTCTGTGTATGTGGAGATGCAGAAGAAGGGTGGGAGGTTGAGATAGTGGGTAAAAGACACGCGGATGCTTTAAATGGTGGGAACCAGGTATTGTCAGCTACTCCAGCATGCTCAAGCAATCGTCGTCTACGGCTTTTTACTAGTTAGACTGTTTCGGTTCCAGTCTGTGACGTTGCGCATGGTATGACCTCATCGATTCGGGGGTTGACATTCCTCAATAGTAACATTCGGCACATTTTCAAACCACACACTGCATGGATTCCACATCCATACGCATTGCAGGCTGTGAGCTGCGGGGTGAAAAATGAATTTGACTGTTGAAAAATGGGCGGTCCCTCGTCCCTATTGCAGTCTTCAACCTCGGCCATTCGAACCGCTCGCTGCGAACACCAACACATGGCGGCAAGTGTGCACCAGCACATCTGCTGACCAAGGTGTCTCATCCGTTTTACTCACTCTGATCTGCAAAGCCGAGGGCACACCGGGGGCCGAGGTCCACGGCGACTGAACTTAGACAAAATGGCTGGCCGAGGCCCACAGGGCGACGCCACATTATGGAAGCTCACTCCTTGGGCTCTGCAATCATGCCGGTGGCTCGGCGATTGCTTTAGCGGTCCCTGATACCGTGCTCGTCCTCATGGCCACACACAACAACTGTCATCTTCAAGGAAAAATGATGTTTGCCACATCGGTGAGTCAACCACAAGACGGTGAATGATTGTGCCAGGCCACAACAGTCTACCCTGACAAGCCCAGCTGGCCAGAACCTCTTGCCAACGTTCAAACGTTCTTGTCCGGTTCAATGTGCTTGAAGTCGGGCTCCGAGCAGCTTCGATGCGGGTTCCATTCTCGCTGCCCTCACGATCACCTCACTGATTCTCGAGCAGATAAGACAGTGACAAAGTGGAGGTAACCGCCACAGCCTCAGTCCAGCTCGTGTGCGCCCCCTTTCACCACACTGGGGATCTACGGACCCGTTAAAGGGGGCTTGGTAATTGGTAACCTGCCGCCTACTCGGAGAAGCGTGGTACACTTGCAGGAACGTAGAAAGCGATTTGGACTGACGTCGACTGACCCGACTCCGGCCGACTGGCATCAACTGGTGCGACTGGGATTGGCGGCCACGTGGCTCAAGTTATCCCAAACATCGTCTTCGCTAGTATATCGGTTAGTATAATCGCCTCTCAAGAGAGAGAGCCTTCCAACAAGGAAGATCGCGATAGAGCAGGGTTCGACTCCCTGGCGGAGAATAGAAAGTGCCAAGCATGATTCTTCCTTTTTGGATGGGAAAGGTAGATGCTGCGGTTGCAGTAGTGAGCTGGAAGTAGTGAATGGCCACGAACTGTGTAAGTGGCACTTTGGAGTGGCCCGGCCCTCCTGTTTTTCTTGCGGAGCTGGAAGTCGACGGCACGGGGTCAAAGATGGTCTTCTTTGCATGGGGTGTTGAAAACAATGGGCGGGTAAACGCTAACTCGTTCATATTTGTTTGCCTTCTTTTTAGAAACGGCGTTGGTCACTGCTGTGGTTGCCCACAGACTGCTTATCAGCGATGCCCTCGGCAGAACAGGTTGGGGGGGCTGCCTTCGTCTGGGGGACTCGCCCTCTTCTTGGCCCACTAGGCATCGAGGATAATTGCGATGGCATTGGAGTAGTTTCCCATCAGTATTGTGAGGCGATGGCGTTGTCATTGTAGGGAGTGTGCTCTTGTGGCGGAGGGAGAATTGGTGACAGTGTCAACGACTACCTCAGTTGTTGCCACATGCGTCTCAAAAGCTACATGGCCGCCTAAACCCCCGACTTTCTGCCCTCCTTACTCCGAGATATAACCCATAAGAGTAAGGGTTGACCAGCGAGGCAAGACTCATCAAGCGGTTTCCCGACAACGGAAATTCGTAATGTGGAGCTCTTGTGGTGTAGTGGCTATCATACTCTCTTAGGGTGACCGAGTGTCTCTTAAGCTGGGAGTGGTCCTCGGTTCAAATCCGGGCAAGGGCCGCCTTTTTGAATGCTGGGCTGTTGCCATCCACTGCGCAAGGATATCAACCTTGGAGCACGGAAAGACCAGACATAAGGCTCGCGAGCCCGAGCCTAGGCTCGTGAGCCACATGGTGGCGGTGGATGTTTGGGGCAGTAATGTGGCGTTTCGAATGTTCGCAGACAATAACCCGTCTGCAGAGTTCTGATTATGTCCCCATCTCTCCCAGAAATTGTGCCCTCTGCCTCCGTCTACCTCACTGCCGGAATGAAAGAGTCATGGGGTGTGCCAAGAACAAGAAAGATATTTTCGGAATGTTGAGACGGGACAGCCAAGGGTCATGGCAGTTGGGGCGCATGATATATTTCTTAGTGTGGGAAATTAACTATACACTCCACAACGGTAGTCTACACAACCCAACACAAGTGTATAGAGGCTATGCGGCCTTGCGCTCCATGGGATCCCTACCAATTCAATGTGCCATTGCCCGGGGCCGCGAAACAGAGCGACGTTGCTTCAGCTTCTCGGGAGACATGGCAGTGCAGTAAATGACCTCACCGGAGACATAGCTCAGCTGGGAGAGCGAGCGACTGAAGCTGGAAACTTCAAATATCGCTAGGTCGGGTGTTCAATCCACCCTGGCTCCATTTTTGGACTTGAGAGCATAAGACGGCGGTCGGAAGGATGGGATTATCCCCGAAGGGAGTAGGGGAGGTCATATGCGACAACAGTAACACCCAGAGGTTAACGATAATCGAGGCGTGGGATGTGGCGATCTGCCACTGTCACGAAATTCCAATGAAGAACAAATGGATCCGTGGAGTGGCACTCTAAATCCGACACAATAGCTTTACAGGAAACGCACCCTCATGGGAAGTCCAGTGCCCTCATTCTGTAACAGCATTTGGATAGGGAGGTGTGGTACTGCAGTTGGACGAACTCCCGGTACCTTCCTGTTACAAGTATTTACACTACAAGTGGACGCTTAGGACCTTCGGGCGTACCTGTTCTTGCCGTCCACATGTATGTCTTTCGGGCAGGACAGAGGATAAGCATAAGCAAATGTTTGCAACACTGCAAGTCCGCCCCGCGTCCCCGAGCTTCGCCATGTCCGTCGTCATGTAACCCAGCAAAACGGTACGGGGCACGGTTGCCAGGCACATGTGCTCCGTCTCCTGTGTTTTGGTTTCCGTGTTCCGTTATGGTTGCCGTCGCAGACAGAGCTTAGACGTGCTGCGGACCGGTCAGGTCCCACCGTAGGTCGCTGCCGGACAGTCTGCGGATGATTCCAGAAGATCGGCGCTGCTGCGGATAAGATGAAAGCGTGTGCTAAGCTTTGCGCCGCCGAAGCGGTCTCATTGACAGAACAAGGTTTGTTTGTGAATGGCACTGGATGGTTCACCTTCGAAGTCCTTACGGCGGCGGCTGTCATTCCGTACATCGCCGAAGTCATTCAGTGAACCTAATTGATTACTGTAATTGCTCCGCAAACTTGTCGCATCTGCGGCCGACTTGTGCTGCTGCCAATCGTTTACCCTCTGAAGTGCTCCGTCTGCAAAATGAGAAATAAAAGCCCGCAGTGCATTACTATTAACGCCGGAGAGGAGAATAACTAGAAAGAGACAAGCAAAACTTAGAAAAACAGTCCGTCGGTTACTCTAACCAGGTCATCCTGTAAGCATAGGAAATGTCGGGGTAAGAGATTCCGCGATGGTCGTCGAAGGCAGTTTGACCGCTTAGTCGAGGTCGTTGATCGAGCGGCCACTCCACCAGTGGCGGTTGCTCCAGTAGTCGGGCTTCTCGGTCCTCCACCACTCCTCGGAGGGGTCGTTGCAGACGTTGCAGACGGGGGGCTTGTTGGGGCGCTGGGGAACGCTGCAGCCGGGGCGGCGGCGGTGGCGGTGAACGTTGATGCCACAGACGCGGCCGTCCCTCCACTTCCAGAACTGGATGCCCTTGTACGAGCCACAGTACTTGCCACCGTAGCCGTTGTCCCAGCCGAGGTGGGGGATGTTGGGGTAGTGGACGTAACCGTGGTTGGTGCCGCACTGGTGGCCGTGCGAGCCACCGACCCAGACGTGGCCGCCTCCAGGGTAGCCGTTAAGGCAGCCGGTGTAGATCTTGCAGCCGAGAAGGGCCCTGAACCAGTCGAAGAAGGCTTCGATGATCTTGATCTTGCAGGCAATCAGAGCAAAGAGAAGGCCGGTGCGCTCCTCGAGTTCACGCTTAGTCTTGGAGGACTCGTCGGTGCAGCCAGTGCAGAGGCCGTTGGAGCCGACAGTGGCGGGGAAAGTGCCAAAGGGACCAAAGGCAAGCTGGTCACCCTGGATGGCCGAGACCGAGTAGACGTTGCCGTCGTTAAAGCGGAAGAGCGAGACGTCGGTCGAGTTCTCCTGGCCGACGTAGGTACCAGTGCCCTCGGGGAAGTCGACAGTCGACGAAGTGGCAAAGGCGTCAAACTTGACGACGGCGTTGGGGTCGTCCGAGTCGTCGCGGACCTCAACGGGGTGAGGGGCGGCAACGGCAAGGAGGGGGAGAAGAGAAAGCGCGACGGCAGTCTTCATTGTGAAGTGTAGAGAGTGTGGAGCTACAAAAGAAGGAAAGAGGTAATGAGACAGAAAACTGTTGCCGGATGGGGATTCAAGAGATCTAGGAGCTCGCTTTATATACATGAAATCGCACAGTTCATCTCATCTTCATGCACCACCGAACATGCCAACATGCCCCAACACTTGCTTCTACCCGTCTTTGACGAGAGAAGCCAACGATTCTCTAGGCGTTCAACACCCAAACACAGCCGTGGAGCATGGATCATTGGCGTATGGAGCGCCACACTCATCTGGTGCTAAGCCGACCAGACACACCTGTTTACCGAATATTACCAGTTTCAGTAGTGTCCGATGCATTGGTATGTTCCGAGGTGAAAAGGAACCTAAGAAAAGTCTATCTGCCTGGCAACCGGGAACGGCACGCTGTAAAGCACGCGCGCATGATGACGGCTGCGGGAGTGCCTGGAGGACGGCGGTCTCGGGAACGAAAGGTACGACTCCAACGATGGGACTGTGCCTTTTCGGAGACAGCTTATTTCCTTGTTTTGCTGTCATGGCTGGGTCGTTACAGAGTTGAACACGGGATAGGGTACGCACTAGACTTGATGAAAACCCTACTGTCCCAGCTGCTCTCTGTGGTGGAAACGCGTCGTGCACTCTCTGCGGATCTGTAAACATACCGTCTGACAGTCTGCGGATCCTGCGGATTTATGGCAAGGGTTCTGCATGTCAAGCTTGTCTCGGCATGGCACTAGCAAAAAAGTGGCGCCTCATCGTGAGACCTGGGTGAGAACCGTATTTTACAGTAGGCATGCCGTTCGAACAAACCATCTCAGAGCCTTGGGTACCGCGTTCCGTTACCCGAATCGTTCCCTTTAACGTTGACAAAATGATGCTGTAGATCATCACCTACATGCCCTGGACTGGTCGAAACACTCATTTGCCCGTCATGCCAAGGAGACAAGGTACCTCCTGTGCCGCGAAGACCATAAACACAGAAACCAAGCATAGCAAGCGGCAAGCATGCCGCTCCCGATCCACTCACGAGGACAAGCAATGTCTCTCAAGGTAGCAAAAGTTGTGAGCCCTGTACGGCCTATGGAGACGCGCGACCCTACTGTTACGTGTTCTTCTGGCGCTAGTGATCCGTGACCGAACCGTAGCCCATGCTCACCAGGTACGATCTACCAAAATAAACGGTATCCTGCTTTAACTCGGCGGTTCTTACTGGCATGTAGAGTTCTATGGTTGTCTTGGCACTCGTCACAAGCAAACTGAGGCAGCGTTCATGCTGGACTGGGGGAGGCGGCAGATTGTGCGCTGCAGGAAATCTCGACGTACAGTAGGTCGAGTCTAGTTTACTGTCTTAGCTCCCAACTCACTCCCGTCGCCTCGGTCGGGCACGTCTTAGCTCCTGTTCGCCCACTTTTCTCGTTTTCTTTGTCCCTATATTCTACGCCACCCCCAGCCACACCTTATTACAAGTGTTCTAGTTGTGTGCTCAAACAAGCAACACGACCAGCCACTGGTACAACATGATGGTGGGACACTGCGCGTCTCAAGTTCCATGCGCCTGAGAAGGACGTTTCGGCATGTGCCCAACGGGAGGATGGCGGTAGGGATTAATGAAGCACTTTGCCTAAACTCCCCGACATCCCCACTCTCTCCCGATCTGCCCAATCCATGCAGTACATGACTGTAGATACGGCAGATGAGGTATTGCGATGAAACTGTGAGCAGCTACCACCCCAGTTGATCTCTAACGGCAACTTCACAGGTAAACAAATCTCCCCGTGCTCGTCGGGTTCTGGCGGTTGTTGTCATCGGTGTCCCTGATGCAGGACTGCTCCACTGGAGCTTGACGCCCAGCTTCCCGTCGTGGCAGAGGGCAAAGGCCGCCGTCGCTTCACCGCCGCCAACGGTTCCATCATCAACAACACACTACTGCTGTGTGCGATGGGACATCCAACGTGCGTAGTTGGACAGCTTCACGGACAATTGCATGTCAGTCAGATCTAGACAGACCGCTTACCGCCGCCGTGCCAGAGATTTTCTCTACCCGAGACCTCAGGAAGTGTTTGATCCGCCGACTATCAGGATGTGTTCCAGCCTTGCGGTCCATCGACTATGGCGGCAGCATCGTTGCTTCTGTATCCAGTGCTGTGCTTGAACAAACACCGCAATAAAGGACCACTGGCGGACACAGTACTAACGGACACTGTGGCGCCGCGCCATCTACGGATACAGTGATTTTGCTCTTGGCTCCAATCTCCATGCCTCCCACCGTTCGGAGACCAGACAAATTCTATGGTAGGCTTGCCTGTTCCTCGTGCCAAGTTACGGATCTTTCCATTCTCGTCGTTGAACCAAACCAACGGGCCACATGTGAACGGTATATTTTCCCGCTCCGTGCGTCTGGTACCTCCTCTCGTCATCACCAACTGTCCTGGTCCGCTGTTACCACATGCAATCTTTCATGCAGGTCCCCCAAAAATCCATACGGGGCACACAATAGTGTGCGCGGTCCGTAACGGTGCCGGCGGTCGACAGGAGACGTGTCCTCACGGGAGGACTGCAAAGCATCAGCACCTGTTGGTCATGTTTTCATCTGTTTGTGCTCCATGCACATACTAACACAGAATTAATCACTCGTGAAGCAAACTCTGATATGGAGCTGAGCTGGGGATGTAATCTACAGTGCAGTATAATACAGTTTGACGGAATTCATGGTTCGAACGCAGGTACCAGTCCTGTGTCACGCGTCCTCTTGGCTGCCGTAAAGCCATGCCGTACGATACGACATGCCGTACGCGCGACCACCGACGTCAGCCAAGGGTAGATGGGTAGCGGAGGAATAAGTCCCACACCCTGCAATCTACGGAGCTCGGGGAGGACCTGCCCGCCGGAACCGTGCTGTGGTGTGCGGACTGATCTCGCCAATTATTACTGGAAGCAGAAACTCAACGCCCTCGGTCTTCAGCTAGGTTGCATGATCTTTGGCACCCGCACAGCAGCAAACAGGTCGTACGTGTGCTCGTATCTGTTATTGTGTTTGGAAGGCAAGACACTGTTCAAACATGAGAACAGGAACAGATCGGGAGACACACGGCCACTTTGTTTCTATCTCTTACTGTGCAGCAGTTATATCCGCAGGCGGTCCAGCCGAGCTGTGGACGAGTGGCAGAAGCCTTTCTCTAGTGGCTGATGTAGAGGAGTAACGACATCATACTCTTCAATGCAAGAAAAGGTTGGGCCGAGTACGGCAGAACGGGGAGCAACACGCGTGTTGGAGCCGCGAGTCACATTGGCAGACGCCCACATGCATCGCATTCCTTTGAGCTACAGAGTCGGGGATCGTCCAAAGGTGAACAGGTTATCGCTTCCGCACTCGTCGGTCATGTCCACCGCTCATTTCTTTAACATTGTCCGTTGTTGCGAACGATGTTGCAACTCCAAAATTGGGGTTGTTACTTTTCATCAGGTTGAATGAGCGATCCAGAGGTTGAGGTTCCTGGTCTTGTGCATCACAGACATATCCTCAGTCCAACTGCGAGTCGATGAAGGTATCGCTTTACCTACAGCAGCTCAGATCGTCTAGAGAAAACCATGCGCAGTATTGCAACCAACGCCGAAGTGTAGCAACTCGTATACACATTGAGGTCCAACAACTACGGGTCGGAAGCAGAAACCTCACGTTGACTAACGACAAAGGTTCAAACTTTTACGTTCTCGGTTTGACCTCTTCTTCCTGTGCCTCGGGCCGTCGACTGTGGTAGCTTCACTGTGACTGCAGCTATACCCGCTGGGTATTTTTGACTTGGCAGCGTGGGTGATAGGCGTCAGCCCGCTCTCGCCGCCATATCAGCGGGCAGAGTCTGGAGCCGAAATGGAACAACTGTGGGTGATCAGAAATGACGACCTCTCTCGGTTCCTCTATGCTAGATCGAAGCCATGACAGTGACAACATATAATACAGTCCCACCATGCCTAGGCTCAATTTGATAACGAGATTTTCTCATGTATAGAACCACAAGTTCAGAGTCCGTGCGTCTGCCATCTATACCCGAGCAGAAGTAACTTGCAAGTACTCGGAAGACGTTCAGCTGCTGTCTCTGGAAGGTTGGCGATGTTTGAGTAATGTGCCATGCTGGGGCCACTTTCTGTTGCCTCCGGCTGATCCCGCTCTAATGGGCTGGCTTGGCATTACGGCTCGCTTCCATGTTGAGAACAATCGAGACTAACCCCATTGTGCACATTGGCACATTGTCCATGCTGACCCAATGAAGGTGACATGAGTAAGTCGCAAGTTCACGGCAGGTGATGAACAGAACTCAAGGAGACGTTTGAGAGTGGATGTGGGGCAGTCTTGGGAAGCTACGAGTTGACGCGGAGGTCACCGAGAGCTGTAAACAGATAATGCCTCTGCGTTTCCTGTGGAGTTCAAGCTGGACCTCGGGCAAGATGACAGCTCGGTGAAGGTCTCGAATAAGAACTCTGCGAACCAAACCGCAACATCGAAGTCTACGCCTTGTTCTCGTTTCGAGCTCTTTGTTCAGTGCCGGTGCCGCTCTTCCATAGCTGAGTTCTGTTAGACCGAAGTTGACTCCATTGTGCTAGGAAACGAGAGTTCAGTGCCACAGACACCAACTATCCCAATTCCCACTCCTTGGCATCAGTGCACCTGTCCTCATCGACATCGCAGTCGGCACGAGGCCATCAGCTCAACACTACTGCTTATGCAATGCTAACTTTCAACTGGGAGCTTGCGAAATCTAGGACTGGGGCGTCAAGATCACCAGCTGCCTTTCATTGCCTTTGTCTTCTTCTGGCCCTCCTTCTCATCATATGGGTAGGGGAAGACCAGTGTTGTCGAAACAAAGTCTGGACAAGGCTGCGTTGGCCATTGACCGCGTTTTCAAACTAATCGCGCGTCGTTTGTTGGGTTCGCTGGGCTTCACCGTTGGTGGCAGCCCTCGCTCTTCCAAGTATTTGACGACAGCCGTGTCCTCGGTGAGGATTGGACTTGATTCACCATTCAGAAAACATAACCGAATACAATCTCTCATTACCAGACCCAACAATTCAACTTCACTGCTCACAGGTTTGGGGAGCATGTTCGTTAGCGTCCTGAGACTGAAATGTACACATGACCCTGTTAATATTAATCGGAGGAAGTACAGCTGGTGGCTAGGAGTGATCCCGGTCCCGTCTGAGTGAGCTTTCGGTTTAGCTGAGCAGCGACCACTGCACTAATTCTCCCGTGAGGATCTGAATCGTGAAACCGAAGCGTGGGCATCGGGACTAAGGCGAGCACAGCCGGTAGCACTGTCCATGAAGCGTCCCTCAACATCTATCATCCAACTCGAAGGATAGGTTTCGATCTACCGCCCAAATAATGTTCATTGTCACGTCTGTCACGCCGATGTAGTCTGCGAAACACCAGTAGATTAGTATGCATCAGAAACCCCAAAGCCTAATAAGTCGAGTGAACCGAAAACATGGCACGGTACAAGAACAGGAAAATAAGTGACATTTTATCCTAGAGCGCCCACCAACGACGAAGTAACAGGGGAGCGAGCCCTCAAACGTGCGCCGTAGACGAGCAGCAAGAATGGAAAAATTCCCAACGCGAAGGCAATCGAGGCCACGACGGTCGACGCATGGGAATACCCCATCGCCACATACTATTAAAATCAGTTACGGATCCTTCGGGTGCCACTGGCTATCAATACCACATCCCCAGTGCCACGGTTGCCACGAGGTGGTGCAGGGTGTAGTTGCCAAGACACAACGTCGCGGGAACATACCATCTGGCGGGCAAAGAGAGGAAAGATTCCGGACGAAGAGTTTCGCGCGAACCCTTGCGCTGCCTGCGCCGAAGACGAGTAGGTCTCGTATGCGTCGGCGAGATAGTTGCTTGTGGGTCAGCCCTTCATTCTCAAGCTTTAGGACAGTCCCAGTTGCACTTACAAGACCCCAAGGTACATGCAATAGATGCCCCAGTAGGAGATGACAAGCATGAGGGCCGGGACTGGCCACGGGATGTATGGCTGGCCCGTCCACGCAAACGCCATCATACCAATAGGGAAGAGCAGGCCGCCAAATGCAGCCCAGTACAGGCGCGCCTCTGGTGCCGCCCGTCCAGAGACAGAGCGTGCTGCAGCACGCCTGTAGAGCTTCTCCTGGTGAAAGTTGGTTAAGTATCCAATGATACCCCCAATCGCGATTGTCCTACCATCAGAAAAAATGTACTGAAGTGTACTCACGCCTGCACTGATCCAACCTGCCCCTCGTCAAACCCATATTGCTGGAACACGAGAATGGTCGCTGTTCCCCCAAGGAAGATGATGGCCCAGGCAAATCCAATCCAGATGGAGAGGGCAGATACTATTGGCTCGGTGAAGAGGAACTCTGGAAGAAATTAGCAGTCGGTGAAATCTGACGACGTACTCATTGGCCGAACTGCAGTTACACGGAGCTGCTCAAAGAATCCCTTGTGCTGCTGATGGCCCTTTACGACATGTTTGATACCAGTTTCCTTTGTGAGTCGCTTGGCCTTTCTTTTCAGAATGATATCGGCCCGAGTCTCGCGGAGCACCAACGCGTTGATGACGCAGGAGACACCAGCGACTATGGCCTGAGACTGCCTCGTCAGCTTATTTCCAAGAGTTTGCAACGTACCCCGAAACACCACTGGAACCCGGCGCGTTGGCCGACCCACCCCATCGTCAGCCCACCAGTAGCCTGTCCACAGAAGATAATCAGGCTGAAGAGGTTCATCGCTGGGCCGCGTTCTTTGGCCTGGAAGAGGTCCGCAATCGTGCCCCCAACCATCGAGATTCCCACAGACGAAACCATGCCTTGCTATCGGTGTCAGCCAATCTCCTCAATCACAGGCAACAATCCAGACGGAGTACTCACAAACCATCGGGCCGCTAAGAATCCCGAAATATTGTGAGATAGGACCTGTGGGAGGAACAGTATTGCGTTTCTGGTATATCAGTTCAAGGCCATCTAAAGGTAGTAATCACTCACATGACAGAAGTCACTTGGTAGATCTCATTACGACCAAGGTGCTCGCTGATAAGCGCGAGGATAAGCGGGGTGGTAGACACTGCGATGTTGTACAGTGCCGCACCGACCATGAAGACCAGCCTCGTGGTATGGTACCAATCGGGCCCCCAGGTGGCCAGGATCGCCATACAGGTCGAATTGGCCGCCGTGAGGGCCGTGAGGAAGCACGCCGCCAGTACGATTGCATACTTGCGAGACGGTGACCAGTTGAAAGGGTGCTACTTTTGTCAGTTCAAACAAGCCGTCCGAAAACTCACCTCCGGATCATTCTCGCCCCACTCGACCAACACTTCGGCTCCATTCTCGCCATCCTCTTTGTTGTCGATATGAGGCTTCACAACGTCCAGTGTGTGCAGCGTCGCGCTGCTCACCTTCTCCTCATCGTCCATGTCGAGTGTAGAGTCATGGGTAGTGCACGTAGAGTCATGGGTAGTGCAGTAAAGTGAGGTATCGTTCTCGACTCTGATTGACATAACTCTCACGATCTGTGTGATTCTGCAGGGGACGCTAAAGCATGGCTCACGGATCTGTCCGATATCATCTCATCCGTACATCTGGTCCGCATTCTCGGCATCTTACAACTGGAGGCCCAGTGATGTAGTGGTCGGTGACGTTTGGAGCCATCCTGCAAGGAAGAGCAACGGTCAAGACGTTGATATGAAGGGGAGGGCTTATGCAGGTCGCGTTTGCGGAGATCTCTTTCCGCCCAGAAGAGCCGGCGATCGGTGGCGCAGAGAAAACAAGTTCTGTCTTCTACCTCAGAGAAACGGAAACCGGAGGTGCGCAACCCTGACTTGCAGTTCTGCTCAGCTGCCTCCTCAGCTACTGCCCCAGTGTGCGGACTACCTCTGCACACACACTGTCTCGGCTTAAAACAAGCACCCCTGGGGCGATTACTCTAGGCCCCGCACTTGAAGTTTACCGGATATCGGGGGCTTTACGGGAAGTGCAGACCCTTCTCTCTCGACATCCTGTGAACGTCGTGTATTATGAAACTAGAAGGCTTTTAGAACAGTAGAGGGAGTGCTTGAAGGGAAAGAGCCAAGAAAGACGAAAGGGGTACACCCAATGTTGTGTGCGTCTGTTGGTGTTCGTGTGTACGTGGAAGTGTGCGAGAGAAAACCAATGGCCAATAATAAACATTGTCGCGTGTCTTCAGAAGGATACGAGTGTGCCCGCGTCATGAATGCTCGAGAATACTCGAATGATATTGAGGTCACTTGTAGTAGGTGGGCCGTGCCACTCATGAGTAACCTTTTCCGATTCAAGAAGCGGTCTGTCGATCTGCCAACAGGGAGCTCGAGATCTTAGCGTAAAGGATGAAGGGACGTTTTGCACTGAGTACGAGTGTTCTAGAGGACGCGGTCGGTGGTGCAGGGGGCTTAGAGTGGGTTCGGAGCTTGACTCTGGTGCGGAATGAGGTTTGGGGATCCGGCTTGATGAACTTCCAAACTAACCCCTAAACAGCCGCAGCAGGGTTGACCGGATGTGGGGTGTCGAGAGCGAGGGCCCGAGCTTGCTCCTCCCTCAGTTTACCCTCCTGCGCTTGGGCAGTTTCGAGGGCGAGCATTCGTTCCTCCTTCTCCCTCTCCTCGCGATCGCCGTCAGACGGAATGGAGGGCGACAGGCGTCCGCCATATGGACCTGCGCAAACGTAATCGACACCTGCGGTCCTCGCAGCTCGATTCTCCTCGATATCGGCCTCACTTGCCTTCACGGACCCTGCTTCGTCCTGGGAAGGTGAGGCCCGCCGTTTCGGCCTCGTGCTCGTCTTTCTTCGCCCTCACACGGCGAATGATGATGTACACTATAATGCCCAAGGCGATGAGACCGACAATACAGCCGACGACGATACCGATAATTTTCGTCTGCTTTGCGGTGAGGTGTGTCGTGGCGCCCGTTGAGGCGTGCTGGCTTGTCTTGGTTGTGGTATACGTCTTCGTCACTACCTTGCCGCCGGTGTCCTTGAAAACGGTGACATAGCTGCTGACGCCCCCGTCGGTGTCGTCGTTTCCGCCTGCAACGCCGGTAGTCTTCGAACCTCCCTTGGTTGTCGTCTTGGAAGCGATCACGCCGCCGGCACCGGTGGCCTGGGCGTGTGTTGTCGTCTTGGCCATCACACGGCCCGGCCTATGGCTGCGGATGGGGAGGTGAAGTTGTGTCGACTGCGGATGCGGCAAGTCTGAGGGGCAGAACCGTGGCGATTTGAAGGGGGGATAAGGAAAGAACAGCACCAAGCGGTTCGAGGGAGAAACAACTCTTAACTTTGAAAATGAAGCATACTTATACGTGCCGTGCGGTTCCTTTGCCTGTCTTTGCTGCCAGCGTGTCACAAGCAAACCGAATGACAGATAGGCAACCACCGAGCATCGTTTTGGCGATGAGGATGAGGCGAGGGGAGGCAAAGGTCCTGCGGACGGATAGATCTGTCTTTCTCCTCCCTTTGACAGAGTCTGTACATCCGTGTTGGCTGGTTATTATCAAATGCTGTGCCTTGCTTGTTCCCGATTGCAGATGTTCTGTGATCGACGCCGCGACGCGGGTCCCTGTGCCGTGGCGTCCACTTTGCAATCATTCTGGAACACGGTCCACAGCTCCACAGTAGCCCGTGGCCAGTGGCCAGTGGCCAGTGAAAACAAATCCAATTCAAGACACTGCAATCGGTGGTCCTCAATGGCGCTGGCCTCGAACGTATGGTTGCAAAAAGCCAGGAGAATTGTGGAGCGGGAACAAGACAATGTAAACGAGGAGGCGACGACGTGTTGCGGCATCTGCCACAGACGAATGGGAACGAATCAAAGATCGTGTGGTCAGTGCGGATAATCAGAGTCACCTGACACCTTGTCCAGAAGAAAACAGCGCCGTACGCCATCTGCTGCGACCTCCATGGATCTATGCCTTTCCTGTTCTGACCGATTGGAGATTCTGAGTTACGAACCACGCCTGCATCGCACGCAGCGGAGGGCATCCAGTCTGCGTCCTATCGTGCGACCCGTGTCCGCCGTACCGTGCCATGTCGTCGCATCTATCGCAGACCATCTGCTCTCCCTCTTTGTCCAGTAGTCCCTTTTATACAGCCTTGGCCGCGGATGGCATGTAATCGTACACTGTGGTGTCAGCTTTGCTACAGTCTGGCATGGAAAGACAGACGTTCCATTGACGGGATCTTATCCATATCGGACCATAATCCCAATGTCTAAAACACATATCGCGTTTGGATATCGTGCGCATCAGGTGCACCGCTGAGAGGCACATCACACATTTGCCATCAACTCGTCCTTCCATATAAACCCGAACCAAAACTCACCATGAACGAGCGCATACCCTCCAATCCAGAACAGCATGAAACCCAGCAAGTTTTCGACCCCGAGACCCATGACTCCCACCCATCCACGCCACACCGTCACCTGCGCCGCGCCCTGCGGCCCAGCACCCGCGTGCGCGGCCGGCACGTACTTGCCGACATTGCCGCCGCCGCACTTGAGAAATCCGACCACCAAGCCGTTCAGGATCGCCGTGACGAGGTAGAGCGCGAATCCCGTCAGGTTTGTCAGGCCGAGAATGCCAGCCACAAGGCCCGAGAAGCATGATGTGAGCTGAGATTGTCAGATGGGCTTCGGGAACCGGTAGGAGGGGAACATCGCTTGACCCACGGTTGCGATCGAGTCCAGGACGCGGTTGTTGTGCTGCACGCTCGGGGGGTGCAGCGCACTTGCACGCGGAGAGAACTGCGAATGCGAGAGGGCGACGGCTGCTTCGGCCATGGTGCGTCGTAACTTGTGTAGATGTAAATAGAGAGCGACGGCGATGTCAAAGTGTCTTTTTGTCGTTACATTGTGGAGGTTGGCCAGTGATCTGGCTGTCGGCGTCACCAACATTGAGGAACCGGCTGTGAGCGCCTGGCCCCACGCCACGTGGTATATTACGTAAATGCATTTGAATTGTTGACAAAGATAAAACCATAGAAAACACTGCACAAAACAGTCCATGCATTGCGGCTTTACGCACCAAGGGCGCGAGCAAGCAGTGTTCGGCGCTGCTCAAGCGACCAGCGGGCAGCCCACGCATCGTCAATGGGGCTCGCAGGCGGTGCCGCAAGAGCACTAGTAACGGCTTCAAATACTCGTTCCGCCCGCTTCCGTCCCTCCGACTCGCCCTTGATGCCAGCAAGGGCGGTGACAGCATACGAAGCATCCCACAGCGAGTTGCGGAACATGTTCGGCGGCTCCTCGAGGAACAGAACGTCCGGCTGTGCGCTTGCCTTGAGAGCAGCAAGCTCAGATCCTATTGTCAGTTGATGAAACCACGAGTGAACTAACTTGTGGATTCCTCGTCCGCCGCCATTTCCCACAACCACTCGCTCCAGACTTCGCGAGATCCCTGTCGCGTAACCCAGTCCCACCACAGAGCAACCGCCTTGACCTGTACGATCGGGCGGGCGGGACCCAGTCCCTCACACAC
The DNA here is from genome assembly GCA_013177335.1 of Apiotrichum mycotoxinovorans. Classification (NCBI taxonomy): domain Eukaryota; kingdom Fungi; phylum Basidiomycota; class Tremellomycetes; order Trichosporonales; family Trichosporonaceae; genus Apiotrichum; species Apiotrichum mycotoxinovorans. The sequence continues at coordinate 1,983,439 of CP053624.1, read as the reverse complement.
GATCTCTGAGGCTCCGAGGCGAATCTCCTCATCGTCGTCCTCGAGCAATCGTAGAAGGGAGCGCTGGAGGGACGCGAGGGTCTGGGGCGGGATAGACGACGCGGCAAACAGGAGGGGAGCAAGGTGTTCGAGACAGCGGAGCGCAGACATACGACTCGGTTCGGACTAGAAGTCAGCAAAGATACCAATAGGAACACTTACCGTGCTCTCATTAGACGAGTTCTCCAGCCGTTCCGCCAGGAAGGCAATGCGTGCCGTGTCAACGTCAGACGCGACAGTCGCACGTCCCAAGGCCCCGAGCGCAGCTTCACGGAGTGGAACGTATCGTGTGCTCTTGACCACCTTCTCGAGGAGATTACCGAGCTTGGTAATCTCCTCGTCAGCCGCAGGGGAGGACGGCCAAGCGGACAGAACGTCAAACAGTTTGGTACGCAATGCGTTTCCGATACGAGCCTGGCAAAGGGTAACTAGGGAAGTAAGAACTTGGAAAACCTGGAACTTCGGATCGTCCAGGCGCTCAAGGGCAATGAGCTGTGCGTCTTCCGGAATTGAAGACGACAAGAGGGTAATGATATCCTTGGCCTGAGCATCGATGAGCACCGTCTCAGCGGCAGACCCGTGCAAGAGGTCGATGCCAGGCGCATAGCTCGAGGGCGTGTCCAGGAACCCACGAGCTGCACGCTTGGCTTCGGAGACAAGTGTCGGTGACAGTGGCGTTGTCTGGGCAGCATACTCGTTGATGCAGTCCAGTACAGCCTTGGGGATGACTGCAGCTTGACATCCTGCCCAGCCTTGGAGGGCATCCCTAAGGTGATGCTCGAGCAGTGCCTTGTCCGCGTTATCGGCTCCCGACCAGGGCACAACATCCGCAAACAGGCGGCGGAGGAAGAGGAGGCGGCCGTGCGCAAGGTTTAGGTCTTCACTCTGGTGGGAGATGCGCGTAGCGGTCACCTTGGCCTTTTCAACGGAGTCCTTGGGCGAAACCAAAGACGAGAGAGCTTGGCTGGCCACCTCGCGCACCTGCCACTCTACGCTCGCGAGGTACCTCTCCACAACAGGGAACAGGAACTCGGCAGTGCGTGCACCGTCCTCTGACCACCTCAGTGAGCGGAGGATGATCAGGATAGGGAAGAGCGGTGAGTGCTCCGTGAGAGTAGCTGGGCCCTGCTTGTACGCCCGCCGAAGGTAGTCGCTGATATGGGGGATGAGCGAAGGGTACAACTTGTGCCATGACGCCAGAGTCTGGCGGGTAGCGAGACCCGCACGGGTGCCCGATAACTCTTGGCTACGTCCCGTGGTGAGAGACCGATGAGTAATGGTCGAGAACAGGATGAGACCGACATTGCGCACGTTCCAGCTTGTATGTTAGTCTAGTGATTGTCATGGGGGCACCCACTTGGAGGAGCCGAAAGCGGCGAGGGAGACCATTACTGTGCGCTCAAAGTACCTCGAAAGGAAGCGAGTCTGCTTCGCGTCAAGGAGAACGATCTTGAGGCAGTTCATGGCATGCACCTTCGTGACGTCGGACGAGGCGTTTCCAAGCTTGGCCATGTCGACCAGACGCTCAACAGTGCGGTCGAGCAGTACCTGGTCGCCAGAGATGAGCGACAGGAAGGAGAAGGGAAGCGCAGCCGAACGACGGAGGGTGGAGAGGTGTCCCTTGGCGACCGCCTGGAGATCAAACTAGATAGTCAGTGTCACATTTCAATGGTAGCATTTACCTCGAGCCAGTCATCCACCAGATCCCGAAGCTCCTTGTGTGACTTGACGGCATCGACTACATGGCCGAAAACGACTGCGATGCGTGCAAATGTTCCTCGATGACGGATCTCGTGCAGCCATGAAAGGAACGTGAGACCCGCCGTGCTGACCTCGGCCTTGCTCCAGACGAGCTGACCAGACTTGATCGACAGAGGTAGAACCATAAGGACAGAGAGAAGCTCACTATTTGTCAGTTGACAATCTTCAGATCTAAACTCACGCTGCTTCCTTCGTGGCACGCCAACAACCTGACAGGAGGTTGTTGTGGTCCATGGCTTCATCGCCCTCATCGTCGCCATCGCCCAGTACCTCGTAAGCGCGGGCGATCTCGTGAGCAGCGGTCTCATTCTCGGCGTCCTCAGAGGGACCCAACGAAACAACCTTGCGGGTCTGGGCCCAAACACGGTCTACCAGAGCGGAGAGGCGATGCAGCAGCGGAGTCCAGTTCTGCTGCGCGTCGGCCGTCGAGAGCTCCACATTGCGAATAATTTCTCTAGAGTGTGAGTTGGGATACAAAGAACAACAACTCACGTGATGGCACTGAGCAGACCATACAGGGGATACTCGACGATACCTGTTGAGAGATTCTCCTCCACCTTCATCAGGTGCATCTCCAAGAGGTCGACGAGCTCCGTGACAAAGGCTATGGCCCCCTCGTGGCCGGAAGGCTGGATCAACTTGGTGAACAGGATACAGAGGGCAGCACGACCGGCCTCGGCCTGTGTCTTGCGCGGGTGGTTGATCGATGCGCGCGCAGAGGCAAGCAGGCTCTTGGCGGCGGGGGTTTCAGCCGTCTCGTAGCCGGGCAGCGGCTGGGGACCAATCGAAAGGCTGGCGGTCAGTCGGTTTACCAAAAGCAACTCACATAGCTCTTGCCTGCGAACGTGTCTCCGCAAACTCGCTACCCTGACAGGCGATAAGGAGATCGACGCGTTCCGGTGTATAGACTGTCTTCAGGATATCGGCTCGGTCAGAGTACACGTCTAGGTAGATGCGGAGCTTCCTGAGCCCGAAGATAGCGCGATGGGCCGGCATAGCACGGGAGTCGCCTATAGCGGGAGTTAGGTAGTCTTCCAGGAACCAGCGGTGGAATTCTGCAGAGGTGGCGAGGTTGCCCTCGCCTTTGGCAGCCGACTCTGGTGTCTTGGCCTTCTTGGCGTCGCGGACAGCAACGAGCTCGAGAGCCTTGAGGTGTGTCAGGAAGGCGAAGATAGCCGAACCCATATCGGTTCGGGGGCTGCAGTGTCAGATAGCATCAGAGTCTAACCTCTTACCCAGCCTGGGGGATCATATCATTCCACCTGAGCGAGGTCTTGACGAGCTCAATAACATGCGGTTCGAGCACAGTCTTGTTCATGGCCACCAGCTCAAACGCAAGAATACGTATGCGGCTGTCCTCGTGCTCAAGAGCCTCCTGCAGCTGCTTGGTCGATATCCCAGTAATATCAATGATGCCGGCCGACACGCCGTACGAAGCCACGGTGATCCAGGCGGGGAAGTACTGGTCATCGTTGGCGAGGAGGTCCAGCAAGACGTGCAACGAGCTGCGGCGGTCCTTGAAGAGGGCTGGCAGGAGGTATCGCGACAGGGTCTTGACGCCTTCAGCATCATCCTCCTCGGCAAGGGTACGCAGGAGTGGCTGGAACATGATCCTGTCCTTGTCCGCATCGGAGCCGCTCGCGGCATCCCGGCGTCGCGAAACAATCGTCGCAATGGCAGCACAGCGAATGTTAGCACCGTCAATATTGCGGAAATCAGCAAGGAGACGGCCTAGAAGGTTATCAGGGATGGTCTCAATCGGTGCAGTCTCGAGCATGATAGACAAAGCAACAAGGTTACCTCTGGGGCCGAGCTCGGCGCGGGCGACCTCGTTGAACAAGGGTTGGAGGAGGTACGGCGTAGCTGAGGACGAAGTGCAGGGGGCCGGGATGGCAGACACAAGACGTGCAGCCGCAGTGAGCGCCTCTGTCGCCCGCTGCGGGTGCGGCTTGACGCGCGAGTTCATCTCAGTCATAATCATGGACGCGAGTGTACCCCTGGGCAGTAGAGCCGGACCGATGAAGCGATGAACAAGGTCGACGACAGATTTGGGCGGAGGGGTCTGGCTCACTGCCGCCGTCAGCTGCCGCAGCAGCGTAATCGTGTACGAGAGGCGCTCAAGAACATTGGTGTCGGGCGGAGGCTGCAGCGCGAGCTCGATCGCTTCGGAAAGAACAGTCCTGCGATGCAATGTCAGTCACCAGAGATTGAGGCCGACGTACCCGTCTTCGAGCTCTGCGAGCGACTTGCGATGCAGCGCCTTGCGTGCCACCTCGATGTGGGACGTCCCCTTCGACTCCATGACGATTGTGCCGCTCGGAGCTGTGATGACGGAGTGTGCGATGCAGAGAACGCCTCAAGAAGTAGGTCACAAGATGGACTGGTGCTGATGGCTGATAGATGGCTCAATCTTAATCTCGACCATGATCACCTCCGTCATTCCGCAAGGCACACGGAAAAAATTGGTTCCGCTGTCTGTTGTCTGTTTCTCCACCCCTGAATGTCCATTTCGATCTCCACCACCGCATCCATCCACTGACCACCGCTCGGCAAGTCAAGACAGTGTGTTGCCACCACTTTCTCCATTGTCCCCTACTTCTTTCCACATCTCTACTGCGGTGTTGCATTGCTGCTGATTAGAGTTGGGAAAGCAGGTGTTGATATACACTCGACTCGACAGACGACGCGATAACACGATGGCCGCAAAGCAGGAGCCAGTGACGCCAGGCGGTGGCGGCGACTCGTTCGTCCACCAGGTCGCCATCGAGGTGAGTTGACGTTCATGCGTTTGTAAGAACTCTATCTAACCATCAGATGTCGCGTATGATGAACATGGTGAACCCGAACGACATTCTTGCGCAGCGCGTAATCGAGATTGCGAAACACAACCGTAGCGGTGAGGCGTTCACAAAGGGTGAGTCATTTTTCGGAAATAGTAACAACACCCACATATCTCTTACTCTCGTCTTCCCAGCTGTGTCCGCGTTTGGAAAGTTTCCCGAAGATCAAATTCTGTCACTGCACGCGCGAATCATTGCACACGAGGCGCTCGCGGCGCAGCGCGACTCAAAGGACGGGGTCAAGGTCGAAGGGATGGAGCACGAGGACGGGGACACGCTCGCAGCCGACGAGCCGCGGCGCGGCGGGCTGCGGCAGAGCGGGGCGCCCAAATTCAAGGCGCCAGCAGGTGCGCGTAGCTCTCTGCTTGGTCTCGATAAGCTCGCAGCCGAGAAGCGCGCCCAGGCCGCTGGCATCAAGATCGAGCCCCCGAGCAAGCGCGTGAAGGTCGAGAGCCGGGACGAGGACGAGCGCTCCGCCGGCGGCGTGTTCAAGGTCCCTGCTATACCTGTGAAGCGCGACGCTGTGCGTGTCAAGCCCGAGGAGACACCCAGCCACGGCGGCGGGCTGAGCGACCTCGCCCGCCAGCGCCTCGAGGCCCGCAGGCGCGAGCGCAACAAGCCGGCAACGGCGACCGTCGCGTCTCTCCCAGATAAACACCGGGATCGTGATGGCCTTGGAGATTTTAAGTCGAGACTAAACCGCGGATCGTACCACGATGAAGAGAGGAGGGACAGGGACTACCGCGACCGTGACCGTGATCGTGATCGTGGATGGGGCGACCGCCGAGACGAGCGCCGCGACGACAGGGGAGGAAAGAGCTGGGACGCAGCCCCGACACCGCGCACGGGACGTCCAGACCGCGATATGGACGGCAGCTTGCGTGTTCCCAACCGTGGATGGGACGAGACACCGAGCCGTGGCGGGTCCGGGCGGAATGGGGAGAGCTCACGCCGTGGATGGGACGAGACGCCGAGTCGCGGCAGCCGCGGCGGGTCGCCCGAATTCGAGGTTGACGCCAAGGAGTGGGAGGAGGAGCAAGTGCGGTTGGATCGTGACTGGTACAACTATGATGACGAGGGCGCGGTTGTGAGTTTTGAAGCACCGGACCAAACTGACAGCCAGGCCGGCGATGAAGAGCACAACCCGTTTGCGCAGTGGAGCAGCCTGGAAGCGTCCAAGGAGATGGAGCTGCAGGAAAAGGCTGTCAAGCGACAGACTGCACGACAGGCCCAATATGTGAGTTAAGCTTCACACGCAACGCTTATTGACACCCAGAACGCGGACAACGACAAGTGGGAGAACAACCGAATGCTGCAGTCCGGCCTCATCCAAGCGGGCGATGTTGACCAGGACTTTGAGGATGACCAGGACTCAAAGGTCCACGTTTTGGTGCACGACCTCAAGCCGCCATTCCTCGACGGCCGGACGGCCTACACTACCCAGCTGGAGCCTGTCAACCCCGTACGCGACGCGACATCCGACATGGCCGTGTTCAGCCGCAAGGGAAGCTTGATCGTCCGTGAGCGGCGAGAGCGCCAGGAACGCGAACGTGCAGCTGCCAAAGCCGCATCTGTTGCGGGAACTACCCTCGGCAACCTCATGGGCGTCAAGGAGGAGCCGGAACTCGGTGAAGAAGGGCAAAAGGTGGACGAAAGCAACTACAAGGCCGGATCGCAGTTTGCAACTCATCTTCAGAAGGCGAAGGGTGCCTCAGAGTTCTCCCGTACGCGCTCGCTTAGGGAACAGAGAGAGTATCTCCCTGCGTTTGCGGTTCGTGAGGACCTCATGAACACGATTCGCGACAACCAAGGTGAGTTCAACTGGTATCGACTGTACTGACCCTAGTCATTGTTGTCATTGGTGAAACCGGTTCGGGAAAGACGACACAGCTTGCCCAGTTCCTTTACGAAGAAGGGTACTGCTCCAACGGTCTTATTGGGTGCACGCAGCCGCGTCGTGTCGCTGCCATGTCGGTCGCAAAACGTGTAAGCGAAGAAATGGGTTGCGACCTTGGAGGCACAGTCGGTTACTCGATTCGATTCGAGGACGTCACGTCCGATAAGACCAAGATCAAGTACATGACGGACGGTATTCTGTTGCGAGAATCGCTCAACGAACCGGACCTGGACCGCTACTCGGTGCTCATTCTCGACGAGGCGCACGAGCGTTCGCTCAGTACCGATATTCTCATGGGACTGCTTCGCAAGAGTACGTAAATTTGAAAGCCTAAAGCTGACCCCAGTTCTCACCCGTCGCCGTGATCTCAAGCTGATCGTCACATCGGCTACCATGAACGCCGACAAGTTCTCGCGCTTCTTTGGCAACGCGGCGCAGTTCACTATTCCAGGACGTACCTTCCCTGTCGAGCTGTTCCACTCCAAGTCGCCGTGCGAGGACTATGTCGACAGTGCGATCAAGCAGATTCTCACCATCCACCTGTCCATGCCGATGGGCGACATTCTTGTGTTCATGACAGGTCAGGAAGATATCGAGGCGACGTGCGCTATTGTGCAGGAGCGACTGGACATGATTGATGACCCCAAACCGCTGGCCATTCTGCCCATCTACTCGCAGATGCCGGCCGATCTCCAGGCCAAAATCTTCGAGCCGACCCCAGATGGCCGCCGTAAGGTTGTCGTCGCCACCAACATCGCCGAGACGTCGCTTACCGTCGACGGTATCCTGTACGTTGTCGACTCGGGGTACTCCAAGGTCAAGATCTACAATCCCAAAGTCGGCATGGATGCGCTGCAGATCACACCAATCAGTCAGGCGAACGCTGGCCAGCGTGCTGGTCGTGCCGGTCGTACGGGCCCAGGGTGAGTTGAGTCGAGCGTATCTCAACTGACAACAGCTTCTGCTACCGTCTCTACACCGAGACGGCGTACATTAACGAGATGTTCCAGAGCAACATTCCCGAAATCCAGCGTACCAATCTCGCCAACACTGTCCTCCAGCTCAAGACACTTGGTGTCAAGAACCTCCTCGAGTTTGACTTTATGGATCCGCCGCCGCAGGAGAATATTCTCAACTCCATGTTCCAGCTCTGGGTTCTAGGCGCCCTGGACAATGTCGGCGACCTGACAGAGGCGGGCAAGAAAATGGCCGACTTCCCAATGGAGCCGTCGCTCGCAAAGATGCTCATCGTCGCGACCGAGCACAAGTGCTCGGCTGAGATGTTGACCATTGTGTCCATGCTCTCCGTACCTTCGGTCTTTTACCGTCCACCGCAGCGCGCCGAAGAGTCAGACGCGGCAAGGGAAAAGTTCTTCGTTCCAGAGTCTGACCACCTTACGCTTCTGCACGTCTTTACACAGTGGAAGAACAACGGGTACTCGGACCACTGGTGCATGAAGCATTTCCTTCATCCCAAGATTCTCCGCAAGGCGCGTGAGGTCCGCGGCCAGCTGGAGGATATCATGAAGACGCAAAAGATGGCCATCATCTCGTGCGGAAACGACTGGGACGTCGTGCGAAAGTGTATCACAGCCGGTTACTTCCACCAGGCGGCGCGCGTCAAGAATCTGGGCGAATACGTCAACGTTAGGACAGGCGTAAGTGGATGAACCTCGACTGTACAGGCAGCGCTGATGTCCTAGCTCCCATGTGTCCTCCACCCCACCAGTGCGCTGTACGGTCTAGGTTACATGCCGGACTATGTCGTTTACCACGAGTTGGTTCTCACCTCGAAGCGTGAGTGAACGAAAGCACTGACATTCGCTAACCATGTGCAGAGTACATGATGTGTGTCACGTCCGTGGACCCGTACTGGCTTGCCGAGCTCGGTGGCGTCTTCTTCTCGATCCGCGAACGCAACTTTGACGGCATGCAGCGCGCCCGCGCCCACAGAGACTTTAGCAAGAAGACTGAAATGGAGGCCGAGATGGCGCGTCAGCGCGATGAGTGAGTAACTCATTCATTGATTGCCAACATTGGTGTGGCTGACGCAATCACAGGATGGAACAGCGCGAAAAGGCAGAAAAAATGCGCCAAGAGGCTGTGGCTCGCACGCCACGCATTGGCGGTATTGGGACCACCCCGCGGTCTGCGGCCACGCCACGCAGTGCAGGTATCGGTGCTGGCAAGCGTGTATCCGCCACGCCGCGCCGGAGGGGAGGAATCTAGAGACTCAGTGTTGTAGTACCGGATACGTTGGAGATTAGAGTGCAGACGATGGTTGAGCAATGAATGCTCCAAGGCGCTCAAGTTCGGAGCCGGACGAAACTAGGAATAGACAGGTGCATTCTTGGCTTGTCCATTCCTCAGGGCTGTCGATGACCTGAATCAGGCAATCTGGCTATACTCCAGTGGTAGTCACCTCGGAGCACTCGGCGTTGACAACGCCGAGTAGTGGGCGTCTTCGCGGACATGGACACTAATTTCCGAGAATGACTAATAATATACCGGAGATGGTCCATAAATGTCCGCCAAATGCTCAGGCACGACGTTCATTTTGCCTTTTGGCTTGGCGCCGAATGTGGATCAGTGGGAGCGAGTGAGGGAGAGAGCGAGAGCCAGCGAGAAAGAAGTTTCACAAATGACTCGAACGAGAACAACATGTTGGGAGCTTATAGCCAAGGTTGCCCAGTCGTTTTCATCTTGTTCTTGCTTTTGCATTGTTACTGTCCTTTTTATCCATTTCGAGCAGGTCCACAGCGAGCGCATTGCTGACCGCGGAATACCGTTCCGTGCCCGCACTACACGTCCTCATCTCAACCCTCGCACCTGCGGCAAAAATATTCGAGCGAGGGTCGGCTGGGATACACCTGCCGCCTTTGCGTAGCTGGTAGCTAGGAGCTTGCTTGCAGATTCCTTGCTCACGGTTCCGATCGACATCGGCATTGACGCGACCTCTCCGTCCGCTCCAACCAACAGATAATCGTTGATTGGCATGACAACAGAAGTAACCGGGACAGGGATACGGGGCGTCGAAGCCGTACGCCAGGGGCTCGACCTTGCGGCCTCGACCTCCACTTCGTCCACACAACCCACGGCCACCGCCGCTGCTGCTGCGCCCGCCACCCACGTTGAAGAAAGGCCACTGCACGAGTACTACTCCCACCTCCTCACGTACCGCCATGGCAAGCTCGTCAAGCCCCGGAAGCCGTTCTTGTTCTGGGTGAGTAATGAACAGGTGTCCCGTCTGCTTGCCGACAATGACAGCGGGTACTTTGAATCTCTTCAATTCAATTGTGAATCAACAGACAGTGGCTGACTGGTCTCCTGTAGGCACGTTCTGGCGAATGGTTCATCACGGCCGTCGTGTGTGTTGGCGTCATGTCTGATCTTTTAGCTTATGTGAGTTTTTAGATGCCGAACGATCACATGCAGCATGGTGATCAGTCATCAGGCACATCACATTGGGTTGATGTGCATCGATCGCTGAGTAATCTGGTGGCGGCTCTACTGACACACAGGCAATCGTCGTCCCCGTCCTCCCGTTCCGCCTGGAAGCCCTAGGCTACAACAATGTCGCAGCGCTCATGTCCTGGCTCCTGTTCGCGTACTCTGCAGGCATCTTCATCTCGACGTTTCCCGTGGCGTTCTTCTTCCACAAGTACCCGTGGCGCCGCGGCCCGCTCGTCATCGCCGTGATGGTCATGGAGGGTAGCTTTATTTTGTTCATGCTGGCGCCTCCGTACTGGGCCATGGTCCTTAGTCGTGTGATCCAGGGCGCGTGTAGTTGTGTCGTGTGGACTGTTGGCTTTGCCCTCATCTGCGAGAACATTGACCCCTCGCGACTGGGCACGCATCTCGGTTTCGCCTTCTCTGGTCTGAGCATCGGATCGACTATTGCGCCCCCCATCGGCGGAGCGCTGTACAAGCATCTCGGGTGGCATGCGCCGTTCATCTTCGTTATCATTGTCTGCGGCGTGGATGCCATTGCGCGCATGTTTATTCTCGAAAAGCACGATGTCGCCAGGTTTCACGCCCGCGTCGCCGCGTACGAGGAGGCTGTTGCCGCCGCCGGTGGCCACAAAAAGGACACGTCTTCAGCCGCCGCCGCCCCGCCTCGTATCGAGTCCGAGGCCACTGTGCAGAGCCATGAGGACAAGATTGCCCGCTTCCATGTTCCTGTGCGCGAGGCCCCCGTCGAGCTCTCGGCATGGCAAGTCCTTCTCACCCTCGCGTCTCTCCCCCGTGGCATGGTTGCCTTCCTGCTCGTCTTTGTGTTTGGCTTCATTGTCGGTGCGATCGACTCGACGCTCACTGTCCGCGCCGAGGACGTCTGGAACAAGGACTCCGATTTCGTGGGCCTCATGTATCTCGCCGCCGCGTCGCCGGCCTTTTTCGGCGGCCCAATCTCTGGCTGGCTCGCAGACAAGTACGGCTCGGAGTGGATCATCCTCCCGAGCGTCGTCTTCTGCCTCCCATGGCTGCCGCTCATGACGCTCAAGTCGTCCCTTGGGGGCTTTATGGTCTATTTCGCAATGACAATGCTCGTCGTCACGGTCCTCAACAGCGTCGCCTCGCTCGAAATGGCCATCGTCTCCAAATTCAAGCCGGGCGTAAGCGAAATCCACGAGTTTGCAGCCATGAACCTCGCGTTTGCGGTCTCAAGTGCTGTGGGCGCCATTGTCGGCGGGCAGATTTACGATCACGTCCACAACGGCTGGAACGTCGTCATGTGGATTGGCTTTGGAGCGTTTGCGCTTAGCATCTTTCCCCCACTCGTTTGGACCGGCAAGATCCCGCTGCTTAGCCGCATTCTGAGGAAGCCGCCCCCTCGCAGCTGCATCCCGCCCGAGGAGCGCGAGTACTGGGACAAGAAGGCGCGCGGGGAGGACCCCGAGGCCGTTACTGTTTCCACAGCGACGGCAGCCGTCGAGACTAAGTGGGACGAGCAGGGTGCGGCCGTCAAGCCATAATTGGCGTTCACTCCTCGTGGGGTCCGCGCTTCGTGTCTTAACATGAGCCCCCCCTTTGCTCTTATCACTTCTCATCATACCTAATCGCTCCCATTCCGCTCATCTCGTCTCCACTCATCTCATCTCATCTCCGCTCATCTCATCTCCGCTCATCCCATCTCCACTCACATCATTCCTGCTCCGCGCATCGCTCTCTCTCTTTCAAACCCACACCGCTCCCACATCAGCTACCATCAATCTAGATTCTCTTGCTCACGATACAAGCATTCTCTTTCTGTATGTATAACTAGACTCTATATAGCTAGAAATCAACTCTCAGTTCTTGGGCATGCATCATTCGTGTGGGTACGACGGCATGGACAGTTTACAGGGTGGACAGTCTAACTGGTCCTTGCGGCCTACTGAAAATTCACAAACAGGTCGACCATGCGCTTGATTTTCTGCGTAGCAAGATACCCAGCCAGGTCAATGTACAAATGATCTAGAGTACCTCCCCACAACTCTTAATGAGCTCTTTGAGGTTGCCCAGCGCATGTGGCAAGATTTTCCTCGAGCATACTTTGATGGTTTCATAGATAGCTTTCCTAGGAGGTTGGACGCGGTGAGGGTGGTAAAGGGAGGTATGACTACATATTGCAATATGCCTCCATAACCATTTTTACTTCATTTACCATCATCCTATTGATGTCTCCCCAAACCGTGGAGCCTCTAGGTATCCTGTGTAATGCACAATAAATCTCAGAAGATGGTAGACAAAATGCAGATGGTTGGTTACTTGTGGCACAAATCTCGATAAGACTTTTCAACTTTCCTTGTAGAGTGTGATACCATCCTCGAGCCCTTCATGCAGACCTTCCTTTCATTGCACATGCCAAGTAGGGCGATCTGTACTGTGTGGCACGGCTTACTAGACCGTCGGTGTTCAAGACGGACAGGAAGCTCGGCAAGAACAACCCCAACAAACCTGATAGACGCCCAAGTCCTACCCCCGCACCAGCCGCTCAAAGCCGGATCTCGACAAGGAGTCTATCTTCGCCCTGCTGCACGGGATTTCCACCCCCCCCCCGTTCGATTGGTTAATCCATGGGCGCCTCGTCGCTGGAAGGTACAGTACAGCGCGTGTAGTTTCCAATTCGTTCGTCGACCAGGTCGCCTCGCCAACGCATAACATGCCGAGATGACTAAGGCGCAGCAGGCTGATCCTGCCATTGATTTCGGATGACAGCGACAACATGAGGCTCTCAAGAAGCACTTCCATGAAGCGCAACACGGGAACTTCGTTCTCAAGAGTACTCTGGCCAATGGTGCTCGTGTCCCTATTCACTTGCATTGCCCCTGATGGGAAACATTCGATAGTCAAGACATCACCGTCGTCTTGGAAAAGAGAAAGAAGCTCGCATTCGACCCAGGAATGTATTTCCTCGCCCTCGCTTCCTTGCAGCGTTTCCGAAATGTTCGACCCGGCGTTCCTCCCGCCTAGTGGCGTCTGGCAAGCCACCTTTGCGAAGCCGAACGAGGCCGTCTTTCGTGCCATCGAAGGCCAGCCTTGTACGAGCAATTTCATGGGACTCTGGCTCAAGCGCCTCCCCAACTTGGCCGATTTGGAGAACCACCTTACCGCCCACATCATCCGGCGCAGTGGCGCTGTGATGATACTGCGTGCCAGTAGGTCCTAGCTGGATGGCCCCCCCTCTGACAGCAGATGGCTCGCTCGAGAATGTCCACGACGCTCTCGTGCACAAACACCTGTCGACTTCGTTCGACCACTATCTTAGCGACGTCCAGTGAGTACATTCGAAGCACTGAGCTCACATACAGGACTGTCGTCCTCGCTGCCGCCTTCCTCGGCGGAGGGTTGACTGTCGAAGAGACCAACGACCATCACCCGGCGTACATCAAAATTCGTCGGGGTGATCATCACGCCTTGGGTATCCGAGTGCGTTCAGAAATCTGCGGCGACGAGATTTGTGAATGTCAGACTGCTTTTCCATCTAACGCCCAGTGCTTGGCAAGGCGTTCAAGTGCAGCGAGTTTGTCGATGCCCAGTGTAAGAAGGCATCAGTCGACAGAGTCTCGCAATTCGCCAAACGCGCCATCAGCGCGTGCGAGAAGGCTACGCGAAGGTTGTCGAACGGTACGAGGAACTCTACAGGCTCCACAGCCCCCGTGATTCTCACACGGCAACGGACAGGTTCCCAGACCCGTCCCACTGTAACTTCCATACCATACTGGCTCTGGACGTGAGTTCTAAGTTTGCAGCATTCGCTGACACGCTGACATGGCAGATGTCATCTCCGCAAAGAGCAGAAGGAGTTCGAGGATTCGACGTTTGCCTCGCACATCACACACGCCAAGACCAACTCGGCCACTGGCCAGAACCTTATGAGCGATGCCGTACCCGACGACTGCCCTTCAACAATGTACGTCCTGGCAGCCGCCCTCGGCTCCAGCATCCAGCGCAACATGGCAACGGCCATATGCGCTGCCACTCGAGGATGCCACGTATGACTATGATCTCGTCAACCTGGAGACTTGGCGGTGGCATCTTGTGCTCAAGCATAAAACCTTTGTCCCTGTCGTTCACGACAAGGAACGAGGCAAGAAGTTCCAGCCGGACCTTCTCAAGAGGCCTTGGAACGCGTCAATCGCCAAATTCTACCACGCGTTCCAGCGGGTTTTCTGGACGGCGTACGGCCACGTCGTCGACCCTGTTCAACAGAATGCGTGTGCGCGGGAGATTCTGGCCGGGGTCGGGACGACGGCGACGTACGGGCTGTGTCCCAAGATCGCCTGGCGCAACACCGACCTTCCTGGTGAGTCGCGTTTTGTGCCCCCAGACACGCGCTTCCAGCACGTGACCAGTGAGCAACAGGCGCTTGTCCGCGACGGGCTGTGCGCCATCTGTGCGTACAATCCAGGGCTCGTGGCCGTTACGCGCGCCTTTCCTCACAACAGCCACGCCGATATGCTCAATCGACACCGCCGCGCTTGTACAGCTGCTTTGGTCGTGACCCTGATCACAGCTTTGCGGTCACCGGACAAGTTTCAGCACCGCTTGATCGACTCAGAGAACAAAGTTCACTGTTTCGTCTTGGGCTGCGGCTCATTTGATTCTGTACACACTATGTTCAATCACGTGTTCGGCATTTACCACCATTCAGCCCGCGGAGCGATGCTCCCGCCCAACCCCAAGACACTGAATTCACCGCCGCTGTGCCAGCACAAAGACGACATCGACTTCCTTAAGCTCGTAGTCAGAGGTACTCAAAATCTCGCCCAATGCTTTGTTTTGGACAACAAAACTGGGAAGGAGTGGAGATGCATGGCAGTCAGTTTGGGAATTTGGGAGATGATGCAATCGGGCCTGCCTCGTGTTCGCCGAAATGTCTCGGCATATGCATCGCTTTCCCTACATGTGGCGAATGGGCGAGTGTGGCGCCACATTGGATTTTCGTTGATGTGTGGTCTCCGAGTGCAACCTCTTCGCGACGATGTCATTCCATGCGAACCTGATACATTTCATATAACATTATACCCAAGCCAAGCCAAAAGTCCCGGAAAAGCCTCTAGTGGGACGCAGCTTGTACCTGCGGTTTTTTTGTCTAGATTGGAGGCCAGTAGTAGGAGAAGATAAGAAGAGACAGAAAAGGGAGGGAAAAAGAAGAGCGTGATGTGCGTGATTTTTTTCAAGGTGGTGTGAACATGATAGATGTGTGTGAGCCTGAGGGGGAGGAGCAGTCAAGGTTACGTTTACGACGAGAAGTGGGGGGCATTGAGGATGATGGCCATGAGGAGACCGGCGAGGGTACCGGCGATGGGGATGGTCATGATCCAGGAGATGACGAGGAGACCGACACGCTGGAAGTTGACGGCCTTGAGGGTACCATTGCAGAGACCGACACCGACGGTGGCGCCAGTGATGCACATGGAGGTCGAGACGGGGAGAGAGTACTGCGAGAAGACGAGGACGGTGATAGCGGCACCCATCTCCATCGAGCAACCACGCGAGGGCGAGTGGTAAGTGATCTGATGTCAGCGGGTCGTGTGCGAGTAGGGGGGCGTCTGAGAGACATCCAAACGTGCTTACCTTGTTTCCCATGACCTTCATGATGTTGTATCCATAGGTAATGAGGCCGAGCGAGATGGTGGCCGAGACCCAGACGAGCTGCCAGATGGGGACGGGAGCCTTGGCGGCGGCGGCGCTGCCGGTCTTCCAGGTGGTGTAGATGACCGCCCAGGGGCCGGCGGCGTTTCCAATGTCGTTGGCACCGTGGGCAAACGAGGCAGTGCAGGCAGTGAGAACCTGAACGAACGAGTAGGTGTGCTCGACCTCGTTCGAGTACTTGGTAGCGTGCGAGTAGACGCGGGCCATGCGGTCGCCCTCGGGGGTGCCCGAGACACCGGACTGGGCGGCGTGGATGTCGTAGTTGAGACCGTAGAGGAGACCGACAACGATCATGGCAGGAATGCGGCGGAAGAGAGCGACAAGGTTGTGGCGCTCGTAGATCTCGCCCTCGCCGATGGGGTTGTTGTGGAGAGTGCGCATGGCCCAGCCAAGGGGGCCCTTGCCCCTGCGGAGCTTGGCGTGGAAACGCTCAGTGTTGCGCTCCATGACCTCCTTGTAGGTGAGGTTGCGCTCGGTAGCAACAAGGGTAGCGGGGGTGTTGGGGTAGGTGCCGTTCTGGAAGGTGGCGGGGGTGTTGGGGTCCGACATAGCGGCGGGGGGCAGACCCTTGAAGTCCTCTGGCGACTGGGGCTCGCTGAAGGCCTTCTCATCCATCATCTCCTCCTCGTGGTGCTGGACAACGGCGTAGTCGGGAACACGGGCGGCCTCAACACCCTCGGGAGCGGGGCGCTTGAAGAGAAGGGGACCCTGGAAAATGTGGTACCAGCGGAGAGTGTCGTCCTTCTTGATGATCAGGCAGTGGAGGTAAGGGACGAAGAAGAAAGCAGCGAGGAAGGCAACACCGAAACCGACACCAAGGGTGACGGCGGCAATGTACCAAGCGGGCTTCTTGTTGAGCTTGAGGTTGGGCGAGCCCTTGTAGACGACCGAGAGGGTGCAGACCGTGGCGGCGACCAGGAACCAGAAGGGCGAGGTCCAGACAGCCCAGCGGACGGGGTCGCGACGAATGTGGACGACGACCTTGATCAGAGTGAAGATGATGGCACCAAAGCAGCCAGCGATAGCGGGGGCCATGCCGAGACCAGCAAAAATGGCACCGAGACCCTTGCCGTCGTTCCAGCCCCACTGGACAGACTTGGCACCGACAGTGGCGACACCGACACCGGCAATGGCCGAGATGAGCGAGTAGGTGGACGAGACGTGGGCAGAGTGGCGCGTGCACCACATGACCCAGGACGAGGCACCGGCAAGAGCACAGGTAAAGGCGAGCATCTGGACAGCGGCGTCACCACGGAAGGCCGAGTTGGGGATGATACCGTTCTTGATAGTGTCGGCAGTACGAGCACCGACCGTAATAGCGCCTAGCATCTCAAAGATGGTACCGAGGACCATGGCCTGGCGGTACGTGACCGAACGGGACGAGACCGAAGTGGCCCAAGCGTTGGCTACATCATCTGTGGGGAGAGGTCAGCGCCACTCTGGGGATCGCGCAGGTGTCATGATGTACTCACTGGCACCGTTGTTGAACGCGTCAAGGATGGCAAAGAATGTGCCAATGGCCAAGATGTAACTGTACTCGTACAGAGGCATCGTGAGGGGAAAGGAGTGTGGTTAAGAGTGGGAAATGTTGCGATGGGGATGAAGAGAAGGGCATCAACCTTGGGCTCAATAAGTACTTGTGGCCTTGTGAGTCTGGGGATGGAGTGTGAGAAACGGTACCTCCTGTTCCCCTCTTTGGTCTTCTCGGCCTTGGGTCTCCTCCCGAATCACGCGCAAAGCGCCACCACATCGACATTACCATCCCCGAACGAGAAGTGGGACCTTTACTCCTACTCTGACTTTTTTTTCGCTTTTCCTTCCGCCAGATCCGGGCACCACAAAGTTTGGTTTCCATTTGATCCAGAGAGCCCACGTTTGGGCATGCACGAGGCAAGTCTACCGAACTGCAAAGGGCTAGCGAGCGGGGCACGGGGAGGGGGCGCGTCGTGTGAGCTATCAGAGCCCAAGCAAATCCGGTGGCTTAGCACGGTCAAAGAATAGCAAAAGGTTCACCAGTGCCAAGACATGTCTGTAGAACGAGGTGCATGTCCCTCCACTCCCCACTCGGGTCACCCTACCCACTCCTATTAGTCCTACAGTCTCACAAAGGTCAGTGGGTAAAGTTCTATCCTGCCGCGGAAGGGCAGGGTATCATCAATTCATCCAGGCCGGCGAGAGCGAGAGAGAAAAGAAAATCGCTCACGCGCGTACGCGATCAGTCGACAGGGTCAGAAAGGTCAGAGATCAGAGAGTTCCTGTCAGAATGCCAGGTAAACGAACGTTGCGGGGTAGACTGGCCTGGATCCACCTGGGCCGATGTTCCACCACTTTGTGCGCCATTGGTGAGACCTGTAGGAATGGGGATCGCAGTAGAAGAGGAGAGGGAACGCACCTTTCATGCATCAGACGAGAGAGAGTGTGTTTGCAAGTGTGAGCGTGTGGAGTGTGAAGTGTGAGAGTAGTACGAGTATGGTGTGCACGCGATACCTACTACCCGGGGCTTCAGGACAAAGTAATGTCTTGGCATTGTCCAGGCATGCAAAAGATCCTGCCAAGAAATCATCCCCGGGCCAGTTGCGGTTGCGGGGGATGTGCCGGTATCAATGTCATCATTCACGCACGTTTGTTATCTCTTCACACGTTTATCGGTCTTCAAAATGATTCCCCTCCTTGATGTGGCGATCTGTTTCCACCTCAGTGTCGCTCACCATCAACAACAGCGATGAAACTTGATGAGCGGGTGCGATTAACGACTGTGGATGATGAGATTGATCTGCAGATCAGATAAAAGATCAGATAAACACTCGATGCACACGACCAAAAACAATAATAAACACAGACATGACAGAAAAGGATATGAAGGACAGCAGCGCAGTAAAAAGTGTTCTAAAAGCGGCACAGGCCACGTGGAGGTCATGCTGTGTTGCTCCTTTCGTTCGATCGTTCGAGGGGCACTGTTGTTCACGCACGTTTATGACTGTTTTGTATGATTATTTCAGTGATTTTGGTTGGTTGAAGGGAGTGAAAGAACTTGCGATTAAGAGCTTTGTGTGGGGCCCCGGATGTGGCAGAGTGGCCACTTACCCTCATCGCACGTGTGTGACCCCCCATACCCCTTTGAATCAATTAATCAATGTCTGTGGCCCTTGCTTGCAATGCAATGGCGCAATGGAGTCGTTGGTTACGGGTGCACGGGGTTTTGGGTGCCAGATACTGTGGGTGATCGGTGACACGTATCGACAACAACGATCACGAGACACACAAGACATGCGGCCGCCATACGCAAACACGTTCTCACTCCCTACAGACGCCATGCAGGCCATGCAATAGCACAGGGTGTTCAGGCACGGTACGCATGCACACGACGCCCACAACAAAAGACACACACACAAGTCAGCCAGCGCGATTACCACCGTGCAGTGTGGTCCAAACAGCGCACCTGCGACTGGTAATAGCAATACCCGTAGCCTCCTCATCAATCTAGACGATGTCTTGCTCTTGAATCCACCAAAGGCACCTTTCGATCGCAGCACGTTTCTACATTTTTGGTCGTCATTGCCTTCGTCTAGTCCGAGCAAAGCAATCTGTCGAGCAGAGCAAGCTATCGCGCATTTTGTGGGATTTATTTTGGGTTTAGAACCACCCATGCCAAGAGGACGAGCTGAAAAACTTCGTGCTAGTGTGCTAGTGATGATCGCCTTGTTCTGGACAGCGGAACTAAGTGGGTATGCAAGCGAGCGAGTGATCCCGAGACTAATTAGGCGGCGCGTTATCCGCAGTTGGAGCACTCTGTACTACAGTACTGTACAGCTGTGTTGGAATCTATCATGGGCAGACACGTTATTTCTCGCAACGTTCCTCGGATCTCCGTCACTCAGCAATTCCGTAATCAGCTTCACGCCCAATGCCATGCTACCGACCCCCTATGCAAATGGGCAAGTCAGTTAATCCACGTACACTACCGGAACGAGTAGCGGACTGAGCAGCTCATCCCAGAGCTTGCTTGAAGGTTTGAAGGTCTCTCCGAAAGAAAATGAGCGGCTGTCCTTTTCGGGCGGCTGGCATCCGGAACCTCGGCCAGCGGAAGCGGCAGCGAAGCTTGCACTTGATGCAGTGCCCGTCATGGACAAGTACAAACGTGGCATGGGAGTTGTCGCTGCGGGCCTGCCGATCTCCGCGCGGAATCTTCTGCCGTTTATAAGTGTGACTTTCCAGTGAAGCGAATACACAAGGCCTACAATACATAGCTTGGCACAGCAGCAGAGATATTTATTCCATTACTGGACTCGAGTTTAGCCCGTTTTCCTGCTTACCCGTCGTCCAGCTCGATTCCGTCAGCCGTGCCACATTCACCACACACAGGAGTCCGAGCAAGGAGTAAAGGTAACCAGTACCCAATGCATATCTGTCTCGTGACCACCCACCCATAGGCACGCTCTGGTAGTAGAGTCCCATTTTCGCTCCGCGTCCTTCCGTGGTCCGTAACTGTCGATCCGCCACAAAATGAAGGCACCGTACCAAGACCGCCACATCCGGCCGCCTGCGCACCAGAACGAACGTGCTCGCCACAAACGCACGCGACCTCTCCACCCTGTTTGTTTTGCCCATCCTTTCATTCCTTCCCCTCTGCCCCTCGACTAACGACGTACTGGAGCCTTGGCACGGCGTTTCTTGGCACACACTGTGGAGATTGATTTCATTAGCGCCGCCATGCCAGGTTCACACCCACCCGACCCGCCAATTCGCCAATTCGCCAATCCGCCAATGTCTCGTCAGAGTTTGATTCCAGACAAAAAATGCCGCGGCGCCCGCCTCGGCGCGTCGGGCCCTCGGTGCCAAGCCCGTTAGCGCGGACACAACCACACCGCACCGCACCTCACGCGAGCGGGCCGCCAATGCACAAACGGGTGACGTTGGGTGCTCTGCGTCGTCCGTGTGTGTGCTCGCGTGCGAAGGTCGTGTGCCCTCGTCTCGGCGCGTCTTGGAGGAACCATCAGACGACAGTCGTGTCGGATGGGCAAGTCGCGTGAGTGCTCGTGTGATTCGTTGATGGACAACTTTGGAAAGAGAAAGGAACAGTGCTACCAGCAACTCCTTGACCGGAATGCGCCCCGCGTCCGGCATCCAACGTGCATAAACGTGTGACCAGCTCACGCTCGAGCCGTGCTCGTGAGGGACGGCCTTGTTCTCAAAACCAATGGCACTGGTATAAACGAGGGCTATGCGAGATTTCAAGTTGCAAACGCGAGTTACTGCGTACTGTATGCCATAGACACGTTTTCCATTTTGGGGAATGTTGGAATTTGTTCGTGGTTGGTAAAATCCGTCTGACCTCAACACTTGTGTTGACACCCTCTGCACCATCCGGGGACGAGGTCATCCTTCGGAATACCGTGTGCCGAACCAATTAACCTCAACAGTGTCGGTGAGGTATGTACTGAACAGACCTGGTGCCATCGACATCAAAGCCATTACCAACGAACAATGTCAGCCACGCTCTCCGCTCCACCCTTCTTTTTCTACCCATGATATATCTCACGCGCTACTTCCCTCACTTTCCTTGGGTCTTACAGCACTACTGCAGGGTTGTGAATGCTCGTATTTGGCAAGGCCAGGCGGTTTAGACTACAATGTCTGCGACGCGCTTGTGGCTCTGAGTGAACTTGTAGGGAATCACGTGACTTGCTGTGGGCCTGGCCCTTTCTATCGCCCCCAAGTGGTCCTCACCTCGTCCTCGTCCACGTCCAGTGTACCAGTGTCGTGCATGTCATGTATGTACGCTCCCAGACATGACAGGGACAACTTGTCTCTCAACTTCCCACACTTGTCATCATCTCTTGCAGTCATGAGCACACCCTTTGTTACAATTCTGCCATCTAACATCTCCCAAGGACGGTCTCACGGATCGGGATCCACGGAGGCAAGTCATCGTCTTGCGACCGTTTTCGCACGGCCGTATGCGACCAACCCCGACCCGTTGAACAGTTCTCTCCTCGACCCCGCCACCGCCCCGCTGCATTCCCACCCTCCTGCCGCCCCTCTTTCCACGGTCGCAGCGTACAGAAAACGATTTCATTCTGACCTTGCAACTGTCAAAATTGTGACCATCATCACTCTTACTGATTACTCTCCACCACCGGATCGGCATGGTCGACTGCCACTGCTGCTGCCACGGGTTCCGCTGCCATTGTCACCACCACTGCCATCACCATAACCATCACCGCCATCACTACTGTTGTGCGTGCCCGTGCTCATGCTCGTGTACACGTTCCTCCCGCTACTCGCACGCGACGCCCCCCGAGCTTCCCACATCCGCGAAAGCCGTAGCCAGGCGTCAACTGCCCGATAACCCGAGCAAGGCGCCACAAACGACACAGTCAAAGCCGACAAAACAGACACCGCAGTGGACGCAGCACCCAAAGCACAAGACACAGGCAACGCAGACAAAACGGCTTGTGCAGACGACGAGGTGCAAGACCATCCGGACGAGCGACGTCCACGGGACCATAGACCGCATCAGGATGAGGAGGGAGACCGCGACCAAGACCCAGACCCACTCCCACGCTGCCGAAATTGCGCGGAGCACGGGCAAGATCAAAACTAAAGTCAAGGCCAACGCCGCCCTATACCTGCCCACACCCGCACCGACGCCCGCGACCACGCCAACGCCCACGCCCATACCATCTTCGCCCCTCACGCGTGCGCCAATCCCCGCTCCCACCGTCAATGCAGCAACCGCTCCCCCACTCGCCGTACCCGCCCGTGCGCACCGCCGCCGCGACTCACTTGGCACCGCGGTGCTCTTCACGACGTCCGCTACCGCGCCGGCTGGGTATTATGCTCTTCCGGAGTCTGCGGTGGGAGACTTGAGGGCCGATCTGCGTGCTGGGGGGACGGACAGGCAGCCCGAGTACAGGCATGGGTACAAACACAGAGACAAGCACAGACTCAAGCATCAGAACACATACCAACACGACCACGACCACAAACACCAGCACACGCACGAACGCAAGATCGGGGATCAAAGCAAACATGTGCCAGGGACCGCACAGAACGAGGAGAAGGACAGGCACGGGCGCAATGGGAGGGCTGATGACGCCGTCAAAGAAAAGGTCAAACAGCAGGATATGGAGAAGGATATCAACAGGCCAAAGGGACGCAGCCGGGAGACAAAGACGAAGGGAAAGGTAAAGGACACGCCTTGCCCTCCATACTTTACGGCTGCGTGTGAATGGCGAATACCACCGTTTTTGGAGCAGACAACGAGAGCGCCAACGGGCGGCACGGAGCCGCAGCCTAAGAGACAGTGTAACGACAACGACAACGGCATCGGCAACGGAAAGGAAATGAAGGGACACGCGCAGGTGAGAGACGCCCGCCGCGACGCTGTGTTTGTCCCTCGCACGGGGTGTGGGTGCTGAGAGTTCCGTGTAGGAGGGACCCGCAGGGAACGCAGTATATTTTGCTGTGCGATGTGTGAGATACATGATGTGTGAGATATGCACTGCAGTGTGTGAGACTATGGGAAGGTGAGATGGTGAGAGGCGGTCAGGCTGTGAGAATGAGTGAGAAAGGACGAGATTGAGTGAGATACGGGGCGAGGAAGGCACCAAAGGAGCGCGGACTGGGACTCTAGACTCGCTCAATCTTCAAAGCACATATGCACGCATTCGAAGTCGATGACTTGATCCAGTCCATAAGTATCCTGCCAGCCTGTCTCTGGTCTCTCGTTTCTCGCCTTAAATCAGCACATGGGGCTCGCTCGCTATGGCCCCTTACACCACTGCCATGGTGAGGGCCTCACCGCCTATCTCGTCCTCGGTGCCCCCCTCCTCATCGCCTCCTTCCTCCCTTGTCTCCAGCCCGGCGAGCGCCCAAACCTCCCTCCCCTCCACGCCCAGGCGAGCGCTGCAGACCTGTGTCTCTTCAACCCCGGCCCGAGCCACCCTCCCGTACACTATGCACGCCAGGTGCATCTCGGAGCCTTCCTTGACCGACTCCAGCTCCAGCCCGTCTTCCAGCGAAACGCCCCAAATGCTCCTTCCACAGTCACTCCCCCGCCCGCCGCCATTCGCGTGCATGTCGCCGCACTTCTCCCCGGTCCCGCCCTCCGAGGCCGACCGCGTCGCTGCCCCGGCTTCAGCTGCCCACACGTGGAGTAGCGGGTACAATCTCTCCTCCTCGGATGCAGTACGCGTCTGGGCGGTGCGCGAGCCGCGGGTCCCGAGCCCCGTGTACTGTCCGCGTAGGAACTGAAGGTGCTCTCGACCGGGGGGGGGGGAGAAATTGCATGGAGTACGAGCGATAGTGGGCCGAACGTGTGTAAGGCATATACTCCGCTTCAAGGTAGCGTTGTATGCCCACTGTGGTCCAGAGTAAGCGGTAGATATGGAGTGTGGAGACTTCAAGATGGACACTGCCAAGACGTTTGGCTACATATGTACGTGATAGGACCGTGATCACGATGTCTGCTGCCCGGAAGGCATGATGGGAGGCAATTAGTCAATGGAACTTGGTGAGGTCTCGGATTACTTACTATGCTGAGCATGTGTGAGCCTGAAAGCCTGTGAGCGAGTGCGTGAATGTGACTGTGAAGATGATCAAGATAATGCATAAAAGTGACAGTAAGGTCGACCAGGATGCTGAAGTCAGAAGAGTGGTCAGCGGGAGAATGATCTCAAGAAAGTATACACTCCGAAAACTACAACAGTACCCTACGATCTGAATGGAGGCTCCATGTGAACGAAGCCCCGATCGCTCAGCGGCCAGCAGGGCAACCAAGTCGAACATGGAACAAAGGACGTGCCACGTTCGATGGTCGTGCAATCCCTCTGCTGGACAATCACTTGAACCACGAGTCCCAGGCATTGATCTCCTTCCACCCGGTTCTCATCGGCGTCCTCCACGTCTTGCCTGCCGATTAGCGGCGCAGCGACATTGGCGGGGGAGCTGGCATCTACGTACCGCAGATAGTACACGGACGACACTTGTGCCGTTCGTCATAATCATACCACTCGAGCTGAATGCGCGCTTCGGGTGTCGGCTCCCAGCCTTCTTCCTTGGCCTCGTCCAGGAACTCGTCGTAATCCTCCCGATCCGAAGTCACATACACGTGAATAGCTGAGAGCCCGTTGCCTCTCCTCGGTGTTCAATTTGCGTTCCCACCCAGCAACTTTAGAGCGGCGCTGATGAGGAATTTGTGGAGATCGAAAATCCGGAGTGACGTCCATTGGTCCGGCAGGGCGTACGACATCACCCCGTCCGCATTCCAGCCGTGGTATGTGGCCGCCCGCGGTGAGCATCGTGGTAGCAAGAGAGCCTGCTTGTGTGTTTGGTAACCCCCCATTCACATACTTATCCTCCGCCATGCAGCCACTCACACTCGGAGTGTTGTGGCAACAGTCTTCTGTGTCCCAACTCTGAACTTTACATCACTCGAAAGCTCAAGCCTCTGCTCGAGCTCAACTCGGGTCGGTGTCCCTGTTGATTTGCTAGCTCAGTTTGACAACTATCTTGTGGCCTTCATTCGTCACGTTGTTTGCACGATCTGTGATTTGACCCAAGCCACCCCCCAAGCCGCCCAAGCCTGCCCCCAAGACATTCAAGGCCGTCAACGACACCCCGGCAACGGCTTCGACCACGACGCCCGCGGTCGTCCTCGGCACCCCGCCCAACCTGTCTCGCGCCACCGGGGCGCAGCCTACCTTCTGCTCCTGCCAGGCCGAGAACGGTGTGCACCCGTGCGCGACGGCCGGGCGCTAGCGGAAACTGACTCGAGTGCCGACTCGATTATCGACTCGAGTGGCGACACGGACGCTCGGTCCCCCACGGTTTCCCGTCTGCTTCGTTCTTATTGTCCTGTGTAGATAGTTTAGGGCGATGCCATGCCTGTTGTGTAGTTCTGAGCTACCGAGCGTCCTGGAAAGGACGATAACAGTCTAGTGAGAAGGTGAGAAGGAGGCCGGGGGGTCTGTTCTGGGAAAGATGGGGCAGGCACGCGTGTTTGAGGCGTGCCTCGCTTTGGCCCCACGGGGGCGTTGAGATGCAAGAGGATATCATGATATCAGTGAGGGAGGGGGTCATGGCGTCCACTAGCCCATGGGCCAATGGGAATTCACAATATCACAATGGGCGTCGTGCACGATGTTGATGAATGTGTGGGGGCGACAGTAACTCTTTTGGGACACACCGCCGCAGAGAGCGTCCGTCCTCGTCCTTGTGAACAATAGAGTGTGCGGAAGGCCCTGGCGCTTCCGCCATGGGTCAGTCCTCATCCAGTCTGACAGGGCAAGCACCGGTACCTACCACACGCGCGTCTGCGAAGCCAAAGTGGCAAGGGTGCATGAAGGACAAACAACTAGTCTGGGCCTCCGACTGGCATTGTGCCCATCGTGTCACTGTGTCATTTTCTCGTGTCGTCCAAGACCGACAAGACACCCTCTGGTGCGCGCGATAACTAGCAGCTCCCCGCTCCCCATGCTCCCTATATCCCTATGCTCCCCAGCCGGCCCAGCTGCAGCTAGCCGCTCTTGCATAATCTTGCAGTACAGCTAGTAGAGACCGAAAATACGGCATACCACGACGCGTCCCGCCCTGGTGCCCGTGCCTTTTCTTGGCTTTTGCCACCCGACAGCCAATTTGCTGCCCCCACGGCAATCGACCCCCACATGTCGTCAGTTGAGGTTCTCTTCGAGCTATTCTGTGGTATCGGGCAATTATGTATAATACGACGACGTGTTCACGCATCGACCAGAGAGCGGTATGCATTCCTACACAGAGAGACACTGAGAGCCTCTGAGCAAGTCTACCATCTACGAGTTCTTTGGGTACTGGGTAGTGTGTGAAAGGGCATCCAGGAGCCTGGCCAGTCCAGCCAGCCCAGGGAATTGGGCACATGTCCCGACCCGGTGCCCCACTGTTGATCCGGGCATGACCACTCTCTTCTGGCGTGCTGGGTCCGCGTTTGTCATTACCGCCTCCTTTCAAGCCTTCTGATAAGGCGTTCCGTTCAACCGTTCCCCATTGTCGCAGATGGCTAGCATGGTAGGCCCATTGTGGAAAGCATGCATGCGCATGCATAGGCATAGCCATGGCTAGACCACGAGACTCACCATGCTCACCAAGCCACCATATGGGCCACCCACCCTCCATGCACCTCAGATGTGGAATGGGGCATTTCGGGGGGCAGTGTTGTTGCTATCTATTCATTTCATTGCTGGACAATTCATTCCTCTCCATCCTCGTCATTCTTACCGCTTCTCAGTCTCATTTGCATCCTCATCCTCATCCTCATTCTCATTTTCATTTTCATCTTCACTCTCATTCGTCATTTCATCCTGGCCATCATATCTCCACAGCCCCCATTCTTCCACCTGTAACCCTTCACCGCCATACCCTCCCCAGCGACCTTCATCGCCATGTCCTACCAGCGCAACAGCTTTAGCTACCAGTATAACCCGACGCGCGTGCACCCCGCCCACGACGGCGTGCACTATGCTGAGGACGACGCCACGGGCGCCGGCGGCGGGCACGATGCCGTGTTTTATCCCGACGACAATGTCGATAGTAAGGGGGCAGTGCAGGATGCGAAGGTCGTTGAGAAGAGTGCCCCCGAGGCCCGTGAGGTCAAGACTGCGACGTAAGTTTGCAACGAGGCAGACTATATCTGACTTCCAGTGCCAAGACCACCACCACCGCCGAGGCCGTCGCCGTGCCCGTCTCGGCTCCCGCGTCGGTGGGTCCCCCTCCCTCTTCCGTCCGCGTTCGTGCCTGATGCCTAATGCCTAATTCCAGGACAAGCACGACGGCGCCGAGACGACGCGTGTGACTGTACAGGTCGTCACGTGAGTGTCACTCAGGTCGTGCCGCCTAAAGGCCTAAAGGCGTGAGGCGACGAGACCACGAGACAGGACGTGGCGATACGACGCACCGAGACGAGACGAGACAACAGACGAGTCCATGTACCCGACAACGACCGAGAGTAGACGACTAGCAGTATCGTAGAACCGCATAGCATGGTGCAGTGTGTATGTAAATGTGACAAACACTAGCGAGTAAATTTACGAGCACGGAAATGAGGCGCAGTCAGTTTATCTCAAGACTGAAGTTCTTCTTGAGCGCAATACTGAAAGCAGACTGCGGCACCAAATGCATCGGCTCCGTTTCACCGCCATCAATGACAATACAAATGACCGCACACCGTGCTCATGCTTCTACGCCCCATCGATAAGCGAGCCATAGTATGCCGTGACGGCCTTGAGCTTATCGCCGACCCACTCCTCCTCAATCTCAACCCACTCCTTTGTCCGCTCGCTCCCGTCAACGGTATCGTGCACGGGCGTCGGGATACTCGCCGCGAGGGCCGCGAGCTCATCCACATCGACGTTACGCGGAAGAAAGTACGCAATGTTGGGCGAGATCGGCGCCGTGAGGCGGAATAACTCGTCCCCAGGGATAGGCAGGATGGCGGCGAGCGGGTACGTCGGGTGCTCTTCCTCTCCCTGCCGCTCCCCCACAGACAGGTACTCCGGCCCACCCCACGGTGGGGACAGGAACACGACGTCGATCGCCTCCTTTGCAGCGGCACCGGTGGGCGACCGCGCCCACTCGACATAGTCG
Source organism: Apiotrichum mycotoxinovorans (assembly GCA_013177335.1). NCBI lineage: Eukaryota > Fungi > Basidiomycota > Tremellomycetes > Trichosporonales > Trichosporonaceae > Apiotrichum > Apiotrichum mycotoxinovorans. Next base: position 1,955,146 of record CP053624.1, on the reverse strand, counting down.
GCGAGCACAAACTCGATCCGGTCCGCGACGCCATAGTGCAGCGCATTGTGCCGCGCAAGCCGCAGTCGCACAGGGTCGTTGTCCATTGCAATCACGCGCTCGCACGTCCGCGCAAACGCAATCGCGTTGCCGCCCACCCCGCAAAACGCATCCAGCACCACATCGCACGTGCACCGCTCGGCAATGTGCGACGCAATCGAGGCGGGCGTCACGCTAAACCACCCCGTGTCGTCCATCAGCAGCGGGAGGCGCGAGTACGCCGGCCACAGGAGGTGGCGCTGGAAAAAGTCTGCTTGTCAGTTTTGAAAACTATTGCTGTGGGGCGCACATTTTTTCAGATGCGGAGGGACAGACGCCGCATCAGTGTACCGCGGTACTAGGCCGGTACAGTCCCACGGGTGGCCCTCGTACTCGTTCTCGACCGCTTTCCCTTTCCCCTTGCGCCGCTTGGCGTGCGAGGTGGGCGTTCCATCCACCGAAGCCGCGCGCTTGCGCGAGATGACCACAGAGGTAGGCGCCAATACCGCACTGCTTGGTCCAGCCGAGCCGTTTGCTGCTGTTTCCTCGTCGTCAACAATGTCCATGTCGTCGCCCCCGCCATCTTCCATCCCGTCGCCATACCCATCGTCGTCCTCGTCCTCGTCGTCGCTAGGCGGCTGAGTCCGCAGCAGATCGGCCTGGTTCGGTTCCCGTTCCCGCTCGCGCTCGCGCCCGGCGTCGCCCTTCGTCATCGGCGCGGGCTGCTCGAGTCTGGGCTGCGACCGCAGTTCGTACTTCAGCTGCGGTGGCAGCGACGCGAAGAACGACATGGGCCTTGATCTCCGCCCCATCGTCGCGAGTGCTATCCTGTTGTCGCTTGCCGTTGGCTGGCGGTACGCGAAAGTTGAGTCGTTGGTGATTGTTGATATGATAGAGCTCGCCCCTGTCGCCCCTGCTCGGCCCGGCACTTGGCTATTGATTGATTTTTGTTAGCTGAAAACACAAAATGACGTTCAGGATACTACCGGGAGAACTATTAGGACTAAGTATACTCGGCTCGATTACAGTCACGTGATCAATTCCCCTCCAGCTCCCGAATCGGACATCGGCGGAATGTCCCTTCCTTTGGCCCCCTCTCTGTATTTGAGTGTGCCCAATGATTTTTCGACTCGGACTAGCCGCTGAGAAGAAAACTGAACGGCTGTTATCAACCCCCTCCCCATCGTCTCCATTTCTCTTTCTTCTTCTCCTCCTCCTTTCTTCAACAACAAAATAACTCTCTTTGCTCCTCACCACCACTACTACTACTACCAAAAGTACCCCGTTAATCCAGCATGCCTGCTCAGACTGAGAAGAAGGGCAAGGTCCTCCTCGCCTACTCGGGTGGTCTTGGTGAGTATCTACAGCTCCTTTTTTTCTTGGTGGAGTAGCAGCGCGGAAGATAAGAATCATACCCACACCCCGTTCCGCCCCCGTTCCGCCCCCGTTCATCAACTGACACCCAGACACCTCGTGCATCCTCGCTTGGCTCATCGAGCAGGGCTACGAGGTCGTTGCCTTCATGGCCGACGTCGGCCAGGAGGAGGACTTCGAGGCCGCCCGCACCAAGGCGCTCAACTGCGGTGCCTCGGGCTTCTTCCTTGTCGTGAGTAGGGCGCAGCGGTTGTGTGCAGAGTATCTGACATTCGTTTCCAGGACCTCAAGCGCGAGTTCGTCGAGGAGCTCATCTTCCCCTCGGTCCAGGTCAACGCCATCTACGAGGGTGTCTACCTCCTCGGCACCTCGCTTGCCCGCCCCGTCATTGCCCGCGGCATGATGGAGGTCGCCAAGCAGGAGGGCTGCGACTACGTCTCGCACGGCTGCACCGGCAAGGGTAACGACCAGGTCCGCTTCGAGCTCGCCTTCTACGGCCTCGACCCCAACATCAAGGTCATCGCCCCCTGGCGTCTTCCCGAGTTCTACGAGCGCTTCGCCGGCCGCTCGGCCCTCATCGAGTTCGCGGCCTCGAAGGGTATTCCCGTTACCCAGACCCAGGCTAAGCCTTGGTCGACCGACGAGAACCTCTTCCACATCTCGTACGAGGCCGGTATCCTCGAGGACCCCGACCAGACCCCTCCCGATGACATGTGGAAGCTCACCACCTCGCCCTTCAAGGCGCCCGACGCTCCCGAGCGCGTTCACATCGAGTTTACCAAGGGTATCCCCACCAAGGTCACCTTCCCCGCCGACGGAAAGACCGTCACCGACGCCGTCGAGGTCTTCCTTACTCTCAACGCGCTCGCTCGCAAGCACGGCGTCGGCCGTATCGACATCGTCGAGAACCGCTTCATCGGCGTCAAGTCGCGCGGATGCTACGAGTCGCCCGGCGGCACCATCCTTCGTGTCGCCCACATGGACCTCGAGGGTATGACCCTCGACCGCAACGTCCGCGCTCTCCGTGACCAGTTCCTCACGATCAAGCTCTCGGAGATCCTCTACAACGGCTTCTGGTTCTCGCCGGAGCGCGAGTTCCTTACTTCCGCTATCCCCGCCTCGCAGAAGACCGTCAACGGTGTCGTCCGTCTCGCCGTCTACAAGGGCAACGTCATTGTCGAGGGCCGTGACGCCGACGAGGGTCTCTACGACGCCAAGTTCTCGTCGATGGACGAGCTCGGTGGCTTCGAGCCCACCGCCACCTCGGGCTTCATCGAGATTGAGTCCATCCGTATCAAGGCCTGGGGCCGCGCCAACATCAAGCGCGGCCAGGGAGGCGTCGCCCCCAAGGACGTCTACCACCGCCAGTAAGCGCGTGAGCGTCTCCTTCTTGTCAAGGACGTCCACCACCGCCAGTAAGCGCGTGACCGTCTTGCCCCCAAATAGCGCGGCACACGGGAACACCTGTAGTAGTCATTTTATTCTGTCGTACATGCATATTGTAAACAGGCGCAGTGTGTGTGTGTGTGTAGGCTAGGCAGCGCGTCGATTGACCTTGTCATTGATGATTTCGGGAGGATGATTTCGAGAAATCTGGTAGTGTTGGCCAGTTATTCCAGGTAGGCGCTGTGGATGTGGATGACGTCTTGGCCCCGCAACAGAGACACATTCCGACAACGGCTTCCAGTCTGGCATTCCTCTCTCGCTTCGCTGATAAGACGCTAGTGAGAACACATGCCTAGTTCTATTTATTCTACGTCTATTCATGGTCAAGACGCTAGTGGGAACACTCGAGGTAGGCGCGGTGGACGCCGTCGCGGCCGAGGCACAGCACACAGCACACAGCACACAGTACCACAACCGTCGCTTCGTCGCTTCGTGGTAAGACACTACGCTAGTGAGCTCGAAAAGAGAAAGAGACATTGACGAGATTGACGAGGCATAGTGTTATTATTATGCTTTCCAGAGTAGAGTTGCAATGATCAAAGGTGTGACGTGCCACAAGACGAGGCCTACGAACGGCGGCTTCTGCCGTTTGTCGGATCTCGGATCTCAGGTCTAACGAATCTGACCACGGTCTTCCGACGTCCTTCCGAGGTCTTGCCGACGTCCTGTGGGTTTGGCGACGAGACAGCAGACATATACGGGAGCAACGAACGCCACACCAACAAAGGGCAACCCAAAGCTACATTCTGCACATCCCTCGCTGCCCTCACTGTCAATGGGCGGCGGACATTTGCCGAGGCTCTTGGGTTCTCGGCCTCCCAACCTCACAATGGACGCCGCTTGCCCACCACGCTATGCTCCTAGCCTTGGCAGCTAGCCGCTGGCCACTGGCAGCTAGCTATCAGCTACCAGCTGCCAGGTAATGGACGCTGCGGCTCGGTGGATCGGTGGGTCGGTGGACCATCAATGGACGCCTCCTGAGTGATCAATGGACACCTGAGTGGACACCTGAGTGGACGCACCTCGGTCCGCCACCAATACACCATCGATGCCCATCGATGCACCACCAAAGCATCGCAAAGCTCCACCACTGCACCATCAATGGACCACGATGGCACCGCCACCACCACCACGACAACACCACCCCAACACCACGCCGACTCCAACCGCAACCACCTAACACGTACACAAAAGCCTTCACGCCACTGGGGGACTCGGGCACGGGCAGCCGCAACCCCGGTGACTCACCGCGCACCGCCACGCCCTCCGGGATGCAGGGCGCAGCACGCACGGACCTCGGAACTGGGAGGGTTGAGGGCGTCCGTGGGGTCGGGAGCGGTCTTGTCGTGGCGTGGTGTTGCCACTACATGGTCCGCACGGAGCTGGGAGCTGGGAACGTGCAAGGGTATATGGGGTGGGCGGACACTGGACCCCGGGCGTCTCCCTGTCATGTATGTCCCGTGCGCTGCTCACTGCGGTCTCGTTCGTTGCATGCCCTGCCCGAGTTGGCGAAGGGCGTGTGCCGACAAGATGGGATAACTTGCGTGTATAAAGATCTCTGACGGCGTGTTGCTCGTCGCCAACTCACTCACCCTACTCACTCGTTACCGCTCGTACACTGGGCATACCGTCACCAGCCACATCAACCACATCCAAGCCCTCTGCTCAAAGTATTCTCCCCCGTCCTCCTTTGGCCTTTATTCCCCCCGCAGCACACATGTCCACACCAGCGGGGATCGACCCCGCGCTCCTCGCCAACCCGTTCTACGCCATCAGCCAGGGCATCCGGCGGCCGGAGAGCATCGGCTTTGCGTGCGCGTCTGCCGTCTTTGCGGTGCTGTACGCCGCGCGCCTGTTCCGCAGGCCCAAGTACGCGTTTGCCTGGCGGTTCATGGTCGTCTTTTGTGTCTGTAAGTCTGAGCAAAGTAGCAAGGGGTCGTGTCCGCCGGGGCGCGGTGGGGACCGGTAGGACACGACTACATGACCTGGATTGTTGGACGGGATCTGTCTTCGGGCAGGTAGAGTATTTTTTTGGGAACACTGGATGTGCACATGGGCGGTGCCGGGAGCCGAAACCCGCATCGCCCGTCGCGCATCGCCGTGTCCGCAGTGGAGCATTCCTCGAACGCGGTCCCTGGACTAAATGACTCCTCCGAGGTGAGAAGCTTAATGATTAACCTTCTCGAAATCAAAGACGCGGGAACAGGGGAGAAGCTCGCAAGTGTCAAACATGGCCCCGGGCTGTGCTGTGCAGTTTCAAACTCTTCCTCCAAGGAATGCACACCTACCAACGGTTATGCTAACTGTCCACAGTCCGCATCGCAGGCTTTGCAGTCCGCTCCGTGGTGGCACGCACGTCCGCGTCCGCCCCAAACTTTATGGCGCTCCTAATCGCCAACGGCGTTCTGACCGTCGCTGGCTTTTTATTCCTCGCCGAGGCGATCCTCGCCCTGCTGTTTCAGTACTTTTGCGCGCTCCGCGGTGTGTCCGGTGAAGGCCACACCGTCGTCGCGCTGGCGCGGCACGCGGTCGTGGCCGCCATTTCGATCATCGGTATCGTCGGCGCCGTACTGCAGCTGACAGCGGTCAACGCGGGTAATATGGGGCAGTACGCGACGGCCAAGCGGCTGCGGCAGGCGAGCGGCGGGCTGTTTTGTGCCGTGTCCCTGCACGCCATTCTGAGCCCTGTGGTTATGAGCTGTATCAAATGGCGCCCGGGAAACCCAAATCTCAGAAATAAACTGCGCCCCAGCGCGCTGTTCGCGCTCGCGGGCGCGTGCCTTTTAGTCGAGAGCATCTACCGCGTCTGGTCGGCGTCCCAGATCGGCGGGTGGATCGCGTCCGAGCAGGCCATTGACACCATGCTCGTCCTCCCTGAATTCGTCGCGCTCGCGATCATGCTCGCCTTTGACTTTGACAATTTCGAGCATGTCGTCGTGTGTAATCCGTTCGTGAGGATCGACACGGACGATTCGGAGCTCCACCGCCGCAAGGAGAAGGACGAGTCCAAAGCCCGCGAGGGCAAGGTGGAGAAGGAGGAGGTTTAGGCCGGCAACGACGCGATTGCCAACATCCTGATCCGTACATGATATCCGTAGCTACTCTTTCTGACGATACCCGCTTCCCCTGGTCCTTGCGCCCCATGCCACACTCTACGGTGCCGCCCTCGCCTCCATCTCCGGCGTGGACTCGCTCTCGATCTCGCTCCCCCTCGTAATTTTCCTTGGCAACGACGCCTCTCGTTCTGTCTCCCCTTTCTTCATCTCACGAATAGACCCATTTCACTATAAACACGCTTCTTCCTCTTCCTGCTGGTCGCTTCCAGTGCTGATGTACACCCATAACTTATGTATATTGTCCCTTACTTCCTGGTACCCCAGTGCGGTGGCAGTCAGACTGGTCAGCTGCATTACGCAGCAGTCGCGCAGGGATTCACACCATTCTCTCCAGTGCGAGTGCGTCTCTGCCGCAAAGGCTTCACGCCGTTGGTCGGCCTTGATGGTGCCTCCCAGGTTCCGTCCAGGTAATCCGTCAGCGGCATGGGGGGGTCATTCTGCTGGACGTCATCAGAAGTTCGCCACGACGTAAGCGTGTGGTGCGATATATGCCACCCCTGCGGTGAGTCATCAGTAGCCTAGATACCACGTCGTCAGAAGCAGTATCAGTCCCTCTCCCCTCGCCCCACTCTCTGCCCCTCCCGCTCCCACACTCGCAATACCCATGAATGTACAGTAAACAGTAATAAGTGATGTGAAAACATGCTACAACACCTGCCTACCTAATCGTCATCAACAATGTTAATCTGCACTTCGGCAGTCTTGACCGCCCCGTCCTGGTGCAACTGCTGTTGCAGCGTGGCCGACGCGGGCGCCGCCGCAAGCTTGGACGCCGGGGCCGCCGCGGCACTGGCACTTTCTGTTGACGGTGCCGAGGGCCCATTCTCCCCGCCGTCCTCCTCGTCGTCGTTGTCGTCCCCCGGACGCCGGAACGCAATCGCCCCACCGCCACCCGCCAACTTGCTCCCTCCCGCCCCCGCCCCGGCCTTGTCCTTCTCCTTGTCGTCCCCGCCCTTACGCCCCGCCTTGCGTTTCTGCCGCTTGGCGCGGTTCTTGGCCGTCTTCGCCTCCGCCGCGGCGTCCCGCGCCGCCTGCCGTTCCTGGAATGCGCGTTGTTCTTCGAGCTAAACGAAAGAGTTAGTTAGTTAGTTAGTTGCCCGGGGAAGCAGCTGCACAGCACAGAGGGTGCGGAGCACAGGGGCACGTGTCAGGTATTGGAGACTTGGGCGGAGAGCCTTGTCCAACTGCGCTCCCTCGTCCGACTATGCTGTGTACCTCCCCCGTCGGGGGTCTCACTCACAGCACGATTCGTCTCCTCCATATGCCGGATACGCTCCGCCTCGCGTCGCCGGCTGTGCTTGTACACGTGGAACTCGCCGGATCCCGCGGCGGCCGCCGAGCCCGCCACGCTCTTGATGATCTCCTTGGGTGCGCGGACGCCGCCGATCCGCTCGGCCATGCCGGCCGGCAGCTTGACTTCCTTTTCGGGGTTGGCGAGGAGCTTCTCGAGCTGGAGAGGGGTTAGCACCATTTCGAAAAAGAGGTAAGTGTAAAGAAGGTGCAGGACAAAGACAGTGGGCAGAGGGCAGAGGGCAGAGGGCAGAGGGCAGAGGGCAGAGGGCAGAGGGCAGAGGGCAGAGGGCAGAGGGCAGAGGGCAGAGGGCAGAGGGCAGAGGGCAGAGGGCAGAAGGTAGAGGGCAGGGGAAGAGGGTAGAGGGCAGAGGGCAGAGGGTAGAGGGTAGAGGAGAGACAGGATAAGATAAGAGGGGTATCACACAGAACATGGAACATCGAACAAGGTTTCCGGTGGAGGTGGACATTGTCTGTTGACGTACCTGCCGACGCTGGAGGTCGTGTGTTGTGAAACGCGGTTTCTTGGAGGGTCCAGGGCGGTCCGAGCCTCCTCCTCCCCCTGCGTGCCCATGCTCTGGCGAGGGGGAGCGCTCGAATGGTTCCGGGGACGGCGATACGGCGACGACTGGCATGGTTGCTCGTGTGGACGGTGACAATGATGTCAAGACTTGAGAGACTGTCTTTCCAGATTGTTGACAACGATAGCCAGTCGTCGTACATCACTCAGCCCCCACCGTGCTGCCGATTGAATGTGCCACATGTTACTTTTATCTCTACGGTGGGCTCGGAGATATAAATCCCCCATCCTCGGCGATATAACGGCACGAGGCTGGTGAATAATGCCATTACGTCACTCCCGTTTCTTTCCCTCTTGTTCACGACGATGCGCGTTTCGTTTCATTTGAAACCAAAAATCAGAGTAGAAAAAAAAAAAGGAAAAATGGAGGAAAGAAAAGAAGCATCAACGGAGCAGCTGGGGATCTAGGACGTCGGCGACATTTACCACAGCGAGCGCAGCATACACCATCGCGAGCTCTGCATGTTGGGCTCATCGGGGACACCTCTATGTATTCGCACTGAAAATGCAGTGCTGGTTTGTCGTCTGGTCAACAGTATCACAAATCTGCCATCTTTTTGAACCCCCCTTGGGCCTGAACATTAGCGCGCTGCAGCCCCCGGGTTGACGCCACATCAACCAACCACACGGAGCAAAAACGGTGCAACGCGGCATGTACGGCACGCGTTGCCATGCATGCATGCCATTGCCCATTGGGTGTTGCGTCGATGGCTTCTGTTCGTGCTCCATTTTTGCTCGTTCATCCCAACCATCGCTGCGCCGTACACTCATCAGAGATCCTCTTGGTCGAGCAGTGCATACTGCCTTACTGCATCACTGCATCACTGCCTAATCTTTGAGGTGTGCATGTTGAGGAAACACATATAATATCATTCATCCGTCATTTAGACGTCAAAAACAAGTAATAGGTATCTCCAACAAAAGATCTCTCGTGCGTGCGAGATTGATTTCCCACCACCCCCGCCGCAACTCCATCTCCACGCGCAAGCTCGCTGCGCTTCCAGCTCGCTCCTCGGGCCCGCTCGTCGTCTCTCAGCCCCCGTACCATCTCTTGGATCTACATCGAGTGTATCGACAGCATCGACACCATCGATGACATCGAGGGACCCGTAGTTGATCTCCATCGCCCTCCCATATTCGCCATGTCGTTCGATCCGACTGGGAGATACAAGGGCAATAAGTTTGACCCAAACTTTACCAAGAAGAAGAAGCAGCAGCAGCAACAGTATCCGCACAAGCAGCAGCACCCCCAACAGCACCATCAGCACCAGCAGCAACAGCAACAGCAACAGCAACAATACCAAAAGCCGGATCAAGGCTGGGGGACACTACACCAGCAGCGAAGCCGTGACGATGGCCCGAGCGCTGGTGGAAGCTGGGACACTCCCGGTAGTGGTGGTGGCTCCTCGCGCTTTGGTGCCGATCCTGCCGCCTCGTCCTCATCCTCGTCTTCATTAATGCACGGCCACGGCCACGGTACACCACACGCCCCTCACCATCAGCAACATCCCTTCAACAATCATTCCAACTTTAACAACCACTTCAACTCGTTCAACTCTTACAACGACCTGGGCAATTTTTCCAACGACTTTGATAACAGCAACGGTAACGGCATTCAGCAGTCCCCCAACAGGTCGTTTGGACGCTTTGACAACCACAGCATGGACAGCGACCCCAGGATGGGGAACCAAATGTCCTTTAATATGGAGCACGATCACGGCTACGGCGCGCGTGCGGGGCCTAATCACCAGGACCAGGGGTACGACCCGCGCGACTATCGCGCGCACCAGTTCCACGGCAACGGGTTCGACAACCAGCAGCAGGTCCAGGTCGACACGCTGCCCTATGGCGACGCGTCGATGGAGCAGCAGGTCCGTCAGCAGCGGCAGCAGCAGCAGCGCCCTTCCTCGGCGAACGCGTCCGAGCCTCCGGCCGCCCCCTCGCCCGCGGTCAACGCCAATGGCACCCCGAAGAGGGTCGCCTCGGCCGTTCCGCCTTCCTCCGCCCCCTTGTCTGCGGCCAAGGCCCCCGCCCCGCGCCCAGCGACCGCGAGCCCCGTTGCCCGCAGCAACACCAACGCCAACCTCGACTCGCTCGAGAAGCTCCGCCTCTTCAAGGCCCAGGTCGAGGCCAGCAGGGCGCGCAAGGCCGGCCAGGCTGCTGGCACCGGCGCGGGCGGCTCCGCGTCCGAGTCGGTGACACGTAATGCTGAGTCGTTCCTTTTGTCGCAGGCCGAGTCCAACTCGACCACCACGATCGCCGCAGCAACGCCGATCACAGAGTCACCCATCACGGTCGAGGGCATGCTTCCTCCGCGCGCTAACAACACTTCTGCTCCCGCTACCCCGGCCACCGGGGCTCCCGCCCCCGCTTCCACTTCCGCTGCTCCTGCCGCCAATGCCGCTGCTGGCACCCCGTCGTCGACTACGGAGGAAGGCGAGATTGCTGATGGGCCGATGGGTCTCGAGCAGAAGCTCAAGGCCAAGTTACGCCAGAAGAAGCTCATGGCCAGCGGTGCTGCCACGCCTACCGGCTCGTCGTCGCAGCCTCAGCAGCAGACACAGTCTCCGGCTTCGGCTTCGACTTCGGCTCAGGCGCAGCCTCACGTTCAGGAGCCACCTCAGCCCAAACCCAATGCCCAGCCTCAACCTCAGCGCCAGGCTCGGCCCGATGCCCTCGACCTCGCCGCAACAAAGAAGACCAGCAAGAGCGACCCCAAGAAGGACCCCAAGAAGACCCGCACATTGTCGCCCCACTCGCGGCGTGCTACCATGGGCAGCATTGAGACTGTTGTCGCCCCCGCCCCGCCCAGGACTCAGGACAGGAGGGAAGACAGGTACCAGCACCAGCAGTCACGTGGTCGTTCGGCGTCGCCCCCGCGGCGCATTACGACCTCGCCGAAGCGCTATGGCTCGCCCCCTGCGACCGTCCCTGTTCGTCGCCAGGCATCCCCTCGTCCTCCCCGCCGCGAGTCTTCCGACCACCGTGACTATGACCGTCGCGACTCCCGTGCCGCTGAGCACAACCCTACTTCTGACCTCTCGTGTGTAAACAGTCTAATACTAAAAGCCCCCCGCCTTCTCATTCTAACACTTTCCTAGTCGTCCTGAACCTGCAACCCCGTCAACCGTAACCACGATCACTACCCCGCTTACCCCGTCGGCGCAGTGGGTGCTGAAGCAGATGGAGCTGCTCAAGGCCCAGATGCACGAGCTCGAGAAGCTTGTGCCCATTGTCATGGCTGCTCCCGTCAAGACTGGGGTGGTCGAGCAGGCGCCGCCGCAGCCGCTCCTACGCTCCGACGCGTTGTCGCCGCAGTACGAGACGCCGACGCGTGCGAGCCGCGAAAACGCGCAGCCCGAGCGCCGCATGTCCCCTACTCACCCTAGTTCCAAGGAGCGTTACGGCTCGGCGCCGGTGCACGAGTCGCGCCAAAAGTATGTGCCCAAGCACGGCTCCAAGCCGTACGACCGCCCAGAGCACAGCACGCCAAAATACAAGTCGTACGACGAGGGCAAGCGCGCGTACGAAGGCTCGTACGGTAAGCCTGAGCATGGCAAGACGTATGGCCCGGACCGTTCATATGATGACCCGTCGTCGTCGTATAGCGGCAAGCCGTACAAGAAGAATTTCCAAAAGTACGACAACAAGGACGACCGCGAGGGCGGAAGCTGGAACAAGGGCGGATACAAGCCGTACTACAACAAGAACCAGTACGACGAGCACAGCAACAGCAACAGCAACAGCAACAGCACGGGCGGCTACCAGAAGAAGCCGTGGTACCACAAGTCGTACAACAAGTACGAGGACAAGGACAGCGGAGACAACCATTATGGAGAAGGATACTACCCGCGCGGATACGGACGCGGGGGCTACAAGAGCCAAGGGAGCCGTGGCCGTGGAGGCTACAGCAACCACGGCGGCCGGCCGTACGATGACGGCGGTTACCACGGCCACAAGGGCTCGTACGGCGGCGGCGGAGGCGGCTCATACGATGAGGACCGCGGCAGCCGTACATACGATGGGGACCGCGGAGACCGCGGAAGCAGCAGCAACAGGGGCAGCTACCGCGGTGGCTACCGCGGCGTCGAGTACTAGAGAACAACACAAAAAAACGAAAAAGCAAACAAGAAAAAAGAAAGCCGCCTTTTGATCAACTATGTGACAGCTGGCTGACGCTCGATGGTCATGTGTTTTGTGTCTGGTTGTCTTCCATTCAGTTGAGCTTCTTCAAGGAGTTTCTTTTCGTACAGCATGCATTGTTGAGCGTTGATACCGTTGCTGGGCGTGGCTGGGACGACTTGGGGCTACCACAGTTCGGGAGTACTTGTTATCTTTCGTTGTCTCTGGACGGGAGGCGCCCCGCGTTGATGGCGACCGCAAAGGGTCTGACCCCATGCAATGGCATGGGCTGCCTCGAGCCGAAAGCGAGAGGGGGTGATAAACGAGGACTAGACTAAGTGAGACACATCTGCATGGAAGCGGACCGGGCAGTGCAGTGGAGGTGTGGCATGTCTCGCCTCACGGCCTCGCGCCTCGACTGCATCCCACCGCGGGTTCTGATATCACGTGAAGTTACGCAAATGGCAAGACCCTAGGAAGTCCTCGATACATCATAGATCATACATCATGGGCAGTGGAACGTGAACTCTGCATGGGCGCGAGCATTCCGAAGTCGAGTCTGGAGGTGGTCGTGTGACCCACAGACTATGCATTGCAAGTTCAATTGCGGAAACTAGTGACGGAGAGCGGAGACAAGACTAGTTCCGGACACGGTAGGCCATTTCCGAACTCGTCCTTCCCGAGGGTTTCGCCCTGTTCGCCCACAGCCCACAGCCCACAGCCCACACAGCCTGGTCCAGCCCCTCTTTCCTTCCCCCGGCCGGTCATAATTACCCCCCCCAAAATCCATCCACCACCCACCCACCCTATATTTCCTCCTCTCTTTCCATCAACAACATTCCATTTTCACCATCTCTTGTTACACTTTGATATCCATAATGCTCACACATTTATCATTACTCGTCCTCGCACTACAGGCACTCGCGCTCCCGAGCCCCGGCGCGCGCGGAAGACGGGAGGGCGATGCAGTGGTGGTCGACAGCGTACACGCGCAGCAGGTGCCCCTCGGTGTTGTGGATATTGACGCCGCCAATATTGATATTGAAAGCGATCGTCACCGCGGTCCTGAGCACCACCACCAGCACCACCACCACCACCCGGAATTCATCCCGCCGCCGCCATCATCAGACTCATCATCGCCATCCACATCGCACAAACACCACACACACACCGCGCGCGAGCGGTACGACGGGCACGAGGTCTGGCGCGTCCACTGGCGACCTGTCCCCGACGCTATCCGTGATGAGATTATTGGCCTGCTTGATGTGAGTTTGCTTTTGGTTTAGCTCGCGCGCTGTTGCGCGCCGTTGCTCGGTTGCTCTGGAACGGCATGTCTTGGCATCGCGGCGCATGCTTGCTGCCCACTGGCCATAATGCGATACTCCCCTGCTGTTGCTTCTACATCGCTGCCGGGACCGTGTTGTGGGCAACTGGTGGCAATGAGGACGTCTGGTGTGCATGCACGGCCAGCCCTGTGTTCCTGCGTTCCCATCTTCCCACCTTCCCACCCTCCAATCTTCCCACCCCGCATCCCTCCTCCCTCCCTCCCTCCGCCGCAATCATTTCTCACCGCCCGTTCCTAACACACTACAGGCGCTCAACCTCGACATCTGGCGCGTAGACTCAAAGACACTGGACGTGCGCGTCCCGCCCGCCCTCGCCGCCCTCGTCGCAAGCACGCTCGCGGCGTACCCGGGCGTCTCGCACGCGCCATTCGTGCCCGACGTCCAGGCGCTCGTGGACGCCGCGCACGTCGCCGACGCGCCCGAGGGCGGATGGAACGTCACGTCGCTCGACTCGCCCTTCCACGACGGGTACCATGTCCTCGAGGACGTGTACTCGTTTGGCGATGCGCTCGTCGAGGCGTTTGGCGACAAGGTGGCGTCGTTTGAGGTGGGCACGACTGCCGAGGGCCGTGTGATCCGCGCGTGGACTGCAAAGATCCACGAGGAGGAGCCCGAGTCGGAGACAGAGACAGAGACAGAAACAGAGAGTGAGAGTGAGAGTGAGAGTGAGAATGAGAATGAGAGTGAGACAGAGGCAGAGGCAGAGCCGCAGAGGCACCGGCACCGGCAGCCGGGCGCGGGAGGCAGACACAGGAAGAGGGACGAGAACGAGCCGCTCGAGATTATCGTCCAGGCCGGAGCGCATGCGCGCGAGGTGAGTCCCGACCCCCCTGGCAGCGCATTCCTAACACTTGCAGTGGGTCTCGACCTCGGCCGCGTTCTACTTCCTGCATAAGCTCATCCTCGACGCCACCGACAACCCGCACTCGCTCGCCGCGCAGATCCTCAAGGTGTTCACCGTCACCGTCGTGCCCGTCATCAACCCCGACGGCTTCACGTACAGCCACGAGCACTCGCGTCTCTGGAAGAAGAATAGGCAGAACGTCGGCGGCCTCTTGTGCAAGGGTGAGTCCACTTTTTCATGTTCGCTGCCTCTTGTCTTGGCTTTCTCGTCTCGGCGCACTCGGCGGTGAAACCGCCATTGACAGTCGACAAATGAAAATGACGGGGGCGCAAGCTAGTGCACGGGTGCGTGGCTCGGTGGCTTGTGATGTCATCGCAGTCCACCTGCACACGTTCTTGCACCCTCACGCGCTGATTCAATTTCCCATTCTTGGCCACACTGGGCCGCTGTGATACTGTGCATCGCGCTAACATGGCCCTACAGGCATCGACCTGAACGGAAACTGGGGATACCAGTTCCAGCCCTCGCGCCTCGCATGCTCAGACTCGTACAAGGGCAGCTACGCGTTCGAGGCCTACGAGACACGCGCGATGTCAAACTACCTCGTGAACGGCACCGTAGCCGAGGGCGAGCAGCGGGACAAGACCGTCAAGGCGTTCATTGACCTCCACTCGTATGGCCAGTTGTGTGAGTACGCGAAGATCGCCCCAAATGAGCAAGCAGCACTAAAACTTTCAGTCATGTTCCCGTTCGCGTACTCGTGCGCCGACTTCCCCCCGGACGCAGAGAACCTCATGGAGGCGGGCCTCGGCGTCGCCAAGGCCATGCGCACGACGACCGGCGGTGAGGGCTACCAGTGTGGCCAGGCGTGTGATCTGACCTACCGGTGAGTGCGAAGTGTGTCGCCTCTGGCCAGAGCAAGCTTGCACCTGCCTTTGCTACCGCTTGATTCTCCGTGCAGGCGGCAATACAGCCCACCCTTGCATCCTTTGTTCACCGCTAACTCCAGCTCCACCGGCGACGCAATCGACTACTCGTACGGCGCCGCCGACGTGCGCTGGTCCTACTCTGCCGAGCTCCGCGACACAGGTACCGTGAGTGCGACCGGGGACAGATGTGCGTTGGATGTCGTAGCTAACAGCTTACACAGTACGGCTTCGTTCTGCCCCCACACCTCATCCGCCCGACCGGCGCCGAGGTGTCGGCCGGCATCCGCTATCTTGCGCAGTTTATCTACGAAACCGAGATTGAGAAGTAACAGCAACAGCCATCCGCGAAAGTGCGCCGCGCGCCCTGCTGCTGCTTTGCCTTGCCTTGCGTGTCTTTTGTGTCCAGTGTCGATGATCGACGGCAGGTGGAGGAGGAAGAGGGATGGTCGGGTGGATGGATGGATGGAGTAGTGCGCCGCCGTGCCCCGGGGGTACCGAGTCGAGTGCGCACTCATTGTCTAGTGTATACAGTGAACCGATTGCATGTCTTTGTCGTGTTGTGTTGCGTGTGCACATGTGAGATGGTCGGCGGTGCATGTCATAGTGACGAGCTGTTGGCCTGGCTTGCAGGGTTTACTCATCGGGTCAGACTCGGCACGGGCCGCTCACGAGTTCCCCAGTCCCAGACAAGGCCAGCCTAGACGCGCACATCCACCGCGGTCAGGAGACTAATACTGATCGATCCCTGTGGGTTCTTCTTTGTCAGCACAACGCGCAGTCGGTCAAGTGGAAATTGGCCGAGGGGGTTGTCATGTACGCCGATCATCGGCCCATTTCCAGCGACCACCGGCGACGGTGGAGGCCGGCCGCCAGAACCCCAGCTGTATAAATGACCCGAGTGATGCTTGTCTTGTTGCCCCGCACCATCAATCTCATGATCCACTGAGCTTGCCACGCGGCGCAGCGCCACCTCTGACCCCATCAGCCATCGTCCAGCACAACGCTGCCGCCACCGAACTCCAACTCCAACTCCCAACTCCAACTGCACTACCACCCGGCGCGTGACTCCAGCAATGACGACACCGACCGCGCGCATCACAACCTGCCCGACCCCGTTCACGGACCACATCTACAAGGTCGCCGCGGGCGTCGAGGTCCCGCTGCGTATCTGGCCCGCAATCCCGAGGGAAACGGGCAGCGGCAGCGCAAGTGCAAGTGCAGCGCCAAATGCGGCTCCAAAGGGGTGGCTGCTGTGGTTCCACGGCGGCGCATTCATGTACGTTCCCTGGCACCACTACGAACACTAACGTTAGTTCGGGGAAGCACGCCATCCCCAACGCGTGGGTCGTCCCCGCCTTCCGGGCGCGGGGGTACACCGTCGTGTCGGCCGCGTACCGCCTAGCACCGCACGCGTCGCTGGCCGACATGCTCGCCGACTGCAGTGACGCGCTCGCGTGGTGCCGGGAGAACCTGGAAGCTGTAGACGTGGACGCATATGTCGTCGGCGGCGACTCGGCCGGCGGCTACCTCGCGACGATGTGCGGTCACACGATGGCTCCGCGCCCGCGCGCCGTGCTGGACGTGTATGGCGTCGTGGACCCCACGGACCCCCTTTTGAGCCACAGAGACGTCCCGGAACTCAGTGGGGCGTTCTCCCGCGCCGAGGTGGACGCCGCCCTTGCGGAGCGGGACCCCGCGCGCGCGCGCGTCATTGGCGCATGGGACTGGGAGATGGAGCCCGCCATGGAACTGCACGACCTGCAGCGGTTCTGGGGGATGGAGTACACCCCCGGGCGCGAGGACAGGTTGAGGATGGACATGGTGCGCGCTGTCGCGGGGCGCATGTTCCCCCTCCTCTTGCGTTCGGAAAACCTCAGTGCCGATGTGTACGCTGCCAAGCTGCGGAAATACGCTCCGCTGCTTTTGCTTGATGAAGCCGCGGGGAAATATCCGCCCACGGCGCTCGTGCATGGCGTCCTGGACGAGGCGGTGCCGGTCTCCCAGAGCCAGAGGATAGCGGCGCGCCTGCGCGACCTCGGCGTGCCCGTGCTTGAGCTCTACCACCCTAACGGCGGGCACTGCTTCGAGAACCTCATTGAGGTGAGTTTTCCAGCTGGGAGTGGCGGTAGCTGATGGCAGAACGAGGGGGATGACGGATGGGCCGAGTACGTCGTGCCCGTGCTCGACTTTGTGGATCAGCATATCGGTACATCAGCGCAGTAGAGTACACGTGCAGTTAGATGTTAGCACGTCTGCAGGCAGCAAAATAAACCAAGAAATCCAAAAGATTATTCAGATAGCGTACGTGGAGACAACTGCAAAGAGACAACTATAAACAAGAGACGCAGAAGAAGACAACCTCTTCCTACATACTTTGACAAACACTGCCTGTATCCCGGGCGTGGCGTTATTGGCTATTCGACAACGGTTTCAGTTCACACTCCAAGTCTCCTGCTCCGTCATTCGCGCATGTCATGTACCACTGAGGTCGTCGAGTTCGTTACGATTAGTGCTGTTGTAGGGTGTAGGGGTAGTAGGGTGTGGTAGTTGTAGGTTGTAGATCGTGAGGGGGTTGGATTGCCATCGCGTGGCGGGTGGCGGGGTGGAGGAGGGACGGGGTGGAGGAGGGACGGGGTGGAGGAGCACGGAGGGTGATTGGGAAAAGCAGGCTGAACGAGTGCAAACGAGCACGCAACAACCAGCTACAGAGGGACGAGCCCAAACGCAGACGTTGCAAGCTCCACAGGCGGCCGCCGCGGGTTCCTGGGCTTGGGCGGCTTCTGGCGGTCGCCAAACGTCCACCGGCGCGCGCGCGGCGGTCGCCGTGGCTCGGCGGTGGGTGGCACCTCCTCGCTCGAGCTCGACCCCCGTCGCTCCTGTTCGTTTTCTGTGGCACCCTCTGTGCGGTGCCCCGCAGACCCATGCCCCTGTCCTTGGCTACGTCCGTGCTCCCGGTCGTGCTCTTCCCGCTCACGCGCGAGATCCGCCGCGACGACGGCCGCGACGGCCGCCGTGAGATCCAGACCCTCGCGCTCGCCGTGCACAGGCTCGTGGACGTATGCCTCCTCTGGCGGCGTTGGTGGCGGCGGGAAGTCGTCGTCGGCGATCAGGCGCGGGCAGGATGATGTCGGGTGGGAGGCTGGGTGTTAGCCACCATATGCAAAAGCGGAAGGGCGGAAGGGGACGTGCATGATGAAATGGTGAGGTAAAACAAGCACCACGCTGTGCTATACTGTACTCACTATACTTTGGCAGCTCGAGGTCCGAGCCGCAGTCCTCATGCGCACGCACGACCGCGCGCGACCGCCGCCCATGTCGACGCTCGTACCCGTCCGCGTCCGCATCGCCTTCCCCTGGGTGTCCGTGCCGCCCGCAAAACTCGCACGGCGTCCCTCCGCCGGTACCGTCGCGGGGCGTCGCCGAGCTGTGCCGCCTGTCCCGCCCGTTGCGGTAGTGCGGCGGCTGCTCGTAGTACATTTCAAACTGGGCAAAGCGCGCCGTGACGAGGTCGGCTGTTGACGACCACGTCGGCATGCGAATGTCGGGCGGCAGTTGCACGCCTCCGCCTGCCTCCGTGCCCTCGGCGGTGGTGGTGGCGGCCTGCGCTTCGGGATCGGACGGGGCGTGCTTCGCCTTGTGCTGTCTGTATCGTGCACGGGCGTACTTGTCTGCACATGACGATCAGTACTGTAACTAGGGAACGGGGATGGCTTGTCGGAGGTCTCTTAAGTTGCTGGCAGGCTGACACAGCCACTGGCTCGCCCCATGCCGTGCAGTGCATGTCGTGCTTGCCACACAGTGGAGCATTATCCCTTCCAAAATGCGAAAACAGCAAAAAACCCGATGATGGACTAAGCATCATCGCCGTCGTCAAGTGTGGAATGGGCCAACCCTCGAGATCCCATGACGCCACACAGGCAAAATGGGTCACCTGCTGGCATGGCTGGGGTTTGTCCGAGTCGGAAAATCCCAATACCAGCATTTCACGGGAATGCCATGGTAGGGCTGCACGATGGCGGCGGCCACAACAACAACAGCAACGACGAGACACTGTTGCTGCTCACACGTTCAACATCACCACGAGGACACTCACAAAAGTAGACGACGACAATGCTCACGAGCACGACAAGAATGCCCAGCGCGCTGGGGTGTCAATATACTGCTCTGTGTTATGGGGGAATTGACTTACACCATGGTGCTGGTGGTGCCGGGTGGCAAGGGGTGGAGGTCAGGGCTGGCGGGGAAGAGGGGTGGGTGAGTGAGTCACAACTGTGTGGTGGTGTTGATCGTCGAGATGACCAAACGTATCATGCAAAGAGGACTTTGTGGGTGAGACGGAGGAGATAAAAAGAGTGGTGTTCGGAATATATGTAGTAATCAAGCTCTTTCCTTGTCGTCGTGGATAGATTGTGGATTTATGGATATGCTGCAGAGTACTCGTGATGTGCACCACTAGTACTCGTATTGGTGGCTTGGCAGTACGGCACGGAGGAGGCGTTTGTGTGGTTTCCACTTTGCTAGAGTTCCAGAAACTGATGTGATCCCATGACATGGGCACGCCGAGTGTATTTATGGCGTCTTTTAGCATCGTTCAGTGGGTCGACACAGGAGAGCACGAGTGAGGTGCTGTTCTTGTTCATGTGGCGACGTCCGACGCGCCGCTTATCCGCCTCTGGATCTATCCAACCCCCCTCCCTCCACTCGTGTGAACTGGACTATGCATGTAGTGTAGTTACAGTAGTAGCTCGGCGGCTTGTTTCCAGTTCCTGTTCTGTTCTTGCTCGCAGATCCGCAGGCAGAGTATCGGCAGAGTCTCGGCAGTGTACTGGCATGCTGGCAGAGTAAGAACAAACGCAAGACACATCAAGGCCCAGGCGCCAGGCGTAACTGAACCGAGCCGGGACTCCAAAAGCGAGTGCAGTAGCAATGTCGGCCTCCACCACTTAACACTTCACATCACACCACGGGAAGAGAGCCATTAATGAGGGACCAGTGCACGATACGGACGCCCGGCCGGATGTCATTCAAGGCCGTAAGCCAAAGCCAAGCCTACCCGGTTAGTCTTTTCTTCTTTCTGTATTTCCATTTCCATTCGAGTTGGTGATGGGCCAAGCCAAGAACAAAAATGTCCAAACTCCATATGCGACTAGAAAGAAAAAGCTCCAAACTCTGAGAGCAAAAACTCCAAAGAATAGGTCGGTTGGTGTTGTGCCTGTGTGGTTTGTGTAGTGTTGTTGGGGTTGGTTGGCGCGTTGCGCACGTATTCGTATCTGTAATCGTCACGTCTTGGTCTTTTTTTTTTTTCCCAGATAGACTTCCTTTCTGCTGGAGTCCCGAGTCGGCGTCTTTTGCCGCCACGAAGGGCAGTGGATTGTGGAGGTGTAATGTGCTGGTGGAGGTCTCGAGACGGGCGAGCGGACCGCGGACCGTTGTGTCGCGTCAATTGAAAGGTACAGTACCCCGGGACAGACTCTGATGGGTGCATGTGTCAGCAACAGCTCTACTGTAGCTCCCGCAAGGCTTGCACCTCATGCAAAAGTTGCTAGGTTCCAAATACTGAACTGACGCTCTTGCTAGGAAAGAAGACGTCAGACGTCACACTCCGACGCAACACGGGCTGGGATGGTGATCAGCTGGACTTTGTTGCTGCTTGGCAAAATAGCAACAAGCCCAACCAGGTCCAAGGCAGGGTCGCTTCAAAAGGCCTCTTGTTCCTTGGATCCTTGTGCCTTTTCAGCTGCTCAACCCCGCAGGGCTCCACACTGGAAGGCTCGACTCGAGCTGGAGTGCCGTGTTCGGTGCGTGCCGTCTACTTGCCGTCCATACTTGCACTGTACACTGTATTAATAAAAACTGTACCCAGTGTCTATCCGCGCTGCTCTATTCAATCACAAGAAATGCTCACGTGCAACTCAAAAATGTGTTAGCAATCAAACGGAGATGAGCGTTCCAGGAACACGGCGAGGCGTCGCGGTGTCGATAGTGCGGCTTGCTGAGGTCGCTTGCCAAGACTCTCTATACATTTTGGTTTTGGTTTCTCGTTTCAACCACCTTGGCTCAAGGACTTTCCCACTCGCGTCACTCGGTCACTAGGTAAGTTTACTCGGTCACATCGCTCGCCAATATCTTATCGGCCGTCATCGAGCCGCGCATGGTACCGGAGATTCCCATGTTCAGATCGCAGCCAGCAACGAGCTTTGTATCTTTGTGGACCGGCGAGCCTGCGGCTGTTTCACAAACCCAACCAGTCGGCCGAGTGCTGTGGGACTTTTGGTTGCAATAGGCTACAGTCCATATGCATACCACGAAATAACAAAAAGTGTATTATTCTCCAGGCCACTATGGGGACGTGGCGATGAGGAGAGGCAGGCGGGAGGAACAACGGGATCGTGGCGGAGCGAGTATGGCACGTACTGGCGACATTGAGTCTGCGGGACTAACAAAATACAAAGAAAGGGAATAGGTGTCACTAAAGGGGAAGGTCGTGTTTGCTCGGCTTGCGTTGCGTATGTTGGCTAACGCCCTCTAACGCGCGGTCCGCGTACGGCGAGACGTGGACGCCGTCGAGCTGCTGGCGACCGCACCAGCAGTCGGCTAGAGCATTAGCATGATCCATCGATGAACGTTACTCACCGTTCGAAGGGGCGGAGAGGGGACGCCAATGTAGTGGCAGAGCATGGCCTCGAGTACGTCACGGTGACCAGTGATTGGGGATCTATGGTAGTATTGGACAAACTGGTTGAGGATGTCGAGGCTCAAGGCCCGAATGTCAGAGTACGACCTGAGCAGCTGTCATTAGTAAACAATGCCGATTACTGAGCGACCTACAATCTCCTGCAAATTGTCGGGCATTGTTCCATGTAGAGAGCGCACGGGGACCCAATCAAGTCCGCGCCGCGCATTCAATTCGTTGGATGAGCTGTGGTCAGCGATGCACGACACGACCGCGCCTTACCGGGCAACCACATTGTTGTTCTGCACCTCGATGCGCTGTACCGCAGATTTCAAGTCTCGAATGTCGGCTGCCAGCTGGGACGAGGCAAGGACACGAGCAAACTCCGCCGCCGTCTCTGGGGGTGGGGGTTAGGAACGCCGTAGTAATCAACAATACGGGCTCAGACTTACCTGAGGTATCTACCGTGTTGTGCTTCAGCGAGTTGGCTGCAAGTATTTCATCCGCGGTGCACAGGGGATTTGCGGCCACCGAGGCCGCCAGAGCAACTATTTCCGCCTTGATATCGTCGCTGCTGGACGGTAAAATGTTTCCCCCATTGGCGCGAAGAGTCCTCAGACGAGGATACGCCTGCCCGTTTAGAACACGTTCTCCGAGAACGTTGGGAACTGCCGGCATAACTGAGGTGTATACAAGTACTGATGATGGCGAGAAAGAGGAAGAAAAAAATGAGAAGGAGGAAGAAAAGAAAAGATGACAAGGAGACCGCAATGTTTGTTTGGGATAATTGGGTGAGCTCCGCATATCGCAGGTACGCAGGTACGCAGGTACGCAGGTTTGGGCGCCTTGCACGTGAGTGCCATGCATTGATGGTCATGAACGGAAGCAAAATGGTTCAAGCTTCCCACTGTCGTCATCGTCCGACCGAGTTCTCGGAGCTCTCGGGGGGGGAGTGAGTTCTAGACCGTATAGTAGAGACTCCCAACGTCACTTCCCAGCCACCACCATCATTTTGGATGGAGCTGTTCATCAACAACCCCCATCGTCATCGTTCTGCACCGTCCCCAGCTCTCCATTTCTTCACCTGTCACATCTTTTCCACCTGTCTATATCAACCGCATTGAACTACACGGCCCCTGTCTCTTGTCACTCATTCTCTCTCGCACCCTAACATATCGGCCATCGCAGCATGAGCGGCGGAGACTTTGATCCCGATCCCGGCACACCAGGCAGCGGGCCAGGTATCTGCGCGATGCGTGGGAGCTGCGGTCGCGCAAGCATGTTCGGAGCCGACTTGCCGTGTCCGGACAACGGGCCCGCTGATAATGTGCGTATCGATCATCCGGATGATATGAGAGTGGGGCGGGCGAGCGATGTGTATCTCGACTCTGGCGAGTTGGGATCGGTCCTGATTGTGATCGTGAAACGAGCTCGAGTGACCGCGTGTGCTGATCCTGGCTCCAGACTACCGACACCCTCCGCGAGCTCCTGCACACGGTGTGCGGGCCGAGCTATGAGGTTCCCTCGCATGTATGCTGTACGCAGCAGCAGGTTGAGACTCTGAACGAGCAACTGTCGCAGGCAGCGCCGCTCATCGCGTCGTGCCCGGCGTGCATCAACAACTTTCGCGCATTCTACTGCGACTTTACGTGCTCCCCGGACCAGAGCACGTTTTTGAAGGTCACGCGCACGCAGAAGACGATCGAGGGCAAGAAAGCAGTCAAGAGCATCCGGTACGGCGTCAGTGACGAGTTTGCGGACGGCTTCTACAACTCGTGCTCGGCGGTCCAGTTTGGCGCGACCAACGGGTTTGCAATGGATCTCATTGGTGGAGGAGCACAGAACGCGTCCGCGTTCCTCAAGTACATGGGCGACGAGCGGCCCGGGCTCGGCTCCCCCTTCCAGATTGACTTCCCGGCACCCGGCGCTGAATCAAACTATACGCGCAACCCGCTCTCGTGTGCCGACAGCGGGATAGAGTCGCGCTGCGCGTGCGCCGATTGTCCGTCCGTGTGCCCCTCGCTCCCGTATCTCCCGCCCCCTGGATCCCGCACATGCCATGTGGGCAAGCTCTCGTGTCTCACATTCTCCCTGCTCATCGTTTACGCCGTCGCGATCGGCGCGCTCGTCGTGTGGTACAGCTTCCGCCAGGCCAGCCGGTACCGCCAGCGGAGGTACGAGCGCGTCGCGCTCGTCGACCCCCCACAGTCGCCGACGGCACCCGGTCTTGATGGTCTTGTGGGTCGCGGTAACGGTGACGACGACAGCGGGCCATCGGGCAGCATCCACTTCCGTCTCGGCCGCGGCGCGTCGCTCTTGGATCCGATGGAGCATCTCCAGCCAAAACAACACCAGCTCAACGCCATGCTCAGGCGTTTCTTCTACCGCCTCGGATTGATGTGTGCAAAGTATCCCGGGCGCACATTTGGTATTGCTGCTGTTGTGCTTACGGTCCTCAACTCTGGCTGGAGCAGGTTCCAGGTGGAGACGGACCCTGTTCGGCTCTGGGTCGCGCCCACGAGCGATGCGGCGCACCAGAAGGCGTTCTTTGACGACAACTTTGGACCGTTCTACCGCTCGGAGCAGATCTTCATCACGGCATCCAACGGCGGCCCCGTGCTCAGCTACGACACCCTCGACTGGTGGCTCGGCGTGGAGAAGGAGATTACGCAGCTGCGCTCAAAGTCGGGTCTGTCGCTTCAGGACGTGTGCTTCAAGCCATCTGGACCCGGGACGCCGTGTGTCGTGCAGTCCGTGTCGGCGTGGTTTGGTACCGACATGACTGAGTGGGGCGACGACTGGCCCGAGCGCCTGGATACGTGTGCAAAGCACCCGTCCGAGTGTCTCCCAGAGTTCGGACAGCCCATCGACCCCAAGCTCGTCCTTGGCGGGGCAAAGGGCGACTGGATCAACGCAAAGGCGCTCGTTGTGACGTTTGTGAATGACAACTACGAAGAGAACGACAAGCGCATCAAGAATGCAGAGGCCTGGGAACGCGAGCTGGAGTCGTATCTCAAGGCGCTCCAGCACCCTGACCGCCTCAAGGTGTCGTACTCCACGGGCATCTCTCTCGAAAAGGAGCTGAACAAGAGCACAAACACGGACGTCAAGATTGTCATTCTCTCGTACCTCGTCATGTTCATCTATGTCTCGCTGTCGCTCGGTGGCGGCGGCGTGCCACGCAAGGAGCTCGTGCGGCAGCTGAAGAAGGTCTGGAAGGTCGTCAAGATGCTTGCATGGATGGCGGGGGTGATCAAGAAGAAGCCCTCGGGACACATTCTCGATGCGGTCGAGGCCATCCCGAGAATCTTCATGGTGAACTCCAAGTTCTCACTCGGCCTGTTCGGCATCATGATTGTGCTCGTGGCCATCTCATCCTCTGTCGGCCTGTTCTCGTTCCTCGGCGTCCGCGTCACCTTGATCATTGCCGAGGTGATCCCCTTCCTGGCGCTCGCCGTCGGCGTCGACAACGTGTTCATTCTCGTGCACGAACTCGAGCGCCAGAACGCAATGCACGCGTCTATCCCAGACACGCACTCTGACTCCGACGACGAGCGCCACCATCAGCACCACCAGGAGCACGACGACGACGAGGTCGACCACCACCCGGCGTCCAACCTGCCCCCCGAGGAACGCGTCGCCCGCGCCGTCGCGCGTATGGGGCCCAGCATTCTCTTGTCATCTACCACTGAGGTCGTCGCGTTCGCTCTCGGCGCGTTCGTCCCCATGCCCGCCGTCCGCAACTTTGCAATCTACGCCGCTGGATCCGTTTTCATTGGCGCCGTTCTTCAGGTCACCGTATTTGTCAGCGCCATGGTGCTCGACCTGAAGCGCTCAGAGGTGGGTAATAACGAAGTGTATCAGTGCTGATACCCTAGGTCGGCCGCATGGACTGCTTCCCGTGCTTCCGCGTCAAGGGCAAGATCCGTCTCGACGAGGAGGGCCAGGGATCAAACGAGAGTCTGCTCACCCACATTTTCCGCAAGTGGTACGCCCCCATTCTGCTCAAGCCAGAGGTCAAGCACGGTGTGCTCGCCGTTTTTGGCGGCTTGTTCCTCCTTAGCATTGTCGGCATCCAGCGAATTAGTCTCGGTCTCGGTGAGTGCTGCCCATTGCGGTCCTGAATAGAGCACTCTGCTGACATTAGACCAACGCCTGGCGTTGCCCGCGGACTCGTACCTCGCGCCATACTTCAACGACATGGACAAGTACCTTGACGTCGGGCCCCCAGTGTACTTTGTCGTTTCTGGCGGCGACCCCGAGGCCCGCGAAGGGCAACAAGCCTTGTGTGGCCGGTTCACCACCTGTGCGGAGCTCTCAGTTGCCAACACCCTCGAAGCAGAGCGTAAGCGGCCAAAGTCGTCCTTCCTTGCCAACCCTCCTGCGGCCTGGATTGACGACTTCTTGATGTGGACCAACCCGGCGTTCGAGTCGTGCTGCAGGGTTCGCAGGCGTGACCCATCAGTGTTCTGCAGCCCCCGCGACTCGGACCGTCTCTGCCGCCCGTGCTTTGAGGGCGAGACATGGGACTCGACCATGGCCGGACTCCCCGAGGGCGCAGACTTTGAGCGATACCTGGCCCAGTGGCTCGTCAGCCCCGCCGACGACAACTGCCCCCTCGGCGGTCTGCAGGGCTACTCGCACGCGGTCAAGACGGACAACGGAAGCGTGACCACCTCACACTTCAGGACGTTCCACACCCCGCTCCGCACCCAGTCGGAATTCATCCACGCGCTCGCCTCGGCACGCCGCGTCGCCGCGGAAATCTCCCAGACAACCGGCCTTACCATCTTCCCGTACTCGCTCTTCTACGTCTTCTTTGACCAGTACTCGTACATTACGAGCATGACGGTGCAGGTGCTCGTTGTTGCCCTGCTGGCCATCCTCGTGCTCACATCCACGCTCCTCGGGTCGTGGCACACGGGCGCGACCGTCTCGTTTGTCTGCGCGCTCGCAGTCCTCAACGTCATGGGCATCATGGGATTCTGGCACGTGTCGCTCAACGCCATCTCGCTGGTCAACCTGGTCATATCGGTCGGCATCGCCGTCGAATTCTGCTCGCACCTTGCACGCGCGTTCATGGGTGCCGGGACGGGCCTGACATACGACAAGGTCGAGGGCAGGCGGGAACGCGACGAACGCGTGTGGACCGCACTCGTGGACGTCGGTCCCAGCATTTTCAGCGGCATCACGCTCACAAAGCTCGTCGGTATCTCGGTCCTGGCGCTCACCAAGAGCAAGCTGCTCGAGACATACTACTTCCGCATGTGGCTTGCACTCATCGTCGCTGGCGCCCTGCACGGTTTAGTGCTCCTGCCGGTCATGCTCAGCTATACTGGCGGGCAGGGGTACAGTCTCGAGGACACGGACGAGGACTGGGTCACGAGCCAGATGCGCCGACCTGGCGAGTATGAGAGCGCGCCGTTTGCGGACGACGACTCGATGATGGATTATTAAGGCGTGTGCCGCAGCATGGAGTGTACGGTACGGGGTACGGGGTGAGGGGGTAGGTGGAGGAATGGGGGGGAGGAGCATGAGGATGACGGAGGTAGGCAAGTTGTTAATCCATAAATCCATAGATGCGGCGGAATGTAATGCTCGTGTGATTGAACCAGAGCCAGGTACAAAACAAATAAAAGACCCATCGATCCACCAGAAATATCCCCCTCATATCAGGTCATCTTCCACCCTCCATCGCTTGCCGCCTCCGCGCCCATCGTCATGATCACACTCCTCATTCGCCCTCCCCTCCCGACCTCCCTTCTATCGACAATGAATGTTCCCATTCGCGATGCCGAGCAGCAGGTCCTCGCGGTTCTGCTGCCGAACAGCCTGCACCATCAGCAATAGCCCGATGATACCAAAACTCACATGGATCATCGCATTGCTCATCAACGGCCACTGGTTGCCCCACTGGTCCACAAACGGATCCCGCCGCACAGCGTACTCTGTCGGGCCCGGGACAGCCCAGAATGTCGAGCCGCCAGGCGCCGCCGGCGCATGTGCGTGCGCGGGCGCCTGGCCTGGGGGGTTCGGGATTGTCGTGCATCCGTTGCGGAGTGCCCAGGCCTGGAACTTTTCGAGTTCTCTGATATTGGTGTCAGTTTTGGGTCGTGTGAACGGCGGGTTGCGTGCAGAGTGGCGCCGTAGATTGGTGCCACTTGTGGACTGCCACGCTCATCTGTGTAGGATGGGGGGCACATGTAGGGGCGTCTGCAGCGGAGCGGGCTACCGTGCCCTCTCTACATCCCTCTCTCTCTTGACCCCTGCTCAATACGGTGACTCACCGCTTCGCCTTCTCCTCGGCGGCCTTCTTCGCCTTTTCCTCCTTCACCTTCTGCTTCTTCTTCGCCGCCTCCTCCTTCTCCTTTTGCCTTTTGGCCGCCTCCTCCGCCTTCTCCTTCTCCCTTTTCCGCCGCTCCTCCTCCTTACGTTGTGCAGCCATGCTCGCCATGCGCGCATGGTACACCTTCTCGTTAACCTTTGCCAGGCGCTCCGTCTCCTTAAGGTGCTGCTTCGCGACCTTGGGATCAAAGTACCCGATCGTCGTCGAGGCTGGACACCCTCCGTGGATCGAGTGCGGGCGCGAGGAGCAGCCTCCACCACCACCACCGCCGCACCCCCCACCTCCGCCGCACCTGCAGGAATACGGCATAGCAGTGTCCATCACGCACGCGAGGCGCGCGCCGACGGGGACGGGCGGCACGGGGTCCGGGTCAAACAGGCAGTGACACATGACGAGCGCCATGAGCCGGTCGACGAGCGAGCGTTTGGGCGCCGGCGGCGGGGGCGGGAGCACGCAGTGGTGGCATGTGCATGGTGCTGCTGCTGCTGCTCCGCCGGGCGGGACGAGCAAGTCCCCGCTGAAATTGTAATTGCGCGTGCGCGCGCATTCGGCCCACACCGCCTGGCCGTAGTCCATATCCGGTAGCCGTAGCGGGGGGGGGTGAGGAGGAGGGGCAACGGGGTCCTGGAGGGGGGAGGCGGGAGGAGGTTCTGCGTTGGCGTGGGCGTGGGCGCGCGTATGTAGGGCGTGGTGAGGGCGGCGCGTTTGTTGCGTGTTGGCCGGGGCGCCGTGCGGGCGTAGACTGCTACAATGAGTGGCGACCTTGACGCAGCGGAGGGCACTGAATGCGGTCGCGCGGGCGGGCTGGAGGCTCAAACGTAACTGGAAGAGCAAGAGCACAAGAGAAGAGTGTGCGCAGAGTAAAGAGAGAGTCAATGCGAGAGTGGGGATGAGTGATGAATGTATTTCCAACAATGTTGTTCGTGCAATAACAAGGAGAAGAGACATGAGCGACGATCAATCTGCACCAAATGTCTCGAGATGAGGGATAGAGGGCACGTCTATTGCTCCCCCCTTTGCGTGCTCGCGACAACAAAGGGAGCCGCCTCCGCAGAGCGGACCGCAACTGGCTCCTATGTGTGGTACGACAGTTGCATACAGTGGACACACACTGTAGATGACTATCGGATGGGAGGCTGGACGGCGGTCTGTGCGGTGGCGGCGGCGCGGGGATGCATGTCCTTGACAGAAGCACGGAGACACACAATGGACAGACAGGTGTTGCATTGTGTATCGTGTTGATTTGTTCAGAGTGTCTGATCTCTGGGCCATAAGCTGGCACATCTCTTGTCCAGCCCATCAACTGCATGTAGTGTCTTAATTGTATCGTTGACGCATGCATAACATGACATGAAGTCTTGTATTATTTGTACGAGCGCGAACGGCGTAGAGTGTCTAGCGTCTCTGAAGTGAACATTAATCGCGTACCCTATCTCATACGAACCCAGGACACGCCAACATGCCCTTTCTCGATGGCCCCGCTCACTGCCTGTTGGCAACCTCCTTTCCTTACTTCGGCACACACCCTGTAGTTCGCGTCTAGTATATGCCCGTTCACATCAAATCATGAACCATGGATGCTCTAACCAAAGAAAGAAAAAGGCCGAGAGCCTGCCGGCGCAAAGCAAACTAGCAAAAGTATGCGCACGGAGCAGACGCCGCGCCCTCTACACGTCACAATCTACTTCAGGTGACGGCCAATCACCTCACCTCGCCACCCCACCCTCGGCCTACGCCCCGGCCCCGCGTCGCCTCAATTCCATCTCGCCACGCGCCTCAACCCTTACTCGGACTTGACGGCACCAACGGTGGGAGGGAAGCCGGCATCCGCCTTGCTGGCGTTATCCCTGTTGCGGTCACCACGGTTGCCGCCGTGTCCGCCACGACCCCGGCCAAACTTGCCGCCACGGCCACCACGTCCGCCGCGACCGCCACGACCGCCACCGCGGCCACCGTGGCCACCCCACTTCTTGCGGTCGCCCGACGACTCGGCGCGCGCCTTGGCGGCCTGGCCAGCCTGGAAGTTGGCGCGGTTGGTCCAGAAGGTGCGGAGCTCCTCCTCTGAAATCTGGTCAGTAATGGCTCCTTTTTCTGTTGCTAGTTACTCACCGTTCATGCGCTCAAAAGTAACGGGCTCGCCGCCGTAGGTGATCTTGGCAGCGTTCAGGGTCTCGAGCTCGGCGTCGGTGATCTCGGCACCCTCCGAGGTCGAGATGGAGCCGGCCTTGGCGGCGGGAGGGAAGACCATGAAGGGCGCAGCGAGACCGGCGGCGATAATGTCCTCCTTGAGAGTCTTCCATCCGGGGCCGTCACCAGGAGCCGAGAACTTGAGACCAGACTTCTCGGGGACAGGGACCTTGGAGGGGTCGACGACCTTGCCGGTGACGGGGTCGACCTCAAGCTGGACACCCTTGTACTCGATAGTGAGGGGCTCGGCCTCCTGCGGAGCGTCAGCAAAACAAACTGTCACACCCCATTCCACACCACTCACCTTGAGCTTCTTGCCGGCCTTCTCCTCTCCGTCCTCACGCTCGCGCTTCTGGCCACGGGCGGCGCCCTCAACGTTGACGGCCTTGCCGACGACGTCGACGTCCTTAGGGATGGCAGCAAGCATGGGAGTCTTGCCCTCCTTCATCTTGGCCATCTCGCGGAACGCGTTAAACTTGCCGCCCATGTTGCCGCCCTTGCGGCCTTGGCTGCCCTTGAAGATCTCCGACTCGGCAATACCCTTCTCCTTGGCCTTCATGCGGACGTACTCGTCCTTGGTCATCTTGGTCATCTCCTGGTCGTCGCGGAACTTGGGGATCGACTCGAGCGCGACAAACTTCTTCAGGTCGGCCTCGTACGCAAACTCAACAAAGACCGAGCCCTTGAAGTGGCCCTTGCCGCGGCCCATCTCGCCCTTGCCAGCAAGGTCGCCGCGGCGCTTGCGGACGGCGTTGATCTTGCCAAACTGCGCAAAGTACTCCTCGATCTTGTCCTGCGTGTTGTGCTCGTCGTCGTTCTCGCCAAAGCCCTTCTGTAGAACGTGTCAGCAAACCATAGGAAACCATAGCGCCGGGTGTTGTCTTGTATACCCACAACATAGGCGGAGCGGTCCCACATGGTCGAGTTGGGCTCGAGGGGACGCGCGCGGCGCACGTTCTCGTTGTCCTCCGAGACGACGAGGAGGGGGTCGTCGCCCTCGGCCTTGGCGCCCTCGCGGATCGCGTGGGCGATAGCGGGGACACCGAGCGGCTTGAAGTCGCGCATGCGCTTGAAGGTGAGGATAGTCTTGATAGGCACCCATCCCTCCTCGTTGCACGCAGTGAGCGAGAAGAAGAACTTGTCGGTGGGGAGGTTCGAGTCGGAGAAGTAGAAGTTGACTGCCCGGTCAGAAATTTGTGTACTTATTCGGCGGTGAACGCACCCTGCTTGACGGCCTTGAAGAGCTCCTGCTGGACCTCCTCGGGGGTCTTGCCCTCGACAACGGGGATGCCCTGCTCGTTGAGCTCGACCTTGGCGGTCTCGGCGGCGGCGGCGGTCTCGATAGACATTTTTGATAGGGTGGGTCGGGGAGGCGGGTGGGGGCGAGGTAGAGACGAGAGACGGGAAGGTTTTGTTCGATTAAGTGACCGGGAGAACGGGTCTTTTGAGGCAGTTATACTAGGGCGGAGGCACGGCAAGACGAGACGAGAAGGAGAGACGTCTTGTTGAAGAGGAGAGAGAGTTAGGAGAGAGAGAGATGGAGGAGAGAAGGACGACAACGACCAACTTTGTCGTCCTGGTCGACGTCGGAGCACTCTGCGTCCAGAGGTGGCCACTTCAACTTTTGCACTCAGGGACAAGAGAGAGGGGAGCAGATGGCATGGCCATGGAAGGGCACAAAGTAGACCGTGGGAGATTTAAGTATTTCTAAAAAAATGACTCGTGTGGAAACCACGTGCATATAAGTAAAATAATCACGTGATGTGCCACGTGGGAGGGTATGGAGGGTATGGAGTGCCACATTGGGATAAATTGTCTCGAAATCAATAAAATAATTAAAAAAATAATTAAGACCCAGAGATGGCTGGTCAAACGTGGCGCCGGTTGGCGCGACTGGTTTTTCTTTCACGTCCTTGGCCTTGATGAGGACAATCCCTGATCTACATTACCTGCCAGGAACTCTGGACATGAACTATTCTGCACACGCAGACACATTCATTGGTCAGAGAGGCACACGCGACAAGAGAGAGCGCAACAGACGAGAGAGAGGGGGAGAGGGAAACAGCAACCGCGAGCGCGTCCTCCCTTATGGACCCTCCTCCATATATTCTAATCCTGTAGACCTCTTGGACACGTCCGTCGGTTGTGCTCAACATTACCTAGGTCCCATTCTAGAGACCTTTTTCAGGATTACTGGACGAGCGCTCCCGTGTCGTCCCCTCTGCCCCTGCCAGCTCTCCCCTCTTGCTCTCCGCGGCCACACTCTCGCTGACTCTTCTGCGTCTGCACCTGATGTGCCGTCCATCCGTTCAGCCCCTGCTTGCTCCAAAGCCAAGAGGGGACTAACTCTCTCTCTCTGGTTCTCCCCCTCTACTCCCTTCCCCCTTAGCCCCCTCAACTGCCTGTCACGTCCGCTCGTCTATAAGTCATTTACCAGCCTCCAGCCCCCAACGCCACTCGCCGAGATTACTTTTCTGGGAGCCTGGCCTATACCAAACGACAGTTCCTTCGCCCTGGTCTTATCCCCGCCATACAAAAACAGAAGCGTGACAAAGACAAAAAAACTCTCCTTGCTCCTTGCAGAGATTCCTGTTCTGTGGTGTGTCTGTCCAATGAGCCGGCAGCTGGCTCAATGAAGCACGGCCAGTCTACCGTTCGTGCACCTTGTGGAATGGCAATCCCAACCCTCGTTCGATCACAGAGTTCCCCCCCGTCTGGCACAGTCCGTGCAGCCCCCCTCCCCTCGTATTCCCATATCATCCCCCCATCGCGCCCATCTCAATTTTCCTTCTTCCCATTCACCCATTCTCCACTGCTCGCTGCTGGTCAGCAGCCCAGTCCACACAGGTTACAGTCACCGTCACCACCGCTGTCAGCGTCCGTGCTATTGATCTACTCGGCGCTCGACTTCACCGACTCCTGTTACTCCATTATCGACACGTCGCTTTGAAAGCCCTCCTAGGCCGGCCCTCTCTGCCTCTTGACGAGGTAGCAGTACAATAGTATCGTGTACCCTTTTCCAAGGTTCCCCGAGAAACACAAGAAGCGAAGACTACATCCAGTATGCTGTTCCTCCTCCTACTCCCATCCGCGCAGGCCGCGGACCCCGCTGCTCGCTGGGGACACCAGGCAGTGTACATTGAGTCGAGCAACTTGATGTACGTTGTCGGCGGTGCGTCCTCGACCTCGGTATCCCAAGTCACCAACGACGTCTATATCCTTTCGGTAAGCTCACTTGTTCGTGGGCTTTAAGCTTACAATGCAGCTCGGTAACAACGCGACGTGGTCGGCAGGCATCAACACGAGCCTCCCGGCACATGCCTTTGCCAACATGGTCACTGACCAGGAGACGCTCACCGTCCTTGGGGGCATGACTGCATCCTGCTCGTCGGACGCCACCGTGCATACGCTCGACATCGGTGCCAAGTCGTGGTCGTCGTACAACCCCTCGGGCTTTGTCCGTCGTCACGGCGCAGGCGCCGCCTTCACTGACGAGGGGACAATGGTCGTTGGTGGTCTTGTCGACAAGTACGTCTGCGCGTCGGGCACGAGCGGATATGCTGCGTACGACATTCTCAAGACGCCCTCAACTGCACCCAACTCGACCGCCCTTCCGTACTCGCTTACCGGCGGCGTGCGGGCCGTATCAGACTTTGGCCTCGCGTCCAAGGACGGCAAGATCTTCCTTGGCGGTGGACAGGACGCGGACGGCACTCTGGTGCCGTACAACACCATTGCTACCTGGACAAAGTCTGCCGGATGGGTGCCCCAGCTTACTACTGGCAACATCCCCGCTGGCCGCCTCGGCGCCTCGCTTGTTGCCCACCCGAACCTTGACGTTCTCGTCCTCTTTGGTGGATCGACAAAGGTGTCGTCATCCAGCTTCTCGGCCTCGTCCCTCGTCGCCCTGCTCAACACGACTACCTGGGAATGGTCCATTCCCTCGAGCATCCAGCCCGTCGACGGCTCCGAGGTGTCGTACCATTCGGCAGTCATGACACCCGAGGGTGTCATGATCACGGCTTTTGGCCGCAACCGTATCGGATACCCTACCACCGGTATCAACTACCTCGACATGCGCGACCCCACCAACGCCACCTGGGGCTGGACCAGCACGTGGTCTCAGGACATGCTGAACAAGTACACTCCCTCGTCGACCACCGCGGACGTCAACGGCGGCACCACTGACAAGGCCGAGGCCAGTGGCGGATCCAAGACCAACAAGGGAACCATTGCCGCCGCCGTTGTGCCTACCGTCATCGCCCTCCTGGTCATTATTCCCCTTCTCGTCTGGTTCATCCGCCGCCAGATCCGCAACCGCCGCCAGGCACGTCTCGCGTCGCACTTCTCCTTCTCGACGCAGGAGGACCGTGGCGACTTTGTGCGCCGTAACCGCTCGGATTCGCGCTACGCCGCGTTTGGTTCCTCGTTTGGCTCGCAGGGCAGCCTCAACTCGCTCCACAGGCGTGTCATGAGCGTCTTCCGCCGCGGCACCAAGGGCGTCGGAGACGATGGAACGCTCCACGACGGCGAGATGATCCAGGTCGCGCCCTCGCAGATCACCGACAGGCAGGCGAACAACTGGGAGGAGATCGACTTTGGTCTTGGCCGTATCGATGCTGAGCGCCGCGGGGGCAACTACACCGACATGCCCGCTCGCGTCCGTACCCCCCGTCCTCCCCGTTCCGGCACTGCTACCCCTACCGAGGGCGCCCCCTTCCCTCCCATGCCTATTGCCTCGACGTTGCGCTACATGCCTGAGCCTGAGGCCGAGCCTGAGTCCCACGCTAACGAGGCCGAGAACCCCTTCAGCGACGCCCAGCACGACCCCTTCAATGACAACAAGAAGGCTTCCACCTCCCCTGTTATCGGCGAGCTCGTTCGTCTCGACGCTGACAGCCCTCGTCTGGGCAGCCCGACGGGCGACGGCCAGATGCCCCTCGTCCAATCTGAGGGTACCCTCGCCACCGCCGGCGGTGACGCGGCCGCCATTGAGGCTAACGACTGGAACATGCTTGAGCAGGCCATGATGGCCCGCCCGGTCTTCCAGACCTCGCCCAACTCGTCGGTCCGCTCGCATGCCCACGGCCGTTCCGTGTCCGGCAGCGGCCCCGCCCCGGGAGCGTCGCACTCGACGCACCGCGTCCCCGTGCCCCCGCTCTCGCCCACGCTGTCCACTTCGTCCTCGACCTCTACGGCGCCGAGCCTCCCGCCCATGAACTTCTCGCATTCGCCGCTCTCGCAGCCCCGCATCGTGTCCGGCGGTGCCTCGCAGTCGCGCCACCTCGCAGGCAGCGGCTCCCCGCGCCGCTCGTCGCGCTCGTCCAACGTGCCCCCGCAGTCGACCTCCACGCGCCCCCGCCGCGACTCTGTCAACGCCCTCGGCCTCACGCGCGGATCCCGCCTCCGTGTCGCCAACCCCACGGACGGCACCGACACCTACTCCCAGGACTCGTACTAGGCCGCCTGGGCAAGTTTGAAATCCCCTGCATCCCGCTGGCCGGCGTGCAGCTGAACAGTAGTTTCTACTCTCGGATATGATGGTTATATATGCAAATTGTGAACGTGTCGAAGGAACACAGAAATCGGAGCTAGCCATGATGAAGTCGAGATTGGCAGCTTTGTACATGGTGGCTGCATGCTGCTATTCTGCTATTCTGTGCGCAAGTGCCACGCGTCGCGTTGACACACTGTACACTGTTCGCGGGGAATAAACGCAAAGTATCTGCACTCACTCAATTCAGAATAAATTCGAATATTTCAGAGATATACAAAGATATACCAAGATATACCAAGACTGTGATTGATGACTTTGGCCTGTTACGAGTGTTCCATGCAGAGAGAGCGGCGCCCTCCGCACTATCTCGAGCGCCCAGCGGCAAACCACAATCAACAGACAAGGATATCGAAACTCCACAAAGCACACACTGCGTTTTCCATCTCCGCATCCCCATGTAGGTCGCCGAGCAGATCTCGGATCCGCTCGGAGGAGATACTGGAAGTCTTTCTGTACGGTGCGCCGCGGTGGAGGCACAGAGGGTGGTATTTGTGGAGATTTAGATATTTCAGGCTCAGGACAGTTTGTCGCGTGGCCACCATACCAAGGTTTGCAAGGTAGCAAGCTTACAAGGTTGGCCGCATGGCATGGCGGGCGCCGCTGAGGTGCAGAGGTAGCGCGCGTCACTACTGTATTATACGTTGGTAGTGGCGCCCACCCACCCCGACATTCAGATTTGGCCGAGTAACGAGATCAATCTCGCCCGCTATCTCTGTTTCTACATGCATTGCGCATCAGAGGGGGGCAGGTAATCGTAACCGCCGTCGGGCAACGGACACGGACGCTCTACTAGGATTTTTTTTTTTGGGCTCGGACAAGGGAAAGCGTGCTTGTTCTTTTCTCGGTGTCAACTGCCAGCTGCCAAGCTGCCAGACTGTGGGGCGCGGAGCTGGGGACGGCGGTGATCCCGGCCATGTCCGTACTTTCCGGCCTCTTCCACCGGTTATGACGCTAGCGTATCCGGCAACCATCCCACCACACACGACCACCCTTGCTGGCAGGCAGGCAATCAACCACCAAAAATGTAAAAGTGGGTGGGTGGGGGGTGGGCACTGCGCACTGTTGTGTTCACATTGTCTATCGTCGCTTTCTATAATCTCTCCCCATCTGTCAATCTTATCCTCTCTCTTCCCCACCCTCTCTCCCGCCCTCACTCACTCACTCTCCACACACTGCACCATGGGCGAACGACCAAAAGACGGCACGGCAGTTGGCGAGGTGCGCGCCCCGATCGACGCGGCCCGCCTGCTCAAGTACCTCGAGGCCAATGTCGCGGGCTTTGCGGGGCCGCTGACGATCAAGCAGTTTGGGGTGAGTGCGAGCAGTGCGGGAGGACCACAGGGAGTGCGGCGTGCGGCGTGCGGCGTGCGGCGTCAAGGAAGGGAGGTGGAGACACGGATGGGTGGATCGATTATGATCAGCGACAGAACAGCGGCGGCGAGGGACGTGCTCGGTGTTTTGCTCCGTCGTGTCGAGATTGCAAGATGTTACGGAGGATTGATTGCGATGGGAGCACGGAGAGTGGAGAGCCGAGAAGCGAGATGGGGGAGTAAATTGCGGACAGTAGCAGCCGCATATCTACTTTTTCCAAGCGTTCTCGCGAGTCCTGCGTGCCATGCACAACCACAAACATACATCCTCACATCCTCCAGCACAGCGTTACTGACATACCCAGTTTGGCCAGTCCAACCCGACCTACTTCCTGCAGACCCCCGCTAAGAACTATGTTCTGCGTCGCGCGCCCGTCGGCAAGCTCCTGAGCAAGACGGCGCACCGTGTCGACCGCGAGTACTTGATCCTCGACGCGATCAGCAAGTACAACCGCTCGCTCCCCGCCGAGGCCAAGGACCGCGCGGTCCCCGTCCCGCAGGTGTACGCCCTATGCATGGACACGAGCGTCGCCGATGCGCCGTTCTATGTCATGGAGTTTATCAAGGGTCGCATCTTCACCGACGTGCTGCTCCCCCAGCTGCCCAAGGCGGAGCGCGAGGCCTGGTGAGTAACGAGCTATTCGCACTCCAACCAGTCCACTGACGTCCTCGTAGCTGGCGCTCGGCGATCCGCACCCTGGCTCTACTCGCCACGACGCCCATCGAGGCACTCAACCTGCCCGCCAGCTTTGCGGCCGACCCCCTCGCCAAGCCCTACTTCCCGCGACAGGTCAAGTCACTCATGAAGGTCAGCGCAAGCCAGGCGCCCACGCCCGCCGCCAACCTCCCCGGCGGTATTGTCGGCGACATTTTCGGCTCGGACGAGCTGCGACCCTGGTTTGAGCAGGGCGCCGGCAAGATTGGCGGCGAGGCCCTGCACGGCGCGAGCATCGTGCACGGCGACTACAAGCTTGACAACCTGGTAAGATGGAAGAATTAGCGGTTGCATGCATCTGACGCCAGATCTTCCACCCGACCGAGCCCCGCGTCATCGGCATCCTCGACTGGGAGCTGTGCACGCTCGGCTCGCCGCTCGCCGACCTCGGCAATGTGCTCCTGCCCTTCTCGATGGTGCCCCTCTCGGATGACGACAAGGCGCTCCTCGCGACCGTTGGCGGCGGCGGC
Source organism: Apiotrichum mycotoxinovorans (assembly GCA_013177335.1). Classification (NCBI taxonomy): domain Eukaryota; kingdom Fungi; phylum Basidiomycota; class Tremellomycetes; order Trichosporonales; family Trichosporonaceae; genus Apiotrichum; species Apiotrichum mycotoxinovorans. Next base: position 1,916,763 of record CP053624.1, on the reverse strand, counting down.
AACCTCGCGCTCGGCCTCAAGGGCCTCCCGTCCAGCGTCACGGGGATCCCGCAGTCGGCACAGCTCGAGCAGTGGTGGGTGCACGACATGAACGTCGGCAACCTCTTCAACTCGCACTTTTACCCCTCGCTCGGAAGCCGCGAGCCGTGGCAGTGGCCCATCCCCGGGTTCGAGCTCGTACGCGCCTGGATGCTCTTCCGCCTCGCCATCATCTCTCAGGGCATTGCCGCGCGCGCGGCCCTCGGCCAGGCCAGCAGCGCCGGCGCAAAGGCAACCCGCGTGACGTTTGACTTTTTCGGGCGGAAGGCGTACGAGATCATGAAGGAGGAGAAGAGCGGGACGGCCAAGCTCTAGATGTCTCTCGAGGCTCTAGATGACCGTCTTGTCTGACGCTTAGAGTTGGGTTCAGACGCTATAGGAAAATGTAAAACTTGTCATGGTTAGCAATCGGGAGGACGAACATGTTCCCAATCGGACAACAGAGACCACCCTACTAGTGCTGATCTCCGCAACGTCGAGTGTGTGGACTGGTCCCGGGAATGACCCCACCGGTGTTGTGAGCTCGGGCGTATCAGAAGCCAGCGCCAACGTCATGATCATGTGTCGCCCCATGGTGTTGCCCCTGTCTAGTCCATAGATCCATACAGTAGTGCGGTGATGTGATGCTTTGCCAGTCTCACAGGCATGACGGTAAGGTTCGTCTCTCGGCCTGAGTGTTCCATTTATAATTAAGTATCCCAGACTCGGAGGCGCGCCGATGTCGTGTCTGTCGGTCTCTTGCCCGGCGCACTCGTCATCCCGAGAACGCACAAGACGCGGGGATACATTAGGCGCTGCAAGGGCGACCAGCCATTACCCACATGTCTCTCAAACGCAAAACGCAATTGCGTCAACTTTACCATCAGTGCGCGTGTGGGGTCCGGGCGCGCGACCACAGACTGCGATATGAATGTGAGGGTTTGGACGTTTCGACATTAATTAGTTTCGTGCCTTGGCCTGCTGCGACTTGGCGATGCGCGATGCCGCAACTGAGCACGCGGTGACACGAGACATTCTTCAGTGGTCAATATGGCATTGCGGCCGGTCTGGTTTTTGCGTGCAGAGACGTATGTACCTATAAATAGTGGCATGGGCGGGCAGATGCAGACAGCAGTCACAAGAGACAGAAACACTGCAGCCTCCTTCCGCCTCAACATGAAGGCCCTCACTCTCCTCCTGGCGTCCGTGACGGCCCGCACCACCGCCACCGCCACGGCCGCGCCAGCGCACACACACCTCGAGCGACGCGCCGCCGCCGCAAACGTGAGCGCATACCTCGCCGCCGAGGTACCCTACGCGCGCACGCGGCTTCTCTGCAACATCGGGGCGGACGGGTGCGCCGCGTCCAGCGCGGGCTCGGGCATTGTCGTCGCGTCCCCCTCGACCTCTGACCCGAACTGTTCGTCTTCTATCCTACTACCCTTTGCCGCTGACACACTGCAGACTGGTACACGTGGACACGCGACTCTGCGCTCGTGTTCACGCAGATTACGGACATGTTCACCTCGTCCTACGACGCAGAGCTACAGACCAAGATCCACGAGTACATTGCCGCCCAGGCGGGCCTGCAGGCCGTTCCCAACCCGTCAGGCGACCTGGGCAACGGGTCTGGGCTCGGCGAGCCAAAGTTCAACGTGGACGGCACGGCGTTCTCGGGCCCGTGGGGGCGGCCGCAGCGGGACGGGCCGGCGCTGCGCGCGGTCGCGCTGAGCAGGTACGCTGCCTGGCTGATGGACAACGGGCACGCGGAGGCCGCGCGCTCTGTCCTCTGGCCCGTGCTGGCCAACGACCTCGCGTACGTCGCAGCACACTGGAACAACACGGGCTTTGATCTCTGGGAAGAAGTGCACGGCTCGTCGTTTTTCAGTACGACCGCACAGCACCGGGCGCTCGTGGCCGGCGCCGCGCTCGCCACCTCCCTCGGGACGAGCTGCCCGCAGTGCGTGGCCGTCGCGCCGCACATTCTGTGTTTTCTCCAGTCGTACTGGAACGCAGAAGAAGGGTACATTGTCTCGAATATCAACTTGGACTCGGATCAGGGACGCAGCGGGAAAGACGTCAACTCGATCCTGGCGGCCATCCACAACTTTGACGCCGCGGCGGGGTGCGACGACACGACGTTCCAGCCGTGCTCGCCGCGCGCGCTGGCCAACCACAAGAGCGTGACCGACTCGTTCCGGGGGACACTGTACGGGGTGAATTCCGGCAGGGGGCCCGGTACAGCGTGCGCCGTGGGGAGATACCCCGAGGACGTCTACTACGGCGGCAACCCGTGGTACCTCGCCACGCTCGCCGCCGCCGAGCAGCTGTACGCCGCGGTGATTGGATGGACGCGCCAGGGGTCTATTGGCGTCACGCCTGTCTCGCTGCAGTTCTTCGCCGACCTCGTGCCCGGCATCAGCGAGGACAACTACGCTGCGGGCTCCCAGACGTACGGCGAGATTATCACTGCGGTGCAGGAGTATGCGGACGGGTTCGTGGCGATCGTGGCGGAACACACACCAGCGGACGGCGCGCTCGCCGAGCAGTTTCTCAAGGACACCGGCAGCCCCACGTCCGCGGCACACCTCACGTGGTCGTACGCTGCCCTCCTGTCCGCCAGCGAACGCCGCGCGGGGTCCGTCCCGCCCTCGTGGGGCGCTGCCGGGGCGAGTCTCCCGCCCGCATGCGCCGCCACGACCATTGTCGGCTTCTACGCGACGCCGACGCCCACGGTCCTCCCGGCCCTCGCGACGGGAAGTCCCGCCCCGCTGGCAGCTACGACGACGACGTGCGCCGCCGTCCTGATCACGTTCACCGCGGCCGTTGAGACAGCGTACGGCCAGACAGTCAGACTCGCGGGGTCGATCCCCGCCCTCGGGAGCTGGGACGCCGGCGCCGCTCCACCACTCTCCGCCGCGGCGTACACCTCTGCCAACCCCATGTGGACCGTCACGCTCGCCATCCCCCCGGGCACAGAGTTCAGCTACAAATACGTGATCGCCAACGCTGACGGCGGCGTCACCTGGGAGAGCGGGGATAACCGCGCGTATGCTGCCCCGCAAGCGTGCGGGTCGTACGCCCAGGCTGATACCTGGCGCTAGACTGTCGGTGCTGGGGCCAGTTGAATACTGGAAGAAATTGAGCTGAACAAAGAAAAGAAAAGAAAAAAAAAAGGCAAAAATAAGTTATACAATGAATGTGAATGTGAATGTGAAGAAATGGTGATACAGTAATGTGTTGGATGCGTGCCAGTGGCTTCAGTGCTGCCTGCTGCCTTGGAAGCGGGTTCCGCACAGTGAATATTATCAGCGGAGCGTGGGCAGGCAAGGGCAAGATGCGGTCAACAAGCGGCAGCGGGCAGACTGTGGCGCCACTGCGGCCAAAATGCGCTCGAGCCGGGCCACAAGTGCCACCAACGGGGCACAAGCTTGCTCTCAGTCCCAGTACGGAGCGAGTGGTAGGCAGGCTCATCGCCCTCATGACTCACTTGGCCTCAAAGTGCTTGGCCGCGACCACAAACAGACTAGAAGCGGCTCGTGCGCAGAGCCTGCGATTCCAGAAATGGGTTGAAGCCAAGCTGCAGCTGGGGCCTGCAGCCGACGCCGGCAGCCGACGCTGATACTCATATGAGCGTGCCGCCGGGTCCTCGTTCTGACGAGTCGCCACTCTGGAACCACAGAATAGTGACACCAGTACGCGTCGCCGTCTCAGGATACCCGCACGCTGAGGAGCGCAAGGTCTCTCCTCGTGTTTGGAGTACTTGCACACGCATTCCCTTCTTTGACACACCTTTGCCTCGTTCGTTGCCTCAATCGTCCTCTCGAGTCCCGTAAGTGGCTTGAGTACATAATCGGAACATTAGGGCTCTGCCAATCTTCATAAAATGACACTCTTAAAGCCAGCCACTTTTTGGAGGGTCAGAGTTTTTGAGGTCAATACAGATCGTATTCGCGACATTAACCGTCTGAAGGTCAGATTTGGCGACACATATAGCCAACTCCGGCGTCGGCACATGCCACGAGGCTCGCCACGCCCGATCCAGGAAACACCACGCCTCCGCTCCGCTCCTCCCTCGCTTCCGCCTCCACCGCCGTCGCCGCCTACCCCCCCCCCCCCCCGCCGCGGCGTATCAATGAGCTATGAGTCATGCATCCGTCCCACACTAGCACCAGCCCCAGCACCCTTTACTGCCCCTTGCCAGGCCACTCAATGACCTCGGGCCACGCCTCGCTCTTGGCGCGCTCGACCGTGCCCGCGGGTGTCGGGAGGGCAGTCACGCCCTCGCGGAGCCACTCGTTGGGGTCCACGCCCTTGAGGAGCGCGTTCTGCGCGCGGTACGCGACCTTCTTCTTCGAGTCGCGGACGGCGACGTACGCGTCGTCGACGCCGGGGACTGCGCCGCGGACGTACACGAGGTTGAGAGCGAGGTCGACGCGGTGCACGAGGAGGTTCTGCGTCGTCGTCTTGGTCACGCCCATGTGGCCCGCCATCTTCTTGCCGGGGAGGACGCGGCCGGGGTCCTGCGTGTTAGTGGGAACCCACGGGGGGGGGGGACGGGCAGGGCATGGGAGATCGGGGAAGGGTGAGGTGAGAGAGGAGAGCGCGTGGTTGCAGATAACTCCAGAACTTGGAAGAGCCAGCCTCCACCATGTTGGGCAGCATCCATACGACGTTCTTCCCTCCATATTATCCACGGAGGACCTCTGCAGACCATGGTCCCCATTTCTCCGCCCCCCTCAGTGGCGCGCGTATCTTATCTTATCCTTGCGCCTCGCTTCACTTCGCCGCACCGTCGACAGCACTCACCTGGTGCTGACCGGTCGAACCTCCGGAACGGTGCGTAACGGACACACCGTGCGAGGCCTTGAGACCGCGGAAGCCGTGACGCTTCATGGGGCCCTGAAAGCCCTTTCCGATGCTGCGAGCGTCAGTGTCTGGAATCTGGGGGGAGAAAACGAGATGTGCGGAGGGGGAGAGAGGGGGCCAACAGGTGTGATGAGGCGGACGGAGTGGGCGGATAGCGTTGAGGGACAGTGAAGGTCGCTCGCTCCCCAAGACAGTAGCGAGTCAAGGGGACTGAAAAGGTCTGCCGACGCTGGAGAAATGAAGATGCAAATCAAGTGGGGCGGTGCCGTATCGTCGCCTCGTCCACGATCATAAAGCTGTAGGGCTTCAAGGACATGGTCGAACGAGCCCGTTCAAGCGAACCTCGCTCACGGTCCCGTCTCGTCCATTCGGCGCTTATCTCCCCAGCGTCCTTTCACTCCCCCTCCACCGTTCCGTCTCATCTCCGCCAGTCCTCGCACACCACACCTCCCTCCCTCCCTCCGGACAGCCCATGGCATGAGCTCACCTAGTAGCAGTCACATCGACATACTGGCCGGGGACAAAGTGTCCCGCGCCAATCTCCGTTCCGACAGGCAGGACCGCGTCCGCGGAGACGCGGAATTCCTGGAGCTTGTGCTTGGGGTTGACGCCAGCAGCACGGAAGTGGCCGAGCATCTGCGCCGACGCGCTCTTGGGCTTGATGTCCGACGCGCCAATCTGCAGCGAGTGCAGCTGCTTGGGGTCGTTGGCCGGCGGGGGCGAGTGCCGCACGACCTGCACCGCGTCGAGCTGCAGCACCGTCACGGGCCATCGCCGCCCGTCCGCGTCCCACAGAGCCGTCATCCCGCGCTTCTTGGCAATCACGCCCGTGCGCTGTGTGAAGGGTGTCCATTTTCCGGGGGCCGCAGAAGGTGTAGAAGACGAAGAAGAGGACGACGACGACGACGACGAGGCTTCAGCGGCAGCGGCGGGCGCGGCGGCCTCGGTCGCGAGCGTGCGCACGCCGAGCGGGAGGCGGCGGAGGGATGTGAGGAGAGAGCGCATCCCGACGGTGGAGGTGGTGGTGTTCGTGGTCGGTTGTACGGTCTAGATGAGAGGTCGAGGCCGGAAAGGATCGTTGGTCTTAGCTCTCTCTGGTACGGCCAAAGAGATCAGTTGTGGTTTTCCAACATTTCCGAGATTTCAGAGATCAGAGGTGTGTTAAAATGTCAGGCTCAGTGGGACCACGTGGATATACTCCCGTTTATCGGTATGAGCCTAACATTGCTTAGATAGCTTCTAGCTCATGGCATGGCATGGCATGGCATGGCATGCCTGGCTGGGGGGAAAGGCGGTTGGCTGTGTCGGCTGGCTGGCTCCCAGCCAAGCAGGGACTGGGCTCGGCTGGGCTGGCGGTGAATTTAATACAGTAACACACAAAAAGGACAGCTTTTCCCCCCGTAATACAACCCACCTGGATTTCTGACAAGTCACAAAAAGAAATTCAGTTTTTTTTTTTTTTCGGTCTCCCTCTGTTCCCAGAAGGGCAACAACGACGACACCGACGACGAGGACACGAACAACGACATCCACGACGGCGACTGCAACAGAGAACCACGAATGAATATAGCTCAAAGGTCATCCTGCCTACATAAAAAGAATAAAAGTCTGTACTTGTTCGTGTTGTTTTGTTTCAATTCATAAAAACCCTTTTCGAGTTTGTGTTGTTTTGAATTCTCTGGCTTTCACCATACACCCACCCCCGCCCAACCCGCCCTTACTTTTTTGCAAGCTGTCCCTTTAGACGCCCCCATCCCCCCCCCCTCATCCCCCCCCAACTTTTTCGCCTTTTTGTCAAACCTTGCTCTTTGCCCCCCTTTTTCACTGCCGGCGGCCGCAAAAAAGACCAGCAAAGACGAGGCAACGACCAGCCCAGTCCGTTCAAGTCCGCCGCCGCCGCCGCCGCCGCCGCTGGCTTCCATCCCTGGACTCTCCTTTGATCTGTTCAAGGTCGCAACACTGTTCTATTCCCCCACGTTGAATCCTCTGTGTCTTTCTGTTGGGACAAACGCACGCACCAATCCGTCTCTGTCGATCATCACCCGTCCCCCCGACCCCGACCCTCCGAGCCCCCAAACTCTATCGTCTACCTTCCTCAATCACTCACCTGTCCACCCACTACTCTACCCACTACTCTCTCTGTTCCTCTCTCCATCTCATCTCATTCCTTTTGCTAAAACATTGTCTAACATCTTACACCACCGACACTAGTTCCACGACCCTCCCTCCCTCCTCCCCTAATCGCCTGTCACCACCTCTCTCCACCTCTCGCGCTCAGCAACACACGTACTGTACTGTCCGCCACCGGCACAACCGACCCCACCTCCCACCCACTCCCACCTCCCCGCACAATGTCAATGGTAGACGACGGCTACGGCGCGGGCATGAACTCTGCGCGCAACTCGCAGGTCCGCGTCAACGGCATGCCCCCGCCGCTCATGGATCAGTGTGAGTAGACGGCTGCGACGGCGTGCGATCGTCGCCATGCTTGTGTGTCCTTGGATTTTTTTCTGTGGTGGGCATGTATCACCTAACAACGGTCGTTACATGTCTTGTCCTGCCTTGTCTTGTCTTGTCGCCTGAGAGCGGAGACCTTGCCGCCAACGTCGTCGACACCGTGACCGCTCCCATGTCCTGGCAGAAAAACGGTCAGATCTGGGCAAGACGGATCTCACTCCGACCACGCGATCCGCTCTATCCCTATTCTAACACCGCAGCCCATCTCCGCCCGGGCAAGTCCGCGGAGCTGCTCACGCACGACCGCACGCTCGAGCTGTACCGAGAAAACGCCAAGAAGACCAACGACCCCGAGCTCATCTTTGAGTTTGCAGTGTTCATGATTGACGCGGCCAAGTCGATGGTGCCGCCGCCAAACCCCAACGACCCCTCGGACCCGGTCAACCGCCCGAACGCGGCGACTCTCGAGAAGCGCGACGAGCTGATCCGCGAGGCGACGTCGCTGCTCAAGCGTCTCGCGGACCGCGGATACCCGGACGCGCAGTACTTTTTGGCCGACTGCTACGCGAACGGGATCGGCACGACGCGCGGAAAGCAGGACTTTGACAAAGCATTCCCCCTCTTTGCGCTCGCTGCCAAGCACGGCCACCCGGACGCGTGCTACCGCGCCGGTACGTGCTGCGAGCACGGATGGGGTACCCGGCGAGAGTCTGCCAAGGCGATCCAGTTCTACAAGTGGGTACCATGCTAAAAGTCGGACTGACGAGTCCCTCCAGGAAGGCAGCAGTCGGTCTCCACCCGGGCGCAATGTACCGCCTGGGCACTGCCGAGCTGAACGGATCTCTGGGACTGAGCAAGCGGCCAAAAGAGGGCGTCAAGTGGCTCAAGCGTAGCGCAGAGCACGCAACGGAAGAGTTCCCGCACGCGCTGCACGAGCTCGCACTGCTGCACGAGCGCGGCATTGAGAACATTCTCTTTGTAGACTTTGACTACGCCACCGAGCTCCTCGCCCAGGCGTCCGAGCTCGGTTACGCCCCCTCGGCATTCAAGCTCGGCGAGTGCTACGAGTACGGCAAGCTCGGCTGCCCCACGGACGCGGCGCTGTCGATCCACTACTACAACATTGCCGCGCAGCAGGGCCACCGCGAGGCGTGCTTTGCCCTTACTGCGTGGTACCTCGTTGGCGCAGAGGGCGTCCTCCCGCAGTCGGACACGGAGGCGTATCTCTGGGCCAAGAAGGCCGCCGACCAGGGCCTCGCAAAGGCCCAGTACGCCCTTGGATACTTCACAGAGGTGAGTAAAATAATAGTCGGAACCTCGACAGATAAAGATAGAAAACTTTATTTTCGGCGTTTCAGCGCAGATAGCAGTGCAAGAGAGGGGGGGTGATTGCAACTGCGTGCGCGGTTGAGCGAGATCCTTGCACTGCCATTGTGCCGTTCCCTACCTGACCTCATATGGGCAGAAGGACCCCTGACTGACACTCTCTCGCAGACCGGAGTCGGAGTCGACCCCAACCTCCCCGCCGCGATGAAGTGGTACCGCCTCGCGTCGGACGGGGGCGACAAGCGGGCGGCCAAGCGCCTCGCAGCAGGCATGAGCGGCGCCGCGGCCCTCAACCGCCGCTTGGAGATGGAGGCGATGAAGGAGGGCGGCGCGAGCGCATCCAAGACGGACAAGGACTCGTGTGTCGTCATGTAACCTACCTAATCTACAAAATAGCACTACACACTCCAAAAACACACTCGTACCATAGACGATACTGCTGCTTAAGCGCCCAAGCATCTACCTCTACGCCTACCTATTACCAATCGACGGGACAGTACACGCCTGCCTCCCTCCCGTTCTCTCGCTCCCATAGACGCATCTCGATGACACGACACGCCCGATAGTTTGTTTGTCCCACCCCCACCACCCCCGCGACGTTCCCACTCTCAGTCTCACTTTTGACTCTCACTCCCATGCCCACTCCCACTCCCACTCATCCTTAGTCCCGGTTCCTCATTCATGCTACATCCAGTCACTGCATACCTTGTTTCTCTGTCGCTATCGCTGCAAGGACTAACGGCGCGTTCTTCCAGGCACCAGTTGGCCGCCATGGGCAGGATGGGCGTGCTCCCTTCTGTGCACTTCTGTCACTCGTTCTTGTCCCATTTAGCCCAGCTACGTCCTGATCTGCACCGTCCCACAAGCCAGGAAGCCGGGACGAGCGCCACAAACGTGCACGCCCACACGGTGAGACACGGTGAGACACGGTGAGAGACGGTGAGACACGGTGAGACACGGTGAGACACAAGCACACGCGGGTGTACGGTGAGATACGACTCTCGATCTTGGTCTCAGAGCGCGTCTCGTCTCCTGCTCTCATGAGTCATTCCTCGACACGACACTCACCTCGGCACACCGCATACAGTAGAATGTATGTATTCATATGCAAGTCGCTGCGCGTACAGACACCACGTCATTTCACGGGCATGCATACCATGCGAATGGATACATATTGGATCCAGCTTGGGACATAGGGTCCGCATCGCAGCGCATCGCAGCGCATCGCAGCGCATCGCAGCGCATCGCAGCGCATCGCATCGCATCGCTCGGTGTGGGGGTGTCCTGGCCTTGTGCTTGCTGTCCTGGCCTTGTCCTTTCTGACCTGACCTGGTCTTGTCAAGTCCAGTCCTCTCCAGTCCAGTCCTCTCCAGTCCAGCCTTGCTCGTCTGGTCTGGTATTCCTGGTCTGGTATTCGTGGTCTGGTATTCGTGGTCTGGTATTAGTGGTCTGGTATTAGTGGTCTGGTATTCCTGGCCTGGAAATCACTCTGGGGTAGAGGGCATGGAATCAAGGGCACAGACAGTACACTACGCCGCTGCTACGCGTCCGACAGCTACTGTATTGCTGCGAGTACTGTAGCGCGTTCGGCAACATGCCATGCTGCGTCCAGGGCGCGGATTCCCGATCGTACCCCGTAGCTGTCGCTGGTCATGGCTGTGTCCGTCCGACCAGCCGTACACGCGTACACGTCGCCAGGACAGGGCCAGCAGGCTAGCCGAGTGGAAACGTGGAAAGGTGCAAACGGCGATGACGACCCGAGCCAGAGCCTCATCTCCACCTCCACCTCCACCTCCACCCCCACCAGCTCCTACGACCTCCACAACCCTACACAGCTCCTCCATCGCCCCCTCCCTCCGCCTCACCGTGCTTGAATGCTTCGGTATGCATACCGTAGTACAATAACAAGGGATACTATTCCTACACCTCCTCCACCTCCTCCCCGCGGGCCTCCACTCCATTAATGCTGATATCTGTGCGGGTTGTAGATTGTATTCTGTATAATGTATCCGGATCATCCGTCGGTGTTAAAGAGTTAGAGGCCCTCCTCGCGGAGACGCAGCATCAGGCCGCCATAAAAGCGCTGCAGGTCAAACTTGTCGCGCACAATCGTCTTGCCGTTCGTGCTCGCCGCCGAAGTCCCCGCGCTAGAAGTGCTGCTGCTCTTGTTCGCGCCGCCGCCTTTGCTGCTGCCCTCCATCTCGCGCCGCGCGTCCGCGAGCTGGTGCGTCGGCTCGGCGGGCTTCTTGTCGCCGGGGAAGAGGTCGCCTACCCAGTCGATAATCTGCCCCACGGCCGCAAGGTCAAACGAAAATGACGAGGAGGAGGAGTCCGACGATGACGACGACGCGTTGCTCGCGGTCTTCTTCTCCCCAGTCATGGGCGCCATGGCGCGCGCGGTCGCGAGGTCGCGCGCGTGCTGTGCGGGGTCGAGCTGCGAGTCACGCTTCTGCGGCGCATAGTCGTCGAGGCCGACACCGCACTCCCAGTCCCAGCCGCCAGGCATGGCGTACGGTCCGTGGTCCTGCTCCTGCACCGTGCTGACCTTGGCCGTGCCTTTACTCTTCTCGGCGGGTTTCTTGTCGCCAAGCGATGTGCCCTGCGGCCAGAGCCCGCCCTCGCCGCGCAGGTCCCAGTGGTGGCACCCGTCCACGACACCCAGGAACTCGCCCCACTTTGCAGACTGCACAGACACGAGCCCGTCGTTGCCCTCGTAGCTCTCCCCGCTGGGCGTCTCGCCGGTGGGGTATCCCTTTTCGGCTGCCGAGTCTAGCACAAGCTTGGTGAACCACAGCGGGTGCAGGATCGACATCTTGGACACGCGCCCAGCGACCGAAAAGTACTTTACGTTGGGGTCGTCGGGCGTCTGCGGGTTGAAGTGGTCGCGGAGGTACGACGTCGTCAGGTTGTTGTATGCCGGGGTATCAAAAATGTTGAGCAGGTAGTTTGTGAGGGCGGCAGAAAATGACGAGAGCGCGTCAGACTCCTTCTTGGGCGTCAGGCTGCTCTCGCGGTCGAGCACCGGCGACTTGAGCGTGAATGGCAGATGCTCCACTGCGATCGCGGCCTTTTGCGCCAGCTTGGACGCCATAGAGTGCGATCCGACGCCAATGTTGGCCGCACACCAGTCCATGAACGGCGAGCCCCGGTGCGGCGTTGCAATCGAAGTGAGCGACAGGGGAGTGTACTCTTTCGGCTTGATGGACGAAATGAGGTGCCGGCAGTCCAGCCCGCCCATGCTGTGCGCGACAAAGTTGACACCAGTGCCCTTCGGAAGGTAGTCTTTGAGGAATGCGTGCATCTGGTCCGCACGCTCCTGGATGGATCCCGTTCTGTGCACATGTCAGCAAAAGAAGAAAGACAAAATCCAAACAAAAGACGCATTCCGGGATGACGCGAGAAACAGTGCGGGACGGGGTGTGCATGTGATCACTGCCAACGATAGCAGTCCACCGCCGCTCTGATTGTGATTGTGATTGAGGTGCGGGATTGATTGTGTATTATCACCTCGGTTATCCCAGGCACCAATACCGCCCGTTCCAGCCAGGGAAAAATACTACTACCACGTTCGAAAAAAAAAAAGTGCGAGCCGCCGAGTGGTACACGGGCCATGACGGGCCCGATAACCCCGACAACAGAAACACAAAGAACAAAAAACGGTAGACACTCACCCCTTGACGCCGACGACGACTACGTTTGCCCCCATGCGATCACGCAGGACCTCGAGGACCGATGCCCAGTAGTGGAGCTTGAGCGAGGGGAAGAGAGGGATGGGGGTGGCCGTCGAGAATCCGTACAGTCCTGAAGAGCACAGTCAGTCTATTGGATCGAAAACGTTTGTTTGGGGTTGGGGGGTTGGGGAACGACGCCACTTGGACAACCCTTCACGCCGACCTATTGCAGCAGCCGATGTGCAGAGAAGGCTCGCTGCTGGGGTGTTTGGCTCCAGCTCAAGCTGTTTTGGCGACGCTGGCCGCCGGCCCAGCCCGGAGCAATGGCAATCAATCAGAGCGCACAGCAGCGTGTTTCCCGTCCCCACTGCGGCTCGCACGGAGCCGGATGCGCAAAGCAACTGCAATCAATGTCAACTCACCGTGGCAGAGAACAACAACCTCGCGCGGCGCCTGCATCACGCCGGGGAGGAACGCGCGCGGGTCGTTCATGAGACGATAGATTTCCGTGCTCTCCGGAGGGAAGTGCGGGTCGGGACGGCGATCCGGCTGTGGTGGCAGGTCTGATATGTCGGGGTTGGGATTACGCGGCACTTTCGACGGCTGCAGGACATTGATATCGACAGGCGGGGCAGACCGCGACGGTGCGGCGTCCGTGTGCATTAATCGAGAGCCGCTGGAGGAGCTGCTGCTGGGTGCGGCGTGCGGCCCCACACCCACAGCAGCGACAGCAGCCCCTGCCCGGTCCCCGTCGTCAATGTTGTTCACGACCATGGCGTTCGCGACAGGCGGCGCGGCGAGCGCGCGTGCACGCAGCCGCGGGGCATAGATGAACTGGGCAGCGCGCTCCTGTGCGGCCTTGCGCCGCGCGGCAAACACCGGCGCGGCGTCCACCCACCACTGGATCACGTACCGCGCCAGCTGAATGTATCGGAACGGCGAGAGTGTGGCCGGCATCTCCAGAAGGAGTAAAGGAAGGGGAAGGTTGGGAGGGGGGGAGGAGGCGCTGGTTGGCAGCTGAACGCTGGCGGCGAAATGCGGTCAAACGTGGGTGTTATGTGATGTTGAGCTGGGAAGAACCAAAATGTGGGGCGACCAGCTCAGCCGGGGAGTGTTCAAGGCGAGCTGGTGCCCAGAATGGAAAGTGGTGGGTTGCGAAAGGTGGAAATGATGGTGAGGAGGTACTCGAGTGGCAAGAGAATGTAAACAAAGGGGAATGAATGAACAGGAAACAAGAGGCAACGAACGAGGGGGGTGAGATGTAGTGGTATGTGGTAATTGGATATATATTTTGGGTGGCACTTGGTACTTTTCCTGTTTTGAGTGGCGTGTGTTGTTGACGTTGCACCCACCACGTCCACTACTTTACATACTGAATACTACATCAGCCAAGGCTCCAGGCTGGCCCATTGGCCCCATGGCACAGGAGGGCAGATCAGTGTGGCACCCCCTCCCCCTCCCATCTCACCGCATCTCACCGCATGAAACCCAAACACTGCACATCTGTTGTGTATTAATACTGTTATGTTGTAATCCCAGCATTACTGCATGAAGAACAATCACATGGGTCCCACCCCAAGGCACCAACCCTCACACTGGTGACACTGGTAGCATGCATCATCAGGTCCCAGCCACGGCTGGCTGGCCATGCCCTGCCAGTTTATGCTCTCATGCGACTAGTCATGCCAGTCCCCGTGCAGTCGTCATAGGACACTAGGACACAGTCCATTACACTGTCCACTCTAGTGTCGTTGTTTTTTGCTCCCGTTTTGTTGGGGAATTAGGGACCGTTAGGGTTTTGTTTCAATGGACACTAACAGTTTTCTTTTAAATGATAAAAATTCCCCCTCATTAGCAAGAACAAAATGTTGTTTTTCTAAATTGAATAATAATAATTAATAATAACAAACTAGGCGGGGGCAAATTTCCAGGGCCCGGATCTTGCCCCTCGGCTTGTCATTGTTTTGTCTACCAGTAATGTCGTAATGGTTTTGGGGGGGGGGAAGTTGGTGACGGGGATGACGGGTATGACAGGGAAAAGGAGGCCCAGTGACGCACTTGCATAGTGTGTTGTTCACTTTAGTATCCCACGGTGGCACCATTTTCATGTGGAGTAACTTTCCCACGGTGCTATTACGTCTCAACGGACAGGCAAGAGGTGACGTCCATGCCGCACAGCACACACCGTAGTGTTTGCCACTGTACCACTGTGTTGTGTTGTGTTGTGTTGTGCCGTCCCCTGTTGGGGGAGGGCGGTCATGCAGTATTGCGATGAAGATCTCCTCGAGCGAGGAGAAAGATTGAGAGACAAAACATGGCACAAACGAGAAGGGGAAGAAGAAGAAGATGCAGACAAGAAGACTGCCGAACAGACGCCACACCATGATTGTCGTCTAATCTGTCCATTGCAAAGGCCGCGAAGTTGTACAGACACGCAGTTGACAATGACGATGACGCTGAGTGTCCGACTTGTCGCAAATACAGCGGTGCTAGTGCTGCGTGTCAGTTTCGGGGTACTAAGAACAAGAAATGCTCCAAGGCACCGGAAAGAGTAGTAAACTGCGAGTGGCGAGACCAGAGAAGGGATCCGGGATAACAGTATATCCATAGATTCCAGAACGCGAGAACGAGGACCTTTTCTGCAGATATCACGTCAACGCAAACTTTATTACTCGACCAAAGCAAAAAGGTTTATCAAAGCAAGCATTGGGTGGAACTTTTGGGATAGAAGAAAAACTTCCGGACAGAAGTGCGACGTTCATTGTGTACCGTGATTGATTGCAATGCAATGCAATGCTCAAGGCGGTGGATGTGATTAACCATTCGTGCTGTGTGGCGTGTGGCTCTGTGCAGACCGTGAAGGTTGAGAGCGAGGTTCACATTATTGCACAGTGCGCTCCACCCGGTGCCCCGACCCACTGCTCCAACTCACTCCCCCTGCTCACTCGGACTGTCCCCCTGCAACTCCCCGCCACACCCTTTGGCCCCTGGTTTCCAGTGTTAGCACATAACAGCACAGCATGAAGGGGAATGGACTAAAAACAAGGTAAAGCCTAGCTCATAGTGCAACACTTTTTTTTGGCAACTTGGTACTACTCATTCATTCAATGCATACGTCGTTGGTCAGTCTGCATACTGTATGCTGTCTCTTTGTCGTTTGTCGAATTGTCGTCGCGTTTGATGCGTGCTCTTTCCTGCCCCGGGTTTTTTGCTGATGGTGCCTGTTTCAACTTTTTTTTTTTTTTCGTGTTTACTTTTGCTGAGCACGCGTTTGGTCGGTTGATGTTAATGAGAATCCCAGTAATCATTAGAAATAGAATTGTAAATAGTAATAATGTTTATTATTAAAAGTAATGCTGTTTTTATCAGTTCAGTTTTTTTTTCTTCTTTTCTTTTCTTTTCCGCAGCACTGGCTTCTGCCTCGTTTTTTTTTGAGGGTTCCCCCGTGTGTTTTTCCTTTTCTGCGGGATAGTCTAAGAGTGAGTGGCATGTGCACGGCTAAGGCGGTCCGCAGAGCTTTTGGCTTCATTTTGCATGCCTCGGCCTGCACAGTCCCCCTCTCTCTCCTTTTTTGTGCATCTCTTGTCTTTTGTCTCTGTTCTCATTCCATCATCTCCTTTTCTTCGTATCCTCCTCCTCTCCGTCCTCTCTATCTTCTCCTTCATCGCCTTCGAGTCTCTCATTTATAAAGACCTACGCTCTTATCGCCTCTCTCGCTCTCTCTCTCTCTCTCACTTTCGCTCCCTGTCATTCTCTCTCGCAGTTGTTTCTTCTGCCACCCCCCCTCTCTTTTTTCTTTCATCTTTCATTTCTGTCTCTTTCATTGGCCTCGATCTGAGTCCTCACCGCCATGCTCCCCTCCCTCGCCGCCCTCGCGCTCCCCCTCCTCGCCGCGACCTCGTACGCCGCCGACACGTGTAACGGCTACTCGGAGCTCTGCGACCGCAAATACTCGAATGTCACGTACATCGGCACGCACAACTCGTACGCCGTAGGCGACGGCCCGGCCGACAACCAGTACAAGGACGTCACTGCCCAGCTCGTAAGTCTATAACGAACCCGAACAGGAACTCGAGTCGGAGGCGGAGGCGGACGCACACACGAGCCTTTGATGCCGAAAGGGATGCGTCGTCCCTCTGGTTCCCCGAATGTAAAGGAATGCACGCGCCGTCACTATCCCTGGTGTCCCGGCGGACATACCCGAAGCCCGCATTGACGGTCTCCAGACCTCACCCCCTCTTGACCTCCCGCACTCCGAGACCGTCACGCGGACACTTGCGTGACGAGGAGGGGAGGGGACCCGCATCCTGACACTTGCAGCACTTGCATTCACTTCTCACCACACACATGCCCTTACTTGTGCGCTGTAGCCTGGCTAACATGTCGACAGAACGACGGCGTCCGCGCGCTGCAGGTCCAGACGCACGACAACAATGGCACGATCCACGTCTGCCACACGTCGTGCTCGCTCCTCGACGGCGGAAGCCTCCAGTCGTACCTCGAGAAGGTGGAGAGCTGGATCAGCTCCAACCCCAACGATGGTAAGTAGTTAGCCGGTAGGACGCGCTAGTGCGTGCGCTAGCCGTCGCTGGTGTTGCACCACGGCGCGTCGTCGAGCACCTCTGCCAAGCGACCAAGCGGGCTAGCCCCTTGGCGGCAGTCGGCGCTTTTGATGGTGAGACTGGACTGTTTACTAACGCACAAACACAGTGGTCACGCTCGTCATGGTCAACATTGACAACAAGGCCGCCACCGAGTTTGCCTCGGTCTTCTCGGCGGTCGGCCTCGACAAGAAGGCGTACTCGCCCGACGCGGCGTCGCTCAGCGTCTCGGAGTGGCCGACCCTCAGCACCCTCATCGACAACGGCACCACCCTTGTCGCGTTCATGGACAACACGGCCGACTTTACCTCGGTCCCCTACATCATTGACGAGTTTACCAACATGTGGGAGACGGCCTACGGTGAGTGTATGCGAGGCTGTGCCAGGCCGCAGTAGGGCGAGCGCAAGCACGCTGCGAGCGATGCTGCGATGGATGTGTCGATCATGCACATGCCTGCGGAGCACACCGCTTGGTGTGCGCAGAATTGATCATCAGACTACAGTGTCTCACACATCCCTGTGCATCGTGTCCCTTCCCTACCGACGACTTGACACGCAAGAGTCCCAACCTGCCCTCCGGGATTCCAACTTGCGGCGCATCCCGTATCATGTCACCTTGCTGACCTGTCACAGACGTCACGGACCAGAACTGGAACTGCAGCGTGGACCGCACCCAGGGCTCGGCCAACTCGCAAATGTACATGATCAACCACTTCCTCGACGAGTCGTACAGCCTGTTCGGCCAGCAGCTCCTTATCCCGAACACGGCCAAGCTCAACGAGACCAATGCCGCCTCGGGCACCGGCTCGATCGGCGCCCAGGTCGACGTCTGCCTCATGGACATGGGCCGCGCACCGAACATCATCCTCCTCGACTACTACGACTCGAACGGAAACGCCCCCTTTGTCGTCGCCAACCAGCTCAATGGCATCTCGTCCGAGCCCGCAGCCGTTACGCCCTACACGCAGACGGCATCCGTCGGCTCTTCCGCCACCGCCAGCGGCAACTCTGCCCAGTCGACCGGCGACACGGTCGTCAAGTCAACGCCCATCAACGCCGGCATGCGTGCCGAGGCCGGCATCCTGGCCGTCGCGGGCGCTGCCGCTCTGGCCCTTTTGCTGTAATCTACGCACCAAACCCAACTTGGCCGTTGCAACCTCCTCTCTCGCCCCCTTCCTTCCGGTCCCTGCGGCGAGCGCAGGTCGCCGCGCCACAGGGACCCGGAAGCGCGAACACTTGTCACACATCCCGGCGTCATCTCGCGCCGAACACTCTTCTTCTCCCATCCTCCATCAATCCTCACCCCCTTCGTATATACCCTCAAGCGGTTAATGGCCACGGCTGTAGATTCCCCGATCTGGACTGGACTGGACCTGGTTTGCATGTCCGATCATATGCACTTTTACTCTTTGTACAGAAGCGGTATGGCTGTGGAGGCGGTGCGCGGTGCAGGCTGTGGAGGAGCGGAGCGGAGAGGGCGGAGAAGGGAAGTGGACTGGTGTCGCCGTTGGAGGGGAATGCAGCGCAGGGCGGGGGTCGTTGGCTGTCCGGCCAGCACTTCCGCGTTCACAGGGGCGACCTCGATCGTGGCCCGATATGCACTGCCTCAGACGTCGTACTCGTCGCGCACATGGAATGTGTCTCGGATTGGTGAGCCGTTCTTATTGCTTCGATATATG
Organism: Apiotrichum mycotoxinovorans; assembly: GCA_013177335.1. NCBI lineage: Eukaryota > Fungi > Basidiomycota > Tremellomycetes > Trichosporonales > Trichosporonaceae > Apiotrichum > Apiotrichum mycotoxinovorans. The sequence goes on along the minus strand of CP053624.1, from coordinate 1,898,142 downwards.
CTTGTGGGATCCATGTGCTTCTTTCTCGCCTCGCTCGGTATTTGCGTATTTCGTGTATCGCCGATTCCTCGTTGAGACCGCGCGCTGCTTTGGGGTCCGCCGCGCTCTTCCCAAGTGCGTATCGAGTGTTCGTGTTAGTTGCTGTGCCCTGGTTGTCGCCTCGTGTCCTCCGTTATGCTATCGACACCACATCATCATTGTCCACCATCCTCCTCATCGTCCTCCCCACCAGTCTCCTGGTCTCCTCACCATCCTCCCGTCCAATCTCCGCACCAATGTCTCCTGCGTACCCCCACCTCCCCTTCCCCCTTCCTTCCGATCATGAGTCCAAACTCAAAACTCATAAATTCAAACACCAAAAAGCCGCATCACCTCCTCTCCGCCCTCGGGCAAGCCTTCAAAGCACGTCCGCAGGCGCGGGTCCGCGCAGAACGTGACTTCCGGCCGGGACGGGGCAGAGGCAGCGGCCGCGGCCGCGGCAGGAGAGACCTTGGCGGCGGAGGCGGGGGACTCGGCCGCGCCGGGGTCGGTGGTCGTCGGTGTCGGCGAGGGCGGGGCAGAGCGGAGCTGTGTGTTAAAATTGAAATCGCGTACGCTTTGGGGGAGGGATAGTGAAGACTAGGCTGAGCACAGCATGGCGGACTGGGACTGAGCAAGGTGGCGGAACCGGGCAGGGGGGGACAACGGCTGCGTCGTGCCTCGTCGCTTGCCTTGCTGCCTTCATTGTCGGAATACCCTCCCCGGCTCAAACCCAGCAGTATTCCCATCCCCGCGCCCCCCGCCTCTCTCTCATCCTACTGTCCTACTATTCTCCTATTCGCCCCCTCCCCCCCCCCCCCTCCCCTCCCCTCACCCCCCCTCCTCCTACCTCCCTTTGGGTTAAACTCACCCCCGGGCTCCAAATATCCCGCTTGGGCGTCTCGATGCCCCCCATCGTGCCCTTTACGGCAGGCAGCCGCGGCGGGCGGCGCGGCGTCGCCGTGGTTGTGCCCCCGGCCGTCGCCGTCGTAGTAGCTGTTCCCGTGGCGGTCGTGGTGCTGCTCGCGCCCGTGAGCGTCGTCGAGAGCGAGGGGAGCGTGCTGGCTGTTCCGGTCGACATTGTGCGTGTCCGTGTAGTGACGAGGGGAGTGCGAGCGGTTGTTGACACCTAGCCGGTGTAGCGTCAGGTAACGTTGGAGGAGGAGAGGTGACGACGACAAAGACGTGAGAGATGGGTATAAGGGAGAGACCGATGTGGGATGCGATGTCTTGTGTGGATCGTGGATAATGGAATGAAGAGAAAAGTTGGGGATCGTTGTTGGAGGGGTTGAAGGTTTCTTTTTGTTTCCTTTTGTCGAAAAACGTCCAGCAAAATGTTTGTGTCCCAATGACGTCTCGGCCCTTCTGACAGTCCTTGCAGCCCTTGCAGCCCTAGCAGCCCTGCATTAGAGATCACGTGCGCACTCGTCCTACAGTATCTTTCCTGCACCCTCTCTACCGCTCACACTCTTTAAAACTCAGACAGCGACATTTACTCATCGTACTCATCCATACATGTAATCCTGTTGTGAGCCCAGACATGAGAGACAACTCACGGGCACCACTGCTGTCATCTGTCGAGATATTGGGCTTTCAAAGTGTCTTCCAAGCATCACGTGACCCTGACCAGCTACGTGACCTCGACCACTGTAAACACTTGATGCAGTGCGTCTTCCTGTAGTATTTGTACTGTCTACGGTCCCCTAGCGACCTCACAATCCCTCTGTGAGAGCTGCACATCGGTCTTGGCCTTGGGGGTCGGCATCGAGCCCCAAATCGTCGCCCTCGGACGTCTGGCAGCTTCGCCGCCGCCGAGGTTCCCCTCCGTGAAGTCAATATCTGAACTGGCACTCCTCAATTGCCCTGTAAACCAGCGTGCGAAAGAGTGTCGATTGTGACCCGCAACTGGGCTCTTGTGGTGCTGTTTCATGCTCCAAATCCCCGCCTCAAAACCGTTTCAAACCCGGACAACGGCGAGCTTTGGTGTGTGCAGCTTTTGGTGCTATTGCGGGAGTCGTTCATGGCAATTTTGGTCATCTTCGGCATGCTCATGCTCTATTGAGGCACAGCAGAAGTTTACAGTACATGGTGTCTCGCGGTCTGGACTTCTGGTGTTCCTGACGCCACTGCCCTCATTCATCTCGACATGTGCGGCATGTGACTTGCTCACCATGGAGATACGGAGATGGATCATTATTGTTTGTTTGTTATTTTGTTTGTATCGCTGTGTTTGTTTACTGCTTCTTGCGGCATTGTTTCTTTCCTGATGTCATATCCGCCCAAAAGTGGACGTCGGCTCCCGCCAAACGCCATTTCGTACGACATTTGGTGAATTGTTCATGATCTGCCCGTGCCCAACATTTCTTCTTGAGCTGCTGTCGTTGTCCACCGTGAGTGTAAGCCAGCACACTAGTATCCAGATCTCCCGAATGTTCTTCTGTCTTGCTGCCTTGGTTTGTCCATTGCGGTACTGCTGGTTTCCTTCCAGCGGCCAGCTGGCAGCAATCTCCTCCCTGGAGCCAAGAACTTGGCTGGGTGGATGCCGTGTCTCGAGCGATCCCGCGCGCCCACTAGCGCCTCTTTAGTATGGTGGAGTAATGTGCGGCCCAAGTGCGACGCCGCATTGCTGCATGATCATACAATATAATCCGACAGATGACAGTCACAGTCGTTACGTTGGAGTCCTCTCGAATAATAACCAAGCAAAGTCCATCTTGGGTCATCCATCGCATCGCCGTCCTTCCGTTCCTGGTATCAAAGCCTTGCCGTACACTCGCTTCCCGCGTTCCTTTGTACCGTTATGCCCATCCCTATATCCCTATGCGTTCCCTGCCTCACGCCTCACGCCTAACGCTCCCCCTCCCCCCGCAAAGCAAAGCTTGCGCCAAAGCAGAACGGTGCATATATAATATAATAATATAACTCGGCAAATACTGCATGTATTAATACAGTATTATATAATACACACTGCAGTACGACCCCGACTGCCCGATAAGGAATGCTCGAGGTGCTCGAGTGCTCGGGACCGGGATCTCGGGATCGCGGGGAGCCGTAGCCTTGGTAGCGCGTACCTTGGCTGTACCTGTCGCTCCAGCGCCCCAGGCAGCTCTGAGCCGTGGGCCTTTCTGTCTTCCAGCAAGTGTTGTTGTTGTTCTTTGTTCGCTTGTAGTCGCGGTCGTTGAGAGGAACAAGAACAAGCACGACGGCACGGGATGTCATTTGTCGTATCACGTATCACGGGGTGTGCTCGTGTTGTTTTGTCGACGAATGGTGAGAGCGAGATCCAGCTGCAGCTGCAGCTCCAACTCCAGCTTGTTGTGCATGGTCGGGATGGGGGCCAGGTCAGTTGGGAGGCGATGTGAGATAAGTCATCCGCACTATAAGACCTCGTCGGGAAGCGTTCCCATCGGACACGGTTTCCATTACCTTGTCCATTACTTTGTTCTCAGCAGATACCGACACTCCCACATACACGTCGCCGCAATGGGCCTCCTCAAATCGTCGCTCTTCACGGCCTCGACGCTCAACCTGCACATGAAGCGCAAGCCCACCCCGTCGGCAACAGGACCAAGCACGAGCTCAGCCAAGGCAGCTTCACCGGCGCCCTCCATCTCGGCCTCGACCTCTACCGCAAGCTCGGTGTCGACTGGGGACAGGAAACCGCACCCGCCATGTAACTGCCCGCACTGCCCGTACTCTACACAGGCGATCTCGCGCGCAAACTCGCTCTCGTCGAGCGCGAGCTCTGCGTCTTCTGGCGCCTCGTCCCCTGCTTCCTCCGCTTCCTCCTCCTCTACCTCTCCAACCTCCTCGGCGTCCCCCTCCCCGACCTCCCCGACATCGTCTTCCTCACCGACCTTTACCTCAGCAGCAGCACCACGCACGCGCTCCCTCCTCACCTCGCGCTCCATCCGCCCCCGCTCCTCCTTCTCCCGCCCGCACTCGGCCGATGTGTCCCGTTCCCGCACCGGAAACAGCGGACACGCCGCGCCGCTAATCATATCCGCGCCGCTCCCGTGCATCCCCGTGCACATGGACGTGCAGCGCCGCATCACGGTGGACTTGAGCGCGCACGGCGCGAACGGCGCGATGGGCGAGGTCGAACTTATGGATTTCGAGACGGACTCGGAGAGCGAGGATGAAGATGAAGACGGGTACGACGACGAGCGGCAGGAGCAGAAAAAAGTCGAGAGGGTCACGACGCACTATAACGAGTATATCCCCGAGTCGGTGCGGATGTCGATTATTGAGGCGTGATGTGAACAGTCGGTTGGCGGGCATTGAGTCTTGGGTTGGTCGGCGGCGCAGCTGTGCCGTTCAGGCTTCGGCGCCATATGTGACCACTGCCACCTCTGTGATATTCGATCCCACCCGTGTTCTGTCGGCTCCACGGGGTTCACTTCCGAAGCGGAAAGTATTCTGACATGAGGGAAGAGAAGTAGGAAACAATACGCACACAAACCGAAATTATACTATTGTTTTAATGACTTCATGTAGTAAATGTATGGGGATCGTGGTTTGGGTCGCGGTGGGTTTTCCGCGAGGCTGGAGAGTGCCACTCGCCACACTCACTTGGGATGATCTGACCATATCTGTCCGATGATCATCTAAAGTCCAAACGTCCAGACTCAACTCACAGACTCACTTGCAGTTCACCATTGTCGCTCATTTTGCATCTTGCGAGGATGGAAGGCATCAACTGCATTCGATTGCATCTATCGAGTGTATGGGGAACAAGATAAGTCGTTGCGGAAATCGTTTACTCATTGCAGATTCAGATTTCTTCTCACTCTTCTCTCTCCCTTCTATTCATTCTGGACTCCTTCTGTTTGTGTGTTCTCGTGCACACGACTCGAAGGGCATCATTCCCAAGCGTAAACAAAAATCGACACTCACCCACCCCCCACACACACATGCACACCTCTTTTCCTCTGTCCCCTCCACATTTTCCATTCCATTCAACCCAAATACTCACAACTCTGTTGTTAATACAGGTCTAACACAATTTCTCTCTCCTCCTCTTTATCTATTCTCCCTTCATCTTGAACTTTGTCGTTCTTCTTCTCTGTGTCTCTGTTTTTTGTTGTCATTCGTTTTTTTTTTTTTTTGTTCTCTCTTCATTCCTTCCCTTCCCTTCACTCACTTTCCTTGTTGTTCGGCTCGCTGTCTGTCGTGTCACATCCCAGTCACCGTCCTTTCCATCTCCCTCGCTCTCCTCCTCCACGTCCTCTCGACTGCTGCCCGTCTTGACCTTCCCAGTCACCTTCATCTCCACTTTTACTCTCCCCTCCTCCTTCCCCTCCCCCCTCCTCCTTCCCCTCCCCCCTCCTCCTCCCCCTCCCCATAGCTCCCCGCTGATGCCAAAATGCCTGATCCTCCAAAATACAAACCCAAACCAATCCCCATCCCCGTCCTCCTCCTAAAATGCCCCGAGATCCAGGCCTTCCCGGTGTTGTTGGGCACGCAGGCCGCGCACGGGGGCATCCGCGTCCCGGTACCCATGGACGAGTTTGTCGCCTGCGTAAAGTTTGTGCATGAGGTCAAGTGCTGCAAGGCCGATCTGGGCCTGCTCGACGCGTCTTCGGCCGGAGGGAGCGTGCGCGGTGCCCCGCGCAAGTGGGTCCCCAAAGCTGCGAAAGATGCCAAGGACAAGGACCCCGTGCTCGAGGCGGCGGAGCGGTTGTTGGAGAAGGTGTCGGAGGCGACTACGAGTGCGTCCTAGTAGTGGATAGGTGCTGACGGCCCCAGAGGCGCCCGCGGGGAGCTATGACGAAGAGGTAAGCTAGGTGATATCCCGTGTATTCCAGCTGACGGCAGAATGGGAGTGCGGAAAGGGACGACCGCGCGACCCAGGCCAACATCGCCTTCATCCGCGAGCTCGAGACCATCAAGGCGAGCGTCACGCGCATCGTCGACCAGATGGACAAGAAGCTCGATCACAGCCTCGAGATTATCCGCGACACTATAGCTGATACCGTGAGTTGCTGCAGTCGCCTTTGGCTAACTCGTAGGCGGTGGACACCGTCACGCAGTACCTCGAGGCCGGGTTGGAGGAGACGCGCGAGGCCATGACCACGGCGATTTGTGATATGATGGTACGCAAGGAAGACCTCACTCAAGATTATCGCTGACTTGTGCCCAGAAGGAAGAGAAAGCCACCGCTGCTCCAACCATCAAGCTCCTTGCAGAATTCAGCAAACTCCCAAACCTCGTGGCGAAGATGAGCGTCACTGTCATGGGGCTCGAGTCGGAGCTCGGCCATGTCCGCAGCGACATGAAGAAGATGCGTTCCGACATGGCGGACATGCGCGCCAAGGTCTCGGAACAGGCGTTGAGCGTAAGCGGTCCCGACAGCATCATTGTTGCTCACTTGGCAGAAAGCCCAGGACGTAGGCCCAACGCCTGCCGCTCCAGACTCGCAGCTTGTCGTCCTCAAGAACCAGGTGGGACGCACCCTCGACAGCATCGGGGGCGTCGAGCTCAGCGTCATAGATGTCCAGAAAAAGATTAACGACCTCTCAGCGCCCAAATCGAGCAAGGCCGTGGACACCGACAAGCTCCTCGACGCGATCCAATCCACCAGGGACCGCGTGCTCAAGAAGCAGGACCAGGCGATCACGCTCCTCAAGCAGCAGCCTGCAGCTGTTGCGGACCACAAGGCCTCGGAGAGAATGGAAAAGCTCGACCAGAAGCTCTCCGACGTCGAGGCCTTGGTGAAGACACAGACAGGCACGCTGGAGACCCAGTTCAAAAAAGAGCTCCAGGTCACCCAGAAGCACCTAGTCAACAAGCTCGCCCTCATTGAGGCCCACATCCAGCCCGGCACGCTCCCCAGCCTGTCCATGATCGAGCACGTCGTTCGCGCGCATGTCAACATGGTTCTCGACCACCTCAAAACCATACCATCCAATAATGACGCCTCGACCAAGGCCTTCCAGTCTGCGGTCCTCTGCTCGACAAATAAGATTTATCACCTACAGGAGACTGCGTCCAGCGCTTCCATGGCACGTCTTGACGATATCAAGCACACCGTGGATACCCTCCAGCGCCGCTTCAACCTTCTTCGCAACAAGGAGTTTGCCGCGCTTGAGAGCAGGATCACTGCGATCGAGCAGGGTGGTCCAGCCCCCGAGAAGGAGTCGTCCCGCCCACATACTCGAGCTTCCAGCCGTGCCGGCGAGACGAGCACCCAGGCTCCAGCGCAGGCGTCATCCTCCGCCCCGCTCGAGCTGTTCCAGATTGAGGTCCTCGTTCGTAACCTCGTCGGCCGCGGCCTGGAAGACCTCAAGAAGTGGCTCCTCAGCGTCAACCTCGCCCGGCCTTCCATTTCCATCTCGCCCTCCAAGGACTCAGGCCACTCCCTCATTGTCACTCATTTTGATCGTGCCTTCAAAGAGCTCAAGAACCTTCTCACTGCCAATGTGAACTCTCCTCCTCAAACTCTGGCTGTGGACAACCGCACGCTCCTGTATACCGTCGCAGAGATGACCAAGCTGGCAGAACAGATAAAAAGAATGCCCTCTGCAGGGGACCTCGAGGCCAAGGTTAGCCGCCTCGACGGGAAGCTGGCTGCGATGGAGAAACATCTCACTCGACTTGATCCAATTGCCTCAAGCGTGGAGCAGCTCTCAGCCCTCAGGAGCTGGAATGTCGAGACCATTGTCCGCCCACTCCTTGTGCCTCTCAAGAAACTCGAGCAGCTCGACAAGCTGGAGCCTCTTTTGGACGTGTCACGCACCCAGCAGATGACAGACCTGCACAAGCTCAACCAAGTTCAGATCCTCAAGCTCACCGAGGCGCTCCAAAAGCTGCAGCCAATCCTCAACACGCTCAACGATCTGAAACTCAACTTTGGACCCCATTTCCAGAGCCAGCTGGGGAAGCTCGACCAACTTGACCTCCTGCAGTCAATTGTTGGCGGCCTCGGGGACGCCGACAGTCGGAAGAGGCTGTCCGACATGATGAGCAAGATCCTATCTACCATTCAGGGCGTCGACAAGCGGGTGTACAATACAGAGGTACGCCTGTACGACCTCAAGCCGCCTATTCTTTCCGCCGTTTCCAAGCTCGAGGACGTGGCAGAGCTCAAGACCACCGTGGCGAGCATCGAGAAGCATGTCGTCAGCCTTCGGCTCGCTCCCGAGCTCGACATTGAGAGCCTGCAGCACAGCGTCGTGGCACCGCTGCAGGCCTCTCTCGACGCCAAGATCAGCCAAGCCCTCGGCGATAACAAGAGCGAGTCAGCCCGCTTCCACAGCAGCGTCCTCACCATCCTCACCGCCGTCAAGGAGCTCACCACCCCGCTGCCCACCATCAACGACCAGCTCATCCTCATCAAGACACAGCTCGAAGACGTCATCAAGCATAATCGCTCCTTGGAACGTGATGCCGCCGTGCGCGCAGAGCAGCTGAAGAGCCTCGAGTTACTCCTCCAGACGATCGTCACCGCGCAGGACCTGACGCTCAATCTCGGCGGCCAGATGGACGACCTGTCCGCCTCGGTGCGGGAAATCAAGACCGGGCAGACCAGTCAGGACAGCATTGGTTCACCTGTTAAAGGCGGGTCTATCTCGGCAGCATCCGACTCGTCCACTGCGGCCTCGGCGTATACCCTAGCCGCTTCCTCTGCACCTTCCACTTCGGGGGACACGACCGTGATCCCCAACACTCCGGTGTACCCCCTCGGCAGCTTTGCTCACCGCTTCCTGGCGTACCGCTCTCAGCCGTCGGCGTCGAGCACCTCGACTCGCACCACGATCCCCGACTCGCCCTCGAGCCCCATCCGCCCTTCCGATGGCTCTCCTTAAAACCAAAATGAGACAGTGTTAGTTCCCCTCCTCTTCTGCGTGAGAAGGCAGTAAAAGCAGCATATGACTTACATGAGATGACCCCCACGACCCCATGACTCCTTTCCACGATCCGCACGGACACTGTTACCTGTAGGCACATTAGGAATGCACTTTTGACTTGTCCATCGTGCTTCGTAGAAGGGCCACTGTGAAGTGGCACAGGCACGGCATTGGAGCACCATGCATGGTGGCTGAGAGGTGGACGGACAGAGCCCACCTTGTGGGCATTCGAAATGCATCGCAAAGCCTCCGCTCGAGCGCGACCCGCCCCGATCCTCTCGAGCTTGGGATCGTGCAGGTCATGTGTACCTGCAGTTGCGTGGCCCAACACGCTATGTCGATCAGTTAGTTATCAGCAACGCGTCAGTGTCATGATGCCAGCACATCAGCACGTACCGCAGTACGTCAGTATCTGTGGATGCAACTGTGGATCCGTGGGATGAGTCCATTCCACGTCCACCAATGCATCCAATTCTCCAAATCAATCGTTCCACCAACACTCGGAGTGAGACGACTAGTAAATACTGTATTATACGACTAGCAGCTAGCAGCTGGCTGCCTGGGAATGTAACAGATCTGGACTGAAATGACGACATTGGGTTCGCACAGCCCTCAGCGCCCTCGAAATTCTCGTGCCTCGTGGATCCTATTTCTTCCATTCTTCCACGCGGATCCTGTCGTGGCGCTCACGGCATGGATCGGCGGAGATAAATGGAAGATCAGCGCGCGTCGGACGATGACGTAGTGTATCACCCAGCCTCCCGCCCAAAAGTGGGGGGAGTGGAGTGGAGTGGACGCGCAGTGGAGAAAAAAAAAAAAAAACGATTAGAGCCACCAGCATCGACGCGCGTCGGTGTTCTTATCCGTCCTTGTCGATGTCTTTGCTTTTTGCCACCCAGCTTGCAAGTGGTGCCAAAGGGTATATATCAAGGTTAACTCTCTTTTGGTCTTGATCTGGTCTTTCATTGCTTCATTGTCATCAGGCATTGCATTGTTTTCGAAACACTTTATTCCTCTGCGGCCAACGACACGTGACGAGCACGACCAGACGACGACACACACCCACAGCCATGAGGACAGATATCCCAGACTCTGACGACGAGCGTGCGTCTCCGTCCGTTTGTCCTTCATCGCTGACAGTAGATAACCCCCCGACGCTCGATGGCGAGGTGCGCGTGACGAGTCCGACGCCCGCGGCGGGCGTCTCTCCTGCCGCTGCTCAGGCTGAACCTGGAGCCGAGGCTGCGAGTGCGGCTGCTGTATCCGCCGCAGCGACTGAAGCAGCCACCGACGGAGCCACCGACAGAGCCACTGAATCAGCGACTGAAGCACCCCCTGCTGCTGCCGCCGCCGCCGCCGCCGCGCCTCCCACCACTCCCGCTCCCGCTCCCGCACCCGCCTCCGCCTCTACCACCCCGTCTGCGCCCGACACGCCCGCCGCCCTCGTCTCCGACCTGGTCTCCACGCTCGACCGTCTCGCCCAAGACTTCACAACGCGCCTCGACGCCGCCGCCGCAGATTTCAGCGCACGCGCCTCGGAGCGCGCCGCCGCGCACGCCTCGACTGCTTCAGAGCACGCCTCGTCCGCCTCGGCCGAATTCTCTTCCAGGCTCGATACAGCCGCGGCGGGGCTGGGCGGGTACTTTGACCGCCTGTCCACGCTCCTCGGGGCGCGCATCGAGCGGCTCGCGCACACCGTCGGCAAGAACGTCGAGATGGGCGGCGCGATGGCGGGATACCTCTCGGCCACGGCGGCGGGGTACGGCGCCGAGCTGGGCGCGACGGCCGGGGCATTGGGCGCGCGGTTCGGGAGCAGTGTTGAGCGCGGCGCCGAGAGCTGGGGCGGCGCGATTGGCGGCGGGGTCGAGCGCGGGGCGGGCGCGTTTGGCAAAAATGTTGAGCGCGGGGCGGGCGGGCTCGGCGCTGCGGTTGAGCGGATCGGCGCGGAGATTGGGCGCAATGTGGCGGAGTTTGGGGCCGGTGTGGATGGGCGGATTCGCGGGTTGAGGCCTGGTGCGGGAACTGCTGCCGCTGCGCACGCAGACCCCAATGCCCCCACAGCGACCGACGCGGAGGCTGCGGCTGCGGCTGGAGCGGAGACGATGCCGCTTGATGCGGATACGAAGGATGCGCCTGCTCCTCCTCCTTCTGCTCACGCCCCTCCACCCGCCGAGACGCCTGCAGTTGACGAGAAGGCAGCACTCAAGGCCGAGCTGGCCGCCTCTGCCGCCTCTGCCGCCACCGCCGACAAGGACCAGGAGCCCGAGGCCGCGGTTCCTGCTGAGACTGCGCCCGCACCGCTGCCCACGGCTGGAGAGGCTGCGCACGCGATCAAGACCGAGGACGACATACTCAACGAAAAGAACGACAAGGAGAAGGAGAAGGAGGACAAGGAAAGGGGGACAAGGCTTAGAGCGGGAGATATTTGGTGAATGGAGACAGGGAGACATGGGGCACTGATACACTGGGATACAGTATATAGTGCGAGATAGGATAAGAACGCCACGATACTATGCGATGCCACGTACATACTTGCACATGATGACTCTTGATCCAATTCAACCCACTGAGAAGTTGAAGCGTGCTGCGGGGAGGGCAATTGAACGTCCCCTCCGACGCAGGCTCATAGGAGCTCAAGCCACCGCAGGTGTACCCCAGCTACCCCCACACCCGCACCCGAGAGCAACGCTGGACCTCCTCCTCGCACTCAGAAGGGAACCCCGAGTCGAACGGATCTCGGGACCTGGACGAGTTAGGAATCGAACCAAAGACCTTGTCAAATATGCACTGCTGCCGTGGCTCAGCGCCGCCCAGCCCGGGGTGACTGCTAGTGACACGCTCTACCAACTGAGCTACACGCCCCAGGCTGGCTGCGCCCGCGCCGACGCCGATGCCGAATCTCGGTGTGTCGTGCTGTCGCGGGACGGGCTGGCTTGTCCGCCTGCGTGGTTCCTGGCACAAGGACGGACGTGAGGAGGCGGAGTCCCTTCGCGCTCGAGCCCTCGACCTCGGGAAGACAACTCGTGGCGTGGAACGTTCTCTCAACGACGGGGGCAACGGGCACCCAGGCCAGGAGGGAACACAGCCAGAATGTTCTCTCTCACTGCCATTCCCTGTTCGAGACACGATGAACGCACATTCCTTCTCTCGCTTCTTTCTCTTTCCAGCAGAGTGGGAGGGTTGGGCGCGAAGCTTGTCTGTGGAGGTGTGTTCTGCGTCGCTCGCGGTCAATGTGCACTCTACCAGCAGATTAGTCAACTCTAGTACGTATGTAGTTCTGGGTTCCCATCTCACTTCTAGGAAACTCACAGGAAAAAACTTTCTTTGGATGGCTTGAAAGAAGTGGCGGATGCCGGAGGGGAGGCTGTCCCCAAAGCTCAACGATCGAACATCAAGCCCCGGCCTTCACGAAGGTGTCAAATTTCACTCAACCAACCTCAGGTGGATGTCGCCGTCCACCGGAGAACGCGTGGCGATGCAATTCATTCATTTGTAATTGTCGAGAAGTAACATGCGGGATGACGACCCAGCTCCACGAGCTTCCCGGTCGCTGAACGGAAGGCGGGAATGCGATGGAAACCTAGAAACTTCATGAAGAAGAGGCGGTGTCGTTCCCCGACGACAAGAGGATGAGATGGATAATCAAGGAGCGACATGACGCCGGCTGGAATGCTGATGATTATATCATTGCCGGCGATCGACAAGCTGTGAAGGACGTGATACATGTGAATACTGTGCAGTGCAGATACCGCGTGTCGTGTTCGACGAGTGTGCGAGAACAATCCTTGCACTGTCATCCGACATTGTACCTCGTACATCCTGCCCACTCAGGTCAGTTTGAAAAACCCGCCGCGCTCAGTGCCCATGAGTCCTCGGTATCTCTGCACGAGCGGGAGCCGTGCGATATGTTTGCGAGATACAGAATAGCACTGCCTGGTTTGTGCCATCGGTAAGACATGTTTCTCGGCTTGCGGTACGGTGGGTCTCCAGGCCCGACCTCGACGCAGCCGAGCGGAACATTCTCAGCCTCCTACTACCATGGATACAGAACTCAGTAGCGGTGCGCGTGTATCACTGGACAGAAGGTTCCGTCAGCCGAACATTCCGGGGGTGACGTTCGAGGGTCGAGGGTCGAGGGTCGAGGTCTCAAGGGCTCAAGGGCTCAAGGGGACGGCAGAGGCTCGGAGACTTGATCCATGTGCATCGCATCGGCTTCCAGCCCTGCACTCGCGCACTCGACGACCGCATCCCTGGATCCCTGGAGATGAGACCGGACATTATGCTATGTGCCAACGCGACTCGGGAACCTACTGTACTGTAGGACCTACGGCCATGAGGCCAGGGCCGAGCCGAGAATCGCTTTTCTGGTCCACAAACCTGCAGTAGCTCGTCATTGAACAACAAAACGATAGTGCTGTGCACAACCCAATAACGAGCAAATATTATACACTCGGAGGATGTGCTGCACACTGCATTGTTGTGAGGTTTGTCAAGTTTGTCAAGTTTGTCAAGTTTGAGATTTGTGGCTCGTTTCGACGATGGTGACATGGCTCAGTGGACTCGCGGCAGACTGTACAGCAAATCTACAACTCGCTCGCTGCCCGGCCAGAGCCGCTCCTACCCAGTAGCACTGAGTGCGATATAGTGGGCTTCACTGTACTGACTATCCCTATCCGCAGAAGACACAGAAGGACATTCTCCGATAGCGTCAACTTGCGCTCTCGAGGTTGCGTGGCGTGCACAGCGGCCCGGGATCCAAGTCTTTGTCCACGCTCAACGCTAGTGGTGGGGTCCGCGTCAGGTGAGCAGGGAGCAGAGATCAATCTCGTCTCGCCAAACAACACTACGCCCCGGAAGTCTTTCTCCAAGCGCCATATGCCACAGAGAACACAGAACATGCAGGACACAGTCAACTGTGCAATGCATCTGGGAGCAACGCAACTGCAAGATCTGCAGGCAACTACAAGCTCTGCACTCTGCACAAGCTCACAAGACTGCCAAAGCTGACAAACGCCACGTCCCGGCGTGGCGTTCCGGTCCCGGTCCGGGTACCTCGACGCCACCAGCAAGTGATCTGTGATCAGTGAGCCGTGAGCTTCCAGACCGTTGCATGCCCTGCACGCGCCGAGGATCTCAAATCTCGAGTTTGTTGACCTGCCTTTACTGTACGGCTGCAACTCCAGCTCCACTCTTCACTCCTCCCGTGCGCTTAACGCTAACCCAATACTGGGGATCTGGGATATTTTATCGGGCATGAGGCACTTTGAGCATCTGACTGGGGGGATCGGGGAATGACTCGATGACGAGACATGAGATGAGGCTGTGCAGCCGCCGATCCGCAGATCGACAATCAAAAACCTTAAGAGCATATCTAGCTGAAAGCATCTCTTGTTGTGGCAGCATGCACCTCGCCGAGATTCATTCACCTGTCGCTTTTTTGTTTGAAAATGGAATACAGTGCGTGTGGGCTGGAACATGACATGACATTACAAGAAGTTGAAGTGTGAGGTGGACTGGTCGATGGCCACCACCCGAGAATACTCTCCAGGCCGAAGAACGAGCTGTACAGCATCGGTGTATTCTGTTTCTAGACTGTAGTGTAATATCGCAACTGTCAACTCGGCGACGGAAAACTGATCGGCAACAGACGAACATATCTCAAAAGGCAAGCACTGTATTTACTGCTATACTGCACTGTACAGCAATGTCGTCCAAACCAGAGGCGGAATACACATATAGAAGTCTATGGACCACGAGCGATGCTGGAATCGGCGACGCGAGGGGCTGCCTCGCACATTGAAAAGGAGAGCAACAGATAAAATGGGTGCCCAGCCAGGCACAGGAACCAATATCACGACACGGTTCACGTACGTTTCGGCACTGCACCCATCCAGCACCGCCCAGTTTTGTGAAACCCTCGTGTGCTAGACATCGGAGGCTCGCGTGCACAGGCAAGTTGCATGGGTTGAGCCCTTTCGGCGGGGGAAAACTTCGGAGCCTTGGGCGGCGCGGGCGACGCAGACACGCCAAGCTTCATGCTGCATGTGCTGGCCAAACGACGCAGCCGAGGAACGGACGCGCGCCCCCGCCGCCCCTTTGCATGCTGTTCCCGGTTGGTTCCAGTGCACAGCTCGACCTACTGTACTACAGATAGATACTGACACTGTAGAAGAGACACAGATCTTTGATCGAGAAACGCGTCAGGAGAAGAAATCACAAAGGCACTGCAAAGGGCAACACGGCATTCGGTCATCGAACACGTCAAACAACCCATTTCTCTAATCTTTGGATGGCTTCTGTACACCCTCATCCATCCATCCATTCAGAACAAGTCGAACACGGACGAGCAGTGCCGACTAAACTTACCTCACAGGCGATGCAGCGTTCGATCGAGCATCACTAACTTCGGACCCGTACTGATTGTTGACATGGGCTACAAGATTCAATCATGAGCGTGCATGCAAAGAATGAGCTTATCTCCCTCCCTCCTTCCATTTGTCTCGTATCGCAACCAACCACTGTCACCTTCACCTTCACCTTCACCCAACTTCAACTTCAACTGGCGAGTCCTACCCCCCAACCCTTACCGACTAGAGTTGTCCACTTCTGCTTCGACCCCATCGACAGCACGGGCTCGATCTGCTTACTCTCCTTTCACCCAGATCGAACAGAGGCTGAACCCCGATACTGTTCATGCACACCAAGCACAGAACACCCTAACGCAACGCATTCAAAGCCGTTTCACAGCATACCTCCACAGTCCTCGGCGACGTTTCACCGTGGCCCATTTTGTGAAAAGCAGGAAAGCGCAAATAGTCACTGTGATTGACGAAGGACCCACTGTGCATATCGGAGGCCCATTGTGCATATCGTATCCAGAAGGAACCCTGCACTGAAGCGCTGCTGCACAACCAACGCTCTCATCGAAGCTCGTGTCTCTTCTAAGAATTCAACTATCACACACGTCGGGAAACTGAGGGACAGAGCTGCCACGACTCTATACTCCAGCACCTGTTTGGGACATTGGACTCTGTCGCCAGAAACAATCTTACTCCTGACCCTCGAGCCCCGCATTGCCATTATCCTTCAACGGGAGTCTGTCCGCGCTAAGTGGGGTTCGTTTGCAGTCACGATATCCCCGCGCGACATGCTCCCTCTCCCTCCTCCTCCCCCTCCCACGCCACCAAGCCGCAGTCTCGTCCCAGCGTCGCCTTCGGGGCCCAGTGCCCGTTCCACATCCAGTTCGAGATCCGGATCGAGTTCCGGGCCCAGCCCCACGACCACGACTACCGCCACCACCACCGTCACCGTCATGCCGCGCGTGATCCCCATCCCGCTCTCGCTCCTCCTGCACCCGATCGCCAGCGAGTGGCCGTACGCCCTGTGGATCACGGACGCGCAGGCGTCGCACGGCGGCGTCCGGTTGCCAGTGGACCGCGACGGATTCTGGATGTACTTTGAGTATGCGCGCTCTGTGCTCCGCTCGTCGGCCAGCGACCCCACGACGCGCAGCGAAGCCAAGCGCTTCGCCGAGGAGATCTACCGCGTCAACCTGGGTATGTGTGCAATCCATGTTTGATTTGACTGACATGCACAGAGCACTACGGCACGGCCCCCTCGCTCCGGCAGGGCGCTGGGTACTCCCTCACCCCAATGAAGCGCCGACACGAAGACGAGGTGGGAATGGGCATGGACGTGGGCTCGGGCGTGCCTGCCGGGCCGGGGCGCCGCCGCCCTCTTGGTCCTGGGCGGATGCACGAAATTGGCGGTCGAGGGTCGCGAAGCACGTCCAGCTCCAACATGTACGCCACTGGCCCTTCTGTGTCTTCGGCAACGATGGAGAATGTCCTCATTCAGGACACAGACGCATTGGACGTGGACGACGACGACAACAGAAATGACAGCACGGACAGCAAGGACCAGCGCATGCTGCCCCCGTCGCCGCAGACGCCTTCGCCGGAACGCGAGCGTCGCATGCGCATTGCGGGAACCTGGGCGCAGCGCGCCGCGGCCGGCATGCTCTCCGCCAAGACGACCAACATGCGCGGACAGTGGCGTGAGGGGAGCGTCCTCGTGCCTGTGCCCAACGCGCGTGGGTGTCCGCCCCCCGCAGACCTTCCTGTGAGTCCAACTCACTGCTGCACGGTGCTGCAGTGCCCACATCTGGACACTCCCGAAACCAATATGGACGCTGGAAGCGCCGATACGCACATCCAGGTGTGCGCACTAAGCACATTTACGGCACGCGCAGTGTTCTCGTATAGCCCCCACCGTACCACTCTCGAAGACCAACATGTCTTCTCGGAGACATGTTGTTTCTCCGGAGGCCCTTTTTTTTTATCTGTTTGGGCACAGCTGGAGCTTGAAATCCTTTTCGGATGGCTGACACTGCTTGCAGCCCCTGCGCACACTGTCGGCGCTGCACGCGCTCAGCGACGCGTACCTGGCGCACTGGCTCCGGTTCTACGACGGCGAGGACGCAGACGTCCCGTCGACACGGTACGCGCGCGAGATTGCGCTGTGTTCACGGCTTGGCGTCATGTGGTCCCCCGCCACATCCGGGTCTCCCGCTATCCCCCGCTCGCCCGGCTCCCCGCTCTCACCCATGATCTCCATGTCCCAAGCTCAAGCCCAAACCCAGGCGCAGTCCCAGTCGCAGGCCCAGTCCCCCCTCTCAATCACGACGCAGCAGGACGAGTTCCCGCACGGGTCGCCGCCCCCCGGCCCGCAGTCCGCCCCGTCGCGCATGGGTTCCGTGTCCCCTCCCCCTTCGGCCGTCGGCATGAGCCGCACACGCACCGAGCCAATTACGCCCATCATCACCATCTCGCCCCCGACGCCAACGCACACCCCGCCCCCGACTTTTCCGACCGCGACCTCCCCGACCTCGACGTTGGGCCCACAGTCCGCGCCCCCCGCTACCCCGCCGTATCGCTACGCCGCCCCCGACCCCGCGGCCAACAGCTACAGCACTACGCACCCCCGCTCCCTCGCCCTCACGCATCGGTACCCCCGCGAGCGTACGTTCAAGGACAGCTTTGCAGACACGTACGCCGGGTTCCGGCGCACCGTTGAGCCGGCCGTGCCTTGTGCTTCTGCTTCTGCTTCTGCTTCTGCTTCTGCTTCTGCTCCTGCCTCTCGTTCCTCGGCGCCAGCTTCTCACTCCCTGTGTTCCGAGCCTGCATCCTCCTCCACAGCGACGTCCGGGCCCCAGAGCGGGTACACTATCGTCATTCGCAACGGTGTCCCGTACGCCATGCACTGGACTACTTGAATTGACCATGCTCAACAACCTGGGGTACAGCCATTAACGCCAAATGGCACAACAACGCAGGGCAAACTCGGTATCTGTCCGGAGCTGCAGAATGAGTGACACATTGCGGCCCTCATAACAGAGCCGCAGAGCCAAACATGCAAGTTGCATGTTACGTCCGGGGCCGCGCGACACCCCAGCTAGGCAATACATCACTCGGCCCCCGCGAAGAGGAAAGCAGATTGCGCCACGTCTCTCACTGGACTCGTGCAGTTGCAACTTCCGACCTCCTGCCCCACTTGGATGCATCGAACTGGGCAGGGTCCCGTTTGCCAAATTGCCCTTTTCCGGGCAACCGCTTGTGGGGAACGACAATGAGGGGATCAGATTATCGTCGCTGGTAACTCGACGTGTACACGCACGGTAAATACAGTACGACCACGGTTGCCAGTCATCGATTATCTGATCTTGCTTCTCGTTCGGCGTCTCTTTCTCCTCCTCTGGTCGGAATTACTTTCCCTTTCTTAAGTTCCTGGACATTCTCTTTATCTGGACCTTCACATTCGGTCTTCATTATTTCCATCGTGAACTCGTTCTCCATTCACGACTTTGTATCCCCAATTCACGACTTTTGCAGCTGGTTAACTGCTTCCCATCGGCCCGCGTGTAAGATAAATAAACAACACGAACAAAAACAAAAACAAAAACAAAACAAACGAAAACGAAAACGAAAACGTCAAAAATAACTGAGAGGAAAACACAGCGTAGTGTACCTCATGTACGGTACCTCTCTGCAGGCCAGAGTTTAAGACATGTATGAAGTTGTTGATGACTTGGCTGTGCACACCTCTTGGGGGAGCAGCATCCAGAGCCTGCGGGCTGTTGTGACCACCGGACCTTGCGGCGCATCATCCGCGCGTTTCTGGAGCTCACTTGTTGGTAGAGCGTGTCATTGGGTTACCCTCCTCATGAACTCATGGACCGCGCCGACGGGGAGTGCACGTCTCCCAACTGGCCAGTCTCCTAATCTCCAAGTCTTGGAGTGATCTCTATCCCCTTTCGGTGCCGTTGGACCTGGAGCACGGGGCACCTTCTAGCCTCTACTTTCCACCATGCAAAGCTGGCGGCCGGCTGTTAGTTCTAGGGTGACTGATGGTAAGGAGCCACTAGCCACAAACAGCCATGAGGTACACCCAGAAGGACACAGCAAGACCTGTAAGACCTGGCAGGGTTGGTCAGGATCACGTCTAGGTTCCAGGCTCAGGAGGGAGGGTCCCGGCAAGAGGCTAGAGGCTAGTGCCCGCCGTTGCCGCCGCCGCCGCCGCCGCCCCCGCTGGACGTGGCGTCCCGATCCCTCGGACCCTGCTCGTGCTCGCGATGGGATGGTATGTAGGAATGACGACAGGAGCTCGGGTGAGGTCTTAGAGTCGCGTACCACAACGAGCGCGTGCCCACTGTAACACCGCGAGTATGCTATACAGTCCTGTCTGTTTCTGGGGTCATATCGATCTTTCCGATATGTCAAGTGCCATTGCCCGGGTTTTGCTAGGCGGTCCAAGTGTGACCCTCACAGAATGTTGACAATGTCGCGGTCTCGGCCTTTGTGAAACACAAAGCAACGACGGGGATATGAAGACATGGAGACCACCCGCCACGATGAGTTTTGACGTCATCCCACAGTCGTTCTCTATTGTCCGAAAGCTCTGTTGACAGGACTCGAGGAACACAGGGAAGTAGAACGACACTAGGCCTGTCTGGCAATTGGAGTTCCCGATGCGACGCCCAGGATGTGGAGTTGTATGTATAATATGCCTGTCGTCCCAACAGAGTATGAATACAGTTTGTTCCTCATCACACGAGCTGCGTACCGGCCGACAGGCAGAAAGAATCATGAACATTGCACGCGTTCGTGCCTGTGATGTAATATTCCCCGGCCCCCCCAGTTTCCCTTTATCAGTCCGTGTGTCATCAGATCATCAGCCACCAAGGTCATGCACCTTCCCTACCACACGCTGGCCGATGCCTCTGCCTCTGCTCCTCAGTCTTGCGTCTCGACGACAAACAGAGTTCAGCCGCATGACAAGAGTGACAACGGCTCATATATTATACTGTACGTCCCTTGCACTGCTCTCGTCAGGGCCCACAAGGCCGAGACAAAGCCCAACAGCTTCCCCAGTCACCCCAGCCCAGAGGCGTAAAACAAACAAAGAAGAAAAAGAAAACAACGAACGCAACGGGGTTCCCAATTCCTGATATATGACGTGCTGCGTTGGAATCAACGAAGAATGGAGAACAGTGGACGGACGGCTACGCGGACTGGACGGGAACGAGGACGAGGACGTGGATGTACTGTTTACACCTGCAGAAACATTCTCGCCACCTCGTCATCACCAGTTCCAGGGAAATTCGCACGCCACGCTGATGCCCCGAAGCACAGGGGTGCAGGGGCGTTCCAATGTTGCTGCTGGAAACCCGAAGTGCAACAGGCACAGTGGACGGGGGACCGGAGGGCAGACGTGGAGGAACGAAGGGTGGAGGGTAACTCAAAGGATGGAGAGCATTGGCGGAGGAGTGGAACAGGCGTCTGCAGGGGGTGAGTTGCGAACAAACTGTAAGGACGACAGAAACGTGTGTCGTACATAATTACGCGTGAGCCTGAAAACGTGTTGCAGTGTGCAGGACATGCAGAACAGGCTACATACCCTCAGCCAGCAGGTCTCCAGTACTATTAATAACGTCAATGGCACACCGAGAATACCTAAATGTTGACTATGAAGGTTTCTCTGTCTCGGAACATGGTAGGCCCAACGCCGACAGCGGGGGCACGCACCTGGGCGTGAATGGTATGACGTGTGACGCGAATCGCCCGCCCCCCTCTTCCCCCCAGTCGCCCAGCTCCGCCACGCTGGTCCGGGTGCCTACGCGCCCACGCCTCAACGGGGTTAGTGATTGCCAGTGGACCAGTGTGGACAGAATGTTGTGGTCTGCGGTGCGTGCTGCACGTTTTGCTCGCCCCCAGCATCCATTTTTGAGTATCCCCCATGACAATCAGGGCGCGTGGGGGGACGTGCACGTTACATTGCTTTGCTTTGGTGTCATTACGGATCAGCTTCTGTGCGTCGTGTGGAGGTGGATCAGGGGGGGGGGGGCGGCGCAGGGGAGCGGGGGCGGCGGCGGGTCAGTAACAATAACTCATGAAAGGCGTGCAACAACAGACGGGCCATTATCTGCTGTGGATCGGGGTTACTGGGCGCGCGCTCGCTTGCATCATGGAGAGCGCAGGTGCACGGTCGCAGGCCTGCGCCGACAGAAACCAACACTGTTGGCTATGGCTCCTCGACAAAAGAAGCATCAGAAGGGACAAGAAGCACGAGAGACGGATGCTCAGGAGGCGGCGATTATAAACGGGGGGGATGGGGAGGAGCGGGGATGGCGAAATGTTTCGTGGGCTGGGCAGTGATCGCGCCCATGCACAGCTGCTCACCTGCCCCGTGCCGCAGAATACATCTTGGTTATCGGCCCGACGTCCACCCGGAAGTCCCCTACCGCCTGGGAGCTGCACCTCTGTGCCTCTGTTTTCTATACAGTAGCTGCCTGTGCGTCATGTCTGTGTCTGTGGGGGAGCGAGCAGGTTGCCATGACGGCGAGGCGCCACAGGAACAGATCAGATACTGTTGCAATTGCAAGTCTCCCACTGTGGCTTCTTTGAGGCCCGGACACTCTGCTGCGTGCTCACCCCGATGCGGCCGCCCAGACTCCAGAGTCCAGAACCGAGAAGCGAG
Source organism: Apiotrichum mycotoxinovorans (assembly GCA_013177335.1). Taxonomy (NCBI): domain Eukaryota; kingdom Fungi; phylum Basidiomycota; class Tremellomycetes; order Trichosporonales; family Trichosporonaceae; genus Apiotrichum; species Apiotrichum mycotoxinovorans. Next base: position 1,876,240 of record CP053624.1, on the reverse strand, counting down.
TCTTGCACAGCAACGCAGCCTGTTCTGACGATCTGCAGCGAAGCCGCACAAGACAATAAAAACGATGAAGCAGCGCATCAGTATCCCGAGAAGAGTGGATCCAGAAGCGCAGAAGCCAGAACGAATGCATACAGTACAGCTCCTCATCGCCACTCATGGCCGAAACCAACTCGCACCGGAACAGATTTTTTGCATATAACAGTACAGTACCGTACTGTATTGAGCATCGACGATCCAGAATCCAGGGAGGGAGGATCCATGGTGGCGCAATGGAGTGGAGTAAGGGACGTCATGTTGCACCGACTCTTCTGATACTCCGACACAAACTTGACGTGCAGAAAGACGACACAAGCGCTGAACGGGCGGCCCGCACCCGATCTCTGCGGTCCATGAGGTGACGGCAGGTGTCGAGTATTTACAGTATGCTTTATATCTCTATATGTTCAGCGTCCCAGGCCTGAGGCGCCGAGGCAACATTAGAGCGTGACACTTCATTTTTGCTTCATTTTCATGATTTTGGTGCGCCACTGATAAAGCCACCCATTTACAATAGGAAGCCACCGCACGGACATTTTTCAGTGTGGCACCTCCAGCTTGTTGTCATTGGGACAAAGAGTCGCGACTGCGGCCGAAAACGGCCAGCCAGGGGGGTGATAGAATTACAGGCACTGCATGATGGTTCCAGTTCTGGCGCTGCCTTCCAGCCTGTCCCTCCCTCCGATATCAGGACTCTCATTGGCGAACAGAGTTTGGGTGGCGTCTGGGGTGATGCGTGCTATGGCGTTTTCGGTGGGTGGCGTCTGATCCTGTCGGTCTATTCGAGGTGGGCTTCAGAACAGAAATAGCGACGAGAGCTGTCGATGCGGTCATTGCGGATTTTTGTGCATCCTCCTCTGTCGTGTGGGGCTCATGCAGATGCATTTTCCATCCCCTTTCTTTCACATTTCCTTTCCGGATGATGGCAACGGAAGGGGTGGAAGGTGAGTCTGTTGGCCTGACTCTCATTTTGCATGGCTGCTTCTATCATTCTATGAATCCTGAGATCCCAAGGATATTCTTGAAAGAAAGGGGGGGGGCGGGGGGGCGCGGTGGATGAGGAACAACTTGCATCTTCTTCAGGAGATTGGTAGAGAACCCATATTGAAATCGGACATTCCGTGCCGAGGGATGAACGCAGAACGTAGAACGTATGAAAAATGAATTGGGATTGTCACTGCTTCTTTGCCTTCGCAAAATGCAGCAGAGTAAGAACAAGGCCATTGACATGGCCCGCCGCAGTCGTTCGAGCGAGTGCCTTATAAATCTACCTTAGTTTGCCCCTGCCCCGGGCTTCCGGTCCCTTGACGCCATCAGATTCGGCGCCACGCCTTGAACGCTCCTCCACAGGGACAGGGGCTGGTGACCATTGTGACTCCAGAAGAGGTGACTGACCTAGCCTAGGAAACCAAGACCTCAGAAAAAAAAAAAAAAAAAACACAGGAAACCACTTGGTTCCCATTGTCCTCCCTCCACGTCCCCGGCCCCCAGCCGCCATTGTTTGACTCACATTCCAATCCCGCCCCCCACCCCCCTTTCTTTCAGTCACCTTTACGCCACAACGCCACAGCGCCACACCCACACGCACACACCTGAACTACTACTCCGCATACCTGCACGCCGCTGAGCGCCCAACACATTCGCTTCGCAGTTTGACCCTCTCTACCCTTTCCACCCTTTCTTCCTTCTTTCCGTATGCTTCCTTTGTCCCTCCTCCCTCGACACACCCTCTACGTCTACCGCTCTTGGCATTCGGCACGCCCGTCCTCTGATCCTTGCCGCAAAACAGGACCTGCACGATCCTCTCTCTGCCCTCCCCCCCTTGAATGTTGCACCTTGCACCTTGATAGCTTTGATAGACATCCCACACCCACATGCCTTCCCACACAACGCCTCATACACGCATCAGTAGCTCCACGATCCACACCCTGCACACCCTGCAGGCCCTAAAACGCCCCGACGGTCCCGGATCTCGTCGTCGTTGGTCTTTATTCACCGGCCGGTCATGCTCACCCCTGCTCACCCCCTTCGCACATTCCCTGCGGTGCACAGGACACACATCGTACACTGTACTGTACAATACAGTGCACACGGAAGAAGCACGGCTGACGGAGAGGGGCCGGGCATGTAGGGCGGCGGAGGGGGGACCAGGCAGAGCGGAACAGATGTTTGTTGTCTGTGGAGATCTGGGTTCTGTTAGTCTTGCTCGTGCGCCGTTGCCGCACCTCCCATCCTATGCACCCACTTTGCCTCCCTTTATCCTCCCCCTCCGCACCGATCAAACTCGCATATATATATCTCACACCTCGTTTCTCTGTTTCTTTTGTTTTCTTCTTCTTCTTTCTCGTCCTCTCGTCGTCGCTGGTTCACGCAGTTTTCTTTTGGCATCGCAACTCGCAGCCAAATCTTGCACCGCTCATCCTAGATCTTTAGGTTTTGACTTCACCATCTACGTACATACTGTACCTCACCTCTCTTCCCCCCTCTTCAGCATAAATTAAAAGGACATCGCTCTCCCAGATTGACATTTTCACGACCCACCACCACCACCACCATAATGTACTTCCACACGCACTCGGGCGAGCTCGCTCAGCACGCTCCCCAGTTCTACGCAGCCTCTGGGCACGGCCACCCCCACTCGCATGGTCACCCCTACGGCCACGGTCACAGCTACGTCCATGCGCCAATGCACGTCGCACACCTCGCGCACGTCCAGCATGCCCCGCACACGCCGCACTCTCCCACATCCGCGTCGTCGTCTGCGGCGTCGTCGCCGTCGCCCGCATCGTCGCCGTCGGCCCCCGGCTCGCCCCAGTCCCCAGACTCGCCGCACGCCCCGCACTCTCCGTACATTCCCCACCCGGCGCACCCGCACTCGCACATTGCGCACATTGTGCACGCCCACCCACACGCCGACGAGCGCCTACCCCGCTCGTCTGACGCCCACGCTCACACCCACGCCCGGCAGCACGCCCCCGGCCACCACCCTCTCGCGCACTCCCACCCCCACCCCCACCCTCACCCTCACGGACACGGACACGATGACGGATTTGCCATGCGCCCTCCCCCACTACAGATCTGCACCGGCGGCCTCTCGGGAGATAACCGCGGCCGTAAGTACCAGTACCACCGCAAACGCACTATATAGTTTTGCCTGCTTGCTAACTCTGCCCCCCAGTCTCGTGCAAGTCGATGCTGCACATTGGAAACCTGCCATACTGCCGCTTCTGCGGCCGCCGCCTGCCCGGCACCTGAACGAACAGTGACGTACAGTGACGAACTGTGTAACAACTGCCCAGTCAACGACAATAAAGTTAGTCCCCAGCATACAGACAGTGTCGCTCGCGGGCGAGCAGCAACAGCAGCGCCAGAGCGTACAGAAGATACGACACCAGCATGAGCACGACGCCAATTTTCAGATGTATAGTTCACATCTCCTTTTTTTCTTTCTTTTCTTAGCCAGCACGAGTATCCATGGTAGATTGCGTAGACCACCACCACCCGTTGTAGCTTCACCGTACATAGAGGCCAGGAGAGCATGAACAGCAATTATTTTGTGTAACCTTTGAGCTGCAGCAGCGAGCAGAGATAGCACAGCACAGCACATCAGCTGCGCAGTTGCGGTGGGGTGAACCTAGTGCTCAATTGATTGCTAGCCACAGTGTTTGGTGCATCTCTTCGTGTGTGACCATCCTTTTTCTCTTTACTTCTATTCATTCATTCTCCGCCATGCGTGCCGTTCGGCAACGCACATCGCCACCTCCCTTTCAATGTGCGATCAATGCAGTGAATACTCTGTCTGCATGTCTGTCGAACATGCGTTTCCAGAGTCCTACAATTGTAACCTTTTCTGTTTTGTGGAGTGTCGTGCAGGCCCGTTCCTGTTCGATAATATGTCTCGGCAGCAGCGTCTCCATGTCTTTGGTGCAGGTCGCCAAGCTTGCAAGCTCTCGCGAACGCCACGCTCGTCCACTTTTGTCAGCGGCCGTCCCTCGATCTGACTCACTCCCACTTGTACCACACTCATGCTTTCAGTCAATACTCACACGTCCGCTCAGGAACGTCCAAACATCCCTCCGGGCCGTCCAAGATTCTTGGTCCCAGAAGCACACAATCACATATGGAAGGTCGGGGTCCGCAACACGTTTAACACAGGGATCCATCGATAAACACAAAGGGTATGGCTGGCATGGCAGTCTGTGCAACCCAGGGAAAGGGGAGCCGGCGAACAGACCATCAGGAATCAGGAAAGAGACGACGACGAGGACGACGAGGGAAATGACGCTGTACAGTATGTAGACGACCTCGGGATTTTCTTGAGTGTAATCTTTTCAAGTAGGTGGCGTCCCCTTTCATGTAGCTCATAAGCGCTACAGCGCCAACTTAGTCGAGCCGCACACCCTGCCGTCCCCTGTGCTCCTCTCCTGGATTCCGCTTCCGATCGCTTTGGCCCCCTGACCTTCTGACCCTCTGACTCGTCGACCCTTTGACTCGGCACACTCCTTTGCATACTTTTGCTTCCTGTGATGAACATGATGGTCTCTGCCTGGGCTCGAGGCGTCTTCCAATGTCCGTGTGTGTGAGACATGCAACAACAACAACAGGGATGCAGGGCAACAACATCAGCAAGAATCAAGAGCCGTGCTACTCGCCTGACAAAAGGATCCGAGCAGGAAACGGTTTGGTGTGCAACACAAAGGCACAACGGTTCATTGGACAGGACTCGCTGGGAATCGATCATTTCAATGTCGGCGCGCCGCCCGCCGCCGCCGCCACCCTGTGCCACATTCCCTTTTCTACCCATGGCTGCTTGGCTGCTTACTTGTGTATGCAAATTACAGTAATTCTGTAACTCGCGTACCTGAGCATCTAAACGCAGAAGGGTGTGTAGGTGGCACTGTCTGTGATCACTGCACATGAGACAGCATGTCAGTCCCAAGCCCAAGCGCAGTCAGTCTCCAACTGCTCCCTGGCCCAACCAACCTAAAGTTAGTTGACACACCATTCCATTATGAAAGAGTAACGTTGTGGGGTATGTGTGCTCCCCCTGCTGCGGCTTCGAGCTGACGCCTCACTATTCACGCAACACCCCATCGAGATCTCCCAAATTCCCAAACGCCACGGCGCCACGCTCGAGCATAGCCTAGACAATGCACACGCTACACGAACACCGGTTGACACCGAGCTTTGACTGCTTCCCTCCTGACCAACTGGAGACGTACGGACTAACCGCTAGTTAATGGTTACATTACACCTTGAGTACTGGACGGCACAATGTGGTTGCTGGCTGCATTCTGCCAGGCGCGGAGCGCACGGTGATGTAGATGCTCGAGGGTCGAGATCTGTTCCATGTCCTCGGTTGAGAATGTGCCCCTTGACGAAATCGCACGGAAGGGAGGAGTGGCACGACCCAAATGGGAGGAGTGTGCGTGCACTATTCCTTTACATCCAGCAGCGTTGCAGCTGCAAGTAGGGCGCCGGCCATCGGCCCGCTCTTCATCGGAAGCATGACCACAAATGATAACCGAACGGACGACCCCAAAGATCCAATGGGGCACTCACTGCAAGATCACGAGAACGGTGCCCAACCTAGGGGCACCCCGATCAAGTCAAGTCTGTGCGCCATGCCTCGCGCCTGACAGACCACCATACACCCCAGTCACGCCACTCTTGCATTTTCTGCACGGCAGAGAAGCATTCAGAGTGCAGCGAGGGCGCATTCAAGTGACGGAGCCATGGGGACACCAAGTGGGCAATGGGCAATGGGCAATCGCCCTCGGTGGCAATTCAGACAGACTAAACTATCCTATCCTCGTGGCCAGGCCGGGTTCGAGCTTCGACTGGAGCACTCAATCTGCAGCTCTGCAGTGGCGTCGGGTGGAGGTGGCTAGGGCCTCGAGGTGTCGCCACCCGAACCCGGTGGCGTTCGGAGAAACCGTTCTGGGCTGAAAGTGTGAGCTACAGTAGGTCCAGGTCCAGAGTGATCCTCCAGTACATAACTTTACTTCGCTGCGGCAACGCTGGTACTCCAGGTCCCGAAGCCAGGGCTGGGCTGCGGACGGTTGTTGTGCCCTGCGCGCTTGGCGCACTGTATTTGGACCACACATGGATTGCGGCCCGCACGGCAACGCCCCGATCTGACGATCTGGCTGTTGCCGCTGTGGCTGCGAGCGGTGGGGGTGAGGACGAGGAATGCATGTCGGCCATGTGGGGGCGCTGGAGGAAGCAGAAGCATTGTGGCGCCTTTGTACCAAGTTTGAGAAGGCGGATCCAGGTCGACAGCAGCCTGAGTGCGAGGGCAGCGTGAAATGCAACAGCCCTTTTGGTAAGCTTAGCCCTCACGTACCGTACGACAATCAACGGAACGATGGAGAAACCTCGGAAGCATGCTTGGACAAGACAACAAGCTTCTGATTCCACTTGTGGGGATCCACATGCACATGCACATGCACATGCACATGCATACTGCTGTCTGGACCACCTGGAACAGAATCCCACTGATCGCGCGACAGATGAACAGAAGCGATGCTGTTTCACTGTTCCATTGTTCTGTTCCCCAAAACAATCAAATTCGTTGTGGCAGTTTTTGCTGCATGGTGTGTCAGTGTCAGTGTCTTGTCGCCGTTATGAGCTGCTGCCTCTTTTGTGTGGCGGCAGGACCTATTGTCGTGGTCGTGCCATGATCCATGTGTGTGTGTGTGTGTGTGTGTGTGTGTTTGGGGACATGTCTAGTGTGTCGTGTGTCGTGCGTCGTGTGCGGGGCTGTGCATGTCGTCTCGTCCTCGTCGACATTGTCATTGTGCGCCGATGAGTACCTCTCGAACACCCCCTACCATCTCGCTCGCATCCTCTCCGCTCACCACCAATGCTTCGCATCCTCTCGACATGAGTATTTATCCAGACTTCCACTCATGTCCATCCACTTTCTCATATTCACCCTCTTCCACCCTTCACACGTACACCTACCACACCATTCCAACATTCTCGAGCACAAACCGCTTCCCACGTCCCACTCGAACCCAGCCCTGCCTCTACCTCCACCATCAAGCACAAGTACAATGTCCTTCATCCCGCAGAACACGTGCCCCGGCGATCGAAATGGGTACAACCGCGGCTGTGCGTCCCGCTCCTCTTCCTCCCTCTTGCGTTGCTATCTTTCATACTAACCCCCACAAGGGTCATGCCAGCCGTGCGGGCCGGCGCGCGACCCGGGCACCCAGTTCCAGTGCATCTTCTGCCTCCGTCTCGTGATCACCCCCGCGGCGGCGCAGTCGCAGTGGGGCGCGTGGGGCCGCAGGACCTTGAGCTAGATTCCGAGCCCGAGGCGAGGGGACCGGCACGGTGTGTCGAACGCGGTGTCCAGGTCCTGTTTTAAATTCTGCTTTTGGTCGTCTCACAACCCGATCTTAATCCCACGTCTCTCGTCTTAGTGTGATTCGAGCGAGCCGTGTCAACCAGCCCGACTCGCCCGACCGCCCAAGTTCCGAGTTCCGAGCTCCAAGTTGAGCTGAGCTGTATCCCCGAATGTTTTGCATCCGTCCACATATCTCCGAGTCGGTTGCCCCATCGCCCAAAGCACCAGCATTGTAAGCCCCTCCCCGGCCCCTGCGGGTTCTCGTCTCGGCTGAATTACGCACACCACTCCACCCGTGTCGCCCTCGTTCGCTGGCAGGCAAGGGACGGATGACGCTGGTCGTCGTCCATGGTCAGAGCCCATAAACCCTGTCTCCTCATAGTCTCGGCGCAGTCGTAGTTGTGGTCTGAAATAGTGAAAACAAGCGGAGGCGCCGGAAGGGCGCAGATGCCGATCGTAGCTGCGACTTTTCCAATGCGAAAGGAGACGTGTTCTCACAGAGTCAATCCCATGGATTATGAGGAGTGAGGCGGCAAAATTCCAAAAAATCTGCTTGTACAGCGGTACAGCGGTGCAGCGGTACTCAGCGGGCGACTCGGACGCACGAGACGCAGCGCCACGATATTACAGTAAACTCTTGTACTCGCTGAGCGTTTTGTGACTGGTGCCAGCGTCGATCGGGGACGAGTTCTGGGTGGGCCAAACCAAGGCCAGAGGCCCCTTACGCTCGCCTGTGCTGTGCATCCCTTCGTGCTCCTGAATCTTGGATGGTTGGGGACGCGGGTCAGACCGCAGAGCTCAGTGGTGACACGCCCAGTTAGCCCACTAAACTGAGTGAGTGAAGGGATAGCGACAGTCAGTGCTTGGCTGTGACTCCCACGCTTGTGCGCCATGAGATGTCCCCTAGATGGTCATTAGAGCATGGTGGAGGGACTGGCTCATCAGAGTCAGAGTCAGTGGCAGGGCCAGGTATGTTTGCGTACGAGAAGCGTGTTCAGAAGCTCACTCGGGGCTTAACTTGAGGCTATGTCCTCTAGTCAAGAGTACACAGGCACGCGTAGCAGCGCTTCAGTCTAACTGGTCCCAGGCGGGGTTTATCGCCTCAGTCCACGATTGACTGTGCGTGACTCGGCACGGCACGGCCTGCTGGCCTGAACTCATAACGCCTGAACTCATAACGGGCGTCGGTGCCGAGGTGACTCGACGCGATGGCGCCGAGAGATGCCTTGAGCTCGAGCTCCGCAAGCGTTGTGACAGGAGAAAAAGGGGCATTGCCTGCATATGGAATATGAAGTCTGCGAGTCAGCGTCAACAGCCACACGCACCCCAGAGGATCAGCTTCAACTTACAGTAAAACGTAGCATGGTACAAGGGCAGACAAAGAGATCAACGAGATTATAACAACCAAAGCGCATACGGACCACACCACCTCGTCATCTCCCTCATCTCCATCATTTCCGTCGTCTCCGTCGTCCTCTAGCATGCACATTTCCGATCTCCGACCATCTCACGTATACTGATGCTGTCTCGTCGGCGGGGGCGCGCCCACGAGCGCAGCTGCGAGCTCGACCCGACGGCACGCAGCTGGCGCTCGCCGTAGCTCACGCCCGTGGACGGCCCGTCGGGGTCGAGCGTGCCCGCGTTGATGGCCGCCAGAATGCTGCGCGCGGCCAGCAGGAACGGCGTGCATGCATTCTCGCCCGTAAGCGACGACGTCTCCACAAAGAGCAGGCCTAGAAAACGTTAGCATGTACTTTTGATACTTGTTGCGGCGCTCACCATTCTCCCGCGCAAACCGCTCCCCCTCGGCGTACTCGACCTCGCGCTCGTCCTCCTTGTCCTTTTTATTCCCCACGAGCACGAGCACAAGATGCGGCGAGGCGAGCGCCCGCGCGTCCGCTAGCCACCGGTCCAGATTCGCAAACGTCTCGCGGCGCGTAATGTCGTACACTAGGATCGCGCCCGCCGCCCCCCGGTAGTAGTTGCGCGTCACGGAACGGAAACGTTCCTGTCCGGCCGTGTCCCATAGCTAGTGTGTGTCAGTGGCAGGTAAGATATGAAGTGGGAGTTTGTGCAAGGGATATTGCCAGTGCGAGTTTCGATCCCAAACCAAGTGCGGACATCCGAGTGCTGCTCAAGGCGACCGCAGTGGCACGGGCGCGATGGACGGCAGCATTACAGGCATGGAGAGCGCTCTTTTGAGATGTGTAGATATATCCGAGGCGGTGCAGGATTGTTTGTGTCCAACTGCTCTTATCCCCCGAGCTCGTCCGATGACGACCAACATCTGAAACAACCCGCAAGCGGCACTCGCCACCCAGCGTTTCACACTCCGAACCCACCTGTAACTTTACGCTCCGGTCTCCAATATGTATCGTGCGGCTGGAGAATTCGACGCCGATGGTGTGTGCAGAGTTCTCCTTGACTGAAGCGTTAGCTTGCGAGCAGCGCAGAGGTGGGAGGTCGCCAGGCTGAAGACGAGCTTTGCCCTGCCCCTCAAGTCGGGCAGCACAAGAACGACAAACGTACATGTATCGTGGATGCATTGATAGAGGAGGCACGACTTGCCCGTTCCCGTCTCGCCTGCATGTCAGTTCGGCCCCAGAGTATAGACATTAGCAACAGCACGCTGCCGATAGTCCCCAGTAATCGCGGGCGCGATGCACCAACGTACCAATGACGATAAACTTGAACAGGTAGTCTGTAAGTTTGCAGTCAGCGCCGCAGCAGCGTAAAGGCTTCGCACGCACCATAGGCCTCGACCAGCTCCGTTCCCTCGTCCATGTTGATCGCTATTATGCAGTGAGAGAAAGCAGAACGGGTGCTGTGGGGGTTGGTTTAACAAAAGCAGGATCGGTAATAATAGAGTCGGACAGTATGTAACACGGACTCTTCTTGTCTCGAGATGGATGGGGTGGGTGGTATGGGTGATCACAGTGACGCCAGTTACGGAATGCAGACGGCCTCCGTCCTGGCAGGCTCTGGGCTGGGCAAGCTCGGGGGGGGGACCGCTGGGCTGCAGGCGGGGGAAAGCTTTAAGCCTTCAGCCAGGTTGCAGGTTGGTTCCGTCATTGAGGCCCCTTGCCACCTGGCCCCTCTCCACTCCCAGGGGATCCCAGAATCCCAGGCTGCGCGGCTCCTCCCTGGGCAGCTAGCCTTTTTTTTGGTTTCGACCACCTCCACTTTGTCATCTTCCTGTTACCTTTGCTTTGTTCATCACACTGTTGACCACCAACTATCAATCATGTCGCAGGGATACAACCGGTGAGTTTTTGTGCAATACAGACTGTGAAGGCGCTGGAAAATTCATTTGTCAAGCGCCTGGTACATCGCCACTCTTGACCGCGACTACAGAAGCGGCTGACATTTAGATATATACCCCCAGACTACGATCCGAAAAAGCACTCGACGCTCAACGCGTACCAGGGCAAGAAGCATGCGCTCGGCAAGCGTGCGGCCAAGATCGACGAGGGCATTTTAGTTGTGCGCTTTGAGCTCCCGTTCAACATCTGGTGCGGGACATGCGATGTGAGTTGAGGCCTCAGTGTGCGGTCGTCTGTGGCTCCGTACACGCACTGCCCTGTCTGCTGTTGCTGACACTTGGGACCAGAACCACATCGGCGCCGGCGTACGATACAATGCGCAGAAACGCAAGGTGGGAAACTACTACAGCACGCCGATATTCGCGTTTCGGTGCAAGTGCCACCTGTGCGACGGGTGGTTTGAGATCCGGACCGACCCGCAGAACGCCGCGTATGTGGTGCACGAGGGCGCGCGCAAAAAGGAGGAGACGTGGGATCCCGCCGAGAACGGGGGGTATGCTGTTTTTGATACTGAGGCACCGCGCGCGAGCGAGGGCGCAGCGGACGCAGACGCGTTTGCGGCCCTCGAAAAGGACACGGACCAGCAGGTCGCCGTCCGCGTGCACCGCAACCGCATCGCCGAGCTGAGTGACGCGTCGGCGCGCATCTCGGCGGATCCCTACGCAGTGTCGCGGACCCTGCGCGACCGGTTCCGTGCAGAAAAGAAAGAAGCGCTCGCGAAACAGCGCCGCGACGATGGGATTCTTGATCGGTACGGCCTCGATGCGAGCCTGGACCTCGGCGCCGAGGTGGACGGCGACGGCAAGTTGGAGGGTGGTGACCTCGCGCTCGTTCCTGAGAGGTGGGCGGCAGCAAGAGAGAACCGAGGCCTCCCCCTAGCGCCGATGACCACAAAGCCTGCGGATCTCGGTAGCACGATACGCAAAAATACCGCCGCGAAAGCATTCGACGTGTTTGATTCCGATGCGCAGGTCACCGGCCGCATTCGGCTGAAGCGCAAGAGCGAGCCGGTCCCAACGAAACATGTACCACCGACACCCCCGCCGCCGCCCCCTGCGGTCGGCCTTCTGGCTGGATATGCGAGCAGCGATGACGATAACGACGACGACTAGATCTGTACCATTTGCATCATTCTGTATCATTGACATGTCTAGAGCTCCAATGTATTCACTCTAGTTCGCCAGAACCGCCTTTGTGTTGGTGAGACATTGTGGCGGACCATACTGAAATAAGTCATAACACCGTCATGTCCAGTCTTCATTTTCTTTCTGCTGGTCGCTACTTGAACACAGCTTGAGGGGGACATTGCCACCGAGTTTCATTCCATTTCCATCATCGTCATCAACCGCTCCATTGTTCACTTTCATCAACCTGCATCATGCGGTCAAGCGCGGTAGCAACGCAACACTGGCGCGGCGAGATTATCAGCATCAACCACCTGAACCCAAGCGACAGCCCCGACAGTCCCACCCACCTGGCCATCGTGCCTTTTGAGTTCCTCACCGCGGCAAATCTCGGGTGGGGGTACCTGGAGGATGTGGTCGAGATGATCACCGGGGAGGTGTTCACCGCCCCCTTGATCTGGCGCTGCCGTACCACCAACCAGCTCGTCAACCTCAACGAACCGCCTTTTCCTGGGGAGTTCATCTTCAATGTTTTACGTGAGCACCAAAGGACGAGTACCTAGACCCATTTGATTGACTGACGCAGAAGATACGCCCCTAACACTCTCGTCGTTGCCCCCAGCAACAAGGTTCTTCGGGTACGAGATCTCTGAGACCTCTAGCACGAGCACGTCCACCTCCGATTCCACTGCCACTTCAGCCGAGACGGTATCGGACTACAGCGTACGTCCTCATTTGACCGTTGTTTTCAATTGATTCATTGCTGATGCTCCCAGGACGCAAACTACGAGGTCATGCTTCGCGACCGCGGCGAGTGCATTGTAACAGGCGTGCAATCGACATTGGTGCAGTACACGCACCTGGTGCCCTGCACCAAGCTGCGGGACAGAGTCTATCGCTCCATTCAGCGACCCGGTCAGATACTGAACGTGTTCTGTCCGTCATTCGTCGTCCTCATGCTCTCTGACATGCATGCATGGTACAGGGGGTACGAGCTGTCGATGTACCCCATGTTTGGGCCAAGGGGAGACCGTCACCCCCACACCCGGAACGTGGCCGAACAGTGGCAAGTCCACTTCTTCCTCCCCCTCCCTGCCAAACCTGGCTGCCTGATCACGACGGGGTACAGGAGTGTGCACTCGCGCCTTATCGACCTCCCCACTGGCATTGGGAAATACACGCCAAACCGGGACCTCGCCCGCTGGCATTACACCCAGACAGTGCGAATGCGTTTCGGCGATCGAGAACACTGGACAGTCAAACGCAAGCCGTCGACTCGAGAGGAATCCCCGTGGATATCCGAGCGCAGTCATAGCCCGGGAGTTGCCATACTCGACGACAGTATGAGCGAGCCTGAGGCCCAATTGTCCGATGCGGTGTCCGAGTCGCAGGCGACGCTGGCACTCGACAGCCAGTCATGCATTCCCACAAAGCCCGACAATTCTCCCGGATCGACTCCAAGCGGCAAGAGGGCGGCCTCACCAGCAGACGATTCCTCCCCGTCGTCGTCCAAGAAGCCTCGCGCGACTTGATGTACCGTGGCCGTGCTTTTAATGATGATTAGTTGCATATGTATAGCTGTGTGTCTACAAAGTACATGCATGTGCATCACTAGTTTAGTTGATCATGTAGCCCTGCACGGTGAACGTGTCTGGCTTGTCCTTACCGCTGACAACCGCAAAGTGGATCTCGACCTGGAGCCCGCGGCTGTAGTCGTTGGCCTTGCGGCAGAAGAAGCGGCCAGTGATGCTCTGACCGGGGTTGAGTGTGATGGGGTTCTGGAGGAGGAAGGACACCTGCTTCCAGTGTGTCGGCTGGCCGCGCGGGCCCGTGGTGAACGACACGGCGTTGGCGTCGGCGCTGTTGATCGGCGCCACGGGTGCCTCCCACATGTCGTCGGTGAACGTGTGGATGTGCACGTCCTGCGTCGGCGGCACCTCGGATGCCTTGCCCGACAGCGGCGAGAAGAACGTGTCAAAGTGCGTGAGGAACGCGCGCACCGGCGTCGGCTCGTTGACCGTCGACGCGATCGTAAAGTCCGAGTGGAACTCGAGCGACGCAATCGTCGCCTCGTGCGAGTTGATGTCGCGCACAATGTACTCGGACGTCACGACCTCCTCCTTGTCGACAATCTCCACAATGCCCTCCTTGAAATACGGCGAGATCATCGCGTCGTACATGTCAAAGCCGTACACGTTCTTCCAGAAATCAATGCGTTCGTTCCACAGGCGCTTGCCGGTGATGGCCGAAATGACCAGGCGGGTCTGCGACGGCGCCATCAGTCCGCCGGGAGCGAGGTACTTGTCGCGTGCGAACAGCACAGAGTCGAGCATCGACTCGTACAGCAGCATGTAGCCCATCCACTCGGACACAATAACGTCGACCTTGTCGACCGGAAGCGTAATGTGCTCGACCTTGCCCTGGATAACGGTGATGACGTCCTGGAGGCCGTTGGCGCGGATGTTCTCGCGCGTCTTGGACGCGAGACCCGACGCCTCAATCGCGTACACGTGCTTGGCGCCAGCGCGAGCAGCGAGCACTGAGCCACGTCAGCTGTCAGAACTCAAACGCGACAGCAAACCCAGGACCCACTGGAAAGAATACCGGTTCCCGCACCAACATCCATCACGATGGCGTCCTTGAACACCTTGGGGTTGGAGAGGATAAAGCGGGCGTACGAAACGGTACGTGTCGTGTCCTTGAGCATAATCTCGTGAATGTCGTTGGCGGCGTACGAGTCAAAGTAGCCGGTATCGTCATCGCGCTCCTTGCCCTTGCCCTCGGTGTCGTCGCCGGCAAGCGTGCGGTTGACAACGGTACGCAGCGCAGCCACCTCCTTGCGCAGAGCGGCCAGTTCGTCCTCCACAACGGGCGCAACCTTGTCCGACGGTCCAGCCTCGTCGTCGTCGCTCCAGTCGTCGTCAAAGTCGAGCTCTGAGAGTGTCAGCACACGGGGTCCGCTATCAGAAACAATGAATACAGCGGACAGGCATCACTCTCCACCGTCCTGGGTCCCAGGACAGGCTATTCCATAATCAACAGCCTTCTTCGATCATTGACATATCAAAGCACTGAAAGCACGTCAACTATACTCACGCAGAAGAGGATCGTCAGCAACGACAGGAATAAGCAGACTGTCGTCCTTGAGCCTGGGGTCGTCCTTCGTGAGCGCAGCGACCTCGGCAACTGTAGGCTTATCCCGGCGGATCCAGTTGATGAGGCGCATGCGGCCGTACAGGTCGAGCCCGAGGCGCTGCGCCGTCTCCGTCAAGTCAAAGCCGGCGGCCTTGTCAGCAGCGAGCGCGGCCTCCGGGGACGGGTGGACGTCGGCGCTGAAGAGCGCCTGCGTGCGGCGCGCCTCGCCAAAGGACGACGCCCAGTCGGAGCAGCCGTCGTCGTCCGAGGCCGAGTCCGAGCCCGAGCCCGAGTCGGAGGGCGGGGGCATGTGCGCGGGGATCATGAACGACATCGTGGTGGTCTGTCGTTGTGTGGTGGTGGAGAGGACAAGACGATAGGCAACGATTTGGAGCTCCTCGTCGGATCGTCGGTGTATGCTGCCGGGCCTTGGATGTCGTCGGCTTGAAATTCCATTGAATTCACAAAAACGTCACTCTGAAAATAAAAATAATGAGACCACGTGCGAAAAGGTTTAAAGTGGGGGGAGGCAATATAGTGTATGTGTGGAGGGTTTATCTCTCTGCTCACAGTCCAGTCGGACGCGTCGCTGATTACCTGACCAGACGCGTCAAAACAAAAGCGAATAGGGCGGAATGCTTTACTCCTCGTCAACAACACCAACAACATCATCAACTTCTTTATTTAACAACAGTACATAATTCATCATGGCAATCACAGCAAAGGAGCAAGGGTGAGTTTGAAAATCTACACATTGAACTCTCACTGACAGCAGAATGAAATACGAGTACGTGTCCAACCACCTTCCCCCCAGCCTTCTGACCCCAGTCCGGCCTCGCCACAGGTCATGAACGCCTTTTACCGGCGTCTCTTCCCGTACAAGCCGTTCTTCAAGTGGCTGAACCAGGCAGACGGTAAGTTGAGGCTGGCTGAGATGGCAACTCACACTCCAGTGCCCGGAAAGCTCTGGACCCACCGCGAGTTTGCGTTCACGATCGAAAACGACGTGTACATCCGATACAACTCGTTCAACACGGCATACGACTTCCAGAAGGAGGTGCTCCGTCTTACCCCGTCGCGTTTTGAGATTGGCCCTCAGTACAGTGCCAGGGTGAGCACCAGTGTACAAATTGAGTTTGCTAAGTGGGTAGCCTCGGGACCGCAAGACGCTGCCAGCCGGCGCGCTCCAGCCGCAGCGCCGCGAGCTCGTCTTTGATATCGACATGACCGACTACGACGAGATTCGTACCTGCTGCACAGACAAGAAGATTTGCAAGCGCTGCTGGGGATTCATCGCTGCGGCCGTCAAGATTCTCGACAAGGCTCTGAGAGGTGCGTGTTCGTGAAATGGTGTTTGCGCTGACGGGAAGAAACATTCGGGTTCAAGCACCTGCTCTGGGTGTACTCTGGTCGTCGTGGTATCCATTGCTGGGTTTCTGACACGCTGGCCGTTGACCTCACGGACGACCAGCGCCGCGCGCTCGTTACCTTCCTGGAGGTCATCAAGGGCGGCAAGGAGCAGATCAAGAAGGTCAACGTTCGGCCAAAGGAGGATATGTGGTTGCACCCCTTCCTGGAGCAGGCGGTCAACGATCTCAAGGAGGAGTTTGTGAGGATCTGCGTGCAGGACCAGGACTGCTTCAAGTCTGAGCGCGGATGGCAGACCCTCCTGGCCTTGATGCCATATGATCGCAGTGAGTGCATCTGAGACCTAGCCAAGCCCCAAAACGTCAAGCACTCTCTGACTCTAGATATCCACGACCGTCTGCGCCAAATGTGGGAGTCCGACCCTGGCCGCCCCAGCTGCGAAAAGTGGAGGGATCTCAACACTGCGTACAAGCAGATTGAGAAGAGCGACCGTCCTCTCTATGTAAGCATCTTCACGTGTTCGTTGCTGACCCTGCCAGTGGAAGTTTGAGCGCGCCCGGCAGGACCTCACTCTCCAGTACACATACCCGCGCATCGATGCCGAGGTCTCCAAGCACCGCAACCATTTGCTTAAGGCCCCGTTCTGTGTTCACCCCGGCACCGGCCGTGTGTGTATTCCCGTTGACCCCGAACGGGTCGACGAGTTTGACCCGGAGGACGTGCCGCATGTGGGGCAGCTGCTCGTCGAACTGGACAATGTCCCGCCGTCAGACTCGAGCAGCAAGATGCCCGAGGGTGAGTCGACGCCATTTTGTTCTTGTTCTGATCTTGCAGACTACGACCACACGTCCCTCAAGCCGTACGTCGACATGCTCAGGAAACACGCTGAGGCCATCGTGGCCGACGTGCGCAGCTCACGGCCGCCAAAGGTGGAGTCTACGGGGTTCTAATTGTTGTATGCATAGGTTATTTGAGTATGCCGGCTATGTATTCAGCCCGGGCGGTCTTGACGGACGCAACTGTGTAGTTGACCGGCCAAAGATGCCAGATGTCTATATCCTCCCCTCCAATCCTCTTCTAACCTCATCCGTCCTCGCAGCGCTACCTCGCACAGTCCCAACACATTAAAGAGGCGGCCCATACTGCCCCATCCGCCCACCAAAGTACCACAGCCCCACGCGGGAAACTACCGGGGACACTGTACCATCCTCGTCACGGTAAGGTCCAGTAGGCGACATCTCGCACCGCAGCTCCACCTGTGATGGCAGCGTGTTTGTGAACGCCTTGTTCCACCACAGGCCCAGGACATCGGTGCGCGGCGGCGGGCCGTAGTCTTGTCCCGGCTCGACCTTTTTGCTGCGTGACTTGCGCGATGCTGCTGGCGTATCGAATTCCGATCCAGATTCCGACGACGGTGACGATGGACTCGAGGACGAGGACGGCGACGCGGAAGGACTAGTCCCAATTGCATCCTCCGACCCATCGACGCCCATATCATCACCCACATCGTCCGGATGCCCACCAGGGAGATGCACAAGCAAGAGGGGGACCGCGCTCCTGCTCGCGTGCATTGTCGCCTCGAGCGAGAACCCCCGCTGCGAGAGCAGGATCCCAATGAGCGGCGGCAGCTTCGGTTTCGGTGTCTTGGCGCCCGGCTCGGCCGCCGCAAACGGCACGTTCTCTGCGCACGTCAGCGTCCCCGCTATTTTCTCTTCATCTCACCAAGCGCAGCGAGCGTCCCCTCAAGCTCGCGCACCCGCCCGGGGCCAACGCTCCGCTTCTCAGCTTTACACTGCGCAAACACGCGGAACGGCTGGATACACGGTTTCGGGAGGCCGTCGCGCCGCAGGCCTGGCGGGGGATGGAAGCGCGGCGAGCTTGTGCGCGGCTGCGCTGTTACTGCTGTCGACGCTTTCGGTTCTGCCATTTTCGTCGCCTCGTTCTCGCTCGGCGCGTCTGACGATAGCTGGCCATCGATCACGGCCGCCAGCGACGGTTGTTTCCTCGGGGCTTTGTCGCGCCTCCCCCGCGGCAACCACCAGTACCCCCGGACATCGATGCCGCCGTCCCCGCGCCCGCCGACGCGGCGCACCGCCATCCGCATGTCCGTGTTCAGGAAGCGGACGGCATGGTTCTCGAACGCGGTGCCGATTGCGACTGTCGAGTAGGCCATTGGAATGGTGGTTGCGCGTTTTGTAGTTTGTCAACAGTGAGGGTTTCGGTGGAGGCCGTGAACAACTCGTACCGTCATTCAACCAGCTTTGATTTCAGGGAGGGTGGAACGAACCGGTGGAGGGTGGATGTATAAGAAGGCACACTGTCGAAGAGGCACTAGACTATGCTCCCTCTCTCTGTTTGTCTCTCTAGATGGAAAGAAATACACTATTACTGCATTGCCTGAGACGCCGTTGCCCCAGTGGGTAAGGTGGGCCCTTGTGCAGGTATGACTCGGTCAGAAGGTGTTATGCATGTAAGCACATATGTATGTACGATCACAGAAATCTCAAAGGCCTCGCGAGAGCACGAATAGGACAGAAACAATGCAAATGTCCTATGTATCAACCTCAATCAATACCTAATCCTCCGAATCGTTAACCGCATCGCGACTAGCGTCTGGCTCCTTGCTCCTTTGGGTTCCGTTTGGCTCTTGCACACGTTCACCGTCCGATTCGCCCTTCTCCTCGGCGTTCTCCTCCATGGCGGTGGTTACCGTCTCCCTTCCCTCCCGCTTCTTGAGCACTTCAATTACGGCGAGCGTATCTACCAAACGACCCTCGAGCTGGTGCACGAGCTCGAGGATACTATCTACTGTGCTCGTCAGCATCAATGTACATAGCGTCGTACTCACCATTCTCGCGCAGATCGCCAAACTGGACGTCGGCATCACCTTTGGCCAGAGCCTGTTCCGCATGCAACTGCTCCATGCCCATCTCGAGATCGCGGATCTGCGCCTCGAGGACCTTGATCCCCGTAGCATTGTGCTTTTCGTCCATTGCAGCAGCGTTGGATTCGAGCTTGTCGACCTTGGCGTTGAGAGCACGGAGCGTACCGCTGGCATTGCCAAGGCGGTCGTTGACGGATTCCAGCCGCTGCGAGAGTTTCTGGAACGTCGGCCCCTCGACGCCTTTGAGCTTGCCGATCGTCACGTTCAGCTTGTTCTCGAGCTTTCCGATCTTGCTCGCCTTGGTCTCCACCGAGGCAATTCTCTGCGCAAAGGTATTGACCGTCTTCGCGAGCGCATCCACTTGTCCCAGCCTCGATTCGAGTGTACTGGCGTTGATGTCGCTTGTGCTACGCGTCTGGCCGGATATGCTGGCGACCTTGCCCTCGAGGACTGCGATCTTCTTCGCGAGTTCGTTCAGACCTCCCTTTCCCTTGAGCTCACCCAGCTTGGACCTGATCCGCTGGAGGTCCTTCTCAATACCTGCCGTGGTGCCTGGACCTGGTCCGTTCCCGGCAGATGAGGACGCACCGCTACTGACCTCAAAGGCGGCCATCTTGTCTGCAAGAGCAGCCAACCCATTTTGATTACTCTTAGCCGCCCTGTCGACATTGGCACACCGGTCAAGCGCGCTCATCACTCTGCTCTCGAGCTTGGCGCCCCGGTCCTCGACGCGCGTGATGCGGCCCACGGCGTCCTGAAGCGTGCCCTCGACGGTTGCGAGGCGCTGGGACTGGTCGTACACGCTCGGCTGCAGCGCGTCCAGCGTCCTCTGTACGCTTGCGAGCCGGGACAGGATGCCTGGGATCTCCGTGGAAATCAGGGGTTCCTGCGGTGGAGCGTGTACGCGGCTTCCAGCGCGGCAAGTCGCTTTTGGAGGTCGGTGGTGATATCAGCGTAGGAGCCGTTCAAGGTGTCGTCTGTTGCTCCGTACGGTCTGTACGACCGCTCTGAGAGGTAAGAGACAAGAAACAGGGAGAACTTACCGCTGTCTGCCACGGGCATTTTGCCAAGAAACGAACCCATCGTCGCTACATATGTATAGGCGTGGTCGTGGTAGAAGTATCAATTTGGAGACAGAGGATACCGGCTAGCTTGCCGCCGTGGCGAACAAGGCAGAGGGGGGGCGGGTAGGAGTTGCGCTGAGCTCTGCTGTGACGCGACAGATTCAAGTGGCAGCCAGCTGCTTGCCGGTGCGTGTGTGCGGCGGAGAGTTGGGTCAGCGATATTCAGATGCGGTGAAGACGAGAATTGAGACAAGTTTGATGAAGTGAGAGCGTGGATGTTTAGTTGTCTGCGCAGAGCAAAGCAGATTGTCGAACGCCCTTGTGGCAGAGGATCTGTTCACACGGAAACATATCTCCACGTAACGTATTAATGGTATTCTGTATGAGGCCAAACATGAAGTGGCAGCGAAGCAACACGGGAGGGATGAGCTGTGGCAAACAACTTGCATTCGTGCCATCTCGAAACATGGCTATCCAAATATCTTACACCCTACTACACACTGTGGTCACATATCATTCGGTAACGGACAAAATCCTTGACCATCCAACGTCATTGCAAGGCGAACCAGCGCCGATAACAACGATTTCTCTTCTTGAGGCGCGACATAAATGCCGGGGGAGGGACTTGATCTTTGCGGCCGGGGTTATCAGACTCGAGTTCTCCGGCAGCGTCTTCGATCGAGTTGGTGGGCGTATCTCACTTGTCATCTGGGCGAGGACTGCGCGAGGGAGGAGGGGCGTAGGGCGCGTAGGGGGATGGGGAGGGCCCACCAGGCCCCACAGACGGCGGGACCGGGCCTGTGGTGCTATTACTAAGAATTCCAGGGGCCGCCCCAATCCACGTGTTGATCAGGGGACGGGTAGGCACAGGCTGGAGAGGCCAGAGAGGGGTTGGTCCCCAGCTGTTGTAGTTGTGAACGGGACGAGAAGGCTCTGAGTTCGGAGTGGGGTTTGGACCAGGAATTGGCCTGGAAAAGGTAAAAGGAGCGAAAGCGGTCGGAGCGGCTGGAGAGAAACCGTGGGGCGTACCTGTAGTGCTGCCCGTCGAGGCGGTGTTCTGGGCAAAGACGATGCGCTCCAGGCGCTCGATCTTCTCGCTCATCGCCCTGAACTTTTTCTCCTGTGCGCTGTTCTCGACTTTGAGGTTCATCACATCCATCTCGAGGATTTGGATCCTAGTGTCCTGCCTAGCGTGCTTCCGCATGTGTGTGTCGAGGTCAGCGTTGCGAGTCGTTTCGTATGTGGGCTTCTTGGCCGTCACGTCCCTGACCTCCGCAGTCACCGTTGCGAGGTCGCACTCGCTCGACAGCAGTGAGGCGATGGAGAATATCCGCCTTGTTGAGAGGTGCGTGCAACATGGGCGCGCTTGGAGGGAGGCGGGAACTAGGTGGGGGACGCGGGGGCGAGGGGGGGCGCGTGGGCAGCCGCGTGATTTTGGTCATCTTTGGCGGGGTGCTCTTGGGTGGGGTGCTCTTGGGTGGGGTGCTCTTGGGTGGGGAGCTTGTGAGTGGAGGCCGGGGCTTGGTGGAGGTGGCAGCAGTGGACGTGGGTGTGCTGCGTTGCATGTGGGTGGTCGGGGGTGGGGGTGTAGACGGGGTGCGTGGGGAGGTGAAGGGTGAAAATGGTGTGCGTGTAGTGGCGCTCGAGGGCGGTTGAGGCAGAGGGCGAGGAGCATTCTTGGCGGAGGTCTTGGGGTTGGCGCTTGCGACAGTGGTGGAGATGGTTTTGGAAGTTTTGTGTGGCGTTGCGTTCGTCGCAGCCTTGGCAGGCGTGTTCGTCGTCTCGGCAAGCCCGGTGACAGATGTGGGAGTCGTGCCGTCCATGGTCCTGTTACCCGCGGTGTTGACACGGGCCTCGGCGGCATCGTTTGGCGCTGCTGCAATGGACAAACTGCCACCTGCTAATACGAAGTTCCCAGACGAAATGGTCCCAGAGACAGAACTACTTCCTTCAGCGGGGCTGTTTCTAGACACCAGCTGCTCCACGCTTAAGAGTCTATTGGACAGACGTCTACACCGACGGTTGAAAATACTAAAAAGTTCTTTAAGGGGGACCTTCACTTCCTGCCTGAGAGTCTCATGCCTAAAAGTCGAGAACTTCGCTTTAAACTGATTCTCGAGTTGCTGAAGATCAGAGAGTGACGGCAGGCCTTGTACGCGCTTCGCCATGGCGTCTTCCATTTCTGAGGCTGTCACGAGGCCTTCGACGGGTTCCTCCAATTCTTCCAGCTCCCCCCGGGGGGCGAGCCCCGCGACTCGTGTCCTCAACTCCTGTAGCTCGGTCGAAGGCACTAGCCCCGCGACCCGCTCCTCGAGCTTCTGCACGCGGTCCCAAGACCCGTTAGCCGACAGCGTCGTCAGCCGGTCTTTCAAGCCCTTGATGTCAGCCTTGACCTTGTCCGCCAGGCCGTCGTGGCGAGTCTGTAGGCGGGCGAGGTTGGCCGCGAGCGTTTCCTGAGACTTAATCTTATCCGCGCGATCCATGACGGGAGTAACGCGCCCCTCGAGGCCCTTCAGCTTGTCCACTTTGCTGGACATGTCCTTGATCTGCTTCTCGAGTGCAGCGGCACGACTTTGGAGTTTGGACACGCTGTCCCCCAGCCCAGGCACGCGCTGCGCCGCCTCCGCGTTCTTGGCAATATCCGAAATCCGCTGGTCCATCGCCGCCATCTTCTGGCTTGCGTCCGAGCGTAGTTCCGAGAGCGCCTCTTGTCCTGCTTTAAGGATCTCGAGTTCCTTTTGAAGGTCTGGTATAGCCTCTGCAGGCGGCTGGGCCTCCTGGAGGCTTTGGAGCTTCTGCTCGACCTTTACGAGGTCCTCTTTGACACGGTGTATAGTCTCGGCCGGGGGCTGAGCCTCCTGGGCTTCTTGAAGGCGTTGAAGCCGTTGCTCGAGGCCTGCAAGGTTGTCCTTGATGTTGTCGAGCGCGCGTGCCTGGTCCTTGGTGTCATCGCGTTCCGAGCCCTGAGCTGCTTCGTCACTGGCGTCGTTGCCGTGGTTGATCGCATCTTTGGAGAGCGCCTCCACCTGTGGTAGAACAATAAGTTCTTCAGGCGGAGGTTGAGTCGCGTTGTTGTTGGACTCATGTCCTCCGGAGGGCTCGTGCACTGGCTGTAGGTTGTTGGCTACTGTCGAAAGAACTGTGGCGTCTGTGGTCCTCGCAGCACCATTCGAGATTGGAGCCGGGGAGGGGACAGTGGCGATCTGGGGGCGCAGTGGCGCAGGGTGGCCAACCGGGGCAGGGTATGTAGCGGGGGCAGGGTACCCAACGGCGGCAGGGGTTCCAATAGGGGGAGGGAAGGCAGTGGGTGCAGCAGTGAACCCAGGAGATGGCAGGGGCAAGGGGGCCGAGGGAGGGAACGTGCTAGGCACGGGCGACGGCGTCGGGCGCCACTGTGGCCGGGCCGACCAGCGACCAGCGGAGGGTGACGGACCGCGAGAGTACAGTGGATGATTAATGTTGTTGACACTGGGGTTGGGGCTCGGGTTGCGGCTGGCGTACGGGCTGGGGCTGTGGCTGGCATAGGGGCTCGGGTTGCGGCTCCCGTGGCGGCTGCCATCAAAGTAGAGGGCGTCATGGTAGACCTGGGTGGGATGGGGAGAGCAGAGGGGCTGGGACGTAGCCGTGTATGTTTGTGGAGTGGGCTGCGTGCTGCGAGTAGCGGCCCACCCCGAGTCTGCGGCAGGGTCAGAACAGTTGAACAATAGACGCTACAGGGCCACAAGGGGGTGCTCACCAAAACCGACAGCGGCGGTAACAGACTCGAGAAACTGGTTGGTCTCCGGATTAGGGATGGCCTTCACTGCCTCGATGCACGCCTGCAACATTTCGGGGCTCACGGGCACCGGCACGCCGCCGTGCTCGTGGTTTGCTTTGATGAGCTCGTTGAATGGGAGGCAACGCAGAGCGAGTGGAATGTGGATTGGTTGGGTTGGCGTTGCTGCCGGGGAGGGGAGTGGCGGCCGCATCTTGAGATGACGGTGCCGAACAGTATAAGGAGGAGGCTACAAGAAGTGAAGGCCGTATAAATGGACGTGAGGAGAGGGTAGAGGATACGTAGAGGGTTGAGAGTAGAGGAGAGGATGGGGATCGAAGACTTGAACGAGTCAGTGCTGGCTGCTTATATACCGTTGTTGATGGCTCGCGATTCACTGTGAACGGGTGTTGCATGGTGGTTACAATGGAGTTGAGGTGCCACTTGCCCTTGCTCATATCTTGTTCTCGTTCCAGAGATTGGTGACTACCGCAGGGGGTGGACAACGAAGGTTGTGCGAATGTCGGTGCGCACGGAACTGTTTCATGTTGATGTAACAGCGTCGGCAAAGGAGGACAGGGAAGGGCAGGTACACAGTGAAGAAAGGAAACGCGGAAAAGAGAAGCAGAATAAAAAAGAGGGAGGAAAGAAAAGAGAGAAAAAAGGGAAGTGGCAGGAATGCTCTCAGGTAGTGAGAAACGCTACTACGGTATACCATTCATACTCATCATCTTTATCAATCAACCTGCTCGAGATCATTGTACTCTTCATATTATCACAATCAAAGTTGGCCATGTGTCGATCAAACGACTTCTACTTCGTCTTGCCACCGTTGTTGTTGGTCGAGGGAGGACGCGAGTGGAACGTCGAGGCCCCCGGGAATGCCCCAGGAATCTGCGGGAGCGGCCCACGGGCCTTGGGGTCTTTGGGAACCATTGTGGCGTTGGGGCGAGTTGACGTGCCCTGAGTCGAAGCGTTGGTGTGGGCCGCTGGCTGCTTCGGCTTCACCACCGCCTTCTGGGCCACGACCTCGGAAACCTTACGCTGATGCTGCTGTTGGGCGTTGTCACGCCACGAACGCACCAATTCGTCCATTCCAAAAGCACCGGAGACTGAGGGATCCTTCGGGCGGGCGGTGAAGTTGCTCTGCTTCGCAGTGTTCACGGACGTGATGGCCCCTTGGATCAGCGGAGGCTGCGTCTGCTGTTGGCGCCCAGCAGACTGGCGGGGCTGCTGGGGAGCAACGCTAGTGTGCTGGCCAGTTCCTTTCCTGTTCTAGTTCTCCTTGCTACCCTCAACCTGCTTGAAGCCATCCCTTGCTGGCAACTCAGCTCCGCTTTCGACCACGGCACGACGTTGTAGTTCCTGTATGAACGCTACTCTGTCAGTCAGGCGCAGAGTCCTTGGTGACTTACCCTGTTCCAATTCCCTGTCACAATGATCAACCGTTTCCTTCGACGTCACGGGGCACCACCCGCCAAGAGCATCGTTCGCGTTCGCATTATCTTTGGCCGAAAGAGAGCCCCCCCTTTTGCTCAAGGAGATTGGTCTCACAGTCCGAGTTAAACGGGCTGTGGAGGGAAGTGGAGGAAGCCGCACTTTGGTCGGGGTTCTCAACACGTGTAGTGGTGCTATCGCGGCCCCTGACTTGCTGAGCGGGGCTAGGTTTGTTGCTGGAGAGGCTGTCGAGCTCGAACCGGACAGCCATCAGGGATGAGTGGAGCGCGTTGAGCTTCACATCTTGTATCGTTACCGTCCTGGAAAGGTCAACCAGGTGAGCAAGTCTCCTCACGGTGCTGGTATGGTTTGCGACAACAGTCTTCTCGAGCGCGTCCACGTGCTGAGTCTTGACCTTGTGGATCTGTTGAGAGAGGTGGTGAATCTCAGCGGTGGAGTCGACATTCCCCTTTTCGATCTTTTCTTCCATGCAAGCCAAACGCTCTGCGAGTAGCTGCAGCTGGACTTTGAGCGGAGCGGTGGTACCGTCGTCTGGGGGCCCGATGGCAGTGTTGACGTGGCGAAAATGCTCCTCAACCTTCTCCCTGATGGCCGTTTCGTTCGCCTCAAGCTTTTCGACGCGTGTAACCAGGTCCTCCTGGTTGCGGTTGTATGCTGCCGCCTCCGCCATCTCGGCCACAGTGGCTTGAAGCTTGACGATCTGGGC
Source organism: Apiotrichum mycotoxinovorans (assembly GCA_013177335.1). Taxonomy (NCBI): domain Eukaryota; kingdom Fungi; phylum Basidiomycota; class Tremellomycetes; order Trichosporonales; family Trichosporonaceae; genus Apiotrichum; species Apiotrichum mycotoxinovorans. Next base: position 1,850,034 of record CP053624.1, on the reverse strand, counting down.
CTCTAAAGCATCCAGACGTGCAGACATTTCCGAAAGCGGTGCAGAAGGGATAGTGGAGGGCGGCTCAGTGTTGAGCTTCTGGTTGGGAGTGAACCAAGGAGGCGTGGGAAAGTTCGGTGGTGGCGGGTTTGGCGCGTGTGGTTCACTCGAAGCAGTGGTAGAAATGCCGTTGAGTACATTTGTGGGTGGCGAAGGGATAGCAACAAGCGTAGGCGCCGCAACTAAGTGGTTCTGAGGAACAGCAGTAATCGGGAGCTGAATGAAATGGCTGGCGGGCAGAACGACAGGAAAGTTATAACGGCCGAAAGGAGGTGGCAGTCCGTGTGACTTGTGGGAAGCTGCAGGGTTGATGGGCTGGAGGGACGCCAGATCAGCGAGGGTACCATAGCAGTAAGGGCGTTCCTCCTCCGTGGAGAGGACAGTAGACGGGACGGTGGGTGGGACGCCGCTGTCGGCGACCTGGCTGTTCTCCAATTTGCTGGGTGAGCTAGTGTTGAGAGCAGAGTTCCCACGGGTAAAGGAAACACCATTGCCGCTTTGACCAGTGGCACCAGTTGAGGTTTGCGCCCCAGTGGCCACCGTGGCCTCGAGGCGTTCAACGCGCGCAGCAAGCGAGTCGACATTGTGCACAAGATGGTCAACCCCGTCCGAGAGAGCCAAAACAGTCCGTGCAACGGTCTTGGGAGCCGATACGCGCTTTTCGAGAGCAGCGAGGCGGGTCTCTAGGGCGTTTACCGCATCGGAAGGGGTGGTAAACTGGCTCATGAACGAGTTTGGGCGGGGGACTGAGGTCAGCAACTCCTCACATCGGCGCATACTTACCGCAGATGGATCTGCGTTCGCGAAGGAAGGCAGAGTCCACCTTCAGCGGGACGTCACCGCCATCATTCTCCTCCTCGACACGGCGCTGAGCGTCCAGCATTGCTGTGTGCTGTCCGTTCGTGAATGGAGCAGTGGCTGGAACTGATGACCACAATGAGATGAGGGATGAGAGAGAAGAAAAGAATGGAGTGAAGACGAAAAGAATGAAGGACGAATGAAGAGAGAAAGAGAGGGAAGTGGGAGGAGAGGATGCGAGAGAAGGTGTGTGGATGGTGTTGGCTGGAGGGTGCGCGTGCTTCCTCTGTATATCTGGTGCGTGGAAAGCGTGTGTGTGGCGCGCATATTTGGTACGTGTGGTTGACGGTGTCCATGGGCCTATGCACACACCTAGATGTACGATGGTGGTCATGTGAATTGGGCCGTGCAATCATACACACATGCACACAGATATGCAGGAAGCGTTCACTGCCTACTACACAGTGTCGCACATATTGCCACGCCTTGCTGACTGGATCGATTTTATGGTGCTGCGCGAACGACAAAAGTGGCTGCGAGTGTATGTATGACTTGATAGAGGTGGACTGTTGCATGGTGATATGTCTCAGCTACTGTACTGAATACGTGGTACGCGCATAGTACAACAATGAAAACTAATCAGATAGATTTGATACACTGTACGAAATGATATTCTACCACCCACCATACGGGTCCTCCTCGCCGTTCACCAGGGCCGGAGTGGGAACCGAAGCTTCCAGCGTGGAGGTACGCCAGTTGGCGTCCACAACGCCGGGCGCATTGTTCATGGTGGCGTTTACGGGTGACTTGGAGTGGCTGAATCCCGACCACTGGGACTCGCGATCGCTATCGTATTCATTGTTGGTGCGAGAACTGTTTGAGTAGCTGGTGCGAGGGATCTGGGGTGGAGGGAAGTTGTTCACCACCTGGAGTGGGCGAGGAAGCTGAGGACCAGCCGAGTGCGAAGCCCAGGGAGGGGCTGGACCGTAGTTGCTGTTCATGCGGCGGTAGTCATTAATGTAGAAGTTGGAGCTGGGGTTGGGAGGAAGACGGTGACGGGGAGGAAAAGGGAGGTCGATGGGAGGAGGAGAAGAAGGGGTAAACGGAGGGGGGCTGGTGACCACAGTCCTCTCATGAGGGGCACGGTGGGGTGCGTTGGAGTGGCCGATCACAATAGGCGAGAGAGTTGTGCCCGCGGACGAGTCAGACTGGAGAGGGGTCTTGGAAGCAACTGGAGTAGGCGCGAGTTCAGCTGAGGGCGACGTAACGATGGAGATTTTGCTGATAGAGGTATCGGACCACGGGCAAGAAGTCTCTTTGGTGTCACTCTCAAGAGGAGATGGAGTGTTCGTCTTGATGCCATCGTCGGCACTAAGCTGTTGGAGGTGCGCTGCAACACCATCCAGGTGTTCGCCAATGACATCGCGATCTTTCGGGGGAACAGTGCCACTGTTCAGAATCTTGCGAAGCCTTTCAATGCGTTCGAGCCCCTTGACGATGCGGTCCTCCATCAGTGGGTCGTTTGAGATTTGGAACTGGTCGGTGGAGGAAAGTGGAAGCACTTTCTGAGTCCCACGGGAGGTGTCCCAGTCTTGATTATTAGGCGTGAGAGACTGGTTACCCTCCTTTGAACGGCCGTCGTCGTGACCGGCATCGGAGATCTCATCCACGGAGGTGGCCTGGTCATCGTTCTCACCGTGGGTCTCCCTCCCGCCTTCCGTTTCGGTGACGGCAGTGAAGAGGAGATCTTCGGCGTTTTCTAACGTGAGGCGAGAACTTTTCCGCTCCTTTAGAGTGGAGGATGACGCCTCCAAACTACTCTCTCCAGAGATGGAGAAGACGTCGGTTTCAGGGAGGTTCGTGTCGATACCTGAAGCTGCGAGGATCTCCTCGAAGGCAGCAAGGCGATTCTGGAGACAGTTGAACGCATTGTCCAGGGTTTTAAGTCGCTCGAGAAGAGCTTCCATCTTGTCCTTGAGCTCGAGATTGTGGTCAGGTCCATGCGAGTTCCGGGCGTCTTCCCTGTCTTCCTCTGCGCCAGAGAACGGACGTTCTATGTGTTAGCAATAGACCAAAGAGTTATCGCTCACCCTTTGTTGCTGCGTACACCTTCTCGAGGAATGTCGTCGCCTCGATCAAGCTCCCCGAGTCTGAGGACAACTTGCGAAGAGTGTTGACAGCGCTGATGCACCAATGGAGTACGCCGGGAGCAACGGGGACGGTAATCCCTCTGCGTGTCGCCTGCAGGCCCAGGAGATATTTGAAGCCAACGGTCTCCTCGAGACAGAGAAGGGGAAGGGGGATAGGGATGACGGTGGTCATTGCGAGTGTTGTAACAGGCTACCAAATGGGAGAGAGAAGGCAGAATTTTGATGAGACGGAGCAGAGAGGGGGAGCGATTGAGAGAAAGAGAGCGATGGGGAAAGAACAAGATCCCAAGTCTTGCAATAAATACTGTACTAGACCAGCAAAGTGGGGAAGGAAGACAGTCCACCACAAGTGTCTTCCTTCTTCTTTCAGGATAGGGATACATACCAGCACCTGGCGTGCCCCCACGTTGATGGTCCCAAAGCCAAAGGGAGGGTGGTGGGCTCCATGCTTGTAAGTCCTGGTTGGTTCCACGACAGATGCATCCTGTAGCATTTTAAGCAAGCCGTTACAGGTGCCAATGAAAGGACCTTGTGGCACTACTTACAGATGGGCAAAGCCCTCCGACAGCCAACGGATCTTGCACTGTATGTATGTACAATGGCCATTCTCCAGGGATTCTTACCAAAACGCACTAGAAACAATGAACTCTCAGGCAGCAAGGGGAAAGTGGCGAAGGACGGCAGGCGTTTGCATGGATGGAGAGGTTGGTCTTGAGACACCATGAGCTTTCACAATGCTGAGTAGACATTTCAACACACCATCACATAAACCTAACCAGCTTCTTGGAGTCTCTCCGATATCCTCGTTGCGACGTAGAATAACCATGTTCGTCACGCCTTCTGCTATCAGCTCAGATATCACTTGGTTATGCAACTCACGCCCAACACTACACGTGGCGATGTCTGAGGAGGTTATTCTGTTCGAGTGGTGCGATGTTCTTGTCGACATTGAGTTCTGGTATTAGATAATGTCTTTAAGATAATGCAATTGATGACGCTGACTGACGGTGCGAGGAAGCCTTGTTGATCGCTTTACAAGGTTTGACCGGGGCTTCCACCGTGTGGTCTGCCAAGTTGGGGTGAATTTCAGTCTCTTCGTTGACTGGATGACTGTTAGCGGCCAAGTTCTTGAGTACGACGTCTTTAAATGCGACTGGACAACCTTCTCGAGCGTTGTGAGTCGCTCCTGAGTCATGCTGTGGTGTTTCGCGACCTTGTCCTGTAGCTCCGTAGCGCTGTCACACCGCGTCATTGCTCTCTCCCATCTCGTGAGTCATCTCAGTTAGGCGTGTCTCGACAATGCATGTCTTTGGTTCATCGAGGGTACAGCCTCACCCAACGTGAAGCTGGAGCGATAGTAATGGGGGTCAAACAACGTCAAGATCTTGATAACTTTGGTTGACAGTGGAAAGAGGGCAGAGACAATCGCCGAACACGAAGTTATCGCTGATATCCTGAGTATGGTGTCAAGCAAGAAACCGTGGCTCGTCGCACGGATTATGGCCTCTCGTTTCCACAGTATACGATGTGGAAGATGGAAACCTGGGCGGCTCTATCTAGTCAAGCATTCTGGCGCAAAGCTCTTCCTGGAGCTCCAAGATGAGCACAGGACACCTGAAACGCCCATAGGAATGGTGGCAGAAACACCCAATGAGTAAACAGCCAAGGGACAGAATGGATGCGCACAGTTAACAACGATAGTGCATGTCATAGTACGGCGAGGCGGGAAGCAAACAGTCTGAACAGAAGGATGAGGCGGACAAGGCCGTCACTGACACCTGCATTACACATCACTTCGCACGGGATGTAGCACGCCGGATATGGGAGTTGGTTACTGTGAGCCCATGTTGGCCCACCTCGAGGCTATATCCGAGCCGGCGGCCGGCCCGGTCACAAGATCCCAGGCATCGATGTCATTCCCAGACATTTATAGGCATGACCCCTGGAGTACTTTCCCCAAAGCATCTCTAAATCACTCTCGTCATTACACTACTATCCTCACTATGGCACTCCCCCCACCCTCCCGCCTTGGCCGGTACCGCATCCTGTCGCCGGCCTGTGGCTTGCGAGTCTCCCCTCTGCAGTTTGGCGCCATGTCCCTTGGCAACGTCGCCACTGCTCTCGGTGCCATTGAAAAGGAGCAGGGATTCGCCCTCCTCGACAAGTACTATGATCTCGGAGGCAACTACATTGACACCGCAAACACCTACCACCGCGGGCAGAGCGAGGAGTGGATCGGTGAATGGATGGCCAAGCGGGGCAACAGGGACGAGCTTGTCATTGCCACAAAGTATACCTCCAACCCGTTCAATTCCCTCGTGAGTATAACTGTTGGGCAAGAAAAGCGGATGACATTCTAACTGTTCTAGGTCAAGGAACACCCCATCCAGGTCAACCTGTGAGTCATGGGTTGCCTTGAGTGTTGTTCTCATCCGTCAGCGCTGGAAACTCTTTGAAGTCGATGGTTGTCAGTCTTGAGCACTCGCTCAAGCGCCTCCAGACGACCTATGTCGACATCTTCTACGTCCACTGGTGGGACTGGACGACCCCGATTCCTGAGGTAATGCAGGGGTGAGTCACAAGCCATTTGCAGCAGCTTACCCCCAGACTCAACAATCTTGTCAAGCAAGGCAAAGGTGCGCAATCTGTCTAACTGGCGAACAATTAACTGGAGTTTAGTTCTCTACCTCGGTATCTCGGACACTCCGGCCTGGGTTGTGTCCAAGGCGAACGAGTACGCTCGCGCGCACGGTCTCGCCCAGTTTGTCATCTACCAAGGCCGCTGGAGCGCCGCGGCAAGGGACATTGAGCGCGACGTGCTCCCGATGAGCATCAGCGACAACCTCGCGATTGCAGCGTGGGGAGCTATGGGACAGGGCAAGTTCCAGCGCAAGGCCGACCGCGGCAAGAGCGATGCTGGACGGAGTAAGGGCGAGCTCACCGAGAAGGAAATCAAGGTCTCCGATGCGCTCGAGGCCGTTGCCGATGAGCTGGGCGTCAAGAACCTCACGAGCGTCGCTCTCGCCTACGTCATGGCCAAATACCCCTGGGTGTACCCCATCATTGGCGGCCGTAAAGTCGAGCAGCTCGAGGCGAACATTTCCGCTCTGGACATCTCCCTCACACGCGAGCAGGTGCTTGCCATCGATTCCGCGCTGCCCTTCGACTACGGAGGGCCCATGGTCGAGGTGAGTGTTGTGACGGTGATCGTTGCTGACATCAGTTTGGTCTTGACCCGCGTACCTGGGGCTACCAGCAGCACTTCCAGCTGCAGGCTGCCGGCCTCGTCGACTACGTTCCCCACACTCAGCCCTTCAACATGGCCAAGGTCCGTGAGAGCGACGTGGCAGCGGCAGCTGCCAACCCTGTCAAATTCTAGTAACACAGCTTCTAGTAGAGGTGGAATGGAATTGGTTATATGTACAGTCGTCTGCACCGTGCACTGTTGCGTGTGACACAATGGCCTATGGAGCACATAAGCCCCTTCCGACATACGGCTGGTCAATGGCGGTGTTCTGTCCGAGATCTCCTCTACATTGCTCTGTACGGTATGGTTGAGGCCAGCCGTAAGCATGCTATTCCGAACAAACCTGTCTTCCGACACATATCTTCCGCTTGAAATTTTGTGACGGTTGGGAGGGTTAGTCACCAGACCTTTCTCATTTACGGTCAATGAAAGACTACCTCTACTCTACCCCCTCCCCCACCCCTCAATTTATAACGCGACAAAATCTCCCCACCACCACCCTACCAACGACCCCGCAAGACTGTGCATGTGTGCTTCCTCATGGCGTGACAGGGCGCAGAAGAAGAATGATCATGCCTCAAGCGACCGCAGTCCTGCTGGATCAGTCCCCTGGTACCATTGAACACTCTCCGGATGGCAAAAAGTATCCGGAGTCTCGCCATTGGGCTCACCGGCCACCGGGAACCTGGTAGGCTCGTGTGTTCCATGAGGCAAGGAAGACCGGAAGACTCCACGTACCCACGTAGGGAAGGCCGGATTGGACCTCCCTGTGAGTACAGCAGCATCATGGCCTGGCATAAGTCCATTAATTTCTATCGTTTCACCTCTGTGCGAAAAGTCACAATTGAGGATGAATCGTTGCATTCAGTGACCCGCGGTCTCGGGACTTGGGAAGGGTTGAACGTTGGGCGTTGGTGCAACGTGCAACCCCTTCCCATGCTGCCCATGCTCTCACAGCGCCCAAGCGACACGCACTACGAAGTGCGGCTTTGTGCAAATGACATCATCGCACCTTGCAGCGCGTCCTACACGGCATGCACATCTACACGATCTATAAAGCATACACAGGGCTACACGCACGGTACAAAAGGTGCACTGACGAAGGGGGGGGTCGGGGGGCGATCGTCGGCTTATCAGCTTTACCGATCACGTGACACACCTCTGACCGGAAGGAAATGCCGCCAGGGTGTGGACTGAGTGGAGTTGCCCTTGGCCCGATCGATGCTTCCCGCGGAGCCGCGACCCCACTCCGCAATCGCTTCATGCCTCCGTTTTTTATTGTCACATTGGCATCGTTTGTTGTTCCTATGCGCTCATATGCTTCTATTACATCCGCTCCCTCGCTTGCGTCGAAGAATGATGCACAATCCAGCTTGCGGGATGCGGAGGGGGTGTAGTCATAATTTGGCACACAGAGCAGCGTGACATGGCCCGTGCCCGCGTGACCCCGTCGGTTGGATCAGAAACGCCTTGAACTGTACGCCATTGTTCCAAGTCTCGACCATGACGATTATGCTTCTCCACGTCCTCGTCCCCACAAGGTCAATTCCCACCACTATCGTCATTCTGAGCGCTGCCTGGCCTTCTTCCCATCTATATTACATGTAACCAAGACTTTCTTTCGCTTTTCATATCTCCTGCTTTCACTATCACATCGAAACCCCACTGAACCACCGCCATGGCCGCCCTCGCTGACCAGCTCACCGCCTCTGGAGGTGCCGAGTCTGTCGGTAAGTCGAGCTCTGGGCTCCTTGTCTCGTCGAGGAACCACGCCTCTAGCGCAGTCCCCGAAGGGGTGTGTGCTGACCGCGTCAGGTTTTCTCAACGACCTCGTCGCCGGGCTCTGGCCCAACATTCGCGTGGCGGGCGCCAAGATGATCCAGGAGATTGCCGACCCCATCTTTGCGAGCACCCTTCCTGCTCCGCTCAACTCCATTCACTTTGTCAAGGTCGAGCTGGGCGAGATTCCCATCAAGTTCCACAACGTCGACGTGCACAAGACCGACAACAATGGTCTCAAACTCGACATGGACGTCGACTGGGACGGCCAGTGCGACATGGAGCTGGAGGGCAAGATGATTCCCAAGGTGGTGAGTTCTCCTCCCTTGTCTCTAGTTTGCATGCACAGATCAATTCAGCTCCCACGCCGGAAAAGTGACGCAGTATGCTGACTGGTGTCACAGGGAGTCGAGCACGTCAAGCTCCAGGGCCGCTTGTCAATTCTTCTGTGCCCTCTGACCAACATCATTCCCTTGGTGAGTGACCAGACGTCATTGGACACAAGGATAGCAGATCTGACTGCAACCGCAGATTGGCGCAGCTCAGGTGGCATTTATCAACCAGCCTACGCTCGAGCTCAAGTTCACCAATGCCGCGGCCATCGCCGACCTGGGCGTTATCGACAAAGCCGTGCGCGGTGTGATTTCGGGCATCATCGCCTCCATGGCGGTCCTCCCCAACCGCTTCCTTGTCAAGCTCGATGCACAGCAGGAGATCTTCAGCATTTACCAGCACCCCCTTGGTATCCTCCGCCTCACTGTCGAGTCGGGCGAGAGCCTCGGCAAGTCCAAGGAGGGCAAGGGCTTCCTCAAGAAGCTGATCCACGACGAGGCGGATCCCTATGTCAAGGTCAAGGTTGCGGCAGACACTTTCAAGACCGCGACCATTCAGAACAACCGCAGCCCGCAGTTCAACGAGACCAACGACTTTATCGTGTCCGACTTTGACCAGAATATCGAAGTAGACGTCAAGGACGATGACACTACTAGCGACGACGACATTGGCGTCGGCAACGTCTCCATCAAGAAGCTTCTCCTTACCGACGGGGGCCGTGAGGTCCTCGCCCTCACGCACAATGACCAGCCGACCGACGGGAAGCTGTCGATCAGCGGCAAGTTCTTCAACTTTGTTCCGGACACAGCAAGCTTCAACGAACAGAGCCCCGGTATTGTGGGACTCATGACCATCCTCGTCGCTTCCGTCCGCGGCCTCAAGGGCGACCGCACCAAGATCAAGCCCAGCGTCAAGATCACCTGGGGCGACAAGACGACGTTCCGCACCGCGATCAAGACCGACGCACCCGGCATGGACATGGAGAACCCCACCTGGGACGTCGCGTACACTGTGCCCATCAAGGCCGGTATGATCCCCGGCCCTCCCGTCCGCTTTGCTCTTCTGGACGCCGAGGCGGAGACGGCCGCCGTGGAGGTGCCGCTCGACGCGGTCCTTCAGGCGCCCAACCTCCAGCTCAACGACGCCTTTGCGATCGGAGACTCCCAGCTCCGGGCCGGTGTCTGGCTCCGCGGTATCAAGGCTACTGCGTAAGACACGGAAGGACAGGGGAGCTGCCGAAGATGGGTCTCGTGGCCTTTCGCCTGTGGATTGTCTTCGGACATGAGGGGGTGATTGAGATTACCGTTGGAACCAGGAAGTCATAGCATAAGTAGGTTTGAGAGAAGTCATGTGTTCAACTTTCCAAACGGAACGTGGCAGTGACTATGACAGGTGCAAGACAGCACAAAATGATGATCATTCTTCGTGCCGACTCCGACCATTGCATTTACCTGGCAGGTCAGAAGTGATTAAGGAAACCCATACCCTCTGCCCCGCCCATTCCCTTGGTCTTTTGTATGAACATGACATCCTCATGTCGACTCAACTAGCTTCACCGACGGCTACTGCGCTACTGAACCAGGAGGAGGCCGCTGGAGATGCCGCTTTGAGGTGAAAATTGAAATATGGCCGGTCAATCGTATGTTATATCGTATCGTCCGTATTGTGTCGTTCGGCTAACCCCGTAATGCCGTTTGGTCCACCTCAAAGACCGTCGGGGCGGGGCTTGAAGTCAATGGCAGTCTGAACCGCGTCGAGCTTGTCCTCCAGCTCGGTGATAGTCTTCTTTATGCCGGAGACGCTGGCCTCAAGCTTGGCATTGAGGCCCTTCTCAATCTTGGCGCGCAGGGTATCCTTCTGAAGGGCCATAAGACCACCAAGTTTCTTCACCGACTTCTTGAGATGGGCGTCAATCGCTGTGATCTTGGTTTCGACAGCGCCGACCCTCATATTCGTGCTTCCGAGAGCGGCAATGTTCGCTTTCGTGCGAATGGTACGGGAAACGTTGTCCTCGAAGGCTGCCATCTGGGTCGTAACGTCATCGAACTTGGGCAGGGCGTTGCGAAGCTCGTGAAGGGACTGCTCGTGTTCTGCCTGCTTCGTGGTGAGGGTGTCGAGAGCAGCCATGAGTTGCCTGTTCTCTGCGACCAGCTTGGTCGTAACGTCATCAATCTTGGGGAGGGCGCCATGAAGCTGGTGGAGTGACGGCTCGCACTCTGCCTGCTTCGCGGTGATCGTGTCGAGTGTAGCCTTGAACTGCCTGTTCTCCGCGCTGATGCGGTTGTTCTCCGCCACGAGACCGTCAACCTTGCTTACGAGGTCGGCGATGACCGCAGCGTGATCCTGCGCCCTGCTGGACGGCGGAACAAGGGGAGCGGAAGCAGCGTCACGGGCCTCTGTCACAGTCAGTCTTCAGTAGCACGAGACAAGACTCACCCTTCGCCGCAGCAAGCAGGTCCTGAAGGAACCGGTATCCATGAGATTTGTGGTCATTTTTGTCACGATACCTGCCAATAGCGGACATGCAGAGGGCGAAGTGATCATGGCTCAGTGGCTTGGGGATTCCTCCAAACTGAGCGTACAACTTGAGGATTTCAATATCATCCTTGTCGGTTACTTGGAGAAGCACATCGATTGGAATGGAGATTACTTCAGGAGCCATAGCGGTGACTATTGACGGAGACGGTAGTACAGTAGTTATTGCGGCAGGTCGGAGAGTTGAGTAAAATGAACCTAATGAGAATCACTTGAGAAGAGGAATGCAATGTCTCTGTGAATGATCCCCATGTAGCTGTCGTCTTCACTCTCCCAGGGGGCGTCAGAAGCTTGAAAGGTGGGATGTGTCGTCAGCGCTGGGGATCCAAGACGCGCCCCAGTGATCTATGCAACAGAGCACACAACGACGTTATTTTTCCCACAGATTCCTCGAGTCGATTCTAGCAGACAAGAAAACTATGCAATTCCCAACCATACACAGACAGAGCAACACGAATGGTCATGGGCATCATGAAGCCTGAAAAGGAGTCCCCGCGTTGGAGGCTGCGTGAAATGGGGAGCACCTCTGTAGAGCACCATTGGGGCACATCCCACCAAATGTCCGCATTGACACTGTTCACATGGGATGAAGGTCTGGGCTGCTCCTCAAAACCTTGCATAATCATACTGACTGCGACAACCAGCGGCTATGGTTTTCTATCCACACGACCGAACCCTCGCACTAAATCGTATCCTACTTATCTGCCACTACAGTGAGATGGTGGGGGTGGGGTCTGGAGGGCGAGTTTGCGGTTCCCACGGACGATGTGAACGCGACTTTTGATATTGTTGCTGCGCCCCCTTATACTAGCCGAAAGAGTCTCGACGGTGGCGGCGACGCGTTCACTCCTGGCACTGACGGATGGCCTTCTCGATGCTAGAGTTAACCGTCTTGTTCTTGATAGACACGACGGAAATGAGCTTCTTCAGCAGCTTGGTGAAGCGCGAGTTGAGGGCGTCCGTCCTCACTTCGAGAGCAGCGACCTTGGCTTCAAGTGCGTCGACCCTAGCAGGGCTAGTTTGGTGGGTCCTAACTTCGGCCTTGAGAGTCGTAAGGTCTGCGCTCCAGGCTTCCACCGCCGCCATTCTGGTCTCCAGTGCTCCAACCGCGGTGCGAAGCCGATCAGGCGCGACCGCCTGGTCGTTCTTGATGGCCTCGATGAGAGCGTCACGCATGTCTTTCATAGTTTCCTTAATTTTCGGGTACTGAACGATAAGGCGCCTGTTGGACTCGGAGAGGGCCTCGACTTCTGCAGCGAGGTCGGTAACGCGATCCGCCACCCCTTCGCTGCTGACGTCGCGGTTGTCTGGGGCGGTGGCATGCGAACGGGCTTCGTGACTCGCTGGCAGTGTCAGTAAAACAACACTTACAACTGCCTCACCCGTAATTGCATTGATCACTTCCTTCATAAAAGCCGACATCTCACGCTGCATGGAATAGCTAAACTCGCAGGACTTCTGCACTGTTTGGTTGATAAGGAGGCAGGTATTAAAATCTTCCGGAGAAATGGGCAGTGGTACTCCTCCGCGTTGTACGTACATCTTGAGGAAGTGCAAGTCCGTCCCACGAAGAACGTTGCACTGGCTGATGGTGAACCTTGGAAAGGGGATGACTTTGCGGTTCATGGCGACAACGGACAGAGGCAGTTGAGGAAGAGAGTTGTTGAGGTAGAATGGGTAATGGGAACATGAGGTTATCGACGTTCCTTTTCGTTGTCTCTCATATCTCTCATACTTTAGTGTGCTCAGCCCCAGCCAAGGATTGAATACGGTCGGTTGGCAATTGGCTACCTTGCCCAGGAGGGCGCACAACGAACAATGTAGAGGACAACAATGACAACGCTCAAAATCAGTTATCCATCCAAGCCATCAGCATACGCCGTATGTAGTGAATAAAACAATCATGGAGCGTTAGGCAACGTGGATGATGTGAACTGCAGCTTATAGCTTCTGATTACCTTGACCTCCCGAAATGGGCTACGGAGGAGACTTGAGCTCTATGACTCTCTTGACCTCAGCCGTCGCACCTGGCATCATTCTATGAGTACTCCTTTCAATCTGGGTTTCAAGGGTTTTTTCGATCTTGCTTCGACAGCTGTCGTCCTTCGGCACGAGCTCCGATATTCGTTTCAAAGAGTTTGAGAGGGTTGAGTTTCGAGATACCCTGTTGGCATCGGACGAAACGACACTGGCACCATCACTCTTCACGAGAGACGTCTCTTGCTCGATGTTGCTGTGGTGAAACGGGGGCGCTCGCAACATGGCCTCGCGCCTCGCCATGAGAAGTTTGTTTTCGGTGAGTAGACGTTCGTTCTCCGCGCGCACGTGCTTGTTCTCGAAGATGACACTCTCGCCTACGGCGACGAGCTCCTCCACCTCCGTTATGAGGTGGTCTCGAGCTGCAGCGAGGTCTTCGACCGTGGTGCCAAGCTTGGAGGCCACTGTCTCGGTCTTGTGACTATTCGCCGGAGGTGGAGGTCTGGTGTCACGAGCCTTGCGAGCCTCTGTCAATATGAGCATCACTGTAGAATAGTCAGCGCTCACCGTCGGCAGCGTTATACAACTCCATAATGAAGGTTTCCATCTCGACAGACATCGCAGCGCCCGCCCTCAATATCCGCCAGTTGTTGATGGCAAGGACACAGATTGAAAAGTGCTCGGCCGTAACTGAGCGAGGGACGCCGCCAAACTCGTGGTATATCCTGAGTAGCGCGGCATGGCGGTGGTCGATTACAGCTTCGAGAAGGGGCCTGGGAATGGTGATGACTGCTATGATGGACATGACAGAGCCGCCTTGTGAAGAATTTCCTGGGGCGCTTAACAGTTGAGATGGAAAGGATATTGAGTTGATAAGAGGAAAGGGAGTAAGCGTTTGCATCAAAAGTGGAGTGTGTAGCACACTCCCCCTCCAGTGGCCTTTGTGCCACTTTTGTTCTAACCTCGTATTTCACATTCTATTCGGATCTCCATGGAATCTCGCACACTGCCTGTCCTCATGGCTACAAGTTACTTTCCCACCGTCGCGGGTAGAGCTCCACTGGTGGATTATTTCTCAGTCATCTTCGGGGCGGAGTTCAGACCAACGTGTACTTTGAGTCGACCCAGTCGAGCTAAGACTCGATACCCATGGCAGGCCAATGTGACAGGTCTTTTCGTCAACAACTACATGCACTGTAAAATCAAACTACACATGTGCACTCAACCTCTGCAACCAACTCCATAACCACTCTATCTGTCGTCTGGGCCAAACCGAGAAGGAGGTGTGCATGACGCGACCCAGTTCTGGATTCACTTGTTCGAAGCGTCAATCGTGGCTTGGAGATCCTCGAGCTTGGCGTTCCACTCGGCAGAGACATCTGCCATCTTGGAGTCAACGGACCCCTCGATCTTGCGGCGCTTAACAGTCGGATTCAGACCCGTGTCGCCGGCTTCCCTCTTCAGACACATGTTGAGGCGTGATTCCAGAGCGGCGGTCTTGACTTCAAGAGCATCGAGCCTGTTGTCTACTGCATCATTACAGACGCTGGCGTGAGGTTTGATAACGGTGTCGTGATTCTGCACCTTCTCAGTCTTCTCCTCGGGAAGTAGGGGGCGACGAGCGATAGTGCGGAGCAACTATGTGTTCTTTGCCATCAGCTCCTGGGAGGTGGTGTTGAGTTCGATTTGGGCCGCAACGAGGGCGCTATTGCAGGTCTCGAGCTCGGTGTTCGTGGCTGTGAGGGTCTCAATGGCGGCCTTAAACTTAACGGTCTCGAGCAGGTGGGTGTCAATGGTAGACTTGAGCTGGACGATGTCGGTCGTGAGATTGTCGCTGGCATTCTGGAGTTCGGCATTCTGGGCCTCGAGGGTGTTATTGAGTGTTCTTGATTTTGTCGTTTTCTGCCACGAGCGAGTCGTTTAACGTCTTGAGTTTGGTGTTCTCAGCGAGGAGGGAGTTGTGGGACTGGTTGGCGTGTTTAAGTTTTTTGTTCTCCTCAACAAGCAGAACCTCTGTCATCTTGAGCTCGCTGTTCTCGGAATGGAGGACTGCTTTGGCGGCCAGGAGTTTATTCTTTTCGGTGACGAGGGCGGTATTGGAAGCTTGGAGTTGGGTCTTCTCAGCGACAAGGGACGCTTTCGTAGTCTTGAGCTCGGTCTTCTTCTTCACAAGCTCCGCATTCTTCTGCTGAAGCTCGGCGATTCGCGCTTCAAACTGAGTCCTGTTTGCCGTCTGCTCCGACGCAGCCAGAACGTTGAAGACTGTTACTGTTAGCAAAAATATGTGAGCAGCAGTTTCATCACCTTTGGTGCGGGAATTTTGGGTCGACGCATTGGCTTTGAGGGCCATTGTGAAAGCATCGAGCTCCATTTTGGCACTGAAGTAAAGCGCTCGGCATGCGTTCAGAGCTTTCACAGCAGCGTAGCTCATGGCCAGATCTTCGGGCCTCACGGGGATGGGAACCCCTTTATACTTGCCCTGGAGGTAGAGCATGCGAGAAAGGGCGGGGTCATTGTGGTTGCGTTTCTCGATGGCCTCGCGACGAATGTCCCCTGGGATGAGGATGACGTTGGCGGGCATGACGACAACGGTGGAAGTGATCGCAGGGAGTCTGATGGACTGTTGTGGACTGAAGACAGCGATGAATAGTTAGATGAAGAGACAAGGAAAATGGCTGAATGAGGTGAAGAAAGAGAGAACAGGGGATCAGCAGTGTGTTCTGAAGAGCATCTCTGTGCTGCTGTTTGTGTCCCATCTGTCGCACAGCCCAGGGGCGCGGTTCTGGTCTGTGGACTATGTGGCATGTGGCACATTCACTCATCCACTTATCCCTCGAGTGGAGGTGAAAGAGTGGGGTCCTGTCTACTGCAACAACAGAGCTGCATACATGAAAGCGAGCACAAGAATACACAGTGGTATTACATAGCCACATCGTCTAGATGCCGCTCTGAAGGAAGTCCACATGTTCATTGTCATGTCTTTTCACTGGCACCACAATATGTTGTATGACTTCAGACGCCAGTGAATTGCAACTATTTCTCTCGTTACAGCACGGCAGGTCTCTTGCAGTGATATCGTTTTGAAGTATTTACATCTTGCGGCTACGGACTACGAGCCCACCTAGTAGTTATCTACAAAAGGGCCATGTTGGGGCTCCTCGTCTTGATTGTATCGTGTCGATATTGTTCGCTTGAAGTCACATCCATCCCATCCTCTCGTATTGTCTCCTATCGTATCGCATCGTATTGCCCATTGTTACTTGGAGTCGCTTCTTTGCTTGAAGAGCTAATGTGGCGGCTCACGAGTGCCACTTAACCACGGGAGCGGCCAGCGGTGATCCACGAACTGTCTGATCCACCGTCGTTGCTGGACCCACGGTGCCTCCAGCGCTGGCCGGTTGAATCCAGCTCGCCTTCGTGGTTCTCGCTATCCTGATGCTCAGTCTGTCGAGCAGGGATCATATAAGCCTGCATGGGAGATGCCGCGCCAGTCATCATGTGGTGCGCCTCCTGGTAACGCTTCGAGTCGGAGATGCGCCGATTCTTGCGGCCCGTCAAATGGCCCTTGGTGTCGTCCGTCTCGATGGCCGTGTTGCCCTGGGTCTTGGCGCTTGGTCCCTTCTCCCCCTCCTCCTTCTTCACGATAGTCGCAGCCAGTTCCTTCTCGAGACGGTCGATGCGGTGCACAATGTCTTCCTGGCAAGAGTCGAGACGCGACTCAACGAGCTTGAACCTGTAGTCGTTCACAGACACGCGGTTGTTGAGACGGTCGAGACGGTCCACAAGGTCGCCATGGCGAACGTCCAGCGTGGACTTGACGGACTTCAGGCCGTTGACGACCTGCGACAGTTTACTAATGACTGCGTTTTCCGTGTGATACTTGTTCCTTTCTTGTTCCTTCTCCAGCGAATTGAACCGGCGCGCTACATAGTCACGAGTAACATCTGGCAGGCTTTCGATGTTCTCGAGGAGGTCGACGATTGGGGTAAGGTCCACAGCCTTGTCTTTGTGCTTTCCGGTGGTCTCCTCGTAGGTGGCGGGGGACGGAAGCAGGGAAGCCACATCGGTCCTGTGCAGCCTGCCTCCGTTGAGGCGGCTCTCGATCCCGTGCAGCGTGTTCACGATGTGCGAGAAGATCTTGAAGTACGGGTCTGGGTGCGAGGGTGCTGCGTGGGGAGTAGGCGCGGGCACGGGTGCGGGATGCGAAGAGGGGGTCGTGACCGAAGAGCACGTGAGCGCAAGGGTGGACGTCGCGGGCGCAAAGCCCTCACCCACTGACGTGTCCTCCTTGGGTAGAACCGCGTGAACCGCGTGGAGGACTCTGTCGAGCTTCCTCCTCTCGAGAGCATCTAGCTTTGTCGAGAGAGTGAGAGTCGGGGGAGCGTCCGCGGCGGAGATGGCGGGGTCGTCCTGAGCGGCGGAGGTGGCGGGGTCGTCCTGAGATGCAGAGATATCGAGAGCCGGCTCTTTGCTGCCGGGTATGGAAGCCGCCCTGAGCTTCTCAACGTCGTATTGGAGGTCGCGCACACGCAGACGGTACGCAACTGAAATTGCTCGGCGGGCCGCAAGTCGGGTGTCCGTCGCCCATGCGCCGTGGCTGTCCATGTCCTCTCTGAGATCCCTCTCCAATTCAGGATAGATATCTCGCAGCTTGTCCAGCTCGTCCTTGAGGTCCGTTTGAAATTCGTGCAAAAGATGCTTCTCAAAGTACTGGAGAACACTTCGGTGACTGTGCCAGTCTTTCCTGAGCTCCTCAAGCTGGGTCAAGATACGCTGGTCGGAGTCGGTGAAGGTGCGCGTGAGCTCGCTGAGTTGGGTCCTGAGAGTACCATTGTCGTGCTGCGCGGCGTCCAGGTCTGCCTTGAGCGTGGCGTTCTGTGACTTGATGCCCTCGATTTGCGCCTTGAGGTCCTCGAGAGCGGCTACGTGCTGGGGAAGGAGTGTCTCCGCAGCTTTCTCGCCCTTATCGGCCTCCTTGAGCTTGTTCGCCGGAGCGTCCTTGGCTTCCGTCTCTGGCTGTGCGGCGCGGTATCCGTGCTCTTTGCTGTCAGACCTATCGTTGCCCCGGTGGACTCACTGGCAACAGAGTCATTGACTATGACCAGCCATTGACGCGCCAAATTCTGTTCATGGCGGCGATTCGTTGCTATAGCCCTCCTAGCAGCCTCCGTGCACAAATTGTACTCCTCGGCAGAGAGCGGGACGGGGAAACCGCCGTGCTCCAATATCGTGGGGTGTCCCCTGAACTCGTTCGCTCCACGCAACACTGGTGGGATGTAGATGATATGGCCCGGCTGGACAGACATGGTGAGAAGGTGAAGGGATGAGGAAGTGTGCAACATCAAGAATGAGCCAAAGGACGAAAACACTCCATAGTTGACAGCTGTTGCACACCATAGCCTCACGTATGTCTGTGTGGAGGTGCCGTGTGTGCTCGCCACCACGCCACGCCACGCCACGCCTTGCTTCTTCGCTTCTTCGCTTCCGCGGCGAGGGCACGGGCCGCCGCCGATCGTCTGCGCCCTGCCAAAGAACGTGGGTTCCATCGTATAACGGTTAGTACATAGGATTCTGAAGCTGTTCATCCACCTTCTTTCCTGTAATCTGGGTTCGATTCCCAGTGGGACCTGCTTAGCTTCGAAATGACATGATCGGTTCGGAGCTGCAAGCTTTTTGGAGGCTGGGCGTTGAGTTGACTATGGAGACAGCACGGTACGGGGTCTTTGTGGTCGACGAAAGGAGGATTCGAGACGGCGACGGGCGCAGAGATGATGGATGATCTGGGATAAGAAGATTGTCACACAGGGGTCAGTGTCGATCTGGTCGAGTTTCGATTGTCTCTCAGACCACAGATGTACAATGGATACATCTATGGGCTACTGCGGTTACTCCTCGCGAGGAGTTGAGACCGTACCAGGAGATAATAATGCCAAGGTACCATGGAGTGGCGTAGTGTTGGTGAGGGTACACCGTTGTGGGGGCGAACGGGCGTTGTTCAAGCCGGTCGAGTAGACATGGCCCCTTTGAATGTCAACTATGGAATGCGCTTGGGACTCTGCGCTCTCCGCCGACAACGGTGACGAATATGGTGAGGTGCACCCCTCAAGTTCGATTCAAGATCGCCAACGGATAGGACGGGATTCGATATGCCGATGCAAACATATGGTAGGGTAGCTCGTAAATGATGAGGATAATGCGATGATGGTGACTATGCGGGGGCCTTGGTGCCGAGCGAGAGGGACTCGAGCTCCTGTCGCACAGTGTTATGCAAAGAGGCAACGTCCACTGCGTTGGCCTTGGCCTTTTTCTTCTTTTTCTTCTTGTTCGCCACCAGCGGTTCTGGCGTGGAGTCGACTGGGCGGGGCTCTGCCTCGTCCGGCGTGGATAACTCGAGTGATGCGGACGGGCTTTCATCTGCCTTGGAAGTTGCGGCTGGCTCTTCATTGGAGGTAGGCGTCTGCTCGGCGGCCGGGGCTGAGTCGCGGCCATTCTGCCCCTGCTCATCATAAAGCACCTCTCCGGGCTTGCCCATCCACGGCCAGCGTTTGGCGTTCTTCGCTGGAGGAAGGAAGGCGTTCGCCTCGATCAATACATCACGCTCAGTTAAGGCGATGAGGATGCGCGCGATGTTGGTCGCGTCCTGCTGGGTCAGCTTGCAAAATCAGCGGATTACCCACGTCAACGCCCGAGTGCTGGCGTCCAGAGAACTCGCCGAGACCGAGTGCCCGCAGCTGCCCTGGAATGTTCAAGTACCGATCCGGTCCAGCGGCCTCCTTGACCATTCGCCTACTGCTACCTGTGGTATGCTTGAAGCCTCTAGCGCCGAGCGCAGGACTGGCAGTCGAGTTGGAGAGCACCGACGCCACGGCTCGTTTGATGTTGAGGTACGGTCCAAGGAGGTACTCTGGATATCGGGGTGTCGTCGGCGTGATATGCAACTGCTTGGGGATCTGAGGTGAGCTAAACGGACTTGCGTTGACAGCTCACAAAGTCTCTGCACTGCGTCAGCTATGGTTCAGGTAATGATGGCGCCACTCACCTCAAGTCCCAAGGCCCGTCAGTGACCCACAAGGCGTCTACCAGTTTGTCGCCGTCGCGAAGACCCCATGAGTCGAGCCACTGCTCAAACATGGTTAGCACCTCCGGGAACGTGGGTGCCGCGTCGACGGTGCTCTACTATGTGAGTGGATTGGGGGAGCAGCAGGGAACGCACCTGCTGGATACCTGTCAAGTTCGTACAGAACTCGCTCAGCTTCGGTCGCCACGTTGGGCGGACATAGGAGTGGAACGTGTCGATAATGTGCAGACGACGCGACCTTCCTCCAACAATACGCAACGCAACGCCACTCGATCCCTCGCTGGACGACCGTAACGTGGCTTCAGATGCGATCTTGTCATCGTCCGCATCATCCTCGGCCCACTGCAGCAGGACAACGGGGAATTCCTGAGTATGAGCACATCGTGCTAACTTCCGCGGAGGAAGCCACAACTGGGACGCACGATGATCTCATTCGGGTAATCAAAGTTTGTCCCCGCCTCACAGGTTCCCTCGACGTCAAAGCAGAGGTACGAGAGGTGGCGCTGGCGCGGTGGTCGCGGTCGAGGGGCATTGACTTTGGCGTCCTCCTCCTGCGCGCGGGTAAAGGCGGCGAGTAGACGCCTGATCGTCAGCGGGCACTCCCTCACAAAGTTCGGGGACATGTCGCGCATGCAAGGGACAAGATAGGAACCAAGATGGGACACAAAATGAGGAATATCGTCAAGCAGATGGAAGAAAGTAGAATGGATGGATAGTCGACGGTGAACGAAAGGGGAGAGATGGGCCAAGAACGAATGAGGATCAAATCGCCCTCGACAGCCGTACAGCCAGTTAAGCTGTCACCCATCCAAAGGAAGATGTCCCGCAAAAAGGGGAGGGAAGACACACAGTGCACGCTCGTTGAGTACCAAAGGGACATAGGGACCGACTGCCTGGGTCTTGCCTGCGTATGGATCTGTGGACACTCACTTGTACAACGTCTCCTTCTTGCCAGTCGTATCCAGTCCCAACGCAGCCAGCTCGCTCTTCATCGCTGATATTGTCGCTTTCTTGCTGGGCTTTGTGGGTCGCGGCCTCAGCTCCTCTGGTGTCTGCGGGGGAACGTCCGGTGGTGTCTCGTCATGGTCCTCCATGATGGAATCGAAATGTGGAGGCTGGCTAGCAGGTCAAGAAATGGTGAACCAAGCGCCCGCGCTTGTTGTAGAACCCGATGATGTTTAGCTGTTGCACAAATAGTTGTTGAAGAACTTTGTCGTTGCGTATCACCTTACGGACGCGTAGGTGCGGCTCTGCAAGATATAAGAGAATGACAGTGAAAAGTAAAGGAAAAGCAAGAACCAAAGGTTGCTGAATGACGAGGGTTGCCCAGGGCGAGTTGACTATCATTTGTTGTGAAAACACTGAGCACACATCGTCATCACCGAGGTGGAAGCCTCCACCCTGGTCACACGCCACACATCCCAGCTATGCCATTGCAAAAGGCAGCCTCCCATCTCCCCGTTCCATATCGCTGTTGTTGCTACTGTCACTGCACATTTAATCGTCTCGTCGTCTCTGCATACGTGTAAAGAGTACATTCGCCAGCTGTAGAGCCACAACGCGCCCGGACTCTAGGGCACAAGAATCTCTGAGCCAACAGACGCCAGCCGGCCGCTCTCGGCTCGCACTGCCCCTGGCGCCTCGCCATTACAGGTCGTGAAACCGACACTACTCTGTCTACTATACTGCTCAGCAGCACTTGCCGCCCTGCTTGGCACCTCCGTCGTCGGCGGTGGGAGTAATGAGGATGGTCTCGCCTCCAGAAGGCTTGATGACATCGCCTGACGACTCGAGCGATTTCGACGAAACGATGCGGTAGATGTCTAGAGAGTCAGCAACCGAAGTAGCAGATGCCGTCAAGAAGGGCGCACGCACCGGTGAGGATGTTCTGGAAGGCAGACTCGACGTTGGAGGCGTCCAATGCCGAGGTCTCGATGAAGGAAAGGCCCTGGTCGGTAGCGAATGCCTTGGCCTCGTCGGTGGAGACGGCGCGGAGGTGCTTGAGATCGCTCTTGTTGCCGACGAGCATAATGACAATGTTCTGGTCCGCGTGGTCACGGAGCTCCTTAAGCCAACGGGTCACATTCTCGTAGGTCGAGTGCTTGGCAATGTCGTAGACGAGAAGAGCACCGACGGCGCCGCGGTAGTAGGCGGAAGTGATTGCACGGTAACGCTCCTGGCCGGCTAAAATTGTTAGCAAAAGAAGACAAAGTTGATGAAGAATCCACTATGCAGAGCAGGAAAAGCAGGCAGGCTCGGCAGTGTGCGCGCAGCACAGCGGCATGGAACGCGTGCCCACAAGAGGTCACGGACGGGGGCTCGCGCAAGGTGTATGGACCCTGCGAGGGCAGTGGTCGGGCCAGCATGCGGGGCGGCGCGGGGGAGGAAGGGGGCGCGCTCATCGCGACCGCCTCCAATGATGACTGTTTCCACCATGTTTTGTCCCGCATTCGCTCCCTCTCGCTCGCGCCACATATTATGTGATACCCAGCAATAGCAGGCATCGTTTCGTGAACCCGTCCCAGCCCCGTGTGGTCCGACCTTCCTTCATGCCCACGGGATGACACGATGACAATGTACCCACCCGTGTCCCAGATCTGCGCCTTGACTGTCTTGCCGTCAACGTTGATGCTCCTGGTCGCAAACTCGACACCGATCGTGGACTTGGACTCGAGATTGAACTCGTTGCGAGTGAAACGCGAGAGAACTGATTGTTGTCAGCTGTCGTGTTGTGCGTGTGTGAAGTCGCCGGCGAAAGGGCTGAGCTTGTTTGGGTGCGGGATGGCGAAACTTGTCGACGTGCACGCCGTGGGGGCTTATATTAGCACTTACGGTTACTGCACAGTGGGAGTCGGTGGCGAGCGCGGAGAGAGCGGTGGTCAGTACAGGTATCGCATATGGGTGTCGAGGTGGTGGTGACGGAAGATTGTCTGGCGGCAAACGATGGTCATCCAGAGTACGGGGTCAACTCACGACTTGCCAACGCCCGAGTCACCGATAAGCACAACCTGAGTAGAGTGTTAGCATTGAGAACTGGTTGTAGGGTCGTGGATCGTGTTGTGTATGAGCGTGTCGATATGCATGCGTGTGGTACGATGAGGTCGTGAATGCGCACCTTGAAGAGGTAGTCGTAGTTGGAACCCTCGGCCATTGTTGGTTGTTAGTTAATATTGGATGATGATGAAAATAAAAATATGTGGTGGAAGTATCAATGCAAGTGGTCGTTGAAGATGAGGGAGGGAAGGAAGGGTGTTTCGAGGAGTGTTGTGGTGGTGTTGGTAGGTTGTGGGTGATGGTTGTACGGTTGTGATAGTGGTGGTGTGGTGGTGTGGTGGTGGGTTGATGTGATGCTGGAATGGCTCACAATGGTTGGCTGCACGGGCGTGGGATTGTTATGGGGGTCCCACCATAATACTGTGCATGCCAGCGCGCAGCCAGAATCAAGCCTCTCTGTATTATACGGTACACTTGTGTACTGTACTGTGTGGGTGCGTGGAGGAGGGCAACAAAAGGGGAAGGCAGAGCCTGGCGGGAGGGACTGAGGACTTTGCAGCCTGACAGTTGCCCTGGCTTTAGACTGGGGTACAGCGTGGGCCGGGGTGGGGGGGCCAAGGGGAGCAATGGCTGGTGGACATGGGGTGAAAAGCAACGGGTAGGTTGGTCCCACTGAAACCCGGTGGCGGCACCTGGCACAGATGGCACGTCCTTTCTGAAATTTCCGACTGCATCTCCTTTCCACCTCGCACGAAACGTTCTTTCCACAGCCTGCCTGTTCAGCATTAGGAACACATGAGAGATACCCAGAAAAGTGGGAACAGAGCTATGCATGCACACCATAAACTCCATTCACCAGGATCTCCACTGCGGCCGGATAGTTTTGCTTCTGCTGTCCTCTGTCCTATGGTCCAGAGTCAGTGGCGGCGGTGCCTCATTGCCTCCCTGAGCTTGAACCGAGCTCCCCTCGCCCGTCCACAACCTGCTTAATTGCCTAACAGCTATCGGCGAACAGTCTGCGACCTGCGGACCTGCCAGCCGAGAGGTCGCGCGTCGAACACCGGCCAGCAATGCAGCAACACCAAAGCCAAAAAGGAGTTCAGCAGCGCAGCAGACCTATAGGAGAGCTAGGAGAGAGGCCTAGAGAGGCTGAAGGGTCGCGTGTTCTGAGTGTTCTGGAACTCTATATCAACATCAGCCATTCCCTCCACTCCACTCTGCCGCTCTACAAGCTGCAGCGGAAGCAAAAAGATCGTATTCATTCCAAAGATCCCGCACATTTGCGACGCGTCACAGAGGACCGGAGATTTACGGAGTTATAACGTGTGGCATAGTTGACAATTGGAACGAGAATATGCTTTCAAACATTCATACCATCTCCAGCTTCCCCTGTCTCATCATCACATGTCGTCCCTAAGCCCTTCTGTCTGCTGGCTGCCGTCGGCCTGTCAGTTTGTGCCTCGTCGAGTTGCATGTAGGCGTTTCAGGCTAAACCACAGCAGTGCAGATCGTCAGCATCCACTTGATCTTTGAACATTGCCACATTACCGCTCAGCATCGCCCATATCGCCTTGATCTGCACGTTCCCTCCAAAGCCTCCGATATCCCGATTCGACTTTTCAGCTTATCTTGGCACCAAAGGTCGGGAAAGAATCTGCAATGGGACTTGGCACTGGCTCCCTCGCGGCGTTTAACTCACAGCCTGCTTCTTACCCTGCGATCCTGCGAACTGATATCTGAAACGACCTGAAGGAGCTAACAAGATCCCACATGGTACGCGAGGACGGTGGACACGGTGGGCTGCGTCCACATGGTCCACCCACAATATGGCAACTCGGGCTCCCCTGATGTCTGGAACCTTGCTCAACGGCGTCATGACAACGACACTGAACTTCCGGACGAACACATTCATACTCAGTGGACGGTCGGTGCTAACTTTTTTTGACTCACTTACGTCCTGACTCGCTCCACTACCACGCTCTTCCACGACGTGAAGTATTAGCGTCCCCTAAGAAGATGTGTACGCCATGGCGGGACCCCATTTGCCCCCAACTTTGTCGTGTACTGGTTACAAGAACCACTGATTTCATGTCCTTACTGCCAACAACGCTTCAAACGCATTCTGGATGCGGCGCTATGCGTGGGACAAGTGTGTCATGTCGGCAATCAGTACTGTATGCGGACTCGATGTGGCGAAACGACATGGAATTTGAGCAGTATTAAAACAATCAAGGGTCGGCTTGAACCGCCGAAGGCCCCATGATCTACGATCTAACACCGTGGTCGTTGTCCTGATCTTGCACAAGGGTGTTCCCCAAATCGCCCACTATGCGTACGGCAGAGCAATACGCTAAAGGAGGGCAATCAACTCCACTTGTTGGATGTGTCTATTCCCCGCCGTCGACGCTCCGTCACTCCTCCGTGGGTTTCCCCCGCCTCCGTATGCTGGGCAGCTGGGATGTGGAACTGCGGCACGATCATCAACCGCTTCGTCTTTATTGATGGCGTATTTTCCAGTAAATCCTCGCTGGGGAGGGAGATGGCAGGAGTGCAACAGCTTGCACGAGCTCTGCAAGACGATCGGGGGGTCACCTCAAGGACCACCAACCCAGATGCTGAATATGACTGGCTAATCAAGACACGGGACAGCGTCCGCCATATGTTAGGTAGGGCACTACGCAATTAGCTGACTTCCTGAATGACGCAAAAGGCTGACACGGGGGATACTGTATGCTTCTTTCTTGGGGTTCCGACCAGGTCTACGAGCACTTGCTGCCTGTCCGCAAAGGAGTCGCATATTTAGCACCACTGCAGCATATAGTACATGGTACACATCGTATCTCGACTACCGTGCTCGCGATACTACTGGTATATTGTTGGAGAATCATCAGACTGGCTTTAAACGCTGATGTCTCATCACACCTTAGGAACGCCAGAAGCGGTTGGAGCACCGGAACATTCGTGCGCGGTGCGGCCAGGTAACCACGTGAAAACCGGCTGCTAGACGTCCAGATTATCCAGAATACTCCTTCGGGGTCTCTCTCTCAGGGTCCGAACTAGGCTTGGCTTGGCGTAGATATTTGCACCTGTACTCGAACATCCCACCCTCCCCGTACACCAGTTTTGCTTCATCGAGACTCATACCCTTAACATCCCCGCCTTTGGAAGACTGTGTGCCATTTTTCCATGGGTCTGGGCACAACTAGTGCCGGAATCGTCTAGCCGTCTGATCGTCGTCCAGTGGCACCCTGTGACCCTGTATCAACAGATATTCGAGGTGCGCACAGATGCCACGAACAACGGCCACCCGGAGGCATGCCATGCCACCTTTGGCCGGAGGTTCAGGTCAGCTCCCGTCACTCAACAAATGATATTGCAAGACTACTCGGAGCAGATTCAAATGTTTCCCCGTAACCACTGTAACCACTCGGGCCTCCCACCTCGACAAAAAAACGCCGTCTGGCAGGTGTACTGCTGGAACATTGCCAGGTAAGTGACAGAGGTAATGACGGGCGTCGCTTTGGTTCTACCTTGCTGTATCTGTATTGGCGACAGTCAAAGCGAATACAGTGCATCAAGAGATGTAACATGTTGACAGGCTGTAGCTGTATAGGCTACTAATGATTCCAGGGAGAGGAGTCTTGCCGTCTGCAGAGGCAAGGAGGAAAGCGTTCTCAACTACCCGATCCAGCCGGTCTACGCGGTTGTTTACTAAGTGATTCTGCTTTGAACGGCATGGCAGTGGCAATATATAATCGCTTGAGGTAGTTTAAATGCCACAAAATCGCAAATGCGACGTGCTCCCGCCGGCAGCCCCCTATATCTTGCCAGCCGACTCACAGCCGACGCAGCACCTCCAGAACACGTTAAAATCTGTGATGTACTAATATGCGCTCCCCGGTCGATTCCGGGTAACTGATTTTATGCCGCTGAAGCCAGTAAAAATCAAAGACAAGAGCGAGGGCGATCGGAAGGCACTGTCGGATTGAAAGAGCTTAAGGATGAAAGAGCACGACGTATGGAGAATATCTGTATCAGCTACCATAGCAACATGGGAATCCCGGTTTGTAGCAACGGGGTTCTGGAATTACCTTGATAAACATAAAAAGTGAAATCCCGCTTTCTGGTCTTGTAACGGTACATATAAAACCGCTTCCAGAAAGCGGAGTTCTTGGGAAGGAGAAAGCACAGGTGACAACGGAGGTGATAAGGCAGGAATGAAGACGACAGCACCAATCCGACATCCCTGTGTGGCAAATTTTCGTGGAAGTATACTTCCCGCCTCTTACATACAGACGTGCGAGATGACGATCGGGTGCCTGGACGCTGATGTCGTATACTACCAAGCACGACGCCCGCTGAATCTGACTTATCGGGTTGGCGAAGTGGTCGAGGCAGCACGGAGCGCGGTGGTACGAGATACGATATTGCCGCTCTTCGACCCCACTCAACTCGTCTTGCTTCGTCTTACCCGTCCTTCCATCTCGCCTGCATATTCTGAACAAGGGACGTTCTAAATTCAAGCTCCCTGCCCAGTAGTCACGAACCTGTGCCAACGGAAGAGAGAGAGCTCGCGCTCGAGTTTTCAAGCCGTGTTTGAGGACATTCTTGGGTCTGACCGTAGGCGCTTAGGTCTGATGGTCTGCATACAAATCGCACCTGCTGTCAACGCTGGACCACAGGAAAAAGGTACATAAGCGTTACATTTTCGACGCCGGTGGAAGGTGCCACACGAGCCTCACACCGCTGCAGACGTGGACGCCACATTACGCAATTACAGTACGTACGGACCTCACAGACGCTGCCGACAAGCAGCTCGGCCACGGGCACCAAGTCGCTCCTTACTCTTTGTGGTCGCGAACTGTGAATACCTCCTGTGCGCCCTCCATGACACCTCCATGCATCCTCTGGCAACTCGGCAAGGGTCCCAAAGCGGTGCCGAGAAGCATGCCGACAGCGGCGGGCCCCGCTCTGCAGCGGCGAGCCACGCTCTGGTAAGGGAAAGGGGGGTCTTCTACGGTCGCCAGGGACGCCAAGAACGCCATGGACACAGTGGCTAAGGAGCATCACGCGGATGCATTCAAGGACGGGCAGCGCAAGATGGAGGCTTTTAGCACAAGGACATCGACAGCGCCGGCATCACGACGCACAATAGCCTCTGCCGGAAGATCACGTTGCAACTGTGCGCAATTTCCATGTCGTCAATGCCCAGAGCACCAAAAAGTATCTTCTTCTAGCGGATACATGAAACAAGGGGCTCTTCACCCGAACTGCAGGCCTCCGCTCCTTCCAGCCTGCGCTCGCTGAACAAAGCTGCATTACAGCAATCAGGCGTTCATGGCCCAGCTTTCTGGAGCCAGAGGCACGGGACAAGTGAATAGTGAGCACGCATGAGGATGGGACGCGTGGGTTGGGATTGTGGCGAGGGGAGTACATACACACCACCATCAGTGGGGCTATGTCTGCCATATCATAGGCGGGGTGCCACGCCACCAACGTCATCCACCTTCTGAACTTTTGCGACCGCCTGGATGAATGTCGCCTGTAATGGCCAACACCCCATTCGCCACTGTCGGCAGCGTCGGCAGCGGTCCAGCGGAACAACTGAATACGCTTCGTGGAGAGGAGAGGAGATCGAGGACCGAATGCTACAGTAACACACTACGAGGTGTCGTATAGTATTGAGTTTATGTGTGTGCCACATAGTTAGCACTCAAATTCCGTCATGTACGCACCCAAGTCACAAAACGCACCCGCAATCAGACGTGTCAAAGATCAAGACTGCATCCGACTGAAGAGCCAAACGGTACGGCACTTGGGGGACCAAAAAGAAGCTTTGTGGATGGTTCCGGGTGACGTGAGAGGCGGCAGAAGCCCCGCTGGGGGTCTTTACAAATAGACGTAAGCCTGCAGGGTCACAAGGTGACGGCCGTCTCAGTGGCAAGTGTAAATAAATTCAAGTCACTGCAGATGTGGCCACGAGGCGCGGCGGGCGGAAGAACATGGGCACAGAGAAAGTGGGCGTTGGCGCGCGTATACGGACCGACCGGGAGTGCTCGTGGGGGGATGAATATCCAGGGTAGTCTCGGCCCCCCAATCCTGTGAACCCTCACCATTGTTCTGTCTCCAAAATACTGGTACACCTTGCAGCTGCACGGCGTTTGCCTTACGCTGTTGCTCGCCACTTTCTTACCTGAGGTCATAACTCATGCAAAATTCCATGCAAAATTCCATGCAAAATTTTAGAGCCTCTAACACCATGAATGACCTTTCAAGGCGTGTAAAAACAATCCTCATACTCATTCTCAGCAGACTCTGTGGACTTCTACGACGCAGGTGAATGCGATAAAATGCCTTGTTCAAAATCAACGTTCAGGTACGCCAGGTACGATGCCAGGTGCGGAATACCGCCCTGTTCCCCCCCTTGCGTTGCTGAACTGTTGCGTACCTTCGGGTTTGAATCAAACTTGGACCTTGCCGAGTGGCCGAATACTGTACTGTACACTGTACTGTACTGTACTGTACTGTACTGTAATATTAATATGAATCCCCATATGCCCAGGCATTCAGCAAGTCTTCCGAGTCCTGATTTTGTCCCTCTTGTCCCTCCTTTGTCCTCGTGCCTATCTACGCCACGGGAACAGACAGAAGAGGAGAGGAATTGCATCACCCAATCCAAATCACTCTCTAGACATCGGTTCTTAACGGTGGACGTAAGGTTGCCACCAGACGCTCGAAGTTGGGAAGACAGATCTTGTTTCGTCTGTTGGCTTTTCCTCGTCCACTTTTCACCTATATCGATTTTTCCTGTCAACCACCACACCTGTCAACCACCACATTCCATCGGTCGAGCAAGGACCATATCACGGCATTGAAAGCGATCGAAGACGTTGGCCATCAACCACATCGCTACTCCGTACTGGAACTGTTTTCGTATCACCCCAACTTGCGCGCATAAACACAACGACGATCGGTGTGGAGGACTGTAGTTTTCCGTCCGTAATATCGTCCATGTCGCTCCGGGCAGACGTATCGCAGCCATCAACCACGGGTGCAGGTGCTCAGGCTGAACAGGCGTCTGCCCTCGAACCGTCCGGAGACATCCCAGTCTTGCCACGGACCCCTTCGTCGTCAGCAGAGATGTCGGGCGACCAGCACCCCTCGGCACCTGCCGAGTCTCCCTCGCTCTCGCATATACGGAAGCGCTCCGAGAGCTCTGGGGCAAGCACTTTTGTGTTTCCATTGCGCTCGGTGGTGAATCCTCGAGATCGGCCAAGTGAGTCCCGGACGCCTCGGTCAGCGACAGGAGGAGCCAGTACGCCAACATCACCAGATCCGCCATCCTCGCCTTCGGCGCCCACCGGTAGTAGTGTCGCCTCGCCAGCGTTTGTGTTCACGCCCGTATCGATGGAATCAACTGCATCGTCGTCTGTCGCCTCGGATTCTCTCCAGCTTGTGGACGACTCGGATGGGCCAAAATCCATTCACGACATGTTGTCTCAACCCCCTCGCCGGGGTGGGAACGGCATCGTGTCCGTTGGATCCTCCGCGCCCGTACGGCCGCCTCTGAAGCCTCTACATCGCCCACAGGAAAACAAGTCAGTGCGCGAGTTTGTCGACGAGCAGTCTCGTACTACAAACCTGCGGAATCCAAATGAGCCTGGGGAGGATACGCGCAGCTCGCCGTCGGACCAGAGTATATTGAGTGAGGGCCTCAACGACCTCAGTCTGTCTGGGACCGCCTCAGGTTCTGCGACTCGAGCACAGACGCCGCCCGAGCAGTACACCACGGTTCGGTTCCAGCATTACGAGGACGAAAACGGCCATCATGTGGTCACGGGCCGAGAGGGCGAGATCACCCGCTGCGAGGACGAACCGATCACATCTCCGGGTGCTGTCCAAAGCTTTGGCGTTATGATTGTGCTCGAGGAGGACTATGAGACCGGTGTCTTGACCGTTCGCCAGGTTTCTGAAGTAAGTGATCACGTTGTCTTTCTTCATAGCTAACCCGGTAGAACTCGACAGAACTGCTTGGCTTATCGCCCCATTACCTCTTTAAACAAGAGTGCTTCAGCGACATTCTTACCCCCGACCAAGAAGACATTCTTCGCGACAGCATTGAAGACCTTCCTGATCCTGATGAGACTGGGGCCGACTCTAACTACGAGGGACCGTCAGTGTTCCGCCTATCTGGACAGGGCATGCTTGGAAGCAATGGCAAGCTAAGCGCCCGGTCATGGACATGCTGGGTTGCAGCCAGTCGCCCACGGCAAGCTGGCTGGGACAAGGTCGACAACAACGGGGAACGTATACCTCCGCCAAACCTCATTATCCTCGAATTCGAGCTCGAGAGGGATACGTTCAATCCGTTGTTCCACGATATTGATGAGGGCGATATTAGCGACAGCGAGAACACATCCCAGTCCGACTTGAGCTGGACGAACGTGTCGCAAATGACTTCCAGCTCGCCGCATACCGCGTCCGAGTCTCCCCTGCCTCACATGCCCAGCGCCGAAAGAGTCGTGGCAGATACCGCCGCCCCGACGACTAAGACTGATGGGTCCAGGCCAAGTTCGGCCGGCTCGTCAAGTCGAGCATCTCGTGCGTCGGTGCCCATGGGGCTGGAAGGGCCCGAAGACTGGCAACCCCCATTAGAACGTATCCTGGAGAGTACGACCAACTACGCAAAACCTATTCGCACATTGCAGCGCATGCGACGATCCAAACGGACAGAGAGCAACCCCAGTGTTGAACAGGGCTCGTCGTCTGCCAGTTCAAAACAATCGCAGCGCTCGTCGCGACGTCGTCGAGCACGCCCCAAGGCAGGTGGCGCGGACGCACTCGATGTGTTCGCTGTCCTCAACCAGATCAACGAGCAGCTGAATGCCGCACCGGATCTCGAGACTTTTTTGAATATCACGGTCGGTGTCGTCAAGGACCTCTCCCGCTTCCATCGTGTCCTTGTGTATCAATTCGACGAGGCTATGAACGGAAAGGTGGTCACGGAGCTGGTCGACCTGCAAAGGACGGACGATCTCTTCAAAGGTCTCATGTTCCCCGCGACGGATATTCCACCTCAGGCGCGCAAGCTGTACCTCATTAACAAGGTCCGCTTCCTCTACGACGGCAGCCAACCGACCGCTCGGCTGGTTGTCCGCGACAAGTCAGACTTGGAGTATCCTCTCGACATGACCCATTGCTACCTCCGAGCCATGTCGCCAATTCACATCAAATGTACGTGATACAACGAGGACAATCAGCTAACATGAAGATCTTGCAAACATGCAGGTTCGGTCATCCATGTCGATCTCTATCGTCGCATTCGGCAAGCTCTGGGGCCTGGTTGCGTGCCACTCGTACGGCAACCACGGCATGCGCGTGTCGTTCCCTGTCCGCCAGATGCTTCGGATTCTCTCGGACCAGATCTCGCGCAACATTGAGCGGCTCACGTATACGAGGCGTCTCATGTCACACCGCGCCATGCACTCGGCCGGCCTTGCAAGTCTTGCAAGCTTCGAGCGACCATCGTCGGCAACAGACAAGGTCTCCCGCGAATCGCGACAAACAGCTATCGTCTCCAACGCAGACGATCTGCTCGCCATCTTTGAAGCCGACGCTGGTGTGCTTGTCATCAACGACGGATGCAAGCTGCTCGGCCCCTCGGATCAGGGCCACACGATGCTCGCCATTGCAGAGTACTTCCGCTCGGCCAGATTTGAGGACATCAAGGCATCAAACTGTATCTCTGCCGACTTTCCCGATCTCGACCTGCCTCAGACGCAGCACAGCACGATTGCCGGTGTGCTCTATGTCCCATTGACCGCCATTGCTGGACAGGACTTTATGCTCTTCTTCCGCAAGGGACAGGTGCACACTGTCAAGTGGGCTGGAAAGCCGTACAAGGACCCAATGGGTGGCGTGAAGGCAACCCTGGAGCCCCGTAAATCGTTCAAGATGTGGACCGAGCAAGTTACAGGTCGAGCGCCACAGTGGACGAACGACCAAATCGAGAGCGCCATGGTGCTGTCGACCATGTACGGCAAGTTTATCCAAGTGTGGCGCGAGCGACAACACACCATGGTGTCCAACCAGCTCACGGCGATCCTTCTATCCAACACGAGTCACGCGATCCGAACGCCACTGTCGCAGATCATCAATACTTTGGAAATGGCAATGGCGGGGAACATTGATGGTGAAACGCGTGGTATGCTGGAGAACAGTCACGAAGCATCCCGCGCCCTCCTGTTCCACGTCCACGACCTGCTGGACCTCACGCGTGTGGAGACTGGCAACGAAACTGCATTCAACGACCCATTCGATCTCAAGAAGACGATCCAGCAGACTCTCCGGCTGTACCAGACCGAGGCACAGCGACGAGGAGTGGCATTCAACCTCGTTTTCGCAGACGATGTTCCTCCCATTGTCGTTGGCGACCAACGCAAGATCCGAAACGCCGTCTCGAATCTCGTCGCCAACGCAGTCAAATATACCAACGAAGGACAGGTTGAGGTTGAAGTCCGCTGCCAGCCGGTATCACCCTCAGACGACGCTGAGCCAAGCGAGCAACCACTGGTTCAGGTCGAGATTGCTGTCACGGACACGGGATGCGGTATCCCTCCTGAGCAGCTGCAGGCGATGTTCGTCGCCCTGGAGGGTGCCGAAGCGACCGGGGCGAGTGGCACAGAAGGCGAGCCGTCCACGGGCCTAGGTGGTGGCGTTGGTCTTGGTCTTGCTGTGGTGGCACACATTGTGGGTCAGCTCAATGGCCAGCTCCGCGCCGAGAGTGAGGTCGACCGCGGATCAAGCTTTTACTTTACCGTCACGATGGGCGTGTTTGACGGCATGAGGCCTCTCCCTCCCATTTCGTCCGATGACGGCGGCGATGAGTCTGGCGCCACGACGCCCAGGGACCAGTGGAACGTGGCGACTGCGCGCCTCGTGCCGTCCAGGAGCGAACCGGGCAGTTCAAGCCAGAGCGATGCTCACAGCTCTCAAACCCAGACCCATATGCGCCGCAACAATTCGTCGGACACGATGGTATCGGGCTCGACGGCGCGGTCTGGTGGAACGGCACGGTCAGCAGGGTCCGCCAAGGCAGCGCTACGCAAGAATCCTCTCAGCGCGTCGCCGGCTGCTGCAAAGCTCAAGCTTAGCTCGCCGGAGGCCAGTCCGTCTGGTCTACCCAAGATCAGCTCGCCTGTCGGCCCTGGACGTGTCAAGGCCACCGCCTCGACTTCACCGAAAGTGACTCCCGCATCTAGCCTTCCAAAGTCTCCGGTTCCCGCAACATCGACTTCAACCTCCACCACCACCACCACCGCCCCAGCGGAACCAGCTCGGGCTGTGCGTTCGTCTGCCAACGGCGTCATGCGCGTTCTGGTCGTGGAAGACGACGTGATCAACTCGGCCATCCTTCGCAAGCGCCTCAAGCTGGAAAAGCACGTCGTTGTGGTCGTCGAGAACGGGCAAGAGGCAGTTGACACTCTGCGCTCCGACTGGGACTTTGACGTTGTCCTCATGGACATCCAGATGCCGATCATGGACGGCAAGCAGGCCGCACTCGAGATTCGCAAAGCGGAGCAAGAGCTGGGACTCTACTCGGGCAAGACGGAACGCACGAACAAGAACGGCCATCTCGCCAAGCCAGTCCTCGTCGACATGCGCATCCCAATTTTCGCAGTCAGCGCAAGTCTGTACGAGGAGGACCGGGACAGCATGATGGAGCACTTTGACGGGTGGCTCTTGAAGCCTCTTAGTGAGTAACATATGTACTGTACACCAGAGCTGACACTGGCAGACTTTGCACGCGTGCGCACGCTGCTCACCGCACTGCGGGACCCGACTGGCGCCAAGCGCAATGCAGAGGTGTACACACAGGGCAACTGGGAGCGTGGAGGCTTCTTGAAAGGTATGTCTACGTCTGCTCGTCTTTGTGTCTGTTACTAACAGTGCCGCAGCCCACAGCGAGTGATGAAGCTCAGTAGACGACGATGACGAGATGGCAGGACAAGACGGCAAGACGGGACTACGAACAGGGATACCAGGCACTTTGGCATTTCAGCAGGGGAATAATGGCCTCACTTGAACGGAACATAGCTTTAGTCTTGTCTACAGACCATGTTGTACTTGTGTAGCGGCATGTATCCCTCTACTACGAGAAAAAACATCGGGAGAGTCGGAGCTCAAGAGCAAGCCAGCCTTACCTCGTTTGGGGCCTGAGCTCCTGCTCCGTCGATGGCAACGACGCATGATGCCACAGAGCTAGTCAAAGTGACTGGCAAGGAGTTTGTGGTGTCGACGGTGAAGCCAGAGGTGGTATCCGGCTAGGCTAGGCCTCGAGGAGCAGGGTCCTGAACCTCACTGCGTGCCTAGATACGAGTGGATAGGTGGTGCAGATCCAGCAGTCATCCCCCTCTTCCATACATGTCGTCCGATCTTCCGATGTGACACACCACTATGGTTTCACTTCACATCTTCCCAACAGGCCCGCGACCTCGACGATCGACGACCTCGACGACCTTGACAACCTTGACAACCTCAACTCCAGAAAAAGCGAAGCCGGCAACCTTCGGTCGCCGCTCTGGAGCCAGGGTGGATCGAACACCCGACCTAGCGATAATGGAAACTGAAACTTCAGTTGCTCGCTCTCCCAGCTGAGCTATGTCTCCAGATGCCCAAGATTTTCTAGGCGGCAGTGTCCGGCACAAGCTTCGGCAAAAACTGTCGAGGCATGGGGTTCTTGCAATGGACTCGGGAGAAGCGGACTCGGGAGGCCGGAGCGGGTTGAGTGGGCTGGAGAAAGCAAGGACAGACGGAGAAAACGCCGCAGTTACGCCCCAAACGGAGCTGAGCTGCGCGGCAACAAAGAACGCACGCACTATAAGCCGCAGTTTCACAGTTTCTGACTTGATGCAGACCTCGACATGAGAGAGGAATAAGAGACCCGGGCGTCATCTGTGGTCGATCTATCGCCAATGACTAGACGCTGGTCCCGGGGAAAATACATATCGAGGTTGACGAGCTGCACGACCTCGAGCTTGCTAATTCCTCTCAGGCCGACTCCTGCTAGTTCTCATGTAACCGACTAAATTGTGTGGTACGCGCCAGGCCACTAGTGCGCCTTCGCACTTCGTTTCAGACGCGAACGCTGCAGGCATCCTGAGGTTGCGTTGTTCGTCAATTCGTCGTGTCAAACGACGCGTCCGATTGGGGTCCTTCCAGACGCGTCCGATTGGGGTCCTCCAGACGCGTCCGATCGCTGCCATCCGTGCCATACAGCACGTCAGTGGAGGACGACGCGTAACGCGTGAATGGAATATCTACATTCCTTTCGACGGGCTGATGACATTCCTCCTCGGGAACGACAGCAGGACATATGTAGGTGCCGCGAAATTCAATTCAGATTAGGGATGATGGTGAGCCACACGGGGACCCGTGGCTAACGAACTGTCGTAGGGTGTCGTTGTCCCAGCCTACGATACCCTACGACAGTTCTTAAAGTCCCCCCCCCCCCCTCCCCCCGCGCCCTCCCCTCCCCTTCGGCTGGACTGCAACAGCTACCCTCTGCGCAGTCTCATGCCCACTAGCGTGTCGTGATCCAACGACACGACGGGTTAAGGGTTTGTGTCCACAACCGCTAGGCCCATATTCGCGTCTACGCCACAAACGCGCCACACTGCCCACCGTGCAGTCCACCCTAGATACGCAGCAGCGTGTGTGGTCAATCGAGAGCTCGGGCCCCCTAGCCAACAAATCCGACATAAAATTTACAAGGTAAATACAATCTCAAGCCCTCCTCGCGCTCGCTCTCTGACCTCCCGTCAGTGCGCCACCTACTCCCTTAGTCTGGCCCCGAAACAACACAGTCCCAAGCGGTAAGCAACACTTGTACGGTGTGTCACTACACGATGTGTGAGACAAACGTTCGCGTCCAAACGCCGATACACGTCTGACCAGGGACTATGATCAACAGACAGAGTTTGGCTCGATGCCGAAACAAGTACTGTAGACAGCTCAGTGTAAATTATGAATGCCGACATGTTCGTTGTGGTGGCCCAGGGTGTGGGAGCCATATCTCGATCACGATCACGATCACGATCAAGATCACGAACTCGTATCAGAGTGTCCTGCAAGATAAAAGGAAGATGCTGCACTGCTGCGATGCTATCCTCCTCATGCTCATGCTAAGGACGTACTGTAGTACCATAGCCACTAACAAGCATGGCCCGTGTACCGATGAACGCCTACGAGTAGTTCTCGGACAGTTTCATGAAGCGCTAATCTGCATCGGGTGTCAGAGACGTCCACTAGGCCACTAGGCATGGGATTCCTGTCTCACTTATATTAATACAGAAGATGGCGCTTGTCAGACACCAAGTATGAAGTACAAATTGCAACCCCAGAAGTCAAAATTTGTTGTAATTTACGGGCGTGCTTGCTCATCGTTCCCGGCGGCGTCTGGCGTTTAGCTCAGTCACCTGTCCAGTTTCAGTTTCAGTGTCCCGGGTGTATCTGCATGTCCCTGCTGCATTCCTTGTCTGAATCCGCCGCGTCGATATGGCATTCCGCGTCGATATGCTTTCCCGCGCAGTGGTAGGTTTGCGAAATTTGAGGCATGTGCGGGCTTTGTGCCGCCTTTTGCCCTCCGCGGTTTGCAGCCGTTACTCCAAAGTTTGGCATATGGCCCACAAGACAGTGGGAAAGGAATAAACGACGGACGGTACCCGTTTTGTGTCCTATGTCATATTGGACGTTCCGCAAGAAACGGCTTCTTCTTCTTTGAACCTGGAAAAGCTGGATCCTTGGTAGTCCGTTACGTGAGGCGATCCGGCTGGAATGTTCCCAACTTCGGGATACGGAGCTGCGGCGCTACAGAGCATCTGCGGCATCTCTCGGATACATCAGATACTCCTCCTGCACGATGCTGCCGCTGCATACCTCACACCTCATACTGGCTGCAACTCTGCAATGACGACTGCGGCCGTGTGAGTATGACTCCGAGGCACCCATGTCGTCACACGCGCCGCGCCAAATGGGACTAGAGACTCCAAAGCTCCAAACGAGCATAAAGCAATTTTACATGCAGCAAAAAAGGGGGGATGAACGGACCTTTTGAAGCTAGTTCAATTAGTAAAGCGACAGAAAAGGAAAGTATTAGATTCCAGACGGCCTGTGAGGATGAGGC
Organism: Apiotrichum mycotoxinovorans; assembly: GCA_013177335.1. Classification (NCBI taxonomy): domain Eukaryota; kingdom Fungi; phylum Basidiomycota; class Tremellomycetes; order Trichosporonales; family Trichosporonaceae; genus Apiotrichum; species Apiotrichum mycotoxinovorans. The sequence continues at coordinate 1,811,920 of CP053624.1, read as the reverse complement.
GGACAGGGATGCAGGCACTACTGTATTTATATCCGAGACTGGGGTCTCTGTCCAGTCATGTTCTCTATGTAGAGGAAGGGCCGCACGTAGACTGTCGCCACTCCATGCTCCACTGGCGCTTGGCAGAGTGGAGAGTGCCTCGGCGCCTGGAGCCCGTCGGCGCCGTCCCCTGTGCTACCTAAGCTGCAACGGGTGGCGGCGCTAGCTCGAGGACACGCGGTCAGTGGATGGAGAAGAATGAGCCGCGGACGGGAAGACGCCGGAGAGATGGGGACGTAGGGGCATCACAGCCGTGTCTCCAGTCCTCGCCAGCCTGCCCCAGAAGGGCTGCATGCAACCTCAGGATCTCAAAAGACACGCCAGGACGCCCCCCCCACCCAACGCCAAGGGCGCCACACCACCCAATTGGCCGTGGCCTTCCTCCGCTGTTCCTTACAGTACTTCCCATTCAGGACCACGCAATGAATGGCGGGCATGCGACTGAATGCCCAGAGTCAAGGGCGTGTCGTACCCGTGCGGTTGAGCTTGGTGCCCTGCAGGCCAAGCGGCCAAACGGTCAGTGTAACAATTCACCAAGAGGTCGTACTGCGTTTTACCTTATTTTACTTTATGCTGTCAATTGCAAAGCGTGAGAATGCGTCCTGGCCAGTAACTTGTAGTAGTTGAATTATAAGCGTAACGGCCTGGTGCTCCTGACGCCGTTCCCGCTGCCGTGGAAACGAAACGACGAGGGCATGCATTCGCTGGGTCGATGACTCAAAGCGTCGAGTTCGGAGCTGCGCTCGCTGGCTATAGATAGATGCACAGCGATAAAGCACATGTCAGCCATCGGCATGATGGTTCGCCACCACAAGCGTCCAGCCTCCGCGCAGTGCACCCTATCGCCGCCAGAGGCCAGCTGCCAGCCTCCGTGCGTCATGCTCACCTGCTCCAGCTCTGTGCCTGTCTGCCTGTCTGTGCGATGCGTGCCATCGGGTGAGCTTGTTTCCAGCTCTCCAGCCCTTTGGGTGGCCCTTTGGGTAGTGGGTCATTTCGGCGAATAATGTCCTTTCTTTTCGGACTTTGACCAGGGCTGCGATGAAGTTTTCAATTTTATTTTTATATTTCATTTTTTTTTTTGGGGGCGGGGGCATGTACCACCAACTGCTATACCTCTCTAGCAGACGCCGTGCGATTCACTGTCGCGGCGCATAAATTGGAGTCCAAGCGCACCTGCGACACCGGCACTCGACGTCGTGGCAATTTATACCATTCATGTATTCACACAGCGAAGTCATTGTTTTGCTGTGTTTGTTTGTGTGCACCCGAGTGCCAAGCGCCAGGCATCGTCCGTGTGGTCCGTTTGGTGTGCTCCACTCTCCTGTCGTGCGATACTGTCCAAGTGGCGGCATCTGTGCGTGGCGTCCAGACCCCTGGCGCCCGCCATGGCCGTCGTGGTAGATAGATGAATTTTGTGCGGTGGCGTCAGACTACCTCCAGGCATGAGCGCACAGCTGCCGAACCCGGCAAACAGGGCGGGGGTATGCTCTCGGGTGGGCCGCCGCCACTACCGACGACATACCGCATGGTTACCGGCTCACAGGCTGGTGTTCTATTTATTTAGTGGATGCGCAGTTGCGTCAGTGGGGACCTGTGCCGTCGGCAGCGACGGCGCAATGGTGGCATGGTTACGTTGAGTTCCATTGCTTGGGAGTTGGAGGACAGACAGCGGGCAATACGGGGCATTATCAGAGTGACAATTCTCACCCACTGGGACAATTGAGAGCGTCCAGCTGTCGAGCTAGTGGTGTGACACGCCAACGGGTGGCCAAAGTTTAAACAGACTGCAGAGACAGAGAGCCGGCGAGTGAGAATAGGCAGCAGGATGTCAGGACGCGACAGGCGGCCTAGCATGATCAAAAATCAAAACATTCAACCAGGCCACCAAGCAGAAAAGGCAGCCCAAAAAAAAAGAGGGTCGATCAAAATAGTCAGGAATGGCTGCACTGTAGGGGTCCAAACGGCTCAAATTGGCGCTAGCGGTGCCTCACCATTCAACAATAAGCCATTCAACACGACGTCTTCCTGGCGTCTTCCTGGCGAGTTGTGGGTTTCGCAAGCAGGCAAAGGCAAAGGCAAGGCACGACTTACAACCCCCGACGTGCTTTGCATGCCGTACATCAATCCAAAGGTAAACTGTAAATCGATAGCTTCCAAGGCGCCAGGAAGTTTTTCTTCTTTCTCCTGCTTCAGCGTTCTTGGTTGTTTCCGATGAGAGTTAGTTTCTGGTCGCGCGCAGCAAGCCCGACGTCTGTGCTGGCAGCGCCATGACGAGCTGAGAGAGAGCGTCTTCACCTTCCTTTCAGTCCCTGGGTCCTTAGTCCTTAGCCTCGATGGCGTGCAGTTATCAAGAGGCTGTATCTCGCCTTGCAGAAAATTATTAAAAAATTAATCTATCAATCAGCAGGAATGCAGCGATAGGGGCACAGAAATGAGTAAGCGTCACCCTGAGGTGTTAGTCGGCGACCTTAATGGCGTGAGTGGCGCACGTTTGCTTCGAGGGCCGAGGGTACCAGGGTCAACGTCGTCCTTTTGGACCCCCGAAACTGAGCACCAGCACTAGGTCCAGTACGAGGTCGCTGGCCGAGGCGAGCCCGCAGGCCGTAGGCATTCATTCTCCAGCCTCGTCTGTGCTCCGCTCACGTCCCTTGAGAGATACAGGTTTGCAGACAGGACCTCGGCGAGGGTGCAGGCTGGCAATGGCGTTGGCGAGCGTATCTGACGAGACTAATCGTATGGGTTCAAGGTCGCTCTCGTTCTAGTTTTCAAGCTTGTCCATCCATTCTTTTGTCTCTCTCATCTTCCCATCCCCCACTCCGCTCCCTACCTCCCTATCGCACCAGTTCGTACCTCCTCGTTATCTTTCTATAGTTTGTCGTCTCTTCAACTAACCCACCTTCCTTTCTCCGACTCCGTCTCCAGTCCACGATTCCTATCTTACTCTCTCTTTCTCTCTCTATCACCAAAGGACACTTTCAGAGATCCGCATATCGATACACCGAATCGACAGCGAACCTCGCCGCCCGCACCGCAATCTCTCTCAACCCTCCTGATCCTTCCCATTCCCACACATACAGTGCACGCTCACTGCCCCGCGCTGCATTCCGACCACCGTCTTGTGCGCCCTGGCCGTGCCACTGCACCTCCTCCCCACCGCCTCTCGTGATCCCTGTGAACATACGTCGTCAGCTCGGCCTGACACAACTTCGACGAGTCTCGGCCTCCCCGCATCGAGACTTGTAGTACCCTCCCTTAAAACATCTCTTCCTCCCGACTCATCCTCATCTGTCCCACCCCCTCCCCCGATGCGCTACCCGCTCACCTTCCTCTTCTTTGCGCTCATGGCCGCGCTGCCGCTCCTCGCGGCACCAACAGTCGGCGGCAAGGGCAAGGGCATTCAGATCGGCAAGCGCAACTCGTCCGCAACAAAGACGGCGGCCAACGTCCAGCGGCAACAGGCCAACCCGATCGCCATTAGCGCCAACAAGGCGCGCGCGCTCGAGGCCCCGTCAAAACTGCAGCCGCGCGCACCGCAGGCGTCCAAACGCATGGGACAACGCCGCCGCCGCTCGACCGTCCCCGACCTGAAGAAGAAGGACTACTCGTCCTTCCTGTGTCCCGGCGGCGCGGTCGCCTGCCCCGTCGTCGAGGACCTCATCACGCCCCAGGCGGTCGACATCCTCACCTCCAGCCTCAACTCGGTTGCTGACTGGTTCCGCATCGGCTTTGAGTGCATCGAGCTCGACACCGAGCTCAACCAGTGTGGCGGATGCACAGCACTTGGACAAGGGTGAGTACATGCCAGAGTAAATTGAAGGGTGGTCCTGCAAGGATAAGAGTGAGACCGCGAGCTAGGAAAAGCCTCGCTTAGCGCCCAACTTGCCATTGTTATCGCAAACGATGGCGAGGAGCCACAAATGCGCTTTGACTGGTGGCTGAGTCAGTTCCTGGTAGAGGGGGGGGAGACCTGTGTCCATCCCCTTGATCTTCATTCCGTCTTGTGCATGGAGTGAATGCCTCGTACCCGTGTGCACGGTCACGGCCGACCAGTCCCCTCGCCACCAGTAGCAGCGCCCCTTGCAGCGTCCACTCCGCCCCCGCTTGCCGCCCTATCTCTTGTGTCAACCGCTAACACTGCCCCAGACAGGACTGTGCAAAAATTGACAACGCCCGCGCCACCGGTTGCGAAAAGGGGTCCTGTGTCGTCTTCTCGTGCAACGTTGGCTACGTCCCGAGTCCAACCCGCGATTCGTGTATCCGCAAGGACGAGGCAGAGGCTCTGCTCGCTGCCGTACCCGTTGAGTAAAAGGGGCGTGGTATCGTCAAGCTTTTACTTCCGCCACTCGAGCTCCTACCCCACCATGACCCACTTTTAGACTTAGACCACGCGACTGTCTTCTCAGTCGTCCAAAAATATACCACGACATAATTTGGCATTTACTCTTTGGAGACACATCCTTACCCTCTTATACTAGCAGCGACACTAGACGACACACTACGCCACACATTCAGCATCCCGGGACTTCGGCATGACCCCGCAACGGCGTGTCGTGCGGCGTTGCGGCCGGGTCTCACACTCAATCTCTCTACTTGAACCAAGTAGGATGGACACTTTCACCATCTCCCCCTCTTTCTCTCACCAATACTATCATTTCTTTCACGGACACTTCGTTTTAGTCATAGAAATACGGTGCAGTGAACACCGTAACAAGTCTGGTTCAGTTCCTTGCGATGGTCTGGAGCGGACGTTAGTACGTAGTCAGCAGTTCTATTATGAATATTATGTCAATAGTGATCAATGTTCGGGGGCTGGTGCAGTGATAAGAGGTGCTGGTAGCGAGCAGAGTGTCGAAGAATAAGAGAACGTCCTTAACAGTGGTTTGGTCGACCTGAACGTGTGCTGTTGTTGCATTGTTGTGCCGTGTTCCGCGTGGTTGCTGCGATGATGATGGCGGACAGTGCAAAGCAGATGTCGATGTGGTGTCGGAGGATGGACCCACCACGCATCGGAGACGACTAGCGGCGATCACTGATCGCGACCAAGGCACGGGATTGAGGGCGCCCCAAGGAGTCCAGACATTTGCCGAGAAGAAAAGGAAGCTCTCGAGCGGTTGAGAGGGGGTGGACGCAAGGAGGGTTTAGGGAAACGCCGAAATTATGAGGTACACCAACCAGCGCCGATCTTACTCCCCGGTGAGGCGGGGCCCGCTGGGGTGGCGGTCGGTGTCGCCGTCGTCGAGTTGTAGTTGCAGTTGAAGTTTAAGCTCGAGCTCGAGGTCGAGTTCAAGGCGGAGTTCAGTAGCGATGAGGAAGTGTACAGATGAAGTGTACAGATGAGAAAGAAGAGCAGGACAGACCTCGTCTGTGTAATCTGTTGCTCGGCCAACCAGTTGGGGCAGGGCGGCTGGCAGCGATGGGGCGGTGGACACGCTGCGACGACAAGGTGGCAATGGCAGTCTGCACTGCGCACAGTGCACAGCGCACAGCGCACAGTTGCACGGTCGCTCTCGTCGGTCTCGGTCTGGCCGGTCTGGTCTGGGTAGATGCATGTCTCACCTGCGACGACTGGATCCATTGATGTATTGATCCATCATGGCCTGCCCGTCCCGTGGGGCAGACCATTTCAGGCGGGGCCTCTGGAAGTCTGGAACTAGTAGTGGCGGCGCGTCCAGATTTCTGGAATCAACGACGTCTAGCTCCACATGAGTATGGTCGCACCGTATACTGTAGCGCGTCCGTGTCTCTGCTAGTCGCTTGATCGCTGGTGCATACCCGGATATCGATATATTTGCTTTTCTGGGGTGGGGTGGCGTGTCGATGGTGGGACTGAACTAGTCCTTTTACACGCAGGAAAAAGAACGCGATGAGGTTGTTCTGCGTTGGTGTGAAGCCAAGCAGTCCCATTTGTCAATGACGAACTCAGGAAACCGACACAATCACTTGGGAATCCAGACTTCCTAGAGGGCTAGAGCATCCTGCAATGTTCATTCCCGACAGAATGCAGTGTGGTAGACACCGCGCGCCCGCGATATTCATGCCCGTCATTTACGGTAACCGGCGATTCGATTCAGTGTTTCGCTGCCATCGTCATGGTGGTGTGCGTCGTCATTGACGCCCGTTGCATCGCCATTGTTCGTGTGCTAGATGGTAGCTGCCGCCTGTCCAGCTGTCATGCTAACCCTTCATGGCATTCCCCTCCAGACAATAGGTCAAACACACGGGGAGTCCGCACTTAAAGGTTCGCTCGGTGTGCTTTTTCTTGCCAATAGGAGCCGTCCGCAGATTACGTTGAAGTGCTTGGACGCTGGACAGCCAGTGCATAGCGACCCGGAGCGCGGGCATGATGTGTAGATAATCTAGTCTGGGGTACTCACTTCCTGGCCGCCTAGACGACGGCTCAGTCAATAAGGGGTCGACGGGCTGTGTCGTTATTCAGGTCCAGGTCCAGGTCCACTCTCTGCAAGACCTCTCAATGTCCGTCGTCTCTTATTCTTCTCGGGGAGAACACTGCCGCGTATGCAATTTTTTGAAGACAGTAACAGACGTATCCTCCTCATTTTCTTTCTGTCTGTGTCAATGCTGCGTATTCGGACTTCCAGAAGCAGCCAAGCATGCATGAGAAGAACAACCAGAAGAAGGGACGGACGGACTTGAAGGACGTACAGGAGGGTTGAGGGGTGCGGAGGAGTAGAAACAGCCCCGGCGCGGCAGGCGCTTGCACCTCGAAATATTCATCGGGAGTCCAAAGGGATACCACCCTCGACGAGGGTGTGTTGAACCTTGTTTTACATATGGCCACTGGCTGCTGGCGAGTTTGTTGCTGCTGCTGCTGCTACTCTGCTGCTCTGCTGCTCGGGCCCCCGCTGAAACATTACTGCGACCAGAAGCGTTCCGTATTCCGATGGACGATGGTCGACGAGCACATGCAATGCAAAGTATTTACGCCACGCTTGGCAGTTCAGGTTTGTCGTTGATCGTTGAGAGTCAGCAATTGGTGGCCTTGTTCCAGAATCCCACTCTCTTCCATCTTCCAAGAACCCTCGTTCCGAACGTACGAATACAGTACATCAGTGAGTGTCTTGGTTTCCATGTAGGGAGCAGTATTACGGAAGCGAGACACCCCGGATTGGACGGCTGGACATGGAAAGAGCGGGCCGAAAGGTAGGACACGCGACCACCCGACGTACCGCGCACCGCAAAGCCTCCAAACATAGGTCGAGGTCAACCTCAAGTCTCAAGGTAGGTCAAGGTCGCAAATGTGCATGCAAATGCATAGGCTGAAGCGCTGGAAAAGCTGCAAGGGGCATACAAGGGCAGTGGGGGCAAAAACTTTAGGATTACGGAGAGAGATCTACAAAGGGCATGGGACGGTCCGAGGCGGGCGGAGGGGGGCTGTGGCGCCGTACCGCATACAGTTGAGGAGTGTACGACATCTTCCAGGAAAGGTACGCCTGGCCTTGGCCGAGACACTCGACACTCCAGGCCAGACCAGTCAGTCAAGCGCCAGGCCATGTAAAGCAGACGGCCCCGGACAGGGACGGTCCGAGACGGCCCCAGACCTGTACTCTAATGGCCTCTATGGGTTTACTTTAGCGCGTTTTCAGCGGGGAGAGGGTGGGCGGAAAACTCTGCTTGCAGACAACCACATCAACTACGATACATATTTATGGTGGGGTCCTCGTCGACAGCTGCGTTGTCTTTGTCCATATCATCTTCTTTTTGTACACTATCAGCTTTTCTTTCTTGTTCCTTACACTGTCTTTCTCGCATTTCTTCTTTATCTCCTCTTTTTTTTCAGCTTTTGTCGTCGTGCGACGAGCTCGCCTCTCCCTCCACCTCGCGCACACCTGCACCACCGCTCGTCCCCCTCTCCCCTCCCCTCTCCTTCTACGTTCTACCCGTCCCTTCCTCTAAACCCGCCATCCCTTCTACACGTTCTTAATTCGCTCACAGCGTTTCTCTCACCACTGTCCACTCGTTCCCACCACTCACTCCCTCACTCACTTACTCGATCCCGAAACCCCTGTCCCTACCCCCACCACTGCTGTTTCCCGCCCGGCGCGATGTCCCAGCACCAGCAACACACTGACCTCGGCGACGCTGTCGTGAGTACAAGTAGACGCACGCCGACGTTTGCTGACAGCCAGCCTCCAGTGCGCAACCTGCCCCGTATCTCGCGCGCGGCGCACGTCACACGGTCGCTGAACACGACGCGCGCGCTGGCTGATCCTGGGTGAGTCGAGAGCGGAGAGCGGAGGACGGAGCGGGCTGCGGGCTCGGGACAGATGGGAGGACGACGAGTGGGGGCAGGACGAGCGACCACGGGCAGGATGAAAGCTGCGAGCTTGTGCTCCTGTCCGCCCGCCAGGTCCAACGCTGCAGGCGGTGCCGAACGCAAATTGAACATCTGCTTCGCAAGCTTCTTCTGGGGCCGCCACGATCACGCGATAGTCTGCGGTGTGCAACCTGGTGTGCAACCTGTCAGCTGTTAACCTGCGCTTCTTCCGCACAGGCCCTACCCGTTATACTGCTCCAGACTCCCAGTGTGCAAGACAAGAGCAAGGGGGGGCAGCACAGGGCTCCTAATGGCCAACGCATTGGCTGGCTTGATCCTAGATCCGCCACTAACCGACATGCACAGGTTCTCACTCGCGGTTCTGCACCACTATGCAAAGCACAAGATGGCCCGCGGGCGAAGCAAGATGCAGGTCCATGCCAAGCTCGAGGCGCTCGAACTCATGGTGAGTTGGATTTCAGACTGGATTACTTGGAGCGGACGCGTAGGGTCGAGCGGCGGAACCAGGCGGATATGGCGAGTGCAAGTGAGCGGGATGCACTGGAAGGACGTGAGGGCAGGGTCAGACATCGGGAACGCGGCTCTTTGCTCGTCGATGGCGATTCTAGCATGGTGGCCCTGCTTCATGTGCACGCCTTTAAGGGCCCGCAGAAGGAACCTCCGCCGCAGCATGGAGAAATGCCCCACGGGGACATGTGTCTGCCGTCGGGGTCAAGATCTCACTGTAGTGGATGGTTTTGTGATGAGCAGCCGGGCACTGCACTTTGTTGTCAATGTCTTGAGTTGCATTCCCGCACCTTCTCCGATGTCTTACAAACACGTTCTTGAAGGATTCGGACCGGAGTTCCCTTGTTATTCTCAACGGCGATATTCCGTCGCGCTGTTTCAGGAGAGGTGCATTGAAGAACCTTGTCTGACCTTCAGATGCCCCACTTTGCAAACGACTTCCGCACCGTCCGGCGACAGCTCAGCCTGCTCCCTTCGCGTGTGCTGCCCAACGGCGAGGTCGGTCCGCCTCCTCCGCCTTACATGAACACTGCATGTTCGTGCGCGTGCACATGCGGTGCCCGCGAGCCCGTCGTCAGTACCGGCCACCCCTATACTCATGGTGCGCCCACCCCGCCCCCCTTTGACGCTGCGCTCGATGCGCTGGATGCCGTCCCCATGCGCGAGATTCTGGCTGGCACAGACGCGCTCTCGCTTCGCTCCACTACCACCGCGCCATCGAGCCCCGACCCTTCGTTCACGTCCCGCTCCACCTCGTCGTCCGTCACCTCCATGAGCATGCTTGCGAGTGCGGACGCGTCGACCGACGCACTGGGCCTTGCTCCCGCCCCGCGGCGCACTCTTCGCCTCGGTCCCCGTTTCCGCCTGCACTCGACCGCCAGCATGTCGAGCCTCAACGTCTAGGCGTGCAGATGAGCGAAACTTTTTAGGAGCGCTTTGAATCATCCATTCGTCACGGCCCGCACTCTTGAGCCACAGCTCGCACTCCACACTCTTCATCATCGGCGGCGTCATCGCTCCCCTTTCCACTCATCATCATATCTTCATCATCAAGCTCATCTTGTCACCTGCACCAGCCCTCAAGTATCACAGATATCACCCTCCACCCACAGTTGTGCCCCCCGCCCAAACCAGGCCAACAGCCATTTCCATCAGATTACCATTGCTTGTCCATCATTGCTATCATCTCACCCATCGGGCCTCCACACCCCCGGCCATCCCGAGTGGCACCATCCGTCGTTAGCTTTGATAGCGCGACGCGTTTTGTCCGTTTTGTCTGCTCGTTCTTCTTTCTCTCTCTTTGGGCTCAGTTGTAATTGTACCATGCAGGTTTCTCTCCTTTCCATCAGGTCTTCTAGTTTGGAAGCACTACAGAGTGATACGAGACTGGTTGACAACGCGAGCGGTTATAATATCCGTGAACCAGTCACTAAGCCTCAGCTAGCCAGGTCTAACGATGGCCAAAGTCGAGGGCATTCAAGACTACCTGGTATTGTCGTTCTCTGCATGTCATAGCCAGCGCGTCCTGTCTCCTGCGCCTCAAAGAGGCGGCGGTGCAAGAAAGTGTAAACTCTGCTTGCTTGCTTTCAGATCTTTGATCCTGGCGGGCCTGGCAGCCCTGGAAGTCTTGAGATTTCGCTCGGCTGCGTCGGGTACTGAGAGCTTAACGTATGGTTAGATGCTGTGCAAAATCATTCAATCATGAACGGTGTACTGTAATGTATGTAGATGCATGGATGCTTTGTGCATACTAGTGCTGCTGACAGGCACCACGCGAGTAGTGCGTGTGGACGGTGCATGGTGCATACGCGCGCAGGACGCCAGAGCGCTAGAGTATGGTACGTCAATAGATCAATAGACTGCTGGGTGTATTGCCACTCGGGGGAACCGCGTCATAAGGGGGGGGGAGGGGGGGGGGTTTGGAAGTGGAAGTGGAAGTGGAAGTGGGGCCAGGCTGGGAGGCGGAGAGTATGCAGCGCCCCCCCCGGCCCACAGCGTAAGAGAGAGTAACAGAGTATCAGAGAGTAACAGGGACTGACGTTTGCTTTCTTTCGTCCTTTCCACTTTTGATTTTGGTCCATCGTCCATCGTCCATTCTGGCCTCTATCCTCCTTTGGTACTTTGGTCCTCGTCGACGCATCTGGCACCTACGACATACTACGACCGGGCTGAGCACGGGGGGCGAGCAGAATAATATCCATCTCGACAGCCACGATATTCCAACCCAGCGGTTCACCGTCCCCCGCACCGTCCGACGACTCTGCCAACTGCTAACGACTTGCAATCGATTCATTCATCACGCACCACCCGCACTCGCACCCAGGTGACCGATCCCGAGCGACGGCACAGCACGACCCGCACAACCCTCACCCACCCACCCCTGCCTGCACAACACACGACCTCATCGCGCATGAGCTTGCGATACGCGCCCCGCCGCGATCTGCGCGGGCAGAATCCGTACGGCAACAACCTTGTGAGTCGAAACACCGGTACCGCATCGCTCGGACAGGCGATCGTTATCGGCGTCGGAACGGACGGACGTGGAGACGCCAGAGTGTTGGGCGGGGAATACTACCTGTGTCTCTCGACTGCGCGGCATCGTCATTGTTCGCGCTCGCAGCATCCTTGGGCTGTGTGTCCGAGCGCTCTTGTGGCCGCCAGGGCGCACAGTCCCATTCACGCCGTTACACCTGCCCTGTTGTGCATCGTTCCTACCGAGCATGCGTGCGGCAAGAGAGGCGATACTTTAATGACTCACGACCTTTTAAAAACACGACATGCATTGCTGACTGCAGCCCATTGTGCCCTACCATCACTCGTCGTATGATGTGATCCACTCGCTCCGGGGACAGAACCGGGGTAATCCTGCGTGAGTTAGGACTGGAGCGAACAGGAGCGCTGGGTAGGAACGGAGAGGGCGTTGTCACTATGGCATCATGTGCGGGCGCTCGGCAAGATCTGCTTCTGCGGAGACAGCCTATGTTCAAACGTCAATGGTTCTACCGTTCTTGATATGCCGGATGTGTTGAGCCTGAGTGTCCCAGCGTCGAATGCCCTCCTCCTTTCCGTGAACACTCACCGCTAACGTCCAGGTTCATCTTTGCCGTCCTCAAAAATTACTGTGATCTCAAGCTTGCCCGCGGCAAGAGCAAAGCCGAGATTGAGCAGAAGCTTACCTTTCTCGAACACGACGTGGGTTGTAAAAGAGACTGAGCTGACAGACTAGTTGCGATGGCGGTCACCGCTGTACGAGCGTGGATTTGACGAGGTGCGCGAGTACTTTCTCCTCCGGCCCTCTCCGCTCCGCGGCCAAGTTCCGCCATCCAGTTACACTCAAGACAGCCTCCGGCGCGCGAATACGCTTGCAGCCAGTAACCCCCCACCGCCGTCGCGACCGGCACGGCCACCACAAGCAGCGAGCACGCGGCCGCCCGTGACGCGTGTATCGGACGACCCAAACGACGAGCCGCCGCCCCCGCCGTACTCTGCCAGCGATCCCGAGCCCGAAGCCACAGCGGTGCTCATGGCTGTGCAGCAGGCCGAGAGCAGTTCTGCTTCTGCTCGGCCGGCGTCTATATCGAGCACGACCCCGAGCACCAACACCCCCAACCACCGCCGGACGCAGAGCGATGCCGGGTCAAATGTCTCTGGCTCGTATGGCGACACGCCGCGCCCAAACGCCTTCCCCGCGTCGCCCGCCCAGCGGGCCGGCAGCCTCGCGGTGCCGAACGGCAACGGGCAGTCGTCTTCCAGCTTGTCCGCTAACCCCCCGCCGCCAGACCGCCCTACGACGCCGCTCAATGCCGAGGAGGAGCGCATCAGAGAGGAGAGCGAGCTTGAGGAGGCCATGCGTCTCTCGCGCCTGTCGGAGAAGGAACGGCTCGAGTACGAGCGCGCAGTCCAGGCGAGTCTCGCGACGCTCGAGGAGGATTCCAGCCTGCGCCGTATTGCCGAGGAACAGTTCCCTGGAGAAGCCGCCGCAGGCCCTAGCTCGCACCCTGGCGCCGCGGACTCGTACCAGCACGGAGGATATTCGTCCCAGGAACTGGGGATGCAACCGGCAGCGAGCTCACAATACGTCCCGCCTGTGGACATGTTTGCATCAAGTTCGGGAGAATACCAGCAGCAGCCTGCAGCTGCTGGTCCGTCGACTTCTGGCGGGTACTCTGGCGGGTACGTCCCCCCGCAGAACCTCCTGGACGCGCTCGAGTCGCTCGACTTTAGTGGCGCTCCGCCACTTACGCCCGCCAAGGCGGTTGCTCCGTCCGCTGCCGCTGCCGCTGCGACGGCTGCGGTCGGCCCCCAGCGCACCGGCACCTCGCTGCAGAGCAACAACCCCTTCCTGAGCGACCTGGAGCGCGGGCAACTGGCCGAGGACAGCTCGCCGTCGGTGTCGGACCACGAGTACCAGCCCGAATCGTACCTGCGCCAACACCGCGATCTGCCTCCTCTTCCTACCGAGGCAGAGGGACATCCCCAGTACGATCCGCCTGACCACCCCCCGCCTGGGTGGGTATCCGACGCGCCTCAAGCTCAAGTGCAATACGACCCGCCATCCGAGCCGCCGCCTGTGCCCCCCCTCCCCGTGCGCATGAATACCATGTCCGAGTCCCCGCAGCTCCCGCCTGCTCTGCCTCCCCGTGCCCCGCCTCCGATCGCCACGTCTGGGTTTAACGCACACCACTCCACGACCTACATGTCCCCAGCGATACTCACACCCGAGACGGCTCTCCCCGCGCGTGCTCCCTCGCCGGCGCCATTCCTCATCGGCGGCGAGAACGCGCTCGAAATGCTCCGCGAGTACGACACTGTCTTCCTCATCGACGACAGCACGTCGATGAAGGGGGAGCGGTGGGAGCAGGCCATTGCGGCCATCATGGGCGTCGTCGTCCAGGCGGTCAAGTACGACGAGGACGGAGTCGACGTCTATTTCTTGAACTCTAAGCGTGTCGGCAAGGGCTTGCGTACGGCCGACGACGTCGAGGAGCTGTTTGCCGGTCTGGAGCCCAAGGGCGCGACGCCAACGGGGCTGCGCATGGAGGCCATTCTGCGCGAGTACATGGCCCGTTTGGAACGCGCGACAGCCGACGGCGACAGCGTCCGCGCCATGAACCTCATTGTCGTGACCGACGGCGGTAAGTTGAGCCGTGCACGCAAGACATGTGACTGACACTAGCGTTTGCCGTCCCTGTAATCCATCGCGTGCGCCGTGCCACCTGTCTTGATGACCGTCTCGAAATGCTCGAATCAGCTCCGACCGACGACCCCGAAAGTGTGCTTATCAGCATTGCGCGCCGCCTCGACAGGGGCGACTACCCCCTCTCGCAGGTCGGCGTGCAGCTCCTGCAGATTGGCGACGACCAGGAGGTGAGTAGGACAGCAAGACATCTTGTAGCTGACAGCCCCTCAGGCAAAAGAGGCGCTGCAGGAGCTCGACGAGGGCATCGCGGCCGCACACGGCGTACGCGACATGGTTGACACGGTGCCGTACAATGGCGAGGCGATGAGCGCAAACTTGATCGTCAAGGTCCTCCTGGGCGGCATCAACCGCCGCATAGACCGCAAGTTTAAGCAGTTGTAGCAGGTCGGGGGGTAGGAGAAGGGTTTTTGCCGTGTCTTCTATCGCCAGTATACATTATTATTATCGCGTTTTGCATCGAGTCCATCGAGAGACGAATGTACATAATGGCATTGAGCAGAGCAGCGTAGCTAGGTCCATGTGTGTAAACAATTGGTGGTGACAAGATCTTGGGGGTGACAACTATTACCTGTCACCTGGCATGGGTTTCACGTGGCCGAGCTTGAGGATTAAGAAAATGCTTCCGTTCCAACCTCCACATTTCCAAAATCTTTACAGAATCCACCATCCAGCCCTGGTGAGCACGCTGAGCAAAAGTTGCGTCAACACCAACAACCACTTCCACTTCAACCCCAACACCCCCAACAACTCCAGTTTCAAAATGGCGTCCCTCCTCAAGGCCTCCGAGAAGATCCAGAAGGGAAAGAAGCGCGCGGCGGAGGACGACGCATCGGGCCCCTCGCACGTCGTCGAGAAGAAGCGCAAGGACAAGGTGCTCATGCTCTCGAGCCGCGGCATCACGGGCCGCATGAGGCATCTCATGGGCGATATCGAGTGCTTGTTGCCTCATGTCAAGAAGGGTGAGTCCCGGGTGATTGGGGGGAAGGGGGGGAAGTGGGGTGTGTTGGCGGTGAGGGCTGGGGTGTGAAGCGGTGCAGAAGAGGATAGGGAGGGCGTAAGAGGAGCGAATGGAGGGAAGAGGAGGGATGGAGTGTGCTGCTGCTGTTGTGCCGATCTCGTGCTGACGCTCAACTCTTTTTATCAAACCCGTCACCCCGAACGACCTTGACACCGAACCACGCCCGTAACCTCCAAACCGCTCACCGCTTCTTTTGCGCGGAACAGACTCCAAGCTCGACTCCAAGTCGGCCGTGCACCTCGTCAACGAGCTCGCGGACCTGCACTCGTGCAACAATGCGCTGTATTTCGAGGCACGCCGCCATGAGGACCTGTACATGTGGCTCTCGCGCACGCCCAACGGGCCCTCTGTCAAGTGTCACGTGCAGAACATCCACACGATGGACGAGCTCAAGATGACGGGAAACTGCCTCAAGGGCTCGCGCGGCATCTGTGTGTTTGACGGCGAGTGGGATGCCAAGGAGGAGTGGAAGTTGATGAAGGAGCTCTTCTCGCACGTGAGTAGATCCGCGGGGGGGCGGGGGTGGGGGGGGGCTGCTAGCAAAGGCGCCTTCGTTCGTGATCAGCACCTGACCCCTCCCTACCCCGTCACTTCTCACTCCACATAAACACCTACTTACTCGCAGACCTTCTCCGTCCCCCGCACCTCGCGCCGCCTCAAGCCGTTCATCGACCACATTCTCCTCTTCTCGATCCTCGACAACCGCATCTGGTTCCGCAACTACCAGATCATCGACAAGGACCCCCTGCACCCCTCGGGCCCTCCCCAGACGTCTCTCGTCGAGATTGGCCCCCGCTTTGTTCTGACGCCTATCCGCATCTTTGAGGGCTCGTTTGGCGGCCCCACCGTGTTTGCCAACCAGGAGTTTGTCACGCCCGCAGCGACCCGCGCGTCCATCAAGCGCGAGGCGGCGGCCAAGTACCGCGCGCGCAAGGGCGGCGAGGAGGAGCGCGGCGAGCGCGCGGCGCGCCGCAGGGAGGAGCTCGGCGAGGACGAGCTCGCTGTCAGCCAGGTGTTTGCTTGAGCAGTAGAAGTGGCAAGTTGGTTGGTTGGTGTTAGATATTTTCTTCAGTTAGGTCTCATGTCATGGCGCTGTATACGATCCGAAATACCACGGCAGGGACATCTCAAAGAGTAAAAGAGCAAGATCAAAGATGCGTCTCGTAAGATTACTCCCCCTACGACACTACCTCGGTCTATAGCGCCAGCAGCGCACTTGCACAAATATATGTGTCGTGCAATGGAACATACAAGCCCTACGCCAGTCTATCTAGTGTACATTCATCTCTACGTGGCCCCCGGCATCTCTACGAGGCCCCCGGCATCTCACGGGGGAGCCTGAGGATCCAGCGACCCTGGCGGAGGCGGCGGCGGAGGACGTGGCCGGGGCCACAGGGCGGCTCCAGCACCCGGCGTACCCGGCGTACCGGCGGTGCCGTGCGTGCCGTGCGTGCCGTGCGTGCTATGTACTGCACTAACGGCGCCGCCGTGCGGGCGGGGGTATGGTGTTGGGTAATAGCCGTGGCCGTTCTCGTATCCGGGTGGGAACCTCCCCCCCGAGCCACCCAGAGCACCGGCGTACCCTGGCCCCGAGTACCCTGGTCCCGTGTACCGCGGTCCACCGTGGCCTGCAGCACGCGCAGAGCCCGTGGGCCACTCGGGGTGCGCGTGTCCCGAGGACGAGCGCCGGCGCTCGCTCGCGTCCCCCCGTCCGTGTCCGTGTCCGCGTCCGCGTCCGCGTCCTCGCCCACGTCCCGGCATCACTGTGGCTGTGGCGTGCGGTATGCCGCAGGGATGAGGCATCCCCTTCCCCCTCCCCCTCCCTCTCCCTCCCATGCCCCCTCCCATGCCTCCCATGCCCCCCGCGCCTCCTCCTCTCCCCGTTCCCGTCCCCGTCCCCGTCCCCCGTTCCCTCTTCATCGACGCCACCATCAGCCCACCAGCACCCCCCTCCCCGCCCTCGCGCTCAATCTTCCCCAGCATGTCCTCGACATCTCCATCCCTCCACTGCCAGCCCCGCACAACATACACGCGGTCAAACCCCTCGCTGTGCTCCGGGCACGTGAACACGCGACTCATGCGCCCTAGCACGCCCAGCGCCGTGTCGGGGTCGCGCAGCGTCGGGTGTCCCGTGCGTACCTCCAGTCTGAGGCGCAGGATCCGCTCCGGCGGGTCGAGCACGAGCGCCCATACGCGCACGCCGTCGGGAGCCAGGTTGACAAAGTGCGCGCGCTGCCTGCGCAAGTTAGCCCCGTCAGATATCTTTTGCCCGGCCACGGGGTACACGCTACGCGCTACGGCCTACGGGCTACGGCCCACGCGCCAGGCGCCACGTACTCTGCATCAAAGTTGACGCGGTCCACGACGACATTGTCCCCTCTGCCCAGCGCGCGCGCCACGGCGTCCTCGACCTCCTGCCGCCGCCGGGACGCGCTGTCGTCCTGGCTTGCGCGCACCCATTTCCGGCGCCCCGGTGCTGCGGGCAGGGCAGTGAGCGCGTGCGCAAACGTCGACTTGCCACTTCCGGGTAGGCCCACGAGAACGAGGAGCGTCTGTGGCTGAAAGAGCGTCAGTACGTCCGTTCGCTGTATCCCGCGCACACCCACCTCCAGCGCGGCCTGCGGGGCCGTGGTCGTGGTCGCGGTCGTGGTCGTTGGCTGCATGGCCGTTGGGTGCACGGCGCTGGGTGCTCTTGCGGGATACACGATCTCCTCGTCTGTCTCCAGACCTGCCTGGCGCGCGCGGTGGGCCGCGAGCGCGCTCTGTGGCGCGAGTAGCGGCGGAGGCGGTGGCAGTGTTTGGGCCGGAGGTGATGCTGCTGGCTGCGCTGGTGCTTCAGCTGGTGCTTCGACTAGAGCTTCGGCTGGTGCTTCGACTGGTGTTTCAGCTAGTAGCGTTGGTGCTTCGGCTGGTGCTTCCGCTAGTACTAGTCCTGGAGCTAGTGCTTCCGCTACTGCCGGAATCGCTGTCGGTGATACAGGTGGTGCTGGAGCGTCTGCTGGTTGTTGTGCGGGAGCCGGAGGCGCTGTCGACCTGCTCCCAATGCCGATGCCGATGCCCACGCCGCTGACCGCACTCGCAGTCTCTGCCGCGCCCGTACCGTCGGGCACTGCTGCCGCCGTTGGCGGTATGTTCTCGGCCATGTCGATGTATGTATCGATAGCACGACGACTAGTGTAGGTGATAGTTTGGCAATGTTGTGTAAATAAATGCGAGGTACTTTACTTACCTGTGTGGTGTTGTGGCCTGTTTTTCATTTTGTTTCAGCCTGGGTGCATGCTACTCAGGCGAGTGAACAACTTCACCCTTAGCTCTTCATTTATTTTTATTCATTTACCTGTATCCGTCCAGTTCGCCGTTCTCCTCTCCATTCTCCATTCTCCTCTCCATTCTCCTCTCCATTCTCATTCCTGCATTCTCAATTCCTTTATCCTCCCGACGCCGTCCCCTCCTCGACGAGCCATTATGCGTTCACCTGCCGCCGTCTGGATCCGCCGCCGCACTTTGATCTCGTTCAACCAGCGCCCAAACGACTACAAGAGGTTTTATTCAAGCCACCCCCCAGTCCCCGGACGAACGACTAGCGAGGATAATCGAGCAGCAAGCGAGGTTTATCGACCAGCAAGACAGTTTCATGAAACACCTGAACAGGCTGATGATCCATGCATCGTACGACGAACAGGTTGTGCGGATGGGCATTCTACTCACTGTCGAGCAGCGACTCGAGGAGCTTGCACCGACCGGGAACAAACGGGGCAATAACAAGAACAAGAATAAGAATAAGTGAAGCAAGCAGCTGAATTCGTCCGTCCTCCGCTCGGCGTTGGGCGCTCGTGCTCGGCTCGTCCTCGGGACTCGATGTCGTCGCGCACCTCGACCTCCAAACCCCAACCCCGAGGAGATGACCCTCATGCAGCCGTTCATCCGCTCCAGGCGTGATGTCCACCTCGAACGCGCGCGCGCTCCCTTTGACCCTTCTGTGTTCCTTTCTCCCCCGTCGTAACGTATTGTATCTTGCTTCCTCCGCATGTATCCGTATTTTGTCATGGACCACAACAACTGAAGGATGTCGCCCCCAGGACATGGACACTCTTCACCCATCGAATAACTGTAATCCGCAGCAACATTACGCTTTCTGTCCCTTGCTTGGCCTTTCGACCGCCGGTTCCCAGCTCACGAGACACATTATGCATCTCCCGTTTATTCTATATATTGCCCATTGCAGAGGAACACTCCCAGATACTGGTGCTATGGCCCTCTGCCCCAGAGGCTGGGATTTCGACACTCTCGCTCACGCCGTGGTGGCCCGACGTCACTCGGAGTGTACGGCTGCACCTTAGAGGAACGGAGGGTACACGATCCAGCGCTTGCCCGGGAAGACCTTGGGGTCGAACTCCTTCTTGTAGCGGCGGTACTTGCCCTTGGCCCACGTGCCCATAAAGTAGGACGCAATGAGGAGGTAGACGACAGCTGGGAAGTGTTAGCTACTTTGCTGCTGCGAGTATATAGAAGCACTGGGCTCGCCGACTCACAGCCAATGTCGCCGCCGGTGATGATGGCGAGGCCGAGGACGCCCATTGTCTCGAAAAAGTAGTTTGCGCACACAATCCACTGGAAGCCAAAGCCCGTGGGGTACTTGCGCGGCGTGCCGGGGGGCGTGCGGATCGACGCCTGGTGCAGGTGCGTGTTGAGGTTGAGGAGCTCGTTGACCTAGAAAAATCAGTGTCAGATTGATAAAAGAGGTGATTCGGTATCTGACTCACGACAATGAAGGTGGCCCAGAAGAAGACCCATCCGTTCGAGTTGAGGATCGAGTCCTTGAGCGCGACGGCGCCGTATGCCGGGCGGTAGAGCGTGCAGCCGATCAGGAGGCCTGTGATGCCCCAGTAGTACGCGCAGTTGCGGAAGACAAACGTGATGGGGACCGAGGGGCGCGAGAACGAGTGCACAAAGATGGACTCAAACTCGCGCTTGATAAAGTGCGCGACGAGGAGGTTCCGCACCGTGCTGTCTGTCAGCTGCATCCTTGTAACCATGTAACCATGCAGCCATAATACGCACGTCTGCATGAGCGAGGGCTCGTACGCGCCCCAAATCTTCTGCGAGAGGTGGAAGAGGAGCGGGTTGAGGAAGATCGGGCCGAGCTGGGCGTCAGCCGCGTGCAGTTGTTTGTGGTCTACTCACGTACTCCCAGACATAAAGCCAGCGGTATCCGACCTGGTAACCGAGGTCCTTCAGGCGGAGCTGCGCGCCGTCCGCGACGCCATAGTCGGCCAGCGTCTTCTTCTCGTCCGTCAACGGCATGGGCTTGGCCTGCCCGGGGGCAGGGAACGTCAGGCGCTGGCGGTTGGGCACGAACTGCACGTGTGAGCAAGGAGCCAGTCTCAACGGCGGTGAGTGCAGGAGGGTAAGGGGCGACGCGGGGATGCAGGTGACTACACGTCGTCGCCAAGAGTACCCAAATACGAGCTTTCATATCATTTTACGACAGCTCGTGGAGAGACTATGCGACAGCGCCAGCAGAATTCCTCCCCCACGCGCCGCCGCCCACAGCACGAACACGCGCGGCGCCACACGACACCCACCTTTGCAATCTGCTTGTTGACGGCAGCCTTGACCTCGCCAACAGTGACCGAGCTCGCGTCCTTGCCGAGAAAGTCGAGGGTGAGCGCGCGCGTGCGCCCCGTCGAAACGGTGATCTTGACCATTGCAAGTAGAAGAACACTAGAGGGAGTAGGAACAAGACAAGAGAGACAGAGAATGCAAAGATTGAACTGACTGCAATGGAAATTAGTTGTCGCGTCCCCTCCCCACTCCGTCGTCTCGGATGGCCGGATGGTCGACCGGTCTCGTGGACGTGGACGGGGTCAATGGCCCGCCCCACGACAAACCACAGTGTAGAGCGTCAGAGCACCGTCATGGGTCAGTCAGTTTTGTCGTCATTTCTGTTAAGTAGTCCCCAGCTGTAATTAGAAAAACTCATGTCTAATTGAATTAGTTTGAGCATTACTGTACAAACAAAATGAGATCACTTTCTAAACATCATTCCCACATGGCTATAGTGTGGTCCTCACATGGCCGGACTGACTTTTCCCCAATTTGATCCCGTCAACTTTTCTGTAACTGGCCGGCCAATTTCGGTCGCTCTGACCACTGCCAAAGGTCGTCTGCTCGCGATCCGCGCTCGCTCAACGAGTCTTTCGGAAACTTCGGACCTCTCACTGCCCACACTCGCACACCCTACTCTCTCAAAAGCACCACCATGCTGCTCTCGCGCACCGCCGTGCAGGGGCTGCGCCTTTCTGCCCGCGCATCGGCGTCGGCGTCGGCATCCGCTACCCCGTCGCTCGCCCGCCGCATGTACGCTACCCCTTCCGCGCCGGCGTCGGATGCCCAGGCCTCGACTTCGGGCTCCAGCTCGGGCGCGGGCGCGGGCTCGGACGACATGTTCTTCGGCCCCCCGCCGACGCAGGACCGCTCCGAGGCGATCATCAAGCGCTTTGTTGGCCCCGGCTTCCCCCGTATTCCCGTGACTATCTCTTTTGTCTTTTGCTCCTCCTCCTTCGTTTTTTCTCCTCTAACTTGCAGGGACTCCGGCACCTCGCGCTGCCGTACCACCCGCACCTGTTCAAGGGCAACCCGATCCGCGAGCTGACGGTCGCGCGGCGACGCAAGGGCGGCCGCAACCACACGGGCCAGGTCGTCAACAAGGGCGTCGGCGGCGGCCACAAGCAGCGTATCCGCATCGTCGACTTTTACCGGCACGAGCCCGGTGTGCATGATGTGGTCCGCATCGAGTACGACCCGGGCCGCTCGGGCCACATTGCGCTCCTGCACCGCCGCGGCGCTGGCAAACGCACATCGGCAGACGAGGGCGCCGCGCTCGCCGAGCAGACGTCGGACGCGCCCGGCGGCTCGGCCGCGGCCCGCATGGCGCGCAACGAGGTCAAGGGCGGCTGGTCGTACATTCTCGCGCCGGACGGCCTGCGTGCCGGCGACGTGGTCGAGTCGTTCCGCGCCGGCATCCCCGAGGGCCTCGTCGAGGGCTGGGCCGACGCGCAGAAGGAGTCGGCCCCCGCGGCCAACACTGCAGCGGAGGGAGAGGGCGAGGGCGCCGCCGCGTCCGAAGAGGCGCTGCACTCGACGGCGACTCGCGCGCTCGGTATCCTGCGTACCCTGACGCTCAAGCCCGGTAATGTCCTCCCGCTCGCGCTTATCCCGGCGGGTACGCTCATCCATAACATTGCGCTCAACCCCGACGGGCGCATGCAGCTGTGCCGCTCGGCAGGCACATTTGCGCAGGTCGTCGCGCACCACGGCCCCAACGGTCAGGCGCTCGGCGGCGCCGAGGTGCTCCACATGGGCGGCGTCGTCCAGCCCGACGGATCGCGCTCTCCGCAGGCAGGCACCGTCCTCGTCAAGCTCCAGTCGGGCGAGGTGCGCCGTATCGCCCCGTCATGCGTTGCCACCATCGGTGTCGTCTCCAAGTGAGTAACAAGACAAAACAAAGCAGAAAAGGGGTGGGTCGTTTTTGCTGACCCCTCCCCCCAGCAAGGAGCACTCGCAGATGAAGATTGGCAAGGCCGGCCGTAACCGCTGGCTCGGCAAGAGGCCAAAGGTGCGCGGTGTCGCCATGAACACGTGCGACCACCCGCACGGTGGTGGTCGTGGAAAGTCCAAGGGTAACAAGCACCCCCGCTCCCAGACGGGCGTCCTCCAGGGCAAGCGTACCCGCCGTCCCAAGGACAAGAACGGCAACAAGATGGTCGTCACGCAGCGTCCTCGTGGTCGTCACGACAAGTAAGCGGCCACAGGCACAAGCATGCGCACAAGCAGCAGCAGCTATGTCTTTAGTTTTGTAGCCATCTTATCTTACCGTCCACCCCCTCCCGTTCTGGATCCACTACTACCCCTCCCCTTCCGCCCCGCCCCCACACACCCCACCTCGCACATACAAAAGAGTCGTCGGCATACGAGGAGTTGCATGCACCCTGTTCTACAGCACCATCTATGTGACTATCGATCCGGGATGGGGTATAGGAGAGAATGGGGGTATGAGGTATAGGAGAGAATGTGGGTATGAAGCGGAGAGGAAATCAGTCAGAAACTATGTTTCTATGAACAATAAAGGCGAACTAATTGCGCTGCTTGAGGGCAGACCCGTTGGCCGTGGCGGCAACAGCGGTCGTGACACCTGACGAAGGAACATCAACCTCAACATCTGATGCACCCTCTTCGGCCTTCTTCTCCGTAGTCGCCATCTTCGGCGGCGCCGCCATAGAGTAGATCATCGTGCCGCCAAGCACCATCGCGCCGCCCACGACCAGCCCCGACGTGGCCCCAGAGCCGTAGTACCACACCGAAATGGCGAGCGACGCGGCCTTGCGCAGCGTGAGGATGAGGTTGACCGTCGTGGACGACACGCGCTGTGGTGAGTTTCCGAGACCGCATTGTAAAAAAGCTCACAGTGGTCAAGCGGTTCACGCCGCGGATGCACACGCCCTGCGTCACGACGTTGAGTGCCAGCGGGATGAAGGCGCCAGGAACAGCGAGCTCGCGCCACCGGATGAGCTCGCGCTTGGCGTTGTCGATCGGCGAGAAGAGCG
The DNA here is from genome assembly GCA_013177335.1 of Apiotrichum mycotoxinovorans. NCBI lineage: Eukaryota > Fungi > Basidiomycota > Tremellomycetes > Trichosporonales > Trichosporonaceae > Apiotrichum > Apiotrichum mycotoxinovorans. Next base: position 1,788,254 of record CP053624.1, on the reverse strand, counting down.
CGAGCTCGGGCGTCGGCACGGCAAAGAGGGTCACTGGCGGAGAGGCGAGGTATCCCTCAAACGTGCGCACAAGCGAGGGGAACATGGGGATGAAGAAGGGCATCGACAGGGCGTGCTGCAGGTGTGTCAGCTGTTTGTTAGTTTGGCTGAACGCACGCAGTAGAAGAGCGCCTCGCGCCACTTTTTGCCGTACGTCGCATACGTCTGCTCCTGCCAGAGGCCCAGCCATGCGGAGAGGAAGAGCGCGAGCGAGAGCAGGGCAATGCCCGCGGGGTACTGGATGTGATCGGGCAGCCACCCGTCGCTGGCCGCCGGGGGTGCAGCTTGCGTCGTGACCTTGTCGTTGTTGCGCCCCGACCGCGGTGCCGAGACGGTCGCAAGCACAATGCCGGCCGTAATGACAATACCGGCAAATATCTGTCCGGCAGAGTATCGCTTCCCGCCCATGAGGTATCCCATGAGCATGGAGACGCAGAGGCCTGGGAAATAGTCAGTTTGGTACGGGAGTGAGCGTCATATAAACTGACCGCCGGACCGGAAGATGATGTGCACCGTGATCGGAATCTGCGGTCAGCTCAGCTCAGCTCCTCGCCGACTTCTCCGGTCTGTTGAACAGTGTTGGATCCCGCACCTTTAACCCGAACGCATAGTTGTTCACTACAAGTCAGCCTTGCGTTACTCGCTTCTCGAGGACTCACTGATATTGACCGTGAAGAAGAGCACGACCTGCACGATCCATCGCGTCATGGGCACCTCATTTTTCCGCCAGCGGGGCAGCCGCGCCCCGGGGGGATAGTACAGCTGCGTGGAGACCGTCTGGATAGTGACGTACAGGAATTGCGCAAACACGAGGAAGGTGCCTGCTGATTAGTTGAAGCAGGGAGGAAGGCGAAATGGGGCGAGCCGAGGTTATCCATCACGACTATACGACCATGTCATCGCGCTCTGGCCGTGACCTTCACCAACAGCCAGAAGGCGACAGCACCGCAGACAAGCAGCGACCGGATCGCATTGCCTGGCCCCGCTCAGACCGCACTGCACGCGCCAAACTCACCGCTGGACGGGTATCCCTTGAGGACAGCCTCGAGCGCCCACACGTTCCTGCTATCAGCTCCTGTCCAACAAAACACAGTCGGCGTGAAGCGGGGCGGGGGCGATCAGCCGCGAGGAGACGTGAAGAGGTGAGGTGAGACGGCATCACCTTCCCCGTCATCTCGACACCTTCATCACGAAGCCAACTCGGACCACGCCCCACATCCAACTCGGACCACCCGCACGCCCCGCCCTCCCACTCACGAGCAGCACCCCCCAAACACGAGCGCGAGGATCATGAACCACTCCCCCGCCGCCGTCTCCGTAATCGCGCTGAGCGTCGCGCCGTCCGGCATCTTTAAAGCGAAAACGGGAAGAAGGAACGAAATCCAAATCGAAAGTAATGAAGTAAAAACGAGTGTCGGACAGATGGAAAATACGCCGAACTTGTTGTCGAGGCCACGAGGTCGTAAACAACTCCCCGTTTTGTGCGGTAGCAGATTACCTATGAGTTGAGTATCTAGATATCTATACTAGAGAGCTAGCCATGTCAGAATGAAAGGAAAAGAATGTCCGAGAATGAAAGGAAAAGAATGTCCGAGATCCGAGAGCGAGGTCGAAGGAGAGAGAGTCGTCCTAGCTCTGTTCGAAGTGGAATTTCCTCATTACTGAATTGCATGAACAAACGTGAACTGGACCTGGCACTGGGTGGGGCGCCGCGCGCCACGGCATCAACATCGGTACGCGCATCACACAGCCACGTGCGGTCATTTAGAAGCCTCGAAGCCTTGTGAAGTAGATACAGTAACACATTGTCAGCTTATCACACCATTGAAAGCATCTGCTGCGCGCTGAACTGTTTCTGGTCGTTCCCAATCGCTCAGGTGTATGCTTCACTGTTACCCGGGTCCATCCACATGCCGCGATGTCTAGGTCAAGTGCACAGGCATAGGCTGTGACAAACAGCAACGAGGTCTGACTTTCAGAGTACTGGCTTCAGCGTGGCGTACACACGTTCGCAGCTCTCCCAACGCGTCACGGCGGCGGCCAATAACAAAGCCGAAGGGCACATCGGTCATCTGATGCATTCGATCGCAAGGGAGGGATACGGACATGGGGAAGGGAGGGAGCAACTGGCGTCCATACAGCAAAAGGCCTGTTGGGATCGCACGGAACGGACGGTGAAAGGGAAAACGCCATCTAAGTACAGTGGAGAGAAGCCTTTTTGTTTAACATGGAGGACCGAGGACCGAGAACGCGAAACATGAATAGTTTACGACGGACCAGTATAAAGAAGTGGGCTGGGCGCGAACGACAGACGAACTAGACAAAGACGATGCGACAGACGGGAAACGTGAGCGCAGTTTGTTGACGAACACGAAAGCGAGGGGCGAGTCGAATGAGAAGAGATCGAAAGTCGAGGGAGACACATGGTGGAAACAGGGGGATTGAGAAAAAAAGAGCGAGCGAAATGAAAATGGTGGATACGATGGCGGTCGAGGGCACACAGACAAGGCGAGAGAGACGAGAAAGAGAGAGACTTGAAGAGATTCTTGATTTCAAACACATCATTCGGGTTCACGAGCAGGTGTGGATACATGCGGTCTCAAACTGCGCGGGTCAGTACAAGAGCCACGCTACCACGTACACATCACATCTCGAGCGAGAAAGGAGCTTAGTACTGGCCGTAGCCCTGGCCGCCCTGGTTGCCTGTAACTGTTAGCAGCTGCTATTTTCAACACCAGAGCCCAGAAGAGAAAAAGAAATGCACCGTAGCCAGCACCAGCGTAACCCTGCGAGCTGGGCGCACCGCCGTAGCTCTGAGCGCCACCGGGAGCACCGCCAAAGCCTGAAAGAGAACAGAACGGAGAGTTGGAGTTGGGAAATCAGGTTGGAGGCAGAGAACGAGAATCGACGCGACCACGAGTACAAAGACGGAAGAAAACCAGAATAGAAGAAAGAGAACACGATCAGACCGGAACCTGGAACACTTGAACACCACTTACCACCCTGCTGCTCGTAGCCACCCTGCTGGTAGCCACCCTGCTGGGGACCGCCGTCTGTTGCTGTTAGTTTATTGTCGTCACCAACAGTAGGTGAACAGAAACTCACAACCACCAAAGCCGCCCTGGGGAGCACCACCGTAACCGCCCTGGGGACCACCGTAGCCAGCCTGGCCACCGTAGCCGCCCTGGCCGCCGTAACCGCCCTGGGGTCCGCCGTAACCAGCCGGAGGGGCACCGTAGCCGCTCTGGGGGTAACCGCCCTGGCCACCGAAGCCACCGCCGTAGCCACCGTAACCACCGCCGTCTGCAACCGTCAGAAACCTCTTACAAGTGGATTGATGATTGTTCTTGCCTACGCACAACCGGAGCCGTAGCCACCACCGTAGCCACCGCCAGCGGGCTTAGAGTTGGCCATGTTGACGCGGACGCGGCGGCCATCGAGCTCCTGCTCGTTCATGGCCTGGATGGCGGCCTCGGCCTCAGCCTGGGTGCCGTAGGTCTATTGTCAATAAGGTCACACTGAGCTAGTTTGAGCTACGTACAACGAAACCGAAGCCACGCGAGCGGCCGGTCTCACGGTCCTTCATGACAATGTAGTCGAGAACCTGGCCATAGGCAGCGAAAGTCTGTTGTGTGACAAGCCGGTTATTGAGAACATGCGCCGGGCATGAAAGCAACGCATTCACAATGAACAGGTACACAAAGAGGCGACCCGCGTTAGCCAGCCAATTTAGACACAGTCAGACGGCACGTTCAGCGAGACGAGATCGTGAGAGAAACGGAGCAGAGCCAGGAACGAGATGGACGCAGGGACAATGAACAAAGTAAGGCGGCGGAACCGGAGAGATCAGGCGAGATCAAATGACAAACGAGACCATGAGACGAGATGAGACGAGATTTTGAAGAGCAGAGAGCAAGCATGAGCACTAGGACACGACAGAGCATAAAAAAAGAAAAAGAATGCGGACCTGATGGAGGTTCTCATCGGTGGTGTTCCACGAGAGGTTGCCTATTTGATTGAGATCACAATTGAGGCGCGACGGCACGCGTGACGCAAAAAGGAAGCCACAAGAATAGCAGACGAACAGACGAGATGACGATCAAGACGATATACCGAGACGAGAGACGAGCATGTAAACCATACGATAGACAGAGATAGAGACCAAAGATGCGCAGAGGCCAAAACCCAAAGAGAGAGAAGAAAGTCAGGATCAAACAAATACACGAGACTGAAAAGAAGGACAATGTGTGTGTGAGAGAGAGAGAAAGAGAAGACATAGAGATGTCTGGATGGAAGGACGACCTAGCATGCGGGGCGAAGAGGGTGCGACCGACGATGTGAACCGCGTAAAATGCAGATAGATGCATTGGCGAGGAGACGACCAACAAATGGCGTCCATCTATTACTCGAGTAGGAGGTCATCAGACTGGAGCCAGCACCATCATTACATGATGACTTTGATCCAGCCTGTATATGAAATCACGACGAGCCGTGGTGGTGGGTCATAAAAGACGCGCGTCGGGGCGGCGAAATGACAAGAGACACCAATGGCGGCACCGTGTGATCGGTGGCCACAAACACCCGCGGAAGGGCGAATGATGGTGATGAAAAAGAGTAAGAGTTTAGCACGTACCGACGTAAACCTTGGCAGCGGACATTGTTGAATATGTATAAGGCGGGGTGCGATGAGAGGAAAGAGAAGATTGATGGAGAGAGAAAGGGGATGGATGGTGATGGAAGAAGGTGATGTGGTGAAGACAAGGTGGATCCAGGGGTGTGGGTGTGGGTGGGTGCAGGTGGGTGGAGAGGGGGGCGTGGGTAGATTCGGCAGGTGGCCTGGGTGGGTGCGGTGAGCTATGGGCCCGCAGTAACAAGGAAGTAGTGGAGTGCCAAAGTGTACTGTATGTGAGATCGTGGGAGTGTGACTTGAACTGTGGCAAATTAGCAGGCGGGGGGGCGGGAACAAGGAGGGAGGGAGAGGGGAGAGGGGGGGAGAAGAGGCTGCAGAGGCTGCAGAGGCTGGACTTGGCTCACACGAGGGTAAAGAGGCCCAAGAGCCAAGAGGCCAGGCAAGACACCCTTCAGCCCAACTTGCCTGCATTTCACCCACATGACGCAACAGTTCAAATTCTAAAATAAAAATAAAAATACAATAAATAAAATAAAATGAAATCAAATCAAATATAAAATTACAAAATAAAAATAAAGAATCTCATTTTGCATTGTTGAAATTATGAATGCAAATTGCACCACTTATAGAGAGAAAAAAAAAAAAAAAAAAAAAAACCCTAGAGTCTGTAATGGGTAATACAAAATAATTAGTCCGTCCTAGTCAAATAAAAAAGTAAAATAAACTCTGGCCCTTCCTCTCCCTTTATTGCATCATAAACCCGTGAATGTGGCAGATTGCCACCCACACCGGCCACGCCATGCAAGCCATGTGCGGCAGAGCGCCCGCCCAGTCCCAGGACGCAAGCGGCCTCCACCGCGCGGGTCCACATTACCACACGGGTTCCTGCACGCTCTTGTCGTTATTGACAAAGTGCACCACCACCCACAACCCACGACCCTCACGACCCAGCCATACAGCCATGTCCAAAGCCGGACCCGGTCCCTCGACAATATCCCAGGGCTCGCTTCTGGAGCTCAAGGCAATAACGGCGGAACATGCAGACCGGCTCGCAAAGGAGGGCCGGTCCGCCGTGCGCGGCGCGCGCAGCCAGGTTGACAAGGTAGCCACCAAGGAGCGCGACCCGTTCCTGCGTCCGAGCCCGGGGCTCGTGAAACGTCTGGCCCGTGAGGCGCGCAACGACGCCAAGCGCCGCGTGTTTACGGATAATGACGGAGTGGACGACGACACGCGCCGCGCGATCCTCGAGGCGAAAGCCAAAAAATACGATGCGCTCGCGCGCGGCGACCTGAGTTCCTTCTCGGAGCGCGAGCTCGCCGAGGCGAACATTGATGTACGTGTTAATTGTACAGTCTTCACCTGCTGACGGCCTGCAGTTTGAGGCGAAGGCGGGTGCATGGTCCGACCACTCGTCGGACGTAGACGAGTCGGCGGTCGAGGCGCGCGACCCGTTTGATACGCTGGATGATCTCGAGGAGGTGGAGTATGTGGACGAGATGGGCCGGACGCGGCGAGGGACACGGCGAGAGGCGAGGGAGGCGGAGCGCGAACGTGAGAGGGAGGAGCGGCGGCGGAGACCAGAGCCCGCCGAGGAGAGCGCGTACGCGAGCGTCAGGTGAGTCCAGACACAGAGCCTTGATGCCCCCCGTTCGCGGCTGACGATGATCCAGACAATCGCACCTTATTCGTGAGCAACCCATACCCATAACCGGGAGATGTAGCTGACAGCAGATGGCGACCAGTCCTTCTTCCCCGTATACCAGCCCGACCCCGTGGTCCTCAAGCGCAAGTACCTCGAGGCGGAGCGCGAGGCACGGCAGCAGCACTACGACTCGACCAAGGAAGGTGGGTTGCACCATACTCATCGCAGACTAACCTCCAGTGCGAACGCGGGGTGCTGGCGCGTACCAGTTCTCGCTCGACGAGGAGAAGCGCAAGGAGCAGATGGCCGCACTCGAGGCCGAGCGGTTGCAGACAGAAGTAGCACGCGCGCGTGCAGGTGAACGTGCGGGCCTGAGCGTCGCGCAGGAGGCCAAGCGGCGGCGGCTGGCCGAGCGCCGCGCAGTCGTCGAGGCCAAGCGGGCGCAGCTGCTCGGCGGCCCGGAACGACTGGCACAACTACGCGCGCAGCGCCAGCAGGGCGAAACGGACAAGTTCTTCGCCGAGCTCGAGCAAGATATCCGGCGAAGTGAAAGCCCAGTCAAGCAGCCGGTACCCCTGCCATGAAGCGGCGTCTGAAGGGAGATGAGAATAGTTCACCATGCATACAACAGATATTTAACCCTCTATTATCTAACCATGCTACACTTCGACCCAGTACCTGCCCTCCTCGGACGGGGTGGACACCTGCCCGTTACCCAGGCTGCCACTGACGCCGCCGCCGCCAACCGCCTTGCCCACGCGCTCCATGACGGCGAGCCCGAGCCCGTCGTCGCTACACCCCTCGATGAGGATTGCGTCGACACCGGAATTTGTGCCGTCCGCCTCGAGCGCGAGCATGCCGCCAAAGAGACGCTGGGCAGCCGACGTCGCGTCCGGGCCGAGCGAGAGCGGCACGAGCTCCACACCCTCAATACCTGACAGTTTGCGCGACAGAGGCGAGTCCTCAAAGTGGAGGAAACCGAGTTTCGGGGACGGTTTGCCGGTCATTGCCGCAAGGCGCTTGACGACATCTACAGGGGACGTGACCGACGACCTGATCGCTGGCGCAGGGAACTTGTTGCTCGGCAGCAGCAGGTGCACGGGCACACGCGGCGAGTAGTGGCGGTATTTCATGCCTGGGGTTGATGGCGGCGCGTCCGTCTTTGGCTTCACGCTCGCCTTGGTCGCCGACTGGCCGCCGGGGGCCCACGGCTTGCCGTGGAGGAGCACCTGCGTCGATCCGCCCGTCTTGGCATCCACCTCGGCGACAGCACGCGCAATCTCCTCGACGCCCAGGCCTCCAGGCCGCAGCACATTGACACTGCCCCCGCCGCCGGCGACCCACGCAAGGCCATCGACAACGGTGCTCTCGACGCCGACGCCGCACGCCCCTCCGTCCAGGATACACCCGAGCCCTTCCGCGCCGTCTAGGTCGTGCGCGACGTGCCCCGCCTGCGTCGGCGACGGTCGTCCGGACGAGTTGGCACTCGGTGCCGAGACAGGAATGTCGGCCACGGCGATGAGCGCGCGCGCGAGCGGGTGCGCCGGCATGCGGATCGCGTTGGTCTGCGGGGCGGGCGGCGGCGGCGGGCTCGGCGAGGGAAAGAGCAGCGTGAGCGGGCCCGGCCAGAACGCGTCAATGAGGGCGAGGTACAGCTCCGACAGCGCGTAAGTTGGCGGAAGCAGGCGGGCCAGCATGTCGAGCGACGACACGTGGATGATCAACGGGTTGTCCGCCGGCCGCCGCTTGATGGCGTATACTTTCGACACGGCCACGGGATCCAGCGAGTGCGCACCGAGCCCGTACACTGTCTCGGTCGGGAACGCGACCGTGCGTCCGGCCTTGAGGTGCGCCGCAGCCACGTGGAGCGACGCCTGCAGCGCCGCCGGCATCGCGAGCGTCGGCGACTGTAGCGCGTGGCCCCGGGCCGAGGGGGAGATTACGAGCCCCGCAACGTCGCACTTGAGGATCGGCGTGTGCGCCATGGTCGTCGTCGTGGATGCAGCAGCTGATGTAGCTCTAGCTGGTAAGGTGCGGGCGGCCGCTTTGGAGACAATGTTGCGTGCGAGTGAGGCGCACGCAATGGACATGTAGTGGTGACCTTGGCCTGTGGAACCGCGTCGAATCGACCGACTTTTGTGATTTTGAACAGTGGAATGGATGTTGTGCGTTTGATACTCGAGCCTGAACGAGGCAGCCAAGCCCACCGGTGGTGCCCTTTTGCAAGTGGCGAACAACAAAAATCCTGACACTAAAAATGAGTCATTGAGTCATGCATGAGTTTTCGCTGACTCTTGGGGGGTGCCATAGAACATTAGTTGGATGAGACCGTCCACAGAAAACCCGCCACACTCTCGGGGTTTTAATCATTTTGCCGAATTTTGCAGCAAACTTGGCCAAACTAATAATCACGTGATGGAAACTATTCAACTTTGGTGCACCAGCGCAGTGCAAAACTGGCCACCGTAGGGGTGGGATGGAGGAGTGTAGGCTGGGCTACGCTGGGCAGTGGGGATTGGGCCACTGGGTGCGTGCGGGTGGGTATCCACTGGCTGGCTGGAGGACACCACCGCCTGGAGCTGGCTGGCTGGCCGCGCCTCGCTCGCTCGCTCATCGATTCCTTCACCGTTGAACCGTCGTTACCCCCTTATCCGTCAACCCACCTCAAGACTACAACAGTGAGCACGGCCTACCCGATCGCCCGCTGACGTCCAAGATGCGTGTCGAGAAGTGCGACTTTTCCGGCTACAAGGTGTGTTTCCCCGGCGACGACGACGACGCACGAAAAAAAAAAACTGCGAACAACGAAACCCTTTCTGCTCGTCGGACTCGGCCTAGGCGCGATGATAAAGAAGAGAAAAACTGACTCGAACAGGTCTACCCCGGCAGGGGTAAGACTTACGTCCGCGGCGACTCGAAGGTGGGCATCTAGGCGAGCGCGCTCGGTATGGGACTGGAAAGGATCGTGCTGGGAAACGGATGGACCGGGAGGAAGGGCGGTGGTGGTGGGGACGGGAACTGGGACTGGGACTGGCGGAGCGACGAGGAGTAGCGAGGGACGAGCGATGACGGGAGAACGCTGGAGAACGAGCGTGGAGAGCATAGCGGCGTCGATGGCGGCAAAACTCGTGCACTTCGAGGAGGAGCCGCCGTTGACCCGTCATGTCCGTGTACCCGCCTTCTCAACTTTTTCTCGGCGCTCCCGACGTCCCAGTCGCCTTCGTCCCCATTACCCATGTCTGTCCCCTTGCCCCCCGAAACGGCCGTCCGCTCCCAGCACACCGACTACACTGCATCGAGCGGCTAGCGCCTCTCTGAAAGATTTCAGAAAACTAACAACAGACCTTCCGCTTCGCCGGCTCCAAGTCGGAGTCGCTCTTCCTCCAGCGCAAGAACCCCCGCAAGATTGCCTGGACCCAGGTCTACCGCCGCATGCACAAGAAGGGCATCACTGAGGAGGTCGCCAAGAAGCGCAGCCGCAAGAACGTGAAGGTTCAGGTGAGTAACATCGAGCTTTACTCGCTTGTCGTCAGCACTCGGAAAACATGGACTAACTCGTCCAGCGTGGTGTCGTCGGTGCCGACCTTGCCTCGATCCTCGCCAAGCGCGCCGCCAAGCCCGAGGTCCGCGCTGCCGCCCGCCAGGCCGCCATCACCAAGGCTAAGACCGCCAAGAAGGAGAAGGAGGCCAAGAAGGCCGCCACCCGCCCCGCCGGCGGTGCCGCCCCCGTCCCCAAGGTCCAGAAGTCGGCCACCAAGGGCGTCCGCCGCTAAACAGCACACCTTTTTCTTTATGCTTTTAGATAGAGAGGAGATGTCTGTTTAAACCCACACTACCACCAAAAGTTGCATGGCGACTACCACATCGCCCTCTGCTAGGGGATGACTTGTAGGATATGGCCTGGCCGCGCATCGCGCACTGCCGATGCACTGGTTTCCATGCGTGATGACGGCTTGGGGTGCAGAGCAGCAGAGATGGCAACGAGGTGCACTGACTCGGAAACGCTCGCGTACTACTACTCACCTTGTGCCCTCGGTGACAGTTGAGTGAGGCGCGCATCGTCAGGACCTGTATTCCCAGAAGGCGAGCGCCGTGCAGTGTACGCGATGTATATGATGCTCCATGTTGTTGGTGGCAACGGCGCCTGGAGGCGGTTCAGCAGGACATGTCCCACAGAGAACGATTGCCTCGATCTTTCATTGAACACCTTCCTCACCCTTCACAAACCAAGTCTGTACTGCAGAACATCATGATGCACACAATACATAGTCTATCCATAACGCTATCCATGCCCAATGCACTCCACGCGACACGCCACTCACGCCACCCTGCGGCGCTTCCGCTCTCCCTCCACGCCCGCCCCGCCTCCCGCCGCAAACGGCCGGCTCTTCTTCTCCTTGCCCGCGACCTTCTTCATCTTCTTGTCCATGGCCTTCTTGACGGCCCGCTTGCCGCCCTCGGCCTCGAGCGACTCGAAGCGCGCCTTGAGGAGCAGGTCCCGCTTCTCCGCTGTGAGCGTCGTCAGCACCCTCCCCAGAGGCCCAGCTCGTTTCGTCCCTCTGTTTGCAACTCACACTTCTTCATGTACCACGCGCCCTTGCCCTCCTTCTGCTTCTCCCGCTCCTCGCGCTTCGCCTTGGCGAGCACCTCGCGCTCGCGCGCCTCCCGCTGCGTGCGTTCGTACTTTGACCGCGCGCGCGCGAGCTCCCTCTCTAGCCGCTCGCGCTCGGCCGTGAACCGCGGCTTCTCGACGAGCTTGCAGCTCTTCTCGGCCTTGAACGCCGCCGCGACGGCCGCCTTGAGGTTCGCGACTTCTTCCTTTTGCATCTCCGGCAAGAACGAGTACCCGCGCGCATGCAGGTCCGCGTCGGCCTTGCCGGCCGATATGGACGAGAAGCGTGGGTCGCGCCGCTCGATCGTCGGCTGCGAAATGACCGTGCGTCGCCGGGATACCTGCTTCTTGGTCGACATGACCGTAGGGCTGTGATTCAGTAGTCAGTAGGGGTGGGGGCGGGGGGCAGAGGGGGGGGGGGGGAGGGGGGAGGGACGTACGCGTGCTTGTTCCCCCGCTTCTTGATCTCCTCGCGCTCCTTGTCCTTCTCCTTGTCCTCCTTGCGCGCAAATCCGGGCGGGTACCCGTCATCCTCGTCCTGGATATTCTTGCCCTTGCCCTTGGCCCGCGCCATGTCCGCCAGCCGCGCCTTCATCTCCGCGACCTTGCGCTCGCGCGCACTCATGCCCGCAAATTCGTCCTCGTCGTCCTCGTCGTCCGCGGCAGACTTCTTCAGCCCGCGCTGGGCCTTGCGCAGTGTCTCGAGCGGGATAGAGTCCAGACCCTTTCGTAGCTTCTTCTACAAACGTCAGCAGCTATCGGCGTGTGTGTGAGGAGGGCACTCCACTCACCATTTGCGCAGCATCGTCGTCTTCGTCCTCGTCGTCGGAACTCGACACCGACGCGCCGTCCCACTCGTCCGGCTCGTACATCCCCACGCCGCCGCCCTCCTCCTCCTCTTCTTCGGAGTCGAACCCGCCGTCGAAGCCCTCCTCGTCCCCTGAGAACTCATCCTCGTCCTCCTCGTCTTCGTCGTCAGAGTACGCCGGCCGCGCCGCCTCGGCCTTGTAATTCGCAAACTCGTCGACTTCCGAGTCCGAGTCGAGGATGCCGTCGTCCTCGCGCGCGGGGCGCTTCAATACTGGTGTCTTGGTCTTGCGGGCCATTGTGCGTTGGTTGATGTCCAAGAGATGGTAGGCGCAATGGGTCGCCAGTCTTGGACGTCATGGAAATCTACTATGCACTCTGGCCACTGTGAAACTCTTTGTTGTGGGTCGAAATCTTGGGTGGAGGTCCGGGGCGGTGCTTACGTAATAAACCTGTACACATGTGGCGCTTGCTACGAGGCCGTCGACGGTGCAGATATTTCGTCAGCTTGTCGACCGCTCAGAGAATGCATGCATACCAGACCTGTCTTGGTGGTTGAAGAATCATTGCTGCAGTCTCGGTTTGAGAGATTCAATATCCTGGCAATTTTTACTGAATTTCTACACCACCAAAATGCTCACATTGAAGGTTTCCGTGTGCTCCAGCGGGACTTAGATAAGAGCATGTAATGACCAGGCCGGACGATGGGCGGGACCATATGCTAACGAGACACGTACGGGTACACATGAGTTATATCTTTCCACTGGATCTGATTCTGTGCTGACAGATGTATAGTCAATGCAGGAACACAGTGGCATGAAGTGTCGCTGACGAGCAATAAATTATAAGCATTAAATTGTGGTAAATTCCCAATGTGCACTTTCTCGTTTCGTTCTGTCTAGGACGTGAATCAAAACAGAAGCGGAAATCTAGCTCCATCAGAGGAAACTCTTAGTACCTGAGCGAGATAGAACGTAGAGAAAGCTTCTCTCTCGAAAGTATCCCCTCGGGGGCCTTCGGATCTTACTGCCATCTCGGTGTTCCTAATCATTTTCCACCCAGCCAAATCCTAGAGTCTGCTGTCTACAGGTCAGACGATCAACAGCACGCAGCTATAAACTCTTGCACAGCAGACCAGCTCCTAGCTCTCATGTTCTCGTATTGTTGTTCTACTGCACAGGTACGGATGATGCAGAGGTTGTCAGATTGTTTGTGGCAGTTGTCGATTCGATGAAATGACGTTGATTACTGTGACTGCCTCTTCCTCTGTCCTCCTCCCGTTCAACATGGCTTGTATGAGAGAGAATGAGACAGTCAGATTATGTATCCATATACGTACATGCATGGACCCCCTTAAGCATGCCGTTGCTGACTTTTCAATGCGCAACCAAGCTACAGAATTATATGGGAGCTACAGACTAGTCTTGACATCTTGGGGGGGTCCAGACACGTGGAAATAGCGTGGAATCACTGACGGAGCCAAATCCTCAGTGAAAACGGATCCAGAACGCGCACCCCTCCATCCGTCACTTGCATCCCCCCCCCTCTGCCCTCTGTTCCTCTGTCAAGTACTGTCAACACAATTAACACAACATTGCCGCACTCGCGACGGACCGCATCCATCCACCCCACACCCGCACCCGCACGCGCATCCACAACACAAAAACATCGACAATGTCCGCACAACAAGCAGGACCCTCCGCGTCGCCGTCCAAGCGGCCCGCGGAGACCGACCCGGACGCCGCGCGACGCCTGTTCGTACCCCCATCCCCATCATCCCCACCTTGCATCCCTGTGCCTTTCCACTAACACTGCTGCTAGGAAACACCCGCGCCCGCCGCTCCCGCCGCCACACGTTCTGCAGTCGCTCGTGCCCGACAGCCCGGCGTTCACGGAGCTCATGAAGATTGAGCAAAAGCTCGACTGGACGCTACTGCGCAAAAAGGCCGAGATCAACGACGCGCTTGGGCGCAGCACGCGCGTGAAGCGCACGCTGCGCGTGTTCCTCAGCCATACGGTGCACGACCAGGCGTGGCAGGCTGGCGGGGCGGGAAAGGACAAGGACAAGGAGAAGAAGGAGGACAGTGAGGGCAAGGAGGGCAAGGAGGGCAAGGAGGACGTGGAGATGAAGGATGGGGAGAAGAAGGAGGGGGCCGCGGGAGGAGAGGCAGGTGCGGGAGGTGCGGGAGGGGAGGCCAAGCCTGCGGATGGCACCGAGGAGAAGAAGGAGGGCGCAGACGGTGCGGAGGGCGCGGAGAAGAGCGGGGCCGAGGGCAAGACTGGGTCCGCACCACCCGGCGTCGACCTCAACACGGGCAAGGGCGTGCCTGGGTGGGTGCTTAAGGTCGAGGGCCGTCTGATGGACGTGAGTTGTGCTGACCTTGCAATTGAGCTAACTCTCGACAACAGACCGGAAACCACCGCTTGGACAAGCAAAAGCGCAAGTTTTCGACCTTCGTGCGCTCTATTGTTGTCGAGTTTGACCACCGCGAGGCGCCGACGTTCCCCGAGGGCAACATTGTCGAGTGGCACGCAAGCAAGGGCGAGGCGCCCGTCGACGGGTTCGAGGTCCTGCGCCGCGGGGACAAGAACGTCCGCTGCCGGATTGTTCTGCACATTGCGCACTTTCCCGAGCGGTTCAAGGTGATCCCGCCGCTGAGCGACATGATCTCGATGCGCGAGGGCACGCGTGCCGAGGTGATGGCGGCCGTGTGGCAGCTGGTCAAGACGTCGGGCGCGCAGGATAAAGAGGATCCGACGCTCGTGCGGCCCGTGGGCGGCCTCGAGAAGCTCGTCCCGCACGGCTCGGAGGGCCTGGCGTTCCACCAGATTCCCGAAGTCGCCACGCGCTTCCTCACGCACCCGGACCCCGTGGTGATCAACTACGAGATCGACGTCAGCAAAGAGCAGCACCTCCACCCGCGCTGCTTTGACATTCCCATCGAAATCGAGGACCCGCTCAAGTCAAAGATGGCCACGCTCGTCCAGAACTTTGAGGGCCAGACGGGCTCAGATATCGTCAAGCTCGAGGACAAGGTCGGCGAGCTCGCGTACTTTGCGCGCGACATCAAGCAGAAGCGCGACTTTCTCGAGGCCTTTGCGTGAGTACACCGCGAACTGAGAGCGAGAAGTGGATGACTGTCGTGTGGCTGCTAATCCCGTCCCAGCGCATCACCTTACGCGTTCATTCACAACTGGCTCGCGGCACAGGCGCGCGACCTCGACACCATGCTCGGACACCAGATCGGCGTGCCGGGCACAAACGGCGGCAACGTCCGTGAGGAGGACCTCCGCCGCTCAGACCTCTTCCAGCTCCCGTGGGTCGACGAGGCCATTTCAGTGTACGAGGCCCAGCGCCCCAAGGCTTAGTGGCGTCGCGCCGACGCAGCCCCCCCCCCCCCACCCGTTGTGATTGTAGAGTAGAGATAGGATATGCAGTGTAGTCTCAGCAATGCCGTGGAGAGGAGCAACATGAGGACGAGACTAGATGACACGCTGTCAGGACGATGTCCCAAGTCAACGGAGGGAACCTTCGCTCTCCACTCGGCTCTTCAAACACGCTCAAGCGCTGCTCTCAGACGGCCGTCGGCCAGGATGGTCATATTGTCATGCATCTCATCGTCATGCTCTGCTCTTCTCTGATCGTCTGCCAGCAGACTGGCCACAGTAGACAGCAGACACGGCCTAGACCTTGAACCGCCTGCTTCCCGAGCGCGAGAAGAATGTCTTGAGGACCCAGATCTGCGAGCTAGAGGTGCTGTCAGTAATGTACCCAAAGTCGCCGGCACCTCGGCTGATAGGATACGACGCTTTGCAGCCGAAGCAAAAAGTCACGACTCACAGGCTCATAGCAATCATCAGGACACACTCGAGCGTCGTGAACCAGAAAATACGGCTCTGCGTCGAGAGCACTGTCGAGTAGTTGCGGTGGTGCCTTGTGTGGAAGTACTTTTGCGTGCGCTGGATGTTGGACAGGAGGCCGCCGAGCTTGTATGTGCTCTCCTCGAGCGCCGAGGTATGTTCCTTCAACGGGGCCTGCTGCGCCGAGAGGACGCGGCGGGGCTCGGACTCGACCATGATGCTTCGAGTCAGTTTGCAGATCGCACAGGGAGCAAGAGGCAGGCCGCAGAGGCCACAGCAAAGGGAGAGGAAGCAGGCAATATTGTTTGTGCTTCTTCGGCCGGGGAAACAGAATGAACCGTTCGGGCCGGTCGGTGATCATCTCGGCCACATCCACAGCCGCGCCACGCCACGCAACAGCGCTCCCAGGCTTCCCACCGTCCACGTCCTGTCCAGCACAGAACATCCCGGCGTCCCACTCCTGCACCGGCCTTCCCCGGCCCCCGCGCCCCCCGCTCGCTACTTACTCAAAGTCAATCAGCTTGTCCGCACTGCTGCCCTCGTTCGCAAAGCAAAACGAGTACTCTCCAATCATCTTGGCAGTGAAGATGTAGTCGCCCTGGCGCTCATTGTCGCCCTCGATGATGACCCGGTCCTCGGGGTCCATGACGACCCAGTCGACCTCAAAGTTTCCGCCGGACTGCACGGCAAAGTAAAATCCTGCGGATCAGCGGGGAGTTGTGGGAGTACTGGAGGAGGGAGAGGCGAGCAGAGTCGTAGAGAAGCGCGGACGCGACTACCACAACGGGGATCTGGGCCATGGGTGCTGTGTTCGAAGAGATCTGCAGCACCATCCAGAGCTCCAAACGTCCAGAGCGCGATATCTCTCACACGACCTTTCCGCCACGCCCCACCCCATATGCGCACTCACCGACTTTCTCGCCCACACCATCGACATCGGCATAGTAGCAGCTCTTCTCGTTCGACATGAGCAGCGATGTAAGCGCTGTCGCGCGTGCGGAAGCCGCCAGAAGCAACGCGGACGCGAGGGTGAGTGCGGCGCGCATCGCGATGGGTGGGGCGGGGGATAGAGGTCGGGGGGAAGAGAGTTTGGGCGCGAACCAAGTCCTACGTCGAATTGGTGCCGAAACGACGGCTGGGAGAACCGTACGCCGTGTATGTATTCCGCTACCGGGTCAAGATGCAAGGTCGCGAGTCGGGTCGATATTGATATCGATGTCGAGGTGGAAGGGTCGAATGCTGTTCGTAGTTTGTTGGTTGTGGAATGAAGAGGTGGTCACCCTTGGCTCCTAGTTCGTACTGTAGTCGTTGGTCTCGAATTGGTTGCGTGGAACATTGGTTGGTTGCACGGTCGTGCAGTACATGGCGCGTGGCGTGTGGGCGGGGGTGCGGGGGCGCTCGAGCCGCGAGCCGGGGGACGGGGGAAGACGATTATCAGCCATCCATTCTCAAATGGTTTCCACGTGGACAATTGATTCCGTTCGATCCGTGCTCTTCATTCCACACACTGACACTGACGTCGAGCTGTGCGTTTGCCGCCCAGGCTATCTGGATGTCCTGCCCGCCATCATCAACCGGATAGTCCACAATCTCGTCCGTCCAACTCCCACATCCCATTGTCGCGGATTGCATCTTCGTATCCACGACTACACCCACCGCTCAGAAGACGCACCACTCCGCTCTCCTCTCGGGGCACGAATCACGGAAAAACACCCCCACAATGTCGTCGGCATGGGACAATGCACGCCGGCACGCGCGCGCCCTCGAGGCCGCGCTTGACACCAAGCTCGCGAGCTACTCGCGCCTCGCGGCTGATATTGCAGGCGGAGGCGGGGCGGGAGAGGGATCGAGCAGCGATATGGATGGTGTCGGGGGGTACAAGCTCGTCGAGGAGGAGATTGAGGAGCTGCTCGGCAAGGTGAGAATCAACAACCATGCAGCCGCGCTACCTAATTACCCAGCTGTTGGGCTGTCGGGCTATGCAAGCTGCACGCGCTGCACGGACTCGTCGCTATTAGCACCAACAATATACACTACCCAAGGTCAAGCATGCACTACGGCTAACGTTTACTCAGCTCGACCAGGCAATCACGGACCTGACTGCGCTGATCAACTCGCCTTCGCAGCCGCCGAGCGTGAGCATGCAGCACGCGGCCTCGCGGCACCGCGACAACTATGACGACTACCGCCGCGACTTTATGCGCGTGCGGAGCAACATTGACGCCGCGGTGCAGAGGAGCAATCTGCTGGGCTCAGTGAGGCAGGATATCAGGTGAGTGTAGTTACCCCCTGTGTGCTGCTGCTAGCGAAAGTTTCAGCATGCATGGGAGGAGCCATTCCACTTGCTCAACACTGACACTCCAGTGACTACAGGACGGCCCGCTCGTCGCAGACGGACGCCCTCCTCGCCGACCGCGGACGGATAGACTCGTCGCACCGCATGATGGACGATACATTGAAGTGAGTTTATTTACGCCGTATGTCAAGCTCACACTGCCACAGCCAGGCATATGCTACCCGCGAGGACTTTGCCCAGCAGCGCGGCATGCTCGCGTCGATCGACTCGCGCATGGGCGGCGTCGTGTCCCAGATGCCCGGGATCAACTCGCTCATCTCGATGATTTCGAGCCGTCGGCGCCGCGACACGTACATTCTCGGCGGCGTCGTGGCATTCTGTACCCTCCTCCTCCTCGGATACATGTTTGGCTTTTAAGAAGGGTGATTGATTTGTAGAATAGCAGTGGTAGGACATGTGATGATTGTGATGACTGGGCCGTCAAGTGCTTGGAGAGCATGCGGCATTGCAAAGCCCCTCCTGTCCCTGGTTGTCCGCCTACATGGCTTCTCGTTTCCCTAGAAGCAACACCAGACATGCGTAGCATTATGTCCATAGTAATCAGGTTCCTCGCTCAGTCCAATCTCTCCTCCGCCTCACCAACGCCCGCTGCATACACGTATCCATACACATCCTACAACTCTACACCGCGTCAGACATCGTTTAATAGTCGTCGCCACGCGACACAATCTCCTTGCAAGTGGGGCGGAGGAGGATGGTGTGCTCAAACTGGGCCGTCATGGCTCCGGGCTGCGGGTCGACAAGGGGCGGGTACGCCGTGACAATGTCCTGGCGCACGAGCTCGTTGAGCTGTTTGGGCGTTAGCGTCGACCTTCTACACTGTGCAAAACTATGCTGTTGTTTACTCACACCAAGGAGGTAGTTCTTCTCGCCGACGTGCTCGAGGTACCTGCGGCAGAAGGGGAGGGTGCCAAAGTTCTTGTGGATCGACTTCAGGAGCGACTTTGCGCTCTGGTGGCGCAGCGTGTAGTTTGTCGGCTGCTCGGGCGTGAGGGCATAGTGCGAGCATGCGCCCTCTTCAATGACGCGGCCGCGGCCCGTGGACCCGAACGTCTCAATGGCAAAGTACTCGCCCTCCTCCATGCGCGTCGTGTCCTTGCGGTCGCCGTGCTGCTTGACAATCGGCACGCTCTTGCCCTGGATGCCGTCGTGCCCGCCGTGGATGACGTACGGCCAGATCGAGTGGCCATTCAGGTTGGCGATGGACTTGACTGGAAGAGAGTTTAGTGAGAGGCTACATACAAGAAAAAAAGCTTTTAGACTCACCCTGGTGTGTCTTGCCGCCTACCTCGATCTCGTAGCTCTCCATGACCTCCTGGATGGCCTCTCCGATATCGCACAGACGGACATCGATGCCAGCCTCGCGGATACCCGTCTCGGTCGCGTCCTTGACGGCCTCGAGGAGGCGGTCCCACGTCGGCTCCCACGTGAGCGTGAATGCAGAGTCGACAATGCGCCCCTTGACATGCACGCCAAAGTCGACCTTGAGCACGTCCGACTTTTGCAGCACCTTGTTGTCGCCCGGGTTGGGCGTGTAGTGTGCAGCGACCTCGTTGACGGACAGGCCCGTCGGGAAACCGATACCGCTCTCGAACCCGTCCTCTTCGACGAGCGCGCGCGTGCCGTCCTCGATCATGTTGGCAATCTCTGTCATGCTCATTCCGGGCTTGATGTTCTTGCGCGCATACTGGCGCACCGTGCGGTGCACCTCGGCGGCGCGGCGGATATTGTTGTAGTTGTCCGTCGGGTCGCCCATTGCCAGACGCTCCTTTTCGCGCATCTCCTCGCTCGTGATGCGCGACGTCGTGTCGTTCTTGTACTCGACCTCCTCGCCGACGGGGAACACGCCATTCTTGAAAATCTTGGTCAACCCGACGCGGGGAGGGTCAGACTGCACCGCGGCAGCCTTTTTCTTTTTAGCTGACACAATGTCAGCAACGGGCTTTGCGCAACACTCGGTCCTTTGTTCTTTTTTTGCTCACGCTTCTTCTTCTTCTTCTTCTTTTTGGCATCTGCTCAGAGCGTCAGCAACCCATTTCTGTATTCCACACAATGCATCAACAGAGAGAGAAGAAAAAAAGGACGTACCGCCAGCGGCACCCTCACCGCCCTCGGCCTCGACCTCCGACTCGTCCTCATCCTCCACCTCCACCTGCTTCTTGTCCTCCTCCTTGTCCTCCAAGCTCAACTTGTCTACGGAGGGCACAGCGACTGGCGCCATGGTGTGGTGTAAGATGTACGATAATAGATCAGGGAGCTAGGTCTTGTCAGCGTTGGTTCGTTCATCCCATCGTTCTGGAGGGCCAAAAAAGAACAAGAAAAAAATCTGGCAACGGTCGTTTGGTCTCTCAGGGTCAAAAAGGTGGTCTTCTGCGGGAGGGTCTTAAGCTCCTTCTGAAGTCTAACATATCGTAAAGGTGACGAGCATCCTCGAGACTGGGGACTGTGGGGCCTGCCGGAGGCGATGGCAGACGTGGTGGTGGATGGGTAGGGCGGGTGGTCGAGCCGATGCCAGACTATCTTTTGCGTTCTTTCATGGCCACGTTGGAGCGCGACTTACTGTAAGCTAGAGATCAAAGTTCCTGCTGTCTACCTCTCCGCTCGACCAGTAATGGATACGAAGAAGAGAAAGACAGAACAGAAAAATGACAAGATGAATGAGTAGAAGAGAGAACGGAAAAGAAAGATTGCGAGATGTGATTCTGTCCCTCGGCAGACACCACAGGTCGACTAGGTCGGTCATAAAAATCGCGCCCCCTGGACCAAAAAAGCTCAAAAAACTGGGTGGATCGAACAAAGAATTGAAAAAGTTTGCCAGGCCGGATCTCGCACCCAGCGGCTCACAAGATCCCCTCACAGCGTCATCGTCATCGGCCGCACCACGCAGCGGCACGAGCGCGACATTGCTTTCTACCACAATAGCAGCAACAGCAGCACAAAACAACAGTAGCGAACAACAAGCACCATGTCCGTCTCGTTCACCTACGCCGTCAACCCCCCCGCGTCCATCGACCCCAGCACGGCCATCCACGCCGGCAGCCCGGTCCCGGCGTCCGGCGAGGCGTCTGTGTCCGTCTCGCCAAACACTGAAGGCGTGCGCTCCGCCACAGAGGCATTCTACGCCGGCGCGGTCCCTGCGCTGCGCGAGGCGCAGGCGCGCCTCATGGAGGTACTCACCGCGTGGAAGGACGCGGTGGGGGATGCGGAGAAGCACAAGGAGAATACTGGCAAGGCGGAGAAGGGCAAGGGCAAAGCCGCGCGCCTCATGATGGCAAACCGGGCGGCCGAGGAAGCGGACAGCGACGAGAGCGACGAGAGCAGCGAGGAGGCCTAGGTGAGTTGTTTAGTTGTTTGCGGACACGGTGCGATGGATTGAGAGTGGACGTGTGGTGGAGGTGCCAGAGGTGGTGGGCCTGGTGGGCTTTTGGTGTCTCGTGGATATCAGCGTCAAGATAGATGCCGAGGCATGTGGTCATGTCACAAGAGCACAAATCGCTATCTCTGTAGATCGCACCACTCGGCACGGTGGACTCGTTGACCCCATATCAATAGCCTTCTGACACCAGACGGAGAACAGCATGAAACGGAGGTAGGCCGCGCAACGCCGCCCATCCCCGCTCCATCGACAACGATCAGCCGTCCGCCGGCCGTGTTCCGCTCGTCGTCCACCACATCCGTTCCCCATTACGTTTCTCTACTCCACTCGCGGACGGATAGATCAGCATAAAGGATCATGATCTCCTCATTTTCTCTGGTCCTTTTTTTCCTATCTCTTCCGGGTCTCGGCGTCCTTTTGCGTACGCGGATGGCTATACGATCGCTATTCGGCGGCTCGCTTTTCGCCGGATCGCAATGCCGAGAGGGGCAGCCCTTTGTCAGGTTTTTTTTTCAGCCTTTTTTTTTTTTTTTTTTTTTCCTTCTATATTGTAGATTAGTAGAGCGCTGTATGTACCAGGATCAACATATCTCGGGAGCCGGCGGCTATGGCAGGCTGCGGCCGAGAGCACAGAACAAGTACAGTACTGTGCATGCGTGCATCTGCATCATCGTGAGCATTGAAGCTCCAAAAATGGGTCGTCACTGGCCAACTGGGAATTGGCTGACAACATGTTTTCAAGTGCAGTGGTGGTATTAGGCGCTGGCTGGTCAGAATTTTCGTCGGCTGGCTGATTATGGCAGGGGGACTTGTTCATCTTGCCAGGGGTCTAATCTCTGCCGAAATCTATGCGACGTAGGCGAGATTGACCGTCTGCGGACAAGTATGTGGGGGCCGTAACAAGTCCAGCCAGCCAGACAAAGCACATGGCTGGGTTACGAGTGCTCAAGCGACGTCTAGGAATGCAGAGCCACGCTGATGATGCTGTCAAGGTTGAACTGACTGTTTTGATTCAGCCGCAGTCCGCGGAATTGCTCGCCCTGTATATTATTGTCTCCCAACGCCGAAAAGCGAGCAATGCCGAGAAATGTGGACATTGCACTGTATTTACGCCCAGGTCCCCGGGATATCGCGAAATGGGTTATTACACTCGTTTAAGCGGTGAGGGCCTAGGGGGTGGTGGTATTCATCTCCAGGCGGGGATGGGCGAGTTTGCCGAACGTATAGGCATGGATCAAACGGCCGTAGCGCCGTGGGCTCGTCGGCATGCACTCATATCACGCGGATCGGTGGCCCCGGGTATCCGTGGAGGACGGGGGAGGGACTACAGTAGACGCTCACATGCTCCCCAATCAAAATAATCAAATGGTAAATTAAGATGTCGGTCGGTTAGGAAAACATTACGAGGAGCTGAGGAGGAGAGGAGGCAGGAAGCGGGTTGCAGGGATACGACGCGCGGGGCCGGAGCAGGACAAGACCCCACCCACATCCAGCATCCTCCAACTCCATCCACATCAGAGTATATATATATATATCTAGATACGTTCCGTTTGGAGGGTATTATTTCTTTCCTCTTCATCTACACCACTCTGTTCTCCTCTTGTCCTACCTCGCTCTCCGCTCCCCTACACGATGGTCCGCCTCACTGCCCTCCGCCCTGCCGTCAACAGCGCTCTGGCCGCCCGCAACGCCCGCACGATGGCTTCGTCGTCGAGTGAGTCACTGTCCAAGTGTGTGTGGAACACTCCTCAGCTCGGAACATGCCCCCACACTCTATTCCACGTCTGCTGACACGCTCCAGAGTTTGTCAAGTACAACTGGGAGGACCCCCTGAACCTCAACTCGCTCCTTACTGAGGAGGAGCAGGCCATCCAGTGAGTAGGACGAATCCCCACGGGGATTGTTGTCATCACTCCAGTACTAACGCTCTCCAGCGAGACTGCCCGCGCCTACGCCCAGGAGAACCTCCTCCCCCGTGTCAAGGAGGGCTACCGCACTGTATGTACATCCTCTCGTCTCTCGTGAGACGGCACAGAATCATGCTCCTAACGCCCTCACAGGAGAACTTTGACCCCACCATTATGCGCGAGATGGGCGAGCTTGGTCTCCTCGGTGCCACCATCAAGGGCTACGGCTGTGCCGGTGCCTCGTCCGTCTCGTACGGTCTCATTGCCCGCGAGGTTGAGCGTGTCGACTCTGGCTATCGCTCTGCCATGTCCGTCCAGTCGTCGCGTGAGTAACAAAACTGCTGTGTTGTGGTGACTAACCCGTTCAGTTGTCATGCACCCCATCCACGAGTTTGGCTCTGAGGCCCAGAAGGAGAAGTACCTCCCGAAGCTCGCCAAGGGCGAGTGGATCGGCTGCTTTGGTCTTACTGAGCCCAACCACGGTTCGGACCCCTCGTCGATGGAGACGACCGCCACCAAGACTGCCGACGGCTGGGTGCTGAACGGCGCCAAGACCTGGATCTCGAACGCTCCCGTCGCCGACGTCTTTGTCATCTGGGCGCGCACCGTCCAGGACGGCAAGAAGGGCAAGATCCAGGGCTTTGTTCTCGAGAAGGGCATGGACGGCCTCTCTGCCCCGCAGATCAAGCACAAGCTCGCCCTCCGCGCCTCGATCACCGGTTCCGTCTTTATGGACAATGTCAAGGTCGCCGACGACGCCCTCCTCCCCAAGTCCGGCGGCCTCGGCTCGCCCTTCTCGTGCCTCAACTCTGCTCGCTACGGCATCTCGTGGGGTGTCATGGGTGCGCTTGAGGACTCGATCGCCCGTGCGCGCGAGTACGCTCTCGAGCGCAAGCAGTTTGGCCGCCCGCTCGCCTCGTTCCAGCTTGTCCAGAAGAAGCTCGTCGACGCCTCCACTACCGCCACCCTCGGCCTCCTCGGCTCGTACCAGCTCGGCCGCCTCAAGGACGCCGGCGAGTGGTGCCCCGACCAGATTTCGATGATGAAGCGCAACAACTGCGGCAACGCGCTCCAGCAGACGCGCATCCTCCTTGACATTTTCGGCGGCAACGCCTGCTCGGACGAGTACCACGTCGGCCGCCACGAGGCCAACCTCCAGGTCTGCAACACGTACGAGGGCACCTACGACATCCACACCCTCATCCTCGGCAAGGCCATGACCGACATTCCTGCCTTTGCCAACTGAGCTCAAGCGCGCAAGAACAAACGCAGGTCAAGAGTAGTGTGTGTGTCATTTAGAGAGAAGGCGCTCGCAAAAGGTTTTTTATCATAGATATCGGGATCGCTTGGGGTCTCTTATCTTCTTTTTCCATTGTAATTTTGGCATGGAGTGTGTGATGTATACCATGACCTTTCGGACAAACTGTGGCAGATACATTTGCAGCAAACGATGGGGCGGCTGTGTGGGGAACTCCAATAGTGGTGGGTGGTGGCACACAGATGCTTGCGTCGAGTCTGTAGAGACCAGCCTGAAATTGTCAGGCAGGCCGTCGGCAATCAGAAGTGAACGACCACAGCAGTCACCGCGGTCAGTGCTGAGGCGAGGCTCATCATGAAAAGCCGAGAGCCATTATCATGCGAGACAACGGACACGGCATTTCACAAGGTTATCATGTTCGGTTTCTCTCGGTGTCCGGATTCTGAGGATCGGAGAATCAGAGGAAGCCTCATCTCTCGCGTGATGGTGTCCCCTGCTGATGCTTCATGCATGCCTCAGCTGCTCCAGAACTCCGGAACCCAGATCCCAGGACGACAAAAAGAACAACAGTCAAATTCATCCAGCAGCAACTTGCCGCACCCCCCTCGTCCTATTACTAGTAATACGAGAAACAAGAGCTATCAAAACACTTAAGGAAACCGAGAACAACAACAAGAACGACCTACTTTTGCACTTGCCACACGGGGACTCACACCCAGCCTCCCCGCATCGGCCCAAAGGCAAACGCGTCAGCAGTCTCCATCTCGGGCTCCTTCTCGTCAACCAGAATCTCCTGGTGCTCCTCTTCTTCTACATACTCCCCGCGGTCCGCGACCAGGCGGTGCACGAGCGCCATGAGGTCGTCGAGCCTGCGCTCGAGAGCCGCGACCGACGAGCGCTCGGCATTCACGCCGCTCTGGAACCCAGCGTCAAAGACCTCGGCCTCGTGCTCGTCCAGCCGGTCCGCGAGGTCCGCGACCGCGTCGTCGAAGCGCAGGTGCAGGTCATCAATGGACGTCTGGAGGCGGCGCAGGGCGTCGAGGAACTCGGCGGCGGTGGCGGACGCTGAGGAGGAGCGGGATGAGCGCGAGGAGCGCGAGGAGGGTGACGAGAGGGACGAACTTGAGCGGGAGCGCAAGGTCCTTGACTCTGACGAGAGGATCGACGACGGCGCGCGCTGCTCCACGGGCCTGGTCATCGGCACCGACCCGGACCTCCCGCCAATACCCTCGCCCTCGCCCGCGTATCCAGAAGACGCGTTGCTCCCGGCCCCGCTCCCGCTCCAGCGCGTCGCGGCCGTGCTGTTGCACACGTTCGTGTGCGTATCACTCCCTTCCGAAAAGACAGAGCGGGGCGCACGCGCCTGCGGCGGGACATACGTCGCCGGCGGCGGCGCAGGCACTCGCGTGATGCGCGGCAGTGGAAGGGGCAGGGACAGAGGCATCTCGGCGTCCCATACCTGCTGCCTCGCGGCATCGTGCCCGCCGTGCATCGCCCGCGCGGCGGTGGGATCGCGGGGGAAGCGCCACGACTGCGGGGGATAGCTGCGCGCAGCACGGGGCGGCGACGACAGGGCGGGCGCGGGGGGGACAGGCGGCGGGGAGCGCGGCACGCGGGGCTGCGGGAACTGCACCGCGCCAGTGGTACTGGCCACGAAGGCGGGATGCGATGATGGCGGCGGGAGGGGGTACAGCGGGACCCTCAGGGGGAACGGCGCCAGCTTGGAGGGTGCGTCGGTTCGTGGTGGCGGGGGTATCACGGGTGTCGTGAGCGGCATGGAGAGAGAGGGTGGGTTCGCCTCGAGGGGTACGGGCAGGGACCGGGGAGCGCGCTTGGGCCCCGGGTAGACCCACTCGGCTGGCGCGGGCATCGGGAGCGTGCGCGGCGGTGTCTCAGTGGCACTGGAGTCGCAGTTGGCGTTGGCGTTGGTGCTAGGCGTATCGATCGGCTTGATGGACTCGGGTAGAAGCGTCGACGACTCGCTCTCAAGTGTCTCGCGGGGCGGGGTAGGCGAGGCGGGCACAGGCGTCAGGGCCACAGGGCTAGGCGGGACACTGGGGCCGGGGACGTCAATAGTCCTTGGGAGCTCGGAGGACTCGTCACACTGGTCCCAGCTGTCCGTAGATGCTGACGATGCTCGCGACGTGCGTTTCGGGTGGCGCGTGCGCGTGGCTTGGCGTCAGCATTTGCGCATCAAGCGGTTAAACGTACCGGCATCGGCCGCGAGGGCGGTGTACATGAGCTCGCGTGCCATGTCGCGTGCGGCCTCGGTCGACTGCGTGTTTTTCCACACCTCCATCGCGGCCTCGAGGAGAGCGTCGAGCGACGAGTGCGTGAACGGCAAGGGAATCCCGTGCGTCAGATACCGCGCGGGCAGGGCAGCGATAGGGTGCAGACTGCGAAGAGGGGCTGGAATCGTGAGAGGGTGCATCCCCGGATGCCGGACGGGTGGCGGAGTGGAGTCAGGTAGGGTCAGGTACGAGAGATAAGACAAGGGATCTGGATATCTGGATGGCGGTAGATAAGGTCAAGATGGGGATCGGAGGGGCCACTACCGTGGATGCTGACCGACCCAGCGTGAGTGGGCACTTAACAACGAGGAAAGGACAAAAGAGAAAAAAAACGACGGCGAGAGAGATAAACGCCGCAAGAACGAAATATATACGCGTTCTCGCCACCACCCCGATATCAGTCCACCCACCAACGTCAAGAACAACGAGCACCCTCCAAACCCCCGCATCCGTCCATCTCCAAGCTCATTCGACAATGTCTCACCAGCCGAAAACAGGAAATCCAAATGCGTTCCTCCGCAGTGTCCCATTCCCCGGATGGGACCATCATAGAAACCCAGACCGCTAATCGAAATGTTAACATCCGTGATGGATGCATCGGGTTAGCGCGGTCAGTGCTAGTGTCAATTTCACAACGTCTTCAGACGAAGAGTGCGGATGCAGGAATCGCTCACTGATCACTTTGGCGCCACATTCATTTCAACTTGAGAGAATGACGTCACATGGCCCACCCTGGACTTCCCCTAAGGCATAGCGCCTATATCCCGCTCTTTCCGAGCGTTCAGTGTTCGAGTCTCCGACTATGCTTCGTGTCCAGATCATGTGAGGTTCGTGCCTGCTCACAGTTAACAAAGTCAACGACATATGAGAGCAACATGTAGTGTACCAAGTCGGTTGGTGCGCTATAGAGGCCTTAGACTGTGCGACGTTCTCACCAAACGTACTTACTTTGTGTCTCCACTTCTGACTTCTACCAGCACTCTCCCAGACACGAATCAAACACGGCTCTACCGGAAATGACGCTCCCCATCCCGCCCGACCTCCTCGCCCACCCAACAATCACCGCGCACCCCGAGGTCGCAGCCCTGCACGAAAAGTACGGCGGCGTCCCGGAGAACCCGGACCCAGATGTGCTCGAGAGCGTGCTCGTGTTCGCCAATGCCGTCGCCGGCGCGGCAATCGAGCCGGGGACAAAGACGCGCCGCGCCGACCCGTCCCCGCGGCGCAGTGCGCGCATCTGGCGCGCCGAGCTGCTGGGCCGCGACGCGAGCGTGTCCCCTGAGCGTCACGAACAGGACTCACAGCAGCTGGCGCAGTTCCGCTCGCTGTCCCTGTCCCCCGCGCGCGTGCGGTACCGCTCGCGCTCGCGGCAGCCGACGACGGGGACCGTGCGCGAAGTCAAGGAGGAGGAGGGGGGAGATGGCGAGGGAGAGGTCGGAGTGGTGCGCACGCCTGGCCGCAGGGATTTGCCAGACCCTTCGGCGCTGAGCGCGCTCACGATGCTCGAGCACCGCGTCAACGGGATCGTGCAGCAGCAGCACGCGTTCCATGACCGCCTCTTACGCCGCGTTGGCGAGATTGAGCGGCGGGTCGAGGCGGCCGACGCGAGGTGAGCTTGCTAGGTGCTGCGGTGGAGCTGTACTGCAGTGTTGGACAAGAGTGGCGCCACGCCCCTGCATAACGTAGCAGCTCTGCACATGCCCGTCGACAAGGACGCTACTGACGCGCAGGAACCGCAACAAGGTGAATGCATACCTAGGCGCGCCCCTCCTCCCGGTCCCGAACGGTATCGACGCCATCCCAGCACACTTGCCCGTGAGTCGAGTCGGAGTCGCCGTTGGGCGATCTCAGGTGGAGTCGGTCAAGCATGCTCACTCGTAGCCCCTCGTCTCCCTGGAGACAATCCAGACGCTCGACAGGGACGCGGTCGACAAGTGGCTCGCGTACTATACTGGCTCCACGCCCCGCGACGGCGTCAGTGATCGCGCGGCACGGCAGGCGTTGCGGGCGTGTACGGGTGTCGAGGTGCAGATGTTATAAGGGGACGAGCCCGAAGGATATGTAGTAAAGGTGATGGGTAGGGGGAGTTAGTGGAAGGTGCAAAGGGATCGGGGTTTGGAAGTTGAATAAACGTGCGAGACGGAAGGAAAGAGCGCAGCGAGGCCGGAGATTCTGGAAGAGTGTTTATCCATCAATCAAGAGAAGTAACTAGCTAGCCCGGTGGGTGTGGACTGCCACAGTAGGCAGAGCAGTAACGTGCAAGAGAACATGTATTGGCCTGCAGTCATATTGAACGCCTGAGAGAGATTCCTGAGCATGCCTGGCCGCAGACTGCCACAGACGTGCAAGATTTCGTGGCCAAGCTGGTTTAAGGCGTCCGACTGTTAAGCATAGGTTCTCTCCTGCCCTCTGGCGAGTTCGAATCCAATGTCTCGATGATCGGGAGATCGAGAGTTCAAACCTCTCCGAGATCGTCCTTTTTCTTTCTTACTAGAATGAGGTACATGGAGCTGGGTACATGGATATGATGCATATGATACAACATGGGGCTAGTGCTGCCTCTGGAAGAGTGGAATACAGCGGCAGAGACAAGAGTGTGGCACCTGTGTGGCAGTGCAGTGTCTGGCGGCAGTGATATGTGGGTATCGGGTGGAGCGCGCACTGCGTGTCGTCGGGGTACATAGATTCCATGTTTGTGAAATGCCGTGGTGTCGAGATGCGTTCAATGTTTGCGGGATGTGGTGGCGTATTGCCGTGGGACATGGAGATAGTGGACGGTGGTAGTTGTAGATGGCGGTATTCTCTGCCGTGTTGTTTATCTATGTGGGAGTGATCTAGTCTCTGAATCTAGTCTGTGGTTGTCGTCTTTCGATATCGTAGTCTTGTCTGTCAACGCGCTGGCTGTTCTCGTCTTCTTGTCGTCCATCGCGCTCTCTGTTCTCGGCTTGTCTGCCAAAGCGTTTGCTGTTCTCGTCTTCTGGTTGGTATTCCCACCGCTCTACTCCATTCTAGAGCCTAGGCCCCTCCCTTGCCCTTGCTCGCACCTTTGGTCTGCGAGCGCGTGCCGTACCGACGCTTAGGCTGGTCCACCAAAGGAGCATCAGCCAAATTCGAGGCAGAAGCGGCAGCGGGGTCAGCAGGAGGAACATGCGCTTCGGCCGCCTGGGTCGGTTCGGGGGTGGCCGTGTCGCTCCCATCAGGCCGCGGCTCCACACGCGACTCGACAGACTCGACGGATTCGTCCGAGGGCGAGGGCACCGTGCGTGCGGAGCGTGCAGGCTGGGCTGGGGGCTCTGTCACAGTTGTTGTCTCGGTCGCCTGCGTGCTGGTAGGAGCAGGAGCCTCGGCGGCGGGAATGGGAATGGGTACGTTTATAGGGATCTCAGCGTGGGATGCGTCCGCCGGGGTGGCCTCGCCCCCGATCGCCTCAGTGCCCGTAGTGCACAGGACGTTCGTGAGGCTGGCGGATGGCCCCGAGGGGGGCGGCACGCTCCAGGCAGGCATGCGGCGGAGACCCCTGGTCGTGGGTGCAGGTACGTGCTCGGACGCGGCGCCGGGTGCGTCAGCGGCGTCAGCAAGTGCAAGTCGCGCACCGCTCACGGGCGAGCGCTTCTTCCTCGCGCGCGCTTCCTCCTCGCCATCATTGCTCTCGTCCTCCTCCTCGTCCGCATCGCGCGCGCGTTTCTTTCCTTTGCCGGCCTCGAGCGCAGCGGCGAGGGATGCTGACGCATGCGCCGCCTGCGGGGCACGCTGGGCGGGGACCGTGAGCCCCAACACTCCCGTCTGGACCGGGGCGACCGGCGCGCCGCCGAATGAGGGCTGAGGTCCGGAGTGTGTCCCCTCGGCCACGGCCGTGGCGGGGAGGGCGGTCACGGAGACGAGGGTGACGCCCGTGTGCGGCGCGGGGGGACGCACATCCCAGGTGAACGTTGCGGCGCGGGTGGGATCCAAGGCTTGGGGCGTTGTGGTCGGCGTGCACTCTTCCTCCTTGTCCTCCTCCTTGTCCTCCTCCTCTTCCTCGTCGTCTTCATCGTCGTTGTCTTCGGAAGGCACAACAGCAGGCGAGGGCATGACGCCAACACAGCTCTCCAGGAACGTCGAGTGCGCAACAGCGTCCGCCACCGCCGCCGTCGTCGCCGCACACGCCGGGGAGGGGGAGAGCGGCTCGCCCGCAGGGGTGTCGCACGCACCGGCCGCAGCGGCGCGCCACGCACACACGGCCGCGCGCACCGCCTCCTCCTCCATCTCCTGCATGGCGAGCAGGCGCGCGGCGCAGCGCGCGTCCACGGGCTAGTGGGCGAGGGGCACGTCCGAACCCTCGGTCG
Organism: Apiotrichum mycotoxinovorans; assembly: GCA_013177335.1. Lineage (NCBI taxonomy): Eukaryota > Fungi > Basidiomycota > Tremellomycetes > Trichosporonales > Trichosporonaceae > Apiotrichum > Apiotrichum mycotoxinovorans. The sequence continues at coordinate 1,757,150 of CP053624.1, read as the reverse complement.
CGGACAGGGACGGGCCGGGAACAGGGGTGAGTGTGCGGGGCGAGGCGGCCGCCATGTCCGGGAGAGGGAGAGGGACGGGTGCCTCCGCGAGTGGGGGAGCGGGTGCCTCCGCGAGTGGGGGAGCGGGTGGGGCGGGCGGGCTTGGGGGCATCCAGCGCGGAGACTCGGCGCTGGCGGCAGGTGCGGCGACGGGGCCGGGGGCGGGGGCGGGGAGGTAGATTGGGGAGATGGGCTCATGGTTGTTCACGCCTACACCATTCACGAGTTCCTGGCAGGACGGGAGGACCGGCAGCGGTGTGGGCTGCGGGAGCTGGAGAGGGAGAGGGAGAAGCACAGGCGAGGGCAGAGGCAGGGGGGGAGGCAGAATCGGGGGCAAGGGGACGAGCGGGGGACGAGGCGGAGGCGGTGGAAGAGGAAGACCCCCGTACGTCATCTCGCGCTGGGGCTCAGCACGCATATCCGCAGCATGGCCTCGAAGGCCGTCGCGGGCGGACGCAGCCGGGGGCTCATAGTTCCACCATGAGTGCGGGGCGGGTGGGGCGGGGGCGGGGTGAGTGCCGGAGTTGCTGGGCCCGGCTGTGACGGGGTGCGCGCCATAGTCGCTGCGACCTGCTGCCGCTACAGTTGTCAGTGCCAGCGGGGACAGGGACGCGGGCGGCGCAGGGCCGGGGCGCCACATGGCCCAGATGCCAGGGAACGTCGGCGTCCAGAGCGCCTCGTCGCGCGGCGAGGGGCGCAGCGGAAACAGCGGGGAGCCGAGCACGGGCAGCGGGCTGCGGCACTCGTCGGTCGTGGGGCGGTCAAGGTCGCCGGCGCTGAGATTGTACGCGAAGGGGTTGGCGTACCCCTGGGGGGATGCGAATATGTTGTGTGGCGGCGCCGGGGCCCCAGCAGCGCGCACACATGCATTACCGTCACCGTCGTTCTGCGCCTGATCGTGGCTGTGGCGGTGGGAGAAGCTGGGGTGGTGCTCGGGGTACCGCTCCCCCCCGCGCGGGGCGTACTCCCACTCGTTGCGGTCGTGGCCGCCCGTCTCGCGCTCGCCTCCACGCTCGCGCTCGCGCGGGAAGATCTGGGCGGCGCGCGGGCGCGTGGGGAGATAGGAGGGGAAGCGGGGCGAGGGGGGAGCCGGAGCCGGAGCCGGAGCCGCTGCGTGCCCTGTCACGTACGCGTCGCGAGAGTTGCGCCCGTCGCGGCGCGCCTGGCCCAGTCTACGGACCCGGTGGCTGTGCCCCTCCCAGCGATCCCAGCGCGGCGAGGAGACGTACCTGTCGCTGCTCTCGTCGCCGTCGCCGTACCGCCGTCCAAAGCGCGCACGGCGCTCGGCCCGGCGGCGCTCGCGGCCGGCAGCGTACCCGAGCTCTGCCTCCAACTCGGCTTCCAGCTCGGCCTCCAGCGCTCGCCGGCCGGCACGCACGCCGAGAGCGTACGCCCGGTCCGCCTCGGCGTTACGCGGGAGAGCTGGCGGGCTGTCGGCGCGAAGCTGAAGGTGAGGGGAGTGAGGGCGAGGGCGAGAGCGAGGAGGTGGAGAGGGAGGGGAAGGAGAGGTGGCCATGGTACGCACGGCGAAGTACCGCGGGGCCGGGGGGAGGGGGTATCGTGGCGGCTGGCGCGTGAGGTCTATGTCGATGCCAAGGTGGGGGCGCGGGCGGCGGCGCGGCGCGGGGGCGGGAGAGGGCGAGACTGTCGTGGTGGTGGTAGTTCCCGATAGGGAGGGCCACGAGGGGGGCGCCGGGAGGGTCCACTGGGTGCTGGGAGCGTCGAGGGCCGCGGCGATTAGGGCGTCGGTATTGGCGTTGGCGTCGTCGTCGTAGTCGTTGCTGCTGCTGTTGCTGTCGAGGTCGCGTGCCTGGCCACGACGGCGGGGAGGAGTGTGGTTTCCTGCCAAGGAAGCGTGGTCCCAAGGACGCCTGGGTGGCCGGGGGATGGCATCAGGCGAGGCAGGGGCGTCCGGGACCGGGGCGGGGGAGCGGGCGAAGCGGCGGCCAAGGTTAGTGCCGCTGCCGAAGAGGCCTGCCGAGAAGAGCGGTCGGGGCGGGGGGAACAGGGAGGGCGGTCCGGGGGGGCGAGGAGCAGGAGCGGGAGCACCTGCATTAAATGCAGGGCTCGGCGGAGCATGGCGGCCAGCGCCAGGGCTGCGCGCGAGCCACTGGCCGAGCTGCTGCTGGCGCGCGACAAAGTGCGTGTCGTACAGACGGCCCCACAGGATACTCGTCATGAAGGCGTGTACCTGCTGTCAGCGTGCGCAATGAGCGGGGATAGGGGGAGGGCGTGGGGAGGCACATGTGGGTGTTTGTGTCTTGTGTCTTGGGTGTATGTTTGTTTGTGGCACCGAAACGGAACACACAAACACAAACAACACAAAAAACCAGAGCCAAAACAACACAACAACAACACAACACAAAGCCCGAACCCTAACCCGAACCCGGAAGCACGAAAACCCACCTCGCGAACAATCGCCTGGGCGTCGGCGTCGCCCTCGTCGTAGTCGTGCGCAGGCAGGGAAGAGTGGGCGGCCACGATGGCGCGGTCGACCCCTTCGTCGCCCTCGGCGAGGGCCCGGCGCCGGAGGCTGAGCAGTCTGCGAATAGTGGACAGGGTGATGGCCGGCCTGCGGCGCAGGGCGGCGTACTTCCTGCGAGCGGACCTGCGTATGGCGCCAACGTCGCCGACGGGCGGCGGGAGCGGGAGCGAGGGCAGTTGGAACACCCCGTAGGTGTCTTCTGGGGGTCGCATCGCGTGTAAGGGTTGTGGTGGTGGATACAAGTGCGAGTGCGAGGAGAAGGGTGCGGAGACAAGAGATGCGAATTGAGGAGAAGAGATACAAGGATGGGTGAGAGGTGATGGGACAAAACACAAAACCAGATGTGTGAACAGGGAGGGAGAGGGGAGTGTGTGTTCAAGCCACGGTGTAGTGTGTGGATTGTGCACAGAGGGTGACTGTACTCAAAATATGGCTGGCGTAGAAAGAAAGGACGACAAGAGAGCGAGCCCGTCAGGCGGGTGGCAGGAGAAGCAAGCTGTAACTTGCACACACGGCAGGACCTGAGTGGGTCTTGGGGGAAAGAGTGTCAAGGATGTAAGCTTGACGAGGGACAGCTCTGTAGTGAGCTCGGATGACGCTGAGTGATGGGGGATGAAGAACGGACAAGTCAGAAGGGATGAAGCACAGCGCAAAGCACATCTGACCAGTTTATATGCCCACCAGTGCGAGCAAGCATCCATCTAAGTGAACCACAACCATACTCCAGGTTGCATGGGGCAGAGGCGAAGCAGTGCCGGGGCGAACAATAGCGCTCCAGACTGCTTCGCTCGCGGGGGTGAGGCGACGTTGTGCTGCCAGCCATCGAATGCATGGCGCACCCGAGTGTTGTTTTCAGTGAGGAAGCGCGACGCGTAGTGGTAACAATAGATTCGCGATATGTGTGTTCCAGGGTTTGGTGGCGCTGTCTCAGGCGCTGGAGTCAGTCCATGGCGTGTGCGTTGTCGTCTGTCGTTTCACTGAAACTAAGTGTATACAGAACGGTTTCGTGGTGGCCTTGTCTAAGCTGAGTGCTGAGTCTATTGTGTCGGCACCGCTTCTCGTTGCTGGCAGCCGGCGTTCCGGGGTTCGTGGTCAGTTGTTAGCTCTGTGCTGGTTCCCGTGCGTTGCGGGCGCGAGGCCACACATGCAGTTAATGGAGGCAGTGCGAGCGAGGTCCTCAGCGTGGTCAAGGCGGCGGAACGCCGGAATCGTGGGGGGCGACACACACATGCACTCCGTGAACCTCGTTTCAGAGTTAGGTGCGAATGATCACCTCCATGATCAGTCAGCCTGGCGTTCACCACTTCCACCTCAGTTAGCTCCCAGGAAGCATGTCAGTAGTCGGCGTCAGTCCCAAGCTTTATCGCATCTATTCATGCCCAGTGTCCCCACATTCTGCTGTGCTTCTAGTCTACTGTTGATGTACGCCGCCCGCCGCCGCCGCCGGGGGGGCTATGCAACCGAGTCCTCGCGGTGCACATGCCTGTCCTTTCCAAAGTTGATGCAAAAGTCGTAGATGCCAAGGAAGACGGCGCCGCCGGCGGAAATGTGCAGCGTGCGGGGCACCCAGCCCGAAAACAGCGTCGCGACGCCCTCGGTGCGTAGGATGTTGAGGAAGCGCGGGGGGAACGACAGGATCGAGGGGGACGGCGCCGGTTTTCCATCGATTGCCGACGTGCGCGCCTCGAGCATCACACGCGTCTTGACGACGTCGAGGGGCGTGGTGAGCGCCGCAGCCGTGCCGCCGGCAATCATGCCGCACACGGCCGCCTCGGCGCTGTTGGGCCGCTCGCCGCCCAAATACCGAACCGACAGCTGGCGCTTGAGCCACTCGTACAGTGGGAACTGGATCGACGTGAACGGGATCTCGCGCGCGATCGTGATTCCAAATCCGCGGTAGAAGCCCTTGATGCCCTCGTACCGCAGCACCTGGACCGCGGTGGACCACGACCCGCCCGTCGCGCCGTACGCGCCCGTCTGCGTGCGCGACTTGACCACCTCGGTCGGCACGCGGATGAGACAGGAGACCTGGAATTAGATACTCTTGCAGTTGGTTCGCGGGGTACGCATACGCACAAACTCGCCGCCGGACGCGGACAGCATGTGGTTTAGGCCGGGCGAGAGCTCGCTGCCGGGCACGAGGTGCGGCACCCGTGTTTTGAGGGCCTCGTATGTCGTGAAGAAGGCGGCGGCTGGGCGTGAGCAGATGATGCCGGAGCAGCTGTTGTCGCTGCCGAGAGAGCAGAGGGTGGTGATGGAGGGCCCGATGGAGAAGGTCATGGAGGTCCAAAGATGACCGCTCTCGATGTGTCTTGCTCCGAGCTCTCATCCCCCCTAGTTCCCCCCTTGGTGTCCCCCCTTCTCGCCCGTCCCCCCGACCCTCCCTCGCCCTCCTCGTCCGTCTTCACCGTCTTCACCGTGTTCACTCACCACCAGGCGCCCCGCCGAGCCCGACACTCCCAACACCGCGGTAAACGCCCTTGAACCCCCCGGAACCCCAAAAGCCCGCCTGGCTCTGGATACGCGTCTTGATCGTGTCGAGGGGGAAGAACATGAGATCGACGGCGAGGCCGGAGGCGGCGCCGGACTGCGGTGGGTTAGTGCTGGCCCTGTGGTGGTGAAGGGGGGGAGCGGACGGAGGAGGGGAAGGCAGGGGTAGAAGGGGGACGAGGGAGGAGCCATGAGGACGGAGAAGGGGAGAGGGGAGAAGAGAGCAGGGAGAGGGAAAAGCAAAGAGGGGAGGAAGTGGGGCAGGAGCACAGAAGAAGAGGAGGGAAGTACGCGAGGAGAGCTGCCCAGACGCGACCACGGTGGATATCCGCTCGCAGCAAACACCACGTCTCATTCCCACCCTCAAGATCGACCGCGATCCCAACTTCACCCTCCAACTCACCCCCCAGCTCACCCTCCAGCTCAAGCTCGACTTCGCGCTCGAGGTCACACGACCCCAACCCAACGCGACCCCACCCCCATGTGCACTCACAGCCAGCGCACGCTGGAACGACGGCCCCGAGTCGCCCATCGTGAGAATAAGTCCGGGGAGAGAGAAAACCACAGCCGTGAGCCGTTACCCGTGAGCCGCAAAACCGTGAACCGAGCCGTGAACCGCACAAACAGAAAAATGGAGAAAATGAAGGGGAAGAAAGGACAAGGAGGACAATGACAATGTTGACCGCGTCAACCTTTACCTGTTACTCACCTGCCGACTGGCGCCAATCTTGGAAATCACGTTCGGATCTGCGGGTCCGAAATTCGGATCAACGCAACAAGGCCAAAGAATATGATCGGGACGGTTTGGGATAATTTTAACAAGCTCGTATAGTGTAGGTGGTTATCACAGTTCGTTGTGGAAGATTCTGCAGCCCCGAGCTAACCGCTGTTCGACTCAGCGTGCGAGCACGTCTTTTTTGCTTTTTGTGCTTCCAGATCTACATGCTCAGGGAGAAAACGCGCTGCACAACGTTTGTCTTTCTTTCGAGGAGGCGCATTTCATGGATGCAGATGCACAGAGGGCGCTGCATGCAGACTGCAGATCAGAGTGTCATACTAGTGCAATGATCTTGAATTGATCTACGACATTTTCCGCCACACTAGTCGACCTATCTCTACCCTGTGTGGCTCCTGGCGCAGGTTAGTCTCTGTTCAGCCAGTTTTGTCTCGGTCCACAGAAATCTACATGCATACACAATGCGACACAACATGCAATACTATCCTCTCATGAGTATGACCCAGACTCTTGAACCTGCAGCTCCTGCTTCCCACGTCACCATCTAATCGTGCTAACACAGCTCCTCGTCGTTCCGCTCCATGCCGAGAGCTCTCGCTCCCATTGGCTGCCACCGCGTATCCCTCCTCGTGTGAAGGTAGACCTCCTTTGTCGTGCTCGTGTTGGGCTTTGACCAGTCGCCGTTACGGCCAGGTACGAGATTCGAGATCTGCATGGTCAGCTCGCGTGGGACGTCAATAGCTAACACTCACCAAGTACCGCCTGCCCTCGACTAGCCCGTCCCCAAGCCCGCTCGCCTCCCAGACATTCAGCATGCCCGAGCGCTTCGCCTCCTTGCGCGTTGGTCGCGCGTCTGAGATGCGCACCACGCGGAAATTGCGCACGTCCCGCGGTGGACACGACTCGCTGAGCTTGGCTTCCAGCTCGGATCGCTCCTCCATTATCGCGCTCTCGACGCGGCGCGAGGCATACCGTGCCAGATGGACAATCTGGGACGAGGACAGAGACCGCAGACGCGCCATCATGGTCTTGACGTCCGCTTCCAGGAGATCGTCAAAGTCAGAGTCGATCGTGTCAGGCGGTTCGGCAGCGACGGGCCCATTGGTGTCTTCGGCGTAGGACGTGAGGGTCGATGCGAGATCGTTGATCCTTTCCAGGTTCTTCTTCATCGCCTCTTGCAGACGGTTCGTTTCGGCCTCGTACTTGTCCTGCTGGGTCAGATACCTTCCACTTGAAAACCCACTTTCCACGCATCAACCCGCGTCCGCTCTTCTTCCTCATTCCATGGGGGCTCATGGTTGCTCTTGTCGCTGTTGATGTACGCCAGGGGGAAGACCTTGTCGATCACCACGTCCATGAGTGCGATGACTCCGCCGTCAACCGACAAGCTAGTGAGGCCAGCAACAAATGGCTGAGACACAGCACCGAGACGCGCATCCCAGCGAGCGAGATGTGTCGAGTTGCCAGAGAGGACCAGATGGGACGTGTCATACGCCTCAAGCACATCCGAGCCATCGGCTCCAGACTCCAACTTGGCGCCCGAAATACCCAGCTTGCGGCCTACTTTGATCTTGCCCTTCTGGATTGCACGCGCAAGGCAGTCGTCCGTTAATGCCCGTATGTGATACCATCCATCAGTGAGGTCAAGGTACGGGCGCTGCGAGACTGACTCGCCCTTGTCGTTGGGCACAGGTGTGGGGCGGTGTATGCCAGCGACGCAGAGCACCATGGGTAAACTCGGAGACGAGTCGTGTTCCTGTATGCGTCGGACAAGAGGGCGCTGCGCTGCTCCATATTCACGCTCGTATCTTGCATGGGTCAGTTCGATATCGTGGCGGAACCCACCTGTACTTGAGCTGGCACAGGACCTCGTACCAGTTCCACTTGTGCTCAAACAAATCGGGCTTGGCCCTGACCTGTCCAGCAAGCTTCCACAGGATGAGGCGCCAGTGGTTGTCGACCCATTTCGCCGTCGCGAGCTCACATCCCTCGTACTTGAGTCGCCTCAGCGCCTGCGCATTGCCGAGCACGGACGCGTCCTCGGCGATGAACTGGTAGTAGATCGCGTTCTCCATATTGATTTCGCAGATCTCGTCGGGGCTGGCGTCAGTTTACCCCTGCCAAATTGGAAACTCACAGGCCCATTGCATCCAGGTCGCTGGGTGAGTAGAACCCCGGTAAGAGGTGGGCGGCGCGCATGCCTACTCTGTGCGATCTTGCTGGGGTGTCAGATCAGACAAGGAGTCGTACCCACGTTTGAGATCAAACACTGGCTCCCAGATCCGCTCAGGCTTAGCGGGCTGAGGGGCCGCAGGCGCCACGGGGGCGCGGAGACCTAATGGCGTGCCGACTCTCGATGGTGCAGACGCGCTTCCGCCAGCACCGGGAGTTTTGAAAGGAGTAGTGAACCCCTTGCGGGGCCGCTTTCCTGCCGGTGTGGAGCCGAGCCCAAGACCGATACGGCGCGGGGTAGCCGCTGCTGGTGTGCGGATATCGATACGGCGGGGAAGCTTCACAGACGCAGGTGTGCTTGGCCCAGCGGCGTTCTCAGCCATTGGGTGCAAAGGTATGCGGGACGGGGTGGAAGGCGGTCCGCCAACTCGACCCCCACTCGTGGTGCGGCGAGGGGCAGAAAAGGCAGGCGAGCCGGCGGGGCGCGACGTACTACTCAGCAGGGGTGCGCGGAAGGAAGACGGAGTCGACGGTCGGGGCTCGTCGTCGAGCATTGTCCGTGGGCGAACCAGGCCTTGGGATGCCGGTGCGAGAAGACCGAGACCACCCGCAGCTGACGTGGACGTGGACATTGATGCGTCCTCTCCAAAGAGTGCAAGCGCCTGTGCGCGCGCAGAAGCGCTGATGGAGGGAGCAGCTGTCCCCGCCGCGGTCTGAAAGCCGGACGAAGCTGGTTTCCGGGGACTCGCGCTGGCAAACAGGGACGAGATCCGGGGCGGCGGGTCCTGCGACGACGGCTCGGGCTGCGACTGAGGTTGGGATGCGGAGAAAAGAGCAGCCACGCGCGCGCGCGCCGCGACGTTCGTGGACGGGGCGGCGGCACCGGACGCCATACGGAACACACTCGGCGAGGCAGCGACAGGTGATGCCGGCTCGGGATCCTCCCCGAACAGGGCCAGAACGCGTGCGCGGGCAGAAGCCGGTACGGGGGCGGGCGTGACGTACGAGTCGCTTGGGAGGGGAACGATCGCGGGGGGCGGGGTAGCTTCGACTGCTGCGACAGGTTGCTGTGAGAGGGGTTGAGATGGGGGGCGCATAGGAACTGATGGCGAGGGATCGGAGGCCAATTGCGACGGCGACGACCGCTGCCTGTCCCCATTGCTCTCCGGCGTGGACAGTCTCGGGCGTTTGAGCCGCTCGTCAATCTCGACGTCCTTCTCCGCATCCCGCATAATCTTTAGCGCGCGCTTCATGGCCGCCGCCGACGGCTGGGGCAGCTGCCGCTTGCTCGCCGTCGTGAACGACACCGTGGCTGGGATATGCTCCGGGACGGGGTCCGGAGCGTACGCACCAGGATACGGCTCGGGCGAGAGGGACGGTGTCCGGCTTTGATTTCTCTGGCACGAGGGGGGCGGCGTGATTTTCCGAGGCTGGGGGACGCGTGGTGGAGGTCTCCCGACAGGCGACGGACCACCTGCGCTCCGGCTTGGCCCCGCGCCCGCATCGCTCAGATCGTCATCGTCAAAATCAAAGTCGTCGGCATCGAGTCCGTCCAGAAGGTCAGATATGTCTGCCTGAGTCGGCACGATTGGCGGCGGAGTGGACGTAGAGGGAAGGTGCTGAGGGGCCGCTGCTGGGGGTTCAGTCGCGACGCGTCTAGTAAACCTACCTGGCCGATCTGCTCTCGACTCTGGCATGACGGTGTCGAATGTCTAGATGTCTAGGTCGCCATGGATGGTGGCGACGAGTGAAGGAGGGAGAGAAGTAGGAAGAGGAAGATAAAGCGATGGAGGAAGGTGAAATGGAGGAAGGCAATTAGCAAATCGGGTACTGGAGATCGTGTGGCCGCCTGTGGGTGCAATGTTCGCGTGCAGTCAGGGAGAGAAGAGAACAGTCGCGTCAACTACTGTACTGTGTACGGTGGTACGGTGGCCAGCGGGGGGCATCCAACCAAACAAACAATTTGCTTCCGCTTCCGGCACGTGGCGAATCTCCATGTTGCGCTTTGCACATGTTGTGGCTCTATTCGAATATTCGAACATGGAACAAGGTCAACAAGGCTTGTGATCAAAGCGTCTTTATGTTCTCAGAGGATGTATCGATAGATATTAATATGCATGGATACTTACGAGACAAAGGTAGATGATAGTGTTCTGAACGACTTGCCTTTTTGTGTCTCTTTCATGGGCGACACAGGACGATCGGCAATCTTTTCGATGTGGCGCTCTGGCATCGTAGGGATGACTGGTGTGTGTGGCACTCGGCTGTGGTCGTATTTAGAGCTACAGGAAGCAATTCACACTTCCAAGGCTTAATCCAGGGGGTTGTCGGTAACGCTGCTCGATGGCAATGTCCCTAGGCGACAGGGCTGTGATGCCAAAGTGAACGAACAGCGTGCCGCTTTAGTTGTACTACAGCTGGCTAACCTATAGCGACACCTTCAGAAAAGGAGAGAACACTGCTTGACTAATGTGGGTGTAATTACCGACTGTGGTGTCTGTTGATTCGGTATGAGAATGCGCTCGGAACCCTGGCTTGAACATCATGCTTCTGCTTTCTTGCCGCAGATTCCCCATCAGGACTCGCGGCTGCTCTCGGCGCTTACCTCATGCGACACGTCCTCTATGTACCCGGGACAGACATCAGCACAATCCCATGCATACCCATTTTGTTTTTCTGGTGTTTTGTTTTTTGTTGGGGTTCCTTCAACACTATCGAATACTCCTCCCCTCCAAAGCCTTAAATACAACCTCGACTCTTCATCCACCACGGCAGCGACCTCAGAACCCCGACGAATCACTAACAAACGTAATCGCACTCTCGCTCATCCCCGTGCCGCTCAACTTGCGCACAATCGGGCGCTGCTTGCCCATGCGGTTCGCGAGGTCGTAGCCCGCCGCGGTGCTGGCACCCGAGTATCCCGTACTGGCCTTGCGGCCGAGGTTGGGCGCGAGCGACAGCGTGTTGAAGCTCGAGACGAACAGGGGGTTGCCGGGCGTGCGCTCAAACTGCGGCGCGACCATGCCGATGCCTGGCGGGGACCCGAGGCCGATGTACGGTGAGCGCGGCGAGCGCCCCGCACTGTGGCTCTCGCGCAGGTCCGGGGTGACGGTCATGATCTGCAGTCCGACAAAGGATCGCGAGCGCTTCGACGACGGGAGGCGCGATTGCGTCTGCTTCTCGGGGGAGCTGGGCGCCGACGACGAGTCCTCCGAGGTCAGGCTCGTCTGGGACGGTGCGCGGCGCGTCGTCTCGGGAGAGAAGTCGTCGGGCGCAGACTTGTTCTCGTTGTTGCTGCCTTCCTCGCCGGTGGGTGGAAGGTTCGCAACAGACGTCAAGGGAGATATCAGGCCGCTATGCCCGGTGGAGCTGTTCCCTGATGACACGCCGGACCCGGATCCGCTGGACCCGCTGGGCGGCTCCTCCTTTTCGCCAATCGTCGCCATCGTGTCCGTCTCGAGACCGTACGACGACGACCAGAGCCCCATCGTGTCCATATCGAGGGGCTCCTCTGAAAACGCCCTCGTAAGGGCACGTTCCTGCTCCTCAAACTCTTCCGGGTCCATAGCTTCGAGGGCCTCAATGTGAACGCGGGACAAGGCCGGGTCGTACTCTCCCTCATCGCCGAGTCCAAGCCCGCCCCAGGACGCGGGGGTCTCGTCCTCGTCTCCAGCAGTGATGAGCTCCGAGTCGCATCCAAGACACGCGCCAAGCTTCTCCCACACCGCCACCGCGTGGGCGCGCACCGCCGTGCGTGCAAGGAGGACCCATTCATAGTCGGGGCACTCCTTGCGGTCCGTGGACGTCAGGTGCAGCAGGAATTCTTCCCACGTCCACTGCGTGACGTCGGTGTACTTCCAATTGTCCCTGACCTTTCCATTGGGCGCCTTTGGGAACGCCTGCTTCAGCAGCTGGAGCATGTCGGCATTCACCGGATTGTGGAGCAGCTCATCGACCTCCTGGGGCCGGTTCGAGAATGGCAGAAGCGTATCCTCGTCCATAGGTACGTAGTCGAATGGCTCGAGCTCGATCGGTTCGGCGACCGGGGTGCTCTGCGCGCTAGTCGTGGGTACAGCCGCGCTGCTGCTGCGCGACAAGGTCACGAATCCTCCGATACTCTTGCTCCTCGTGAGACCTCCCGCGCTCTTGCTCCGCTTGAGCCCGGATCCCGACGTAAACTCGCTCGACCGTTCGGGCGCCATCACAGGCGACATGACGCCACGCGCGAGATTAAACACTTCCTCGGGAGACAAGACTTTGGCTCCTGCGCCGCCGGCACCCCCGCCCCCGTTGACGGCGGCGATAGACAGGGATCCGTATGACGGACGTCGTGCGAGGTTTATTGAGCCCGAGCGATCGCCCTCGCCAATATTCTGATTGATAGGCGACATCGGCGACAGTGGGGCCGCAAAACTCGAGAACGATGCAGCCGCAAACGACCTACGTGGGCTCCGGGCCGAAGTGGCGGGAATGTCCGTCGCCGCTGCCGCTGTCGCTGCGGCAGCATCCGCTGCGATCGGCGGGAGGTTGGATGACGACTTTGAGCGCCTGGGAAAAGAGGTTAGTTAATTTGGACTTATGAAACAACAGCATTCTTTGTTCGTTCTGCTCCATGCATGTGCTCTCTGCCGTCACCACGTCCTCGAAGAGGGGGTGGCACGCGACACAGAGGCTGCGCATAAGAGAGAGGGGCCGAGGTGTCGGCAGTGTTGGCAGTGGTATCGCAGGCAGGTAGGATACGTCACTGGGCCTGGATGATGGGATAGTGGTACAAATGCTATGATGGTGGCAATAGATAGCGTATTGATCGGATCACAAACTACTCACTGACGCAACGGGGGCATGTTTTCCTGTGTTTGCTGCTGTGGCTGTTGCTGCTGGGCCTGTGCGGGCGCCTTGACGAGAATCAGACGGGTGGTAACGCCAGAGGGGTACTCCTCGCCAGGACCGCTGCCGCGGCGAAACACGCGTTCGCGGCTCGAGAGCGATCGGCGCAGAGTAGATGTCGGACCAGACGCGGATGAGTAGGTGCTCGAATTCGAGCTCGACCGACTATGGCCCCGGCTGCGGCCCGCAGAAGCTGCAGCGGCAGCAGCAGCACCGGGGGGAGGCGACAGCGACCTGCTCTCAGTGACCAGAGGCGAGAATGCCTGCAGAGGCGAAAGTGCGCTCAGTCGCTGTCGGTTGGGCGAGCGCGACTTGCGGGGTATCGGCCGACTGTCCATTGTGATGCGTGGGTCGGGGTCTCGTGAGCTTGAAAGTTGGGTAAAGTGAAGCTCAAAGCTGATGCTGGGTGCGGCTGATAAGGGTGCAGTGGATAAAATGCAAAGCGGAATTGTGGTCGATGATGTAGACTAATCTACCCGCATGGGATTGTTGGTCCTATTATGATAAGGGCGGGGAGAGTAGTATTGAGATGGAGAGAGCGATAGATGATGAGCTAACTGAGAGATGAGATGAGTGTGTGTGAGAAACGTTGTGGGCAGTTGTTGAGAGACCCAACAACACACTATTCGCACAAGCAGAAGAGTTCACACACGAATCCGTAATGCAAAAGAACGAAGTAAAAGGTATAGTGGCAATTTCAGAAAGCTGAGCAGCTGAAAGAGAAAGAGAAAGTACGAGAGCATGACAGAAAAGCGGGGGCCCCCCACCCGGTGCAGGGTACGAGCATGAGAGAGCAAGAGAGAGAGAGAGAGAGTACGATGCGGTGCGCGTCATTCCAGGACCTTTTCAGAAAGCCCAGAAGCCCAGAAGCACAGAAAAGACGGCCCGCGGTCCTTAAGCCTAAAATAAAATCAAGCAAGATAATCGCGCACAATTCCAGCCAGCCTCGACTACCTGCCAATGCCAAAGCCATCACCGCCACCCAACTGGCACGCACAAGGTCTTGCGTTGGTACCTTCTTTTCCCACCTTGTTGTAAGCGCGCATGCATTTTGCATTGCATTGCATGTGTTGGATGTTTTGCTCACCGTAAACCTACGCACGATGATGATGACACGACGCGGAAATAGGTTGCTTGTACACGCTTACATGTATGTATCTTGGCAGTGCTGTGGGGGTAAAACATCATGTTGTAATCCAGAATCCCTATGACGCGCGACTTTGGCGGTCCGCTGCAATGCCATTTGCGGTGTACAGTACACACTCTACTAGCTGCGAAAAACTGGACAGGCGGGAGCCCCACTGGAAAAGAGAAACAAAGCCGTTGCGTTGGTAGACGACGTCACGGGCCGTTTTGGTCTGGGTCTTTGTGGGCCGCGATTCCCCATGTCGCCATCCTACGAAATATGGTTGCCGCTCTTGTTGGGCCATACAAGAACCTTTTCAAGCAGGCGATGGCAGGTGCTGCTTGTAATAACAGAAGAGAGGACATCATGGACACAGCACTTGAATTGTTTGTGTGGTGTGCTGGTCGACTTCGATGGCTTCTAGTCCTCGGTATAGATAATCACTTTTCCGTTTCAATGTGTTATCTCATCTCATCGCTATTTATCATGAAAACGCGGGCCGTAGACGGGACGCGGCAACCGAGTAAACTGATACAGATCATACAGATCGTACACCGTACAGTGTGCATGTGGTATGAACTGTATGAAACCTATGCACGCCTCCAAGTGTGTATTATACAGTACAATACAGCTTGTGGCTTGGACAGAGGAGGTCGTAAATGAGGACCACTGAAAGCAGGGGGACAGTAAAAAGGGGGGTGGGTACTCTGATGCCCCGTGATGGCATAATGGCATGAAGCAGACAACAACAAACTCATTACGTCATTATTTTTTGGAATTCTGCCCGCCCCCCCACCCCCCTCCCCTCCTCCTTTTCCCGGGATCCCAGGCGCCCAGGCTGCATACAGTAAATCCGCTCGCACTCACGTACTGCCCCCCCCCCCTTCATGCTCATGCTGCTCTGGCCTACGGCCTTGTTGCTGTGCATTTTTCTCTTCAAGCCACTGAGGTCACTGCACAACATTCCAACCAAGGGCAAAAGCAAGCGTTGTAGTGTACGCCCAAAATCCCCACCCCGGCATCGCCTTTGGATGAGACCGCGCCGAGACAAACGAGATCAGGTGAGAGGGCGACAAAAGCGGATCAGGATCAACCCGCACCCCCCTCATGATCTGTCACCATGTCCCCTCACCTTTTCGGACAGCCAGCACCTGACTTGGTGTAAAACACATCACGTCCGCCCAGCACCACCACCGATCCACGCCTCCGTTTTGAGCTGTAGACAGTGTCATCATGACCCTCTCCCTCGATGAGCCCCGTCCCGCTCTTACGGGTAGAGGGTAAAACGAGGGACGGAGTGCTCCACTGTGAACAGTGTGAACAGTGACCATGTGATATGGACGTTCAGGTAGCAGCCGAGATACGCGGGACATTTGCATCATTACGCACGGAGTGCCATCAGTGGCAGTATGGGACGATGGTTTGAGCTTGGCCGTCATTGTTGTGGTTGCGGATGGCAAGATGCAAAGAGGCAGTGTGGGACGGCAACATAAGCCAAGTGACCGCACTTTGGTTCCGCCACGTCACGCTCACTGCTCTAGCTGCTATATTGCTATGCAATGCGAGTGCGTGTTTCGTGTCTCGTCTCGTCTCGTCTCGTCTCGTCTCAATGCAGCAACTCGTCCATTCAGCTTCCTTCATTCTTAATTCATTACTCCGGCCTAGCGATACACGTTCATTACCGATCTTACTGACCCTCGTACTAGGCTCTACACACGCGTGCTAACTACGCCACATGGCGATAGTCATTACAAAATTACAACCAACTCGTTGGATTCCATAGGATCCATAGGGGCAAACGAAAGGCGCAGCTGAGGGGGTGGTGCGCAAACAAGCAACGATAATGTAAGCTCGAGGTGGCCTGGTGACAATTCTAGGGGGGGCAGGGTGTACGGGACCAGCACGTGGATCAGCGAAGTATAGGGATTGGGGAATCCCGAAGGAAACACATCCACACAAACGCATGAGCACAGCGGGTATGCATGGAAGGGCAACATTCTGATCGTTCGTACCCTAGGTTGGGAGATGCTGAAGGGAATGAGGGAGGGACAGAGATGAGATCGGGAGAGAGTGGCGCAATGACAGTCGAACAGGAAAAGATAGGAATGAACAGACGAGAACAGGAGCTGTCCTGCTCGGCTGGAGCTCTCGAGACTGGCATCCGAACAACGCGGCTGACAGCGGATAGCGATCTGAGTGACGATGGATGGGTGTGGACGAAGAGCCTGCAGCCTGCAGCGACATTGCAGCCCTGAAACGCTTACGGACCGTCCATGCTTGCCAGAAGGATCAACCTGCCACATATTGTGGCCATGCTCAATGTGGCAGATGGCAAGTGAGAAAGAAGGCCATAATGACACTTTCGGTGCTGACGGTCCGGAGATGTCAAGTCCGACCTTAGTGGGTCTTCATGACCCCGTCAAGAATACACCAAAACGACGCCATCGCGTTGGCGAGGAACTGGAACGAACTGGATCTAACTTTTCAAGGCATGCGACCGCCATCCGGCGTCTGCTCTGGCTGCTAGCGTGGAATGAATTGGCAGCTGGGAACCGCAGGGGAAGGGGCATCCCTCTAGCTCAAGGTGGAAGGACAGGGGAAGGGGGACGAGTGAAGTGGGCCAAAAAGACACTAGGGGAAGGGTAAGGCGGGGAGGACTAGACGTGGTTGGCTGAGCCGTGCTGGTGCGCTGGTGACAACAAACGGGGGTGGCCGAGGGGCTGGCATCCCTTGTCTCGAAGGCGAATAGACGCCCTAGGCTGCATCCTCCCTGTATCCCCAGATCCACTCCCAGGAGTCCACCCTGCATCTCATCTTGCCCGACTCCCAACCAGCGTCTGGCTACTTGATGCTCATCGGGGGGCAGGTGAATGTACGCTAATTTAGTCGGATCCAGGTGTGCGCCGCCCGCCACCACCCCTCAGCCACCAGCCCAGACGCCACCAAGGGAGGGGACCTGCGCCACCTTGAGCTTGATCCAATGGCCTGATGCGCTTATGCCAGCCGGTTCCAAGCCCGCATGAAGAGGCTCCACGTTCCAGGCTGGCGCCCCGCGAAATGGTTCCGTGAGTCACACCGTGCAAATAGTCGAGTGGAGGCTATCATACCACTGCGGCTTGGTTGGGCACGCAAGAGGTCCGCATTGCCGCAACCTTGCATCCTGCGGATCACCGCGTATTCTGGTTGGCGCGCTTCCGTCCTGTCTTCGGGCTCCCACACTCAGGCCGCCACTTGGTCTGTCCTGATCCTTTCATCTTCACCTATTGAAAGCTGAGAGTCTTCGCTGAGGAAACGAACCTCCAGTGTGCAATTGGAGCTCTGGAGAGCTGCGCAGACAGTCTGATGTCTCAGACTGACTCAAACCTGCCACTCATGTCTCTCCCTGGCCCCGCTCCGCTGCTCCATCCGCCTCACGCAGCCTTGCGCGGGGCCCAGCGACGTCGAGCTGAAAGTTGGAATCGGTAGTCATGCCCATTCACCTCGTCTCCATTTGGCAGTGCCAAAGTGGAGGGTCTGTACAAGAACGACGACGACTGACAGGCGAGGGGGCTGAGATCTGGACCCATTAACCTGGTGTTGTTGCCATTTCCAGTGCAAGACTGGGATCTGTCCAGGTTCCGACATCAGTGACTGAAGGTACATGAGCATTGATATGAGCATTGGGCAGTTCACACAGGAGAAGCGGTGAATCCCACAGATCTCTGCTGATGGCGGCGACCAGCAGACGGTACCCATTCTCTATTTGTTGGTGGTTGTCGCAACCGGTAGTGCCTGCGCTCAAGCTCCAGGGTGTCACGGAAGCTAAGGTGAGATGAGGCAGGGTAGGAGTGGAGGGTGACGAGAGATGGAGAACGAGAGGGAGAGAGAGAGAGAGAGAGAAAGATACAGGCTTCACAATCACTCTCCCTTTCTACCTCGCTCCAGTCCCTACTCTTCCCCCCCCCCTGAAATCCAAACCATCCTTCCTGTTTTTACGCCACAGCACAAAAACTCTACCTTTATTGCGTCTCTCTGCTATTCCGCCTCTCCACCTGCAAAGCCGGGGCTGAATTCAACATGACCTGTCTCTGGCTCCGCTCCCATACGCACTCCCCCTTTCCACCTGGATCCCAGGATTCATCGTTGGCTGCCGCCGAACACCAGTGCATGCCTCGCCCTCGGCATAGCCATGAGCCATGAGCCAACGTCTCCCATCCGCCGTCTGTGCTTGTCTGGGCTCCCCCGGGTGTGTCGGGCAGCTCCCTTCTGCGCTACTCGGCTTTGCCTGTTCCCTACGATAAACGCCTCAGCGCTTATACCCCCGTCCTCTGTTGCCGCCAGCCAAGTGTGTTTTACCCACTGGCATTTAGCGTCGTTGCACCACCTGACCGAAACTTCTCTCTCCAAGGCTCTTCCCAGTGTCCTCCTGTCTTTCTCGTTGCGAATGTGCCCTCCATTTTTCACTTTTCAGCTGTCGGCGGAAAACCAAGTTGCAAGGAATTCAGAGAGCAAGCAGGGCCAGTCTGGGCTCTGCCGCGATACCATTTGGATTCCGGTCCTCTGTTCTGGTTCCCAGCCCGCTCTAGCTTTCCCTCTCGCTGGCGTTCACACACTGCTCAGACTGCAAAGTCTTGCCCAGTTGGCAGTTTTGTCGGTATCTCGAATGCATGAGTAATGGCAAGCGGTATTGCAGAGACAGGTAGCGGCTGCAGTCCACCGTCCTTACCGCGTCGACCGTCCATGCCGTCCAGCCGGTCCGCGTCCCCTCCCACTCCCAGTCCTCTCGCGCTCGTTGCTCGACTGCCTGAATGGCCTCCTGATCCCTCCTTGAGACTCTGAACCCTATCTAGCCCCACCTATCCCACCCGCCGACGACGACGATTCACTGTCCCATGATCACGACTATCAGCACCATCATCCGCATTTGCAGCCTCACCTGCGCCTGCACCCGCCGTATCAAGAGCGTCCTGGGCTCCCACAGCCCATAATAGAGCAGCGTTGTTGGACCCAAGATCTGTGTCAAAAGCAGTGACCACGTCCAATCGTCCCTCCTTCTCCATACCTCCTTTACGATCTATCGCCCTTTTCCAGGTCCGAAGTCTCCGTCCTCTGCTCTGCTCTCTGCTGGTAAAAACAATCACACTAAAAGTACGAGAGAGCAAGAAGCACGAAAAAAGCGCCGACGACAAAGTGGTTTACCGCCCAATCCAAGCTTTGTCACCTACTTGACCCCCGCCCACCCCCTCCCTCCCTCCCCTCCGTCCCTCTGCTCCCTGGCCCTCGCCCTCCTCACAGGATCCCGAGCCGTTTGGACCAGTGTGACGTTTCCGCCCGCAATCTCACACAGCAACTCCCTCGAGTCTCGTCCACTCGAGACCACTCAAGCCATTGAAAGAGACAGGAGACCAGAGACCACGCTCCTCAACAACATTTCTATAGAATTATAGCTCCTGTAGCCGCCCGCTCGAACCCGCATTTCTCATATCCCACCCCCACCCACCAACTCACCGTCTCTCCTTTTTCTCTAGTCTCTCTCCTTCCGCTTGACCCATATCCCACAAATAATTGTCCCATCACACACCAACCTTGGGGACCCACCTTGACCATCTGGAACAGTCACCACCACTCACCACCACGACTTAGCGATACACCACCTACCTATCTATCTACACACACCCCACAAACGTCTTGTTAAACTCGTTTGTTCACGATTACCACTTTGCATACGTACAGAACACGACGACGATCCTGGCGCGCATCATCATCATCATCTCCTCTGATCGACCACCTTACCCCTTCTCTCGCGCCGCCTATCGTCCGACCGGCCGTATCTTTGATTTGATCTTTCTCGGCGCAAGCGTTGATCTGGCCGCCTCCGCTTCGCCTTCCGTTGTCCGTCTTCCGTCTTCATCCTCATTCTCGATCCCCTGTTTGACGCGTCCCATTGCATCCAAAACTCTGGGAACCCAATAAAAAGACGAACTCCACTCCACTTTGTTTGTGGACGATTATACGATTACTACTAGGTGACGTCTCTTCGAGGACCACCTCTCTTCACTCGTCTCTCGTCTCTCTCCTCTCTCCTCCACACCTACACTTTGAACTTGGTACGTCGTCGTCGTCGATACTTTTTTTTTCTCTTCGTTTGCCTTGCCTAGCCTCCTTTCTCCGCTCCGCTCCCTTACTCTCCACAACGGACTTTGCATCTCCACTCCAGAGCACCTCGTCGCCCCTTGCTCCGACGCTCCGACAGCTCCGACTACTCCATCCTCTACTCCAACCTGCCCGACTATGCCCCCTTCCCCTCCCCGTTCTTAACGTCTTCCATCTCCACATTTGTGGCCACAGGAAAGGGGGGTAGGCGTATCTCAAAAGTCTCTCCTAACTTTGGACTGGTTTTATTTTTTTTTTCCTTATCCATTCCACACTTCATTCCAATCTCACAACCGATTTCCTTCATCTCGTCAACGCTTGCATCTCTTCTTCCGTTGGCCACCCAACTATAAGGTGCTCCGCTCTCGCCAACACGCGCGTCCTCGTCGGCTGCTTTGTCAGACACGAACCATTCTCTGGACTCCACACAAGCCGACATCTTCGTCAATCCCACACCGTCCTGCATCCGTCCACATTCTACAGTCCACATATATACAACATACACATACACATCCGCCCATCCCACTCCAGTCCGTTTCACGTTGTGTTGACATTCCCAAGTATAGCTTCCATCCCGGTTCAATCGTCAATCGCGGACGACCGCATTTCCTTTACCCCTCGTCCTCGACGACGCTCGCGATCAGCTCGTGTCCATCAAGAAGGAACGGATCGTTGCAACAGGAAACTCTGGAAACGTTTCGCAACTCTTGTCGTCGTCGTCTTTTTTTCTTCTTCCTCTGGGTTGAAAGATCGAGCAGCGCGCGCCAAAGTCGCCCCGTGGAGAATCAGATCCCACCCCATCCCTTCCTTTACCGTTTTTTTTTTGCCTTACGGACAGCATACTCCGCACTCTTCGCTTATCCTCATCCTCATCTCATCCCATCCACATCCACATCCACATTTACATTCATCCACCCATTCATTTATCTTCGCTACCGCCGAACTCGCTCTCTCCATCTCTTTTCTCTGGTCGCTGAATTGGTTGACAGAGACGCTCGCCCCTCACAACAAGCGCTAACCCGGTTTTACGGGTCTTCCACATTCCTCCAACCACATCCGCTCCCGTGACCCTCATCCCCATCCTTGGCGGCTATCACCGAGTCATCGGACCCCGAACATCACCTGCACGCCCCGCGACGCCTCTTCCTCCAGCTATCAAACACAAACGCCTCATCCGCTCATTTCATTTTTACTCCTCTCGGCAGAAGCATCACCTCAGACGCTCCTTGCCACCGCCGTCACCGTCTCGGCCCTCATCCTTCGAACTGGGCGAACGTGCCGCATACTCCACATCACGTTCGTAATTCCTTGAAGAGCTCATTTTCCGGATTGTCTCCCCCCGTCCCACAGGTCTGTGCACGCCCCGACATCGAGCGCGTTCTGTCCGACCCGTTTGCTTCGTCTATCCTCTTTACCTTCTACACACAAAAGGTCCTCGAACGTTCCTACGTCCGAGCTCACTCACGACTTGTTTTTGCGTTTCGTCCTCGCCCTCGTACTCCTTCTCCATCTTCCCATTCCCCCGCCGCTGCCGACCTGCAACGGTAGCCGTAGCGATCAAGCGCTCAGCGCCTTTCTCGTTACGCTCATAACTGAGGCGCCTTGCAGATCTTGACAAAGGTACGAAATTCATGCGCGTGCACCGCGAGGTCTTGTCATCTGACACCGCCCAGTGTCGCCGCTAAAATAGCTTCCTCAATGTCAGGCGCTGTAACCTACGGGCCAGACTCGGGCGCCAACAGCGCCGAGTACAGCGCCTACGTAGCCAATGGAGCGCGCCCCGTCGCGTATGCGGCCCAACTGGGGCAAACACCAGGAACGATGCCGCACGGTATGGTTCCTCAGCAGATGCCCATGTCTGGTGCTGGCATCAGTCCCGGGTTTCTCCCCCAGTCGGTCGGAGGTCCTTCGATGCGTGAAAGCGTAGAAGGTATTCCTCAGGTCCACATGCAGCAGCAACAACAACAACAGCAACAGCAACAGATGCACCCGGGCGTCCCGTCGACGGGCATCCCCGGCCTGCCCCAGCACCTCGCTGGCGGTGTGCACCATTACGCCATGCAGGCGGGTATGGCAATGACTGGTGGACAGCAGTACGCCGCTGTTGGTCTTCCTCTCCAGTACTACCAGATCGCACACCCCGGTGCGCCCGGATTTGCCCAGATGGTGCCCAACTATCAGTTTGGCACGGCACCACAATTCATGCACGCGGGCGCCGAGTGGGAGGACGAGTATGACGAAGGCAGTGGGGCCGTACTGTATGGTAACCTAGAGGTAAGTTTAAGCTGTCATTTTGTAATGCAGGGGCGGCCGAAAAGCTAACGCTTGTCCCAACCAACAGGTCAAGCACCGTCGCCGCACAACACCAGAACAGCTCCGCGTTCTTGAACACTGGTTTGAGATCAATCCGCGCCCAGATAATGCGATGCGCGAATGGCTGGCGTCCGAGCTCGGCATCACCAAGCGCAATGTCCAGGTGTGGTTCCAGAATCGGTGAGTCAACAAAAACCCTATCAGCCAATGGGCAACAACCACCCGACAAAGGAAGAGTCCAATGGAACTGGGCAAGCGTCAGGTACTGGGTTACCTTTTGGTTGATAGTGTGGATCATACCTGAGCTAAACTGAACTTTATTCCAGTCGTGCAAAGATTAAACAGCAAGAAAAGGCACGGGAAGCGGCCGCCGCCGAGTCGAAGAAGGAACAGTCCGCCAAGGTCGAGGGCACTAATGCCGAAGGAGCTTCGCAGGCCGAAGGCACACCGGCGGCTACGGACGCGAACAAGTCACCAGCGACAATCCCAACACCTACTGCACAGTCTGCCCAGGGAACACCAGTCGCAGGGCCAGCCCAGGCCCCGATCGGCGGTGTGCAGTCACAGCAGCAGCAGCAGCAGCAGCAGCATTCGCAAACACCGTCGATACAGACAACGCCAGCCCCGGGTCTCGCCGCGTCTCAGGTGCCATCAAGACCGTCATCCTCCGGTGCAATGACCCAGACTCCTATGGCTAGTCTCCTTCCCACCGTCAACAAGCTTGACATGGGTCGCCGAGTGTCGATTGCGGGTGGCGACGTTGCCAGCATTGAAGAATGGGCTATCAAACGGCGACAGCAAATGGGCCACACACCACCTCATGCAGGCAACACCCTGTCGCCAGCAAACTCGCCCATGGGAATGGCGGCAGCTGCCAGGCGAAACAGCCAGCCGTACCCGACCCAAATCATCACACATCATGTAGGGGAAGAAGCCGCAGCTCTGTCGCGGTCAGGCCTCGGCAGCCCGAAAGTCTCGCCCAACGCGCCCAACGGACGGACACCAAGCCACTTGCTCTTCACTGCTATGCGCAACAACACCATCCGCCGTGCATCCATGCCGGGTGGCGCAGCACAGCTCATTTCCACAACGGCGTTCACCCCCCCTCGCGTCTCAACGTACCACAGCTCATCGTCCGAGTCGCCGTCGGGCCGCCACGGCGCGCGCGAGCTCAGCCCGATCAAGGACCAGGACTACGAGATCGACCCCGCTCTCCGCCAGGTGCCAATGACGTTTGTCACCCCACCACAAAACGGCACTGGCAACGGCGCGTCCGATCTGCTGAACGTGCCTGGTACCACTGGTTCTTCCCTGTCGTACACGCTCAACCCCGGTCTGCCGTTCGCCCCCAACTCGCCTCTCCCCAACCCATCGTTCTCGTTCGGCGGCACTCCTGCCATGGAGTCGTCGGCCTCGATGCCAAACGTGTTTGGCGGCGATAAGATGCCCTCGTCTGGCCTCATCTCAGCGGAGCACGACCCGAACCATGCCCTCTTCATGGCACTTCAGCGCGGCCGTCTCGGATCGATCGCATCGGTGAACTCTGTCGCAACCAACGGCACCGAGGGCACCGCCGAGTACGGCAGCGAAGCCGAGTGGAGCTCGTTCATCTCCCCTCCTGGGTTCGACCCCGACATTCGTCGTGCTTCCGCTCCGGCCGATCTGTTGCACAACATTGGTCTGCTGGGCATCTCGGGTCCTTCGTCACAGAACCCAAGCCCGATCCGCCCGTCACCACTTGCTGCAGGCTTTGGTGGCCAGCCCGGCGGTACGCCCCAAAGCGGCTCGCACACATACGAGCTAAGCGTTCCTTCTGGCCCGGTTCCTGGTCCCCACTCGGCACCGATCCAGTCGTCGTCATCGTCATCGACTCTGGGCGGCGGGCCATACCTCCCAGCATCAAACAACTCGCCCACTCACTCCACTGGCGGTGGCTCGCAGCTTGCCTCTGAGGGTCCCTCGCCGTCGGGAACGCACACGCAGATCAACCCGCAGTCGTTGATGATGCCTCCGCCGCCGCTCCCCAGCCAGCACCAGCAGCAATACCAGTTTCCGGAGATGAGCCAACAGCAGCAGCAGTATGCCGAGTCATCTGCCGCCTTGCCGCCATCGTTCCCCAACGTCCCCGACCCATCCGCATACACGAACCCGTCGGGTCTCCCCTCCTCATCAGGGAGTAGCAGCGGCGAGACACTCGGCACGGGCAATGAGTTTGACCTGAGCTTTGACTTTTCCACAGAGTCGGACGACAAGGACCAGTTTTCGTTCTTGTCTGACCTCACAAACGAGAGCGCGTCGGCAGATACAGTCAATGTGCTGGTCTAATGCCCAGCTCTGGTTCAGAATCTCCTTGTTCCCCCGCCGCTTGTAAACACCTCCTTCTCTTTTGTCTTCGCTTTGTCTCTCTGTGATTGGGTATTCTGCGGGACTCTAGACTGTTTCGTCGCTCCACCTTTGTCTTCCACTTTTCATCGTCTGTCATCCACGCGCGCACACACACATACACATCCTTATTTCCTATTAGTATTTTTGTCCTCATTGGTTGGATCTATCTGTTTGACAGGTTAGGTGGGCCTCTACACACACCAGGTTGTTACACACCCATACACGATGTGATATCAGTCTTGACCCTTTGAGCACTTGTCCAAGGAGGTGGTGGCGAACACTGACTGCCACTGCAAGTTGACCACTGGTAACTGATTCCACAGTTGGGGGGCGCCCTGAGTCCTCGACACTCCTTCATACTGTGTATGTAGCGCGAGGGTGTGGCGACCAGGCCGGCAAGCACACGAAACCTTGAAGCGCATAGCATCGTACACCCGGTTGAGGCAAAACAAGAACTGGAATCAATCTCACAACCACAGCATGTGTCACAGTGCCAACCGCCGTCGTCATCGTTGTCGTCCTCGCTTCCATTTGATCCCAATTCATGGCTCACGCCCAGTGGGAACGGGAATCAGGCAAATAATCAGGCAAGTCCAAGTCCCTTTGCTTTCGGTGTTTGCAGTCGTCAACTCATGACAGGAACGGCTGCATCGATCCCATGGATTCAGGACGCGCGCAGGAAGGTTACCATCCATGCCCAAGTACCCAAACATCCAAGTACCCAAGTACCCAAATGCCCAAGTACAGTAAATGCCCAAATGGCCAAGTGCCCAAGGCGGCAGGTCGCCCATCACCTAACCCATCACCAAACACCAGGATGGGATCACACTAAGACTAAGACGAATGACGCTACGCTACGGTATGTGGCGCCCGCCGCCCCCCTTTCATCTGGGATCTGGGATCTAGGGCCTGCTTGTTGCATACCATACAAACCACCCTGTGGCGCTCCTTGGCGTGGCGTCTCTCAGTGTCCGTGTTTGTCTGTGTGCGGGGTGCGGCGCTGGGCGGGGAACCGGCCATGCAGATTATCGGCCGTCTGCTCTCTCTCTCTCTGTGCACTGGCGCCAAGGCAAGTCGTCGCTGGACACTTTCTTCTACGCACTGACGTTGCCGTTACCAGAAACCACGAGCGACGGAGAGCACTTCCGCTTTTCAGGCGTACGTACCGTACGTGAGAGGCCATAAGCCAGAGGCCAGCCACCGCCATTGCGAGATCTCGTGGTGGTAGCCCGAGGGCTTGAAAACAGGGCTTAAAACAGCACAGTACAGGACTTTCCAGCTGAGGTAAGGGGCCTTTCGTGGTCGTGTCTCTATCTCTATGCATACTGTAGTATCCAGCATCTCGCTCTTATTACATTCCCCGCAACACCCAGTGTTCGCCGGCATGTTTCTCGCCCCTGAGCCAACTTGTACTCTGCGGGAAATGACTCATGTGTTGCTCGTCCGACAGAGTCGCGTCGCGTCGCTCGCGATCACACATCAGCCATTAGCCATCAGCCATGGTCATCAGTAGTAGTCACCAAGGAGTAGCCACAGGTGAGAAGTCCATCAGAAGCCACAGGTCAGTAGTCACCGATCACCGATCACCGATCACCAGTCACGCTCACAGTCACCAGTCACCAGTACCAGTCGCAGTCACCAGTAACCCACAAATCATCAGTAGGAACAGGGACCCTCGCCGCCACATCTCCCAATCCTAACCTCCAATCTCTTAATCTCACCATCCCTTCCAGTCTCGCAGCCTGGTAATCTGACTCGATTCCTAGGGACCAACGACCCGGAGTCCTCGGAGTCCTCGGAGTCTTGGAACGGTGGTCAACCCGGCAAACTGTGCCAAACCGTCAAACGTTCGTCGTTCCCGCTATCACCCGAGTATGAGTGCGAGTACCGTTGCGAACAGCCGCTGACGACAAGACTTGCCTGGAGACACACCGAACTGGGTCTGGACCGCGTACAACGGGACGCGGCGCCTGGAGAGTGCTTGTGGCTCTGAGGGTGGCACTGGCACCGGCACTGGCACCGGCCTTGGAACTCGCGCTGGAATCAGAGCATACTCTGGTGCAAATTTGCCTCGCTTGTGTCAGTCGCGCCACGGCGCCACACGGCTCATGGCGTGCACAGCGGAAACACAGGGGTAAAGAAGCACAAAAGCACAAAAGCACAGAAGCACAGAAGCACAGAAGCACGAGACGAGACCCACAAGCATAATGCCCAGGGGTGCCCGGGAATGGGTTCCGTCCATGGCCATGTCGCTGGCCATGCTGCGTGACCGGATCCGGCAGCCGTAGTGAACGCTTCGGTTGTGGTGGCCATGAATGGTGGCTTCCTGCAATGTGGCGCGTGCGCTTAGCGGCAGGAGCGAGAGGTGTACCGGATCAGTATTATTAAATGTCTCCACAACCGACGAGATATCAGATAGTCAACAACCAACAAAGGCGCCACTGAGCTGCGAGCAGGAGTGCGGAGGTTGTTCGGGACCGAACAAGATCCAGTGCAGCCACTCTACGCCGCAGAACGTAATTAACATACGCTCCTCTCATCCCCGCTCCCTGATGGCTTGCCTCGTGACGGACAGAATAGCGGATACCGCGGCAGGCCATACCGACACGACACATGACACGACATGGAATTATCATCGGGTCTCTCTCTACAGTTGTGCTGTCTTGTAGGATGGCGGTTGGCAGTCATGTTGTTCTCTGTTGTTCTCTTGTCGACACGTGAGTGGTGCTAAGCTAAGCTGGTGATATATCTACAGCCTAATCCCCCTGTCTCATTCGATCCCTCTCTCTCGCTGTACTTCTACTTCTACTTCTTGGGAATCCCGACACAGGCCGCAAGCACCCTCTGCCCCGCCTCGCCTGCAACCCCCTCGCCGAAATAGGACTTTGTCCACGCGGCCTGGTCGGCGGCGAGAGGGCCGCGATGGCTTTGCCGGAGGAGAAGGGCTGGGAGTGTCAGTTGTGTGCTGTGCTGCGGAGTGGAGTGCGAGGAATGGAGGAGCATGGTACGGCAATGTGGGCGGTGGACAGCACTGTGTGGCGGTATAGGGACTGACAGAGCTCGCAGCCGCGGTCACGTGTCATACCCTCAGTACCGGCCATACGGTCAACTGACAGTAGCAGAGGGCGCGGCGCCATTCACGACGGCGACGACGCGAGGGGCGGCGAGTTTCCGCGGGAGCCGAGAGGCGAGTGCGCAGAACGCGGGGACAGCGGCGTCTTGCGCCCCGGGTCGACCTCAGGGTTGATCAGCACGGGCACGAAGCGCTCGGCGTGCCCGCCGGGGGGAGTGTGCACCGTAGGGTACAGCGTCTGGTGTTCGCTCTCGGGCTCAATCTCCGGGATGACCTGGACGGGGGCGAATGGCGAGCGGGCGCCTGGTGCCGCGGCTGAGGCAGCGGCGGGAGGGGAGGGCGAGACGGAGCCCGAGAGCGGGAGCGGCGCGGTGTGTCTCTGAGGCGAGCCCGCGGGCGAGAGGGCAGGGGATGGGATGCCGAGCACCGCCGAGCCCCATTCCTCGACGACGAGCGCATTCTGCGGCTCGTGCTGCTTTACGGCGGCCATGAACGCAATCACCTCGAGCGTGGCGGCGTGCTTGAGCGGCAAGGGGAGGCCGCCGTGCATCTCGTGCAGCATGCACAGGTCCTGCTGCGCCAAGAAGAGCGGGGACGAGAGGACCTGGGATGGCACGGGGATGATGCGCGTGCGGGTGGGTGGGCGCTGGGCCGTGGTTGAGGCTGCCATTGTGGTGGTGGTGGTGGTGGTGGTGGTGGTGGTGGGAGAGGAGTGTTGGTTGCTGGAGATTGGAGCGTTGAGTACGGACAAAGCCGTGGGAGGAAGAGGGATGATAAGGATTGGATTGACCTGGAGACGAAGAGACTCGGGGGAAGAATGCGAGTGGGCTGCTTCAAATAAATACTTACAACTACATAGGACTCGAGAGGGACCAAAAGAGAACATTAGGGGGATGCCGACGCCACTGTGCACATTCACAATCGAGATTGAGGCTCAGCCTCACTGAGCCTCGCGCGCCGGCCGGAAAGAAGCATCAATCAATACGCGCACCTGGTTCTTGCATCGACTCGGGCACCGCGGACAGGGAGACAGGCCGGTCATGTGCCAGATATTCTGCATACATGTCTATCCCCACATCTCCACGCTCTATCATCGCGCTCGCGCCGCACATGAGGCCGCCACTTACAACGCCAGACGCAGCACGATACACTTCGGGTGAGGTTGAATTACAGATACCAAAACGTAGCAGCGACAACAAAAACAAATCGGAATGCGAACAGCGAACAACGAACAGTTAACTGTGTATCGATGCATACATGCGGGGCACGGGAGGCTGTTCGGCTTCTGGGCTGCGGCCTGTGCGGGGCAGGCGTATTTACATGCGCTAATTGCCGAGGACCAGTGTAGCAGAGAACAGTGAACATCATGGGATCGGGGCGTGCGGCTGGTTTTCGTTCCTCTTTCCTATTGTGCAATCCATGCCCCTTTTCTGCGCAGAGCAGCGAGGGCTCGTGTCCTTGTTCTTGGGCTTTGGCCTTGGTCTGTGTGTGGGAACCGGCGAGATAATGCTGTACACCAGCGCCAGGAGGACAACGGTGTGGCCCGGAGAGACTCGCTCGGTGGTGGGCGTGGGCGAAGCAGTCGAGGCGACGCAAGGACCCAGGGCGCACAGGGTATGCATTTACCTCAGTCACATTGTGCACTGGGCGTCGGTTCCACCATTGCAGATATGGCTGCATGGCTGCCGAATACGCTCGAGTGGCGGCGCGTGTGCGCAACAAAGGGAAATGTCCGAAACCACTTGCGTCAGTCCGAGCCTGTTTTTTTTGTTGCACTGCTCTGTTGGGTGGG
Organism: Apiotrichum mycotoxinovorans; assembly: GCA_013177335.1. Classification (NCBI taxonomy): domain Eukaryota; kingdom Fungi; phylum Basidiomycota; class Tremellomycetes; order Trichosporonales; family Trichosporonaceae; genus Apiotrichum; species Apiotrichum mycotoxinovorans. The sequence continues at coordinate 1,727,520 of CP053624.1, read as the reverse complement.
TGGGCGAAGTGCGTGGGTACCTCACACTGCAGCGGAAGGCCGATAACGAGCCAGCCATTCTGGTTCTCGCCAATAGGAATGGAAGCCCAGTGGATATTTACGACACCGACAACACTCAGGCAGAGGGTGTTCAGTGAGGGCGGAGGCCGTGCCCCGTGCATACTTGCAGTGTGTACATACATACATTCATCACTCAAACGGACGGACCGGCGAGTCTCGCCCGCGCGTGTGCTGGCGTGTCAAGCCGACGCGATAGAACCCGGAATCCCCATTCACACCGAACGGACACGGGACGCCAGATTCCGGGCGCGAGGAGGAAGCAAAGGATCCATGCAGGAAGAAACGACAGTGCCACGAGAAACGTTTGTTCTTGTAGAACGTCCGTAGATCCGGACGCAGATCAGATGGGTCATTACTGTGCCGCCTGTGCCGACCATGGAAACATGGATCATGGATCAGATGATACCCCCTGCGTCAGATGATCAAACTGCTCGAACTGTGCGGCTCCATTTCACAGGTACACTGTTCATGTTCACGTTCATGTTCACGCCCAATTCAGCGCTGTGTGTCCTCTTTGTTCGTGAGAGACGGTATCCTCCGCCTCCACAACCGTGTCGCCTATAGCCGATCTGGCCCCCCATGTACCCATGTACCCATGTCCTATGCTCCGCGCTACCCCTCCACTCCAGATCTCCTCAGCTCCTCCCGGATCCTCCCACTGCAGCATACAGCACACCACCACCCTTCCTCACCTCACCGCTAACAAAAACGATATGCTCGCCAACCTCGTTGATGAGCTTGCTCTCCCAACCCTGATTCGAACAGGGGACCTGCGGATATACGGGTAACCATTACAGTCCGACGCTCTACCAACTGAGCTATTGAGAGGACACGCTTGCAAACTGTAGAGTCGGGTTGTGCGCGGATGAGAGGGGCGCCGGGGACTCAAGGTATCATGAAGAGAGAGCTCGATGGGCTAGATGGATTCGGAGGTGTGGTGCAGAGACTATCCAGCTGTGACTTGCAACATCTGCGGCCCATGCTCCTCGCCAAACGACTCCTCCGCCACCGTCGTGTTAAGAAGCGCTCTGTGCGAAAGTCCGCGGCCGCTGTTGAGATACACTATACTACGAAGTATCTATGATAGGCATGCTGCCTTTGATCTAGTTTCTGTTGGAATAGCGCCACAGTCGCCTGCTCAGTATCGATACCCTTTTGCGCACTGGTAAATTCTTTCAGTTTGCTGGCCGCCGTTTGCCGTGGCGAACGACGAGGAGTGACAAGGAGTGACAAGGAGTGACGAGGAGCGACAGAGTGAGCAGTGAGCAGTGAGCAGTGAGCAGTGAGCAGTGAGCAGTGAGCAGTGAGCAGTTGTCACAATCATAACAAGAACCTCCACCGAAATTCAGGGAAACGAAGCAAATAACCGCGTGGCCTGCTCTAGGCCACCCTAATAGTGGACGAAGATATGACCAAGACAACGCCTACTGAAATTGGGTCTCGATACCGACTACATTCCGACCAGAGGATAAGACTTAGAAAAGGCAGGAGCGGCAGAGGCAAGAGCGTGGAAGATAGGTGTACGCACGAGAGGGAGTTATGAACAGGACAATCAGGAACGTTATAAGAAGAGACCTTGTAGCATGAGGAGGACCGTAGGTTGGATTAAGTCCATAATCGACATCGTACTTCGACCCTTTTCAGTTACGCTCTTACAAAAAGTGCCACATCCAATGACTCGTCAAAGACTCGACGAATATTCGCTCGACCCCTGTGGTAGACGTTACGAGCCAGGACTCTGAAGATCTCCAGTAAGTACAAGGTCCCATCGTAGCGGACGGGTGTCGCCGTGCGAGTTCGGTAGAACGCTATTCATTCGGTGGCTCATGATGGCCAGGTAGAGCATCAAGGCGATGAGTTGGAAGCGCATCGCAACGGTGCAGATGGTGGCGTGTGATTGTGATAGGACGAAGCGGATAGCGCGGAGGATGTCGTTGAGTGAGACGATGGCCTTGGTGCGTTTATCCTGGACCCCACCCCGCTCGGCGAATTCGACTGATTTGAGAAACTGGAGGACGCGTGCCGAGACTTCCCATGGAATGGGCTTCTCGCGGAGTGCAAAGAACATGCGGAGGACGCTCCAGTGAGTCAGGCAGGAGCTGAGACAGAGCACGGGCTGGATTTTTCCAACTGCGATGCTTGCCCAGAAGGACATAAAGTAGGCGAGAGCCTTGTGACTGAGCTGGGGAGTGGAGGGGTTGAGGACGAGTCGACAGTGTCATGCCCCTCGGCTTCTCCGGGGGCAAACTGGAGCCAGTACTGGAGGCGAGTTTTGACGACTGTAAAGTGCGCGGTAACCGAACCCGAGTATTTGCTTACGATGCCGCCTCCAGCGACTTGAGCAGCTTTGAGCTGTTCGACGCCCTTCCCTTGCGCTGTACGCGCCGCGCGACGCTCTTCGCTGCACGCCGCCGTTTCCTCTACCGCTGCAAGGTCACGTCTACACGCGGGCGGATCGATGCGTCGGACCCGTCACGAGCAGTGGCGGGAGTCGGCTGTGAGGCTGCTCCCACTCCGTAATGTTGAATACAGTACTGTACTCTGATGTACTAATTCGGCTGTGGTTAACCAGAGGGCTGTAAGCTGACGATACGTACTTGCAATAGCTGTAGTTGAACTGGAGCCAGTCCAGGTATAGGTTCAGGAGGAGCTACACTGAAGCACACATGGGGAGGTCGAAGAGTCAACAATTTCATCGCGGAGGAGCGGTGCCTGCTGGACATGGTCGAGTGTCATCTTCTTAATCTCATTATCGGTCGGCTTGTCGTCGGCGCAAATGTCGAGGTCATCGAGGGCGTGGAGCGTATTGGTCATCTTGTCAGTGACCGAGTTGACGCACTCAGCAAGGGCGGAGCGCTTCGCCTGCAAGCAGGAGGAGCGGCATTCGTACTGCATGGCAGCGATGTGCCCGCTGTGGCCCTTGAGGTTGTTGTTGTGGTTGAGCAGCTTCTGGGTGGCCATGATGCTTGTTGCAACGTATACATGTAGCTCTATTCAAGGTCTAGCAAGGATTCTGTACGTGGGATAATCAAAGACAGTCGCGTGTGCGATTTTCAGCTAGTTGAAGGTCTTTCTCAAGGACGCGGGGTCACCACAGTACTCCAGATCCAGCAGAGGCGGTAGGAGATTGTACAGAAAGTGCCGCCAAGAGCTTAGTTGCAGCAAAGTGGTTCCAGGTAGTGGCGATACCAGCTGTACTCACGCCATAGCAGTGAGATCATCCAACTTGCTTCAGTGAAAAGAAAGCACTTAGCGATATTTACCCATCACCTTTGAGTATGCGTGCGGTGCCGAATGGCGTGGCTCCCGCATCAGGAGGGAAGGGTCTGGGATCGTGGGATCATCATCGGCATCGGACTCGAGGTTGCATCCGAAAATGGCGTGAACGTTGCAGATCTGGAGGAACAGCGGCGGATCTCGGTTCATGTAAAGGACTATGTGGGTAACTTCGGATCGACTGGAATGCTTGTGGACGCAGGGTACAGCCACATCATCCGGGAATGTGGTCAGAGACGGGCGGATCGCTGGACTTTAACCGGCTGTTCAGTGACCTGTTGTCATGTCTGCAAAGCTGCTCACTCTCAAAGAAGTCGCCCAGCGGGCTTGGGAGCGCATTCACCGCAGTGGTCAAATACTGGGGGTCCGCGCGACGGGCGCGGTACAAGCTGGAGAGCGTCGGCCCAACGCGTTGTGGGTCTCGCCGCCGAGCTTCAGGTCCCGCGTGAGGGCATGCAGCGCGAGGGGACGCCGGGGCACCAGGGGAGCGAGGTCTAAAGGGCGAGGCGCAACCGGCGATCGGTAGAATGTTGCCTTCGACAGTATGGGGTATTCTCCGGCTGGCAGGCGCTGAGAGGGTAACGTTGGGGGACGGTGATCGAGCGCTCGAGGGTAATCCCGAGGATGTTCCAACACGAGCAGCTTGTCGGCCACTAGGTCGTGGACGTACACAAGTAGATCGTACTGCTCATGTAGACGTCCCAGTTGGAGGCAGAGACAGAGCTCGTCCACAAAGACGCGGCCACCAGATTGTTTGAGCCCGTAGTGAGCGGAGGCCGACTGTAGATTGCTTCCGCGCGTTGAACTGAGGATCTGCCTGGCGGTCGCGGTGAAGGCGGGAAGGATGCGGGTAGGTCTCAAGGTGGCCGAGGCGACTTGCAGTCGAGTCCAAGTCCGATCCCTCCGCCATGTTTACTCTCCTTGCCCCTTCGCGTGGCGGGCGTTCTGTAGCGCTAGCTGCGCCCCGGTGGGAGGGTGATGGCGGCTGGTTGCGAGGAGAGCGAGGGTGGGCAGCAGGCAGTCTGACGGCGCGGGGCTCTGAGTGTCCGCAAACAAGGGTGTCGCTCTCCGCAGAGCAGTGAGCAGTGAGCAGTGAGCAGTGAGCAGTGAGCAGTGAGCAGTGAGCAGTGAGCAGTGAGCAGTGAGCAGTGAGCAGTGAGCAGTGAGCAGTGAGCAGTGAGCAGTGAGCAGTGAGCAGTGAGCAGTGAGCAGTGAGCAGTGAGCAGTGAGCAGTGAGCAGTGAGCAGTGAGCAGTGAGCAGTGCGCAGTGCGCAGTGCGCAGTGTGCAGGCAGGAGTAAGCTTTGCGCCACGGTAACATCTACAAGACACAGATAACGCTTCCTCTGTTCTTTTTGTAGTCTACTACCTCCCTCTCTCTTCTTTCCTCTAGTTGAAGTACAGGTGCTCGGGGAGCCTGAGGCCCTCGTTGATGCCTGCAGAGAGGGCGCGGCCGCCGTCGACAGTGAGCATTGCGCCGTCCATGTACGATCCGGCGCGCGAGCCGAGGAGGAGGACGGGGCCGACAATCTCGTGCGGGAGACCGGGGCGGCCGACGACCGAGCGCGCGGCGGCCTTGTTCGCGCCGTCGTTGATGTCGTATTTGTGTCCGCCGGCCGCGGAGGACGTGCCCGTCATCTCGGACGGGAAGATGCCGGGGCAGATGGTGTTGACGCGGATCTTTGCCCTGGAGAGTCAGAACAGAATAGAGAATAGAATAGAATACGATAGGATAGGATGGCTGGCTGGTTTCGGTACTCACGGGGAGAGACGGCCGGCGAGGAGGTTGGCAGTGTGCAGCGCGCCGGCCTTGGAGGCGCCGTACGACACAGAGCCGACCGCGCGCTGCAGGATGAGACCCGCAATCGACGCGATGACGACCACAGACTTGAGGTCCGACTTGTTCAGCAGCGGGATGAACGCCACGGTGGTGAAGTAGACGCCATTGATGTTGACTAGAACGCAGTCAGTATACGCCCAGTCCAACCTGTAATGTAATGTTATCTCTGCACGCACTCTGGTTGGTGTAGTTGAAGTCGTCGTCCTCGTGGCCGTCCCAGAGCATCTTGGCGACAGCCTCAATGTCGTCGACCTTGGTCGTCGGGTTGCGGTAATTCTTCATGACGCCCGCGCAGTTGACGAGCACGTCGACAACGTCCGTCTGCGCCGCAACGTCGTCGTACAGCTTCTTGCAGCCCGCCTTGGACGAGACATCGCCCTGGATCCTGCAGCGTCAGTGCTGCTACCCGTCGTCTCTCCCTGCTGTCTCTGCTGGCAGATCTGTAATGTACTCACGCAACGACGCTCCCGCCCTGGCCGGCCTGCGCGGTGATCTCGGCCGCGGCCTTGTCGAGCACCTCCTTCCTGCGGCCCGAGATGAAGACCTTGGCGCCGTTGGCTGCGTACGCCGACGCGATGGCTGGGGGAGGGTGTTAGTAATCACGCAACGTAATTGCAGGGAGATTGATTAATTGCGCGGGAAAACCATCCAGAGCAGCAGGTGGGGGAGATGGATGTGCCGTGCAAGATTGCGGTTCTCCCAGACGTTCCCGCAGCACATGGCATCAAAACCCCTTCATGAATCCCATCGCCAAACATCTGTCCCTTCTCAAGACTCCAACCCCGCCAACCACCACACCCTGCTCACCCTTTCCGAGACCAGAGCCGCCGCCAGTGATGACGACCGTACGGCCCTTGACGGCGAACAGGTCCTCAACGGCAAACGTGGGCTCAGTGAAGGTCGACATTGTAGAGTGTATCGGTACGCGAGAGGCGGAAAATAGAGGGCTTAGTTAGCTGGTTAGATGATAGATGAAGAAGTAAGAAAAGGCAAAACGAGAGATAGACGAACGAAGAATTATCAACAGCTATGCCAAGTCGTCATCTCGGCTCACCAGGCCCCACTCGCTCATCGCCCATCGCCCACCCGGCTCGACGCGGCATTGACGCCATCACGGCAACGACCGGCATTCCCGAGCTACACCCACGGTTTCAGGGTATCGTGTCGCCGGGCCGGCCGCCCCGGTCAGCACCACAGGTCTCGAAACTGGGTATTCTGCAACTGGATTCGATAGGCACTGCTGAACATGCTGTACTGTTCTGCGTTGTCCGTGCTTGGTGCGAGATTGTCGCAGCCATGCGACGAGACGGAACGAGCATGAACTGGGCGCCAGATACGCCGCGTTTCGGCGGATATCCGGAAGAAAAATGTCCGGGCAGGGAAACGGTGACTACCGTGTTTTGAGACCACTGGGAAACCACAAAGAGGTTCATATCTGCTACTGGGTTTGCTCAGATCACCTCTCACGGACCACTTTGCAATGATAGGCAGTGGCAGCAGCCTACTGTGGGTTAATGCATGCTGGCTGTATACAACAATATATCTCCTATGGATCGCAGGATGAGACTAGTCGTAGAGGCCCTCGTCATCGTCCTCAGCGACGACCACCTTGGCCGATGCCGCTGCGGTGTCGACGACAGTGCCGTTCGCAGCGTCAGATATGAATCGCTTGTGCTCTGCGGAGCCGTTGACATCGATCTCTTCCAGCACACCCTTCTCGATCGCAACAGACGTGGTCAGAACGTACTTGCGACGCGCGGCCTCCTCCATCTCCTCCATGGCCGCGATCTCGTCCAGGTCCTCAAACGGCGCGTCGATATCCCCAAACTCGTTCTCGTCCTTGTCCGCGATAGCCGCATCCTTGGCAGCAGTTGCTGTGTCGTCGAGCGTGTCGTTCGGCGGGTCCGCAGTGGCCGTCGCAGCCTTGTCAACATCGTCAGACACGTCATCGGTAGACTTGTCCACAGTTGCAGGCTCGTCGACATCAACAGAGTCACCGGCCTGCCGAGGTGCAGTAGGTCTGCTGCTTTCCCTCTCCATCTCCTCCATAGCCGCAGTTTCATCCAAATCGTAGCCGTCAGACTCGTCCCGATCCGCGGCAGTCTCCTTCGCAGTAATCTCCACAGTCGGCGATGTCGACCCACTAGGACCAGCAGATGCGGCAGCCCTGACAGCCGCGAGACGAGCAGCCGCAGCATCCGCAGCGGTGCGGCGGCTAGCCTCGCGCTGCATCTCCTCCATGGCGGCCAGCTCGTCCATGTCCTCGTCCTCGTCACCGCCGACATGCTTCGGCTGCGCCGAGTCGCGCTCCATCGCCTCCATCGCGGCCAGCTCATCCTCGAAGCCAAAGTCGTCGTCGTCTGGCTGGTCAAAGAGCGGCTGGGGGCCTGCTGTGGGTCCGTTGGACCCCACGACGGTGATGCCGTGCTCGTGCTCGCTGGCCATGTCGGCCATTGCGGATGCCTCGGCCTCGATGTCCGGGTCAAGCTCGTATTCGGCCGATGGGATCGCTTGTGGGTTCTTGAAAGCCTGGCGCATGCCCTCCAGAGCGAACTGACGGTCAGTCGCGGAGAACACTTGGCAATGTAGCACGATGGATGTGAATCGTCCACTCACTTGGACTTGTCGCTGTCTGGCAACTCGGTCGACACGGCCGACAGTGAACATGAACTGGCCCTTGGGGAACATTGTGTGCGCCCACATCTGGTACACATCAAGAATACGGTGGAGGTCGCGCTTCTGCAGAGTGTGAGCGACTGACAGCAGCTTATTTTGCACAATCAACAAGCTTCCATTGCTCGCTCACCTCGTGTCCTTTGCCCTTCGGCCTCCACTTCTTCGCAATCTTGATCAAGGCAGGGAACCCGTGCGGGCCCAGCAAGCGCTCCGCATCGACTTTGGCAACTGCGCGCTTCTTCTTGAGTTGCTCGTCTTCATCGGCAGCGGCGGCAGGGCCCGCAAGCGGATCCTGCACCGCGAACGGGTCGTTGAACATACGCGACGTGTCGTATTCGTTCCCATCGGGGTCGCCGCCTGCGTCGCCTCTGCCCGTCGCGTGGCTCTCGTTCATCATGCTGCCGATCCGCTCCAGGTCCTCGATCCGCATCACAGACGGCGACCGCACGTCCCTCTCCTTCGCCCTCGCCCTCTCCCGCTCTCGTGCAATGTATCCGTATCCGCCGTCATCCACATCGCCATCCGCGTCGCCGCCGCCAAACCCAAACCCAAACCCAAACCCGCCGTCGTCGTCTTCATTCATCTCGTCGTACCCGCGCCGACGCGGCGTCGCCTCGCTCGCCCCACCAGGCGACAGGAACAGCGTGTTGTTCAGGCGCCGCGGGGCGGGCGTCGACGCGCGTGATTCCGGCGACGCCGAGCGCGTACGTGGCCGCTCGCGCGGCGGCGAGTCAACCGCAAACAGGTCCGCGATGGATGTCATGTCGGTGTCGGAGCCGAGCCGGATGAAACAGGTGGAGAATGCTGTGGTGGGAAAGTACAAATGTGATGAGAATGACGAGTCAGTAAGAGCACAGCAAGGAGGTGTTTGGTGTTGTTCAAGAGCTGTTGCTCCTGCGGTGTTGTTGTTTTCGTGCGACGCGCGCGCAGGGACAGGCTTGTCCCCTTGCTCATGAAAAGTCAACTCTAGGAATGTGCGGCTAGACGCGTCGCGGGTAGCGGGATCAAACTTCCCGGATCCGCACGTGGTTCCTGGGTGGCAAAATTGAGTCCGTGGTCGAGGGTTCGTTGTTGGCTGCACTGTACCATGTACCACAGAGAGTGGAGGCTCAAGCTTTTTCCAGGATCCAAAGCAGCTCGATACATAAACGACACAAGTTATCGGTTGACGAGAGCCTGTCCTCGACAACAACAGCAACATCCATATCAAAGGAGCCTAACGACGATGGCAGACAAGGAAGTTGGTGAGTACAGGTTATACGCCCTGTATTGTAACCTGACTGATTGACACACAGCCGCCGCCATCAAGAGTACGTCCGTGCCCTGCTCTCCAACAACTAACCTCCAGGCCTGGCCGCCGCGCGCGCCAACATCGCTGCGTCGCTGCAGGCGCTCGAGATCGTCTCCCAGGGCCCGGTAAACGAGAAGATTGCACCCATTGCCGCTGGGCTTGCCGAGGCGAGCGTCAACCTGCTCACCTCGCTCCGGCAGACAGTCACGACGCTCGCGCTCGCGTTCAAGCCCCCTCTCACTGCCGCGGGCATCTCGCGGTACCTCGACAAGGCGACGGACGAGGTCGGGCGCCTGGTCTCGTGTGTCGTTGCTGCGGCCGCCGGGAACGGCAAGAGCGTGCTGGTCGAGGAGTGGAAGGACGGGATCGAGGCTGTCGGACGCGAAGTTGAGCGGCTCGTCGGTGTCCTCGAGGAAGGCGTGCGGTCCGGAACGGCCGGCAGCGCGGGCTCGTCGTCGGCGAACGAGTCGCCGTACCTCGCCCACACGGGCATGGTCTGGGACGTGATTGACCGCCTCAAGGCGCGCCTGCCCGCCGACGAGAGGAGTGCGGTTACCCAACGGTGGGAGGTGCAGAAGGCGACGGTGCGCGATGCGTGGAGCGAGTTCAAGGAGATGCTCGAGGATGCGGAGGAGGACGGCGACGAGGACGGCGACGAGGATGAGGATGACGGGTTTGGAGGAATGGATGACGACGACGAGTGGGGAGAGCTCGAGAAGGCCATGAACGCCAGCATGAACGCGACGGAGAGGAAGCGCGCCGAGGCGGTGAGTGGCCACATCACCGACATCTGTTGTTCCTAACATTTGCAGTCAAAACCTCTCTTTGGCCTGCACCAGATCTTGCACGCCACCCTCCCGCGCTACTTTGCATTGCTCCAGCTCGAGCCCGAGGCGCCGTACACTGCGCTCCTCCTCGTCGGATCCGACCTCGTCGCAGCGTTCGACACCGCAGTGTCGGCCCTGTATCCCAAGCAGGACGTTGCTGAGATCTACGGCGCAGTCGAGCACCTCAACGAGGCTGGCCGCGCGCTTGCTGCTGCCTTCAAGGAGAGGATGGCCAAGTCGATCGCGGCAGACGACAAGAAGGCTGCGGCGGCCGCGTTTGTCGACAAGTGGTCCGCACGACTGGAGACGGAGGCCAAAGGATGGAGCGAGAACAACCTTGGCATGAGCGAGCTCGCGGCGGCGCTGGAATAGATGGGTATATATCATGCACGTTTTACGACTAGTGACTCAGTACTGACTGTAAATTGACGCATGGGAGGGTGGCATATCAAGAATACGGCGTCAAAGCTCATCATCTTGTCCTAATGACAGGGGTCCAGGCCTCATATATCTCTCTGTTCTCGATGTGCACTAATCCGTATCTCCATTCTCCTTCATCGTGCTTGCCGAGCACACTTGTACTTTCTGCTGGGACGGGAGCAACAGACGAAGCGAGCTAATAAGCGCTGGGATCAGCACACCTCCGTTAAAGTTGCTCACAGAGACTGGACAGCCATGACATGGCGGGTCTTGACGGAACGCTCGTGAGCGAGGTTGTCTGGGCGACGCCAGTTGGTGGCGAGGCGGTGGCGGACAGCCGGTAACTTTGCAGCCATGCGAGCCAGGAACTGGGTGAGGTGTGAGAGTCCAACCTCGTTCCGCAGACTCACACAAGCCCTCTCCCAACCAAAATGTCCCCGCATGCGCTGGAATTGAACGCGGTCCGCACGCTCACGGAGGAGCACAATGAGGTGGCCCAGCATGTCGCGATTCACGTCCGAGCGAAGGGGCTCCTGGAACCACTTGTCCTGCCACTTGTGCAGCTGGCCTGACGTGAGCGCTGATGACGGCAACGGCCACACTCACAGGTTGTAATGTCCCACACGGCGTCGTTGCCAAAGTTGATCTGCAGCGGCATGTCGATCGGGCAGTCTTCGAGCGCGTGGATAATGGCCTGACATCAGCATTTTCGTCCAGCTTTGCTCTGATGCTCACGTAAAGGCACCCGCGCTCAACAGTGTGGTTTGTGGTTCCAGGCAGCCGCGCATGCCAGTTAACAGCACGCGCAGCCCCCTCCTCGCCCCACCACCCCGCACATCCTACACCGTCGCCCACCCTCGCCGCGGCCACAAACACCTTAAGATAATACGGCGTGCTCGTTGTGAGGCGGAACCCGTCCTCGATAAGGGGACGCAGCTTCTCTGGGAAATCGGCCGGGTCGAGGGGGAGGTACTCTTGGACCTTGTAGTTTGGGTTCGAGTTTGAGTTCGGGCTGCGGGTCTCGTGGGTCTCCCTGGCAGCAGCGGCTGGTCCGTTTCCGTGGGACTCAACGGCAGCAGCACCTGGTTGGTTCCGGCCATGAACGGGCTCGCGGTGCTGGGTCGTATTAAGCTGAGGATAGGGCGCCGGGCCAGAAACGCTGAGGCCAAAGCGGCGCATGGAATTGGCAGCTCCCTCGGCTGTGTCAGAGGCGTTGGAGGCGTTCATGGTGTCGGTGGTTGAGTCCCTGCTCCTTGGCGTTGGGGTGATGGAATGTAGCTTCTGGAGGGAGGGCCAGGGTGTGTTGTGAGTGTAAATGAGGAATGAGGAATGAGTAAGAAGCCAAGAATGGAGCAGACGAAACGACAAGAACAAGGAGGATAAGTACAAAGACGAGCAGGAGTATCCCCTTCCTCCGGTTTCGCCCCAGCCCTCGTGCCCTCGCATTCTTGACATGCTCAACAGTCAGTGGGAACGTGCTACTACACTGGGCGTGATGACCAGATGGGCTGGAGGGGGACAAGAGCCCGGTGGGTGGAGGTGGAGTGAGGCGCGAAGCGGGGCGCAATGCCACCGTCAGCTGCAGGGCACTCAGAAGGAGCGTGATGAGGACACTTGAAGTGCGGAGGCAGCTCAAAGGGGACGACACGATACCGAAAAGCAAAGGAGTGCCCGAGTGAAGGACGATTCAAGAGGATAGAGAACAAAGGCCCGGCCCGCTTGCAGAACGAAGTACTCACCATTATGCCTCCTCCAATGCCACTGTCCCTCATACATCTTCTGTTCGTAGCCTGCAGAGACACTACTTGGGATGCACCTTGCCAAAGGCTGGTATGTAGGTCAGTTGCACCATCCTACAGTCTGCCGCTTTCCTCCGTACAGTCAACAACTGGCGTGGGACTGCCAAGTCCTCCCTCGTGTGTGTTTGGCGTTCATAACTATCCCTCGACAGTCTGTACTTCACACCTTGTTCTGTTCCTTGCCCATATATCCTGACTCTCACTGATTTCTAGTTCACATCAACACCAGTCAATACTATCGATCACCATGTGAGTAGCGTACATTCTTGACATGACTAACCGTAGGACCTTGAGGAGTACGGACCCCGCCATCGACGACCTCGTCCACCTCACAGTCCCGCTCACCCTCTCGCCCAGGGAGGGCGACCCGTGGTCAGGCACCGAGGACGAGGGCGACGACGAGGGCGATAACGAGTCCGAAGCCAAGGTCACAGCGCACAAGGTCCCCTGCCGCGCGGCGCGTGCGCACAAGTACAACCTTTCCAAGTCGGAGCCGCAGCCTGCCGACGACAATGGGGCCGAGGGTTCCTCCAGCCCGCGACTCAAGATCACAGTCACGACCGAGACAGTGACCACCACATCCGGCCCGGACGAAAACCTGCCCGACGACTACGACGAAGCCTCCGTCTCCCCTTCTGGAACTGGAGCTCCAGGTCGTTCGAAGGAGTACATGACGCTCGAGCCCGACACCCTACCCCCGCACCTCGCAAAGCTCGTCGAGGACGGGTACCGCCTCTCGTCGTCGTCGCCGCACCACCTCAAGGCCATCGCGAATGCGTGCATCGGTCCACGGCACGGGCATGTGGGAATCGGCGTTTGGTGGTCCGACGAGGGGCGTGCGCAAGAGAAGAATATCTGCGAGAGGGCGTTCTCGGACGATCTGGACCAGGGAGCCGCCTCCCTCCTTGTACGCTGTTGGAACGTTTGTGGCACAACTAAGTCCTCCAGGCTGTGATCCGGGCGTTTGACCGTTGTCCCCACCCCGAGCTGCCCCTTGAGATCGACACTGGTGACGATTTTGTCTGGACGACCGTCAGCAGTAGGTTCAAGGGCGCAAGAATGACCCGTACCTATCGTGACAGCACGGGCTGACAGCAGGCACTATCCACAAGTGGCAGAGCAACTGGTTCTCCCCGGCCATGGAAACGGACCCAAACCGCAAGCTCATCTCGCACCTGATCGCACTCCTCCGTGAGCGCCAGCGCCCTGTCCGCTTCAAGTTTATCCGTGGTCATCACGGCAGTCATGCTGCCTATGTATGTTAACCTGTGACATCGCGGTGTCAACATCAATAGTTTCCCGGCCCTGAGATCGAGGTCGCTCGCTGACACCCAGGACCTCGCTCGCACGGGCATGAGAAAGATGCCTGTCGCGATCGACTGGAAGTCGGCGGACCAGTACGTAACCGCGGCGCCGCGCAAGGCCAAGCATGTGTGCATTACGCGTTCTATGTGAGTTGGTCGGCGCTCATCCAACTGACTACCCTCAGCCTCATTTGAAAGCTCCTCATTATCATCACTACACCGTTCCGAGAGCCGCTCTAGCTATCATGCCTCCGCTCTCCGCTTCTCCTCATTCCAGTACCATGTCTCATTTTGAGAGATCCCATATGTTACATGCGTCCAGTGTCGAATACATTGAGTGGCAGTCGATACGATGTGGCATTGTGAGGCAGTTTACAGCAGGTGGAGGAGACCACACAAGACAACTTCAAGGAGAGAGCGATTGAGCCTGTCTCTGTCTAGTAAGTGAAATGCCCGAAACAGGAAGTCTAGTCTGTATCGTATTGAGGAGAAGGCGTGTTGGGACACAGGACCCCAATGTCGCAACCGTGTCAGGAGCGCCAAACACAAACACCCAGAGCTCAGCTCAGCCCCTGCTTTGCATCTCTCAGTATCCGTCGATCAACGATAATCTGGGCGCCTGCCTCCTTCCCCTTGCTCCCGTATCTGCTGCGCTAAAGCAGCGCCCCACCCATCTCCGCAAGCAACTGAACTGATATAGGCAAGGCAGTATATAATAAACATGTACATCAGTGTAATCCTAATCTAGGGTCTAAGCTCCGCAGAGGAGCGGGTTGTGGGGGTGGAGCTATGGAGTGAAAAGTCGTGCCCGCATCAAGCGGTAGCGGCGACACGGATCTCGGTGGCCTCGGAGTCAGCAGCCTGAGGTACGGGGTCGGCAGCGTGAGCCTCAGCGCTCTGAGCAGCAGCACCCTCGTCTTTTCCAGCCTCATCCTGCGCCACCTCAGCAACAGCCCCCGCCTCGTGGACTGCGGCCGTGGTCTCTGCCTTCGCCAGAGCCTCAGCCTCAGCCTTAGCCTCAGCGGCGGCTGCAGCTAGCATGGCAGCGACATCCGCGTCCCGCTTATCCTTAACCGCCTCGAATTGCGCCCACTCCGCGCGCGCGCGGAGCTTCTCCCCCAGCTCGGCCATGAACGCCCGGCCCTTGTCGGCCGACACCTCAATCGGCACGACCTTGTTCAGGAGCTCGGTGACCTCAGCGACCGACTTGCCGCGCGCGACGGCCTGCATCGCCTCCTTGCGCTGGTTCTTGTCGAGCACCGGTCCCGAGGCCTTGAACTGCGCGAGTAGGAACTTTGTGTTGCCCCAGTTGTGGCCCGTGTATGCGACCCAGGACAGGAGCTGGGGCACGACGACGGTCGTGGCGTCGGCCAGCGTGGGGGCAAAGCACGACGGGTTGGTCTCTGCCGCGCGGGCGATCATGAGCGAGTCGGCGCCTGTGTGTGAGCACGAACGTGGCATAGCTTACTCTACTCACCGGTGGCAGCCTTGATGTCCGTCCAGTTATCCCACCCCTCCCCGTCGCCATTACACGTGACGCTGACGCCGCGCCGGTTGCCGAGGCGCACGACCTCCGCGAGCCGCTCGTGGATCGCCTTTTCGCGCGGGCGCATATCGCGCGTGCGGCAGTGCACCGTGAGGTTGCGCACGCCCGTCCTGAGGATGCGCGCGGCCAGGTGCATGGTCTCCGCGCGGGTGGGCAGCAGGCGGATCTTAGCCGAGATCGGGAGCGGGATGTTGGCGAGGAGCGCCCGCAGAATGTCGAGCAGGAGGTCCGGCGTGGAGAGGAGCGCGGCGCCCATGCCGCTGTGCGTTGAGAAGGGCTTGGGACACCCGCAGTTGAGGTCGATGCCCGCCACGTCCTGCGCGACGACGCGAGCGGCCTGCACGGCCAGCTCAGGGTTGGACGAGCCGATCTGGAAGATGACTGAGGGTTAGTCTGGGCGGAGACATGAGCATTACGGTTAACTACTCACGGAAGGGTTTCTCGATCGGGTGGCAGGTGAAGATGGGTCCCTGTCCCTTGTGGTACGTGATCACGCCCGTCTCGGCTGCGATGTCAGTTTTAGCGGCGGCGGGGTGATGACAAAGACGCGGTTACAGGTCTAGAGCAAGGCAGAGCGGTCGCTGCAATGCAGGCAGGAGACCCATGCGCGATATACAGCAACTGGATCACCATCGTAGACAGGACACAATCCTTGACATCTACGGGCTCACGCTGAGACCGAGTGCCAGCAGTGCGTCACGTACACCACGACGTATACTCACGATCGACGCTCCTCTCCGCCCCGATAATCGCCTTGTCCACAATCTCCGGGCTCCACACGAGCCCGGCGCCATAGTACAGCGAGAGAAGGCGAGTGGGCAACGTGCCCGTCCGCACCATGGGCGCGAGCACAAGTTTGTTGCGGTACTCGACCTCGTGCACGTAAGATTTCGGGTGCTCGATCTCCGCGGCCATAATCACCTCAATGGCAGCGAGCTCCTCTGCGGTCGGCACGTCGTCGCGCGGGCGGAAGGAGACACCCTGCGCGCGCGCGGCGCTCGCCTTGGCCTGCGCTTTTGCCATCTTCTTCGAGAGCGGGCTGGTGGTGGTGGTGGTTGTTCTTGTTTCTGCTTCTGTCGTAGGGTCAATCTTTGCGCGCTTGGCGGCCGGCTCGTCGGGGGGCGGCGGGGAGCGCGGGATGGCAACGGGCATGCTGCGCGTGATGCTGATGGGTTTGGGAATCGTTGGCCTCGGGCGGAATATGGAGAGCGAGGCGAGTCGTGAGACCAGTCGAGCGACTGACATTGAGTGGGTGGTTCCACGAATTTTAAAATCTTGGGTGGCGATTACATGATGGTTATTTTGGCGGGGACTGTGGGGGGGCATGGGGGCAGAGTCGGGGGTGCAGGCACGGAACAAGTGGAGGAATGGGATGGACTGTACACACTTGCAACACCGATGAATGTTATAAAAATGCATACATGGTACAACAATCCAGGACTACGAGATACGCTGCATGTCAGTTCTAAAAGGCGACAACAAACTCACGTAGCTGCCATAGTCCTTGTCAGGATCATACACTTCCCACCGGGATGCGGGGAAGATCTGTCGTCAGCTTTTGAAACTGACGATTTCGAAGCTCACATGTTTGTTGCGGTTGTACCATGTCCGCTCGACGACTTTGCCCGCGTGACTCTCGTCCTTTTCCTTTGTTGCGTCCGCGAGCATGCGCACGTCGTCGTGCACGTCAAAGTTGAACAAGGGGCCAGACTTGCCACGCGCCTTGTTGATGATAAAGTCGTAGAACGTATAGTGCTGTGGTTAGGTATAAAGACGGGATGCTACCTACATGAGGGATGATGAGGTCCTCCTGCTGGGTCAGTTGAGTACCAAGTTTCAACCCACCTTGATATACATCAAGTTGTCGATACTCGTGCCCCGGAGCTCGGGTACCTGTGCGCGACACTTGGCGAGGAAGGCGGCAATGTCGTCGCCCTTTTTGCACTGCAGGTCAGCAACCTTGAGCGAGCGAAAATACGAAATACCCACATCGACGACCTTGCGGTGCCCGCTGCCGTCCCAGTACGAGTACGTGATCTCGATGATCTCTTCCTTGATGCGCTCCTGCCGCGCGAGCCACTCCTTGCGGAGCTCCTCGCGCTCAGCGCGCTCCTTGGCCTCGCGCTCGCGGTCGGGGAGGAAGGACGTGTCGACGGCGGGGTTCTTGGTGAGCTTTTTCTTCGGCGACGATTCTGGTGTCAGTTCGGGGCTACCAAGTAAAACTAACCTCCATCAGTGCGCGCACGCTTCGTTCCGGCGTTCACCGCCTCGTCGTCCATTTCGTCATCCATGAACGAGAGCTTGGAGCGTTCCTTCTTCTTGGCCTTTTTCTTGACCTTGGTCTCAGATCTGTAGTGTCAGATGGCACCAACTGCAGCATAGTAGAAGTTACGCACACCTTGGCCGCGACGGTCTTGGCTGCGAGCTTGCGCTGCTCCTCCTCAATGTCCTCCTTTGTCTTGCGGAAATCCTCGAGCGTGACGAGCCCCACGGTCGACTTTATCAACGCGTCATTGAGGCTCTCGGCTGTAGTGGTAAATTGGGCAGGTGTGTAGTCGCGTTGAGATTGAGATTGAGATTGGGATTGGGATTGGGAGTCCTACGAGTCAGCAGTGGACGACACCGAGTGAAGGATGACTACTTTTGATGAGTCCTTGGTGCTCGTGGGGTCGTTCTGGTGGGTTAGCAATGCGCAAGAAACTGTGCTACCCACCGAGGCCGAGACGGAGCGCCGGGGTTCCTCGGACGTGCTGTCGGCCATGGCTGTTGGTCGCTGCAGAGGGCAATGGAGCAACGGATAGAGAGGCCAACTTTGTCAACAAACAGGGTGGAGGGGACGAGGAGTGGAGGGGCAGTCCGCGATCGTGATCAGCCTGATCAGCTCACTCCTGGATTGGTGTTCCTTTGGTCAGTATCAAACCTTTCCTGGTGGCCTCCTGGTGTCCTAGTGACAAGTTTCTTATATCACGTGATTTAATTTCTATTGGATTCTACCAAATGCTATCCATCCACACTGCACTAGGGCCAGGATATTAAGATTTTAAGAGCTAGGAGCGCATGAGCGCAGTACGGCTATACGGCAGTAAGGGATCAGCCCGATCGTTCACATTTGCCACGTGTAAGCCACGGGACTAATTTTTTCAACGGCTTTGTTTGTGTGGGAATTTTTGGGATTAATTAAAAATAAATGGAGAAAAAATAATTGTAAAAATCACACAGACAGCGAGAGACAGGCAGGGAAGGCAAGGGTGTAGGGGGGGCTGATGAGGGAGGGAGGGGGAAGGGGGGGCCTGCTGGTTTTGCTGGCTCTAGCTGTTACAGCTAGAAGGGGGAAGGAAGGCTCAGGCCCTCCCACCCCCCCCCCCCATACAGAGAGAGAGTCATTGAAGGAAACAGAAGACACACAGACAGACAACACCAGGCAGCACCCAGCACCCAGCACCCCCGTTCCACTTCCCCTCGCCTTCTCTCTTTCTTCTCTCGCCACCTCATCCCCTTATCCTCTCCATCTCTCTCCTCTTCCTCATCACCAAAACAACAAAAAACATCCACCAAAATGTCTGACGAACCCGTTGCCACCTTCAAGCTCGTTCTCTGCGGTGACGGAGGAACCGTGAGTAAATTGTTCACGAGACCCGCTCGTGTTCGGGCGTGGACAGATCACAAGAGGACCGTCGTGTGTGCCTTCCTTCGTCCGTCCTCGACAGTCATCACCACGATCCCACGCAGCGAGAACATGTTGTGCATGATGCTAACGACGCCAGGGTACGCATCTCCCGCTCACATGCTCGTGCAAGTCTCCATGCTGACCCCGTTCTTTTTGTTGTAACTCTGCAGGCAAGGTAGGTGTTAAAAGTTGAAGCGACCAAATCTTGGACCGCCTGTTGACACTGGCACAGACCACCTTCGTTAAGCGTCACCTTACCGGTATGTACAGCGCGCACGCTCGCATCCACAGCATGCAGCTGACCCCCTACAGGCGAGTTCGAGAAGAAGTACATCGGTACGTGTCGTCATCGCCGCTCGGCGTCGGGGGTTGGGGCCAACTCAAGTTTACCTCCGCCCCACCACCCCCGCCCCCGCCGAGACCATCACCGCCGTCTTCCAACATCACTAACATGCAAGCTACTCTCGGTGTTGAGGTCCACCCTTTGAAGTTCCACACTTCGTTCGTGAGTGTCCGCCCGGCTCGATATCTCCCGCCACGACGTCAAAGTCGAGGGAGTGGTGGACGTGAATTTTTCCGGTGGTTGTGGAGTCGAAACACGATCGTGGTGGAGGTTGTTTGAAGTCTTCTCGGTGGCGTTTCTCGTCCGTCCGCGCAGCTCCGGCAACACATCACGACGATAGACATCGCTGTCGACGTCCGAGCTCGTTCCCAACGACGCGGTCTTCGTCGGAGAGCTAGCCGCCCCTGTTGAGGGCTGCCGTTGGCCGTCTTGGGTGCCCCTGTTGTGGGATCCTTGGGTGGCAACTTTGCGGCCTTGTGCTGTGCAATTCTTGTCTTCAACTTTGGCCACCCAGACTCTACAAACGCTGTGCACGACTCGAGCACGTGTTTCGTCGCCAGGGGGCATCCACAGACTCGCCACCGTCCTGCGGAAGGCCTGCGGTGGGGCGGATGGGGACAAGGATAAACCTCCACCCATGGCTTTCAGTCACTGCTATCCATCCGTTCTGGCCGTCGCGGCGAGCCCTTCGCATCAGACGTTTGCATTTCTGTCTCGTCGCTGCTGTTGGCCGCTGCGTGCGTTGGAATCAACAACCCTCTACCAAGATGGACGCCACTGCCAACACCCCACCCCACTATTGTGCTTCCACCTGGCACTCCAGGGCCATGATGCCAAAAATCCCTTAGCCTCTCTCGCACCATCCGCTAACCATTCCAGGGCACCATCTGCTTCAACGTCTGGGACACTGCCGGCCAGGAGAAGTTTGGCGGTCTCCGTGACGGCTACTACATCCAGGGCCAGTGCGGTATCATCATGTTCGACGTCACCTCGCGTATCACCTACAAGAACGTCCCCAACTGGCACCGTGACCTGGAGCGTGTTTGCGAGAACATCCCCATTGTTCTCTGCGGCAACAAGGTCGACGTCAAGGAGCGCAAGGTCAAGACCGCCAACGTCACCTTCCACCGCAAGAGTGCGTCATAAAAACACAAGACTTGGTCAAAAATGCTGACAAATGCCACAGAGAACCTCCAGTACTTCGAGATCTCGGCCAAGTCCAACTACAACTTCGAGAAGCCCTTCCTCTGGCTCGCTCGCAAGCTCGTTGGCAACCAGTCGCTCGAGTTTGTTGCCGCCCCCGCTCTCGCCCCCGCTGAGGTCGAGATCTCGGAGGACACCAAGAAGCAGATCGAGGCCGACCTCCAGAACGCCCTTGCTGCTCCCCTCCCCGACGAGGACGACGACCTTTAGAGAGTTTCACCAAACCATCCAATCCAACACCCTCCGCATCCTCGCCGACGTGACGACGCCGCTCGGCCTCATAGTGTGTAGTCATGTGCCGAGTCATGAATCTCCATGTCATGCTACTTCCCTCACCGACTCCCTCCTTCCCCCACCCCCAGTTTCGTTTTCTTTCTGTCGCGTCTGATGCAATCAATAATATATTAGCTTTTCAACATCACACAAGATGCCTGCAAAGCTGAGTATTGACTGCGTCACTGACCCGCATTGGAATAGCAATCGACCTCCCTTTCTCCATAGTCTCGTAGCTCCGTCCGTAGATAGTAGATAGTATGCCATCTGATGCAAATCCTGTCTTACCTCGCGGAAGAGCGAGTTCTGGCACTGGGGAGAAGCAACAGAGGCAAAGGAAGTCCTTGCGACCTTGGGAGCAGAGAGCGCCGTTATGAACACCTTCACGCCATCATGTCCATCACCGCCACTCTTGACCTGCGGTCTGACGTGCCCGACGTCTGTGAGTCATGAGGGTGCATTGCAAAACCGAAACCTATGCTCTATGCAAAATAATCGCGGGGAGTCTTACATCCTCCCCGCTATCCTACTGATGTCTTCGTCCACCACGCCGTCGCCTCACTTGCTCTCCGCCGTACTGCTGGGCGGCGGGGTCCAGTCGGCGTCTTTGCGCTTGAGGTTCGAGACGTGCCGGTGCGGGAACTTTTCCTGGATCATGCGCATCTGCGCGAGCTCCTTTGCGCGCGCCTGGTCGCAGGTGAACCTGAGTGCAGTGTCAGTATTACGTCGAATACCGATGAGTGGCTAGCTTGTGGTGTGTGGCCTGGTGCCGGTCACCAGAGCATCCCGGGAGCTGGCAAGTACAGAGACCACGACAATACAAGCTCCTGGCCTGTGCTCTCGTCGGGTCTCATGTCGCAAGTGGACTGGAGCTCGGCACTTTGTTGGCCGTAGCAACCTCCCCGCCGTTCCACCAAGACGCTTGCGCGCCCGCTCCGCGGCTACTACCACCAAAAGATACCCACTTCGTCGCCATTGAGATACCGCAGAACGCGAGGACGGCCCAGTTCGCCGCGCTCTTGACTCCTGGACTGTCAGTTGCGAATGTGGAGGACGTCTCCGTGCAGTGGGAAAGCTGGGAGCGGTAGAAGCGGACAGTAACAAAACAGGACATGGGACGGACAGGAGATAGAGGACAGCAGTGGCAGTGTGAAGCGACGACACGGTCCATCGCCCGCTGCCATCCTCTCCTCTCGACCTCGTGGCTTGTTCCTCACCGCCACCACCTCCACCGGCTTCGCCGCCTGCCCGCGCACCCAAATCCGCGTGCTACAGCCACAGCCAGCCCACGCCGGGCATACTCACCCCTGCTGCCAATGAAACGGATAGCACCGATAGCACTGCCGCCGCCGATACCGTACAGGAGCGCCTCGCGGACACACGGCCACGTCGCCATCGACTTGAAGTCCTGCACGGGCTTTATGCTCTGCGCTCGTCAGTGATGCTCTGCTTGCGCTATTTCAAGGAACGGAAGTCTGTAAAGGCGTGATGCAAAGCAGTGAAGGCGCCTACAGTTTGAGTTGGCTCAAAACAGCAGAGGTAGAGGCTGCTGGGACCGAGGGTAGGCTGCCGGAGACACTTGGAAAGATACCATCAATGTCCTCACCGCGGAGTATCCAACGAAACCCACAGTCGGCGCTCCAGACCCTCGCCACAAGCCACCCTTGTGCTTGAGAACTGCAAAGCTAGAAAGATACTACACCTTAGACCTCCTGTAAGATCCCATAAACCGACCGCTGGCTCACGGTACATATCCGCAAGCTCTCTAAAAGCGGGTCCTCAGCAGGATCAATCACCATGTTGAGGTCTCACGACTCCTTCGCCAATCTCATGCACGGCATGCTTGAAGCATTTCAACCAAGGAGGCCAATTCCCTCCGCCGCTACCGGAAAAAGAAAGGCGTATGGCTTCTTCATGTGGCCATACCAGGTCGGCTCCGACAGGGGCACGATGAAGGCCTTGGCTACCTCCCGCTCTCGCCGTGACCCGCACCGGCGCATTTGATCCTCGGCACGACCACGACCAGACTCCATAGCAGCACAACCTTCTTGACCTTGACCTTCCCCCCCTTAGTCCATGCACCTTCTCCGTCCTACCCAGACTCTTCCCCAGGTGTACTCACCGCGATCGCAGCCTTGTAGTCGTCCGGGCTCGCCTCGCTGCCGTGGATGTACCGCGTAGGCGCCACCGGACCCGTCGGCTCGGGCGTCACCGGGCTGTTCCCCGCGGGAATGTTGATCGTGGGCTTGGAGCTAGGGTCCGACATTGGGCCGAGGTGATGAGTGTGAGGAATATGGAAGGAAGGCGGAGTGTGCGTTCGAGCTGGGTCGGAGCTGAATTCCTGTCGCCGCTGCGAAGGCCGGGGCGCGCGTCGCGATTTGCTGTCTGCTGCTGTTGCGGTACTGCTGTTTGTACCGTACACGCTCTCGCTGTACGTGTTTATGCACGCTGTTGGTGTGGACAATGATCGAGATGATGGGACGCGCAGAAGTCACGAAATGTTGGACAAGTCGGTCAACCGAAAAGTCGCGATTGGGTTGCTCCGACGATCGGTTGAGCCGGGATGGGATGTGGGTTAAGGAACGGAGACAGGTGGATGTCCGCCTCCACGAGGCTGGTGTGCTCGTCATGCAGTCATGCCTTTCAGACGTCGACGTCAAGCGCTTGGTTCTTGTGCTTGCTCTTGTTGACATCGCTACATAAATACAAGACCCCAGTCCACCTCGCCACACCGCAGCGCGTCGTTCTCGGCCACCCGTTCCGTCCAGACAGCTCGCAAACGGAAAACGGAACAAACCCGTAATGGCAGCAGATATCCGGACAGACGCCGAGGTGGAAGCGGAAGCGCAGCCCCGCGCGTCGTGTAGCAGTACGCCGCTGCACTCGCTCGATTTGCCGTCCCTGCTGCCGCTGTCGCACACGCACCCGCTCCTCCTCGCGCCAACATTTGACGTGGACGCCTTTTTGCTTTCGCGCATCCATATTCCGCTCGACGAGCTGCGCGCCGAGCTGCGGCAGTACCTCGGCGTGCTGCGAGAAGAGCTCGTGCAGCTCATCAACGACGACTATGAGGCGTTCATCTCCCTTGGGACGGGACTGAGCGGCGAGAACGAGCGGCTGAAGCGGTTGAAACAGCCTATGAGTAAGCTCAAGGGGAATGTCACTGTGAGTGCAGCAGGTGACACACAATGTACAATGTTGGTGCTGATACGTGCTCGTCCCCAACTCGCGCGCTGCCTCTCTGCATCGTCTCCATCAATGTCTACGTCTCTCTCTCTTATTTGCCTAGGTCGTGCGAGACGTCCTCAAGGCACATCAGGATGCGGTGCAGGCGAAGCTGGACGAGCGGTCGGCGCTGCGCGAGGAGAAGGCGCTCCTTGATCTGCTTCAGCGGCTGTTTGAAATCCTGAACCGCGCCGAAACGCTGCAAGAAGG
This sequence comes from Apiotrichum mycotoxinovorans, assembly GCA_013177335.1. Lineage (NCBI taxonomy): Eukaryota > Fungi > Basidiomycota > Tremellomycetes > Trichosporonales > Trichosporonaceae > Apiotrichum > Apiotrichum mycotoxinovorans. The sequence goes on along the minus strand of CP053624.1, from coordinate 1,703,562 downwards.
CGGGAGCAGCAAGGTCGTGACGCGCCTGGCGAACGAGTACACGCAGCTCGTGTACCTGCGCGACAAGGCGGCAGGGGAGGGGTGTAAGATTGTGGACAGCGTCTCGCCGCGCATCGACGCGATCCGGACACGCCTCAGCCGCGACCTGCACTCGATCCTGACTGCGGCGCTCGAGGAGCGCGACGAGCCCGGGATCAAGCAGTGCCTCAAGACCTACGATCTCGTCGAGGGGTGGAGCGAGGCCGAGGACGTGGTGCGCAAGAACGTGCGCGAGTTTTGCGTCACGAACATTGTCGCCTCGGCGCTCGTGCAGCCGTCGACTCCCGTCGCGCCCGTCACCCCAGGCCAGGGTGCCGTCGCCGGCAAGGCCAACCGCCTGACGGACGACGACTCGCCCCTCGCGGCAGTGTACAACAAGGTGCTCGCGTACATTGAGACGTACGTCCCGCTCCTCAATATCGCCGACCATGTCTCGTCTCAATTCGATTTCTTCTCGCGCGTCCTCTGGCCAGAGGTCGGCGTCGCCATCACGGACAACCTCGGGCACATAATCTTTGCGGCCGGCCGCCCGGACGAGCTGCACAAGCACTACACTACGACACACAAGTTTATGAGCTTGTTTGAAAGCTATGCCATGACGGAAAGTGCCGTGCTCGCGATGCGTGCGTCGGACGCATACACTGCTTTCGAGCGACGGTGGCAGCTGCCAGTCTACTTCCAGCTGCGGTGGAAGGAGATTGTGATTGCGTTCGAGTCGGCCCTCGCGCAGCCTAGCGCTGGCGCTTCGAGCTCAGCAACAGGGTTCGCACTTGCGCAGTCGGCCGCGGCATGGGACGCATTCAAGCAGTGCTGGGCGCCAGAAATCTACCTCCCGGAACTCTCGCACCGGTTCTGGCGCCTCGCGCTGCAGATTCTCTCGCGGTACAGCTCGTGGCTGACCACGACGCTTGCGGGCTTCAAGAGCGAGGACGACGACGACGCCGCGCTCAAGTTTGCAGGTTCGGCGGTTATGGACATTGACAGCCTGGGCGCCAAGATCCAGGATATGGCGCTCCTGGCGGACATGGGCGGGTTCCCATACTCCCTCGACACAGCGCCGTTCGCGGACCGCGTCATTGTGATTCTGCAGCGCCGGTGCTCGGAGCCCGTCAAGGCCGTGCGCTCCGTCGCGTCCCAGCTGCGCGCCGCGCCGCCCAAGACATCGTCCGCCGCCGCGAGCTACTTTGTCCCGACGCTGTTGAAACCGCTGCACGTGTTCTTCGACGCGCGCCCCGCCCTCGCAAAGGAGCACAAGGCCGCGTGGTCGGCCGCCGTGGTCGCGCACGTGTTTGCGCAGTACGCGTCGATTCTCGCGTCGGTCCGCAAGACCGAGGACCTGCTCCGCCGGCACCGCAAGTCGAAAAAGAGCGGGTTTTCGCTGTTTGGCGCGTCGGCATCTGCGTCCGCCGCGGACGAGGACGAGCTGTTCAAGCTCCAGATGCTCACCGACCTCGATGCGCTTGCCAAGGACGCGACGGGCCTCGGCGTCGAGGTGGAGGACATGCCGAGCTGGGCGGAACTGCGGGACGTGGTGGAGCGCCCGGCTGAATAGGCGGGAGTACGTAGGATCAGAGATGTATGGCATAGCAGTTAGTCTGGGTTTTAGTTGCTGGTACGGCGGGATCGCGAGGGTCAGTACAGCACTATTCAACTTCCACACGTCCACAACATGGGCCGAGTCGCTTCAGACCTATACGACGCCCTACAGACACGAGAGGAGAATGACGAGTGAGAAATGAAGTGCAGGGGATATTGATCATGAGACTTGGCAACCTTCCAAGATTTAGCAGTTGGCGATCATCCGACTTTTGCCAGTCGGCACCACGTCGCCGTTTCGAACTGAGACGGAGTCCTGAGACTGAGACCGAAACAAAGCACGCACGACTCCAACTCGGTACAGAACAATGCCCTCCCAATCGCTGAGTTTGGTGGGATATGGACAGAGGCATGTTATAAAACAGATAATCAACAGTGTGGAAGCAAAAACGAGACCAAGCCTCCAAGCTGAGTAACACCATTGTCTCATCGTCTGCGCAGGTTGGCCATCCTACGCAGAAGGCGACAGTCGGATGAGGGTGACGAGTGGGTCTACTTACATCCGCTCTCGATTTCCGCACTTGCAGCTTCCGAACGCCCCGCACTGACCTATGACCGCAAATCGGGCCGGCCACAAGCCAAGATACACGCCATGCAACATGCCACATGCTCGCGATCTGCAGCGGGGGTGCGCCTCCGCTGAGTATCGGCCCAGTCGGCGCTCTCGCCGTCCAAGTCCGCCATGGTGTATTAATTCCAGACGTCAGGATGTGGGATATGGGATGCGGATATGGGGATATCTGGACCTGCAATAGTGCAAAGACTTGAGGCCTAGACAAGCCAAGCTGAGCTGTCCTCCAGGCCTCCATCAATGCATCTGCATCTGCATTTCTGGCTGTGCTCCAGCTCTCCAGGGCTCAAGCTTGTATGCTCTGCACTCAGGGCCGTGCAGTCCATGCGCTGGCCACTGCACGACCCATGGACACCTGTAAGCTTGTAAACTTGTGAGACAAAAGAAAAAAACAAATGCTCCGGGAATTAAGGGGCGATAAGGAAACGCTGTGACTGGTTGGGATTCGTGGCACTTGAAGAAAGTTTTCAGTTTTTATTTTTTATTATTCCTCTGTTTTTGTCCTCCCCTCCGAGACCTCGGAGCTTCCCAGCTGCCGTGCCGTCTTTCACCATTGTCATTGTTTGCGGTCATTGTCTGCGGGTCCGAGATGCCCGAGTACTGCACTGTACACAAGCATAAGGGTCATTAGGGATTGATTGGATTGCAGAGCCCGATCACCCCGTAGAGGACAGCAGCATGGTACCCGCTCACTGCAGACTGTGCCGCCGGTTGCCGCCCACCATCCTGCGGCACCCGACAGTACATAGATGAGTAGCTACAGGGTCAGCCAAGCCAAGCCAACCTCTACCCCTGCTCCGACCCCCGCGAACTCTTCAGCCCTCCCATCTCCGACTCGACCCCCAACTTGGCCTCACGCTACTTTGGCACTCTGCACGGCCCCACGCCCTGCTCGGCCCGCCTCGGACTTTGAACACGTGCCTGCCATCGTGGGACCACGGGTCCTGCGGCTCGGGCAGCCGATGACTGTGGGTTGCAGTGTCCACCGAACAGAGCCGTGGCGATCCGTGGCCACCCGTGGGTTGATGGATCACCTTAGGGTACTGTATTAGGGTGTAGCAATTAGCAAGGGTCTAGTCTTCGTCGGGGACCTCGCAAATCTGTAATCTGTAATCTGTAATGTGATCTGCAAAGTGTGGTGGTGCTATTATGTTGTTGTTATTGTTGCACCACCAGGTGGCGAAAAGGCATCAGAGGAGAGATGCAGATTATCATTCGGAGCAGTGTGGACACAACGCCGATGATCGAGGCCCGGGAACATGGAGACTAGCAGATTTATTTATCTGTCCAAGGCTGTGGACTGCTGTCGTTCCCTCTAACATCAACACCACCAACAACAAGAAGAACAACAACTCCACGACCACTGATCGTCACTACCTATCGGTGACTAACCAGCCCAACTACCACTACAGCCCAACATGATCCACATCCCGCCCGAGCTCGCGCGCCAGTTTCCCATCAACCCAAAGTACTCGACGCTCGACGCGCTGTACAAGGAGTACGAGGGCCTCCCGCTCCCACTGTCGACGCGTGCCGTCAACGAGGGCCTCGAGTTTGTCGATGCCGTCGTCGCCTCGCCCGTCTTCGACGACGACGTCAAGGACGAGGCCAAGGTGCTCAAGGCCACGCTCATGGAGCATGCCGATGGTGAGTACCAGTGGACCTTTTCATACCTGGTTGTGACTGACTTTTCTTCCAGACTGGTCCAAGATGAAGCACGACACGGGATCCTCGTCACCTCTGTACAAGGTCCTCCTCAGCATGCAGGAGGAGATCCAGAGCCTGCGCGCCGCGCTCAACTCGGCCCAGTCCCGTCTCGACGCATACGATGAGGCGTGAGTAACAAGCCCCCAGGTGTGGCAGGAACAGAAAATTGCCTTTCCCTGGGTGTATATCATTTTGTGTCTTCTTAGTTCATTCCCACTGACACTGGCAGCCGCTTCAACCACGCCCGCCGCGTCCTTGGCCTCCCCGCCGCGCGCTCCCGCCCAGGCACCCCGCCCAACGGCCACACCGTGTTCCCGATGTACTCGAACCCCACGATGATCAGCCGGCTGTCCGCCGACCGCCTCCGCGACGCCCTCGAGGTGTACCTTGACGAGACGCCGCCTCTCGAGGCTACGCGCGAGCAGATGGCGCGCGCCCTCCGCGTGTGCTGCGGCATGGACGAGTAATATCGATAAGGAGGCAGCCGATGTCGCAGCTTTCCAGAATATCGTATCAGCAGATCGCATAATCGCCACGTACCCTACACACTGTGGCCATCATAGAGTTTCGTTAGACATCGTTGTATATGTATCTTCACATTCATCACTCGCTGATATGCGGAATGTCGCGGTGAGCACGGGGTAGGAGGGTGGAGTCTGCGATGGATCCATCAGAGAGATAACTTTGAGGGAGGGTTAATCACGACCAGGTGGGCCAAGCCCGGTATGACGACGATGCCCCTCATATCGTTGCTGATCTCGCCACGCCGCTCGCTTACATCTTACTCTCCTCTGCATTGGGGTCAGAGCGCCAGAACATGCGGGCATGCGGATCTTGCCCAACATTACGCCTTCTTTGGATCTTCACAGATCATTCACAAGTGACTACCGGGGAGATCGCTGGCGGTGCTCAGCAAAATTTATCAAACATCGAAGCCTTCTTAGTTCAGTGGCTAGAATTTTCCACTAGTAGTGTCTCTTGAAGAACTTGCTATGGAAAGGTCACCCGTTCGATTCGGGTAGAAGGCAAGCAGTTACTCAGCAACTCTTTTTTGAGTTTGTTGCCTTGAAGAGCGCCACTGTGCTCCCTGTCCCGCTCCGAGGTCGAAACGGGGGCTGTGAGGACAATTGGCTGACGTCAAGAGGAGGGTGTGATACATGATAGGGGCGAGCATCTTGCAGAGCAATGATTGCACAAATGTCTATCCGTCTTGACTGTCAAACGCACGAGCATTTTCGATCATCGTGCATCGTGCATCGTGTCTGTATGTCTGTGCGATCTGTGCGGCTGCGGGTGCAGTGACATCACACCCACGTGGCACGTGGAAGTGTCAATTGATCGTGTCAAAATGATAAAACGATCAGAGGATCAGCGGATCAGCTGTTCCCGTCGTGACTGTCCATCTTGCAGATGGCAAAAACGCACACTCCAACGATGACTGGCTCTCGCCCGCTATCTCCCGTGGGCTCCTCGTCGACCCCGGCCCGAATCGAACGGACAACCTTGAGGAAACCGCGACCTCTGGGAGGCCCGATGTAGTGTTCCAGTTGGAATCTCACGCGCTACCATTACGCCACGGGGTCAACTAGGAGGTGGTGTTTGGCGTGGATTCGCGGCGAGCGGGGAGGGCATTTGGCACCTTGGAGGGAAAAGAGAGCGCTCCGGAGATGAGCTGCATTGGCGGAATGGAAGTTATCACTGCTCTTGGACATGACACGGGAGAGTGAGAGTCGCGAGAGAACAAGGGTTGCGGTTTGTGTACGTGGCTGACCGTTGAGAATGGAAAGTCTGCAGTCTGTCGATACATTCTGAGCTGAGCGCGTTCTCATTCATCATTCATACTACTGATAAGGTCCACTTGTGTTTCTATGACAGCCAAGTTGGCCAAGGACCGAGACCACAGAATGTTTGAAGGTGGCGCACAATGGTTGTGAAGGCTTTTCTTCGTTTTGTCTTATCAATAGCTCGTGAGTTGTTTTTCCCGACGTTGATCCGAGAGGAGGCTTGCCATCGCGCCATCGACCGGCAAATCTTGTCCTTGTCCTTTTAGATCTTAGAATGGACAGAAGATACTCTCAGCTCTCGGTGGGCATTCGAATACAGATCATGCAGGCCGTCCGACCGCGCATAGAACATCCGCCATGCCATCCCATCTGCCCAACTGTCCATCAGGGATGAATCCATCACGTGAGATGCACGAGAAAGCCACGCATGATTTATAGTGCCACATCCTCGGAGGCATGAATTTGTCCGTCAATTCCCTGGCACCCTGGATTGACCTCCACCCGTGTACGCTGCCGATATCCATCTCAGCCAGCCAGGAGCGCCGTAATAGGGCAGATTCTCAAAGCTGACAGCTGGCTGGCTGGCTAGCTGATGCTGGACAGAAATGAGAGCGCAGCCTCGCCAGGCACGACCACGTTCAAGCCAGCCAGTCCAGCCAGGCCAGCCAGCAACCAGCAGCCCAGCCTATGCCGCGCAGGTCCGAGGGTCTGAGCAGCGCTGGGCTGGGCTGGGCACTGAAATAATCGGGAAAGATCTCGCTCGTCTCCTGTCGAAAAAAAAAAAAGAGACGACAGCGGTTGTTGTTGAAAAGTCCACCACCACCTCACGCACCACCACAAAACGCCATGCTCCGCTCCAGGATCCAGTCTGGCCTCGTCGCCGCCGTCCGCACCGCCGAGATCCGCGGTGAGTAGAGTACTCCGCACGGTTGCTCCGTGTGCTGCTGCTGCTGTTCGCTCGGGCCTGCCCAAAAAATGTCCAGTTTCCCGGGTAGAGATCTCTGGCATGGCTGGTTTCGGTTGTTCGCCAGCTGTTGGTGCTGCGCTTGCTGTAGAGCGCTTGATGTCTGCATCGACAAATAGAGGAGCTTGGGCTAGGTCTTTGTCAAAACTGGGCGGGCGGCCTAGCGGTCCACCTGCAGAGAAGACGCAAACGCGAAACTGGTCTTGTTGGGTTCTGGATGTGGACCAGTGCCAGGACCCGAGTGTGCAGCACATCAAATCCGACATGGAGAGCGCTACGCCTCAAACGACTTGAACTGACAGTCCTCAGCTCCCCGCGCTCTCGCGGCTGCCCCCAAGGCTGCGCGCACCTTCACCTCGCGCCCCTCGGTCGCTCCCCGCGCCGCCATGCTCGTCCCCTCGGTCATGGGCGCTGTCCGCACCTACGCTGCTGAGGCTGGTGGCCGCTTCGCCCGTACCAAGCCCCACTTCAACATTGGTACCATTGGCCACGTCGACCACGGCAAGACCACCCTCACTGCTGCCATCACCAAGCACCTCGCTGAGCAGGGCGGCGGCAAGTTCATGGACTACTCGCAGATTGACAAGGCTCCCGAGGAGAAGGCTCGTGGTATCACCATCTCGACCGCCCACGTCGAGTACGAGACCCCCAACCGCCACTACGCCCACATTGACTGCCCTGGTCACGCCGACTACATCAAGAACATGATCACCGGTGCTGCCCAGCTTGACGGTGCCATCATTGTCGTCTCGGCTACCGACGGTCAGATGCCCCAGACCCGCGAGCACCTTCTCCTTGCCCGCCAGGTCGGCATCAAGAAGCTCATCGTCTTCATCAACAAGGTCGACCAGGTCGACGACCCCGAGATGCTCGAGCTCGTCGAGATGGAGATGCGTGAGCTCCTCTCCGAGTACCAGTTTGACGGCGAGAACACCCCCATTGTCATGGGTACCGCTCTCGCCGCCCTCGAGGGCCGTGACCCCGAGCGTGGCGCCAACAAGATTCAGGAGCTCATGGAGGCCGCCGACTCGTGGCTCGACCTCCCCGAGCGTGACCTTGACAAGCCCTTCCTCATGTACGTCGAGGACGTCTTCTCCATCTCGGGCCGTGGTACCGTCGTCACCGGCAAGGTTGAGCGTGGAACCATCACCAAGGGTTCCGAGGTCGAGATTGTCGGTCTCGGTGCCAAGATCAAGACCACCCTTACGGGTATCGAGATGTTCCACAAGGAGCTCGAGCGTGGTGAGGCCGGTGACAACATGGGTGCCCTTCTCCGTGGTATCAAGCGTGAGCAGGTCCGCCGTGGTCAGGTCCTCGTCGCCCCAGACTCGATCAAGTCGGTCAAGAAGTTCAAGGCCAACGTCTACGTGAGTACAGGCACGCAGTAGAGGCGTGAAGGTGATGAGGGAGTTGTCCTCTTTACTCCTTTTCCCAGGTCTGCGCTCGCTTCATCCCACCTGACCCACTTACTGATCACCCGCAGGTCCTCACCAAGGAGGAGGGTGGCCGCATGACCCCCTTCATGTCCAACTACCGCCCCCAGCTCTTCATCCGCACCACCGACGTCACCGTCGCCCTCACCTTCCCCGAGGGCACCCCCGACGCCCACGAGAAGCTCGTCATGCCCGGTGACAACGTCGAGCTCATGGGTGAGCTCATCCACGACGTTGCCCTCGAGGTTGGTTCGCGTTTCACCCTCCGTGAGGGTGGCCGCACCGTTGGTACCGGTATCGTCTCCGAGGTCTACTAAGCTGGAGGAGACCTCTCTAGAGATCTTGTCGAGGAGCGTACGGTACGGTGCAGTAGGACGTCTGTAGTAGAGGTGTACATTAACTATGCATTATCGCCACTCATTAGGCTATCGGTGCGCGATCGACAGTCTTCCAGTGGATCCTGGGGGTGATGTGACGGGCACGGGCAGCGGTAGCGGTGGAGCTGACTCGGAGACTGACTCTCTGTCCCAAGCATCTATTAGACGGACGTACTCCGAAAGATATGACTTCATTCCAAGGAACGTATTACCCGAAGAACATGCAAGGTAAACCACATGAGTGAAGTTTTGACGAAAAGCTTGCACTCGAAGAATGTGCGCAAACATTGGTCTTCTCGTGCTGTAACGCTATTATGACTCCCGATATCACAGAGACTGTGCAGAAATGCTCTGAAGACAGCACGGCCATACAGGAGACCAGGAGACAATGGATACTCACCAAACCCCATCTGCTTGACAAACATCACCGCACGCCACATCCACAAGGGCCAGCTCAACAAGTCTATCAGCCTGCCAGTAGCTAACAGTTATCCCAACGAGACAGGCACACAGGCGACACCCTCCCCTCCCACCCCCGACCGCCGCCTGCGCTGGAGGCGAGGTGTGACAAGGGAACAATTGCCCCAAACTCCATACTACATACGGTGTACAGGCTTGTGTCTGAGCACCATGGGATGAGCTGTGTGGTTCCGACGGCAGCGTTGCCCAGGAGTGAGGGGTAAGGCCTCGGTGGTCAGGAAGTGGGTACAAGGGAGGATGGGGACCCTCTGGGACACTCTCAGACAAGGTGCGACGTTGTGATTGAGGTGCAGCACATGCTGGCCGTAGGGAGTGCGACTGGGGCGTGGATCTGGGATGGTAAACTGGCTCATCACACTGGCGAGCACGAATGGTGTTGCCTGGGCTGTACAGTACTGTATCGGCAGGCTCCTGCCAAATGACTTGCTCACCTGATACCCGAGTCATCAGTCGCCCAGGTCGTACTTGATCAAACACCACGTTGCCTGTTTTCATCCTCATTTTTGCTTCATTGCATCTTACCTTACTATATCTCAGGTCAAGATATGGTCAGCTGGCGTCTACACCATTCGCCACAACTTCAGCGATGTCGTCTGTCAAAGCTCGTTGACTGTGGTTCACCGCGAGAACAGCATCAGGCCATTTGTCCACCCTCTTCTGGAAGCCACTTCGACCTTTTTAGTCATGCAAGCCTCTGCCGCGAGTCTTCATCAACGACATTCTGCGGAGGTCCTCATTCGCAGCTGCGGAGGTGATTGACAAGAACAACTATCTTGAGATCGCCGCGAGGGTATCAATCGGACAACTTTCCGCTTCGCTTGGTAATCTCGACTTTAGTCAGAAGGAAGCATTGCACACCGTCGCCATGACAGCACAGACAACCCGAAATACCATTAACCTACATACTGTACTTCTATCTCCACTACTGCAAGACAGGCACGATCCCGCTCCTGCCCGCCGCCCAGCTCCACTCAGTCTTGCCGCTGCTGCTGCCGCTCTGCACCGCCGTGCGGAGCCACGTAATGTTGGCAGCGAGGTCCGCGAGCACAGGCTTGATGTCGAGCTCGGGCCCCAGCACGGGCGAGCTGCTCAGGTGCGTTTCCGCCGCGATGAACCAGTCGTGCGCGGTCGAGAGCGCCTTGGTCGCCTGTGTGTGAGCACGGAATGGATCTCTTAAGGCTACTCACGTCGAGAGCACTCGCATCCAGCGCCGCCCGGGCGCGGTCCCACGCACGCACGCTCATGCCCACGCTACGCACGAGCGTCTTGTGCCGAAGGAGAAACTGCGGGGTTGTTGGTTCGGGCCCCTGCGGCGCGAGCGTGTACAGCTGCAGCACATGTCAGTACCATGGCGCACAGTAACAGTCCGAGCAGCCAGCCAGCCACCACTCACGAGAAGCATGCCCGCCGCAATGGCCGCGTATCCTCTCGCCACGACGGCCTCCCAGCCGCCATCGCGCCGCGCGCGCGCAAGGACCAGGGCGGCCCACCACGCCGCGCGCATCTCGCCGGGAGTGTACAGCTGCAGGGGAAAGCCGAGGAGGTGGGCGTACAGCGCGCAGTCGATCGCTCGGGCGCGCAGAGCGGGCAGGATGGGTGCCAGCGCTGCGACGCGCGCGCCTGCCTGCGCTTGCTGCGCCCACGACTCGCTGAGGTGCATAAACGCGCGCCGGCGGCGGGCCGCGTTCGTGAGTGGTGCCGAGAGTGTCAAGTGCAGTGTCTGCGAGTCTTAGTTCTGCTTGGGTCATTTCACGACTCACGCCGCCGACAATATCGCGCCACAGCGCAAATGCTGCGCGCTCCTGGCCCGTCACCGACGCGTCAATGCGCGCAAGGACGCCCGGGGGCTGTCCGCAGCTCGTGAGCCACTCGTCCACCATCGCATCGACAGACGGTGTATCACAGAGAACGGCCTGCGGTGTGTGAGTTGAATGAGCAACACGACGCATTCCAGGCCGTACCTTGTAAACGCAACGCACAATGGGGAGCATATCGTCAACTCTGCTCCGCAAAAACTGCTCTGTCTGCGCGAGCGGAAGCCTCGCGACCGAGTGCACCCCCTGCAGCTGGATCATGGCGCGGGACAGCGCGTCCCATGTCTCATCGTGCGTCGGGATCGTCACTGTGGGATACGGCATGCTCTGGCGCAGGAAGGGTGTCACGTTGTCGAATGCCCACTCCACAGCAGCGGTAGCGGTAGAAGTGAGCAGGGCGGCACGCGGCGGCGGGCGCGCAGGACGCAGTTGGAGAGCATTGATCCATGCCTTTGCGAGTGTCAGAGTAGAGCCATCGCATTCATATGTGCAGACGTACCTTGCGGAATCGCAGGCGCATGACCACCTGCTCCCACCCGCTCTCGGCCTCCATCTCCATGCTGTCCTCGAGCCAAAAGATAATGTGGTCAAGGTACGCGACGACCTCGTCGGCCGTCTCGGTCGTCTCGAGGGGGATGCCGTACGGATCCAACCACACGTCCTCCCCATCGCGCGCCGGGCCGCTCGTATCGAGAAACGCGGCGTACACGATATCGACCGCTTTGGCGTACGCGAGCACGAACGCGCGCAGCGCGACGCACGCCGCCTCCGCAGCCTCGAACCGCGGGTCCAGCGCCGCAAGCGCGGGCCGCACTTCCAGTGCGTTGTGGTAGTGCAGCGAGGTGAAAATCGTCTGTGCCATCGTCGAGCCGCGCAGCCATGCCAGCTCACGGGATGCCATTTCGTCCATGACCCAGATGAGCTCGGACGGCGACAGGATGGCGTGCGGGTCAAACTCGCCGAGCGCAGACACCGTCCCGCCCACGTCCATCGCCGGGTCCATCATCTCGTCTGTCAGTACTTTACTCTCACTCTAAGCCCGATGTAGACGCACGACTAGAGCGTTCATCGCGTCGAGATATGACAGTGTCGACGGCTTGATCACCTGCCCGGAACTCAGAGCTGCAGTTAGCGCAAAATGCCTTCTGTGCATCACTCACTCCCGGCCGCGGCGACCAGCCAGTCCTTGATGTCCGTCATCGCTCCGCTGTTTATGTGGGGCCGTTGGCCGTGATCAAGAGCCAGTAAAACAAAAGGAGTGAATGGAAGATGATAAGTGTGGTCAAATGTTGCAGTGGTGACAGACGACCAGCTCGCTGTGACAAGACACAGTGAGACAATATCCAGCCCCGGAAAGCAGGTTGAAAATGCGGGGCCCCAAATAAGCCGAATAGATTTATTAATGACGTGTAATACGAGAAAATATTTACTTTTTTTATTCTCATTCCTATATTCTTTTTTGAATTTCGATTACTCTGATCTAAAAATCCATTCCCCTTATCACTCTTATTAATACAGTACCCCCCCCCCCCGTCATGAGCTTACTGTAAGGCTGTGTGACTGATGGTAATTACTTGTAAATGTTATGGTAAGACATTTGTGACAAGAGGAGAGAATATTTCAGCCTCATGCAGACCAGGCATGGCCAGGCAGTGTGGTTTTTTTGGCACGTTTGGAGGGAGCGGGGACGCGGGGAAAAGGCACCATCAGGGTGAGCCTATGAGCCTGGCCAACATGCAGCAGCCAGCAGCCAGCAGCCAGCAGCCAGCAGGCAGGGGGTACGCGTGGGCTGCTGCGGCCACACAGAAAGGGGGCGGTGAAAGCTAGCAGCCAGAACACGGTGTATGGTGCATCCATCCACTTTCGATGGCATGACCGTTTTGGTCGTTGCATCCTCTGTTTGCTTGTCATTTCTTTCCAACTCGACACTTGAACATCTCTCGTCGCCTTGCCCATTCGCATACTCGGAAAAACGGTCATGGCGAGCTACAACAACTACGCGGACCCGTACGCCGCAAACCTGCCCCCCGGAGCAGAATACGGCGCAAAAGTCGGCGAGGACTACAGCACGCCGCAGTACGCGCACCAGAGCTCGGTCGACTACAACAGCTATGCTCCCGACGAGCAGACCTCCACCAGCGTGTCGTCGACACCGACCCCCAAGGGCGTCGGCGCCGAGAAGCCGCACCCGGATGACCTGGATGGCGTGAACACTCTGGGCGAGATTGGCGGCACCGAGCGTGAGCGCCCCGGACGTGCGGGTCTCCACCAGCCCACGTCCTCGTTCGCGGCGATGGGCCCGCCGCCGCGCAGTACCGGTATCCTGCGCATGTGGCGCAAGGACGAGCGTGGCAAGCAGTGGTTCCGAGTGAGTTGGGCGCACAGCGTCGGTGTAGGAGTGGGAGAGCGCAGGGGACAGCAGGGAGCAAGTGCATTCCCACATGCATACCGCTGGGTGGGGGGTCCGGGGGACGGGAGTGTCCACTCGGCCTCCTGCTCGATTCGGATGTTGCATCGGTGACGACTGCTTTGGCTGCATCCATCGAGCATGTGTTTGCCAAAGCGAGCAAAAAATGGCGGCGAGCAGCAGCATTGTTCTTGCACCGCTCTTGACCCCCGACATGCTGTACTTGCAGCAGCCCCGCAATCCCTAATCCGCAAAACGCGACCGCATTTCGCACTTTGCAGTCCGGCTCTGCCAGTTGTCCTTCCCCACGGCGCCTCGGCTTTTCTCCCCGCTGCCAAGCCATATGCTAACATCTACTAGGGCGGTGGTGTGCGCAGTACCGGACGTCTTGTTTGCTGCTGCTTGACAATTACAGTCCTCGCGGTCATTAGTGTCATTCTGACTGTCCTAATGGTAAGCTATAACCCAAGACCCAAGCTAGGTACAGGCCAAGCCGGAGGCTAACGGTCGCAGTATATCCGCCCGCCTTCAATCACTCTGAACGACATCGAGTTCCAGCCCGGCTCGGTCGTCCTCGACACTGCGAGCCAGAGCTTCCATCTCGCTGTCAACCTGAGTATTTCGTGAGTAGACCCTTGCAGTCAACAGTGGAGGTCTGTGTGGTCGCCACGCCAAGGGTGTGACGGGCAACGGAGGCGCGTAGCTGTCTCTGCACGGGACCGGCGACGTGGGGTCAACCCAAACATTTTTTTCCTCTATTGTGATCGACGACGGACAGCTATACTAACACTGCAGCGTCTCCAACCCCAACTGGTTCAACGCCGACTTTAAGAAGATCGACGCCGAGGTCAAGTACAATGGCGGCTCGTTTGGCGGTGGCCAAATCAACAATGTCAACTTCCGGGCATACCACGTTTCGACGTTCGACTTCCCCTTCTACCTCAAGTAAGTGTTCCTCGTTGTGGTGTTGATCCAAAACGAAACGACGCGACACGCGCACGCGCACACATATACCAACCGACTCCCTTTGCTGACACGCTACCACAGCTACACGGCCTCGGCGGACCCGAACAGCGCTATGATCAAGGCCCTCGCCGACTCGTGTGGCGTCTCGGGCGCATCGTCGCGTACCATTTCCATCAACTACAAGCTCAAGATGTGGCTCCGCATCTTCTCGGCGACCATCGCTCCGTCGTTTGACAGCAGCGCGACCATTGACTGCCCGCTGACCGCCGACCAGATCAAGACGCTCATGCCCAGCGGAAGCACGTAAAGCATTTCCCTGCAAGCGTTCAAGTTGTCGCCGAATGCCTGTTCCCGTTCCAGTTCCTACGACCCGCGTACCCACCTGTTACCCCAGCCAGAGCGCCTGAGCTCCATCTTTCCGGCTCCCGAACATCACCGGGAAGCAAAACACGCAATTTCACTTCGCCCGTGCCCCCATACCAACTCTGGACCCTCGCCCTGCCTCACCTCGCCGCCAGCAGCTTAGACACATGATCCCCCCTCGCCTCGCCTTTCAGGAGTGGGCGTGCAGAGCACAACCTATTGTAATGCATCCAGTAAACAGTGCAAGTGCAAAGCGATGCACATGCACTCCTATGTATGAGATGGACTGTACACGCTGAGGATGTCTAGACTATACTGCGCCCAGCCCCAAGGATGAGACTGATGGAGCAGATATTTTTGGGGGTGGTTTTGTAAAATGCTACTCCGCTTCGCTCTCTATCGCCCACGCCAGGTCCTACTCCCGCTTCCTATTGCTCTCACGCTACGCGTCTTAGACCGAAAGCTCCGCAGCCTTGATGTTGGCAAGGGCGGCAGAGTAGGGCTTGAGAGCGGGCTCGACCCACTGGGTGATGAAGCTGTCGACCTGCTCGGGGGCACGGCCGACAAAGGTCGAGGGGTTGAGGAGCTCGTCGAGCTGGGGGACAATGGGGGCAAAGTACTCGTCGGCCTTGACGCGCTCAATGAGGTCGTTCTCGCCACCCTGCTCCTTGACGACGGCACCGGCCTGGTGCGAGAGAACACGAATCTTCTCGTGGCAGACCTGGCGGTCGCCGCCGGCCTTGACCATGGCCATGATAATGTTCTCGGTGGCCATGAACGGGAGCTCCTGCGAGATCCTGCGGCCAATGACCTTGGGGTAAACGACCATGCCCTCGCAGACGTTCTGGAGGGTGGTGAGGAGAATGTCGGCGGTGAGGAACGCCTCGGGGAGGGTGACGCGGCGGTTGGCCGAGTCGTCGAGCGTGCGCTCAAACCACTGGACGGAAGCGGTCATGAGGGCGTTCTGCTGGAGGGTGAAGAGGTGGCGCGAAAGCGAGCAGAGACGCTCCGAACGCATGGGGTTGCGCTTGTAGGCCATGGCCGACGAGCCGATCTGGTCCTTCTCGAAGGGCTCCTCAATCTCCTTGAGGTTGGCGAGGAGACGAATGTCGGTGGCCATCTTGTGGACCGAGGCGCCAAACGAGGCGAGGGGAGCAAGGACATCGGCGTCAATCTTGCGCGAGTAGGTCTGGCCACAGACGGGGTAAGCGTAAGGGAAGCCAAAGAGCTCAGTGACGCGCTTGTCGAGGGCCTCGACCTTGGCGTGGTCACCGTCAAAGAGGGCGAGGAACGAGGCCTGGGTGCCGGTAGTGCCCTTGACACCACGGAAGCCGAGGTCGTTGCGGGCACGCTCGAGGTTGCGAAGGTCCCAGAGGAGCTCCTGGATCCAGAGGGTCGCACGCTTGCCGACGGTGGTAAGCTGGGCGGGCTGGAAGTGGGTGAAGCCAAGGGTGGGGAGGTCGCGGTACTGCTTGGCAAAGGCGGCGAGGCGCGAGATGACAATCGCGAGCTTGGGGATGAGAATGTCAAAGCCGTCACGGAGGAAGATGAGGTCGGCGTTGTCGGTGACGAAGCACGAGGTGGCGCCAAGGCTGCACGGTCAGTATCTATCAGGTGGTGGAGGCAGGCAGCGCCGTGTTCCGCTGCGCGCAGAGCTCGACTTACTGGATAATACCAGCGGCCTCGGGAGCGACCGTACCAAAGGTGTGCACGTGGGCCATGACGTCGTCTTCAATGTCAGCAAACACATCCAACAGGCAGACCGGGGGGCCCGGAATTAGGCGGAACAACAGCGAGGGTAAAGTGGAGGCGGGTCTGAGCTCATGTTTCTGCTGCAGCCGGTCCATTCCATTCCCACAGGCAGGCGTTTGCCGAGCTATTCCGGCTACTATCCCGGATTCACAGACTACTCACGGCGACGCTTGCGCTCCTCCTCAGCAGCAACCTTCATCTGGGCCTCGTCGAGCTCGAGGTTGGCCTTCATCTGCTCAATGGCCTTGTCCGAGATGGGGAGACCGAGCTCCTATACGTGATCGTCAGCTCAGCCCGAACACAACCCAAAGCAAGACAACGACAGCTAGTCAGTACACACCTTCTCAGCAATGGCAAGGTTGAGCCAGAGCTTGCGCCAGGTGCCGAAGCGGGTCTGCATGTCAGTACGTCAGGCCAAGAACGTGCGATCGGGGGCGGGGGCGACGTACGGCGCTCGAGAAGAGCTTGGACATCTCCTTGGACGCATAGCGCCTGTTTCGTCAGTACTGCATGATCAAGACCACGCTTACGAGGAGAGAGGAGTCTGGTAAGAGTCCATGATGGGCTGTGAGGGAGAGAGGGTGTGGTGGGTGGTGGTGAGTAAGTGAAGAGTGAATGGAACAGGGATCTGATTTTTTTTTTGATCTTGCCGATGGTAATTTCGCTGCACCCCTCTATGCTACTACTCAGATCATATTTTGGTGTGGAGAAAGTGACCTGCGATCTGGAGAAGAGAGGGTAATGGTACTAAATCCTATCATCTCGGAGAACAGCATAATATTAATAACACGTGTAAATGACCACGTGACAATTGCGTGGGAGTTATCACAACTCTCTCATGCTCGAAGCCCATCAGCATGTCAGCAATGTTGTACGCTAGTGCGGCCGTCGCATTCCTCCGCATCGGAGCGGAATCAAAATAAATCGGACGCGTGAGTATGCTGTTCGGTTGTTCGGTTGAAACGCACTTGACGCAAGCTGGCAGCGGGCGGAGTGCGACCGGTGCGGGTTGCAATTTACGTGGCCTGCATGGTCTGGCTGGAGGTAGGCCAGGTAGGGCCAGTATATGGGTTAAATGGCCATATGGTTAAGGGCCAGAAATGCGGGGCTGTTCCGAGCGCCCCCCGATGACCAGATGGCAAGAGAGGAGAGCGGAGTGTTATTAGCGAAGTGCCGCTACCGCCTTGCATGCCTTGTTTACGACGTTCCGATGCCATCACAGCCCTCCCCAGCCCCCCCACCCCCACACAAAAAGCAAGCATACAAGGTGAAATGGGCCCTTGTTCTGTTCTCCGCTCCCGGACAAACCCCCATGCAGGCTGTAAATAGATAGAAGAGCCGGGACGCGGGAGTATTGGAGGTATGAACGACACGCAAAACGTACAGTAAATAGCTGTATTAGCTGTATAGTATAGTATGCGTTGTATTGTGGCTTGGCTGGCTGGGCTGGTCGGGCCTTGGCTGGGTATTGGACCGGTCCGATTACAGCCATTATGCCGTGCCGTGGACATCAAAGGTACAGTAACAGTACCACCCCCAGAGCCCATGCGTACTACCGAGCCCATCCATCGCGGGTGCCCTGCCTGGCTGCTTGGATGCCTGCATCCCTGGCTGGCCCCCACGTCCCCGCCCCCCCAATCTACCACCACCACTGCATGCCCATGCAACCAACACCTTGCCCCGGCCCCCCCCCCTTCCCACCTGTCTTCCCCCGCCCCCGGAGACGTTGCATCCTCTGGACCAACTACTACTTAGGTTCCATCCTCTTCCATCTATAACATTCACTTCTCATCTCTTCTCTCTCTCTCAACTACTACTCCTCACTCCACCACCCCACTTTCATCTTCATCCAGTGAGCAGCACCTCATCGTGGTCTGTCCACACTGCAACCACTAATATCTCCTCGCAGCAATGGTCAAGGCAGTTGTTTGCGGTGCCGCCGGTATGTTGACGATTGGGGGCTGGGGGCTGTCGGAAGCGCCAGCCCGCCCACTCGAGCGAACCGCGTCACCCGACGTGGCAGCAACGACAATGAACTGACAGGTCAGGCGGTATCGGCCAGCCCCTCTCGCTCCTCCTCAAGCTCAACCCCCTCGTCACTGAGCTCTCGCTCTACGATGTCGTCAACTCGCCTGGTGTAAGTCGTTTCGTGTTGTAATCATCGGCACTGTCGTCGTCGTAGATGTTGCGTTGTATTGCTGCAGTCTGCAGGCTGCGGGCTGCAGGCTACCGGTTCCGGCTCCGGCTTCTTGTGCCGGAGTCAGGCATTAGGGGTCGCGACGCGGCACCCGATACCCAGCCGTATCACTCCTTCTTCCGAACCGCCGGTCTCGTCTTTCCGGGCGCCGCTGACGTCTGTACAGGTCGCTGCTGACCTCTCGCACATCAACACCCCCGCCAAGGTTGCCGGCTTCCTTCCCCCCGACAACGGTGCCGAGAAGGCTCTCGCCGGCGCCGACATCGTCGTCATCCCCGCTGGTGTCCCCCGCAAGCCCGGCATGACGTGAGTTGCCCAAGCGGGAGTTGGAATCTCATCAACTGACACTTTATCACAGCCGTGACGACCTCTTCGTACGTAGTAGTAAGGCCTGACATAGCCCTCGTTTTGTGATCCCCGCACTGACACTGTCGATTTGTTCCGGCTAACAGAACGTGAGTCTTCCCGATCTCGGAATACTGGTCGCAGTGTGATTCGTTTGCTGACGCTCCCTCCAGATCAACGCTGGCATCTGCGCTACCCTCGCCCAGGCTATTGCCAACGCTGCCCCCAAGGCCTTCATCCTCGTCATCTCGAACCCCGTCAACTCGACCGTTCCCGTCTTCGCCGAGACCCTCAAGAAGGCCGGCTGCTACGACCCCAAGCGGTAAGTCGTGCTCGGTGTCCCGAGGTGTCTTGATTGATTGCGCTCTGCGTTGTCCACGCTTGAGTTCGCAGTGCAGTCAAGACCCCGCTGAGAGGTCTAATCTGGGATCACAACTAACGTGTTCAGCCTCTTCGGTGTCACCACCCTTGACATTGTCCGTGCCGCCACCTTCGTCTCGGAGGTCGTTGGCCAGCCCCAGGACGCCCCCAAGTACAACGTCCCCGTCATTGGCGGCCACTCTGGCCACACCATTGTCCCCGTCCTCACCCAGTCGGAGCCCAAGATCCCCGCTGCTATCCTTGGCGACAAGGCCAAGCGCGACGCTCTTGTCAACCGCATCCAGTTCGGCGGTGACGAGGTCGTCAAGGCCAAGGACGGCCTCGGCTCGGCCACCCTCTCGATGGCCCAGGCCGGTGCCAAGTTCGCCGACCTCGTCCTTCAGGCTGCCTTTGGCGGCAAGACCTCGGTCGTCCAGTCCTACATTGACCTCTCGGCCGCCCCGGGTGGTGCCGAGGTCCAGAAGGAGATCAAGTCGGACGTCGCCTACTTCTCGGTCAACGTTGAGCTCGGCGTGAGTACACTGTGTAATCAATCATCGTAGCTGACATTGCTAGCGTGACGGTGTCGAGAACATTCTCCCCATCGGCAACATTGACGAGCAGGAGCAGGCCCTTATCGCCACTGCCGTCGCTGAGCTCGGCCCCTCGATCGAGAAGGGTGCCCAGTTCACCCCCGCTCCCCCCAAGCTTTAAGAAAAACCCCGTAAGCTGAAGGTTAGCTGCAGCCATGCGGTTGTAGATGAAAGCACATCTGGTGCCATAGGATGAAATGTGAAAGAGTGAAGCCGATCTGGATATCTGTGCATGCCATTGCAACTTGTGCGAAAGAATGAGGGTTCAGGACGTGTGATGGGCCTCTAAGCAATGATGCAGGACTTGTCTTGATGGAGGCTATTACGAGACAGGGTGGGCTGGCGTCCACCACGCACCATGTTCATGTTATGGCCGTTGTGGCACATTGTAGCACCTTGTATATATTGTAATATTGTACTGTGGGTCGACGCGTGGATTGAATTGCCAAGCTATGACGTGATTCATCTACACTTTCGAGACATTTTTCATGACACACCACCCCTTTTTCAATGCTGAAGAAGCAGATGTGTTCTGCTTATGCTTCGTAGAACCATCTCCGACTCTGCATGGAATAGTGCTGCGCACTTGCATGGATCCATGGTGTGCTGCCGCTGTAAATTACATGCTGCATACTGTACATACGACTCGAAGAGCTGCATAATGCTTACTCATCTGCGAAGGGCAGCAGATTGATCCATTCACCGCCGTTACTGGCACGCCACCGAAAAGCGGAAGTATAAATATCTATGCTGCCCATACGATTCACACCATACCACTACCTGTAAACAGCACCCCCCCCCGCCCCACCCGTTACTGTACTAGTAGTTCCATCACATTCGAATCCTTCCCTTGCACTTTACCACATCACCACCACCACCCATCACCCATTACCCAACCCACCACCACCACCTCCAACTCATCCACAATGGTCAAGGCTATCGAGTCGTTCGACGAGTTCAAGCAGCTTGTAAGTATCACCCTTCAGTCTGTCTCCACCAGCGCCATGTGTTTGCTCGGGTGGAATCGGAACAATTATGGTGTCCAAATGAGCGCGCGGTACGCGTCTCGTGAACATAAAGCCGAACAAGGACAAGGTCGTATCTGGGAATGCGGGGTCGAGATATGGACAGTGGACGCGGGGCAGCAGTGATCCGCCTGTTCGGCCACCCGTTTCTGTGTCGCGCATGAGCCGATGTAACGTAGCTCCGCACCCCTCGCCGGCGTCCGGCGTCCGAAAGTCCGGAGCGCAGTCTGGCACGCTCGCATCGCGGCACGGGGGACGCGGGCCGCCGTGGATCCCACGCGTCCGCCGCTACGTGGTGGACGGTGCTCGGGCATGTGCTTTACTGCGCTGTGCCTCGCCCTGCGCAGCCGGAAGTGTGCAGCCTAGCAGGATGGTTGGTTCAGCCGCGAAATCGCGAAATCAATCGCTCGCATTTTCGGATCGCTATCGCCGGCTCCGATCGTTCCGCGTTAGCGTTGCTGCTGCCACACCATCATGCGGCGACCGCCGCGTGCGAACCCGCCTCAGAATCCTGCATGCGTTCGTCCGTGTACGCCCCGCACTGGTCATGCCTGCTTGACTGAAGTGTTGGGTGGATGTGCACGTGGCAGGACGGACATGGAGTGCAGGTTGATCGGTGTGGACGCTGCCACGCTGTGCATTCCGATGGGCCGGCAATCGTGGACTTAGATCTGTAGATGACAGACCAGTGCACTGGCGCGCTGCTCGTGTTGCTGCACTGCCCGGGTGGGCACTCTCGACACCCGCGAGCGAAGTTTGGTGCGAGGAGCAGCTGGCCAGCGGTGACGACATCAACCAGGCCATCTGATCTAAACAACACGCTCATGCCATTTACACCTGCATCTTGCATCCCACATTCTACACTCCGCGATCTGCATCCATCTCTCCGCTCCCTGTATCCTGCATCCCTGGGGCCCACCCGGGCAGAGCACACCGCTCTAACCTCCGCACTCCGCACAACTCCACCGTCACTCGTACTGACCCCCAGACCTCGGGCTCCCAGGTCGTCGTTGTCGACTACTGGGCAACCTGGTGCGGCCCCTGCAAGCTCATCGGCCCCCACTTTGCCAAGCTTGAGCCCAAGTACCCCAACGTCGTCTTCGTCAAGGTCGACGTCGAGGAGCAGGAGGTGAGTGTGTTTGACATGGTTTCTTTTCGTACTTGTTCTCGTTGTTTGGCTCCTCTCGTCTCTCTCTCTCTCTCTTGAACCCTGTGGCTTGTTGCGGGGGTTGAGATCTTCGGTGGTAAAGATGTTCGGTGGAATTGGATCTTCGAGGGTGATTGTGATCATCGGTGGAGCCGAAGAGATCATCCCGCGCATATCTCGGTCATGATATCTCGGACGTGACGTTGAATGTTGCCGGTCAATTATGTGGATCTCCCCCGGATTTCTCCACCCGTGACTGTGATGAGCAGCGCAGATGGGTTTAGACTCTCATCCCGTTCATCATGTCTCCGTCATGTTGGAGATAAATGCGACAAACAAGTCCGGTTTTTAATCTGGTACACGGATTATGGTCGCAAGGTTTGATCTGCGATCGGGGTCCCCATCTGCGATCGCCACCTCCATGAGCCCCACCTACTCCATGTTTTCCATGTCTTGGTGGTTGCGATGGCAGACACTTCTCCACGAAAGAGGCAGTTTTGAGCATCTCATCGCCGTGCTCAGCGTTAGGCAGTTCCTGCGCCATTCCTGCTTCGCACTGAGTACAATGCTGTGAACTGTTGATGGAGGATGTGCCACATTGATGTTAACATTCGACTCGTGGCAATCACGAGTCGGCAATTCTCACATAAGGGTATTCTCCACTGGTGGTCAAACGCCGACGTGGGTCTATGGGCCTTGACCGTCTTTCTGGTTGATTCCAATGACCCCCTACGTAAACAATTATTGGCACCCTGTTTCTGGAAATCAAGGAATGGCTGGGTAACGCAATGATGCCGTTTGACGCACGGCGGGACCGAACGGTGGACCTGGATTCCGAGCTACCAAGCTCGCCAGAGTTGCCCAGCGTGGTAATTGTGAGCTGGAATGGACGCATCCAGCGTGGCTGTGTGGGATTCTGAGGTTGTTCCAAGGGACTCGGATCTGAAGGAGAATGCGGGGGAATGCCAGAGTCTTGAGGCCTGACAGCTATGATGCCCTGCAATTCCCGCAAGGGCCGAGAATCATGAGCTGCGCAATGTGGACAAACGACGAGAACAAGAACAATCAGAACAACTCTTGACGTGTTTCCCCCGCGTCCGCCCGTGGAGGCAGTCTGCTGACCGTACCAGGAGATCGCCCAGGACCAGGGCATCAAGGCCATGCCTACCTTCAAGGCCTACAAGGACGGCCAGGTCATTGACACGGTTGTTGGCGCCGTCCCCGCCAAGCTTACTGTGAGTTTGGAACAATCCAGCTGAGCACCCGAAAGGCCACCCAACCGGACGCATGCCGCCGCTCATTGCCAGCTGGGTTGGGCCTCGTCCAGCTCGCCTCTCAGAGTTGGAGCTAGAGAAAATCCAGCTCGGCTGGCTCCGTTTCATCCACCCACGATGCTGACATTTCCAGGCCCTCCTCGACAAGGTTTCGCAGTAATCGAGCCGAACTACTACGCCGCGGCGAGGCCGACAAACACTAGACGGGCAGTCGATTTCGTATTTACTGCATCACATTACAGACTGTTGCGTAGTGGTGTAATCGTTCATGCATTTACGTCTGCCTGAGCTTAAGTGTACACAAGGCAAGGAGTATGTTTCGATGATGCCATTGCGCTTCTTCTCGGTACTCTAACGCAGCTGCGTACGGATGATCGCCAGGGCAGCCAACGCACTCCGCTGCTGAACTCTAGATGGCTGAACAATAGGAGATTGCTTGAATTGCTGGGCCCTTGCATCAAACATGACTGTCGATTGAGCTGAACATGACCCGATGACAAGACAGTTACATGATCCATGAAGAATGACATGAGAAATTGATGGGCTTGTCCGATGGCAGAGTACCGCCTGTTTCCCCCCTCCTCCAGAATCCAGGAGGTACTCTATATCATAGTTTGCGTTCAATCTCGCTCACTGTATTAACACCTCCCCCGTATTGCGAACACACCTCGGGCTCGACCCTCGGAGATGAGATCGGCAGAGGAACGAAAGCAACAGCAGCAGCAGCAGGGAGGAGCAGGGAGGCAACTGACCGTGGCCGTTATCACCACTCTTCCCGGCGTCTTTGCGCCTCAACAAACATTGTTTAATTGTTTCGTACAGGGTACAGAGCGGGCATGCAGCCTATGGCTTGCTGACATGACTAATGTCGAGGGGCCAACTAATGTCAGTAGGTCATGCTCGCCCTCCATGCCGTCACTTATCGCCTCCCCCGGCCCTAAGTAGCTCACATGGTCTTCATCTCATTCCTGTCAGACGAAACACTTGACGGCAGCACACAACACCACAATTGCACCAACTCGCAATTCATCAAAGCCAATTGTCCTGGGTCCCACATGCTGCAGTAGAGGCTGTCGCTGATATGCCTAGGAAGCAACTGCGTCAAGGGGCAAGTGGTCGAGTGACCGCATGGACTAGTGGGCTAGACACATCGTGAGGCGTGGGTTGAAAGTGTAGTCCACTGTGGTATGCCCCCAAAGCAAGGACCTCGGGCCTTTAAGCCAACTTGTAGACGAGTCGTATCTGCTCCAGTCTCCAGCTTCTTAGCCGGCAAGCCGAAGTTGTGATCAGTAAATCAGTGGATCAGTCGAGCGCCAAGTGAGGTCATTGATCGCTGGGCGTCGTGGTTCAGTGACTGATGACTGACCGGCTGGCTTGCAGCCGATCGCAGCAATGGCCACTTGGTGTATGGTGAGCCCTTGGGATCTCATAATATCTTGAGACCTTTGGTGACGGGATCTAGCGGGAACTCATACACTGACTGTTCGGTGCATGAGGCACAAGCTAAGACACCAGTCGAACAAGGCCATGGACCCGTCGCTCAGAGCATGGGCTCGTAGGAGGAAGAGACAATGACAGTGCCGACGACTATCGTGGTCCCCCTGAGGCCCCTGACCCCTTCATGCCACTGCGTTCTGGGGTCTCGGCTCAGTCTTGGCCGTACGGTTATGGGCCAGAGCACCCACTCGAAGAGGGGCAAGGACGCCACTGCCTCGTACAGTACTCTGGTGCGTAGTGTGGCGAGGCACTGGTCCAGAACAATCAGTGCGAGATTCATGAATACACTATACACAATACACTACGTACAATACAATGCGGTCCCGTTCATATCGTTCCTCGGCACCAAAAATCCACTCTTGAAGCTCCGGTCTAGTGATCTAGCATCAGTTCCAAGGCCCAGCATCGTAGTACATAGACTGGGCGGACTGCAGAGGAATGCGGGCATGTTGTATTGTATTTTTATTTCTCGTTTTACATTATTTTGACCGCGGTCGAGGAAGAACAGGAACATGCAGAGCTGAGCGTGCCTCCTCTAGCGCCGGCCTAGTAGCCTATTCTCGAATGCTCGAATTGAGCTGCTGGGCGGCAAGCAGTGGCACCACCATGATATGAGGGGCGATACAGACTCCCCACCCAGCCCATCTTGAGACCCCGCTGCAGCCCGGCGTTCATAGGATCGGCCAGGTGAGCGTGACATACCCATGCTGTGGCTCATCCGGGAACACGGATCTCACATGACAGGAACAGGGTGCTGAGAAACGGAATGCAGACGCCAAACTCGATTGGGGTGGGGGGGTTGGAGGTTGGAGCTGGGAGGTTGGAGGTTGAAGGTGGGCACGTCGAGGCACTGGCAGAGCCTGATTACAGTCTCTAGCCGAGAGGAGCCGAACGGCGTACGACGCACACAGACACACACACGCACGACGAGAGCTGCATCTGTGGCGGTGGCGCATGCTGTCTACACACAGGACGGTCGCCGTACGTATACTGTACATAGATCCTGGGCGCTTGGATACTGCACAAATGGTGTTATCGCCACACTGAGCGACGCCGCCACTCATGCCGCATCTACAGAACAGTATCAGCTATCGTCCTCCGGCTGAGGGATCGAGGGAGCAACCATCCCGTACGACCACGTTGCCTATTGCGCGGTTTGACATTTAATAGAACATGTGGAACAATTGAAAACGGCTTGTGCTTGTTCCGCCGCCATGATTAGCCATCCATCACAGCCACGACAGGGATACTGTGCTGCAACCCCCTCCAGCCTTCTGCGACCTGTCGACCTATCTGTCGACCTATGATCCTATGACCTATCCGTTCAGTAGTTGCCCGGCCCCGCGGTATTTATTGTTCATCGCCATCCTTCGGTGACTTGCAGCATGTTCCCTTGCGCAGTGTTCCTAGCCTAGGAGGTCTGTGCATCCAGAGCGACATGCCCCCCGCATCCCTACCTCTCTACCTTTCACCTTCGACCACGACCCTGCCGGGAAGCCACTGGTCCACGCGGAAGATTACTGCAACCTTGATTTTGATCCCTGGTCCTACCGTACTGTCCTGCAGAACAAACGACAATGGGCCACGCAAGAGTCAGGGTCGGCACTAGTTGGTTTCAGGTCCAGGCGTGGGCGCCGATGCACAGGTCCAAGGATCCCGAGCACCTGTGACCGTAGTGGCCGATACTGTAAACTCAGAAATTCATAAAACGACAGGCAGACAGATCAGTAACCTTTGTGTACTAGCGTTTTGTGTGATCGCCCTCTGAACTTTATAGCCTTTGTCTTTTCCTTGCTCTTTTGCCTCTTTTGCCTTGCGTTGGACGTTGGACGTGTGGCACGGTGTTGTGTTCTTTGTTTGTTCTGTATTGTTCTTCCTCGAATAGTGGAGTGCGGGCAGAAGAGGTGCCTATAGATCTTCGGGACGCTTTCGCGGTGTTCTCAGGGGAGCATTGTCTCGGGCGTATAGTGCAAGTCGTGCGCAGCGAGGAGAACAACACTGTGGCAAAGATGTCCCAAAGGGGCAAAAGGAGGCTTCAAGAGGAGGTTTTTTGGTCCTCCTACTCCTACTCGTGCTTGAAGCATGTCTCGTCCGCGGAGTTGGGGAGCAGGTCATCTCCGTAACAAATGCGTCCTCCGCCCACCTCGCCCCGTACTCCGTTCTCAGCAGAACACAAGCTTTTCACTGTAACTATAACCTCTAGCGCACGTACCTGGCCTTAAAACGAGACGTTCCGTCAAGCAAACCCCGCGCGCCGAGCTTGTTTGACTCTGGAGGCTGTGGCGCTGTGGTCGTCCGTAGAGGGTACGGTAGACAGTTGACCCAGCCGAGTCCGAGCCGTTTCCCACTCGCATTCGCCCGGGTTTGGTTCTGAGCACGCCTTACATATTACACTTTCGGGCATCAAGTCAAGATTGAAGTGAAAACTACGGCTTGTACTGCTCGCAGGACGGGTGGACGAGAAAAGTATTAATACGCTGCCGGCAGAGGCAGCATGTGGCGGTGCCTTTGGCTGTCCACATGTCAATGGTCACTACCTTTGCTCTTGCTGACGTCTTTGGTCGTTGCGTCGTTCGTCCACGGGGAAAGGAGACTTTTGTGCAATTGCTATAGAGTGTGGCCGGTGGTGGAGTACAGCTACTGTTCTATACTGCAGTACTCTCGTAGAGGGAGGCCAGACTTTGAAAATACAAAACAGAACAGAACATGTCGCACCGCCAGAGAACAAGTGAAACATTCCGTGCAATACGTCAACACGGCCCACACACTCCATCTCCCGTCCCGTGTCGCAGAATCAATCACTGCCCCTCCCTGCGCACGACTAGCGACTAGCTTCTTCACAAAGGTGGCCTAGTCGCGGAGCTGAGACATGAGACATGGAAATCTAGCGCCACGTTTGCGATCAAGGCAGCCTGCGGCACGGTACAGTCAGGTGAGCGGTACTGGTCTGCTGGACGTGTCAAACGTCGTCGTATTTGTCTTTATTAATAGAGTATCATAGACTATACGCAAGTCTCAAAGCTGAAGCACGAAACGGGCAACAAAAGTGGACCTAACCTGCGACACGATACAGCGCGCGGCGTCCAGTCTGGGACGGACACCTGCAACACCCATATCTGACACTAAACAGATCCTTTGCCGCCTGTGCAAGGCCTGTGCTGGCGTCATGTACCGTAGTACCCCGGTGTCCTGGCGCAGCCGCAAAGCGTATAGTGTCTATCTACGCTACTAGGTAAACGGGCCCAGAGAGCCAAAGATTCATACAAGGTTTTCGTACGTTTCGAATGGAATCGAAGGAACAAGAACACCACGGAAAACCCACGAGACCTGGAACCAGCCAGACGGGAGACCTTTGACAATTGTTTGCCCCATGTTCTTTTGAATCGAGAGGCAGCAATGCGACGTAATCATGAGGTGAACAATGTTACAAGATGAGATGCGGCGCAAAAAGGTTTCGCCTCTTGCGAGAAAAGTGACGGGCCACGGCACGGTTCTGCTTGTGCAACTTGGCAGGCAGTCAGTGGCGTTCGTTTCGGTTCGGCGCCTCCGGCCAGAGGCCCTGAGTGTTCTATCAAAAGCCCACTTGGAGATCATCGAGCCCACTATCTAAATGCTGGACAGGGATCTCTCGCTTGTCAATCCAAAACGTTCAGTCTAGTACTGTATAATACGACTTGCGAAAGATGACTGCCGTGTCTCATCATGTCGGAGAGTGGCGCCAATCACTCCAGAGCCAACGGAAAGGGCCATGATAGACTGTCCTGTACACATGCCTGCTGCGACCGACCAGCTCTGCTCTGCTTCATTCTCATGAGACATGAATCAGCAGGCGACAACAAACCACTTTTTTACACATTTGTTTTAAATAATAATAAAATAAAGATCAGGGGCCCTATGCGAGCCCACCCAAAATCCTAAACGTCCCAAAGTCAAAAGTCCAGACCATCGAGAGCATGCCGGCATCGGCGGCGCCACCCGTGACTCACCCGTGGCAAGCCGCATCGCATATCCCCTTCTGTTACAGCGTGTTCGACCCTGTTTGGGAAGTCGAGAACAGAGAGGTACCAAAATGACGAGAAAAAGAGAAATTGCCCGTCCAAGAGTGTGCAGCAGATCCCCGGGACATGCAGGACAAGGCGAGGAGAACAGGCGGGGGGATGGGAAAAAAGTTAAGAACCAGGGCCAGAAGATTAGGGGCATTGGCGGCGGTACGAGCCGAGACAACTCCGGACACGGATTGACAGACGTAAGACCTGAAAGACCAGGACCACGCAGCATACTGCTCCCCGACGTAGCAGGTAGACCCCATATCACTCCTGGTCTAGTGTAGATCCTGGAAGACAAAAGTTTCAAGTCGGACGGTGCGCAGATGCACACGGCCAAGTCACCTGCACCTCCCGGACACAAACAGCCCCGACAAGCTCAGAAGAGCAGTTTTGGAGCAGCAGGTAAGGTAAGGCACTCTTCATTGCTGTGATGGAAAGCCTGGAGCGCTATGCTCTCACACTGTGGTTTTGCCAGCTTTCCCCTATCCTTCGCATTCACTGTCGCTCCCACTGGCCATGCTGGCCACTGGATTCCACCTCGTACCATGTGCCTTCCGCTTGTGCGTATGTGCAACCCAGATCCCCCTCAGCCAACAAGGGATTGTGCCGCCTCGGCCAGACACAAGCACATTCAAGGTTTGTGTCCTCGGCGCCTTACCTTGTGCAATTGCCCCTCTCGGATAACCAACTAGCGCATGGTAGGTTCGGGTTGCTCTGGCCTGGGACGGATTTCGATAGTTTGCTGCTGGCACGTCAGGTTCCAGGACCAGGAAGGCACAACCTTTTGCGCTGCCCCTCCCATGCTCGGCAAGGTCATGTTACTGTTTCTTTCCCTTGTTTGGTGCTTGCACCTCCCCCCCACCCTCTTACTCCTGGCCCTCGCTCCTTTGTGCTGAGACACCGTCCGTACCTTACCTTAGATTGTGGATTCTGGTGTTTTCGTTTAGCTAAACCCCGTCCCAGGACCCAGGCTGTGTTTTGTGTTTTCCCCCTCGCTCCGCGCTCTCCTCCCCCTCCAAGGGCGACCTCGGTCCCCGTCTCCCCTTCCCCTTGATGATATGCTCCGGCTCGCTCGTGCTCCGCGTCTCGTCTGTGATCGTTTCCTTCTCGGAACTCCCCTCCCTCGTCACGCCAGACAGGACTCTGCCGCTGCCGCTATCGTTACTGCATTACTCCATAGTATATCCCCAAACCGAGAAGGAGAAACCCACCAGTATCCCGCTCCCTGCGGCCACTTACTGCTGCCCCTACTTGAGTCACAACAAACCCATACCATATCATTCTCTCTCATTCAGGTCATCGCTAGGCGCTACCTTGACCTCCGCTTTCTACTGCCTCCCCACGGCAGTGTCCCACACAGCGGCCCGACCCCCTTGGAGTCCTCACCAGAATCCAAGTCAAAGCTGGTTTTGTCAGCGTGGTGCATCGTGCTCGAAAGGCACATGCCGAAATACCTTTGGCTCTTCTCCTCTCTCCAAAAACACCACCCACCTCCTCGAACAGCAGCTGTATCGCTCGAGATCGCGCGCCGTTGTCGACCCAGAGCCTCCCACAGTCTTCCTCCTGGTCCTCCTGTCCACAACCACCCTCGCCAACAACGTGGCGTTTGTTGGTGTTAGCCCGACACACCCGTTCCCCTTGGACTAGTACTCTACGCTCACAGCCCGGAGGAAACCAGCGGCCAGCAAACCGTTCTTCGTTCCCTCGCCGGCTTCTGGTCAAAGAAACTGGCCGTCGGTCCAGGTGCCAGTGTTCTGTCCATTTGTTCTGGTCTGGTGTGGTCTGCCCTTTTGAGCAGTCTTTCGTTCATACACACCTCTATCTCTGCTTCCATTCATTGCGCCTTACCAAAATTCCCTTCAACCCCATCGCGCTGAGCTGTTGAGCTAGCTTCCTTTTCTTCGACCTGGATTTTTCCTCCTTTTACTTTTCAGCTCGCCATTTTCACTTTTATCGTTAGCTGAAAGCTCGACAGCGTCGTCGGCACCGTCACTCGTGCTTTCCTCGTCATTGTTCTTCGATAGGGGTCAGCTAGCAGGCCTTCGTTCCCCTCGCCATCGGTCCTTTTCCTACCCTTTCAAACCGCGAACCCTTCTAGCCTCCAGCGAGCCGTCTCCCTCCCCTTGCGACCTGTGCCGTCGCTGTCGTTCTTGGACAGCACCATCAAGAACAGCCCGTCAAGGACAGCCCGTCAAGAACAGCCCGTCAAGAGTGGTCGGATGACAGTTTACCATCATCATCTGCGCTCCTGTCGTTAGTATCTCTTTGAGAGCTCTTGTGACGCAACTGTAGGTCAATCTCAAGCTCCTCTGGGTGAGAATACGACCCATTGGGTAAACGGGACGTTCCACTTCATTCACCCCGCCCCTGCATATCCTCCTCTTTCCCCCAAGGACCTTACGTTTGGACAAGCTCTTCAGATACACTCTCGTGTCTGTTTGTGAACTTGTGTATTCCTTGGGTTCTGGGCTCTTGGTTTACCGACTGGGCGGTCGCGGTAACCTACTGGATCTAACTTTCGCAAACTTCGACCCCATTTTACTTCGGTCTTCAATCAGCACCGTTCACTTCCGTTTACCTTTGCCTTTGGTGCGGCAGCTCATTCTCGATCCCTCTGCACTCTCCCAATTCCATAGACCGTGCAAAGAGGGCACACGCAGACATCAAGTCCACTCCACACCCATTTTCTCGATCAGTGCCGGTCACTTTGTTGGAAAACTCGGCCCAGCTACCGGCTAGCCCTCCACCTGTACTGTGCAGCTCGATCAGTTCGATCGCCTCCGAATACCTGCCACACATAGCACTAGCACGGAGCCCAAACAACTTGAAAAGCGGCTTTGCTCTGGACCCACCCCCGCCACTCATCTCGCTGCCCCCACCGGCTCGTTCGCTCTCTTCGTTCGTCCTACCCTTTTTTTTTGTTCTTCTTTGTTCTTTTTGGACAAGCAAACGGCAAGCACTGTATATACAGCGAACGTGAACCTGGGGACTTTACTGTTTTCCCCCTTCCTCGTTGTCTGTCTTTTGTTTCTTCTGTGATTGATTCGTATCAATCAGATCCCCTTTCGACAACCCCTTGCCCATCTGCCCATCAGGCAGACCGCCACACCGCCCGCCATACTCGCCGCAGCCCCCGCCCCCCGTCCTCTGCATCTTGCTCACGCGCCGCTGATCTCTGCGTCAGCGAAGCCACAGCTGCAGCAGAACAGTCTCCCATCGAGCATCATGGCAGACTACGGAGACACACCGTTCCCCGGTGATTATCAACCAGGTCAAGTCGATACCTCTCCTGGCTTCCTGGGTGCTTTTACAAACGACCACTCGTTGCCACACTTTTCTCCAGCAACGTCTGAACACTCGTTTTCTGTTCAACCCAACCCCAACCTAGACCCATCACGTCCGCCTACCGGCAACGCAACCCCAGCAGGACCACACATGGACGTCAATTCCATCACGTCCCACCCCAGTTCGGCGGGGCCGCCCCAGGGAGCGTTCCACCCCGAGCACCACCATAGCCACTCGGCCCACTCGATTCATTCGGGTCACTCACACTCGTTTTCAACTGCCTCGCTTCCCTCCCTTGCCTCGAGCTCCACCTCGTTCTCTATTGCGTCTCAGGCCGAAGGGGGTCCCGGAAGCGGGATGTACATTCCCGGCTTCACTCCGACTACAGAGTACGCCCCGGCGCCCATGTTTGGAGTGGACCCCAAGACCCTGGCCCTCAACACCAATGTGCCACCCCACACCGTCGCTGTCCCCCAAGGCGTCGGCCTCGGTATCGGTGTTGGTCTCCCTCCCACACCTCTGAGCGGAACTCTACCCCCGGCGCTCCTGGGACGCTCCCCCATCGCACCAGGTTCGGCGATCATTCCCGTAAGTACGCCCTGACGTGGAGGTGTGAAATCTTGCGCAGAGTCCATCCAGTTTGGATGTAGAGATGGCGGCGATCAGTCGGTCCCACCACCGTTTGCTCCACATCGCATCGCATCGCACCGAGATCCGTGTCGTTTGTGGTTGCCAGTAAGCTGCTGACACTGCAAAGGGACAAGGCTTCCCGATGGGCAAGATTGGTCATGATCGCAACCGTAGTTTGAGCCGTCCCACTCCGTACCACGTCAACTCGCGCTCTAACTCTCTGTCTCTCAAGTGAGTAGTGATTTTTGAATCAATGAGTTTGGTTTTACTTCAACTCTGGACACCTGTATAAATTTATATATATACACTGTCCCACAGAGCCGATGGCGCAGTCCGCTGACGCACTGCAGGTCCGAGGGTGACGAGGAGCTGTTATCGCTCTACAGCTCGACAAGCGGTAACAGCTACCAGACGACGTGGTCCCATGGAGCCAGCATGATCACAGGTGACATGGGCCAAATGTCCCTGGAGCACAGGCGGTAGGTACAACCACTCCAGAACAACGGGACTGCATTGCTGACACGGTCATAGCTCGAGCTCGACACCATTCGAAATCCCGTCGATGAACGCACAGGTCAGGCCTCGTGCCCGTTCCTTCTCGCTTGGGAAGAGCTCCAACTCGCTCGACTTTCTCGAGGCGGAGATTGAGCTGTCTGGACCTGCCGCAGAGCGAGAGGCTCAGGTCCGCACTGACCTTGCTACGAAAGCTGAACAGGTCCGTGCTCTCAGCCCGTGCCAGCACGGCAAGGCCCGCGCCGTATGGGCCAAGCGATGGTGAGTACCCTTTTGGTTTGCAAGCCATGGTCTTGCACATTCTTCGTTTTCCAGAGCATAGCCAGATGGCTATGAGATCTGATGGGAACCGGCCACCAGCGCATGCAGCGCACCAGCACGCTGAAGCGCGCGTGGTGGGAATCCCTCTAGGGTCACCTGGTACATGTTCCAGTAGATTTGCTACGATTTCCGGTCAAACTCTAGATGTGCCTTTGCATGGCTGACTCGTACAGGCTCAAGCTCAGTTATACTCCTGTCAATGGGTTTACTGTTCCTCGCCAAGGACTCTACCACTCGTACACCATGAGCTGTAATGACTTTGGCCTTCGCCCCATCAACTCTGCATCCTTTGGCAAGGTCGTCAGGTCGACGTTCCTGGGAATACGCACCCGCCGCCTTGGAGTACGAGGAAACAGGTATGTAACACGCCGTAAAGTCACGCTTGAAACACAAAAAGACTCTTTTAGAAACAGGCTCAGAGCACTTTGTTTTTAGGCCAAGCTCAAAACACTAACACTTTTATTTAGCAAGTACCACTACGTCTCGCTTCGTCCTGCAATCTCGACAGAGGCTCACCGTCTAAATGCGTACGGTGACTCGAGTGGCCAACTCCATATCGCTCCCCAGGACGGTGACTACAACCACGATGATCTGAACGGGGGTGATCAGGAGATCCTCACCGAGGATGACACCGAGGAGGAGGACGACGATGATCTTGGAGACTTGTCAGAAACGTAAGCTGTCATGGCCCCCGACCTACTCATACTCACGCCAGGAGCATGTTTCAGGGAGGACCTGCATTCGGCAGCGGCGGCAAGTCGCACCACCTCCGTTCTCGGTCAACATCACAGGAAGAAGGGCTCATGCTGAAGTCCGCTAGGCCTGCGATGCAGAAAGTGCAGGCAGCCCTCGCTGGCCCGCCGGGTACGCTGCGTATGACCTCTCCAGGGGCAGGTCGACCCCTGCCGCCCTTTCCTGCAGCCCCCGCTGGGAGCGACCCAGCAACCGTTCATCTTTGGAGCCGTTTCTGCCAGTCCCAAGACCTACTGGCCCGGTGCGCCGGCGAGCTTCAGTTTGACCGATACGAGACAAATTACCGCAGCTTCTGGGAGACTCTCTCTGCCGAGTCCCTCCAGCGCTGTGCTCAGCAACCCCTGGCGAACATGATCGTCGACGTCATGGCCATGTCGTTCGACCACCTTGTGCTCTCCCTCGTTGACAAGATTCTCGCGCCTATCACGCCGGCAACACACGCCTCGCTTGGCTTGCTGGCAGTCAACTTTGAGAAAATGAACGTCGAGACTATGCGCACTGTGCCACCGGAGATTGCGGGGCCCGTCGTTGACATGAGCGTTCATGTCGGCCATCTCCTCTCGCGCTTCCTCGACCTTAACCAGATCACCACTGCGATCAGCCCCATGCTTGCCAACCCTGAGCAGCTGGCGGCCATGCGCAACTCGTGGCGCATGCTTGACACAGGCTTCATTGTCCGACAGGTCAAGCAGGCCTGTGACTGCCCCGAGGCCGTGATTGAACCAGCCCTCAGAACTTTTGAGACTTGGCTCAACGAGGTTGGCACCGACCCTCGCAACCATCCTGTGGAGCATCTCGCTGCATGTGTTGACAGCAACTTGGCGCTCGCAGAGAAGGCCGGACGTAACACTCCCAACCTCTCCGCCCTTATCCCCCGCGCCTCGTACATTTCGTCACAGGTGATGCGTCTCCTGACGCTTCGCTCGGACCCCTCCTTTGGATGGTTCCAGCTGCTGAAGACTTGGATCGACGATTACGTCGCCATTTCTTGTGCACGCCGCGATGCCTTCGCACGTGACGACCCATCGTTCCCCCCCACGGTCAGTGCCCCGGGGCACAGCACTCCAAACCTGGCCATCGACACGGCTTCGGCAGGCTACCAGGCTGTGCCTCCGCTCGACAACAATGCCATCACGCCGCGCCCAGCATTCACGTCATCCGGTGCCGCGACCACTGCGACGGGGCCTGGGGTCGCCGGCGTAGCTGGCGCCCCGACGCAGCCCAATGTCTCTGTCACTGAGAACAGTCTTGCGGCACCGGGGCCGGCACCCACCACAGCAGTCTTCACCTAAATTACGTGCCAAGACCCTGCTGCACCCTTTCACATTAGCCTGGCTCTGGCCTGCGCCGACGCCGGATGGACGATCTTGATATATATATATATATTTATCTCTAAGAGACCTGCATCTCTATAGAGCGGACACTGGGAGCCTCAGTCATGGTGCCGGACGCCAATCTGACTCCACAACTGCAAATACAGAAAGACGAGGCCGGATTTTTCCTTCTCACGCACGGACACAACATTCCTTTTCGTTTCCATCTTCCCGACCCCGACGCTACCTCGACGACGATCTCTCGCTATCTTGTTTTCATCTCTGCCACATGACGTACTTTCTCTCCCCCCTCTCCCCCTCCCCTTCCATTCAGCAATATACATACACAACCCCCCTCTTTCTACGCCCCCCTCCCTCCCGCTTTCACTGTTCTATTCTCCTGATTGCCCGACTCGACTCGACCTGGACGCGCCGTGTGTACGTGCTACTTGCAACTCCGTGCGATCCCATGTTCGGTCGCGAGCGACCCGATTTTCGACCTGATCCCAGATCTCCGACTTGACGAGACGACATACGGATGCCACCAGCGGATGCAAACATACATACACCGACCCACGTATGGGTTGCGGATGCAGATGGAGAGCGAGAGTGTGAGAACGGCACCAACCGTCGTCCAGCTTTTGTATAATCACATCCAATGTATCATGCCTTTTGACGATACCTTCAGAGGAGTTGCACAAGAGGACGTTGACTGCCACACTGTGTGTGCCACCAATAAATGCCCATGGTTCTCGCGGTCCAATGTGATTCAGCATCGCACAGTCAAACCGTCGCCGAGGCGACAGTGCGCTTCCCCACGCCACATGTTCTTGCCGTATTCTCATCTTCTCACACCCAGCTCCCCGCGCCCGCAGGCTTGCACTGCGCTGACACGTCAGGTTCTCTTTCGGAGAGTGCGAACTGGAAAGCCTGAACAAACAAACACCGCTCAAGCGCGCGCTGAAACACGTCTGCCGAGAAAAAGTGACAGACATGGGACGGAACAGTCGGAACAGTGGGTGAATTACAGAAAGTTTTCTCACCCAAAAGAGTCGGCTGGTTGATCACAAACGCGGCACGGCGAATGACACACAAACTTGTTTATTGGCAAACTTATGTCTGGAGTCTGCATGTGGGCTTGGACCGCCGCTCAATGACAACGAGCATTGTTATTTGCTGGACGGAAGGAGGAATAGAAGTTGCCGTGGTGATTAACCCTGGTGCCGTGGTGCGAACATTACAGTACTGTACCTTCTTTCATGCCAACCACAAGGGACACGAGACGGACGAGAGAGGCACACGTGGAGACAAGGGCGGGCGGCATCATAATACTTACTGTAATAAGCGGGCCGCACATAGAGAGTGCACACAGAAGTGAACGGAGGTCCGTGACATGGTTACCACACGGCAGAGTGCGCGGGCGAATGTAAAGTGTGGACACAGATCTGGGGTGCCGGCACCCTCGTGCGGCTTCGTGTTTCTGTTCCGTCGTCGTTTTCGTTGTTTCGTGTGCCAGTGCAAGAGGACGCTTGAGGAGCACGAAACAATGGTACGCATACCCGCTCTGCGCACTGGTTCCCACTACGTATAATAAGTACGTGGCTCTTCTGTCATGACGAGTATTACCATGTTGGGCAGGCGGGGGCTATGGGATTACATGGGAATTACGAAGCGAGGTTCCTCCTGCCTTTACTGCATTGCCTTGCCTGGGCGGCTTGTGTCGTGCTCTCCTGTCTTTCAACTGCCATAGCTCTCTTCAGCGACGGCGACCCCGCTTGTGTTCTTTGGAGGACTGGGCGTCCCAAACCAACTACATACGAAAGTGATGCGGTGGACGGGATCGGGTGTGCCACCAGGCCACCAGCAAGTACAGACTAAACCCACGCGACTCCCACTCCCTAACGCTACGCATTTCTATGGTGGGAAACACGACACAATGCGGTGCGTTTCCAACAGCGGACGGTTCCTTGCAGGCTTGGTCAACTCAAGCACCCCAGTGAGATTTGGTAAAGATGCACACACGACACACGGCAGGCGGAGAAATCGCACTGCCACACGAAACGTCCACCCGGACTCCCCGAACAGAATCGTCCAGGCCCAGGCCAGGTCCGGAGGTCCAGAGATCGGGGGTCCAAGGATCTGGAAATGCTCGTGGTCCAAGAGGTCTCAGATCTCAGAGCTCAGAGGTCCCAGACGCCTACCGCCATATTCACGGTTAACACTTGAGACTCGGAGATATACTGTACAGTACGCCACGGTCTCGTGCGTGTTTCATGACAGTTCCGCTCGAGCTCCTCCTTCCCCCCCTGGCCCTGGAACCAGTGCACGTTACCCAATTCCTTTTCCCAACTGGTTTTTCGGATCTGCCGAAGTGCCTCGGAGCCTATTTCGTGTTCTTTGTTCTTTGACCCCTGTTTGCCTTCCTCTCGGCATTCTCTGCGATCTGGGGCCGATGGCCAGTGAGTTGCCATACCATAAGTCGATGCATGAGGTGAGGCAGTGAGAACCGCGCCGGCCAGAGGTGGGAAGAACTATAGCAGAAATCGATACGTAGGGGATTGGTGGGCAGCGATCATGAGAGACCTAAGCCTTCATATGTTCCTCTGAGGCCGTTCAATTCGCATGGAAGACAGACAGTTGTGGCGAAACATTTCTGTGGCTGCCTCTGCTCTGTCCTGCTCTTCCATCGTCCTGTATGTGTTCTGCTATGCGCACCTACAGTACAGTAACAGCTACACTGCGGTGATTCCAGTAAGGGGTACCCTAGGCTGTGTTTCCTATCCCCGGAGGTATCACTGGTGCTTCGCGTGCCCTCAACCTGTATCCACCCGGTCTTACAAATCTTGTGGGAGCCCCACTACTTTCGCTTCAGTGCGTTGTTCACCGCTCACACCTGGACCAAGCTTCCGACAGATACTGGTCACTCTCTATGATCACTGCTGCATCATGTAACCTTTCCTATGGCTGTACAATATGTGTCTAGTGGCCGTTACCGTTGGCACCGTTAGCGACACGACCCTTGAACTTCTCCTTCTCCTCCTCCGTCCTGTCCTCGCCTGCGGAGCCGATACCCGCCGAAGGGGTGAAGAACGACTTGTAAGGAACCAGCTCGGCGTTGGGGTTGAGCGTGAGACCCCATCCAGGCTCGTCGGTGAGATCGATGCGTCCGTTGACGGGGAGGATTTCGTTTGTGAAGAGGTTTCCAAACGAGGGGTGGATGCTCTCTCCGTCAGGCGAGTTTGCAATGTACTCGCAAAAGTCCGAGTTGGGGAAGGACATGATGGCGTGGAACGAGTAGGGTCCCGAGCCGTGGGGGACCACGGGGATGTCGTACGCGGCGGCCATATTGGCGACCTTGATGAGCTCGGTCAGGCCGCCGAGCCACATGACGTCGGGCTGGAGGATGGACACGGCGCGGTTCTCAATGAGCTTGCGGAACCCGTACTTGGTGTACTCGTGCTCGCCCGTCGTAAACTTGATGTGCGGGAGCGCCTTGTGCAGCTCGAGGTGGCCGTCAAAGTCGTCCGGGTGCAGCACCTCCTCCCACCAGTTGATCTTGACGCCCGCAGCCTCGCACGCTTTGACGAGCTCAATCGTGTACTGCACGTCCAGGGACATGTAACAGTCGACCTGGACGGGGTAGTCCTCGCCCACCTCCTCCTTGCACTTGCGCAGGTACTCGACGTTCTTGCGGATGCCCTCCAGTCCGTCGGGGGGACCGTGGGGGAGGGGAACCTTTGCGCCCCAGAATCCGAGCTTCTTGGCCACAGCGGGCTTGGGGCCAGTGAGGTACAGAGGAATGTCCTTCTTGGTCCGTCCACCGATCATCTTGTAGATGGGCTCGCCGCGGATCTTGCCGACAAGATCCCAGATTGCGAGGTCGACAACCGACAGCGCAGCGAGGGGGAGGCCTTAGAGTCAGCGTGAGAAAAAACACCTTTTGTGTGTGGGTATACTCACCCTTGCGTCCGTAGAACATGCTCGCACGGAACATCATGTCCCACATCTTGTTGGTGTCGCGCGGGTCCTGACCAATGACAAACCGCTTAAAGTGCTCCTCGATCAGCCAGCACGCAGGAGGGCCACCAAAGCCAGTGGCGTATCCGACAGTGCCATCCGTCGCGGTGATCTTGACAAAGATGGAGCCGAGAACGCCAATACCCCACGACGTGCGCGACGAGCGGTACTCGTCGTACTTGTGCATCGGGCACGAGATGTTACCCTGCACGACTACAGGGAGTCAGCATGGTTCGGCTCAGGCTATCAGTCGCGCGACATGGGACTCACTCCAGTGCTCGCTCGCCTGGCGGTGGTAGTCTCCACCCGAGCCGTGGGCGCTGGGGATGAAGGTCTCGAGGGAAGCCTGGTCGTCAGCGTCGTTCGAACTGAGCGTTGCTCGTCTCGTCTCACAATCTTGGGCCACTCCTTGGGCATCTTGACTCGTCTGTTCTGGGGGGTCGATATGAATAGTGCGAAAGAGCTCTCTCGGAGCTTCTCAATCTTATACATTGTCAGTATGGCTTGCCCGTATGGCATGTTGCAGCGCTCCGTGGGCAAGTGGGATAGCGACGGTCCGACAGCTATCCGGGTTCCAAGAAGCAGTCCCGGTTCTCGGTGTAGCTTTGTGCCGTGCAGCCCCTGTTCCTTTGGACTTGCGACCTACTATGATGGCCATACATACTCGGCTATTCTGATACGCAGCTTGAGGGCTCTGCATCCGGCATAACGAAGCATAGAGAGCGCCCGATGGCGTAAATAAATCCGTGATACACAAGGAATACACAGTGGTGGGATCATACTTCAAGGACGGTCCGTAAAGCGGTGGAGCCATAGGCCATAGGATAGCAGCCAACACCGAATTATAGACCTGTGGTGCTTCCGAGCCACGGGGCAAACATGACCCGGCCGCCGGCCCGGTCAACGCCGAGATCAATAGATTACAGCGCCCCCCTCGTACAAGCAATTCCAGAGGCGTCAGCTGCTATGGTTAGGGACGCATGCTTCAAGATCGCATCCATATCTTGAACTGAACAAGTTTGACAAGAGCGCCCGACGTGCCCGTCATCAACGACAGCAGAAAGCCCGTTTTCTCCGACTACTCAGACTCGCTCAAACTCCCTCCCCATGGCTTCGTGTCGTCTCCTGCCTGACAAGGTCGTCATCGTGACTGGCTGCAGCGCCGGCATTGGCCGCGCAACCGCCCTCGGTGAGCACGAACCCCCCAACAAATTCTGGCGGCTAACGTTTCTCAGCGGCAGCGAAGAACGGCGCGAAACTGGTTCTGCACCAC
The DNA here is from genome assembly GCA_013177335.1 of Apiotrichum mycotoxinovorans. Taxonomy (NCBI): domain Eukaryota; kingdom Fungi; phylum Basidiomycota; class Tremellomycetes; order Trichosporonales; family Trichosporonaceae; genus Apiotrichum; species Apiotrichum mycotoxinovorans. Next base: position 1,662,720 of record CP053624.1, on the reverse strand, counting down.
CTCGGACCGTCGACGCAGGCGGACATTGACGAGGTGGCCGCCGAAATCCGCGCGCTGGGCGGCGAGTCCGTCGTCGTGGCCGGCGACATTGCGCTCGAGGCCACGGCAACTGCAATTGTCGCCGCTGCAGTCGGTGCATTCGGGCGCGTCGACGTGCTCGTGTCCAACGCGGGCATCTGCCCGTTCCACACGTTCCTCGACCTCCCGCACGACCTGTGGAAGCGCGTCCAGGACGTCAACCTCAACGGCGCATTCTATGTCGTGCAGGCCGTCGCCAACCAGATGGCCACGCAGTCCCCGCAGGGCGGCAGCATTGTGGCCATATCGTCCATCTCGGCGCTGATGGGCGGTGCGGAGCAGACGCACTATACCCCTACCAAAGCAGGCGTCAAGAGTCTGATGGAGAGCTGTGCGATCGCGCTCGGCAAGCTTAACATTCGGTGCAACTCTGTGCTTCCAGGTGCGTGGAACGGACCGTGGAGGAGAGTGACTTGGGACGAATTGGGATACATACTGACATACAGGCACGATCGAGACCAACATCAACAAGGACGACCTCGCAAACCCGCAAAAGCGCGCCGACATGACCCGCCGAATCCCCCTCGCGCGACTCGGCGAGCCGGACGATATCGCCCAGCCGGTCATTTTCTTCGCGTCCGATATGGCAAAGTACTGCACGGGCGCAAGCTTGCTGGTCGATGGAGGAGCGGCCATCTCGCTGCAGTAGAGTAGAGGACGAGGATGTGTGTACTGCCGAGTGTCATAGAAGGTTACAGCAATGGTAATGCAGTGAGTCATGCCGTTAAACAGTTCAGTGATCTCGGCAATCGCCACGTAGGGTAGAACGATACTGATAGAAGTAGAGATTCTCACCCTGATGGCTGGCTGACTCTCTAAACTCCTAACCAGGCGACAACCCCATAAGCCCATTGACGCCACTGCATTGCATGAGTGTAGCCCCCATAGAGCATAGGGCAGGGATCACGCTACGAGGGCGACGGGTATAAGTGTGCAGGTGGCAGTACACTATCACCGGCCAACTGTGGAGATTCACTAATATTACACACTGATATCACTCAGAACACTTGGGCAGGGACGCAGGTGGGAATACCCTCCGCGGTCGTCTCCCTAGCTGTGGCTGGAAGGTCGTCACACAGAACACGAGACTCCGCTGAAATCCTTCCAGGGGTACGAGAGCAGGGGAGCCCCGTCGCGCGGTCGAGAAAGTTGTCGGCGGCGCGGGATCCAGACGACCATGCCGTCTGTGGCGCTCGAGTCTGGCCCCGACCCGCACCGCTTGGCTGCCGTGCCTTTCTGGGATCCGAGTCAGAGCATGCGGTCAGAATTAAACGTATGGTTTGATCGGCGCGGCGGAGATGCCGGCGATGAAGGGGTAGACCAGGACGACAGAGGCAGTGGAGAAACGCATTGTGGACGATGTGAGAGTATCAGGCGCGAAAATGGAGTCAGGCTGTAGGAATACAGAATCCATGGTTTAGTGGGTCTGCGAACGGAGTATTGACACGTTGGGAAATCGCCAGTGCGATGGGGATGGGACTCAGAACGAAGAGACGATGGTGGGGCCTGAGTGAACCCAAGGACGGCGCGGTCTATTTATATACGTATTACGGCCAAGGTCCGCTAGAGATCTATGCTGCGATGCATCAGTGGTACATACTAGCCTCATGAAGCAATGCGTGGATCTGGCATTGAGGAACAACGCGGCGCATGGTACGCGACCCGTGCATCTGCCACTGAGGGACAGCGCAGCGTGTGGTATGCGACTTGTTGTTTTCATTAAATTCAACGGCAGGAGAATTGTGCCACACTTGCCAGTCAATCACACTGAACCCGATTGTCCATCTAACCCGGTAGCTCGCGATCGCCGGCAGGACCTGGGACTCGGAGATGTGAATTGAGCGTAGATCCTCCGCAATCATTGTCAAGCCGCTGGCAACGTCCAAATTCACACATAGAGGACAGTAGACTATTAGACGACTCCGCCTCGTACACCACGCTGTGTACACCATCCGTCCATTGTTGAGTGAAGCTCACCCCATGTCTCCGCCATAAGGGTGTCCGGAACAACGGCAGTCAGCAGCACGACAACAGTCTTGCGCCGGAACAGCGTATCGTGCCCTTCCCTCCAACTCGAACGATCATCCCTGTCGTCTCAAGTCCTAGATTCTTGCCGTCGACACCTGTTTCGAGGCGATCCCTTGGTCCGACAACGAAGTGCTTCTGTCGTTAGATGTCGGACGCAAACCCCTCTCGTTGTACCAAGGGATGACTGTTAGAAAGTCTGGACCTTCGCCCTTGGATAAAACAGTTCAAGTGGTATGTGTTGCAGCGTTGAAGATTCCCCTGGGTTCGGCGGCATATTGGAAGGTGCGCAGATCAAACAACCCCGTCTGCATTAGCTTCTGAATTAGAGGGGTCAGTCGCCGTTCCAGGCCCATCAGAGGCCGAAGGACGCGGCGTCAATTGCCGCTATTCGGACAGCTGGATGGCGTTTGCCATCTGCAGCTGAGAAAACGAGGGTAGCTGGAATGAGCATTCAGTTCGTTATCAGTATATTGCATGAAGAGGGGCACGCACAACACCCGTGGGCCAGCGCGCACGACGGGTAATCGAAACCTGTACATTATATGCCCGACGCTATGTTACAACCCAGTTTGTTCACTCCCCGACAAGACGAATTCCGATCCGAAGCCAGCCGTCAGCCCCAGACATACATGCCGCGAGCCAGGCGACCTCGGCGTCAGGGGGCAGGACAATGCCCTGCGCGAGGGGATGGGCGTGGACGTATGGGTCGGCGACGGCGGGGAACAGGAGGGGGAGATGCGTGCGGAGGAGGGCGATTAGGCTTGTGGGTTTTCCGTCCGCGCCGAGCGGGGGCACGACGTGCTGCATTGCTGGTGCGCCGTCCGGGAGGTAGATCTTGATTGGGAGCGAGCGCGCCGCATATGCGCTCTCGAGCTTGGGACCGCTCGAGGTTGCCCCTGGTTCCACAGACGGTGGGCGCGACGGCAGGCCCGAGTTGGTGCCGGACGTGGGTGGAGTAGTGGCGGATACAGGGATGGGCAGAGGCACGATGCGCGATGCCATGCGCGCGTGCAGGTCAAAATCGTGGGACACCACTCCGTCCCATCCTGCCTCGAGGTCGCCGCGGCGGAGGCCAGTCACTCGCTTGGTGTTGCCCCAGCGCACAAAGTCGGCCTCCTTGACCTGGTTGACAAACTGCGACTTGCACGCCTCGATTCCGCCAGGGATGTTCAGCTTGTCGGCCGGCGGGGATGTCAGGTGCAGAATGAGCTTGAGGGGAGTTGGTGTTGGGGTTGAGATGGTCGAGGGTGCCTCACTTCGTGGAGCAGCACGCGTGATTGCCGCATTGAGCTCTATCAAGTCGATCGACCAGTTCCTGCCAGCGTCAGATCATCCAAAAAGAGAGACTAGACGTCCGAGGCGGTCAATCTCAATCACGCGCACGCACCATTTACAAGCTCCCTGAGGCACGAAATGTTCCCCCTCGCCTCCGTCCTCCTCAAACCACCATTGGGACTCGTCAAGCTTGGCCAGTTGGTCGTCGTCGAGCGCGAGCTCAACCAGATTCTCCTTGACGCTCTGCATCAGAAGTGGGAGGTATGTGTATCGCGGCGCCTGGATCTACACTGTCAGTTGGGATCTGGCTTCGGTTTTGAGCTCGGGCTAGACATCATAACAAATGCCAATGAATGGGATGTGGGCGAAGGTGAGATGCAATAGGATTCAAGCGCCTCGATGTCCAACGTCACCAATCCAGTTGACCCCCAATGACTTGACCCCCGCTATTCGACGTTCCCCAGAGCAGTTCGGCCGCTTCCTCTCTATTACCAACACCGTCTCCGCCGCGACTCACATAGAACCGGTCAACCTGCGCGCCAGCAGCTACCGTCCCATCCAGGCGAATCTCGAGCGGGACAGTCGCGTTCCACGCCAGCCGCCTAAACAGGTTTGTCGAGGACTGGACGGTCGCCGCGGCCATGGATGATGTCGTAGTTGAAGACAGAATAAAGAGGGAGCGACAGGGGAAGTGTAACTTTGATACCAATATCTATTCTATTGACAGACGACGCGTTCGACTGACCGTGCCAGTCGTCAGTCGAGCAGGCCGCCTACATCGTCTATGTCGTGGTGGACCTGAGCGCGGTGAACACAACGGAGCGTCATAGCTAAAGAAAAGGCGTGCGGCACGTGGGTGGCAAACAAATTATTAATGGTAAGATGCCTTAGCGCGCCTAAAAGCCCTTACTCCTCCATTAGGCTCGTAAGATTTTTTGCTCAGCTCAGCATAGCTTCATACGTCTCTCTCTCCTCTACTCTGCTCTACCCCCTCTCTGCTCTACTCGCGACTCGTACTCTTGTTCCACTTTGCAATTGACCACCAGTCTATTGAGATCTATCCCTAGCGCCACTCTATTTTTTCGCCACCTACCACTGCAAATTGCAGTCTCACTCCCTCTCCTTCAATCCTACCAAATGACTTTTGACTTTTGGGCTTGCTCACTTCTCAGAATGGCGGTGGCCAGCCTCCGAAGTCCGCGATACAGTACTGTAATAAAGCACAGTGGCGCCAGGTTAGCGGTGGGCAAAGGCGGTCTGCCCTAAAGGAAGTCTGGGGTCCATAACCTCTACGCCTGACCATTCCTCTGTCGTCATACCTACGGCGGACCGCATGACGTCCGCGGAGGTCCACATAGGACCGAGGTGTCTTACGGACGCCGAATGTAGGAGTGTAGGACCATCTACACAATTCATTAGTGGCTGCAATCACGCCACGGTATTGTTAGGAATGAGCATGGTTTTGTTTCTTTTCTTTTTTGCGTCGGTCCGTTTGCCGGTTTTTTGCCTTGGGCCCCGACGCCCCCGACCAAGAAAGGCCCCAAAAACCAAGAGGACAGAGGAAAAGGACAAGGAGGGCAGGTTGAAAATTAAAAAAGACTGCTGCGAGTGAGTCGGAGGTTGAGGGACCAGGTGACCCAAAAAACGAATCCAGGCTGTAACTCCCCCTAGTGAAAGCATTGTGTCAGTCTTGTCTTGTCTCTCTGGTGCTTGCTTGCTAAGTCTCCCAAGTTTCCTTTTTCCCTGTCGTTTGTTTGCCCCCCTCGGTGATCTGTCCCCTCGGCCCCTCGAAAACTGCACTAACCGATGAGACATTGTCCGTCATTGATGGACTCTTAAGAATGACGATGTCGAGGACAAGGAGAGCGTTGACATTATCTATATCTCTAAAGATCAGATCGCTCAGCATCCATTTCTCCGCCAGACACGATACACGATACAGGAGGCAAACACTCCTCAAACACCGTCTTCCGTTCTTCGTTCCATCCGACATCGCTGTGACCAGCTCGTGAAAGTACCCGCGGGGTCCCAAGGAACAAAGCACGAAGACGGCTTCTTTGCATCGCACGCTATCGACCCTATCGCGCTTGGCTTCTGGCTAAGCTGTTGGACATATATAGGTCCAACCGGCAGACGACAACCCCGCATTCCCCAGGCCAGGCCTTGCACGAATGAGCGCACGGACGACACTGCGCAACCTGTACCTCTAGTGTATTTCTATCTCGTATCTCGGTACCCCAATCCCGAACTGAACTTACTCTGCACGCTTTAACCAAAAAAATGTCCTACTTTCCACAGAACTACAACCCTGGAGTGGACCTGCGGAGGTCAGCGCCAGCGTCGCTCGTGCCGTCCTTTACGTCGTTGAGCTTGAACCCGGTGTCGTCTGCAGCGGCGCCACGGAGAGCCTCCGAAGCGGCCATCTCGGCGCCCTCGTCCTCGAGCGCGCTGCACTTTGCGCTGCCCGCCGCAAGCCGCTCGACCACATCGCTCACGCCCACCCCGTCCGCGCCGCCCACAGTCACCCGCTCCCGCGCCGTATCCGTGTCCGGCGGCTCCGTGACGGCAGCTGTCCTGGCCTCGGTGACGGACCCGGTGACGCCCCCGACTCCCTCGTCCAACAGGGTCGTGTCGTCGCCCTTGCCGCCCGTGCCACCCCCAAAGGGTCCGGTCCCCCCTGTTCCGGCCCAGGTGCCCCGCTCGACAACGGAGGGCCGTGCCCGGGGCCGATACGATACCTTTGAGGGCTGCATGGAGGGTGAGTGTGTGCTCACCTCACAACACTTCACATTCCTATTGTTCTAACGCTCGCAGGCGGAATCAAGTATGAGACACAGTCGGCGGCACTGGGCCACACTGGTGACGTGGCTGAGCGACATTTGAATCGCGCCGCGGGATTGTTCGCGGCGGCGCTCTCGTTCCAGCCCAATTCAACATGGGCACGGCTGCGTCGCGCGACCGTTCTGCTGCATTTATCTTCAGGAGCCGCGCCAGCGAATGCAGTCACGTACCTGCGCGACGCGCGGACCCTCTTGGCGGGTCTCACGAGCGCAAATCCCAATTCGAGCAGTACACGCGAGACGCTCGCGAGCGTGTGCTCGCGCCTGTCGCGTTACCTGCACATTCTGGACGACCAAGCGGACGATGTCGCCGAGGTGTGGGAGGGCGAAGTCGGCCGATTTGCGTGTGAGGCCTTAGAGGCTCTGGAAGAAGTCGCCACGGAGCGCATGGACCGTGTGAGGTCGCTTCGCCGTGACGCGTTCGAGGGCGAGGCCCCCGCTCTCGCGGACATGTTCCTCGGCCTTGCCGACGCGGCCGGCACAGTGGCGACCCTCGCAACGGACCTGGAGACCGTGGATGAACATGCCGAGCTTGCGGAACATGCGCTCGACCAGGCGGCCAATATGGCCACACTCGCCGCGGCCGCCAAGGTCCGCCCAACGAGTACGGGCGCCGCACTGATCGCCAAAGTGCAGCTCGCGAGCGGGCGCGCGGCGGCGGAGCGCATGCGGCACATGTTCCTCCTCGGCGTCCCTCTCGACGAGGACGACTTTTCATGCTTGCTTGCGGACATGACGATGCTCGTCAAGGAGACGCGGGACCGCGCATCGCGGCTCAAGGGGACAAAGGGGGCCGCGGCGGCGGCCCAGGCCTTTGAGGCTGTCCAGCAGCTTGGCGACACCAAGGTGCTGTACGCCAATCTGCTCCGGTGTGTGTGGCGCGCACGGAGAGATCGGGCTCTATCGCCCACAGAGCCCATGTCGCCATTTTCCGCGCTGTACTCGGCCCCCACGACGCCAACGACGCCGACCACACCGGGACTCATGCGCGATCACGACCGAAGGGGCAGCCGCAACGCGTCCATGTCGTCCGTCATGTCCGTCGTGTCTGAACAGATCGAGACGCCGCCGATGCCCGAGCAGCCGATCCCAGAGGAGACGGAGGAAGAAGCAGCGGTAGCGGCGGCAGAAGAGGCTGCTGCGTCCAAGCCGCCGTCACCAGTGATTCTCAACGACCCGCCGAAACGCACGCGAGCACCACCGCCACCACCACTCAAACTCCACCGGCCGCCGAGTATTCCTCTCCCACAGCTCCCACAGCTCTCGCCCCTCACACCACGGACACCCCTGTCCCCGCTCAACCCCTCGTCCACCCCATCGCTCCACCGCCGAGCCAGCGACTTTGCGGGCACGCGTCCACGCCTTGGCCAGTCGGCAAGTTTCCACGTCGTCGGCGGATCTCCAGCCTGGCGCGCAGCCGTGTCCACGCCGGCCATTTCTGCCATTCCTCCCCTTCCGTCTCCAGCCATTCCACTCAATGAAAGCAATCCCGGACTCGCCCCAACGCCGACCCACCGACGACGTCTTTCGTCTATGTCCCGCCCCCTGAATGCCTGGGACCGGAAGCCGAGCTTCTGCTTCTCGCCCTCTCCGACGCTATCCCCCGGTCTCACAGCGGACGGGCATGTACCGTCGTCCGAGCTTGCGTACAAGGCGTACACTCTCCTCGCCGGTGCTCTAAAGCACTACAAGGTGGCCCTCACTCTGCTCTCGCAGGCAGAGGTCGGCGGCAAGCGCGCGCGGTTAAAGTCCGAGGTCTTGGCCGGCATCGCCACCGTGTCGCTCTTCCGCGCCATGCTCATCCCGCGCATCAAGCTCGCCGGACTGCTGGAGGACAGGGACGACCCGAAACAGTTGCTTAATACCGCGGAAGTGTACTCGACCTGGGCCGCGCGCGAGGTCGGCTGGAGCTTCATAATCGAGGGCACACCCGGGGCCGAGCTTGCGGACCGGCGCACCGGGCAGTGGGAGGACGCCGAGGCGGGCAAGCGCGCGGTTTTGCTCACGCTCCGCATCTGGTGGTACCGCGCCACGAGCGATGTCGGCGCGGACAAGACAGCTGCGAAGGAAAATGTCGCCCGGGTCGTCAAGCGGCTGCGGGATCTCGAGGGCGTCGCGCATGGCGATGTGGCGCGCTTCAACGCCGCGGTCTCGCGGATCGAGGGCGACCTCGACCCTGTGGAGCAGCTGTTCTGGCGCAGTGTAAAACGGATCTTGAGAGGAGGAGAGGGGGAAATGTTGTAAGCTTTAGGTAGAAGGTAGAAGGCTACAGTATCATATCTGCATCGATGACACCATGTTCTGTTCTTGAAGATCGCTACTATGAGAGGGTTCAGAGATTACTATGGGAGGGCTCAAAGGCTGTTCCCATAACTCCGAGTAGGGCGAACACTCAGAATCGTGGGGCATCACGGCCGTCGGTATGGCACAGCGATTAGCGTGGCACCAGAAGTCAGTGTGGCATCGCCACAGATTTCTCGGTACCCTACTCTCTCCACACGAGCGTGTCCCTAGTAGGGGCTTCGTCCAGTCTTGCTGTGTACTCTTCCAGTCTTTCTCGCTTCAATTGCACCGTGTAGTCTGTTAGATAGGATGCTCGGTATGGTGTTGTGTGTGCACCCACAGAAATGGTCACGTGATAAATTACGCCCCGGCCAAGTAGCGCAGTGGTAGCGCGTCAGCCTTCGGGACGATTACGGACAAGGTTCGGAGTCTCCCATAGAACTGACGGTCGCGGGTTCGACCCCCGTCTTGGCTTGCTCGGGCAATGCGTGGGAGCGTTGCCTCGATGTTTTTGTACTCCGCGGCGGAAGGGCAGGCTGTGGAGCTCATCGAGCAGAGCATCGGTGGGGGAGGAGAAACAGAAAACAGTGGTGCACTGGCACCCTCGATTGCAGATTTCATACGTCGTACGGCGCTTGAGGCATGAGGCAGCTCACAGAGGCAGGGCTTCCGTGGCCCTGTGGTCCCAGGAAAGGGGAGACACAGGCAAGCAAGTGGCGTATGGCTTCCCACCCATACCCGCCGCGCTCTGTCTGCACGACCCCGTCGTGTCGAGAGGCAAGATGACAGCGCTTCAGAAGCATAGTCCGGCCATCAAAACGGAAACGCTGAGACTTGAGCGCAGACTTGCAGGATCGAGAAACGAGGAGCGGCGTTGGGAAGACAGAAGGATGGATAAAGTGGTCACCCGTGGCGCAAAAAAGGTTCACTCGAACATGCTGAGTACTCATGTTCGCCTCTCTGTCGGAGAATTGAACTCCGGTCTCCCGCGATCACCAGCTGATGACAAGCGAGCATACTAGCCACTATACGAACAGAGAGTGAATATTTACTGCGCGAGAAGCGGCAGCCCGACGCGCTCCTCTCTACTGCAATCCTGGCCTGTAGGAGCTTGCTGTCAGTATATCCGCGATGCTTACCGGCAAGCACTCCTGGGCCAAAGGCCTACAGTCAGTTAGAAGTGCCGGGAGTGTCAGAGTAATTGGCACGGTCGGAAAGTTAGTGAGACGCGGAGCGGAGAGCGGTCTGTGACACCTTGGTCCGCATCCGCAGCGACGAGAAAGAGAATGGACGAGACTTCCTCCAAGACGAGACAGCGGCCGAGTTGAGCAGGCGCAGCCAGTGTGGTGTTTGCGTTTTGAGGTGGCGTGGGACTCGGCAGTACGTGTAGTATGAACGAGCGAACAAACAAACGAGGGGCGTGTGTTGAGGCAAGTGACGTGTGTCGAGCTCAGCGACGAGCGACGAGACTGTGCATGCCTGTTGTCGTTGCTGCTGGTGGTGGGGGCAGCGGCGGCGACAACGGCAATGACAATGACAATGACAACGACAACGACAACGACAACCACAACCACAACCACAACGACAACCACGACCACAACCACAACCACAACGACAACGACAACGACAACGACAACGACAACGACAACCACAACCACCACGACGATAACGATGACGATGACAACGACCAGCTACGAGGTGCCGTGCAGTGAAGTTAAGTGCACTGACCTGAACTGAACTGAACTGAACTGCAGGCCTTGGGTGTAAAATGACCAGCACGCCGACAGATCCCAAGTCTTCTGATGATGCAACCCATGTGGGAAAGAGGCACGACATACAGAAGTACAGACGACCGTAAGGCGATCCAGGTGTGTCTTTTCCTTGTACGACTAGTCCCCAAGAACGTTGCCAGTGAATCAGAGAAATGATCATGCCCAGAGACACGACATCTACAACAAAACCACCGTCAGCGTCCACATCTACTCCAAAACGTCCGTTAGCCACATTAAACCAGATCAATAATTTGGTATGTATGAGTCAAAATCGTGAGAGCCCAGCAGCACAGTCTCATCATACATGTCCCCAAAACTACGTCCCGTCTCCAAACAATCCCGCCGGCAGGTCAAACCAGTTGTGCAAATCTCCCAGCAGCGGCTGGACCGCCCACGCGGGGAGGTGGCTGAGGTTGACGTCAGGCGGGGACACGAGCGGCGTCGCGTCGCCGTTGGACCCGACCCCGACCCCGACGGCATTGTACGCTGTCCGCCGGAGGTCGAGCAGCACGTGGATCGCGTCAGGGAGCGACGGGTTAGTCTCCGCGTCGTAGTTTGTCGCGTGGGCCCATTTCCGCTTTGCCCTCTCGAGGAGCTTGACGTATTGATCTGCAAAAACGTGGTTAGTTGTGCTGCTGTTGTGTGGACTGGACGTACTTGCTAGGCCCCAGTAGGGCGCCTGGTCCTTTAGGCCCGTTAGGATCGTCTCAAAGTCCTCGTCGGGGCGGTCCATGTGTGACAGAAAGGCGTTGACGAACAGCACGCGCGCGGCGACCCAGGTGCTCCAGATGAAGAGTGGCGAGGATGCCGTCTTGAAGCCAACTTTCCGCGCCTGGTTGGTGAGGTTGACGAGGGCACGCGCGGACGCCATGCATGTGGACCCGTACGGCTCGACGGGGATGCCGTTGGACAGGGCCGGGAAGGCATAGTACGCGTTGAGCTTGAGCAACGTCGCGTGGTAGATTGCTTGCTGCCGCGACGTTAGCACCTAGCCCGCAAAACCCACACCACAACTCACAATAACAAGTCCCATGCTCCCCACATCCCAGTCACCGAGGGGCAGCTCCGCAAACCACCGCTTAGCCGCGCTCGTAAGCGTCATTGTCATGTCCTTTCTGAGCTCGACCTCGCGCGCATCGTTGACCTCGACGGTGCGCGACTGCAGCGTATGCGAGCGGCCGAGGAGGTCGAGCGCTTCGACGAGGTAGGCCATCGGGCTGAGCACCGAGCGGTCGGGTACCGAGTCGCGGTGGAGGACGGGCTTGAACAGCGGTGCTGTAAACCACTCCTGCAAGCGTTAGCCCACATGTCATTAGTCTGCCAACTCACCCCGCCAGCCCAGATCTCATCACTACACGGCAAACGCCGTTTAATCTCAAAGTCGGGGAGCGCAAAGTCCCAACCGGTAGACACGCAGGCATACCTGTCGAGACAGAATATAAGCCAGAAGAGCCGCCGCCGGCTCTCATCTTCGTTCCACGTTGCGGGTGGCGGGATGATACTCGTTCGCGAGAGGGATGGCGCGGGTGGTCGTGAGCTGTGGCCCGAGCTGGCGCCATTGTTCGCTCCATTATTAAAGTTGACGTCGTCTTCCTGTATTAGGCCCAAATGCACGGCGCTGCGGGTCAGAAGCGCAAGGATACCCCACGAGCTAGGGCCCTGTTCGGACCCAATGAGGTCGAGGGCCAGCAAGGCAAGCGCCTGCACGGACGAAATGCTTGTGCTCTCAATCGCATGCGACAGGACGTGGCTCTTGGCTGCCTGTCGGTACTGCTGCTTTGTGCTCGCGATGCGTGGATCGTTGCTCAGACGCAGGGTCACGACCACAATGGCGTACGTGATGATGTTCCAGGGAGGCGACAGGCTCGCGGGCGGCAGCGGCGCAATGATGGGTGCCCACGGCGCAATGTGGCTGAAGAAGAGCGAGATGAGGTCGCGCACAATATCGTCTGGCGGCAGCACCTGCGAGTCGAGAAACGACGTCACGCTGCCTCCACCGGGAGATGCGTTCGTGTTGAACGACCCGATATCCAGAGTGCCGCCTGACGGGACGTCGACGGGGGAGAAGGTTGCGAGTCCGACGGATGTCTCTCCGCTCCCGATCTGGAGGGCTGGCGGCTGCATGCTGTTCATCGGTGTACTGAGCGGCAGAAGCGACGCCTGGTTCTGCCATTGGTTCAGCTGTCGCAGCTGCGCCTCGTGGTCCAGGATCTTGGCCTCGTACATCTGCACGCGCTCCTCGAGTTGTTCTAACGTCAGTCTGGATTGGAAGGTCATACCCACCGATGCGCTTGGCCATGTCGATGCCTGTTCCAGGTCGCAATCCCGGCTTGAGTTTGACAGGATAGACGCAATCATTTGGGTTTCTGGGGTCAGACAGGTCCTCACACAATCCGATCCAGCTCCGTGCATCTCGCAGCTACGTCCTCCGCGTATTCCGTTTGCTTACTCCACATGCTCACTCACTTGGAACAATTGTCACACGTCGGTTTCTTGGAATCACACTCTGGCGTCAGTTCCGCCCCGAAAGGCAAGGGTACACACTGATCTTGCGTGCGCGGCACGGCGTGCACGTAATCGCGAGTGGCCTGGCGTCAGCTACCAAGCTGTGGGATAGTAGCTGAATATCTTGCAGCTTCCAACACTCACCGGTCATCGTCCACCCCGCTCTCGCGCCGCCGCTTTGCAGGCGGCGCCTCGGGGCTCGTGGCTGCGCGCGGACTCGGACCAGGCCCAGGCGCGGGGCCCGCAAGACGCGCTGCCGACGGCGGAGGGGGTGGGTCGCCCCAGTGCTGGCGTTTCTCCATGCTGCCCGGGGAGCTGCCTGAGGTGCCCGTGGTGCCGGAGGCGGAGGAGCGGGGGTAGAAGGAGATGGGCAGCAGTCTGGACGGTGGCCGGCGGCAGGAGGCAGAGGGTGTTGCGGTGGGTGGTGGAAGAGGGAGGGGCTAGGGGTGGGGGGAGGGGAGCGAGACGGGGTTACGCGTTACGGGGCGGGGATGTCGGGGTCCGCAAGCGAGAGGGACGGGAGAGGGTTGGCGAGGGATGCGGCAGCAGCGACAAGCTGGCAAGGCGTAATGTTCTTAGAACTGGGAAAAAAAAGTCGGCAAGTCGATCAAGGAGATGGGAAAATCGTATACTGTCCAACCTCAACTTCAGGTCGAGGTCCAATGTTCCCAGTCCCCAGTCCACAGTCGCTCCCCTCCCTCGTCGCAGTCAGAAGTGAGCGCTTCCCTTCCACGAATAGAGGGACGAATGGATGGAGCCCAGCGGAGTCTCCACCCTCGTATCCTGTGTCCCAGTGGTCCCAATGTCCGGTGTCGACCGGTACGGATGGGATGATCCTATGTCGGCTGTCGCGCACAGTCCAAAAGTGACAGACATCCTTTGTGGGGAGCCTGTCCTTTGTGGTGGTTGTGGGTGGGTGGTCGGCTACTTGAGGTGTTCGGAATCCCGGAATGGCAGCTTCACCACCGACAGCACAGCCAGATGGCGGGATTCGGTGCAATCTTGTGCCGAGATGGACCCTGGACTGTGCTGGGGGGGCGCATTGGGGTTTGCTTGTGGGGCCAGTCATGTGACTCCCCCGCCAGTAACCAGCCATTGCCGTCATCCCCACAGTTCCACATGGATCCTGCATGGCCTGTGCATGACATTCACATGGTACTTGCATGGCTCCGGCATGACTCCCTGTCCTGCACGGATCCAAAACGCCCTTAAGACCTCGATACATATATATATATCTCTTACATGCCTCGTGTGCCTCTTGCATAGCTCCTGCATGGCTCTTACATGGCTCTCTACCATGCTCATGTAAAGTCTCTGCGATGCGGCGCCGGTTGAGTGTCAATAATGGTGCGCTATGGTGCAGTGCGAAAGACGACCGACGGTGAAACCACAGCCACCAACAGACGCAAGTTCAAGCAACGTCAGGTCCTGTACTAGCCCCATTGTCCCATGATTTGTCCGAGCATCCATAAAACCAGTCAACGAAGAGGACATCCACGATCCTCACTGCAGCCAAGTTCATGGCAGGTAGACATTTACATAGTATGTAGGTACAATGCGTACAGCTCGTGTCCTATCGTCAAGTATCCGCGTCTCCGCGTCTCCGCTTCTCCGCTCCCCAGCTTCTTCCTTACTACTTTCTTCTGACCCTCTGAATTGCTCCGCCACACCTCTCCACTCTCCTCGATTCACATTGCCTCGGCGGGGATGGGCAGGAACTGCCCGATGATGGCCGATGGCAGGTCGAACACATCGCGACGGATGGTGAAACATGCCGCACAGGGGATGGTTCCCTTATCCGTCTCGAGGGCGGTCGCCTGGAAAAAGTTTTGGGTCGTGTTCTCAAATGCGTGCACCGAGTAGTTCTCCCAGTAGTCGATGGTTCCCTGCTTCGAGAACATCTGGTAGATGCACGTGCGGTTCCGCAAAATCTCCTCTTCGGTCTTTCCAACGAGCGTGCAGAATTCGGGGGCGACGCACACGATCTCGCCCGTGCGGCGCCACACGACGGTCGGGGTGGCTGAGAACGAAATGAGCTTTTCGAGCTCGATCAGGGTGCGCTGGAACGAGCGCTCCAGGAAAATCTCGTCCTCCTCGCTCAGCGGCATCTGGAGTGCGATGAGCGAAGGGCGGAAGGCGGCGAGCGCACGGACAACACGGAGAATCTCATCCTTTTGGAAGTTTTGGGTGAGATACTGCATGAGAACGTGGTAGCCCTCGGTGTAGTCGTATGGCTTGACAACCGAGGCGTAGACTTCCTCGGGCGTAAGCTTCTTGGGCTTCTCGGGCGCGGCGGGCGCGGCGAGGTCATTGAGAATGTCCTGTGTCCAGTTACTGCCGCTGTAGAGCTGCTGCGGAGACAGGTCGGCAGCGAGCATGGGCTGCATAACGCTGGTCGTGTCCTGCGGCGTGAGGAGGACGGCGTCGTTGTTACCCTGGGCAGCGGGCGGGTTGTTGTCGAGACCGAAGTTCCACATGGATGGAGTGCTCTGGTCGGTGGTGTTGCCCAGGTCTCCCAACGGGAACGACGGCGACAAAGATCCAAACATGGAGTCGAACATTTCGTACTCGAGGTTGGCGGCAGCGGATGCAGAGAAGTCTGTGACAGAAAGGTATCAGCTCCTGGTGCTCGAGTGTCTGTCGGTGGTCTCGCATGGTACCACGCGCATGGGACTCACTGAATGGGTCGCTGGGAATTGTCCAGTCGGTGAGTGTGTTGGAAGAAGCCTGCACTTCGGGCAGAGGTGCGGTGAGCCAGATGTTGTCCGGTACGCGCACAGGCTCGGTTGTCTGAGGAGGTCCAGCGACGACACCAGGAAGCATCGTGACGGGGATGTTCGGGTTGAACACCGCGGTCGGAGCAGGAGGAGATGTAGCGGGGAAGCTAGGCTGGATAGCAGGCTGCGGCTGCGGTTGTGGTTGCGGTTGCTGCTGAGGCTGCGGCTGCTGTTGCTGCTGCTGCTGGGGAGCGATGGGAGCAGGGGCGGCGGGGGGCGCCACTGTGATGGTCAGCACGAGCTTGCAAGAAGGCCGTTGACATACCTCGCTCGTCACCCTCCATGAGGTACTTTGCCTTCTTGCGGACACCCTCGACACACTGGTCTCCGATACCCTTCTTCATGCAGCGATTACATGGGCGGGCTGTCGTCAGCTGGCGATTTAAACAATACTGCGGTGTACTCACACTCATCGCAAGTGAGATGGGACTTTTGGCACGCCAGACATGCCTTGGCGACCTTTTTCCGCGAAGGCTTGGTCTTCTGAGTACGAGCCGGCCCAGACGACGATTTCGTATTTGCGGGGGCAGTAGAGGTAGTAGTAGTAGGGGCAGGAGCAGTAGAGGTAGACGATGCCGTCGCTTTAGCGGCGGCGCGATCGGTATTGGATGGCGAGCCTCCAGTGGACGACGCCGAGGCGCTCACAGACGCCTCCGAGGTCTCCCTCGCCTTGCGGGTCCAGTCCGCCTGTCGCTCTTGGATACGTGCCATAGTTGTAGGTTGATATTCTGGAGACCCGGCTATTGCCATGTCCTCGCTAAAAGCGATAGCAAAAAAGTGGTGGGCGGTTGACGCTCGCTAGCGTTCGAGTATGCTTTTCGACGACACTACGACGACGAAGACGTATTGCGGCCGGCGGGGCGGGGGGGTGTTTGGGGATGGGCGGCGGTGTCGGAGCAAGTCGGGATCCGTGGGGGGATCAAATAGGAAGTTACTATTTAGACTTGGTAGAGTGCGGTATTTACAAGGGAGGCTTTTTTCTATATTTATAGAGTATGTTTTGGATTAGGACAAGTCTAATGACCCTAATTAGCAACGCTTGAAAGCTGCTTTAGGTGGGTGGGAAGCTGGTGGAGTAAAAACAACCAAGCTTTACGGTGACGCGGGGGGGCAAGAGTGATTGTCTACTCAAAACCTCCTTTATGACGAGGAAGATGGGGAGGGGAAATGGGTCGATGGTGAGTGGACACCGCACAAAGGGTGGCCAACGGAGGGGGAGGCGGTGAGCGGGATACAAACAATAGACAGGGAGGGGGTAAAGACAGGGAGTAAAAGGGTGGGGGGAGTGCGGCCGAGCAGGGACTGAGACAGAGATGATTGTCGCTCAGTTTGTCCTACCGAGGGTAATGGCTAGTCCCCGAGAGAGTTATGATGGGGGTACAGGACAATACACAGCTGATGGTGTGCGAGTGTGTGTGGTGTGACAGCCAGTGTCCAAGCGGGGTGGTGAGGGATGAGATGAGGAGGGGGGGGGGAGATTGATGGGAAGAGGGTATGAGGAGAACGACTCTTTAATAGATAATCTTCAGAGGGCTAGGAGAGATGATGTGATGTGATCGTTGTGTGCGTTGTCGTCGACGCAGAGCAGCTCTGGAGAAGAAAATAGTCAGGGAGACTGATGGGGGGAGGGAGGAGTACAAGAATGTCAAACGACCACGACATTTTAAGCCTAACATCCGCGATGGTTTTCCGTTAATTTGCTGGTGATACAGTTCTGCGTCAGTTGTGTCATGCAACAACAAGTGTGCAGTAGAGTTGGATTCCTGAAAAAAGATCTAGGTGAGCCAGCAGGAGAAGCTAGAGAGAGAGCTGTCATCTGTGATCTGTAATCAGCAAGAAGTGGCAGGAAAGAGAGCGAGAAAAGAGAGCGAGATCACGCAGACCACGGCATTCTTCGAAAGTGGGTTCCAAAAAGTGCCCCACAATCTTTTGCCCGTCTCTCCCTAGCTCCCTCCCTCCTCTCGTGACCCGACCCGCTTGCTCCTGGCTCCTTTGTTGCCGACCAGAGTTTTGCCGCGCCGCGCCGCCCCCCGTTGTCCAATCGATAATCTCCATTGGTACCTTTTTTTCCTCTCTTTTTCCACCCCCCCCCCCTCCCTTGGACGACGTACGTCTCCCTTCCAACCCCTTTGCCTTTTTCCTCCCTTTTGGGTCACTGTGGTGCCTGGGAGTTGTTAGTTATTTTTCCCTCCCCCCCTGACCCCAGCAGCTACTGCATGCCGAAACCTGCTTCACTATCTCGAGTTGCTTTGGACCTCCCCTGCCCCCTTCCGCCCTGTGCTGGGTTGTGAATATCCCCCGTTGCCCGCAAACCTACCTTTGCATGAATACGCCTTTTGGACCCCATTGGTAACCCTCGATGCGTGCTTTGCACGAGAAAGAGCGAGTGCGAACACGTCTGCATGGCTGTCCCCTTGTGTCGCGCCGTCCCCAGCACTCCGTCGAGGTGGCATTTGCTTGGCCAGTGTGAATCAGTGACACTGTATTCAACGTGTGCATAGTGGGGCTGTCCCAGCGGAGTCACGCACCGGCAGCCCCGAACACACCCACCTGTCGAATAATGTTGTCTTGTTTTTTATTTTTTATTTTTTATTTTTTTGCATAGGATGGTGGAGGTCTTTGGTCGTGTGGTGGTGGTGGCTGTTCGAAGACGACGGACGGGTGTTGTTGGCGTCACAGCGCCTCACACAAACCACTTTGCCCTGGGATCTTGGTATGCATTCCATGCTCTGCAGCTTCAGGTCTGACGCTAATCGAGGTGGCTACACTGCCCAGGTGGCGTGGACGCAAATAATCGAAGAAAAAGAGACAAAAGTGTGGCCAACTCCTTGTTCATGCGCCTCAGTTTACATTCGCGCTTGTTCAATGGAAGGATGAGACTTCTGATCCCCTAGCCGCACAGGCCATTGCATGCATTGCCCTTTTCTTTCCTTCTTTTGCTTGCCCGCAGCTCCGTGCGCAGACAATGTACATGCGAGCGGCGCGACGGCGCCTCGTGGTCCCCTTCGTAGCCGTCGTTTTGGTGGTCTGTGTCACCCACTTTTTCTTATTATCGGCGTCTTTTCAGGCGAGTCCTCGTTTCGCACATGACCGAGAGGTGGCTCTTCTCGGCCTCACTGCTGTGCTCCTATTCTCCTTTGAGGACTGTGCTCCCCCCCTCTCTCTCCTCTCCTCATGACCGCTGTTGTTGGGCTCAACACCGGCGCCGCGGGATGCATTCCCATTCCTGCAATTAGCGCTTGTCTTGTCTTTGCCCTTGAACGTTCTGCATGTTGGTGTTTCCTGGCACGACGCCACGTCGTCCGCAATCTGTAATCCACAAGCCGGTAGCGTCTCAGTTTGGACGCAAAGAATAGGCTGGCATCCAATAAGCTCACTTGGCACGGTGGATTAGAACACGGAACAGCGCACAGCAGCAAGACGAGTGACGACCCGGGCTGCGCTGCTGGCCAACCACGTCGCGTGCAGGCGAAACAACGGCCTAGGGCCTAGGTGGTGTGACTTGGCAAGTCATTTCAGGCATGAGTCACACATCGCTCTCTCTTGTCCTTTGACGTAACCCCCGTATGGCCCCACAGTGCCCCACCCCGGCTCCACGCTCAACCGGCGGCTCTTGCTGAACTTTGGGGCAGGTTTTCGTCTCTCAATGCATTCTCTGTGCTGTGCATGGCGCTGCGGAGTGCGTTAGATAACAACCCTTGAGACGGGCAGGGGCGACGGCCAACCGACAAAGGGGAGATGAGACAAAGACAAGCCTTAGTGTATTCCCTGCCAGTCGATCGTACCTGGAAAATTCTTTCCTGTGAGAGATAAAAATTGATATTCATTCGAGTGGGACCGATGACCGATGCCGAAACCAAACGCAAAAAGTTGCAAAGATCACAGTCAGAATCATGAGGATATAGCACCGGGAAAGATGTAACCGTTAGATAGGTCATGTGAACAGCGAGTCTTTCAGAGTAGAGGCCGTGATTGTGAAGACGTCAGCTTAAGGGTGTTAGATGCCTTTCTACGAGCTGATTTGCCCCACAAACTCTTTGTTGTCATCAAATGTACGAATCAAACGAGGTCATTTGTCACAACGCAGAGCTTAAAAACCTTTCACTCCGTATTTGCCCGTGCTTCTGCTCTCATGCGTCGTCCACGACAGAGACAAGCGCAGCAACGGTAGGGGACCCAAGGAGGCCCAAGGGGGTCCCACTCTGTTTAAGCTCACTTTGCCCTTGACTCGATTGCTTTCCCGCGAATTTATTGCATTTTAATCGCCATATCATGCGGGAGGAGCCGTCGCAAAGGTGGGCAAGGACCCTCGATAACTCGCACGCCTTTGCTGGATACAGAGATAGGAATGACAGGCGTGCAAGTTTGCTTGCCTATTGAATTCCAATCTCGAGAATCTCGTCGAATGTCCTTGATCTCGATGAATTTTAATGATGTGGCAATTTTTACATGCGGCATCCACCGCTCGATAGCAACTTTGATGGTTTCAGATAGGCGGCATCCACCGTTCGGCCCTACTTCGGAGGCTTCTTTCGGCGGCAGGCGCCGTTAATGGACACCGACATGCATATATCAAGACGCCGAGCTCGTGTGATGATCTGCAACATGACGGAAATACCCTCCACATTGGTTCTGACCGCCGAAATGCATCAGAGCAAGTGAACAGTGATGATTTGTCGT
Organism: Apiotrichum mycotoxinovorans; assembly: GCA_013177335.1. NCBI lineage: Eukaryota > Fungi > Basidiomycota > Tremellomycetes > Trichosporonales > Trichosporonaceae > Apiotrichum > Apiotrichum mycotoxinovorans. The sequence continues at coordinate 1,642,482 of CP053624.1, read as the reverse complement.
GTTTGTGACAGGCACTCATTTTGTTGGGCAGTGCAGATGTGGCAGAGCACGGCAGCGCCCCGGCCTCTTCCGATTTGGTTCCGCTCAGCTGCTGCCCCCACCCAGGCGACCACCACACCCAGCCTGGGAGCGGGAGGCTGAGGGCTGGTTGTTTGGCTGGCTGGCTGGCTGGTAATCAGTGCAGTGAGTCGACCGCGTAGAATGCTACATTGACCAGTTCAGTATGGTGGGCATATGGGAAGAGAGCTGCGCTATCTTTGCAAGCTCTGCAACAGTTCCAGGATACGCAATTGGTAATGCTTTACATTGGTATTTCTTTCCAGAGTGCTCCTTGGCAGCTTGCACGCCGACGGTCTCCCTCCATCGCTCCCCGGGCTCCACATGGTGAACAGCCCATCCCACCCGGTGCTGCACTGTCATCATTCTCGATCGCCACCACTCCGTTCCATTCCGGTGAGACAGATTGCGAGCACAGTAGTACACCGAGATACCTAGTGATAGCGCCCACTCGGCGCTAGTCGCTCACATAAGCGATACTAGCGAGCTCGAGGGCGATGCTCACTTCCTCACGCGGCCTCACGATCCTGATTCCAAAAAGAAAAGTAGACTAGATGATTTGGCATTTCACAAGCGACGACTTGGCCCGAGCGTTCGGCATCACCTCATCACCTCTCCATCATCCCCTTGACTCACAGGTAGTCGGCTGGCAGTCTGCCTGTGTCATCCCTCCAGCCCTCGGTCTTCCCGTTCTCGTCTTCTTTCTCTTCGCCGAGGCTGTTGACCTCCCCGCCCACCCCCTTTATTGTCTCCTTCCGCCAAAGTTGATCCACTCGGCACCTCTGATTCGTCAGTGGATACGCCACATACCTTTTTGTTTCTTTGCTTTTCGTTCCTTTTTTCTATTCTATTTCTTGCTCACCCCTGTCGCCACCTCCACACTCCACAACCTTGTCCCCTGATGTCCCTCGATCCCCAGTCCCCAATGGCTGCGGGAGCACGGGCCTCCACCCGCTTCCATGTCCCTTACTCCCTTACTCCCCCGCACCGCCATCGCGCATCTGGGCCTCTTTCTCCTCTCCTCGGTCCTAGCTCGCCTCCCATCGCACAAACACGCGAACCGATTCGGCAACAATTATGCTGAATAGGGGGCGATCTCGGTGACCCACCCTCAGGTGGCGGATGCAAAAGTGGCGGGCAAGAGCCGCCGAGTTGAGGCTAAGCTGTTGGCGGATGAGTCAAGGAGTGTGCAGTAAACTTGGGAGCGACAACTCCGATTACTGCCTGCTGTGAGATCAATGCTGACCTCCACCAGACGTAACCCAACCCAACTTTGACCGAGGGCCGGGCTTGCAAACTCGGGCGTTCCACGATGTTCCAGTGACATTCTCGTCCCACCGACCCCCATTCAATCGCGTTCTGCTTCCCGTTCGTCCCCCACTTTTAGAGTGTTCAGTGTTCTGGCCTGTCATTGCCACGGCTCACGGCTCACGGGGTGCCACGCAATCAGAACGATGGGTCTCACCTGGCACTCACGCTATCATTGACGCTCAGACCGACGCTCGATACTCACGGAATCGAGCAGGCAGTGGTGAGGCCCAGCTGGCCAGTGTTGGGGCCATGTGTACTTTCTGTTGGTTACGTTCCCTTCATGCCCAACAGATGACACAGCACGGTCATCCCATCGCTCCTGTATGTTCTTCAAGGGGGGCAGCCGCTCTCTGGCTTCAGGAAGATGGCTCCGCTTCAGTTGAACAGGTCGCCACCTGTTGAGCAGCCCGCCTCACTCACACAAGCCTGACTCCAACACACTCGCACTCCCTCGGAGCCATTTATTGGATTAAGCATCTACTAAATTATACGACAACCACTGGAACAGGGATACGACGCATCCACTACAAGAAGCGAGGATCACAGCCAAGGGTCACCCTCAAGCACAGCCACTAACCACAGCGTGAACGACACGCACGGGCCAGAAAAGATTTTCACGCGCTTATGGGCCTTGCCATCACACCTAGATCTATTGTTCTGGCCTTTTTTACGATTCTGCAAGGAGAACTCGACATCCAACTAGCAGAAACGGTTGCGGAAAATAGGGTACAGGGAAATGCGCATGTAACACGACCTAGGGCACTGAGAGACGGCTGTAGAGGGCAGTCGATGGCACGTGAACTGGGACAACACACTCCGGGAGAACAGAACGACAAGAGAGACAACAGCACGGATAGCCTGGACAACAAAAACATTTTTTGCAACCGGATCTGAGAGGCGTTGTTTCCGGCGGCATGCATGTCACCCAGAAAGACTAAAGTGAGTCAACGGACGCCTCGTCCTCCTCACTCGACGTCCCCAGCAACGCTGCTGGATTCTCTTGGATTTGGGCTGTGGTTATCTGGGGAAGGGCAGTCCACTCAGAATGTGACCGCACAGAGGAGGAGCTGGAGCTCGTGCAGAGGGATTCCAAAATGTGTACAGGTGTACTGGTACCCTTACGATGTCGTGCTGCTACACTCAGTCGCTGGTTCCGCTCCTCGACTGCGGTCGTCCTGGTGACTGAGAGGGACAAACATCAGCGGACGGACGCCTCGTCCGAGTCCTCACTGACTCAGGTGTCCATCAGCAGCTCGCCTAGACCTGCCTGGATCCTGGCAGTGGCTAGCACTCGATCTGGGGAAAGGCAGTTCACTGGGAATGTCGTCTGGACGCAGCACAGAGAGACTCGTGTGTGTATGGTCCCCAGACCGAGTACGAGTGCAGTGACTTGCGAAGTGTCTCCGTCAAACTGAATCATTGCTGTGGCTTCTCCAGGGTGCCTCGTGGCTGACTGAAGTCTCCCAAGGTGTTGCACAACCAAATCATTCATCAAACTAGACATACTGAGTGAGACGGATCTGATCTCTCTTGGCTTTACGTGTACGTTGTCGACCCCCTCTGTGAGTCTCGTCTTGATCTGCCCGGATTGAACCCACTGCAAGTGTCCCAACGATGAGGTGCAGCAGACGAATTATTCGCAATCGATGTTCGATCTGGTCGCTGTTCGGGTGGTCGTCCAGCGTCAACCCTGGTTGCGCACGTTTGGCTGATCCGTCATCCTATCTCTGCAGAAGCCATTCACTCTGCAGGAGGCATTCACATAAACTCGCAACAGGGGGAAGAAGGCTCCGGATACGATCAAAGGCCACACCACGAATAGTCGGAGGACCGCATAACTGTCCTCTCCGCGAGACTTTCAACCCGCAAGCGATCGCTAAGCGAGCACCAAGTCCATCCTTGGGAAATGGAAACACGCACGGGCAATTTATTTACACCTGAGTCTTCCCGCTGACCACTACGGGCCTATTTCCGTGCTTGGCTACTGGGTATCCCGATAGCTCGCTGCCCGCCTCTCCGCCTCCCCAGTCCGCTTGATGGTTGTGGCTGCGCACTGACCCGGATGTGTCTGTTGCATTCCATCACCTGCGGCGTGGGCAACACGGGGTGGCGCACACCCTGAGGCCTGAGTGGACAATTGCCCGATGTACATGCTAATGGTAAAGCTTTCACGGCGTAGATCCCACGCTCGTCTGCTTGGCGTGATTGAGATTGTTCATCTCATCCACCGTCCAAGCCAAGATTCCCGCGCATGAATGTGACATTCCTCCACTATCACCATTTGCCCGTCCAAGTTGAAAACAAAAAATGTCCGCGTAATGGCATTCCCGTATCCCCTTTCCAGCATATGCCGAAAACGAGCCCGAACGGGTGATAGGCGTACGCAGGTGTTGACGAGGTCACGCGCACGGTTCGCCATCGCCGTCAGGTTCCTTGGCACTTTGCAGTTCTCACAAGCGCGCGAGCATGCTGCCTCGGTCGGTCGGGCTAACCGAGGCTCGTGATGTTGTTCACCGCGATCACGGCTGCTGTGACCAGATTGTCCAGCAACAGATGGGCAGGTTAGCTCGACGGCAGTTGCTGTACCGAGATGAAAGGCAGCGCGGTTCTTGTTCTAATTAGGTCAGCCAGATGCCCATCAACATCGACCAAGACTGCCAACTAGGCTCAACTATCCGCCGCGTAAGGCTCATCAGACACAACTCATCACTGGCACTGGCACGCCTGGCGACCTGGCGGGCGGGTCGCGGGCCGCGTCTACTCCGCCACCCCCTGGTACGGCTCGAGAACGCTGGAATCAGAACGCTGGGGTACCGATTCCCACTCGAACAATGGGAGCAAACACCCGACGACAGCGCACTAAGTACTAAACACAATAGGTGCGCCGCCGCGTGAAGGAGGACCATAATGGAGACGCCATTGAGAACCAGACTCTCAGACGCCCACAATAGCGTTGCCGCACTTGTTCGGTTTTGTTTTTCAGGCGCATTGGGCTGCTGTACAATGCATTGGCACCGTGGCCGCGCCAGCATTCCCAAGCCTCCGGCCTTGTATTCTCCATCACCAGCGTCTAGTACTGTAGATTCCATTCCTTGAACGCATTCTGCCTCCGCGTCGACCCGTCCGCCCTTTTATTTTTATTGTACTGATGGATGGGTTCCGCGGCTAGGCTGGAACGATCCATGGTGGCTTTCACGAATCCAGAAGGGTGTTTCCTTACGCAATCTAGAACCGTCGTTGGGTCGACATTCTAGCACGGACGCGCGACCCTCTGAGCCTCCGTGTCGGCCATCCCCGTGGCTCATTGTTCCAGTCAGGTCACCGCAAAGTAACGCTCAACGTGGCGTTGCCTACTTGGCTTGGGGAAGACAAACGAGAACATTCACGGAGCGCCATCTACGGCCATACCTGCCGGCTTTTGTCGACACCAGCTGATGTCCATTGTTCATTGCTCCAAGCGGAGGCGCGTACACCTTGCTATTAAATTCAGACTTTGAGGACATGGAACATGGCATGAAGGTCTGGGCCGTTTGGGTCTGTCAACGACAAGAGGATGAGCATGATGAGTACTCCAATGCTCGTGTTAATTTACACCACTCGATACATACGGATACAATCACACGTACATGCCCACACACCCCACGCGAAATGTGTCGTCTCGTCGGCCCCCCAAAGTTTACTACACTTGAGGAAGGGATACCTGGTTCGTTGACACTCGTGCATCTGGCATGACTTGAACTGTCAAGTGGGCTCTGGATAGTGAAAGACAGTTCTCACTCGGTCCCTCAGTCGAGATCACATTCATCCAACCTAATCAATCCTTGTGCCTCTATCGCGCTGACCACCTTACCAACTCGCTTCGACACCTTTTTTCTGCTCCTATTTCAGTCCCCACAGTCATCACCTACAAGCATGGTCTGCACAGAACTGAAAAGGAACAGCGGTCCGTAGAGACCCACTCTGCATTAACTGTAGAATGCAATACCGGCGTGTTGCTTTCTTGCCGTCCAAGATGCAGTGTAAATTTTACGTGCTGTAGCGTGGGTCTTGGCTGTGGCTCGCTGCCCGCTACCCGCCGCCCCCCCTTTCCCCCCCCCCCCTTTTTCCCCCCCCCCCATCCTGGGGCCTCCCTCGTTTCCTCTGCTCAACAATGTCTCGGCATGCGCCGTCTTCTCTGCACTTGTCTCCACTGGGTGCTTGGGACTCGGCGCTCAGGAGTGGCCGGCAACAGATCAACAGATAGCAAATCAACAGAACCATCGTGGCCGTGCACCTCAGTCCGACACCGACACCGACACCGACACCGACACCGACACCGACACCGACACCGACACCGACACCGACACCGACACCGACACCGACATCATCTTCGGCCTTCCCAAACCGTACCCACGCATGTCTCGCGTCTCGGGGCACCTTCCGCCCTCCCAAAGCGTCCGCACACCCTCGACGCTCAACCATATCCAACCCAAAAAGGAACTCGCAAGGTTCCAGAGAACCTCGCACAGACGACAACGACATGATTCGAACATGTGCTCCCGAAGGAAGTTGATTTCGAGTCAACCGCGTTAACCACTCCGCCACGTTGCCTGATGTAAACGACGTCCGGGGGCCGATTGTCGCCGAGCATCTGAGCGAGGACGATCGGGGCACGAGCGCGTGAGGGCGCTGTCTATTGTTTGTGGAGCGCCCAGCGCGGAGGAAGAGGAGCCGCGGACACAATCGCGGGGTTGCGTATAGCCCATCCTCTGTAATGATCGCCATAGTGCTTATGCCAATCCCCTCATCCGGTCGGATGTGATCAGCTCCCAGTGGTTAGTACCCGTTCGATTGCATGGATGTCATCTCGTCGGCAATGCTCGTTATCCGTCAGCGCAAGGTCACGGGGCCTAGTCACTATGAGCGGTCTCTGTTGACGGATGAAAGGTTTGGCGAGGTCTCCCACGGTGGACAGCGTGGCGCCATACCGCCGATAGAAACAAGATACGGTCGTATGTAACGGCTACAAGGCACCAACATTATTATTATCCACGACACTAATGACACTGACTTACGCCTACTACGCTACACCGTGTTGCTCCTCTTGGGGTCCGAGACAGGAGTGAAGTAGACATCGTGCTCGTACCCCTGCGACCAGCGGTATCCGCCAACGATGTCCACGCTGCCGACTGGGAACGCTGGAGCGGGGGCGAACGGAGGCGGGACACGAGAGTGGGCAGGCCGCGGCGGCGGGCTCGACTTGAGCCACGTGTCGATCTCGGCGGGCTCAAACTCACCCTCAACGTCAGACCCCGCGATATACGCCTGCATGGTGAGGAACGAGATGGTCGCGCCGCGCGCCCAGTGCATCACGGAAGTGAAGCGCGTGTCGACGTTCTCGAGCGTCAGGACGGGGTCATACCGCGCGCGATGGAGCTGCGAGTGAAAGTAGTGCTCGGCGATGGGCATCCCGTACTCGGCATTCCAGTACGGCGTCTTGAGGCCGTGCTCGTCGATCGAGCCCGCGTTGACGATCACAATCTTCTGCCAGGTGGGGAGGCACGCGACGGCCCCCGCGAGCTCGGCGAAAAACCGGCCGGCCCACGTGTCTTTGAAATCCTCGTTGGCCTTGTCTGTCGATCTAGAGACCCGCTCGATATCGCCACCCCAGGACACGTGCGGACTCGGCGTGTAGAAGACGAGCACGACCGTGGACGCATTAGCGACGTTGGTGATGTCCGCAACGACGTTGCGGGCACGCTGGACAGGGATCGGGCTGTCTGCGTGCGCGTTGATCAGATCCGCGTCGGGCGAGTACAAGAGGACGTACTTGTCCACGGCTGCCAGTGTGTCGTACGGAATAACGGTCGTCCCCTGGCTAATGTACACTGCGGGGCTGCCGACGACGACGAGTTTACGCGGCCGGAGGCGGAATAAGACAGGGCACTGCGGCATGATGTGCGAGAGCGGGCCGTTGTGCCTGCTGTGCATCATGAACGCAAACATTTCGTTGAGGTGGAACGCGCGCTGCATCGGCGCGGTGACCAGCGAGTCAGTCATGTGGACCCGCAGGACAGCCAGGCTGGGCAGCGGCGGGAGCGTCTCGCACGACACGACGTCGTACACGCTCTCCGGGAGGCAGCGGACGGTTGAGTGCGGGAAGAGCTCGACGATGCGCACGCGGTTGAGCAGCGACGCACGCGTGACAGAGTACGCTGCACAGAACGACGCCACGGTACTGACCGAGTCGCGCGGGTTGTATGGTCTGTCGTCATCGTCGGCCGTGCTGTAGTATCCCTCGCCGCTGCGGTCGAACCGCGGCCAGGAACCATACGGCCCAAACACCAGACGCTCATACAGGATATCCACGCCGACGCGGTAGAACGTACTGTTGACGCGGATGGCGACTGCCAGTGCTGAACGGGGGAGGAGGGCGAATACCCGGCTCATCACGCTGAGCGGGAGTGGGGTGCGATTACTGGCCGCTGTACTGGCTGTTGGGGCTGGTGGTGACTCCATTCGCAGGTATGGGAGCAACGGCAGGGGCTTGCCTTCCGCGTCGTACTCGTCCGAGATGAACCAGCTGTCGCCTGAGGAAGGAGAATGGCGCCAGTTGGAAGAACAGCACGAGGCGGCATCCTCGTCAAACAGGCCCGGTATGGTGATTCGCGGGGGGTCGAAGGGGTCGCTGAGTCGGAAGGACATCTTGGTGGAGACTGAGGGCGCGCCGCGCCAGTGACAGCTGAGCAACAATGATGGAATAGGAGTGGGTGACTGAGGACAGGGAACGAGAGAGGAGAGGGACCGTACAGGTCGAGAAAAAGAACGAGGTGGAGATGGAGGAGAGAGAGAGGAGGAGGAGGAGGAGGAGGAGGGAAATGGGTACGGGGGAGGAGAAAGGAGCAGGAGAGATTTGTTGTGATCCACCTCTGACCCATTTTTTTGTTAATTTACGGAGACAAGACAGTCAATGCTCGTCCCATGAGATTGGCGGTTGGATGTACAACAAGTCGATCTAGTTCTCTTTCCAACACTCAAAACACAGCAGCATTGAATACTTTTCTGCATCATGCATGGACGTTCAGCAACTCAGTAGACTGCTCAGCACACAAAGGGCAGAATGGTTTGAGTGCTGATCCTGGACCACATCTAACGGCTGCATTCATTCTCACTGTGACCTTCTCCACCATGAAGGAGCGGTTCCATTATTGGAAACTTCCCCAGATTGTGGAGGTCAATCAACAAGACCAAACTCTACTGCTTCTTGATGAGGAACTCTTTCGCTTGCTGTGTCCTATTCAGCCTTAGGTAGTCTTGGTCGAGCATCTCCTCCGCACAGTGACCACTTTATCATGCTGCTGCCGAGTGAAAGCATCATCTGACAGCTGCCAGATTTGCAAGGACTGACACGGAGGACACCCAAAATCCACCACTTGGCTCTCTGCTCTGTAGGACAGTCAGATTGATTGATGGGAATGTCTTACATGACGCGCCAGTTGGGTAATGTATCTCACAAGCTAACAAGCCTGTTGAACTACGATACGAGTCTAGCCTAAGACTCCACCACTGATACACCTGGCTAGTGGCCCATGTGTCCTGTCACTTCTGCGATCTGCGAGAAGAAGCAGCAAAACACTGTCATCGGATGCATTCTTTCTATCTTGTATCTTTGATTGTTTCTGTCGTGTGGTTGGCGCTAGCGCCGCAACTATCTATTGCTCTATTGGCAGTGGTGCGGGCTTGGCTTCTTCAGGGCCGGCAGCATCCTTTCCGTCTTGCCGCGAGCCTGCGCTTCAAAGTACATACGGGGACCATGCACCGAAAACTGTCTGTCCTGCGACGGGAGGAGGGCTTGGATGTGTGCCTTGCGCCCGTTGGCAAAGTAGAAGTTTACATCGCCCGTTGGGCGGTTCGAACCCAGCAGGGCCATCACCGCGCCGCCGGAGATGGTATGGACCTCGTTGTGGGCGTTCAACACGTCGCCAAGGGCGAGTGCTGTCTCAATGAGCTCCCCTTTGTCCCTCAGCTTCTCGCCACCACGCCGTTGGAGCTGGAGAGGGAGCGGGGTAGGTGCTGCGCGGAGGTGCTGTCAGCTTGATGTTGTTTTGCAAGGTCTTTTAGGCAGCAATGTTGTACCAGCACAGCCACACCTGGGCAATGAGGGACGATTAGAAAGGTCGTCGTCCTCATTGTTGGTCAACTATGGCTGCGGTGGTGTCTATCTGTGGGATCTTGGAGAGGGAGGGGCAGAGTAATGTAGCGATGTAAAGCAATGGACATTGAGTGTCTCGTAAGTACTTGACGCTACCTGCAGTGAGAGTACTTGAAGAAAGTATGGATTGCTCGAGCTGGTCCTTCTGACAGATGCCACCACTACATCTTGTTTTTTTTTTTTTTTATTTTATTTATCTTGCACACGACACTGGTCCCGGCCAGTGCAGAGACCCCTTCGGCCACCCGAGGTGCGGTAGGTCGGCACAGCAATGTCGATGACACTGTTCCTCTCACCAAAGGTTGCATGCTACTGTTCCATGCTACTGTCCCTTTGCACCGCCCAAAGCGTATCGAGCTGTACGACCCCGCCGACGAGAATGATCTGGATTATATTGTGCCGAAGTTTGCGCTGACCGAGCTCTACTACTTTGACCACAAGAGTAGTACCCTGGCACAACACAAGGACCCTGGTTTTGCCGACAAGCTCAGTCCCGCGAACCGGGAGTGTCACCGCGACGGGCTGGCGGGAAGACCTGGTCGAGAGGGTATGAGCGGGAGGCGTGGGAGGCGCGGGAGGCACTCCGGAGGGAGGTGGGGGCGGGAGCGTAACGACGGAGGATGTGAGGGGCACCGGCCGCTCGGAGAGTGGGAGATGAGAGTGGTACAAGGTACGTGCAGTTGTCATGTTTTTTTAGCAAAATGGGAGCGAGCGCGCCGTTGCAGCCAGACAGTTTCCCAGAATACTTTGGCCCGCAGCCGGGGTTTGAACCATACATATGCATCACTGATCAGCAGATCGCTACAGGTCTCTGAATGCTGAATGACTGTACATCAACGCGGGCATCTCTCCTCGTCGTCGCATCTTCTTGCAGTTTGCTGGGAATTGGATTCAGGTCGCTCGTTCTTCGGTTCGTTCGGAGTCAGTTTGCTTTATTGATTCTGTAGGTCTCACATCGTTTGATCGGTTGGCGCGCCATGCGGCCAGAGCAGCCGTTCTTGCTCGCAGACAAGGGCAGTGGCCGTCGAGTTCGTTTACTCGCAACCGTTGCGACTGTCGTGTTGGGCAGGATTGGTGTTGTCCTCGGAACCGTCGTCGTCGCTGTTGCTGTCGCCGGCAGCCTCCTCCTCTTTGGCCTTCTGAAGCTCCTCGTGCCAGCCAGGCACCTCGTGGGGACGAAGGAACGGCTGGCGGGGCATCATATCAAGCATTTCGGGCATGGAAATGTACGAGATTGATTTATGGAGTCGTTTCCACACCGAAAGGAGGCCCGAACCTTCCAGGTAGTCGTACGCACCATGGCACCAATGCGGACACGTGCAGTGGGCCAAGGAGTGTTCGTAGATAGAGTCGGCGTTGACGATGACCATTCGCGAGGTCGGAGAGGTGAGCAGGAGGAAGACGGGCAGCATGTACAGCCAGAAGGCGGCCTGCTCGGCATTGTCCTGGAGGATTGGTTGCTCCACGGGACCCGGCGTCCAAAATATCCAGGAAATTGTGTGTGGTGCGTCGGAGGAGTTGAAGCAGTCGACGTCGAGCAGCTCAAATGGGTCATTGTCGTTGAGCAAGTCAGCCGACAGGTGATGCGGGAGGATAATCTGGAAGACTTGGTGACAGTTGGGACCGTCGTTAATCGGGGTCAGGTCGAAGGTGGACTTCGAGCGAAGGTCCATGGTCAAGTTGAGAGGGCGATAGATAACGGTGTCGGTGTGCAGGTCACGGATAGCACCGCAGACGTGAAGGTTGGAGGATGCGCCGTCTTCGACAGCGGTGTCCGGGTCTTCGAGAATGGGGCTCGCTGAGACATGACCAGATGGCAGAAGGCGGCTGAGCAAGCTGCGGAAGCGAGCCATCAGACCAGTCGCTTGGCCCTCCACAGCCTGTTCAGTGGCCGGGGTTGGGGGTGGGGCTGCGATGGAGGGCTTGACGACACCCAGGCGGTACCACTCGACCTCGTCGTCCTTGAAGTAAACAACAGTCTGGCCTGGGAACAGGTGATACTTGAGGTCCGGCCATGGCGTGTTCTTGCAGCCTTCCTCTGAGTGAGGGAAGACACGAAGGGTGTCCGTCATTTTGAGCAGATTCGAAGTCTTGTCCAGGACCGGCAGAGCGTCGTGCTTGAAAAGGTCGAGGAAGCGGTACAGGCGATTGCGAGCCAGGGGGAAGGTCGTTGGTGAAGGATGAACAATGTTTATTTATACACAAAACGTGAAAGGAAGACAAATAGAGGAGCGTGAGCCGGTTGTAGCTGGCTGAGAAGGGTGTCATGCTGCAATGGCGGGTGTACAGTGGATAAAGAGAAAAAGACCAACAAAAGGGAAGCAATGGTTGCCTCTCCAGTATCCCCAAATGATGACTCCGTAGATCTGTAGGGGCGTGTGTATGCGTACGCGAGTCATGGGTTCTCTGTGCATCTGTATCATTCCGCGCGTTCTCTGATAGCACAGAGGTACCCCGTACACCATACGCACAGCACGCGTTCCGCGTCGCGCATCGAGCCGATCAGCTCGCTGTTGACTAGACCCGGCTCCATCAGAATCAGCGTTGCTCAGCTGTGTGAAGTCCTTGCTCTCGCGGTCGCGGTCATTACCACACATCACGGTACGCTGCACCGTGGTAAGGTCGTCTCATCTTCATCACGTACCCCCTTCAGGCGACTGCATTGACGATAGCAGCTGTGGTGCATTCCCGCTTAGGGCGCCTTTTGTCCTTGTTGTTCCTTCGGAAGGTCGAGACCTTAGACTCTGCTTCCGTAAAGTAATGGGGTCAGTGGACAAAAGGGGGTTTCAGCGCTTCGGCCTTGGACATAACATTCCGATCGAATACATCTGACGAACGACAGGCAGAACGCGTGAACGGAGTCCAGTGAGGAAACGCCAGTGGTGGATGAGCGAACTCTGTTGGTAGCATTCACGTCTGAGATGGGCCACATATGCCGAAACTTGGTGGCGAGTAGTACCACAACAGATTTGGGGGGGACAATACCATACGTGGTCGCTGCTAGCTCGCAGGTGGCGTGCGCGCGTGCCCCGATGCTGAAATTGCGATCTACAGTACTTACAGTAAGGAAACTGTAGAGCAGTCCCGAGAGCCTCGCCGATTCGGCCAAAACAAAAGAAAACCTGTGGGGAGAGACTGAGGACTCCTATAAATACGGTACGCTAGTTGTTATTGTGTTTCACGACCCCCATGTGCTTCGGAGGGGTCGTTGGTGGCAACAATGGTACGTGGCGGTAGCAAGGCACTTCCTTTGTTTGAAAGTGGGTAGGTAAGTTGAAAAAAAAAAGAATCTTTTGAGAATGTTGGTTTCTTTTGTTTCTGCGAGTGTACCCATTCTTGGCGTTCAAAGGGGGCGGTCAGAAGGGTCGCGTGCGGTGACCATGCGGGCATTGCCGACCGAGTAAGGACAAGGGTTGGAATGTCAACGTTTATTATCACTGATATTGTGGGGGGCGTCGCTAAACATGCACAGGGATAGTCCTTGTCCATTGTCTGTGCGTCGAGGGGTGTCTAGCGGGCTAGCGGGCGGGGTATGTTGTTCACCGATCGGGCGGGTGGTCCGGTCATGCCTTACATGGACGGACGACTGCTGCCGCAGATAGCGAGCGGGGTGTGCCTAGTCCTTCGCCCTTACCTGCAGCCTCTAAGTCGGATACTTTCACCGCTCAAGCAGTAGTTGTTGGGGACTAGAAGCTCTCCTTTCGTTAGTCGTTTGCGTATCATCAGCGTATACGCGTATCTGCGTCTGCGCAGTCTGCGCAGTTTGTAGGTCTGAATTCTCAGCGATACATGGTCGATAAGGTAGATTCCAGGGTGCTGGTGCAGCGTATGTGGGGCCCATAGAGGTGTCGTCAGAGGTGACCGATAGGAAGCAATCTCAAAGACACGAGCGAGATCCGAGAATCTGCCTACGCCCCTCGTTCTCAGCTCATCGGGGACCGAGAAGGGGCAAATGTCTGTCTGCTTGGTCATAACCGGCTTTCTTTTGTACGGCCCCATCCATGCAGCCCGTACTGCGGATTTATTTACCACGGGTTAGATCTGCGGACTAGGTGCCATTGGCATAATTTACCGAGCTCACCGAGGTCGGTGTCATCCGGCTAACACGTGATAGATGAGGTTCGGTACGTTCAATAACGATGTGGGGTTAGTCCCCGTCCATTGCTCTATCTTTCGGTCTCGCTTTTATATTTACGACCTCAATGTTTGTCTGGAATTGGAATCCCGAGCGCTCAGCGCTTACTCCGTTGCCATTGAATAGCGGTCACATGAAGTGTTCATGCATTATGCCGTCCAATGCCTATCGGCGGCGCGCAGTGACGCGGCTCGACTCCTATCTAAATACACGCTCCACTAGACGCCAACGCACTCGTGCCTGGTATACGCTGCTTACCAACGTTTGCCCACCGTCTGCCCACCCGCTTATCCGCTGGCCAAGGCGACAAACACGCCGAATTTGGACATGTCGGTACTTGACAGTAGGACACCTATCTCGGCATTCCCTGGTCGCTGGTCGAGTCAAGCTGGGGTTATGCGTAACTGCAGGTTCACTTACCCCCTGCGCTATGTGGTATTCCTGATAGGCACCCTTTGGGGTTTCTAGAAGGGCGGCTCCTGTCTGCAGGTATAAGTATGAGGGCCATACTGCTGGTCTCCCCTGCGGGCAACAGTCTTACTCACCATGACCACACCAACCTCCACTGATTCACCAGAGACCAGCTCGCAAGAGTTCAAGCAGCTGCCATGGTTCCGCTTCCGGTCCCCGGTAGTGCAGAACCTTATCTGCTCGGTCGTCATGGCTATGACCCCCGGTATCTTCCTCTGCCTCACCAATCTTGGTGCTGGTGGCGGTAAGCCCAACAGTACTGTCTTTGCCAACCACACCAATGTGATTCTGTATGCCATATTCACTTGTGAGTTGTGCCAAACAAACCGGTATCGGGTTCTGATAGCAGTCACTTCGGTCCTCGCCGGTCCCTGCGTCAACATCTTTGGTCCACGCTACTGCCTTGCCTTTGGCACTACTGGTTACGCCATGTACGTCGGCGGCCTGTGGTACTTTGGTAACACGGGTAACATGGGATTCCCCCTCTTTGGCGGTGCATACCTCGGTGTCACGGCTGGCTTCCTGTGGGTGAGCGCGGGGTACACGTCGCAGGCGTATGCGCCCGAGAAGCGCAAAGCATGGTACATTGCCACGCAGTGGTCGCTCATCTGTCTCGGCTCGACGATCGGCGGCGCGATCGCCGTGTCGGTCAACTACAATAAGTCCACGTCGACAGGTGTAGGTGCTGGAGTCTATGGCGCTTTCCTCGGCATCCACCTTCTTGCCGGTCTCATTGCCCTTACGTGTATCGTAGATCCGAGGACAGTGCGGCGCAATGACGGGACATACCTCGCCGTCTTCCCGCACCCTAGCCTCAAGGAGGAGCTGGCCGGCATGTGGGAGACCCTCCACAACCCCAACATCATGATGCACATGTTTGCGGGGTTCACCCTCGACCTCTGGCTTCCTATTCTGGGCAGCTGGAATGCGTACACGTTTAGTCTTCGCGCCCGATCCCTCAACACCATGATGCTGTACCTTATTCAGAGTGAGTACGACAAAACTAGACAACCCATTGGGATCTCGCTCACTCCAGTCCCATCCGCCTGGTTCTTCCAGTGGATTGTGTCCAATAACCTCATCAAGTCCCGCCGTACACGTATTATGATGGTCCTGAGCTGGACGGCGCTCATCAACACAGCCGCATGGGGCGCCTGGCTCGGGTACATCAAGGCCCACAACTACGACCGCCACGTCGCGGGACCCGGCCTGGACTGGACGGACGGTGCGGAGTGGGCGAAGCCGTTTGTTGTACGTTCCCCATGGGTCATTTGCCACGGCCTCGCTGACACTCCCAGATTTACCTTTTCCTCGGCATCATGGCCCCGACGATGCGCAACTTTGTGCTGTACATGTGCTCGATCGCATCTAACGACCCGACAAAGCAGTCGCGGTACAACGGTATCCTGCACGCCATGCCGCAGGCAGGCATCTGCGTTGCGTTCGGCGTCGACAGCACCAAGGTCAGGTACATTATCTCCGTCTCCGTCTTCTTTGGCCTCACCCTCGCGAGTATCGCCATGTCCTTTTTCGGCGTGTGGAAGTACACCCCGGAGACGCTCTGGGGCCAGGAGGAGAACGTCATCGTTCCCACTATGGAGGCCAAGGCGCTCGGTCTCCCTGCCGACGGCCAGGCGCACCATGTTGGTGAGAAGGACGTGGCCGAGGTCGATGTTAAGGCTGTGACCCGTTAGTTGTAGTCAAGAGTTAGCACGTAAGTAGAGAGATTGCTGGTTGTTGTAGTTGGTTGTCGGTTGTCGGTTGTCGGTCTGTGTTGCGTAAGAGTCATATATGAACCCGGAGTTGTTCTCAATGTTCGCCTGTGTCCATTTATCTATTGATCTATTATATCTATTGACAATGACCCATGTGTGTCTGTGCGGTGCGTGCTTTACAGGTGTTGTGGCGCACAGACCCCACATCCCCCACACACACGGTTGACTGGATCACTCTGTACAATGCAGTCATGGCCTTCCTTCGCACCCAGAATCCACACGCTTTACAAACCCAACTCTTCTTCTTCTCATCATTGTTCTTCATTCTTTGACTTCTTTCACTCTCTAATTCACCCACTTCTCATTGCCCACGAGTGACAACGAGACGCAATGGTCAAGCACAAGTCCGTACCCAAGTGGTACATGACTACCTGGGGATTCAAGAAGGTGCGCAGCAAGCCATATTACAGGTACGTCGCAGCTTCCCGGCGGTGCGCGGTGGCAACACCGACTACCCACGTCCGCTAGAACCTCCAGCCTTGTCTGGAGCGTCCATTGCGCCTGGCTAACACTCAGCGCATCCCCCCGCCGTTCCTGCGGGCGCTGCAAGACCCTCGGCCTCCCGTGCATCGTCGACGCGCTCACTATCGTGGATGCCGACGGTGTGTTCGCCCGCACTGCCTGCAAGGGGTGCGAGCTCGCGGACGAGTGGTGCTCCGTCCCCGCAACATATACCGACCGCGACATTGTCTCGTTCCACCGCGATCGTGAGGAAGCCGCCGAGCGCCGGGACCGCTGGATTACCCAGACCCGCAGGAAGGAGGTCGAGGCGCGTAAGGAGCTCAAGATGCGTGGTGGCAAAGGACTGATCATATTGTGCTGTGTGTTGACTGAATTCCAGCGCAAGGCCAAGGCCGGCGGCGGCAAGAAGGTCGCATTCCCCACTGCTCCCCCGGCGGCAAAGGCGGACAGCGACAGCGACAAGGAGCCCGAGGCGCTTCCGGGGAAGAAGCGCACCAAGACGAGCCAGAACAACAAGGACGCCACTGTCCCCGCCACGTTCCTCCCGACCCCTGTCGACCAGCTCGCAGCAAGCGTTGCTGCCCTTGGCACCCAGCTCGACCTCATCAAGAACGACCTGAAGGGTCTCAAGGGTCTCAAGGATGCCGTTGACAAGCTCTCCAACGACTTCAGGATCAAGAAGGAAGAGGACAGCATCGCCTTTGACAACACCCTGCACTGTCTCGAGAACGACTACAAGGCTGGGGAGGAATTCAACGAGCTTGCTCTCAGAAATCACAATAGCCTCTCGAACCTCACGGAATGGGGCATTGATTACCTCGAGGAGTGTATGAACAGGGAGTTTGAGACCCTCAAGAAGGACATGCACAAAATTATCAGCGAGGAACTCGAGAAGGCTGCACCCTCTCTCCGCCAGCCGCCGCGTCCTCAATCTGCGCCAACCATCGTGGGTACCACTGCCGGACTCAGCGCCGTTGATCCCCGCCGCATCCTCGAGACCGGCACCATCTTCAAGTTCAACTTTATCCCCGACAGCGCCCCTTTCACGCCTCCAGCAGCCGCCGCCAGCGAGTCGGAGGACACCCCGGAGGTCGTGCGCGCCAAGCCCAAGAAGCGTGTTTTGAGGCCGCCGCGGCCGAGTGCCTGACTCTGACCACGAGTCGGAGCCTACTTCCAAGGCCGCCTCCAAAACCGCCCCCAAGGCAGCTACTAGGCTGCGCAAGAGTGTCTTACATGGTATCAAGTCGGACGAAGAGAGCTCCCACTCGGAGCAGTCGGATGAGTCCTCTGAATCCGACTCGAGCTCGGCGTCCAACTCCGACTCGGATTCTGTCATCTCGACTGAGTCGGACCGCGAGGAGGCATCAAACGACGCATCCATGAATGGCGACAGTGAGAATGACGAGGACCACAACGGCAGCTCGTCTGGTGGATCAAGCCAAAGTAACAGCCCAGCTCAAGAGGACGAGCACGGTGAAGAACAGGACGAAGAGAACGAGAATGAGCTCGACAACGAGAAGGACGACGAGCGCGACAACGAAGACGAGGAGGAGGAAGACGACCAGCGCGACGACGAGGACGACGCCAACGTTGAGCATGAGGACCAAGAGGTTGATGAAGGAAACGAGCAGGATGAGCTCATGGATGAGGATGAGCCCGAAGTCGACACAGCGGCAGGCGACCCTCGTCCTTCGAAGGCGTCCAAGGCCCCTGTGGAGGTGGAGCAGCATGCGACCACCGCGGACATTCCCATGGGGGAGGAGGACTCACCCGCGGTCAAACCAGGAGTCGCCATTGACAATGACAGCGCCATCACCAAATCGCTCGTGAGGACCCCTCGGAGGCCTCCAAGTTCAACGTTAAGCCTATCAATGTTGTCACGACGGCCACCCAGCCTGTAGCCGACGCCGCCCCCAAGCCTGCGACTCATCAGGGTGCTAAGCAGTCCGTGGAGTCCTCCCCGGAGGAGGAGCTCCTCAACAACCCTGGACCTCAGAATCAGAACAACACGAAGAAGCAGCGCAACACAACGGGGGCGCCGGTACAGAGCATTATCGAGAAGAATGCCGAGAAGAACGCCTCGAACACCCAGCAGGCCAACGAGGTCGACAAGGAGAAGGAACGAGGCGCCGAGGCCAAGGGTGACGGCGAGGAGACGGGCGTTCTGAAGGTGTTTCTTTAGCTACGTAACTTCATTTGCGAGGCCCTTCTGGTAGAATTGTAGTATACAGTTGTCGTGAGATTGATACATCGAAACGTTTCAAGCCATGTAGGACCTCAGGCGAGGAATCGAAACTAGTGAATGGTCCCATCGTGAAACAGCCAATGACTAACTCTTGGGGGTGTTGACCCGAAATCCCAGTCGAGCACCTTGACGACATCTTGGCATTCTCGTGACATGCCCCTGCGTGTTTCCAACCACAGCAAGACTAGTTCTTCCATTGTCCAACAATATTGTATTGCAACAAACTTATACCCCACGGCGACAGACGACACGGGCACCATGGCTGCCCTCGTCGATCACCGCAACTACCTCTCGGATGTGCTTGCACGACAGGCTGCGCGACGACGACTCGCTGATCCGGGGCATGAATACGCACCGCAGCCGGTACCATGGCATGAGCGGAGTGCGCTTCCAACTGCGTACGCGTCAACGACCCAGCACGCCGAGGCCGGGCCGAGCAAGACGGCCAAGGGCAAAGCTGCCGCGGCTGCTCCATCAAAAGACAATGTCGTCAACTATATCGCTGCCGAGGAGGCGCTGCGGAACGACTATGCGGCGTGGTACGGCGTGTCGGGGCAGTTTCCGAGCAACTTTGTGCTCGGCGCCGACTCGAATGAGATTTGCGAAGAGTGCGTCTTGTACCGTGCATGCGCACGAGCTGACGAAGCTAGGTTTCCCGCGCTCCGGCGGCTGATGGACCTCAAGGCCGAGCAGGTCGCCGCCGTCGCCCATCCACCGCTGTACGCGTCCCTTGAGACCGCATCGCCGTCAGTGCTCTCGTCGACACTCGCGCCGCACCGCTTCGACGTGATCCTCATCCACCCGCCGCGCTCGTGGGCCGCGACGGCGCAGCTCCCCATCCGGCAGCTGAGCGCCGACCCGGGGTTCGTGTTCCTCTGGGTCGGCGCTGGCGATGAGGGGGGGCTCGAGCGCGGCCGCGAGTGTCTCGCGAAATGGGGGTTCCGCCGCGCCGAGGACATTGTGTGGGTCAAGACGAACAAGAAGGGCGCGACGGCGCACGGGGGCGGGCTGTTCGCTTCCCAGAAGGAACACTGCCTCATGGGAATCCGCGGGACGGTGCGGAGGAGCACAGACTCGCGGTTCGTGCACTGTAATGTGGACACGGACGTCATTGTGTGGGAGGCAGGTGAGTGTGAGAATGGGAATACTGCGGCTGGGGCTGTGGCGGAACGATGCCCTGTGGGAAGATCCCATCCCAGATCTGACACGACGCAGAGGAAGGAGGACCACGCACGCCGCCGTACCTGTACACTTTGATCGAGAACTTTTGTCTCGGCGCACGGCGTCTCGAGCTCTTCAACGACGGCCCGACGGCACGCCGCGGCTGGGTGTCCGCCGCGGTTGGCCCGATACCGGAGGGTGCGCAGGCGTTTGACGTCACGACCTACCCTTCGCACCTGCCCAGCAAAGAGGAGGGCAAGCCTGTCGTTCCGTTCCACGCCGAGATTGACATGCTGCGCCCCAAATCGCCGCAGCGGCGCGGGCGCTCGGGGCCGAAGATGCCACACGGACAGGGCACCGCGTCACCCCCGCCATCACATACCCCGCCGTTCCGGCCCCCCGGCGGAGTCATGCGCATGGGCTCGCTGACGCCCGCGCAGGGATACCCGGGGGCGTACCACCAGAACCAAGGCCAACCGCACGGGCAGCAACACCAACATCAGCTTCAGCACCAGCACCAGCACCAGCACCAGCACCAGCACCAGCACCAGCACCAGCATCCCAGCCAGCAGCTCGCCCAGCAGCAACACGGGCAGCACCACGCCGCGCACGCGCAGGCCATGGCCAGTATGCCGATGGGCATGGGCATGAACGTGAGCAACATGAACGTGCCGATGAACATGGGCGGCATGATGCCCATGAACGCCAACGTGGGCATCGGCCAAGGTGTCCCGCTGCAGAACATGCAGAGCGTGATGCCTATGCAGTTCCAGGGCATGGGGGTTCTGCCCAGCATGATGCCGTGGGGCATGGGAGGCGGCATGATGGGCATGTCGATGCCCATGGCCGGCGGCGGGATGGGGATGGGCGGGATGGGCGGGATGGGTATGGGCGGAATGGGCGGAATGGGGGGCATGGGGGGAATGGGCATGGGCGGCATGAGCAACATGGGTATGGGCGGCATGGGTGGTATGGGAATGCAAGGCATGCAGGGCATGCCGATGGGGATGATGGGTATGCCTGGTGGCATGATGGTACCCGGGATGGGCACCCCGTCGGTCGGCAGCCCGCAGATGGGCAGCACGAGCCCCGCCATGCCGCCAATGGCGCAGATGGAAGGCTCGGCCGCCGCTCCCACAGCCACTGCGAGCGGCACTCCTGTTCCCGGCGACAGCGACGACTGGCACGCGCACGGCCACGCCATGGGCCAACTCGCAATGGGCATGGGCACAATGGGCATGCCGTACCTCGGCGGCGGGGGGTATCAGTATAATGGATAATCTTACAGTATGCAGGTTGTATCGCCTCACGAGAGCAGGTTACTGACCTCTCGTCTCTGTTGACTGTCCTGCCTCCTTGCTCTGCTTGCTCTACAACATTGATTTGGGAAGCGCGGACTTGCGGAGTGCGGATGGGCGGATCGGCAGATTGCCGCCAACTGAACAAAACAACAAGGTCGCGTGGCCAAATGGTACGGCGTCTGACTACGATTAAGTAATCAGGAGATCGCGGGTTCGATCCCCGTCGTGGCCTGTGTGCAAGGCACTGCATCACAAAGCTTTTTGATGTTGCGATGTGCACCCAGCGGGGTTGTCAAGGATCAAGCGTGCGCTGTGGAAACGAGCGCGTGAGGCTGGTTTTTGATGTGGCGGGATGCCTGGGTTGCGGCTCCGAGCGAGAAGATCAGAAGGAATAAGGGATGTCATCAGATATCCACGGAAGCGCGAGTTTCGCGTTCGGTGTGAGAGTCGAAGGTGAATGGAACCGCAATCCAAAACGCACATCTGGAGTATGATCAATTTGACTGTGGCTACGATTTTGTCAAGTTCGGACAATGCTCTGCTTCGCCTAGGCTTCTGCTATCTCCCACTGCCACGAAGTCGGTTGCACGGGAACATGTGGCAGTGGCTGGTACCGACGGCTACTAAGCTACCAATCACCAGGACATTCTCTCCGAGGCACAGTGTCCGATCTGCGATAAACGCAGTGCGTGGTCGGTGGACCGCCTCGGACAGTGCCGCAACAGGGAAATCGGGAACGTGCCCAGTCTACAAGTACTTGGAGCCCGCTGCGTGTTCTTAGCACAGGTGTATAGACACTCAGGGGGATGCGATGCGAAGCGCACAAGAGAACACGGAGCCAAGCATAACCTAACCCGCGAGTGTCTATTTATTCTTCACAAGTCTTGGAAGCTCGGAATAGGTGATTAGAAGCCCCTTGCGTGAGGGATGCGGCTAGAGACTGGGGTTGACACGTGAGGGGCAAGTGCACCGCTCTCAGGAAGGATTAGGAGATTTTTACGGTGCGGACCTGGGTTTCCTATTTTCTACTGACGGGCCGGCCATTCTCCCCGTTTCCAGCAGAGTTCTCAACGGTAGATAGCGATGCATGTCCTGAACATGCTGAAGCTAAAAACAAAACAAACAAGCGACTGCTGGCCGCCACCTGTCCACCTGCCACTGTGACTGCCGCTGCTGGTCGCCAATTCGTCCAAAACTGTCAGATGAGTCCAAAACTGTCAGCCGAGGGTAAAAGTAATCAGATTAGGGGCACATTGCGGGGTTGCTGGAATGCAAAAATTGCTCGATCATAATCGAGCATGCCAGCGTGAGTATGTGCTGCATATAATAACTGTGTATGCGCCCATTTCCCAGCACATGCTTCCACCACTATCCGCATGTGTCTGCATGGGCTTCACGCGCATGCAACAATTTTGCAATTTGCAGTGTGGTGTTGAGAGGCACGGCCGTATGCGGTCGTGCCAGTTCATACACGGTTGTCTGAGTCCCTTGATCGCGATACGTTGCTGATACAACTCCCCGTACCCACAGTACAGCAGTTGGGCCTTAGCGTCTTGAGTCGGACCGCGTAGGCCAGTAAGCCAGTAGGCCAGTGGCCAGTGGACTGTAAGGCTAGTAGGGCCATAGGGGCCAGTAGGGAATCAGGACAAACGTGGCTGGCGGTGTCGCAGGCCGCAGGCCAAAGAGTACCACCGCAGCCGCCGCCGGGTAGTCTGAGGAATGAGGCTTACGGCAAAGGCACGGCCGGGCCTGCTCGTGTCCGGCCGAGACACCAACAGCTCAAAACTGTTCATGTTGCTTGTACCCACAGTACTATACGAATAACGACCAACGAAGAAGGCGAAAACAAGAGGCAAGAACGAAGGAAAAAAATTAGCCAAGACCATGAGGAACCGACCAAAAGATGGGCATTCAGGAAGTCAGGAAGTACAGCTGTCTTCCCACCGTTCCTGCCTCGTACTTCCCCTTCGCTACCTTGCAGCAGTTCTTCTTCCCCCCCCCTCGCCCCTTGTCGGTTCTCGGGTTTGACATTGCTGTGCCTCTTTGGGCTTTCTGGACCCGCTTGTTCAGCTGTTTCTGGTAACATGGCCACTTTTTAATGCGCTTTACAGGGTCGCCAGGGGCGAAAGGGGGAGACTAACTTGCAGATTGTGCACTACAAACGTGCTGGGAGGGCCAAGGTGGAGGAGGAAGAAGGAAGGGGTCATGAATGAAATGCCCTTTCTCAAACGCCTGACCCAGCCAAGCTCTTAAAGCTTTCTCGTGTCCGGAATGGGGTTGGCCATTTGAGATCTATTGAAGGATCTAGCGAGACACAGAGTAGAGTTTGCCAAGAGACGCAGGCCACCTATGGGGAGGGTTGACATCCCAAGTCATTGCCTACATCTCGACATTTCTCCCATCCCTTGCCACTCCAACTCCAACTCCATCTTCATGCTGTACAACTAGTCCGTCGTCCCGGCACCGCCTGTCGCTTTGTTCACCCGTTTCCTTGCTTGTTGTCTGTTTTTATTTTTTTCTTTTCGTCTCCCCTTCTTCTCGCGCTGTTCCATCGCGATGACCGGTTCATTCACCGACCTGTTTAGCGGCTCGGACGCAGGCGACTACGACCCAGACGATAGCATCGTCTCCGGGACGACCACCAACTGCTTCGGATGCGTGGTGCACGAGGACAGGGACCCTGTGGTCCCCGTGCGGCAGCGAAGCGAGTACGGCCCCGACATGCCGTTCACGTCTTGCCTGGGCTGTGTGAACCACTACGAGCCGCCACCGGAACGGACGCCGCTCGTCGGATCGCGGCAGCCGAGCTACACCTCAACGGCCAAGATGAGCACGGGGCTGGGCAAGAAGCAGAAGGGTGCCACCCTGTCATCCAGCGACCGGCCACCATCGTACTCGCTCCACTCGTCCGACTACAGATCGCCGGCTTCTGGCTCGGAAGCGGGCCCATCCTCCCCTTCGACCTCGGGACGATCACAGCAGACACAGTGGTTAGGCGAGGACGGCCTCGAGTCCGTCTTTCCGGCCGTGGGACTCGACAAGCGCTTCATTTTGGAGCAGGAGGTGACAATCACGCTTCGCGAGCGGATGTTCTCATGGTCTGCAGTGAGTGCACCTGGCATGCCAACCGCATCAGGAGCCTTCTCACTGACTTTAGGGCGACTTCTCTGTACGCGACATTGACGGTAACCTGGTTTTGAGATGCGAAGGGCAAGCAATGTCTCCCTTCTCGAAGAAGAGTAGGTCGTTGGGCATTGATTGAGCCTCAGTGCAATAGTTCAGCATCTGACCTACTAGCAATATTTGACCCATCGGGAGAACCGCTGTTCACGCTGCAAAGTTTGTTCTTCTCTCTATGTGGTGAAATCGCAGCATACGCCGTGCAGCCGGATGGGAGCGATGGCAAGGTCTTGTTCCGCGTCGAGAGAGACTTTGGATGTAAGCGCATACATACGCGGGTCGGGAGGTGGCTGACGTCAGGCTGCACACGCAGACTTCAAGCCACTTTCAAGGACGCATTCTCAAATGCGCGATGCGTCGTATCCCTCGACTCGGACTTGTGCGGATGGGACGCTACCCTCCGACTTCACCGCGGCAAGGAGTGTCCACCCGTGCGGATCGCTACCATTACGCGCGACATCGATGCGCGGGACGTGTTGGCTGGCAAACATACTGTATGTCAACATCATGTAGTGTTGACGGAGTACATTCACTGACAGGCCAGTACTGCGTCAGGATCTCCCAAGGTATCGACATTACCTTGGTCGCGGCGATCTGTATCGCCTTTGACGAGCTCAACCACTGATTACGCTTCTCGTGCGCCGTCGCAGCTGTATCATATCGACATGAGTTCATCATAACGTGCACAGCTACAGTAGGAATACAAATCACGGGCGAGCCACGGGCTGGGCGTTACACACGAGAACGGGCCGGAGCATTGTACGGGCTGTGGGGTAATGTGGACGACGGGGCGTAGGTGGAGGCTGTTTCGGCTCCAGTGCTGATAGGTGTTGGCGGCTGGAATGCGGTTTTCTTGGGGATCTTGATGGACTGCCACAGCTTGAGTGGGGCAGATCGTGCCGGTGATGCCGCGGGACTGTTGCTCTCGGGAAGGGCAACAGTGGATGAAGTCGGAGTTGTACTTGGCGAGATAGTCTTTGATGTGAGTCCCATACTAAATAGCATGGCTGCCTTGGACTTTGGAGTGCGCCGTGGTGAGGTTGAGGGAGTCGCCGTCGGGCTTCGTGACGGGAGCTTGAGAATCACCGTTTCCTTGGAGTTGTACCTCTTTGAAGTGGTCGCTGTCCTCGCAGCTTTCTTGGACTCCCGGGGTAGTTTGGCATCTGGGACGGTAACTGCCGCCCGAGACGTCTTCTTGGACGGGGACTTCCTCTTGAGCCTGGCGGCATCACCCTTGGCATCAACAACCGGCTTCTTCTCGGGCTCGGGCAGGAGAGCCGCGATGGCGGAAGAGGTTGGAGACTGGGGAGTCTTTCGGTCGTCGGCAGGCGTGAGGGGCGAGGGGATTGTCCCTGGGCTTTGGAAGACGTCGGACAGCGGTGATGGAGATGGGGACGGGGACCCATCGCGGGGGCTGGACGGGGCCGAAGTGGGGGCTGAGTTTGACCCGAGCTCAACACCGTGGTCGCGAGGAGTATCGGCCTCAACGCTGTCGGAGAGGACTGTCACGGCCTGCTCCACTTCCATGGGTGAATCCACTGTCGGCGACGAGGGTGCCATGGACACATGCTCAAATGCGAGTGGCCCGAGGGCGGGCTGCAGAGCCCCAGCCTGTGACGTCGACTCGAGCTCGGGAGCCAAAGCCGGGCATTCCTCGACCATCTCGACGTCCTCCGCCGTTGCTGGAGGTACGACAATGCCGAGGGCGACCTTGGCTGGTGTGTCAAGAAACTCGATGAGCTCATCGAGCAAATGGTCGCTGGGGCTCGGAGGGCTGATGAAGGGCTCGGGCTGGCAAGCGGCAGCCGCGGCGGCGAAGTAGGCCATCATCTGCTCCAGCCGGCTGTGGCTCGTCGAGTGCATCCAGAGCATATTGCTAACGTGCGTCGATAGCGGGTTGTGCAGCTGATACACGAGCTGCTCAGGGACAGCCGTCTGGTTCGCCGACGCCACCGCTGTTTGCGTTTGCGTTTTCGACATGGACATTGCCGCTGCTGCCTCCCTGGCCTTGGCCATGATGTGCTCCGGGAGCGGGGTCGGCTCCCATCCAATGTGCCAGTCCTCGGCCACGAGCCCGAGAGCGGCGCGCCGCTCCCACTCGGCCAGGCGCGCAAAGCGGTTGCGGAACCAGATATTGCACTCGTGCTCATTCCGGCTCTTGTCGTGCGGGAGTGGGTCGTCCGGGGCGCGCCCGATGAGCAGGTCGCAGTAGAGACACCGCCAGCCGCGCTCGTCCATGTGGAAGCTCACGCAGTTGACTGCAGTCGGGTCAGTTGCTGTGTGCACTTGTTGCTGTGGAGGAGAAACGAGCTAGAGAAGCTCGGGATTGTCGTTGGGGGTGGAGTGCAGGTCGTCCGAGATAGTGGTGCGCTACTCACGGTTTGCGTTCAGCCCGACCTTGGAGCCGCGGCAGATGCGGGCAGGAGGATGGCGGTACATTCTCGTGAGTAGATCGTCTTGGTACTCGTAGTTGCTGGTGTCGCTGGCAGTTGCTCGAGTAGCTGGCAAGAGGACAGTTGCAAGATCGGGAGGTCGAGTGAACGGAAGAGGAGAAGAATCCAGAAAGTGTAGAATGGGGAGTTACCGCAGCGCCAGGGAAGGCAGATGATTGTGCTGTGCCCTTGCGGAGGTGCGTTCCAACTGATAGGCAAGGCGAGAGTTGCAACAGACCACAGACCGAGGAAGACGATGCAGACTGTCGCTGTCGATGCTCTTCGGGACGGGGAGGTCAGTGTCGACGACCGAGTACAGAGCAAGATGACCAAGACTACGAAAAGATGGCTGATTCCTCTTCTTATGTATTTATCTCTTGTATCCGCTCTTGAGATGAGACGGGCGAGACGTGTGTATCAGCCACAGCAACGAGCACAGCGCACTGCACTCCGTCTGTGAATGGCGTGAGTGTCCTCTTGAATTTGATGTCCGTGTCAATAGAATAGTGTGTGTGTGTGTGTGTGTGTGTGTGTATCTGTCTCAGACCCACATCATAGTTTGCAGCAGGGTAGGGGTAGCGAGGTCGCACAGGCGCAAGTCTCGTGCGTGGCCTGGGGACCGCTCGCGCCAGTCTGAGCGGCGCTGAGCGGTGTCATTGCCCTGCTTCCCTTTCCCTCGTCTCTCGTCCCTGCCGCGTGCATGAGATTCCTATGACTCCACAATCGGAACGAACATGAGCAGAGGGAGAGCATCAGAAACGGCAGCAGACAATAGGGAATAGAGCAAAAGAGCACAATAGGGAGGAGAGCAGATCTCCCCCGAGCGAGGCTCGTGCACTAGCACACCGAGTGGGCCGGCAATAGGGTCAGGCGAGGTATGGCTCGACGCCAGACAGACGCCATGGACGCCACGAGGCTGCGGTACATGCCCTCATGCCTGCCGGCCTGCCGCCGCCTGCCAGATTTGAGCCCCCAGGCTCTCTCGTGGAATCAAAAGGGGACAGACAGGCACATGGATCTGAGGGAAACATCACACGCCGCGAGTGACAAGCATTCAAGCAATCCAGAAGTCCGATGTGGGAGGGGGGATGAAGGGAGCGAGCTCGCTCAAGTTGGGGTTCTGCATTGAAGGCTACGTGTGTTTCTCAGCAACAAGCCTACAAAAGACCCAGAGAACATGAACGCCCAGTAATTCTATCCACCCATGACGAGTAAGTGTGCCAAGTGCCAAGTCGCATTAACGGCGGTTAAACAAAGGCACAAGTCTTTCCAGCCCTCCAGCCACGTTAGTCGATATCGGTCTCGCAGCATGCACAGACCGCCCGCTCTACCTGGTGCCTTAGGGTACGTGGCTGATATCCTGAGGCCGCATGAGTGGCAAATTCATGACTTCTGAAAAGTCAGGTCTGGTCAGCTGGTCGTTTGGTGGGCGGGCTTCAGTCTCGGCAGCGCGGAGGCGGAGTCCCCATGTCCGATGGGGTCGGTGCTCAAGCCTCGCCTACACATGGAAGAGCGATATTCAAACAAGGTTGGAGGGTGCCGGGGGGGCGGGATGCGTGTGTACAGTGCAGTGCAGTGCAGTGCAGTGCGGACTTGCGAACAGCTCCCCTGTGCAGCAGTGCAGCGGTGCAAAAGTTGCCTCCACGAAGTAAAACGTGCAGATGCAACACCCCCTCGAACACCGCGGCGCCCGGATTGACGTGGTCGAGTGTAGGGTTTGAGGAATGCGGCGCAACCCCACCGAGCTCCCCAGGAGACTGTCATGCCTCTACTGGCAGATGTAAGTATGATGTCCACTCAGATCGTGATACAGTATAACGATGGCCTGCATGCATAGTTCGGGGCTGGTCCTGACAGGAGCGCAGGTTAGTCCTTCACCAGTGTCTACTGCGACATACATTGAACCCACCCGAGTCACTTGTGAACAACATATGACCGTCGTCTGGACTGCTTGCAGTGCTTGTGAGCTCCCTCAGCTGGGGTACATGATGCACACCCGCACTAGTCAACGGCATCACATATCACCTACTCGTACGCTCGGAAACAACAGACACGAAAGCGGCGCACACCGCATCCACGATAAATGAAATTCCATGATGTTCAAACTGCGAGTGAAGTATCAGCCACAGTGTTGGTGGCGTCAGAAGCACCGCGGCAGCATCGTAGCATTTTCAGCAGCACCCGCCAGCTGTGGAAGCTGCCCGGTCCACATATCCGGTGGCCGGTGGTCAACAACGCCCGCTAGCGCCACACGCAGTCTGCATTATTGCTCTGTGCCCCAATCAATGCAAGACGGGGGACGTGCGCGGTGACACCTACCTGCTGCACTGTCTCCTTAAGCAAGTCTTCGCAACCTGCGAGCTAGGAAACGAGAACAGCATTCTGCGTCAACGCTCGATTGTTCAAGACAGATGTTCTTCACTCACGTACGATGGAAAGACAATGGATTGATTCAAAAAGCGCAAGGCGACCTTGTGGCAACGGTGTCGCACTGCTTCAGAAACCGGCCGAACATCAGAGTGCGGTTGGCCCCGTTGAACAGGTTACATGGCGTTCGATACAGGCGTGACAGAAGCAGATAGTGCCCCTCGTTTCGAAAGTCGGCAGGCACGAGCGCTGGCGTCGTTCGAAACAGAAACACTGGTGACACGTCCACCTGGAACACAGCCGAGGTCGGGTTTCTGTTTCGACGATCAGAGATTAACGACGAGCGTGACAACGACTTCGGCATGGACGTCGGCTCCGACGGCGGACACATTGGATACGTTTCGGCGTCCGGGAGATTGCTAGACACCAGAAGCCAGCTTATCTCTGCATCACGCCTTCTGTAACGAATCCCTCTTCACACTGATGACGTGGCAGAGACAAGGGGCGCTTGGAGACACATCGTGCTGTGACGGTTTCGGTGGTGTACGTACCCACTGGCGGAGGTCATTGCACGGCCCTCTAAAGATACGATAACTGTGAAATAAGCCAAGGAGAATCCCTTTTGCTGGTATTAATCTGTACCAGAATTGATTAGCAGTCGAGCATCCAGCAGCCGTAGAGGAGCGGTCGTATGTCATCGTAATGAGATCCACATCAGAGGTTCTGAAGGACACAGTTCTTACGACTCCCAGCCTGAGGAGGCTCTGGGCTAGGCGACCAGAAGGTGGAAAGGGTGGGGAAGGTAGTCTTCATGGACGCAGCTTCAAGTAGGTAGTTTCAGTGAAGAATGAAGACCATGTTACCCTGCCATTACATTTCTGGACTTCCGCATCTAGTCTTCATATTGCCATGCATGTTGCCATGTGCAGATACCCTTCGGGGTTGCAGGTTGGACAATACATCATACTTAGGGCGTGTGCTGTTACAAATGCCACAGTGACGCCCCCGTTTTTCAACACAAGTGTCAGATGGCGATTTATGGGGCCTACAGGCCCGATAGTGGCGGTATCACGACAGTGGGCAAGAGAATACATTCTCTAGAGAGTGAAGCCTAGAGGACAGGTATCGATTAGTATTTATATAAGTTTGAGACATTGGGATGGGGGCCCGCCGGGGGGGGGGGCTCCTTTCACCGCCCAGTCGTACGCGACCAGTGCGGGTACGTTTGTTGCTTGGTCTCCTATTTCTGCCGGGAACCCCTCCCTCTCGTTCCAGATATCGAGATGATGCTCTCCGCCTCAGAAGCGGAGTTGAGAGCGAAAGAAGACATAGACAAGAAAAGGAGCTGCTGGTGTTCCCTCGATATCCATTGGCGAAGTGCAGGACCCAGTATCATACAGTACGTAGATAACTGCTATCCACCTTTGGTTTCTTCCCAGTCTCCTGCCTCCGACCTCGTTTCACCGATTAAGACGGGATGCACATGACCGGCACTAACGCTTAGCCTTTTCCATCGTACTGTCGGTTCCTTAGATCTCCCCATGCTCGAGTTCCCTGCAGCACCGCCCCACAAACGATGCGAGAAAGCGGGAGGGGGAACAGGGAGGGCAGAGGCCAGGCCGTGTCTTCTCTATACTCACCGAGGTTCCTGCCGAAATCTCCGGGTTGCCGATGGTCAGTGGAAGCAAGCATTCAAGGGGTACTCCCTCCTCCCAAAACATGAAGCAAGTTGCCTGTTGGGCGTTACGTTGCCAGGTTTCGAAATATCGCCGAGATATGACGTTTCGGCTTTTCAAACATGTACAGATCGTGTGCCTCAGGCCCCTGATGTATGACTTGTGGCTTGTAGTGAAACTTGATCGCGAGCTGTACTGTAGTTGTTGGCCTGGACTGATTAGTAGCCGACTGTTCTTGTACAGTGCTGTTTCGGCTCAATCTCCACCGTGGCGGACGCGAGGCGATAGATGTGCACTCCGCCGGCCGCGGGCTTGTTAAAACGGTCGAGCTTCTGTAGTGAACTCGCCGTGGCCGCAGTCCTGGTGAGAATGTCTGCAATCATCTTCGACACTATTTTGCTCTCGACCACGCCTAACGATTTGTGAAACCTGGACTTGGGGAATGACATGAAGCAAGTTGGGTTACTGACTCCCCGACGTGCCGACGGCAATACCCAGCTCACTTCTCGTCGCTCTCCAGCAGTGGAGGATCTCAGTGACAAGCCCCAGCTTGAGGTGAAGATGGGCGGGTGGAGGTGGCAAGCACCCCTTAACTGCTCCATTGAATTTCTAGGAAGCATATATACATAACAGGACATCTGCACAGCAGAAAGAACCCCATCACCCACCCGCCGCCCGCCGTTCACCTACCGACCCCGCACATCACCGAGTTCCAAAGCCAAACCTCTCAATCAGCCCCCCCGCCACAGTACCGCTTGCCAACCAACATCATGCGTTCGTTCACAGCCGTTCTAGCCGTCCTCGCTCTGCTCGCTCCTTCGGTGACCGCCGCCGCCGCCGTGAAGCGCGGCGACGATTGGAACTTTGAGTACTATGACCCCGAGCCCGTCGTCCTTTTTACCAATGAAACGTTAAAAAACGACCTCGAAGCCCTCTGTGATAACATCGAGCCCAAAGGCGAGCAGGGATACGGCGGCGGGATCGGAAACACCAACCTGCTCTTCCACATGTGGGAGCGCGAGGAGGGGCAATACACAAAGGACAATTGCCTCAGCGGGATCAATGCGCTCCTCTCTGGCCATTCGCCCGACCTTCAAAACGACCGCAGCCCGTTCATTAGCGTGGAGGGCGGCGACGTGCTCTGGTACCCGGTCCAGGTATCATCGGACAAGGGCAGCTTCAACATTCAACCTCAAACTGTATCCAATTAGAGGGTGTCTGCTTTGTAGTAGATGTACCCCTGATGCTTTCTTTGCTCCCACAGTCATCCCAGCTGCACTTGAGTCTTCAGCACAAGCACACAATGGCATGGTGCTACCACCATACTGTGTAGTGTACGCTCCTGTCAATAAATACCGGCATGAACACATTTCAGGACAACGTCTGTACAGTACACCCAACCTGATACAAATCTATCACCCGCTTTCCTCAACCAGTTGTCCTAGCATTGTGTCAATGTGTAGCCTGAGCGTGTCAGTTAAACTTTCCTTCAACCTCCCACTGTATCAGCTCACTATCAGCCTCCGATCTGTTGACTAAGCAGTCTCGCTCCAAGTATACGCCATCCTGCAGAACTAGCGAGGATTCCGAATTCATGTTCTCAGGATTTAGCGAATGAGTCCTCAGCTTGCATACTACGGTCTGCCCTGCACAGTGTAGTGCTGACTTGAGTTCACTTCGAGTTTACAGAGGTTGTGACTCGGAGAGGCCGCAAAATCTAGAAGCGGAGGCAAGATATCCTCATCAGCAAACGATGAACGTGCCGACCGGGCAGCAAGCTATGCGACCTAGAAGCTGACCGTCTTGTTCGCCTTGCTGCGCTGTGGCTGATGAGTAGTTCAAGTGTGAAACAACCCCACAAGCTAGTGGGCTGTTACCAGGATAAGCGTCATCAAGGGGGTATTGCCGTTCAGTTCTCCTGTGGCCACATTGTTGGTCACGCCGAATCAGAAGGGCAATTGAAACACATGGGATGGGAGTTAGAGATAAGAGCTTAATGGTGTATGTCACGATTTGTAAACACGGTGGTTGATGATGAAACACTGTCCTCTGCCCCTCAATTCCGAGATCGAGAATCAGACCCTTCACATTTTAATTGTGGCAGAGGTCACACATCGCCGATAGCTGTCAAGAACTTTGCAGAGCACCAAGGTCGGAAGGACTGACTAGTTTCGTCTCCAGCTCAGCGAGTTGAATGCTGCTCCCACATGCCACACACCTGTGACACGGGATAGCAGTCGCTCCGAGGGCCCCGCCCTCCCCTTGCCATTGTTGCGAGAGGGGAGGGAGGGGGGGGACCGTACCCAATGAAAGCCTTTTGGCAAGCGACCGCCCTGCTCCGTGTTAAAGCAGAATACTTTTATGACGACAGTGGTAAGTGTGGGAGTTTCAGGCTGGGTGACGCCGTCTGCGGCTGGTTCCGACTCGGTCGTACGCGGACGGCGGCCACTTGTCACCTTGTTCGGACAACGAGGAGATGGGTCGGCTTTACCGAGTGGGGCCTAAGCAGTAGCAACTGCCAAACAGGGACTGCTCTTGGGGTCCTTGGGTACGGTCGTAGACTTGAGCACGTCAAGGTCTGCACTCTTCATATGCATATAAAGGGGGTCAGGATCCACTCGAGAACAGACCAGCATCGACCGTGTTGCCCTCCGTCTACAGACTGTGCTTCTAGCCACTTCATCATCACCCAATCACTTTCAGCTCTCTAACCT
The DNA here is from genome assembly GCA_013177335.1 of Apiotrichum mycotoxinovorans. NCBI lineage: Eukaryota > Fungi > Basidiomycota > Tremellomycetes > Trichosporonales > Trichosporonaceae > Apiotrichum > Apiotrichum mycotoxinovorans. The sequence goes on along the minus strand of CP053624.1, from coordinate 1,609,004 downwards.
TCTAGAACTACCCAATTACCACGGCCACCACAGCCATGAAGTTCTTTACTGCTCTCGTCAGTCTCCTGCTCGCCGCCACCTCCGCATCCGCGGCCGTCGTCGGGCCCGACACCAGGGAGGAATCTCGCGCCCTCCCTGCCCATATTCTCACCGCCCGGTCTGGACCTGCAGCCCCCACCACCTGGTGGAAGTTATGGAAGGACGACGCAGCGATGAACACGGCCGTAATCTCTGATGTCGATCTTGCGAATCTGCGCAAGCTCTGCCAGTACCTCGGCAGCACCGACAAGGGGTGGACCGCCCGCAACGGCGGCTACGCCGCCAAGTTTGTGACTGGTGTCGATGCCTGGTTTGAAGACAATGTCCGCATTGAGAACAGGTGCTGGACCGGGTTCCAGTGGGCGTTCAGGTTCATGAAGGCTTACAACTTGGTGGAGTTGCAGAAGGAAGACTATGTCGCGTATCCTGTTGGCGTAAATTTCACCGGCTCGGAAACAAGGGGCTACTACTTCGTCGCTCAAAAGTAATCGTAGTGTTCCCCAAGTCCTGGAGGCCTCCAGTAAATATGTATCATGCTGTCGATGTCTCTACTGTCTCTGCCTTGGTCACTTTCATTACTCCACAGGACACTCTATTCCAAGCTTCCAAGAGGTTTGTGGGACCGTACGCGAGTCTAATTTTACTGAGCCAGACCTTGCAGATGGAGCCAGAGGTCGGGACGTACAAGACGAGAGATGTGTTGGCCTCTAAGAACATGAAGAGCTAAAGTCACCAGAAGTCAGTGTTGAATGAGATATGCGGCATGTAGGTATAATGGGTAAGGTAACGACCGGCTGGTCCTGTGGATGTTAGGGCACATACGACATGCATCCTCTAGCTGTTGTCTGCAAGGTCGTCGGAATGAAGAAAAAGGAGCCCCAAGTTGCAAGTAGTCTTGAGCCTGCACGCATGCACATCATATGTGAATGGGGCGGAGAGCAAAGCATAATTGGGGTCATCGCCGGCCGAGACAATAGTGAGGTCGACGCTGAGGTGTGTGATGTAGGCGCCATGTTGAACCCTCTTGATACTCGAGCTCAACCTGACGGCAGCCTGTACATAAGCTTGTAAACGGAGAGCATTCTCTAGATCAGGAATGGTGCACTGGTGCTTTGCATGGGTTGTCGCTGCCGCACCTACAGCGGCAAACTCGTGAGCATACGTTGCGGATCAAGGTAAACAACAATGAGGCAGAGGTTAACTTTCAACCAAAATGAACAATGTACACGCATAGCATCATCATCTATCTATCAAGAACTCCCACCTGTAAAACACAGTCTACGTCTCAGCACACAATACCTACGCCCCTCTCAGTTGTCGTCTATGGTAGGGTATCTCGTCTGGCGGAGCAGCCACGTCGAGTGCATGGCAAACCAGAAGGGTCCGCGCTCCTGGAGGTTTTCGTCCATGTGACCCTCCGAAGGGTACAGGAACGCGTCGCGGACGAGCATGAGGTTTGCCTGCATTTGCTCGAGCTCATCCCACGAGTACGAGAGCAGAATCTCCTCGAGGCGCTCGAGGTCCCACTCGTTGACAAACACGGCAATCTTGGACCAGTCCAGCACGTCCCACCAGATGTGGTGCGTGCGGTCTGTGATGAGCACGGGGATGCACCCGCCGTAAATCACGTCGTTCATGCGCGTCGCCCACCCGGTCGTTCCGCGCGGGAGGGGGCAGAAGATGGTTTCGTTGATGGTCGACACATAGTCGTGCCCGGGCTTGTATCGCTGCCACCACTGCTCGAGCTTGTCGCCGCCCTCAAGACGACCAGGCGTCATGACGCGGTTGCAAAGTACTTTTTCGCGCTGAATGGCGCCGCCGTAGATTTGATACGTTCGCCCCTTGAACGCCACGAGACCAGTGCGCTCACGGATTGGCTTGACCTTTGACATGTCGCCGAACGCCTCGCGGAGCTTATCCTGCAGACATGTGCGAGGAGGGATGACCACGTCTTGGTCGGGCTGGTAGCACTCGCTGTACAGGTCTCCCATGGGCGACCACGAGGTGACATGTGTCTCCTGCGGCGTCGGCTGCTGGTAGTTTTTGCGCTGGTCCTGGATGTTGTATCGCGCGTTGTTGCAATGGCTCCAGTCATGCGTAAACGTCATGACCATGTTCTCCAGGATGGCAAAGGGTGGCAGCTGCGAAAGTCCGAGCTCAACCGACTCGATAACAGGCGGGAACTGCCGTCAGCACAGTCAACATTTCCACTTCAGGGTCAAGGTCATCGCTCACCTTGAGGAATTTGTTAAACTGGTAGAAGGGCATAAACACGATACTGTCGTTCGTATACGGCTTGGAGATGAGGTGCGCGGCGCGGTCCAAGACTGTATCGGCACTAAAGCAGCCCCACTCATCGTTGCGGAGGACGAACCAGTCGGTGGCATTGACGGTCTTGAACTCCTCGACCTTGTCAATGGCATGCAGGGCCGTGGTGGCAGGCCACTGCGGCGAGCCGGCCAGGTACCTCCGCGCGTCCGAGGAGAGGACGTTGGCCCACGATGAGCGGGCGACACGGGCCTCGAGCGCAGTCTTGCCGTCCGTGTTGGCCACAATGTCGGTAGAGGGCGTAGGGTACGACAGGGTGGGCATGTTTGCAAACTTTGACCACGGGAAACGAGGCGGCGGGGCGCAGTTGGCTGCATGGCCGCACATGCACGAGCCCGTGTCGATGCAGAATGTCGGGTGGTCGCACATAGTGTTGCACACCTCGGGGTACTGTCGCATACGCCAATCTGGGGCACGGCCAGTGGGAAGAGAGCGCTGCTTGAGTTTGATGGGTCGCGGGGCAGCCTTGAGCTTGTCGAGGCGACTCGTCGCGTACGCTTCCGCCTCGGCAAGACGCGAGCACATCGTCTTGATCTGGGACGCCTCAAAGTCGTCTAGTTTGCGCAGACGCGAGTCGCCCACGTTAGACGCGATAGCTTCGTCACGGTAAAACGGCCACGGCGCAGGCTTGCCTGCACAGCATAGAGGAGCAATTCGCCAGTTGTGCTGCGGACCACTCTCCTCAGCACCCTCCTCTACATCCAGGTCTGGGACGACGGGCGTGCCGTCCGGGCGCGTGAGGCGGAGATATCCAGTGTCAGGGCTGACCGTTGCCACAAACTCTCCGTCTTTGGGGTCAGCGGCGTCGATCTCTCCCTGGAAGATCTCCTGCGGGACCCAGGTGTAGTTGACGTGAGTCCCCTTGTCCGGCCACATCGACGACAGAGTGAGGCTGGCTGCGTTTGCATCCTTTTTTCGGACTTCGAAATGGAAGAGTTCGGGGTTGACAGCGTATCGTAGTAGGTTCTTGTGGTACTGGATCCGAGCGTACAACGGAAGCTTATCCTTAGGGTCGCGGACGGAAAGGATGCCAGTGCAGCCATCAAGGGCCAGGAGATCGTTGACCGAGTACTGCTTCTTGGTGTGGCATTTGAACGGCTCGGCATCCTGCTTGGCCTTGAGGTATTCGACCGTCTTCTCAAGGTATGCTGTCGCGAGGCGGTGGAGGCCCTCGTCGATACCCACGCGAGCGCTGTATCCGAGCTCATTGGCGGCTTTGACGGTGCTGCCGACATACCGGGACGGGAATCTGTCGTCACCAGGAATAATGCGGAGTGGGGAGGACGAGTTGGTGAGCCACAGTGTCTTGCGAATCAGGGTCATGGCCGAGGTCGACATGCTCGTCCCAACGTTGAACGTCTCAATGTGCCCGCGTTTGGGAATCCAGCTATCAAATGTCTTGCGATGGAGTCGCGAGACAGCGTGCATCATGGCGTCCACAACGTCCTCGACGTAGACCATGTCCAGCTGCCAATGTCAGTTACGCATACATGTGAAGTGCCGTGGCTTACGTCTTGATCGCCGCCGACCATCTGTATTGGGCGGTTCGAGAGGGCGCTCCGCATAATGGCCGGGATCAAGCGCTCGGGATGGTCGCTGGCGGATCCATACACGTTCGAGAGACGAAGCATAATTGCGTTGATCTTCTTGGCGCCGCTGCCCGTGACGGCCGACACATGCTTGACAATGACGTCCTCGGCCTCGGCCTTTGACTTTCCGTACACGTTGGCGGGCTTGTGCGGCGAGTCCTCGGTCATCGGGATGTGGTCCGGGTTGCCGTACACCTCGCGCGAGCTCGCCTGGATAAACCACGCGGTGGACGGCATGGCCTCGAGCACGCGCTGCGTGCCCCGCACGTTGATGTCCGTGCAGTCGGGCTCGTTCTCCAGACACCACATGACGCGCGACACGGCAGCGAGGTTCATGACGCCCTTGACGCCCGTCATGGCAACGCTCAGATCGCCAGGGTCGCGAATGTCACCGCGAATATACTGCAGATCGCTCTCGGGATACTCGGCGCGGATCGCCGAGAGCTCGTCCTCGAAAAAGATCACGTCCAGGACAGTGACGGGAATCTTGGCACGAAGGAGGCGCCTGACGACCTGCTTTCCTAAAAACATGTTAGAATTGATGCTAGCCATCAAATTGGACGGCCCTCAGTCTGTGCAATGTACTGAGGCACTGGTGGACGTACCGATCATGCCACCGCCACCTGTTACCAGAACGCGGCCACGGGCAATAGGAAGTACGATTTCGCGCCCATAGTCATCGTGAACAACGGGAGGGGGCGACGCGGCGCCGATGTCCTTCCACGCGGACGGCGCCCATTGTGATGACTGTGAGGCAAGGTCTTGACGCCATTCTGCTACCGATATTCCACGTCGCTGGAACGGTCAACAGTATTCTTCAATGGAATACAGAGTGAAGTGGCTCCTACGTATACGACGCGCTAAGCCAATACTCACGTTGATGTCGAAGGTGATGAGGAGAGTGAGCACGGCAATGACGGCGCACACCACCACCAAGCATGCCTGAAGACGTCGTGGCCGCCGGTGAAAGTGCACCGGACTCAATCTATCGAGCAGCATTGCGCCTTCTCTGGCTGCCTCCAGGTATACGATGTTTGAACAGGTGGGATAATGTGTTGTTAAAGCTACTGTCGCCTACGAACCACTCGTCCTCAGTGGACCAGTGTAATGTTTTCAAGCGACACAGACACGGAGAGAGAAAGAGGAAGAGAACGAGACAGAGAAGCCGGTGGAGGAAGTAGGGGACGAAGTAGAGGGGTAGAGGGGGTAGAGGGGTATGGGGGAAAGAGGTTCAGAATCAGCAGAGTCTCAAGCAGCAAACAGAGACTGGCCCCCCAGCGTGGGACAGGAGAGGCAGCAGGCGGCAGGCTGGATCAGTTAGCTGAGGCACCACCGCCTGCGTACCACAAACATGGCTTTTTAGACAGTTGATGGCGTTTTATGGGATCCTGGGATTGTGCATTACGTCTCGAAGCTAAACGCCAGAGTGCATTGAGGTCTAGAAGCTAGAGAGCAGAGGCCCCATCACGTCTCTATTCCCATATGCCGGCATCCGAATGTCTAAACATCCCTAGTGTTCATCTGTGGGTATCGAGCTATCTAGTCTAGGGGCTAGGGGAAAACCCGGAGCGCCGACGTCGCATCCATTCACCCTTGTCTCACTGTACTCCTCCAGTTTTTGAGTTTGGAATCCTTGGGTTCCAACTGTACTTTGCGTACCTTTTGACTTGCTTCCGCGCGCACTGTTTGTTGCGTGCGCCGTGCTGCCGTAAAATGCGAGCTGCAGGAAAACAAACTTGCCAAGCCCAGCGGAACAACAGTCATACTGTAAGCTCCCGGCAGCGTTGTGGAAAGAGGGCAGAATGGTGGCCAGCTGTTGGCAAGCCCGCGGCCACCGTGAAGAAATACAGTCTGATTGAGAGAGGGTGCCGGTTCACCTCTGCGGTCTGCGCTCTACACCCGCCTCAAGCGATTAACAGATTCTCGGCTACGCGTTTACAAGAGACGGGTTCTCTGCCGCTGCCGCTCTTACGTTGCCGAGAACAGTTCCCCCCCCCGGCCTGGGTAGGAGAATTAAAACGTGTGCAGTGGGGCAATCGCGAAGGGGAGGGGTACAAGGTAAACAAGTAGTTGATTAAGAATACAGTAGCCAAATGGAGAAATAATTTGGCACAGCTTGGGTCCACCAAAGATATTTTTGTGCTGTTGGAATTAGTATCACAGCTCGTGCGGGGCTTTCTTTATCGGGCACTCTATTTGCTCGATACCGCCTGCGTGTCGCCCGCTGCGCCAACGCCTCTGCCAAGATCAGTATCACGACGGCTACCACGCATTTCACACCTCCGTCGTGCCGCCCTAGACATGGCCGTTCATCCTTAAGCCCAAGACAAAGACTGGCGCGTTCGGTGCCTGCTGCAGGGTGGACCGCACACTTGCACAGATGAATTCAGTCTAGTCTCTGCCTCTCCATTCCGTTGGAATTAACGACCGTGCGTGCCCCTGTCCCATGTCCATATCCACGGTCATGTTTATCTTAATGATCCAAAATCGCCACACAAAGCGCCACTCCACACTCCAGGGACTCTTCCGGCCGTCAGCTGTACCGTTTTCTGCAGCAGCAAGCTACCAGTGCCCGGGACCTGAGAGCTGAGGCTGAGGGTTTGCCTGGTCCGTCACCGTGCCCGCGGTTCGACGGTGGCGGCGGGCGGCGGTGGCGTCCATCCAGGGTTGTAGAAATCCAGTGTGACGGATACTGGACCGACAGGGACGTGGTAAAGTGGCCCCGGACCTGCATTTTGAGCATCCCAGCAACGGAAGAGTTGAAGTGGGGGTGATAGACAATGAAAAGTGAAAACATAGGAAATGAAAGCATCGTTGGCTTTGTTCTTACACAGAAATTCATTGACTGCATGCAGTTAGGGACAAGCTCAAAGAAGGTCTGCTGGTACGGACCGAGCTCCTCTGGGGGCGACTCCAACACGTCAGCCACCATGTGCGCTCTGCTACTCGGCTGCGCGCATCTGCGGATGCCATGTCCTGTGGAAGGCGCACCGGAGACAGGTTCCTGAAGAACGCTGCGGATCTAGGCGCGTCCATCTGTGTACAATATTATACCAGCACAATCAGGCCACACCCCAAGTCGGATAGAACATGATATCGGTTCTATCAGGTCTTGAGCCTCGAGGACAAGTGGAACCGAGCAGCAGGGTCATGCAGCGATACCCTCAATAGTCCAAGACACCCAATTCATATTCGGCTGTTCGTCATAGCGCGGCTTGAACTTCTGGCGTCGAGGTAAGCCAGGCCGGTCTTCCTCCAGCGCTAGGCCGCCTATGAGAGACCTCTATTTACGAGTTTTACGGGGGACCAACGCCGACGACCCTAAATGGCCCCAACACGCACGCATTGAGTGTTTCAGCGGCACCGACGCCACGTCCCTTCCTCCTTCAGCTCGTGCATTCATGTCCTGCATCGCGTTGTCGTGTCGCCCGGTGGGGGCATTCCTGGGATCCTGGGGTTTATCTATTTTCGTGTGACCCGAGTTTTCTTGGGCCATCACCGCTTATTTATATATTAAATTCTACTCTGGATTGAACGTATGTATTGACGTCTGAACGTTTGAACGTTTGAAAACAGGTAAGCCATGTGGACTCTATCACACTTGCATCCATGAATACGGAGTCGACGGCGTTGAGGTGCTCACGTTCCCCGCCGCCGTCCGCTTCGCCACTGATATCAGTGAATTACAACGTTGTCAAGGATGAGGTCTGAAGGTTGAAAGAGCCACCAGCGTCTACTACTCGGTTCAGGATCCAGAGGCCCAGAGGCCCAGAGGTCCAGAGGCACAGAGGCCAAGCTCAGCACATCACTGTATCGCTGCCCTTGAAGACATCGCCACCATTGGCGAAATGGTCTTGCTTGCATGCTTATTTAGCTTGATACCACTGACTTTGCCAGTTGCCATGCGCTCACAATGAATTGGACGGCGCTACAAAGCGCCATGCACACGCCATTCTTACTCCGCCCAATTCTCAATTGTTCCTCGCTTGGGACTCGGCCCAGAATACAGTACTCTTTGTCCATTTACACAGTGGCGCTTTTGTTTTTATGAATGAATGAATTGTAACTGAACCGCCTCGACCCTCTGTCCTTCTGGTCCGTGCTAGGCGGTTCAGTGGGAACACTGGAAACCTCTGTCAATAAATACTGTAGTTTGGGGCTGGAAGACAACAAAAAGCCCGGCTCACATTGGGGACATGACTTGACTTGGGTGACCAGCAAAGCCAGTGTCTTAAATTTAACTCCGAAGTAGTTTCCATTGTCTGCATTATTCTTGTTAGTCATATTGTAATCCGCAATCAAGCATTCGGGTGCGCTCCATCGCCACCATTCTTCCTGATCCGCCCACCGAATGTTCAGCTGCTGCGGAACTGTACCTCACCAGGACCGTTTGTGGCAGGCTTAGATTTATCCTGTGTGGAATAACACAGCCTGAGGTCGATACCGCCGTTGGTCGGAGGCAGCTATGCAGGTACAGTACAGTAGCACTGTACCGGGCCATCTACTGCCCGCAGCATTGCCGTGTCCCTAGCGCGGGAATGCTGAGAAGACAAGGGCAGTGAGAGGTCGATGGGACCCCTATTAATTGTGCACGATTCCTGCCGTGCGTACCTTTGGACTTGCGGTGCCCCTCCATTCCCTCCATTCCCTCCAGTCCTCCAGTTGTTCTGACCCTTTGTCCCTCAGTCCTCAATCCGGGGCCCAGGGTACGGTACGTACGGTACGCTGCAGCAGCATGAGATGGCGAGGACAAGCTATCAGATAGCAGCTGTCTCAGCTGTCCGCTGCAAGACATCACCATTACCATCGCCACCGTCGGTCGCCCCGGCGCCGGAGATTCAACAGCAATGAACGTGCAGTCGACATTGTTCCGTATTTTAGTTTTGATATTCTAATTTTAACTTGGGGATTTTAGTTTGCTTTCATTCTTACCACTGCGTTTTCCCTCTGCCTTCTGGGGATCAGGATCGAGCGGCCGCGCGGCCAGAACAGCTATCGAGAGCCTGGACTGCAACTGCAATGGTGTCCAGGCCACACAGGGTGCAAGACCTAGATGGTGTGGCGGGGCATTGGGGGCGCCGGGATGCCCTGGGATCCTGTGAGGCCAGTGGGCGGGTGTCCGTGTCGGCCGCGTCGCTCTGTCGCCATGTGTCGGGGCGGCCGCGTGATATGGTGTCCATATGTCTGTACAGCTACCAGTTCGGTGCTAAATGGTGGGTGCTGGGCAATGCTGGGTGTTACGTGCATAGGTGCATAGGTGTTAAGATGTGCCATATTAGATGTTCGATTTGAACCACAAGCGCAGACTGCCAACACTTGACGCGTGGTACATTGATAACTGACATACTGCGACTGATAACGACATGCTTAACTGACTGATGCTGATAGCACTGTGCAGCACGCGCAGCACGGTATCACGACCTAGATTCGATAGACATCGTGATATCCAGCTACCCCCGGCATCTAGGTCCCCACTTGCGGCTGGCTGATCATGGCTAGCACGGCTCCTGGTTAGCAGCCCTCAAATTACGGCCCAAGTCGAAACACTGCACTGTGATGATGGCAAACGTAGACGCAAAAGTGGGGACGCCGGACACGATGGAACGATCAGTACGGCAGCATGGCAGGGTTGGGGGCCTGGGAGGGGGGCGAGGGGGCGAGGGGGAGAGGGGGGAGGGCGCGAGAAAGTCGTTCTGGGCGTAGTTCCTTGCCCTGTGTGGGCTTCAAATACCCCGTCGATGACTCAAGTGAGTCGTGAGTCCCCTCTGGCTTGGCCTCGAGCATGCCTCACTCCCCCACTGGAACCGTTCGGTGCACAGTACAAGCGGTGCGGGTGCTTTACCTGCTATACACTCACTCCTATTGTACCCCAGTGCCACTAACCTTGCACCTTACAACGTCCAGTCCAGCGAGGGACGATTAAACTGCGGAAATAAGTTTTTTTTTTTTTTTTTTTCGAGAGCTGTAGGACATACGGTGGCCGATACACTGTGGAAGCTGTCGCGAGCCGGAGAGAATAGGCGGCACGATACATCCGTCGTGTCTCCAGAACACTTTTCGTACGGCAATTGACACCATTTCACAGGCCAGAAGCGATGACGCTGCAGATGCCCCAGTACTGCACGACCATGCTACAGAAACCCCACGGCAACAACTCCATGATATGCATGAATGTACATGGCTAAACTGCCCTCCCGAGAATATCAACAACTGACGTGTATTAATGCTGCCGACGTGCCCCACCACCGTTCTTGCGCTGGTTGCCCGATCCACCGCCAGTGGTGTCGGCTGAGGGCTTGCCACGATATGCCTCCCGGTTAGTGACGACCGCCCATCCGTCTCCGGGCTCAAAGTCCCCGGGATCGTCGTCCGCGAGGTGGGGCGAGCGGAACGAATTGCGCTTCGGGCGCGGGGCGCCAGTGTGGCTGTCGACCGAGAGGCGGGGCTCTGGGGTGCCGGTGCGCGAGCCGGACCCGGACAGCTTGGGAGGGGAAGGGGAGGGAGAGTCGAGGGGGAACAGCGCGTCGGGGGACGAAGACGTGGCATTATTATGCGGCGAGACGTGGACGCCCACGTACGGGTGCTCCTCGTCCGGGACGGCGGGGAAAGCGGGTCCTACCAGCGAAGACGTGCGTTTGGGGGGAGTAGGGGTGCGGGAAGGGAGGGCGGAGGCGGATGGGGTCACGGCTTCGGGGAGGTCGGTGGCAGGGGCTGCGGGGAACACGGGCGCGGGGGCAAATTCTGCCGCATGGGGGGAGGGCGCCTGAACGGTGACTTCTGGCGCAGAGGGCACAACAAGCTCGACGGCAGTGGAAGTTGAAGACGGAAGGGGTGGTGGAGCGGGGCTCGAGCTTATCGGTCCGTACGGGGAAGGCTCAACGTGAACTTGAAGGGGCTTGTGCGAGCTTGAGGGGCCGTCAACATTGTCGGTCGGCACCGACGGGAAGCGCTTCTCTTCGTCCTCCACACTCACGGCGTTCGTGTTGTTCATGGAAGACTCTTGGTGCGCACTGCCCGCAATCGGTCCGTTACCCGTTTCACGGCGGTTGTTAAGAGCGTTCGCTGCCGCTGCAATCGAGGACGGTCCCGTGGGATCCGCACTCTGCTCCCGTTGCTGCTGTGAATCGCGAAAAAACTGGTCCGCATACTCCTCGTAGCGGAACTCGAGCTCGGACGATGCCCGAGCAGGCGGCATCGAACTGCGGTTCGAGCTCACGTCGTAGTGGTGCGAAGCCGACTCGTCGTCCAAGCCGCGTTCCGAGATGCTCACAATGTCGCTCGTGTCGTCCAAAGCTGGGGGCACCTGGTTAAAGTCGGTGGGCATGGGTGTCTCCTCGCGGTCGTCATCGTCGCCCCCGGGTGGCTGGGGAGTAGCGTTGCGGTCGAAAACGTCGTTGGAAACAACGGCAGCAGGAATAGTGTAGTCTGACCCAGTGTTGATCGACCTGATGGGCCGCAGAGTATCCTCCGAGTTGCGCGGGTACGACTGGTCCACGTCCGAGTCATCGTCCCTGTGATCGTCTACCGCAGCAGCAGAGTCTTTGAGCACTTCGGACGTTCCAGCTTCAGGTTTGAGATGGCTCTTAGTTGCGGATCCCTCAGCCTCGGCCTTTTGAGCGTTTTCCGCCTCGACGACCTGCTCGGGCTCGGCTTCCTTCTCGTCCTTGGTTTCCTTCTCCGCGTTAGCCACCTTCTCAGGCTCCGCCTCCTTCGTAACGTCGTTGGTGACCTTGGGCTCAGTCTCCTTCTCCGTCTCCGTTTCAGTCTCGGTCTCGGGCTCCTTCTCAGTCTCCGCGACAGCCGCGAGGTCCGACTTGATCGTCTCCTCGGTAGGAGTCCTCTCATCTTCTTTCTTGTCCTCCTTCTTCTCAGCGTCGGCCCCAAGCGCCGTGGTCAGGGGCGTGGGCGGGTTCGAGTCAAAGGGGGCGATCGGGGTGTCGACAGTCGGCACGGCTCCTTCGGCCTGCTCCACAGCCTTGGCCGCAGGCTTGACAGCCTCTTCGGCAGCGGCAGCGGCCTCCTCGGCCTTTGCGAGGGCCTCCTCCGTAGCGACAACCTCGGGCGACACTGCCTTGGCCAGCGGAGCACCGACCTTGACGCCCTCCGGATCCGTGGGAATAGCGAGTGTCGGAGTAGGGCTGCGCTCGACCGCAGGTGCCTCAGCGTCCTTGCCCTTGGTGTCCTTGTCCTTGTCCTTGTCATCGAGGGACAGGCCCTTGAGCTTGTCCTCGACGTCATCGGTCTTGCCACTGCGCGTCGAGTCCGCAATGCTCACTTCGTCGAGATCGCGGTGCGCCTGGCGGGGGGTTCCCGTAGGCGTGCTCACGCCACTGACGTCCTTGAGGATGTGCTTCTCTTCGTCAACGTCCTCGGGGTCGTACTGGGAGGCCAGGGAGGAGCTCAGGCTCGGAGTGTACGAGACGCCAGCAGCGCCAGTCGCGAGGGTGAGGTTACCCGGTACCAGGTCGTGAACGGGGGGTGGCAGCTCGGTGGTAGCACTGGCGATAGGCGTAGCAGGCATACTGCGCTCAAAGGCTTCCTCGCCGGCCTCTGCAACCGTCGACGAAGGGGTCATAGCGCCCGCGTCGATGTCAGGGAGGCTCGAGACGAGGAGCTGGGGCGGGAGCTGGGAGTCTGGGGACGTTGCGGGAGAGCTAGACAGCGAGGTGCCTGCGGATGTCGACTCTAGGCCTGCCGAGATCGCCGAGCTGGACGCCGCGGCAGAACTGCTCGCAGCAGATCCCGTAGGACTGGACGAGCGGACAGAGCCGGTGGATGGGGGTGCCCCTAGACCAATCCCGCGGGCTGCCGAACTGGAGGAGGCGCTAGGGATGCGGTTGCCGATCATACCACGACCCGCGGCGGCGTCCGAAGGCACGCGGCGTCCTGTGGGGCCCGAGTTGACCATTCCCGCGGTCTTGGGGTCTAGCGTGGGCAGACGGTTGCCTACCAGTCCGCCGCGAGCATACGACGATTGCATGGACGCGTTCCCAACATATGGGTTCACAGGGACGAGGGGGACTGCATCCGCATTGTTGAACTTTGCAATCCTGTCGCGGAGCGAGCTCGAGACAACGCGGGCCTTGGGAGCGTCGCCCGAAGACGAGTTGGGCGACGTGGAACGCGACGACGAGGGTTCCGTCCTAGGCATGAGTCAGAACGGCGAATGGGAGATGGATGAATGGATGGATGAATGGATGGGTGAGTGGGTGGGTGGATGCAAAGTTGAAAGCAACAAGAGGGGATGAGATAGAGAGGGGAGCGACAGCGTGACAGGGAACAACGAATGTAATGTATGATTCGAAGGTGGGGGAGACGGGCTAGGGACGTGTGGAGCAAGACAGCCGCGCGACCGCGTGTCATGAGACAAGTAACTTACATGTTCTTGTGCTGGTACTGATACTAAAAGAGCTCCTAGACCAATGGCCGCCGCTGCGTGGATGCAATGTGTGGTCGTGCGTGGATCGCGCTGGGCAATGTAAGATAGCGTGTGTGACGAGAGCGAGAACCGCAAGGGCGCGATGGGAGGTGGGTGGGGCAATAGCAATGGCGACTGGAAAAGAGGGAGAAAAACCTAGAGGTGGATGCAAGTGTGAGAAAAAGGAAAAGATTAAGAATGAGAGAGTATGGTAATAGAGAGAGAGAGAGAGAGAGGCAGTTGGTAAGGAAGACGTGGTCGAGAGTGGGTAGAGAGTTGACGGGAATGGCGGAGGCAATGACCGAGAGATCCCCCAGATAGAGCTCGCGATCAAACACGCACCAGGGGTAAAACGGTAATAAGGCCGGCAGCTGGCTGGCAGCGGTAGTGTGGGCTCCGGGCTCCCGATGTCCCAACCGCGTGGAGCTTGCCGCGGAGTGCACGCGGAGAGATTACCCTGTCGTTTTAGATGTGCGAGATGGCAGAGGTGGTGGAAGCTACTGTCGGAGTCCACCTGGAGATAATGAACTAATGAACTACTCCGAATGAAGAAGACAACAAGGAAAACAGGAGAGTGACGACGACGTAAATGGTGACCCGGTAGTGATGATGACGGTGGCGATAAAGGTTCCGTGCTCCTACTGTTGTTGTCTTTGGAAGAGAGGCCTGTAACTCTGCTCCAATGGTAGCAATGCTTGGTACTCTAGTTGGTAGTTGGGAGATTGGGGGGAGGAGAGCGAGATTCACGAGAGAGGGAGAGAGTGGCTATCAGTCAGAGCGAGAGTTTGAGTGAGTGGACAGAGTGATTGATATACAGTACATGTACAGTACAGTACAGGTAACGCGAGTGCTTTATCCTCTCTCGCTCGCGCGCCCTCTTTGTTCGTGCACCACCACATATGCAACACGATAGTGTTGCATTGTAAAGAACAACTTCATTTTCTCTTTTCTCCCGTCCTCTTTTTTCTTGCTCGCTCTCTGTTCGCAATAGGCTTGTACCTGTACCTGTATTCATACTCTATCATGCATGCATTGCTGTATTGAAATGCAGACTCAGTGATTCGTCTCACCTGCGCGAACATCATTATGCAGATAGATGCCCCTCCCCAGCTCCGTTGTTCTGCCAGAATCCTGCCCAGGGCGAGGAGATTGGAGGTCTCTGGCTGGCACCGAGCTGGCAATCGAGTGAAGAGTGGCCACCGCGCTCGCGCGCCAAATAGTGCTTAGTGGCCCCACATCACGTTGGGTGTGACACACTTCACGTACTTCACCTTGTGTGTAGCCCTGAGATTAGGGTGGAGGCGAGACTTGATATTTATTTCCACGTAGTTTTTGATTGCATTGATATAGGAAGCGTGGTTTACACGTTTAATCCACGTGATCCCCTCTGTGACCCCTTTGTTTATGACCAAGTTGGTCTGGTCTCATGCGCTCATGCGTGGTTGGGCTTTGGTTTGTTGTTGCTCTGGCTGCTGCTGGATATTTGCTCTGGTCCACTCTCCTCTCTGTCACTCTTTTCTCTTTCATTATCTCTATATTTCTCTATCCTCTATCTCGCGCTTGCCATCCAAACCCGCGACAATGCCCCTCCCACGCACCCCGCCCAAGATAGTCAACCCCGTCACGGGCACGATCGTACCCCCGACACCGCGGCCCAACACGTTCTCGCCCTCGCAGGCGTACCCCGACGCCGCGTTCCGGCCGACCTCGCGCGTCGTGCACTCGCCACCTCCTGGTGCTGTTGCTGGTGCTGGTGCGTCGTCGCAACCTCACTCCGAGCCTCAGTCTCAGCCTCCGCCCCAGTTCGAGTCTCAAACCGAGGCTGTGCCCGATACCCAGCAAGCGCAGGCGCAGCCGCACCTTGCTCCCGTGCAAGAAACTACGACGCGCCCGTCTTCTGGTCCCAGTGCATCACAGGAACAGAGCAGGCAGAAAGAGGACGAGGACGAGGACGAGGACGCGATGGACGTCGAGGCTAAGCTGCCCGCTATGCCCCAATCAGAGCCGGGAATTGCTGAGGCGGAGGGACGGGGCGGCGAGCGCATGGATGTGGACAGTGACGCGCGACCGCAACCCGCCGCAGCAGGCGGTACTGCTCCCGTGGGAAGCGTGCCACAGCCTGCCCCCGCCCAGCTCACCATGCCAAAGCCGCGACCGCGACAGTCGATGCCGGCGCCGCGGGACTCGCCGACACCGGAGCGCTCGCCGTCCCAGCGCTCGCGGCTCAAGCGGGCGCGGCAGTCGCTCGCGGCGGGCGTGTTACCCAGTGCGATCCCTATCGAGCTCGAGCTCGAGCCCGAGCCTGAGGCAGAACCCGAGCCGGAGCCACAGGCAGAACCGGAACCCGCTGTGGTGCAGCCTGAGCCCGAGCGAGAGTCAGCCGAAGAACAACAGGCACGACAGACGACTCCGCCCCACGCCGCCCAAGACTCAACGATCCCACACGTCGAGCCAGCAGGACGCTCGCCTACCCCCGAGGCGGAAGCGGGCCCCTCCTCGTCCGGCACGCGCACCACACCCTCGCGCCGCCTGTCCCGCGCGCACAGGGACCACCGGGAACGCACGCCCGCCGAGGTGCTCGCCGAGCCGGCCGTCAAGATTGCGGACGTCGGAGAGGCCGAGTTTGGCAAGTACTATGAGGCGCTCGTGCGCACGTTGAAGAACAACGTTGTTGATCGCGGACTGGGCCGCTTGACGTGAGTTGTGCTACAACAGGCTTTTCCTCGCGACGTGGCTGGTCTTCCTTGCTAATGTGTTGGAATGCTGACGCCCCAGACTCGAACAGATGAAGGAGTGCTACCCGCTGCTCGCGGAGGACAAGCCCGAGATGTTCGAGAACGTGTGGGCGAGCATGCTGCACGAGCTGCGCGACAAGACACTGGTGTGTAGACATAAGGGCCAAATGGGACGGAGTCAAACACCTGTCATTTTTTGTCTCTCATTCGGGACCACCGCTGACCCACTCGCAGGCAGGAGCAATGAAGCTGATTGCCGACTACCGCGTCGCGCGGCGCATGCGCGCATTCGCCGACATGATCGAGGACGCCAAAACGTGGGCGCGCGAGCACCCGGGAGAAGGGCGGCCCGACGCATGGCGCCCCGACCTGACGCCGTTCGTCATGAGCGCCGGCGTCAATCTCGAGCTGTACGACGAGAACTGGGCGCATCTGCGCGACGAGTATCGCGAGGTGAGTCAACCCCCCGGTCCCAGAGGTCCCACAGTGTAGTCTGGGCTCACACAAGTAGCTCGTGTCCGAGTGCTCTGAGCGCGCGGCCCGCGTGCAGGCGAAACTTGCGCAGCTGGAGCAGCTGGATAATGGCGTCTCGGACAGTGTGGTCGAGCTCGCAAAGGTGAGTACGAACTGCAAGCTCAGCTGGCAATACGGGCACAAGCTGACGGCAGACCAACGCCCTCCTGCAGGACTTCCCCACGTCGGACATGCTCGTCTGGAGCGAGACGGTGGAGAACAAGCTCGGGAGCAGGAAGCCATAGGACTGGGGACGGGGGCGCAGCGACATTGTACTAGTGTACTGGTGTTCTAGTGTTATAGAAACAGGTTATACATAATTCATTCTTGATGTTATCTTATTCTACTAGATGCAGGCGAAACGAAACGAAACACAAGCGCAAGCACAAGCACAATCGCGGTGAAGGAATTCTGTAATCTCAGGTCCAGCCATGCAGGCCCGGCTGCGGGTACTTCTTAGGCGCGTACGCAGGCCACACCTCGCGCAGGCTCTCGGGGTCGGTCCGCATCGAGCGCATAGAGTGCACAGAGCGCGCCTCCCACCCGTCACCCTCATCACTGCCCGCTCGGGCAGCACTTCCCGTGTTACCCGCGGTGCCCTCGTCCGCACGCGTATCCCCCGCCCGGAACACCGCGATCCCCCGCTCATCGTGCCGCGCGTTCGCCTGCGTGTGCAGGGTCCAGTCGGCCGCGGACATCTGGTGCGCGGCGGGCGGCGACGGGACAGCGGACGGGACCGTGGACGACAGCGAGATGAGCCGCGATGGTGGCGCGGCGAGGGGGACCTGCGGCAGCGGCCTGTTGACCATACCACTGCCGGCGCTCTCGGGCTGTGCAGCAGCGTACGGCGCCTCCCACGTCGACGCCGATGTGCCCGTGTACTGGGAATCGAGCGGCGAGAACGGCCTGAGAGAGGCACCGTGGACATTGTGCCCGCGAGCTGGCAGGTGGCCGCCATCGGCGTCGACGTCCGTGGCCTTGCGCGGCGCGAGGGTCTCGGTGTAGTCCTGCGAGGGACTTTCGTGGGCGGTGCGTTGTGTATAATCCTTGAGTGCCGCAGGGGACACACGGGGATCCTGCGCAAACGCCACACTGCGCTCCCTCCCTAGCTGCAGCGGCCTGAGCCCGACTCCCGCGCCGCCCGCGGCAGCCAGCTCGCGCTCGACATCGGGCTCCATCGCGCGCTCGCGGTCCTTGCCGAACGCCTTGTCGAACACGTTCCACGACAGCGACCGGAGCCGTCGCCCGACCGCGCGGTCGTCAATCTTGGTCGCGAACGAGCGCGTCGCCTCGCGCGTGCGCCGACGCTCACGGCGGACGTACAGTATCGCCAGGACCAGGAGGACGAGCAGGGGGATGAAGACGAGCGCCGCGAGGGCGGTGAAGTCGCGCTGCTTCTTGGTGTCTACCATTACTGAGAGGCACAGCGCGAGCGACGAGACGAACGGGCCCGACGCGCATGACGTCGCGGCGCAGGATCCCGAGACCAGGGCCTGCGAGGCCGGGCAGCTTGTGCAGGTGTTGCCGTCTATGCAGGCGGCGCAGCCATCCGCGCACGCCGCGCACGTGCCGCTGCTGCTGTCGAAGTATGTCCCCTTCTGGCAGATCTGAGTACAGCGGCCATCAGTAAGAACAGGGCGCGCGGCGGGGCACGAGAGGCAGGAGGTTGCGGAGGGCGAGGAACACGTCGGGCAGTCGGGGTGGCAGGACGCGCAAGTCCCGTTGACCTGGATGCTGGGCGGGGCGCAGGCGGACACGCACGTCCCCTTCGACGCGAGGCCCGACGCACACAACGTGCAGTATGTTGACGAGCCGATACACTCTGTGCAGCTCTTATCGCACGCTACGGAATGGAATCAGTACTTTTCCGGGCAGTTGTGTTGACTCACGCTCACACTGCCCATTGGCGTCGACGTACATCCCCCCCGGGCACTGCGTCACGCACGTCCCGTTGTTGAGCACAAACCCGTCCTGGCACTCTGAGCAGAACGGGTTAAACTCGGTAGTGAGGCCCGTCGCGGTGAACAGATTCGGGATGTAGCACGACGAGCAGCCGACGGGGCACGCTGCAAGTCAGCACCATGCCTACCTCGCACAAAACTCACAGTCGCACTTCTTGTTGGTCGTGTTGATGACGTACGCGCCGGACGTCGTCTCGCACCGCCCGTCGCCCGTGTAGGTGACGCACGCGCCCTGCCAACGCCCTTGGTTCGGCGCGCACTCGAGGCAGTCATTCATGCCGGGGCCAAAGCACTCGTCGCACGTCGCGAAGCACCTGCGCGTCAGAATCCAGACTGCTAGAGCCACTCACGCCTTGCAGGTCCCGTTGGTCGTGTCGTAGTACGTGCCCGAGGTGCACGAGTATTGCGGCGTGCACGTGGCGGGGACGCTCGTGAGGACGGTGTACGTCGCCTCGCACGCGGTGCACGACGGCGTGGCGGTCGTGCCTTGTTGCAGCTCGCACGCGGTGCACGCGTATGGGCACGCTGACGGGTCAGTACACACCACATAAGAAGGTACCCACCACGACAGTTGCCGTCGGCGTCGGCAAAGAACCCGGCCATGCACTCCGTACACAGCTTGCTGCTGCTGTTCGTCGACGTGTACCCTGCTGCACAGGTGCACCCCCCGCTGTCGTCGCAACTTCCGTGGACGCAGTTACATTCTGCGAGGTCAGAGGACGAGTGCAACCAACCTCACTGGATGGAGACGTGTCTGCGCCGCGGCAGAAGCCCGTGCCGCTCATTCCGTCGTCGCAGAGGGTGCAGTTTGTCGGGCACGCTATGAATTATTGGTCAGTCAGCCACGCTCATACCTGTACTCACGCAGACATGAGGTGCCGTAGTATCCGCTTGCACACGTATCGCACGTACTCCCCGTCCACCCCACCGCGCACTCGCACGCACTGTTGACACACGTCCCGCGGGAACACGCCACACACCCGTCTGCCATCAGCTCCACCCTCCTTGTGGTCTATTCACTCTGCGCAAAGGACCCAATGGCCCCGGCGTTAATCGCTGTGCGGTCCGGAATCGCGCCCCACAGCGCGTTGCCCGGCGTGTACGCCGCATACCACCCGTCAGGGATGTATGCGCTGCCCCAGTCGTCCAGTGTCGTGTTGACGGCCGCGTCGCCGAGATACGCCGCCTCGGAAAACAGGATCGGCACGCTCGGGAGCGCAATCGTCACGCTCACAGACGTGTACTTCATGCTCAGATTCAGTGGGGACGTGGGCTTGTATGGAGAGAAGTAGCTGCCGGGGGTGAGGGCGATGAGACTGCTCGGGTCTGATGACATGACTGAGCGTTAGTGATCAGAAGACATGGAGGGGAGGTCGACAAGCGGTCCAGATGGCCCTAGCGAATACCTCGCGCGCATCCAAAACCGCAAGAAATAACAGTTGTCTGTACTCACACTTCGATGACGAGGTGCCCGCAATACAACCGTTTGGCGCGCACACCTCGTCCGTCCCCTCGGCCACGACGACGGCTGCTGTCAGTGAGTGAGCTGGACTAGGGGACACGAACCATGTGAGCCGATGAGCGCTGCCAGCAGCGCATTGACGAGCATTGTAAGTGTGTAAATTAAGGATAGAGCAAGAACAACACAAACGGGAGAGAAAAAAATAAGTAGGATAGAAAGGATGTGGGAGGAGACACGAGCAGTGGTGAATGGGATGATATGGTGCACGAGGACAAGGCACAATGGAGCTGGAGGTCAAGTCAACAGTCAGCGTACAGCGGCACAATGGGAGTGGGTAGTAGCGGCCAGTCAGTAGAAGCATGCACGTCACAGCATTCGCTCGCCACCGTGCGGCGGCCTGAAGCGAGCATACAGGTTTGCAGCCTTGCTCGCATTGTCGACACCCGGAGCGTTTACTGTGCCTCCTGCCTCCTCGCCTTTGCCTTGCCTTTGCCTTTGCTTCTCATGCCCCCGGTTTCATTCTCACCCGCCGCATGCTGCGTGTCGCATCGTGCAGTGAGGCGGCTGGAGGCTGTGGAGGCTGGAGGCCGTGGGTGGGTGTCGAGGGGTGGTACAAGTATCAGTGTCTGATGGCGAACAAAAAGAAAACGACAAACACAAAAAAAGTACACAATCCATCGACAATGGGGGCAAGCTTGTTCGTTCAACTCCTTTGCATCTTGGGGACGTCCAGCTTCTTTATGTGGTGCCTCCCTCGATCCCTCTACGTCATTGCCACGTGTCTCCCAGGCCTTAT
This sequence comes from Apiotrichum mycotoxinovorans, assembly GCA_013177335.1. Taxonomy (NCBI): domain Eukaryota; kingdom Fungi; phylum Basidiomycota; class Tremellomycetes; order Trichosporonales; family Trichosporonaceae; genus Apiotrichum; species Apiotrichum mycotoxinovorans. Next base: position 1,588,163 of record CP053624.1, on the reverse strand, counting down.
CTCTAGCTTCCCACGGTGATGCAATTGTCCCTCACTGTGTAGGGGGTGGACCATCAATGGGGGAGGAATAGCCGGAATGGGAAAGCCGGCCCAGAGCGCCAGTGCCAGTGTCAGACGTTTCCGTTCCAACGAACCCACTTCAGCCAGAGCCGCCCGGCGACAAAGGGCCGCGGTTAAGACACACCTCACACCAGACGATACATAACAACAGCTCATCCATCCTCGCATCTACATTCCAATGGCCGGGATATCAACACTCCTCGGCGTCGGTCCACCACCCTCGGGACCGTCCGCGCCCGCCGGCCCGCCGCCAATCGCGGGCGTGGACTATCTCCTCAAGCTACGCAAGTACCTCGGCACCAACCTGCCGCGTCTCGCGCCGCCTGCCCCGCGCAAGGGCGACGCGGGGCTGCTGGCACAGGGGTACACGATCCTCACGCTCGGCCTCGACCCGTCGTCGGCGCCGCTCTCGCGCGCGGTAAAGGTGCCCCTCACGCTCGGGTTCGGGACGCCCGCCAGCCCGCAGCGGCAGAAACCCGTGCTCCTCCGCCTGCCCCCCGACAAGCTGCTGTATCTTTTGCTCCGGTGGCAGAGCCTCCCGCAGAGCCTGCCGCACGTCGGGCGCACGGACGTGCCCGTCCCCGACGGCGTGGGGTTCGCGGCGGCGGCGCGCACGACGCGCCCCGACCGCAGCAGGGGCGACCGGGGGAGTAATTTTGATGGCGACGTCGAGAGCGTGCGGAGCTGGGTGGGGACGATCCGGTCCGTGTCGACGCCGATCCAGCAGGGGTTTGGGGGGTGGTGGGGAAAGCCGAAGGAGGTGGATCAGGGTGAGTACGAGTGAGGAGCGAGGCGCTTCTGAAAGTGGCAACCTTTGGGGTCTCGCGGCCCGTGGGCCGTGAGCTGCCGCCCGCCTTGAGCCGCCGTGTTGTTGCGCATGTCCCGCCCAACGCGCACACTTGTCTCCCTGCTGGTATTGTAACTTTCACGGGCTCACATCGCAGACAAGCTCCTCCTCGAGCTGTACAGGATCTTCAACACGCTCCCTGGGCTGCTCATCCATCCGCCGTTTGGCACCGACTCGCAAATTGACGAGCTGCTCGATGCGGGAGGGTATACGCCGTACGGCGGCGTCGATGTGCGCGTGCCGCTCGACGTGTTGCGGAATCTGCAGATGTGAGTCGAGACATGGGCATTCGTGACGCGTGGGACGGTAGTCATGCCACCGAGCACGGTGACTGTGCTATCCCTGATGGCATGAGGCCTGTGACGTGACCCAGGGGGGGTACGCCCCAGCAGCGTGGCAGATGACTGACATCAGACTCGAGCTCGACGCGTTCGATCCCCGCGGGCTACTCATCCCACCAAACCCACTCCTGCACTCGCTGACAGTGCACGACATTGAGGACGCCGACGAGTGGATCGAGGAGCTTCTGGTCGACCTCCCGGACAAGGCCGCAGCAGCAGCAGCAACAGCACCGCCAACAACTGACCTTTCCCCGCTCGACTCGCCCAGCGACCTCGTCCCGCGCTTCCCGAATCTCCGCTTCCTATCTCTGCACCACACGTCTCTCCTCACCCTGCCCCCTTTGCCCCTCACATCCCTCACGCACCTCGACCTCAGCCACAACCTGCTCAACTCGATCCCCGACGCACTGCAGACCATGCACAACTTGGTGTCGCTGAACCTCTCACACAACCTAATCACCTCGGTGCGCAACGCGCCCGCGGCTCTCGGCAACATCCACACGATCAACCTTGCGCGCAACCGCATCGACTGCCTCGTGGGCCTGGACCGCGTGCTCGGCCTGCGGCGCGTTGACGTGCGCGGCAACGCGCTCGCCGAGGCCGGCGAGGTCGGCCGCCTCGCCGTCCTCCCGCACGTCGAGGCCGTGTGGGCCGCCGACAACCCGCTCACGGCCGACGAGGACTGGCGCGCCGAGATCGCCGCCAGCTTTGCGGCCGAGAGAGAGGAGCGCAGCGTCGTGGTGCTCGACGATACGCCGCTGGCATGGAGCGAGCTCCGGCGCGTGGACGCCATCCTCGCCGCGCGCGGCCGGCGGCGCAAGGAGGCAGCAGATACCCCCGCGGCCGATCCGCACCCCGAGCCGCACACCATTTCCCCCCCGCGCTCGGGCGCGTCCTCCCCCACTCCCCAGAACCCCCTTGGTCCCACACCAGCCTCCCGCGTCCTCTCCCCGGCACCCAGCCCCGCCAAGCCCGGCAACCGCCGGCGGCCCCGCCGCCGCGTCGTCAACCTCGACGGGAACGGCGAGCCAGAGGACGGTGGCGCGGGCAAGCTCGCTGCGAGCACCAGCACGGCGGGGACTACCACGCCCAAGAAGGATAACAAGGACAAGGACAAGGACAAGGACAGGGAGAGGAAGAAGAAGGGGCACCGGCGGCACGAGAGCGTCGTGAGCGTCAATGGTGTTTAGCGTGTTTTGTTTTAGACTTTGGAGTGAGGAGTGTTGGAGTGCTGGAGTGCTGGAGTGCGTAGGCGATGGCGATGGCGATGGTGGACGTTTGCGTGTTGTATGCACCTAATCATATTCGCGAGCTGAAGGATCAAACATGGGAGAGGTTGAATCCGATTGCAGGTGGGATTCGAACCGAGGCTCCGGGTCAGAATTTTTTTGCTGGGTGCCAGTGCCATTCTCATTGCCATTCTCGTCGCTTTCGTACAGTAGTCAGCACTCACATTCTCGCTGTCGTTAGTTGGCAGCCTGCAAGGACAGAAAATGACAGTGACATAGTGTACAGAGAGTACGACACCCCTCGTGGCCCACCGGTGGCCTCACCGGCCAGGCCGGCCAGGCGGCCCACCTCCACCTCCACTAACGACAGCTCCTTGGCTCCACAACAAGACACTCCAATCCGTCCGGGACGTGTACATCGGAGTATTTTCCCGCCGCCGGGATCGGAAACGCGGCCAGCAAGTCGACGCAGCCCACGCTCACTCACTGCAATCTTTGTGGTCTTTGTAGGCTGCCGACTACACTGCTACAGTAAATGCTGGACCGCGGACCGCGGGCAACCGCACATCAGCAGAGTCCAGCATAGAGTACACGTTCTGACTCACCCTGCTAGTCCTGGTGTGGCACTGAGAACACAATTTTGGTCCAGTGACAGTTTTGATGTTCGGTCGAGGGTGTTCGTCTGACCACTAGACTACTTCTCGCCTACTCCTTGCTCTCTTAACTTCCTTTCTCGCGATTCCCAGTACACAGAGTATACCTCCTTACGGATACCCCACCGCGCCCACTCAGAGCATCAACCCCAACACAGCGATCACGCCACTTGTACGCCTTCCTTCCTCACCCTTCACCTCCCCCCGCCCAGGATGTTCTCAACACCATTCACAATGACCGTCACGTGCCCCGCATCATGCACGCGTGTGGTCGTGCACACGTACCCGCTCTGGAGCTACGTGCAGTACCGCCAGTGGCGGGCCGCGTACGGCATGCGCATGGCCGTAAAGCGTCGCCCGCTGAGCCCGAGCCCGAGCAGGGGTGCGAGCAGTGGGAGCCAGAGTTCGAGCCAAAATGCCCGCCAGAGTACCAGCCAAAATGCCAATCAAGGTACAAGCCACAGTACGAGCCAGGATGCAGGCGCGGATAAGCGCAGCGACTCTGTGGCTTGCAGCGGCAGCGGCAGCAGCAACAGAGACAATAAGGACAGCAAAGACGCCACGGACGGCAGCGAGGGCGACCACCAGGCTGCGGGGGAGATCTGGTGCGCGGACCAATCCGAGGCGGACGCCATGGTCGCGCGCCTGGTTGCCGAGCTCGGGGCGCGGGTCGTGCCGTGAGTACACCGCACTTGATCCTGGGCGGGGTTGATACGAATGCTCATTGTAGGGTTGAGAACCGGCTCGCCATGTCCCGCTTCGACGACTAGGCTGGCACGACATGAATAGATGCGCACTCTAGATTCTACATTCCCTCTCTTCCCCGCATGTATACCAGAACAACATTGCATACAGATCCAACAACACTGACTAGATATATTTACCCTGATAATGCGCACTCTTGCATTGGTGCGTCACGCGTCGCCGCCCTACAGCTGCCGCGCCATCTCAGCTACGTACTGGTGGTGTGGCTCGTAACAACGTGTACTCTTCACAAGGAGGTCTCCTCTGTTTTTTTTTTTTTTTTTTTTTTTTTTTTTTTTTTTTTTTTGTCGTTTTGTGGTCAACATCCCGTGTTACCTTTCACACCGCCCCCGCCTCTCCCAAGAAACAAGAGACCTAGATCCGGTTCTCCCAGTGCCCCTTGACGACATTCCGCAGGCCCTTGAAGTGGCCGCGGGGGGACGGCATCTCGGGCTCAAAGTATGATTCTTCAAGCACGGACGCGCGCGACGCCGCGCGGGGGCGCAAGCCGGCGTAGGGTTGCTGCTGTGTGTGGGAGAGTGCGTGAGGGTGCGCAGGGTGCGCCTGGAGATGCGCGACCTGCTCGCGGTGCATGTGGCCGCTGCCGAGGTACCGCTCCGAGAGGCTCATGGACACCTTGTGCCCCGCGCTGTGCCCCGCCGCGGCGTACGGGTGCACCGGGGCGCTGCCGGGGGACGTGGGGCCCGAGGACTGTCCCGCGTCCGCCATAGCGCTGCGGGAGGGGCCCGCGGGCGCCGAGACGAATCCGGAGTTGGATCCCGAGCCCAAGGCATACCCAGACCCAGACCCAGAGGCAGAGATCTTGCCGTGCTGCGCGACCTTGATGGGCGGCGGGCGCGTGCGGCCCGTCTCCTTTTCGTCCGAGGACGAGCCCGAGTGAGGCGGGGCGGGCAGGGAGCGTTTCGGGGGCGCGAGCGTCGTTTTGGCCGCGAGGGAGGACGAGCGCGGAGGACCATGCGCGACGATCGGGTCCGGGATGGTCCCTGGCGGGGGCGAGTAGGTGATGGGGCTGAGGGACGGGGCGTGGTACTCGCCCACACTCTTGAACAGCTGGTCACTCGGTGCGGGCGCGTAGATCCCCGCCTTGGAGTTGGGCGTCAGGTTCGGGATGCCGTCCAGCGACGATTTGGCCTTGTGGCTCGGCGGCGGGGTGTACGTTTTCGGAGGGGGTACCTCAAATGACGACCGGCGCGAGCCCACGCTGACGGGGTATGTCGACTCTGCGCCGCTGGCCAGGCTCTGCGTTGAGCCGAACGACTCGTTACGCCCGTGGCCCAGCAGCGGGGGCCGCTTCGGGCGCGGCGGCTGCCGCTCCCGCTCCCGCTCGGCGCGGTGTTCCGAGAACGGGATCCGGAAATCGCCGAACGAAAAGCCGCCGCCGCCGCCGTTCAAGCTACCGCTACCGCTACCACTGCCACTTCCACTGCCACTGCCACTGGCGCTGCGACCCGCTGCAGCCTTGGCGTATCCTGTCAACGGCGCAAAGTTGTCGGCGTTGTCCCACATCTCGTTGGCCACGCTGTCGTTGGTGCGCACGCGCCAGAGGTCAGGTGAGGGCCGGTCGGCGCCGGACGCGCTGCGGTTGCGTCCCTTGCGGGGAACCGGGACGGGGACAAGCGCCGGCTCCGGCGAGCGCTGCCATGGCATCTTGGCCGACGTGTGCGAGTGCGCGGCGTGGTGGTCCTTGCCCTCCTTGTCCTTGTCCTTGTCCTTATCTTTGTCTTTGTCCTTGTCCTTGTCGTGGTGCCGGCCCCACCCGAGCTTGGCGAACGTGCTGCTCTTCTTCGGCGGCTCCGCCACCGTGGGGTACAGACCCAGCACGGCGCGCGCCTTGGCAGGCACGTCGTGCGGCGTAGTCGGCGTGACGGGGGACGTGGCCTCGGCGTCGTTGTCGGCGTCGCCGAAGGGGGTTGGGAGGAGGTACGGGTGCCACGCGGCGCCGAGCCCCGAGGGCCGGGGGGCGGGGCGCGGTTGCGTGAACGGCGAGGTAGGGCTGATGATGCCCATGGCACCAATGTCCTCAAACGCCTGGACGACAGGCGACGAGGCCGGGATGGTAATGCCGCCGAAGTGGTACGAGATGGCGCTGGTCGGGCGCCCGGGGAGGTGCGGCGAGTGCGGGGAGTGCGGCGAGCGAACGAGGGGCCCTGCGCCATTGGGCGACACCCGCGGCGACGCCTGCGGCTGCATGCTCTGTGGCCGGCGCGAGCTGCCCGACGAGCCTGGGCGGTTGACGCTGCCCCCGCTCCCGCGGCTTCCGTTCACCGCGCTCGTGCGATCGGGACGGTTCGAGAACCCCCATGGGCCAAAGTATGCTGCGGTCGGGCTGGGGGCCGCCGAGCTCGGTGCCGGTGGGGAGAGAGCTGGCGGCGACGGGGGCAACGGGGGCTCGGGGCGGTTCTCAATGTTGTTGGAAGGCCGGCGGGGTTTGGGGGCCCCTCCAGGGAGGGGCGGAAGGGGGCCAAGGGCGATGGGGGGGATGACAATGGCGGGGAGGGGAGGGGGACGGCGGTGTGGCGACTGCTGCGCGGACGGCGGGGACGGCGGCGGCGGCGGCTGTGGTGGTGACCGGGACGGGGACGGCGACCGGGCCGCAACCGTGGGCTTGGGCGTCTCGTCCCACTCGCCATCCTTGCTCTCCATCTTGTTGGCGCGGTTGGCCTCGCGACGTGCGTGCAGGGTAGGCAGGGGCACAGCAGGGAAGAAGCCTCGCACGTTGCCAGGCATGAGGGGGGCGGGGGGCGTGTCGGGCGTGCGGAGGAGTGGCGGCGAGGGCGAGGGCGTGCGCTCAGGAGACGGGGACGAGACGAAAAACGAGCGGGAGGCGCGAGGACCCGCCGGCCGCGAGGCAGGGCGCGTGCGCGCCGGGCTGGGTCCGAGGCCGAGTGCAGCCTGGCGGACGAGTGCGGGGCGCGGGGTCATGTAGCTTGCATTCGTGCTCCGAGCGCCCGTCTGAACGCATGCATCGCCGTACATTGCCGACGTCGTACAAGAAGCATCGGGCGGTGCGGATCCTAGACATCGTTAGCTTTTTTCTGTTTCTTTCGTTTTGTTCTGTGTTTGTGCTGCGTGTGCGGCGTACATGGCACAAGCCTCTGTGGCGAATCGGCACTGCACTCACCATGGCCTTTGTCCTCCGTGTCAGACGAGACTGGCGTCACGCTCTCGCTGTTTTCGCTCTTGAGGCTTTTCGATGGCGACGGCGTGCGTTTCTGGATATTCAGCGGCTCAGTGACATTAGGCGTCACGGGTGGCTCGCTAAAGAGGTCATCGTCCATGCAGTCGTCGCGGATAGCAATACTGCTGGAGCTGGCGGCGGCGCACTCGGAAAGGCAGCAGGCGCTGCTGCTCGCCGCGGGCTCCATCTGCCGTTGCGGCCCAAAGAAAGACGCACGCGCAGCTGCACGCGCCTCGTCCGCGGCACGCAGCGCCGTCTCGCCCGACAGCAAGATACGGTCCATAAACTCTGCGTGGAGAGCCTCAAACGAGTCGGTCTCGCTTTCCGCGTACGGGTCCCCGATAGGTGAGTAGCTGCGCTCCACCATTGCCTCGACGTCGATATCGTCCGGCGACCTCAGTGGGTTGCCCGATGCATACAGCTCGGGAAAGAGCACGGCGTGATCGTACTCGGCTTCTGTGAATCCGTTCCCGCGCCCGATGGTGGGTGTAATCTTTGGCGGCGGCGGTGGTGGCGTGCGCGCGCGGGAAACGCTGAATGGTGCGGACGGAGAAGGGAGGCTGCTCCCGAAGCTTGTGTCGATTGTTAGTGTTGGCGTCGGGTCCGTTGGCGACATGTCCCCGCTGCGGAGAATGCAGAACTCGTCGTCTTCGAATACGAAGAGCATCGGCGACGACGCCCGCGACATTGTCGAGACGTGCAGAGTCGATGTGAGTGTGACAGGAACAGTGGAACGTTTCAAAAGTGCGGGGGTGCGTATATCGATGGGTGGGTGGGTGAACAAGTTGCGAGTCGAACGCGAACAGTGCGAGCGGATGCAATATCGCAAAGGTGAGGCGAACGGTGCGAAAGGCGAATCGCGTAGTTGAAGAAGTGGATGAATGAAAGGAAGCAACGATAGAGATGGAAATAAAGATATAAGGAAAAGTGACAGACGTCACACTGCCGTGGACAGAGACACGGACACAAGAACCCAGGAATGGTCATGAAAGGGGTAGTAGTGGTGAGTGCCGCGAGCTGGGCCCTAGGTCATGACCCCAGTGCGTGGTGGCAAGTGGTGGTGGCTTTCAAAGTGTAGTTTGCTGTCCAGAAGCACAAAGGTTCTCAAAGGATGAGAGGTGCGAGACATGCACTGTGCGAGGCGAGCAAGGCCGCGAGCGCACCGACATCTCGCACTCTGTTATCATCCACACAAGAGCATGGAAGAGTTGCGCTATTGTTGTGGCGCCCAGCAACACACAGCGACGCCCCTTATTGTGCACGTGCTACCGATCCGATATGGTCGACAGTCGCATCGACTGCTGTGTGTCTTTGTTTCTTGTGTCTCTCATGTTTTTGTTGTTCTGGCTCATACATTCCTGTGCTTCCAGAGTGCTTCTTAGTGTGACATGACATGCACACAAGCGCAGCATCCCGGACCCCATTCTCGTACTTTGCGACGGGTCCTTTGGCAATGTCACCCCCTGGCAGCCAGGTTGTGTATCGCGGCGGCGCCGCCATCAGCCGAAAACGCCACGCCCACAGTGTTGCCGTACCTTTTTACCAACACTCTGTAGCTTCTGTAGGCATGTTGGCGTCCACCCGGTCCCACAATCTCCATTTTCATGCACGAAAACAGCGAGGTTTCGCCACCACGCTTGCTGCATGTTGTCTTCGGTGGCGTGCGTTCCCCTCGTGTAATGTGCGTCAGTGGCCTGGTTAGAGCGCACTGCCGTATGTTGCTGGTTCCAATCGTTAATGCTCAGCATGTCAGTTTCAGTCAGTCAGTCAGTGGCAGAACATAGCATTAACCAGCGCGTCGGGCCTCCATCTGACTTGCTCGCATCGCATCGCATCGCCAGACGCCACGTTGCGTATACACCCGCTCCCCACTGTGATCGGAACGGTGGTGCGGTGCGGTGTGCACGGCGTCCTCGGGCCCGCGAACGGTCTGGAGGGAGCAGAGCATAAAGGCATAAAGGAAGAAAGGAGGGCGAGGGGAGGGTCACGGGACATTCGGACAGAAGGTGGGCCGTAGGTGGCTTGCAGCGTGTCCATCGCTCGCCTGGGATTGTGGGACGGTGGACCCCACCACCCGCCTTGACATAGCTCTGGGATGGTGAGGGCAGAGAGCAGGACAATGGGAGAGTGGTCTGGAGCGCTGGGCAGAGGGCACCGTGCGGTGGCTGCATGGCTGACCTTGCCACCCGCATGCGGCAGATGCAGGGGTAGAAGAGGAGCAGAGCGGCAGAGGAGAGGAGCAGAGCACGCAAGGTCTGCCTGCCGTTGGTCGTTTGGTAAGGTCACTTGTATGCCGATAGCGTCGGCGAGAAAGGGTGAGGGGGTGAGGGGCTGTGGGCAAAGTAGAACAATGGCGGTTGCGAGAATGACAAACGCGCAGATGACGGACAAGAACGGAAAGTGAGAGAGAACAAAGAACAATGGACACACGCAAAGTAAAAAGAAGAGCGTTTTAAAAACGCCTCGTTTTTCTTTTTCTGGTGAGATTGGGGGTGAGAGAGACAAACTCCCCCCACCCCCCACCCCCCACCCCCCCCCCCCCAACCCCACCCCAAATGCCTCAGTTAGAACCCTATATCTTCTTTCTCGCTGTTGTATTTATCGGTCGGTGTGTGGCAAAAAGAGGGAATGCACAGGCACAAAGATAACGGGTAAATCGTGGGATGGTGGGTAGCGGTGACAACGTGCGGGGTACATGGCGAGTCCGGCTAGTGGCTGCATGGCTGTCGTTTCATGTCGCGTGGAATCATCGTGCAAAGCACGCGACACTTACTATCTCCCACGGTCGCCCTTCTCCACGGTGCACCGTGACGCACACCAGCACAGACAGCCAGCTGCCAGAACCGTGACCTGGTGCCAGCATACCGTTCTCATGCCAGCGGCTGCAACGGTCCAGCAACAACAGGCAGGCCACATCAAGCGTTGACATCGCTCATCTCCATCTCCATCTCCCCCTATACCCTCCTCCCCCCGCACCACTCTCCGCGCAATGTCCTTTTTCGGCGCGCGCTTCTCGTCGGCAGTAACGCAGCTGCGCGGCGAGCTGAGCGCGGCGCCGCAAACCGCCAGCGACACGATCGTCAAGCTCGTCGAGAAGATCAACACGAGTGCCGCGGTCGACGACAGGCGTACCGCCGTCCTGGGCCTCAAGGGCCTCAGCCGCGACTGGAAGGCCGACGTCGGTAAGGAGGCGTTCCCGGCGCTGCTCGCTGTCCTCAAGCACGACGCGCCGTACGACACGGACATCGCCAAGGCTGTCCTCGAGACGCTCATGGTGCTGTGCGAAGTGCCCGAGAAGGTAGATTTTCATGAAACACTCAGGCGGGAGTGAGCTGACGGGCAGCCCGCAAAGGACGACGTTGGCCTCCGCCACTGCGACATCTTCCTCGAGGTAAATACGCGTACAAGACTATAATAGGCTGACAGCGAAGACGCCCGAGCCCTTCCACGCGATCCTCGGCCTGATCTCCAACTCGCCGGCATTCTTCTCGCGCTTCTACTCGCTCCAGTTCCTCTCGCAGATCGTGACTGCGCGCCCGGCCCTTGCGCAGAGCTACATCCTGTCGGCGCCGCCGCCCGGGGTCGACGGCGTGCTGGTCGTGCTGGACCCCAAGGCGCCCGCGCCCGGTGGCCAGGGCACCAGCGTCATGGGCGGCGGTGCGGGCGAAATGCTCCGCAACGAGGCCCTGCTCCTCCTGCCTGCCATGCTGGCGGGCAACGCGGACCTACAGAAGATTATCGCGTTCTCGGGCGCGTTTGAGCGCACGCTGGACATTATCCGCTCCGAGGGCGGCGTCGAGGGCGGCATCGTCGTCCAGGACGCGTTAACGGTCATTGGCACACTGCTGCGGTTCAACGTGTCGAACCAAAACCTCTTCCGCGAGTTATCTCTGATTCCGAGCCTGCCGCCTATTCTGCACTTCCCCACCCCGCTCGCAGCGGACGAGCCGGCACCCGATGCGTTTGCGCTCCAGGACTGGCCGGAGCAGAAGCTCATCAATGCGGGACTCGTCCTCGGCCTTATTCGCATGCTCATCGGCGGCCCGGGCGGCGGTAACCAGTCGGCCATGGCCAACGGTGGCGTGACACGTGCGCTCCTCGAGCTCTCCCTTGCGTCGAACGCGCCCAACGGCCTCAAGTGCCAGGCGCTCAATACCCTGACTCCCATCATGCTCTCGAGCGGACCGAACCAGGCTCTCCTCTCCACTCTCATGATCTCGCCCCTCGTCCCCGTCGAGCCAGACTACGAGCACCCCCAGGGCGGATTCATCCGTCTCCCGCCGCGACCTGCCTCCGTCGCGCTCGTCGCGGCCGTCATTGAGGGCGACCCCAGCGCAGGCGGCAAGGGCCTCCGCGGCCGCGCTGCAGGCGTGAACATGTTTGAGGTGAGCTGCTGGTTCATGGTTGAAGCTTAGCTGACCACACAGGCGTTCGTGACTGGCAACGACGACGCGCGGATAGGCATCCTGTCCTCGATGGTGTCGCCGCCCGAGGACAACCCCAACTCCAACTTCCCCGACAGCCCGCAGTCTGCCGGCTCGCTCATCATTTCGGGCCTGCTCGACCTGCCGACCTCGGGCCAGCCGTTTGACCCGTACCGCCCGCTGTTCTCGTGTCTCCTGCTCGCCCACCTCATCCGCCACTCTGAGCACGGCAAGAAGCTCGCGCGCGAGGTCCTCTTCCCGTCCGGGGACGCCGAGGAGGGCGACGACGACGAGCAGGTGTCCCTGCTGCAGCTCATTGTCGGCAACCTCATGATGGCGTCGCGCGAGCAGGCGGATGCCGTCAACCGCGCCGCAAAAGACGGCCGCGACTCGACGGAAGATGAGGACTGGACGCGCGTCATGGTCGGATATCTCGTGCTCCTGTCCACATGGCTCTGGGACAGCCCCAAGAGCGTCAAGGAGTTCCTTGGCGAGAGCGCAAATCTCCAGGTCGTGAGTGCCGAACAGAGAGAACAATGTTGCTGACACGCAGCTCATTGGGCCCATCACCCAACCCACAGGCATCGACCCGCTCGTGCAGGGTCTGTGCGCATTCCTTCTCGGCGTATGCTACGAGTTCAACCGCGAGCCCGGGGAGATTACGCGCGCGACGCTGCACCCGATCCTGCACTCGCGGATCGGCCCGGACCAGTTTGTCTCGCGCATGGCGCGGCTGCGCGAGGACCCGCGTTTCCGCGCGGTGCAGCCCGACGCCTTTGATACCGAGGGCGAAGAAGCCACGACGACAGTGCACGAGGACCCCGCGACGGACGACACGCTCGAGCTGTGGTTTGACTGGGCGTTTGTCGATTTCTGGAAGAACAGCTACTATACGATCCAGCGCGCGATCGCCGTCGAGCCCGACGCGGCGCCGGCGGCGGGCGCGGGTGCCGGGGCGGGCGACGACGCCGAGAGCGTCGAGATCATTGCGAGCCTGCGCGACAAGCTGCGCGCGCAGACCGCCGAGGTTGTGTCGCTGCAGTCCCAGCTGTCGAGCATCACGGGCGAGCACGGCAAGGAGAAGGACACCCTCGTGGCCGAGATCACGGCGCTGAGGGAACAGCTGGCGGGCGCGGCGACGGCCGCGGCGGACGCGCACGCCGCCGAGCTCGAGACGCTGCGTGCTGATCTGGCCGCCGCGCAGGCGCAGGCAGCGGCAGCGGCGGCGGAGGCGGCCGCGCATGCCGACACTGCAGCCCAGCTCGAGAGCACGCGCGCCGAGCTCGAGGGTGCAAAGTCCGAGCTCGAGCTCGCGCGGCATGCGCTGTCGGCCGCGCGCAAAAAGGTCGACGAGCTCGAAAAGGGCGAGGCGGGGGCGGGGGCGGGTGCGGCGGGTGCGGCGGGCAAGAAGGGCAAGAAGGGCAAGGGCGGCGCTGCAGCTGCAGACGACGCCGCGTCCGAGCAGGTCAAGGCGCTCGAGGCGCAGCTGGCGGAGAGCAAGGCGGCGCTCGAAAAGCAGCAGGCGCTCGTCGACAGCGCGGCCGACCTCGAGAAGCAGCTTGCGGACAGCAAGGCCGAGCTCGCGGCCGAAAAGAACAAGGCGGCGGACCAGGCCAAGGAGCAGGAGGACCTGCTTGTCTTACTCGAGGAGCTGACGCAGAAGCGCAAGGCGGACAAGAAGGCCATGCGTGAAAAGGGCATGGATGTCAGCGAGGACGAGGACGAGGGCGATGATGATGACGATGATGACGAGTAGGCTCGTGTAGTCTTGCGTGAATAGATGGATTCTGTAGAGTATGCGATGTGGTTCTCTGTCGGATCAGAAGGTTGCAGCAGCATTGTAACGACCCTAACGTCAGTCGTTGACAGACGCCCCTCACTCCACCGCAGCGACAACCTTTGCAACCATGCAGCGTAGCAATCTGATACCTATACATGACGGAAGAATAGTGATGCGAGTTAAACATAAAGACCGGAGGCGGAGACCCCTCACCGGCAGAATAAGGAAGGGAGGGCAGCGGAAAAAGGTGATTGAGGGGACAGGGAGGAGAGAAAGAGGACGAGCAACAAACCAAGTGCCAAACACTACCAAACAACAGAAAATGTGCAGGGTAAAAAGGTCAATTAGAATTACTTGGAGAGCTTGTAGACCTCGTTAATGGACTCCTTGTAGTGCTCCTGGATCGTCTTACGCTGGAGCTTCTGGGCAGCGGTGAGGAAGCCCGACTCGGGAGTCCACTCGTCGTCGGTGAGCACGATCGCCTCGAGGAGCTCCATTCCCTTGAGACCCTGCTTGCGACCAGTGTCGTTCATCTCCTTGAGGCAGCCAGCAATGACCTTCTGGTCTTTGCAGAGCTCCTCAAGGTCCTCGGACTGCGAGAGGTTGTTCTTCTTCGCGAACATGGGGAGGTTGACGGGGTGGGCGACGACAACCATGGCGGGCTGCGTGTGCTGCTGATCGGCCATGACGCAGCCGTTGGCGACGAAGGGGACAGACTTGTAGATGGACTCGAGGTGCTCGAGAGCAATGTACTCTCCACCCTGCAGCTTGACGAGGTTCTTGATACGGTCAATGATCGAAAGAGTGCCGTCGGCGTTCCACTGGCCAATGTCACCAGTCTTGAACCAGCCCTCGGGGTCAAAGGCCTCGGCATCCAGGTCGGGACGCTTGTAGTAGCCCTTGAAGAGAGAAGGGCCACGGATGTAAATCTCACCCTGGGGAGGGTTGTTGGTCGAGCGGTACCCGGCCTCGGGGGCATCAACGAGCTTGATCTCAGCACCGGGGACGGGGCCACCGACGACGTTGTAGGCCATCCACGAAGGGTGAAGAATACAAGCCATGGCGGTACCCTCAGTGAGACCGTAGCCCTGGATCATCGTGACAAGCGCGGTCGAAAGGAAGTGCTGAGTCGACGTCGAGACGGGACCACCACCGTTGAACATGATCTTGAGACGACCACCAGTCTGAGCACGGACCTGAGAGAAGACGAGCGAGTCCGAGAGCTTGGAGAGACCAGGGATACCAGCCGACTTGGCCTTAAAGGCGGCGTTGAAAACGGCCTTCTTGAGACTGCTGCCACTGTCGACCTTGGTAGCGATACCCTTGCGGATAAGCTCCCAGACTTGAGGAACGCCGACCATGATCGTGGGGCGAACCTCCATAATGTCCGACTTGCACTCTCGAACCGAGGCATCGGTGAGAGTCTTGACACGGCCATAGGCAATGGGGAGTCCAGCGAAGCAGAAGGACATCTCGACGACAAACTCGAGAATGTGTGCGAGGGGAAGGAAGGCGAGGTAAACGTCCGTGGGCTCGAGAATCTCGCCAAGAATGGTGTATACGGAGCCGACTATTGGGTGTCAGATGCGAAATCACGACGGTTACTCACTTGCAGCAACAATGTTACCGTGAGTCAGCAGAACACCCTTGGGGGTACCAGTTGATCCCGAAGTGTACATGCAGCAGTAGACGTCGTCGCGCTTGGCAGGGATAGCCTCCTTGGGGTTGGCCTTTCCGCGACCCTTGACCTCGTCAAGGTGGACAACCTGGAGGCCCTCGCGCGTTCCGCGCAGCTTGTCAAGGGTAGCCTGGTCGGCCTTGCCATCGTAAACAACAAGACGGACAGTGGGGCACTTGACAATAATCTTGGCAAGGGTGCCGAGGAGCTCAGCGTTGGTGAACATGCTGCGGACCTCGGTCTCGTTGAGCGAGTGTGCGAGACCGTCGGGTCCGAGAGAGTCGTATGCGGTACAAATGGGGACGGCGTTGAAAGCACATGCCTGGGCGATGAGGAACCAGTTGCGCCTGCAGAGGAAGGCATGTCAGCCGGTTGGGCTAAAGGGGAATAAGGTCCAGCAAGCCACTCACGAAGTCTGGCCGTAAATGTTGAAGAAGGTCTCGCCCTCGCTGGCGACGCCGAGTTCACGGAGACCCGAGCCAATGTCACGGGTCTCGGCAATGGCATCCTCGAACGAGATCCAGCTCAGAGGCGAGAGCTTGAAGTAGGCCCACTTCTTCTTAATCTTCTCCTCCTTGCCGCCCACAATCTTGGTAATCTCCTTCTCCTCGTGGATCATGCCAACAATGTCACGCGATCCAAGAGCGTTCTTGCTGCCGTGGGTGCGGGCCGCGTAGAGCATGACATCATGAACGGTGTCAATACCGTGACCGGGGCCTGTGGGGAAGGTGTCAGCTATGCTGTATGTGCGGAACCCCGGTTGTTACGATCGATCGAGAATCGAAGTGGTGCTACAAGATCGAGGTGACAAGTCTTTGTGCAACCGAGGGGTCGGGGTGTCTGTAGCCCAGCTAAGCCCCATGCCACACGCCTCGTCGCCATGCGCTCAAGTCAACCAGTGCGCAACGCCCTGTGCAGAGCGCTGCAGTGGTATACCACTGTTTCCGGTATGAAATCGTCCCGTTCTCCCGTTCGCACTCAGGAGGTTCGAGTGCGCCCGTGCGTAACGTAGACGAACCGGCTATTACAACACCATCGATTTAGGCAAGAGAATATAGGTTGCGACTAAGACAGTAGCGATAAAGAGGAAGCGTGGAGAAGCGCGGGGGCACGCGGGGAGAGCGCCAAGCTGCTTGTCGCAGCCCGCAGATATCAACACCCCAGATATCGACACCTAGGATGACGCTGTCATGCACACAGAAGTACGCGCAGCTGAACAATGCAGGTGGCAAAAGCGCCCGCTCGCGAATCAATGATGGCCGCCGGTGGCAACAACGGTGACGTGTCTACACTGGGGTGGTGGTGTTGGGGACAGGGGCCAGCAGCAAGGAAGGCACGCGACTGCCAGCTTCGAACTAGCCAGCTAGAGCTCAGCCAAGCCATGCCCAGCCTCTGCACTTGCCAAGAATGCAAGTGCTTTTGAGCTGAGCAAGCCCGATCTCAATTGAACTATTGCTGCCAAAGCCGACTCCCCCACCCCGTCGGCTACACAGGTGTTGTGTGGGGAGAGAATGGGCGGGGTGCTTCCCTCGTTTCAATTGCACCAGCAACTAATACTCACTAGTGGTGAGGTCCTTGACGGCGTAGCATCGGCGAATGCGGGTCTCGCCCTCGGGCTTGGGCTTGTCGGCGTCGAGCTCCCACGACGCGGGCTCGTTGTTCTTGCGAGGAGCCATGGTGTTGATGTGTAGAAGCGTATCAGAGAACGGTGGTATAAGCTAGTCCCACGACAGAAGTTGGGGCTGCGCGGTTGCGGCGGTAGTGAAGGAAAGAAAAGAGAGGGGGGAAGGCAGAGAGTGTAGTTGGAGCGATCGATCGAGCGACTGTGTGGTGATGACAGCGGTGATGGTGATGGGTAGCGCAGAACGTGTGCGCGTGTGTGTAGATGGATAGGACTGCAGGTGTGGAAGACGAAAGTAAAAAAATCCTCTTTCACTACCTTCTATAAAAGATGGTGAGATGATAAGAAAGAAAGAAGACGGAAGAAAGCGAGGCGAGGGATTAAGTGGATGATGATGAGTGGGTGGTGGTGGTGGTGGTGGTCAACGACGACGAACGGTATGAGAGGAGGATGGAATCCGGTTTGATGAGACTGAGCTAAGGAATAGGGGAGGGGTACGTACGGGGTGTGTGGGTGTGGTGGTGGTCAATGACCGATGAGGATTAGGGGAAAGTATTGAATATAGTGTATGGGATAATTGAATCAAAGAACAGGGGGGGGGAGGGGAGGGAGGGAGAGCGAGGGCCGAGGGCCGAGGGGGAAGACGCTGGGGGTAGGGAGGGAAGGCAACAGAGCCCGAGCCAAGAGAGCCTGGGGGAGGGGGACCAGTTAGAGGTAGGTTTGTAGTACGCAAAACGAACGCTTTGAACCGACTGGACCGACCCGATTAGAAATTAGAAAACGGAGGACGGGAGGAGAGAAGGAGGGAAGGAAGGAAAAGCAGGCGGCAAGGCGTACGACGGCAAAACGGCACGGTGCATGAACGCGCCGCGCTAAAGCTTTTTGGCTGGCGGGCTTGGCTTGACAGGCTGGAACCAATATCCCTTTTCTCATTTTTTATTATTTTTGTTTTTATTATAATAATGACGCTTCTATCATAGTGAGTGAGGTGCCTATAACGGCCTATACAGTACTTACTTTTTGCTTATTATGAAGGATCGGATGAAAGCAAGGACTGATTGTGTGAGGCGTATGAGGGTTTTGGCCACTCACCATCTCGCCAGTTCGGGGACAGCTACAGGGCGACAAGACACACGGGGAGAGTGGGTCGCTGGACAGTGCGGACAAGAGCCGAGCGGGGCCAAGCCATATCCCATACGTTCGTCGTCGTCACTGGTCAGTACTAGTTGGCCACTGAAAATTGCATGGGAGTCCACCCCTGCCACCACGCTTCCTAACCCTTGGACCCCCCGGTAAAACTCCCGACAAATTGACAAAACAGCCCAAAACCCATAGAAAAAGGCACGGATGATGGTTTGGGTGTGTCCCAGGGCATTTTCCTAATTCCTAAGGTCTGAGGATGAAGACCGAGGCCACGGGCCACTTCTCATGAGGCTGCATTTTGCAGATGCTGACACGATTCATGACACGCGCTCTATTATTATTATAGTTTGGTTTTGGACCGGATAACAAGATGCGTACAACTCCGGACCATCGACCATCTTGGGACGTGCACATGGACAACTCGACAAAAGAATTCACCAACATTATCAGAGATAAGAGAGTCAGGCTTTGGCGTTGGAGTGTCTGCTAACGCGAGCTACAAGCTACAAGAGCGACAATAGCGACTAGACAGGTAGAGGGAGGGGCGTTCAGATCAAAAGGGGTTCATTCCGTTCATTGCAATCGAGGTGCGGGGCGGAGGGGGCGCGGGGGCTTGAGAGCAGAGAGCAATGAGAAAAGGGCGTTGGCTTGGCATGACATTGCATGGCATGGCATTACAGTGAGGCGACAAACGTACCTGGCTGGCTGGCTGGCTATCCTGGCTGGCGTTTATTGTAAGACAACAACGGCGTCTAATGTCGATATCTCACGAAAAAAGGTCACCGTGTGGCACACACCCGCGTCTTGACATGTCTTCCACGGGATCTACGGCCTCTACATTACATTATCTGACATGCTGTCACCGCCGCCCGTTCACTCGGGACCCAGAGTTTTCCGAGCCAGCTGCTCTCATGGATTGTTTGTGGTTGTGCATCGCGTAGCATCATGATGTGCCTTGTGAACCATAATTTGGCTAACAGCAGACCGTTTGAAGAGGGGGAGGTGGACTGATACCCTACTTATTACAGCAATTTTTCTGTCTCAGTACGAGGACGGGAAATAAGGGCTTTCTGACTTTTGGCCTCTCCCTCCTCCCGGGTCTCCTGGATGTATAGCATGGAACGTCGTAAAGGCCTGCCATTGAAACAAGATCGCGCGCAACCAACGACGCCAAACGCCAGAGGAGAATAGATGAGATTCTCATCGTGGCACAATATGGTCCGATGGGCGTGTAGCTATCAAACGGACCGGACAGGAGGCACCTAAAAACAGGTGCAAAGGAGCATGTGTGTACGCTGGCAGAGGCACCGCGTCCTCGATCGCCCTGGCCGTGTCTGCTGCCTCTCTTGTACGCATGGAAAACGGCACCGCGCACATGTGCCAGCTTCGACCACACAAGTCGGCCCACGCGGCACAGGGAGCATGATGCATATGTGATAATCAGGAGACTCGTTCACCAAGAGCATGTACGGTGATGCGCATTGGGAGTAGGTGGATCTGTTTTCTGTTCACAACTCGTCACTAGCCTGTGTTGGCGGCATCCGTATCGGAAGCCACCCACAGACCATTGACCGGCTAGCCCCGCCTATGCATTCAGCTGCCGGCACTAGCGTCCGCTTGGGCTCCGCTGCGAAGCGCCAAGTACCGAAAGGTGCCGATAACGAGTGTATTAGGGAGCAAGTCGGGCTGACTTGCGGCCAGCCTTCCGCACGCAATTGCACGTTACTCGATACAGAATAGTGGCAGTGGCACTCACCGCCCCAAGGTTACCAGACGTTCTTACTCGCGTGCACTATTCCAGCTGGCGGTTCCAGTTTCCAATAAAGGCTTCCGCTGCAAGCTCCTTGTTCAATACACTCGGCACGTCGGCGTCTCGCGCGCCGCGCGCCATGCCGTACTGATACTCTCAGCTGGCCTAATGGCGGTCATTGTTGACCGGCTCAGGAGGCATTTTTTTTCTGTTTCGTCGTTCTCACACCACTGTTTGGAACTATCAATTGCGGGCGTTCAGTGCAGCAAGCAGTGTCTGGAACTTCGTCGCCCTCTCGTGAGTGTGCTGTTGATCATGCTCCTACCTCCTAGCTCCTGGATCCTAGGTCCCAGGATGCAAATTCACTGGTAATTTACCACCATGCCGCCACCCAGTGCCAAGTGTGACGATACCCGACACCAGAGGCACGCAGGGAGCGCCTCCCCGCGCGTGCCTAGAATGCGACTGTCGTGGATTTCGTGTGTCCCTGCGCGGGTCTGCATGTCGATAGCCTGGTGGCCGGCCTGTGGGTCGGTCTCCATGCTCCATGCCATCCCATGCATCCACGGCAACTTGGCATGCCGCAACTTGCGTGCTTGCTGCTCCTGCTTCTGAGGCTCCGCCGGTATCTACGCCGCTTCGCGCTGTGCAGAGTTGTCGACGGCACGTTCACACGCGGCACCCCGCTAACCGGACCTTAGCCCTCTATCCCTCATTGACTTTTCGGCCCTTGGCGCTGCCCCTCCACCATAAAACTCGCAGGCCACACATCCCACCAGTGTCTCACGCCTCCATGACGTCCAGTGCGCCCCGCAGCGCAGCCCCGGTCAGCCCCCCGCGCCGCCGCCCGCGCTGCCACCGCCACCACTGAGCCACGGGAGCGCGGCATACCCCTCGCTGTCAACCTGTTGATCCGAACATGCCCGTTCAGCTGATTGCTTCTTATGAGGACGGGACACAAGTGGGGTCAATGAAGAATGCGAAGTGGGTCCAGGCGCGGGATCTTGTGACCTTGTGACAATGTGCTATGGAGCAGATGCAGGTCTCACTCAATCTCTATCGCAATCTCTATCGCTATCTCTATCTCTATCTCTATCTCGATCACGACACAGATTTCAACACTGCCATCAGTTATCAAAACTGGGGTCTCCCTGGCCGGCAGTCAGATGTCAGACATCCGCAGTCGGCAAGACCACCAGCTGTTCCAGTGTGATCATCATCCTAGTCCCCGTATTGTCCCATGTGTGATCTACGTTCCACCCCTTCATCCGATCTCGGGCTCCCGTCTTGCAGTGGCGTGCAATTATACAATTATCTACCAAAATGTATGTGGCCCCCGCCACCTGCAGGTTTGTTTGTGGTTGGCAACGTTGGGAAATCCAGAAGTCAAAGGCCAGATTAGAATAGATCCCACGGGCCACAGGAGCAAATAATAAAATGCTACTTTTCTGGGGTTTTGTTGTTTGTTTTACCTGCAAGAATCCCGACATTCTGACCCGGAACCCAATCTTCAGATCTCGAGGCTCTCGTCACATCCATGCCGTCTCCATCCTCCTCGCCCGAAAGATACGGAGCACAGAGAGGGCGGTATTCAATCGGTTCGGGGTAAATGGCAAAATGGTGAATGTAAGACGCGGGACGCGATCCTGTCCTGTCCTGGTCTTTTTGTGCTCCTCCCCCTGGATCGCTGGTGAATGGGTCTCACTGGAGGATCGACCTGTACCTGTACGAGCGATCAATGTTGCTTGCGGTTTCAGACCACCGTTCCAGTTGCTCGTCGCTGGTCACGGATCACGGATAGCGCCTCGAGAGTCAAGGATCAAGAAGGATGACGACGAGCAAGACAGAACATAACAAAAAAGTTGCGGGTCGGTAATCAAGCCAGCCGGTTGGCCGGTACCCGACACCGGCTGCCGCGGTTCCGAGTGCCGAGCCGGCCAGCCAGCCGATCACTTTTCATTCTGTTACACTCTGAAATTCTGAAAGTTGATGAATGCACGTCCGGCCAAGACGGACCGCGGAACAGGGGCGGGGACGGGCGGGAGGAGCGGGGGATGGGCCGAGGCTTCAGCAGTCTTGGGCTGTAGCAGTCTGGGGCTGAGCAGGCTTGGCCTGGCTAGGTCGTTCTCTTGCTCTGGCACTCTTTCTTGGCTTGACGTCCGAGCAGGTGACCTGGTCGCGAGTGCGAGCGCCCTGCTTGGCTGGAATCTGATCATCTGAATTCTGGGAGGAGACCAGGCCTTGCTGGTATTGGTATGGAGGTTTCGAATTTGGTCTCAGCTCGATTTTGGACGCGGTTCTCTATTGTTCTCTGCACGCTGGTGTCACGGTGTTCCCATGCCCAATCTCTGCTCACGTGAGCTTCCGATCGATTCTCGATCCGAGGCAGGACTTTAACAGCAGCCTATAGCTGTCTGGCGTTTACACCCTCCTCCCCACGGAGCCCACTGACCAAGATGATTGTTGAGATTAGGTTCCGGTGGCTTGCGCCACCGTACCTTATTGCGTCCCCTCTGGTAGACTCTGTATATATACACGGTCATGAGACACCGTCATCCCCATGCATTCTTCGTTCCTACTCCCTTCTTACAGATTAAGAGTCAAACCTTCTACCCTGATTCCAAGCCACATTCCGTAACTTTGCCCTGCCCCGCATCCACTGTACAGTGGTATCCCGTCGCCCAATCTCGTTGTGTGCTCACTTGCGCACTTTGAGGCTGGCGACAACGCCCTGTTCGTCACCCCTCACTGCGTGCTCGCTTGCGCGCTCTGAGGCTGACGGCACAACCCACCTCCCCCATCTTTCTCCTCCTGCTGACTCATTTCCCCCCGTAGTTCACAACTTCCAGAAAATTCCCGCCCGATTCCATAGCCTCTCCTCCAATCAAAAGTTTCGTCCCCAGCTCGTTTTTGATCCCGCTCGTAGTTTGATTCCGTTTTTTAACCCCTCCCCGTTTTAAGTCTCCTTATCAAAACTTTCATTCATTTGCTTCCGTCGCACCCCAAAAACGCCTGCAACTTATTTCCTCCCCCCAGTTGTTACTCATCGGATTTCGACCACTTTCCCAGGCAAAACGCGTGTTTTCTGGTGTCTTTTCGACACGTCTCGACGCGTCTTTCAAGGTTCCCACGATAGTACCACCCATCACTCTCCTGACTTGGCCGCCCAGGCTCCACCCTCAAGCTCGCAGTAAGCACCTCCAAGCCTACGACCCTTCCCCCACAATGGACACTTTCAACGCTCATCACATCCCCATCCCCATCCTCAATGGAGCCGATGGCTTTCCCGCCTGGGAGCGCGGCGTAAAGAATCTTCTTACGCTGCGTAACGCCTGGCTGCTCGTTGATGGAACCGAAATCGAGCCCTTTCGCCCTCTTCAACCTGTAGAAGACGAAGCTCGCCGTCCGCTCAACACCATTCCCCCCGAGGACTTCAACGGCGCTCCGCTCACTGATGCCCAACTCCGCCAATGGTCACTCTGGCTCGAACGCCAGCAGCT
Organism: Apiotrichum mycotoxinovorans; assembly: GCA_013177335.1. Taxonomy (NCBI): domain Eukaryota; kingdom Fungi; phylum Basidiomycota; class Tremellomycetes; order Trichosporonales; family Trichosporonaceae; genus Apiotrichum; species Apiotrichum mycotoxinovorans. The sequence continues at coordinate 1,565,194 of CP053624.1, read as the reverse complement.
TGCCCGCGGCACCATCCTCTCGTCCCTCCACCCTGCCATCCAGGAGGAGGTTTCGGAGTTCCCCACGGCCCGCGGCATGTACCTCCAGCTCCGCACCCTCTACAACAAGCAGACACCCGAGCGTCAGCTCTCCATCCGCTCCAAGCTCGCTCAGCTCCGCCTCCCCCAAGGCGCCTCGGCTCAAGCTCGGCTCGAGCACCTGCGCTCGTTCACCACCCTCGTCCTCGACCTCAAGGCTGCCGGCGCTGACATGCCCGATGCCGACCGCATTGCCCTCTTCCTCATGTCGCTCCCTACGGACCTGAGCAACCTCGCCTCGGCCTTCCGCTCTCGGCCCGACTATGAGCGCACCTGGTCCAAGCTTGTCGAATTCTGGCACCGCGAAACGGAAGCTTACTCCATTTGCCACCCCTTCAGTGCCTCGACACCACCGCAACAGGCTCCCACGCCATCTGTGACGCCCAGACAACATGCACGCATGAGGCGCCACTAAAGACCACGCGGATACCACGTGGTACCCTCTACCACGTTGTTATCCTGGCTCGTATACTATATACAGTGACCCCTCCTTGTCGGTACTCGACAAGGATCTAGTTTACTTGTCTTCTTTACAGTCGTCCTTAGTACTCGATCTCTGCATATCCGTTGCTCTACTTGTCGCACGGCTGGAGTCGGACGATCGTCCTACTATCGTCCGGCTCGCAGCATCTCTTTGTCGATATCTTCGTCCATGGAGGTAGGGCCAGGTCCTTCGACACCCGTCTTCGGCCTGCACTCTTCCCGACCAGTATTGCCACCTAACGGGGCATGACACCATCACACCAGCCGTACATGCCATCACACTACCCTGGCGTCACCACCTTCCCTCACCAGTACCCCGCCGGCTTCCCTCATCAGCCCCCGGCACCGTTCCCGGCACCCGCCATGGCCCACTATGCGCCATACCCCTATCATGGCCACGCTCAATACTACCCCCAGGCCTTCCCGCCGTCGCCTCCGTACTCGCCGACGCACCCACATGCCCTGCTGCCCATGGCCCACGCCTACCAACCCCAGCCTTACCAACCCCAGCCTTACCAACCTCACCAGCAGCAGCGCCCGCGCCCATCCTGCGCCCACTGCGGCCGCATCGGCCACGTCATCACTGACTGCCGTGCACGCCAGCGTGACGCCCAGCCCTCCAGCCCCACCACCGGCGGCAACTCCACCCCCCTCGGCCCACGCCCACCATCGGCAGCCCCTGCCAGCCTTCCTCCGCGGCCCTCGGCGCCGGCCTCCGGCTCCGCCCCGCCCCAAACCAACTCCCTCACCGGTCCTATCCGTGTGGGCTTCCCTTCTTCGACTGCTTCCTCTCAACCTCAAATTAATTTCATTCACGGCACCCCCTACACTGATGCATCCATCCCTGTTTACCCTGAGCAAGATTCAAGTCCTCAAGATGCTACTGATGCCCCCGTCGACGCTACCACTGTGTGCCTCAACACCACCGCTGCACCCCTGCCCCCCACTAACGTTCCTTACGTCTTCCTCATCGACAGCGGAGCCTCCCACCACATCACCCCTGACGCATCCATCCTCCAGAACGTCAAGGATATCAGCACACCACTTAACTTCGGCACCATCTCACCCACCTCGTCGCTCACCTGCCGACAGGCAGGCGAGCTCGTCATCAAAACGGACAGCGATGCCACCATCTCCATCCCCGATGTCCACATCGTCCCAGGAGCCAACTCTTTCATACTCTCGCAAGGCTACGCTACGTACCTGCAGGGCTGGAAGTTCGACTTCGACAACTTGGTTGCCTCACACCCAGCTGGGCACACCATCCCCCTCCACCTCAACGGTATCATGACGTGCGTCACCGTCGTCCCAGTCCACGAGCCGGCCACCACCACCAACCCCCGGCCCCCACCCCCAGTGGTCCTCCACACCGTCGCCAAGCCCTCTCCGCTCGCTGTCGAACATGCACGTCTTGGCCACCTCGGCCGGTCGAAGCTCCTCGAGCTCGCACGTGATGGGCTCCTCCAGCACCACCCGTATGAGGTACTCCGTGATGACCCATGGCGCCTTACGGACTGTGAGTCGTGTGCCAGGCAGAAGTCGTCCCTGCTTCCCACCAAGGGCAATGCCCCCAAGGCCTCCGCCGACGGTGAAGTAATTCACCTCGACGTCGCCGGACCCTTCCAACCCTCGGCCCGCGGCAACACCTTCTACCTCCTGCTCTACGCCGAGCACACCAAGGCTCTCGGAGTCATCCCCCTCCCCTCCAAACTCGACGTTGTCCCCCACACTGCCACCTTCATTCGCCTCGTCGAGAAGCAATTTAACATCCGTGTCCGCTGGCTGCACTCCGACATGGGTCTTGAGATCGTGAACGCCGAGATGGCTGCCCTCACTGCCTCCCTCGGCATCCTTCACCAAATCTCTCCCCGTTACCGCCACCAGCTTAACGGAACCATCGAAAGGTGGATGCGCACCATCAAAGAGATGTCCCGCTCAATGATCGACCACTCAGGCCTCAACACCCTATTTTGGGACTTCGCTGTCGAATACGCTGCCGTCGTCATCATGAAAACCACCTTCACCGATGGTCGCACCACCTGGCAGGCACTCACTGGCCGCGAAGCTGGCCTCGACTCCCTCCGCCCCTTCGGAGAAGTCGTCTTCGTCCACCTCCCCGCCGAGCTCCGTGCCAAGTCGTCGTTCGACACACCCCACGGCGTCGCTGCTCGCATCCTCGGCCAGTCACTCACCACCTCCGGCTGGATCGTGCGCCTCGAGCATGACGGACACATCATCCATAGCCGCGATGCCACCCCCGCGTCCGGCATCCCCATCCAAACGCCACTGTCTTCCCTCCAGCCCCACGTCCCCGGACGCCAGAAGGGCCCAGTCAGTGCTCACATCGTTCCACCACCCGCCTTCCCTGGCGCTGACGTGGACGAACCCGTGGCCACCAATTACCCTGAGCTCACCACCATCATGCATGTCGTCGCCACCACCGGCCCCAACATGTCCTTCCCTCCCTCACCATCACCCAATTCCAACTCCACCTATGTGCTCATTCCCTTCTCCAAGTACAAGCATGCATGGTCTGACATGGATCTTGCCTTCCCCACCACCCAAATCCTGTTCAAACCTTCCCACAACGCCCCGGCCATCAAGATCAATACCCCCACCACCGTTCGTGCTATACCCCACCGCTCAAGCCACTGACACAACGTTCAGACCACTTACTGAACGAAGACGGAAGGTCCTGCTAAGATCACGTGTACAGAGCCGAAGATCTGCCGAAGGTGTACAAAAGAAGGTCGGAACTATACTGATACTAGATATCGTTAGACAAACGATGACTATCGTTGGTCAAAGGTTGTGCTAACGTTTGTCGAAGCTCTGATAAAGGATTGATCAAGAATAGTCAAACGTTAGATGAATGTTTGACTAAGATATAATATGTTGCTCAGATGTACGTCGAATGCTTGTCTTACGTTTGACCAAAAGAGGATGTTGCTCGAAGAGAAGTCAACGATGCAACAAGGATGTACTACCTATGTCGGTACTACAATAACTACGGGTGAGGTTCTCAATAGCTAGTCGTCGGTTGACTAGGCTAATACTAAAGTTCCTGTACGTGTCACCGGGACTTGTACAAGCTGTCGCTACGAAGATCAATCCTGGAGTGGACTGAACGTGTTGTCTTTACTTCACAATGTTACTACGAGTGTCATACGAGAAGGAGAACCTACGGTTCCTCCTTCGTCTATAATGGTCCTTATATATCTTGCAGAAGACAGATGTCATTCTGCTGTTTTCTATGTAGTCCCCAAAGCGGCCGCTGCCGCTCAATCCTTATCTTTCTTCTCGACAATGATTGCTAAGACATCTCCAACGTCTTACAAAGATTCTTGTCGTTGTACATCGTTTTCTTGGTAAGCCAATACGTTTGTCTGTCCTCGTGACATCGCTAGTCTAGTGTCGTGAATGGTGTCAAGTCGTTTGGCGTTGTTTCCGAGATAATAGCTCAACTCGGCTACAAGGTTGTGGGGAAGTTCCCATACCTGGCGTGAACGTTGCGCAAACGTTTGTCAAACGTTTGACGTGACTTCCTGGTACTCGTGACCTATCTTATCTATAGATGTACTAATAATACCCGTACTATGATTATGTAATGACTAGCCATGTGGAAACCATGTCAGGTATTTGTTTAACGTTTGTCCAGGGTTTGTGTATTGTTTGTCTAGTATTATAGTACGCTAGTACCGGTAGCGTTTGTATGTACAGTTTGTTGTCTATACTATATACTATACTAGATGTTGTATGTAACGTATGGCTATACTATGGCTTGTGTCTTCCTTACAGTAGTATATGTGCGAATAGGTACCAGGATTGGTACTATATGTGTGTACAAGGATAGTACGTCTATGTAGTACCAATATACTAGGTTGTCGAGAATAATACTATAGTACCTATATCGTTGAACGAATGTAAACGATGACGTGTAATTGTTTATCAAAGGTTTGTTGAACGTTTGAGTATTCAAGGTCCAAGCTTCCCACCCAACACGATGTATATTATCGTGCTATGGTTCCGATAGGGAAATTGGTTCCGTTGGTACTCGAATATTTGGTTCCGCGGTGGAGGTTGTTTATCTAGAGTGGAGGTGGCTTCATGATTATGACAGCCACCTCAAGAACCCTTACGCCCGCTCGCAGCCCATGGCTATGCATACCACTACCAAGGCTCCGCCTTCCCCCATCTCCCTCGACTCCGACCCCAAAACCACACAGCAAGCCCTCACCGGCCCCGACGCCGCTGAATGGGAAGCTGCCATGCTTTCGGAGATCGACAACCTTACCAAGCACAACACCTGGTCCCATGCCAAGCTGCCCCCATCCACCAAGCCCGTCACCGTCACATGGGTCTTTAGGACCAAGCTCGACAACAACGGCAACGTCATCAAGCGTAAGGCACGCCTCGTCGCACGCGGCTTCTCGCAGCGACCCGGCGTCGACTTCACTGAGACCTTCGCCCCCACCAGCCGCCTGCCCACGCTACGCCTCCTCCTCGCCATCGCCCACTCCAAGGGCTGGCCCGTCCACCATGCCGACGTCGAGGGCGCGTACCTCAACGCACCCCTCCAGGAGCCCATCTACATCACATACCCCGAGCTCGTCACCACCACCCCCGGACATGACTGCCTTCTCCTCAACAAGGCCCTCTATGGCCTTCGCCAGTCTGGCCGTGCGTGGTGGCTGACCCTCTCTGAGGCCCTCACTGCCCTCAACTTCACCAACTCCCCCGCCGACCCTGGCCTGTGGACCACCAACAATGCCTTCCTCCTCGTCTACGTCGACGACATCCTCATCGCTGCCCCATCCACCAAGGATGTACTCGACATCATCACCAAGCTTCGCAAGCTTTGGTCGATCACCCACATGGGTCCAGTGTCACTCTTCCTTGGCATCTCGGTCACCACCAACAAGGCCATGCATACCGTCGACCTGTGCCAGTCTGCATACATCGAATCGTTATACAACAAATACAATGCACACCTCGACGCCACTCGCAAGCCACCCCGCTCACCTCTGAGCCCTGCCATCACCAAGAGTGACAAGCCCGACCTCGACCTTCCGTCACACCCCGACTACCAGGCACTCGTCGGTAGCCTCACCTGGCTGTCCATCGGCACTCGCTTCGACATCGCCCATGCGTGCTCGATGCTCGGTCGTGCTGCCGCCAACCCCACCATGCGTGACTGGCTCCAAGCACTTCACACCCTCGACTACCTCGAGACCACTCGCCACGCCTCCCTCATCGTCGGTCGCCCTAGCGACGGCACCATGGGCCTCTCGGCGTACGTCGACGCTGACTGGGGAGGGGACCTCGCCACCAGGCGCTCCACCACTGGCTTCGTCATCTCTTACAACGGTGCCCCCATCTCGTGGGCCTCACGCCGTCAGGCTTCGGTGACCCTTTCCTCCGTGGAGGCCGAGTACACCGCCGCCTCGGAAGCCGCCTCGGACATCAAGTGGATCCTCAATCTGCTGCTCGCGTTCGGCATCAACCACGACAAGCCCGTGCCCCTCCACACTGACAACCTGCCAGCCCTCCGTCTGGCCGTCAACCCCACGCTCCACCGCAAGTCCCGTCACATTGACATCAAAACCCACTTCATCCGCGACCTCATCAACAACAAGGTCATTGAAATGAAGTGGACCCCGTCCGACTGCCAGCTCGCCGACATGTTCACCAAGCAGATCCCCCCTGCCCGCCACATCTCGCAGTGCCAGCAGAACGGACTTCAGTTCGGACTTGAGTGCCCCACTCAGTAGTAGGTAGATGCATGCCGTCTCCATCAGGGACGAGGGCGCGTGTTGAGATTAGGTTCCGGTGGCTTGCGCCACCGTACCTTATTGCGTCCCCTCTGGTAGACTCTGTATATATACACGGTCATGAGACACCGTCATCCCCATGCATTCTTCGTTCCTACTCCCTTCTTACAATGATCCTTCAAAGCCAGGTGAGACATTATATCTGTGGGGAGTGGATGTGGCAGGCTCTTCTGAGACATGCCAAGCTGTACTCATGTACTCCCTCCCATCCTGTGTGAGTGCAGTCTGTATCACTATCACAAAACCAACGGAGCCCATACATAATGTAGATACTATGGAGCAGTCTCAAGATTCCTTACATTTGCCATAGACAGACAGTACAGTGCAAGGCACAGCTGCAATCGAGATAGTTATAAGCAATCGCATCGCGATAAAAGGCACACACCTGCCATACACTGCCATACACCGACATCCATTCATCGCATGTAGCGTCGTCTGCCACTCGCCGTGGTCATGACGACGGAGAGTGATACGCTGACCGAACGTCTCCGGGAGAACCAAGGTGGTGTCCGCCAGGCGGCCAGGCCAGCCAGCCCTGTAATTCTTGACCGTCGCTGCTGAGAAATCCGCCGGCCAGCCCCGTCCATAGATCTCATATCTGATTGGTCCCACACGCGGTCCCACACGTCCCACATTTCGATGTGGAGGCCAGTTGCGTCATGACTAACCCACTCCCCACCCCAACTCACCGCAGTGCTATTCCCAGGATACAGCCAGGATACAGGATAGAAGGATACAGCAGCATACGCCATACCGACGGCCAACGGACAGGAGCCAGCCAGCAGCCCGCCAGCCCATATTGACTGCGCTGACTAACACGCTGAAAGTGTTCCTCTACAACAATGCCTTCTACCCGTCTCGCTCGCACTGCTATCGGCCTCGGCGCTCGTCGTATCTCTTCGATATCTAGGACCACCAGGACTGCACTGCCAGTTATTTACCCCACCGCTCCCAACTTTACTTCCCAGCTTCGAGCACTGCACATCACACGCCCGACACTCAGTGTTCCCGCCAACATGCGCGCCATTCTCATCAAGGACGGAAAGGGACCGGCGGAGAACCTGTATATCGGCGAGGAGGCGACGCCCAAGCCCAAGCAGGGCGAGGTGCAGGTCAAGGTGCGTGGAGTCGAGCTGAGCTGAGCGCGAGCTGCGCGCCCAGGGCGAACGACGGAGCGTCAAGTACGAGCCTGGAGGGAGCCATGCGCTAGTGCTATACCCCAGATGACATCCGTTGTGGTTGAATGACCGGCAACGGTCCCCTGCAGGCCCGTGCCTCCACTCCAGCATTGACGTCAACATTATTATTGTCTTTCATGAGCTAACGCCCAGATCCAAGTCAGTATCGCGTCGCCAACCACCGGCGCACTAATCCACTAACACTCTAGGCATTCGGCCTCAACCGCATGGACCTCCTCCAGCGTGAGGGCAAGTACCCCCTGCCCCCGCAGGCGTCCAAGACGATCATGGGCGTCGAGTTCAGCGGAACGGTCACCGAGCTCGGCGAGGGTGCGTCGACGTACAAGATCGGCGATGAGGTGTTTGGTCTTGCTTTTGGGGTACGTTTCTTGCGTTTCCGTACTAGCGGCGAGGATGGGCGGGTGGGTTGGACGAGGAACTGGACGGGCGAGCTAGAGGAGTCCGCACGGCCTCGCTCACGCCTACGCCCAAAACCTCGCCTCCCCCCCCCCCTCCCCCGCGATCCCGGGCCCCGCCCGTGGTGCACCGTCCTGTGCTAACTGACACACAGGGTGCGTACGCCGAGTACATCACCTCCCCGGAGAGCATGGTCCTCCCCAAGCCCAAGGACCTCACCCACGTCCAGGCCGCCGCGCTCCCTGAGAACTGGATGACTGGTGAGTGTGCAGAAGAGCGGGGGTAAGGCTGGGGATGTGGGCGACGACAATGGAGGACGAGAGCCGAACGTTTGGGACTATGGGGGGTCCCAAAGTGCGGGTTGGAGCACAGAAGCACAACTTTTGTGTCCCTCTCCAGTCCCAGCATGATTCTAGCCGAGCGCCAACATTGCGCGTCGGGTGTACAGGCACTGGTCTCCGAGAGAGGCCAGCCCCCTGCTCCAGGCAATTGGGAGAATATTAGCTGACACAAACAGCATACCAGGCCCTCTTCCTTGAGGGCGGCATGAAGAAGGGACAGAATGTCCTCATTCACGCTGTGAGTGCAGAGCGACGATCTGTGGTGAAATGAACGGGTTCTACTTGTCTGCTCCGTCAACGCCTTGGGCTCCGTGGGATGCAGACTCTCAGGCTTCATTGCTAACGTAACAGGGCGCCTCCGGTGTCGGTGTCGCTGCGATCCAGCTCGCCCGTAAGTGACCCGACTCTTCCCACCCAAAGCACCTCTGACCATGCAGTCAAGGTCGGCGGCGCCAACAAGGTCTTCACGACATGCGGCACTGACGACAAGGTCGCCTTCCTGAAGAAGCTCGGCCGCGACGACCCGCGCCTGCACGTGATCAACTACCGCACGCAGGACTTTGAGACCGAGACGAAGAAGGACGCCGACGGCGTTGACCTCATCATTGACTTTGTGGGCCAGAACTACTTTGCGCGCAACATCAACCTCCTCCGCCGCGACGGCACGATCGTCTACCTCGCCTTCCTGTCGGGTCCCATCGTGGACAAGGCCAACTTTGGCATGGTCCTTTACAAGCGCCTCACGATCAAGGGCTCGACGCTCCGCTCCAGGACGGTCGAGTACCAGGCTGACCTGCTTGCGCGGTTCAAGGAGCATGCGCTCCCGCTCATCCAGAAGGGCGAGATGAACATCGAGGTCCACGAGGTGAGTGCCAGATTGCGGGTGGAGAGTTGAAGTTGGGGTGCAGGTGGGCATGGATACTCAGGAACAAGCCATGAGATTATCTCGGCTACTCCAGCTCCCGCTGAAGTGGGGCACCAGAAGCTGGTTGATAACGATCCACATTCGGCCTCCACATGCTGTTGAATAATCATACTGATCCTCTCGCAGGTGTTCCCGTGGACCAAGGTCGCTGAGGCTCAGAAGCTCATGGAGGCCAACAAGAACAGCGGAAAGGTGAGCCCCATACAGCGAGCGCATCGTACACAAGGGTCTAATGCTGATTACAGATTGTCTTTGAAGTCACCGAGTAAAGGAGAAATACATCTTTACACAGCAAGCAGCAGTCAAAACATGTACAGAAAATGTGTCTTCCCCCTCCGCCTTGGTCCAGTCAACCACCATTTCATTTACATCAAACTGACGCGTTGATCCTCCCTTCCCTTTGACCTCTCATACTCACAAGTCTCAAGTCTGCCTTCCCTCCTCAACTTTCATATCTTTAGGTTTTGTCTTATTCCTCACCATTCACTCACTCGTTCTCACTATCCTCTGACTTCCCTTCACCACCATTCTACACACCCAGCATTCAACTTCATCACCGTCCGGCAATCACTCGCAATGTCGGACCGCATAGAGGCGCTCATGAGCAAGCTCCGTAAGCAGGAACAACCCGCCCAACCACGTCCCCCGGGGTATGATCCCTTCAACGCAGCGGGCCCGGGAAACGGGTTCGGCGCAGCGGAGCAGTTCGACTTCGGCGGTGGCGGCGAGTACCACGACCCGTTTGCGTTCGGCACATTCGCCGACGGCGCGTATGACCCGTACGCGTTCCCCCATGGCGAAGACGGGGGCACCGCGACGCACGACACTTTGTCTTCCTTTGCGCCGGGGTCGGCGTCGCCCCCTTCCTCCGTCTCCGCCTCCCATGCCAATCGCGTGCACCGCTCCTCCCCAATTCCATTCAAGTTTGAGGACTTTTACATTGACGACAACGACAAGTCGTCCGAGCCTGCGCGGAATGGGGGGTATGTTGACAGTGGTGCGGTCACGGTCGTCTCGGATATGCAGGCTGCCTTCCCTCGCGCCTCTGCCAAGGAGAGCGGGTCGTGTTCCTCTCGGCCCATTATCAACGGCACCGGCATTCCTTCCACGTCCATCCCCAACCTCCCCGCCACCGATGATCCCACCATTACCCCTTCATTCCCTACTCCTCACCCACCTGACGATGGCAGTATCATTCTGTCGAAGTTCCGCAATCCCCCAAACGGCAACACCAAGGACCTTCTCTCCACTTCAGCCGCACCTCCGGCTCCTCCTCGTCCCAGCAGCGACGAGTTTGGCGATGGCGATGACGACAGCTGGCTCCAGAACGCGCTTGTTGAAGCAGACAAGGTCGAAGGTGGGTTTCCGCTTGGTACTCGGTATCTAACCCTCAGCGGCGAAGCTTCCTCCACCGGGCCCATCTACATCCCCCTTCTTCGAGAACAACAAGAAAGCAACTTCGACGCTTCCCCTCCGGCCCCGCGCGCAGGTGGCGCCTGAGCGTCCCTCATCTCGCCTGCGGCCACCTTCTCGACCCGCGTCAACTTCATCCGTTTCCTTTCCCAAGCATGCCGGCCGCGCGACCAACAGTCCCCTGGCGCGCACTCCGCTCAACACTTGTTCTACGGCACAGCCACACGCCACACCGTCGCCCGCGACCCCAGTACTTCATGAGCCCACAATCAATGATGATCGCGTTCCAGTCATGGCACTTGGTAATTAAACAGTCTCCTGATCCGGTGCTGATGGCAGACACGCCCGTCGAACGATCCATCTTCTCGTTTACCCACTTCAACGCCATGCAGAGCGCCATCTTTCAGGCTGCGTACAACAGCGACCAGAACTTGGTCGTCTCCGGTAAGAGGGCCTATTCCGCACGCGCTCACCCAATTAGCCCCCACTGGTTCCGGCAAGACTACAGTGTTTGAGCTGGCGCTTTTGAAGATGCTCAAGAACGAGAATGGCCACCACAACCCCCTGGCTATTTACATGGCCCCCACCAAGGTTAGTGGTTATCCGTGTACATGGGACTAATCGCAGGCCCTCGTGAATGAACGGCGGAATGACTGGCAGTTTCGCCTTGGCAAGATGACTGGGTTCAAATGTAAGGTTACTCCGCTCTTGCTAACCTGACATTCAGGTCTTGAGGTCACTGGAGACGTGGAAATGAAGACCATCAAGGACCAACTGAGTACTGTAGACTTGATTGTCACAACGGTATGTCACCCGCAGTGATCGTCACTGACTCTGCAGCCTGAAAAATGGGACTCGATCACACGCCGAGGCTCAACCGAGCTGGATCGACTTCAACTCATGATGATTGACGAAGTGAGGAAGCCGTCTGAGATCAGGCTAACATTTTCAGGTTCACATTCTGCAAGAGGACCGTGGCCCGACACTCGAAGTCGTGGTGGCTCGCATGAAAGCCAAGGGAGCGAGAATCCGCTTTGTTGCTGTTTCAGCCTCTGTGGGTTGATTTAACAGGAGAATTGCTGACCACCCAGGTGCCCAACATGGAGGACGTTGCTCGCTGGATCGGGCCCAGAGACTACGAGTTCACCAAGGATGCCGCCACGGGGCAGTCTCGTCGCAAGACGGCCGCCGACTATGACGATATTGAGGAGATGCCACAGGCGACGATCTTCAAGGTAGACCTGTAAGCTAGACACCGCTGACACTCAGTTTGGTGAAGAGTTCCGTCCCGTGCCACTTGCAAAGCATGTCATTGGCACCGACGCTTACAACGACTTTGTCCTAGGACAGAAGCTCGATAAAGAGCTGTTCCCTGTCCTCAACATGTACAGCGCCCAGAAGCCCGTGCTCATCTTCTGTCCCACTCGGAAAGGGTGCTCAGCAACAGCCGAGCAGCTGTGCAAGGACTATCAAACGGCATTGGACCTGAGGCGCCGGGTGCCGTGGGTCCACAACAATAGGTGTGTGAACAAGTTCATTCTGCTCTAACTGTTTCTCTCAGCATGCCGCTCCGCTTGATGGACAAGAAAGTCGAGGAGTTTGCAAAGTATGGCATCGCTATCCACCACGCCGGATTGGAGGCACCTGATCGTCGCGCCATTGAGGACGCCTTTAAGGATGGCCGCATACTCTGCCTCATTGCCACCTCGACGCTTGCGGTCGGCGTCAACCTTCCGGCCCATCTAGTTGTGATCAAAGGCACTAGCATGTGGCAGGGTGCCGGCACCTTTCGCGATTACACCGATGTTGACATTCAGGTGTGTACAGGTCCAACCATTCCACAACTAAACAGTGCAGCAAATGATGGGTCGTGCTGGCCGTCCACAGTTTGATAGCTCTGGTACTGTTGTGATCATGTGCAATTCCAGCAAGAAAGTCCACGTGAGTGAAAAACCTTTACCTGTGCTGACTTATTCCAGTATGAGAACATGCTGTCAGGCAGCACTCTTCTAGAGAGTTGCTTGCATCAGCACCTTACAGAACGTAAGTGACGTTAACTGTGAGGCAATGACTCATGCTGGAGACATCAACAGCGAGATTGGACTCGGTACTATTGTCGACCTCGAGTCAGGCAAGAAGTGGCTCCATGGGTGAGTTGCGTAGCGCTTGGCTCTGAGCTCACAAAAGAACATTCCTGGCAATCCGGATCAAACAGAACCCTCGACCTTACACCAAAGCGCTTTCAAAGGATGACGCTCAGAGCTGGAAGGAAGCACTTGATCATTACGTTCAAGTGGGTGGCAGGCATTCCTCACGGCTGACCCGTTTCAGAAGGCACTCAAAGATCTGGCTGAGGATGGGCTAGTTCAGCACAAGGACCTGGATGACATTGATCATCCGGGGGAGGCGAACGAGCTTACGCCGACGATGTTTGGCAAGATTATGAGCCAAAACTTTATCTCCTATCCCACCGTATGTTCATCCAGATGGGACTTGAACTCACACTCACAGATGAAGCGTATCCTGGCGATGCCAGAGGACGCCAGCGTCTCTGACCTGCTTATGATTCTCTGTGGCGCAGTGGAGTAAGTCTGTCGGTGAGCTGCCCTCGCTGACCAGCTCAGATTTTCAAGTCTTCGCATTCGACAGGGTGAAGCAGGAGTGAGTGGCATTGTCCAACACGGCTGACTCCTTCAGGTTCTGAACAAGCTCCGCGAGCATCCACACATTCGGTACCATCTCAACGAGGCCGTCAAGACCTACGCGTATGTGGCGAGATCTAGCACAACACTCTGATGGCAGGGACAAGGTGTTTCTCCATCTCCAGGTTACGTTTGGAAACGTGAGCCTCGAGCAGTTTACGAACAAGTCCGAGAACGCTTCTCCACTTCAGACGCAATTCCTGATCTTCAACACGGCCCCGCGTGTTGCCAAGTGTATGTGCTTTGGGGTGTGGAACGATCTGACACTGCAGCAATTTTCCTTGTTGCTGTGGAGAAGCGATATGGAGGAGCTACGCGTTCCGCGCTTGAGCTCGTTCACACTATCGCAGGGAAGGCATGGGAGGACTCTGCCAGTGTCTTCCGCCAGATCCCCAACATTGGTGAGGCCGCCGAAGATGTGTACCACTGACTGTAGGGCCCAAGTCGCTGACCGTGCTGGGTACGAACGGGATGACATGTAGGTACCGGTAGTGGGTAGCAGCAACTGACTGCCAGCATTCGAAGAGTTCGTCAAAATGGACACCGGGAGACTTGAGATGTGGTTCAACCGCAATCCAGGTTTTGGACAAAAGGTCATTGACTGGGCCAAGCTATTCCCTCGCTTCCAGTTGGAGTTTACGTGAGTGGCAGCAGTGTCAAACGCTAACAGTCAGAGAGCACAGCATCTCCCCGAAGACAGAAGGCGAGTATCCGTGTCTCACCCTTGGCGTCAGGATCAGCTGGACGGGTTCCCTCAAGCAGCTCGACACTACGCTCTTTCGGAACTTTGCCGCTGGTACGACCCCAGCAGCAGCGCAGAATATGAAGGGCAAGTGGCACGTCCTGACCATTTTGTTCATCACCTCCACGAACCGCTTCCTGGAGTGCAGGTCAAGCATGTGAGTGTCATTCTAGTATGGCTACTGAAGCCTCAAGGACGTGGAATCTTGTGAAAAGGGAAAGGGGACAGACAGCTATTCCGACTTCGGCAGAGCTGGAACCATTGACGGTTACGCTTGAGCACGCAGACGAGAAAATCATTGCCATTATTGGGGGTAAGTGCTATGGTCGAGCCTGGGCTGACATGGGGTAGTCGACGAGCGGGCGGGTGTCTGCAACACGTTCGAATACAAGCCGTCTGTCGCTCCGTCGCACTTTCCTGAGAAGCCCAAGGAGGCTCCAAAGGAGATTCCAAAGCGGGTATGTTAATTATGAATGAGCCGAAGCTGACAAGGCGAAGGAGCCTGACAGCTTGGACCGACTCCTCGCCAGCGGAACCGATGAGCAACCAACTAAGAAGACCAAGGCGCCGGCTACAAAATCCAAGGAGCCGCTGTTCCTGCCGAACGACTCTGACGTCGAGTCTGTCTACGAGCTCGAGGACGAGGACGAGGTGATTGATCTTACTGTCAAACGCGAGAGGAAAGGTGGTAGGAGCAAGAAGCGGTCTAGCGATGATGCCGCATCGCGCTCGGGGAAGAAGATGAAGGTATCGGCGTTTATAGACGACGAGGCCGAGGAGGACTCTATGGACGTGGACGACTCGATCAGCATGAACAGCCTTGAAGAGTTTGATCCATTCTTTGTGGACGACACCTCTCCCCCGCCTCGCAAATCGGAGAAGAGCCGCAACAAGGGCAAGCACAAAGTATCGGGTATTGACGAGCCAAACAGGAAGCCCAAGCCCCAGATCCCCAGCACTACGCTCGCTCAGTCAACCTCCCCGGTCACCGCGCTCATCCCGCCTCCTCTCAACGGCACGTCGTCGCGCATTGGGAGTGACAAGCAGTCCAACTCTACGCGGAGCAAAACCCGCCACCCGTTCTTCAAGCGCACGCCGTCGGCGGGAAACACCACGACACAGGCCAAGCCCGTCCGCCCTCTCGACACGACGCTGGCCCCCGACCGCGGCTCCCTCCCTTCGACTCGTGCTCGTGGTATCTCCAAGTCCCCAAGCCCTGAATTTGTTGGCTTCAGTGCCGATGGTGAGCTGCAGCAACGGTCCACCAGCTAACAGCAGATAAAGCGGTCCAGCCGGCCCCGCCGTCACCGCCATCGGGTCGGGTGGACGACTTTGATTCGTGGGTCAACGGTCTGCTGGAGATGTAGGAGTGTGTAGGCAGAGATAACGAATAGTACATGGCATGCTGAGAGTACTGAAATGGTATGGTTGTGACGACGTGATGTACATGATGCTTTGTAATAAGAGTGACACCGATAGTGCGGCCTAAAGCTGGGGTGACCACGAGCGAACCCTTTGAAGTGTTAGTGGGACAACCGAGGATCGGAGACAGGGACTCACTTTGAAAAGTAGAATGGCTTCTGGTGGCGGAGAGAGAGATGGAGGACTTCGCCAGTACGCAGGTTGATGGTCGAGTAGCGCGCGAGGTCGAGCTTGTTCCACCGCCCACGGCTCGTCTCGCGCAGCGCAATGTCCATCTCAAACTCGTACTTTGGCTCGTCGGACCCGGGCTCGACGAGGTCCGTGATGAGGACGCGCGCGCGCTGGTGGCCCTTGCCCTTGTCATTGCTCTTATCTTTGGCCTTGGCGTCGTCGCGCTTAGCCCCGTCGCGCGCCTCGCCGCCGCCGCCGCCGCCGCCGCCGGCCGCGTCCTCGTCGTCCGTCTCGGCATCGCTGCGCACGAGCCGCCAGCGCCCAAAGTGCAGGCCCTTGCCGCGCAGGCTGGGGTTCAGGGTGGGCACGACGTCGGACGGGTGGTCCGTCGTGAGGAACGAGATGACGCTGCCGTCGGCGTAGAACCGCAGGAAGCGGTGGTACGTGACTAAGAGTCAGCGGGCAGTCGTGTACTCAAGACTCATCAAAACTCACTCATATGGGTGACCGCGATCCACTCCTCGCCCGCGCCGGGACGCACATAGTGGCAGACGGAGATATAGCACCCGTCAAGGCGCACGCGCTCCTCTTCCACCACGACGGTGCGCCACTCGCCGTTATGCCGGCGCGCAAGCTCGCGCGGCGTGAGCGTCTTGGGCACCATGGGGGGCCGGTACAGCTGTTGCGCGATGCGGCGCCAGGCGCCCGCGTGAGCCGTCGCCCGTCGCGCGCGCCAGCACGTCGCGCCGAATGCCTCGATGGACGCGACGTCGAGGTGCGCGAGGACCGGGTCGAGCAGCTCGGCGGGCAGCCGTGCAATGGGCACCGGGAGCTCTTCGTCCTCGGGCATGAATTCCGCGGTGGCCGCCGCTGGGGACGCGAGGAAGAGCGCCGTGAGCCGCGACACCACCCCCGCGCCGCCCACCTTCGCCCCCGGAGCTCGGCTGGCGTCGTGGTCCGGCGAGACCTGGATATGCCGCCGGAACGAAAACTCACGCACGCTCGGCGCCGATGGGTCCACCACGTCGCCGACCCCGGGTCCCTCCTCTTCAGCTTGTTCACGCTCACGTTCGGCAGCCCGCTTCGCCATCAGCCGCGCATACAGCTTGTCCACGTTGTCGTCCATCTTGAACGCCTGCCGGTACAGCCGCAGCGCGTCGTTGAGCCGCCCGACCTGCTCGGCCTCCACCGCGCGCGCGTACACGCCCACGGCGCCGTCCTTGTCCTTGCGCACCTGCGGCGCGCGGAAGGGGATCTTGCTGGGCGGGGAGGTGGAGAGCGATGCTGCGGAAGACGCAGTGGTGGTGGTTGCGCGCGGGGAGCGCGGGGCCGTGCTCGGGAGCGGCTTCTTGGCTGCAGTGGGCGAGGTGGGTAGCTGCGTGGCTGCGAGAGGCGAGCTCGGCTTTACGGGCGACTTGGACCGGGACCGGTACGAGGCCGCAGATGCAGCAGACGCAGCGGACGCGGACGACCGCACGCGTGCGAGATCCGTCTCGTCACTAGCCGCCAATTGACCCATCCCCCCCACCTCCTCGTTCTCTTCCTTTACGTCCTGATCCTGATCCTCGTTCTTCTCCTTGTCCTTGTCCTTCTCCTTCTTGGAATCCACAGGCGCACGGCGCGCCACCTCCTCCTTCCACTCGCGCCGGAACCGCTCGAGCTCGTCATCTGGCACGGCCGCCGCGGAACCGGGGCGGGGGATTGGGACAGGGGCAGCAAGAGACACAGACGACGCGTTGGCGTTGAACGTGGGGGTGAGGCTCGGGCTCGGGCTCCCGATGGGGCTTGGGGTGGGGCTGCGGCTGGACGTGGGGCTCGAGGGTTCCGTGTCCGAGAGCGACAGGGCCGATATATCGGGAACGGCGGACATGTGTGCTGTTGTTGTAATTGTGCTGCTTGTGCGGGATTGCTGAGATGTAATTTACGAGGCTGCGGTGAAGAGGTGATGCACGACACTTGGTCATTAGTCAGGCAGGCAGCCGACATTTCTGGGTCCAGGGGTGAGGCCAGGCGCCCCTCGGATCCGACGGCGACGGTCTTCCCCGCCGCCCACCGCCCGGGCAGCCAACCCATGTGCCAGCCCCCTTGAATTGGTGCCCCCCACTCCAAGGATCAGAACTGGGGGGTACATTTTGGTAACTTAACATTTGAACAACAACGAAGACACACACACACCCATACGTCCATTCTTGCGCCCCTTGCATCCTTGCATCTCGACACCTCACCTCGCCATCCATCAACATCCACACCACACCACACCACACCACAACACAGCACGCCGCACCACATCGCATCACTGCACACAATGTCGCACCTGAACGCGCACCAGCTTCCATCCCCCGCGCCGTCGCCGTACCCCTCGGACCACCCTGATCCGGACGCCGTGCGCGCCGAGCTCGAGGCGCAGCTCCTCCGCCTCTCGCAGGACCTGTACGAGATGGAGGTGTGTGCCGGCGAGGTTGGGGCCGGCATGGAGGATGCGGTGCCGAATTATCTGTGGGTCATGAAAAGGGGGGGAGGGGGGGGGGAGGGGGCGAGGCGACACGGTTGGGTGGTTGGTGGTTGCGTGCCGGGAACGTCCTCGCTGCTTGTGGCTTTGGTCCTGCTGCATCGCCAGCTGCAAGTCCAAGCGAGTCCATCGCATGCCTTACACCACTATTGGCCTGGATCTACCACTCGCATACCGTGCACGTTCAGTATCCCCCCTCCATCCCTTCCCTTTACTGCTTCCTCCCCAACACGGTCGACTGAGATCCCAACTGACGTCCAGCGCGAAAATCAACACGGCATTCATCGCGCTCTCCAATCTCGCCCCTCAGGTTACCGACTCGGTGCCGCGCAACGTCGTCGAGTGAGCCCCGCAACCCAACTTACTCTTTCTGACAGCAGCAACGTCGACCGGTACAAGAACCCGCACCAGTACACCAAGACGACGCTGAGCCGCGCGACCGGCGAGAACCAGTACGCCCTCGGCCGCCAGCTCGGTCTCGAGGTGAGGAAAAACACTCTTTTGAAGAAATACATGCTCATGTGCAGTCGTTCCGCCGGCAACTCCACGCCGCGATCTCCGAGTCGTTCCCCGACGTGCCGCTCCCCGAGCGGCGGCACCAGCCCGTCGGCGAAGTCAAGGCAGAGGGTGAGGGTGGATCTGGGGGCATTGGGGCTGGTGGTGGTGCTGGGGTCGGAGCTGGGGTGGAGACGGTCGCGAAGGTCGAGAGGATCGAGAAGGTTGAGGTGGTCGAGAAGGTCGAGGAGGAGGTGGAGGCCGAGGCCGATGAGGCGATGGAGGGCGTCGAGATTGCGGTCACCGAGGCGGAAGGCGCGGCCGCCCGCCCGGAAGCCGTCTCGGTCTCGGTCGCGGTGGCTCCTGAAACGGAGGCAGAGGTGGAGATTGTGCCCGCGACAGGACGGGACGCGGTAGAGATCGCGGCGACGGAGATGGAGGTGGAGGAGCCGGATCCGGATGCGGACAAGACGGCAGGCGTGCCGGGGACGCGAGACGCGGGAGGAATGGGAGGCGCAGGCGAGACGGGGGAGACGGGGGAGACGGGGGCAACGGTCACAACGGGCACCGAGCCCGTGCCTGCGAACGCGCACGATGGAAACGGGACGGACGCCGCCGGGGAGGCAGGAGTCGGAGATGTTGCCGCTGGCGGAGATGGAAACGGAGACGGTACTGAAGGAGCAGCGGGCGCGACTGCGAATGGGCAAGTGAACGGAGCAGCCAAGCGGGAAGATTTGTAAACAAGGTCGACCGCCGGACGACGTTCACGAAACAAGGCGTCAATCGGGAGTCGAGCGCGAAGGACCCCAGCATCAAGTTTGAGCCTCCACGAGTCTCAAGCACGCGCCAAGCGTTAAGAATCAAGAGTCCAGCGCCAAACTTCAAGAGTCAAGAGTCAAGAGTCAGAAGTCAAGCCGTCAAGCCGTCAAGAGCCATCGAGAATCATCAAGAGTCAAGCCCTCAAGAGTCAAGCCGTCATCCCACAACGATCAAAACGTTAAGCCCAGCAACGAGCCCCAAACCTGCACGGGCCTTCCATAGCCATGGCTGTCAACAACCGCAACCCTCATGCGGCGCACGGGTCGCCAGTGTGCCGCCGCCGAGTTCACGCCGACAACAAAACCACCACAGGATCTCCCCCAACGCGCACCGAGCAGCACACCCCGCCCCCCTCGACAGTACTATCCCCATACCCTGCACAGTATACCCGATGCATCGAGCCGTGCGTGGACTCCTGGTACGCGTGGATTTTCGGGAGGGATAGTCTGACAGGTATTCCACTGACCGAACCTCTGGCTGGGCCCCTGTAGACGCCACGCGACCACGACTCGAGGAGCGCGAGGCGGTATGATAGACCCACCACTGACATATCAGTGGGGCAAACTGACATACTTTTACTTGCAAGAACCAAGCTGCCAACGGGACAATATTCAATGACCATGGCGAAGTGAAGGCGGGAAATCTCACGCACGCCTCTGGGCCCATTTCCAGCTGCGCCACAGGCGCATGGATCCCGGCCAAAGTGCATGGATCCGCTCTCGGCGTCTACTATACCCGCAGTACATAGCGTCTGACTCCCATGTACTCACGCCCTTCGGGGATCGGTGCGATACGCTCACCAAATCCAACCTACTGTCCTCTCAATGCCAGCTTGCGAATTTGTGTACTGTACTCCGCAATGGACCAAAAGTGAAGCGCCATGAGCGAGGCGCCCCTCAAGTCGTAACGGCCAAAGGCAACCGCGGGGCAGCGTACGGGCCCCATATAAGGACGCACGCATCATGCGAAACTCTGGCATGTTCTGGACTTTCGGAGCACAGTGTTTCGGTAGCACTGTCCCCAGCATCCTGTGCGAACAATCCTTTGCGCCAAATATGGGCGCTCCACGGCGTGGCTTCCGAGATATCCCAATGTGGCATGGAGTGAAAGTGTAGATGGGATGGCCGCAAGGAGGCCACGCACACCTACACCACCAGGAAGAATACGCAGAAAACGCCCGGTGTGTTATCGGATGTCTGATATGACATTACAGTTCAGTGTACACGACTCTGTTGGTGGGGGGGGAAGGGGGACGGATCACGTCTCGCACCCCTGGCGACTCGATTAACCGCTCACAAAGGCTTGGTTGTGCCTCACCTTCGCGCAACCACCCGTTACTGGTATCCGTGTCTTGCTAGGAACTATGCTTTATGATCGCCGCTGAGCAGATTCCTGCCGCTGTACATCATGTCGCACCCCTGCGACCCTTGCGAGCATCACTGCGAGCATCACTGCGGTCTTTGGCACAAGGATACATCCCACTCGTCTGATCATTTGCGACTTGCACTGGACAGTAATCTCGACCGGACGCCTGGTCTACGGACACACAATCGCTACGGTCCGGCCTGCTCAATCCGTGCCCCCTACCCCTTCACCCCTCGACGCCTCGCTCCTCGATCCTCAGACCCCCCGTCGTGGCGCGGCATCGACGCCTGCGCCTCGGCGCCTGGCCGGCGCCCATCGGACAATGATCTCAGTCCCACGCCCCCTGGGCATCTACTGCAGCCGGCCATCTGCCACCAACGTCCCGTCGACTCGTCTCGTGGTGTCGTGGTACATATATACTGAGCACCACAATGCATGCTCCTATTCCCCTCCCTCACTTGAATCTTCATTGTTCACAGAGATCTCACCCTACTTCTTACGCCTGGAGAGCCGCCACTTGATACTGTCTTGCCCTAACACCTCTGTTCGCCACGTCCTTTCCGCTCACCACTCACCACTCCCCACGTCCACAGTATCACCAGACACAACCAGACCCTCACGCGAGCCCCAAACTCTGAGCTACGAGCCCCAACCTACACAGCACACCACCTCACCCAACCTCAACCTCAACCTCACAATCACCAACGGCGTCCCTTTCCCCCGCCTCTCCCGATGTACAAAAACTGGGACCAGAACCCGACTCTCTCAACGACCGACGCCGCCGAAATCACCGCCGCGCTCCTGGCGCTGAGCACGCAGCACATGCCCGCGCTCGCCGCGTCCCTCAGCGACCCCGAGACAGTGGCGCGGCGCAAGGTCGCGGAGTACCTCGTCACGATTGCGCATCTGGCGCATCTGGCGCCAGTGTACCTCGATGACGCGGGGCTTGAGGAGCTGGGGATTGTGGGGGGCGAAGGCAGGGAGGGGGCCGGGGAGGGGGCCGGGGAGGAGAGGGAGGAGGGTGAAGAGGGGGAGGAAAGGGAAGAAGGGAAGGAGGTGGAGGAGGGGCGCATAGGCGTAATGACGGATCTACCTAGCAACATTACGCCCCCGCTCACTACTTCACCGACTTCAGCCACGTCGCCCACGTCTCCCATTTCGCGGTCGGGATCGGAGAGCGCGCCGTCCAGCCCCGGCTCGACCA
Organism: Apiotrichum mycotoxinovorans; assembly: GCA_013177335.1. NCBI lineage: Eukaryota > Fungi > Basidiomycota > Tremellomycetes > Trichosporonales > Trichosporonaceae > Apiotrichum > Apiotrichum mycotoxinovorans. The sequence goes on along the minus strand of CP053624.1, from coordinate 1,543,099 downwards.
CCCGGCGTAAATGGAGTTTTGGTATTCTTGGCAAGAAGGACAAGAAGGACAAGAAAAAGGACAACGACAAGGATAAGGATAAGGCGGTCGTTGGTTCCGAGGCGGTCACGGAGGCCGAGCGCGAGTGATGATTGTGGCAAACCCTGCCCCTTGGACGACGTGCCCACGCCACACACGGGCACACAAAAATGCAAGCCCCGCGACCCCCGAACTACATCTGCCCGTTGAGGATCAGCTTCACTGCCCGTATGAACGTACACAATCACGTTCAAGCCTACGTCCGAGGCCTGAGGCGACGGCTCCAAGCACTATTCCCCCCTCCGTTCGTTACTGCCACGAACGCCACATTCGCTGCCATATTTAGCGACACACCATCCCAGCCCAAGCCCAAGCGTTCGCGATCCGACCCATGTTACATGTCCACTTTTGTATTGTGTTTATATTTATATGTTTCGCGATGCACCGTGCCCCAACTCCAAAGGCAGACCAGCAACAAGAACCTGTGTCCCATGTACCCGCACTCAGCGTTCCACATGCCACATGCAATTGACCTGCCAGGCCAGCAACGCGCCCGTGATCAATGTCACGAATCTGTGTAGTACCACCTGCAAATATGGCCAGTTTCACTCTTTTGAATCCACAGGTGGCCACAGATTCGACACAAAATGTTTGCTGCACCTAGCGCTCCGCCTCAAGGAATTGTAATATGCCCAGTGCAACAGACTGTCCGGCGTTGACCGCAGCTTGCGACGCGAGACCTCAGGAGTACCTTGCATGAACTGGGTGTGCCATAGATCTGACGCGTAAAGATCATAGAGCTAATCTCAGCACAAGTAGTCCAAATGTACAGTCTGCCATCGTACATGGAATCTTCACCCTCCTGCAGACCAGCGGCGCTGCTCACGCTCCCCCCTCTCGAATAACTGCATGCATCCTGATCTAATACATCTACCTCCTTCCCGGCCTGCCACGGAGCGCGCGCTGTGCGGTGCCGCGGGGAGCAGGGGGACCGGCCTGCTGAGCCTCGCTCTGGGGGTTCCTGACCGTCTCGTCGATGGACAGAATGAGGCATGCGGCCTCGACGGCGGACGACAGTGCGTTGGTCTTGACGAGCGCGGGCTCCCAGACGAAACGCTTCATGTTGTCGGCAACCGCCTCGGCATCAACGTCGACGCCTGCCCACGTGTCGCCCTGCGCGTGACGCATGCGGAGCTTGTTGAGAATGTCGGTCGCATCCAAACCGGCATTGTCGCAGATCTGGCGCGGGATGACCTCGAGCGCCTTTGCGACCGCACCGATAATGAGCTGCTGCTTGCCCATGATTGTGCGCGAGTATGTGCGGAGGTACTTTGAAATCTCCATCTCGCACGCACCACCACCAGCAACAACAGAGTTGTTCTTGATCGCACGCTTGACAATCATGATCGAGTCGTGAAGCGAGCGCTCAACCTCGGCGATAAACTGGTCAGCACCACCACGGAGAATCATCGTGCACGTCTTGGCCTCGGGGCAGTCCTCGAACACGTTGAAACGGTCACCACCAATCTGGCGCTCCTCAAACTTGCCGCACTTTCCGAGGTGGTGCGGCTCAATGTCCGACGTTGTCGACTGGATCGAACCACCGACGGCCTGAACAACGCGCTTGAGGTCGTCACCCGCAACACGGCCGGCACAGAAAATGTCGCGGTCGGCGAAGTACTGGGTGGCGAGGTCACCAATGGGGAGCTTGGAAAGCACAACCTTTGCGCCGGTTGCGACAATCGCCTCGAGCTTGCGGTAGATGATGGTCCACTCGGCATCGACAATCGCCTGGTACTCGGACACCTCGTTGACACGGATCTCGGCGTTGTCCTTCTCGGCCTTGAGCTCGAGCTCGACGTTGAGACAGAGAATGGTGGGGTTGGTGAATGACTTGGGCTGCTGCTCGAAACCGGCGTACGAGAACGTCTTCTTAAACGCGACGCCCTTGATGAGCTGCGAGTCCTGCATACCGCCACCGGGGACCTTCTTGACACCAATAAGCGACTCGTCGAGGTCGTTCTGGTCGAGCGAGAGAACAGCGTCGACGACCATGTTGGAGAAGAAGGGCATTTGGGAGTGGATAAGCTTGGACGACATGGATGTCGACGCGCACTGGAGGAGAAGGTGGCGGAACTTGCTGCAAAATGTCAGACCGACAGTCCGTGCTGGCAAGAACGCGCAATGACTCACGCAGGGTCCGACTTGTCAATAGTCATGGCGATCTCGTTAATCTTCTGAATGGCCTGCGGTGTGAGCTTTGTAAGAACGCGATGAAACTCACAAGGTTGCGCGCCTCACGGAGGCCCTTGACGATAATGTGGATTCCAACACCCTCCTCAATGAATGGCCGGACCTCCTTGAGAATCTCGGCGGCACTGCGCGTTCAGCACTAACGCGAGATTTCCAGACTTACAGGAGGGTTACACTGGTTGTTCCATCACCAACCTCCGCATCCTGCGCGCGGGCAATGTCGACGAGGGTACGGGCTGCGGGGTGGACAATGTCGAGCAGCTTGAGGAGGGTCGCTCCGTCGTCTGCGGACCCATTAGCACCCACACTTGTTTATCCGTGACGCACTAGAAATAGTTGCCTGGCCACGCTCGTCGACAATCAGCTTGTCCATTCCACGCGGACCGAGGGTCGACGCAATGGTCTGCGCGACGGCAAGACACGCCGAGATGTTCGAGAGAAGCTGGGGAGTTCCCTGCGAGGTGTCGGTGCCCTCTGTAGCTAGTCAGCAAAGTGCTTTGTGTCCAAGTTGTCGTGCGCGTGGCAAAGAAACGCGAGCGGCGACGGTGGAGGAAACGCACCCCTCAGGAGGACGACGGTAGGTTGCTGAAAGATGTTAGCAATGACAGCTGCGACGGCCAAACCCAGCTGTAAAACATACCATCGACGGAAGGCCCTGCATTGTGGGCTGTCTGATCGTTGCTGTTTAAAGGTGATTTGTTTTTTATTAGAAGGAAAATAACAAGATGGACGACGACGAGGGATGATGGAATGCTGGCGAGCTTCTTGGACTGTCCGTCGCCGTGGACGCGTGCGCGTGAACCTGAAAGTGGATGGATGGAGGGCGCTTCAAACATCTTGGAACACTGGAAACATCCAATTTACACGTGTCATTTCTATGGATATATACACCAGCCAGGCTGAAGGCAGATCACTACGACCAGGGTGGTGTACTGTACGACGTAAGGTTTGATAAATTTGATTCCGCTACTTGTATAGGAGGGCTAGGGGCTGAACCATCAGCACATAGCGATGATGATGATGATGTCGATGGCCCAGGTAGACCCGCCTGGGGGCTGGCCGGATACCGAACTGTCACCCCTCGACCCCGGTTCACGTTGTTCGACCTCGACTTGTAGATCTTGATCTTGGATTTCTTTGGTCTTGTCTTGACGTTTGCAAGGCATCAAACTCTATCAGCACCATGTCCGAGTTCTGCCCCCCCTGGGCCCACTTCTTCGGGTACGTGGAGCTGCCCCCCAAGTTAACTGCTTGCTGACCACCTTCCAGCTTCGCCGGCGTCGCCGCTGCGGTATGTCGATCCCGCCTTCCTTCCCGCCGCCCGTATCTGCGACTGTCGCTCATCCACAGATGTCCCTCTCGACCATTGGCGCCGCGTACGGTACCTCCAAGTCGGGCATTGGAATCGCTGGTATTGGAACGTTTAGGTAGGGCTACATGTCGGTGGAAGTGACTGACTCTCGAAGGCCGGAGCTCATCATGAAGGTCGGTGTGACCAGCCGTGGATGCAAGAATGGTACTGACGCAGGTGCAGGCGCTCATTCCTGTTGTTGTGAGTTGCTCCGATCATGAAGGTAGCTAACCCACTTCAGATGTCCGGTAGTGCGTCTCGAAACGACATACCTGCAGTCCACTGACACCAGTTATCGCCGTGTACGGCCTCGTCGTCTCGGTCCTCATCGCCGGCAACAGTGCGTTGGTGGCTGCAGTACCATTACTGACCTCAGTGTCCCCCGCGGACCCGTACCCCCTCTTTGCCGGATTCGTGCATCTCGGAGCAGGCTTGAGTAGGTCCTCCAATCAGTGGCTCGAACTGACAGCAGCGTGTGGTCTGACAGGTCTGGCGGCCGGCTACGCCGTCGGCAAGGTTGGCGATTCGGTGAGCTCTTGAGCGCGATTACTGGAACTGACCCCAGTGCGTCCGCGCGTACCTGTACGAGTCGAAGGTGTTTGTCACCATGGTTCTTATTCTCATTTTCTCGTGGGTTGACCCTGTCTCGCAACAGTTCTAACCCTCAGCGAGGTCCTCGGTCTCTACGGCCTCATTGTTGCACTCATCATGAACACACAGGTCAGTTCGCCATGCCCGATATGATGGTGCTAACAAGCAGGTCAAGGACCCCGTGTGCGGAAACTACAGCTACAGCCACTAGTAGTTCCACCACCACTTCCACTAATCGTAGAACAGCATATGCAACCCCGTATGCACCGACATTCATGCCATGATGATTCGTCAAATCTACAAACTACAGACAGTGTATTGCTACAACACTTTTTTTTTCGTTTCTGATATCTACTGTACTTGGTGGTGCTGTGACAGGACCTCCACTTCTAGTTTCCTGTTACGTGCCAAGGGAGAAGACACCACGCATGTCGTCGCTTTGCGACATGCCGACGTTGTCGCCATGGCTCGGAAGGACATCGACGCCGACCCCGACGCCTACACCTGCATCCATCCTCTGGTCGTCTCCTATTCCCATTCCAACGCCGTGGACAACGTCGAGCAACGCCTGGTTGTCCTGGTATGGCCAGTGGTAGTGGTCTGCGTGGTCGTGTTCGTGCGCAACAGCAGCGGCAACCTGCTCGCCAAGTGCCACTTCGCCGGCAAGACCGGGACCCATGTCCATCTCCAAGGGGATCTCGTGCTGATGCTGGTGGTTGTTGTTGTGTTCGTGCTGGTTGCCGTCCTCGTGCTGGTGCGCATTTCCCTGATCGTGCTCATGACCGTGCCCGTGCTGCTCAGGCTCCCGCTCACGAGCGTGTTCATCATGGGGGTGCATGTGCCCCTGCTCGTGCCCATGGTCGAGCTCCCCCTTGGCCTCCGCCTCGGCTTCACGCCGTGCTCGTTCCTCGAGCATCCTGATCTTCTCCTGGACGGCCGCGCGGTTCTTCTTGAGACGCATCTCACGCACCAGTCCGAGCTCGGGGTACTTTCTCGGCCGGCCGCGTTTCCGCTTAATACCGAGTGCCTTGTCTTCCTTTCGGCGCTCGATATCAGCAATCTCCTCCGCGGACCGGACCTTTGGCGGACGGCCCTTGCGCCGGCGTGGTGGCTCGGGTTCGGGTTCAGGCGTTGGCGGCCGCGGCTTGGGCTTGTTCTTGGACCCCTTGGGGCGGCCACGGCCCCGTTTGGCCGGAGGCACGCTTTCGTCCGTGGCGTCCTCCGAGATAGCGGACATGCTGGACATGTTGGGTGCGGGAGCGATGGGGACAAAATGCTTTGTTGGCGAGGGGGGCTCCGTGTCGCCGAGCGCGGGCAGCATCAGGTTCTGGTTGTTGGGCGAGTGGGGGAAGGTGCCGCCAAAGATGGCGCCGTACGACCCGAACCCATTCTGCGCGGCGTAGTCTTCGAGCGTTGTGCGGATCGCTTCGTGGTCGATACGATCCCGCTCCTCGGCGTCGCCAGGGAGGCTCGGGTGGTGAGACTAAGCGGTGTCAGACGGTGTAACTGTGAGACGTGCCTACCTGTTGGGCATTTGTGAGACTGTTGACAATTTCACGCAACGCCGGGTCGATGCCGTCGTCTTCGAGCCCCGGATCGGGGTCGACAGGCAGTTCGACATGGACTGCGACCTGCTCCGCCTCGACGGACTGCGGATGTGGCGGCAGCGTAACGGCTACAGGGACGGGTTCGGGTTCGGGTTCGGGGTCCGGTTCGGGCTGTCGTTCCTCCTCACGCACGAGGCCGATACCCATCGCGAGGTCGCCGACCGCAATCCGCCCCCTGTTGACATCATTGACGACCTGCTCAATCGCAAACAATGCCGGGTCCAGAGGTGCTGGTGCGCTGCTGCCCGTCGCAAGCGCAAGGAGGTGCGGGTCGAGATGGTCGACGACAGAGGGCAGGACACCGGCAAACATGGGCGTCATTGGGGACGTGTGCGAGAGTGGTGTCTGGTGGTGTCGCTGTCGTGATGAGAGATGGAGTTGTGTTGCCATTGTGGTATAGTGGTAAGAGACAGAGACAGAGAGAGAGAGACGAAATGAGACGAGGGCAGCAGGTCGTTGCCTGCCAGAGGAGATGTGGCTGACAAGCCAGCCTGGCTGATATATAACAAGAACGAAGGAAATCAAACAGCAAGGAGAGAAAGTCGTTGACCCCAGTAATCCCAGTTGATAAGCGAATGCAAAAAGTTGTTGTCCTCTTAAAATGAAGCTCGGAGGGGCTGGACGATGCCGGATCGTGGATGGTGGATGACGATGGCCGACGGATGGTGATAGATGGCCGATGCAATGGCGGACGACGGCGGGGTTGGGTCGGTCGGTTGATAGCGTTGGGAGAAAAGGTGATAAAAACAAACGAGGAATATTCGTGATCGAGGCCTGCTATGTGCCAGCCCCCCCCCCCCTCTACCCAGCAGCCGCTATTCAGCCAGGCCAAAGCTAGGCTGACCGGCCTTGCCCAGCCATGCCAGCCAAAGACTACGCCCAGTACGTCAGGCACAGTTTACCAAAGCTTGCTGCATACTGTAGCCTGACCCATGCTGGCCAGCCTCAGAGTGTTTTTAGGCTCTGCAGGTTCGCCCTATTAATACAGCGCTGCTGCATAGCATGCATGTGGGGATGGGGCATGAGCACGAGGTGATTGCGTGGCACTATACACTAAATACAGTGCTGCGCAGTGTACAAGTATACACTGTTTAATTTTGATTCCGCGCGCCCTGGAGTCTAGGCGTCAACAAGCCTCCGTGCAGACCCTGTAATACATAGGCCGGACGTATACCTGGCATGCCTAACTAAGTGATAGGCATACGGGACGCGCCGGTGCTCGAGAACCCAACATCACCTCACCCATGCACCTCTGAACAAAGCCACTTTGTTACACCAAAGCATCCACATCATCCATCGTCAAACCACCACCATGCCGCGCCCATCACGACGCGCATCAGCGATCGCAGCCGCACCGGCGCCAGCATCTCCGGCTCCGCGCCGGGGCCGCGCGCGGAAGGTCAAGGAGGAGCCAGCGACACCGGTGCAGGACGACCTGGACCTGGACGACGATGACGCGAACGTGGGCGAAGACGACGACGATGACGATAAAGATGAGGAGGAGGAGGAGATCCCGCGGCCCGGACCATCCCGCCGGCGCTCAAAGGGACGCCCATCCACCACGCGCCGGCGCTCGACCAAGGTCGAGGAGGAGGCGACGGATGTGGAGGATGAAGCGCCCCCGCCTTCCTCGTCGCGTCGCCGCTCGGCCAAACATGTCAGCTACAAGGAAATCCCCGTCGAGGCGGATGTGAACGATGACGATGACGACGATGACGAAGGTGAGTACAAGACATTAAATGAGACCCCAAGGGTGGATTGTTGTTGTGTTTTGTTTGTGGCGCACGCGCACACCAGTACCCGTGCTGACACCGTCCCTCACCCTTGTAGATGAGCCCGCCGTTTCGACTCCTGTCCGCGGCCGCCGAGCAACGCGCCCCAAGAAGGCCGCCGCCAACGAGGACAAGCCGTACAAGCGTGAACCGGGAACCGGTGGCCGCGGTGGATTCAGCGTCAAGGGTGCAGCTGCCGCGGCTGCGCGCGCACGATGGGACAAGGTGCGCAGGGAGCGTGCCGAGCGTGGCGAGGACGTCGAGCAGGAGAAGACAGGAGGCGGAGGAGGAGGACGCCGTGCCAAGCCTCCGCCCAAGGAGGTCGTCATCAAGCGCGATCCTCGCGGCGCCTTAGAGAACGTCATTGAGGGCCACAAGTACAGCGTCAAGAACATCGAGTACATTGCAGGTGACGACGAGCTCATCATCCCTGAGGACGAGAAGGGCAACACTAAGATTGATGCTGAGGGCCGTCTTCTCGGAGGTCGCGAGTACAAGCTTGTCACGTTCACGTCGCCGTCCCGCAAGAACCCGGAACGCGTCTACGCCCTGACTATTGATGCGGCACGAGCATGCGGTTACACCGACTCTCTCGCCTTCCTCCGCCGCTGCCCCCAGATCGTCAAACTGTCATGTGGTGAGGACGAACGCCAGATGCTCATCGACATTGGCCGCATCACCGGAAACCTCAAGCACCGCATGGTCACGATGGTCGCTATGCGTAACGTCTATAAGCTCATGGGCGCGCGCCTCGTCAAGGGTGAGTCACTGATGTCACAGGCTCCTGAATATCTGCTGACAAGGTTCGCAGATGGAAAATGGGTGGACGACGACTACAACGAGGAGCAGGCTTTGGTCGACTGTGCCACCAACGGCTGGACGCCGCACGGCCCCGTGTTAGAGGAGGAACTCGCCGTGAACCAGTACCCGTCGGCTGGTGGTCCCGGCCGTCCGCCCGCAAATGCCAGTCTCCTTGCCGACGCTGGTCCGTTAAAGCCCACCCTGACGTCCTTCTACCAGGTCGGCGGGCCGACTACTCACTTTGGTGGCAATGGTTCGGACCCATGGAGCGACCTCGGCCACGGTAAGCGCGGCCGCCTTCGTGCACTTGGCGTCACCGAGGAAGACTGGATTCTGCGCACCGCCGAGGACGCTCGCCGGATTGATGAGGTTCTGCGCGGATACCGCGAGGAGCGCATCGGCGTCCTCGAGGGCCCTGACGCCTACTGCTGGGTGTACAATGCCGAGCGTCGCGCTACTGGCGAGCTCCCGGACGAGCTTGCCGAAGCGAAGACGGAGGCAGCCACCGGAGCAGTGAGCGAGGTCACTCCAGCAGTCAAGCCTCACCCGTTGGCATCGGAGCTCACATTTGACGCTTCCTCGGAGCCGCTCTCGCCCCTTCCGCCCGAACCGCCCACCGCGACGGCTCTCGCCGAGGTGAACGACACCGCCGAGTTTGAAAAGACCCCTGGCGGCAAGATTGTTGTCGAATCTGAACGTGAAACGGCCGCCCCGGCGCCTCTTGGTCGCTGGATTCCAGGAACGATTCAGGCTGCATACGAGGTGAGTCATGAAACCGTAATGAGACCCCCAGAATGTCATCTAACTGTTTTTCCACAGCCACACACGCAGATGCCCCACGTGCCTCTGCGGACGCAGCCGTCGTCATCCGTCATCAACCGTCTGGCGTACAACCCCCTCGTTGGCATGAATGGTGCTGCGCGTCTGATGCACGCCCCGGGCATTGCATCTGTCGAGTTTGTGTTTGACCCCACCAAGGACATGTCGAGCTGGCTGGCGTTTGGCGACGGTACCCGCGGCCGCGACGTTGTCAAGGAGCGCCTAGCTGCAGTCGCGGAGGCCGAAGAGTGGGAACGCCAGGCGCGTGCAAAGCGCAGGAAAATGAGGGACGAGAGGGACATGCCCCCGCCGGCCTCGGCGGCTGCCGCAACGCCCGCGGCCTAATTATGATGTAGCAGCCGTAGTTTGGTAGTCTAACAGGGGTAAGAGACCTAGCAGAGATACCCACACCCCGCACTATGCATAGTTGTACATACCGCTGGGCCACTGTGATCTTTGCAGCACGGGCGATAAGTCAACAGGCACCACCTCCTCTCGCACGGTTACCACCCTGCAAGCTCCCGCTCCTCTCCCAGATCGCCTCCCCAGCAACCTCCCGTCTGGTCTCAAGTCCACACCTCCACAGGCTGCTCAGCCCCTCAAGCCGGAAAAGCGGCACCGGAGACATTGTAAAGGGGACAAGTTACAGCTGCATTCCTCTACGATTTTGCCTTTTCTTCTCTACTTGCCAATAAACTTGGGCTTGCGCTTCTCGGCGAAGGCGCGCAGACCCTCGTTCCTGTCCTCGCTGGTGAGGAGAGGCTTGTACGCCTCGCGCTCAATGACGAGACCCTCCTTGATGGGGGTGCCGGGTGCGGCCTTGATGGCCTTCTTGGCGGCGCGGAGCGAGAGGGGAGCGGACGTGAGCATCGAGGCAGCGAGGTCGGTCGCAGCGTCGAGGGCCGACTTGCCCTCGGGGGCAATGATATCAAGGAGACCTTCGCGTTAGCAGCTTGCACAGCAGAGATCAAGATCAAAAACAGGTAACCTACCGATCCTTGCGGCCTCGTCGGCAGAGACCTTGCGGCCGGTGAAGATGAGCTCCATGGCCTTGCTCATGCCCACGAGCTTGGTCATGCGCTGCGTGCCGCCCGCGCCGGGGATGATGCCGAGCTTGGTCTCGGGCAGCGCAAAGCTCGTCTCCTTGGCGCCGACGCGGAGGTCGCAGCCGAGTGCAAGCTCGGTTCCGCCCCCGAGAGCGGGGCCCGGCACAATCGCGACGGTCGGGAGGGGCAGGTCCTCGAGCTCGCACACCATGGCGTTGAGCGCGTCGAGGAACGCGGCGACCTGCGGCTGCGTCATGGTCTTGCGTTCGCGGAGGTCGGCGCCGGCGCAGAACACGGGGCCCGTCGAGTGCAACAGCACGACGCGGGCCGCGGGGTCGGTCGCGAGCTTGGCGATCGCGGCGCGCATCTCGTCGACCATCTGCACCGAGAGCGCATTGCGCGCCTCGGGGCGGTCCATGACGATCGCGAACACCCCCTCGAGGTCGTGCGTGCTGTTCGGGACGAGCGACGACGCGGGCTCGAGACGCGCATGCGGTTTCACGGAGGCCGAGTACGCGCGCGCCGCCGCCGAGAACAACGGTGCAGAGGGCACGAGGCGTAGACGCAGGATCTGCCGGGTCGGAGCGAGGAGCGTGCGCGACATTATGTGCTAGTGTAGATGGAGAGCGGAGCGGTGAGTGAAGGAGAAAGAATGAGCGTTTGCGATTTCTCTCGATATGTCTGATTTCTTGTTTAATCGTATCGGGTCGGGATGATGGCTGTGGGGCATGTGGTGGACGAGCCAACGACACATCGGCTACTACGGCATTCGGCAATGACGATGATCCGGCAAACTGCTTCGCTCATGGTTCCGGCCGCCGCCCTCCTCCGCGGGGAAAGGCGGGGTCGGGGTGCGGGGTAGACAGGACGAGATGGTGACATACCTGAAGCAAACGCTGGGGAACAACGACTGGCATGCAAGACTAATTGCTACACTGACAGCAAGGCTAGGATGCATAGAGTCCCCGTGTGTTACTGCCGCGAGATCAAGAGGAGCACTTCGCTAGCTATGGATACAATGAGGCAATTGTCTCTCTCCCCTTGAGTTTACAACGAGGATGAACCCTGTTCTGCCAATAGGTGTGGGCGAATACGCGGCCGATATCCGTCCTGCTCCACGGAGAAAGCTTGTCACCTAGTTCACCGATGTGTCATCAGCCCTGGGAGCTGTAGAGCAAGCCCCGTACTAGACTATACACCCAACCTTGGATCACAGCAGGCCGCTTCTGTCTCATCTGCTGGTGCTGAATCATTCCATAATACTCGGAGCCAGCAGGCAGATCTACAAGCTGAGGGACCGTCAAGGTCCTCAAATGAAGTATTCTTAAAGAAAACAAGACAGAGTTGAGACTGAATCACGAGGGCTAAGAGATGGTGATGGCGCGGCGTTCATTTTGAGAAATGGAATCATTAGATCCATATCCGGCCCGCGCTCTGAATGCCGAGTTCGGGTACGATGATGGTGAGCTCCCTGTAGATCACAGCAGCGACGCAAGAGTTTCTCGCCATCATTCTCTCCGCGCTCATGCAGGAGGTCGATAGCTATCAATTGATTGATATCACTTAAGAGATTCAATATAAACGATATCGACAAGTCCACTCGCCCAAAAAAAACCTGAGCCGAAATCTGAGAGCTGAGAGCTGAGAGCTGAGACCTGAGACCTGAGAGCTGAGAGCCGGGTACTGGCCTACTAGCCTACTGGGATCCTGCGATCCTGGGAGATATAGGGAATACTGTGGATAGCACGTGGCCTTATGCCACACTCGGAGATACAACAATAAAACGCCGCTGTAATTTATTGAGAAATTGCGGGACCAAATTATTTGTTCATTTTGGATGCAATGTACGGTGGAAAGTGGTGAGTGAGCAAAGGGGGAGGGGAGACGAGTGCACTGAGCCTGGGCGGGGAACCTGGTGGGGTGGTGTGCAGTGGTGCACTGGGCGGGGAGGTTGGACCTGGGGGGGGGGGGGGGTGAGGGCTTGCCCAGTGTACGGTGTGTGCAGTCGCTGCTGGTGCTGGCTGTTGGACGCCTCTCACTCCGCGATTAACAGTCTGGTCTTCAACTAACCTTCTTCACAGCTACCTGCGTGAGTCCCGCCATCGCCACCCACGACGACGACAACGGCAACAACGACGACGACGTCGGACACACACCCCCAACAACGATCGCGACGCTGACATCCCTTCTAGCGGCTTTCGACTATCGCCATGCAGATTTTCGTTCGTATCGATGATGGAAGAGGAGAGAGACTCGCCGTGGAGAGGAGACGCGAGATGGAAGGGATGGCGTTAACACTCCACAGGTCAAGACCCTCACCGGCAAGACCATCACCCTTGAGGTCGAGTCGTCGGACACGATCGACAACGTCAAGGCGAAGATCCAGGACAAGGAGGGCATCCCCCCTGACCAGCAGCGTCTCATCTTCGCTGGCAAGCAGCTCGAGGACGGCCGCACCCTTTCGGACTACAGTGCGTCTTCATTTTTTTTTCGACTCGCGCGCGCGGGAGGAGCAATTCGGGATCGCGATCACGGAAGCTTGGAAATGGGAATCGGGAACGTTGAGGGAAGGGAATGATGGCGAGGAAAACTGTCGGGACAGAGGGGACGGGTCGGGGCGGCGAAGGAGGAGCTGTTCGGAGGGAGCGTGTGCGCGGGCACGGAGCTGGGCTCTTTGTTCTGGTCCCGATAGCGCTCGCGCACGCTTCTGGGAGCTCTACCTAAGCCGTGACCATGTCTCTTTTTTTCAGACCTTTCCTCGCCACCGCGATATTCTCAAATTCACCCGATGCCGTCCTGCTTTCACGCGCGCCCGAATCTTCGCCTCGCCCGGGCTCTGGTTCAATATACTGACTGTCCCAGACATCCAGAAGGAGTCGACCCTCCACCTCGTCCTCCGCCTCCGTGGTGGTATCATTGAGCCCTCGCTCAAGGTCCTTGCCTCCAAGTACAACTGCGACAAGCAGATCTGCCGCAAGTGCTACGCCCGTCTTCCTCCCCGTGCCACCAACTGCGTGAGTCCACCGGACATTATTGTTACTCCCGCAATACTGACGCTTTTTTTCCAGCGCAAGAAGAAGTGTGGCCACACCTCGCAGCTCCGCCCCAAGAAGAAGCTCAAGAACTAAGATGCTTTTCGGAAGGCGCAGCGGGCACACGAGACGCCGCGAGGGATCTCGGTAGCCCGATGTATTTTCATTCTCTCGCAATCCAGGATTCCAAGGGACGCGATATGATTGACAAAAGCGCAACCGTTTGTTGCGCCTCTAGTTTACTAGAGATGCGAGATTGACGATAGCGTCTGTGGTGCTGCTGCATGAAGAACGGGCTTACGAGGGCAAAACTCATCGACATTGTACCGGGAAAGGGGGCAGGAACTATAAGCAGAGAGCCATGAACAGAGAGCGGCTTGGAGGGGAACTGGTAGGCAGGTGTGCAGTGACGGCCAGAGCGTGCATGGTGCATGACTGGCAGGGCAGAGCACAGTAAGGCTATCGCTATCGCCGACGCCGTCTCCCGAGTCCGACGCCGAGTCCTTGCAGACTTCAACAAACAAGCCCGGTTTTCTCACCTGCAGTCCAAGATTTGTCAGTTTTGTTGCAGATGCAGAAGTTTCATGCCTGGCTGTCAACGGAATCAAATTCCAAAGTGGAGGCCGTCAGTCACAGAACAACAACCGCGTAGGACCACAACTGGAGCCCATCCATCAACTAGCAGCTGGCAACCACATCGCTGTTCTCGTCTTCTCCATTCCACTCTACACTCCAACATCAAGTACACTCGCGATGGAAGAAGAGCAGCCGCAGAACCTCGCGCATATCCACTGGTATGTCACCGCCTGGTTGCTGTGGCAACCCACAGACATACAGCAACCAGCTAAAAGATGTTGTCAGAGCTAACCCCAGGTCGTGGCCAGAGGCCATTGCTGCCAACCCGGCGCGCTCGCTTGCGACCCCGGATCTTGCGTGAGTTTTGGCCAGGAGGAGCGGTATCACCGAGAGGTGTGGATAGCAGTGCTGGCATCACTACCGCGGAGAATGCCGATGGTGTTCCAGAACGGCTCCTGAGGGAGGTCTCTATGAGCTCATGTGTCGTTGCAGGCTGTGGACAGCTCTGGTCAGCTGGAGAAGCATTCCACATGTACCCAGAACAAGATTGATTGGGAGACATTCACTGGAGGACTACAAGTCATCGCTCTCAAGCCTTGTCACAACCGCACCGTAATACGGGCATGCACACTGACTGCAGAATGGACTATTTCGCCTACTCGCCATTCTGGGATGCGCAGAGCAACAACAACCAGCTGCGAACGCAACGACGCGTTGAGAACCCCACATACGGGCACGCCGAGGAGAAGGTGTGAGTGCAAATACGGACGCTGTCGGAGCTTCAAGACCTGACTCGCACGCTTTCAGAGAGCTCGCATCCTTTCGCGGCGGGTTCGAGTACATTGTCGCGCACTCGCGCCCACCAGACGTGTTTGTGATCCACCGCCGCCCGGTGCTGTCTGACGGGGGGCGCGGTCCGCTTACGCACGCGTACTTTATCCTCCAAGACAAGATCTACATGGCGCCCAACCTGTACGACATTGCGCAGACGCGCCTCCGGAACGCAACGTACCTGCTCGAACGGACGTTTGCGGACCTGGAAAAGAGCCGGCCGGCAGCGAACCCGCGCGCGACGGGGCAGTGGCTCTCTGTGGCGCGGGACGACAAGGACAAGAAGAAGGACGAGGACAAGGAGGGCAAGGCGGGAAGCATGGACACGCCGGCCAACGAGGACAAGGAGGGGTCGGTCTCGAGCCAGACGTCGGGCCCCACGGCGTCCGGGCCTGACTGGCACCTCTTCCACGCGCTTACAGCCACGCGCGCGGCGCTCGGCGATATCGACAAACTGGCGGCTGGGCCGCCGCCGGCGTTCGATGAGGCGGCGGAGGCGCGCGCATTGGAGGCCATGGCTGCCGCCGCGATTGGCCGGCCCGCGTCTGGAGCCGGAGCTGCGGGTGGAGGAGCACAAGGTGGAGGAGCGCAGGGCAGCAACGCACCCTCCGTCGCCCCTCTGCCCGGTACGCGCGCCCAGAGCCTTGCTCCCACTACCCCTGCACCCCTCCAGATGCAGCCGGCGACACCGAGCGTGTACGCCCCCAGCCCGCTCCGCCGAGCAGGGATGCCGTTCCCCACTGACTCGCCGGCGCCAGTGTAGATGCTGATGATGTACTATACCTCGCATGGATACCTGTACTACCGATAACGAGATTTACGTCGCACAGCCCCATCCTTAGGACCGGCGGCGGAGACCCAACGCCAAGGCGCCAAGGCAAGTGGCAGGCACATGAGAAGCCCCATTGCAGATAGACATACATGACTGCACTGCCTCATCATGTCGAAACACGGACTGCGCACTGCCTCGACTGACTCTCGCCCCCTTCAAAAGCGGCGTGCTCTCACAATTGTTGACACTGTCATCCCCTGCCCTAACAAAATAACATACACCATCCATCACACATCCAACATGGAGAAGAAGCGTTTGGCGCCTTCGGCCCCATCCACAGATCCCGTCGTCATCGACGCCGACGGGTTCCCACACATCATCGACGCTATCCTTTCCGAGGCCATCAAGGACAAGGAGGACCATCCCACGCGACACATCATGCACCTGCGCCTCGTGTGCCGGTCCTGGCGATGCAAGCTGGACGACCACTTTTTCGGGGTCATCTCTGTCGCAATCGACATTCCGGCCGGGCGGTGGGACGTGTACACGAGGCAGCACAGGAAGTTGAAGTCAGGGGAGCCTAGGAAGCTGAAGGTGGTGGAGGACGATATCTATTGCGGCGCTCTTGACAGTATTCATGTCCCGCGGACGCTCTGGCACCGGATGCGTACAAAACTTCGCCGCTGGTTCCAGGGTAAGGGCGGCAGCAGCGGCAACAGGGGGAACACCACCGGAGGCAGCAAAGGTGGGGATAGTAGCAGTGACGGGGGCGGTGAAAGCGACGGTGACGACAGCGACGACATGATACGGCACCCTTTGGCAGGACGCGCGCTCTTGAGATCAGTGGGATGCCGACTTGGAACCCACTCAACCTTCCCTGGCCGATGCAAGTGGGCACCATAATATGTGAGCCTACTCTGCGGCGGATGGAACCACCAAGGCAGTGGTCGCCACGTCTGTATCCCGTTCAAGCGCACACGGTGGTCTACCCCTTCAGTCGCAACCGGCATTTCAACTCCCGCTTTTTTCTCGCTTATCCACTTGGAATCAAACGCGTCGTATTCCGCTTTGAAACCCTGTCTGTACTCTCATCGTTCTGGCTTTCCAACATCCCGAAGGGCACGGAGGACATTGCATTCATCCAGATGGGTGAGTGGAAGCCAGATCCATGTCGAGAGGACATTGATAGGGCGGCTTTCATGTTCGCCGATATCGTTGTACGGACGACCACGGGAACGAGGATCTCAATCGTCAACGTACCCTCCGCCGTACCGGGGGCCTGGTCTGTGGAATTCGGGGATCCCCAGAAGCTGATCCGCTGGAGCATTATGCGCCATGTCCTCGCCAGGCAACTGAGGGCGCGTTATCGGACAGAACCGCTATCCAGTGTCGTCAGCAGAATCTCCTTCTTTGCGTGGGAAGAGTACGCCGACGGCTTGTCCCCCGCCCAACTCGCGTACGAAACCACTCCACATTTCACGCAGGGATCTGGGACCGAGAGGTCGTTGGATGGCTGGCAGGGGCGTAGTGGCCGAGCGGTGATAGCGGCCTGAATTGTCTATATCCCTTTGGCTGCATGTGCCAGTGGGGCGCGATATGTGGGCAAAGTGGCACTCCCGAAGATCGAGTCTTGGAGCAGCAAGTCGTCCACTTGGTCCACATCTGCCATGGACCAGTGCCATATGTGGCGCCAATGCGACTGCTTGCGTGAGGGCGCCGCATCGAACCCCTGTCACGTGAATTGTCGCACTCACCGGGTATCGGGACGGATCTGTCGACATTACAGTCCATAACTGTCCGATCATCATAGTCATCCTTGACAATGTTCCGTTCCCCGCTGCTTTGCTATAAACCCGCCAGCTAATGCTTGTTTGAATCATTTGCACTCGTTTCCCGCGCTCCCACTCTCACTGTCGCTCTGACCCTCATTCTCACTCTTGCTTTTGCTGTTACGCATACATACTCACACAGTTACACTCTCACCATGTTTCGCAAACGACGACCAGCCCCCCGTGTGATGATCGACGCAGATGGCTTCCCCCACATCGTCAACGCCATTTTACACGGGATCATCAACGAAGGACACATCTCGCACCTCCTCGCTCTCCGACGCGTTTGCCGCTCGTGGAGGGACAGGATCACCCAGCCCGTCTTCCACACTCTTGTCCTCGTTCTGAATGAAACCGGGACGGGATGGGACTTGTACACGAAACGGGGAGAGAGAATTCACTCGTCTGGCTCAAAGCAAGGAATCGGTAGATGGATCACGACCCAATTCGCAAATCTCACCCGGCAAAAGCTCAAGTGGGAGGCACCCGCTCTTGTGTTCGACACGGCCGCTCTGAATGGCACACCGCTGCGCGCCACGCGTGTGCTCGAGGTGGATGCCCTTTTGCGGGACAGGCAGTTCCCGGCGCTTCCGTGGCCGCTGCAGCTTGAGGCGGTGCGCGTGGCCTGCCCGTTTCGCCCAATCGGCTGGGTCGCCGACCCAAAGCACCCGGATACTATCTGCCACCGGAACTTGGTGCGCACCAAGGCGCTCGTGGTTGGGCTTTGTGCCGATGAAGTCATGGAAATGCCTCATTTGTATTGGCTCGAATGCGTTCCGGGATACATGGAGCGCCTTGTATTCCAATTTACCGTGCACCGCCGTCCTCGTGTCGGCATCATGTCGCTAAAGCCCCATTCTCAACCTATCGCCAAGGAGCTCGCATTCATTCGCACGGGCGACTGGAACCAGGAGACAGACGAACACGGATTCCGGTGGGATCTCCCAAGAATATACCAAACTATCGGCTCGGCCATGTGTAATCGGATTCCCAAAGTCACCATTGTCAACGTACCCCCGACGTTCCCGACTTTTATTCAGGACGACAACGGCGTACCGGGAGGAGACGCACATGCCGCGTTCCGGAATGGCATAACGGAATGGCTGACCTTTCACTCGGGCAATAGGCGGATAGAACAGCTTGAGGGGCCTGAAGACTGTGTTGCCGAAGTCAAGAAGGCCGTTTCGTTCGTGACCTTGGAGGAATACGCTGCCCGCTTGTCCCCCGCTCAGCTCGATTACGAGACCTCACCACTTTTCCGGGGATGGCGCCCCCCGACTATGAGCACGGAACCTTTGCACTCGTAAACAGCGGCGATAAATGTGCAGCGAACTGGTGGTCAAGAGATCTGGTACGTGCATAAAGTGAGGAGAAATAGTTCTGATGGTAGAGCCCTGCAGCATATCATTGTTACCGTTATATCTCTCCTTCGATGAGATCTTCCTGGGCACGTTTATTATCGGTCATGTCGGTTGTTGTAGAGATACAGTTGGAACGAGAGGCTCATTGTTCGGTTGGGTATTAGTTTGCCCAGTGCCACACGACCCGACTACATGTTCTGTTCGGCAGTATATCCCAGAAATGGGCAGCTATCAGAGTAATCAGAATGCCACAACACGATGAGCGAACTGAAGACAGATGGGGCGATGTCGGGCTGCGGGTGCACACGAAGCAGATAAACACTATTTTAGTTTCCTATTTTCAGTGCCACAAGCATGACTGGACACGAACGATCGCAACCGAGTCCCAATACCCACCCACACAGCACATTTCTCATCAGGGGCAATGATAAACAGAACAGAGAGTCCACTCGTCCCCTCTGGCGGGTAACGCCAAGAGTGAATGCCCAGCAGGTAGCTGGCCTAGTCCATATCTTTGAAGGTTGGCGCTAAAGCGGCAGTGCCACACCACTACCCACCAAGCTGTTGGGGGTCGACTACTGAACGCGAAGAATCTCACACGACACTGCAGGAACTGAACTGCATGGCGCACTCAACCAGCCGCGAGCTGGAGACGGACCAGAGCAGAGAATGCGAGAGTACAGTGGCACAATGCGCGACGAACGGAGGACACTGACGCGTACAGGGCCACAACAGCAAAGACTTCGTGGCCAAGCTGGTTAAGGCGTCCGACTGTTATTTCTTTCGCTCCAAAAAGAGCGGGGAGAGCGGAATCGGGAGATCGAGAGTTCAAACCTCTCCGAGGTCGCTTTTTTGCGCGTTCTTGCAGAGTCCGAGGGGCCGCGGACCGCGAAGCCAGTTCGGGAGACGGAGGGTTGTGATTGGCTGCCTGTGTGGGGCCCCAGGCCCAGACGAACGGCTCTGACGCAGCAAGATAGGTATAGAAAAGGTCAAAGGCCCGCGGAAAGGACTTGCTTCATCTTATGCGTCCTCTGCCATGTTGCATTGGCGTTCGTATACGAGGGACCTCCGTTATACGAGGGACCTCCGTTGTTCCCTCGGATACGAACGCCAATGCAAGACGGACGCGTTTTGTCGGCCCCCATGGCTGTAGTGAGACACTTATCGGGTTTGTGGCTGGGTGCCACAGTCGCCTTTCAACTTGAGATTTGAGTTGTCTACCCTGAAATCAATCCTCCTCTTGCTCTGCTGCTGCCTCTGCCTCCCATTTGGCATCAGCCAGTGCAGCCCTGCACGCTGACTGATGCCTGCCTGACCCAGTAACGACTTGGTGACTATTAATCCATTCATAACGACCTTTTAATTAACCAAGGTATTTTTCAAACTCTAGAGAACGAGGGCAAGGGCCGCAGCGGCGACGACGGCGGCGGCGGAAACGACGAAGCGGGCCGAGGCGCCCGAGTGCGTGGAGGTAGCGGCAGTAGAAGAGGTGGCGGCCGAAGCGGCCGACGCGGCAGGCGACGACGCGTTCTCGACCGAGAAGCCAGTGTAGGTGAAGTTGGGGTTGACGTTGAGCTCGTTCTTAATGCCGAGCGCAGTGAAGTTGAGGGGGGTCTCCTGGGCGACGGACGCGGCAGTGACGTTGAAGTCGACTGCCGAGGTGTTGTAGAAGACGGTAGCGTCGCCGGCGCCGGTGGCCGAGGTGTCGGGCGCGGGGATGGGGACCCAGAGCTGGGGGTTGGCCGAGCCCGGGTAGACGCCGGTAAGGTTGAGCAGGGGGATCTCGCTGTCCTGGGGCACGTAGTTGGTGTGGTTGGTCTGCTCGGCCTGGAACTGCCAGACGGACGCGACGGTCTTGTTCGTGTCCTGGCGGCCGAGGGAGGGGAGGTCCCAGTTGTTCTGCACCGACGAGAGCATCGAGTAGTGAGTGTAGAACGTGGTGTCGTTGGTGCCGCGGAGGTTCTCGGGGATGGCGTTACCAAGCAGAACGGTGAAGACGTTGTTCTGGACATCGTACGTCTCGTTCTCGTCGAAGGTGAGCTGAATAAGAGTGCGGTTCGTGTTGAACAGAGGGTTCGACAGCAGGGGCACAAGCCAGTACTCGAGCCAGGCCGAGACGTAGTTGACGTCCGTGTCGTGCGCGTCGTTGACCATGTTGGGGGTGACCCACACGTGCTGAGGGAGAGCCGAGGCGTTGACGTCGACGGCAAAGTCGTTAAAGTTGCGGACGCGGAGCGCGCGGTCGGGGATACCGGCGATCGAGTTGGCCTACGGAAAGAGTTAGTCCCACAGTCGCTGCCGGATCACCACCACGGGTTGTACTCACGATAATGTGGGGGTTGTGCTTGCGCTTGTAGTAGGTGTAGTTTCCCGAGCCGTCGACGTAGTTTGCCTGGGTAAAGTCCTTGTCGAACGCGTCGGTGGGCATGTTCTCCTGGTACGACGCCCACGAGATGTTCTTGGACTCGAGGAGGTCGACAAGTGTCGAGACATTGTACGGCAGGAACCAGTTGTCGTCGTCGGCCATGCCGAAGAAGTCGCCCATCATGGCAGCCACATAGTTGGGCTCACTCGGGTGCGTGACGGCATGGTAGCGCGTGAGGAGGATACCCTCGCTCGCGAGCTTCTGGAACGTCGACGACGCCGCGGCCGACTGGAAGTCGGTGTTCTCGAGCCAGATGGTGATGAACTGGTCGTACGCTGGCCAGAGTTAGTCTCAAGCACTGTGGATGCTGCAACTCACCCTTGCCGGGGACAACGGGCTGCACGGCCAGCGAGCCGTTGCTCCGCCCGACATAGTTGTCGGACGTGCAGGTGGGGCAGTCGGCGGGCGCCTTGAACGTCTGCGTCTGCACCGCCGCGACGAGCGGGAGGAGAGCGAGGAGGGCGAGCATGGTGGTGCTGAACAAGTGGACGCGGGCGAGGATGAGGCCTTTTCTTGTCTTGGGCTGCCACTCTAGTCTAGTTTATATGGATGCCTGGACTAGACAACTTCGGACTTTTTTCTCTGGCCTATCACTGCTTCCTCATTTGTCGTCGCGACCTCGATACCAGGCAACTCTAAAATGTCTGGGTGGGCTGGGCGCGATGAGGGGGAATGCCCATGTGCTCTGTACCTAGAGTACCTCCCTCCGTGGCTCACACGTTGCCGCCCAGTGCTACAGCGGTACACAACGCGCACGGTATGCGTACTCGGACCGAGTACGGGGCGGGATCGGCAGGCCGGGCGGGTCGGCGTATGTGGGCGCGTAAACGGACTAACAAAGGTTGTTGTTCCAAAGATAGATTTTCCTCGAACGGGAGAGAGCTTCTGCACAAAATGAATGGTACAATGAGATTGTTGGTCGTCGTGTAAACAAACGTGTGATCATCTCACCCCGTCTAATGTACTGGACTGGGTGTGGTGGCATGATCTACATTTCTTCCCATTGCATTCTACGGCACGCGTCTGCGCAATGCACGACATGCCCTCGTTGTTCCCTCGTTGGTCCCCTAGTAGTCGCAATTGCCTCCCATGCCCCCATGAAGTAAGTTCCTGTTTGACGTCATGTGTTCATTCGCTATGCATCAGCCACCGTCGGTGTGCCACATGCTCTCGTCAGCTCGTCAGCTTTACCCCTAGCAGCCGTTCAGCCCATCGGCGTGATCCGAGAGGCTCGACAGCGGCACAAGTGCAGACCCTGCGTTCGTAACTTTTTAGGTCGCCGATAGCGGTTCCTACAAAATGGTAAAACGTGCTTCCAACCATCATTATCGAACCTATCACGTTGCGCCGATTCCTCCGCGCGCACCGCGTCCATTCTGCCGTCTGGGTCCCGCTCGTCGCCGTGTCTATTCTGGGCGCGCTCTAGTGCTGCTGCTGCTTGGCAGACCCCCAGCAAGGGTAGATGTGAAGCTGTTGGATCTCTGGAACGGATGCGAGCTACGCGAGGAGATCGAGTAAGTAGTTGCAATGTTCACGCGATCCGCACTTGGACGACTTGCAACTTGGCCAAAAAAGTTAGCTCACCGTCCAACAACGGGGCCAACTTTCTTCTTCAAGTTTCGGCTTGCCAGACGGTAATTTACAACAAGTCGTTCCGGATTCTTCAGTGTGAGCACGTTCGTTTACTAGTGCTCTTTTATCGCCTGAACAATAAAACTGCGCGGGTCTGCGCTTTGGCGTTGGCGTCGGTGTTGGTGAGTGCCGACTGATCGTGTGGACAGACTGAGGCATTTGAGAGGTGGAGGGGGTGCACACGAGGGCAGAGAGACTCGTAGCTCGTCGGACGAGGACGAGGACGAACAAAGAGGATTGAGATGCGGCTTCGTGTGCAGCAAACTGACACTGCGGCAGCAACAGCACAAGTGGAGATGGATGCACACGCGCGCTGCCGTATATACCATACGCCCTTCCTCGGCAGACGCAGAGGCACCCGGATCCCGTAAACGGAAACGAAGGCAAAAAATAATCACAGGTCAAGGGCCGACTGAAACCTTGTAACCTTGTTCTCGTCAAGTGCTCGCCGTTGTCGATCCCATGTCCGATTCCATACCGAGCGTCGAGAAGCGCCCAGAGGCAGCAGAGGCGGCCGAGGGAACGAAGCCCGCGCCCAAGTCGTCAAAACGGTGGCTGGGGATACTGCTTACTGTGCTCGGCTTCGTTGTCTTGCTTGCCATCGCGCTCGGTGTCGGTCTGGGTGTGGGTCTGAAGCACCGGCACAAGAATAATGAGAGCAGCACGAGTGGGAGCGACAATGGGTCGAATGCCACGGTGCGTCGTTCTGTTTTTCGCTCTGTTCCTCCACCACTTACACTCCAGAATGTCGAGCTCACGAACGTCTCGCGCTCCGAGCTGGTGGGCGACGCCTCGCGCTGGCTCCGCTCCTCGCGCAACTTTACGGTCTCGTCGACGCCCACGACGCGGTACTATGACTGGACGCTGTCCGAGGTGAACGCGGCGCCGGGCGCGCTGGCCAAGACGATGCTGGTGATCAACGGGCAGAGCCCCGGGCCGGTCGTCGAGGCGAATATGGGGGACACGATCGTGGTGCGCGTGCGCAATGCCATGAGCAACGCCACATCGATCCACTGGCACGGTATGCTGATGCGCGGCATGCCGTGGATGGACGGCACGGCGACGATCACCCAGTGCGGGATCCCGCCGGGCCAGGAGATGGTGTACAACTGGACGGTGCAGACAACCGGCACGACGTGGTACCATGCGCACAAGTCGACGCAGTACACGGACGGCCTGTACGGCGCGCTGATCCTGCACGCGGCCAACGAGACGGCGTACGCGACGTACGACGACGAGGTGACCCTCATGCTGTCGGACATGTACAACACCATCTCGACCGCGCTCCTGTGGCGCTACCAGGCCACCGGTACTGGCATTGACGGCCAGCCAGGCGATGAGCCCGCGCCGGACGGCGGCCTAATCAACGGCGTGTCGCAGGCGCAGTGCGCGTACATTCCTGCATCGGACAGCACGACCCCCGAGCGCCGCCGCCGCCGGAGTCTGACAGAGGGCACATACTATCCCGAAACGAACTATTGCGGAAACCTTACAACCGACTACTTCAACCTCACGCTCGCGGGTAACAGCACGTACCGTCTCCGCCTGGTCAACTCTGGCTCGCTCGCGGACACGATCTTCAGCATCGATGGCCACAACCTCACGGTCATTGAAATCGACGGCACCGAGATCGAGCCGTACGCTACGCAGGCTGTCCAGCTCGCGGTCGCCCAGCGCGCCTCGGTGCTCGTCACCCTCGACCAAACTCCAGGAGCGTACTGGATCCGCAGTGTCCTCGGCGAGGACCAACTAGTGTATCATGCGCCCAACTTGAACACCACGACGCTCGGTGTCCTGCGGTACGCCGGCACTGACGACACTGCGCTCCCGCCCGACGTCCCTGGGGACGACGACCTGGCCACTGCTGGGCCGCTCACGCAGTTTGTCCCCGCCGACAAGATGGATGCGCCGGACCCGACGAACGAAGGTGTGGTTCAGTTCAACGGTCAGTACACGGCCGACAACAAGCGCTACATGTTCTTCAACTCGAGCGCATGGACCCCTCTGCCCTCGTCGGCCGGGTTCGCGCTGCAGCTCGCGCAGTCGCAGGCGAGCAACGTCTCGGCGCTCATCAACGGCGGTATCGGCGACCAGCTCAGCTTTGTGAATGAAAACGCGGGGGTCATGGACCTTGTCATCAACAACCTCGATGACGGCGACCACCCGTTCCACCTGCACGGGCACAAGTTCTGGGTCATGTCCGCAGACCGCACGCACTACTACGGCGACACGAGCACGCTCAACAAGACCAACCCCATGCGCCGAGACACACTTGTCGTGCAGAACCTCGGCCACGCAGTCATCCGCTTCGAGACGGACAACCCGGGCGTGTGGGCCTTCCACTGCCACATCTCCTGGCACATGGAGGCCGGTCTCCTGCTGACCATCACCGACATGCCCGGCACCCTAGCCGGCATGCAGATTCCCGACGCGATCAAGGGCCTGTGCAGTGCTTAGTGTTTTCGTAAACTGGTCATGAATCGGGGTTATAATGTTCGCTCCTATGTCGCCGCAGCCGTTGGGCAGACGTGGATGCGGTTCTGTGTTTGCTTATGGTGCTGCTGAGACGTCGCAAGTGAGACCATGTGAGAAGCGAGTGGGCGGCGTGCAACGTCCCTTCCTTGCTCGTCCGATGCCATACAGGTAGAGAGACCTATGGCTTGTCCCCGACATATACTGTCTGTCAGGCTCGCATCATTTAGAACGTGAGAGATCGATATCTCTCGCCCCCCTAGCCCCGTCCGATATCGGGGTCAGCTCGTTGTCGCCCACGGTATAGCTTTGTCTTGATGTGAGAGCAACAACCCCGGATATGAGGCAGGGCATAGTTCAGTGTCTCGTCCTGGCCACCCTCCCGGGCACCAGAACAGTTTCTGCGGTACAAAGCAACAGTCGCCACAGACATTTTCAGAACATATGCACTGAAAGCACCGGGACATCCTCCACATGATGTTCCACGTTTTCCACGACTTGGCACTACATAGCTCACTCGCTTTTATCATTACTGTAACTCGCGCACAAGTGCTACCACCCCGCCACTTTCAATTCCTACACTGTATTCAAGGATGGGTTCTCTCTGTCTCAGCAAAACAAACGCTGTGGCCACGCACCATAGGCATGCATGAGGAGATTCAAAGCGCAGATACCACCCTAGAGCGCAGAGCCGCAGAGAACCGACAGAAAGCAAGCAGCAACAAAGGAAATAAGAAGGAGAAAAGAAAAAGCAGAAAAAAAAAACAAACCCCTATACAGAACAGGCTCAAAAAGCTACATCGTAAGGGAGTCGAACCCTTGCCGCGTCGATGGCAACGACGCATGATACCGTTTCACCAACGATGTTTCTAAACTGCTTAACCAGCAGACTTAAGCGGCCAAAATAGTTTTCTCCTAAAAACTATCGTCTGGGACCCAACCACTGATTGTTTTTTTTTTTTTCACACACGTCATGGGCGTTTTCCCTGTTCGTCGTGACGGTATGCACGCCGCACCCAGCTCCATCGATATCACGCGGAATGGGAGTTGCAGTCGTGCGTCTAGACATATGTGCACACACAGGAACAACACCAGACGTGCAGGGGGAGAGGCAAGGAGAGGCTTTGCATGCACCTACAATACATGTATGACGTGGCTCGGCGTGCCGTGCGCCCAGCACTCAGCGCCTAGCGCCTGCGCCCAGGACGCGGGGTCGCGTGCCAAGGCAGGCTCGGCAAAAACCGTAGCTCGCAGAGTGCAGCGGACGACCCGCCGCCAGTGCCGTCCCCCGGACCCCCGATTCCCAAACATAGTGGCCTCAATGCAATGGGAAACATGGGAAGAAGCCAGTGCCGGCGAGTTTGCGCGATTTTGCTCCCAGATGCATCTCCAAAGCATGCAGAGTTGCTCATGTCTCGGCTTCATATATATCCAAGTGGCGTGAGCGAGATTGTTGCCTTGGCTTCTCTGGCTTCTGTGCGGTGAAATCATCCCGATTCCATGGGCGGTGGGCGGATGCAGAACGACAAAGGTGTCATGGACTGCAATACATACGTCAAGGTGTTGGCATCGCGGCACGATGTCTGGCTAGCGCGCTTCGACACCTCCCGAACTTCCGAGTGACCCCAGACAGAGTGTGACGGAGCGACAGACACAAAATGACGCGCCGGGGTTTTGCTGCTGGGATTGATTCCAGCGAGCACCGATTACGGCCCGCTGCGCGCTGCCTGTGCGGTGTATGTTGGCACATGCGTTATCGCACCTGCGTTGCAAGCCGCTTGAATTGTCCACGTTCAACAAACGATTCTTCTTGTCTTCTAGTCTTCTTTTGGTACGCTGTTCCCACCGCCATGCAGCCATTGCACACATCCACTCCGTGTATGGGTGGCGAGCCCACCACGGGCCAGTGCGTCGCTATCTATCGCCATTGTCTCGGACATATGCAGCGGTGGTGTGGGTGCGGCGGGCCGGGGGCGGGGGGGATGTGGATAACCAGCCTGTAGGAAAACTGAATTCCAGCCATGTCGTCATTTCCAGAGACTTACACCCCAGCCCCCCCCAAGCCCCCCAGGCCCCAGACTTGGCCCCCCCCTGGCCCCCCCGATGCCCCCTTGGGACCCCCCATCAAACCCAACCAGGGGAGTTGAGAAGCAGCAAGCTTCGCAAGGCAGAGGGGCCTGTGGGAGGAAGCAACGACAAAAGATAGCGTTTGATACAGGCAGAGAACAAATGGGGCTGGATGGGTTTGGGTTGTGCTTCAAGCCGTAGTTGCGTAATGGTCTTAAATACCTCCACCACGCAACTTCCGGTCTCCTCCAAGAACCCCCACCACCGCCACCATCGCATTGCCCATTGCGCCGCCGCCGCCCTCGTCCCCCGGCCTCTTCTCTCTCTGAGCAACGAGCACAGCGCATAACGCACACCGCAAACCAGTCTCCAAGCTCTCGACGACGAATCATTATCCCCCTACTCCATCTACTCTCTCGACACCACTAGTGACAGACCACACTTCCCACACTCTCCACTCTTCAGGTCCCGGATTTCTCACGCCCGCATGCAGATGACGTCCACGACCACCCCGCGCCCCCGGACGCCAGTCCCGCGGGCATACGACCCGACGTCGGCGTCCGAGGCCGCCGTCCCGCTCCCGTGTGCCCCCGCGGTCCCGCTCGCGCTGCATGGGTGCGTCTTCCAGCCACCGCTGTCGCGCCGCGGCGTCGGCCCCGGCCTCGTAGTCGTCCAGGCGCCGCGGCTCTCGCTGCGGCCCCACGCCAAGGCGGGGCTCAAGACGCCGCTCGATCCTGACCCCGTGCAAAAGTGGGCAGAGGAAGGGTTTGGCGTCGTGGGCGTGCAGCTTGGCGGGGACACGGACGTGCAGGAGGCGCTGGGCGTCGCGCTCGCGGCGCTCGAGCAGAGCACCGCAGTCGACGTCGAGGGCCGGTACGGCGTCCTTGGTGAGTGGCAATATACTTGTTCAAAAATACTAATCAGGGTAGTGTACGACCCGAGTGCCCTCGAGGCCGTTATCGCCGCCATGGCGACGCTTCCGTCCCTCGTGTGCCTCATCTCACACGGCAGCGCGCCGTCCTACAGCCCGGTGCCGTCCATAGCGCACATTCCCGAACGGATACGCGGCGACGCCGAGTCTCTGTACTCGCACGACGAGGAGCACCACAACGGTGGTGTTGGCGTCGGTGTCGGTATGGGCGGCATGCTCCTCTCCAACGAGACGCCGCGGACCAAGCTCTGGACATATGGTGCCGACTCGGCGTACTTTGTCATTCCGTCCGCGGGCCCAAAGGCCTACTCGCCCACCGACGCGGCCCTCGCGCACAGCCGCTCCCTCACGTTCCTCAGGAGATACCTTGGCGGACCCCACTTTGACCTCGAGGAAATCTGGGAGGAACACACGTATTACGAATTTGTAGAGCGCAGCGTCGCCAAGACGATGGGAACCATGGTGGTGAGTGGGGTGCAGAATGTCCTCAGGCTAGCGGTGTGGTGGTGGTCACGCGACCTCGACCCGGGACACACACTGACGCGACTCGCAGGCCGAGCCGTACGTCAACCACGTTCCGACAATGATGGGCGGTGTGGGACGCGCCGCCCTGTCCGACTTCTACCGCGACCACTTTATCTTCAGGTATGTCGTCTGCACTGTACCCTGCGCGACGGGTGAACTTCCGAGCCGCCGCCCAATGAGCGCGTCAGCAAATCGCGGCCGCATAATCCACAGCCCCTGATCTGCTCCTTCCCCCCCCTCCCCCCCCTCCGCGCGACCGACCCCTAGTCCCCTAGATCACCGCTGACACGCCAGCAACCCCGAGGACGCCGAGCTCATCGTTGTCTCGCGCACGGTCGGCGCGGACCGTATCGTCGACGAGTTTGTGTACAAGTGCACACACGACCGCGTCATCGACTGGCTCCTCCCGCAGGTCCCGCCGTCCGGCAAGGTGCTCGAGATCCCGATGATGGCCGTCGTCAATATCCGCGGCGACAGGCTCTACCACGAGCACATCTGGTGGTGAGTGCGGCAATAATCTTGTCAAATGCTCCGGTGTAGTGCTGACTTTGCCCCCCAGGGACCAAGCCACGGCCCTCCGGCAGGCGGGATATCTCCCGGACTCGGTCCCCCTCGCCTCGGGGGGCACCCTCCGCCTCCCGGTCGCGGGCGCCGAGTCGGCCGCGATGCTCCTTGACGAGACCAAGGGCGAGGCGAACGGTATGCTGGGGCCCCAGTGGGGTGTCCAGCCTTGAGCGGCAGGAGCACACAGGAATGGTTTTCCCGTACCAAGGATGATGTGGTTGGAGATCTGCGCGCAAGTTGGGTGGCAGCAGTGGACATGCCTCCTGAGTGAGCTGGAAGCTGGAAGGGTTGTAGCCCTCGTGGGGCTGGGTCATGTAGGCTACATGTAATGGATATGCTGGGCATACGGAACTATGGTCAGTGGTCGAGAGCGAGAGAGAACGAGGGCGAGTGGAGACGTGAGGCGAAGGTGGTAGGATGCAAGGGAACATCAGGATGCGAGACTGAGGGATTCTCCTCAGGCCTGAGTTTTTGCCCAGGAAGCCGAGCGCGCCTGGATGCTGAGGGCTGGGCTACAATTTCCGAGTGCGCAAGTGCATTCATGCATGCAAGAGTACTTCTCTGCATCTGCAATGCACCCAAGACGATCAAGTGAGCTCCATGCATGTCCGTGTCCATCCCCGAACGCCGCATCGAAGCAATCAATACACTATCAGGGATGCACCGAAACAGCTGTTCGTTATGCTATACTCCTGGGGGTGTACAAATATAACACCACCCAAGTCAGAAAGGGAATATTGAAACATGAACACACCCAACGCGCGCACAGCGCACAGCCCATGACGCCCACGAGCTGCGCGGCGGGGACCAGCCGGCGTTTACAAATGTCCATGGGGGGGGAGGATCCATCCTTGCTAGCTTCCATCTTGGCATTCTCAACCACTTCATTCTCATTGCAACACAGAACAAACTCTCATCCCAGCCTACGCTTCATCATCCTCCATCCCGCCTTTCTCTTTTCTTTTTCTTCGTTCAGCGTTCACTCCACGGGCCCGACTGACTGAAGCATGGGTCCAGTGGGCGCGGCGAGCCTTAGTCTGAGCAAGAGCACAAGCACAAGCACGAGCACGAGCACGATCTCCACTGGCGGCGGCGGTCTCCAGTCCTCCAGCGATTCCACAGCCACCAGCCATCCGAACGGCAACGGGGCAGCTAGCGCACCCCCATCCACGATCGTCTCGGCGCCGACGCCGCCCGCCCACACATCACCGCCGCCCGCCGCCTCCCCGAACACTGGACGCGGGCGCCTCGGCGTCCCGTCCCGCCCGGCCCTGACCACGAGCACGAGCACGCCGAGCCCGAGCCCGAGCCCGAGCCGGATTCCAGGCCCGAGACAGCCCGGGTGGACGTTCCCGTACGCACAGGGCACGAGTGGGCCCCGGGGCGGGAGCGCGCTGGCGATGACAATGACAAACGGCGCGAGTGGGAGTACAGGCGGCGGGGGGCCGTATTCGTATTTGAACGGCAATGCCAAATCAAACGGCGCAGGCATACACGCCAGCGCGAGCCTCGTCAACCTCGGCACTGCGTCCGCGTCCGCGTCCGCGGCCCTCCGCCCCGGCTCGCCGCAGCGGCACGCTCGCTCGCTGTCGACGTCGGCGTCCCCGTCCCCTCCGCCATTCACGGCCACGGCGCCGTCTTCGCCGCCCGACGCGCGCCGGCGCCTATCGTCCGCGAGCGTCCCCCGCCTCTCGAGCCACGCTGGAGGGCAGGGGCAGGCGCGCTCGCCCGTCACGAGCGCGCATACCCACGCTGCCGCGCGCGCCCCCGAGCCGCTGTCGCGCCAGACTAGCGTATCGCGCGACCAGGAGCGGGAGCGGGACAGCACGAGCGAGCTCGGGGCGTTGTTCACCCGCGAGCTGCAGGACCTCGAGGACGTGCAGTATGTAACCGTTTACTAGGTGCTCTGTGCTGACTTGCCTCCAGTCCGCTGCAGGCGCAGATTGACCGGCTGGTGGATAAGTGTAACCAGCACGAACTCAAGTTTCGTTCCGCCAGAGTACGTCCGCGCGCATGCTGCGCTTGCTGACTCGCATAGTCGTCCTTCGAGCATCGCGTCCTTACCGAGTTTCCGTCGCTTTTGCACGAGTTGACCAAGCTCGATGACCGTGCCGAGGTGAGTAGTGGAGTCTGGGTCTGGGTCTGGGTCTGGGTCTGGGTCTGGGTCTGGGTCTGGGTCTGGGTCTGGGTCTGGGTCTGGGTCTGGGTCTGGGTCTGGGTCTGGGTCTGGGTCTGGGTCTGGGTGGCGTGGAGATCGCATCTTACGCTGGAGCTGCGACTTGATCTTCAAGTCGGGCTTCTTGTTCCGATGCTTGCCCCAAGCTTCTCTTGATCGTTCTCACGAGCTCCCCGTCCCTTCCCCGTCCCCGTCCCTCTCCTCCCCGTCCCTTTCCTTCCCTCGCTCTTCCTTCTGACAGCAGGCCGCAACCGCAAGCATCTACTCAGCCATCAAGACCACACGACCACAGCTTCAAGCCAAGCTCGACGAGCTGATCGAACAGGGTCAAGCCGATGTCGACACCATAAAGGAACGCACTACGCCGTGGCGCGACATTCTGGAGGCGTCGTCGCCAGGCGTTGACGACACAGCTGACACAGCGAGCACGAAGTCGGGGTACCCGCTCGGCGTGGCGCTGCACCGCACGCGCTCGGGCGACCAGCGGCGGCGCATCCCGCGCATTGAGCGGCTGAACCCGCGCGTAGAGGACGAGGACGGGACGGCGCTCTCGATCCTCGAGACGTGGGCCGAGGACACTGTGAGTAGCTACGCAGATGCGGGGGCTGACGGCAGATTCGCCACTTGCACGACCAGATCCAGGCGCTCAAGACGCAGCTGCACAACGAGGGATACCGCCGCCTGATCCTCTTTCGATGTGAGTCGAGCAACCAATTCGAGATGGAAGCTCACACGCGCAGTCTTTGTCATCCTGGCGTGTGTCGGCGTCACGCTGCTCACGTTCTACGGCTTCCGCCGGTCGTCGCCGCCCCCGCCCGTGTTCGGCCCCGCCCTCGAGGCCGAAGCGTGATACCCGCGCGGTCCTCTCCTGTTTTCGTGTTTTCGTTGTTTTACAGCTTCTCTGTGCTTCAATTGTTATTCGTTTGTGTTCACGACGGTCCGACTCTTCTGTTCGTTGCAACACGCCGCGACTTGTTCATCGCCGAGTGCCTGGCTCCCTTTGCCTCATCATTTACGACAGACCCCTCCCCAGAGATACCTCCCACCCCTGCATTCATTGACTCCAACCGACATGCCATTACACTCTGCCGTAGACGACGATTGTACTAGTACAGATATGCCATGCTAATCCCGTATGCCACCAAAAAGAAGGCACGTCACTGGCATTTCGTTGCATCTGGGTCAAGTCAACGTGGACATTGTCATAAGGATGGACATGGGCATGGGCATCACATGGCGTATCAATGAGAACAGTATGGGACGGTATCGGGTGCAGGGTGCGATACAAGTACAGAGCGGTATGAAGGGGTATGGAATGAGCGAGTCGCACAGAGGGGCGTCGCTACTCATCAGACAGCACGCGCACGGGCTCGGCCGCGCTCTACTTGTAATAGGCCTGGTACTCGGCCCACAGCTGCTCGAGCGGCGCGCCAGTCATCTCGACCCACCACTTGGGCGAGTACCGTTCGGTGCGGAGGCGCGTGTCAATGGCGCGCACGAGGTCGGGGAACGGCCCGCGGCGGGGCTTGCCTCTCGCTTGAGCGTTCGGGTTTGCGTTCGGGTGCAGGGGCACGGGCGGCGGGCCCTCCCCCCACGCGTAGCCCTGGGGGTATTGTGTCGTGTACTGGGTGTTATTATTGCCGCTGTACGAGCTATAAGGGTACTGTGGCGCCTGTGTGGGGTATGCGTTCGGTGCCGACGTGCTGGTGCTGGTAGGGCCGCTACCGCCAACAGCAGGCGTCACGCCCATCAGCCAGCACAGGAACATTGCGCCCTTGTCGTAGGCCTCCTCCCACCCCTTGTCGGCCTTGCCGTGCCCGGGCTTGCACCAGTGCTTGGCGCCCAGGTTGCCCATGAAGCGGATGCTGTCGGCGATGGATTCCGTCAACCACGAGGGTGCCGAGCCCGAACCGTCGTACTGGACAATGTGGACGAGTTCGTGCAGGACTGCGGAGGGGAGCGTCAGTACGGACAAACGAAGACGATTCAACAGCAACCACCAACCACCAACCACCAACCACCAACAAACAACACTGCCTCTCGGCTCGTACCTGTACTCACTGACGCCCTTGAACTCGTAGCAGCACGCCGGCCGGTCCCGCCTGCCGTCTTTAAACGACTTGAGCACATCGCTCATCCAGCGCGTCGAAATCGTAATGTCCGAGCCGCACGCCCACGCGAGCCCAGCCTCGTCCTTGAGCGCGACGTTCACCAGGCGGTGGCGCCACGGCGGGTTCATGCCGGGCATCACGAGGCAGCTGCGCGCAAATAGCATGGCGTGGTACGCGAGCCCCACGGGGTCCGGGAGACAGTCGAGGAAAAAGCGCGTCTGCTCGTTCGTCGCGGGGTCCGGGTACGTGAATGAGAAGACGAGCGAGCCTTGAGGCAGGGTGCCAGGGTACGGCCACTCGATGGGCTGCAGCGCCGGCCATGTCGAGGACGGGCTTGCGTCCTGCGCGAGAAAGTACGACCTGTATGTCCCGTTTTGCAGGCGGCGGGGGGCGGCAAAGTACTGTTGTTGTTGTTGCTGCTGCTGCTGCTGATACTGCTGCGGCGGCGGGGGCAGCTGTTGCCCGGGATACCCCTGTGCCGGCGGCGGTGGTGCAGCTTGGCCGTACTGCTGCTGTCCCCACTGGCCCTGGCTGTAGTTCTGCTGTTGGCTGTTCGAGTGTTGCCCGTGGCCGTGCTCGTCAAGCAGCGTCTTGAACTGGCGGAACAGGCCACCGAGGCCGCGTTCCGTCGGTGCCATTGGAGATTAAAGGTCGATGGCCGTCCGAGTCGGAGGAAGGTCTAGATTGTAAAGTACGAGTCTAGGGTGATATGAGCTAAAGCGCGCAGCAGGCGTGAGGATGGGAGTAAGAACACGAATGAATGCGAATGACAACGGGGTGGATGCGAGAATTGGCGGCAAACGTAGACGTGAACGAGGACAAGAACGAGCGTGAACGTGGACGGGACGCTATGACGAGTGAAGAGCGCAAGGGGGATGTGTGATTCCTGAATAAAGAGATTGAGGGCCGGGTGGCTTTGATATGGTTTAGGACTGCGCTCGCTTGGCTTGCTTGGAATGGCGGGGTCCCAAAATGCTCACAACAGCCACAAAAGGCAAGCCGGGGTGGTCGTATGCGGAAAGATGCCTGGATAAACCTTTCAGCGACGTCGACGAGGTCAACAACAGGCGCTGGACCGAGTGGATGTTGGTCTAAGTGGTATACAGAGCGGTTCCCAGAAGTGGAAGGGGTAGCGAGATAATGAGGTATGTGGTATCGTATAAGGGTAAGTGGATGGGATGGAAGGTGGATGAGGGCGTGCCCGCCCCGGTGGTCCCTTTTATAAGACAACTCTTACACACCACACACCGCACCCGCGTGCTCGATATCCGCTCTCCCTCTCTCGCTCTCGCCGCCGAAGACGAAGACGATGACGGGGCGATTGTGGATGGAACGGAGACTCTGTTCTCTTTGCCGCGGCTATTTTTTCATTCTTTCTATTCCTCCCTCTTGTGTGAAAGAAATTCCCTAGAAGGCTCATGCCACATGTGGCCAAAGGGGCGCCACAGAACCGCAGGCCCAGGGCCGAGGGGCAGAAGCTTCTTCGCCACTCCCGACCTTCCCATTTTTTGAATTCAAATTCCTTCAAATAGATTACAAAAAATGCTTCCTAATCAGATTAGGAAAATCTTTACACACACACGACCTTCTGTACCTCATCCTTCAACCCTTGCACCCCTCCGCCAACCTCCACTTCCGGGCGACCGTGATGCATGTCCGTCGCCAAGGTCTAACGCAGCGGTCGGCGGCCGGGCCGAAGGCTACATACGACATTTGGACATACGACATACGACATACATCATCACCACGATCACGATCAAGATTCAAGGTCAGAATCCAGATCAGAATCAGGATCCAGATCAAAGATCACCCTCCACCGTACCATCCATCTCCATCCATCCACACCAGCATTCTTCTCGCTCGTCGGCGAACTCCCCTGTGATCGAGTTACACCCCCCGCCACGCCGTTACATCCGCCCATCCGCGTCTGCACGCAAATTCGCATGGACAATGGCACCCAAGCGACGCCTCTCGCCGCCGCCTAAATCGTCGTCGGGAACAGTGCCCGCGTCAGACCGCCGCGCGCCCGCGCCAAGACGGCACAGGCGGCGCACGACACCGGCCACGGCGCTTCTGTACCTCGTGGCGTTCGGCGTGTCGCTGCTCCTCGTCGCGCGGCACAGGGACGCATGGGCGCCGTACCTCCGCTACATCCCCTCCGTCCCTGGCTTCCGCGGCTGGCGGACGAAAGTACAGGTGCCGCTCGTGCCGCCTGCCGAGCAAGTGGAGGGCCACGCGGACTTTGGCGACGGGCGGAGCACGCGCGCCGCCCCCGCGTTCGTGGATCCCGCAAGCGAGGCGCTGGGATACGTCAATGTCATGCTTGGGAATGGAGGGTAGGTCCGACGTCTTGGTTTCGGTTGGGCTGTGGGTGGTGTGTGGGGTAGTTCCCAGGGGTGCACATTGCACGCTCTCCATCGGACTCGCGCGAGGTCGCACGTCGCGGGTCGACACACACAGCATGCAAGGAGGATGGCTAACGCGTACCAGCCCCGAACCAAACCTCAGCGGAGGTAAGTGTGGTGTTGCTCTATTGCGAACAGTGAGCGGCGGAAGTATTGGAAGAATCGAGAAGGGTAGACGACAGCTGGGCCCGCGAGCGTTCCATTTTCCCCCGGATCGTGATCGGTAGATCACCGAGCGGGAATGGGCCACTGTCGGGCAAAACCGACGGCACGGGGGACGGAGAAGAGCAGAGCAGCTACATGCCGTGCCTGCTCGGAGCTCTGGGTACCAGGAGAGACTGGACAGACTGGAACGGAGAACAGACGAGGGAGCGCGGTAGCCGTCGTGTGGGATCCGTCGGCAAGACGTCATCAGCACGAGTGCTGTCCGAGTGTCGCTGCCGACGCAGCCATGCCATGTTACGGGCGATCCGTTAGCGGTGCCTCCCTGTTGTGGTGTACTCCTGCAGTAGGACTGAGCGTATTCGTTTTCACAGTACGCGAGCGTGACCGAGACGTGGTGCGGCACGGACGGTGCACATGGCCCACCAGATCACATTGATACTGCCTCATCAAACTACCGATCGAAAGCTGACGTACTTACACAGGCATGATCCCGGCCGTGGCCCCGCCGTTCGCCATGACCCGGTGGACGGCCCAGACGCGCCAGAACTGTGAGTAACGGCATGCTACGGGGCGTGGCGGGGTTGTTCCGGAGTGGCATGGAGGCACGGGCGGGCCGGCTGGCGGCCGGTGCTGCGAATCTGTCCCCGAGGCATGTTGGAACATAATGAGCGGCCCTGCCCCAGTTCATGAGATCGGAGATTTTCAGCCGTTGGATATGCGCTCGGTGCAAAGGATGTTGGCCGGTTCTGTGGCACGACCGCCAGCCCGAGTGGAATGTGGTGGCATAGAGCTAACACGCAGACGTCTCCATGTGCCCGTACAACCAGACCGACACGCACATCCACGGCTTTATCGGGACGCACCAGCCCGCGGTGTGGATGGGCGAGAGCGGCCCGGCGCAGCTTGCCGTTGGGCTCGGCAACGTCGTGACTGATTTCGAGCAGCGCGGGCTGCCGTTTGACAGGGCGGACGAGTACGCCTCGGCCAACTACTACCGCAATGTCCTGGGCGCCAAGGAGGGCAGCGTGGAGGTTGAGATGACTGCGAGTGAGTACGAGCACAGCAGAGAGTATTCTAACAGGAGTAGCGTCCCGCGTCGGCCACCTCAGGTTCACGTTCCACAAGCAGCCAGGGTCTAATGCCGCGCCGTTTGTCGTGCTGGACGGCAGCCGCGCGTCGGTGATCACGTCGGACGCAACGAATGTGACGTACACGAACGGCGGCGTCACGGTGGACAAGGCACGGAACGAACTGTACGGCTGGAACGACGAGCGCCAGGAGTGAGTTGACTACCTGCGTCAGTTCAAGCAGCTCACAGCAGCCGCATTCTCGTCGGGACGGATCTCGCGGCCAAGAACTTTAGGGGATACTTTGTCGCGCGGTTCGATGCGCCGATCGTGCGCGGGGGCACGTCGCGGCACGGCAAGGTGTCCTCTGCGCCGTCGGCCGAGGGCCACGAGGTGTCCGCCTGGGCGACGTTTGCGCCGTCGACAACGAGCGTGACTGCACGCGTGGGCGTGAGCTTTATCTCCGTGGAGCAGGCACGACGCAACCTGGAGCTCGAGATCCCGGACACGCAGAGCCTCGAGGCGACGTCGCGCCTCACTCGGGAGCAGTGGGCGAACAAGCTCGGGCGGCTCCGCATCGAGGGCGCGAGCGCACAGAACCTCACGGTCGCGTACACGGGCTTCGCGCACACGCTCGTGTACCCGTACGAAGTGTCCGAGAACACGGGCGCCGGTGGGTGGAGGTACTACTCGGGGTACCTCGACCGCGTGGTCGACGGCATCTCGTACTCTGGCTACTCGATCTGGGACACGTTCCGCGCCGCGACGGCCTGGCAGCTCTTTACAGCCGTCGAGCGCGTCCCGGACATGATCACGAGCATGCTGCAGGACTACGTGCAGGGCGGGTGGCTGCCGATGTGGAAGAACATTGTTGAGACGAACATTATGGTCGGGACGCACAGCGACAGCATCATTGCGCAGGCCATGAGTGCCGGCATTACGGGGTTCGACTACGACCTCGCGTGGGAGGCCGTCAAGAAGAATGCATTCACGCCCCCGGACAGGGACACGGAGCTCACGTTCTTTGACCGCGAGGAGCACACGCCGCAGGAGGCGCGCGCGGGACTGACTGAATACATGGCGCTGGGGTACGTTGCCGAGGACCTGCACGCTGAGAGCGGCTCGCGCACGCTCGACTATGCCTGTGAGTAATGCAAAGCACATGGGTTATGACAGTCTGCTGGAGCTAATGCGCCAGACGACGACCACGCTGCGGCGATTGTGGCGCGCACGGCCGGGGACACGGCGGCCGCCGCGCGCCTGCAGACTCGCGCGCGCTCGTACGTCAACCTCTGGAACGCCGCCACGGGGTTCATGGAGTCGCGTTTCGCCAACGGCAGCTTTGCGGGGCCCGACGCCGGGTGGACCGAGGGCGACCACTGGGCGTACACCTTGAACGTGATGCACGACGTTCCCGGCCTGATTGCGCTCATGGGCGGCAAGACGGCATTTGTTGATTTCTTGGACCGCCACTTTGAGGGCGGGCACAACCTGCACACCAACGAGCCGAGCCACCACATTCCGTACCTGTACGCATGGGCCGCGCCGCACAAGGCGCAGGAGTGGATCCGCAGCCTCGGCGCGAGCGAGTACAACCACACGGACATTGGCCTGAGCGGCGTGAGTAAAAAGATGATAATAGGTGTGGTGGTGTGCTGACGGCGGGGTTCAGAACGAGGACTGCGGCCAAATGTCCGCATGGTACCTCTTCTCCATGCTCGGCATCTACCCCGTCGACCCGGCGCGCGCGACGTACGTTGTCGGCGCCCCGTTCTTCGACTATGCCGAGCTCCGTCTCGGCGACTTCGGCGTCGCTGCCATCGTGCCGGGCGGCGTGGGCGGCGGTAAGATTGTCGTCCGCGCCCCCGGCGCATCCGCGGGCAAGAAGTATGTCAAGAGCCTCACTGTCAACGGGCGCCCGTGGACCGAGATTGAGATCCCGCACGGTGTGCTCTCTGCCGGTGCCGAGCTCGTATTCGAGATGAGTGACCGGCCGCAGTCGTGGCCTAATTAGTAATAAGTGTGCTGTGTTGTAGATCTGAATGGATAATGTCCTGTCGTCGAGCTTCATGCACTTTCCTCTCCACTCTTCACACTTTATTATGCCTCACATTTGTTCGGGATCAAAAACATGCCATGCCAATACGGCCTATACATTGCAGTCGAACAGTTATCATGGTGCTCTACTCTCCCCTCCGTCCTCAGATACTCCAACTCCTATGCCCAGCCGCATCTACATTGTGACCTGGATCTCGGGGTCGGCCTCGGCCGCAGCGCCCCCGGGCGTAAACTCGCCCGCAGCGGGGTTGAGCGTCGACTTGGGCGCAAACTTTGTGCTCTTGGGCATGGCCCCGACGATGCCGTCCTCTGCGCCAGCGGCAGGCGCGCGCTTGGCGCCGGGAGCGCCGCCACGCGCTGCGGGCTTGCCGCCGCGCGGTATCGGGCGCGACGCGGGGTGCACAAACTTGCAGTCGGCGCGCGTGCACCGCTCGCCATACCTGCACGGCCGCTCGGTCTTTGCGTCGTCGAGCGCGGCGTCGAGCGAGAGCGCGGGTTTGTTGACAGTGACTTCGATGTCGGAGGCGGACGTGGACGTTGTCGGTAATGAGCTGCCCGCGGCGGCGGCGGCGGCCGCCTTGGCCGTGAGCGCTGGCGGGGGGATAAAGTTTCCGTGCTCGTCCTCGTGCCGGAACTGGCAGGACGGGTTGGTGCAGTGCTGGAACTTGCAGAGGACGCGGCTCGGGCCCGCCGCCTCGCCGTGCACCGCGGCGGGGGACACGTGGCTCTTGACGCACTCTGGATCCTTGCAGTT
The DNA here is from genome assembly GCA_013177335.1 of Apiotrichum mycotoxinovorans. Lineage (NCBI taxonomy): Eukaryota > Fungi > Basidiomycota > Tremellomycetes > Trichosporonales > Trichosporonaceae > Apiotrichum > Apiotrichum mycotoxinovorans. Next base: position 1,503,088 of record CP053624.1, on the reverse strand, counting down.
CTTGCCCGCCTCGCACGCCTCCTCGCTTAGCACCATGCCCGTCTTCTCGTCCGCCGCGGGCGACGGGTGCGAGTACGTGCACCGCGCGTTGCTGCACCCGACGCCAAACTTGCACAGCGCAGTCGAGACGGGCTTGTCGGGGATCGCGCCGAGGGCGCCCGCGCGCGGCTGCATCGACGAGACAGAGTGCCCGCCGAGCTTGGTGCCCGACGGCACCTTGGCGGGTGTGGAGTGCGCGCTTCCGCCGCGGTCGCCGGAACGTGTCGGGCGCGATGGTGTCTGTTCATGTCAGCGGGTTCTAGCTTCGTCCGGATGCCAAGAAGCTCCCACTCACTTGCGCCTCCTGCATCTGCGCCATCTGCTGTGCCATCTGCATCATGTTGGCCTGCATGGCCATCATCTGCATCATCATCTCCTCCTGGCCCGGCATAAAGTTTTGCTGCTGCTGCTGTTGCTGGGGGAAAGCGCCGCCCATCTGGTTCTGCGGCCGGAACGGCTGGTTGCCCATGCCCATGCCCATACCGCGGGGACCGGGGCCACCCATGCCGCGGGCGTTCATGCCGGGCCGGGGCGCGCCGCGGGGCGCGAGGCGGTCAACGAGGCTGCGGCCCGACCCGCCAGCAGGCCCAGCTCCAGCTCCAGCGCCGGCGCCATTCGCGCCTGCGGTCCGGTACTGCCCCTGGTTCTGGTTCTGGTTCTGCATCGCGCGCGGACCGGTGGGCGCGCCGAGCGGGCCGTCCGGCAGGCGGCGCTTGTTCTGCAGCTCGGGCGCGGGGTCGGCCTTGCGCTTCGTGCTCTCGATAGCGGACGCGAAGAGGCGGGACGCGGGGGCAGTGTCGGCAGGAGCAGCGGCGGGTTTGGGCGGGGACGCGGGCGCGGCGGCGGGTGCGGGTGCCGGGGCTGCGGGCTGGCGGATGGCGTCGCGCCGCGCAAAGAGCCAGTCGAGGAACGGTGTGTCAAAGTCGGTGCCGACGACTGAGAGTTAGCCAACGTGCACAAAGATGTCAACTCACGGTCTTCCATCTCGGACTTTACGCGCTCTTCAAGGTCAGTATCTCGTGATGGTCACATGAAGCGCTGAGGCGGGGGACGTACCGCGCGTGTTTCCATTTCCTGCATTCGTCAGCACACTGCAACTAAAAAAGCAAAGCACAGGCGACAACCTGGTACTCACCAAGCAAGACACAAATGTACTCGGCCATGACGGTGTCTATCAGTCAGCACGGCGCTCGCAACGACCACCTACCTCCAGACTCGGCCCACTCCCGGCGCTCAAGCTCCTGCTGCACCTCCTCCTGAATCCGTCAGCTCATCTTCGTCTGCAATCACTGGCGGGACGTACTTGGAGGCGGGCAACTTCCTCCTGGGAGAGAAGATTCGACATGGTGGATTGGGGGACTGGTTGATTGACTGATTAATCGATTTTGCCGGGTACGTTTTACGCTGATCGCGGTCGCGGTCGCGCTGGTCGATGCCGATGCCGGAGCCGAGGACAAGTAAATGACTGATGTACGCTGTTCTTCTCGACAGCGAGTGGGTGATGGTTGTTGATGACAAAGAGGTTTGTTTGTTGTCGAAAAGTCACAAGAGGCCAGACTTTGGGACAATGAAATGGTGGCGAACAAAAGACGCATCGAGCAAGCACACTGCGACGACTTAACACTCCCAAAGATCCAAAACGTCACTTTTTTTCCTGGTAGACGGAGCCAATTGGCTCGACTTCAATCCCGGTAAACCCCCACACATGGTGTCCACGATAAAACCACGTGGGAATGGAGTGAGAGTATTATAAACAGGGTGCAGCCATGTCCCTAGAGGGATGATGGGCCTGGATCGCCTGGCGCCGCCTGGATCCCTGGACCACCTGGGCCACGCTGACAACCAACCCCCCGCAACCCCAACATGTGTTTTGTTTTTTTGCCACCTTTTGAATGAGAGAAAAAAAAAAAAAAGACAGGCACGATCGGAAGTTGCTGCTGCGAAGGGAAAAAAAAAAAAGAAGTCGAGGCTGACGACCACCACAGAGGTCAACAACAACAACAACAACAACAAAGACGATGATAGGGGACACGTACGATGACGAGCAACGACTTCCCACGGATGGGTGCTTGTGGTGCATGGATCAATAGCACCACCTACTACATAGCGTTTTGACGCATCTTCGGTGCATGGGTATCTGCTAAAGAGAGGCAGAGATGGGACGGCCAATTGCCTGATCTGGGAGCGCCTGAGCGTTTCAGGCTCACTTAGAAGAGATTCCATTCAACGTTGTAGCTCGAGCGTCCTTTGCCTTTGTCTTGTCTTTCTCAATTCTTCTTATACAATATAAAGATCCTTTGATCTTTTTCTCTCTTTTCTTCTCTCTCTCTTTGTCTTTCTTGTCTCGTTCTTCACTGTCTTGGGCCCCCGTCTTCACGATCTGCTTTGGTTGTCACGAATAACGTCCCATATCTTTACATTCCTCGTCGTCGTCGTCGTCGATACTGTGCTCCCTGCTCTCTTCAACGGTGGCCCCCTTTGTACCAACCAACAGGTCCACTAGCCCTTACCGTCCCGAAAGCCACCGTCTGGCCCTCCCGCGTCATCGTCATCACCGACCGATGCAGCACACTTAATTCCTGTCTCGTCGTCCTTTCTCGCTTTCATCCCCCTCCAACTGAAAAATAACCATATCGCGCTAGACTCGACCCAGACTCCTCGGCGATGCCCCCACTGCCAAAGACAGATAAAGTCGCCCCCGCGCGGCCTCCACGCCCGCGTCACTCTACTTCGTCCTCCATCTCGGCGAACGGCACCGGCACCGCCAACGGCAACGGCAACGGCACCAGCACCAGCCCCAGCAGCACCGCACACGACACGATGATCGCCTCGGGTGCGTCATCCCCGCCAACTCCAACGGGCAGCGTGCGCCTCGGCCTGGCCACCTCGCCCAGCGAGACGACACCACTGGGCGTCACGCGTCCTGCCGCGCCGAGGATCCGGTCCAAGCGCATGTCGGCCGCGACGCCGAGTCCGCGCGCGTCCCCCGCCCCGCGCACCAGGAGCCTCGTGCCCGAACGCCCCGGCTCGGCAGCAAGCTCGATCCGCACCTCGCTCGACGCTGAGCGGTACACTGGCGCGATTGTCGAGCGCACCGAGGAGGAAGTCGTGCTTGCCGGTCGCGAGGCCCTGCAGAACGCGCTTCGCAAGGAGTGGGCCGACCGTGAACAGGTGCGTGCATTTCCCACTTCCCCCCATTCCCAATCTTGTTCAACTGCTGGTGTTTGTTGTGCACAAACACGAACGCGAACGCGAGCATGCGTCAAGCGGTCTGTCCCGCAAGCCTGCGTCGTGTGTCCCTCCCTTGCCTTCCACCCTTGCTGCGTGCTGCGTCAGCGCACGTCGTCATTTGAAGGCCCCAGCGCCCCCCCAGTGACCTACGGATGGTATTATAGCCTCTTTCGGATCGCTGCGTTGCATGGGTCGTGTCGTTGTTGTCGTGGTTTGCCCCTGCAATCAAAATCACGCTGAGCCGTTGTTCCGGACGCGCATTGACGCCTATAAAAACAGCTTCTGGCCCGGCTCGAGGAACAAGATAGCACGTTGCGGGAGGCAGAGTGCCGTGCGGCCGAGAGTCTTGGTGCCAACGAGGCCCTCCAGGTCAAGTTTGACTCGCTGTACTATGAGCAGAGCGTGCTCGAGTCTGAGCTCGTCGCTGCCAACGAGGTTATTGAACACCTGCGATCCAATCTCGCAGAGTCGGAACGCCAAAACCGCCAGGGTCAACGTCGGTATGCTGACCAGGTAAGTCTTACGATCCTATGATCCTGCGTGATTCTGTGGTGCTCCTGCGCGTCTTTTTCCTTTTTGGTGCTCCGGGGTCCTGCATTCCTGGAGTCTGAGGATCTAGAGCGCCTCGAGTCACGTAGTCCCATGACTACGCACGGCTCGGCCGCGGAGACCCCTCATGGTGCCCTTTCAGCTTTCGGATTGTTTCCACAGAAGGCATGGTCACAAACAAACATGCACACGCACACACACCTCACATACCCCACATTCCGTATGAAAAGCTGACGCACAACCAGGAAAAGGCCTTTGAGGCTGAGCGGCTCGTTCACCAGGCCGAGCAGCAGCACCTCCAGCAGCGCATCAAGTCCCTTATGACCGAGCGCTCGGCCCGGCCGGGTAACGACGATTCGCATGCAGCTCTGCAGGAGGAGCTCGCTACGCTCACAGCGTCGCACCAGACGCTTATTGTCCAGCTGACCACGCTCGCCGATGAGATTCATGAGGTCAAGGCAGACAATGCGAGACTCCAGGAGGAGAACGAGTCGTGGCAGCTTCTCATCGAGGACCGCACTCTTGCGGGCACCATGCGGGGTGGTCTGCTCTCCCCGCTCGAGTCGCGAGACCCTTCACCCAGCGCTGCTGAGACCATCCGCCGCAGCGAGCCCAATATGCTCGAGACCCTCGAGGAGCAGATGGAAATGGACGAGCTCAACAATGAGATGGACGCCCAGTTGTACTTTAACGGCGAGTCTGGCCGCGGACGCGGCCTCCACCCGATCTCGCCTGCCAAGCCCAACGGGGTTTCGCTGGCGCTCGAGATCAGCGCTGCCCCTCAGATGGCCGAGATGGAGGCTCTGCGCAGCGAGGTCCAATCCCTCAAGGAGGTCAACCGCGCAATGTCGCTCTACTGCTCAAAGGTACAGCCTACAAGTGTCACATACGTGCTGACTGGGACAGATTCTCGACCGCATCATCGCCCACGATGGCTTCGAACAGGTGCTTTCGACAGACTACCGAACCCGCCGATTCGGTTCGCGGTCTGCCTCTTCGTCCAACAAGCCGCGTCCGAGTCTTGAGGAGCTTACGAGGACCATGGAGCAGAACGGCACGGCGCCTGGTACCTCAAACCCCCCTGCTCCTGCCGTGGAGCACGTCAAGGAGGTCGTTCCTGCGCCTGTGCCCGCGTCCGCTCCTGCTGCGGCTCCCGTTCCTGTTCCCGCGCCTGGGCCTGTGCCCGCGCCCGCCGAGGTCTCAGCTCCCGCACCGGCCGCCCGCAAGGCGCGTCCGCAAAGCATGCTCGTTACTTCGAACACCCAGCAGCCGCTCCCAAAGCCCTCGGAGGCGAAGAAGGATGGAGAGAAGGCCAGGGTGAGTTGTGCGCTCCATATCTAATAACTGACATCAGTCGCGCCGCGGATTCTCAATTGACTTCCGTTCCCTTGGCTTTGGTGCCGCTGAGCCCAAGCCAGAGCCCAAGCCGCAGCTCAAGCCTCTGCAGCTTGCGTCGCGCGCCGCGCCTGCCAACTCGCAGGCGACCACCAGTCCTCCCAAGACCGTGTCTACCCCTCTTTCGGCGCCCCCGTCTCGCGCTGTGAGCGGTGCACGCAAGCTCGAACCTCAGGAGGAAGACGAGGAGGACCGTCGCGAGCGCCACCGTATGGAGGCAGCGCTCAAGCTCATGGGCATCGACAAGGCCGCGATTCCCCCTAGCGACCTCCAGTCCCTTCCAGCCACGACGGACAGCGGGCCGGCTACTCCTATTGAGGCCCCTGCGCCCAGTGCTTCCGGTGCAGGAAACTGGTTCTCACGCCGTCTCTCGCGCGCACCCTCGAGCGCCTCCGCTCAGGCGCCCACCCCCCCCTCGCAGAGCACGACTCCTGTGGCGGGCACGGACAGGGGCAGCTCCACTCCACTCAGCCGCCTGTCGGCCGTCCTGGGCGGCGGCGGGACTGACCCCGTCCTCGCGGGTCTCGTGGACCTCAGCGACCACCCAAGCAAGGGCCCCGACCTGGCCAACGCTGCTCTGCGCGCGTACGACGAGCGCGAGCGCGAGCAGGCCCGTCTCATCTCGGAGGGCAAGAACGAGACGGCGTTCACGTCCCCCCCGTCCCTGAACCGGGCTGGCCGCTCGCGCCCGTCGTCTGGCTCCTCGGCCTCGTTCAACAGCGGACACGGACACGGAAACGGAACCGCGACGAACGGCAACGGCACAAACGCCAACGGCGGGCACCACGGGCACCGCAAGCTCGACTCGATCTCGACGCTCTGGAGCATGGGCTCGTCTCGCGCCAGCCTGGACCAGGACCGTGTCCCCAACGAGTGAGTATGCAAGCAGTACAAGGGCTAATGGTGTCTTGTAGCTACTCGCCCTACTCGCCCTCGTCGTCGTCCATTTCGCAGGCTTCGCAGCGCGAGTCGATGTCCAAGGTCATCCGCGTGACGTGGGACGAAAAGGAAGCGGACGGGACGATGAGGCGGCACACGCACACTGCGTTTGAGACGGCCGCCGTGGCGACAAAGTAACACATTGTTCATTGTCACTGTGTGTTTGTGTTTACACTTAATTGACTCGACTCGACGACTGAAAAAGGAAGGAACGGAGAAGGATACGATGAGATGAGATGATGCGACGAGATGGATGAGAACGAAAGTGACCACATGGGATCACACCGAATACCCCCCCGGCGCCTATCAACTACCAAACAGAACTAAGCCCGACTCTTTCCATTTTCATTCCACTCTACGCCAGTCTGTTACGACCCCCCACGAGACGAAACGACAGAGAAGACAAACGACACAGGATGACCTTTAAATACCATGTAGATGCATATCCTATATCCTGTCCTAATGGGCCGAGGCGCGAGTGGTGTGGTGTGGTGGGCGTGGATATGGTCGAGGCTGAGCGCAGGGCCGCAGGGGAGCCAGATCGGTCAGGTTGAGAGCCGCGGCAACAGGTAGGGTTGACTTGATAGCTTGGAGCTGCTTGCAGCTTGCAACTTGCAACTTGCAACTTGCAGCTTGTGGGCTGAAACGTGTACATCGGGAGTTGAATCGACCGCGACTGCAGACAGGCTGGACGCAGCTTGGTGCTTGCTACTTGCTACTTGATATCTTGATATCTTGACATGGTTCGTTACTTGCTGCTTGCTACTTGCTACTTGCTACTTGCTACTTGCTACTCGTTACTTGCTAACTACTTCTTGATGGATTAAAATGTATTTGATCGGCTTGGAGGGTAACTACGATTGATGCAGGGTATCTACGCCCATCTAGACGGAGACGGCGGCTGCGGCTGCGGCGGTGGGTTCTAGGAGGAGGACTACGGGGAACGGGGCGGAGCTGGAGAGGGAGCTTGAGCTGGAGCTGGAGATAGAGATAGAGACTGTGACGGGAGCGGGAGCTGGCGCCGGAGTACCTGCGCCTGCTGCGCCTTGTATTTTGCGTACGCGTAGCTTGGTGGACGCGGTGTCGCCCCTCTGCCTTAGCCATAGCCCATGCTTTGGTGATCTGCCACTGCCTCCGGGGTCATCGCCGCCGTCATCTCTATTGTTTCCGTCTACGCCTCCATTGTCGTTTCCGCCACCGTCACCGCCGCCACCATCACCGCCGCCACCATCACCGCCGCCTGCGTCGCCACCGCCGCCGCCGGCGCCTGCGGCGTCCTTGTCCTCAACTGGGGGTTCAGTCTGGGTACGCTGGGGCTCGGCCGCCAAGACAGATCTCCACGCCACTCCCTCCACTCGGCACCAGTTCCGCCGCCGCCGCCGCCACGGTGGGGTCTACTCTAGCCTTTTCGTCTCGACACTCTCTTACTCCCCCTCGTCCGTCCACCTTTCCTCCCCCAATTACGTACTCCTAAACCGCGCATAATAGTTTTTACACTTGTCCTCGATAGTCTCCAAATACGTCTCGGGCAGCGTATCCACGATCCGCGCCGGGTTGCCGCCCCACACCGTCATGGACGGCACGATCGCGCCGTCGGGGAGCACCGCATCGGGGAGGATCTGCGCGAGGTCCTTGATGATTGCAAACTTGCCCTACCGCGCATCAGCCCCGCCTCACAGACCTGACTCGCCATTGCTACTCACCACAATGGCGCCGGCGCCAATCTCGACGCCGTGCCCGATACTCGCGGCCTCGACGATTGCGTCTGGCCCAATGTGCACGTAGTCGGCGATGCGCACGGGGTAGAATGTATATGTGCCCTTGTAGATTTTTCCGGGCGGGCGAATGACCGCGCCCTCGCCGACGAGGCAGTAGCGCCCCATGGAGATGACGACGTGCTGGCCTGGCGCGGCGCGCCGGAGGTCCCCGCGGATCACGGCGCCTGGGCGTCAGCTAGAGTGCGTTTGGTGAGGAGAGCGAGATCTGCGAGTAAAGGAGGGTTGTGCAAAAGAACAGCGTGCCGTATCTCCATCCGGACAGCGCACACCATTCCAAGGCGATAAACTCCCGCCCCACAACAGTTGCCACGGGTGTCTGCCCCCTCTGGCTCGATCTTGAAACTCACGCGTCTGGATGATGCTCTTGCCGCCGAGGACAATGTTCGTCGCGCCGAGAATCGTCGCCTTGCGGGAGACCTTGTTCCCCGTGTCCGTTTCTGTTGTCAGCCAGACCAGGCGTGTGCATGTGCGCAAATTGCGACGTACCGATATATGTGCCCTTTTCAAAGGTGATGACGGGGTCGAATGCGCCCATCGTGGTGGATCGTGCGGCAGCAATGCGGCTGTGGTGGTGATGGCAAGTGTGGTGGCGATGGCGTTGGCGGTAACCGTGGAGGTGATAGTGATAGTGACAATGCAGAACGACAAGTCTAGGAAGCGCAAGGAAATGAACGACGACGGCGTTGTTGTCTCGTCTCGTCTCGTCTCGTGTTTCACTTTCACATCTTAGACGGTGAACCTGGAATTGCTCGTGCGCGTCATTCATTCGCGCGGCGACGCGACCGTGGGAAACCTCCACCCCGGGCACGCCCAGGACCGCGGTCGACGACGTCGTGGGTGCATGAATATCGGATGCCGTATTTCGTAGCTGATCTCAGCGTTTCAACATTCCACAACAGCAAGAACAGCACAGCAGCTCGTCCGAGCACGACCTCGACCTCGATCTCAAGTTTGACCGCGCCTTCAATCGCGACCTCGACTTTGGCTGGCATTGACCTCGACCTTGTCCTCAACGTCCGCGCACAAGATGACGGAGGCCGTAGCCCAGTCCATGGCCCGTCTCTCGCGGGACTTTGGCGATTGTGAGTGTGTCATTGGACCTTTGGCCGCTGGTGGGTCTTGGTGTACGTGTCCAGGTCTTTAGTCCCCAGCCCCTCAACACACCAGGTCCCCATCCCATCCCTCCACCCCTCCAGCGCGACTGACATGCAGCCACGGTGCTCGCGCACCACCAGCAAATCCACGCGCGGCTCCAGCTCGAGATCCTCGATGTGCGTGAGGAGGTCGCGCGGCTCAAGGGCGAGCTGAGGCGGGACCAGGACCCCGCCCGCATGGGGAGTATTCAGAAGCAGATTGCGGTGAGTGCGCGTGGTGAGCAGGGCGGGCGAGGTCAACGGCGAGCTGCGTGCGTGTCGCGTAGTTCTGCAATGTAAAGGCGACACTAGAGGCGGAGGACTGCCACCAAACCGGCCGAAGCGCGACCCCGCCCGCTTCGCATTCGAGACGGAACACGGAACGCAGACTTACCCACCAGCATCTCATGCAGCAAATCAATGCGATACGGGAGAAGGCGGCCGAGGCCGAGGCGATCGTCAAGGCCATCACGGGGGATATCCAGCGCCTGGACGTCGCCAAGCGAAATCTCACGCGGACGATGCAGACCATCGAGCGGTGGAGCATGCTCAGTGGGTGGCCTGGAACCATAGAGGCATGGAGTACACTGCCTCTCCGCCTCACGGTTCAGCGTTGCTAACCCGCAGAACAAGCGCAGCAGAACCTTCGCGATCTGATACCCACAAAGCGGTACAAGGACATGGCGCACTCTCTCGCTGTAAGCCACTAATACCCCGGGTTGAACTCACGCCAGGCGGTGGTCCAGCTCCTCGAGCCTCTGCGCCCGCTTACGACGGTGTCTGAAGTTGCTGCGGTGTTCAAGGCTGCCGAGAACGACCGCAAGGCGTTGCAAGAGAAGGTGAACGGCGAGATGGAGGCCTTGTAGGTAAACAGTTCGTTTACAGCTCCTGATCTGGGCCCAGCTTCATCAACGATCCGAACCACCCTCCAGATATGCGGATTACGGCGGAGAGCTGCCAGGTCATTGAGGTGCTTGGCGGCGACTACAAAAAACACATTATCGAGCGGTACCTCCAGCTGCAGCTGGCCGAGTACCGGCGTATCTTCCGGAGCACAGACGAGGCGGGCCAGCTGGACAATGTGCCGCGCCGGTACGCGTGGTTCCGGCGCGTGCTCAAGCACCATGACGAGGAGCACGCTGCGCTGTTCCCTGCTGCGTGGGAAATGACACGCTTGCTCGTTGCGAGCTTTTCGGAACAGACACGCGTCGACCTCGCCAATGTCCTGGGCCGCGCGGCGCCGAATGTCAATGTGCTGCTTGACGCACTGCAGGCGACACTCGACTTCGAGGCGGCCTTTTCGCGCCGGTTCAACTTGCCCTTCGAGGACGTTACGGTCAACACGGTCTCGCCGTCGAGCTCGAGCGCCAAGTGGACCATCTCGTCCATCTTTGACAGCCACTTTTCGGTGTACGTCGATGCGCAGGACCGCGCCATCTCCGACATGCTGTCGCAGTACCGCGGCGCGCGGTCGCGGCCGTCGCTCGAGGGCACGCTGCTCGAGTCTGGCGACGCTGGCCCCGCGGTCCTCCCGTCCTCGACGGAGCTGTTTTACTTTTACGGCCAGACCCTCGACCAGTGCAGCAAGTACACGGCCGGCGAGCCGATGGTGCGCCTCGCCAAGGTGTTTGGCAAGTGGCTCAAGATTTACTGCGACGACGTGCTCTTGTCTGGCCTCAAAAAGGCCGATGTGGGCGGGATTGGGATTTCGGGCATCCGGCGCTCCGTCGAGGGCAGGACAAACCTGCAGGAAGTCAAGAACGCGTGTATCGTGCTCAATACGGCCGAGTACTGTCTCAACACGTCGCTCCAGCTCGAGGAACGGCTCAAGGACAAGGTCAAGGAATCGCTTCGCGACCAGGTATCCTTCCAGGACGAGCGGGACGGCTTCACGGCCGCAATGGCGCAGTGCATTACGAACATTTTGCGCGAGCTCGAGACGGCGTGCGATCCGGCCTTTGCGGCGATCCTCAAGACACCCTGGCGCGACCTCGACAATGTGTCGGGGCGCTCGGCATACATTGTCGACCTGGTCGGCAGCATCAAGGAGGTGGCCGAGTGCGTGCGTTCGCGCATCGACTCCAAAAAGTACATTCGCAACTTTGCAGACAAGGCGACGGGGCTTGTCATGGCGCGGTTCACCCAGGCGGTCGTCAAGTCGCGCCCGCTGAAGAAGATTGGCGCCGAGCAGATTCTCCTCGACGTCCAGGCAGTAAAGGCGTGCCTCATCGATCTCCCGGAACCGCACCCCGAGAACGCGACGACGAGCTACACGAAATACGTGACCAAGCACACGGGCCAGATCGAGACGATGCTCAAGGTCATTCTCGCGCCCGACGACCCGCCCGAGGGCTTTGTCCAAAACTACTGTCTCCTCATTGGCGACCGCAGCTTTACCAATTTCCAGAAGGCAAGTCACAAACCTAGCCTTCTGCAGTTACTAATGGCCAGATCCTCGATCTCAAGGGCACCGCGCGGGCGGACCAGCAGAAACTCGTCGACATTTTCCTGGGCGTCACGTCGGCAAAGGACGATCTGGCCGACACGTCGTTCCTCACCGCGCTCGATATGGACCCCGCGGTCGACCGGGGCACCTCGGGCGTGCTGTCCCCCAGCAGCGCGAGCATCCCCGTCGCGGCGCTCTTTAGCCAGACGCCCAGCCCTGGGTCCAACATGCTCCCGTCCATGTTCCCCACCGGCGACGGGCGGAGCGAGACGCCAAAGAGCTTTGGCGACTTTAGGCGCCTGGTACAGTTTGCCACGAGGCGGGACACGTATTCGTAATTAGATAGATACAAGGATGTATACAGTTGTAGGAGTGGGCTTGTGGGATCCAAAGCTGCGATACGATGGAAATGCCAGAGATCCCGTCAATGCTGAACGAACCAGACTCTCCAAAGACTCCCAGCCAGCACATGAGGCACACCGACACTCCGTCAGACAAGTAATGTAATGTAGTGATTGTACATCAGAGTCATGTTACATCTATCACAGAGTCGTAACAACGCCACAGCCACAGAGGGAGAGCCGCTTCGGCGCGCGCCCAGCTGTGCAACTGTCCAACACTAGGGGACACCCACACCCGAAACACTAGCACGCAGCGTACAGTGTGTTACTAGTAGGGCCGCTCGCCGGACAGTAACTGCGCGGCTGGCGTCGGCGACGGCGCCTTTGTGTCGCCGCCCGCGAGGCGGAGGAAGCCATACAGGCAGTTGGCATAGTAGTTGTCGTCGAGCTCATTGTTGAAGTACGTCGAGCGAATCCGGAAGAAGACGGCGGCGGTGAGGAGGGAGTCCGAGCCAGCTTGGTGCTGGGGGCCTATCCGCTGGACCTGAGCAAGAGTCAGACTCAAGGCGACGGAGGAATTCCAGTCGAGTCACTAGGCAGCCAGGGCGTTGCACTGCCTGCTGACGCCTGACATGTACTCACACCAATCGACTCTGCAATCTCCTGGAGACCACCCCGGAGCGTCTTGACTGAGCGGACAATGTGCTTAATGTCGTAGATGCACGGGAACCAGATGAACAGCAGACGGAAAAAGTCGGCCTCGGTCGCCGGGAGCGGCTCGCACGTGAGGATGCGGAGGAGGTACCCAAAGTCGTAGCCCGAGTGGAACGAGACCCATTTGACGTTGGGAAACAGCACAAGACCCGACGTGACGAGCAGCTCGCCAAAGTACTCGACATCGATACCGTCCTCCTCGTTCCGCTTGAAGTCGATCCCAGAGTTTTTGAGCAGCTCAATCGACTCGGGCGCGTACATGTCGTCCCTGTCGAGTCAGCACTCAGCACTCAACGCTCAGCAGTCATAATCCAGCAGTGCCCACGGAGCTCATCTACTCTGTTCTGCTCTCTTGCGCTCTCCACTCACGCAAGGTTGAACTGAAAGTTGAACTGCCAGGTCATTCCCTCTGGCGAGTTGCCCTCCTCGTCGCACAGCGTGATTCCCAGCTGGATAATCTTGAGCATGTCGACATTACACCTCATCGTCTGGTAGTGGTAGTCCGAGCCCGTCTTGAACTGCCCGATCGGGCGCGCGACAATGCCAGGGAACTCGGTGTCCTGCAGTGAGGTGTGAGCTGATGCCCGCCGCCCGCCGGTATTAGTTAGTCAGTCCGCACCATTGAGACATAGGGGTACTGGTCGATCGCTGCGCGGAGGGACGCGAACTCGGCCTCGAGGTTGTCTGCCCATACCTGTTTTGTCAGACTCTATGTTTATGCTTTGTGCACGCGCGCGTGCTCCGGCGTTCAAGGACATACCTCATGGATGCCAAAGTCGCTTTGCCTCTGGAGCGAGGCCATGGTATGCTGGGTCGCTCGGACAAGAACAGGGGGTAAAGGGGGAGATATCGAGGAGAAGACAAAGGAAATATGAAGCCGTGGTGTGGGGGTAATCAAAGGAAAGAGCTGAAGGTGGATGGATGCCGACTTGGACGACGAGCACGAAAGTAGCGTGAATGTTAGCTGTAAGGTAGGTGGAATGGATAAAGAAGGATCAAATGCAAAGTGGCCCCAGTCCTTTCCCCTCATGCCCCTCAGCCATGGGCGGCGGCCACCACAAATGAAAGAAAACAGTATGGTTGGAAGCCACGTGACAAATTTGATTCCGCTTTATCTTTGCCTGACTTTGCTGTGTGCCTGTAGTTGTATGCAGCGCATTTCGGTGTAATCCTGTGGTTGGACCTCGTATTGTGGAGAGTAGCAGGTAGGTACTCAGAGTGACCCTTAAAGCCCATCGATGACGACGACCTCTGTGTCCTACCCCAGTGCTCCAGGCTCCCACATTCGGCCCACCCACACAGCACTACTCTCCCCCCCCCCTTCCCCACCAGCCAGGCTGCAAAAGGCTGGGCTGTTCGCGAGGTTCCAAACTAATATTAAGCTTTCACAGCCTCACCTCACTCTCTCTCTCTCTGCAATCGACCGCACCCTCGGACTTGTTCTGTTTCTGCGCACGAAAGGGACCAAACGGGGCATACCTATCTCTGTCATCTCGCTTCGTCGTCGTCGTCGTCGTCTCTGTTCCGACAAAAAAAAATATCCATCTCCATTATCTCTCATTGACCTCATTATATCCTCATTCTTCATTATCTATTAGAGACGAGCACCCCCTCTCCGATTGACCGACCTTCTGGCTTCTCTCTCCTCTGTTGTTTCCTTTTTAGCGACTACCCACTTGTCCTCGACGAGATCATCCTCCCCGACTCGCCCACCAAAGGACAGAGCACATTGCAATGGTACGCTCACAGGCACTCTCCGCCCACTTGCATTCTTGTTGTGTGCTACCGATCACCCACCTCCAGTTAGGTTGGGAGGTTTGGCACTGACGGCACGATCCTACCCCCAGCATCAACGCGTAGCAGGGCAATCGCTGACACTCAGGCCGTGGGTAAGAAGGGCAAAAAGGTCACTGGCCTGCTGTCCAGCAGCGGCGTGTCCAAGCCTGCAAAGGTCGCAAAGGTGAGCATCCGAGGTTCCGTTATACACATTTGTTTTGCGCATGCTTGCTTGCGCGGCGGCAATGGAGGGAAATAAAAGCCCTTCCGCATCCCATTGCACGAACATCCATGTCCACAGCCCCGCGCGCAGTCATGGCAAAAACCGCAGCACACAGCAGCGCAATGAGCTGACACCTTTTCTCAGGCCGACTGGGCAGAAGGATTCCAGAAGAAGAAGCAGGCAGGCGTGCAGGACATGACTCTGCTGAGCACGATCACAAACGAGGCGATCAACGACAACCTCAAGGCGCGCTTCTTCAACCAGGAGATTTACGTGGGTTGTCGATGGGAACCATGGCGTGTGCGGTGTGTGCTGCTGCTGACAGACGACACCAGACGTACATTGCCCATGTGCTCATTTCCGTCAATCCGTTCCGAGGTGTGTACTTGTGACCGAATGCTGCCTTGCACTGCCGCCCAGAACTGAAATGTACTGACCTTGTCCAGACCTCGGCATCTACACCGATGCGACACTCCAGTCGTACCGCGGCAAGAACCGTCTCGAGATGCCGCCGCACGTGTTTGCGATCGCCGAGTCGGCCTACTACCGCATGACGACCGAGAAGGAGAACCAGTGTGTGATCATCTCGGGCGAGTCGGGTGCCGGCAAGACCGAGGCCGCCAAGCGCATCATGCAGTACATTGCGGCGGTCAGTGGCGGCGAAGGCAGTGGAGGCGGAATCGAGGGCATCAAGGAGATGGTCCTTGCAACAAACCCTCTGCTCGAGAGTTTTGGTTGTGCAAAGACCCTGCGTAACGACAACTCGAGTCGTCACGGCAAGTACCTCGAGATCATGTTCAACCACCTCGGCCAGCCCGTCGGAGCCCAGATCACAAACTATCTGTTGGAAAAGGTGAGCTCAGATCTCTTGGAGGAGCTGACAGGGAGAACCGTGTCGTTGGTCAGATCAAGAACGAGCGTGATTTCCACATCTTCTACCAGTTCACCAAGGGCGCGAGCCCTCAACAGAGGGGTGAGTTGGCCTCCGTCTAGGATTTTTCTGCTAACCGCCAGAGGAGTTTGGTCTCCAGGGACCCGAGGCGTACGCGTACACGAGCACCAGCGGGTGTCTAGACGTCGCAAGCATTGACGATGTGGCCGACTTCAAGGAGACCCAGAGGGCAATGGACATTATTGGTCTCACGCCCGAGGAGCAGAACTCGATCTTCCGTGTCCTCGCTACAATCCTCTGGCTTGGCAACGCCCAGTTCATCGAGGGCGACGACGGGAACGCGACGCTCGCCGACCCTGGCGTCACCGATTTTGTCGCCTACCTCATGAACACGGATGCCGCGGCGGTGCAAAAGGTCCTTTTGACGCGTATCATGGAGACACAGCGCGGCGGTCGCCGAGGTGAGCTTTCTAAACACGGCGCAAGCTCACACCAGGCTCGGTCTACGAGGTGCCGCAGAACATTCCCCAGGCGCAGGCGAACCGCGACGCGCTTGCCAAGGGTCTGTACAACAACCTCTTCGAGTGGATCGTCAGCCGTGTCAACCTCTCCATGAAGCCGCGCGAGGCGTCCTCCTACGTCATTGGCGTTCTTGACATCTAGTGGGTTGATGGCATTTTTGTTGAAATCTAACCAGCAGCGGTTTCGAGATTTTCCAGGACAACAGCTTTGAGCAGCTGTGCATCAACTATGTCAACGAAAAGCTGCAGCAGATCTTCATCGAGCTCACGCTCAAGGCCGAGCAGGAGGAGTACGTCCGCGAGCAGATCAAGTGGACACCGATCAAGTGTAAGCTTTGGAAATTGCATCGCACGCTCACTCTTCTAGTCTTCGACAATGCCGTCGTCTGTGACCTCATCGAGGGCAAGCGTCCCGCCGGTATCTTCGCCACCCTCAATGACGCCACCGCCACCGCCCACGCGGACCCCGCGGCGGCGGACAACTCGTTCATCCAGCGGTCCAACATGCTGTCCTCGAATCCCAACTTCGAGTCGCGTGGCAGCAAGTTCCTGATCAAGCACTATGCCGGTGACGTGCTGTACACGGTGCAGGGTATGACGGACAAGAACAAGGACCAGCTTAGCAAGGACATTCTCGACCTCATCGAGGGCAGCCAGGACCCCTTCCTCGCTACCCTCTTCCCCGAGAAGGTCGACCACACGTCCAAGAAGCGTCCTCCCACCGCCGGCGACAAGATCCGCCAGTCGGCCAACGAGCTCGTCACCAACCTCATGCAGTGCCAGCCCCACTACATTCGTACCATCAAGCCGAACCAGAACCGCTCGCCAAAGGAGTACGACGACAAGGCCATCCTCCACCAGATCAAGTACCTCGGTCTTCAGGAGAACATCCGTGTCCGTCGTGCAGGTTTCGCGTACCGTGCCGAGTTCCAGAAGATGGTTGAGCGGTAGGTTTCCACTTGGCGACGGATCTAACCCCCAGATTCTATCTGCTCTCTCCCTCGACTTCGTACGCTGGTGACTACATCTGGGAGGGCGACGCACGCTCCGGATGTGAGCGTATCCTCACCGATGCTCGAATCGCCAAGGACGAGTGGCAGATGGGTGTCACCAAGGCGTTTATCAAGAACCCCGAGACTGTGAGTTATGTGCTCTATCAGTTAACTGACAACAGCTCTTCTACCTCGAGGGCGAGCGTGATCGCTACTGGCACACGATGGCAACGCGTATCCAGCGTGCATGGCGCGCGTATGTCCGCCGCAAGGTTGAGGCCGCCATCAAGATTCAGCGCTTCTGGCGTGGCCAGAAGGAGAACCTCGTCTATGCTCGCAAGCGCGAGTATGGTCACGAGGTCCTCGCTGGTCGCAAGGAGCGCAGGAGGTTCTCTCTCCTTGGTATGCGCAAGTTTATGGGCGACTACCTCGATGTTGGAAATCCCCACTCGCCTGCTGGGCAGCTGCTCCGCAACGCTGCGGGTATCTCGGCGTCGGAGCGTGTGTCGTTCTCGTCTCGTGGTGAACTTCTCGTCTCTAAGCTGGGTCGCTCTTCCAAGCTCTCGCCGCGGTTCCTCATGGTCACGGACAAGGCGCTGTACATTGTTGTGAATACCCAGGGCAAGGACGGTCGTGTGATGACTACCCTCGAACGCAGGATTCCCCTCGTGACCATCCGCTCGATTTCCATGTCCAACCTGCGCGACGACTTTATCGTTCTCAACGTGAACCCGTGCGAGGAGGGCGACCCTGTGCTCACGTGTCCGTTCAAGACTGAGATGACCTGCGTGATCCTCACCGAAGTTGGCGGCAACCTCCCGGTCAAGATTGGTCCTACGATAGAGTACGCCAAGAAGAAGGACAAGAAGACTTTGATCAAGACGGCCAAGGGTGGTGCCGGCGAGGCAGTGTACAAGTCGCACACGATCACCGTTGGCGGAGGCGAGCCACCCACCAGCGTGTCCAACCCCATGCCTCCTCGCAAGCCCAAGGTGAAGAAGGCACCC
Organism: Apiotrichum mycotoxinovorans; assembly: GCA_013177335.1. NCBI lineage: Eukaryota > Fungi > Basidiomycota > Tremellomycetes > Trichosporonales > Trichosporonaceae > Apiotrichum > Apiotrichum mycotoxinovorans. The sequence continues at coordinate 1,485,112 of CP053624.1, read as the reverse complement.
AAGGCCGCCCCTGCCGGCATGGCGGGCCGTTCGCAGAACCGGCCACAGGCACGCGCTCTCCCTGGCGCCACCAAGCCTTCTGCTCCGCCCGTTATTGCTGGTGCCGTTTCCACCCCGGCAGCAGCAGCTCCGGCGGCCGCCGCTCAGGCCCCAGCCGCCGTCAAGGCCCCAGTTCCCGTCAAGGCGCCAGTTGCCGCCTCCACCGGCCGTGGTGCCGCGCCTCCTCCCCCTCCCCCGCCCCCACCTCCAGCCCGCGCCGCCGCGCCGCCAAAGGAGATGTACAGGGCGCTGTACAACTTTGCCGGCCAGGAGGGCGAGATGAACCTGACCAAGGGCGACGAGGTCGAGGTCAAGGAGAAGGACGACAACGGATGGTGGATGGTTGTCAAGGACGGGCAAGAGGGCTGGGCGCCATCAAACTACCTCAAGCTCATTGAGCAGCCCGCCGCCCCGCCCCCTCCTCCTCCCGCGCCGCCCCGCGCTGCTCCTGCACCGTCAAAACCCGCCGCCTCGACTTCCACAGGCGGGGGCGGCGCCGCAGCTGCGGCCTCGGCAATCGCGGCAGCCATCAACGGCGGACGCACATCCGGCTTGAACATGAATACCGGCGCGTCCTCGCCGGCAGGCAGCACGCCGACGTCCTCGCGCCCCTCGTCGGCGATCGGCTCGCGCGGCACGCCGCCGGCCATGAAGCCCAAGCCTGTCATCCCCCCCAAGCCCGGAGCCAAGCCGGCGGTCGGCGCCAAGCCTGCTGCCGGCAAGCCGCCTGTGCCTGCTGCGCACAAGGCGGCGCCAGCGGCCACGAACCGCCCAGGACAAGTACAGCGCCCCGCTGCGGCTGGCGGACAGCTCGACCTCGCTGCCGCCCTCCGGAAGCGCGCGCAGGCAATCCAGGACGACGAATAGAATGTATGTTATTATGCACGCGATGAATGCCAAATGTCTTGACCCGGGGAGTGTTTTCGGGGTGTGCAGACGACGGGTGGTGAAGGTGGAAGTGAGCTGTGGCACTACTGCTGCCATCCTGTCTGGTCTACGAGTCAAGATCACCACCATAGTCTGCAACTGTCTGTCCACATCTGTTCAATACTGTCCAACAAGCAGCCGAGCCTAGCACGAGCTCCCACTCTGTCAATCATCTCCGCTCCTTCGCAATCGCCAAGTTGTATTCCCACCTCGTTGTTCCCACGCACGCCCCGCTCAGCCCAAATGGTCTGGGTATGTGTGCATGCTATGGTCATGAGGGTGAAGGGTGAGCTATCCTAGTGAATCCTAGACGTTTTAGATGTGGGAATGTGTGGGTGTGGAAATGCGCGGTGGTCTATGCGAGATGCAATCTGCAGTGTCAGTAAGGTTACGGTGATCGCACGCGGGTCTGTGTCGCCAGGGTCCACTGTGTCTGTATCCAGTCGCACGTGTCCGCCGACAGAAGGATTGTTCAAGTCAACGCCTCGGGCGACGAGATGGGACCGAGACGGGCCGCAGAGCGCCCGCCCTTGCGTTGCGGCGCACTCTCTCCTCGCCCCTCAACAGCTCCCATCTCTCCGGGGACCCGGCTCTACTCCTCCTCCCCCGCCTGAAGAAATACTCACCACTCATTAAGCGGCCTCTCCCAGTCGTACTTCCATCCCTGTCCGCGCGTCTCGGTCGGCACCCACTGTTCGCGGGGGACCATGCCGAACGGCCGTGCCTCAATAAACTTGGACTCGGGCGTCTTGCGCTTACCCTGCGCAATCCCCTGCTTGGCAGCCTGGTACGCCGCGCTCGCGTGCGCCATGCGCGTCATGGCCCGGTCGTAAATGTAGGGGTTTCCCGACGCGCGCGCGACGGCCTCAAGCTCGTCGCACGCGTCCTTCATCGCGTCAAACTTGGCAGACAGCTGCGCCTCGCGGCGCTCGCGGGCGCGCCGGCGGAAGAGCCCCCACGCGCGCTCGATCGTCTCGTACGCCTCGGCGGACGGCAGCGCGGCCTCGATGCGCGCCTGGAAGTTGGGGTGGCGCGCGCCGACGGGCGACGCCGAGCTCGGCGCGACGCTGTCGGACGGGTAGAGCGCGGCCTTGATCACGTCGAGCTTGAGGTCCGCGGGCGCCATGAGGTGCGGGTTTCCCGCGGCGCCACGCGCCATTAGCGGAGCGGAGCGCGCGCGCGCGCGCGAGGATGAGGCGATGCTCGAGAGGGCCGAGGAGGCGATGGCGAGGCGGGGCATCGTGTGCTGGCTAAGCTGGAGTAGGGAGTAGGGAGTTGGAAGCTGGACGTGTGTCGTAGCTGTCCGTCGAAATCATCGCAGAGCCAGACCCACCCACCCGAGTCTGGACTCTCGTGTGCCCCGACGACGACGACCAGCTCCGAAATCTCAAAAGAAACCGGCGGCGATCCTGAGCGGTGATATCGGAGTTATGGGGGACATGGGCTTTGTGGCTTCCCTCCACGTGGCTTAAAGGTGGAGGTTTAGGCTAATGACGTCATGTCCGACACATTCTCTCGGCCTCCCGGAATGCAGTCGCAAAGTACGCCTGTACGCCTGTACCGGTCAGTACAGCGATACAGCCAGTAGACTAACGCGAGTGGACGACGGACATGTGATGTAACCACCACCAGCCACCAAGCGTATAAATCACTCGGGTACACCCTTGTAACTCTCTCTCTCCTTACCACATCACCGCCGCCACCATGTTTGCAGGCCTGAGCACCGGTACAAACTACAGCTTCTACGCGGTCCCCGCCGCGTGGGTCCTCGCGTGAGTATAGCAGCACGAAGAGGCCTGCATCCGAGAGCTAGGGCCACTCGGCAGCTTAGGCTGTGGCAATAGCATTCCGGCAGTGGTGGACACGCGCTGACACGCAGTATCGCGCCGCACTTCTACGCCGTGGCGCTCCTCAACACGAAGCACGCGCCCGGAACCAAGGGCTTTGACTTTTCGGTGAGTCCAGTGACGAGCTGGAGTGGGGTGGACTCTGTGCGCGATGCGCGATGCGCGATGCGGTGGTCTGGCCTGCTGGCTCGACTACCTCGAACCTGAGCCAGTCTCGACAACCCACACGGCATTTGCATTGCAGCTTTCCCACTCTCCGTCCCAGACGCCCTCACGGCTTCCCCTCTAGACACCGCACCGGACTGCACGACCTGGACTGACCCCCAGAACCCCAGGAAGACGCGCGAGCGCATCGGGACCGAGGGTCTCTCTGCCGAAGACCAGGATAGGTACTTGCGTGCCGAGCAGGCGAATGACAATGGGTTCCTGTGAGTAAGGAGCAAGTGCAGGCGGGAGTCGTGGAGCCCATGTGTGTCACGGGAGGACGTCCGGCTGGAGGGCGTGGGAAGTCCGCGCGCAATCTGTGATTCCCTTCCTTGCCAAGTTGACTGCGTGGCTTGCCCCCAGCTTCGCTCTTCTGCCACTTTTCAACTGCTCTGGTCGTGCCCGCTTGCTAAACATACCGCAGTGGCCTCCCCTTCTTCGCCGCCGCAATCGTAGCAGGCAACCTCGCGCGGCTGCCGACCAAGACGCTCAACACCGTCGCGGCGGTGTACCTCGGCACGCGCGTCGCGTTCAACCTGCTGTACATTTACGGCACGAACAGTGAGTCGCGGAGCGGGCGGTGGTGCCGCCTGTGGCTGTGGGAAGGATCGCTCACACTCGCAGATGCTCTGGGCCTCGCGCGCACCGTCGTTTGGTTCACGGGCTCGATTGCGACTCTGTCGCTGTACGTCAAGGCTGGCAAGAAGTTTGCAGAGCTGCCTTAGGAGCGGATGGGGCGGGGAAGTTTGTAAGGCTCATGCAGTTGTTTGTCACGCAGGAAACTGTGCTTTTGTGAGAAATGTGAATGAAATGGAGTAGAGTAGAAGTGGAAGCGGAGAGGACCGCCGGGATCTCGTACATGACCGTTTGCCGCTTGAGGGCAACGGCGTGCGCAGCAAGCTGTATAGTCCTCTAGTCCATACAACTGCATCAGAGTCTACTTTTCCTCGTTGGCCTTGCGCAGCACCTCCCAGAACGGGTCCTGTGCCCAGTCGGCACACCTGCGCGCTACGACACGCCCGCGCGTTCCAACACTGAGGTCGCCCTCCACCTTGTCCTTGGACGGAACGAGGAAGAAGACCTCGTGCACGCCCGCGCCGACGAGGTACTCGCGCATCTTGGCGTAGTTGAGCCCCACGAACGCTGTTCCGTGGCTGTCGTCCGAGAGGCAGAGGCGGCCGCCGAGGGACAGGATGAGCTGCAGCATGTGTCAGGAAGGGCAGGGCCAGATACACAGAGTCTGTGTGCACTCACATCAAGAACATCGCGCGAGGGGTAGGACGTGCTCCACCCCTTACGGATCGCCGCGGCATTGCACTCAAACAGCGCGCCGTACTCTACCGCGAAGCGCACATTCCGCTCGACGCGGGACCACACCTCGTCCCCGCACGCCCGCAGCGACACATCGGGCGTGTACAGGAGACAGAGATCAAAGTGGCCAATGACCTCGGGGTGGTGTCGCTGCATGAGCGCGAGCTGTTTGTCAAGGTACGTGCAGAGCCAGGGGACCAGATCCGCCGTGCTCGGAACGTACCCCTCCGCCAGCCGCGCCTCGTCGTTATCTGTTGGGGAGACGGAGACAACAGAGCGGAGGTACGTCGCCCGGTCAAAGTCGATCGGGATGCCGTTAACGTGGTGCACGCTCCCGACGACATAGTCGATCTGGTCGTCGCGGGCTAGCAGGCGACCCAGACCGTCCGCGTCCAGCTCGGTGATGTAGTCGCTCTCGATGCCGATGAGCAGCGACAGCGGGCTGCCGCTGCCGGCGCGCAGGGAGCGCAGGCGCGCCGCTTCCGCTAGGAACGCGTCGTATGTCGTGCCGAGGTCCGCGGGCGTCAGGTCCGCCTTCCGTCAGCAAATAAGCAACACGAGGTGATAGAGAAGTTCTAGAGTAGAAGTGGCTGTGGACGTACCTCCTCGGGGTACAGGTCCTGCACGCGGTACCGCGGCGCATGTTCCGTGAGCCCGAACACGCGGAAGCCCTTGCGCGCCGCCTCGTCCACTACCGCCGCGAGCGTGTCCTTGGCGTGCCGGCAGAACTGGCCCGAGTGCGCGTGATGGCTGTGCGGCATCGTGCGTGTACGTGCGTGGTGTGTGGGATGGATATGCGGAGGAAGGAAGAAGAGTATGTTGGTCAGCGAACGGCGAGTTCCGAGTCGATATCGATAACGGGGGGGACTTTGCGGTGGAGGTTGGTTGGTGGAGGTCGCGGGATCAATTTCCGGGCGTGGCCGATTTGCGCTGGGTGTGGCGCCTGTGGCGTGTGGCTCGTGGTCAGGTTCCGTGGGGTGTTCTGTTTCTGTTTCCATTTCCAAGTCCTCTTTGTTCGATCTGGCCTAGAGCCAAGATAGAAACAAAAAAGAACAATGGTAGACGTTCTGGGTGGGGTTGGCTTTTACTGTACTGTATTTCCATGGGACCTAATGAAGTGGGCGCGGAAACAAGAGTCCACAAGGAATGACTGCCGATGATGGCTGCCCTCGACAGTCTTCCCACTGAAGGGAACACCTTCAGCAGAGGGGCACGAGGACGCACGCAGCGCTTCAGTATGCCATGAAATATTTTGTGGGAGTGGTTCAGGCCAAATGTTGCAATTCAAATCGGAAATGAATATGGGGAACCTCAGTCCGAAAGCTTCGGGAAACTTTGGAGAGGCATCTAACGTCCACCGAGTGGCGTGTGTAACTCTTCGTTTTCTTTCCAACGATAAGTCGATGAGTTACCAAAGAGAAAGCGGCCTTATTCTATCCCGGTTTTCTTCTCTGGACAGAACACTAGCTCCGAGATCTGAGAGCCTGAAAGAACAGGATAAAAAGAAGGAATCACGCAAGCCTCCTGGACTTTCTCACGACGTCGCTCGTGGCTAAGAGACTGCCATGCCACCGGGATAGTTTCCTTACACTATCACCAGGAAGCGAGACGGCACAACGACCAAGATGGCATTCTCAATGAAAGTTCCGCAAGCCAAAGACATGAATAAATTTACACAATTCACACAATCACACGGGCGTTCGAGGCACTGCACATGTCACTTGATGACATGCCACAGGCTTCGAACCGGGGCCCGCCACATTGGAATCGGTCTTCTCTGCTAACGTGTGCCCAGGTCGTTGTGCCACTTTATGGCCTCGGATGACGAGCGATTTCTGGTCAAGGAGGTACTTTGATATCACACTTGAACTGAAGAACATCGAGAGAAAGGCTGCCAAAATGAAAGCAAGCCCTTTCTTCGGGTTGGCAAACACGGCGCGTTCGGGAACAAGAATTCAGCTCCCGGAATCCCCCCCCCCCGCGGAATCGTGCCTGTGATTCCCATTAACGCGCGCAAGTGACACCAACTGATGTGCTAGCCCGCGCGGGCAAGATATGGTAACTGCAGCACAAATTCAAGTAGAGACTCGGTCCGAGGATATGCCTAAATTATGGCCGTGTTCGATCCCTGGTGTGGGGTTGTTCTTTTGCAAACCGTACCAGATCCGGACGCATTCTGGCCCTTGATAGTCGCGTCCCGGTGTGACCTACCTAGCATATACAGTAGATTACCTGACCGTTGTGCGAGCACGACACGATAGCAGTAGGAAGCAAACATCGAGTAGCAACGATGTATTATTATTGATATCGTGAGATTGCGAGTGGGTGACCCTGAATCACGCAACCCTGCCCTCCCGCGGATCTGGGCCTTGTCCACCCACCCCGCTCGACCTGTTCACTGATCATGCTGGCCTCCTTTCTGCTCTACAGATGCTGCGCGTATCTTTTTTCTTTTGTATTCTTGCCCACTGTACACTTGGCACTCGCCACGCTCTGTCACTTGCTGATTTGGGCCGTCCGACTGGCCCCTTGGCGGCGCTATATCTCGCCATGCCAAGCCGCACGTCCCAAGTCGCAAGCTCGCAATGTTGACGGTTTCTTGGTTGGTGACCGTTTTTTCAACGATGACGACCGAGTTCACCATACCGTTGTCGACAGTGAACCGGAAAAACAAGATTCCAGGAAAAGGAAAGTATGGAATTCCAACGGACCGAGGTCCAAAGTTTAGATATATGAGCGGGGGCGGCAGTAGAATAGGCTACTCAGATTTCAGCCCCTCCAGTTCTATTCTTCGACATGGCGTACCCCAGGCCATCAGCGGACATTACCGCACAAGCGTGGCCGACGGCGAGCCAGCAGGATTACTTTGAAAAGGACTCGGGGTCCAGCTCGGACGGCTCCAAGGACCTTGATGTCTCGAATGCGCGCATCGAAGCCACGGACGACGCCGACGCAAAGTCCAACCTCGGCCTCAAGCGTGGCCTCAAGTCGCGGCACTTGTCGCTGATGGCCATTGGCGGGGTGATCGGTCCTGGCTTTTTCATGGGCAGTACGTTAAACTGAAACCAAAAAACTATGCAATGTGGACTAGTCACTCACGCCCCCCTCAGTTGGAATCGGTTTCGTCAATGGTGGGCCTGCGGGCATCATTATCGGTTTTTCTCTCGTCGGGTTCCTGCTTTACTTTGTCATGCAGTCCCTGGGCGAAGTGGCTGCCTTCCTTTCGGTCACCGGTACGTGACTCCCACAACACCACCACGTTCACTACTAAACCCCAGGTTCATTCACAAACTACTCGGCACGCTTCCTCGACCCCGCCATTGCGTTCGCACTGGGATGGAGCTACATTGTACTGTGGGCCAGCGTCCTGACAAGCGAGTACAACACCCTGAGTCTCATCTGCACGTTCTGGGACTCGAAAATGCCCTCGTGGGGTTTCATTCTCGTTGGGAACGTCTTCTTTCTATTGTTCAGCTGCATTAGCGTCAAGGGCTACGGTGAGGCCGAGTTCTTCCTCACATGGATCAAGCTGCTGTTTATGCTCGCCTTCTTCTTCTGCTCAATCCTCATTACCTCGGGCGCGATTGGCAACGCGGGTCCTATCGGCTTCAGGTTCTGGAAGGACCCGGGCGCATTTTCGGACGGCGTGCCTGGCGTGTTCAAAAACCTGGCATTTGCGGCTATGGTAGGTACAGCAGATTTATACAGTAGATTTGCTGGAGGAACTAGTGGGTGGGGCTGACGGCAGTACTACTCTGGCACAGAGATGATCGGGATGACTGCCGGCGAGGCCAAGAACCCCTCGCGCGACATTCCGCGCGCTGTCAAGCTCGTGTTTTACCGCATTATCGTCGTGTACATTGGCTCGCTGTTCTTCCTCTCCCTCGTGATCGCATGGGACGACCCGCGCATGCTCTCAGGGACGAGCAAGACCGCCCGGTCGCCGTTCGTGCTCGCGTTCACCAACGCAGGGTACCAGCAGGCCGGCAACGTGCTGAATGCCATTATTGTGAGTATCAAGAGTAAAAAAATTAAAACTGACACCGGGGCAGCTCGCAACGGTGTTCTCGGCAGTCAACGGCTCGCTGTACGTCTCGTCGCGCAACCTCATCGCGATGGCGGATGCGGGGTACGCGCCCAAGATTTTCACGCGGACGAACCGCTTCGGGGCGCCGTGGGTCGCGCTCGTGTTTGTCAATGCGCTCGGGCTCCTGTCGTTGCTCAACCAGAGCGCGGGCGCGGGTCAGGTCTACGTGTGGCTCACGACCATTGGCGGCGTATGCGCATTCATCACCTGGGCCTGGTGAGTACTTAACAGACGAGATAGAGCTAATTGGTGTGCTAGTATTGCTGCGTGCCACATCAGGTTCCGCCAGGCACTCGCCATACAGGGAGTGTCGGCCGACGAGCTGCCGTACCGCGCCCCGCTTTTTCCCTACGGCGCGTGGTTTGCGCTCGTGCTCGGGCTTATTTTTATCTTCTTCCAGGGCTGGACGGCGTTCCGTGAGTAACTTCTCAGGGAGGTTAGAGCTGACAGTAGTCTCGCCGTTCGACGTGCAGAACCTGTTCATGAACTACATCATGGTCCCCGTCTTCCTTGTCTTGTATGGCGGGTACAAGCTGTATCACAAGACGAAATGGGTCGACCTGGAAACTGCCGATTTGCGTGAGTTTTTAATGCAAGAGCTGGGGGGATGCATGTGGAAGAGTATTGAGCTGATCCGCGATACAGAAACTGGCCGCAGGACCTTCGTTGCCGGGGATGAGGAAGCGCGCGAGTCGGTCGCGAAGGGCGTTTGGACGAGTCTTGTGGGCTAGTCTTCCGCGACCATGGGGCAGTGTCGGAGGCAGAGATAAGAGAGGAATGCGACAATAGAACTAAGCATGTAAGACTGGGTACTTTAGAGATAGACAGGCAGAAGTGTAGACAGGCAGAAGTGCAGACAGGCAGAAATGTAGACAGGCAGAAATGTAGACAGGCAGAAATGACAAAAGGCCTGCTAGAATTCTAGAACGAGCATAGAAACGATACAGTTGCCACATTCAAGCTGTGCTTACGTAACACTCTTCCACAATCTAATCTCCCACCCCCGGGTTCGCCGATTCGCAGCAGCTGAACATTCATCCCGTCCCCTGCCATCTCGGACAAACTCTCCGTTCCTCTGCACTTCCCGCGCATCTAGACCAAACATGAACATTCCCCGCGCGGCAATCGAGACGCTGAGCCCCGCTGCACTGCGCACACACATCGCGCGCGCCAACACACCGGTGGTACTCAAGGGGCTTACGGCGTCGTGGCCAGAGACGCGCGCGTGGTCCGCGCGCGACGCGCAGGGCAAGCTCACGCTCGACGCACTGCGCTCCCTCGTCGGGGAAGATACCGCTGTGGACGTCGAGGTCGGCAAGCGCGGGCGGGGATACCTGGATCCGGACTGGCAGCGCGTGACGATGGGCTTTGGTGCGTATCATCCCCAAGTTTGTTGTGGTTCTAAATCGCAGGCTTGTTCCTCGACGCATTCGTGCTGCGGCGCATCCCGTCCGCGGACCCCTCGACCCTGCCGGTGGGATACCTCGCGCAGGCGGATCTTCTCGACGCATGCTCCCCGCTGACGCGCGCGGTCCCCGCGCTCGCGCACTTCCGCGCCGGGCCCGCAGGCGACATCTACCGGCGCACACTGTGGGTTGGCCCCGGGGGCAGCTTCACCCCGTTCCACCGGGACCCGAATATCGGGGTGTATACGCAGGTCGTGGGCGCCAAGACGTTCCACCTTCTCCCGCCGCAAGCTGCGGGGTTGCTCGAGCCGAGCGACCGCCCCCTGCACGCGAACACGAGCACGATCCCGATTTCCGTTGCGCGGATTTTTGGTAGCGGGGACGACGCAGGGCATGTCGAGGATGTACCGCCCCGCGTGCTCGAGCGGTGCCGCCGTAACCTCGAGGAGGCGTTCGGGATGCCCGGCGCGTGCGAGGCGCGCCTTGAGGAGGGGGACTCGGTGTTCATCCCCCAGGGATGGTGGCATTCGGCCGAAGGGGAGAGTGTGGGTGTTGGTGTTAATGCTTGGTTTAGGTAGGAATCCGATCCGACACGGGGAGCGGAGGAGGCGTAGGCGTGGCAGGACGACGTATCCATTGTCAACATGTACTAGCACAAGCATGCAGATTGCAATCAGTCTACAGTATCCTTGTAACCATTGTGCCATGAAGTACGGCTGCGGCCAGAGGCGGCTAGTGGTCGTATCCGAAATGTATCGAATCTGTGTGTCCACGGTCAAAATTACTGGCCTTTGAGGGGTCATCTCTCCACACGGATCCATACAGATTCGGCACATTCTGGTCACCCAGCGCTCAAAGCAAAACAATAATTATGACGGAAAGCGAGCACTCGCAGACAGCTAGACAGTTGCGTACGCTCCATGTTCATGCAGGCCACACAGCCCTGCGACGTTCAAACCCCCGGGAATGACGCTCAAAAACAGATCTATACATCGCTGCCATCAAAACTACATTAGACAGTAAACATCTACACCAGGCCGGGAATCACAGCCCGGCGGTTCTTGGGGTACGTCTTGAATGCCTCCCTGTACCACCGGTGCCCGCGCACCGCCCGGGGCAGCATGCTCGTGACTTCGCACAGGACAAACGCCCACGCGGGCGCGAGGAGCGCCGTGGGCGCGGCGGCACCGAGCGCGGCCGGGTCGAGCGTGTACCCACCCACGGTGAATACTGTACCGGGGGGCACGGGGACGAGGAGCGTCGGCGCCGCGGCGATCGCGAATCCGGTCCATTCGATCCTGGCGTGTTAGTACGAAGTCAACATCTAGATGCAACGCGGCTCGCGGCTCGCGCCTCTCGCGCCTCTCGCTGGGAGTTTGAGTTTGTACGCACCATTCGCAGAGGTAGTTTGGGAACGAGACGAGCTCAAACAGCCCGCCGCGGGGCACGCAGTACCGCCCGTTCGTGTGCACGTCCTCTGGCGCGCTCGACGGTGTGGAGACGAGGTATTGGCCCGGGCGGCGGCGCAGATCGTGCAGAATCTCGTCGTGGTACACTAGTTGTCAGCAAATGCAACTGTATAGCACGGGTTAATTGACGCACCGTTGCCCGCGAACCCGAGCGCCCAGAGCGCGATCCCGGCGTACAGTGTCCATCCGCCGCGCGGGGGGAACAGGACGAGCGCGCGCGCGAGGAGCGTGGCGTTTCTGCCGTCAGCCGTCAGAAGTGTGGATATATGGATCTGTGGACCTGGCGGCTGTGCCGTACTCGTACTCACAGGAAGTTGAAGATGACGGCGGCAAGGACGACGATCGCGTGGATTGGGGCGCGGTTCGGCGCGAGCAGGAGCGGGGACACGATCGCGCGGTGCAGGTAGTGCATTAAATAGAGCGCGGCGAGCGTGCGTGCCGGCAGGGTGAGGTCGCCTGCGGGGAGGTTGAGCATAAATGTTATAGGCTGCTGTGTTAGTCATTCGCGAGCAGCATGCAGGTGACGTCGAGGATGAGTGACATTATTGATAGCCTGACCTCCCCACCCCCAAAGCCCGTCGACAACTCCAACTCACGGCAACGAGCTCCATGACGACCCACGCCTTGCGCCCCCCAAAGTTGAGCCAGCGGGTCCACGAGCTGGAGCTCCACGCAAACTTGCCAAAGGGCGCATCGAGGACGAGGAGCGTGAGCGGCGCGTGGAGCGGGAAGAGGAGCCAGAGCGCGAGCAGGCCGTACGGGAAGACCGGGGGCGAGAACAGCGGGAGGTCGAGTCCCGTCGGCGGTGTGAATGTCCCGGGGGATCCGGGGGCGAGGGGGGGTGCGTTGTCGAGCCCTATTGGGACCTGTGGGGATTGTGACATTGTGGGTGTGAGGGGAGGGGGAGGGGGGAGGGGGGGGAGGGGGAGGGGGAGGGGGGTATGCGATGGTGCTCTAGTTTCTCTGCAATGATCCTCTTGGAGTGAAATGAGAATGCGATGTGATTCGGGGAGATGAGAAAAGCCAAGAGAAGCGCGAGAGAAGATGAGAAAGAAAGTGAGCGAGTGGAGTTGAATAGATATGTCGTAGCTCGTCCTGTATTCTTCGGAGACCACGGTGAATGACTTTTTCTGCGGTCTCAATCTTTGGTGGTAGGTGTTGCGTCATCGGCCCACCCGAATCTGCGTGGTGGCGAAATGGCACACGAAATCCATCTATGACCTGTCGCCACGGTCAACCACGTGAAAGCGTCATACACGCACCCGTTCATGTCAGCGACGCAGGCCCAAGGGCTCGGTCTGGTGCCGCACTTGCTAGCGATAGTGGGTGCCTTGCCGTTTCGGGTGGCAGCCTCGGTCTTGAAATTATGTTGGCGAGAGCAACTTTGTCACTGGTCATAATTCTCTGCCACAATGTTCTATATCCTCAGTGCTCTTGTTAGAGGCATTAGAGGTTTCTCGGTTTGCAACACATCTTGCACGACTCCTCAAGTTCAGTATGAGGCTCAGGCCCTCTCAGTATGTTCTATTAACACAACATGCATACACTGCGTGCATGCGCGACGCGACAAGACTGTATGAACGGGACGCGCATGTGGATGGAAGTCAGGCAGGCGACGAATCGCGGACACGTGAGAGTGAGACCTAATAGCTAATGGAGACGAGACGAATACCGATAAGGATACGAGGACGATCAGGAACGGGGACTGCACGAAACTTTGATACTAGAGGTCGTGAGATGACGAAGCTTTTTAAGAAACTGGAGAGACACAGGATGGAAGGACACAAGACTGCTGATAGATGAGATAACTGTAGGGAAGGCAGATCCTTTCTTTGGCGTATGTGGTGGGGGATATGACGTGGGGTAGTAGTTTCCGTATGTAAACCTAGATGGGGCATCCGGGGGAGAGGGAGAGAGAGAGAGAAGATAAAGAAGAAAATGCGAGAAGAGAATGCGGGTTCACCGCGAGTCGTCGACAACTCCGTAGAACTTGATCCACTCATGTCGCGGCGGTGGCGTGACCGCCGGCCCAAAGAACACTGGGTTCAGCGCTGAGCGCGGCTTGCTGCTGCTTACTGCGGCGGCGGCGGCATGGCAGGCATGCCCTGGGCTGTATTGTGCAGATCCATGTCTGGATCCATTTTGATGTTGAACATGGACGCCCAGATTTGGACAAGGTCCTGCGCGTCGTCCTTGCCGTTGCTGGTCATTGGCGGCAGCTGAGCCTCAAGGCCGTACGCATGGTGCAAAGAGTCGAGGTGCGGGACGGCCCATGGCTGAAGGAATGGACCAGACTCCCGGCGTGAGTCCACCTCGATAGGACCAACAGAGCCGGGGCCAGAGTTGGGAAGCGAGTCTGGGTGCAGAAGACCGAGTGATTCGTTTCCCTGGGGAATTGAAACGGGGGGCATGCTTGGAATGGACGGGTCCATAGCCATGCGGGGGAAGACGGGCGTAGCAGGAGTGCGGCGGACCTGGTCCGAGCGTGAAATGGAAGCATCGTGGGGACGTGGGGAATGCTGCTGAGTGGCTGCCGTTGCAAGCTTTTCCAGACGCACGAGACCGCCACAGAGATCGGACTGAACTGGATGGCTCACCATCCAATTGGCCGTGCGGTCCTCAAAGATGGTAATGGCACCGCGGAGATCAGCCAGACAACGCTCAGCAAGTTCGCTTGACGGCTCGCGGATCGCGAGGAAGGCACAAACCGTTCCGGCATGGAAGGCACGGTATGACATGGTCCACCATGACCATACGATGGAAGCCTTTGTGCGCACCATGGCTCGATACGCCTGCAGGATAATGTGAGCGGCACGACCACAGAGATTGGACGATTCTGGGTATGCCGAAGGGTCGGCGCGGAGGTACGGGCGGTGGAGAATGAGAACCAGGATAAACGTCTTCACTGCAAGCGCTAGAGTCTGGTTGATGATGCTGCGCGAGCGATTCTTGAGGTGCTCGAGGGCAGTGTCGTTGGGGTCAAACCTCATTCCCTCCGGCACGTGCGAGTACCAGTCAAATATGTCACGGCCGAGTCGAATGGCATCTTCGTACGTGTTGCCCACAACCGACGGCGGCGGCACGGGAGGGTCGTCCGTGATGGACGGGGTGAACCAGCCCATGTAGCTGTCGCGGGCGACAAGAGGAGAGACGTGGAAAGTGCGGTTGAGGAGGTCAAACGATGGCAGTGTGATCTGGAAGTAGGCGGCGTGGTATGTCTCATCAGTCGTAACGGGGTGGAGAACATTGGTTGACGGTTCCAAGATCGCACTGCCGGGTTCGTCAGATAGAGTGTCGTCAGGCCGGTCTTGTGGCAGCTGGCATGTGTAAAAGTTGATACACGTTGGGCGCCCAAACGAAACACACACGAGCGCCTCGAGACCAGCAACAGTCCACCAGACACGGCGTCGCACTTCTGCCTCCCGGAACGAAATCTTCGAGTCGAGAACTGCTGGGTCGACGTGCAGACCCATGGCGATACACTGGCGCACCAGAGAACCAGTCAAGGCCCAAGAGTCGGCTGCACGCTCACTGTGGAGAAGGTAGACGTTGATAAGGACCTGGGTTTGGATGGTTCCAATGCTTGGTGTCGAGAGGAACGAACAAAGGCGGAGTGCCTGGTATGCAGCAGACAGGTACAGCTCCGACTGCAGACGGCTGCTCGTGAGATCCTTCGAGTCGTCTCGCGTCTGGGCCTTTGGCATCTGATCCTCGCCCATAATCTCGGCTCCGCTGGCGCGGACCATGCAACCGAGGGAGCAGATCATGATGCACAGGGCAAGGTGAGCCAGCGGCTGCTTGCGCTTCTCAGCGGGCGACATTGCGAAGAACTGGCGATATTCCGCCTTTAGGGTCGGCAAGTGCCATGCCTGGAACAAGACGGCGATCTCGTCCACGAATGCGCTGAGCAGGAGCTCGGCATCGTCCTTGTTCGGGAGCAAGTCAACGATTTCATCAATAAACGTGTCGTGACTCCAAATGGTGGTAAACGGGTATGTCTTCCTGGTGGATGCAAACCAGCCGGTGAACGCGAGGTCCTCGGGGACGCTCATGATCTCGTCGGGACCTTTACCCTTACCATGAACAATTTCGCGGAGGCGGCGCATCATGGGCTTTCCGGCTGGTGTTCCGAGGAAGGTCTTGCGACCCTGTGTGTCGGACACCATTTCTTCTCCTGGCAAGGCACCTGCCGAATATGGCTCCGCGTACTGGGGTTGACGTCCCGAGGCCACCGACGACGACGACGGTGACAGCTCGGAAGCAGCAGTCTGGGCGTTGGACGGTGTACCAAGGTTGGCATTGCCTACCGTTGCGACAGCCTCGCCAATCTTGAAACGCGCGTATCTGTCGACAATGACACGGCGCTTCTCGGCCTCGGTTACTGGCGCCGCTGGTGCCTGGATGGGAGGAATCGATGGCGCTGCAGCTGTAGCGGCGGCCTGTCCACGGCCTGGGTGTCGCTGTCGCAATTCGCGGACAACCTGTTCTAGCTCGGCAATGCGCCTTCGCAGACGGTCTGTTTCGATAACATCGGGGTCATTCCTGTGGTTGTTCAGGATGCTTCGTTTGTTGACTACACTCACGGATCCCTAGCCTCATCAACTTCGTACACGCACGACCCAGTCAAGCCGAGAGCTGTACACCGCCCGCAAGGTCGTTTCCTGTCACACTGCGGTGGTGGTTAGCGACGCACGAGAAGGGACGGTACTCACTTTACGTTTGTGGTTGTGACAGGGAACACAGCTCCTGATGGTACGATTGCGCTTGCGTTTGCGGTGGTCGACCTTCTCATCGTCCGGCTGAGCCTTGTCGTCATCAGGCTCAGCCTTGACCACTGTCGATCCTCGCCGCTGTGAAGGCGCAGAGGTATCGCCATTGGACATGGGGCCACTGGGCCCACCGGGGCCACCAGGGCCTGTATTCGACCGAGGGCCGTCGGACACTGATCCCGCAGCTCCGGGTCCTGCAGATTGCGGGTTGCGGTCGTCGTCGTGTCGTCCATCCTCGCCCCAGACCGGCAGGTTCATGTATCCAATGTCAAGACGCGGGACGTAGGATGACTGTTGGACGGTTGGCGGTGATGGACCATTAGTCTGGCCCGAAGTTTGTCCGGTGGAGCTCGCCGCTCCAGGGACGGAACTCGAGTTCTTGTAGTACGGGGGCTGCTGTTGCTGCTGCTGCTGCTGTTGGCGCGCCGCGTCTGTGGGAGATGTGGAGGATTGCGCGGGCGGCGGACGTCCAAACGGTGCAAGGTTGTGCTGAGCAGCGGCGACGGCTGCGGCTGTTGCCTGATCGTAGCCGCCGACATTACCCATGGATGGAAACAGATGGGGTTGTGGTGGGAACTGGCCACCAGACCAGGACGCGCCCGGTGGAGCCTGATAGCTTGGCGCGAGTCGGAAATCGCCAGAATGTGTTCCATCGAGCGATGGAGGACCGGGAGGGGCGGGCTGCAACTGTGATGAACGCGCACCTTGGGGCGGCGGCGGCGGCGGCGGACGCGCCGTTGCTCCCCCAGCGGCGGAATAAGGGTTATTCATTGCCGGCTGCATGCCATCTGTGGGCATGCGTGATGTTTTATAAGCTGCGTTGATCCGGTCGAGTTTGGATGCTGGGAGATTGCAAGACAATGAGAGAGAGAGAGAGAGAGAGAGAGAGAGAGATGGATGTTGTTCGGCGGGTTCGAGGTCGAGCAAGCGAGCGAGAGATTGATTGGGCGACCTGTGAATGGTTCGCGAAAGAAGGTGTGGAGGGAGGGAAGGCGAGTTTGGGGCCTGGGGAGGGAAGAGGAGTTGGGCGGTCAAAGGGGCTAGACCTCTTCGACGTTTGGTTGCTCGGAATTCAGGAGCAAAAAGGTGGTAAACTTCAGCAGGTTACGTCTGCCGAAATGGGGTCGTAGGGTTCGTTCTACAGACGCGTTCCAGTACTTTTTCGGGTATAAAAGAAAAGAAAAAGAGCTCTAGACCTTGTGCAAGACAGGTAGAATGTGGAGTGGTGATGTGGATAACAAAAGCGCAGTAGCAATAGCCTGTTGTTGTTTTCGGTGTACTGTGGAGGATAGGAGTGTATAGGAATGCACACGAATGCAAGCTATTGGAAAGGGATGGGTGGCCAGAACGGATGGAAGATACTCGGAACGACTACGGCTTGAGGGAACCCTATGTCGGTGGCGGCACCCCTAGGAGTGAGAAGGAAGGGGTCGTCAGCGGGGTGAAGCGGGGTAGCGCGGGGACGGGGAAGCGAGGTTGCGGGGGCGGGGTTGATGAGTTTTGCGGGGACCAGTGTATAGGTGGTGGTGATAGAGGGGGGAATGATGATGAGGACGATGTGGATAGAACGGAGAAGAGACACACGAGGGAAGAGTGAGAGATGGGTGTAGAGCGGTACTCTTTCTTTGCTCTCTCCTTTTTACATCGATTGCGAGGTGGGGGGTGGGGGGGTGGTAGATGTTTTGGCTAGGGGGGGTGGGGGGGAGGGGGGGGATGTACATTCGTTGTATGCAGACTGGTACTCCATACTCCACTCCACTCCCACTCTACTCTCCACTCTACTCTACTCCACTCTACTGTATACTGTAAGCTGCTCTACTATGCTCTGTACTCCACTCTGGTCTGTGTATGTGTCTGTGTATGGGTAAGTGGGCGTACAAACCCGGTGCGTCCAAAAAAAATAGTGAATCCAACAAGGCAAGAGAGCACAGAGCGATACCCGGTTGCTGCGCCTAGCTGAGCCTGGTTGGGCTCCACTCCACCACCTCGAAAAAAAAAATCCCAGAAGAAAAAAAAAAAAATCGTCGCAGTTTTCTCTCCCCCATGTCCTGTCTTTTCGTCTTTGCCTCACTTGCTTGACTTGGCCACAGCTGATACTAAGGCACGCTCCAACGTTGTATAACACGGGTCAGCAAAGGTACGAGAGGGGACGAAGATCAGGTCTGTCTTGTTGCAAGTCAGAGGATGGAACATGGCCAAGACCAGGAAGAGAACAGAAAGAGTTGAGAGTGGAGTGGAGCAGTCGAGTGGAGGATGTGGGCAGAAGAAGCCATAGCCAAGAGAACTACCCCGCAGCTCGCAGACATGAGAGGTGTGGCATAATGATGACGATTTTGAGGCCAGTTAAGTCTCCTCCTCTCTCCCCGTTGGCGAAAGATATGGGCTGGCAAACAGAGTGCACGAACTGTTGAGCTAAGAGGTGACGCGCTGCATGGTGGTACAACCAAGGTACAGCACATGAGTGTGTACTACCTACCCACTGCGACAGAGGCGGTGGGAGTCATCATCTCCAAGCAACCATCGCCCATATGGTGTATTCGTTTTATTTTCCTGCATTTTATCTGATTATTCGTCTTTAGGCTGTGTTCCCTTCAGACTGTCCGTCACGGACTGGATTATTAACTTTCTCCCGCTCTCTCTCTCTCTGATCTGGCTCAGCTTTTCAGATCCACACCGAGACAAATGGCCCACGAGTGACAGCCCAAGCCACCACCGCAGCAGCTCTGCCACCTTACACATTCCGCGGATGGAAAAAAGGCCTCGACTTGTCCGACACGGGGCGATATGACCTCATATGAGATCCGGACTGAAGCTGTGTGAGGTAAGAGGACGAGAAGACACCCCTACCCCACAGAATAGGGAGTCCGGAAATATCGTGGCACGAGCCCGAAAGCTAAAGTGGACCGACATTGTGTAACCCCCGACGTCATAGAAAAGCCAAAAAAAAAAAAAAAATGACTGTAGCAACCCAACTTAGTCTGTTCAACTTTTCTCGTGTTTATGGGGCGATACTGCAATTAACTTGCCGCTGGGACTCAACGCGTGCGCAGGTGGTGGGAAGCTTGAGGAAAGTAGACGGGATCGACCGGCCGGAGTGACCTGAGCTAGCAGAGTCAAACAGAACACGTGGGGACACGACTGTGGGCGATCCATGAAGTTAGAAGCTAACTAACGAACCGTCGTGGAGTTTGTGGTGCACGATCCTTCGCACTTGCTGTTTGACGTCTAAAGCGCGGTCTGTGATACTGGCGACAAACGACAAGTGGGTCTTCAGTATTCTCAGAGATGCGGCGGTCCGAGATCGCAAGACATCTTGAAGCCTGGGTTGAGTTGAGTCCTAAGGAGAAACAGAATCAAAAGATGCAGCGCTACCCGCTCCCCTTGATCTCCTTGGAGCCTTAGCGTTGGACTGGACAGTGACTGCAGTGCTCTCCCGCTTTCGTTTCCGGAGACTTACAGTGGAACGCGGTGTGCGCCGTGTGCCGAACGGCAGACACCGGCAGTGGACGGTACGGTGACTAACCTCGATCCGCGCCAGCCCGGGACGGTGCTGACGCAAGTTTCGGTTGTGGGCAAGCTACGCGCGTGTGTGTAGCAGAGTTTGACGCTATCCGCTCTAGAGTCTGGCCGATCTCAGAGTTGGACCATGCGTACAGTAGATCTCGCGATAGCTATATAGCTTCAGCTTATTGTAGAATCCAGGAAGCCTAGCTGGCAGGCAGACACAGCGGCTAGCGCCACGATGGAGGCCCGCCCAAGACGTGCAGCGGTCGCTTGCACAACGCGGGGCCGAGTCGGCGAGGCACAGAGCGCTCCACAGTCGCGTGCGTCAAAAGTTTGGAACTTGGTTCCTGTATGTAATAATCTCTCTCCTATCATCGACTTGCTGGTGACTACCCTGGGCCGGCAAGCAAAAACGAAACAACTTCCGGATGTGATTCCAATATTCCAATATTCCCATCTCGCAGCCGCCGCAGCCGCCGCAGCCGCTTGGAAATAACCTGGAAGTCGTTAATCAAGGTGAGCTAATCAACCTCAACCTATCAGCCCTGCCACGCCTGCCACGTTCCGCAGTTACCAGTACATAAGTAGAGTAAGTAGACGCTCAGCGGGGCCGTTAGAGTTTGCCGTCGTACGAGCTGTCGTACAGCAGGTTGCGGTGATTGTGTGGTGCGTGGTGCGTGGTGCTAGGGTGCTGCTATGCGTACGCGTGGATGGCGACACCACGATGATGTGACTTTTCACGTGGGTGGAGCGAACGCGTACGTGTGTGTTGGGGAGACTAGTGGCCAGTCGTTGGGGTCAAGTTTTGGAAAGAATGGAAGGATGGGTGTGGCCGGTGTGGAAGGATGGGTGGAAGGATAGATGGGACCTCTGTTGCTCTACTTGTTCATCGATGTGTAGCCCCAACAAGAGGTGGGAGAGCCGCCTAATGCCGCTTTGAACCATGCGCAGTAGGTGTGACATGATGACACACCAACAACCAAAGGATCGCCAAAAAGGCTCCGAGGTGACTGACCGTCCGATTCGATACAACGTAAGTGTAGTGTATTGGTGAGGATTGCTGGAATGTCGTCGGCGTCTTGTTCCTTTCAATAAGTCGCTGGACTATTCGATGGGCTTTCAGCACTGAAGCTCAGCACACCCATCGCAGATCAAACATGGATCTCACACACTCATCGGACTGACTCGTGTGGACTTCTCTTGTTGAAAACCAACGGCGCTCGGCACCTGGTTGACAGTTTCAAACGCCCTCATCGCCTTCCTCACCAAGTGACTACAGGCTAGGCTGCCCCCAAACAAGCGTCGAGTCACGGATCCGCTGTTCACGAAGGATCCAGAAGCCAACTGGCTGGTGCAGCTCAGCAGCGGTCGAAGACGATTGGCATGGGAATGTGCCCGTCACTGTGGCTCACGCACCTGTTCGAAGCGTCGGCGGAGCTGACAGAAACTAGGGGCCAGGGGGTACCACTGCAAGCCCGTTTGTACACAGCAAGGAAGCTGGCTGGGACGAGCGGGTGCATGGCGATGGGACCTTTGGGAGCGCTGCCGCTTCCGTCGCTTCGCTCGACTGTTCGTGACTGTTCGTGTCCGCCTGTCCGGTCACTGATTGAAAGTAGCAGGCCCACAGCACAGCAGGCAGAGACAGACACTGAGTGTTCTTCGATCTTGTATTGACGCCATGTTTCGGCTCCTCTCGATCGCATTCTTCTCAGAGAGGCGCTGGTGAGGAACAAGAAATATGGTGAGATATTTTACACATGTGTATTGCTTCATCTTGGTCAGGGATATGGCCATTGAAGGAGCGCAGATGGCCTTCGGGGTGCAACATGAACGGATGAGGGGCGCAGCAGACAATCTGCGAGCGCCTATGAGGCAGCGTAACAGTGGAGAAAGGAGAGGATATTGCGCGAAGGCAGGGAAAACGTCAGTCACCCGAGTTGCTGCGCAGCCCCCGTGGCGTCCAGAATCGCGTCGCCCTGAACACGCCCACACGACACCGCCCATAGAGGTCCCAAGGATCCAAAACACGATCGATATCTTTACAGTACACCTCCGAGCTCGGCAAAATCCTCGAAGCACTTTCACGAGGGAAGCGAATCAGCCACTTGGCACCGCCACCAATCAACCACCACCAATATGGATGGATGGTCAGACGAGTAACACAATGGCAATGTACTCTCGATGGACGCAAATTATTAAATTACATCAAGTGCCCAAGAACCTGGCGAAGACGTGATGAGTGGAACAGAAGTATGGAAGGAGTAGAACAGATCCGCGAGATCAGTTGACATCCCCTGATATCTGGCCTGTGCGTCGGCCTCGTGCTTCTTGTGCTTCCCTCCCCTCCTTCCAGCCGACCGAAGCTGCTCTGCAGGAGCAGCTGAACACCCACTGCTGCGCCGCTAGACATCCACTAAGTAAACTTTATTCCTACTTTCTGACTCGGAGTTCTTGTCAATTCGCAGCACAAGGATGTTGAGTTCTACGGAGGTACCTCCATGCAACTGCTCCAGTCCCATGTGCCGACGGTATTCGGAATGTGCAGGCCCACCCATGCTGCCAGCGATGGATATGAAAGCAACTGAATGGAGACGCGAGCTTGAGTGCCTCTCGGTGGGGACATGGGATTGAGCGAGTGGAGGACAACACTGGTTCCGAGGCGGGCGGCAGAGCGGTGAGCCGAAACTGGCGTGCAATGTCTGATCTCGGTGGATCAGTGATGGCAGAGTTCCGCAAAACAATACACCGTACGTGTACGTTCACTAAACCCCTTGCCTTGTATTTGGAACACTGCCCTCCGCCACACCTGCAACGGCCACACACCTTCACCCATCTAAGTAGGGCGTACATACACCAGGCTGAAGTCATATATATGCGATCATACATGCTACGAGTACGACCATCACAGGCGGCATGTGCCGCCATCTGGATTACATCTACTATACTGCACTCGCCAAAAACACCCTACACCTACATGGCCATACGCTTCTTCAGTACACGGTCCAGTGTGCGCTCCAGCTTGTTTGCGAGGTTGGCGTACTGGTTCTTCTCGCCGTTATACTGCCTGCAGTTGGCAAACATGAGACGCGCATCTGCGATAAAGTCGTCGACGGACGCGTAGTGGTTGTTGTCGAGCTTGGACTCCATTGTCGACAGATCTGGAAGCGGTGTCAGTCTATGGCCTAGAATTCAAAACTTACCCATGGGCTCCTTGATCACAGAGTAATAGTCCGTAACTACACTCGCGTCGACGGGCTTCATGAACGGCCAGGCAGACGGGTCGTTCTGCAGGTCGTTCAGGACCTGCTGCAGCATGGCATAGTGCGGGTTCCTCTTTGGCTGGCGTATGCTGTCACAGTCAGACGAAGCCCAAGTGCTGGCAAGTACATACATTTCGTCCAAGTCGGGGTCCCAGCCGCTTTCTGCCAGACCTGGGATTTGCTCCGTGCTCAGCTTGATGGTCTCTCCAGGCTTGAGGCGTTTGAAAATGTCGAGACCATCGCGAACCACATGAGATTGCGAGATGGTACGGATCTTGGCGAGGACAGCCTAGAGGACAGATCAGAATAGGAAACGTTGTGTTGTTACTCACCGCCTTCTGGTCTGCAAGCATCTGGTGGACCTCAGCGTACTTGACTTTTGGCAGCATGGTGCACTGCATGATCGTTCCGCCCTCGTAGTCCTTGATATATCCGACCCATCGTTCGCGGGGGTACGTGATCTCTTTTGTGAATCCCTGCTTCTTGAAGTATCCGACGGCGTAGTTGTCGGCATACGTCAAAAAGTGCCAAATGGTCGGGTGAGCGGACCGCACATGATCCTTGAGAGCGTTCATCAGGTGAGAGCCGTAACCCTTGACCTGCTCAGACGAGTCGACGGCACAAAAGACAATCTCGGCAAACCCGCGAGACTCGAAGGGACGGTAACAGATACCGCCGACGACCTTCCATCCACGTTTGACGATGGGGACGGAGATGTGGTTCTTGTCGAGGACCAGACGCGTAATGTACTCGCGGGGCATCTTTGGAAGCTGTTTCTGGAACAGATTCTTGAGGCCGATGAGAAGCACAGTGGAGACGGGTGTGGGATTGCGAGACGAGACGACAGGAAGGATGATCTCACCATTCTTCTGCTCAATCATGGCTGGACGGAGCGGAAGCTGGGGAAGCTCGACGCCTTGCCACATTTCGACATCGACTTCGGACTGGTCCGCTTGGACGACGGTTTCTCCCTGCGCGGCGGCTTCGTTGCGCGCCACGACCTTTTCTTCGCGCAGACGTTCCTTCTCCTTCAGTTCTGCACGGCGGCGGCGTTCTCTGTCGTCCAGCTCCGGCCGTCCTGCGGAGCGAGATACGGCGAGCGGTGTGTCGTCGTCATCGTCGTCCTCCGCCGCACCCTCAGTCGTGGTTGGGGCCGCACCACCTACGGTTCTCGCAGGCGGCTTGGGGCCCGTCTTGCCAGAGGTCTTGCCAGCTCGCCCTCCAGGCTGCTTCTTTCCAGCACCTTTACCGCTCGCGTCCTCTCCGTCGCCGGCCTCGGCCTCGCCCTCGCCCTCGACGCCGGCCTCGACCTTGACCTTGTCGTCTTTGTCGACGCTTCCCGACAATTTGGATCGCTTCCGCGGGCGCTCTTCCTCATCCTCGTCAAACGGTGTATTGTTCTCCGTTGCGTCGAATCGAGCCGGAAGAGCTCCGCCGGGCCGCTTGCCGGATGGCCGAACGAACGTCGTTAGCTGGCGATACAGTGACTCTGTCGATTCAGGCTTTGGCGTCGGCCATGTTGTCAGGAGGTTGTCGTCCTGTGCGTGAGTTTACGGTCAAAGTTTTGCAAACTCACCTGCAACAGCTCCTCTATCCTTCCTACGACCTTCTCTCGCCTGCGCTTCTCGACATCCGGAACCTCGTCGTCAAAGACGTGGCCCGTCTCGCCCTCCCAGCCGTGGCCGCACGAGCCGCAGAACCGCCACCAACGCTCCTGTGTCCGCCATTCTGGCGGCGTCGTGTCGTTCTCGGTGTCCTCCATGTCGACGTCGTCGTCCTTGTTTGCAAGTTCGACCTTGGTGTGCGCTGGCGGCTCGAGGCCCTCGCAGCTGCAGTCCTCGATCGTACACGGGATAAAGCGCGCAACTTTGAACGCACGCTCACGCTCCGATACGGTCGTAATGTCCTCGACGGCGGGAGGGTACTTGAACACGGTGCCTGACGGCGGTTTGGGAATGCCGGTAGGTTTGTCGCCTCCACTCTCGTCGTCATCGTCATCATCGTCCTCGTCTTCTTCGTCGTCGTCCTCGATCTTGCTGTCGTCGTCTTCCTTCTCCTCGTCATCCTTCTCGTCGTCGTCCTCACCGTCGACTTCGGCGCCTTCCTCCTCTTCCTCTTCCTCTTCCTCCTCTGCATCGTCGTCTTCTTCCTCTTCCTCCTCCTCCTCTTCCTCCTCTTCCTCTTCCTCCTCCTCTTCTTCCTCTTCCTCTTCTTCTTCCTCCTCCTCCTCACCACCCTCCTCGCCACCCGCAGCCACCTCACCACCCCCACCTCCACCCTCCACTTCCGCCAGTCCCACGCCCGCAACCTCCGCCGCCTTGGCCGCCGCCGCCGCATCGGCCTCCGCCTCCGCCACCGCCTCCATTAACTCATCCAGCATCGCCTCGGGCGCAGTGACGGGCGACACGGCATCGAGGTCCGTATCGATCTCGAGACTCGCGTTACTCCGCACAGGGCTCAGCGACGACGACGCAGGAGACGACGCCGCGCCCGTCCCCGTCGCCGTGCCGCCGCCGTCGGCCTCGCTGTCCGATGCCGCGGGCGTGGGCGTCTTCTGCCGCCGGTTGCGGGATGGCATGTCGGTATTCACAAGTGGTGGACCTGCCAAGTGGAGGACGAAAAGGAACGACGGATATTGAATATTAGAGATTGGATGTCGTGGTTCGTCCCGTTCCCCTCTTGGCTAATTCCCTATTTCGATGGTGTGGGGCGTGTGCGAGGCGTTTCGTGTCTTTCGTGTCGTATAAAGTGTTGCCGATGTGTCGCTGAGGCCGAGAGATGAAAAGAGGTATAGAGAGAGAGTAAAGTTGAACGAGAAAGAATGACAGAGAAAGGAGAGAAATGAGTTTGATTGTGTTTTGAGCGTTGTGTAGAAGGAAGCGCGTCAACAATACCGTACATGACCCACCCAGGCTAGCGCTAATGCCGCAGCCCTGGGTGCCGTCCCTGGATTTTCTTATAGTTAGGGCACATTTAAGGAAAATACACTACCCGGTCGCCACCCACTTTGGCTGCCATACCATATGCTGTCATGAACTGACGAACAGCCATTTGCATGCATCTGGTAACTCGACGCAGTCGTGATCACACACATATGCATACAACGACAACCCAAAGATACGCCACGACAACCATGCTACTCATGCCATACCTGAACAGACGAAATCGCGCCCGTGGCCTCATCCACCTCGACTACGAGACCAGGGAAACCGACGAGCTGGGAACGGGACATGCCGAGGACACCGTCGAGGCCGCCCTCGACCGAGCGGTCGAGGAGCATTGCGTCAGGGGGAACATCAGTGGCCTTCCCATCGACAGCTGCGGCAGCGGCGCGGAGGTTGGGCGTGACTGGCCGCGAGTCCTCAGTGTCGGTGCGCGGTGTCTTTGTGCCCCCACCGGGTCCGCCGCCTCCCTTCTTCTTCTTCTTGCCGCCACCAGCTGAGCGGGGTGCCTCCGGCTCCGGAGTAGACGCACTAGGTGGCGTCGGAGCCGAAACGTGCGTGTCCTCCTCTTGCAGCGCTGCGGGAGGCGCGTCAGAGGACATCTGGGACCGGAACGAGTATAGGCTTGCCGTGATGTCGAGGGTGCCGCTCTCCGTCTGCACAACCCATGGACAGCGTGCGTATTGCTGAAACTGCGGTGTCCCAGGCTGGTGTGGTTAGTGTAGACTCGGACAGCCTCACTCACAATGTTCGAGTGTGCAATAATCTTAGTCACTGTCCCATCCACGACGAGGAAATCGAGCCCGTGCTGGAAGTAGTTCCAGAAGCATGCCGACGGCGTGTACGCCTTCTCCGTCTCGCCGTTTGGTTTACCCCACATGCGGTCCATACGGTCGTCCTCCTTCCAGTACTTTCTGAGCGGGGGTCCAAGGTCGAGGAGCAGATCCTGTGCTGACGTCTCGTTCAGCGTCACTTCCACATCGCCCATGGGGAGGGTCAGTGTCGCTCCCTTGCCAGGCTACTGTCAGCAATCCAACCAAGCCATGAAACTCACAAGAAGCACGGCTTGTACGAGTGCGTCAGACGGGAGCTCGTCCTCCTCGCGCGGCGTAACGTTCACTGCGACAACAGCGTCCTTGTTGCCGCCAGACGTAGTGGATGCGGATGCAAACGTGAACGAGAGGCCGGGGTACGCGAGGCGAGCGGCACCGTCAGCCGCATAGGTGGGACCCAGCGCGCGTGCAACTCCAGCTCGCGTCAGCGGGTGGGAGGTGGATGACAGGACGGTGCCCTCATATGTGAGCGTAAGTTGTGCCGAGTCGAGAGAGCCGATTGAGATGTGTGCCAGGCGTTGATCGCGGGACGACGGGAACAGAAGTGTGATGGGCCCAGCGTGTACAGTGACGGACGACTTTGGAGCGTTCTGTATGTTAGCATACCTCGGTGTATAGATAGCCATCACTCACGTCTGGGTCCCACGAGATTTCAATCTTGGGAACCTCAGTCTTTCGTGCACGCAGCATGTCGAGCACCGCCCACAAGCTGTCGCCCAGACGGAACGGGCCGACGCCGCGTCCGGGAGCCAGCTCGAGTGTGTCCATGGGGAGAGTCGGGGACGATGTGCGCGAGTTGACCCCTGTGATGTATTCGATATGATCACTGTCCTGCGGTGAAATGCTCTAGAGTATCATGGGAGATGTGGTGGATGTTCCAAAGGCGGTTCGGTTGGTAAGGGAGCGAGATGGTGAGGAAGCGGATTGTTTGAACCGTGGTTGGTGGCGAACGATTGATGTCGTATCAGCATCATCATCATCCAGGGACAAAGCGACTCGGCGCAGGCCGCAGGTGGGGGGGAATTAAGGCTGTGGCTAAGGACCAAACACTTACAGGGCTAGCGATCATCGGATAGACTTTGAGCATGGTGAAGCGAGAGGGAGTTGAGCTCGATGCGTATAATGGTGAAGAGAGTTGAAGAGTTGAGAAGCAAAGTGTTTCGATGCATTGCGAAGGCCGAGATGTGTATATCTATCAGGATGGTCGACGCCTTCCCCAAAGTCGATCCAGTGCATCGCATACACCATGCTGCACACACATACACAGAGAACACAGCCAGCGAGGTGTGCATCTTGACCTTCTGCCCAGTTTCAGCATGTTTTGACGTCATGCAAATCAGCCACCAAGCCTGTGTACCTCTGTTGGGCCAAAGTTCAGCCAGCACAGGACCAGCGGGCTTCGACATTTTTATACTTCTCCTCATTCATTCACTTGCTTTCTCTCCTTTCTCCAATAGTCATTCACCCATAGACCCATCGGGCTCATACCTCCACGCCCAGCGCAGGAAGGCATGTCCGGCCCAACGCTAGCACGAACGTTGACGGCCTCGCCGCCTCCAATCACCCAGGAACAGAGCCCGAACGAGCCTCGCGACAACGGCGACAGCAAGGACACTGGCAAGGACATTCACGAGGGCAAGAACAAGGGCAAGGGCAAGGCGGTTGACAGCACTGCCGGAACCGCTACTGGTCCCGCTGTTGACACGACGCAAGGGGTGACATTGAGCCGGCCGCACTCGAGCGCGTCTGGACGCCTGGCACCCCCACCAGTATCACATCTCAGCACACCGACAGACACCCCGCGTCGAAGTACGAGCAGTGCCAGCACCGGCGCCCGTGTCCATGCGAGTACGAGCAGGGGGGATGCGGGTGCAACGCCAGCGACTAGGAAGACAAACTCTAGCAGCAAACATATGTCCAAATCAACAAGCGATGCTGGAGGGTCCCGATCGTCCCGGGGAGGCACACCTATCGCGAGGTCTCCATCGGCCCGTTCCCCCTCACCCCGTTTCCCTACGGCACCGACCATTGCTGCTCCCTCCGACAATGAGCGCAAGCGCATCGCTAACCAGATTACCAAGAAGCGATCGCGAAAGTTCTTGCCCCACCGTTCGGCGTCGGCGAGTGATAGCGATCGCGAGGGGGATACCTGGACACACGAGGACATTACGCATGCCCAGATGGCGGACAAGGAGGCATGCATGGCCTTGCGGTCCAAGCATGTCGAACTCATAATCGATGGACGCAGCGTTCACACTGAGGCCGAACTCGGAGACGCGACTGTCCCTGGTCGGAAATACGTTTGGGAGGGTGAGTGTACATAGGCCTGAGGGCGGTGGCGTCGGTCCGCAGTTTGCGATCCGGAACGCACACTCAAACATCGCCTCTTCTCGCAGTCTCTGACACTCAGTCATGTACGAGAACCAGCGCGGCCTGACGCTATTCGGCAAGTCGTGGTATTCGTCCAACTCGCTGCTGCCGACCGACCCCACGCCATTCACGCTGCCGTCCAATCTGCCGAAGACAGAAGTGACCGAGGCCCAGCCTCCGCAAGCGAACAACCAGCTGAAGCGCGCGAAACCAAAGGCGGTCCGAGACAGCATCAACACGGCGTATACACTCGAGACATACGAGACGCCCTCACCCGCCTGGGTATGGCTTACTCCGTGGATGGTGAACATGCGCTCCAAGACGGACGAGCAAGGCTGGGAATACAATCTGTGGTTTCACCGCACGTCATGGCGACCGCACCCGGGCCATCTGAACTGGTGGGGCTGGGTGCGGCGGCGACAGTGGGTCCGAATGCGCGGTCTCGTTCCCGAGATCATCGAAAAGGCAAACGAGGAGGTACGCGAGGCCGCAGACGACTTTTGGGGACGCAGCCGTCGGCACGGATACAGCAGCCGCAGTAGTGGGCAGTCTAGTAGTAGGGACAGTGGCGGCCCTACGGGGCAAGCCAGCCCCAAACTGGAGGGATACAGCGTGCCGCTCGGCCAGCGGTGGGACGAGGGCGACGATGCGAACATGTACCGTGTCCGCGATATCAAGGCCGACGACAACGGGGAGAACGACGTCAACAGCGACCGCGCCAGCTCGAGCACCAGCGCCTCCGAGTCTGGCGCCGAGATCGACGGACCTCGCGACATTTCGCTTGGCCACTTTTTCGAGATGTCGCATCCTGTTCTGGAAATGGTACGCGCCCTCGCGCTCTGCCCACTCGACCGCGAGAAGCTCGCCACGCTTCTCAAGTGGCTTGACGACGCGACGGAAGAAGACACAGAGGAGCTGAAGAGGCTGCTTCAGGACTCGGAAAATGTGAGTGCCATCCAAACGTACAAGCGTCGTCCCGCTCGCCGGCTGACAAACAGCTCGAGTCGCTCGCGCGCGCATTCGTATTCCCCTTATCCCGCAACGACATGTTTGTGGAACTAACCAAGCGCGGTATCATTCCGAAGCGTATCTGCAATGACTGTTTAACGACCAACATTGAGGAAGAGGCGCAAGTCAAGTTGTTGTCACGTGGCGCCTGATTCCACTGATATACATACACACATACATACTCCACGGACTGTTCTTGGATTAATAGCACCCATGCACGACCATTGCATCTCCATGTAGGGCAGCACCCGCGCTCTAGCATTATTTGTTCAAACACTGGACTGATCTTACCACTAACCCCTCTACTTGTCAGCCTTGTCCCACCTCTCCTCGACGAGCCTCATGCGCTCCCTCGCTAGCTCGTGCTCCTTCTCGGGGCTCTCGGGTTTAGAGTATCCAATAACGTAAATGACGCCCGCAACGCCAAATGCGGCCACTTCGAACCAGAAGCTGCGGGCATTACGACGCCAGTTGTACAGCGTCTTATCCTCCAGACCAGCCTGCACCGCGAGGCAGATGGCGCACCCGATCTGCGCCATCGTCTGGTTCCACGCTCCGGCCACGCCCCCCATCTCGGGCGGGCAGTACGTGACGAGGTTGATGCCCGCGCCCATGTACATTGTGATTGCGCCCGCTGACCCAATGACTCCAGGGTGTCAGCCAGCATACGGGGCCGTACATTGTGTTACGAGACTTACCGAAACCGGGGAAGCAGAACCGCCAGTAGTCGAGGCCCCGGCCGCCGTCGGAAAAGTACATGAGTATCTCGCCGATCATGACCACTGAGCTTTAGCGAGCTGTCCGTGTGCTTGATATCCTGATACTTACTGCCCGCACCGATTGGCACACTCCTGCGCGGGTTCTGAATGACAATCGGGGTCATTTGCGTGATACCTCCCGCTAGCAGAGCCGCAATGCCCTGCGGGAGGGCAGCGGCAGCAACGTGTAGAGGCTTCCACCCCATGGTGACTTGCCAATAGGTCGAGAACAAGACTTGCGACGTGACCCAGAAGGAGAACGGGAGCATGACGCAGATACTGGAGATGATCATGTTCTTGATTTTCCACACTGTGGCCGGGAGGATTGCGTTGCGGGGATGAATTCTGGTTTCCCACACGAAGAAGAGCGGGGCGAGGACGACGGAGATGATGATCGGCGCGATAAAGGAGGCAGAGGACCAGCCGTCGATCGGGCCCTGTGTCAGGCTGAGAAGGAAGCACACGAGGGCAGACGAGAGAATGACAACGCCGACAACGTCGAGCCTTCGGAGGCGCGCAAGGCGGCTTTCGGCGTGCGCTGGGCTCTTCATAGGGAGGACGAGCAGTGTGAGTGCTGAGAACGAGAGACAGCTGGAAGGATGTCAGTTGAAGTTGTGGAACTGTACAGGCCTTGATACGACTTACAGAATCGCCATGAGCCGGAAGAACCAGTGGTAGGACGCCAGCATTGTGAGCGCACTAAGGACCAAGCCGAGGACATTGCCAAACGAGGCAGCGAGGCCGAGCACCGCGAGCTTCTTGCGCTTGATCAAGGGGTCGGGGAACATGTGCACGAGGAGGTGGTACGCCGAAGGGATGGCTGGAGTGAGTCAGACTGTGTCCAGATTCTCTGACTACTCACTCATTGCGCCGGAAATCCCGCCCAAGGCGCGCAAGACCAGGAACCCGTACTTGGTTGTGGTCACAAAGCTCGTAACGAGGGAAAGGACGCCGAGGACAACGAACCCGCCGACGAACACATACTGGGCCGGGTACAGGTCGCTGAGACGCCCAGCAAAGAGGAGGAATGAGGCGAAGGTGAGCGAGTATGCAGTGAGGATCTAGAGTGGTGCTGGTTAGAGGACTTGCCTGTGGCACAAATCGCGCGGTCGAGGCTCACCCATACAATCTGCGAGGTCTGGAGGTGGATGTCTTGAGAAATCTGTGCAACTGCCACACCGACTCCGGATACATTGCCTTGAATCCTGTCAGGCACCGATTCCAATCTGGGCGTCATCTCCCTGCAACTCACAGACATCGACAAAGCTGGCAACCGAGAAAGTTGCCAGTAATACATGTTTGCGCGCGTTGCTCAGCTGGGCAAGTGGATGATGGTTGGGATCGTGGGCGTCCGGAGACCCGCTCTCTCCTTGCTGCTTCTCGACGACACTCGGGTCCTTTGAGATCTCCTCTTCCTTGGGCTTGACATCCGTGATGGTGGAGGTCGTAGATGGTGACGACATTGTATGGTCAATCCGTATGTAGTTGGTGCTGAAGAGCCGTACTTCACAAGCGGCACAAATACCTTTTATTCTCACTCGAGCAGCATGCATCGCGGCTTGACTGTTCGGCATGCATGCAACTCACAAGTGCATCGAGCATCGTGCAAGTCACGCAACGTCGAAGAATAGAACGAAGCTGACTGCGTGCGCAGACACCTCCAGATCGGTTTACTGGGGGTGCCCTCGGCCACTCGGCCTTTCAGGCACGGTCGTAGATTCCTCTGGTTCATGACCAAGCAGTATTCCAAGCTTGCACCGTTCCTCATTCCTCATCTACCCGTCTGCTTATCGAATCTTGGAATCCCTCATAAACACGGCCAGCTGCGGTCGGGTGCCTGTTGCCCCCTGGCCTCGGAGTGCACTGTTCGCGGCTTGCGGCCTGGCCTTTCGGTTGACGGTTTCATGGCCCCGCATCTGTGGCCGTCCAGTCCAGCATTTTGGATTCTAATCTCCGTGTGTCGGGCCCCGGACTCCTATCTGCGAGGTACAGTAAGGTGTGGCGGCCATGCATGCCCGCATGCCCGCTGTGGCGACAGGAGGGAACAACAATGGCACAATTTCGAGCCGATAGTAATGACGCGTCGACGCACATCTTTCAAGTGTCGTCCAGACGCAGCTTCTACGGCCCTCATACTCTACATCTTATCCCAACGTCTTACTGGCTATGTCTCACCGGGGACTCGACCACATACAGCCGAGCCAATCTCTCACGCAAGATGGTGCCATTTCTGAATGCGCCCCGCGGACGAGAATACTGACAGTGTGCTTCATCATCGTCTCGGCCTGCGATCGATAAGCCGCGGCGAGGGCTGCGCACCGTGTGGGAGCCCTCGGCCAGAATGTCGACGGCCAGTACCACCTCGGCCGCCTCTCATGTGCCCGGGGGCCGTCCGCTGCAGCCCCAGTGACAGCCTCAGCACGACATTTGTCGAACGTTCTGCACTTGTTGTCCACTATTGTACTTACCCGATAGTCATCTGACCTTGGGTCCCGTCAATGTACAGCGCAAACTGGGGATGTTTGAACTTGTTCAAATACTTCAGCCAGACTGGCTTGCTGGTCTGGATTTTAGGCCAACCTCATCCCATCAGACCTGCAAGTGTAGAATCAAGCCGTACATTCCCAGAAGTGGCTGCAACTTCAGTCAGTCATGCAATCGAGCTGTTGCATGGATGGACAGTCACATCCAACAAGCAATTGAGCAATAATCAATACGCGGACACTCGAGGGAGCTCAGGGAATGTCAAGTGGTGTCTGCACCCATCGCGCTTATCGGGCGTGGCTGTACATGAATACTCACTGAACACTTGTTCCTTGATGCGTGCGGTGGTGATCCCTTGGACGGAGAAGGAATCCTTCCAAATGTCTCCACTGGCTTGCTCAGTCTGATACGAAAGGGTGCTGGTGACCTGTGTCCTTTTACCCTTCGTCCCAAGGTGCCGCGGATTCCGAGCGCATGCGGGACTAGTGCAGGTTGAATGCCAGAGGAACATCTGCGACGCGCCAGTGTCCACTTGTACCCTGAGGTCCTGGTCGCCAACGATCACATCAATAGCACATTCCCAAAACGTGGGGCAGTAGAGGCTTGCGGGGGTGTTAGTATCAAACTGTATGTATTGTGCACTATGGTTCACATACGGAATGGTTTGGGGTCCTTGGCGGCCTGTCGCTATCGAACTGGGTGTACTGAACTGTTGACCTCGGGGTTCTAGAGTGTGATTGTAGGGCAAAGCGGTCGTGAGCTGAATGGCCAGTACAACGACGAAACCGATGAACATGTCGAAGTTGAGCAAGAGCACAGTATAGATGTCAATGCGTGTGTTGCAAAGGGTATGAGTGATGAGAATAGAGGAAGGGATGTCGAAGTGGGTTATGGACTAGAATGGAGAACACGGGCCACTATTTAAGGTGAGAAGCACTCGAGCGAGTCTGTGGAGCCCACAACAGTGACTTCCACACAGACGCCTTGGCGAGAGATATGTGCTGCGTGTGAGTGGCTGGGTAGTTGGTGCTGGTGAGTGACCACAGGCAACCGCTAAAACGCCGGCATTGGATGGAGCCTCGGAGGTTCCAGTGAAAGGTAGTCGGCAACATGACTCCGAAGTGCCACTAATACACAGCTGTGCGATTCGACTATCGTCTACCTGTTCCTTTGAAGGGCACAGAACGTGTAGAAGATAGCTGGTCCCTTCACCAGGCCTCAGCTGTGCCTACAACGTGGAACGAGAAAGGGGGGTCGGGGGGACGTGACAAGTCAGGTGAGGGGAAAGAACCGGGGCGGGGGGAAGACTGAGGGTTCACTTCGGATACATCTTCGGACAGATATCAGATACGGATGGCGGCACATGACAACCAGTGACAGCTGTGCCATGTGCAAGTAACACGTATAGTGAAAAACCACAGCGCCGATAGTATGAAGAAAGGAACTGCGAACTTCCCATCGCACATCAGCACTGCCCACTCCACTTCATCTCCTTGACAATCTAACCGGTCATCCACGGCCTGGCGCCCATCTACTTCCATGGAACGTGTATGCTAGCCTATGGCGAAGCTCTCGGCAACCCGCAGTGGTCTTTGCAAGGGCCCCCACGACCAAACGCGGCCTTCGTTAATGGTGTGGTATATCTTGACTCGCATTCCAGGGGGCTGTATCCCCCACAGGTCAAGTATACCCTCGCCATCACGGGACTGATCAGGACGATTCAACCGAAACGGCTCGTTTTCAAAGGTGTGGAGCCTTGGGGACCTCGGTCCGGGGCGGGGGTGTTTGGCGTACGTACAGCCAAGCAGTTGGCACGTCATAGACACTGACCATTAGGAATTTTACATCGGGGACGGCCACGGACACGATTACAAGTATAATAAAGGATTCATCGCAATGTTGAGGACTTAAGTCTCCGTCATGCATCTTCTTCAGTGTATTTTGCTCTGACTTTGGAGCGCTGTGAGGCTACAGAGACAACCAGGTGACTCTGGCGGGCGTTTAGGGTGGGTGCCATAGATCACGCCTTCCAGTATGGAAAGTCAGGTGGAGCTGAATGACCATAAATATGGCACTGACACCATCGTGGCTGTACTTCCCGGGATAATGCTTGTGTGCTCAGCTGCGAGGTCAATCAGTTGCGGGTCATGCGGTCAATAATTGGATCGATGCCGGCGCCTCGCGCCAAGGTTGCAGGCTATCGGCCACAGTTGGTGGATGTTGCAGACCAGGAAGGCGGTTCGTGCTCCAGTTCCGAGCGGGACGCTCGCTGAGGCCTTGATTCTGTATAACTGGTCCCGACTCATGCGCTGCACGCATTAATAGTGTTTGCTTTGTCAGACAATGTCATGGCTGCTGTTCGCAAATGCAGTCGATGGTTATTTCGCCGGGTGCCACATTCGTCGCACAGCCGCAAGCGGATCTGCTATGTCTTACCGTACTTGAACAAGCTCCACTGGGAAAGCGGACCGCGGACCGATTCGAGACGAGACGACGAGACGCGTCGAGACGAGACGAGTACAATTTACTTCGCCCGCACGCGGTACTCGGAATCAGTAACTGGAATTTCAGATTGCAGGATCCGACCTCCAAGCTCCTAGGAGGTGGCTGCGGTTGGTGTTCCGGTGTTCAGAGCAATTGCCCGAGCCGTTGCGCGCACCAGGGCTCGGTACCAGGCACATGGTGCCCGCCAAATATCATGATACCAAACGAAATGTCATGGTTAGTCAGCCACAGTATATCGAAAGCAGCACCTGATCTGTGCTGCGGGCATAAGGGGGGGTCCGGCACTCAGGGGCCATATCGGCAAAGGTGGCACGAGGGGGGCTCCGCGTCGTATAACGTCGTATGGTTTGGGCACGGCCTGTGGCGGGCGAGTGGGCGGGTGAGATTATGCGACGGGCAAGTTGTGGAGTTGGGCTGTGAACATGGAGTGAGTCGATACTGGTTCTAAAGCAAGACTAAAAAAAATATAGTAGAGGGGTACGGAGGGTTGTTTTGCAAGTCACCAAGTCACCGGGTACATGACTAGGTTCGGATGTGGAATGGGGTGGGCATTGTGCGGCCGAGAATGACTCGAGACTCGAGGCATGAGACGCGAGGGTACGGGTTCCGGAAGTTGGGTGCCAAGGTCTTGGAGTTGGGTTGCCGAGATGCCGGTACCTGCCCATCGAGATACTGATATACATAGATGCGGAGAGAAAAGTGCAGCCCAGCTTCATTCGTGTCTGCCCTCTGTTGCAAACTCATCATTTCCATATCATCTGCCAGTGCACCCCCGCCTCCATCTATCCAATTTCCACCGCCCAGAACCCGTACACGTACACGTACACGATGGGAGAGGGTGTGATACACAACAGCGATTCCGATTTGACGTTACGCCCTGGCGAAAAGGTGGACACAGACACCGATAGGGATCGAGATCAAGAAACACAGTACAAAGTGTACAAGGACGATGTGTGTGCGCAGCCACCAGAGACCGAGACACGATGGGTCGGCACGGATATCGAGCGGAAATGCACGAAAGAATCCTGTGTGGGCATCCCACCGGTGCTTCTTACACCCGACGTCGGGCCGCCTCCAGATGGCGGATGGGAGGCATGGAGCTGCGCCGTCTCTGCGAGTTTTGTCACTTTCTGCCTGATGGGCTTTGGTGAGACAATGCACACGCTTGGATTTTTTTTCTGACCCCAGTGTGCTCATTTGGTCAACTGCAAGAGTTTTACCTCAACCATCAACTGCTCGGCTACGCGAAATCGACCTCTGCGTGAGTGGAGAGGGGAGATACGAGGAAGGGAGGCAGGGCGAAAATGCTCGCGGTTGAGAGTGGCAGCTCAGCTGACGGGCAGATGGATCGGGAGCGTGCAAGCATGTGAAGTGTTCATCTTCTCCGTCATCTGGGGTCGCATTTTCGACGCGTACGGCGCACGGCCGCTCGTGATAGTCGGCACGTTCCTGTCCGTTGTCGCTGTCGTGGGCATGGCATTTGGAAAGACGTATTACCAGCTGTTCCTGGCCCATTTCCTGTTTGGATTCGGGAGCGGCATGATCTGGCCAACAGTCACGGCCGTCGGCGGGCACTGGTTTTCGACGCGGCGCGGCGCGGCTATCGGTGTCATTGTCGGCGGCAGCGGGCTCGGAAGCATCGTGTACCCCATCATGCTCAAGCATCTCCTGCAGCGTCTCTGTGAGTGGCTACAATACTTGTGCCGCCGGTGCGTGTGCTGATCTCGTCCAGCGTTCAGAAACACGCTGCTCATCATCGCGGGGATGAACGCTGCGCTCATGTTCCCGTCGTGGTTCCTCCTCAAGAGCCGCCTGCCGCGGCGCAAGCCCGTCCCGCTGCGGCACCTCGCGCACCCGTGGCGCGACACGACGTATGCGTGCTTTGCCCTGGGGTGCGCAATGTACATGTTCAAGTGAGTGCAGCCCCATCGTCCTGGTGCCCGGTTATTTTCTGTTTTCTGACAGGCTCAGCTGGATGTCGCCAATGTTCGATGCGCCCATCATTGCGCGCGCGAACAACGCCTCGCAGGCCGTGACCGACTACTCCATCGCGATCATGGGCGCGGGCTCCTTTTTGGGCCGCACGCTGTCCGGCATGCTCGCGGACAAGTTTGGCGTGTGGAACGTGTTCGGGACGACATCGTTCGCGACGGCCATTGTGCTCTTTGGGTTCTACGTCCCGTGCCCCATCTCCAATGCGGCCCTGTGCGTTGGGTACGTCGCGTACGGCTGGGTGAGCGGCGCGTGGCTCACCCTCGTGTCGGCCGTCATTGCGAGCATATCGCCCGTCGAGCAGGTGGGCTTGCGTATCGGCATGGCGTGGTCCGTGTGTGGGCCCACCATGATTGTCGGCCCTGTCATTGTCGGAGGTGAGCACCAGCCAGAAGTGTGCTCTTTTGCCCTAGCTGTGATGTGCTGACGCCGCAAAATTAGCCCTCATCCAGGCCAACGACAACAAGTTTACTTATGGCGGTATCTTTTGCGGGTTCACGTTCCTCATTTCGTCGTTCCTCGCCATTGGGCCGCGCATGATTCAGGTCACGATGGGATATGTCCGCTCCAAGCGGAACGCGACCTCGCCGGCGTAAGAGTAGGTGTGGGCGGGCGCGAGTGGGGTCGTGGACACAAGAAACAGGACAAGATTGACCGTTTATTGTAACAAGAACATTCGATATCCTATCATCAACAGGCATAGTAATAATCAATGTACGAATGAGTTTCAGCGCATAATATGGCGAAATATAGCGATGCAACGCGTAATTTGACACAAATTGCACAGTGCAGAGGGTTGGCGATGACCGCTAGAACAAGACATGATATGGTCACTCCCCGCAAATCAACAAGAACGACGAACGACAAAACGAGAACGCAGAAGTGACTGCACAAGTACATAAATGCACTGCTGCGAATAACAAACTGGGATCTTCGAGCCACGGCACTGCCACATTTGAGCGTGAACGTGAGAGCCGCTCCGCAAAGCAACGCAGAAGGAATACCAGAACGATAGAGCTCCACAATCTTATCAAGTCTTATTCCAGAAGATTGTATCCGACGGAACAATCGGGGAGTGCTGTGGCGCCCTGGCCCCACATAGGCGCCACCTTCCGCTTATAAAGTTCAACGAAGTGGCAGTGCGGTGCAAGCACACAGTGCGGTGCAAGCACACACTGCAACGATGACGGACGCGTCTGGAAGCATTGCTTAATTGCAGCATGCATATATCTTTATTCATTCGAGTTCCCCGGTCCTGGACGAGTAGCCCACCCACCGACACGGACACGGACAATGACAATGGCACGAGCTCTCTTCCCGCCGTACGTCCCCCCATATTCAACCGAAACTGAAGCCACAGCCCGTTCCTGTGCGCGCTCGCGCTCCCCATTCTGGTCCTCACGCTCCCCATGGCCGCCTTCTACCTCGGGTTCGCGCTCTTGTGGCTCCTCCTCGCCATCTTCGTCGACTTTGGCCTGGCGACCGTCGTGGTAATGACCCTCGGCCTCGGCATGATCACGCTGCCGCCCGCAATCGTTTCGTTGCTCGTGTACGTGCGTGCGGCGGAGCGCCTGGCGCCCGCGGCGGTGGCCACGCGCACGCGGGCGTACCACCTCGTTGTGCCTGTTCTCGTCGCTGCGGTGGCTGTGTGGAGGGCGTTGGAACTGTCGCGGCCCCGTGGCGGACCGCATCCTACCGTCATTGCTGCCCCCCTCGCTGTACGTGCCAGTGTCTAGGAGAACTAGGCTTATGCGATCGCTGTGTGGGCTACTTTGCTGATCCTATCCTCCTCCGCAGATATACTTTGCGGCGTTCATCGTGCACACTTATCTCGACACACTCGCGTCCGAGACGAACTCGCTCATCACGCCCAACATCCCCGATGCCGGCGGTGGGCTCGTGAACGCTGTCAAAAAGCACTGGTGGTGGTGTTATACGGTTGTCACCACCTGCTGTGGGTTCCGTCGGGGCCCGAGCCCGGACGGCGACGAGGTGGTCTATGCAGTGTAGACTATGACACGCAAACTACCCCGAGATCAGTTGACGCATGACACACAAAGGTCTGTACACCGTAAAGGAAGTGTAAGTAGGCGTCGGCGGGGACGACCACGCCGTCCACGACATGATAATTATACATTGCCCCTCTAAATGGAGGACACCTAGTCATCTGGTGCATTAGAACACGTAGCAGATAATCTGATGCAAATGGTGGCGGTCAAACAAGCCCAGAGAAACCACCCCGCCAGACAGCGACGTGCCTTCCAACTACTCCAGGCCCTCGAGGAACCGCGCATACTCGTCCTCAGCCTCGTGATCTGCGGGCTTGGCCGGCTTCGCGGGACCGAGCACATTGGACAGTTTTCCCAGAAGCCCCGGCTGCGCGGGGGCGCGGACACGCACCGAGTCGCCGTCCGCATCGACGGCGCCGGCCTGCGGCGCGGCATTGACGGGCGCGAGGCCCGCCGGCGCCTTTTTCTTGGCGACCCCGCGCGGCAC
This sequence comes from Apiotrichum mycotoxinovorans, assembly GCA_013177335.1. Taxonomy (NCBI): domain Eukaryota; kingdom Fungi; phylum Basidiomycota; class Tremellomycetes; order Trichosporonales; family Trichosporonaceae; genus Apiotrichum; species Apiotrichum mycotoxinovorans. The sequence goes on along the minus strand of CP053624.1, from coordinate 1,444,901 downwards.
GAAGACTGTTGCCTCCTTGCGCAGATCGCGGAGCTGGGGTTCGGCGGAGATGACGACTGGTGCTGCCGCGACCGTTGGAGCGGCGGGCTTGGCGACTGTAGGAGCTGCGACTGCGGCTGCCGCTGCCGGGGTGCCGGGTTTGGCGGGGAGTGAGGACGGGGCGGGAGGCAGAGTTCCTGGGCGTGGTGGAAGGGAGGCGGGGCGCGGCCCAGAAGTGGAGGGGCCTGCTGCGGGAGGCATAAGATGGCCCCAGCCGCCGGGATTCGCCGGATCCTTCCGCGGCGGCGCAGCCATCGGGCGAACAGGGTGCTGCCCGAGGTGGAAGGGGTGGCCGCGGTGTCCAGCGTGCCCGTGCCGAGGTCCGGTGTGGTGTCCGAACCCGCCTCGTGGGAGCGCGGGCGGCGGGCGCGGCGGTGGCGGACCTTCGGGTAGCGGGATATCGAGCGAGTCGTCCGAGTCAGAATCCGAGTCGGATGCCCCCGGTGGCGGCCCTTCTGGCATCACTATGTCGTCGTCGCTGTCGTCGTCCGAGTCCGAGTCCGAGTCGTCGCTACTCTCGTCTTCTCCGGGCACAGGAGCTGCCGTCAGTGAACACGAAGGTTTGGGTGCGGCGAGGAGACATGCGAGCTCGTAAAGGCCCGTACTAAGCTCCGACACCGCCGGAACCGCCAGTTGGCACCTCCTAGCGTCCCATTGACACTCACTTCGTTCGCGATACGGCATGCCGGGGGGCGGCACGCCAAACGGATTGTAGATGGGGTCATAGTACGCGCTCTTCTTGGGGTCGCGCAGCGTGCCGTCGGGGTTGTACAGGTGCGCCATGGGGTCGGGCCTGGCGGCACCGTCGTCCCCGTCGCCATCGCCGCCGTGCGGCCCGGGCCCGCGCGGTCTCCGATCCCGCTCGCCCGTGTGGAACACCCGATCCCGCGCCTCGGGGTGCGCGGCGACATACTTCTCCTTGAGCTTGGTGACGTACTTGAGCTCGCTCTCGAGCTTGGCCAGCCGCTCCTTGCCCTCGTCGGACAGCTTGTCGCGCGATTTCAGGTGCGCAATCTCCGCCTCGAGCTCTGCGCGTGTCAGTACGGCGAATGAGATGCGGGGAGGGGGAACGTACCGCGCGTGTCTTGCTTTGCTGTCCTGTCCTCGCGCTTCTTCTTCCGTTCCGCCGCATTCTGTCGTCAGCTGGCAATGTTGCGGGAGTAGGCTCACCTTTTTCAGCTCGCGCGCCTTCTGCTGCTTTCCTGGGATGGTCAGCGGGTTGCAGAGTTCAGAAACGCACGGAACGCCTCGGCGGGGTTGCTGGAGCCCTTCTTGCCCATGGTGGTTCAAATGTGGTGGCGAAAGAGATGTGAACAAAAATGAGAAAGTTGAGACTGTCAGGAAGGCACTCGAAAAGGTCACGGTCACGGCCATCAAAACATTAGATAGAGAATCGAGCGTCATTGAATCCCACTTGCAGCCACTTCTTATTTCCGCCCCGCACTTTACAAGGCACCCTACCCTGCCCTGCACACCGCCGCATACTCCGTCATCGACGTCGACAATGTCCACGACCACCGGGCGTTCCAAACAACTACACTCGTTCTTCACTTATTCTCCAGCTCCATACCACCCCCACCATGTCCAACGAGTACGCCTTCCGCAAGATCGACATTGACGCGCTCGAGGAGGACGCGCTGCGTCCCGAGGACCTGATTGAGCCTGATCCCCGCGGGCCGGAGGGCGCGCTGGCCGACGCGCGTGCGCGCTCGCAGGAGACTCGCAACTTGGTGTCGAGGTGGGTTTTGGTTTGGCGCTGCAGTATGACTTGAATAGGAGGAGGGCTAGGAGGCAGATTGGAGTTTGCGAGGGATGCTGTGCGGCCTGCGGAGCATAGCGGAGGATAGCGATGGGCCCCGACTTCCAGCCGAATGTGACGACGAGGCTGACAGCAAGGGGCGACATTGCCGGCGCACTCGGCACCATCCTCACGGACCCTCCCTACGGCGACAACGTCGACGAGGCAAAGGTGAGCACCAAGAGCCGACAGTCCAACAGGCCGCAGATGCTGATGCTCCCTTCAAGGACCTCACGACGTCTGCACTCCAGCTCATCCTCAACTCGACCCGCGCGACCGATATCCCCAACGTCATCAAGGGCCTCGACCAGGAGCAGCAGGCGCACCTCATGGCGTACCTCTACAAGGTTGGTATTGGTGTGGGCGCAGGTGCTGACAGATACATAGAGCATGGGCGGCCTCAGAAACGGGGGCGACATTCCGGGCTCTGTGCTCCTCACTTGGCACGAGAAGGTGGGTTACACAAAAGGTGTGGATATCTAACCCCCAGCTCACTGAGGCCGCGGGCGTCGGATGCATCGTCCGCGTCATGACCGACCGCCGTACACTGTAGTTGAAATACGGGTATGCATCATCCGTTGTAGTCTAGCAGAGAGCCTATGGGCCGTCCGGATCCTCCTTCCTTTAGCGTGGTATCCCACGTCCTCCACATCCTCCACGGCCACCACTCCATCTCATGAGTGCAGCGCCTTTGGGGCGCAGCACTCTCACACGTTTCGCTGCGCAAAGCTGCGATCTGCATTGCACTTCCACTCCAGGCGCCACGCCTGTTTACTTCTTGCCGTAGCCCTTCTTCTTACCAAAGTCGAAGGGGACGTAGCGGTACTTGATCATGTGCCTGCGTGTGAGCTTTCAGTTCCGCTGTGCGGCAACTCACTGGATCTGACGGCGCATGGTAAGAGCGAAGAGGGTGATGAAGTAGACGAGGAGGATCGGCCAGTAGACGGGCACATCGGTCGCGCGGGTGAGCGTGCAAGCGAGCGCAATGACGGTCGCCTTGGTCGCCGAGTACCAGAACTTGAACTCTGCGTGGTTAGCTCGTGACGCCATGCGGGTGTAAGCTCACCAGGAAGACGGCGGATAAAGGGACGGAACTCCTCGTCGTCGTTGCCCGACTGGAAGCCCGACATGAGGCCGCGGATGCCGCCGGGCGACTTGGGCGTCTCCGAGCCCGGAAGACCGGGCGCGCCCTCCTCGACGTCGTCGGCCGCAAGGTCGGCCGAGAGGCTGGGGTCGAATCGCGGCTGGAGGAACGCGAGGAACAGGTTGAGGATGTAGATGCCGAGACCGTCTACAGATACGCGTCAGCACCACCTCGACTTTTTTGTTTTTTGCTGCTTTACGCACACATGATAATGTACCATCCCTGGCGGACGATGACGCTGAGCGAGAAAAGGATGAGGAGCGTGCCGGTGACGAGCCAGCGCTCCATGACGTGCGGCGTCGAGCGGTCCAGGAGCGCCTGGTAGCGGCGCGCGTAGACGTTTGTGTTCTCGCGCAGCGCGTCAAACACATTCTTCTCCTCCTCGAGTCCGCCGCGGATACCCGCACCCGAGCCGGGGATCAAGTTGGCCGGCGTCGCCATGCTGTGCGGCTGCATGCCCGCGAGGCCGGAGCGTACCGGGAAGCCAGAGCCGGGACCGGCGGCGGGCGGCGTCGCTGACGGACCGGGGCCACCGGCCGGCACGGGCGGATATGGGCTGACGTTCGGGTACGCCTGGGCGGCCTGTGGAGGGGTCTGGTGCGTGTTAGGTACAGTTCAGAAGCAATCTCGGCAGGATCCCAAAAGTGCACGCCTTGTTAGGGAAGTTTTTGGTGAGCGGCGGAGGGTATCGACTCACAGCCATCGTTATTACCGGTGAGAATTAAAAGAAAATAAAAGAACAAAGAAAAAGAAAGAAGAGAAGAAAAGTGAACGATGGAGATGAGGAGTAAGGTGACAACAAACTGTGGATATTTACTGATCCCGAACCAGAGTCGATGGCGACGACAAACCATCAAAACCCAACCAAGGAGCGTGTTGAATGGCTCGCTTCGGCGTGGCCGGTGGGTGGCTACCATGGCTAGGTGGGTGGGTGGCACGAACACGTTGCTATTTGATAGAGACTAGAGACTATAGGGAAACACACGCGTCCCAGCCCCCACAGTGGCCACGCTTGCAGGCTGGCGGGCGCGGGCCCTCCTGGCGCATGGCGCTGGCTGTGGCCCACGTTATGGCCTGGGCCCACTTGGCCACTTGTTTGATCTTCCCCCCCTGGTCAGGCCCCCCCACCACGGCACCCCAGCCACGCCAGCCAAAGCTGATAACAGTCATCCTCATTTAAAATTCAGAGGGGAGAGTAAATAACAACACATACAGGTACAAATCAAGTAGTGTTATACAATAATGACACGTCATTCTTTACAATAATAATTGTTTAACGGGATCAAAATGCGTCACCGCTCTCCCAGTCGTCCAGAGGAGTGTATCGGTGGTGTGTGTCAGTGTGTGTGTCTGTGTGTCTGTCTGTGTGTTGTTTTGTTATGATTTGAACGAGATCGATAATCACCTCAAAACCCAGACGTTGGGAGCGGCGCGTGTGCTCGACCTCATCCTTGTTTTTATTTCTTTCAACGCACACTCTGTCATTTTCTCTCTCTCTCTCTTTCTCAACAACAACATCTTGTCATTGAGAGTATCTCTTTTGTTCTCTATCGCCTCTTGTTCAAACTGCTCTGCCTCTCTTGAGTCACATCTATCCCGAACAATCGAGCCCTCCGCCTAGGAGACAACAAAACAACAAGCACAAAACACGAAGAGCTCGACTTGCGTCAACACCGATAACAACAACAGCACCTACCCACTTTTTTGTCAACTGCCACCTTTTGTCAAATATTACTGCAATGGCCCCGCGGCCGTCGGGTCCCCACCTTGCCCAACGGCTGCGCACTCTGTCCCTCACCTCGCCCGCGACGACGGCCCTCTTCTATGCCCGCCTCTACCATGCCCTGTTCCCCGCGACAGACACGGAACACGACAGTACTCATGTTCTAGCGCTGTGTTTACTCGCAGACGGCCAGCCATACTCTGCACTCCACCTCGTGCGCGACTCTGCGGACGCTGACGGCGATCCAAAGGACGATCTTGTCGATTACGAGAATGGCCAGTTGGGCCGTAGACCCGGGTGCTATGGGTGTGCGGTCATTGTCGCAAAGGTCTGCAACAAGCTGTGCCGCTTTACAGAGGGGCAGCAGGTGCTGGAGCGCGCTGTACGCCGCAGTGTTCCTATGAGTACGTCAACCGTGTATGCGCGTGGAGCCCGGTAGACATGTCCACTGACACACTCAGCGATCCCTACGCCCTCGCCAGTGGAGACGGCCGCAACGGCGAGCCTGCTCCTCGCGACATTGTCACATAAAGGAAAGGCATCTGCCCAAGCGGTCGAATACTACACTCGTGCGCTGAGCGAGGACCCATGGCTCTGGGAGGCATATGTTGGGCTGTGTGACATTGGTAAGGAGATGGATGAACACAGACATGCTCGCCGAATCTGACAATCCAGGGGCTCCGCCACCCCTCGAGGCAACGTTTCCTGATCCACCGAGCGTGTCGCGTGCCGGATCGGGGCGGCCCTCACGACACGCTACTTTATCGCCTGGGCCCATGCCGCGCAGTTCGGCGTCCGAGGTGCCAAACTTTCTCAGCCGCCGGCAGTTGAGTCCCCTGGCGTCTGCTGCTCCAGGATTCTTCACCCCAGACCCGAGCGCTGCTGCAGGCCCGGCAGCCCCATCGCGCATTCCCATGCTCGGTCCGCAGGTCACATTTGAGTGAGTGAGCAGCTCGTCTTCTTGCGCTTACGCGCCGCAGCACGCCGTCCATGCTCGCCGACACGACGTTTCCCATGATCGAGGCGCAGTCGAGCAGCACCTCTGGTGTGCGTCGTGGCCTCCTGAACTCTATGCTTCCCGCTGCATTGCGCTCCACACCAAACCCTGTCGCTGACGCGCCGCCTGCAAAGCCTCCTGCGATGAAGCGCCAACGAGGAGCCGCCAGCGCGCTGCGCAAACACGCCACGGAGACACCGGTTGGCCCACTGGCTGGCGAGTCGCGCTTAAATGGCCGTGATCTTCGGCTGATGGTTGAAGCCAACGGGGACAAGGAAGCTTTACCCCGTCGAAGCTCGCGTCTGAACACGACGACTACGAACAAGGCCGCATCGAGTAGGGTATGTTTCCTTTTGTGTTTATTGCTCACCCGCAGCTTACCGTCACTCGTGACAAGCGGGCAACGCGCTCCCAGTCGGTCACGTCGTCGGCGTCGGGACACACGGGTGATGCCAACTCGGCGGCTGCTGCCGAGGCCCAGGTACAGGCCCAGGTGGACGACTGGCTGCGGGACATTGTCCGTCGATGCGCACGAGCCTACCGATATCTGAGCCAGTTCCAGTGCCAGAAGGCGATGGACGAGATGGACAGCATGCCTGTCGAGATCCAGACGTCACCGTGGACGTATGACCTGATCTCGCGTTGCTTCTACGAGATGGGCCAGCACATCAAGGTGAGCAGCCACAGAGAGTCAATAGACGCTGACAGCAGGCGCGCCGTGCGTTCAAGCTGCTGCGACAGAGCGAGCCGTACCGTCTGGAGAACATGGAGATGTTCTCGACGACTCTATGGCACCTGAATGACGCGCTTGAGCTGTCCCATCTCTCGCAGGACATGCTGGCGATTGATCGCGAGGCGCCCGCGGCGTGGATGGTGGCCGGCAACTGCTTTTCGCTGCAGGGTGCGCACGACGAGGCCATGCGGTGTTTCCGGCGCGCCGCGCAGCTGGATCCCGGGTGCCCGTACGCGTGGACTCTGTGTGGGCACGAGGCGACCGAGATGGAGGAGTTTGACCGCGCGATTGCCTTCTTCCGCACAGCGATCCGCAGCGACGCGCGCCACTTCAACGCATGGTACGGCATGGGCCTGGCGTACATGAAGATGGGCAAGAACCGGCACGCCGAGCACCACTTCCGCCGCGCAGCCGAGATCAACCCCTCCAATCCCGCCCTGCTCTGCTGTATCGGCACGGTGTTGGAGAAGATGAACAACTACCCGGGCGCACTCGCAGTCTACGAGCAGGCATGCCAGTCGGACGACACGGAGAGCGCCATGGCGCGGTTCAACCGCACGCGTGTGCTCGTCGCTCTTGGGCGTGTTTCCGTGAGTCTTGTGCCGCAAGCTAACTGATTTCGCTAACACTTCCACAGGAGGCAATCACAGTCTTGGAGCAGATCAACCTCCAGACACCAGGCGAGGCCAACGTGCACTTTTTGCTCGGCAAGTGCTATCTGCGCATGGGCCGCAACACCGAGGCGGTCGGAGCGTTCACGGCGGCGCGCGAGCTGCAACCCAAGCTGGAGAGTGCAATCCGCGCAACGATGCTCACTCGCGGAGAGGAGGACATCGAGGACGCAGACGAGTAGTAGGCAGCAGTAGTAGTGTATACATTGGCATTCCAGAGCATACGTGGCATGATGCAGTTGTGACATCAGACATGAGTCCGGCGTGCTGGGTTTGTGCGGACTGGCGTTGGCGCGGACTGGCTGGCTGTTTCCTACCGGCCACTCCAGGCAGATAGCGCGTTGCGGATCCTCACGGAGGTATGGAGGTACGGAGGGCCTCGAACAACGAACGCCGGGCGTGACACAGTGCTGCCCGGCCAAGGCCTTTGGAAATCGGGAAACCGTTCGAGATTGTGCTGCAGGGCAGCAAAGAAGAGGACACGGTGCGCAAAGTGGCATTTCGACATGCCCCAGAGGTGTACCGCCCATCCCACCCCCCCCCGCCCCTCCCCCGTCTATTCATGTCCGCTCACGCTTGATCACTTCCGTTGCAAACCCCAGTATCGCAGGCGCCACGGGCGTCACCATCGCCATCGCTCTGCCATCATCATACATCAGGCGACCCCAAGGAGTTGATGTTTTTGAAATTTCTTTATTGTATAAAAGGATCAAAGAAAAGAACACAAAAAAATGGCCGATCGATCGCGTGGTGCTGTGATCTTGGTGTAGGGATATAGAGGTATGGGAGCGCTGTCGTGTACTGTACTGTACTGTACTGTACTGTACGCGTCCCACGGTGCCCCTGGTGTAATCCAGCAGTCAGCACCCACAAGAAGACAAGCAGACACGTGAGTGGCGTGCAGTACAGTACATACTGTACTACGAGTTCCGCGGGCCAGTGCAGTGCTGCGTCCACAGCGCGAGGACAGGACGAGCCGGGCCGGGCCGCCCCAAGTACAGTATGGTACACTAGGTAGGACAAAGTAGGACTAGGATGGCAGCGACCCAGTCGCGTCCCATGTTGACCCTGGCTCGCGACCGAAAACCATCGAGCAGCAGTGCGTATCTAGTATCTGCAGGTGCCCGCCAAGAGGGAAGTGGCAGACGGTGTTGGGGGTACGGGGTGCGTGTACGGGGTGCGTGTACGGGGTGCGTGTACGGGGTCCACGACCGATGCCACTGCAGTCTGATAGCACGAACCCGAACCCGACCCCGACCCCAGTGGCAGTAACACATCGCCGAACCGGGAGCCGCTGGGCTTGCGGCCCGGCCCGCCCACTACTGCACTGCCCCGCTGAGCGTCGGGGAGCGCAGACACACACCGGAAACCTCGTCCCCATCCTGAGCAGGCCAGGTCGGCGTTATCGGCGGACACGCGCAGCTGAGCGTTTGTGACGTGGGGGAGTGTTCGCCTGCCCCACGTACTGTACAGTAGGTTTAGGGAGGTCGCCATGGCGTGTCCGCCACATTTGATCGCGACAGACTGACGTGACGTGTTGGAGCCGAGCCGCGCGTATTCTGCTCGCGCAGGATCCTCCCTAACGTCGAAGCGTCCAGCGCTAGTCGCAAAGGTGTACGGTATGACATGCAGACGTCATGAACGAACTGAAACCCCCAGAAGTAGTACAGTATTCCAGATACAGCCACCAGAATATGTCAACGTGTCATCGAGCTACCGCGTCGGCGAGTCGGCGTGTCAATCTGTGCAGAGTGTCAAATGTCGTGGTGACAATGTGTCAACCATGTCACTGTGCACATGTGCACGCATTTCCATGCCCGGATCCAGGCCGTCTCGTCCTGACCTAGAAACAAGACACGACGTCAGGCAGGTCCAGTACAGTAGTGGGGCGCGGAATGTGAATTTGCAAGTGGGTGTGGGTGGATCTCCAAGGTGCGCGCCTAGTTGTAAATTAACGTTACATGAGCACTAAAGTCGGCGACTTGGCCTGCACGAGAATGCCGAACCCACATGCTACTGTACCATCCCCAGCGACGTCTGACCTGGACCTGTCTGGAACCCCGACTGCGGGAACATGCGCTAGGAACACGGCAGGCAAGGCAACATGTGCACCCGTATTATATTATACACAATTACGCCGAGTGGAGACGGCGCGGAATGTGGAGTGTGGAGCACCGCCGAGGCACCCGCCATCCTCAACCCCAAACCTGCCAAGCCGTAAGCCAGTAACTGACTGCAGGCTGGTAAGCTGGTAAGCGCTCGGCCCGGCTCAAGCTCAGAAGACGTAATGCCGTTACACACCACCACAACCGGCGTACCTAGCGTACCTACACCGCATGTCGACAATTACGGCTCGTGGAATACAGTTTCGCGCTAGCACGCGCCCCAGCCAGCACCAACCCCAGCGCCAACCGAGTCCGCTGTCGGCGCCGGATCGGATGTGGATCGGCATCGGTACCCGTCGGCACGCTAGCGGCACGATGATGCAGGTGTATTGTACAGCAGTGAGTAGTGTACCAGTAACGCATGCCGGCATGCCGTGTTCGGAGCTGGGACGGGAACTGAAGCTGGAGCTGGAGCTGGAGCTGCAGAATAGGAACGCGATCCACAGCTGGCTGGAGCACGGCACTCTGAGCCGGTATCCACACGCAAACTGAAAGCCGCCAGCCGCCAAGCTGCGAGCGGGAAAGCTGGCAAGCGCGCTTCTCGCATCTCCCATCTCGCGAGCGTATGCGCGTGCCGCGTGCCGCCCGCTACCAGACGCCTCCATTCCTCGGCATGCTCGGTATTCGGCGCGTTCGGCAAGTGTTGGTGTTGGTGGATGAGTGCAGGCGTTGTGGGGAGGAAGGTATTGTATTGTACGTACAGTACGTGTTCTGTAGGGGCCAGAAAGTGTATTGTAGCCCGAATTGTGGAAATTGCGGGAGTGGGATTAAGTGGCTTTGCGCACTGTGGCTTGAGATCGGCGGTGGACTGGCGTCGATCTTCGGGAGCGGCGCCACTTTGTTGGAGATCGGCCATGTTCCATGCAGCCACCATCCCTAGCTAGCCCTAGCAGCTAACAGCTAACAGCTAGCAGCTAACGGGTAGCTGCGTGGCCATGGTGGCGCATAGCGTTTGTGACCACACGTGGCGCAACTCGGCGCGCACACCGACAGTCGACGGACGTAGGCATCGTGCACCGTAGATGTGGCCAGATATCACGGTTGGCAGATTGAGTGCGGCTGTCGCATGCCGACATGAACGCGGACATGCACACTGGTTACATGCACAAGCTAGACTCCGGTCACCAGCGCACGAGTCACAAAACAGAAGACCAGGGAGGAAATACATGCATTCAATAGCCTGACTGCATGACTGCATGGCTGATGAAGTTGCGGCTACTTCCGGGAATGTGCAGCTCAATCCTACACTTGCAGGTTTGCTGGGAGCGGGCTGGCCTGAAACCCAGACCAGCAAGCTACAGTAGTCCTGCTCAAGTATTTGAACCAATTCAAATGTCCCCAGCTCACAGTGAGGTCGGAGTAACGCATGGTCATATGGCTATTGTGCATGTACAGTAGTGGACAAGAGGTTGCAGACAATCTACTCATGGGTACTCTGCGGGTTCTTACGTTAACGTGAAATGCATGGCCCATCCTCAGAGCGTTGTTTGTGTGGTCGGACGCCACGAGGACCATCAGAGAATCAGACTCCCCCGGACCACTGGATCCTCAGCGCCTCAGATACTCAAGGACTAAGACAATAAGTTAGTGAGCGCCGTACTCTGGCGCTGTGTGGAGTACCGTAGGGTATAGCGGGCGTATGGGGGTTCTACAGGTGCGTCTGCAGACAGAGACCATCGACGCGTGTGGCGGAGAAAGACCTTGATACCATCACCTTGGCACCAAAGCACAGTGGCGCCCTGGCACTTTGGCACCGTGGCAAGCTTGCGCTCACGCACGTACGAAATGGATGCATGCCACTCCGGTCCGTTGTCAGCCAAGCCACAAATCTCCACTATACATACCTGCCTCGCACACGCACATGTAACGACGACGTACAGTACATGTACGGCGCATGCACACTTCGGCTTCGGTGGCACACCCACTCTCCGCACTGTATCCCGGCGATGACAGCCGAGCGCCGTGGCTGTGCGCGACCTGTGTGGCACCACGAAAGCGAGCCAAGATCGCGCAACGGAGCAGTGTGGATCCGCACAGGTGTATTGTGCAGCGGCGACCGAGTGTCTCTACTACTGAACATGGTACAGAACGTGCTGCGGGGTCCGCACGTTCGTGCCCGCCCAGGGGGGACAGGTCGCTTGTGTAGTTGCAGTTCCAGAGGCTTGGTGATGACTGTGGCTACTGTACCGTAGTTGCTGGTCATTCATTCCTTTCGCGCTCATTGGTCGCTGGTAACTGGTAGCTGGCAGATGTGGCTCGTGGAACGTCTTGGCAGGGTGGCAGGCTGGGCCGGAACGTGGGCTGGCCCGTAGGGGCTGGTGGATCGTCCCATGTGTCCATGGCAGGCAGTAGACAGGGAGCACAGGGCAGAGGATACCGAGCATACGGAATGCAGGGCCAGCATGCGGAACGCAGGGCCGAGCATACGGAGTATACCGAGCATAGCGAGCATATTGTACAGGGTTGAAGGCTCCGGCGTCGGAGACGGAGCCAGAGTCCGACAGGAGCCAATAGCCAGAGCCAGAGCCAGGAGCCAGGAGCCACCAATCAGGAGTTAGGAGTTGGAATCAGGACTCGGGTAATTAGCAAGCAGGAATCAGGAGCTTAGGAGCCGGGAAAGGAGTCCAGGACGCACGGTGAATTACAAATGTATCTATACAATAAAAATCAATGTATTATTATACATAGTCTTTGGGAGGTATTGGTTCACCCCTTTTCACCCGTATTCACCCCGATTGTGCCTTTTGTGTCCTTGCGTGCCAGGGCTTGCGTCCCTCGTCCTGTGGCTGCGGGCACATGTCCCACCAGGCCCGGTATCCTGTGCCAAGCATGTGGAAAGCTGACAAGGCAGTAGTGGTATCCGGTTGGGGCGGGCGACTCGCCACGGCCTCGGAGGCAATCCCCATTGGGGCACGGACGTGGACGCATGGATGCATGGACGCACGGATGCTGACAAAGGAGACGACCGCGCACGATATCGATATCGTTTGGTGCACGCGGAAGTGAAGGCCGACGCCCGGTGGCCGGTGGCGCGCACTAATGTCGGGGATGGCGATAATCGGGAGCACCGATGCCACCGATGCCACCGATGGAGGCCAAGCATGCATGCACAAGTGCACTCGTTGCACAAAGCCACGAGCCAGCCATGCAATCTAGCAAAGACATGGCGCCACGAAACTCGAGACTAGTGGCGCCACTGGAGATTACATTAGATATTAGATACCGCCGCAGCCATGCGCCCATGCAGGCCACGCAGGCGAGGCGGCAGCCATGCAGCCAGGTGCCCAGCCATGCCAGCCACGCCAGGCCATGCAACCCGGGACGAAACCCTGTGTGGAGGATCGACAGTTCGATATCGGCCCTGACATTGATCGAGTGGACTGGATTGGATTAGCATTGGATTCCATTGGCCCCCGGGCCCCGGGTCCCTGTCGTACTCTGCACACTGGCGCTCCCATTGGCCATTGGCCATCGCGTCCGTCACGTTTGCGTTTGCGTTCGCCGCTTGCACACCATCCACCAGGCCTCGTTTGGGTGTCTCGCGTGAGACGAGGCCGTGTATACAGCGTGCAGCGTGTAACGGAGCTTGTGCGCGCCTCGCTTGTTAGCGAACACCATGCAAGACGGGGGTTCAAAGGCTTTGTAAGATTAAGCGGCGCCCAATCATTGTCGGACAGCGAGTGAGGGGCGTGTAGGAGTAGTTAAATGCACGCCGGCCGTGAGGCGTGATCCATGTGGCGTGCCTAGATCGCCTAAAGTGCCTGCCTCATTGGAATTATGGAACGTTCAGGTGAACATTTGTATATAGTCTGTTGGTTATATTTCTCCGATCTCCGAAGCGATGTTGTGGGAAGTGAAAGCTTCTGGTGGACCTTGTGTGCTTTGTGCACTTGCCTAGAGTCGTGCCACAATGGCCACAGTCCTGTTTACTATCTAAACGAAACAACCCAAAACGCTTTTCGTCCAGGAGTAGAACAAAAACAAAACAAAAACAGAAAAAAAAAATCAAAAAAATAATAGAAAAAAGGTGTACGGAGCTGAGGCCCTTAAACCCGCCGTATCACCTTTTCATCCTTTACCACTTCCGCAAGCGAAGATGTGCATGCATGCATGCGTGCGTGCGTGACTGGCATACCGTCTAGGCTTCCGGTTTCCATAAGCATTTAAATAATTCTTAATTTTTTTGTGTTAACCTCCGATCTGGAAGTGCCCGAACTCCTGTTCATAATATTCGTTACAGGACATGTCACTCACACATACATTTTCCATGTCCCAAAATCTAATCTACAAAGAGGCAAAAAAAAAATCGCTAGTCACTCAGGAAAACAAAAAACCCAAAGAAATCTTAACTGTGTCCATAGCGTCGATCACTTTTGATGATCGTTCGTTTGATGAGCGGGATGCGTCCACATGCAACCACCCAGGGGGTGTCTCTCTCTCTCCCTCTTGTCAAGCCAGACAAAAAACAAAATGTCTTTGGGTCGGGGCAATCCGTCAAAAAGGGTTAAACAAGGGTTTCTCTCTATGCAAACACCTTTTCGCTTCGCTAGGGGGGAATGGAAAAAAAGGATCGACACATCCAAGGAAAACTTAAATCTAAACCTGAGCGTGCGTCCCTTTCTTTTCATCAAAAGGATCATCGAGATCTCAATCTTCATCTCGTACAAGACAAAGATCGACAGATAGGGAAAAGTAGATCTCAAAACAGGGGGGAGGGGGGGGAATATGGCTGCTCCCGTTCCCGACTAGAATCCCCGGTTGCAGACGGTATCCACCCGAAAAGGGGAGGTAGAGTGGTTGGGAAATGGATCTCCGACGGCCACCAAAGTGCAAAGTGGCGTAAACGAGCGCCACCACCAAGCCACACGCCACCGTGGCCGCCACCCTCCCATGCCCGCGAGCTCCCATGCCCCCGACCTCCGAGCACCCAAGATTCCTAGCTCCTCAAGCCGCCCAATGTCCCTCTGTACCATGCGGGGAAGCATCCACCCCTTTATTGTGGTGATCTGCATACATTGTTCCCTGTGAACTGGACCCGGCGACTGTGCACTGCGGGAACGGCACATCACTCACCCCACATTACTCCATTTACAAACTCTCCAGCCCGCGCAGATTATCTTATCCTGGCCCATGTCCCGAAATATCAATCTCCTGCCTAGATTGCTGCTGCGTCGCAGCATGCATGCATGCCCGAGACGCAGTCGCGGCTGCATGAATTTGTATTTTGCATGGCTGCATGCATGCATGTATGAATGCATGGGAGGGTTCGGTGGCATGCACGCCAGAGTGTCCCCGAGGCCGAGGCCGAGGGACAGAGGGGCAGTGGCTTTCCGTTATGGAGAGTGTGGAGGCCGAGATCCAAGTTGCCGATCCCGCACCTCAGTTCCATGTCACGTGTGCATTTCATTGTCACCTAGTCACCGTGTGTGGCAGTCGAGTGCCGTTGCGCTGATAGTTGATGGTGACCACAGACCAGTATAGTCATCACCGACGCCCGATGCATGGTTCCTGTTGCTATAGTACTGTATTAGATCCCGCTTAGCCCCCTATAGTCCCGGCACCAGCTCACGAGACCCCGCAGGCGGGGGCTGTGTCCGATGACGACGCACGGCCGCATCAGCGGCCACGCCACACTCCGAGGTTGGAGGTGGGGCGTGGACACCTCCGCAAACTGGGGACCCCCCTTTCCTGCGGTGATTCCAGCTGCCGCTCCAGAATCTCCAGCCGCATGCCGCGATCGCATGTGATCTCTGGCCGCAGTGGGTCCGGCCGCAGGTACATTAAAATAGAAATTCAAATAGTACAGTACATGGTATGGCTATTGTTATTGTATTGTGGTGGCACTCCGCCGACTTGATGACTTGACTACACGCCCCCGGCCGGCGCACCCGCTCGATTAGGGCAGACGTACTGTACATGCCGTCATTAGTGGTTTTGGTGATGTTGGTGATCTGGCCGTCCGTGGGAGGATGGGTGGTCATTGTCTATGCATGCGCCTTGACTGGCAGGCAAAGGGAACGCAGGAATGCCAAGTAGGCCTGGTCGACGCCCAGCAGGGGCAGCCGAGGGCGGTGCTGAGAACAACAAAGAGGAGTGTGGCTCGACGAGGTCACGTACCCTGACGACACAATGCCACAGTGCTAAATGGGGAGGAATGGGGTGCTGGAATGCGAGCGGCGGAGGGGGCACCATGCTCGAATAGGGTAATGCCAGTGAGACCGCCGAGCCTGGAAGTAGCTGCACAGTCGTCGACGATGCCGAGAATGGAACCAGAGTGGGGTTAGAACAATAAAATCAGTACGCCGACTACCATGTATGCCGCGTGGACAATAACTGGGGGGACGTCGATCAGGTCACCGAACCAAGTCGCCGAGGAGCCGCGGTCGTCGTCGACCTAGGCCTTGACAGCTGCACAGTTTAATCTCCGCCCTGCTTGATTGATTGCTTGCATTTGTAAATACACCCGGCCGGCCTCGTGGAATTCTACAAATCCACAGCTGGCAGTCTACAAATCATGGACCGGTCGTCTACCAAACGATCACCCTGCAAATGTCTACAAATGAGTGCTCCACAGTCTACAAATACCGACAGCAGTACACGAGGGTCCAAATACAAATACATATGCCAAGCGGGCATTCATTTGCGTGTTGATTAGTGTCCAGACCATCGAGGCCACCAATAAAGCAGACCATGCAGGCCACAGAGTCGTCAGTCCTCGGTGTCATCGGCGTCATCGTCATCGGGCCCATCCCTTCGGGGTCATGGAGATGCACGTGTCAGGGTGGGTCCTAATCACGAGTGTGGACGCCGAGATCATCGTGTGCCAGGTAGTTAGTATCCCTCGTGCTCCAGTGACATTGTCTTGCATGAAGAGAACAATAAAACGCCACGCTCAGTGCCCGATCTCCACGGCGGGGAGTATGAGGCGTTGGGCTTTTGGGCTGATCACTTGGCGTCGCATTTTGGGGGTGTCCACAAATTGTTTTCCCATGCACCGTACTATTGTATTGTATGCATGCAGACTATCATCATCGGCATGGAGTGCCGGGCGCCGCGCCGTGCGGGCAGGAGTCGACCCGCGACGCACGATTGACGGAGCAAGAGTGCAGAGTGCTATTGTTTTCTGAGTAATGCATACCGTGCGCTAGAGTAATGAAGAAGTGTGATCTGACAAAGCCGTAGAGTGACCGGCTTGGCGGCTTAGTAGTGCCCGCACAAGGTGGTACTGATTAGCGGACCCACTAACTAGTGGAGGTGTGGGTATGTGGATGTGTGGACAGGTACTGTAGCTCATGGATGCATCGGCATCGGCATCCGCACCTGCTTGATTACAGTATGGGCCCAGCCGAGCCGGGCGCCTGGGTGCATCCTCGCCGGCCGAGCCAAGCTACTACGCTGCACTAGTATTGTAATACGCAGGCCGTGCCGAGACGGTGGGTGGACGTAGTCTTCTCTTTTCGGTCTACTCGAGCATCTGGACATTGCAGTACCAGCAGGAAGATCACGCAAAGGCAACAGAGGGGAGACACGATGCGGAGAATGGACTTGGGGCCTGCGGTCTTGCACCGGTGGGCGGCAAGCAATCTACTCCATTGATTTGTTATTATCAGGTGGGTTAAGCTCCACCGAAATCCGAGTACATGATTGAGAGACGGGCGTTTCATTCGGGAGAGAGATAGTGGAGATGAGATGAGAGATGAGTGAACGCAGTCCACAGTCACCGAGAGGAGAGACAAAGGAGAAAACGAGTCCTAAAGTGTGCAGGAGAGGATTTTCTTGATTTTCTTGATTATTCTGATTATTTTTCATTTTCCTGAGACGAGCAGCAGGAGGGGAGGAGAGAGAGGGAGACAGAGAGGCATGCTTATTCTGTATCTATTCACATTTTCGCACATTTCAACGGCCGCCAGCCGCAACACGCACACGCATATGCCGGCCGCAACAACGGCATGCAAGGGGGGCCGAGGTCTGCATCCAAGTGACCGAAAGGGAGCCGAGGAGGGAAGCAGAGAGCAAAGGGGGGGGACAAGGGAGAGAGAGGCCAGCCAAAAGCCCGACGGGTTGTTGGAAAAAAAAAAAAAGAAAAAGAAAAAAAAGAGAATTTGAGTGATTAAAAGCCAACCCCCCACCTGGGAGAGAGAAAATCCTGACTCGGCCTTCCCCTGAGTCTCTCTGCTCTTATGCCCTGCGGTGCGGCCATCGCCATCGGGCATTCCTCTCCTCTTCCGCCGTATTCTAGTATTCTCTCTCCGTTTCTACCTCCTCCCTCCTCCTCCTCCCTCCCTCCCTCCCTCCCTCCCTCCCTTCCTCCTCCCTCCTCCTCGGTCGGTCTCACAGCTGGCCGCCAAGCACAAAAAGCTTTGTCACTGGGTGACTAAAAAGAATTATTGAATTATTTATTTTGTCTTTGTTATCAGCTGGCCCGCGCTTCAGCGCTTTCTCTTCTTCTGCTGTTCCTCCCTCCTCCTCCTCCGGCCCCGGAGTGTGCACTCGTACACACACACCCACACACACACACCACAGAGAGAACCCACTACTACCACTCGTCTCTTCTGTTGGCACCACCTACTCTTAGGATATTAAAATATCAACCCACCTTGATCTTAGAACCACATCTCCCCCCAACTCCGACTTCCAAGAACATCAACACCAAAGACATCTATCTCTATCTGTTCTATCTCGAACACAACCAAAGCTATCGTCTCCTATCACAACCACAACACACCACAACACACCACAACACACCACAACACACCACAACACACCACAACAAGAGACCTTGTATCGCAACTGGCGTCCACTATCACCACCCCTGCCACTGCCTCCACCACCAGCACCACCATGGCGTCTCCCCACTCGCCGCGCCCGACACGGGTCGCCTCGCACGCACTGCACTTCCAGATTCCCATCCTGCCGATGCCCACACCCCCTTCGCTCCTGAAGCGCCAGAGCAGCTCCACAAGCTCGGCCTCGTGGTCGTCGGCCGTCTCGTCGTCGAACAACAGCTCCACCTCGATGACTTCCAGCCGCTCGTCGTCGGCCGGTTCCACACCAGTCACGACCCCCTCGCCGCGCACGCCGGCCCTCGTGTCCCCCATTGCCGTCATGGCGCCGCGCACCTCGCCCAACGGCACTATCACCTCTGCTGGCAGCCGGTCGCACCGCCGTACAGGCAGCACCGACTCTGGGTCGGCCGCGTACGACGACACGCCCATCACGCCGTACTCTACCCCGCTGGACACGTCTGACCTGTCGTTTCCGGCGTTCAGCGACACCCGCCCGCCGATCCTGCGCCGCGACACGCCGCGGCCTGGATCTCGCTCCCGCTCGCGACACCACCACGAAGTCGACGAGTTTGACGCCGAGTTTGGGCGCGGGCTCTGCATCGACATGTAGTTGCGCAGCAACAAGACGCGACGACGACGAGTAGTAACGGTTTCTCTTTCATCTCTCTCTCTCTTCATGGGCAATACGGGCATATCGCTGCGGCGACTGTATCATACAATCAACAGCAACTACCACCATCATCATCGCCATCGCCACCACTTCACACACATGGCATCTGTACATCACCATTGCATTGAGTTTCATCTAGTAGGCAGTTGTAGGAGTCACATAGCACAAAATGCAATCAATACACACGGGTATGATCCACCAATCTACACATGCTGCACATCGAGTCAAGAGAGCACGGGGCACACTCATCCGCCGCCACCGGGGGCGCATTATTAGACTTGACACATTGCACCGAGCGGGTACACACACTGTGCATGCACTGGAATTAGACGTCCGCCACCCGGGAATAGCACTTTGGTACTTTGGCTGGCTGCGGGAGAGACAGATGGCACTCTGGGACATTACCAAGACTGTCCAAGACACACGGCCATCTAAGACAATGAAACGCCACTCGGCGTCGTTGATCCCACGATTTCCACCAGTGTCCCTGCGCCAGAGTGCGCTGGTGCAGAAAAACAAGATTCATCTATCACACTTGGCGTATTGTTATTGTTACTGTGCTGTACTGTGCATGCTGTGCGCGGTGCATGTACGCTCGCCACAGCTGCACACCGGCGTCCCCGACGCCCGACGCCCGGCTACGGAGCCGAGCATGGTCGCGATCCGACCCGAATCCCCATGCGCGGACTGCTGCAAGCAATCTTTATCTTCCAGTGTCTATGTATACCACTAACCCCTAGGGTGTGGTGTTGGTTACCCATGCACGTTTCCACCGCTACGGCCGTCGGGCGGGCGGGCGAACGGAATTCCACCCACACATCCACACACCCACACACCCACACACCCCTTGTCCCTCAACCTCGGCCAACAAACGCATCCCGTGCATCTGTGTGGCCATTCTGGTACTCTGGTGCATTTTCTCCACGATAACCGAATGGTTTCAGCCTGGCGTCGTCGTGGGCGGCCAGCAGCCTCGTCACAGCATGCAGCAAATGCTAGCAATCAGAAACTGTCAACTGCGGCTGCCGAACCTCGGCCGCCCACTAGCGTCCCTTTGGTGGTCTTGGCTTGTGGTCCAATGCGAACGCTTATGCAGCCAGCCAGGCATGCAGACATGTGCTCGGTGTCCCGGTGCCATGGGCCGGGCTACATGGGCCATCTGCATATGGCCGGCCGGCCGGCTGTGCGAGCTAGGTGGTGCTTATTCTACCTGATCGGCATGATCGGGTAAGCAAAAAATTAAAATAAAAAATAACAGCGCACTACAAAACAGTCGTGCAGATGCAGATGCAGACTCTGATTCTAACTCGTCGGTGAGGACAAGGACACAGGAGGAATGCAGGAGCAGAGAATTTCCGGGCGCGGCATGCTGACCGAGCGAGCCGAGCGAACCTTCGAACCTCGAACCACCAGAACCTTGCACCAGACTGGGAGCTGGGAGCGGTACACCTGACAGGTCAAACACGGACACCAGACGGATATCCGTCCGAAGTCCGCCATCGCTCCTGCCTCTTTTTCCACGTTCTGTACAAGCCCTGCGGCCTGCGAGACAAGACCCCTTCGGCAAGCCCCAACCCTGCTCTGTCCACTGATCCACTGTCGTGGAGGAATTTTTGTTGCAATGAAATGAGAGGGATGCTAACATGGTGATCTGGGCCCGCTGAAGCGGAGACCGCAAAGCACTTAGGCGGCGAGCGGAGCACTGCAGAGCGTCTTGCGGCCTTGAGCGTGGGCCGTGAACGGAGATTCAGGGGACGAATATTATTTCGAACAGCAGTAGTAGCCAGTGAGGCACGGTGCATACCAGCCTGTCAACAGCAATAAAGCTAAAAACTTGCTCTGCTTTTGCACCCACTCGCAATTTGACTCGACAATACTCTGTACTCTGTGTTATTATGCTGTAACTCTTAACGAAAAGCGAACATCCAACCAACCGCCAAGGTTTCTTCTAAACCGCCCTGGAGCCCCCTTGGTTTCCATGCGACAGCTCCCTTTCCAGATAGCTGTTTGCCCGAGGTTCTGCCCGAGCCGCTTGTTGACATGGTTGGACAGCTTGCCCGATAGGGGCGCCAGTGGCGCAAGGCACCTTACTACAGTGCTGCTGTAGTACGGTGGGTGGGAAAGAGTGGGTCGGTGTCTCGCTGGAACCAGAATTTTGAACCAGCTGACACAGGCTGACACAAGCAGCTGACACAGCCAGCTGACCTCCACTCTCGATCCCTTGACCTTTGGACTTGGCGTGGCGCTTTGCCTC
Source organism: Apiotrichum mycotoxinovorans (assembly GCA_013177335.1). Lineage (NCBI taxonomy): Eukaryota > Fungi > Basidiomycota > Tremellomycetes > Trichosporonales > Trichosporonaceae > Apiotrichum > Apiotrichum mycotoxinovorans. The sequence continues at coordinate 1,423,921 of CP053624.1, read as the reverse complement.
CCGACCTTATCTGCTGTTGTCCTCCTAATTGATTGTGTGACTATTGTGTCCGGACCTGTCAGCAGACGCGCTGGTGCGGACCATTGTTGACACGCAGGTGACCCGAGTGACAACGGTCACTGGTTTGACTCATCCATGCATGCACTTGGTTGATTGGCTCGTTCACACCGTCCACCGCAACCTCCACCCGTGACAGCAACCACCAAAGCTGAAATGCCTTGCCCCAATACTCCGTCCCCAGGCTCCGGATTGGAATGCAGTGTTTCCCTCCTCGTCCTCCTGGCAACCCAGCCTACATGGAACAAACGTGCAACCAATGTAACTCTGACTGACTGGGATAGGATGTCTTGCAGATGGCGACTTTGCGCTTAAGCAGCAGCGATTCAGTAGATGAGCCTGTGGTGGAGGCGGGGCAATATGGCGGCCACTGCGCCCCGCTTGCACTTGCATTTCGCTGCCACATTGGGCCCCATACCTCTGTCGTGCATGACAACCACTGCCTCGATGACGCTCGAGCACGAACATTTCCTGGGAATACACGACAAGAGTGGCCCCCTGCTCACGTTTGGGGGCACGGGGGGTATGGGAATCAGCAACTGTGATTGTAACTAATGCAGCACAAACCCTCTGGCAACCAATGCTCGCCACAGCCCGACCCCGGGCAACGTTTCCACTGCTGGCTGCGTCAGCACTGTGATCCACCCCCTCGGTGACGATGACAGCGATCAGGCTGGCAGCCGACACTCCTCCCATCCCAGAGACGACTCCCTCCCTATTGTTCTGCGCTGTATTGTATGTAATGTAAGGTTCCATCCTGCACCGGCGGGCACAGGATCAAGTGTCCTACCGGCTAGAATCTACATTGGGCCTCGGTGACGATCACACTCATTGTGTCTGATCACTGGATCGGGCAGTTCGGGGGCTACTGTGTATATTGCCTCATCCAGCGGCGACATTGCACCAATTAGCGGGGATATGGAGACGGCGGGCGGCATAGTAGCCGACCGCCTCGAAATGCAATGCGCAGCATGCATCTATTGTTCTCCACTATGTATTTGTATTTCTGTATACGCCGTGATCGACACCGAACCACGATCGTGCCACGCGCACGCCGCACTAGGATGAAGCGCCTCGGTGACGATCGCGCTCGCCGAACGCGGAACGCGTCGCCTGCAAACATCCTGTGCCTAGTGTCTGGAACTGCTCCGTCCCCGTTGTGCAGTGTATATCGATTGCTCTTTAGACTTTGTTCCTTGTTCCAGATTACTGCCATTACGTTGCATCTGCCCATTATGTTCAATGTGTGCTACGGATTGCGGACTATAGACTACAGGCTACTGCACTGTACGCACAGCACAGCCGTCGTCGAGTACATGCACTGTCGGTCGTCAGGTCGTTTCAGGTCGTCTCACTGTCGTTCCTTTGGCGAGTGTGCAGACCGTATCAACCGTATCACACACAGATGGGCCGGCCAGCCTGCTAGGAGCTAGTGCCCTTGTCATTACGTCCGGCATGACTGCATGTAAAGTGACACTGTCAATCAAGACAAAGCAGAGTGTCCAGAAACCTTCAAATGTACCGGTGGCTGGTGGTAGGATGACAGTGACAATGATGCCACCCGCCACGCACTTTGCCATCTACAGTACAGTACACTGCAGTCGACGAAACTCCTCCCAACCAGCAAGTCCTACATCCTACATACATCTTATCTAATCAGTCCCGCAGATCCCCACGATACAAAAGCAACGCAATCTGGATCCGAAGCTGAACCGGAACCAGCCAGACCCAGAACCAGAAACACGGATAGGCATCGAGGACGGGAGCGTTCGACGACGAACAGCGCTCTGGCCGCAGTGGAGACGGTAATTACATCGCAACGATAGCGTTGAATTGCATGGCAACGTTCCACCTGCGCGCCCTGGCGATGCCAAGACCCTCGTACTGTGTTTTGGGCCGTTTTTGGATACCTGCGCAGGAGGATTAGAATGCATGGCGTGTCGCGTCGTGTCAGGCGCGTCGCGTCGTGTCTGAGTATCTATTGCGGAGAAGACAAGTCTGGTGGCTGCGATGCCACAGAGAACACGGGGACGTGCCACCAGGCCCGACGTGGCGCCACGAACAGTGTGTACATGCCTCTAATGTCCAGGCTGACCAACCTGTCCCGTCCAAGCGTGGCTCTGCCTGCACACTGTGCAGCCCACAACCCAGCTTCTATTCTGGTTGTGGTCCCCTAGTGCTCACATCAGCGGCTCATTGGAGACGACGTCTCCGAAGAGCGCCTCTGCCGCGGGCCAGTGCTCCACCAGGAAACACAGTACAGTATCTTCTCCGTTCCGCTCTGCTTATCCGTTCACTGAACTCGTCTAACCTTGTCAATATTGCGTCTCCCTAACTGATCACACAGCGCGCACGACATTGCCACGATCATATGTTCACCACTCCGCGCTATTCATCTCCGTGTCCCCGTACCTCCTCACCTCCGTACCTCCGTACCTCATGTCCGTGTAGCTCCGTGGGAGCTCAGGCCACGACGGCTCCGCTAGTCCCAACTGAAAATCCTAACCATGAACCATAAAATACCTTTCCCTTTTTCGTTTTCTATTTCGTTTTTTCCTAATTTTTTTTTTCTTTTCTATTTCCTTTTTTCTGTTCTTCTTCTTTTGTCTTTGTTACATTTGTTGTTCGGACGGAAAGAATGATTTATGAACTGTACTGTATGAGACTGTACCCTGCAGGCCCCAGCTTGCAGGTCACTTAACGCCAACTTTGTCGACGCCACCAGCACCTGACCACTGTCCTGACCCCATCCTCCCCCACTCAACCCCACTCAGCCCCACCTCGACATCCCTGACAGCTCACGTACCGTCGTCCGCATCCCCGTAGCGTCGTCGTCGCTCGCAGGCCGCACGTGCGTACATACCCCTCGGCGCCTCGGCAACTAGATTCTTTCACTGAAGTCTGAGAGGGGTCGGTTCCCGCCTCGCAACTAAGCTGTGCCGCTGGGTACGGTACCGCGGCAGCTGGGTGTCGTACTGTGGACTCGCTCGGGGCCCTGTGTGCCGTGTGTGCGGCATGCCGGTGGTGTTCTGGCTTCTAGATGGCGATCCTCGCAACAGGGATACACGGCGCTCGCTCCGGCGGCGGGCACCGCGGGAACGAGGCCAGGGCGCGCACGGTCAGAGTGCTGGGTTTACCGGGGCCTCCTTACTGCCAGCAGCCGCAGAGATAGGCTTCTGGAAGCTGGAGACGGGTACGTCCAAGACTGCAGACTGCAGGCCAGTAGTGGAGTGCCGTAGTCGGCGTACGAGCTGCCCGACTGCGGATACACCCAACCAGAGGGCAGAGGGCTCGGAATAGTGGGGTGCCAGCGGCGGTGACCGCCCATTGCGTCCAGCCTGGTGTTTGGGCCCCGCGCCGATCTTGTTACTACACCAGTACCCCGTACCCCGTCGTGCGATCGGATCTCGTCGTCTTGAATTTTGGGCAGCCCACATCCATCCCATGAAATCCATTCCATGCCATTGCAATGCACACACCCTCGCAATCTCGACTGGGATCCCTGCACCTTGGTGCCCTCACCTGGATGGAACATTGGAGATGGATCCCTGGAACCTGACCCTCCTTCCCGGTGAGCAAGCACTGGAGCATTGGAGCACTGGAATTGGAACCACCCAAAGCGGGTACCAAACACAACGAGAACGGTTTTCCAATTTCCTCGGTCCTCGGATTCCTGGTTTTGGCACAAGCTTCCAACCTTGCCTCTCGTGGTTTCCTGAATGGCATGTGGTACGGCGGAGAGAGTAGGGGCGGAGAGGTGGGAAGAAGTGGAGCTAAAATATGTCCTCTGTGTGTGTTACCCCTTATTCTTTTAAACCGTCTTCCCTCGTTCTCTCTTGTCCCCTGTTTTCTTGCTCATTTGATCGCTCGACAAGAGTCGCAGCTCCATGTCCCGGCGGCTACCTCTACCAATGTGGAAGTCTCGACACACTAGAGAACATCACGAAGACCAACTGACATGCAGAACTGAAAAGGGGTACCGACGAGGCACCCGAATCGGCACCCGGCCCCTGATCAGGGGATGCCCACCCCCACCCCGCGCCCACATCTAGGCCCCGCACGGCACGAATGGATATCGCCCCACAGGACGGCTGTATCACAGTGCGGCGCGCGCCGCTGTTTGCGAGCCAGTAGGGGTCTGCCGGTGCTCGCCGCCCGGTGCTCGCCACTATGCGCGCGCACCATGCGAGTGGCGGTTGTGATTGGACTGGATGGCAAGTATCCGTTCACGTTTGCGCGCTCACGTATCGGTCAGGTACTGTATCAGGTATCGCCCACATATCGCTGCTCACGTATCGGTGCTGTGCTCACGTCTGCATGCTCACGTATCGCTCAGGTAGCCCAGGCAGGATACAGGATATCGATCGTGATGAGGGTCCACTTCCTTTTCCAACACTCTTGTCCAATCCAATCCAAACGCACCTACTCCACCTCGGCATAGTACATGGACCGCTCGCACAGCTCGTGCTGACACCGTATCGCCCACTGCTTACATTGCGCACTGCACTGCGAGTGGATGGCGGCGGGTGCCACCGCGCGGTGGGGACACTGATGGGGATCGATCGTGATGGTCCCGAATTCGAGCCGCAGGCCGCAGGATTGGTCGGCTGGGCGATCGGTGAACCGGATTGGGCGATTAGGGGAATTGGTGGGTGGGGGGATTGGTGGTGGATTGGGGGAAGACAGTTGTGGACCGACGAACATGGGATAGTGCCCGCGCTGTCGTCGTCGACATGTTCTTTCCCCCCCTTCCTCGAAGGTTTACTCTCCTACAGTATGACGGTCCCACTGAGTGTTCACTGTGCGCGTCTTAGACTCGAAGTTGACCAGTGAGCCGTACCGAGACCCATGTCCGTGGAGCCTATCTACAAGGCTGCAAGGACTGGTCAGGCTACGATGGCAGATCCCGCCACGCTCACGCACACACATGCATACACCTTCATTACTGAACTGAACTGACGCTCACTCTGCTTCAAGGGAACTGACCGACGCCAACAGAGGGAGTCAGGCTCGATCGATAGAGGGACCCGACTGACTCGACGAGTAGGTCACTATGCATTGAAGCGGGTACATGGGATCAAGACCAGTAGGGGCCGACTGCGCCGTGCCTCGCCGGAAGCCCGCCTCGCCGACCGCGGGTCTTACGACTAGTGGCATTGCAAGAGTTCCCCATGGCGGGGCGGAATCCCGATGCCGCACGGCGGGCTTGGGATGACATCTCGTCTGCAGACGGGCCCAACCCATTAGAAGCAACCCGGCGCGCTTCTCTGCCCGCTGCTCGCCGCCCTGACCACTACTCGCCGCCCTCCGGCCTCCGCCCGCCCCTTGCCGCTTTTTACTAGCCGACAGGCTACTGTAGCAGCCGCCGTTGCAGCATCGGGAGGGATGTCCGCGGACGCGTCAGACAGGGGGGCGGCGGTGGCGCGCCCTGCCCTTGGAAACGGGTACTGGTACTGATACGTATTAGACAGCGGCCACAGCTCATCCGGAGACGGCCCAACTACCAGTAATCGGCAGTTTGGACGCAGTCAGGAACTGGAACTGGGGTCGGAGCGGTATGGACTGCTCTGCTCGCCGTACGATTCCCGCCTGTCCAGTTGTTAGGAGGCTGGTGGCGCTGCTGGCCTGTCTGACCGAGCCATTACAGGCGTGTTCTGGGGTACTGTACATTGCGAGTGCCACGGAAGGCGAGTTGATACTCGAGCGTGCGTGCGCTCCTCGTGCTGAATGCGGGTTAGGCCATGCCGCCACGCCACGTGTGGACGACGGTTGCGACGGGTGCCACGGACAATGTCATTGCATGCGGCCTGGTGCTCTACTTCGATTAGTCATGACCTTGTGGAGGCTCATGGTGCGTACGTCTGGTTGAGAGTGTTGACGGACCGTCGCTGGAGTGCGTCGCTGGAGTAGTTGGATGTGAGAGGTACACCACTGAGCAGTGGCGTGCACCCTATCAGTCTGTGAGCTGTGAGTCTGAGAAAGGGGCGGGTGCGGAGGCGAGGGATCGAGGGAGTCGCGCATACACGAGTGGAATCAGAGCGGACGCGCGGACATGTGAACCGTGGGAATCAGACCACGTGGCATACTGGCCATGCATATTGCAGCATTGCTGATCGCGGCGGCGTGCGAGAAAACAACGTGCACGGTGGCCTCAGGTGCGATACGAAGTGCAAGACAGTGGTGCGGGCATCTTGTGCCGCCGCCGATGGCGACGGGTGCCGTACAGAACGACGCAGGGCACAGTGGCACCTGAAGCCGACGAAGACGAACCGAGTCCGCGTCAACTATGTATTCCCCTCCCTCTCTCTCCCTCCCTCCCTCCCAAGTCGACATCTCGGCACAACTGACGCACCGAGTGACTCCGTCCCAGCATCCCAGTGTACACAACCGTTTGCGTACCTGGGCCGCAGTCCCGAGCGCCGTTCCGGATTCGCCGCTATTTGGAGGACAGCGGCGGTCTGTGGTCCGTGGCCCGCATCGGAGTTTGCTTGAGCCGTCGGGTGCAGCATCCACATCCACATCCACATCCACATGTCAGTATCAGTGCCAGTGCCATTTATCCGTCGTCAGTCGGTACTCGTGTTTCCAGTGATCCAGTGCTCCAGCGAGGCCCGCTCGCGGAATGTGGAGATCTCCAATAGGCTGATCGCGCGCGCGACGCTTGTGCCTCCCCGATCTCCTCTTAACTGCTGCGCGAGGCTACAGTACTCGCCGAGCTGAGCGGCCGGCGGTCTCAGCGGCGTCGCGAGTGATCGATCGAAAGGGGTGCCGAGAAGATACATGCCAGCAAGGCGGATTACATACATTGATGCCGAGAGCGTCCGCACAAGGCCAGCACTCGATCGGGCACTCCTGGCGTCGGCTGCGGTTGGGCATCTCGGCGGTCAACCCGTCCAGATAGTGACCGTGCGGCAAGGCGAGCACAAGAGCACAAGCGCACAAGAGCACAAGAGCACGAGGCGCTGGGCCGCAAGGCGTGGCTGCTACATGCGACACTGTCCGCGTCCGCGCCCGCGTCCGCGCGTCCACCACACCCAGAGAATGATCAGTACTGCTCTGTATATCCGCTGCAGACCCACGTGCTGTTCTTGTTGACATGGGTTCGAGCCGTCGGCTCATTCACAAACCCAGGGACACAGGCATGCTGAAACGCTGGTCTCGACCCGGGTAGCGTAGCCTTTAGCCTACTGTCCTTCCGTAACGGGTCGCTGCGTGTCATGTGGTCCTAATGTAGCTGTGATAGTTGGCAGCAGCAGCCTCGGGCCTCGACGTCAGGTCTAGATTTGTAATGCTGCGACAAGATCCGAGTCGGCACAGGCGCGTGCATGGCATGCAGGCCAGCACCGGCAGCACACAATACGATACGGCCGGCACGCGAGGATGTCCGATCTCCGAGTCGCGGTGAGTCTGTACGTGTCGATCCCGGCGATCCATTCTCCATTCTCCATGGAATGGCTGCAGAGTGCAGATCGTCGGATCGATCATCTGCAAAACAAAAGTAATGACAATGGTAAACTCTATTGAATGAAAAATGTGTATGGACTTGTCCGAGCCGGGATCGCGCCGAGCCGAATCGGGTTTTGTAACATTTCAGATGTTGGCCAACGAGTTTGAGTTTCCCGTTGCAGTTGGTGGGGGTTGGGTTTGGGAGATTTGAAAGGACCAGTTTCGCCGGTGCAGTGTACGGACCGAGGCGTCCGATGCATGCAACTTTAGAGTAGAGCGTTCTCATCGCTACGCTCCCAGTTGCGCTCTTCAGCCCACCCGTGTTGTTGGCAAGTTGTTGGCCGCCCGTCGGCGGCTGGCCATTCAACAATTGACCGGCCTCGGTGAGCACCTCGGTCTATTTCCCCACTGCAGCGGCCGGCACGACGGCGGATCAGCGGAAAGGAATGGGATCAGCGCAATGGGATCAGCAGAATGGGATCAGATGAGCGGGTAGCTGTATTACCCCTAAGCGATGGGGAGAGGTGGAAATCAGGGAAGGGAGGCGGCGTGCTCGTGCAGTGTCGTCGTCGTCCTCGTCGTCGTCGGTGTGCGCCTTCACGACCATTAACTGGCCAACGGGATGTGCAGCAGCAGCAGCACGTATAGTAGATCCGTAGAATTGGCCGGAGGTGTATTGTGGCCTCTGGATGTGCACGCCTCGAGGTGCTGACCCTGGCATGACAATGACGAAAAGCGTGTCTTACTGTACTTTTCGACCGAGGGGCTTGCTTTTGAAGCATACAATGTGATTCAGGGCGTCATTTGTTTCTTATGGATGCATTTGCGTCGTGCAGTCGTGTATGATGCGATGATGGAAGGTACAGTACATGAGAGATGGATGCATGGACGTGGTTTGGAGAAATGCCTCAACTCGCTGTGTAGTACTGGTCTATCTAGAGAATGAGGAATGTGCTGGAGACAGCGAGCAGCCACTGGACGGCGGCAGTGGACGCAGCTGGCATGCGCTGGCACCATGTAGAGCATACTAGCAGCGTGTCGAATGCTCCACGTGGCTCCAGGCAGCCACCTATGGCGAACAATAGAGCTTGCCAGCCTGCCCGCCCTTGTCCCTGAGTAAACTAGTTACTCGTTGAAAGGCCTGGAAGAAATATGACGTACTTTGTTAATGCGGGCTAAGCAACCAACCAGCAAAGCCCACAAGCCTGGAGGAACGACGGGAGACTACGACCTCTCTGCAACTGGCACCCACCCGGGCCACCAACTCAACTACGGCCCTCGGGATCGTCCGCGATGGTATAATATAATACTCTCACGTACCCGACCGCATCTCACACTCTCTCACTTCTCGTTTCTCTCTCTCTCTTTCTCCCCACCTCTCCCATCTCATACTCACACTCCTACACCCACCCCCACCACCCGCCCCATCCACATCATGGACAACTTCACAGACAAGTCGTCCGAGGCCATCAAGGCCTCGTTTGACAAGGCTGAGGAGATGCACAACTCTCAAGGTGAGTACAGTGCCGCAATCGCTGCGACCCCCCCGCGTTTCCCACGCGGTGGAAACACAGTGGGGGGTGACGACGACGCCGCGGCGTAGGCAGGCCACATTCACATTCCACCACCATCCGCGAACATGAGCTAACACCCCACAGTGCACCCCCTCCACCTCCTCTCCGTCCTCTGGGAGGAATCCTCGCAGGCCGAGGTCAACGCCCAGCCGACATTGGTCCGCAGCTCGCTCGAGGCGGTCGGCGGCAACCCCACAATCTTTTCCCGCCAGCTGCTTTCGCGATTGAACAAGCTCCCCGTCGTCGAGCCCGCACCGTCCCCGCCTCTGCCGCTCACAAACTCGTACCACGCCGTGCTCAAGGAGGCCCAGAAGCTCCAGAAGGAAAATGGGGACCAGTTTGTCGCTGTCGACCACCTCGTGCTTGCCCTCCTGCACACGGACCACTCCGAGTTCAAGGACATTCTCAAGGCCGCGGGACCAACACCAAAGCAGTTTGAGGACGAGATCAAGCGCAAGCGCGGCTCGCGCAAGGCCGACTCGCGTGGCGCCGAGGGCCAATTTGAGGCCCTCGAAAAGTACTGCGTCGACTACACTGCGCTCGCGGCCGAGGGCAAGCTCGACCCCGTCATCGGCCGCGACAATGAGATCCGCCGCTGTATCCGCATCCTCAGCCGAAGGACGAAGGGCAACCCCGTCCTGATCGGTGAGCCCGGTGTCGGTAAGACTGCCATTGTCGAAGGCCTCGCACAGCGTATCGTCGACCGTGACGTCCCCGCCTCGCTCATCTCCCGACTCCTGTCCCTTGACATGGGCGCCCTCATGGCCGGAGCAAAGTACAAGGGCGAGTACGAGGAGCGTGTCAAGGCCGTCCTCTCCGAAGTCGAAAAGTCGGGCGACGAGGGCACCCAGATCATTCTGTTCATTGACGAGGTATGTATTCTAGAACTATCTATATAGTAGTAGTGCAGTTTGCTGACGAGGTACAGATCCACCTCATCATGGCCGGCAAGGACTCGTCTGGCGGCATGGACGCCGCCAACCTCCTCAAGCCCATGCTTGCCCGTGGAAAGCTCAAGGTCATTGGCGCCACCACCCTGAACGAGTACCGCGAGTACATTGAAAAGGACTCTGCCTTTGAGCGTCGTTTCGCTCAGGTGCTCGTTGAGGAGCCCTCGGTCGCCGACACTGTCGCCATTATGCGTGGTATCCGTGAAAAGTACGAGACCCACCACGGTGTCCGCATCATGGACTCTGCTCTTGTGCTTGCTGCGCAGCTCGCCAAGCAGTACCTTACCGCCCGCCGCCTCCCGGACTCTGCCATCGATCTTCTTGACGAGGCCGCTTCCGCCGTCAAGGTCGCCCGTGAGACCCGCCCCGAGGCCATTGACGAGCTCGAGCGCAAGAAGCTCGGTCTCGAGGTCGAGGTCCACGCCCTAGAGCGCGAAAAGGACGCGGCTTCCAAGGAGCGTCTCAAGGCCGCCAAGAAGGCCATTGCCGACATTGTTGACCAGCTTGCGCCCCTCAAGGCCGAGTACGAGAACGAAAAGCACCTCGGCGACGAGATCCAGGAGCTCCGCCGCCGCATCGACCAGCTCCGCGCCAAGGCCGACGACGCCGAGCGCCGCTACGACCTCGCTACTGCAGCCGACATTCGCTACTCTGCCATCCCCCAGCGCGAGGCCAAGCTCAAGGAGCTCCAGGAGAAGGAGGCTGAGCGCGGCTCCGCCACCCAACAGGTCAACCCTGAGATGATCGCCGACATTGTCGCCAAGTGGACTGGCGTGCCCGTCTCGCGCCTCATTGAGACGGAGAAGACCAAGCTCCTCCGTCTCGAGAAGCTCCTCTCCAAAAAGGTCATTGGCCAGCCCGAGGCAGTCAAGGCTGTCGCCAACGCCATCCGTCTCAACCGTTCTGGTCTCGGAAACCAGAACCGGCCCATTGCGTCGTTCCTCCTCGTTGGTCCCTCGGGTACTGGTAAGACGCTGCTTGCCAAGACCCTCGCCGAGGTCATGTTCAACTCTGCCGACGCCATGGTCCGCATCGACGCGTCAGAGTACTCTGAGCGCCACTCGATCTCGCGTCTCATTGGTGCCGGTCCGGGATACATTGGCCACGAGTCTGGTGGCCAGCTCACCGAGGCCGTCCGCCGCAAGCCCTACTCACTCATCCTCATTGACGAGATTGAAAAGGCCGCCCGCGAGTTCCACCAGCTCTTCCTCCAGGTGCTCGACGACGGCCGTCTCACCGACGGCAAGGGACGTGTTGTCGACTTCCGCAACACGATCATCATGATGACCTCGAACACTGGCTCGGTCTTCCTGAACGAGAACGCAAAGGAGGGCCCTGTCGACCCCGAGACGCGCCAGAAGGTCATGGGCGCCATCCAGGCCACGTTCCCGCCAGAGTTTATCAACCGTATCGACGAGATTATCCTCTACCGCTCGCTCTCGCGCCACGACATGCGCAGGATTGTCAACGTCCGTCTCGCAGAGGTCCAGCAGCGCCTCGACATCAACAACCGCAAGGTCAAGCTCGTCGCCGACGACTCTGCACAGGAATGGCTCGCAAACGCAGGCTACTCGCCATCGTACGGCGCCCGTCCCCTCTCGCGTCTCATCCAGACCGAGATCCTCAACCCCCTCTCCAAGCTCCTCCTCCAGGGCCGCATCCGCGACGGCGAAAATGCAAACGTCACAACCGACCACGTCCGCAACCGCCTCGTCGTCGTCCCCAACCACGAGGCCGACGTCACCCTCCCCGACGGCGAGGACGAGTCGGACGACGACGACTACATGGACGTCGAGGTCGAGGAGGTCGATTAGGCCAGCGCCGGGGGGCGGGGTACAAAAAGATCATCATCTACGCGTCGCCAGAAGGAAGACGACGCCTCACCGGCAAAGCCGTCAAAGTCCAAGAAGAAGAGAAAGTAGACGCTACCGCCGACGAAGAAAGACGAAGACTTTTAGTAAAGGGACAAGACGGACGTGATGTTGACTTGGGTGTTGAAATAGCTGGCTTGAACCAAAACTGGTAGAATGATCATATGAAAATCGTTGTATAGTTTGCAAAGGAGGGAATGGTGCCGGCCGACAGGCTGGGAGCAGATTGGGCGTACTGACACGACGGGCGACGATGAATACATAGATAGATAGATACCCTTGGACAGCAAACAATAGAGTAGAAATTCAAAGGCCGAGACGTATTTGAAGACATAAGTGTATGCGATGAGATGGGATGTTACGAATGAGCGTGGAGATTGATGGTGGAACTGCGACAAAAACATGCCAAGGACAACGTCGAACGAGACGCCAAGAACAGAGACGCAGAGACATGGAGACAACTGAAAACACACGTGTGAGGCGCGGCAAGCGGCAAGCGGCAACCGATAAGACTACAGCGCGACTTTCAAGACGCTTTTATCAAGTGCTTGAGGGGCAGGAGCTCCGGACAGAACGGAGCCTGTGCCGATATGAGTCTGGCTAAGCTGGCCTATCTGGGTCTGGGGTGCAACGCTGCAACGTGCACCGCGAACGCAAGACGCGACACGCGACGAACAATGTACAGGAGCGAAGGGAGCGCGTGACAGCTTGACAGACCAGCTAGACCAGAGTGCCTCGTGCAACTATCGCAGCAATTCAGACGCCGTATTGCACTCTCATGGTCTGACTGAGCGTTAGAATTTAATACTGTACTTGTGAGGCATGAGACATGTGCTCGCCAGCCCGTGTGCACGCAGCATGCAGACCAAAACGGCTCAACGAGGTGTAACGGCACGGTGGTGATCTCCTTCACCCTAGCAGCTGGCGCCAGTGGCCAGTGCCACACTCCACTGTCTCCTGTCGCTATTTTTGCCCCCGCCGCAGCTATCTTTGGAGGCGCTACTGATGTTAACGATGTCTCGAGTTACATCCGACCGACTGCATCCATGCATCCTGAGCTAGCAATCTAGCGAGCTGCTACTACTGTTACTGTTACTACTAGGACCCCAGAACAGGGTCATACGTTGCCCACCTCTTCCCCAAGCACCCTTTCCATATGTTCCCGACAGGGGTGATTAGAATGTATCAGATATGACCCGCCCTGATTCTGGTTCGCTTCTGGTCGTCAGTGATCGACAGTGAGGCGGTGCACAGCCTCTCATCTCATCTCGTCTCGTCTCATCCCATCCTATGCTCCCCAGAGGCCCTAGAAGGCTCGCGAGCTAGCGAGATAGCGACACTCGCCTGCAATCCTCAGATCCTCCAGATGCTGCAGCCGACGGGACATGGAAGATTAGAACGTGACAACGTGCAACGAGACGAGACATGACAGGCTGACGGATCGTCGGGGGCCGAGCCGCCAATGCCACCAATGCCACCTCTGTCACCAATGTCACAAATCAAGACCACGCAGACAGGCAAGTGGTCCATACTCTCCTATAATAGACACACGGGGACGCAAGCCAGTCGGCGCCCGGAAAATGCCCGTTGTCCAAAGTCCAAAGTCTACAGACCAAAATCTACAGTCCTGTAGCGCATGTGCTAAAGTACTATCTATAGTTGCTCGTGGCTCATGTACTCCGGCGACGAACGGAGGATGATACATGGGACCGTGGGATGAGACTCACATGAATCCAACCAGGGTCCGTCCATGCGACTGTTGCGTGCTTACTGCGCACGCACGTCCGCCATTGCCGCCAACTGCCAGCCAACTGTCTTGTGCTCGTGCACAGGTCAAAGTGAAGCCAGGAGACAGGAGATCAGGAGACGATGTCACCCACCAGCCCACGAGTCACCCAGTCTCCAGATCGCCAGGCGCGCTAGGGCCACAGACTGAAATGCTCCGATCTCGTTTCGAAACAGCAATAGGGAAATATCAAAAAAAATGAGGTCGAAATGTCGAGATTGAAGTGGAGTGGAGTGGAGGCCTTTGAGAGTGAGACGTGACGCAGGCAATGTCGAGCTATCGAGGACGTCTGTTGGTGAATATTGCTTGCTTGAGGCATTGAGGTGGACGTCGCATTTGGTCTGCAGTGATCACAGGCCACCCAGCTGCAGTACTCGCCTGCTCGCTCAAGGCTCGGTTGGAATGGATACGACGTCATCGCTCGACTTTGGTGTGCCATCGACCTCGAGGCTCGCGGCCTCCACCTCCACCCTCCACGCCTCCACTTTTGGTTCCTCGTTACATTTTGTTGTTCTCATCAGCTCATCAGTCGCCATGGCTGCTGGGGCTGCATGAAACTCTACTTCTCTACTTTGTCCTCTAGAGCAGGGCACAACAAAGCACAGAGAGACAGAGCGGTGCAGTGTAGCACATCACTCGGGTCGTATTATTACTGCGCAGCACCTCCCTCCATACACCTCCATACCTCCCCCCAAACCGCCCCTTAGTTTCCATTCCATCCGATGCGAAACATGCGGCTGCGACATGTATAGAGCCGCAGCACGGGCGCCAGGTGCCAGGATTAGACCCGCTAGACCACCTTTAGTTTATTCCTCAGGAGCTCAGGAGGTCAGGAGCCGCAGGAGCCTTGATTGCATGGGGGTTGTCGTCAGGACTGATCAGGACATGACAGAGACGAGTGCACGTTGTATTGAACTGTATTATTGTTATTATTACCCTACCCACACCGCCCCCATGTCCATGTTCATGTTCTATGCAATTACCAGGATCAATAAACACGTCACGTCAGATGGGGTATGAGCCATATGTCTGGGTCTGCAAGTGGCGATCGGCCAGTGTGAGAGCATAGAGGACGGAAGGGGTTGAGATCTCAGGCCTGAGTCTCAGTCTCATACTGTACTACTGTACCCCCCCCCCCCCCCTCCCCCCCAGCGCGTAATGCCCAGAACGTCCGTCAGGAGTCTCAGCGGTCAGACCAGCATCAGACCGTGAGCTTGTCCAGCCCATGACTGTAACGTCCTCGCTTGCGTCTTCTGGCGTTCTGGTCTTTCCTCCGTTCCTTCTACTGCCGTCCCCCTTCTGGTCGCTCTGGTCCCTTTCTCTTTCTCCTGCTCCTGTTGCAGGCCTGTGAACTCGGTCAATAAAGGTGTCACGCTGGGGATGCAAATGACGAACGCATCCCGACGACGACACACCACACACTACGGGATGTCGGCCGTGGCGTCTGCATCTCCACCACAGAGGCGAACGACGCCAGAGGGCCCCCTCCCCCCCCCGGTCGCACTGAATGATGAGGGATTAAGTTGGACGCAACTCTATGTAACAGTACAGCGCGCAAACAAGGGTCTCCATGATCCATGAGATGTGGAAGCGACACAAGAGGATCACAAGGACCGAGGCAAGAGAGCAGAACACGAGACGAGCGGGGAGACGAAAAAAGCAGCAAATTGGCACAAATAAATGTAAAAATAATGCTATAATGCGCATCAAGAGGACCAAGTCTGACGCAATTGACATGTCAATGGTGCACGGAAACGATGGGAGAGAAAAGCGCGCGGGACTGCAACCGCATCGCTGGCATCATGGGGCAGTATTTGGCAGCATCAAGCGCCAACAGCTGCCCCGCGCCGGCGCCCGCCCGCCACGCCACCCCTCCCCCAGCCCAGCCCATAGCGCCCCAGGAGTGGGAAATCGAGAATCGACGTCAAACGTGTGCGGATGAGGTTTGTGTGCATGTGTGTCGGTGGCTAGTTAGGTCGACTATGTGGCCGGTGGATGCCAGCGACATCACCCAGGATATATATAAACGTGCATTCTTGCGTCTCTTGTCGAAAGCATTCCTGCATTTCCCCCTCCCTTTCTCTTCTTTCTCTCTCTTTTCTCTCACCCAAAGTCGTAAACACAAACAACCTACAATCATGTCTGGCGTAAGTCTCCCCCACCTGACCGGTACGTGCACGGACTACATGCTGACGACCACCTAGTTCCTCGACAACATCGCTTCCAAGGTCAGTACCGAGTCCTTCGTCTTCTACCATACCTCGGATGTTGTGTTGTGTGCTCTGTGCTGTGCGCGAGTGGCAGCCCGCTGGTGATCGGCGACAGTGACGCCCCGGCGGTGACCAGTGACTAGGGCTGTGACGTCACACCGTGGCTGCTCATCACTGCCGCAGCCGGGCTCGCCGCTGTGGTCTCCCCGGCAACTGCCATTCACCCCGTCTTCCATACAACAAGCATCTTCGAGACGGGAGAGCCATCACATGTGCAGTAAACCATCCCCACGTCTCCACTGTCCTCCTCCCACAACCTCCGCCTCCACACCTAATTCACTCCTTTAATCCTGCCCGCATGATGACCCGGACCTCCCCCGTCCCTCCCCCCACCCCACCCGCTCCCGACACTAACCCCGCAGCTCGGCGGTAACCAGAACCAGAACCAGGGCCAGGGCCAGGGCGGCTTCGGCTCCTCGGACTCGTACGGCCAGAACCAGGGCCAGGGCCAGCAGTCCTCGTTCGGCTCGTCGGACGACTCGTTCTCTGGCGGCCGCCAGGGTGGCCAGGGCGGCGGCTTCGGCGGCTCTTCGGATGACAACTACGGCAGCGGCCGCCAGGGCGGTGGCAACTTTGGCCGTGACGACGACAACTCGTCGGGCGGCTTCGGCGGCGGTCGCCAGGGTGGCCAGGGCGGCGGCTTCGGCCGTGACGACGACAACTCGTCGGGCGGCTTCGGCGGTGGTCGCCAGGGCGGCCAGGGCGGCGGCTTCGGCTCCTCGGACGACTCGTACGGCAGCGGTCGCCAGGGCGGCCAGGGCGGCGGCTTCGGCTCCTCTGACGACTCGTTCTCCGGTGGCCGTCAGGGCGGCCAGGGCGGCTTCGGCGGCTCGTCGGACGACTCGTACGGCGGTCGCCAGGGTGGCCAGGGCGGCTTTGGCCGTGACGACAACTCGTCCGGTGGCTTCGGCGGCGGCCGCCAGGGTGGCTTCGGCGACGACAACTCGTCCGGTGGTGGCTTCGGCGGTGGTCGCCAGGGCGGTCAGGGCGGCTACGGCGGCGACTCGAACGACTACTAAGCCGCCAAATCATTGAGCGGATTCTGAAGCTATGCGCTCGCTCGTGCTCTTCGTCAAGACCCGGTTCATGAAACGTACACGACCCCACCCCCCTTCGTTTGCCTGTATGATGGAATGGCAGTATATAGCAAAACCACGAGAGATGAAGAATGAAGTGAAATGCAATGAAATGAAATGAGATGAAGACTTGTGTCTGAGCCTGAGCGCTACGTGGTACGTTTGGGTCGAGGTTGTCACTGTGTGGAGTGCCGAACAGAGTTGTGCCACGATTCATGCAGCGAATGGGACGAACGTACCGGAGACAGATGAATCGCTGTGGAAGAGTGCCACCAGCCACGGGCAGTTGCCAGCCGCCACTCCACGTTTCTCGATTGGACTACACATCGGGGTAGCGACAGAAGCGACAAGGGGAGCTCTGTCGTGCTCAATCGCAAGACATGGCTCGCAGTGGAATGTAATCGATTGCCTATATGCCTATTCTCCGCGCCACATGGGCGGTCGTCAATGCTTTAATGCGTCATGCGTCGATGCGCCATGCGTCGATGCGTCATGACTGCGGGACTGCTGGTGTGGTCGTAAATACTCTGCATGCTCTATAACGGCAAGCTGTAGGTGAAGCAGCAAAGTAGTCTTGTAGACTACACGTGAAATTCACGCAAATTCCATGGACAACGCACATGGACACTTGCACGTGGACCTCCGCTGAAACTGGTTGCCGCATGCCGCATCGGCGCTGTCGGCGCACATCGGACGCACCAAAAGGTCCCGCGCCGGCCAAACTCGGTGCATCCCAGTGCGCGGACTCACCCGACCCCTCACCTTCTGCAGTGTGCACCAATCACGGGGGCTGTAAAGGGAATGACAGGCGGGGAAGGACGCAGATGATGGGCCCGGGGAAAATTGGTCCCGCTCCAACCACTCTGGTAGCCAGTCACTGTCACCACCCAGCACCACCACTGGAGGTCGGTCCTGGCTGCTGGCTTGGTTGCTCGCTGCTCCTGCCGCTGCCGTCGCTCGCTCGCTGCATTGACAACTCTTGCTCACTCTTCAGAGTGCTCCTCGTCGTCCACCACTCAGCCCCCACTCACGCCCCGCCCCGCCGAAATGTTCGCCTGCGCCCGCCCTTCCCTCCTCCGCGCCGTCGGTACCGGTACGTGTCTTGCGAGCAGAAGCAGATGTGGGAGATGGGAATGGGACGGGCAGAGTGGTCGTGTGGGAGGACCGGAGGCAGCTACATTGCCTGCAGCCTCCGCGTCCGTGTTGTGACACCCGCGCGCCTCAACACGACATCGAGCTCAACCCCGACAGCCTCCCGGGACGAGACTACAATGACGAACATCTACTAACACGCACAGCGCCCGCGCTCCGCGGCGCCGCACCCGTCTTCCGCCGTTTCGTGCAGACTGAGCGCATCACCGAGCTCGACGAGCTCAAGATTCTCAACGCGCAGCGCTCGAACCGCCCCAACTCGCCCCACCTCGACATCTACAAGCCCCAGGTCACCTGGATCATGTCGGGTGGCCACCGCATCACGGGTGTCGCGCTCGCCGGCGTCCTCTACGCCGGCTCGCTCCTCTACTGCCTCCACCCCATCTACCCCGATATTGACTCTGCGCACCTCCTCGCGTCGTACGGCTCGCTCCCTGCCGCGGTCAAGACGGCCATCAAGGGTGCGATCGCCTTCCCGCTCACGTACCACTCGTTCAACGGTATCCGCCACCTCATGTGGGACGTCGGAAAGGGTGAGTTTTTTGGGCGGCTGGGTGTCCGGAAACCTGGTGCCCGGGCCCGAGCGAGGGTGTGGGCTTGGATTTGGACCTGGACTTGGACTTGGGCTCGGGGTTCAAGTGATGCGCTGGTGGTCTCTGGCCGCCATCACTACGGGCATGCCATACTCTAAGTCGTTGCGTGGCCCATGGCCATGTGCTGTGGGGTCTGCTCGCTCGGTCGGTGCTCGTCGCCATGCAGTATCCTCGCCCCGTCCAGAACCGGCGGGCCCTGCGCAGGCCCTCCCGCCTAGACTGCACCCCCGCCTGCACCTCCGCCCGCCCCTCTCACAGCAGCAGCAACACTAACACGCAGGCCTCACTATGAAGGGCGTCTACTCGTCGGGCTACGCTGTCCTCGCCGCGTCGGCCATCTCGACCATCTACCTCACCTTCTTTGTTTAAACATTCGATTTGAGCATAAACGAAAAAGTGCCCCCAACCCTTTCCTATCACCCACCCCATCCCCACCCACAAGCAGAGTGTAACGGTAGTGCGATGCGACGACATGAAGCAATCACGACGGGGGCGAGGAGGGAGAGGAGCGGGAGGTGAGGAGAGTAGAATCTGGGGAGGGTGAGGGGAGTAGAATCTGGAGAGGGTGAGGGGAGGGGAAGGAGAGGAAGGAGAGGGAGAGATGGAGAGGGAGTGGAGTGGAGGGCGTGCAGGAGAAAGAGTGAAGGAGAAGGAGTGGAAGCGGTGTTGCGCGGTCTAGCGGGGTGTACGGACCTGCGGAAAGAGGGAGTGAGCACAAAGGAGAGCAAAGGCAGAGGTTTCAGAGCATGAGCGCCCGTGTCAGAGACGAAAGCCAGAGAGCTCATCGTTTCTGTAAAGAGTGTAAGAGGTTTGTAGCGCTTCGCAAACATAGACTACCTGTCAGGAATGAGAGGCCGCAGCTCAGCGTCGTCAGAGCACAAGTGCCAACAGACCCAGACCTTGAGCACCTTGAGCACGGCGACAACGACCGCGTCAGAGAACAAATAGATACATAGCCTACATCTCCACAACGACAGGCGCATACTCGCCCTCCTCGGAATCGCTGTCCTCGTCGCCCATGCGCATATCCGCAATCGCCCACCCGCGCTCCCTCCCGACAGCCTGCAGCGCGGCCCAAGCGGCCGCCACGCGGCCCGCGAGCCCCCACCACGCGCGCTCGGCCAGCGCGGCGCCGAGCGCGGCGCGCAAGTGGTCCAGCTGCGCGGTGTAGAACACGTCGAGGTCCGGCAGCTCCGTGTCGAACGCCGTGTGAGGGAGCGACTTGATCTGCGCGGCGAGCGTGGCCAGCAGCGCGAGGTATACTTTCTGCAGCCCCGCCAGCGTGCCCCCGCCCCACCCCCACCCCCAAAGTCAAAGTCCGCGGGGCACGTGCCTGCCATCGCGGCGCCGCTCTGAGCGAACAGCGACACAATGCGCTTGTACGCCCCCAGCGAGGCAAAGTTCCACACATTCGTCGTGAGCGCGAACGCGAGCTGCAGGTGCCCGAGGAGCGCGCCGGGGCCTGTAGTCAGTCGGCTGTATTCAGTGCGGTGTGGACTTGGGACTCACCACCAACTTCCTTGCACACCCGGGCAAGCAGCGCGCTCTTGTCCCGCGACCAGCGGCTCAGCTCGTCGCCCGTTGCGTTCGCCGGCCACGAGCGCTTGAGGTCGAAGACGGGGTACTGGAGGACGAGCTTTTCCGTGTCTTTGTCTGTGTCTGTGTCGGCCGCTGAGCCCTTGTCCTTTGTCGTCGTCCTGGTCTCGTCTTCGGTCTTGGGCGCGTTTGGTGGAGTCGACGTCGGCTTGTCCGCGTCCGCAGACGTCCCCCAGCCCCAGCCCCAGCCCCAGCCCCAGCCCCAGCCCCAGCCCCAGCCCCAGCCCCAGCCCCAGCCCCAGCCCCAGCCCCAGCCCCAGCCCCAGCCCCAGCCCCAGCCCCAGCCCCAGCCCCAGATCCAGATCCAGCCTTCGCCTCTGCCGCCTTCCGCTGCGCACCCAACGCCTCCCTCAGCGCGCCAATCTCGTCCCCGCCCGCTTCGCCCGTAAGCGAGTCCACAACCCCCAAGCGGCCAAGCACGCGCTGCACGACGGCGGGCCCCACCGCGCCCGTGAGCGTCTTCCAGCCCTCGAGCTGCGCGAACGGGTACGCGGCGAGCTGGCCATCGAGCGCGGGGAGTGCGGCCTCATCGACTGTCGTCCGGGTGGCGGATTCCGCGGCAGCAGAGTACGCTATGCGCGTGCGTTCGCGCGGGGCGTAGTGGTGCGGCAGGGCCACGCGGAGCGGAAAGCCGAGCGCTGAGGCGGAGGCGGCGCCGGAGGCGGCGGCGCCAGGGGACACGACCTCCTCCATGGCCTCCGAGGCCGTCGAGGTCGTGCTCCATACCAGCAGGTGGAAGCCCGGCGGGACGAATTTGTACCCCGCAAACGACCGGATGGTGTTCATGCTGCGCCGAGTGTCAGACAAGGCCACGAGGGAAAACTAGACGAGGTCTTGAGCGGGGTGGAGCTACGTCCATGAAAAATGTGCTGAATCTGCTAGCTCCAGCTCGCACTCGCTCTGCGCTCGACCTCCAAGGCGAGCTCCGCGCTCCGCGCTCTGCGGTCTGCGCTCTGCTCCGCTCTCGCTTCGCATCACTCACGTGCCGTCGATCCCCGCGTCGCTGCCCGCCGGCAGCCCCTCGAGGAGCGCGAATCCGCCCGCGTCCCACAGGGCGCGCGCCTGATCTGGCGTGAGGGACATTGTAGAGTGATGTGGTGTAAAGTGAGGTGATAGAACCGGATAGCGAAAGTGGAGGAATGGAAACCGAGAGAATATGGGTGTGACATCAGGATCCCTGGCGTTTTGTTGCTGTGTGCATGTATCCTGGGGGCATCACGAAAAGTTGGGTTGACGTGTTAGTTGAGCGCGCGTGTGTAGGAGTTGAACTTCGAGTCATAAAATGTCGGTCTCGTTGCGTTGAACGTTTTGCTACAATATTCATTCTCCATTGCAACCATGTCCAAGTCGTTCAGTGCGTCCTACCCACGAAACAAGAGCTCACACCAGTCTTCGTAACGGGTAACGCCAACAAGCTGCGCGAGGTCAAGGCCATCCTCGCCAAGGGCGACAGCGGGATCGAGTGCACGTCGCAGAGCGTCGAGCGTGAGTTGCAGCGCGCGGGCGCGTGTACGGGGGAGGAAGAGGGGGGCGGGGGCGGGGTTCTGGTGGGCCTGCCATGATCCTTCCGCGACAGGTTCTAAGGTTGCAAGAGGCAGACTCGTCCGGTTCAGTTCGCTCGGCTCTTGCTCCCAGTCCGCCTGCTGGCAATATCACGCCGCATCTCCCGCACACCTCCCTTGCATCTCCACTCCCCCCAATCCCTTCCCCCCTCCCCCCGGGGCTTACAGTAACACCCAGTCCCCGAGATCCAGGGCACGACGCAGGAAGTCGCCCTCGCCAAAGTCAAGGCCGCTGCCGCTGCCCTCGGCACCGCATGCGTGACGGAGGACACGGCGCTCGGGTTCGAGGCGCTCGGCGGGCTGCCGGGGCCGTACATCAAGGACTTTTTGGAGACGGTTGGGCACGATGGTGAGTCGACAGCACGGGGGTAGGATATTATTCGTTCTCGCCCGCATGCCTGGGATGCCTCCCCAGCTCCCGAGCTTCCCCCACCCCCCTTTCCCTCACCCCCTCTTCCTCACGCCCCTTCCCTCCCCCTCCCCCTCCCTCTCTGCCCCTCCCTCCCCTCCCCTCCCCCTCCCCTTCCCCCAGCTCGCAAGCCCACCGGCTCGGCAGCCCGCTAACACCAGGCCTCAACAAGATGCTCACCGGCTTCGAGAGCAAGCGCGCCACCGCCCTCTGCACCTTCGCGTACTGCGCGGGGCCGGGGGCCGAGCCGATCCTGTTTGAGGGCCGCACCGAGGGCGTGATTGTTCCTGCGCGCGGGCCGAATGCGTTCGGGTGGGACCCGGTGTTTGAGCCCCTCGAGGGCGGCGGGAAGACATATGCCGAGATGCCCGCCGAGGAGAAGAATGCCATCTCGCACAGGTACCGCGCGCTTGAGAAGCTGAAGGCGTACTTGTCTGCGCAGTAGAGCACGTAGAGTAGTCGAGTAGAGTAGGCTAGAGGACAGGTAAAAGTAGAAGTAGACGTGAGACGTGAGACGTGATAGTGTAGAGTTGAGTTGGGGTGTCACTGGCTCCGGCCAGAGCTGGAGGGTTGCCGGCGTGCTCGGAGTGACTGACTTGAGGCTTCATTTTATCTAACCAGCGATGAATACGTGCTAACTCGGTGAGCAACAGAAAGCGCTTGCATAATCTACCGCGTTGACATCGTTTGGCACTCCCAAGTCCTGCGTAGCTTTCCCCGCAGCGTCTACAGAGTACGCTGTCGTGACTGATGTCCTGGAGACTGCAGAGCTACTGACTCCCGCTCGCTCGCTTCTGACTAGTGACTAGGCGTCTTGTTCTTGGTCTTCCTTGCGTCCTCGTCGTTTGCGTCAGTCGCACCTGCGTGTCAGCTATGCCATGTACGCCAATTAGCAAAGGGGAAGAGGGTGGCGGCTTGAGAGGCGGGGAGGGGACTGAGTTTGGGCGGGAGGGCTGGGCATGGGCATGGACATGGGCATGGGCATGGGCATGGCTTGGGTAGGTGGACAGGGCCGTGGACATGAGCATCGGCGATGGGCTTATACTGGAGGCCCACGGGGCACAGGGTTGTGAGGTACGAGCTCATGAAATGCGCTCTGGAGGCGATCTTGAGCCTTATTCTCGTTGTTACCCCGGGGGCAGGCAGGCCTAGAGGCAGGCAGCCGCCGCGCCCTTCGTCCAACCGGCGCATGAGGCAACACAGGGAGACACCATGCGACGACCACAACGACCCAAAGGAACAAGAGGACAAGTGGCGGGATAGCGCTGTGCGTGTGCGTTGCTCACCGTTAGCCCCTGTCCCCGTCGCGTCGAACCAGTGCTCGATCTCGGACTCGGACTCGGCCCCGCCCCCTGTCACTGGTCGAGGCGCATAGTCCGGCATATACTCAATGTGCTCGAACTCGGACTCGGACTCGGCCCCACTCGCTCCCACGGCCCAAGCCCCGGTTTGAGGCGCGTAGTTGGGCATATGCTCGATGTGCTCGATCTCGGCGTCGATGGCGCCAGCCATATCGTGCCCGTGTGCATGCGCGTCATGCAAGGCAACAGCCGACGTCGACCCTGGGTCGCGCCGACCCCCGTGCCTCTGCCCAGCCCATTCTGTCGTGGTCGATGCGCCATGCCATGCGGTTCCAGTCCCATGCCCCCTTTCATGCGTCTCATAATCCGTTGCCCTGCCCTTACCCTTGTCCCTCCGGATATCATCCTCCGCCCTCCGCCCCCCGTCAACAGGCACCCCCTCCGCCTCCTCCGGAAGGGCATACAGCGGCGGCCCAGGCATATACGCTGCAATCTCGTGCGCGACGTCCCGCGGGGCCGCGAACTCAAAGTCGTCCTCGACGTCCGACAGCGGGCGCTCAAGCGGCGTCGGGTGCGTGACGCGCAGAGCCGGCGGGCGGGGGTGCGGCAGCGGCATGGGGATGAACCCCGGCGCGCTTACCCTTCCTTTGCCTTTATGGTCGCTGTCACTGTTGCTCGGCGTCGCGTGCGCAGGCGGAGGCGGAGGCGACGGAGGAGGCGGTGCGTCCAGAGGATGAGGCGCAGGCGCGTGCCGGGCGCCAGGATCCGGAGGGACCACAAGCGGCGCAAGGACCGGAGTCGGGGGTATACTCCGCGGAGCCTCTGGATATTTGTCACGAGGTGGTGCTGGAGGCGGAGCTGAGGGCGGGGGTTGGGGTCTCGGCTGGGATTGGGGGGGAAAGGGGGTGGGAAATGGGATGGTGGCTTCGTTGACGGGAAATGTCCTCGGAGCGGAGAAAGGAGCAGGAACCCCCACCGCACTCAGAGAGTGAGGGACAGCACGGAACGTACCTGTTGCCACGAGAGGCGATGAGCGCCTTTCCCGTCGCCGATCTGTGCCGATCGACCCGGACGAGAGCGGGGGCGAGGGCGGGACCGTGGGCGAGGCCGTGTTTGCGTCGTCGCCTTGCATACTGCCGTGGATACTGCCTGCCTGGGAGCGGACGGTGCCGAACAGGACCGAGTTCTGTGGGACGGCCGGGGAGGCCCGGACGGACTGAATGCGCGGCGAGGGCGATTTTCCCGGGGGGCTGGGAGGCAGCTGCGCCGGGATCTTGGGGGACTTTGGCGGACTCTTGGGGGGACTCTTAGGGGGACTCGTCGGCGCACTCTTGGGGGAGGTCTTGATGGATGAGGCAATAGTCGATCCCTTGGGCGGACTCGTCGGCGGACTGTTGACGGGTGACGCCGCAGGTGATGTCTCGGGTAGACTCTTCGGGGGGCTCATGACAGGTGGCGCCGCAGGCGAGTTCTTGAGCAAACTCTTGGGGGGGCTCCTGCTCCTAGACGCCGCTTGGGTTTCTCCGCCACCGCCCACCGGGTTTATCTTGTCCATCTCCCTTCTAGAAGAAGCAGGAGACTGTGCCACTGGAGCCGAAACAGCAGCGAAGGGAGGAGAGCGCACCATCGAGCCCAGCGAGGCAGTGACGGCCGGCCCGAGCGCGAGCGGGCTCACGGCGGGGGATACTATGGGCGGAACTGGCGCGGGGGGAACTGGAGCGGACAGAGGCGAGACGTACGGTGTAACTATGACGGGCGACACATTCCGCACCAGGGCCATTGGTGTCGCTCTAACGGAGGCCGCGGGGGATATCTTGGCTGGCGGCGAGCGCGCCGCAGGGGGAGCTGGAGGGGGAGGGCGCGGGGAAGGGGGAGCGGTAGCGGGCTCTGCAACTGGTACTTCGACCGGTACTCCGGCTGGGGGACGGGCAGGAGACGGATGCGGAGGCGACGCCCGAGTCGGAGTCTTAGGCGTAGGCGTAGGCAAAGGCTTGGGCATAGGCACATGTGCCGCCTGCACGATCCCATTCGGCATCGGCACCGGCCCGGCGGGGGCCAAAACGACCGGCGCAGCCCTCGACAGCGGGGCAGTGTACGGATTCGGCGACTTGAGGATCTGTCCCGCCGCGCTGACCTCGGCAGCGTGCCGCGCGCGCTCGCGCTCGCGCCCCCTATGCGCCCCTGGCTTCACGAGGTCGGCGCTGACGCCCGCGTTCTCCGCGAAGAGCATCAGGAACTCGTCGACACAGCGCCGCCGCTGCTCGCTGCGCTCCGCATCGCGGTACCCTGGGAAGCGGCGCAGGACGCCGTGCAGCTGCCGCCGGTTGCGCTCCAGGATGTCGAGGGCCTCCTTTGCCAGGTGTGCCTGTGGGATCAGTCTATTGGAGTGTGTGTGTGGGGGGGGGGAAGGGGTGAGGAGAGGCGAGGGCGAGAACGTACTTGGATTTCTTCGTCCAGATCCCAGTACCACTTTGACCTGCTCATTGTGGATGCCGGGGGGTAACTGAGAGGAGAATGAAGAAGTGTGCGGGTGTGCCGTCTTTTGAGGGCTGCGAGCTGGACCTGCCAAGCAACCGCTGCAGCGGACGCCGCCGGGGGTCGCAACAGTTGACGCTGCGGTTCGGCGCGCGGTGATCCCCGAAGCTCGCAGGAAGCGCGGGAACCCGGGGGCGAGGAAGAAGACCCACGAGCACAGCACACACGCGCACACGAGTGAACGAGCGCACGAATGTACGAGCGCGCGAGTGCAAGAGTGTGTGAGTAGAGTCGAAAGGACGAGGGGCGAGCAGAAATGTTCATGTGGAGACGGCACGTCAATACTCTCACCGCAGAGACGCGTATGCATCTGTACGTATACCTGCAAGAAGCGGAGCGGTGAGCATTGTCCCGCACAGCAGCTGGCAGATACAGCTGCGGAAGAGTGGGAATCAGAAGCAGAAGAAGCTGCATTGCTCGGGGTACCTGGGGTTGAGACTCTGCCAGCGAGGCGTTTCGGAACCTCCTCAAGCGTTAGGTTCTGGCAGCCAAAGTGAAGATATGCATTGCGGTAGGACGGTGGGAATCGTCAGAAAGTGACCTTGACTTCGACCTCCCCTGGCCTAGACTCGGGTCTGTGCGTCGAATCTGATCGGAAGCGATAGGATTAGGGGGTCGCAATGTCTGGGAATCGGCTGAGAAGTGACACGCACGCACGCACGCACGCCAGATCGTGCCACCGTCGAGGGAGCATCGTGAGTGTGAGTGTGACGATGGTGCGTGAGTATAGGAATCAAGGTCTGGAAAAGGATCGAGGGTGAGGAAATCAAGGTCCAAGCCGGAGGATATGGGACTGAGCTTGGCCCACAGATGGGCGTCGGGGCAACTGAGCGGGATGAGCGGCTGCCTCGAGGCAGTCACGCCACGTCGGCGAGTGAGGAGCATGAAAGAGGTCAGTGCATGGCGTTTGGTGGGCATTAGCGTATGTGTGTGCATGTGGGTGGTCAGTCAAAGGATTAGCACTGGTGATTCTGATCCTTCTTTCGCTGGGTGGGGTCACTTGTCGGTGTATGCTGTGTATACTGTCGTGAGAAGCACAGAAGCCTCTGCCACGAGTGAGCCGTAAAGCCCATCGTAGATCGTCCCCGAGCCGAAGGGGTGTGTGTGTGATATAGTGATGACCCAGTGATTTGTGTGTGAGAGGGGTGCGCACGAGAATGTGATCAGAGGGCGCGCGTACGCCTCTGCTCCTCCGTAATTGAGGGCGCGAGGGCGTCCCAGATCGCAGACGAACATCGCGAACAGCACATTGTGTGGACGTGCATGCATCCATTTTCCAAGTGATCTCGAGAATTATCTCTTTCAGAGTAGTAGTTTATATTTTGCAGGGCTCCTGAGTGGCTGGCTCATTTCCCACTAAACTTTTCCTGATTTTCATACTTACCTTATCAGACGTAATGCCGCGCCCTCACTTTGCGCGTACGTAGGTCTGTTCCACGCCCATTGCACAGCGACTTATAGTCTTAGGGGTGGGACAGGTCTTGTGATCGCTAACGCGGTTGCACTGGTTAAATATTTAGATCTGCTCGCGGTCCTCTCGGGGACTCGTGAGCTACACATTTTGTGATTCTTTTTGCTTCTTTTTCTGTGTGCATGCCGTTGTTGATTCTCGGCTGTGGTGAGCAGAGGACGCCCTGGAAACGGGTTGTAGATTGTGGCCTGTGGACTGGGGTTGAAAAGGGGTGGCGTTTGAATCTGCGTGCTGACGTACAGTATGTACTCGCTATCGTGCTGATCACTGTTTCATGTCTGTTTTACCCCACATCGCTACACTTCGGGATCTGTCTTGTGTGCGCTGGCGTACTGTTGATTGATGCGTGATGCTGATATGCATCCTACAGCCGGCACTGACATGTCGAGTTCTTATAGCGAAACAGAACGCTACAGCACACCCCAAAACATAGACAATATTCATGACTGAAGGGATTCGAACCGCGTTCCATTGTGCTACTGGTGGCAGGCGGCTGGAGACCTTTTAACGTGGATGGAGTGCGCGCCTGTCTCTGCTTCCTACAGTCTTCACACGACAGACGCGAGGTCATGGCCCAGCGTCCGTGCTCTACGCCCTCTGAACTTCGGGCCAATGGTGCGGCGCTCCACAGCCCCATCGGTGCCATGATGTGTTATGTTGTGAGTGGCTGCCTTTCCTTGGCGGCTGGCGGCAAGCCGTGACTTCCTGCACTTGTCTATATCATTTTCGCTTGGGTTTGCCCATGTGCCATTCTGGTCCTGGGTATGATACCACTTTAGCAACTTGCAAGTATGCATTCTACAAAGTGACAGACAGTGGAGATGCGCGGCTATTGACGCCACGCCCATGCCACAATAAAAACTATATATTACAACACTAGAAAGAGCAAACGTGCCAAAGCACCTACACCCGAAGATAACAACACACGATATCCGCCTGGTCTACTGGTCTCTAGTAGACCCATTTCGCCATCTCCTTTGTGCCCTTGCACTCGTGACACTTCTCCATGAGCTTGAACGCGGCGGCCGTCGTCGGCGGCGAGGTGGACAGCGCATCTTTTTCGAGTTCGATGCGCGTACGCTCCGGGGAGCCAATGGCGAGCCGCTCAATCTGCCGCTGGAGCTCGCGCTCGAGCTCCTCTTTCTCTTGTCGCTCCTTCTTGTCCCGTTCGAGTTTTTCCTTTGCGCGCTGCTTGCGCTCCGCCTCGAGCTTCTCGAGGCCCTCCCTCTCCAGGCGCTGCTTCTCCTCCTGGCGCAGCTGGTGAGCATGCAGGTGCTCTGCGTTGATGGCTGCCGAGAGCTGCAACTGGGCGAACTGGGCGCGGTGGCGCTCAGCTTCGGCGTTGCAGACGCGGCAGCCAAGATCCTACAGGCGATGCGCTATGCCTCGCACACCGGTGCCACGCTGCACGAGGATGCCCTCCTCGTCGTCGTCGGCCTCGAAGGAGAACTCGACCATCTCGGCATTGTTCCATCGCTAACAAGTATCAGTGAAATGCTTGGCAAGTAGGGGCGTGGCTATCGGCCGACAGAGATGCGGCCCGGGCCCGGATGATCCGAAACAGCAGATGCAACAACACCAGCGCATTGTGCATTGCTTGGGCTCATTGGTGGACACATGCTCAGAGGGGTTACTCACTCGACTGCTGTGGTGCCCATCCACGATCCAGCGGAGAATATCGCCATGGGCGACCAGCACAATCTCGCGCTCGGGGCGGTTCCGGAGCCACAGGCGCACCTGCTTGGCGCGCTCAGCCGTGTTGTCAATGTCGAAGATGCCAGTGTTTGTCGCATAGTCTGGGGACAGGGTCGAAAAGTCGAGCCCGGCCTCGAGGAACATGCCGCCGTTGGAAGCCGCGAGCGCCTCGGGTGGGTACAGTGGTGTGTCGCAGGGGAGACTATTCGGTGTTAGCGGTTTGTGTGCTCTGCGTGCTTGGTGTGCGCAGTGTGCATGGTGAGGCCAAGGTCAAATAGGCCCAAATGTACCCGATATAACAAGCCGAGCCCAGGGCCCGCAAGACAAGAACAAGGCAGCCGGCTTGCTTGCAGGGGCACAGGCACAGAGCAGCGGAACCGGAACAATAACGATCCGGCCGCGATCCCCATCCGTCACCTTTTAGATTCCCGGCCGACCCGTGGGGGCCATGGGGGGGCGCGGGGGTCCGTGATTTCTCGTCTCGTGACAGGCGGGCTGGCGGGCCACCGTGCATGATCTCTTCTATTTGGTACTCACTCGCTCGCCTCTTGTGCAATGTCGAGGAGAATGACAGGCTTGCCCTGTGCGTCCAATCGGGCCTTCAAGTCGGGAAAGGCAAGGAGCATCGTCTCCATGGTACGCCGTTGCTGTGATGATGTCAGGTCCGTGGTTCACACACAAGAATTGATGTTTCAGAAAGACCTGGTACGTGGTACCAGCACGACCACGGTAGGTCCCAGCCGTTGGGGGCCTGGATACGAGGTACACACACGAAGTGTTGTCTTCGCTATCGCGGTCGCGATAATGGGAATGCAAAAACCCCCGCATAACAGAGTTGATACGCTCTGGCACAACACACAGCCTGCCTGCTCGCACCATCTTGCAGGCGTGCCGGCGCTCCACGGAGCTCGCATTCTTCCAAGTTCCCCGCTCCCGCTGCCGTTCCTGCATGTATAACATGTACTCACAGGACTCGAGACCAGCAGCTCAGCAGTCATCTGGACATTGTCGCGCGTAAGCGGGTCGAGGCCGCTCGCTTGCCGCCGCCCGACCTTTGTGAGCGCCGGGTCGCGGATGTCCCAGTCGGAGAAGACACTGCGGGTGTGAGTATTGTTACTGGAATGCGTGTATTGGAGGGCGTGGGACAAAATTGCGCTCGCGATTGCGATACTGGGTGGCGGACCTGCGTTCCTCCGCAAGGCATGTGCTGCGATACACTGGAACCGCGAGAAATGAATTACCGGCCGAGCGCGATCACAATGAAAAGATACTCACTTGTGTTCGGCCTGTGCGTGGCGCACAAAGAAGAGGCGTTTCTGCGAGGGTGGTGTTGGTGTCGTCGTCATTGTGTTGAATGCAGTGGCGGGTGTGCGGTGGTGGTGATGATGATGGGTCGGGGGCGTTGGGCGGGTAATATGATGGCAAGGAGCCTGTTATCGTGAAATCATTCAAGATAGAAAAAGTCGCAAGTAGATGATATATGGGTGCGAAGCGCAGTCGATGTGTTCGATAGAGTGCGAGAATGACCAGGAGCGAGCGATAGAAAGACACTTTGATGACCAAGAACAAGGATAAAAATGGGTGGAGGGGGGGGGGGGGAACGAGGGGGATGGTCTATAAAAAAAAATCTCAAGATTGATATATACAGATGTAGGAGAGAGAGATAGCGATGATGATGACAGGGGCGTTAGTTAAGAAGTGCTGATGCATGTGCCCTATTCTCAGTCAGCACACTGCAGTATCATACAGGGGCGTCAACCCGAGACCGGAGAGCCCCTACGGCCTAATGGTTAACAAGAGGCGCCCATACGGTCCATTCTCTTCGCTTCGGCCTACGGTCTCAATCCTCATCCCATCATCTACTGTACTGCTCATGGGAATCCAGGTTTTCGGGTCAAACAATACGAAAGCAGGTTCCACTGAGTAGGCCGAGGGGCCGAGGGGGAGGGGGGGGGGGGATCACTTCCCGCCGGCTTGTTACTTTGAGCCCCACGTCCACAACAAAAGGGAATCAAGGATTTCCACCCTGGTCACCCCCCTGGTCAAATCCCATCTCCGCTCTCCGGTTATGACAAAGACTGCTCGGGCCGCAAAAAAAAAAAAAAAAGACAGAAGAAAAAGCCCCTCGTGCCTCGAGTGCATGCAGGCAGGGCGTGCGGTTATTCATTTTATTCATTATTTTATTTATTATTATTTCTTTTATTTTATTCAGTCGACTATAATTATTCGGAAGGGAACTTGGCGGACGGCGGACGGCGGCCGCACATCCGCACTGCATGTACGCATATACGCATGTCTTTATGTCTTGTGCTCCGGTTGCGTGATGACCCCGAGAATTCGTACAGTTCAGTTGAGATTTTGCTTCCGTTATTGTGTTTCCCTTTTTCTTACTCGGGAGTCTAGCAACCGGGGGGGGGGGCATTACTGTATGGGTTATATGGGGGGGGGGCTATGGTGTAGGGAGCCGATTCGACCAGATAGCTGGGCACTGGGCGTTTGCTAGCGAGCATAGCTGGCGTAGCATATCTGGGTTTGGGGAGCACGGGGGGGCATGCCGGGCAGGAGCCGGAACCGCCAAGACCAGCATGTGGCCATTATCGGGACTCCGTCTCCAGCTAGCCCAGCTGATCTCCATCCTGGCCAGCCCAGGTATTATGGAATGAGTCGACCCAAGTCGAGATATCGAGATAAAGCCGAGACGGACGACCGTGAAACACTTCGTGGAGATGATGGCAGCGTGACTCGACGTCGGTGTCAAGATGCGGCCGACGGGGTGGCATGCACGACTATCTCCACAGCACATGCCATGGCAGGTATTTGTCTCCGCATGTCGTTCGCGTTTCTGGCCGTCACCTTACCCGAACGAGAGCGTTTTGTCCTTTCCGAATTGAGTGAGCCATGAGCCAGCCATACGCCATGAGCGACAGAAGACGTCACGCGCATGTGTCGCGAGTGAGCGAGTGCGCGAGTGCGCCACTCTGTCATTGCTAGCATTGCTCTTGGCCCTCGCTCTTGGCCCTCGCATTCGTGATCCATCAGCATCACCATGAAATCAGTAAGATCAAAGATTAGCTTGCCTGTCCTATTATTGTAGATCTACATGCCGCTGCCATGTCATTCCCCGCGCAGTACAGATACCGGCTAACAGTTCATTTCGAGCGTGATTTTGTTTCCACTCTGCGTCCATGTCCAACGCAACGCCGTCACGTACATGTATTTCTTGCGCAGGGCCGTGCAGTGCCACGCCACCAAACTCCACTTACATTCCCACTGATGGCACTCATACCGAGAAGAGGCAGGAGTGGTGTGAGAATCAGGGGAGCTGGAAACCGGATTCGGATACGTCGACGTTGCTGGCATTGCTTTACCTGAGCCTAACTCCACAGCAATGCGAATGCGATAAAGAGTTCACACTACATCCACGGATCAACGGGTATGGGGCTCGCAAAAGTCCACAGTACGACAGTACGGAGGGCGCTTACCGCCTACCCAGAATATAGAAAAAGTTAAGAGATTCTGACCACGCTGTACTAGAGCTGCAGTAGTGTAGGTACTGTACAGGCTGTTCACGCGCTGAGCACGCAAAAACCATGCAGTAGATCGGAAGCAGATGCACGCGAGCCGGCGGGGCACGCCGCCGTTTGCCGGTCACGCCTGGGTGCATGGAGGTGATGTGACGCAGTGTCCTCGCCATCACATGCATGCAACCCTCGTGTCCATTCCAAGGACCATATCCTATCGAGCTATCGATCTCATCAACACCACCATCGACGTGATCACCACCGGCGGCCGCACACGAACCTCCCGCTCCTCATCCGACCGCCTCCAACCCCCTCCCCCTTGTCCTCGTCCTCGTCCCCGTCTTCGTCGGGCACACATCGACACCGCTCATATCCTTTTGCCCGCCGCGCTCGCGTGCCCCTCCCCTCCCCCGTCCCACTGCTTCGTCAGTCGCTCCGCTCGGCCTCCCGCGCGCGATGCCCCACGCGCGCACGCAGGCGCAGGCGCAGACGCCGACCCCCGTTGCGTCCCCGCGCATAAACCGCGCGGGCCCGTCGCCCGCGCAACTGGCGTATTTTGTGATTTTCAATCCGACATTAGCGAAGAAGCGGGAACGGGAACGCGAGGGGGAGCGGAGCGAGACGAAGAAGGCGGAGGCGGAGCCGGAGCCGGATCCGGATCCGGAGCGAAGCGAGGGGAAGGAGGGGGAGGGGGAATGGGAACGGGAGCAGCAGCAGGAGCGGGGACAGGAGCGGGGGCGTGAGGGAAAGCAGGAGCGGCAGGAGCGGGAGGGAGGGGAGGGCAAAGAGGGAAAAGACAGCGCTGCCGATGTGGGAAGAGCCGACGGTGCCTATGACGAGCTCGGGCGAGATACAGATACGGAGGGACGAGGCGCGGACGGGAGCGCGGACGGGAGCGCGGACCAGGGAAATCGTGCAGAGTCGTCGCCAACAAATACGACCAAGTCGGAGTCGGCGGGCGGCGAGGGGACAAGAGCGGCAGACTCTGTGCCGAAACCGGGAATGGAAGGGAAGGAACGCAGCGGGGAAGCGAGCACCAACATCGAGACCGCGGACACGACCCGTCCACGGTCCTCTGATCTACAACCTGAACCTGAACCTGAGACCACAGCCGGGAGTACCGCGGGGACACCGACAGGGCCAGAAATGTTGGCTGCTGGAGCTGGTCCAGACGCAGCGACAACAAGTGCAGCGGTGCCAGAGGCACCAGACGCCCAAGAGGCAACAGAGGCGGCGCCAGCAACCCCAGACCAGCTGGCATCAACAACGATCGACCTCGCGTCCCCTCCAGTCGACAGCACCCCTTTCGCCCCTGCTGCCACCGACGTGCCCGAAGTCCCACCTGTGCCGGTGGCGTCCGAGCCGGATCCCGGGGCAGCAGCGTCTCCCGCAGCGGCGGCGACGGCGCCTGCACTTTCCCCACCTCGACCCACACCGGCGCAGCGGGACCCGGGCGAGCGCGACCGCGACCTCGAGGAGGATCTGCGCGAGGCTACCCAGATCGTGTTCTACACGTCGCGCGATGCCGGGGGCGTGAGCCGGGACACGATGCTGCGCCAGGTGGGGCTTGCCAAGGGCCTGATGGGGTTTTCTGAGTGAGTCCAAGTACTAGCCTGAAAGACAGCCACCGTTCTGACGCTTCGCAGCATGGTTGAGCCGTCGTCTGACCCGTTCTGGGCCGTGCATTCTCAGAACACGCGGTTGATAATCTACACGCCCGAGCCGGACTGGTACATCTACATTGTGCGTAGGACATACTCGTTACTCGGCTCTCGCTGACATCCAGTGCGTCACGCTTGCGCTCGTCCAGCCGGACCCGAAGAAGGACGACGTCGTGCCGTCCCAGGGCCTCAGCGACCGGATGCTCGTCGACGGTCTGCAGCGGGGATACGACGACTATGTCGTGAGTGCCGCCCACTAACCCACTCCCTCGCTGTATCCACTGACTCCTCCATCCAGCTCCTGCACGGCCCCTTCTCTGGCAACACGTCCACGCGCGCCCTCGCCCAGCTAGAGAAGTACTGGACGCGGTTCGCGTTCGCGTTCGAGGCCGCGCTCGTCGCCCCGCCCGACCCGGGCCTCCTCGCGTGGCTGGGCGGGTGTGCGCCGCCCCCCTCCCCGGCGCTCGACACCGCCCCGCTCGAGGCATTCGCCGCCGCACACGTTGGGCCCGGCGCCGACGTCGGCATACTTGCAAAGGACCGCATTCTCGCGCGCACGGGCTCGCTGCCCCTGCGGCAGGACGCGGCGCTCACCCGCCTTCTGCTCACGAGCCTGCATGCGCGCCTGCCGCTCCCACAGGACCCGCCGCCGGTCGTCAAGGCCACAAGCGACCGGCAGACGCTCGGATTCGGGTTTGGCCGCCGAAAGAAAGGCGACAGCGCGCGCGAAGCCGGCAAGCGCGTTAAGAGCGCAGCAGCAGGTGCAGGTGTAGCGGCGTCCGCCACCCCTGCCGCTACCGCCACCACCGCTGCCGCACCGAAAGACGAGGAAAGGGACAAGGACAAGAAGGAAGACAAGGACGAGCGCAAGTCGTCGTGGGGCCCGCTCGCGTGGGTCGGCCTCGGGTCCGGCCCCTCCTCGCGCGCCGCGACCCCGTCGCCCGGGGACAAGACCGTCCCGGGTGCAGCGCAGGACAAGCGCCGCGCCGTGTCCCACTCGCATGCGCAAGCGCACGCGCGCAACGCGTCCGCGTCGACGTCCACGTCCACATCCAGCGTCGCCGCCCTCCGCCGCTGGAACTTTGGCGACGTGATGGGCAACATGGGCGCCGCGCTGGGGCTGAGTCCCGCCCCGACCCCCCGTGTGCCCGAGTTCAGTAAGGATGATAAGGCCGAGGGCGGAGAGGTGAAGAAGGGCGAGGGGGAGGGCGAGGCGGCGAACAAGCAGCAGGGGGAGGTGGGGACCGACCCTAAGGCGGAGGCGGAGGCGGAGGAAGAGACGGGGAGTGGGGCTACCGAGGGTGCTGCGGACGATGCTGTGGAGGGAACCAAGGACACCGACACAGAGCCTGCCACCACGGCGCCCGACTGCCCGCCGCCGCCAACCGACCCGCGCGCGCACGCCCACGCGCACCCCCACTCACACTCGCGCAAACCCTCCGTCGCGCCGTCCATCGCGCCGTCTGTGGCGGCGTCCGCGGCCGAAACCCCCGTGGGCAGCTTCGGCACCGCTGCCATGCTCGGCACCTCCGTGCAGTCGCAGCCGCAGCCGCGGTACCGGTCCTACCCGGCCTCGGAGAGCGGGACGGGCACGGATGCCGAGTCGGAGACGCGGTCGGAGCCCAGGTTGGAGGGCCGCGAGGGAGAGCCGGAGGCTGAAGGGCCGGCGCACGGAGGAGGACCGACGCCCAGAGGCGATGTGCATCCCGAGGCGGATGTCGATGCGGAGCAGGTGGAGCACACGCCGACGCCGGCGGCCCTGCCTATCCCGAGCGAGGGGGAGCAGGTGGATCCGGCTGGGGAGGTCGAGGAGCACCTTACTGAGGGTCGGGCCGACGAGGCAGGGGACGAGGAGTCTAGGCACGCTCCAGCTGCGTCCGAGGTCGAGCTTGGCACATCGCAGGGCGACGCCGCGGACTCAGACCCCCTCGAGACGCCCGTCGCCAGAGCCTCCGCCGACAGCGATCCGCTCGGAACGCCCACGCCTGCTCCCGCTCCCACTCCCGCGGCCGAAGCCGAGGCCACAGCCGAAGCCATACCCAGCCCGCTCGCTGCCCCCACGCCGTCCGGTCCCGATACGACACCAACAAGCATGCCCCCGCGCCTTCCCACACTCACGCCCGAGACGGCGCGCGGCGTGCTCCCCGCGCTCGCGGCCGCGCGCGACGACCGCGTCGACGTGACGTGGTCGTCGCGGTCCGTGTATCTCGACGGCGAGAAGCGCACGCTGAGCTGGGTCGTGCGCGACCAGACGCTGCTGTACGCTCTGTCCCGCGCGCCGTGCGAGCCCACCGGGCGCGCGACCGTCGCCGTGTTCGACGCGGTGCTCCCCGCCCCGGCCCCGCCCGAGCAGGGCAAGGGTACCCCGAGCTCAGCCTCCGCGGCCTCAATCGCGACTGCGGGCGACAAGAAGACCCCTGCCGTACAGGGGCAGGGACCAGAGGACACGACGATCCACCACGTCGATGACGTAACGGACAAGAGCGGCAGGATGCACGGCGCCGACGGCGTGCTTGCCGCCCTGCGCGATGTGCTCCTCGCTCCGAGCGCGCCGGACGCAGTGTATGCCCAGGTCCCCGCGGGCCGGTTCGTGGTTGCCAAAAAGGCCGCGGGCGGCGCAGCGGCCGGCGAGCTCTATGTCGTGACGGCGCGCAAGGAGGCGAGTCTGACGGATGCCGAGCGGGCTGTTAGGGGCTATGCGTTCGTCAGGCCCGAGTTTAGTTAGATGTTAGATGTTAGATTACGGACATCGGGCCACGAGCGAGATGAGCGGTGGGCGAGGTGAGATGAGAGTGTACTGAGAGTAATGGGAAGGTGAGAGTGTAATGCGACTAGGTGCCACCCCAAGTGTTCTATCACTCGCCTTTGAGTTTACCCAGCCCCAGAACTTGACTCCCGATGACTTGCACACCGACACTCCACTCCGGCAAGTCTACAAATGCATACGATACAACGTCCCCCCACCCCGCACGAGCAGGGCGGCGGCGGTCGTGGTGAAAGTCAATCGGCTGCCAGCAACGGTATCCGCCGCGCTGGCGCCTAATCTTGAACCGGCAACGAACGCAGGGGACCGCGGGACTGCCAGCCAGAGCCGTGCTGTGCCGTGCGCCCCGCCCCACTGCGCGCTCCAAGCCCCGAGCCCCGAGCTCCAAGCCCGGAACTCCGAGATCGGTATCCCAAGTCATCCTTTATCCTGTATCCCTCCGTTCTCGTCCCACCTCATCAACGACGGCAGCCACCGCGCCGCCGCCGGCAGTCTACCCTCCATAGCATCCGTATCCTCTGCACGCGGACGCGGACCGCATCACCTGCGCTGGGCGCGCCTACTTGTTGTGCCAGATGAGCGTCTTGAGGTTGGTCCAGGTCTCCGACTCGTGGTAGAGGTAGCCTGTACGTCAGTGCTGCACGTTTTGTGTTTTGTGTCATGTCATGTATTTTTCACACGCTGGACGACGACGTCATAGTTTTCCCCCGCCGCCGCGGTCCACACTTTCTCGTTCCTGTCCTTGTCCTTGTATTTCTTGTACTTACGCATAGAGTTGACGATACCGGGCTGCAGCCTCTCGCCGCGGTGGCGGAACATGTACATGCAGAGCGCCCACGAGAGCGACGCGACGATCGTAAAGGGGACGGGGGCCGGGGGGATGGGGCGCGGGTTGGCCTCTGGCGACGTGAGCGCCGGGAGGGGGTGGTCGAGCGGCTGGAACGGGTATTTGGGGGGGTTGGGCGTGTTCGTGTACAGGCGTGGGAGGAGGGAGAGGAGCGCGCGCGACATGATGTACAGCACAATCTGCTCGTTGATCTGTAGGAGAACGTTAGCGTTAGTGCGCGGTTCGGAGGAGGTGGGGTTGTGGAGTTGGAGTTGGAGGTGCAGGGATGCGGGGGCAGGGCGCCGGACAACGCAAGGGTATCTGCACACAGGGATCACCGTCTTCGGAGGCTGTGATCCGACGCGACCCGGGGGGGGGGAGGGCTCAACGGTGCCAGCGAAGCAGGGAGCATGACCGATGACCCCAGCAGGCCACCGACCGGCCAAAGAACGTGCACCATCATGAGGCACGAGGCATGAGGAGTGCCCCAGCTCGCAGCATCGGCCCATGACACCACTGCCGACGCGGGCACAAGCATGCACGGATGGCCGAGGGCGCATGATGAGATATCGCAATGGCGCGAGGCGGATAACAGTAGGCCCGATGTGGGATGCGCGTGGGGTTCCCAACCGTGTTCCGGTGGAGTGGGATGGCCGTGGGTGGTGCACTAGTGAATCCGCGCTAGTGATATCACTAGATCACTATGCGCGAAGCGTGCGGCGTGCATCACAGTGAGACGCCGCATGTTGCAAGACAAACCATGAACCATACACGATGCATGATGCACGGTGTCCAGCAAACCGCTCACTGCATCGGCGCAACAGCATCGACAGATACCGACAAAGTATCAGTGTCCGATGCCGATGCCGATGCCAGATGGTGCATGCACAGACGCATGAGCCGAGCTCGCCCGACCGTCATCGGCGGCCGTGCATTGGCTGGATGTAGCCCACCCCGGAAAGTTGTTCGCAGGCTGCTGGTTTTTGTGGAGGCCTCAATTTCCGGATACCAGGCGCCCGGCGGCGGCGTCCGAAGCCAGTACGGCCGTTGCCCTGGCCCGTTGCCGTTGCCGAGGGAGATCAAGATCAAGATTGGAAGATCAAGTCTTGTTGCTCGCGTGCCCCCCGTTCCCGCCTGTCTCTCCTCGCCGCCCCCTCTCCCTCGCTAGTTCGCTGCAGTACTCACCGGCGTGCGCTCGCCAAACACAAACCAGCCGCCAATACCGCCGGCAATAAACGTATCGAGGTCGCGCTCAATCCCGCCGTTGAGCCGGCGCTGGATGATGAGGAGCACCTTGTAGATGGACACGAATTTCGCGAGCGACAGCGCATGCTGCCTCGTCGCGCTCAGGATGCCGTGGATGCGCGTCGGCCACGGCTTGTGGCTGAACAGCGCGGCCATGACGAGCGCGTGCGGAAAGCGCACCTTGCACCCGTACACGATGCCGTTGCGCGCGCCCTTGACCACCGACAGGAGGTCGTGGTTCGCCGGGCTGCTGTTAGAGAATGTGCGCTGTGGTTTGTTGGGGGGCTCACTCCATGATAAACTTCTGGATCGCGCTGGTCATGCTGGATGGTGGGTCTGCGTGGACGGGGTGGGAGTGAAGAAGAGAGAAAATGAGATGGTGAGATGAAAGATAATGTCTCTGGATCTGTGGTCTGCACTTTTTTGCTACAGGTGCATAATCCTGTCCTGCTCCCAGATGGTCACCGGCGTACCTCGTACATAGCCGGTCGTAGTGCAACACCCCTGGAGCCCCCTGACCATTCCAACAGAACTTCGTCTCGCCCAGCCACTGAAACGGCCGCACACCTAAATACCTCGTATGGTCATATACTCCTCCAGCCGGCCGAATCCGGAAATGGGCAGAAGCAGGAGCACAAGCCACAAAAAATGACACCACGCTATATCCACGCGCTAGATCCCCACAATTTCCACTCAAACTTCGGTGAGTACAAAAAAGGCCCACGGCGGGGATCGAACGCTCGATCTCATTTAGTGTGGGCCTGCATTGGTCACCTGGGTGGGCCTTCCTATCGGACATTAATGGGGGGACGGGATAAATTACTGGTGTTTCCTAATTACAGTTGATTTAATCGTAGTCAGATGCGGTACGCCGTACGCCGTACCTTTGGCCACGCGACCGTGTAGAAAATTAGATGGCCGGGATCGTTGCGATTGTTTGAATGTTGCGGCTCCTAGGCCCCTAGGAGTTAACGAGATAATGAGACTCGTACACTCTTTCGTCGCGCCTCGTGTTTTGTTCAAAGTATTGCCAAGAGTGATGGTAACAGTTGAAGCATCCCCGGGTTCAAGTGAGAGGCAAAGCCCCATGTTCTAGAATTGGTCACTGCAATGTTGCAGACACTGTATCTGTAGGTAGCCCTTTCATGATCGTTTCGTCGTCGTCGACTGTGCCGCAGATCGTTGCCGTGGACAAGCGTGTTGGTCTCGAGAATCGAAAATCACAGCTGACAAACGATATCCCCTTGCTGGAATGCTGGATTAACGATTAGTGGCATAGTAAACTCCAAGTCGCCAGTAGCCAGCACGAGATCCTATCTTGGCGGAATTGGTGGAACACTCATTGCCACGTAGCCAAGCTAAGACGTCACAGTGGTACACTTGGTATCACTGTATCGCCCGCCACATTTCATGTGCCACTCCCCCACCAGCATGCAACAGCGATTCTC
The DNA here is from genome assembly GCA_013177335.1 of Apiotrichum mycotoxinovorans. Taxonomy (NCBI): domain Eukaryota; kingdom Fungi; phylum Basidiomycota; class Tremellomycetes; order Trichosporonales; family Trichosporonaceae; genus Apiotrichum; species Apiotrichum mycotoxinovorans. Next base: position 1,383,112 of record CP053624.1, on the reverse strand, counting down.
CAAAGGCTGCCCATTCCAAATTTCTCACTCCTTTGCATACTCAGAAACACCTCACTTCCTCTTCGTGCACATCAGCATGCCAAGCTGACGCCCAGTCCTGAGTCTGGATTATCCTGTAGGTCCGTGCGCACGGCGTGCCTGGCGCGGGTGGCTTCACGCCGAGGGAGGGCTGTGACAATCCATCTTGGGAAGTGGACCCCTGGCGTGGAGACTGTTGCCTCATTGTCTCCTTGTCAATACCAGTATTTCTCCTCTTTTCCTGTTTCTCTTACTTGTTCTGCTTATTTTCCATCGAGTTGTGTCTAAGTCATCGCACAGGACCCTCTCAACGGCCGTAACGGCGGCAACCCGGTCAACCCCCCCCCCGACATCCGAGGCCCCATGTTCCACTACCACAAGGGATACAACGGCACGCCCTGCGACGTGTGTCTCCTGGCGGCATGTATCTGCCCGCGCTCCGTCCCCGTCGTCCCCCTCCTCCCGGCCGTCTCGCCCGTGGTGCACCTCACCGCCGTCGCCGTCCCCGTTCCAATCACACTTGTGCCCGCTACACCGGCCTCCTGGTCAACCATCATGTCGCGAGAATGTGGGTATACTGCTGGAAAGCGGTACTCACGCAGATCGCCGCCCACTACCGACCCTCAGCAATGGTAGGAGCAGAATCTCGGCGTGCTAATGCAGACACCGCGCCCTCTGCGTCATCGCGGCCGGGACCGATGTTTGCTCCTCCCTCACCAGCGGCACCGGCGGCACCTGCCCATGGCATGTTCATGCTTCCTCCTCTGCCTCGCTTACACGCATAGGAATATGCGCCTGCTCGAATAGTCTGCCCCGGCCGACGTGTGGCTGCAGCAGCGAAAAAGGACCACCCTCAGTACCCAAGGACCCAGCACAAGGGAGCGAAGCTCCGCCAAAGAAGAAAGTGGTCACGTTCGCACTTCCCGAGGTCCTCCCTGACGTACTCGAGCTGAGCTTTGAAGAGATTGTAAGCAGGAGCCACCACCGCGGCACCGGCACCTTGCTGACCCCAGCGCATCATGTACCTCTCCCTTCTTGACCTCGTCCGCTCCAAGATTGACGCCGACGTATTTGACTGGGTGGACCTGAAGGGAACCACGCCCCATAAGTGGGATCTCTGCTACGAGTTTACGCTCCTCATGCTGCGCCGGAACTGGAGCCATGTACCGCTGAGCGTGGAGCAGTGCGTGAGTTTGACCGCTTAGGGTATGCGGTGCTGGATATGATCCCGGCAGCTGGGGACCTCACGGAGGCAACATCTACTGACTTGTGCAGATAACAATCCTCGTTGCAGCAATCAAGCTCTTCAAATCCAAGATTGACGCCAACGACACGGCATGGTGCGCCCTCCCGGACACCGATCCCCGGAGGCGGCGGGACAAGCTGTACGAGTTCCTCATGCGCCTCGCGGAGCAGAACGGCGTCACGCCCGATATTGTGTTTCCTGGGGCCCAGAAGGCGCGCACGGCCCCAGGCAAGGAGGTTAAGCGGCGGAGTGTGATGCCTGTATGTGTGGATGGTGAGGCTGTCTGGCGCGATCCATAGCCCGGCAGGAGTCCCCAGAAGGGAGGTGAGAGGAGGCGACGGTTTCCGCAGGTGGCAGCCACAGTTTTAGGCCACTGGCCGCGTGAGAGGGCGAATACGATTAAATGATGCATCGTTGTACATAGCTTAAGCTCAAATTATTTACGTGGCGGGAGTGTACTGTACGCCAGCGGCAATTCCAGAGATACCAGAGAACATCAACGTACGCTGACTGCGAACCGCGCACAGTTCAGTTAACAGAATGACGCCACGAATGCAAGCAAACAGACATGCGGACATTGCAACTGCAGGGATGTGGGGCTCCGTTTCTGAGCTTCTGAGGCGTGTACTTCACGGGCGCCACACACGACAGAAAGGGCACTTTTTTCGAGGCCGAACTAACGTTTCTTAACGCAGTCTCACAACATTCGCCGCCGCTCTCGTCGCAGTTTGCACAAATGCACGGCGCCCAGCTCGAGTTCGGGTCGATTCCAAGTCTTCTATTCTGGTACTAGCTAAACGTGGCTTTGAGAGGACGGAAATATCTGTCTGTCGCTGGTTGAGCCGGCCGTGAGCCACCGTGCCCAGTCCAGTGCGCCAGCAGCCCGTTGTTGGCGTTTAGGCGGTGGCGATGGGAACCTTGCCTGCCAGCTGGCCACATGCCAGCTGATGTTACACACACGCGCTCGGGCACCCGCTTCCTTTTCGTTCTCCATTCGTTCTTTTCTTCCTTGCGTCCTCCTACCTCCTCCAACAACCTTCTGTAAGTTGTTGTACTGTTATTCAACAGTCAGGTCAGGCACACAGACAATGTCTGACACACAGGGCCGCTCCGCGCACGCACAATGCCCGACCCAAAGGACTACGAGGTATGCATGCACGACGAGGGGGTGAGTTCACCAATCCACACCCGGCGTGTTCTGATAGCCCCCCCTTTAGCTTCTCCTCGCCGCCAAGCTTATCGAGCTCGGAAAGGCGCACATCGACGAACTCGCCTCCGTCTTGCCCCGCTCGACCCCGTCGGACAAGAAGCGCAAGATGGTGGAGGAGGTCCTCATCCTCTTGGCTGAGGACTTTGATCTCTCGCCGGACCTCATCCACCCCGGCGAAGGATTCCGCCGCGGATTCGGACGCGGAGGCAACCGCAGGAAGAACAAGTCGCCGTTCAGCCTCTATCTCAACTCGCTGCCGGCCAAGCGTACCAAGGTCGACCCGTATGACGACGACGTCGAGTTCAATGGCGACAGCCAGGGAAAGGGCAAGGGCAAGGAGAAGGAGAAAACCACCGTCAACGGGTCCCCTGGCGGTGGCCCCTCTGCGAACAGCGGTGGCCCTAGCTCGTCCCAGGCTGGCTCGTCGCAGAAGCCCTTGGTTGATCCGTGACAGTCATCGTCTGTAGTATGATCAGCTTGTTGATCCTGTATATCCATTGTCCAGATTCCCAGAGGCCCCCAGGTGTCCCGATTCTCAGATCCTCAGATGTAACTGTCATTGCTCCTCAAATGGGACTCGACAGGGGGAGTGAGGGCAGTGAGTGGGGCGAGTGGGGCGAGTGCGGTGAGTGAAAAGAGTTCTCAGTAGGGGAGAGGGAAGACAGAAATGGGACTGCGCCGACTGCAGAGCTGTGGCGACACACACACACACACTCTGAGAGCACACACTCAGAGCCATACCAAAAGCCAGCACGAGAGAGCAGAGCATCCATTTTCCCCCGCCCCCCCCGTATAAAGTCAGCAATGTTGTCCGTTCTTCTTTTCTTTCTTTCTTTCTCTTCTTCTCCTCTTCAAACATTGTCCATATAACTCGTAGTGAGTTTTCCAACGCCTCGAGGACTCTAACTCTCAGCCCGATCAGCCACAACCCAAGCCACAAACCATGTCGACTCCGTGGCATCACGACGACCAACTCACTCAGGAGGAAGCAGTGAGTACTCCCAGGCGCGGCAACGTTCCTCGTCGTCGACTGACGTGAAGATGAAGCTCGGGGCCAGCATCCTCACGAGGGCAATTGCGGACAAGGTCACGCTCGCCAGGCTGCTTTCCCCCGCGGACCCGTTGCTCGCTAACCATCACAAAGTCAAGCACTTCCTCTTCGCTCTTGCCGATTTCTTCGATCTCTCGCGTGATCTTGTTGAGCCCGGAGAAGACTACAAACACCGCGTCCAGAGGTCCCGCTTTCAGACGCCTCGCAGCCCCCCGGCCCCCAAGTACGTCAGGACGGATGGGGCGGTCTGGCCTTACCCCGACAGGGAAGCTCAAGAACTCTCTTTGCCCAAGCCCGGAAGTGTTACTTTTGCGACGTCCAAACCGCAACACCGAAAGCGAGAGCTCGTCGTCGCCCAAGTCAGCCAGCGTTCTTACTGTCAAGACTCATGATGACTTGAAGCGCCGCGCTCGGGACTCTGCCGCCATAGACTACACCTTCCCGAATTTCACGGTCAAGCGCGAGTCCGACCCGCCCGGCGCCCTGCCTCCCCCGCCGCCACCGGCAGCAGCCGCGGTCCCCCCCATCCCTATCCCTTCCCCGCCCCTCTTGCCCAGCTCAAAGCCCTCAGGAGGCGGTTCCAAGCCTCGCAAGAGCTCCTGCGACTTCTGCCACAACCGCAAGGTCAAGGTGCGTCCCGGAGGCGCTTTTTTCGTTTGTTGAGTCCCTGATCACCTCCCCGTAGTGCAACCAGGTCCGCCCCTCGTGCTCGTTTTGTCTCCGTAAAGGCCACCCATGCCACTACTCGGAGGAAGCCGAGGGCAAACCTCGACGAAAACTCTAAGGCTAGTAAGTGTAGAGTTGTTGCGTCGCCGCTCCTTAACATTGGCGCGCCGACTAGGCTTGGGAGCGTGATGGAGCGCATTCTGACCCAGAAGGATGGTGTCTCCGGTGACAAGGAAAGCGAGGGCAATTGCGACACGGAGCGAGACGGAAGACCCCGAAAACCTGCTGCATTCAATGTTCGCCACCGTGTCCCCGCCCACACAATAGCAACAACGAGCGCCTTTTGACAACTTCCACCTTTTCATCTGTCCAGGATAGTTCCCAACCGTTTCCGGACCGTCGATGGGGCGGGGCTCGCCCACACAATTGTGTTAAACTAGGTAGTGAGTCTGGAGTGGAGAATTCCATCTAGTGGTAGCATAACAGAAGCATGTCCTCTCGCAGTGGAGTGAGAGCCACAAGGTCAACCCTCAGTGCTTGCATACCTGTCAGTGATGTAACTGAGCGGCATTCGTGCATCGGCCTACCAAGCCTTTACTTCTGATAAACTGCCTTCACACTACTAACTACGTTCATCTTTCATACAAGTACTTCAGACGTTACAATAGGCGAGGATCGTGAATGGGAACGAGTAACAGGGGCGGGAATAGTGCAGGGCATCTGCGTCGGCGCTCGGTCCGACATTTCCTGGGGACCTCAGGCGAACCCGGTGTGGGACTGGCCGATGCTGTGGGGGTGGTTCTGGTGAAACTGCTGTCCAGGGCGGGACTGCTGCTCGAGGAGACATTGCTGACAGGAAATCTGTTGTCCGGGGACGGGCTGCTGGCCGGGGAGAGCCTGGCTTCCGAGGCCCTGTTGCTGGGAGTCGAAGCTCTGCTGGGTTCCGAGTCCCTGTTGAGTGCCAAGGCCCTGCTGGGCTCCGAGGCCCTGCTGGTGACCGCCGAGTCCCTGCTGTGTGTCAAGGCCGTGCTGGTGAGTGTGGAGGCCCTGCTGAGTGCCAACGGGCTGGGCGCTAAGTCCGGTCTGGTCGTACTGGCCGGGCATGGTGCTGGTCTGGTTGAACTGTCCGTGCTGGTGCCCTAGGGCGCCCTGGTTCTGGCCCGCCAGGCCCTGGTTTCCCAGCTGAGAAGTCGGAGAGCTCTGGAACTGCTGGTTGTCGTGGGTGTGGTGGTGGTGTGCTGCAGCCGCGCCGCCAGCGAGACCCGCAGCGGCACCGGCACCAGCGAGGCCAGCGCCGTGGGTGTGGTCGTGGGCGTGGGTGTGCGTCGGCGAGGTCTGCGAGGTCTGCGCGAACTGGCCCTGTCCGGGAGTAGTTCCAATACCGCCGGTCTGGGTGTTGCCGAACTGGCCCTGGGTCTGGTTGAACTGGCCGGTAGGTGCGCCAATGCCACCGGGCTGGTTGGCGGAGTACTGGCCCTGGTTCAAGGCGGGGTCAGTCGAGTGGCCGAGACCGGTACCGGTGCCGGTGCCCTGAGCGAAGTTCTGGCCCGTGGTGCCGGGGGCAAGCTTGTCCTTCTCGTGGTGGTGGTGCGCAGCCGCGGCAGTGCCGGCAGCAGCGGCGCCGGCGCCGACGCCAGCGAGACCGGCACCGTGGCCCGAGTGGGTGCTCGTCGGCGAGGTGTCGGCACCGCGCTGGCCGAGGCCGGTAGTCTGGCCGGGGGCGGTGGTGGTCTGGCCCAGGGCGCCGGTCTGGCCGGTGGTCTGGCCTGGGGCGGTGGTCACGCCGCCGGTACCAGTGGGGCCGGTACCCTGCGCGAGGTTCTGGCCGGGGGTTGCGGTCGTGCCGGTCGTGCCGCGACCAAGCTTGTCCTTCTCGTGGTGGTGGTGAGCGGCAGCCGCGGTGCCCGCAGCGGCGCCGCCGGCAAGCGCGCCGGTGCCGGCGTGGTGGTCGCCGTGCTTGATGCTGCGCTTGAGGTTCTCGCGCTCGGCCTCGGTCTGCTTCTTGGAGATCTCAAGCTCCTGGACGCGGCGGGCGGCCTCGTCGGCGTCGGCCGCGGCTTTCTGGCGGCGCAGTTCGGCCTCGCGTGCCTCCTTCTCGATACGCTCGACCCGTGCGTGCGCGGCGTCGCGCTCTGTCGCCTTTCAGCACCAGAGCCCAGTGACTGTTGCTGTGACTGTGGCCACGTCTGTACTCACCACTCTGGACCTGCTCAAACTTCTTCTCGATCTTATCGACATCGGCCCTGCGGCTGCCGTGCTGGTGCGAGACGGCCTCGGCCTCCTTGGCGAGACGGCCCTCGTGCTTGTCGAGCGCGTTGGCCTCCTTGACGGCCTCCTTGAGCTCCTTGTCGGTGGCCTTGGCCTCTGGGGTTCGGGTTAGCTGGTGGTTCTCATACTGCCACGCTCATCACGGCTGCCACTGCTCTCCAGCGGCCCCAAGTACTCCTACTCACCCTTTGCGAGGCGCTTCATCTCCTTCTCCTCAGGCGACTTGGTGAAGAGACCCATTGTGATGATAAAGTGTTACTGTGTGTCGGGGATGGTGATTGAAAGTGGTTGGGAGGCGGTAGGCAGCCCCACCCGTCTCCGTCTTAATATACACTTTCGCCTGGCGACCATCTCCGACTCCACTCCACTCCAACCCCCCCAACCGCCAACCACTTCACGTCCCCAATCTCCCTCCCCTCTCGATCCCGTCCCAAAGTCTCTGGTCTCTGCAGCATAGGCACAGAGGCACATCAAAGGCACATCATTGCTGCTGTATTGTCGTCATCGCCGAAAAAAAAAAAAAAAATCACCCCCAGCAGCAGCGCCGCACGGTGCACCGTGCTAGGGCCATGTGCCACTTTCAGAGCACGTTCAAACCTGTCAAGCAAAGTTACACTTGCTTGTCGTCATCGGTATGGGCGGGCACTATGACTGACGTCACAGTTGAACTACGGACATGTGCTCATGCACAAGCGCGGGTCGACAGCTGCGGGCCGTACTGTCCGTTTTTATAATCTGCAGCATTGGGTTCACGACATGCATGTCATCTCAATGTCATGTCATGTCATGTCGTTTAGAGACATGTCTCGCGCTTGTCGGGGAAAATGCATCATATCGAAGACGGATCACGCCAACCCGCCAGGCTGGCACACAGCCAAGACTCGGCCTGCGTACCTCACCTGCATCGCTCGGCACAGCGGCTAGCCTCTGCCACTAGTGCTGTACTGCTAGTGATCGGCGATCGAGAATAGTACATGGCAGGTGCTCCACATTCTATCCTTGGACCTCTCGGATCATTCGGGTAGTGCCTTACGTCGCGATGTCTCGAATGTAATGTACAGCAGATTGTACTGTACATACTGTGCCTACAGGAGATGGGTACGTAATGGCCACAACAGGTGCTGCGCCGCTGACGGAGCGGTCCTGCATGACATCATGGTCCGCAAGCGCCGCCAGTGAGTGCTCACAGACCAAAAGCAAGATGTGGTGCACAGCTAGCTCCGCACTCTTAGACTCACGACAGCTGGTCGCGTCGGCAAGTACTGAGGCTCAATACGCAATATGTCTGCTCGGATAATCATCGCTCACCGAGGACTGGGGCAATTTATGGCGAGCAGGGGGGCATGTCGTCTTGATACCGCTCGCAATGTTGTTTGCAGCTGGCCGAGGTATTTTGGAACTGGGCCAACCCAGGATCTCTGATCGGCGTGTACCGACCCACCGCATGTCTGTGCGAGCCCCGTTCTCTCTTCATCAATCAATTCAGAGGTGAAGACCGTTCATAAACCTCAGCCATTCCCTGACGTGGCTCCCCACTGATAGTCCTCTGATAGTCCTCTGACACGCTGACCTACCGAGCTCCAGATCCGCCGCGGTACTTATCTTTGGCCTATGAGTGACAGTGGTGAGAGTGTTGTCGCAGCAACTATAGGAATGTGGCTTGCCCACAAGCCATATCGTCCAGCCCAGTGACTAACCGGATAAATTGTCGAGGAATGTCAGCTGTGCGACTCTCGGCAACTCGGTCAATTGCGCCACCCCAGATGGTGGGCTATGTATCACTCGCTGGTCCGAGACAGCACAGCAAGACGCTTGCGCCTCCTGTTGGCGTACGTGAAGATCTACGTATCGTCCGCGTTCATTGTCGGCTTTGTTAGAGGGGTCCTGGAGTTCGTGGCTGTTATCGTGTTCTGCACAAGAATGTGCAGCTGGAACTTCGGGCAGCATTATGCCACATCAAGAGATGCATGTATGCACCACATGTTCTACTGATACAAGAAGGGTCGTACCGCCATTCTCAAGACCTCCAGCGCCCATGGTGCACAAAACCTTCCCGGAAACCAAGCTGCCAATACATAGACGTATGGAACTGTTTGGCCGGGCAGTTAGGTCTCAACTAGATAGCACTTTAGAACGCCTGGCGTGATGGCCTCTGTACTCATTTTATCATCTTGACCACAATCAGCGTCAGTGGGCATTCTGCGGTGAGCAATGAGCAATGAACCGTGAGCCGTGAGTCGTGAGCAGAGTGACTCATCATATGGTTCAGATTGAGAGGGAAAGATCGAGATTGCCGGGACCCGCGCTGGCTCGTATAAGGTGAGTAGTTCAAAGTACACGTCCCACAGCACTGCTGGCATCGCGCTCCGTCAACACTGATGCTCTTTGCATTTTCTGACCACAGTGGAACTCTGAAGAGTTGCCCGGGGCACAAACAGCATCAGTCGGATTCTTTTTCGTCCGCAATGGTGTCTTCCCTCGACTTGTCGAGATTTGTCTTCCTTCCGTCGGCGACACCTCCATCCTCGACATCTTCCTCTCGATCACCTTCTCTCCTATCAACCTTACCAACATCAACCTCGTCACATTGCTACTCGTGAGCTATCACCCTCTTCGCAATTGACTAAGCTCGCAGATGACCCAGCCCCACCCCTGGAAACACGCCCCCAGCGTAACGGAGGACCAGGCCGTGAGCCCCTCGTTGTCCACCTCAGCTGACAATCCGCAGCTCGCATTCGGCGCCGCGCTCATCAGCCTCGCAAAGGCGCACAAACCCCGCCTGCTCGCCGCGGGAGCCTGCAGCGAGTCAGCATGCGACGAGATTCTCTGCGTCGTCGCCGAGTTCTTCCAGCTCAGCGCGGACCTCGTGGTGCCTGGTCAGGGGATCAAGCGGAAGCGTGCCCGGGAGGAGGGGGAAGGAAGGGGCATGAAGAATGACAGCGAGGATACGGCGGGAAAGGTGAGTAGAAGATGTTGTGGGCGGAAGTGGCTAAGTGCAGACTAAGCCGGCGCCAAAGAAGCGCAAGGCGACCACGAGTACTAAGGCGACGCCAGCGCCCAAGACCGAAAACGACGTCAAGCACACTGCGATCTCAGTGACGGAGGACGGGAGTAAGGCCCCGGCCGGCACGACCGCTACCGTGACCACCGCCGCTAAGGGCAAGGCAAAGGCGACGCCGGCGTCCGAGGCCAAGCCTGCACCCAAGTCCAAGTCCAACTCTCCTTCCAAACCTAGCACGCAATCCAAGTCTTCGAAATCCAAGAGTGCGCCGAAGACGCCTCTCGACACCCCCACCACCAGCGCCACAGCTCTGCCTCAAGGCACCGAGGGGGAGACAACCACAACTTTGACGTCAGCAGCGACCAGGGCCAGGAAGAAGACAACTCCTCCAGCTAGCACAAAGGCAGCCACTGCAACCCGGACCAAGGCAAGTGCAGCGAGGGTAACCCGGACGACGGAAAGGAAACCGACCGTCTCGGACCTCCTCGCTACCTCGTCCTCCCCTCCTTCCTCCGCCAAGCCCGATCCCACCACCAGCAAGCCGACATTCTTCCCGTCCCCACCGGGAACCATCGCTCCGTCCGTCCTCACTGCGCCAAAAGCTCCCCCAGCGTCATCAGCATCGGTATCCGACCTCCCAACCGGGGACACTTCCCAAGTCTCTGCTAATGAAGCGGCGTCCTCAGCGCCCGGCCTCCACCCCACGGCGACGGCATCTGGGTCCAACGTCCCCGCTTCTAGGCGCGGATACTGGATACCCAGGGATGGGTTCAAGATCGACTACACTGATAGCAGTAGCGAGGAGGAGAGCCAGTGAAAAAGGTACACTGTCGTAGGGGAGGCTGAACAATACTGAGTTGTATAAGTGCAGTCGAGTCCGATATCGTATAACTTCATCGAGTGCGAGCATATGTTTGCAGTGTTGTAGAATCACTGTTGCCATACTTCCATGCAGAGTGTAGATTACGCGATTAGGCGTCATGATTTGAGAGGGACCTCGTTGTCACTCCAGTGTCCTTGGTAGGGCCGCAGCCAAATCTTGTTGCAGCGAGCTGAGTGCCTTTTCCACTTGCCTTTCCGCATCTGTATGATAGCCTCCATCGACACTGTCCCACCATCTTGTTTCCTTCAAACCAGGCTACAAAAAGAAATCAAACGCCACAGCCCCACAATCTCCACGTGGCAGTTGCCCCCTTAGTTTAATGGTAAAACGAAGGTCTCATAATCCTCAGCCCTCAGTTCGATTCTGAGAGGGGGCAGCAATGCTTCATAACAGCAAAGCACCTTGGGAACGGTGACAGCTGAATCCGCTTTTTGCATTGCGGGGTGAATGTAGCGAGCCCCGGCCTCGACCTCGAGCCGTGGCACCTCTGTCCCAATTCCCAGGATCTCAGCCGTGCAGCTGTGTTTGGTGTTGTCCAGTTGTGTCATGAACATGGCATTGTCAGTTGTGTCATGAACATGGCACTGTCGGGCAAGAGAATAAGAGGTAGTGTTGTGTTTACTTGTAGTCGGTCCTCCGCCCGATCTTGAGCAATGTCTGCGATACATGCGCTCGTTGTCAGATCGACCAGCTCGTGCTAGTCGGCTCCAGTGCGTTCGGTGCACGATCAGCCATACTCCGCCGTCACAGTCAATAACAATGAACAACGACACACTGGCACCAGTGCTCCACCCGCTGACGACACAATCTCTATAGTCAAATCGTACATGTGTCCTTCTGAAACGCACACCACACTACACGTTCGAATGCGGCACCTCCTTCCCGCTCCCCACGATGCCCTTCAGATCCTCGACGCCCGCAAAGGCAGCAAGGATGTCAGCCACGACGGCACCGCGCTCGCCCGCGGGACCGCGCACGAGAATGTCGACGCCGCTGGGTGTGAAGAGCGTCTTTTCGAAGCCTGCGGGACGGGTTAGAACATCGTCAATATCTGGTTGAGGTCGAGAGAATAGTCCAACGAAGCAAGCAACGAGAACACAACACAATCCCAATCACGACAGCCAAGCTGCACACTCACTGATTACACACCACTCGATCTCTCCTCGCCGCCCAGAGCCACGCACTTCCCACCGACTCGTGCACCAGCACAGCCACCCGTCCCCGCGCCACACCCACGTGCCCGCCGTTCCGGGCACAAGGCGCTCGGTGCCCCGCACGTGCTTTGTGACTGTGCTCCCGAGGGCGCGGTACGAGACGTCTGAGGAGATCGTGGTGTGGTCGGCGTTGTTGGGAGTCGGGGCGTACGTTATGCGCACGTCTCCATGCCGTTAGCGTACTAGCGTCGTCTTGGGCATGCTGATGTGCACCGTACCTTGTTTGTCCTGCCGTCAGCTGCTCGTGTAGTTAAAGCCTTGGCGATCAGCACCGCATGGTGGCCAACAGATCAACAGTGTGCTTAGCAATACATTCGTGTCTCCAGAAACCTGCCTTGCTGTGAGGCACTATGTTTGCGAAGGCGCGAAAAGTCTTGGCGTCGAGGCACGCCGCCAGCCCCAACCTTGAGCACTCTTGCCCACTGCGACCATTGCCGCACTTGCCACCGTTATCTAAATTTCCGGTTGCTGACCGTCGCTTCGATGCGACAAGTGAGTGATGGCAATGGACCTGGTCTAAACAGCCACCTGACGATATGGGGCCACTAGCAACCGAGCAACCGAGCCAAACCTTGGCCTGTCCACGCGGTACAACGACGTCGACTCACCCTCCACAGTGGCAGCGTGCTCCACACGACGTTCCATTCCTGCACAAACGCCGCCCGATCGAATGCGGCGGCCGGGAGAGCGCCGGGCGAGTACAGTGTGATGTCGTCCCCCATGGCGGTCGGTCGTCAGTTGGTAGTCTAGCGGATGGTCCAGTGTGAAGAATGCAACTCAATCCTAGTTTGCAGGTGTTTCGAGATCCGAGAAAGGGCTTGTCGAGATGTCGTGCCGATGACGTAAGAAAGTCACGTGATTTTGTAGAGTGGGCTTGCCATCATCACGATATCACCAAATCGATCGACCATGCGGTATGCCTGCGCTTGGCGACGACCACCACCATGCCCCGGGCAACCGCTGCGGGCAATTCATAAGCTGGCAACCTACCTCCATCTCTCTGTTCTTCCCGCATCATCATCTACCCCCATCACGATACATTCCGGACGATGCTAGGACAAGCAGGCTCCGCGCTTGCCCTCGGCGCGATCCTCGCTGCTGTGCCTGCCGCTGCGCACAACGGCGGCAGCAGCTGCGGTGACGCTCCCGAGCAGTTTACCCCGATCGACATGCTCTCGGCGCCGCGGCCCGCACCGGCCATCGCTGCGCCGGGCGGCAAGCATGCAGTGTCGCTCGTCAACCAGTGGGATCCCAAGACTGATACGTGAGTGCCAGTATTGGTGGGGTGTTTGGGGGGAGGGGGGGGCCGGTGGGGTGAGACCGACAACGGCGCTATGGCGGCACGTCGTCGGCGAGACCCGATCCAGGTCTCCCCATGTCCATGTCCTGAGCGTTCCCGCGCCGCACCGGTCCGTGACGCGCACCGCAACTGACCTGGACCCAACAGCACAACAACGACTGTATACATCCTCGACCCCGCGAACCCGGGCACGCCGGCGCGCGCCTTGTTCTCGGGCACACCCGCCGAGATTAGCGAGCCAGTGTGGCTGAGCGAGCGGACGGTCGCGTACGTCAACGGCTCGGCGCTGTGGCACTTTGGCATTGGCGCCAAGGACTCTGGGCGAGGCATCCACCTGCTCGACTTCCCCGAGGGCGTCGAGCCCAGCGCGCTCAAGTACGAGCCTAACAGTGGCACGCTTGTGTTTTCCGCGGCAGTCTGGGCCGAGGACGGGGACCTGAGCAAGACGGCCGCGCACGACAAGGCGTGGGAGGAGCGCGGGCACTCGGGCACCGTGTTTGACGACCTGTTTGTGCGGCACTGGGATACCTGGCGCATTCCTGGCCGCGTGTACACTCTTGCGTCTACCAAGATTTCCAAGCGCAAGAACGCCGACGCGGATGCCGACGCCGACGCTATCGATGAGTTCACCCTCGGACGCGAGTTTACCAATCTCCTCAAGGACACGGGGTTGTACTCCCAGATGGACGCGATTGACGGCTCGTTGTTCTCTGTGTCGTCGACCCACCTTGCTGTGGCACTCAAGCCCCCGCACCTCAATGTCGCGACGCACACGCGCATGGAGGTCTACTACCTTCCGCTTGACGCACCCGGAACACGTCCCACGCAGCTCACCCCAGGCAACCAGGGTGCGATCAGCAGCGTCGTGTTCTCGCCCGACGGCAAGAAGCTGGCGTGGCTCGAGATGGCCAAGGATGGCTACGAGAGCGACAAGCGCGTCGTGATCGTGCACACGCTCAACGGCGACAAGCAGGGCACCTCGGTGCGCTGGACCGACAACTGGGACCGCTCGCCCTCCGATCTGACATGGGACCACGACTCGGACTCGCTTTATCTCCTCGCAGAGTACAACGGCCGCGTGCTCCCGTACCATCTCGCCCACGCCGGCCGCCTCCCCACCCCGATGCACTTCAAGGGCTCGACGCAGAGCATTACGCTACTGGACAACTCAAAGTCGACGTTCCTCCTCACGATCAACTCGCTCACGTCCCCCAACGAGGTGTTCGTACTCGACTTGCTCGACGCCGACACCGACCCCGACGCCAGCGGCGACCCGGACAAGCACCCGCCCGAGGCGCTGCACCAGATTTCCAACTTTTCCACATCGCACATTGGCGGCCGTCTCGACAACTTCTCTGGCGAGGAGCTCTGGTTCAAGGGCGTCGACGGCCGCAAGGTCATGGCCTGGACTATCAAGCCGCGCGGATGGTGCGAGACTGACGAGCCAGGAACCTGGCCCATGGGTGAGTATACTTAAAAAGGGACTTGCCACTGACGGCTGCCTTCTTCATCCACGGTGGTCCCCAGGGCGCGTGGGAGGACGCGTGGTCGACGCGCTGGAACCCCGCCGTCTTTGCGTCTATGGGTTACTTTGTCGTCGCTGTCAACCCGACCGGATCGACCGGCTACGGCCAGGAGTTCACAGACCGCATCCAGGCACACTGGGGCGACCGGCCATTCCAGGACCTTATCGCGGGCTACTACGCTGCACTGGACAAGTTCCCTGAGGTAAGCCACAAACCACATTCCGTTGTGCTCTTGCTCACTTTGTAGATCGACAAGGAGCGCACTGGCGCGCTCGGCGCTTCGTACGGCGGATACATGATCAACTGGATCAACGGCCACAACGTCTTTGGGTTCAAGTGCCTCATCTACCACGACGGCATCCTCTCCACAACGGACATGTACTACTCGACCGAGGAGGTGTGGTTCCCGACGCAGGACTTTGACGGCTCAGTCCTCACCGCGCGCGACACCTTTGAGCGCTGGAACCCCCTCAACCACGTCGCCGAGTGGAGCACGCCCCAGCTCGTCATCCAGGGCGGCAAGGACTTCCGTCTCCCCGAGTCCCAGGCGATCGGCACCTTCACCGCCCTCCAGCTTCAGGGCGTGCCCTCGCGCTTCCTCTACTTCCCGGACGAGAACCACTGGGTCCTCAAGGCGCACAACTCGGCCAAGTGGCACCAGGAGGTGCTTACCTGGCTCAAGGAGTGGGTCGGCGTCGGCAAGGTCGGCCCCAGCGACGCGCACAATGTCACCACGCCCCTGCCCTAGAACAAGACAGCTCATGGACACTGGGAGTAAATAAATAAGGACGGAAGGAACGAAGAGCCAAGAAAGAAGAACGTAGAAGTAACTGCACAAATAATGCACTGCTGCCGCATAACAAACTGAGGGGCGTACTCTGAGATTCTGATGAATGGCTGCATTGATAACTGGGGGCACCAGACTGCACAGTATATTCTTACAGGGCAGCACCTCGTGGCGCCGTTCACGCTCGCTGGTGTGCGTGATGCGCATCCAGACGACTCCATGAGTGCTGATGACGGTTCTCCGGGCCATTCAGTGTTCGGGAAGTTGCTGAATGCACGGAAAATGAAAACGCGCCATCAGTGCAACTATGCTCTGAATCTGTGGATACGATGACTTTGAAACCGTATAAAACGCTGTAATATGCGTATGCGGTACCTCCACTACAGATTCAGTACAAAGATACTCCTCCCGCACCTTCGTCGACTGAGTGCAAACTGGTGGCACCACCTCACACAGGGCCAAGAAAGCTCAGGCCAAAGGTCTAATTGCAAGGCCATGTCGTTAATCACCAATCTCAAAGGATCACCATCATGTTAACAATTTGTTTGCCACAGCGCAGGGAACTACCCAAAATAGGCTGCAAGCCGAGCGACCATTACTTGGTGTGTAATTATGTAAACTAGCTGGGTGGTCGCTGCAAGCTGATTGTGGCTTATCATCACTTGGGGGGTTCACAATCGTGTCGATCACTCCTAATGACGCCAACGCTGTGCTCACCCAGAGCCGAGATCCGACATTCCGACACTGGTGCGTGTACGCGGTGCCTAGGCCCAGCGCGATCCCAGAACCACCAGCTGACCAACGACCACCCGAGGTTGTGCTGCACTTTGACACTGTCCACACTCTCTCCCTTCCTCCCGCAATGCCCATTGTCCCACGAAAAATGGCGCCCCCACCGTCAGCAACAGCTCCGGCCCCAGGAGCCTCAGCCTCAGACGCCGCGGCCGACACGGACATTGACGATCTGGACGGCCACGGCGAAATTAAGGAGTTCCACTTCCACGTCTACTTTTTCCAGACCAACGCCGTGCAGCGGTCCGCGGCCCTGGCGCTGCGGGACGAGGTGCTCCGCCTGCGCGCGGCGGGATACTTCCACGCCGTCCCGCTCGCGACGTACAATGACGAGCCGCGCGGTCCGCACCCTGTGGGCAGCTACGAGGTGTGGTGCCCCCGCGAGCGGTTCTCGCGCACGTATTCGTTCTTTGCGCGTAACCGCGGCGAGCTGTCCGTGCTCATTCACCCGCTGACGCGGCACGAGGTGCTCGACCACTCGGAGCGCGCGGCGTGGCTTGGCAAGCCGTTCCCGCTCGACTTGACCCGCCTCTCGGAGCTCCTGCCCGCTGTGCCGCTGCAGTATCCTGAGCTTGGGCTTGGTTACTCCCGCCCGCTTGGCGACGAGAACGAGGTCGATGATGGCGATGAGGAGGAGGAGGAGTAGTTCTGACGAGTTTATTGTAACCTAGTAGTTGATTTCTTGACGTGTTTCTTCTTCAAGGGGGAACGCCATTGACTGTGCAAATCATTGTATCAATGTGTCGTCAGCGCATGCTGTCTTGTCGCCGTTCCCTTGTATCTTCTCGCCACCCCAGCGCAACATTTGCCAGCAGTGACGCTGTCAAATCCCCTCAGGCTGTCAATGTCAATCATTTGTAGCCATTGGTCTGGAATGTTCTTCTGACATCTCCTAGAATGTGCATTTTTGTTCATGAGGTACGTAGTCTCACCACTTGGTGTGCGGCCAACGAGAGAGTGAGTGAAGGGATTAGCGTAATGAGGGGAGCCAGCTAGAGTAAATGATACAGTAAGTGAATGGCGAGAGGTGAGCACTATGGCGGAAGTAAAGGGTATCTTCGTCCCGACGGACCAAGTGTCTTTCTTGCTTCGTCTTCATCAACTCGGATTATTTATTCATGAACTGGGCTTGTGTCTTCATCAACTGCGCCTGCTAACTAGTTTGTACATGTTGATTGTGAACCCATATTTATTGTGTTTTGATCATCTCCGCGATGAGCCGCGCACCGCTCCATTATCCCAGAGTGCGATCAAGGTTGAACGCCGCGGAAATGAGTGTGACGTGGCTGAACGCCTGCGGGGTATTACCCAGACCTTCGCCTCCAGGGGAGATTTCCTCAGAGTACAGCGCGACGTGGTTGCCGTACCCGAGGAACTCCATGAACATCGATTCGCTGCCAATCAGCATCCTTGTCCTTACCGGTGTTGTGTATTGCGACTCACGCTTTGTCAAGGTACTTCTTGTTGTACACGCCTGCACGGGTGCATGCCTCGACTCCCCAGAGGGTGCACAGCGAAAAGGCGCCCTCCTCACCGCCGACGCCGTCGTCCGACTTGTTGACGTCGTACCGGAAGATGGACGAGTTGATGGTCAGACCACCACGGTCGGGCCTGCGGCGTGAGACATCGAGCCAACGGGGAAACAGGGCCAGCAAACGGGAACAGCCAGAGCTCACGCTTCACTGTGCAGGCTCGCTGCCGCCCCTCGGGTACTCACGTCTTGAGAATCTGATCCAGTGTCGATGTGAAGCGAGGATCGGCCGCCGAGATGAAGAAGACAAGAGGCATGATCACTAGTGTAAGTTCAAACTCCCCAGAACGTGCAACTCACAGACAGCAGAGTCGAGGGTATCGCAGTCCTCGTACGACTGTCCAAAGAACTTGCCCTCGGGACTGGGGTCAGCTTCAATCCTTGTACACGCGAACTCACTTCCAAGCCTTTTCCTGGATCTGCTCATACAGCTGGTCCTTGGTCTTGAGCCAGTGCTCGCGGTTCGGGCACGGAAGGCACCGCTTCTCTGCGAGACGCAGACCACGGTCGAGCGCGACCCACATCATGATCTTGGAATAGGTGTAGTGCTTCTTGGCACCGCGCACTTCCCAGATGGACAGGTCAGGCTCGTTGACCTGCGTGCAAACGAAGTCGACAACCTGGCGCACGGCCACCCACGATTCCCAGGACTGAGGGTCAGAACACTGCAATGTTGTGGTTACTCACCAGAGGCGCGCTGAACTTCTGCGCGAGGTAGATACAGTCCATCAGTTCGCCGTAAATGTCGAGCTGGATGTGGTCTGCGGCGCCGTTACCGATGCGCACGGGGCGCGAGCCCTTGTGGCCGTCCAGGTGTGTGAGCTCAATCTCGGGCAGGTCCTGCTGGTCAGCTTTGTGCTTCAGTGAGTGTATATACCTTTCCGCCATGAATAGTGTAAACGCTGCGATGTTGTCAGCGATAGATTCAGGACTAAGTCTCGCTCTGTACTCACATCTGCAGCGACCCGTCAGAGTTGCGGTCCTTGAGCCGCTCGAGGATGAAGTTGACGTAGTTTCTCGCTTCCTCCGTGAAGCCTAGGCGTATGAACGCATACAGCGTAAAGGACGTGTCGCGGACCCAGGTGAAGCGGTAGTCCCTGTTGGGGGTAAGACAACAGTATAGGTAGAACTAGCCCCATCAGTCATAATACCTACCAGTTCCTGGTTCCGCCAATGTACTCTGGCAACGAGAACGTGGGGGCGGCGACAATGGCGCCGGTAGGCTCGTACACGAGCATCTTGAGCACGAGGGCCGAGCGGCGGACGCTCTCCCGCCAGCGACCGCGGTACTTGCACTTGGCGATCCAGTCGTGCCAGTACTTGTCCGTTTCGCGGATGAGCTCCTCGAGGAGTTCCTGAGTGTTAAAGCAGGGGTCGGCCACAGCGGTGAGGATAGCTTACCTTCGTGACCATGGGATCCTCGGTAGGGCGGAGGAGCTGCATCGCACTGTTGATTCGGTCTTTGAGCACGCCCTGTACCTCTGCGCGCTTGATCTGTTTCTCGATCCACTCGCGGTCCATCTCGTGGCTCTTGGGCGCCTCGGGCATCTGCCTGAGGATAAAGTAGACGGTCTGACCCTCCTGGAGGGTAAACTCAGCTGTGGCGGCCGGTCCCAAGAGGTCGCGCTTGGGGAGCTTCTCGACCTTGGGCTCGATAATCGGCAGGTCGACGGTTCCATCGGACGTCGCCATCCAGCGCAGATCCATGGAGAGGTTCTCGCTCTCAAACTCGATCTTCTTGTGTCCAAGGAAGTTTTGCGACGACTCATCGTGAACGAGCTAGGGAGGAAGTCAGAATTAATGGCTGGCGAGGGATGGGGAAGCCACGACTGCTGTCCTCACCTTGGTAACGTGCTCGTCGCGGCAGTAGTTGAATGCGGGCGCACACTCCATGCGGAACGTCACTGTGCCGTGCAGACTCTCGACCTTGCGGATGAGCCACGGGAGGAAGACCTTGCCCGTGCGGTCGCGGCGGGCCATGAGGTCCGTGACGGAGCCGACGGAGCCCTCGGAGAGGAACTTGGAGATCAGAATGTTGGAGTTGGGGCCATAATACTGCTTGGGCTTGAACGCAGTGGTTGGGCGGATGAAGAAGTGACCGCCCTTGTTGGCGTCGACGACACGGGCAAATACACTGGCGGTTAGGGCACGAAGCACCGTCGGACTTGCCTTGGAGAGTCAAAGTCCGGGATACACATCGACTCGATGCTGCCCGAGAGGCTGACACATGCCGCGGTCTGTCATTAGCCAAAGTCATCTCAGAGAATATGACAATACCTACGTGGAGGTTACCAATAAGGGCGTAGTCCTGATCGTCAGCAACGGGACAAGACTTCTCGTTCTCCCCGTATTCACCTGGATCCCAAAGATGGGCTCTCCAGCCTCGTCGAGCAGCTTGGGGACGTGCGACGTTTGGCATGTTGTCTCCTCATTGCGCACCTCCCCGTCTTCCGCACGGCGCTTCTTGGTAGTGTTCGTCATCTTCGTGGTGGATTGTGATTACTAAGGACTGTCGAGCACTGGAGCCTGAAAGACAGACGAAAGAATGAGAGGAAGTGGGGTACTCAACGACCGAACAGTCTCGCTTATAAGGAGCAACGGATGCTTGGAAATCGAGACAGATGAAAGTGACAGTGCGAGAGAGAGAGAAAGAAAAAGAGAGAAAGCAGGACGGTAGCAGTACAAGTCGAGCTCCAACAAAGTCAAACGGTGATACAAGCGAAAAGTCTAGACTGTATCCGTCTCTGCCGGCATTCTTTATACAAAGACCGACGACGACAGCACTTTTAATTAACCGTTCCGTATGCTGGAGCTTGTCACCCCCCAATCCGGTCTACCGGTCTCCGGTAACTGTACAGTACACGTACACAGGTGTTCTGTACGGCACAGTAAGCACACTAATAATGTCCAGCTGGTGTGGTACGGTGTCGTATAGTGAGGGGAGGGTGGTGACGTCATCGGTCCGCGGCGAGTCTCCGAGGCGGCGAGGCTCCGATCTCTACTCGAATCGCTCGGCCTGCTCCGAGTTGCTCCATGGTCCTCCACACTCATACATGTTGCTCCCATTGCTTCCAACATTAACCAACCTTAGACCCAGAAGAAAATGTCCTATGTGAGACCGAAATCCTTATAGGCCGATAAGATGTGAGGCGTCTGGGGCGAAGAAAATACGGCCCAGTCAGAATGGGACGCAGTAAGCCAAAGGATGTACCCCCCCTGCAATGAAGCGGGCAGCACAGCAAGGGTTCTTCTTTCCCTAAACGCATTTCAAAATCAGACCAAGGCCTCGGACTGCGAGGGTATGTGAGGGGAGTGAGGGGGGAGACTTTGGGGTCTAGGGGGTCCCAAATGTGGCGTTCTGTGGCGGGCAACGTAAAGTCGTGTGATTCGTGCGATTTTCGTGCCATGCATGCCGTGCACATGCATGCCGTGCAGAAAGTACACAGTGGCTAGAGTGGACTAGTGCTCTAGTGCTCCCTAGTAGAGTGCCGCCAATGACGCACAGGAGGAGCACTATTCTGAGACGTGAGCGACGTGGCGTTGCAGGGAGCGATGCAAAAACGAGGGAGGGTCTTACAGAAGTACAGAGGCGTGAACTCGTCGACCGTCTGTCAATTGCAGAAACGGAAACTTGACCGAGGATTTGGTATCTCGCTTCGACCTGTCCCTGGGGAGCATGGCGCTGTCGGTGGTGGCGGCGCCCATGAGGATCGCGAGATCACCCAATATTGAAAAATTCCCATTTCATATTTGCATGTCACGGTTATCCTCGTTTCGAGGAGCGCACCCACTACCCATGGGCATCAACAAGATATAAAGTACAGAGTGACATCGTCTTTTTGAAAATCTACAAGCCCCACGACGGCTGACGGAACGGTCTTTGGGAGTGGGAGTATAGTGGCTCCGTTGAAGTGTTTTCACAACGGTGTATACGGTATTATGGAGTGTGAAGACCACAGTGCCTAGTGAGTCCTGGGTATCGATCGGAACCACTCAACCTTGTTGCGTCCGAGATCAGCAAAGTGGTACCTGCCTCCAATGCCCCCCGACCCTGCCGTCAAAAGTTGGACCAAAAGGAATGCGACGGTAGCTCCAGCTGACTCAAATGTTTGGCGACAGCTACCTGTTCAGAGTGGAGGACGGTGTTGATGTGCCCTGTCGTTTGCCTGTTTATCAGAATATCACCGATGCGCAATGAATCCACACGACCTCTGCATTCCCGGCTGCCGGTGTGCAGCGTATGCTTCGTCATGGCTATCATGGACCACAAGGCGTCGATTCACAGAAGCGAGTGTCCCTCTTAGCTCCTTAATTGGCCCTCGGACAGCGTCATTGTGTGCACAGGCGTACAGGTGTCCGTCCACTTTGCCACATGTCATTTCGTGGAGTGGAGCAAGGGCGACATGAAGAAGGAAGGGAAGAAATAACAGGTCAAAAGAAGAATAAACGAGACGAAATACACATTCGCTACGCTGTGCAGATGGGTCTTCTCAGCTCACAGCGTTTGATCAAACGTTTCATGGGCTTGCTATGGTATTTTTCTTGCTGTGGAGCGAAACGAGATAGCGGAAACGAGGTGGAGCACCTAGCATTGCGCATGGAGCAACATTGCAATATAGCATATAGCAACGACGACAGGCCACGAGGGAGATCGAGGGGTTTACCAGGTTTGGACGTGGCGGCCGTGGCGAATTGATTTGAAAGCTGAAAAGGACAAAGAGTAACGAATCAGCAAGTGGCCAACATAGCCAGTGAGTGTGCCATAACTTTCATTGCTATTGATGATGGAGGTAGAGAAGGGGATGGAGCATATGGATAGAGGGACCACAGTGTAGAGAGTGTAGGGTGCATAGTGCAGCGTGTAGGTGAGGGATGGTTGTGGCAGCTTCTTGTGTCAGCGTCCTCCTTGTCAGCTCTTCCTTGGAGAGCGTTGTCGTCTGCCCCCGCATAAGCACTCTTCAGAGTAAACCACACTCTACACACTCCTTGATATCCTTCAAGAGAAGGCATGGCAATCAGTTTCATCTGAAAGTAATGCATAACAGCGCTGCAAATGTCCGCGAAAAGAAGAACGTTATATCTCAAATGATCGATTTATGAAAATGACATTACCTGTTTGACAGCCAGGAGATTCGGATCAAAGTGGCTACACACTCGTTCGGAAATGATTCCGTGTTGGGTCCAGCCTTTTCACAAACAGCAGGGGAAGGAGGATACGCACTCTCTCCTTTTTTTTTCACTATCGCTATCGCTTTCTCTTCTGAAAAGGAATGGAAAAAGAGTAAAATGCAGTGACAATAACATGACAGCGACAGCGGAGGAAAAGAAAAATGAAGGAGGTTGATAAAACCGTTGGTTTTGTGTTTTATTTTGGTGGTTGATTAACTTGCATGGCCTGTCCTAATACGTTTATATTACTTTACTACCCCTCCAAAAGGAAGACTATTAGATGCTTGCTTTTTTGTTTGTGCTCTGCGATTTTCGACAGAGTAAGACTGATAACTCAGTCTGTGTTGGAACTCATCATCCAGGCCATCCGGATACTCATTTACAGTAGCTCGCTATCTCCTTTTGCAGCGGGCCACCCCGGCTGGCCACTCCGGGGGGGGGAGGGGATGATCGGTTGATAAAATTACACCAACGGCAAATAAAAAGATACCATCCACTGCACCATATAGCACTCACCATTTTATCAAAAACAAGAGAGACAACACAAAAGAGCCTGGTCTCTCTTTTTTCATCCCCCATCCCCATCCCATTCCGTTTCTTCTTCTATTTTCTTCTTCTTCTTCTTCTCCACCCGACGCCACCCTCCCAGAAAAGAAAAACCATAAAGAACCAGAACCCATTCCGTACCTTCATACCTTCCCCCTCCCCATCCACCCCCCCCCCCCACCCAGCAGGTCATCGAAGATCATCCAGACCACCCAAGCCAGCCACTTAACTCATAGGCTGAGTTGTCTTCCCTGTCTTCCCTGCCTTCCCTGCCTTCCCTGCCTTCCCTGCCCCTTCCATTCCCTGTTGTTGTTTTGAATTGCTTCTGCGTGCGTGCATTGCATCCCAAGTCTGTTCATCCTCCTTTCCACCTGGCCCTCGATTGTAATTTTCCCTTTCTTTCTTTTTCTTTTCTTCTCTCGTTTTCTTCTTTCATCCCCCCCCTCTCTCTTCGATCTCTTCTTTACTTCAACCTCTTTCGCCTGCTCGAGCCCGTGTTGGTCGTCGTCGTCGTCACCGCCGTCGCAGCCCTCGTCTTCGCAGCCACCGCATTTCTCCCTTTTTCCTCTTTTCTTTTTTTACTCTTTTTTCTTCTTTTCTCACTTTGACATTTACTGTACACCACCACTTGCACCCACTACAACCAACACACCTCGGGTCCAGGTAGAAAGCCGACGCGTATCACGCTCCGACCGGTCACCCCGTCTTTACCGAGACGCGCGCGCAGCACTTTACTTAATCAACTCTAATCGCCTGCTGCATCGGAGTGCAATTCAATTCCAACCTTGACTATTCGACCACACTTTTGCAACCGGCCTGCCGCGCAGCTCCCTCTCCCCTCAATCCCCCTTCCTCGCCCCTTTCGACCTCGCCTCGTCCTTCGTTTCTTCACCCCCTCTTCGCACATGAACCTGTAAAGGCAAGGCGGCCTTTCCGGACTCGTTGGACTCGTGGACACAGACCATGGGAAGTGGGGCAGCATCAACAGCAGCTCCGGTTGAGGAGGCGGCGGCGGCGATGGCAACAACACCACCACCACCACCACCAGCAGTGGGTACTCCCACATTGTCGAGCACGCCGCCGCACCACGCCCCCCTCAGGCCAGAGCCAACAACGCCGCCCATGAGCTCCCCAACCATTGCGGCGGCACCACCACCGGTTGTTCAGTTTGAGCCACCGCTGCCGTCGTCGCCTTGTGGGGCAGCCTTTCTCCGTCGTTTGCACACTGACCCCAACGCAACGCATGTGACCCTTCCTTCGTTGTCTGGGCAAACGCCAAACGAACTCAGCGCCGCGCCCAGCAAACCAGATACACCGACTACAACGCCAGGGACACCCGTGGGCGCTGGATCGCCAAGTTGGATCGCGCCCCCTCCGTCTGCCCATCCCCATCCCCCACGCCCATCTGCCATGCCAATCCAGCCCAAGCATCACAGCGACCCCGTGTCACCTCCAAGGCCTACCATTGCAACCATCGACCTTGAGAGCCCTCTCAGCCCAACGACTGTAGCAAACCCAATCGATGCGATGGAGCCAGGGATACCTGGGAACAACACTGCTCTTGGACCGACGCCTGTCCGCTCCAGCACCGCGGACCATGTCGCGACTCCGTTTCAGGAACGTGTGGATCGCGAGGCGCTGGCGAACGGTAACGGCAGCACATCGAATGGAGACCGGTCGGCGTCGTTTGCCGAGTCGAGCGACAGCACCCAGCAGCTCAACGTCGAGCCTGTGGGCGGACGACGAACATCTTGGAATGAGTTCGCGATCGCATATTGCAATGGCCGCTTCGATCCATTACGCATACCTAACCCACCCGACTTTGACGATGGTGTTACTCCAGAGACCAAGGTCAACGTGGTGCGGCCTCTTGTCCATCCGAACTCGGCGCCGAGCAGCACGCAAAGACAGAACAGGTCGTACCAAAACGTGCCCACTCAGAGCTCGAGCAGTCCATCAGTCGTCACAACTGAACGTCCAGTGACTCCGACATCCCCCACCGCTTCCACACGACCAAAAGCCTTTGAGCTTGAGTCTCTGCCGAGCCGTCCCCGCCAGCGCCCCCCAAAGCTCGCACTCCCTGCATACAAGGTCGCGGCCGCGACGGTTCGCATTGCGTCATCATCCCTCCCCGATTCGATGTTTGCACCATTGTCCGTTCCAAGCCCCGAGCGCGAACTCTTGGATCCCCTTGCAGCCCTCGTCTCACCGCCCATCCCAACCTCCAAAGGCAGCGCAACCTCAGATCCCGGGTCCGCCACCTCGCCAACGTTTGTCTGGAACCGGAGCAAGTCGAGCATGCTTCCCGCGGGAACGCCGACACACGAGACACTCCCCACAATCCAAGCGAGTCCGGCAAATACGCCCAGTGCGGAGAGATCTGCGCTCCCAGGCGTTTGTTGCGGAGGAGTCACAGCAGCAGCCGTGGACCCCCCGCCATCATGTCCCCCGGACGCGCCGAAAGGAGGCGCGTTACCCTATCTCAAGGCAAACATCCCACCGGCGTCCGCTCCGTTACCGAAACGTCCCGAACCCGAAGCGGAAGACTACTTTGGCGGCGGCGTGCCAACTGGTCCAGAAATTAAAGAGCCAGTAAATATAGTGCCCGTGCCGGCGCCAACAGATTACCCAATTGTCCATCACCCACACCAGCTGCGACCGTTCTATGAAAAGTACGGCTTCCTCCCAGCACCGATGCCACCACGAGAGGCGGAGCGACGGAAGGCGCTGTACAACTTCAACATTTTACATACAGCCGCGGACCTCAACTTTGATCGCATCGTGCACATGGTCAAGCTTGTTTTCAACACGCGCATGGTCTTTCTGTCGCTGATTGATTCGGACTCGCAGTGGTACAAGTCTCAAACAGGATTCGGTGGCTCTCAGTCACCGCGAGTCACTGGGTTCTGCGGCCACACACTCCTGGTCGACAGCGACGAGCCGTTTGTTGTTCTGGACACTCACCTCGACTGGCGCTTCGCAAGGAATCCCCATGTCACTGGCGAGCCGTGGATCCGATTCTATGCTGGTACACCACTGAGGACGTCTGATGGACTCAACCTCGGCTCCCTTTGTTTAGTCGACGACAAGCCCCGCACCGAGTTTACCCCGCGCTCCCGGCACATCCTCAAGGAATTTGCTGCCATCGTCATGCGTGAGCTTGAGCTCTGGCGCGACAAGGTGAGTTGCTCCATCTGGTTCCAGTTGACTGACGACAGCTCCAACTCCGTACGCGCGACAAGATCCAGACGTCGATGGAGAACTTTACCCGCGAGTGTCTCGAGATTGACGACAAGCTCTCGTCCACCAACTTCGAGGCCGCAAGCCGTATGGGACAGGTGTATTCTCGCGCAGCGAAGCTGGTGCACCAAACATTGGAGCTCGACGGATGTGCGATTCTCGACATTTCCCAGTTCGAACGCGGCGAAGTGGACCTCCCTGATGGTACCAAGAAGGTCGTGTACCATGCAAATCCGTACCACGAGTCACAATCGGTCCTCAAACGACTGCAGACCTTTGGGCCGGTCTCTGCGTTCCCAGTTTTGGCGTCGACTCCCGGGGAAGTCCAAACGCGAGCTCTCACCCCTCTCGAACACGAGCGAATGTCCATTTTCCTCGGCGACCAACGCGACGGACGCATCTTTGAGAACATTGCGCCCTCGTGGATTCGGTATATCTTCCCGCCGAGTTTGAAGTACGGTATGGTCGTCCCAGTAATCGGCATCGACGGGCAACCGTTTGCTCTCATCTGCGCACACACCCACGATCGTGGCAAGCAGTTCCTCGAGGGCTACGAGCTCCAGTTCCTCAGAGCCATCGGTGTCATTATCCTCTCGGCTGTGCTTCGTCGCCGGATGATACTAGCGGACCGCAGCAAGAGCGTCCTCATCTCGTCTGTCAGCCATGAGCTTCGTACGCCCCTGCATGGTATCCTCGCAGCGACCGAGTTACTCAACGATTCGCCGTTGGATACGAACCAGTCGGCCTTCCTGTCCACGGTCAAGACCTGCGGCATGCAGCTGATCGAGACGGTCAACCACGTACTGGACTTTACAAAACTCAGCAGCGAGAAGGGCGGCACGGGACGAAGAGCTACGCAGCTCATGCAAGTCGATCTCGCCGATCTCGTGGAGCAGACGGTGGAGAGCTGCTTTGTCGGTCAGCGGTCGCGGTTCATGCAGACCAATGATGACCAACTCGGCAGCTTTTACTCGCCCGTCCCCATGGGCCTACTCCCGTACGATCAGAGGGTCAACATTCGCAACCGCCTGTCGCTAATGGAGTCTGTTGTTGACATTGGTCTTCGCAAGCAGGGATGGAACGTCTTGGTCGACCCCGGCAGTCTTCGCCGTATTGTGATGAACCTGTACGGCAACTCGCTCAAGTTTACCAAGGAGGGCTTTGTCCAGGTCAGCCTGAGGGAGCTCCCGCACGAGCCGCATGTGAAGCGTATTCCTGTTGAGCTCATGGTCGTCGACACTGGCAAGGGCATCGGCAAGTCGTTCCTCAAAGACCAGCTTTTCGAGCCATTTACCCAGGAGAATCCCTTGCAGCCCGGTACTGGTCTCGGCCTCGCGATCGTCAACAGCATCGTGCGGTCCGATGTGGTGCAAGGCAAGGTCGACGTCTGGTCGGCCGAGGGCGTGGGTACCCAGATCAAGGTAACATTCGAGGTTGAACTCGCAAGCGACCCGGAGCAGGCGACAGAAATACCAGAGCACCAATTGGGCGCGGGCTACAAGGTCGCCTTCCTTGGGTTTGATACCCAGCACCGCGGGCTCGCCCTCGTGCATGAGGTCGTGACGTCGTACGCTACATTCATGGGCTTTGAGATTGTGAAGGATCCAGCCGAGGCCGATCTGCTCATCGTCAACGAGTTTGTCAAAAAGGAGACGGAAGAGCAGTTTCGCAATACTGCACTCATCCTCGTGGCAACGTTCAAGAAGTCCGATCCGCAGACCTTGTCTGCCATGGGCCGCAACTCGTACACCGGGTTGGTATACAAGCCTGTTGGGCCAGCTAAGGTCATCAAGGAGCTCAAGGCGGCGATCAAGTACCTCAAGCATCCGTCACGCGCGAACAGCGGGCTTTCTTCTCTGAGCTCTCCTGTGTCGCATCGGCGAATGGACTCTGATGGCGGCAGCGTCATGTTGCGTCCTTCATCCGTCCGCGAGCAGTCGAGCGAGTCACTGCGGTCGGCGGTTTCCAACCTCGATCTTCCGCGGCCAAAGGCAGAGCATCGCATGCTGCTGCACCGCCGACGATCGGACGAACGCGAGCTGGGCCACACTCAGTCCCGCCCTCCTCTGGCGCCGCGCGGCCTAACATACCATGCTGTCCCGACACTAGCGAATGTCAGCGATCTGTCACCGACGTCCAGTATATCGTCACCTGTTTCCGCCGTATCGGGGCGCTCCACCATCTCCCTCGCAGACGGCGGCGCGATGCTCAAAGCTGCAGCTCGCCCAGAGGTATCCGGCCAAAGACGACCTGCACGCGTCCTGGTCGTCGAGGACAATGTCATCAACCGTCGCGTGCTTACTGCCTTCCTCAAGAAGCGAGGGTATGAGTATGCCGAGGCCGTCAACGGCGCCGCAGGCGTCGAGTTGTTTGACGTTTCACCCGCAAATCACTGGGAGTGAGTTTTGTTCTTTGCGGTGCAGAGACTGACATCAGCGTGATTCTCATGGACATTACAATGCCGGTTATGAACGGGTACGATGCGACGCGGAGTATAAGGCGCATCGAGTCGTCGCGGCGGCGGAGTGCAGCGGACCAGGTCACGCAGGCCCTCAATCTCCCGGGCGGGACGACGCAAGCCCGCGCACAGAGTATCAGCGCCGCTGCCAAGATCTTTGCTCTGACCGGTCTCGCGACTGACGACGACAAGCGCCAGGCATTCGATTCCGGCGTCGACGGGTACCTCGTGAAACCCGTCTCTCTCGCGAGTTTGGATTTATTGTTTACGAGTGAGTGGCAAGCGTGAGCTAGTGTATCAAGCGAGCGAAGCAAATAAAAACGGAGCAGCGAGAGCAGGTGCTGACGAGTGCAGAAATTGGATTCTAGACTATTATTCCCCTTGCCACTTTCGATTGCCTTTCCCCTGTAGCCCAATGTTGTAGGGCCCCAACACCACCGTCTGACAATACTAGCAACTCAACGATATCCCCACCCATCCATCCAGTCAAGCATCACACTCATGGCCATCCGACAGTTCGACTCACAATGCCACGCCACAGCACAGTTCCTTCCTCTTTTCTCTGTCATGACTTATATCGATTATATGGCTACCACACTTTACAACCTTGCACCTCGGGATGCTGCCTCATATCTCACGCACGGCATCCCCGCCCCACTGCCACATCACCATCAGCCGTATCTCTAGATCCATTCGTACAGACTTTGCTGCGGGCGCCGTATGTAATGCTACTGTAAATGTCAAGGCATCACATTGTGCAGGAGACGGGTGGCCGAGTCGTTGGCCGTACTGACTGTGTCTGTCCAGAGTCCCGAGGGGCGGGGGGGCGCCGTGAAATGGCCGCGCTGAATGGACACCGAAAAGCGACCCTCTACAGATGAATGTAGATCTCCTGCCGCGGCTCAAGCCAGCGCGTCAAGCCGTGAGACGTCGAGGAGTGAGCTTCAGTAGCTCTACGACCCACTAAGCCATGCCCATGCCAGAGAAGCCCGACTCCATGCAAATCCCATGATACTAATATCTATCGTACACCGACTCCATCTCCTTCGCTCACGCACGCCACGAAACATGCACAGCGTCCGTCCTGAACCTGGAACCCCTGTCAGCATTTTCTTCTTAGCAGAAGAGCCTGTACTCACCGCTGAGTCACGCTCGTCTTGGAGAGCGGCGTCGTCTGGCCCATGCGGTACGCGAGGATGCCCGCCTGCGCGACCATGACGCCGTTGTCGACGGCATACAGCGACTCGACGCCGTAGATCTGCCCGCCGCGCTCGGCAGCCATGACGCCCATCATCTGCTGCAGACGGAGGTTGGACCCGACGCCGCCGACGATGAGCACATCCGCCGAGCCGACGTGCGCCATTGCGCGCTCCGTAATCTCGACCAGCATCGCAAACGTCGTCTCCTGCAGCGAGAAACACAGGTCCTGCGGCGTGATCACGTCGTCGCCTTCGCGGATCGTGTCCAGCTGCTCCCAGCTGCGGTACCGCTTGTCGGCCGTGTATGCCTCCACGGCCGTCAGGATGCCCGCGAGCGTCACGTCCATGCCCTTTGTGCCGTACGGCAGCGGCACGAGGCGCTTGCCCCTGCGGGTTGTTAGCACGTACAGCTTTTTTGTCTGTATTGTTTCTCACTTCTTGGCCTCCTGCTCGATATTGTACCCCGGGAACGGATCGTTCGGGACGCCAATGGTGCGCGCAAAGCGGTCGAGACAGTTGCCGATCGCAATGTCGAGCGTCTCGCCAAAGATGCGGTACCGCTGCTGGCTGTACGCGATCACCTGTGTGTTGCCGCCCGAGACGTACAGCACGATCGGGTTGGTCGAGTGCGTAATGTGCCGCCCCATCTCAATGTGCGCGACGCAGTGGTTGACGCCGATTAGCGGGATATTGTGCAGCTGCGACAGCGTGCGCGACACGAGCGCACCGACCTGCAGCGGCGTGCCCATCCCGGGGCCTGGGCGTTAGTCCTGCCTTGGTCGTTGGGCGACAGGGGAGCGAGGCGGAGCTCGGAGCTAGGACCTAAGAGCTAGACCGTGTCCTGTACATATGCTCCCCTTAGGGGCTTCGTTGACCCACCCTTCGTGAACGCAATTACATCAATATCCGACATGCGCACGCCCGCATGCCGGATCGCCTCGCGGATGATGCGCACTGCCCACTCGCGGTGGTGCCGCGCCGTATCGGACGGCAGGAACCCCTCGCCGGGAGGTGTAATGTACGTGTGGCGCACGTTCGAGAGCACCGACACGCGCGTGGGGCCGTCCGTCGGCTCGTGGCAGATGACGCCCGCGCCGAGCTTGTTTGCGCTCCCCTCGATGCCGAGGCAGAGCAGCCGGCGTGCTGTGCGTGAGTACGAGCAAGTGGGAGAGCAAGTAGGACATTTGGGAGCACAGGCAGAAGGGAA
The DNA here is from genome assembly GCA_013177335.1 of Apiotrichum mycotoxinovorans. Taxonomy (NCBI): domain Eukaryota; kingdom Fungi; phylum Basidiomycota; class Tremellomycetes; order Trichosporonales; family Trichosporonaceae; genus Apiotrichum; species Apiotrichum mycotoxinovorans. The sequence continues at coordinate 1,351,800 of CP053624.1, read as the reverse complement.
AAGTATGTATAGGTAGAATGGAATGAGGGGCCGGCTACGTACTCGGCTTGGTGAGCGGCGAGACTTTTTTGCTGCTCGAAGCGACGGTCATGGTTTTGGCGTGAGCGCGATCGTGATCTAGTGAACGTGCGTCGAGAGACCCGACAGGTGAGTGGGTTGGATGGTGGAATGGGTGATGACGAACAAAATTGGCCACCACCACGAACTCTTTTGAGGCTCAAGCTTGGGATTTTTTCGCGAGGCTCTGCAGAGAACGGAATGTCAAGTACACATTCCCCCCATTCCTGCATCTCGGAGCTCTTGCTGGATATCAGAATACGACTCTCCGCCGTGCAACTACCTGTCCATGTTGTGTCATGCATGCATCTAAAGCAGCAGCAACATCAACATTGTTCTCTTGGGTGCAATTCAATTGCTGACCGCCAAGTTGTTGGTCATGGGCGGCGGCGACGGAAGCAAAAAAGTTGGAAGCGGAGGGCTGGCTTGCAAGGCACAAGGGAAGGTACAAAGGCGCTGGAGTGACGTCGGAGATGCGGGACAGAGTACCTACTATAGTGAGGGGCGGGCTCAGTATCGTAACCCCGCATACCCGGAGCCATCCATCATCGCTCCATCTCACTTCTCTTCATCTCTTCTTCATCTCACACTCTTCGTTACATCTTAACTCCTTAGAATCAGGCCAGCAACATCTACCGTATCCCCCGGCACCATGTTCTGGGACGCATTCTTTGATCGCGTCTCTGACGCGTTGGGCGCGGAGCCCGACCAGTGCAAGGTTAGTTTGGAGTGCACTCCCGTGTCCGCTCCACACGAGCCTCGTTGATCGAGTCTGCAGCTCCGGCTCTAGTTCCGACTCCCACCCCCACTAACACGCAGCTCATCTTCTCCCTCATCATCGCCTTCCCGCTCGCGAGCATCTTTGTCCGGCTACCCGCCAGCCGGCCCAATGTCGCGCACCTCTTCTCCCTCGCCATCTCGACGTTCTTCCTGTGGCCGTTCCTTGGGCTCGGCGCGGCGTACCTCGAGCTCATCGTCTCGTCGGCCATCACGTACGCTATTGTCGCGAGCCTCAAGGGCAAGAACATGCCGTGGATTGCATTCTTGTGAGCTGGACAGTGACCGATCTAAGCTGACAACAGCTTCGCCATGGGCCACCTGACCATCAAGTGCGTTACTCACATACTGAACCATTCACATGGATGCACACTCACACTCACGACAGCCATCTCCGCCGCACGTACCTCGAAATCCCCGTCTCGGCTATCGAGATCTCGGGCACGCACATGGTGCTCGTCATGAAGCTCACTACGTTTGCCTGGAACGTTCATGATGGGCGGCAGAAGGCCGAGGTGCGTGGATCCGCCATGGAGTCGAAGGCAGGGTCTCTACTCGGGGCAGGACACCGGCATTGCTCCGAGCTCTCCTCGCTCCTTCCTTTGGCTACTACCACTGGAGAATACTGACGGCAGACCCTTGACGAGGTCCAGCTGTCCACCCGGCTCACGCAGCTGCCCAACCCTCTGGCCTTCTTGGGATACTGGTACGAGACGAGACCCAATTAGAAAAGCGCAACAACTGACTGCTCAGCTTCTTCTTCCCTACCGTGCTTGTCGGCCCGTCGTTTGACTACGCCTCGTACGACGCCCTCATCAAGCACACGCTCTTCACGACGGCGCCGAACAAGGACGCAAAGGGGCGTACGTGGCGCCGCACCCCGCATGGCCGCCGGCGCGTCGCGTACCTCCACGGCCTTATCGGTCTTATCTACCTCGGCATCTTTGCAAACTTTGGCACGCGCGGCGACTTCCACCGTGTTCTCAGCCCCACCTGGCTGACGTGGACGATCCCGACCAAGTTTGCCTTTTGGCAGTTCTGCGCCTTTGTCGCGCGTACAAAGTACTACGCCGTGTGGTCTCTGTCCGAGGGTGCGTGTATCCTCACCGGACTTGGTTTCAACGGGTACAACCCCAAGACGGGCCGCACGCTGTGGAACCGCGTGCGCAACGTCAACATTCTCGCGATCGAGTCTGCCGAGTCGTTCAAGGTCCTCTTTGACAGCTGGAACTGCCGCACCAACGTCTGGCTCCGCGAGTGCGTCTACAAGCGTCTCGCCAAGCCCGGAAAGAAGCCCGGACCCGTCCAGAGCATGTCGACGTTTGTTACCTCGGCGTTCTGGGTGAGTACTACAGAATCTCATGACCATAACTAATAAGAGTAGCATGGCGTCGCTCCTGGATACTACCTGGCCTTTGTCACTGTGGGCCTGTACTCGTACCTCGGCAAGCAGATGCGCCGCTACGTGCGCCCGTACTTCCTTCCGGCGTCGTCGCCCGGTGCCGCCAACTCGCTCCCACGCTGGCCGTACCCGAACCTCGCGAAGCGCATCTATGATGTTGTCGGCTGGGCCATTGTGCAGACTGGCGTCAACTACGCCGTGTCGTCCTTTTTCATTCTCGACTTTTGGCCGTGCATCCAGGCATTCAACCGCGCGTACTGGTACGGCCACGTCTCCATCCTGCTCACAGTGGCCTTTTTCCGCTTTGGCGGCCGCCGCGCCCTCCGCCGCGGCCTGGCTCCGCGGGACGCCGCCAAGGCCCGGCTCGCCAAGCCTCAGGCGCCCGTCGACGTGCCCTCCTTCACGCTCTCCCCGCCGTCCCCCGAGGAGCGGATCCCGCAGGGACCTGAGATCACCGAGCGCCTCGAGGAGCTGCACGAGTCGGAGGAGGCCGAGGCCAACGACGCCGACCTCAAGTGGATCGAGCACGACCTCAACTCGCCCACGTCGGACGGCATCGAGCCTGACGGGGGCATGATGGACGACATCCTCAGCAACCTCGATTCCGAGACCCCCGCGCCGGGCACCCCGCGGATCGTGCCCAAACCAAAGGTGGAGTAGTAGCCTGCCTGAACAGCATAATACCACCTCATAGATTTGGTCGAATACATGCAACGCTGTGTTCGTCTCAGAGAGCTTGCAAATGAAGCAATTCAGATTGCAGGGAGCCCGCCGGTTTGAGCACGTCGCCCGGAGCCTTAGGACGATTTTGAGCTTTCATCTCTGGTACCGATGCGTTCTCGGTGACGATAAGCGCGACTCCCCGGCAGTACACAAGAGCACGCCTCGCAGGTACTGTATATAGATTGCTTGGATTACTCAGCTGCTCAGCTGCTCAGCTGCTCAGTTGCTCAGCTATTCAGTCGAGACGGCGCACACGCCGAAAGTCGAGTCGCGCTGCTCGATGCTCGATGTCGTCGTACACACGTGCCTGGGATGCCTGGCCTAGCTGGCCTTAGGTCTGCACACATGCTCTCACGAATTCACGCGTCGCTATATCCGGTGACGCCAAGGCATCGAGGCACCCCGGCACCATGCGAGACACCACACGATCAGTCTACACGTCAAGACGTCTAGATATCTGTCTTGACTATTCGGTGGGAGAGTAAGGTTCACGCGAACGCGTTGTGCCCTCCGTGCCGTTCGTTCAATTCAAGACGCTAGAAGCATGCTAGAGCTAGGGACGCATAGACGCAAAGGGGGAGTTAACGGCTTAGTGCTAGAGACTACGGCCGTTCGGCATGCAGACGACGGAGCACGCCCACGTAAAGGACAAGAATGTAAGAACACTGGCGAACGGGGCAAACGCGCCTCGCACTCGGGAACTTTCCCAACTTTCATGGGGATGCATGTGGCACGACGTCCTAGCGTCTGCCGCCATGCTGCCGCGTCCCCGCCAGCGGCACTCGTCGCCATGCCATCCCCCTGTTCGGGTCGCCGGAGTTGGTCGCCTAGCTCAGCTTAGCATGTACGCATGCTACCGCTCCATAATGTTTCAATCTCGATTAGACTTTTCCCGACGAGACATAATAGACTAGGAAGCAAACCTTCGCGTGGTCACCGTCGGGCGAAACGCCGGCGCGACGGGCAGCGGGCACCAGGACGTGTCGGTGCACGACGCCCACCCTTAAATCACGTTTCCAGGGGGGGCGACACTAGGGGGCCCGGTGGTGGTGGGGGGGCGATGTGAGCGACGACAATATCACAAATCGCGGGGAGCGCATGTTTACTCTGGTGGGGTGGTGCACCGCATGGATCCTCGCAGTAGCACGAGACTTTGGGCCCTATCGGAAGGTGGTCGTCGCCTCGTTGGCGGCTGCTTCAATGGCACACTGTCTCGCCGCTGGCTCGCCTGACCACACCTTGGATCTACTGTATGCGAGGCACCACGGATCGTTGTCAAGATCTTCTCCTCGAGGCTATGTGTGCCTAGCTTCGATCCGGAAACCGGGAGCACGGAGAGGTGTTCCTAGCCATGCATGGATCCAAGACGAGACGCACGAAGACGGCAAGCCAACAAGCTTGTGCCACTAAGACGAGGGTACTTAACTGGTCGAACGAACGTCTCGAGGCTGACTTTTATCTCCCCCTCGACTCTCAACTACATACAGTCATGAGGTTCTTCTCGCTCCTTCCTGCTCTCCTAGCTCCGCTCCTCGCGCTCGCAAGCCCCATCGACCGCGCTCTGTCGCTCGCGGAGCGCAAGGGCGCCGACGGCCTCCCCCGCCTCGTCATCTACTTTCAGACGACGCACGACCAGGCGGGTAACCCCATCTCGATGCTCCCCCTCGTCAACGATCAGGGCATCGCACTCACGCACCTGATCGTGTGCTCGCTGCACGTCCAGAACGACGGGACAGTGCACCTCAACGACTACCTGTACAATGCGACGGTGTTCGACACACTGTGGGCTGAGACCGCGGTGCTCAAGCAGAACGGCATCAAGGTCATGGGCATGGTGGGCGGCGCGGCCGCGGGGTCGTTTGCGGAGGACACGCTCGGTGCCACCGATAACGCGGCGTTTGAGGCTGCGTACGCCTCCCTCGCGGCTGTGATCAAGAACCAGGGGCTGCAAGGGCTCGACATTGATGTCGAGCAGACCATGTCGCAGGAGGCCATTGAGCGGCTCATCAACCGCCTCGCTCAGGACTTTGGCCCCGAGTTCATCATCACGCTCGCGCCCGTCGCCAACGCGCTCGAGGGCGGCGCCAACCTCAGCGGATTCGATTACAAGACGCTGCAGCAGGACGTCGGGGACAAGATTGGCTTCTACAACGCCCAGTTCTACAGGTATGCACCCCCGCCCACGTTCTGCACCTAGAAATGCGCTGACTTTTGTCTTTGTAGCGGCTTCGGCAGCATAGACACCACGTACCACTTTGACGGCGCGGTCGCCAACGGGTTCGCGCCGGACCGCATCGTCATTGGGCAGCTCACGTCCCCGGACAACGGGTACGGGTACACGACCCTGGGGACGCTCAACGCGACCGTCATCCAGCTGCGCGAAAAGTACGGCACGATCGGCGGCGTCATGGGCTGGGAGTACTTTAACAGTCTGCCGGGCGGCACGGCGGCCCCCTGGAAGTGGGCCGAGGAGATGACCGAAATCCTGCGTCCCGCCAAGGCCGCCCCGCTCAACGTTTCGCAGCTCGACGCGGCCAACCTTGCCGCCGCGTGGAGCAGTGCCACGCAGGGCAGGTCCGCGCCCAACGTGCCTTACAGCAAGTGGATCAGTACCTAGGACAGTGTCAGAAGAGCAATATAAACGGTTGTCAATAATGATGATGAAAGGGGGATGCAAAGATTGAAGTAATTGTGATGAACCTACTGGATGTATCATCTGTAGCCCAGCCAACAACAACTTTGCACCGCCTCCCCAACTGTAGCGGGCCTCGCCGAAATTGACCCCAAATGACGACAGAAAGTGGGGTGGAGGGGGGTGTCTCGTCTTGTGCCCCTTTAGACGCGCAGGTGAGGTTATACTCTTTTCGATCGATGACACTTCCCCCCCCCTTTGGTCTCGTTTGATTTGCTTGGGCGTCAGCCAGCGCTGCTGCGGTCCTTGCGGATAGCGGATAGAGCGGCACCGAAGCCGGGACTCCGGGGACTGCCAAAAGTGTCGCGTGTCAGAAGATACCCAGAGAGATCAGAGACCTTTTTGCAGAGTGCCAAGAATCGACGTCAGAGCGCGCAAATAGCCCTCCCCCCCCCCCCCCGGGAAAAGATCAGAGACCCCGGGAGGTTCGTTTTCTTTCTTTCTCGCCTCTGGTATAAAACTCTATTCCCATCTGTTTTCTTTTCTTTTTCCACCTCCCCCTCCTCTATCTTCACACCTCCCTCCATCTTTGCACAGCCACCCTCACGATGGCCGACACCAAGGCCCCCGTTGCCGAGGCGCCCGTCGCCTTCTTGCTCCTCACGTTGCCGGATGTCGTGGTCACGCAGATCTACGACGGCGAGGAGATGAAGCTTGCGCACGATACGCTCATGTGAGTTCACTCAAGTTGTAGTATTAGTTGCAGAGCGCGCCGAGATGCTGACTCTGTCCTTCTTTGTCGTATGTGATCCTTGCTCGCTCGACACACCGCGCTCCCCACTGCCGTCCTCGCTGTCTCGCTGTAATCACTTCTACCCCCTGTCTGGTTTCGGCGTCACCCGCATACCTTTCGCCCCGTCGTCTTGGCATCTACGTTCCCCTCTACAGGGTCGACTGTGTATCCCTCCCCATCCCAGCAGAGATTGGCCACCAGACGGCCAACCCCTTCGCGCCCACGGGCGAGGAGACGCACGACCTCTGGCTGGTCCTCAAGGTCGGCGACTTTGAGCACACGCTCATCCCTGGAAACCACCTCGGCGTGCGCGCTCCGCCCGGCGGTGACGGCGGGCCGCAGTACATTATCACGACGCCGGAGATCCCCAACGGCAAGGTGACGATTCAGCTCGAGGCGCCGCGCAACCACGCCGAGTACGACGACCTCGTCAACTTTGAGAGCCTCCTCACGCAGTATGGCGCTCTCAACCCGACAGAGACGGCCATGACGGGCATCATTGCCCCCGTGCTCATCCACCCGCCGACCGAGGACTCGATCGCCGCCGTCGAGACCAACGAGGAGAACAAGCTCCCGGCAACGTACGACGAGAGCATGCTCGCCCCGCCGATCGTCGCGGGCGGCGCGGACCTGCGTGGCCGCATTGTTCTTGTCGACGAGAAGACGGGTGCGGTCCTTGGCGAGCTGGAAGAGCAGCCCGTCGGGAGCGAAGGCGAGGCGGCCGCACTTGCCGCCACAGATCCCAGCCGCCCTGTTGTTGTCGACTTTGGGTCCCTCGTCGACAGCTACGTCGGGCACAATGTCACGGTCACGCTCGTGCCGCAGGACGAGCTTGATGACTGGATCTTCCGCGGCGCCGACAAGATCAGGTGCGTGCCTGCCGGTAAACAAAGACTGACGTCCTAGCCGCTCCATCCTCGCGTTCGGCTCCTGGGGCTCGCAGGCCATGATGACCGGCGCGGAAAAGTTCAAAAAGCACACAGTGCCCTGCCCTGAGCCGATCAAGCTTGGCTCCAAGACCAACGCGGGCATCAAGACGGCGCACATGGTCTCGTTCAAGGGTGCACACGTATCCAAGAAGACGGTCGGCACGATCAACAACTATATCGGACGTATGACAGGCGGCAAGGCACCCAAGATCCCGAACCCGCCCACGCCGCCGCCTGCCTCTCCCGCGCCGGCAGCCGGAGCCAGCAAGAAGGGATACACTGCCATGTTCAAGGAGGGCGCGGAGAAGCTCAAGGCGGCAGCAGGCTACGGCTCGCGCCCGACGTCGCCTGGCGCGAGTCCGGGTGCCACGCCGACATCCGCGGCTCCCCCGCCCCTGCCCCCACGCAAGGCGTCCCCTACACCGCCATTTGGCGGCGCCGAGCCGCCTCCTTACTCGCAGGAGAAGAGCGACTCGCTGTACCCCACCGACAAACCCGCTGCATCCTCCACCTCCGCCTCCGCCTCCACGTCGCCGTTCAACGCCACGAGCGCTCCCCAGGCGGCGCCCAGTAACCTGGCCGTCCAGATCCCGCCGCAGGCTGCCGGCCCCGCGACGCCCGCAGGACCCCGCAAGAAGCGGCCGCTGCTGAACCGCACCGTTGTGGCGCTCGACGCTGTCCTCTCCGCCGCGGAGGTCACGGCCAACAACCTCATTGCAGCAGGCACGGCTGCGGCCTCGTCGGCCGTCGCGCACAAGTACGGTAACGAGGCTGGCAACGCCACGGCCCTCGTCGGCTCGACCGTGCGCAACGTTGTTCTCGTGTACGTCGACGTGCGTGGCGTCGGCCGCCGCAGCCTCCTCAAGGCCACGGCCAAGGGATTCGTCAAGGCCAGGCTGCGCTCCGGCGAGACGGTGCGCATCCAGCCGCAGGCCGCAGGCGCCGCTGCCGGACCCGCCGTCGTCGACCACCAGCTCGTCGTCGGCGTGCCGCAGGTCCCGCAGAAGAAGTAGGCGGCCAGTGGGGATTAGTGCTTGTGGGACCTAGGACCTTGTCAAGGTGTTTAATTTGCAGTTTCAGTGCTTCTTGTTGCCTCTTTTTGTTTTTGTTGATGTCCCCGCGAGTCGACGACGGGACCCTACCTACGCTCCATACACGATATACAGTACGAATTTACGAGAAAACGATATGAAAAATGGAAACGAGCATGGGTGGTGGAGAACGGCAGGTGGCAAGGATGGGAGATATGGACATTCCATGAGTGACTAACCTCCCCGCCATTTCTGTTGTGCCCGCATGGCAGCCTAAAGCCAGCAGCGTGTGGACCACCACTTGGCGCATAATCATAACCCTAAACCCTCAGCCCCACGAGTCGCGAACCTCACCTTCCAGGACCACGCATCTTCTTGAACTGTGAGTCAGCCACACCCAGCTCCATACGGTTACGCACCTTGGCGTCCCAGTGGTGGATGATACCGTCTGCGCCGCGGCCAGCCAGGGCAGGGTCGGCCTTTGCGCGCGCCCACAGACCGGTCTTGACGAGCTCGTAGACGTGTTTGTCGAACGCGGCTTCCTCAATGGGGGACCAGGCTTTGCGCTGCGGTGTTAGTCGTGGGGGGCCGCGGGGGAGGGGGGGGGGGGGAGGAGGGCAGGTGAGGTGAGGTGGGAAGGTGAGGTGAGGTGGGAAGGTGAGGTGAGGTGGGAAGGTGAGGTGAAAGTGAGATAGATTATGTATGGCCTAGGACTCACAGCCGTCGACTTGGACGGGGACTCGGGGCCATCCTCGGCCTTACGCTTCGGGGGCATGGTTTGATGCTAGTCGGGTGTCTGGTCGGCAGACGCGGACGGGAAAGCAGGAGGACAGTGAGTGAGCCAGTGACTGACCGGTGTGGCTGGGCGTGTTACGTGTTCGCCGAGAAGCAGAGTATGTGATAGTGTGAGCTGGGAGGTGCGGGGAGGACTTGGCGTGGAACTGAACTGGGACAGTGACGGCAGGAGCGAGAGCGGACAGTGAGTGAGTGAGTGGTAGTGAGGAAGAGCACCAGTGGCCGGGCCCAAGTTGCCTCTTATGATCTATCTTATGACGATGACAGGGATGCCAGCAGACAGGATGAGGGCGTGAGGACATGACTATGCGGCCGCAGCGGAAGAGGTGGGAGGGGTGCGCAGAGGCCATCCCCCATGCTACACATGCCAGCCCTTGTGCCCAGCTGGCCAGCCTTTTGGGGCGCAGGCAGCTCAAATAACCCTCGCTCGCGCCCCCAATGTACGAGGGCCATGGTGCCATTTACTCGAGGGCAGAATTGTATCCTCTATAACGGGGGGTCATGTCTCCTTGGTCCCCGTTTGCGTGAGCATGCGCTCTCCAACGGCTCACTTGCTGCTTGCTCACTTGCTTATTTACTCACGTACTCACTTGTTCTCGCTGTCGACGTGGTGCCCATCTCTCTGCTCTTTGCAATCCGTACTTTGCTTCCCAGCTCCAGTTCTACAACTGAGTCCACGCGTCACACAACTGTACTCGTCAACTTCATATCTCGACCCCTCGAGAATACCTTAAGCGCCGCCACCAGCTGTACTGTAGGCTCAAGCTACGTCCACCACCGCCCCCGTCGCGTCTCACTTTCTGCATCCCTCCCCTCCCGCGACACCATGGCCGACCCCAAGCCCACTGTCAAGCCTTATGGCAAGCGCAAGTCGGCGCCCAAGGAGGAATGGGCGGTCGAGCACGACGTGAGTCCGGACGGTCCTTAGATGGCGACCATGTGTATTTGCTGACATCAACCCCATCCGGGGCACCCGCCACGCCGCACACGACTCATCTTCCACCCGCCTCCCACCGACCTAGCGCGCCCTCCTCTCCGCCATGGTCGCCAAGCTCCTCGCGGTGCGGCCAGATATGTACGCCGCCCCGGGCCTCGAGCGCGTCAACGAGCACGGCGGCGAGCGCATCAACAAGAAGATCCAGGCGCGGCTGCGGCTCATGTGCGGCCCAGAGCACGACGATATTGTCGATCGCGAGATTCAGGCGCGGAAGGGTAATTTGGGGGGTGGGAGTGGCGGTGGGGAGGGGGCGAGGCGGAAGCAGCGCCAGGAGCAGGACAAGGACAAGGACAAGGACAAGGACAAGGACAAGGACAAGGACAAGGACAAGGACAAGGACAAGGACAAGGACAAGGACAAGGACAAGGACAAGGACAAGGACAAGGACAAGGACAAGGACAAGGACAAGGACAAGGACAAGGACAAGGACAAGGACAAGGACAAGGACAAGGACAAGGACAAGGACAAGGACAAGGAGGTTGAGACTAAGGAGAAACAGGGGGCGAGCGAGATGAGTGACGCGCATTTCGAGGCTGAGGATGTGCACGTCCCCAAGCGTATCAAGTTCTAGGGTTGGTGATGTATGTAGCAAGCTATGAATATGTAGTGGCGGACTGGTTAGAATGAGAAAGCCTAGGGGGGAGCATTGTGACATGCCGCGGCACCTGCTGAGTTGCGTCTATGGTGATGAGTCTGGTACGAGGACGTGAGAACATGAGGTTGCAATAAGGACAGGACGTGAGGACATGAGGACACGAGGACACGAGGACGTGGCACGAGGCAAGGACAAAAGGGGGCGTGGCTCATGGAGGACATGGAGGACAGGGGCGTGGGAATTACGGATATCGTCCATCATCTTTTCTCATCCTCGGACCATTGATGTGAACATGTATTTGTATGAGGTGGACACAAAGTGTTTGACCACTGGACGACAGCTGGCTCCATCAATCGTGACAGTGGGTGCAACTGTAGGTGCATATATATATCCATGGTGTATCGTCGAATGTGGGCATTCTTCGCCACTGTCCTCCCATTCTCTCTCATCTGCCCCTCTTCACTATCACTTCGACGTCCTTGTGGTGTGAACCTGTGCACTTGCTCACCTCTATATTATCTTTCCTCACACCATCTGTACTCTCCTCGCCACCACTGAAAACACCAACCCGACAATGCCGCCGACTCCTAACGCCGCGCGGTGGACGGACGAGCACGACGTGAGTATCAATCTCATTCAGTCGAATCAGTCGGGCACCTTCCTATTTTCCCCTCCCTTCCCACCACCGCACTGACGCCAGCACATCCTCCTCACCGCCATAGTGGAGCACGCCCTCGCGGCCCGGCGCGCAATGTACGCGACCCCCGGTCTCGAATCCGTGGCCGGCAACGGCGGCAGCCGCATTAACCAGCGCCTCCAGCTGATGCTCCGCAAGATGCTCGCCGCGTTCCCGAACGCCAACACGGCGGGAATTGTGGATGACGCGGTGGGCAAGGCGTCCAAGCCGCGCGCCCCGCGTACCCGGCGCAAGAAGAGCGATGCTGTCAAGCGCGAGGTCAAGATTGAGCTCGATGACGAGGACGAGGACAAACACGAACTGAGCGACGATTCACCGACGCCCACCCCCAAGAAGCGCGGACGCACGAGCACCAGCACGGGCCGCCTCAAGCGCGAGGAGCCGGAGGCGGACTCGGACTCGCTCTTCCCCCTCACCCCGCGGTCCTCCCGCACAGCCCCCGGTTCTGAGACTGTTGGTGCACTCGTGCCCTTCCCATTCCCCACGATCTCGAAACCCCCCTCGAGAAGCGGCAGGAGCTCGAAGAGCGCCCCGATCACGTACAATCTCATCTCCGACGACAACGACGACGACGAGCTCTACAGCTAGGAGATGGGAGCGAGGTCGGCAATCGTAGTGCCTCGAGTCCCGTGCGTATCCGAGATTCACGGGTAGGAAGGGCTGAATGGAGACAGAGGGGTGGAATTTTTTCATATTTCATACGTATATCTATCTCTCTATGCATCAATGAGGGAGCGACTGCATGTCGTTGGCAACGAGAGGCAGCGACAGCGAGCAACAGTCCAGACAGTGCCACACGCGGGAGTGTCCCACGGGTGGCCACGATGCCGCGGATCCTAATTTTAATAAGGTCGCGTGGCCAAATGGTACGGCGTCTGACTACGATTCTACAGTAATCAACAGTATCAGGAGATCGCGGGTTCGATCCCCGTCGTGGCCTTTTTGTCATTCGGACAGCTGATTGCCTCTTTTTTTTTGCGTGCTCGAAAGGGTTGAGGAACGCACGGCAATGCAGTGCAGAGAGTATGAAAAAAATTCCGTAGAACACTTGCGATCCTGAAGCCTGCTCGAGTGCATGCAATGATGATGGATATGATGATGTTATTGTGCCACCCCTGATTATGCCAACCCTCCACAACGCAATAATGACGTCTCATAGAAAGCCGATTCCGTTCCCCTGCCCTGGAACGCGGTTGACTCAACCTCCACTTTTTGCCCCGCCTGCTCCTGTTCCTCGTCCTCCACCTGACCTACTACTAACCCACCACCACCGCCACCACCACCACTTCCCTTGTCTTTATCACTCACTTTTCGTTGTATCAGTCACGGCCTCGACCTCGACTTTGACCTCCTCGACCTCGGCAGCATGGGCGTCAAGGGTCTGTGGTCGCTCCTCAACCCCGTCGCGCGCCCCGTCCAGATCGAGAGTCTGGAGGGTAAGCGGCTCGCGATCGACAGCTCCATCTGGCTGTACCAGGTGAGAAGCCCTTGCGCGCGCGCGTGCTGACTCTGCACAGTTCCAATCCACCATGCGAGACAAGGACGGCCGCGTCCTCGTCAACGCCCATGTACTAGGTGCGTACCAACACTTCGTGCCCCATAGCTGCGTCTTTGTCGCTGTGTAATCTGACACGCCAGGATTCCTGAGACGAATAAACAAGCTGTTGTTCCACGGCATAAAGCCCGTCTTTGTATTTGACGGCGGCGCCCCGGCCTTGAAGCGGAGCACCATCGTAAGCTTTTCATTATGCGAAAGGTTCTGACTCGCGCTTCTAGGCAGAGCGAAAGCGGAAAAAGGCAGGCGCGGCATTCAACGCGGCCAAGATGGCCGAGAAGCTCCTGCAGGCGCAGATGCGCCGCGAGGCGCTGCGGCTCGCGCAGCAGTGAGTTCGGGTTCAACTGCCGGTGGCTATGGCTAGCGGGTAGCGGCGATGGCTGTGGCACGTACTGACGCATTCGCAGGGCGGAGGCGACGCGGGCGGCGCGGGATGCGCAGGCGGCGTATGTAGAGGAAGGCGGGGAGAGCATCCCTGCCAACGCGGTGTATCTCGACCAGCTGGAGGGAGGCACCGGCCCTGGCGCGAGCACGAGCACGAGCACCGCCAGTGTCCGCCCGGCACCGATACCCCGGGGCGAAGAGGACGAACTGGCGGCAAAGAGGCAGCGGAGAGACAAGTTTGCGAAAAAGGACAGGTACTACCTCCCGGAAGCGACGATCCCGACGTACTCGACCGAGGACAAGCCGGATGCACGGCTGGCCACAGAAGACGAGCTCCGGCAGTTTATCGACGACGTGCACCCCGAGGACATTGATGTCGAGTCGGCCGAGTTCCGCGCCCTGCCCACCGAAGTGCAGTACGAGATCATTGGTGACCTGCGCATCAAGTCGCGGCAGCAGAGCCACAAGCGGCTGACGGACATGCTGGCCGGTGCGCCGACGGCGCTCGACTTTTCCAAGGCCCAGATCAAGCACTTGGGGCAGCGCAACGCGCTCACCCAGCAGCTCCTCACCGTCACGGACATGGTCGGCAAGGCGCACCTCACCATCCCGGTGCGCGTCGCCGCGGAGCGCAACCGGCAGTACCTCCTCGTGAAGCGGGATGATGGCGGGGGGTGGGCGCTGGGCATCAGGGAGGGGACAAAGGAGCGCCCGATCGTGCTCGAGCCCGAGACGGAGGCCGACAGGATCAAGAAGGAGCAGGAGGCAGTGGAGGTTGTGGGCTCGGGTAGCGAGTCGGATTTCGACTCTAGCAGCGATGTCGAGGAGTGAGTTGCCGCGACTCGCTTGTAAACTGACGGCAGATACAAGCCGCCACCAGATGACGATCTCCGCAAGCACCGCCGCGCCGAGATCTTGGAAGCCATCGCGCGGCGGTATGCCCCCGCAACGAACAAACGCACGCTCGACGTGGCAATCACGCCGTTTGGCCGCGCACGCGAGCCGGGGGCCATGCCGCTCTTTGATTCCGCCGAGCCCGACGCAGACGACGCGCCGCCCGTCGTGACTGCAAACGACGAGGCGCTGGCCCTCGCGCTGCAGCGGGAGGAGCTGGGCGAGGACGAGAACGAGGCGGATCCCGAGCTCGCGCGCGCGCTCGCCCTCAGTCGCCGCGAGGCCAGCGAGCGCGAGCTGCCTCCCAAGCCAGCGGACCCCGCGCCCCTCCCGTCCAGCGACGAGGACGAGGACGAGTTTGAGGAAGTGGCCCTCATCCCCTCCCGCAGCCTTACGCCCGGAATGGCGAGTGTGCCACCTGACGAGCACGAGCCGATCGTCATTGATGACAGCGAGAGCGACGACGATCTCGTCGAGTTTGTTTCTCAGAGCAAGGCCGAGGGTGTTTCCGCACTCAACGAGGAGGGTGGATCGCGGACGTCGGCCGCCGCGTCTCGCTCTGCATCCCGTACCGCCAACCTCATTGCACAGTCGCGCCTTAGATCGCCCCAGCCTCAAACCCAGACGCCGGCCCTGCCTCAGCCTCAGCCGCAGACGCAGCCACAGTTCCAGCCGACAATACGATTCGACAAGGAATCCGGCGACGAGGACGAGTTTGAAGAGGTCCCCACGCCCGCAGAGTCTCTTCCCATCTCACACGACCAGGCAGGCTACGTGGTGACTCCCGCCCCTGAGCCCGCTCCGCCTGCACCCAAGCCACCCAAGCCAAGCCTCTCCAAACTCGTACAGATGTCACGCCCCAAGACTCCAGAACCCGAGGCCTCACCCGAGCCGGAGGTGGAGCCGGAACAGGGACCGTCGCCTGAATTGTTCCCGCGGGATCAGAGGTCCCCATCGTACGAACCCGCGCGCCGTGGTGCGCCGTCACCTCCCCCTGTCCAGACGGAAGCTAGTGCGGAGGCGGAACCGAGTCTGCAGGACGCGTCTCAGCCGCAGGAAACTCTCGAGCCAACTCTTCAGAATGCCACAGCGAGCCCGTCGCGGCGGTACGACTATGACTCTGAGGAGGAGTCGGATGCGCCGATCGAGTGGTCGCGCTCCCCCACGCCCCAGCCGCGTCCCGAACGAGACGCAGCGAACGCGCTCCGGCGCACATCGACTGCGATCTCGCTCGCGTCCGAGCCCATGGGAGAGGAGGACGAGGACGAGATGGCGCCGGCGGACATGGTGGCGGAGGAGGACGACTATGCACGGTTCCTCGCGCAGATCAAGAACCGGGACCTGAACGAGGTCCGCGGTGAGATTGACGACGAGATCCGGGTGCTGAACGCGCAGCGGCAGGCGGCGCAGCGCGACTCTGACGAGATTACGCACAGCATGGTCGTGCAGATCCAGACGCTCCTGCGGCACTTTGGCATTCCGTACATTACAGCGCCGATGGAGGCCGAGGCGCAGTGCGCCAAGCTCGCCGAGCTCGGCCTCGTCGACGGCATCATCACGGACGACAGCGACGTGTTCCTCTTTGGCGGCACGCAATGCTTCAAGAATATCTTCAACGACGCGAAATTCGCAGAGTGCTTCTTGGCTAGCGATATCGCGCGCGAGCTGAGCCTCACGCGCGAGCGCCTCGTCTCGCTCAGCTACCTCCTCGGATCAGACTACACGCTCGGCCTTCCCGGCGTCGGACCCGTGCTTGCGCTCGAGCTGCTCGCCAACTTTCCCGGCCCCGACGGCCTCGTCCGCTTCCGCGACTGGTGGCTGAAAGTCCAGACCGGCACCGATACCGACGAGGAGGCGGACACAAAGTGGAAAAAGTCCTTTGTAAGTGGCCGTAGCTGCTTGCTTGTTGACAGACTTCTAGAAAAAGCGGTTTGCAGATACGCTCCAGCTCAGCCACCACTGGCCGGACCCCCACGTACGCGAGGCATACCTCTACCCGACGACCGACGAGAGCGACGAGCCGTTCCACTGGGGCTTCCCGCGTCTCGCGGCATTGCGAACGTGAGCAGCAGCACACAAAGAGCCCATCACTAACCCCAGATTCCTGCACGAGGAGCTCTCGTGGTCGATATCCAAAGTCGACGACGAGCTCACGCCCATCGTGCAACGCATCGCCAAGCGCGGCAAGGGCCAGCTCAACACGCAGGGCACGCTCCTCCCCTTCTTTGACAACTCGGTCGCGGCGGGCACAAGCTACGCTCCCCGCCGGCGCACGACGGCCAACATGAGCAAGCGGCTCATGAGCGTGATTAAAATGTTCCGCGAGGCCGAGGCGCGCGCTACGGGCCAGGAGAGCGTCGAGTGGGGCGAGATGCTGGCTGGTGTCGATGAGCAGGATCCGAAGGGGCGGAAGCGGGCTGCCGGTGAGGAGGAGGGTACCGGGAAGGGCAAGGCCAAGGCCACGACCACGACCACGGCCAAGCCCAAGGCGAAGCCGGCCGCCAAGGGCAAGGGCAAAGGCAAGGCCGCAGCAAAACCCAAGCAGCCGCCAAAGACAACGCGCAAGGCCGCGCCCAAGCGGAAGCGGGCCAGAAAGAGCACGAGCACCACGCAGGAGAGCGACGAGGAGGATGACGACGTCGATGAAGAGTACGACCCGTCGGACGTTGCGCCCAAGCGGGCGCGCACGACACGCACCAGCACGCGCTCTGCGTCGGCCGCCGGGCGGTCAACGAGGTCAGGCTCGATCGTTGAGGTTTGAGCTGAGTCTTGACGCATAGAATTGTAGACTGGGAGACAAGACATGTGTTGCATGTACCGTATCAAATTTGATTCAGAGTTGGCATCGTGTAAACAATGTTAACAGCACAGGCTGGGCAGATTCGAGAAATGTTTGTCCTGAATCTGTGGCCTGTTCGTCCATCTACCACATGATTCCGACACATTCGGCGCATCGTTGCCTGGGATCTGTCTGCTCAACTGCAGGAAGCAAACTCGTGGACGGCTCTCTTATTCGACTCAAACTGCAAACGTCTCGTATTAATGTATTGAATTTGCATGCAAGACATGCCGATGCTAGCTGCCTCTCTCTCTCTGCCTATCTCTGCCTGTTTCGCCTGTCTCTGTCTGTCTGTCTGTACCATATCTCTCCAAACTATCCAGTTCTACTCGTTTGTGCGCGTGTGTGCGTGCATGTGTCGGTGCCGGTACAGGCCGCTGCGGGTGCGGTGCCTGACTTGCCTGTCTGTATATGTCACGTGCCGTCCCACCACGACCTTCCTGTTACGACCCTTCTAGTCGTATCTCTCACATGCACCCTCTGCCTGAGTGCCCGGCCTCTAGTCCTTGTCCCAGTCTCGTATCCACTATTCCCGTATCCGTATCCCCGTCGTTCTATTAAGCGTCGCGGTGCGCGGAGCGCGGACAGGACCAACTCGTTGTGTTGCTCATTATCATTCCTGTCCAGTTCAATGTTGCCTTGCCCTTGTGTTTGTCCCCTTAGTCACGGCGGACAATCTTTGCGTAGCTCGGCTGGCGACCCGTGGGGGGCGGGCCGATCGCCACGCCCTTGATGTTGAGCGCGGCGAGACGCGCCTCGATCACGTCATCAGAGACTACCTCGACAGGCGACGTCGATGCCGACACGGCCGGCGGCGTAGCGACAATCGTGGCGGGTACGCTGTGGACTGCTGACGGCGCGGGACTCTGGCGCGGGGGCCGGGGCGCGGAAGGATCGTACAGGCTCGGCGTCCG
The DNA here is from genome assembly GCA_013177335.1 of Apiotrichum mycotoxinovorans. Classification (NCBI taxonomy): domain Eukaryota; kingdom Fungi; phylum Basidiomycota; class Tremellomycetes; order Trichosporonales; family Trichosporonaceae; genus Apiotrichum; species Apiotrichum mycotoxinovorans. The sequence goes on along the minus strand of CP053624.1, from coordinate 1,333,786 downwards.
CGCCGAGGGAATGCGACGGGGGAAATCGGGGTCGACATCGGCGACGGGCGGGCTGGTGACGGACACGTGCTTGCCTGCATTCTGGCTTGCGTTCGGGTTCGGAAGGATGGACACGGGCGAGGTGGTGTTGGCAGTAGTCTGAGTCTGTACGTCCGCCAGTGTCTCCTGCGCCTGTGAGGCGTAGCCCTGTGTCTGGAAATTGCGCGCGCCGTTCCACACGGTCCCATTTGGCGGACGCATCTTGACCTTCTCGACCTGCATGGGCTCGGCGTTGGTTGCGCTCGTGCGATGCAAGGGAGGAAAGTCAGATGTGCTCGGTTCAGAACCCAGCGGCATCGGGGACGGGTGATATGGGACATTGTTGGCTGCCCAGTCGGGGCGCTGCGGGAGCGGATGTTGTCCTGGCTGCGGCTGCGTGATGTGTATTGACGAGGTCCGTTTCGACGAGCGAGACGACGTCGTGGACGCCTGCGAATCAGACGGGGCCGATTGAGTCTGGCTCAGCGGGGTCCGGGGACTTACTGGACTCTGGCGCCCGTTCCGCTTGGTCGCGTCGAACCCAATGCTCTTGACGCTCCCAAAGCTCCCCTGCGGCGGCTTGACGGCCTTTTGGCGGAACCCAAACGCCTGCCCGCCGGCGGGGTACATAGCGCCTAGACGGACAGAGCTGGCGGCCGAGCGGGTAGAGGTCGTCGAGCCGCGCGAGTGCGGACGAGAGTGGACGTCCTGATACGACCGGGACGAGATGGAGGACGCAGTCGAGCTCAGCGGGTCCATACCAGGTCGCATCGGCGTGGGCTGCGCCAGTGGGGGGCCGCCGGCCTGCGGGTACGGGTAGCTTGGCGCGTAGGGCATGCCCTGGGGGATGATGGGCATCATGTTGGGTGCCGGAGGCGCCATGCCCATATCGGGCGGGTACCATCCTCCCTGCTGGCCAACCATGGGCATCATGACGCCTGGCATCTGCGGGTTCACGTTCATCATTCCTGGCCCGGGTCCCATCGGCTGCTGCCACTGCTGCCCGTATCCTCCTCCCATCGGCACCTGGCCGCCGTACGGAGCGTTCGGATACGATGGCATCTGGAACTGCCGCTGGTCGGGATACCCCATGCCCTGGGGCATGTAGCCCTGGTACGTGGGCGCCATGCCGGCAAAACCGTACGGCGCGCCGGTGCTGACGGCGGGAGGTGCAACGCCGCCGTGGGGCGTGGGTAGTGCTGACTGGCTGTCTTGCACTGGGTGATACAATGACGGGTAGACGTATTCGAAGTCCGGGGGATAGCTGTGCCGAGGAACGGGATCGAGTTCGTCGTCGTCATCGCCGAACCGTGATGCTTGTCTGGACCGTGATTGGCTCGCCGACGACGCATTGTCGTCGTCTCTGAGCTCGTCGTCCCCAATAATCCTCTTCCGCGCAAGCGCGTACGCTAACGTGCGCTCCTCCAGTGTCTTGCCTCTTGGCCCAGATGACGACTCAGTCCCTTCTTCCCCCGACACTGACGTTCCTCGCGACACTCCGTCGTCATCGCCAACGCTTGATGGCGCCTCGCGCTGCATGATCCGGAACTGCTGTGTCTGCGGCGCCGTTGCCTCGGGCACAAGCGTAGAGACCTTGAGCGTCGTTCTGCAATGTGAGTCAATTGTTGGTTGCGAATCACCTACCCTCTCTCATCCAATGTCCCCAGCACACCAACGACCATGGACCCATCGACGCCGAGCACCGCGCGCAGGCCGTACCACTCTGCGAGCTTGTATGTGAGCATGCGGTGGTACTTTGAGGTCGCGGCCACGTCAATCTTCTTTGACGGCACGAGATCAATGTCCGAGGAAGGCAGCGACACGGGAATCCGCGCAGTGTACTCTCCTCGCGTGACGCGGCCGATAAACGCCTCAAACTCCTTGCCAAGCATGAGGACAAACATCCTGTCCTTGCCGCTGAGCGCCTTTTTGAGCTCCTCCTCTGAATGCAGCGACCCAAATCCGACCTCCGCTTTCGGCGCCGGCACGTGGCCAGGACCGGCGCTGCTATTGCTCGCACCACTTGTGCTCGGGAGACTCGACGTGGAGGACGTCCCCCGATTGCTCAGAGACATCAGTGTACCTCCGAGAGGAACGGCCGAGTCGGCGATGGAGGGCGGTGATGTGGGGCTGTGTGTTAGTGTTCTGTCCGTCACATGAGATTGTATTGGATGGAAATAGATAGGGTGGATGACGAGGGAAGGCCAGCTGACCCCACCAATGTAGCTGAGAGCAATGGTATGACACGCACCCATTTGAGACTGTGAGCGCGGGGCTGGGAGACCTGCTGTCGACGTCTGTCTCTTGGTTATCGTCAACATTGCCGTGTGCACCAGGGAGACCGAGAGCTCCACTTAGCCCTTCGCCGTTCCCCACACCGACGGGAGACCGCGTACGAATTTCCGAGTTGTGGATGTCGTGCGTCATGGGTACCGAGTCTCGGTCGTGTGTGAATCCAGATCCGGTGGCTGTGCTGGCGCGGGGATGTGGTGGGGTGCCAGCTGCTGGGTCGAGCGCGAGGGGTGGACCGCCGAGTGGTGTTGCGAGGGGCACGGCCGCTAAGCGCGGTGTGAGTGACGGCGGCGGTGACGCGCTCTGTCCCGGCACTGAAGAAGATAAGAATCGTCAGGAATAGTTAAAGGAGATAGGTTGTATCAGTTTAGGTCGCACGAGAGGTGAGATGAAGAGAATGAGAAGAAAGAATAAAAAGGTGGATGGTTGTAGAGCGGGTGTGGAGGGTAACGTGGAGAGAGAACAGGAGCCCAGGGTGTAGGTGGGAGTCGCGTGGATCGGATCAACGTCCAGAAGTGGAGGAAGGCGGCGAACGTCAGGTGCGGTTCAGTTCGGAGGGCACGACGTGAGGTTGTGAGTGGGGTCAATCAATCGACAATGTGAATGTTGAGAGGCGGGGCGTCCAGGACGTCGGGGGAGAGTGCCGGGGAATGGATTGAGGATGTAGGCCAAGACGGGGATCAAGAGAGACAGCAATGCGGTATTGTTCGGCGATAGAGACGAAGCGTCAGTATACAGATGGAATGACGACAAAGGCAAAGAAAGTGTTCTTGGGGTCTTGGGGTTCTTCAGAGCGGCCGAGACGGGGCAAGGCAACACTAGAGGTTCTCTGGAGTCACTGGAGTCGCTGGATCACTGGATCACTGGAATAGGACAAGACGACGGAAGCAGGGACGGCGAAGACGCCGCGATCCAACGAGTACGTTAAAACTCGTACAGCGAATATGGCTTGGTTGGGGCCACTTGTTGTCGTCCGACAGCTAGCAAGCTGCACAGCCGCAACGATCTGGGCAAGCTGTTGTTCCATGTCCGTGTTACGCGACTGACTCATGGTCCGGGCCGGACCACCGTGACGGTGACAACGACGTGACGGTCACAGCAGCAGCGGTGACAGCGGTAACCACAGCGACAGTGACAGTACCAACAGCCGTGCCAGTGCCGTCCAGCTCCTCCATCCCCCCCATGCACAAGTGGCCCCAGTGGCCCAAAGTCCAAAACAATGGCAAAGCAGCAATGGACATGAATGATCGTGGAAGCAAGGAAACCCTACGAGAGGGATGGGGTTCCTTGACGGCCAAGAAGTCCCCACCAGCCCAAATGTGACGATTGATTGAATCTCAATCTGGAACCGTCCATTGTCCGTCTTCTTTCAAGAGTCACACTTACGCGGTGCTGTCATCGTGGGACCTGGCGCAGAGCGCTGTGCGGGGTAGAGAGTGTCGTCGTGATGAGAGCTGTCACCGGGTGCGGAGCGGGAGCGAGTGAGCGCGTGAGTGAGCGGGCGGGCGAGGAGGGGAGTGGTATGAGCGGGGGGGGTGATGATGGGGTGAAGCGGGGAAGGTCGAGTGGGGAACAATGGAAGAAGCGGTGGTGGTGGTGTGAAAGAGTAGTAAGAGTAGTGTGAAAGAGTTGTTGGTAGTAGTTGTAGTGTTGGTGTTGGTTGGTGGTGCGAATGACAAAGCCTAATGATCTTACACACCAACCAAAAAATCGGGGGGAGTGAGCCGAACGAAAGTGTCCAAAGAGTGAAGTAAAGAAGGTTGGGATGGGCGATATGGGGCCGAGTTAGGGGAGTCGGGGGGTTGGCTGGCCCTTTGGTTGACGTGGTGACTGCGAGCACGCGGAGGTCAAGACACTGGCCGTTGGGTGTATTGGGTGCGGGGGGTGCTGCTGGGTGCTGGATGTGCTGGGTGCTGGATGTGCTGCGCTGCGCTGCACGCTATGCGCTGGCTATTGCGTGCGCTCGATCGATGTGCAGGCTTGGCTGGGGACCCAAAAAAGGTACCGCCTGATCGCGTGGCAGAATCACCTCGGTGCGCGCGGTGCGCGTGGTGTACTCGGCAGTTCGGTGGCCGTAGGCAATTAAATGGATCATGCATCGAAATATGCATTCGAATGTGCGTGCTCTTCGTCACAGCGCTCAGCTCGCGCGAGCTCGTCTGGTCATCTTGCCATCCATATGGCCGACATCGGCTCAATGCCCGTACGGTCCGGAACGGGACGGCAGGGTGTAAAGACAGTGTCTCTCGCGAGTATGGAGGCCTGTTGGAGGCAAGCCCGGCCTGAATTGTCTCTCCTTGCCCCTTTGCTTTTGTTTTTCATTCCCGTTCCGAATGAATATACCGAGCAGTTCACAGCTACCAGCAGGATACAGGTATGCAGATATACAGCACGAACGGGAAACCATAAGATGGCTAGCAGACGATGCATGCTGAGCGTGCAAGCTGAGGTGTACATCCATCGCAGGTTGGATGCTCTGTGCTGTTGTGCCGCGCAGGAGGTGGGGCGAACCGGAGCGGAGCGGAGATATATGGACAAGACAAGGACAAGCACGCCACCCTCTGCTGCGCCGCTCCAATCTGGACAGTGGTACAGTGGTGCAGTGGTGCAGTGGTGCAGTAGTGCAGTGGTGCAGTGGTGCAGTGGTGCAGTAGTGCAGTGGTGCAGTGGTGCAGTGGTGCAGTGGTGCAGTGGTGCAGAGACAGTCAGTACGACCAAATGTCCAGTTGTGGCCTCCGCGCCCCCGATCTCTCCGCGGAGTGACCCCAAGGTGAAACCAGCCGGGCCGCAGCACTGCACGCGAGCGCGTACGCAGGTCTCCAACACTGCATGTGCAAAGGCGGTGCTGCTCTGCCATTCCAGTCGGGTGAATCGGTTTATCTTGGGCGTACTGTATCTATCTATAAGTGGGCGGCCAGTCAAGCCCAGCGCAGCCGCAGCCCGAGGCCGGACCCGAAGCCGGTGTCTCATGTCTCACTGCCTCGACCGCCTCGAGTGTCTGAGAGGTCGTGAGCTGCAGAGATAACGATGACGGACACCTCCACGAGACAGGCGGAGCAGGATCATGTTTGGCTGCGTCCTCACTTCTCTTCGGTCTCAATCCCGGGCATGCATACATGGAGAACGAGTCTCAGACCCAGACTTTGGATGCGTTCTTGATGCGGTCGGCGGTCCACATCTCGAGTGGAGTTGCACGCCAGGGAAATCGGCGAGCAAGATGTTGCCCAAGGTCATGTCGAAAAGCTAGCGTTCAACACATACAACGTGAGGGGTTCAGGCTGGATGGATATTGCAATGTCAAGAGCTTCTGCCGACTGTCATTAGCTGAGCGCTTTCGCCGAGTCGGAACCGTCGTGAATGACTTGAAAAAGTGTTATTCATCTCGTAGAGAAATGTATAATGCGTTAGACTGACTCAGACAGCTCAACGACAGAAGCAGCACTGGCTCCACAAACATGGCAATGAGGTTCATTTGGTACAAAACACCCATTAGAAATACACGGTACTCTAGACTACGTGAGGTGAAAAGGAGAAGGAGGGGACAAAGACAGTGAAGGGAGGAGACGATGGAGATGCAGGGAGAAGGCGAAGCAGAGAGTAATAGAAGAATGGAAGAATGGAAGAAGGGAAGAGGGGAAGAAGGGAAGAAGGGAAGAAGGGAAGCGGGGAAGCGGGGAAGAGAGGAAGAAGACTAAAAGGGGGCATCTCTCCATTCAACAAGTGTGCTCTCGACAATGTTCGATGTCCATCAATGTCCACGAGGTCCATCAATGACAGTGCCCGGCGTTCACGGTGCGCCCTATCAGACGTAGTCGGCAAACTTGGCGGGCACCGAGCGGGTGCGGCTCATGACGCGGCGGGTGGGGAATATGCGGGGGAGTGTGGGGGCTGCGGCCGACGGGGCAGGAGGGGCATTCTCCTTGTTGCCCGTGGTGCGCCGCAGAGTCGGCATGAGGACCTCGAGGCGGGTCTTGCGTCCGGGGGCAGAGACCGAGCTTGCGCGTGTGCGCGCGCGGGGCCGAGGGGACGGGCAGTCGTCCTCGTCGCTGTCACCCGGTGGGAGACTGCTCGAGTCGCGAATCGGGGCGTTGACCAGGTTGGTGAATAAGTTGCCACGGCCAGGAGTTGCAGGGACACCGGTCTTTGGTGGTGGGCCGTCGTACCGCGTCTTCTTGTACGCCTTGGCCGAGAGACTGCGGCTTGGGGACCGCTTGCTTGGCGATGAGGGTGTTGGGGGAGGGGAAAGGACAAGGCCGGGGCTGCTCGGGCAGGAGGATAAAGGAGAAGAAGGAGGGTCGGACAGCGGCACAGAGTCCGACTTGGGCGACTGCTGCGACGCGGGCGGCGTCGGCAGCTGGAACGGCTCCTCCTCCAGAGGTGGCGCTGAGTGTGAGTTGGATTTTGTGGAGTTGGCAACTCACGCTGGTTCTTCCTGCTCTTGGCCTTTGTCTTTCCCTTTGCGATGGAGCCACGGACCACGCTGGCGTCGAGCGTGCCCTGCAACTCCCAGTCCTGTGGGCGAATGCGTTTCCACTCTTCTTCCATACGTTCGACCCAGCGATCGGTCTCGCCCTCAATGTGGTAGTCAATGATACCCTCCCACTCCTTGTTTGGTGTGGTGGCATTCACAAAGACGACGATCCCAGTCTTCTTTTCGTGCACCACCTTGGCGAAATCCTTGACGAGGCGCTTGAGCCCGTGGACCTTGAGCGACGTGCCCATCACAAGAAGAACGTCGGGCCCGCGGCGCATGTCGTAGGACTGCAGGTCAGAGATTTCGTCACCGAGAGGGTGCGGCTCGTCGTAGAGAACAATAGACGGGCGAAGGGTGCCAATTGGTGTTTGACGGGCTGCACGGGTTATACGCTCAACACCTGTGGGTCAGCATGGCCCCAAACAAGAAACAGCTCGATAACTCACATCGCTCCTCACACGCCGGGCACGAAGGTGCCTTTCCTTCGCGGAACGTGTCGACCCACTCCTTGCGTGCCTCATAGTCGGCGTAGCAGAGCACGCAGCGCACCCGCCCCAGATCGCCATGCAGCTCGACGTTGCGTGTCCCATTCTTCTTGTACCCCCGCCCGCGGCCGCCAGACTCGAGACCAATCCTCCGCTCAAACCCATCGACGTTCTGGGTATAGCTCCGGAGAAGTTTCCCCTTCTTCTCCAAGCGATGGATAAAATCGTGGGTACGGGTTGGCTTTGCTGCCTCGCACGCGCGATAGAGCTCGGCAATAAATGTGTAGAAGACTCGGAGGGTATCGGGGTTGGCAAAGCAGCCCGAGGAGAAGAGATCCTTGCCAGACACGAACGAGTCGGGATATCGCTCCTTCACGAGTGCATACAGGCCGTTCTCGGAGCGAAAGTCCTGTAGTGTTAGTCTCATCGCGCGCAGCCGCGTTTGTGTTGGCTTGGGTTTCGACCCAGTAGTGGCATAGATTTATTAACGCCACTAGCATGGGCCAAGGGAAACACACACACACACAAACACACAAACACACAAACATATAAACACAAACACATAAACACAAACAAACGGAAATCCATTGTGTATGCACACACACAATCCGCAGGGTGACTCACCGGAATACCAGACGAACAGCTGATGCCCGCCCCACTAACGACGACGACCTTGCGGGCCTTGGCAATACGCACATTGACCTCGGTGAGCGTGCGTCGGCGGGACGATTCGGCCGGGCAGTCCGCCGACAGCAGGTCCGCAAGTGGCAGGTGTGTGATTGGCATCCTGAGAGTACTGCACCGGCGCTGGGCAAGTGCTGACGTCCTGGGGGATCGGATATAAATGTGGCGCCGGGCGTCGGGCGAAGCGGTAGGCTGCGGTGCCAGTGCGTGTGCGTGGGATGCCTGCGTTACCGCCGACGACGACGGTGCAGCGTTTCTGTTCGCACCACGACCAAAAAAATAAAGTGGATGGAAGGCCCAAGACACTACGTGGGTGGGATGGCCACGGCGATTAGGATGTCGTGCAGACTACCAAAACAAGTCAAAAGTTCGCAGTGGACCTATGGGGGGTTTCTCGTGACCGCTTTTTGTTGATTTCAATCTGTCGGTCGGATCGCGGGCCCAAAATGGGGACGGGCAGCAAAAGTATTGAAGAAATCAAGGAGGAAAGAGTGCAGTGAATGGTGATGAAGACTCAAAAAGTGGGGAGGGGACGAGTGCAAGGTTGATGAGATGGGATGGGATGGATGGATGGATGGATGCAAAGAAAAAGAATGAAAGAAAGAAAAGAAAGGAAAGAGCAAGATAGCGAGAGTTGTTAGAGACACACAGACAGACAGAACAGAGAGACTAGAGATGGCGAGCAGGCCTCCTCTACCTTCAGCTTACCCTTCCCTGCGCCCCTCGTTGTCTTCCTCCCTCTCTTCTTCTCCCCGTTGGTTGTTGATTATTTATTTGCCCAAAATGTAGTTTAGTTTTGTCCCTGTTTTCGTCGTCTTGGGCCCCTTTTTATTTTTTTTTACTTTTTTGTTTTTGTTTTTATTTTTATTTTTTGGGCGGCCTCATTTTCGTTGCTTGCCAAAGTCAAACGCGTCCTTACACCCAAAACACACAACAAAACCCAGATTAATTTAAATGAGCCTCCCATCTTTAATTCTGTTGCTTTATGAGACAATCTACAAAACAATACAGTTCTTTATTACACAGGGCTCTAATCGCATGCTTTTCGGTATAAACAACGCGTCCAAACGCGCCTAGAGGCATTCAGTAGATCCTCTGCACGTATCGCCCACTTTCCTCCTCATCCGTGCACCTTCCCCATTGCGGCGGCAAGGCGGGGAACACAATCCTAATGGTATGCATACCGTAAACATTCCTTCTCTGAATCTCTCGTCGTCCCGTCCACCCCGTACACCATAAGCTACATCCTCGTGAACTATTATCCATGCCTCACTTTTGGCTTCCTTTGGGTGCTTCATTCCACTTCTTCCTCTTCTTCTCCATGTTACAACATCTGCATCCTATGAATGTGTATACAACGTACACGCGGGGGGAGTGTAGGCGGGCTAGCTGTGTCCTGCCTGTCCTGTCCACTACGGCCGAGAGACCCCGAGGCACAGACAAATTGGGTAAGGGTTTGTGTGTACGCTTTTTTGGTTGAATTTTTGAATGGTTGTGGGTGATGGGTGGTGTGGTGGTGGCGGGGATGCTTAGTTGGCGACCTGCACAAACTCGAGCGTGTCGGTCGCGTCCCATACCGAAGTAGTCTGCACCTCGAGCTCGTCGGCAATAGGCAGCAAGCCGGCGACGATCCGCTCCTTTTCCTTGGCCACCTCGTCGAGGAAGGCGTTTTCTCGGTCGTATGGCCGATCAATGTTGAAGCCGGAAGACTTGGCAAGATATTCCTTGTCTGGCAGGTTAGATACAGCTGGCACATAATCATTTCACAACGCACCCATGGGCTTGCGGTTCAGAATGGCGTCCGTCATGCGCTGCGGGTTGGTACGGTTCTCTCGCGATCCCTTGTTCTTGAGCTGGCGGACGGTACGACCAGGGAAATAGGCCTTCATGAGCGTGTAGTTTTCGCCCGTCTCGCGAAGCACCTGCTTGTCAGCCATGTAGCTTTTGAGCTAATTGTACTCACAGCAAAGAACAGCTCCGTCTCCTCGCTCGTCCAGCGGTCGTTGGCGACCTTCTTGCCCCAGGTGGCCGAGTTGATAAACTGCGTGTCGTTGTCAATGAGCTCGACAGCTTGGCCGTGGTCGCCCTCCATGAGACGGCGGCGGCGCTCCTCGTTGCGCTGGTGGATCATCGCCGCGTGGTTCGAGCCACCCTCGACCCAGTTGCCTTCGTCGTCGAGGTAGCCGCCAGTGTAGTCGTTGTACTCGAGGCCGGAGAAGTCGTGAACAGACGCAGTCTCACCAGCAGGGTCGTCCTCGACGGGGAGCTGGAAGTTTTCAATGGTCTCCCCAAACTCCTCGTCCATCTCGCTTTGCTGCTGGTTGGCGGTGAACCCGAGACCCTCAATGTCCTCCGTCTCGGCGGGGTTCTCAGCCGGCGCAGCGGAGCCCTCCTGGGCGGGAGCCTCAGGCTGAGGCTCAAAGCTCACAGGCGCCACACGCTCCGCCTGACGGGGTGAGCCAGGGGGTGTGAGACGGTCAGGCTCAACCTCGTAGTCTTCATCGGAATCAACCTCATCAGCCGAGATGGCATCAGGGTCGTCACCACGGGCACGGGCCGCCTCACGGCGCTCGGCACGCTGGTTGTTGCGCAGCTCGCGGGCCTTGCGACGGACCACCTGGCGGCGGCGCCAGTTCCTCTCGGTGCGAATGGCACGTTCCCTGAGCTTGCGCTCCTCCTCCGCGCGCTGGAATTGGGCAAGCTTGATAGTGCGCGCAGAGACGCGACCCTGATTCGCGAGACTTGTGGCGAGGTCACCCATCCTCATGACGGTTTCGTTCACCTCCTCGCCGACCATCTGGTTGGCCTCGACGCCGTCAAGCTCAGGCTGCGCGACCGCCGATTGGCGCTTGAAGGCGTTGGTGCGGCGGTCCTGCGCGGTGCCAGCCTTGCCACGGGTACCGTACCTGCCGCGGAGCTGGCGCTTGGCTGGCTTGCCACTGGCACCAGAGACAATGCTCTCAGCATCGTCATCGGCACCCTCGACTTCGGCAGTGTCCTGGCGAACGGCACGGGTGGTGCGGCGACGCTTGGGCGACGTGACCGGGGTATCGTCCGAGTCGGGTGTGTCTTTTTTGAGAGCTTGGCGCTTACGAGCGGTAGGCGCCGATTCCTTGGGCTTGATACTTGCCACCAGCGCAGCCGCGAGGGCAGCAGGGTCAGGTGTGCTGCTCGATGACGATCCGGGGACCGTGTCAGCGGGCGCAGCGGGAGCAACGGCCGGAGGGAAGTCGCTCAGAGCCGCCACGGGGGACGTGGCGTTGGCGAGGGACGAGGAGGCACTGGGCGAGATGGCAGCGGACGACGTCGCGTCCGTGTGCGGCCAGCCGTCCGAGGTCTGGGTGGTGTGCTGCGTCGGCGACTTTGTCGTCTGGGTCGCGTCCTGGGTGGAGGTGGCGACGGTTGGCGGGAACCAGGTCGACGTCGGGGTTCCCGGTGCCGGCGAGTGGCGAGGAGTGGGGGTGAAGCGGAACGACGTCTGAGTCTCATCACGCAGTCGTTCTCGTTCTGCCCTCTCCTTTTGCTTTTGCTTTTCACGTTCTCGCAAGGTGCCGCGCTGCGTTGGTGTTTTTGACGCCGCCGCGGCAGCGAGCAGCGGCTTGGCCTTCCTCGGACCGCGCGGCGTGGTGGCCGGTGACGGCGAGGCAGCCGCTGAAGGTGTCGGCGGCGGGAGATCAGACGCAACGCTATCTTCGCGGTGTTTTCGACCGTCGTCCGAGGCGGCAGACTTGGGATCTGACGAAATTACCGCAGAGGGGAGGAGGGAAGGGGGGAAGCCATTATCGGCAGGGATAGAGATCGGAGCAGGGGGTTGGCGGACGCTTTTAGTCTGCTTGAGCTGTTCCGGCGACGCAGGACTCGGTTTGGAAACGGGTACGGCTTCCTCGGTGATGGTGTTCGTAGTAGTCGTAGCAGTCGTAGTTGTCGTGGTTTCTGCTGGTGGAGCTGTTGTTGTTTCCGGCGGTGTTGTTGCCGTCGTCGTCGTAGCCACCGGTGCGGTCGCTGGCGGAGCGACTTCCGGCGCGGACGAAGCTCCGACAGAAGGGCGGGCAGTCTTGGTCGGTTGACTACTTGGTGCGCCGACGACCGGCGGTCGTCTGACGGCCGCACCACCACCAGGTTTTAACGGTCGAACGGGCTTGAAGTTGCCCCTTCCCGCTGCCGACTGTCAGTACTGCTCAGCCTTTCGGGGTTGGTACTTACGGATACGGAGCGCCATGGCGGGCTATACGGGGACGGCGGTCGTGACGAAAGATAAAGATGAAGAGAAGAGAGAGAGATGATAGCACAAGAAATTTAACACAGAGACGGAATGGGAGGGACGATGAGATTGAGGATTATTATTTTTGAGTGCGGGGGGGTCGGATCGGTTGATTTTTGTGATTTGATTTTTGATCGCGGAATCTCGCTCCACTCGCTCTCTTCCTTTGTGTCTTCCCTCCACCCACAGAAAGGACTACGTTCGTCAGGGGTAAACGAGGATGAGGGGGTAGCGGGGGTGAGCGGGGCTGGGGCGATTGGGAGCGAGCGAGCGAGTGAGCACTCCACTCTATTTTCTGAGGGCGGTGGCAAAAAAAAAATATATAGTAGCACAAAAATCTAATCGTCACCCCCAAGTGTGAAATATAAATCTATATCACCCCCCCAGTTTCTGAGATCTTCCGACGACTCCTCGGGCCCGCCACAGAGGGACTAATGCCGGTAATGCCGGTACAGTGCGGGCTGCCTCCCGTCCCAGCATCACAGCCAGGCGACCGCACCCAGCTTGGCTCTGCGTGCCTGTTCGTAGGCCTGCAGTCTCAACCCTGGCTGGGCAGAGGGGAGCTGGGCTGAGCTAGGCGCGGCTGGGACTATGCAGGTACGCTGGGCTCCAGTACGCTGGGTAGCTGGGCAGCCTGTGGGCAGGGGGCTGTCTGCATGGCGAATGGCATCAACGGCATAGCAAGCCAGTGACTCCAGGATCAACCTGCCTGGCACACGAAGCTGGCTATCCGTAATAGCCTTGTGCTCGTCCACACTCACTCCACAACCACCCCCACACCACCATGCTCGCCGCCCGCTCCGTCCGCCTCGCCCGCGTCGCTGCGCGCCGCTACGCGTCGACGTCGACCTCGGCGTCTCAGATCGTGCACCACTCGCCCTCGGAGGTGTCGCCCCCTCCTCCCCCCGGCGTCCCCGTCGACCCCCAGCGTTAGTGTCTGTCCGCGAGCGAGATACAGATCGAGATCTGAGAGATGGAACCGCGCCCGAGGAAGCAGGAGACGTGGAGACGGGAGAGGGAGAGAGATGGGGGGCGGCTGGTTTGGAGGAGAATCGGAGGGAGACGACGGCCGGCGTCGGACTGGGACGTGCGGAACGAGTTGGAGGAGACCAGGACCGAGAGACATCCGGAGGACCCAACGCGGGATGGTCTGGGAGGCATTCGGACAAGGACAGCGAGCATGGGAGATGACTGCGCGCGCGCGCGCGTCTGCGGGCGCTGTACAGGCCCGTCTGGCGCGAGCCCGCGTCCATGACGTGACTGTGCACCTGCTCTTGTCTTGTTGTTCTGAACGAGCCCATGTCCTCCGGTGTTCCTGTTCTCTACTCCTTCTGGATATTCTGCTCCGCCTGTCTCTCCTGTCCGTCCTGCCACCGTGCCGTGTGGCTGCGTCCCTCCTGCCCTGCTCTGCATCCTCCTTGCCTGCGCTCTGCCTCTAATCTCAGAGGCTCGGAGCTGCAGTGCTTGGCATCGAGATCCTTCCACCATCTCTCCTCTCACGGCGCGCTCCCCCAACACACCCATGCAAGCCCCTCTGAACCCCGCTGACTCGCAGTCCATGGCTACCCCCAGCTCCCCGAGATCTCGCTCCAGACCCGCGAACCCTTCGGATGGTGGGACATTCAGGAGCGCAAGAACTTTGGTGAGACCGTGAGTATCAAGTGCGAGGCGAAGCGGACCGCCGTGGGGATGATCAACTCTGTACAAGTACAGTCTCACTCTGATCCCTGCGCGCGCTTCCCAGTCCCTCCTTGTGCTAGCGGCAGACAGCACTAACCTTTAGGTGATGGAGGAGGAGGACCGCCTCGGCATGTGGGGACCCGACGTGCACAAGATTGGCCCCGGCGCCGCGCTCCTCCAGCTCACTGTCGCCTTTTCGCTCGTCGGCGCGTTCGGCTACGTCATCTACAACCACCACCTCACGTCGCCCGCCGCGCCCCGCTCGTACCCTTACGGCGGCCTCGTCAAGGAGCTCGGTGGCGTCAACGCCGCCAACGTCGAGGAGCCCGAGATTGACGAGTAAACACTGCAACCAAAAACTAGAGAGGATGGAAGATATGCACCTTATGGCTAGACCCGGGTGCTGGCGTGGATCGGGGTGCTGGGTCAAGGGCAGCGTGCGGGGAAGCGGGGGAGTCGAGAGCGGTGGAGCCTGGAGATCAGGCAGGCGGCTGGTGTAGGCTGTGGATTGTGTCTGGGGGGCGTCGGAACCCAGATTGACTGACCGTTGGCAAACAGCCGCGCTACACATGAGCTTTCCTCATGCCTCATCTTCAGCCACCAGATGACCACATAGGCGCCTCTAGTGCCCGTTCCGACCGAGGGCGCCGCAGTCGGGACATGCGCCTCTGGTGTGCACTAATGGATTGCCACTGCACTGACGCTGACCGTATTTGGGCTCATATACCTCGATGCTGATGCTACGTTTCTGTCCAACGCGCCATTATCCTCGACTCTTTACCATTGCCCTTAAGGTGACTATCGACGCTCATCCCTCTCAGCAGACACCTCCCTCTTCTCGCTAGCTTTATTCTCTGTGCACCCAGGCCTCGACTGCTCTCATCCCACCTCACCTTCACCTCTACGTTTCTCTACTCTGCCTCTTTTCTCTCCTCCCAAATTAAACACCATCTGCCTCTCGCACTACAGCACAAGATGCCCGGCGGTAACAAGCCCTGGACCGACGAGCACACTGTAGGTAACCCCTTGCCTTCTTCCTCTTTTCCCTCCCCACTTCACGATCACCGCTGACTCAAGGCCATCATCGTGCGCGGGATCCTTTCCCTCGTGCACGAGAACAAGCATGCGCTCTACGCGCTCCCCGGCATTGTGGGCGAAGTCGACGGGCACGGGAACGACCGCACGGGCAAGAAGGTCGAGCAGTTCCTGGAGCGCTTCGCAATCACTATGGGGCTCACTGTGGCCGACGCGCGCGCCGCCAGGACCGCGAGCAAGGGCAAGGGGAAGAAACGCACCGCCCCAGCCCCAGCCCCAGCCCCAGCCCCAGCCGCGGAGGGACTGGCGCTGGCTGCTCCCCACTGCGCGGCGCCACCTGTGAAGCGGCGCCAGGTTATTGACCTCAGTGGCCAGCCAAAGATTCTCAGCATCACATTTGCAGAGGTCGCGGCTGAGCTGCACAAAGGCAAGACGAAGGGTAACCAGGCCTCCGAGAAGGCTGAGGAGCGTACCGAGGTCGATATGACGGAGACCAACAAGGCCGATGACGAGACGAATGACAACAAGAAGGCGGACAAGCGCAAGAGGAAGATCAAGAACAATAACAAGAACAAGGTTCTAGGTAAGCACGTTCCCGGCGTATCTCCAACCAACGCGCCAGCGGCGGACGCAGGCATGAAGAATGACGGAACCGGAGCGGGAATCAAGCTCGAGAAGGAGACGACTGGAGGGGAGGGCGAGGCTAGCGGTACGAGGGAGGAAAAAGACGTCATCCGTGGGCACGCGGTTCCTCTGGGGGCCAACACGGGCGACACCAAAGACTCCCATGGCCGTTTCAGGTAGCGAGCCCTCGCAGGATACCAACACCGACAACGACGACGACAAAGCGCCTGCCGGGACCCCTGACGTCAACTCCGATTCGAACCTCACCGACCTCGAGGACCTCAATGAGGTGGACGCCGACCATATCGGCAGACTCTACAACCTCAATTTTGAAGGTATCTTTGGTGGTGCGCAAATTCAGAACGGTGAGGAGAACGAGAACTAGTATACGATCGTAGGGAGGGAGCAGTCGATGAGTATCAGTGGCTCTATCGTTGTACATACGTACGTCTCTTATGCGCAACCCATGAATCTGATGTGTCGCTCTTCCCCAGTGGCTGATGCAAGGAGGGTTAGAGCCGGGCCAAGTGTGCAAGTTGCATCTGTGCTCAGAATACCCGAAGACGATAGAGAACATGACGAGCATGTGTTTCTGCTACGCTACAGTGCAGACCTTGCCAGAATACCCACTTGCACATCAGTCCCATCATGTCAAAGCCCCAAGCAGACATACACAGATGCATCCCTCGCTATCGTATTCTCGTGGAATAGTATGACCTCATCCCGTAATCGTCCCGCAATCGTATCCGTATCGTATCGTGGTGAACAGAGTGGAGCAGGCGTCTCCGAATCGAAAACAGTTGCGTCCATGGGTGTGTGGCAATCAAAGAGGTCTGGTCGCGGTCTAATCGTCGCCGTCGACAGCGCCGTTCTCGTCGTCATCCTCATCCTCGTCAACCTTCCTCTTCTTCCCATTCCTCTCAGTCGCCACCTTCACTTCCTTCTTCACCTCCTTCTTGACAAGGTCCTTCGCACCAGCACCAGCCAGCACCAGCACCAGCACCAGCACCAGCACCAGCACCACCGCCACTCTTGGCGCCGCCGCCGCGCGCGGCAGCGCGCATACGCGCCGCCTCGGCCTCTACAGCCCCATCGATCCCATACTTCTGCTCGAGACCAACAAGCACCTGCCGCAGATGCTTGTTGATCCTGTCGCCCCGGTTGCCGTTCACGTCCGCCAGGTCCGGGTGCGCGTACAGCACGGAACGGTATGCGAGGGATGCCGCGATTATGCCGCGCACGACGGTTTTCTTCTGTTATCAATTTAGGAAAAGGGCGGGGAGCCTACGGTGTGTCCCTCATTCCAGCTTGCGGACATGCTGGCTTGGTGGGTTTTTGTGGGGGTCGAGGCGTTTGTTCACACGACAGATGGATGCAGCGGCGTGGCTTTTTGAGTTGCAGTTTGGGAGTTGGGAGTGGGAAGGTGACGCGCTTTGGGAGTTCGGTGTTGAGGCTTGGGAGTTGGCCAACGAATTGACAGTTGGGTGAGTGTTGGTTGCCTTGCGAGACGGGGTAAGTTGAAGTGAGGTATGCACTGCACTTACACAGAAGAGAGAAATGGAAATGGAAACAACCTGGACCGTGAAATATATGTTCAGCAGGTCAGATAAAGGACCAGGAGATTAACGACAGCAAACCCAGCGACAACTACAGCAGACCTGAGTGTCGATACCGGCAGTGCTCACCATACCTACACACCCACTCTCACCACATCAAACCCAGACCGTGCCCTTCTTTTCCGACACTTCCTCCTCATGCCAGGGCACCGAAGTGTGAGTAGGATGGTTCGTCGGGGTTCCGTATACGACACCCTGAGCCACAGCAGTGCGAGGACGATGACAGAGGGGCGAGCGACCAAGAACGACAACTGTGAATACGTCCACTATGAGGTTTTGGAGGAACCAGGAGGGGAGGACGCGCCCAAGTCGACGGCGGTACTATGCCTGCTTGCTCATTACACAGGTATTGCCCGATATCTTGCGCCCTGCCGACTCACAGAAGACACACTCGTCCACCGTCGACACCCCCTCTTCTTTTCTCCCAACCAAAAAGGCGCGTGATCAGATGACGGTCGAGCGCGAGTAGGAATGAAGATTGCGGCGAGAGTGCCCCACACACACACGGCACTTCAGATCCGACAGACATTGTGGCACGGCTGCGGTCGTTCACCGTAAAGTGGTTCTAAATCTATCTTAAGCGTCTCCACTGAAAAGTCGCAACACAGCTGTGTACTGTACAGTACAGGATACAGCGAGACCACTGGGGTCGAGTTCAGTACACGTTTGGACTGGGGATGACAGAAGGCAAAGAAGGCGTCATGTGAAAGACAGGGGCGTCTGCACGGTCCGCCACAATGCGATGACCTTGCGTCAATCAATCCGCATGTAAAATACTCCATGCAGACTTGCGATAAACAGGCTGTGGATCCGTCATCCCCAATGTATACTGCTGCCCATGACTACGGCTTTGCGCTTCGCTCTTCGCTCTTCGTCTCGTCTTTATCGTCCAACGCATGCATTCTGCAAAAGCTCACTCAATCTTCGGTCCAAAAAGAGACATTCACCAGGGTGGCTGAGGTCATACTGGGAATCGAACCCAGATTACGGGAAAAGTGCTCGACTCCTAATAATTTGTTCTCACTCAAAATCCCATGTACTAACCGTTATACTATATGACCAACGCGCATTTTCATTTTTTTGCTGGAGCCTGTACCCGTAGGTTTCATACCGTCGCCACACGGCCTCCTCTCCGACCTTCACGTTGGGGCAAGGGATGCTGTTGCATCACCAGGGAGGGGCGCAGATTTCTGCCCACGCTGGGTGTAGGTCGGGTCTGGTGGCCACGCGAGCTGAACATTAGGAAGTGTGACAGTAAGTGTGACAGGAAGTGTGACAGAATTTGGGGGTGGGACGGCTCTGTGGCGTGTGCTGGTGTGCAGGCGGCGCAGTGTGTCTCTCGGAACTCGGTGATGTTAGGGCTGGGAGCGCGCGGTGTGCAGGGTTGTGTGCGTGTGCGTGGAGTGTAATTGATAGCAGTTCGGGCCATTTGACAACACATGAAGGTGATCACGCACAGAAGAAGACAGTGTGAGGGGGACGAACTGGAAGGTACGCCCCGAATGGAGGCCCCACTGGTCGTGTCCCGGGCATCGTGGTCGTCTGTACAGGAACGTGGGAAGAGGATGAGGCAGCTCGATCGAGATGAGGAAGGGGGACAAATACTGCGAGACGGGGGAGGACAAGAAGAGAAGGCGAACGGAGAGGGAGGGGAAATGGAAGGGGGAGAGAGGGATGAAGAAGGCCCAGGAGATGCGGAGAATGAGGCGGGTAGTGAGTGGAAAGAAGATTACAGCTGGGGTCGGAGTCCCGGCTTGACAAAATGTGCACAGTCGAGTCGAAGGGACAACAAATCTACGTAGACTCTCGTGACCAGATTCACCTACCAGACAATCCCAATGCCCATCCTCCACATGTAGCGCCCTTCCTTGAGGTCTCGCGAGACGTCGAGACCTCAGAACGTCAGAACATAGGTGCCCCAACGACTAGCGGCCCGTTCCACCATGGCCTTGCGCGGACAAATCCGCCCACAGTCCTCAGAATGCGCAGCAGATAGGAAACCCCGAAAAAACGAGCGCGGCAAGGACCGATAGATCGATCATCGCCGTGTCGTTGTGCAAAAAGCCACGGAGAAGTAATTCGCCTGCCCCGTATTGCAAGGGCGAACAGTATAAACCGCAGCACAGAGGAGCCACTGTGTGTTGACGACCACATCTCTGTGGTCATGAGACAATTGCGTGCTGCAGTGTGAATCCAGCAGTTGGGGCGTGGGAGCCATCCTGTCGGCCTCGAAGCGACGTCGGGCTTAGGCGTTCAAGTCGAAGTGAGGCCCGTCATTGCTAGCCCATATACCAAACTCACATCGTGGTCTGTGAACAAGCCTTGTGGGGATGGCCCCGCCTTACAGCCTTCGCATGACGCTGCTTCTGGTCTCTTCATTCCCCAGCCCTAGTCATGCCCTCCTCTCGCTAGAGAATACCTTCCTGTAGATACAGATATACAGACGTCAGTGATCTTCCATCTCAGAGTCATGTGGCCCTTGTCACTGGTCCCGTCCTGTGCACAAATCGATGTCCCGATACGCCCAGAAACGCAAACAATCTGGGCTAGTGTGGGCGCCACAGTCGAGGCCACAAGCGAGTGCCCGCCCCATGCCGAGGCACAGCGATCATCTGGAGAGGAGCCATGAGGTCAAGTGATATCTGGATTGTGTATGGTGACATCGGAGATGCCACACAACATGGTCAGTCCTCGGGCAAGCTTGGGAAAGATGGTGTTGTTGTGGAGCAGGATTGTGTTAACGATAGCCCCCGGACTGACGATTGTGGCTTTCATAACTGCTCGAGTGGTCGGATCCGGTTGACGGGAGAGAGAGATGACAGGTGGGAACAGTGGTGCGAGTGAGATTGATATGGATGTTGGGGAAGGCATATGAAGAGATAGCAAATGCCACAGACACACCCGAAATGTCATGTGGCTTCCCTCACAGTGCCATTTGCAAACTCAGTGAGATCAATACGTCAGTTCCAGAGAGGTGAAGGATTCGTCAGTGTGTCTATCTGGCTGGGTGTCTCTTTGGGGTTTACTCTAGGCGTGGGAGTGGACTTGGCAGGCCCTCACTTTGGTGAGGTATCCTAGAGTTTTCCACCTCATTGCCAGCCTTTGCCCACAGCCGCCACGACTCCCGAGTGCATTTAAACCTCGACTTTCTAGGCAAATTCTCTTCTGTATCCCCAACAGCATCTTCTGTTCTTCAGCAGCAACGTCGACCTATCACTACCTCTGTCACGCTATCTCAAGCTCCTCAACAACGAGACCACAATGCCAGCTGCCCGCAGCGCCCCCAAGGTCAGTCCCATCCCTCTCCTAGACCCAACTGCACTCCACTATCTGCGCGCTGATACATATAGAACCGCAACGAGTGGACGGCTCCTGAGGAGCTCATCTTCCGCGAGATCGCCGCCAAATGCCTTCGCGAGAACCTCCCCGACATGATTCGCAAGGATGGGCGCCTCCAGACCAGGGTTGAGGCGAAGGGAATCCAGGCCCACATCAATGCCTTTGTGAGTCCACCCATCAAGCACCTCCACGTTGGGAGGCGGCTGACACTCCTGCAGGCGAAGAAGTTCCGCAAGTGAGCAAGTGAGCACCCGTGTGCTCCCCATCAAGTCTCGACCGCCATCGACCCTCTGGGTGGTGTATAAGGTCTGATGGGAATAGCCAAGATGGTTTGATCTTATTCGTGCTGGAAAGTGGAAGAGTGGAAGACCGGGAATGCGATCACATATCGTTGTGTACTGCATGGCCAGGATTGCCACGCATGATGCGAGGCGGAGGCACACACTGAAGGTAGGCGCTTGAGGTTAACTGTTTTCAGTGTGTTTCGGGCGGAGGTAGGTGTGGTAGGCGGGGCGCTGGAGAGACGGACGCGGGTTAGATATCGGTTGCTCTCTTCACTCAGCATCTCATTCGTATTCTCATCATCCTCATCCTCATCCTCATCCTCATCCTCATCCTCATCCTCATGTCATTCTCGTCATCTCTCCAATCGTACACTTCAACAGTCGTCCCTACGCTCCGCTCTCGACCAAGAATGCCCGCCGACCGCAAGCCGCTCAACCCCGACCTCGACCGCGACCGCAAGCCCGACATCAAGCCATACACTGACGGCGGAGATCACAAGCCGCGCAAAGTACGTGCTAGTACCAGCGCTAGTGCCAGCGCCGGCCCAATGCCGCACGCTCCGACGCCGACCGCCAAACTGACTCCTAGCAGCGCGCAGCCCACACGCGCACGGAATGGACGGCCGCCGAGAAGGCCATCTGGCTCGAGCTCGTGAAAAAGTGTCCAGCCAGCACCTGCTCGCCATTGTGCGTGCGGACGGGCGGCTCAGTGGCCGCTCGCTCGACGCTCACCTGCGTGCCATGGTGGGTGCTCCGTTCAGTCTTGTAGTTTGGCGGGCTGGTCGACTTGGGGTGAGACTGACGAGTACTGTAGCTGCGTAACATGTCGACTCCCGGCAAGAAGTGACCCGGCGGACCGCGACGACACTCGACTCGACGACACGTTTGGCCTGATTCCCGTGACAGCATGCGACGAGACGAGAGCGAGTAGGGAAGGCGGCGGGTGGCGTAGGATAGCCATACTGAGTTACATCTGTCTGTACATGGAGTATGCAGGAGATGTGTGCATAATGCTAGTTGGCGTCAGCAAGGTGCGGACAGCCACCCGCACCTCCAAAGCAAGGCGCAAGGGCGAGAAAGAAGGAACGAAACGCAAATCTCAAATGTGCAAGGGCACAGAGCGCGGACACGCTCCCGCTCACATGATTATGCCTCCCTGGTGGGAGCTTGGAACAGTCATCAGCGACTCACACATAGCCCTCCGTGTTCCCAACTTCTCGTCTCATCCACTCACTCATTAGCTCGGCCTTGCCCACTCCCAGCCGCATCCAGCTCCCAGCTTGTCCACACCTGCTCATACTATGCCGCCTGACCGTTCCCCGCGCAAGGTCAGTCCCAATCCCAATCCCAATCCCAATCCCAATCCCACCTCCACGCTGGCCCTCGTCCGCGTACACTCTCCACCGCCTCTCCCGCCGGTCCCCGCTGACGCTGACGACAGCCCCGCGCCGAGTGGACGGCCGAGGAAGAAGCCATCTGGAACGAGATCGCCGTCAAGTGCCTCCGCCAGCACATGCTCGGCATGGTGCGCGCCGACGGCCGTCTCGAGGCGCGTAACAACTCGATCAAGTCGCACCTCAACGCTATGGTGGGTGCGCGGTCCTGGCGGGGCTAATGTACAGATTAACAACATGTTCCACAAGAAGTAGTGCCGCGACCGTCTGCCCTTTGAGACTTCAAGATTTCGTGCACGCGCGAAGGCGGGGGTTAGGCAGGACACATATGCCTGGGAGACTGTTAGTTAGGGATGTATCCGGGTGAGCTTGTCACCACTCTTCTTGTTGAGTGGTAACTATTGCGTCAGCATGTCAGCCAGCAGGTGACCTGTTGGTATCAGGGACCGAATTTGATCTAGGATATATGCAGAAGGTATGGCTGGAACTGGTGGGTGTGTCGACAAGTACTGCGGGATGGCGAAGTCATTATAGTAACAGACGAGGTCGTGCAGACAGGAAGCCGCAGCAATGCTGGCGGCTTTGATGTTGAAGGGTAGCGTTAATGTTGACAGGGACAGAGTGAGGTGTGGGACCGAAAGATTAAGCTCGTTTCTTAGCGTGACGCCTATCCGAGATAGTGCCAAATAACCCAGAACATGAAGAGCGTGAACGCCGCGCCGCCAAAGAAGATGTACATGTCCTGTGTCCTGGGGACCATCAGCTTCCAACCCCAAGGCTATCAACTTACGTCCTGGACTCGACCCAAGAGATGGTCTCACGGCTGAGACCGAGCGTGTTGGCCGCGCCGAGTAGCTTGGTCCGTGCCCCCTTGAGCATGCCGCGCTGCTCGACAAGGTTGGTGAGCACAGCCTGCCCCTGCGCAAGGTACTGGTCGAGATGGTTCTCCGTCTCCCGGATAAACGTGTGTTCCCTCAGCGCGTAGCCTTCCCTCGAGTTCTGGCCCGGGAACGGCGAGTTGCGCTGTGACGAGAATGGCGATTCGTGGATCGGTGATGGCGGCCCGTTGAGCGCGTTGATTCGCCGTGTTGCTGTCGTCGTCTCGGGAGAGTGCGCCGATGTGCCTGTTGCTGTCGATGTGCCAAGGAGCTCGCCGCGCGCCTGCATGTTAGTTTCCTGGGGTAGAAAATCAACTAACCTGTTGGTGCTCTGCGTTCTTGGCGCGCTCAAAACGCGCCTTGAGCTCCTTGTGCTCATTCTTCAGCTTGAGCACGCGACTGAATCGTGAATCCGTAGAGTTCGTGGGTATCATTCGGATTAGAGAAAATGTATTGTGATGTCGGGTGGAGAGAGCGGTGGAAAAGGCATCGCGACAGAATGTTGTAGTGAAGTGGGCAAAAATCAATGTCAGCATGAGCGGACACCTTTATCAGTTTGCCCTGCAAAAACGTACGTGTTCGCCTTCTCCCTAGCAGCAGTAACCATCTCCTTGCGGGCCATCGAGTCATAGTCGTCAACGAGACGCGCGAGCGCAGCGAGGGTAGTCGTGATCTGGCCTGTGGGTGTCAGACAGCTGCAGCAGTAGGGCTCGTGCTTGTGCGCGTCCTTGACATTGGCAGCACGCACACGACCTGTGCGGCTGATAGCGTACGCACCCTGAATGCCCAATCCACCGTCACCATTCTCCATGCGTGTCAGGTCGGCCTGGAGACTCGACACCTGTCGGTTGCCAAGAGTGTTGAGCGAGTTCATCCCGTGTTTATGTTGTGAGTGTCTGTGATGAGGAGGTGGGCGTCGATGTGGAAGAGGCGAGTGTGTGTGGGGGGGCTTGTTTATTTATAGGGGTTGTGAGTGTTGTGATTATTATTATTATTATTGTTGTTGTTGGAGCAGACAGAAGTACAGAAGCGTCAAGACTGACACGACAAAGACACGTCGTATTCCAACTAGGCTTCCAATGTTCACCGCAACTGAAGTCGAGGTGGAGGTTTGGTGTGGTGGCGGCAACGACCCCCTGACGCTGCAGTGGTGGTGATGTGACTGGCTTTGCTGGTAATCTGATCCCGTTCAATCTGTGTGCTGTGTGCCGATTAACACAGACTCCTATTCCAAAATAGCAACTGTAATGGTTTTGGGAAGGTGTTTGCACATTGTCACGGGATTCCTCGTTTCAGCGCGCCCCTCCTACAATCTTTGCCTCCTCTAGCATCAGTGTTCGAGCCCCACCAGAGTCTCACGACTTTGTGTTGGTATTTCGTCTCGGTGATCAAGCTAGTTCCGCCCCACTGGGGTCAGACAGGCCGGCAACGGATCAGTCTGGCTAGTTTGGCATTGGTGCTCAAAGAGGATTGGGCGGTTGTAGGCGCGCAGAACGAGCCGGGCAGACACCAACTTTTTGCACTCTTGCGCTCTATGCGTTGGGTGGCATGCGTAGCATGTAGCGTGGAGAGGTGGGAATGGCACCGTGGCCGACGGCACGACGGCTGCGATCACGATATGGCCAACGGTTCGGGGTGGCCGCTGATGCGTTTACCCTTTGTGTACGCGGGCCAGTTAACGGCTTGACAGAGAACCGCTAGTTGCCCTAGCAACATTTTTTTTTTTTTTTTTTTTTTCACACGCTTGAAGTCCTGGTATCTGCCCTGCATGACCTGCTTGACGACAATGTTTGCAGACCTTGTCGCACTGTGGCACTGAGCTCGAGAGCTCCCTTGTCGTGCGAATGCGTTTCAAACTGCC
The DNA here is from genome assembly GCA_013177335.1 of Apiotrichum mycotoxinovorans. Lineage (NCBI taxonomy): Eukaryota > Fungi > Basidiomycota > Tremellomycetes > Trichosporonales > Trichosporonaceae > Apiotrichum > Apiotrichum mycotoxinovorans. The sequence continues at coordinate 1,308,861 of CP053624.1, read as the reverse complement.
TCAGTTACTGTCGAACAGTAACTAGCGCTATTTGTCTGTGCTTCACCGCGGTAATTTGTCTGTGCATTAAGGCAGGAGGGTGACCTCGCGAATGACAGAAGAGCGTCTAAGGCCCGACCCACAAGCCACACTATCGACTATCGCGCTATCGTATTTCCCTTATCCCCCTGCCACACACGACGCATGCCACATGCAGTAAAAAATAAATACACTGCCACACATACTATGGCTATGCAAATAAAAACCTATTCGGGCTGGGCAACCCGCTTTACCCGGACAGAAAACACAATTGAGGCGATCGGACGAGATGCAAAACGTTACACTTAGTCCTTTGTCCGGTAGTCGATTACCAAGGCCGTCTTGCCACCAAACCCCGCGTCGCCCCGCCCTAAATACATTCGTCGCACTATTCTCTCATACATCCATCCATCCTCTCCATTCCATTCCATTGGACATCACCAACAACAACAACCGGCCCCAGTGCACCACGCCATGTCGACGATCGCGGAGCAGAACAAGGTGACCGCGGTCGAGGAGTATATCCTTGGTCCGGAGGGTATTCCATTCTACTCTAAGCGGGTACGTCACCACTCATCTTTTCCGCTTGCTCGCAGCAGCACAACATTCCTCGGAGCGTGATTCACATGCGCGCTCGCTCGCAACAGCCAATCGTTGGCTGCTACAGAGCTTCAGATGTCTCTCGTGGTCCATTGATATCTGTTCCAGAGGATATCTCGCAGTGCCTGGGTCAAGAGACAACCTGATCCAGGTCCTTGTTTCGCCCCGCAATTCATTCTCATTCTCGTGCCGACTCGACTGCTGACGCCGTTCAGTGGTTCCCGACCGACCTAGAGCCCAAGGCGTATGTCGTCTTCATCCACGGCTTTGCAGAGCACATCCACCGCTACGACGCGTACTTTCGCCTGCTTGCCGCGCCGCCGTATGCGATACATGTGTTTGCGATCGACAAGCGCGGGCACGGCCGCACGTCGCAGCAGCCGCTCACCGACAAGTCGCTCCAGGTCGTCAAGTGGCGCGAAGAGGGCAAGACCGTCCATGTGCAGAAGGGCATGCGGGGCCGCAACGGCGGCTGGGCAAAGGCACTCCCCGACATTGAGTTCTTTGTCAAGCAGGAGAGCGAGCGCGCCACCGCCGCGGGCAAGAAGCTCTTCCTCTACGGCCACTCGATGGTGAGCTACTTGCAAGGAGAGGAGAGAGCGGGGGGACCGCCGATGCTGACGACGCCCATTTGCAGGGAGGCGCAGAGGTGCTCGGATTCGCGACGCAGAAGACACCGCCCCCGGCGCAGGAGACGCTGTCCCTCCTGTCGGGAATCATCTCATCCGGCCCCTTTATCCGGTCGGCGGCGCGCATCAATCCCCTCCAGATCAAGCTCGGCATGCTGGCCGTCACGATTGGTCTGGGCAACTTCCTCATCACCAACCCCCTCGACATCAAGGTACGTAACAGCACACTGTGCGGCCTACTTTTCTCTCCTTCCCTGTCCCGCCAGCTTAATTTCTGCCCGGCCTTCTGATCTTCTGAAACACCGGCAATAACGGTGACACCTCGCGACCTCAAAGCTGACTCGCACAGGCCCTGACGCACGACCCCGACATTGTCGAGAAGACTGCAAAGGACCCGATGTGCGAGCCCGTCGGGTCACTGCGTACGGCCGCCGACATGCTTTCCGGCGGCGAGTTCCTCGACTCGCGCGAGGCGTGGGACGCGTGGCCCAAGGACCTGCCTCTGCTCCTGTACCACAGTGCCGAGGACGCCATCTGTTGCCCCAAAGCGGCTGTGCGTTTCGGCGACCGCGTGATCGCCGAGGACAAGACGACGAAGATTCTCGAGGGCCTCTTCCACGAGCCCCACAACGAGCTCGCCCCGGCCCCTGCCAACCTCGCCAAGCTCGTTGGCGAGTGGATCCTCAAGCGCGCTGGCGAGGACGAGGTGCGCTCCAAGCTTTGAGCATTAATTGAATAGAAACCGAAAGCGCTTTTGACTTCTGACAACGACGTGCAATTGTAGCTTTTGTAGATGGAGACAAGAGGAAGCAGTGATGGTAATGGAAGTTTCATTAGCGTATGCGATGTATATAGTCATGTCGTCGTCACCTCCTCTGCGCCGTGGACGGGCTGGCTGGAATGTGTGGCAGCCAAGACCTCATCGGCTCTCTGCTCTGCACTGGTCGAACTTGGGGCCCTGGACGCTTAAATTAGCTCCGCCAGCGCCCACCAGAGATCGTTCCCCCCTAGAGCTCCGGCTTGCCAGTCAAACTAGCCACCGCCTTGGCCGTCGTCGTGGCCACCTGGGCTGATCCCTGGTTGACGAGCCATCCGAGGTTGAACCACTCGGCCAGTGCGGAAAGGAAGCTGACGCTCTCGTCGCCAAAGACATAGTACGAAAAGCGCTTGGAGAGGTGCGACAGCTGGGACGGGAAGTACGTGAAGGCCGAGTACCAGAAGAGCACGGTGATGGGGAGAACGAGGATGGCTGCGTGTTAGAGAATGTCGGTGCGAGGTGGGGAAGGGGACAACATTGCGATAAGAGAACAATCGCAAGGGACACGAAGGCACTCGGGAGGAAGAGGGCAGGCTCAGGCGCCGAGAACTTGATTGCAATCCTCCCGGCGAGTCCTCACCGCAACAATTAACAGGCGTTGGGACCCGCCTCGACATCCCGCGAGTCCGCTCACGACAATATTCATCACCTGTACTCACCGACAATAAGCGCCTCCCACCACTCGAGCATTGCAAACGCGAGGTGAGCGTCAATCTGGACACTGCGACGTCAGCGACTCCCCACTAACATGCAATTATTATCAGGTAGCAGAGACAGCAGACAGGATGCAGGAATGTTGCACATTATTGCTCTCATAGCCGCCAATGCTCTCCTGACCGTCGCTTGTGTACCGTTGGATGCTTGTGCTGTGACTGGCGCAGCCATGATAACGACGACGACCGGCACACCACAGCCGGTTCCACTCACCCCTTCTTCCAGAACCACCGGCGCAGGCCATACGGTCCGCGGGGGGGCATGAGGTCGTAGCGCGCGATACCGCCGAGACGCACGTCGACGGGGGGCGGGGGCGGGGGGCGGTAGCGAGCCATTGTGGATGACGTTGAGGTCGGGTGTGTAGGATTTACGACTGTGCAAGTTTGAATTGGGGTGTGGAGGCGCGATCGACGACGGCGAGGAGAATGGTGAAGGTGACGATGAGTAGGATGGGGGTGGAGACAATAGCGATGGAACGATAAGATGTAACGATAGAAAACAAAGAGACAAGATCAAAAGACACAACCAGAAGACAAAACACTACCAACTTACTCCCAGCATTTGCGTGTTGCGTGCCCGAAAGGTGGATCGATGGCGCAGACCTCTCCTTTTCGGTCACCGGCCCCACCGCTCCTCCCCCCCTCCCCCCCCCGGTCCGTGTGTGTGTGCGTACTGTAGCATCGTAAATCTCCTGATCCTGGAAAAGGGCCTGAAGATCGAGACTTGGAGCCACGCATGCCTGACACGTGGATATTTGATTCCGTCTAAGGCCTCTACCAGTGGTGGTGGCGGGTAATACTGTAGAGCACCTGTTGGAGACCATAGGAAGCGTCAACGCTCGACAGCTTTGCAAAACGTTGATGGTGGTTGGTGGCCATCGTGGATGTATACAGCAGGGACAGAGATAGGTTGGTCTCAATAGTAGAAGGCCGATATGAGCTGGGGAGGCTTCTCTTGCCGCACACACCTTGGAACCCTCGTGCCGCCTGCTATCTCGGCGCCTCGGCAAGATCGCTCACTGATAGAGTGTCTGACGTCCACTCAAGCTTGTCTACTCCAGTCCTTTTCTGGCTCTAGCTGGACCCCCTCACAATTTAATCTCCAAACCTCTATTGTTGGATGGTTCATTTATGCAGCAGTCACTTGCAATTGCTGAGGGCTTCACCAGCAGGATCCCCCTCCTGCTGCCACAGCCACTGTCGTCCAAATTGGTTCCGTCCCCTCACCTCCTAGCCCTGGAGAGACCTCCACTGCTTTGGCTGTGTTTCGGTGTTCAAATGTGATCATATGTGACCTCCACTGTCGTGTGTTCCCTTTTGTTTTTGCTTTTCGTCCCTCTCGGCCTCGTTGGTGAACTTGTACCAACAATCACAGCAGCTTTCAATCTCCATCTGGACTAAAGACACGCCTATATTCTACGCTGTTTTACTGCGCGCAGCGATATACGACATACGACTTACGATATACGATTAATACTAGACGAGGCACAAAACGGACACCGAGGACATTTCCCTCTCGATGGAGACAATCTCGACACTGGTAGCGCATCCTGGCGCACCGGGTCTCATCCATCTGCACCACCCGCACCACCCCCCCTCAGCACTGCACTTTGATCTGCCTGCGCGGTGCAAACTCGCGCGCCTGGACGCAGTGGAGCACCATACCCAGCGGCTCCTGTATGCTGGAATCCTGTCGCGGCTCTCCACGGCGCTGCGACACGACCTCGACGAGCGGCAGCCCGGCGACGACGGGCGCGAAGTGATTACATGGGACGCGTTTGCGCGCTCGCTGCGCACGCTGTGGGGCCAGTATGCGAGCGGGAAACGGAAGGCAAAAGGGAAGGGAAAGGGGAAGGCAAAGGCGAACGGAAAAGGAAGGGGAAAGGGGAGGGAGGATGAGGCGGATGAGGAGGAGGACGAAGAGGAGGAGGACGATGATGACGGACAGGTCGAGATTGTCATTACGAAGGCGGAGCGCCTGAAGAGCGTGCTTGGTGTGTCGTGGGCGGCGCTCACACGTCTTCCGGAACTGGTGAGCTTCATTGATTTCCTTGAAGCTGACGGCAGGTCGGGATCCCCGCTACAGTCGTGCTGTGCTCTCAGATGCCGTGGGACGATCTGCGTCCGCAGCGCGGCGACGCGCCGGAGCCCATTCACGTGTATCTTGAGCCGCTGCGCCGTGACGGTGGGTGAATTGCATTTGTCTTCTCTAACCCAGCAGAAATTGTCGCCCTACTAACTCCCGGATGCGAGCACCCGTTGTATCCCCGCTTTCTGGAACTCTTACTAGCGACGATATCACACCTCGCACCAACATCGCCTCCCTCGGAGATCGACTACGTCGCATCGGCCCTCTGGCCAATTTACACTGCCACACTACCCCCACACGCGGAGATGACGCTCCTAGGCCGCGAATACCCCGACCCCGACAACCCCCCGCCCCCGCTCAGCGTCACTGTCAAGCTGCTCACGGACCTTAAGCACCAACTGTCGCTCGCCCTCGCCGCGGCGACCGAGAGCGTCCTCCCGCGTACGGCGGGCCATGGCGAGTTCACCCGCGCCCTCATGCCCATCACGGCCCACGGGACGCCGCGGCACGCGTCCGCGCGTGTGGTTCCACGCCCGCCGCCGCTCGAGCTCCCCCTCGTCGCCAAGTTCCTACTGGTCGCAGCATACTGCGCATCGTACAATCCCGCCAAGACGGACGTGCGTCTCTTTGGCCGTGGGACGGGGCCAGACGGGAAGAGGCGCCGGGGAGGAGGTACCCGCCGCGCAGGGTACGGCCGCACGCGGCTGGGCAAGGTCCCGCAGCGCCTGCTCGGCCCCCGCCCGTTCCCCCTCGATCGGCTGCTTGCCATGTTTTCGTCCCTGTACGCCGAACACGCCATCCGCCCCCCTGAGCTCGAGGACAGCGAGGACGAGGGGCCCGCAGACGCGGACCCATTCGCGTCTCCTGCCGTCGTTGCTAGCCGCGTGACGCGCAAGCGTGAGCGCCAGATCGCGCGCGACGACGCGTGGGAGGACAGAGTGGACCACCTCGCGTTCAGCACCAAGCTCTGGGCGCTGATCCCGGAACTCGAGGCGCAGGGACTCCTCCGCCGCGCAAGCCCCGTCGACCGCCTCGACAATGTCATGTTCCGCTGTGAGGTGGACTACGAGACGGCCAAGAATGTCGCCAAGGAGCTGCGGATCGTGCTGGACGAGTACCTTTACGAGGCGAGCGTGTAGTATTACAGGCATTTTGCATTGAGTAGCATTGTGTGGGACGACAGCTAGCAATGGTCTGAGTAGAGGAGTGGAGGGAGGCATCATGTTCTCGATCACCTTGGATTCCGACTGCATGGCCTCAAGTACTTGCCGCTTACCTCCGTTGACTCCGTCTGCTTGCTACGATCTCTCGCCTGCCCCCTGCGTTCCCTGGGCACTTGAGAGTGTGCGCAGATGGCGCGCAGCTACGGTGTTGCTCATCTTGTTTCATCCTGGATAATCTTAGCGAGATAAGGATGAAATACAGTAATTTCTGCCGTATGTCTGTCTCGGCAGGACGTGAACGACGGGACAATGGGCAGTGGGCAAAGTGATTGATCTGGTCCTAGAAGGGCACTCCGCCGCGGATCCGCGGCAGCTCACCCACCGTCAGCAATCTAGTTTCCTGGCCGTTGCACCACTCGCAGACTTCCTTTCATGCTCGATGGATCTTCCCTCCTAACATGTGTCAAAAACGTTTTGAATGTGTGTGTGTGTGTGCTACAGATGTGGCTGCCCGGTTTGTGTTCCTCTTTTTACGTCTATGGAGGCTAGCTCGCGATCAGCAGGAGCACGCGCGCCTAGTTGACCCAGTCGAGGTAACCCTGGGCGTCCTTCTTGGTGTGGGCGGCAATGATCTGGTTGACGCGGTCGGCGATCTCCTTCTGGCGGGGGGAGGCGAGGTCGCCGCGGGCCTCGAGGACGGCGTTGACGAGCTCGGTCGCGCTGAGCTTGAAGGCGCCCGAGCCGTGCGCGTCGCCCGTCACGCGGTCCTTGATCTCGGCCTCCGAGGGCAGGCCGTACGCGCGGAACTTGCCCCAGGTCGAGTCGGGGCCCTCCTTGGTCGACGGCGCGGGGTTGAAGTTGAGCTTCGGAAGCTCGGACATGTGCGGCGCCGTGGGGTCGAGGAAGGTTGCCTTGATGGCCTCGGGAGTGAGCTTGGGGTCGTTGATGTCCGAGGGCGACCAGTTGGCGCGGCCCTTGCCCTTCTCAATCAGCAGGTAGCTAACACCGGTGGAGAACTCCTCGGTCGGGCGGTCGTTGCCGACAAAGCCCGTGGCCATGAGAATGTCGTTCTCGAGCGCAGTGTTCAGGCGCTTGGCCTGCTTGGCGAGCTTGAAGTTGGCAAGCGCGACGGCCATGCCCGTCGGCGAGCGGTTGTCCATCATCTCGCGCTGCTTGGTAGCCCACTCCTGGACCTCGGGGGCGACCGACGAGTCGGCCTCGGCGGCCTTGAGCGCGGCGTAGATCTCCTGGATGGAGCCGAGGCCAAAGGTCTTGTCGAGGAACTTGCGCACAGCGCCAGTGATGGGCGTGGGGCCCTCGCGCGACTCGCGCGACGAGGGGGCAGCGCCCTCGGGAGCAGCGACGTGGTAGGCCGAAACGACAGCCGAGACATTCTCAAGCGTGGGGTTCTCAATCTCCTTGAGCTGGTCGACCATCGCGGGGATGTTGGCCGGGTCGACATAGTGGGTAGCGATACCGAGCTCGCTAGCAAGTGTGAGTTACAACTTCGAGAGTCATTCCACTCACTAGACGGCACGGCCCCAGACCTCCTGGCCGGTGATGGCGAGCCAGGCGCCAATCTCACCGTCGAGCTGGGCAATGTAGTAGTTGCCGCCGACGTCGGGCGAGTAGCCAATCTTGGTCTCGGGCATGGCAAAGACGGTCTTCTTGGTAGCGACACGGATCTGCGCGGGGAGAGAGATACCAGCACCGCCGCCCATGGTGAAGCCGTCAATGATGGCGACGTAGGGCTTGCCGAAGCGGCCCATCTCCCAGTTGAGCTCAAACTCGTCCTTGAAGAACTCGAGGGCGAGCTTGGAGCCGTGCTGAGGACGCGACTCGACGAGGGCTGTGAGAGAGAGTTTAGTACAGTTTAGATTTTCAAGAACTCAAGCCAAGTCACTCACTCTTGACGTCGCCGCCGGCGCAGAAGGCGCGCTCGTCACCGCGGCCGATCATGAGCTTGCAGAGCTCCGATCCGCGCCAGGCCTTCAGGAGTTAGTTAATAAACTGTATGGTATTGAGCGGGCTTCGCTTAGTCTGTAATCCGTCTGTGCGTTTCGACACTGGCCCGTTCTCGAGCCTAGATTTCCCGCATCCACACGCCTCGCACAGAGCAGCTACTCACGCCAATCTCCTTGGCCATCGACACGATCATGTCCATGTCGAGCGCGTTGAGCGCCTTGGGGCGGTTGAGCTTGTAGATGCGGGTCGCGCCGTGCGTCTCATACAGGACTGAGTCGGTCATGAGGGGCGCCGACGTCGAGAGGTGGCGCGACACGGCGGCTAGACGCGCAGGGGCAGCCGAAGAGCGAGCCATGCGGGTAAAAGTGAGGAGGGACATGGGTGTTGATGGCAAAGAGTCGAAAGTGGAGTATTCTTAAAGGGGTGGGAGAGTGTGGGGGACACTTGAGTCTTTTCTATACCGAGACTGAGACTGGACTGGAGACGCGCAGTCGGAGTGTACGGGCAGGAGAGCCAAAGAGCGAAGAGCGAACTGCGAGAAAACAGGGAAAGCGAGCGCGATGGGACTGTGGTGGTAGTCTGGTAGATAAACGTTGGGTGGCCGGTGGATTGTGGGGAAAAACAAGCACTGAATCTCCAGAATGGTCGGCTCGGCACTCGCTCTCGTCCTCGGTCCGTGGAAAACGATTTGCCGAGGATGGGAATGGCGCGCGGTGCCAAGCAGCAAGCAGGCCCCAGTGGATCAGTGGATCAGTGGGAGAAAGTGCGGGCAAAACCACGTGTAGCGGAGATTATAGGATATCCATGGTGGCATGTGATTTTCACGCGATATTACGTAGCTCTCTTCCTAGGCTGCAAAGCTCGCAGCCCATCGATCCACCGAGGTACCGAGGACCATTGTCAGAACGTCAGAAATTCAGAAAACGCGCGTCGGGTTTTTTGTGATATTTTGTCGGCCAAGTGAAGCATTTATCTTGTCATGCCGGGTCATGCCGATGTGACGCGTCGCTTTACACTCTATGCATAGCTTCTACAGTCTTCTGTCTCTTAATCTCTTCGTGCACGACATTCTTTGGATATGAACGATGCACAGGACGGTGTAGAGGCGTGAAGGGACGGCTGTGTATTGAGTGTTGCCACTCACCACGTGCAAGGCACGATATGGATACACGGGTACACCGGTACACCATCGATGATGCAGTCGACCGAGGTGACAGTCAGTCGTCGGCGACATTCTTGACAAGCTGGAATCTTTCGAAGTCGGTCTTTCTGTTGTTTGCTTATACTATTCATCATTTCTACTTCTGTCGCGGTTCATTTTGCTTGACGTACCACACTAGACTACTCTCGTCTCTCGCAACGATACCCTAGACCAGCTAGACGACCGACATCACCTCCTCCAACTTCCACACCGGCCGGGGCCGTTCCCAGCTTTCTTGACACGTCTCTATTGTATACTGTCCCGGAGCAAAGCCAACACCAACACGACTACACCACACCACCACAACGCCACCATGCCGCCACCTAGTCGCGCCGACCTGTGGCGCGCAGGCAAGGACGAGACCGTCGAGGTCAACCAGCGCGCGCTGATTGACAAGATCCTGGCGCGATACTCTGGCGAACACACCATTTTTCGCGAACTGCTGCAGAACGCTGACGACGCGGGCGCACAGCATGTCCAAGTCAAGTTTTACACTCAGGACGGGTTCGCCGCTCACGAGGCCGGGTCGCCGCCGCCGGCACTCCCCGATGCCAAGAGGTCGCTCATGACGCGCTACGTGGTCTGCAACGACGGTATCCCCTTCCGCCCCGAGGACTGGAATCGCCTCAAGAAGATCGCGGAGGGAAACCCTGATGAAGAAAAGATTGGAGCGTTTGGCGTCGGTTTCTACTCCCTCTGGAGTGTGTGTGGTGAGTATCCTTAGTCTACTGCACCATGCCCTTGCCGCCTTCTGTCCTTTCATGTGACTTGTGGCATGGACACAGCAACGGCAACTGACACTACAGACGACCCCTTTGTGGAGTCCGGCAACAAGTGGATGGGCTTCTACTGGAAGGACGGCAAGGACCAGCTGCTAGCTCGTTCTGGTGATCTTCCTCCCGACCATGTTTCTTCCAACGCCGAGCGCTCGACCAGCGGAAATCCATGGACGTCATTCACAATGGCTCTCCGTGAGCCTGCACCGATCGAGGCACCTCTCGACTTTGCCCGCTTCCTCGTCACCAGTATCACGTTTATGCGTACGATCAAGCGTATCGACATGGTCGTTGACGACACCAAGGTGCTTGAGATCCGGAAGGACATCAAGGGCCAGAGCAGTGTCACGCGTCCGGGCCTCAACAACACGTCGTCCATGGGTATGATGAAGGTTCACGGTGTGGATGCGACCTCCATGCTCATCACCGCCCGCGTCATGAAGTGGCTTTCTGGTGAGCTACTTGGTTTGTTAGAACGTAGCTGACTCTCAGCAACGGGCGTTACTCCGCCACCGTTGCCACCCCCCGCTACCCTGGCCAAGCCCGCAGGCTTATTCGCGTCCTTCTTCGGTCGCAGCGCCGCACCAACTCCTGCGCCTGCTCCGACACCATCACCGACTCCACCCACCAATCCCACCGAAGTCGACGTTCTTGCTCGCGAAATCCAGGTCTATCAGGCTGATATCAAGGTCGCTGTGTCGCCCCAGTTTGGACGCGAGCTTGAGCGCGCCACGAAGAAGCCTCCCCCAACGCGTATGCCTGCAAGCCTCGTGTTTTCGCGCGAAGACGAGACTGCAACTACTGCAGACGGGTCTGCTGTCGCGGAGACCAAGAGGGCGGCAGCCGTCTTTGCAGGGCTCTGTCCTCCCCTCGACAGCGAAAAGTCGGCCAAGGTGTTCATCGGCCAGCCCACCAGTCAAACGACGGGTATCGGCGGACACCTCGCAGCACGCTTCATCCCTACGGTTGAGCGTGAATCTATTGACCTTGTCGACCGTCATGTTGCGCACTGGAACAAGGAGCTCCTCTGGGTTGGGGGCTACCTTGCGCGCATGATCTACGAGCTGGAACTGACTGAGCTGGCAACGCAGTGGTCCAAGACGACAGCCAAGGACACGGCTACCCGTTCACAGATTCTCAAGCGTGGTCTTCACGCTCTCAAGTTCTTCTCTTTCCGGCCAACAACGCCATCGGCAGCCGTGGGTGCCGAGATGGAATCTGCCTTCTTCCAGTGCTCGAAGAGGAACATCACCTTCCCCATTATTTCGACCAACGGCATTCTCCCTGTAAACGAAGTGCGCATGCCCAACGAGCGCCTTAATGAGTTCCTTCCAGAGCTGCCCGTCCTTTCAGCTACCACCATTTCGGAAGCGTCGCGGGCCGTTGGACGACTCCGTGAACGCGGCCTTCTCCATGAGATCAAGTTTGAGGACGTTGTCCAGCAGCTCGGTTTGCGGCCACTCACGGAGAAGGAGATGATTGCCTGCTTGTCCTGGTGGCAAGCCATCGCTGCCTTGGATGGCTACACCCCTGCCGTTCGCAGCCAGCTTCTCGACGCTGCTATTCTCGTAACCGACTCGTCCAAGATTGTTCCCCTCAACTCGGTCAAGACGTTTGTCAACCCGCAGAGCTCGTCCATTCCTCCTGATATGCCTCTTCCTCCTGACACTGTGCCCTACTCCGTAACAAAGGAGATGCGGGCCCAACAGATGAACCAGATCTTTGGCTGGCATGAGCTTACGCTCGCGCACTATGTCGAGTTTCTCGCCAACCCGCCCATGTCCGCTGTTGCTGGCGCGAACCCAGAAACAGATATCCGCGCATCTCCCATCTTTGCCGAGCGTGTTCTCGGTATCCTCGGTCGCGGGTGGCAGTCCATCAGTGCCACGCAACACACAGCCATCACCGCTACTCTCAAGGACGTGGCGTGCATCCCTACCCGTGCTGGCTTCAAGAAGCCTGGCGAAGCGTACTTTGAGAAGAATCTTTTGTTTGACGACCTCCCAACCATTGCACTCCCCAAGACCCCGACGATCAAGGGTGGCCTGGAGAAGATGCTCCTTGCGATTGGCGTGCGCCGCACTGTCGACCTGCAGCTTGTTTTCTCAAGGTAGGTTGTGTGGACGAGTCCCGAGCTAACGTTACAGGCTTGTTGGAGGCGGAGAATGGAGCTGCCTTGACCTCATGAAGTACCTTGTCTCTGTCAAGGACACTTTGTCGAACGAAGAGCTCGGCCGCCTCAAGCACACAGCTGCGTTCCCCCTGCTCCAGCCACCCTTGCATGACGGCTCCAAGCCTCCACTGGTTCGTAAGAAGCCCTTTGAGCTGTACGAGCCTGTCGACACATTGCGCGAGCTCGGCCTGCCTGTCCTCGACTGGGGAGAGCACAAGTGGCGTTCCAGCTCTGACGAAGGTGAGCCCAAAGATTGTTATAGGACACTGACCCCCGCAGCCAAAATGCTCTTCTCGCTCGGTCTTCGCCGCTTCCCGCCGGTTGACACTCTCCTCGGCATCGCGGCGGGCAAAGACGCCGCGGCGGACAAGGCGCTGGCATACCTGCTGGCGAACATGAGCGCGCACTACCCTACATTCGACGCCAACGCATACAGTGGCGTTCCATTCATCCCCGCCACAACCGCAACTGGCAACCCGATACTCGCCAAGCCCGGAGAAGTCTTCACCAACGAGGCCTGCAAGATTCTGGGCTTTGCCATTGCTCGCCCTCCTGCTTCCCTGCCGGAGAACGCATCCAAACTGCGGATCAAGTCGGACCCGCCCATGGACCGCCTGGTCGCTGCATTCCTGCATGCACCCGAGTCAAACATTGAACGTGCGAGGGTTATCTTTGAGGTAGGGTCCATTCTAAAGGCTGCCACTTACTTTCCAGTACCTTGCGACCCAAGTGGGTTCGGCCCAGGTCTCGACGCTCGCGCCGCTTCTCACTACGCACTTTATTCCCGTGCCCCACCTCGAGAAGACGACGCGTCTTGCGCGTCCTGACGAGGTCTACTTCCACCGCGCAAACGACACTCCGTCGATCTACGCCAACGCCTTTACGTTTATCGACTTTGGGGACCGTGCAAATTTCTTCCTTCGCCAGTGTGGTGTCAAGTCGGAGCCGTCGCACAAGGACATTGCTCGCCTGCTGCTGCGTGAACCGGAGCGCATGCTGCGCGAGGCGGGGTCTCCTTCCAAGTGAGTGCAGAGTAACGCGCGACACTGACGTGACAGGTACAAGGACCAGCTGCGTCTTCTCGCCGCCAACATGTCGACCTTTGACTCTTCGCTCATCCGGACCATGATCAACACGCCGTTTGTGCTTGCATCCACATTAGTGGAGAAGGAGAAGGGCGGCGGACAGGTACAGGAGTGGGTCCTGTGTAAGGCTTCAGAGACGACCATTATCGACAACGTCACGCCGTTAGCGTACTTTGGCAAGCACATTCTCGCGGCGCCAGAGGAGCAGCTGCTGGAGACGTTTTACGCCAAGTTGGGCGCCAAGCTGCTGTCGTCCAAGACGGGTGTCGAGAACATTCCCGTGGGCATCAGGCCGGGCACCTCGAACGAAGCGCGCGAGATCCAGAAGCACATCCTCGAACGCCTTACCATTTTCCTCTCGCAGCATGCCACGGGGCGCAAGGATAGCTCATACACTGTCGACTTTCTTAAACGTGGCGACAACTTTGTTGTCCGTGAGGCGTCGGATATCAAGATTCGGTACACGTATCGTGACCAGAAGACAGTGCAGCAGCACATGGAGGTGAGTTGTTTCAGCCTCCAGTTGATGGACCGCAACTGACATGCAGACGTTGTACGCCTGCGCCGAGCGCAGTCGCTCCAAGGCGATCACGCTCACAGTGTCGCTTACTGCCGACTTGGACTGGTACGATGTGTCGAATGCGCTCGTGAAGATCCTCCTCGGCAACCCGCGCATCGACGACGCTCTTGTCCTCGAGTCCATCCTCAACACACCCCTCATGTCCCTGCGGAAGCGGGGGTACAATGTCGACCGTATCCTGAACCAGCAGCGCGAGGAGCGTCTGCGGACCGAGGCGGAGCACGAGACTGCTCGCCGCACAGCCGCCGAAGCCAAGGCGCGCGAAGCCGGGATTATGTCTGCGGGCGGAGAAATCGACCCCCCGCCATACAAGGCCACAGTGAGTTGTGCAAAGTAGGCACCAGCTGACGTATCAGACCAAGGCGACGCACCAGCCTCAGGGCTCCATCATGGACATGGTCCGCAGCCGCTTTGGCGGTAGGCGCTCTGACTCTCCGACGCCTGGAGCTGTGGCGGACGGCCAAGCTGCCAACCAGGCGTCTCAGGCGGGCCCTTCTGGGTCGTCCGGCGGCCACAACCACAGCCACGGTGCAGCAGGTGGCGGAGCGGGCGGCGTCGGTCGCGTCGGTGGCGGCCCGACCACGATGCGGCCTACCAACCACAACGATATCCGCAACACGGTCCTCAAGGCTATCAACGCGTCACGCCCCGAGAACCAGAACCAGATCCAGAACACGAAGCAGGCAGTCAAGGACGTCTCGGAGAGTCAGGAGATGTACTGCGACGAATCGGCCGAGGCAAATCTCCATCTTGGTGGGTGCGGTTCAGTTGGTAGTTGCTGACACACATTAGCATGGAAGCCCGCCCCGCAGAATATTGACGCCTGCAAGATCTGGCTCCCACACGGTAGGTTTTGCCATTTTTATCGCTGACTAACCTTCAGACCAGAGCGAGTTCAAGGGCGGCCAGCTGGTCATTTCGCACCGCTTTGCCAAGGATGTGCTGGTGCCGCTTGCCAATGTGTTCAACGTGAGTTTATGTCCACTTCTGCATAATCTAACTCTCAGCTCTCGTGCGACGTGCTCAATGTGTTCTGGGACACGGCGGGCCCGCTCATCGCATTCAACCGCGGCGGCTCGCTCTACTTCAACGCGCGGTACTACCTAGCGTGGCACGACCAGGCCGTCCAGAACGGGCAGACGCGCGAGGCCCTCATCTCGTGGTACTTTACCTTTGCCCATGGTGAGTCCCACTCTGCAAAGGCGTGTGTTTGTTGCTGACAGGACCAGAACTGGCGCACAACCTCGAGGCGGCCCACAATTCGTCGCACGAATTTTTCTTCTCGAGCATCAGCGAAGAGTTCCTCGTGTCGTTCATTTCCCTCCTGATGGACCAGGACTAACCGCGCGAGGGATGCCCGTAGAATGTGAGAGTAGTTGTCCGGATGGTTGGATTGTAGTGTAATGCACGTAGTTTGTCTATTCGTCTATGATGTACATGAACAGTTGTTTGTCTCTACTGCAGGGTATCGCTACTTGCGTCTCTACCAAGGCAAGACAAGACGCAGAGGCTCTCTAAGAGATCCACCCAAGAAACTAATAAACCCAAGAATGACAGGAAAAAAGACGGTCTCTCAGTTATTACGCCAAACCGGGCCAACGAAGTGTGCAAAGAGTATACCCGTACACGTTCACTTGCGTGCCAGCTTGTCGCCAGCGCCATCTTCAACCTTGCGCAGCGTGCGAGGTCCACCAGGGGCGGCACCACGGTATCCGTCCGCCTCGCATTCGCCTTTCCACCCCCTCACTCCGCGCCCACACCTCTACCTTCCCGCTGTCCCTCATAGGCCTACCTATCCAGCGGCGGGACGCCCGCGAGCCCCTCCGTCGCCGGCGCGACAACCGGGGTCTCAGGCGCGGGCAGCGGGCGCCCGCGCGCGTCCACAGGCCACGTCCCGTCCCGCACCCAGCCGGCCTGGAGGACTTTGATCTGCAGCGAAGAGCGTAGTTGACCACAGAGACGGTAGTTGAAGTACACACACACACACGAGAAGACACACGCGTCAGCACACTGTACAGCACACAACAACAACAACACAACAGACAAAAACGTACCACCAGCCCGAGCCGCAGACGCTTTGCGAGCCGCCGCCCGCCCGTCAGGTTGCGGTGTACGCCGCCCACGCCGCCGTTCCACGCGACGTCCGGGTCGTCAAAGTCCAGCAGGGCCTCGAGGCGCGCGATGCTCGGCGCGGGGTCGGCGGGCGGCGGGGTGGTTGCTGGCGGCGGGGGGCGGGCGACGGTGTATGTCTGTGGTAGGAGGGGGAAGGGCTCTGTCAAGGACGGGGAAGGGGAGGGGGAGGGGGAGGCGGAGGTGGCCGGGGTGAAGAATGGTGTTGGTGCCGTCTGAGTCTGGGCCGCTGTTGATGGCGACAGGGAGTTTGAGGTCGAGGCCGAGGTCGAGGTGGAGGGCGAGACTGAGGGCACGAGGAGCGGGTTCGGGTTCGCGAATGGCGCCGGGGTTGCGGGTTCCGGGAAGGGCAGGCCGGCAAGAAAGCATGCACGCCGGTGTTCCCAGTACGCGAGGCCTGACGTTGCGTCAGTCATCAGTCGTCAGGCGTCTGCCGGGCACAAACAAAATAGGGGCGAGGACCGATGATGTCTCGTCTCGGTTGGTCACGCACCAGTGCTGGGGATTGTGATTGTCTCCGCTCCCCCGCCCACACCCATATCCCCGTGCGCGTTCGCGTTCGCGTCCACCAGCGCGTGCTCGGGGGACGCGGAGGGCGCGGAGGAGGCGACGGACGAGATTGGCGTTGCGGAGTTGGATGCCATCGGTGTTTGTTGTTGAGTTGTGGGTTTCTCTTTGTGGTGGTTTCTCGAGCGGGGGGAGGGAAGGGGTGGGGGGGGGTCGGGGGGTCGGGGGGCTCAGGCAAGAGGCAAGTCAAGAGTAGCGCGCGGGCCGGGAACACTAGTGAACAAGTCAAGACAAGACGAGACGAGAATGAAGGATGGAGAATAGACAAACAGAAACAAAAAAGCAAAAAAAGCAGAATGCAGAAGAACCCCCAACCACAACACCCCAATACACACATCCACACCCACATCCAACCAAAACATTTTTGGGACGACGACCGACTGTGAACTCTGGAAACTCTCTCATCTTATCTCGTTGCCTGCTTACATTACATTTTTGATCCCGCTCATCGTGTACGCCGTTCGATCCCTTCACGGTCCGAGGCATCGGATCAGGCCGGCAGTACCGTACCGTAGTACCCTAGGCAGGGGATGCGGGAGTGCCAAGAGACTGCCTCGAGTAGCTAGACTTTGTGATCGTTATCTGATTGCGGAGCACGTGCATGTGCATACAGTAGGTATTGGCAATGGACACAAGGCATGCACCCAGTGACCAGCCTCCGGTTCATACTAAACTAAAACTACGGTGCATTCATCTACATCTACATTGCCATCTAGTCTCTACGCGTAAACACCTCGACGCCCTCCTCTGTGATGAGAACCTGGTGCTCGAACTGGGCTGAACGTGCGCCGCTCTGGATGTCAGTGCTGGCTTTTGTGTGTGTGTGGCTGGAGTGTTCTGAGGCTGGTCGCAGATTGCTCGCAGCGCAAGTGGTGCGCAGGAGTGCTCCAGCTCGGGCCGGGGCTCTTGGTGCATGTCGTTGCGACACTGTTTCCACCCTCCTCGTCGCCTCTCATCGACTCTTCCTTCCGTGATCCCCATATTCGTCTCCCTTCTGTCCATCCCTTCACTGTCTGCTTCTCCTCTCAATCCCTCATACCCACCACCCCCTCCTCCCTTTCCCTTCCCTTCCCCTAGTTCCTCCCCGCCCCCCCCTCCCCCAGCCCCTGCCCACCATCCCACTCACATTCGTCGTCATCGTCCACCCGTCATCCCACACCGTCCCGCGGCTCCGGAACCCCTGCGTGATCGCCGGCTCGATCGTGAAGCAGTCGCCGGGCACCATGACGCCCTTTTCGGTATTCCGGTGGTGGTAGATCCACGGTTCCTGGTGGAACCGCCGCCCGATCCCGTGCCCCGAGAACTGGGCGTTGACACCCAGGGAGTGTTTGGTCGCGAAGTCTCTGTGTACTGTGAGCAGGTGACAGGAAGGAGAGTGAGGTGGATAGAATCAAGAGTTTGACACCTCGTCTCGCCTGTACATGCCCTGTTGGACTCACTCAATCACACGGCCGATCTCGGAAAAGCGCACGCCAGGTTTGCAGATTGCGATTGCGCGCTCGAGGGCCTCCTCGGTCGCGCTGACGAGCTCGCGGCCCGCGGCGTCCGTGTTCGGCAGCAAAAAGGTCGCGGACGTGTCGCCGTGGTACCCGTCGTAAAAGACTGTTACGTCCAGGTTGACAATGTCCGTGTCGAGGAGCGGGCGGCTGCGGTCAGCGGGAGAGAAGACTTGCGGGGTATTAGCAGAGTCGGTGCCGTTGTTAGGCAGGTTACAGAAAGAAAGCTGTCTCTCTTCCAGTAGTACTTTCTTCCGCCAGCCTCCAATTCCGTCACACACTCACTCATCAGGGATACCGTGTGCAATAACATTATTCACGCTCGTCGTGATGCTCCGCGGGAAATGCGAGTAGCCCAGCGGGGAGGGGTACGCTCCGCGCGACACGATGAGCCTGTGCGCCGCCTCGTCCAGCTCCGCCGTCGTGATCCCCGGCTGATGTCAGACCTGTACCCTTGTGTCCGGATCTACATCTACCTGATCCTCAAGCCAATCACCGGCCCCACATCATTACACGCCCATGTCTCCCCCAGGACTCAGACTCACCCGCACGAGCTGCCCAATCTCAGCAAGCACCTCGGCGGCCACACGCCCCGCCGCGCGCGCGCGCGCATGACCCTCGGACCCGAGCACGATACGTTCCGGCGGGGGCTGCTCGCGCGGGTCCTCGTGCTCCCATATCGGCGCCGTGAAGAAGTTGGCGGGCACGTACGCCGGCCGCGGGATGCTCTCCGGCACCGGCAGCGGATCGGGGTATACTTCCATTGCGGACGCCGGGTCCAGCATGTCGTAGGTCCCGAAATGCGTCGGGGCGGGATTGTACGGAAACAACTGTTGTGGTTGTGTCGAGTGCGAGCGCGCGTGCGTGTGCGTGTGGGCGTGGACGACTGGAACGAGAGCCGCGCGGGGGAGGGGTGCCGTTGCGAGGGCGCGCAGGGCCAGCATCGTGGGTGAAAAACGTGCCGGCGAGGAGGGAGGGGTAGAGGGACAAGGGACGGATAGCTGTGAGTGTGACGGTGCTGGCCGGGACAGCAGACGAGATCAACAAACGTAGGGTGCAGATATCAGAGAGAGGAAAGGCAACGCGGAAAGTTGAAGAGCGACCAACCGGTCAGTTGCCGAAACGGGAGTGGAGGCCCGGGCGGAGAAATACGCCTGTCTGAGTGTCCTCTCAAAAATCCAGCCACGTGGTATCATACTCCCCATGGTATAAGAGTTACGAGGTCTTTAGATAATGCAAAAACAATCCGAAAAATCCTGACCCTCTGACCCCGACACCGCGCGTTCGAATCCCTGCTTTGATTATAATTTTGGTTCCGTTCTCTGCCTGTACCTTCGAGAAATTACCATGTGGATCGAGAATGGTCTCCACAAAAGTGGAGGCAGATTACATATATTTCTCAGCGGCGAGTGGAGAGCAACTCTTTCTCCTCCTTTTACGACTTGCTCCATATTATTACCATCATCAACAACAACAAGTAAAATAAAATTAACACAATGGCCGACCTGAACACTCTCCTTCGCTGGGCCGTGCAGAACTCGACGCCCGGCGAGGGCGCCGCTTCGGCGGAAGGCGTTCCCGTTGGCGAGGGCCTGACGCTCAAGTACAAGCCGGCGGTACCGGGCGCAACGCCGTCGCCGGGAGTCGCGGCGCTGCACCCCAGCGACGCGCAGTACCCGCTCGCCGAGCTTCCCGCCGCGGAGATTGGCGACCCTGCCGCACAGGCGGCCCCCGCTGCTCCCGCGGCACCCAAGTCGGAGCTCAACTCTGAGATTATCGACATTATCATGGGCAAGAGCGACAGCGTGGCGATGCGCGAGAAGATGGGGATCGCGACGAACGAGGACGCCGAGCTCGAGGAGCGCGTGGACGCGCTCGACGAATTTGAGATGCTCATTGAGCTCATTGACAATGCGAACAATATGCCCGTCCTCAAGCTCTGGACGCCCCTCTTGGGTCTCCTCGACAGCAAGCACGCCGACATTGTGCGCCATGCACTGTGGATCATGGGCACCGCGTGCCAGAACAACCTCAAGGGCCAGGCTGCCGTAAGTACCAAAATACAAGTCGCAGTAAAGAAGCTACAATGGTCTGTGACGTGGGACTGACGCCCCAGCTCTTCCTGCACGACGCACTCCCGAAGATCCTCGACCTGCTCGAACCCTCAGTTGCCGCCCCCACGCGCGCAAAGGCAGTGTACGCCCTCAGCGCGGCCGTCAAGCACTGGCCGCTCGCCGCCGAGGTGCTGTCCGAGCACGCGAACCGCGGCTTCAAGGCGCTCGCGGCCGGCGTCGCGGACACTGACCGCGTGATCCGCCGCAAGATGGCGTTTTTGCTCGGCACGCTCGTCTCGCAGGCGCGCGACCCCATGAACACGGCCGAGATGCCCGGCGAGGTGCGTGCGCTCCTCGAGGCGCACAGCGAGAAGGCGGGCGGGCAGCACGAGGACCTCGTCGCTGCGCTGGGCCGCACGGGTGTGTTCGCCGCGGCCATCGCTGCGCTGACTGCGTCGGCGGCCTCGGCGGACGCCGACGATGTCGAGTACGAGGAGAATCTGCTGCGTGCGCTTGCACGTGCTGCTGCCGCTGGCGGACTCGCTGTTGAGGACAAGGACAAGGTCAAGGCTGTGTGGAAGCAGTGGGGCGCCGCCGGGCAGCAGGAGCGCGGGTTCGAGGGCCAGGATTCCAAGGATGTCGATGCTGCTCTTGCTTAGGTTCTGTAGTTGTAGCCGTCACACCACCCATCACCCGTCACTCGTCACTTGTTGCTCGTCGCTTGTCGCTTGTCGCCCGTCACTCGTTACTCGTTACTCGCCACTTGTTACTTGTCGCTTGTACTTGTTACTCGTCACTAGTCACAACACAAAACGCCCAACGCCTGCGTTGAAGATACCCCGCTGCCGGATCGATACCCCTCGCATAGTAGTATAGAATGCATCTGTGAAAAGCCATAAAGTGTAGTTGTGGACACGGTCCAGGCATCTGAAGTTGGGAGGTGTGGTGTTCTTGCCATTGAGATTTTGAGGAGACAGGGATTAGGGAGCAGGCGACGTTGTTCAGCTGCTCACCCGCTTGCCTGCTCACCATCTGCAGCACCATTGAAACACAGTAGCTGAAGGGCTCCCAGTGCAACACAAGACGCACGGCACGCAGTCCGCTTGGGAGGGCCACCAAACTCCAGTCTGACGTATAGGTATGCATTTAGTTGGTAGAGGTAGGTAGATGTAAATAAAACAACTAGGGTCATCTAGACCGGCGGTCGCCATGCAGCGCAGAACAGGTAACTGGGCGCCTCGCCGGAGGGGTGCGGGTGCGGGTGCAGGTGCAAATGGAAGGAGCGTGGCTCTAAGCTCCGTGATCCAAGTCCAAGTCAGAGTCCAGGTCGACCAACAGCAGGCCAGGTCGACCATTGGAGCTCCCTCCTTGGGCCACTTTAAGCCATCTTGATGAGCTGGTTAACCTTGTCGCCGCCCTCGAGCACGCCGGCACGCACGGCGCCCTTGCCCTCCTCGGGGTTCCAGCCCTCGGCGCGCGACTTGGCCAGCATCTCGTCCCACCAGGGCAGGAGGAGGTCGCGCGCAATGAGGCGGAACCACGGCGTGAACTTGTACTGCGGGTCGGCAAACATCGCAAGCAGCTCCTCCTTGGACACGTAGCGCGCGTCGCTGACCTCGTTGGGGTTGATGTCGGTCGTCACGTCCAGCGTCGCAAAGAGAATGTAGTCGACTGGGAAGAGTTAGAAGCTAGAGGATATCTGTAACTCACTCTCGTGCTCGCCCCACTTGCCGTCCGAGGGAGCAAGGTAGTGGATGCGCGTCAGGTAGGTGAAGTACTCGGGCTTGAGCTGCTCGGGGGGGATGCCGAGCTCGTGCGGAAGCTTGCGGATCGCGGCGGCACGGACACCTGGGAGTCAGGAAGACTGCTCTGTGGCATGTGGGAAGCAATTGAACGGGGCGGTTGCGGGGAGGCGGGAAGAGATTCACAGGTCAAGATCGTGTGGGCGATGTGCAGGTGTCGGTCGGTGCGTGCATTTCACACGGGATGCACCTCCTGCCGCTGGGCACGGAAATTGTCTGCACTCCCAGTATCACCTCCACTTGGATCCGGGAACGGCATTCTGTTCCGGCTCAAGACCAGACGCTGGAGGAGAAGGGCTGGGGCAGCGCCGCATTCCACCTCGCCACCTGCTCTACAAAGTAGCAGACGACTCGTCCCCTCCCCCCTCACCGCCGTTCCCCTCTCTCGTTCCCTTCTCTCTCTGTGCTCGAGTCCCTCGATACGCCCCGTCGCACGCCCACGGCCTTTGCCTCGCTGCACTCACCAGCCTGGCCCTCCTCGACAATCTCGCTCTTAATGTACAGCGGGTGCGAGCAGCACGTGTTGGTCCACATGTCCGGGAAGGTGATCTTCTCGCTTGCCCGCTTCTGGAGCAGCAGACGGCCGTCAGACGGGCGGAAGAGGAAGACCGAGAAGGCGCGGTGCAGCAGTCCGTCGTTGATCGAGGTCATGAGGTGGCCTGCGTGCGTGTCAGCTTTTGGTCTGGATGGGTGTTCGGCCGCGATGCCGTCGAGCTCGTACTCCCTCCCCTGCTTCTCCTCTGTATGAGCAGCAGTGCACTTCCGCCTCTCTTGCACCCAGGCTGCTCCGTGCTCCCCTCTCCCATACTCGTTCGCTTCCCTCCCTGTGCTGCTGCACTCGCAACTCACACTGCTTCTTCGATCCCTCGCCGTACGCAACGTCATTCTCGTCGACAAGAATGCAGCGCTCCTCCATGAGACGGACCTGCTCCTCGTCGTATCCCTCGAGCACGTTGTCGGTGGTGGTCATTGTGGAGGTATGCGAGATAAGGGTTGTATGAGTGCGAGAATGAGGAGAATGGAGAACAGCGAACAATGAAACAAAAACGACAGCAAGCAGCAATAAGCATCTCTTTTGAGGTTTTGGCTAAACGCGCTCAAAACGCTCCCCCCCCCCTAACACCCAGGCCCCCCCCCCCGCCCCGCCCTGGACAACCAAAAATCCTTTTTGCAACGCGCTTCTTCTCAGTGGGCGCGTGGCGTGGGAGGCGGAGGGCGGAGCGGAATCTGGGGCGGACATAAGGACATCGTACCATCCCCCCCACCTGGCGCCACCAAGGCATGCCCACACCAAGTACCCCGCAACACATGCACCGAGAGCCGAAAAAAAAAATAAAAAAATACATGTTGCTTTTAGATAACAACGAGAGCATTGCAGAGCATCTACAAAAAACCAGGGGTACATGCATGTCTTGACCCGAGCAATGATACATTGTACCTGTTCCATGCATAAGAACGATGTCGCGAGCAAATGTCCCCTGTGCATCTGCGCAGGCATGACTGTATGCAAACAGACCGCAAAAGCACCAACAAAAAAGACAAAAAAAGAAGCAAAAAGAAAAAAAAAAAAGCAGAAAAGGTTGATTTCATTAAAGTGGTGGGGTTAAACAAAGAAATGGCACGTGGCCCTGGCTGTGTGGATCTCTAGGTGTATGGCTGTGACGTCGTCAACGACAAGCAAGCATCCTTGCATCCTGTTTACAGTCGCGAGAGGGTATCAATAACTTCCTTCCACTCTCCTTCCATCCTCCTCAGTCTTAGCCATCCACAATGGTCCTCGTCCTCGTTATTGGCGACTTGCACATCCCGACACTCACGCACGATCTGCCTGCAAAGTTCAAGAAGCTGCTGGTGAGCCGCGAGGAGCACGGAGGGAGGGGAGAGGCAGGACCGAAGAGAGGGAGGGACGGACGGAGTGAGGTCTGGACGGGCATGGTCGTCAAAGGCGAGGATGGAGGCCAACAGCAAGCTCGTTTATCACGGTTGAACTTGTACGCACCTTGACGTCTGTAATAGGCGACCTTCGCCCGCCCCCTCGCTTCCAACGCCGTCGCCCCAAAGCTCACCGCGATAACGCTGACCCGCAGGTGCCCGGCAAGATCGGCCAGGTGATCTGTACCGGGAACGTATGCGACAAGGAAACGTATGACTACCTCCGGACCATTTCGCCCGAGGTGCATGTTGTGCGCGGAGAGTTTGACGATGTGAGTGGGGATATACCATGGAGGGAAGGATTGGTGGGGATTGTCTTCCTTCTGTCGACCTTCCATTTGTTGGCTTGCTGTGAAGCCATGGTGGGAACAGGAGAAATGGATCGCGCGGTGCCATACTTCCGGCTCCGGCTCCTAAGTGCTTGGGACCGCAATCACCTCGCATCACCGCGCATAACTATTGTTTGGCGTGAGGCGATTGCCCGGTACGTGAGGTTGGGTACTCCACGGCAGCGAGGGCTACCCTTTCGCGATCAGCTGTGAAATGCGCACAAAGTAGCTGAGAGGGGGCGGGCATGTCCGTTATGCTGTGGTACGGATGCTGAGGTCTCCTTTGTCGCCAGTCTGACCTCAAAATCGGCCCCATCCAAGCACGACGCACCATTCCCATCTATCCCTCCTCACCTGGACTGTGCCTTCCCTTTGACCATTGCTCACTCACTCCAGAACAACCATTTCCCCCTGTCTCTCACCATCAATCACGCCAATATCCGCATAGGCGCAGTTCACGGACAGCAGATTGTGCCTGCCGGCGATGGCGAGATGCTCGCGGCGCTCGCGCGCCAGATGGACGTTGATGTGCTGATTAGCGGCGGGACGCACCGGTGAGTGAGGCCACCGAGCAGCCAATAGATCATTGTGAAGAAGCTAGTTACTCCTTCACTTGTCTACATCAAGTTGGAGATGAGTGACCACACGCTTCCATACACACTTCTGTCTCCAGTCAAATCCTTGAAGAACACTCCTGACTCCCCAGATTCGAGGCGTTCGAGTTTGACGGGCGATTCTTTGTCAACCCCGGCTCGGCAACTGGCGCGTGGCATGGTCTCAATGGGTTAGTTGGACTGATGACGAGGAACTGACGCCAGCGACTCGACACCCAGCTTTGCCCTGCTCGACGTCCAGGGCCCCGTGATCGTTACCTATGTGTATCAGCTCGTTGACGGCGAGGTGAGTAGACGGCTGCGGGGAGTTTGAATTTGGGTAATCCCCCACTTCTTGTACCCGTTATGGCCATTCTGTTCCGAGTACGCAACGCTCACAGCCCAGGTCAAGGTCGACAAGGTCGAGTACCGGAAACCCGAGCCGCCAAGGGAGTCGCAGACGCAGGCTGAGAATGCGTGGTAGGCCGGCCGTTCTTAGTCGGTATTGGTCGTAACGAGGACGGCTACCTGTTAGACCTTGTGTTTGTTTTGTATGGAGTTTACGTTTTGTTCCTTTCTTCTTGGGTCGCTGCAGTCCGCGTCCGTAGCTGCAGTGCATGCATACGGATAAAGGTGATCGCGGTCATCTGTTGGAAAGCGATACTATGCGGGGTTGCCCATCGGTTGTACTGGATGTGCTGGCTTCTGGCTGTAGTCCATGTGCAGGCACGTGTCTCCTGATCTCCTGATATCCTCATCTCCTGGGGGGTCCAAAATGTCTTCTCGTTTTCTTTTGACGGTCAGTCTATCTCCACTTTCCGTAACACAGTCAATGGTAGACGAAGAATATGCATTCAAAGTCCACAAGTACACATCCAGACTTTCCGTTCCGGTCATGCATTCCCGCGCAACCTCCCGCACTTGATGGGAACCCCACGGATGTACACGGGTGTACACGGGGACCCCAGTGGACAGTGCATGTTGAACAGCGGAATGGTACAGTAACGAGGCTTTAATCATCGTCCTTTCTGCCTTATTGTTTCTCTATATTCCAAATGTCGTCACTCTGCTGGCCGTGTCTGTTTATTTAATCTGTCTCTTCGCTTTGTCTTACTCGTGCTCGAGTAATGACAGTTTACGTTGGCAGAGGGCTGACGGGTGCAGAAGAGAGGGCAGGTTGCAGTGCAGCGACGGCTAGCCAAAAAAATTCTTGGCTTGTCCAGGTATTCCTTATTGTTCTCAAACTGTAAAATCCAGTAAATCAGTAATCCGGTCTTACCTCAGTTGAGCTTACGGCCTCGGGGCCTCGGCGCTCGGGGGTCAGTGGCTGAGGGGACATAAGGAGGAATACGGAGATGTATTATACAGTAGCAGAGCAATTCCGGTCAAGGAAGATCAAATGAGGTAAAGGGGCATGACGACGCCACCGACGCGCCACGGCACCCGCCGGCTGGCACGCTTCCCGGTGTGCTCCGGCCAGTTCGAAGTTTCTCCTGCTCTTCGGCATCTTACGCGTCTGTCGATTACTTGTTAGTGGGGCTGCTCTCTCGCCGTCTTTACTTTTGTCTTTGTCTGTTTGTTGTATTGCTTTATCCCCTCGGGGGCGTCCATTCCTCCGCGACATTTTGCCTTGTGCCCTATGGCCTATGGCCTTGTGGCCTTGTGGCCTCTGCTCTCAAACCTCCTGTGATCTCTATTCTGTCCTGTTCCGTCCTCCGGAGCTTCCTGCTCGCCTCGGCCATGAGCCCGTGTCCCCAGATCCCTCCATCTCCGCCCCTCCCATTCCTTCCCTCCCACTCACCGCCCTGCCGCGTCCTCAATGTTTTCCAGTAAGAGTAAGGGAATATCAGTCATGGGCAGCTGGGAGGCCTGGGAGGGCGGCTGAGAGGGGTGAACGTGCGCCCACGCGAGGCGATGACGGCCGGAACCGAGGAACCGAGGACAAGCCGGAGGAGGCTGCCAGGCTGGTGAGCATCTGATCAATGCCAGCGGCAGCCGCAGCTCCTGGCCTCTCCGATCCGACACCTTGAGCGTCGAGCGTCGAACGTCCATTTCCATTTTACTACTAATAAGCCGGAGCGTGCGCAGCGTTCAAACAACTTTAACAGTTACATCTACATCCTCACCTAACATCCACCCACCACTACACCTCACCGCTACAGCTACGAACGCTCAACGTCCAACTACGACTCTTTCTGACCTCACTTCGACCTCCGAATTGAACGTGGCACAATTACAACTTCAACTACAGCTACAACTACAACTACAACTACAACTACCTCACCTCCCAACCAGTCTCCGATCATGAAAGTCCTCGTTCTCGGCGCATCAGGTGAGCCGTCCTTATCCTCTCTATTCTCTCTATCCTCTCAGTCAGATTTAGTGCAGGGGTCTAGGTCTGGGCTTCCACTCCCACCCATATCTCCCCGCTATCAGATGAGCAACCTTGTTCAGCATGACTAACACGCAGGCTTCATCGGCCTCCCCACCGCACTCGCATTTTCGCGCGCGGGCCACATCGTCTACGGCACGACGCGCGACCAGAAACACGCGCGCCAGCTCGCCAAGCATGAGATTGTGCCCCTCATCTGTCCCGCGAACGGCGGGCACGGGTTCGCCGTTTGGAGCAAGGTTGCCGCTGATGTCGACGTCGGTGAGTACCGAGGAGAGGAGGGAGTTCGGAGCAGGACGGCGGGGCGAGTCGGGGCGGTGGACCCCGTGCTCGTGAGGACGTGGACGTGGAGTGGTTGTGAGAATTGTCTTTTGGTCAATTCAGGTCCAAGGCGATGTTTATTCTCACCTGGGCCCAAGGTGTGTGTGTGTGCACTGTGCGCCACAGACTCTCTCTCTTCTTGGCGCACCCCTTACCCTCCCCCTCGTCCTCCTCTCTCGATCCACAAAGCGCACTTCCAGTAGACTAACTAACCCCTTAGTGGTCGACACAATCCGCACAATGGACGCCGAACAGCCCCTCGCGGCACTCCGCGCCGTCGAGTCCATCGCAGGGCGTGGCGGGCCAGCTACGCGGATCACGTACATTTACACGGGGACCGCGTGGTCGCACTCGCGGGGCGCGGGCGGGCTCGAGAGCTGGGGCAGCGAGCAGAACCCGCACGCGCCCGCGCTCGACAACGACCAGTGGCGCGCCGACGTCGAGGCTGCGGTGCTAGGCAGCGAGCGCGTCAACGGCATCGTCATCCGCCCCGGGGCGCAGTATGGCCGCTCGGGGTCGACGCTCGAGCCGTTCCTCCTTGCGCCGGCGCACGATGCCGCGAAAGCCGGCGGCGTGTTCGAGGTCATTGGGCGACCCGACACGCGCCTCCTCATGGTGCACCAGGACGATTTGGCGGATCTGTATGTCCGGGCCGGCGAGCGTGTAAGTGAACAAACACAACAGCAAGAACTACATTGGACATCAATTATGTGGCTGTGGAGCTGTGGAGAGCTTGGAGCACGTTGCTAACCTTGAATACAGGGCCCGCTGCTAAAGGGAACGGCGCTCGTCGGCGCCAACCCGCACACGGAGCGCTGGACCGATGTCCTCGATGCCGTCGTGCGCGTCAGCGGCGCAAAGGGCTACACCCTCCGTGAGCCAAACGACAAGATGCGTAAGTACAACCGCACTCGTCTCATCTGTGGGGCCCACGCTCACTCCCAGCGATCGAGGTCGCGTGGTCGTCGACGACCAACCTTCACCCAACGCTCGCGCAGAGCCTGACGGGCTGGCAGCCGCGCAAGCTGTCCCTCGTCGATGGCATCGATCTCTACTGGTACGTTCGAGACATATATACCTGTGACAATGTAAGTTTTTAAGCTCACACCGCAGGTCGGCATTCTGCGCACATTACGAGGGCAAGAAGACGATCCCGGCATGGGCGCTGCCGGGCGTGCAGCCAAACTCGGCGGTCGTGACGTCGTGCTGCAACCATTCCAGCTGAGCCCCCCACGACTGGGCTCAGTCCCGTGGCTGCCACTGCGTGCGGCACTTGCATGGCATGGATACTTGTGATACGGGCGTTGGCGTTGGCGATTGGCAATACGATAAGCCCCTCCCGACAAACACAATGGCAAATGGCGAGTTGGGATCATGTATGTACGAGTAGAATGGATATGGATCGTGTGCTAGACAGCGAGCAAGCGGAATGGCTGGGCAAGCGCAGGGGCTGGAGGGGAACTTGGCGCCTTTGGACAGCATCGCGCGAGGGGGGTCAGCGAGCGGCTTCGACGAGCGTATCTTGATTCCGCTCAGTTGCAGCTGCAACAGGTCAGTCAGCCTAGCATTAGTCTGCGGTCAGCCCGCGTCTCGTGAACAATACTCTAGCATAAATATGGCAATACAACACCGCCTTAGACCTCTACTTTCGTTTCCCCCAGCTTGCATCATACCAGCTCTTGACCGCGCGTCCGCTCTCCTGCCCCACACCAAACACTGTCGTCAGCTCGTATCCAAAGAAAAAGTGTAAAGATGGAGCCGCAGGGATAGATCGGGATGTACGATAGCCCCGACTCCCTCTCTCCGTCAGGTCAAGCAGTGCCGCTCGGCCACGGTGCCAAGGACTCGGGCCTCGGGCCTCGGGACTCGGGCGCTGAGAAAAGTCATGCACTCTGCCCCCCCCATCCACCCACCCACTAACACACGCATAATGAGACAAACTCCATACTCACACGCCCGCTCGTCCGCCTCCATACCATCGCGGAACGCCTCCCCGCTCCCGGCCCCGTTCTCGGGGATACTGTGGTCCATAGACGCATGGTGCGCCGCCAGGTCCTGCAGGCTCGGCAGGCGCTCGACGAATGCCTAAGAGTCAGTCAGCGTGGGGTGGGTGCGGACTGTGGTGGCTCACCTTGTGCAGCATGCCCAGCAACGAGTCGCCATTGTCCCACATCTGCGCAACGGCCGCGCCAAAGCGGTACCACCACCCGCCCTGCCCGACGAAATTGGACAGGCGGAGCGCGCTCGCGCTCGCGTTCAGTGCTGCGCGCACGCGGGCGGAGAAGGGCGTGGGGACCGAAAAGGTGACGAATTCGCTGGGGTGTCAGTGGGAGAGGTCCCGAGGGGGGGCCGGGGGGAGAGAGGGGGGGGAGGGGAGGGGGGAGAGGAGCTGGGTGAGCTGAGAAACAGCGTCAAGCCTCATAGCGCATGCACATCTGTTCATCCACCACCAGGACACCGAAAACTGTGCTTCCCCCGCTCACGGCAGCCTGGACTCACTTGACAGCCAGCGTCTGCCCGACCCACAGCGGCAGCTCGACCTTGGCGCCGGCATGCAGGTCCGCGTCCGTGCCCTCGAGGTATCCGAGCCCGGGGACGTCGAGCGTGAACTGGCAGGGCAGTTTCTGCGCGTGTCAGTCAGTGTCAATGTCAGTGTCAGTATCAGTGTCAGTATCAGCATCAGTGCCAGTGCCAGCGCCAGGCATGAACACTCGCACTCGTACTCTTGACTCGTACTCACGTGGTTTTCAGCCAGGATGGCCGTGAGCGAGTAATAGTCGTTATCCATCCGTGTGTAAGTCGAGGACAAGAAGTGGTGTCTGTGTTGTGGTAATGTTGTTGATTTTTGTTTTTCAACAAAAGTCAAGACGCGTCTGCCGCCCGACGCGTCGGAGCCTCTGTGAAAAAGGTGGAGGTCAACAGCAGCCCTGAGAGGAGAGTCGAGATGCCACATTGGAATAAATGCCGTAAATTGCCGTAGTCATTATTGCCACTCGGGGCCCCACATGGCACCGCCCGGAGCCTACAGCAGTCCCATGTACCCAAGGGAACGCAGGGAGGGTGCAATGGTACAATGGTGCAATGGTGCAATGGTGCAGGCGCTGTGCGATCAGAATGCCGCGTCGAGCACGTCGCTCACGCGTTTCGGCACAGCTGCTGCACTGCTGGCCAGCACGACACCTGTGATCCGACGGGGCCTGAGGAGAAGCATTGGCAGCGCGGCCGCAGTGTGTTGGAGAGGACAGCCGGAACACTGTCCACATCACCTCAAGATGTGCACCACCACCTCGCCTCTGCATCGTGCCACATACGGGCCAATGTATGTATGCATACGATGTACATGTCTGTGAATCTATGGGAAAAGGGGTATTAATGCAATCTATCCAGCACGCAACACGCAGCACGCAGCACGCACGCGTACTTTTTTTTTGTGTTGTTCTACTCGTTCGACTGGGAGACACGCGCCATCCACTGCCGGAGCGTGTCGCTCAGCACGGACGGGAGCGCCTCGACGTCGCGGAGGACGACGTAGAATTCGAACGGGAACGTGTCAAGGTATCGTGTCATTTCGAGCTTCATCTCGCCGTTGACCATGGTGTAGTTTACGCTCTGCATGGAGAGGATGCTGGGCCGGTGCTGCGGCGCCGCGGGGGTCGTGGGGGTGTTGGCGCCCGAGCCGGGGGCGGAGGGGGGTGCAGAGAATGGAGCCGGAGCTGGCGTGCCGCTGCCGTTCGTGGGCGGGATCGCGAGCGAGTCGACGACCAAGAACACAATCATGACGCGCTCCTCGATCGCGCGGCGCAGGAGCGTGCGCAGCTTGTTGTGGTCCTGGCAGACGCCGTCAGAGATGATGATCTGCAACTGCCACAGGTCCGGGGCGGACGAGGACGCGGCCTGCTTTTGGCGACTTTCGCCGAGGTACGCGAGCGTGCGCTCGACGAGCGCGACGACGTCGGTGCGCTGTTGGTCAAACTTGAATGCGCGCATGACCTTGGCGCCGTCCTGGTCCGAAAACGTCTCGCCAAACTCGTGCAGAATGTCCACGCCCTCGCCAAAGCGCGCGATCGATACCTGGCCGACCTCGAGCTTGGTAAGCGCCTGCGAGACGAGCGCGAGCGTCTGGTACGCGAGGTGCACGCTGTGGCTCTCAGCCATGGAGCGCGAGTCGTCGAGCGACAGGAGCACCTGGTACTCGCGGCGCGACGGCTTGGTGCGGCGCAGCCAGATCTTGTCCTTGGTGTACTCGGACGCAATGTACGGGATGATCTTGCGCATGTTGAGGCGCTTGCCGGTGCGGAAGTCGCCCTGCAGGCGGGTGGCGAGGGTCGGCTCGAGAATGAGGCGGAGCTGCTCGCAAAGGGCGTACGAGAGGTCGGACGTGAGGGACGCGTACTGGCGCCAGAGGTCCTCGGCACCGTCGGCGTCGTCCACAGCAGAGGGGGCAGCAACGGTGAGGTCGATCTCGTCATCGGCTTCCATGTCACCCTCGTCAGGCTTGGCCTCGGTAGCGAGTTCGTCGCCCTCAAGGTCGTCATCGACGTCCATGGCGTCAGCGGCACCCGGCGCATCGCCGACAATGTCCGCCTGCGTGAGCGCCTTCTCGGCGCCCTGGGGCTGCTCGCCGCCTTGCTTCTCGTTGGCAATGCGGTGATCGGGCTCGGAGGACGAAGGGGGATTCCGCTCGGCGTCCATGTCGTCATCGTCGTCCTCCATGGCCGGCGGCGGCGCGTTCTCGGCGGGCGGCTCGTCGTCGTCGACAATCTTGAGGTCCTCGAGCTTCTGCTGCTCGTCCTGCGCGGCACCGAGTGCCTGCGTGCTGTTCTCGTCCTCCTGCCCGTCGTGGAGGTACTCGACCTGGCCGGGCGCCTGCTCCTGCGCCTCGGGCTGGTCCGTCACCTCCTCGCGCTCGGCCTGGTTGAGAATCTCGTCACGCCGGCGGCGGATCTCCTTCATGATGTCACCGAGCGAGCGGTCCTGCTGCGGCTGCGACTGGTCCTGCGGGAGCGGGGCGCCCGTCGCATCCGTCGCGCCAGAAGCCTCCTGCTCGTCGGGACCACCGCCGCCCTTGGGCGCAGAGGACGTCGCGCCATCGGCCTCCGCCGCCTCCTCCTCCATCTGTTCGTCGGCATCGTCGCCCTCGACCTTGTCCTTGTCCTCGTCCTCAGCGTCGTCGTCATTGTTGGCTGCGCCCTGGCCACGACCGGCAGCCGCTGCTTCCTGGGCAGTCGCGTCGTTGGAGGCGCCGACGTCGAGGTTCTGTGCGTCCGCTTCCTCCTTTTCGGGATCGGCGTCGTCTTCCGTCACGCCCGTGGCGTCGGGCGCGTTCTCGTCGTCGTTCTCCGCGCCCTCCTGGTCAGACGTGACGCCGTGGTCCTCGCCGTCCTCTTCGTGGTCGGACATTTCGATGTCGGGGTCGTCAAAGTTGTTGTTGTCCTCGGCGCCCTCGTCCATGCCGTCCTCTTCGTCGCCGAGGTCGAGGTCCTCGGGCAGGTCGAGGCGGTCGCCCTCGTCGGCAGCCACATTGTCCTGCTGCGGCATGTCGGCGCCCTCGTTCTCCCCGTCGTCCTGGTCCTGGGGCTGGTCCTGCTCTTCGCCGTCGTCGTGCTCTTCAAACTCATCCACCTCGTCGCCGTCGTCGCCATTGTCCTGCGGCTCGTTCTTCGCCTCCTTGCTCTCCTCGACGTCCTGCGGCTGCTCGCCCTCCTGGTCCTGCTCCTCCTCCTTCTGCTTCTTCTTGTCCTCCTTCGCACCGTCCTTGGCGCTCAGCTCAGCCTCGCCGCTCTCCTCGTTCTTCTGGTTCATGAGGTCCTCGCGGCCCTCCTGCTCCTTTTCCTCTTCCTCCTTCTCCTCGTCGCCCCAGAACTTTTCGTCCACAGCCCCGGGGTCGAGCGGGTCGACATCCCCGACATGGTCGTCGGGCTCGTCCTCGTCGTCATTCTCGTCGCCGGAGCCGTCGTCGTCCTTGTCCTTTTCTTTCCCGTCCTCGAGCGCGCCGTCAAAGTCGTTCTCCATCGACACCGCATCGTCGTCGTCATCCTCATTGTCGTTGCCCTTTTCTTGGTCCTGCTCCTCCTCCTCCTCGCCCTGCAGGCCCTCGACCTGGCTCTCGTCCGTGATTTCGCTCGACACATTCTTCTCGCCCGAGCCCGCACCCATGCCCGTGCCTTCGACCTCGCCCTCGTCGCCGTCCTTGCTGTCGTCCTTGCTCTCCTCCTGCGGCTTGCAGAAGCCGCGCTGCGCAAGGTCGAGCAGCACGCGCGCGACGACATAGTTGAGCTTGTACATGCCCTTGGACGCCGCGAGGTGCGCCGAGACGGACTGGGCAAAGCTCTCCGCGAGCGTCTCCACAAAGGGGAGCACGCGCGCGAGGGCGGCCGGCGCGGCGGTCGATTCCTGGCCCGAGAGCTCGGTAGCAAGCAGAGCAGCAAACGTGTTCAGGCGGCCGACAATCTCGGCGATGCGCAACGACGCGACACTCTTGGCCTGCCGCGCGAACGCGGTGGGAATGTGCGCGTACTCGTCCTCCTTGACTTCGGGCACCTGCGCGTCAATCGACTGCGCGACGACAAGCAGGGCCTGGATGAGCGCGTCACTCTCGGCCCAGACGCTGTCCGCAAGGCGGCGCTTGGGCCGGAGCGCGACCGACGACGTCATGCCGCGCGCCATGTCGGCCAGCGGGGCGAAGAGGTGCCTGAGCTCCGGGGTGGCCGTGGCACGTGCCTCGGCGGCGGCAACAACACGCTGGAGCAGGTCGCCCACACGGTTGACCAACTGGGCCTCGTCTGAAAAACATTAGCTGACTCCTGTGATCCTGTGACAGTGAGAGTGTGATGCACTTACCGCGTCCGAAGAGGGACCAGTTGGCGGCACGGCTAGCGGAAAGCGCGGCCTCGAGGGCAGTG
Organism: Apiotrichum mycotoxinovorans; assembly: GCA_013177335.1. Taxonomy (NCBI): domain Eukaryota; kingdom Fungi; phylum Basidiomycota; class Tremellomycetes; order Trichosporonales; family Trichosporonaceae; genus Apiotrichum; species Apiotrichum mycotoxinovorans. Next base: position 1,274,534 of record CP053624.1, on the reverse strand, counting down.
ATGAGCGTGCCGACCTCGACGGCGAGCTCCTGGACGGACGCGAGGTCCGCAATGCCGACCTGGGCACCCTGCAGCTCGCGGAAGGCGCGGACGCCCTCCTCGACCTCGCGCAGCGCCTCGCGGACATGGCAGCTCTGCAGCTCGGCGGCAACAAGCGCCTCGTGCAGCGCCTCACCGCCCGACAGCGAGGAGGCGTGCGCGCAGTCGTGCATGCGGCGGATGGCAGCCGCGAGCTGTCCAAAGGCCGCGAGCTGCGTGGCGAGGAGAGCGTGCTCGCCAAGCGCGGCAGCGTACAGCGACTCGGCGAATCCAATTCCGCGCGCGAGGTCCTGCGAGTTGATGTCGGGGCTGTGGCCGTTGAACGCCGCGCGAAGCGTCGCCATGAGCACGCCCTGCCGGTGGTGGTAGTCTGCGACCTTGGAGAGTGTCGCCGTGTCAAAGGCAGGCGGGAGGTGTTCCGTGGGCAGGGCAGCAAGGCCCGCGAGCCAGGTAGTCGACTGCTGCTTGGCGAGCTTGTCGGCGGGGACGGCCGACGAGAAGCCGCATGCACGGAGGTTCTTGAGGAGATCGGAGAACGCCTTGCGTTTGCGGGACGCGAGGTTGTTGACGACCTTGGCATTGTCCTTGGTGAGCGTCGCCGGTGTGGCCTTTTGGAGCATCGCGGCTGTCTCGATGATATCGACCGCCATCGTCTCGAGCTGCTCGCCTTCCGTGGCGATGAGCGCCGGGCGCGCCGCGGCATGCACGGCAGTGTACCGCTGGAGCGTGTCATCGAGTTTGGCGAGGACGGCGGGGACGGCGGGCTTGGAGCCTGCGCGCGTCTTGACGGCATCGGCGCTGAGGGACGACACGTCAAAGAGACCCGTGCGCGCCGCGCCAATGGTGGCAGGCACGTCCTGCGGGCAGACGCTGTTCGAGTCGCCGAGAATCGGCGCGACAGGCTGCATGAGCACCTCGCGGAACTTGCGAATGTGCTTGTGCAGCTGCTTGTGGCTCTTCTGCGCCGACGCCTTGAGCGCAAACACGTTAATGTCCTTCCACGACGCGAGCTTGACAAAGTCCTTTACGCCGCCGTCGATAATCTTGCGCTGGTGGCCAATACTCTCGCGCATGCGTGGGAGGAAGAGGCGCGCGTGCGAGAGGACGTTGCCGAGCACCGCAGCGACCTTGCCGAGGGCCGCGGCTCCAGGCGCGTCAGACTTTGCGAGCTCGGCAGCCATGCTCTGGAAGGCCGAGAGCACATTCAGGCGGTGCTCATACGTGCCCTGCGTCGCGCCGTTGATGTAGCTCGACACGATGGGGAGCGCAGTGGCGAGGTACTTGTCGACGTCCTCGGCAGACACGGCACCGTGGATGACCGCACCGTACAGACGGAGCGTAAACTCGTCGTCCTTGGTGACGTACTGCTCTGCCTGGTCATCAAGAAGACGCACCCAGGACGCGAGCTCGAGCCTGCGCCACGCGACAATCAGGCCCGACACCTCGAGCTGGAAGTTCTTGAGCGAGTTGCCCTTGTGCGCATACGGCTCCCAGTCGTCAGTGTGGAGGAGCAGCTGCTCGAGCGCAGCGAGCACCTTGGCGACGGGCGAGCGCACGTCGAGCTTGAGAATGCGCAGCACGCGGTCGCGGAGGTGCTGCAGGACCATCTGGTCGGGCCACTCGGCAACGAGCTCATCGAGGCGCGTGCGCAGGCGCTCGAGGAAGCGCCACGCCTTGCGGACCTCAAACTCGTTCGGCGAAAAGTAAAAGTTGGCTTTGGCAGGCGACTCGCGGATCTCGGCGGCGCGGCGGTGGAGCGTGGACACTTGGAAGGCGAGCGACGCAGAGTCCAGGTCGTCGCGGAAGGACGTGGGCGTAAACGAGGACAGCACATCGTCAACGGCAGCCTTGAGCGTCGTGCCGAGCGAGTTGTCACCGCCGCCAAACGCGCCGAGCACAAGTGCGTGGAAGGCGGCGATGAGGTCGCCGCCAAACTTGGCCTTGCGCTTCGAGACGGCCACCTCCTCCTCGACCACCTCGTCCTTCTTCTCCTCCTCCTCCAGATCCCCGTCGAACGTGGGGAACAGCTGGGCAAACTCCTTCTCCTCGAGCTCCTCGTCTGAGAGCACCTCAATGTCCGTCTTGCGGATACGGTAGAGACTCTCGGCCTCCTGCGCCTCCTGGGCCTCGCGCGTACGGATGGCGGACCACGCGGCGTACAGGCGGTCCAGACCCGACACGAGCCCGGGCACGTTGGACGCGCGCTGCTCGGCTTCGGACATGTCGCGCGCATACGCGAGCGCAGAGAGGAGGTCGAGGCGCATGCTGAGCGTCGTAGGTTCGGCCTTGCTCGAGGTCGGGAGTGTCTGCAGGGTCTTGAGGGCGCCAACCGCGGGGAATGAGACAATAGGCGCGAGCGCGGCGGGCGGAGTGGCGTGCTTGAGCTCGAGGTCGCGAGCGACGCAGCGGAGACCAAACTTGGCGCAAAGCACCGCCATGGCGACAGGCGACGCCAGGTCCTCGAGATCAGAGTAGCCCGAGAGACGCTGCACAAACGCCATGGATGCAAGCTGGAAGGCGTCCTCGCGCGGGAGGGCGTTTGGCGCATCGGTCGCCAGGGCATTGAGGAGATCCGCGCCGGCCTTGTCGGAAAGCACGTCGTCCATGAACCCAAAGACTTCGGTGAACAGGTGTCCGAGACGCGCGGCGTTTGTCGGGCGGTCGATCTCTGGACCAAGCGCGGCCTGTTCGGACTCGAAGACAGCGATGCGGGCCTGCAGAGCAGCAGCACGGGTCGAGTCTGACACGCCCGTCAGGCGGACATCCGTGTGCTGCACCACAGCGAGCTCATCGTGCACGAGCGACAGCTGCGCGGCAGCAACTTCGCCAAGGAGGACGCGACGCACTCCAGGGTCGATGGGGACGTTGGTGACGAAGAGGTCGAGGACGAAGCGCGCGAGGCCGTACCACACCTTTCCGATCGCAACGAGCGAAGGGCTCGCCTGGACGTCGGCCAGGGGAGCGGCAAGGCGCTCAGTAAACGAATTTTCAAGATACGCGAGTGCGGCCGCATCCCCGAGCTGCGACGGCTGGAGCGACGGCTGGCCGTCGACGAACAGCACCGACGTGCCAAATGCTCCGAGAATCTGATGTCAGTTGTGAAAGGAGGGACTAACTCACAAGACCGAGAAGGCCAAACACAAGCTTGGCAGCCTTTTCGCCGCGCTCGTCGCTGCGTGCAGCTGTCCAAAGCGTCGAGTCGGTCGTAAACTTGAGTGCCTCGTCCATGGCAGCGATTTCCGCCATGGGCACATTGGCAGCCCGCGAGAAACGCAGCGCAGCAGCAAGGTTGACAGGCGCGAAGAGTGTGCCGGGGGTGGTGTTAACCCAGAGACGGCGGAGCCAGGCCGACACGGACGCGAGCGTTGCGCCAGACCCAGTACCGGGAGCAAGGATGGAGAGAATGTCGGCGGGCGACGCATCGGCGCTGCTGGCCAGGAGCGAGAGGGTGCGGTCGTCACGCTCGCGGGTGAGCAGGTCGAGCTCGATGACGTGCGCAACGTCGGCATTGGCCCACGGCGTGTCTGCCGCAGTCGACTCGGCGTTACGGCGGGGGAGGGTTTCGATGAGGGTCGAGAGCTCACTGACGGCCTCCTCGGGGAGACCGGCTTTGGCAGCCGCAACGAGGGCGTAGACAGCCTCGAGGCGGAGCTTGGCGTCGGACACATCGCTCAGCTGACCGGCAAGCGTGGCGATCTGCTTGCGTTGCTCGGGAGCAAGAACGCCCGCCCGGAAGAGCGTCCAGATCGGAGCCTGGCCGAGACCGCTCGTCAGCTTCGTGACCTTTGCCAAGGCCTTGATGGCCTCGCGGGGCTTGGTGGCAGTGGGCAGCTTGGCGAGCTGTTCTGAAAGCCAGGCAGCCAGAAGCTGAATGGACGAGTAGTCGAACGCCTCGGAACGGGTGTGCGCCTCCATGAGAGAGAGGAGCATGAGGGTCGTCTCGGCAGCGGCGATATCGCCGTTGGACGCCATAGCGTCGAGAGCGAGCGTTGGGAGGTCCGTGCGCAGCAGCGAGATGAACGGGTACACGCCGTCACCGACTGTAGGCTTGCGCTTTGACGAGCCGCGACGTGCGGCGAGCGCCGAGGAGGCAAGGACGGACTTGGCATTGGCGGGTTCCGCGATCCAGGCGTCGGTCTCGGAACGTGCTGCCGCATTACGGAGGACGAGCTGGAGGGCACGAACAACGGCAAACTCGTCGACGGGCGTGTTGGCATCGAGGCTCGCGTCGAACGGCACCTCAGCTGCGAGAATCGCGTCAACGCCACGCTCAGTGAGAGTCGCGGTCTGCTGCGCAAGGAGAGCCTGTACCCTGGGGTCGGCAAGGAACGCAGTAGCGGCGGCGAGACCCTCGTCGCCGAGGGCAGCGAGGCGGGTGAGGGTAGCGCCCGCGACGCGGCTCTGGCTGGCGGCCATGGTGGCGGTGAAGGGAGCGCGTGGGAGGGACTCCTCAAATTCGGCGGCGTCGTACTCGGCGACGGTGGTCTCAGCGGAGCGAAGCACCGCGTTCTCAGCGAGTGCAAAGCTGACCGGCACCGTGGGAGCAGGAGCGGCGGGCGCATCGACAAAGAGCTCAACGCCACGGTTCCTCATGGCACGGGACAGCTCGCCGTGGCGCGGGTCGTACGTCATGAACAGGCGGAAGTTGGGATGAGGCGTGATGACCTCAGGGACACCCGAGGCGGAGCCCTTCTCGGACATGACGAGCACGCCGTCAATCTCACAGAGCGAGTTGAGACGGTCGAGAACGCTGGCGGAACAGAGGTTGGCGTCCGACACGAGGAACCAGCCGCCTGAGCGGATAGCATCGAGGAGCTGGCCGTCGACCCATGCGAAACCGGAGGCCGAGGGGCCAGCGCGCTCAACATCGTACACGGCCTTGGCGGCGACGGTAGTGTCAATGTCGGCGGCAGCCACCTCGGTAAGGACGGCTTGGCAGATGGCGACAAACTCCTTGGTGGCATCGAGCTCGCGGGGGTCGTTGCACTTGTCCCTCGCGGCAGCGAGCTCGGCAACACGGGCGCTGAGGGGGGGCTGTACCTCGGCGGCCGCCTCAAGAGCAGCGCGCACAGCATGAACAGCAGCGTCGAGAACGCGGAACGCGTCCTGCTGCTCAAAGGTGCCGAGAATCTCGGACGTGTCGACACCAGGGTGCATGGCGAACTCGCCCAGGGAGCGGCCCGCAGCGGCGGCGATACCACGCACGAGGTCGCGCTTTCCGCGGCCAGCGTCGCCGGCGAGAATGACGAGCCAGCCCATCTCGACAGCTTTGAGCACGCTCTCGGCGAGCGGGAGATGGTAGTGCGCGACGGGCATGTCGACCGTGGCGGATGTCGCGCGGGGCACGGCAGAGTGGCCGATCTGGAGGTACGACGGCGTGACGAGCGGCATGGGGCGGGCCGTCTTGGGTGCGACGCCAAACACATGCTCAAAGATACCCGCGACAGCGGCGCGGTCAGCCGCATTGCGGAAACGCTGGAGGTAGACGGTGGCGAGGTGCTCGACAGGATGGTCGGTGCTCTCGAGGCCGTTCTTCTTAGCGAGCAGACCGAACCAGCGGAACAGGTCACGCAGGTTAAACTCCCATGGTGAGCCCTCGCGGCCGATCGTGCGCGTGACCATGGTCGCCTCTCGGATCTCCTCGTTGAAAGTAATCATGCGCTGCACAATGTCTTCGGGGGCGGGGTGCAGGCCCTTACAGATCAGGAGCAAGTCCTCGGGGGTGTGCTCCTGCAGGTAGACCTTTGTGAAACGGTTGAGGAACGACTTGGGGAGACCCTTGCGGCCACCACCCTGGGTGAGCGGGTTCTGGGCGGCAAAGACTCGGAAGGACGGGTGGCGGTCAAACGAGCGGCCCAGCTCGGGAATGTACACTGTGCCACGGTGGTCCAGGACGGCGTTCAGACCCTCGAGCACGGTCTGGGACGCGAGGTTCATCTCGTCAAGAAGCACCCAGTCGCCCTTCTGCATGGCGTCCAGGAAGGCAGCGTCGCGCCACTGGAACTCGCCGGCGGCGCCGCCCTCAACGGGAAGGTCAGAGCCGAACAGGTCGATGAGGTCGGTCTGGTCGGACAAGTTGATGCGCTGCAGGGTGTAGCCAGCAGTAGTGGCGAGGGCCGAGACGAGCGAGGTCTTACCGACACCAGGCGAACCCTCGAGGAGAATAGCCTTGGGGAGCTGGCATCCACGGAGGACACGCATGGCGTTGAGCGCCGTGGTGGGCGCATTGAAGCGGAACGCGGTGTCAGCGGTGGCGAGCGGGCCACGGGGGACGCTGAAGCCGGCAATGGCGACCGCGTCGGGCGAGACGGTGAAGGTCACCTCTGACGGGGACGACGTGTCCTCACCAAGCGTGGCAGCCATCTCAGTGAGCTTGTTCATGCAGTCCTGGCGGAGGATGGCGACGTTGGCAACGGACGAGCCCGCGACCTGCGGGAGCGACTCGAGACCGTCAACGATGACCATCTGTCCACCGTGGTGGAAGGAGGCGGGCACGCCGAGGGTGCCCTTGACGAACATTTGGTTGGAGAAGTTGACCCACGCGAGGATATCACGCAGACCGAGACCCGATGAGTCGCCAACACGCTCGCCAAACCAGTTGAGAAAGTCGAGGATGAGCGGGCCCGCAGGCGTGAGCTCGGCGTGCTTCCAGCTCTGGCCGATAATCTGGAGCAGGTCGTCGCGGTTGCCAAGGGCAGGCACCCAGATCTCGGTGAAACGGTTTCGGAGCGCGGGCGAGAGCTCCTTCTTTCCAAAGTCTCCGCCCGGGTTCATGGTGGCCACGACGTGGAAGCGGGGGTTGGCGACAATGGTCGCCTCGTCAATGTCCACGCCGCCCTTTTCGGCCAGTACAAGGGTGCGTCCCGGCTCGAGGACCGAGTTGAGACGCTCAAGAACCGAGTCGTCCGCGAGCGACACCTCGTCAAGAAGCAGCAGGTCGCCGTCGACCATGGCGTGGATGAGAGGGCCGTCAACCCACTCGAACAGCGCCGACAGCTTCTTGATTTCGCGGACGCACTCGCGCGCGCCCGCGCGCAGCTCGTCAATCTCGGACGTCTTAGCAATCTCAAGACAAGTGGCGAGGAGCTGGTCGTCCGTGTTGGATACGTCAAAGGGGATGCCGAGCTCGGCGAGGCGAGCAAGCACCTTGGCGCGGCGTTCGTGGCGGTTGCGAACGGGGCGCTGGGATCCGAGCAGATCGGCGGTTTCCATATTCTGGTGGCAGTTGATCCCGACGAGCTTCTGGTTGAATGCGTTCGCGAGGACCTCGCATACGGACGTTTTACCGCATCCAGTCTCGCCAACAAGCAGCACGGGCTCGTCGTGCGCGGCAGCCGTGGCAACGAGCGAAAAGAGGCGCTGCATGGCCTTGGTCCAGACGAGACCGCCAGCCTCGACAGATTTGAAGGGGAGGCGCGCAAAGATGCCTCCGTCCCCGTCGAACAGCTTGTACATGTCCTCGACGTTAATCTTGACCTTCATGATCTTCTCAATGACCTCCTGGATGACGACCTTGTCGTCGTCGCTGCGCGCACGCTCAGCGAGGAGCATGTATCCGTCCTCGGCGAGCTGCTGGTATCCGACGGCCTTGCGCTCCGCCCATCGGAAGAGGTCACGCAGCGTCGCAAATGAGCTCTTGGACTCGAACACGCGCGACGCCTGGCGACGGTGGCGCAGCTCCTCAAAGACCTGGACAATCTTCTTGGCGTACGTCGGGGCAATGGCGCAGCGCTGGCACAGAATTGTCTCGAGCTCGTCCTTCGGAACGTCGTCAAAGTGCACCTCGAGGAAGCGGTTGCGGAACGCACGGGAGAGAACCTTGCGGCCGGCGTAGAGACCCGGAGGGTTCTGGGTGGCGAAGAGGATAAAGTTGGGGTGGGGCTTGATGACCTCCTGGGTCTCGGGAATCACGAGTTCGCGGTTGTCATCGAGCAGACGGTTGAGTGCCTCAAGGACGTCCGTGGGGGCCAAGTTGAGTTCGTCGAGAACGATCCAGTGGCCCTGGCGCACGGCAGTGACGAGAAGACCCTCCTGGAAGACAAGGTTGCCCGTCTGCGGGTCGGTGACATAGGTGCCGAGATACTCCTGAATATCGGTGTGCTCGTGGTTGTTGATACGCACGAAACGATGGCCCGTTTGGCGCGCGAGGAACTCTACAGCCGACGTCTTGCCTGCCGAGGTCGGTCCCTGGATGAGGACGGGGTAGCGCTTCGTGAGAATGACACGAGCGAGATCCGAGAGCTTGGCCTGCACCGAGGGCGTGATAATGTACCGGGACTCGCCGGCAGGAGGAAGCGGGCCGCGCTTGAGCCAGAAGGGGCCAAAGCGAACAAAGTCGTCGGCGTCAAGCGACGGCGGGAGAGTGGGGACCTGAGCGAGGACAGCACGGGCATTCTTCATGGGCCCGAGAATGTACTTTTCGCACACTTCGTGGGCTTTGCGGGCGCTCTCGGCGTCGAGACTCATAGTAAAGGCCATGAGCGAACCCTCCCAGAGACCACGGCGAAGGCCGAAGATGGGAGCGGACTGGACGGCGAACATGAGCGCACGGGCGAGGGTACGCATCGAGTAGTGCGGGGCGGCGTTGGAGCCGTCCACGATCTCCTTAGCCGCCGAGAGTCGCTTGAGGGTCGAGTATAGCTCGACAACATCAAGAACGACACCGCGGTCGCCGGCGGCCGCATCACCGAGGTATCCCTCGACGATAGCGATGAGGGCCTCGCGGTCGTCATCCGGAGGCGGGACGTAGAGCTCCGTGAAGCGGGCGCGGAGGCCGGCGGGGAGGTCCTTCTTGCCCACGTCGGTTGCAGGGTTCATACACGCGAAGAGGCGGAAGTCGGGATGGCGGGGAATGGGTTCGACGTCGCCACGCTCAGTGAGAACGAGAGAGGCAGTAGACGCCTCGAGGATGGTCGAGATGGCCTCGAGAGTCTCCTGGGTAGCGAGGTTGACTTCGTCGAGAAGGATCCACTCGCCGTTCTTGAGTGCCTTGACAAGCGGTCCCTCGACAAACGAGAAAACAAGCTTGGACTTCATCTTGACGTGATGCAAGTCAAAGTCGGCAATATCGACAAGAAGCGCCTGCCAGAGAACGGCGGCACGTGCGGCCTTGTTGACAATCTTGCGCCGCTTGCGGGGGTCAGCCGAGTCGGGTGCGGGCTCCTCGGGCTCCTTTTCCTTGGTCTTGTTGAGCTTATCCACCGCGCGGCGGGCAGACGTGGCCCACAGATCCGCACAGCGACCCCACTTGCGTGCGGAGAGCGCCTTGGCTGCTGCCTCGAGGTACGCGCCGTTCTGGGCCTTGCCGACGCTGAACGTCTCGGTGAAGAGCTTCTGCCAGCGGGTGTGCAGAGTGCGCGCGGCCGCCGCGGCATCAATAGGCTTGAATCCTCCGACGAGGTCGGACGTCTCGGTCTGGGTAGACAAGTTGAGGGCTGTGAGGGACTTGCCGACGAGGGTGGCGAGGTGCTGCACCGAGGTAGTCTTACCGGTACCCGTCTCTCCGACAAGCAGAGTAGGCTCGGCGAGAGAGACTGCAGCGGCGATGCGCTCGAGGGCGACGAGCGAGGGGCGGGTAAGCGCGTACGGCCTGTCGTCGGACGACTTGCGACGCTTGCCAGTCGCGGCGTCGAGAGAGTACCGACCGACGTGAACGTGCGGGTTTCCCTTCTCGGCCTCGAGGCGCGGGCGGCGCGAGTCGATGAGCGACGTAGCGCGCTCGACTTCCATGTTCAGACCGGCAGCCATGGCAGCGACCATTTTCGCCCGCTTCTCCGGGGATCCGGGCCGGTTGTCGAGCGAGGCGAGGAATATGTCCGCACCCTCGAGGAACGTCTCATCCTGGAAGACAGCGTTGCCGAATGCGCCTGCGCCAGACTGCTCCAGGGCGGCGAGCGAGGCAGGAGGCGGGAGGGCGCGCTGCACACGTGCGCACCACTTTTCCAGGTCGCGGAGACCAATGTCACGCGCCTTGACCTGTCCGCTGGTCTTGGACAGCGGGCGGAGATCACGCCAGACGGACACGAGCGTGGCAGTGACGCTGCGCGGGAGCTGAGTGAACTGCGCCTCGAGGATGGAGAGAATGTCGTCGTCGGAAGGCGGCGAGAGAGTGACTTCGGTAAAGTCCTGATGGCCAAAGAACGTCGGCGGCGTAACCGCATCAGCGCGGACGGTGCGCGTGGCAAACACTGCGAAGCCATCTCCGGCCTCAATCTCGTCCCGGCCCGGAACGGGAAGTGTGGCCCTGCGCCCGACGCGTCCGAGGGCCAGGGACTTTGTGATGCCCGAGATGGTGACGAGCATCTCGAGTGCGGCCTTGTCAATGTCCTCAAAGACGACCCACCGGCCCGCGCGGACAGCCTTGGCGAGCGCGCCCTCCATCCACTCAAAGGTGCCGGGCTTGGTGGGGGACGAGACGTAGGTGCCGATGAGCGACTTGACGTCGATGGTCGTGTCGGCGAGGGAGATGGTGAGAATGCGGTTCGTGGGCTGCGAAGAAGGGTACAGCTGCGAGGACAGATACTGCACAATGTGTGTCTTTCCAGCCGAGGGCGGGGCGGAGATGAGCACGGGGACAGTGCGCTGCAGGCGGGGGGAAATCTCTGTGATTGCGTTGTTCATCGATTCGGTCGCGACATGGGTGAGCGGCGCGGGTCCAGCGGCGGCGGCAGGGCTGGCGAGGAGCAGCTTCCCGCCAAGGACGGCCGTACGGCGGCAGAGGTCCTGGTGCGTAAGGGTCTCGGCGGTCTCGGACTCGTCGGCCTCGTCCTCCTCGTACTGGCGCACCCGTCGGGACTCGAGGACCGGCAGCATCCACCCGTCGACGACCACGGGCGACATCTGCCCGTTGGAAATCTCAAAGCCGAACGTCACGGGGCAGTCGACCTCGGTAGTCAGCCCCGACGCGCTCTCCATCTCGGTCCTGCGTGCCTCGCTCCACCCGCGAATCTTGGAAAGGACATGGACAGCGAGCAACCGCACGCCGGTGTCCGGGTGCGCACGCAGGGCGTGGAGCGGGGCTGTCGGCCAGTCGAGCCGTGCTGCTAACCGCGGGTCGGCAGTCAGGAGGCGGTAGTACGCGAGGAGAAGCGACTGGGTGCGTTGAGTGTCCGGCGACTCGGAGAGCGTAGACAGCGGGGAGGATTTGAATAGAGAAGCGTTGATAAATGCGGCGATAACTCTGTTGCGAGGGAGCGTCAGAAAATACAATACTGGCAGCTGCAACTCACGGCCAAAGATCCGGTCGCGGCTCGGCAATAGCGGCAAGGACGCTCAGCCTGGCCTCCCAGACCTCGGTGGACGGCACATCGTCAATCCAGCGCGCGACGATATCGAGCGCCAGGGGAGCAAAGCGCTGCAGGACGCTGGTGCCTGGTGTCGAGGCAAGGCCGGCGAGCTCGGCGAGGAGCTGGCCCGGCGCGGCGGGGGATGCCGTCGGGTTGGCGAACGCAGCGAGGGCGGGGGAGAGGGTGGTGGCCGTAGGGCCCAGATCGGCCGCGAGGCGCGCCGCTCGCCGGGAAAGGTCGAGTGTGAATGGCGATGGTGATGGCGGGGACGGGCTGCGACACCGGTTAGCTGCACTGCCAGTATTTGGATGTAATCTGCAGTAGCCACATTGTTTGTGCACGCTATCGCTATCACTGTCTAGTGTTTACTTACGACGCGGCGTCGGTCCCCTCGGCGGACATTTCTGTGTCCGTCATCCTTTTGGAGGGTTGCTCTCGGAGGCAGCGGTTGATGGCTGCTGCGGAGAGAGCGATGGCGAGCAAAGCGGTGTGCACACTGTAAGTGTTGTAGCCTTCTCGCTGTGATCTCTACGTCAATAATCTTTGACGCTCAGAAATTTCAGTGCGAAGTCCCCTGGCTCACAAAAGTGGAGTATATGATTACGTATAGCACCCACGTGGTTGTTGTCGCCCCCAAGCCCCATTTAGCCAAAAGATAGTGACGTGTAATTTCACTGTGGGTGATATTATCACTCTTCCTTGCAAACCAACGCCCATGTCTCTCGCCCCCCCAGCTCTCTGCCGAACTTTTCCAGCAGACAAGAGATCGAAAAAGAGAGAGAGGGATGAGGGGCATCTTAACCTACCTTTCGTTTCGATTTTGTTTTTTTCTTCTTCATTCTCTATTCTTTCTTCACTCATCCTACGCGAAACGAAGCCAATGCTCAGCATGGACTACGGTGTTGACAACACAGCCCACAATCGCGACTGACTCAAATTCTCCCCCATACCCCCCATTCTCCTCCTACTCTCCCTACACCTCTTCTCCCTACCTCCTCGTCCCCCCCACCCCACCCTTTCTCCCCTTTTCTTCCTCTCTAGCAAGACCCCAACCTTGCCGCACTGTGTGTGTACGCTGTCTCCTGCATATCTTTTCCTCCAGGATTCTACGCGAAGAAAACCGGTGCAACAATGAGAACCATTCGGTTGCAGCGGGTGTTTGACAGACCTGAAATACGGTCTGGCGCGGGCCATGCGACTCCTCTTCGTGAGAGTCTTTTGTTGTGGCTTGTTTCAGACACTGTTGCGCATTCCTTTTAGATTTCTGTAGATTTTCATCGTTGTTGGATGTCAATGTTTTTGCGTCTTGCGCCTTGCGGCTGCTCGTTGCAGGGGATAGCGGGAATGGTTTATGGAATAGGAGGGCCGGCATCGGCTTGAGGCGAATGTTGTGACGTGCCAGTCAGCTCGCTGGAGATGGAAGCACAACCGGCAGGCTGTGTTGTACTCTGTTCATTATCCCTCTTCGGCCCATCGTCTGCGCCTCATCAGCTCATTCTTCCATGTTCCTCCGTCTGTGCTACAGGTATAGCTGCCATGCATATATACGAAATCTACTGGCCATACATTTACAGCCTCGACACACGTCGTCGGGCTCCAGCTCTCACTCTCACCTCTCGGCTCTCACCTCTCGAGTCTCAGCTCTCAAGGTCTCTAGCCCTCCCTCCAGCTCTCAAAATGCGACCACACAGGCTACTGCGCACCCCCCTGCATCTGCGACGCCTGCCACGCCTGGAATTGGGGGTCGTTGACGTCGTAGCCGTATGCAGCCCAGTACGCGGCGTACTGCGCCCATGCCTCGGCCGACGAGCCCTCGGCAGGCTGCGCGCCGGGGTTGGCGGACGCGTCGGCAGCCGGTGCAGCGGCCGCAGCCTGCGCGCCGTACCCGCCATAGCTGTCGCCGCCCGCCGGCGCGCCATAGGTCCCGTAGCCCTGGTACACGCCCGCCTGCTGTGCGCCACCGCCACCACCGCCACCGCCGCTGCCTCCGTTGCGCGCCTTGTCGTACTCGATGCGCAGGACCATGAGGAGGTCCTCGGCGAGCACTTTTGCGCGCGAAATCTGGTCGTCTGTTCGTGCGCTGTCTTGTTAGGTACGAAAAGGTTGTAGAGATACTCACACAATGCTAATGTGCATCGGCTCGTCCGACTCGCGGCCCGTGTCGCTCTCCATGAACCCCGATCCTCGTCCCTTGATCTGCACGCGCGCACCCGTCTCGGCCTGGATAAACTTGACAAACATACCCTGTAGCGAGGTGTCAGTGTGCCGCGCCAAGACCAAATTCAATATATCTCTACTCACACCTGGACCAACGACCTTTGCGCGAATGTTAAAGTTCCTCATGGGCTCGAGGTTGATGAAGAGGCGCTCCTCGGGCCACTTTTCGCGCGGAGGCTGGACTGTCGGGGGCAGGGGCTGGCCCGTTGCGCGCGCACGCGCAATGAGCGTACGCTCCTCGATGAGCGGGGCCATCTCCTGCTCGATGAGCTTCTGCACCTCGCGCACGGCTGCGTCGAGCACGACCTGCGATTTGGCGACAATGTGCAGGTACAGCGGCATCTCGCCGGGGGGCATGCGCGAGCGGTCGGGCACCCACACGCCCTTGGTCTCGATCGACGCGCCCGTCTCGTCCTCGATCTGGGTAGTGTTAGCAACGACAGTGCCACAGTACGATAAAGCGTAAGGCTGCAAGGTGTGGACGTTTGGTGTTCTAACGAGACACGGTCACCAAACCCGCCGCACCGGGCACTTCACTTGTACCCACCTGCTTCTGCGTCGCGGCTTTGGTGAGCACATAGCGGTTTCGCAGGTCGTTGATCTCAATGTCCTTGACGAACCCCTCGTCCACGGCCCCGGCACGCCGGACAATCTCGTTGCCCTGCGTTCCCGGTGGGCGGAGCGAGGCTGCAATCTTGGCAGCAATAGCGGCGGCCTTCTGCGCGGCCTCGTTGGCCTGCGCCTCCGACACGGGCGGCGTGCTGCCCGACCCGGCAGCGGCGGCACTACCCGCAGGGGCAGCGGGGGCGGCGTCCCAGCGCGACTTGCGCTCCGTCGCGGGTGCCGGCGCGGCGGGGGCGGCGGGGGCAGCCTCGGGGGGAGGAGGGGGCGGGGCTGATGGTTCCTCAGCCATTTTTGACAGTGTAGCGGTTTCGACGGGAGCGGTCCCTGGCGGCCGATACGGGATGGGTGGATGAGGTGAGGTGAGGTGTCGAGGTGGATGGATGTGATCCGCTCGAGTTGTTGTTGAGACACAAACCAAGAGTTGCGGTCGAGATGGATTGAAAGCGGCGGCAGGCATTACCACACACTATACCACCCAAACATGAGCGCCACATTTGCATATCGCCGCTATCTCCGCTGCATCATTCTCTCCTGCCTGCGGTTCTTTGTCCTGGGTGCCTGTCTCCATTGTTGTGGCCAGAGTCGTGCATGCCATCAACAGTGCGTTCGAGCATCCAACCCGTCGTCAACAACGTCGTCAACGTCAACATCAACAAAGGCGGCCAAACACAACAATGGCCTTCTCGTTTGGTTCGTACAGTCCATCTCCCTTTGCTGTTGCTGACACGCAGGCGCGGCAGCCAACACGGCGCAGCCGAGCACCAACGCGTTTGGGGCGTCAACAAGTGAGCCCCACCTCCAAGTCAACCAAGTGACGCGCTGACACGCAGGCACTCCAGCCGCGGGGACCAGCACAGGCTTTGGGTTTGGCGCTGCGGCGCAGCAGCCCGCCCAGAGCGGGGGCACGGGCCTGTTTGGTTCGACACCAGCTGCAGGATCTACACAACCGGCCACCGGCAGCGGTCTATTCGGGAGCACGGCCGCCAAGCCCAGCCTGTTCGTGAGCACCCCGTCAACAACTACCCCGGCGGCGGGCGGAACGGGCCTGTTTGGATCGACACCTGCTGCAGGAACAACAGGCACGGCGACGACGGGCGGCACGGGCCTGTTTGGCCAACAGCAGCAGCAACAGCAGCAGCAGCCGGCTGCCGGCGGGGGACTGTTCGGATCGACGGCCGCACAGCCCGCAGCGGGTGGTGGGTTGTTTGGCGCCGCCAAGCCCGCTACCCCAGCTGCGGGCGGCGGCCTGTTCGGATCGACTGCAGCTGTGCCTGCTGCTGGTGGCGGTCTCTTCGGCCCCGCCAAGCCCGCCACGCCTGCTGGCGGTCTGTTCGGTTCGACGACGCAGCAGCAGCAACAGCAGCAGCAGCCGTCCACGGGTCTGTTTGGATCCACGGCCGCCCAGCCCCAGGCCCAGGCTGCTGGCGGCCTGTTTGGATCCACTGCCCAGCCGCAACAGCAGCAGCAGCAGTCGATGTTTGGCGCGTCTACCGCTGCGCCGCCGCTCGGCGCCTCGACGCTGGCGCAGTCGACGCTCAACGCACCGAAGCAAGAGGAGAACATTGAGACGCGCATCATGAACATCAAGAACGCATGGGATGTCAACTCGCCCGACTGCCGCTTCAAGTACTTTTTCTACAATGTCGTCGACGAGGGCACGACACAGTTCTACAGCCGGCCGCTGGGCGCGACGGACGACGCAAAGTGGGCGCGCGCCGTGCGGGATAACCCTGATCCTACGACGTGGGTATCATTGTTTGCACAAGTAAGCTGACAAGCGCAGGATGGTGCCCGTGCTCGCGACCGGGTGGGGCGATGTGCAGAAACGCGTGCAGGCCATGAACCAGACGGCAAGCGTGCACCAGCAGCGCGTCAAGGAGCTCAACCAGGCGCTGGCAAACCTGAACCGGCAGACGGCGCTGTCGGCGTCTGTGCGCCTCGCAGCCCTGCAGGCCCACCTCCAGCAGCTGACGCAGCGGCTGCTGCACCTTGCCGCGCAGTCGCCGTCGTTTGCGCCGACGCAGTCGTCGGCGTTCCGCCCCGAGGAGGGCGAGATGAAGCACACGCTCGAGGCCGTCAAGGACAGCCTGGACGGGCGCGTGCGCAGCCACACGGCGCGCTCGGGGACTGTCGGGCTGGCGGTCGCACCGCGGTCGCAGAATAAGGGCCGTATGCTCGGCCAGATCAACGAGCTGTGGGGCGCCGTCGAGGAAGTGCGCCGCCAGCGCCGCGCGCGCGGGGATACCTCGTGGGCGGGCGACGAGCGCATGCTGGCCGAAATGGCCGTCGTGCTCGAGCAGCAGCAGACGGCGCTCACCAAGCTCAGCGAGCTCGCGGCCAACGCGGTGTTTGATGCCGATGTCATTCGCCAGGGCCTCGCGGGGGTCGATGGGCGCAAGTAGGCGCAGCGTAGCGCCAGGAGTAATGGGGCGCGAGGACATGCACGGGGAGATAGCAGCGTAGAGAGCATTATTTCGCAGCGTAGTGTGCGCATTTCATAGCATTCATGTATGGTTTTGATGACCACTGGAGTCGAGGCGCGTAGATGAGCCAAACAAGGGCCAGATAAATGGCAGACGGGACCAAAATGTTGATGACCACGGAGTGGAATGGAATGAGCTTTGTTGGCCGAGATTGATTGACGTTCGACACTGGTCCATCGACCCTCGTCACATTCATCGCCATCTCGCCATGGTCGCCCGCGCAACCTTCAAAGACAAGGAGCCGCTCAAGACGCTTGCGCGCGCATCCAAGTCGTGCGCCAAGGAGGTGAGTATCTGTCGCTGTGGCCGCGGGGACGGAATGTGCGGGAATGGGAATGGGAATGGGAATGAGAATGAGAGTGTGGAATGGGAACTGGGAAATGATGTGCCAGTGGACGGCGCCGCGTGTGATTCCGATGACATGGCCGAGAGAGACGCGGCGAGGCCGATGCAGGCGTTGGTAATCTTCCATGCCTCCAGCTGGTATCGTTGCAGGCTTCGTGCGATACCTCGTATGTGCTCTCGTGCCGTCATCTCCCCACTCTGGATCCCTCTGGATCCCTCTGGATCCCTCTGGATCCCTCTCCACCTTGCCTGCCCTTCCCTCCTTTCCCTCCTTTTCTTCTTCTTCCCCACCCTCGGCCCTCCTCCCGGAGACGTCTGCTGACCCCAGTCCCTGGCGTACGGCGCGTGCATTGGGAAAAACTACAAGGAGGTGCACCGCGACATGTGTGCGCCCGAGTTCCGGGCGTTCAAAGAGTGTGTGCAGGTGAGTCCAGTCGACTGGTGGAGGACGAGTTGAAGGACGAGGAAGAGGACGAGTTGGAACACAATTGGAGTTGGATCGAATGGCATTGGCATTGGCATTGGCATTGGCACTGAGAGCTGCTCCACCCGCTCAGCTGCGCAACTTGGACATATGCCTGGAACGCGGGCTTATCTCAGAGTGGGATGAAGTGGGACGGACGAACTTGGACGGTGCGGCGTGTTCGGCGTGGCGTGTGCATTGGCTGACTCGTCCCTCAGAAGTCGTTTGGCCGCAAGTGGTGATTGTCCGTTCAACACATTACGTCTGGACCGGGATTGATACCGGGAGACGGTGCGGCACGCCGTTCTGCCATTGCATCCCGCGGCATCATGGCGACTGCGAGAGCACGACGGCGTCCCGGTCGCGATCACGTCCCGAGCACGCAAGCACCACACACCAGAGCAATACCCAGTGACACTTCTCATCGACCCAGCGCTTGACCCCTGGCCGCCCGCCTCACGCCCGCAGCTCCTCCGGTCTGTATCCAATACATGCATGCAACCTTGTACTCTAGTCATGAAAAAGTCTACTCTACGTATCCGCAAAAACTACCGCGCGCCGACTAGGCCTGCGCGGCCGGCGGTGTGGGATGTATGTGTTGTGTGGGGGTATGGGCTAGGTGTCTCTTGCACTTGCGCTCTTGCACTTGAGCCTCGACTTGAGCGCGCATTCGCACTTGGCTGTCGCCGCGTGCGCAGTGCTGCTCTCCCTCTCCGCTCCTCTCGGAAATGTCCGTGATCCAAACTCTATAGCGCACTACTCGTCCGCCTTGTCGTCCCAGAGCACGGCGGTACGCTCGGCGTGCCCGGGGCCCCTAAACCGCGCCATTTCGCCCATGCGCACCGCCTCCCACTCGACACGGATAAACACCCACATCCAGCGGCGCACGAGCTCGAGCGCCTCCATGAGGAAGACGCCCGACTCGATGTCGTCCATCGTGTGCAGGTGCGACGAGAGCTCGAGGCTCCACGTGAAGCGCAGCACGAAATCCATGACCGTGAAGAGGTAGTAGACGGCGGGGTCCGGGAGGAGGAGCGTGGGCCTGAGGCCAAAGTACGTTGAGGACGTGCTGACGTCGGCGGGGAGCGGGGAGCGGTTCCCCGCGTTGCTGTTGCCGGGGGAGCGGCGTAGCCAGCCGAAGTCGAAGCCGAGTATCCCCGTGCGGCGCGGCGGCGTGCCGGGGCGCGACGACGGGGTGAGGTAACCGTCGCGCGCGTCGCGATCTGAAGTGCGCGAGCCCGGGAGCCACGTGTCGAGGTTTAGGAGGCTCAGCCCCCAGTCCTTCTGGACGTCCCAGTAGAAGCTGTACATTGAGTTTATGACGACGGCGAGGAGCCACAGGCGGAAGAGACGGTGCTCGCCAAACCAGCGCTCGCCCGTCTCGCTCAGCTCGGCGACCGACATGCCCTTTGCGGCGGCCACGTCCTTGACGACCGTCTTCTGTGCGGCCGAAAGAAAGATGACGGGGAAGGCCGAGCAGTACTTTATCGCGTTGGCGAGCGGGCGCATCGACTTCCACCCCGAGTGGTAGAACTCGATCATGCATTGGCGGAACCGGACGACGTACGGGAGGCTGCGGTGTGAGTGACGAGTAAGGAGCATCAGACCTTGGAGAAGGAGCTGCTTCGAGCCACGACTGAGCAGCTAAGACGACCAAGCATCCCATACGCGGCACGCTGCGTTGCGTTGCGTTTCGTCTGCCTGCCACCAAGCCAAGCACGAGGTGCTGTACTTACCACACCATCGCAAGCGTGATCCACTTGCCGATCCCGCGCTGCGCGACACGTCCCTGCGTGATGCCGCCAAAGAGAATCTGATGCGTGCCGACGTACAGGTCGCCGAGCACTTTGGCAAACGACGTCGCGATATCCGCGAGGATGACGTCGCAGAAGAAGATGGGCGCGTGTGCGGGGGGGTTGATGCAGCGCCACAGCGCGCGGCGGAGGGCGCGCCGCTCGCGCGCCGCGTATCCGCGGAACGGGACGAGGGCGGCGACAATGGGGCCGAGGCACACGACAGCGACAAGGCCGCGGAACCGCTCCATCTGCACCGTGTCGCCCGCCGTCAGCAGCCTAAACACCACCCAGCCGCCAAAGCACCAGGAGGTGTACGCCGCGAAGAGGCGGTACACGGGGCCGTAGAGGCGTGCGCTGGGCGGGCGCGCGACGGCGCCCAGGCCGGCCGGCGTCCCGGTCCGCCGTGGTGTCGGCGTGCGAGTTGGCGACTCGCGCCTGCTACTTGTATTCCCGCTCTTCTGAACGTGCCCGTGCCCGTGCCCGTGCCCGACTCCGCTGTCGTCGTCATCGTCGCCGTTGTCGAGGATATCAAACGTCGCGTGCCGGTCCGCATCCACGACGTCATGGCCGCCATGGCCATGCACACCCAGCACGTCCCCGTCGTCCCCGTCCCGGATGTCCAGGACCCAGCTGACGTCGATGCCCAGCAGCGCGAGGACGTGGAGGTTGGCGGCCCAGAGCAATATCGCGAGGCCGACGAGGAAGAGCACGCGGAAGGGCAAGGGGAACGACGCGCTGAATTCGGGGAGGGGCAGCGGCGGGGCGGGACCCGACGACGTCGGGTGCGTTGTGGCCGGCGTGTCCATTGCGAGGAACAGGAGATCAACGCATCAGCGCTGATGGAGTGTCCTGGGCGGTCAGTTCAAAAGGCAATCAGATGAATGAAGAGAGAGATGGAAGAGAGAGAGAGAGAAGAGAAGAGAAAAGAGAAAAGAGATGAAGAGTTCGAGAGGACGAGGTCGGAGTGGTCGAGGTGGTGGAATGGTGGTTGTCCAGGGTGAAATGTGTTGCTCCTGATTTCTCTTTATCGACGGAGACGGATGTCGTGTAACGTGTCCCCCCAATTTCCATCTCTCCGCTCTCCGGCCTCTACACTCCGCTCCCCTCCCCTCCCCCGCTACTGTACCCCTCTCTCTCCCCGATCGTCCCTCCCGCCGCTTTCATTTTTATGATTTCTATGAATTTTATGAATTCTGTCTTACTGTATTTGTTCCTTTTTTTTTCTTTTCTTTTTTTTTTTTGGTCCCGTCTTCCGGACGTGTCCATAATGTTGGTGGCGACTCCCTCTTTGTTGAGAGATTATACGAGACAAGGCACAACTTGAGCCTTGAGCCTAGGCCTGACGGGACGGAGGGCGGCGGGGCAGTCGGGAGGTAGAGCTGCGACACAGTCTCGGACAGCTGGCAAAGTCAAAATACTCCGGGCTGGCGGGGATCCAGGTTGAGCGAACGAGCTTCTGTGGATGACACGATGTGTGAGACAGCGCCAGGCCTCATCTCATTCCACTCGGTGTGGCGCAGCCTTCGGTTGTCATTCTAAGGATGCATGCAGTAAGTCTACATTTGTGCCAGAAGCCCGGAAGATTCAAGATTCAAGAGACGGAAGGGATGGGAAAGGAAGTGATGGAATCAGATGGGAATGGGTTGGTTGGGAGAGTGGTCCGAGCAGCTGACGGAGGTGGGAGGCGGGCGTGGCGTCGTCGCGGGCTTCTGCAGTCTATCGGTCATGTACTGTAGTGGGGTCTAGGGTGGAAACGGGGTCGCGTACGCGTATCCAAGAAACATACGCTCGATGGAAAATACAGATTGGGGGTGGTGGTTGCGAGATTTGTTCAGGTTCAGTGCAAGTGCCAATGTCTATGCGGAGGGGACGGGGTGGGTCGGGGTTGTGGTGGGGGTGGATGTGCCCGAGTGCAATGGAGGGAGTGTCGTAACAATACCGGTGGCGGAAATGTCGTCACAGCGTCACCGCATCACGCTACGCCTCTACTTCAGAGACGCAGTCTCGAGGGACGAGGGGACGTCGCGCACGAGGTCGACGACGTGGCGGAGCTGCTCGAGGAACACGAACATGAAGATGGTGTTGGGCGTGAGGCGGACTGTACAGTTAGCGCAGTTCAGGTCAGGAAACATCAATAAACATCGATCCTTGCTGTACCCACTCCAGGAAGGGAGCCAGCCCTTGAACAGGAAGCGGGGGCCCTCGTGCTTGAGCGACTCGGTGATGACGTGGACGGGGCCGAGAGGGTCCGACGAATGCATCACGCGCGACTTGACGACATCGGCGGGCGAGCAGATCGTCGTGGCGACCGTGCCGGAGAGCGCCGACGCGATAAAGTGCAGGGGGAGGCCGTCGCCCATGCCCCAGCCCATGAGGAGCGACTTGAACGTGTCGTACGAGACGAGCTGCGCCGAGTTCATGAGGACCGCGCGGACCTGCGTGTCAGAACGAACAATGTAGTGGGAGTAGGACACGCACAGAGTTGGGGACAAGACCCCTGAAGAGCGACTTTACGCCCTCGTCGCCGACCATGCGGTAGACGCCGTGCACGGCGTTGCGGTAGTGGAGCTGGTCGGCGGCCGCCTTCGTCGGGTCCGAGATCATGCGGACGAGAACAACGTCCGCGGGGTTACCGGCGACACCGCCGAGGAGACCAGCCGTGGACGCGCAGAGGGTGAGCTCGGCCATGTTGAGCTTCTTGGTGCCTGTGGATTAGCCATGAACCTGGAGCGGAGGGCGTAGGTAGGAACTGAGCCGCATGCTGTCTGCACGTCGGGCGGCACAGTACAGAAGTGACAGATAGACGAGGCTTCACTTGACGACCGTTGACGACCAAGCTCGAGGACGCTCGCATATTTGGCGGGAACATGCTTGTCACCATCGAGCGGTCGGCATTCGGGGCACGCAAGCGGGATGAACACCGGAGCCCGACACCACAAGCCACACGGATAAACGAGTCATCTCGCCTCCTTCGCTAGACTCGCCAACAGGCACAACAGCAAGGTATATCCGCGTCTAACAGTCACTCGGGCAAAGGAGGATTGCACTAGTATCGCAATCGAAAACAAGAAGCAACATGGCTGAGGTACTCACCGTTCTTGGAGAGCTTGGCCTTGATGAGGTCGTACGCGCCCAGACGGGTGAGCGAGTACGTCATCTGGCGGAAGACCGAGGCCGAGAGACCCGTGTACAGGCCGCGGATGCCTGGGGTGTTAGTGTTCTGTATGTGTTGGGGGGTGAGCGTGCCGTGGGGGAGTGGGTTCGGAATGCTGATTCCATGCATGGATTGGTCTCGAGCTCCCGAGAACGGAGACGCATGTCGGAATGGGACGGCTTGCATGCATGGAGAAGATGGTCATGGACATTGTGATGCAAGGTGGAGGCCGTTGGCCACTGATTACCTCGGCCTTCGGCATCTGATGCCGGCTTTCCGAAGGGCAGGCCTTTGATCCTTGATCGGTCGCCCTGTCGGCCGAGCATGCCGAGTCTGAAAAAGATAACGGCGCGCCGTCATGTAATTTCTGCACAATCTGCACAACAACACCATGGTGGCCGCAATCGAAATCCGCAAACTGGTCGAGCACGCGGCAACGAGCACCGATAAGGGGGGTGTACAGTGCGCGGCCATGCACAGAGATGCATTGTGCTTGGGGACACTGCGGGACAGCATGGACTCACCCTTGTGCGCGAGCACGTCCTTGACCGCGCCGCCGAGCGACGTCTTGGTCTTTGCGGTCTGCATGCGGCTGTGACAGCGTCAGTCTTGCGTCTATGCGTCTACCGTTGCTTTGCTGCTATACGTACACGCGCATGACGTCCAGCGGGTGCGTGCAGCATGCGGCCACTGTTGTTTGTCAGCACACAGAACAGCACTTGCGATGGCCGGTCCAGCTGGTCCAGTTCCCGTTCAGGTCCAGTGCCAGATTTTTGGTGGTGACTCACTCGAGGCAGCGACTCCTGCGCACGCATGTCAGTATGTGCACAACCACAAAGACATCAGGGGAACACACCTCCGAGCCTGGATCGTTAGCGATGGCTGTGCATGGGTAGCTAGCGGCGGCGGGGTGCATCCTTCCCCGTGTGGACTTTCCAAAACACGGTACGGTGCGAAATGCTTGTGCCGCCGGCAACTTACCAGAAGGGATACGGCGCCTTTGTCTGCGCAGACTTTGCGGGCATGGCGGGCGGTAGTGAGCGGGGCGGAGCAGGGCGTGGGCAATGGACAAGTGAACAAGAGTAAAACAACAGTCAAGACGGAGCAGAGTGAGCAAGAAGGTAAGCGGAGACGGAGACCAGTGGACCGGTCGATGCGATGGATAAATAAGAAAGAAGGAGAAAGAAATGTTTATAATAAAAATGGACAGAACGAGGAGGATGGCATTGCCATTGCCATTGCCATCTCCTGAGTTGCTCCTGAGTTTCTCGCTCTTGGTCCTGAAGACTCCGTCAAAGCAAAGCATCACCCGACAGACTGGATCTGACACTTGGGCAGGTCGCCGTTCGCTACTCGCCGCCAGCTCCGCCAATGCGGCGTACAAGAGGCAGCAAAGCCAGCTAAAGGCACATGCAACCACGCAACCCATCTGCAATCTCTTTAATCTGTTCGTCATACTGCAAGCGAAACCGAAAAAAAAATGGCTCCAAAAATCGAAAAAATCGAAAAAGCAAAACATCGCTCCTTTCAGGTTGCCGTCGCTTGCACTCTCGGCTCAACCAATAATACGGCCAGGTTTGCCAGGACTCGGTGGCATGGGTAGGCCAGCTCGCCCAGCTCGCCCGTCCACATTCGTCCACCCCGCGCATGCTATGCCCCGTACAGCGTCGACTGTCGACGGCCAACGCCGAAAAGCGAACTGGGAGTCTGTCCTCGGCGTACCGCGCACGAGAAGCAAAAACAAAAAAACAACAACAGTAACAAATTCAAAAACAACAACAATGGATTATCGCAGCTGCTGTCATTTTCTCTCGGTATCTATGGCCAAAGCCTATTTTAATAAAACAGGCGCGGATATCCGTTTGGGTGTGGTAGTCGTAAGACACTAACTATCACGTATTGCTGGGGCGGAATGAGCATGTGCAAGTGCAGGTGCAGGCGCCAACAACGAACAGACTGCAGTTCCCGTAGTCTTGAGATTCCGACAATGGGGACGATAACTGTGCTAGATACCGATTGCCTCCCCAGGTAGTCCATACACCATCCCGCACAAGGCTTCAGCAGCCGTATCCAGCAGCACAACGTTCGCAAAGTAAACAAAGTACACAAAGCCTCCAGCTCCCATCTCTAGGCTGGCCATTGCCGCCGGGACCACTACCCCACCATGGCTGCTTGCACGGGGAGACGGCTTACCCCACAGGGACGAGCGGACGTGGAGCGGGGCGACGAAGTGACTTGTAAGCCGGTACCCTCGTCTCCGCCTCAATCCTCGCACTTTATATATTGCTGTCACGGCCCACCCCTGACGGTAACTGATGCGCATGCAGAACTAGCCCCTTGCGCCCTCTACGCATACTGGTCATGAGGTGGCGAGGCTGGCTGGTCAACAAAGCCACAGAGGGGTACCGGTCTACCAAGAGTTCAGGTACCGTCACGTCCTACATTCGGTGTGGGTGGCCTACAAGGCCAGATATCACAGTGGAGCACGGAGGCCCGACTACTGGCAAAAAGTCAGAGACGGACACGGCGTACCGCCGACACTGTGCACCTCACATGCCTCACACGTCGAGTGTACACGTCGAGTGAGTGCAAAAAGGGGGTCGACCTAGGAGAGAGTGATTCAAACTAACGAGTATTGAGCAGTTTCCCGCAGAATACACGGCTAGAAGGGGCAACACATGTGCACACACGACTACGCTAGAGCTTTATGTCGAAAACAACCTGGTTTCTGTTTTACTGGAAGACGTATACGATGGGGACTGCCGTTCAGCGATGGTACAAGGTGAAAGCCGTTTGAAAGGGACCAGACTAGACTCCAATCCATTCGCGTGGGATGGCATGGAAAGCGGTATAGGCCTTTAGACACCGATCTTGGACATGTGTCCGGAATCCGGGATCATGTCGATAGATAACGCCGGCTCTAGGCGGCGAAAGGTAAACTGGCTGATGCTATGGTGAGTGGATCGCACATAGACTGGGCTGCACGACGTTCGGTAGATGTTCGATCCAAGGAGAGCTGGGACGCAATGAGGCCTCGAGTGCCATGGTGATTTGGAATGTAATCAGTGGCACAAAGGCGCGAGGAGTGGGCGGATTTATCAGTACTTGATATCCAACAATGTGACTCGTGTCTGCGATCTAGTCACCTAGGACTCGGCTGCATTGCGATCAGAGAGAACGAGAACTAGACTGCCCCCTACCTTCCCGTGTTGCCCCCGACTCAGCCCGCCCCAGCATCTCGAGCCCAAACCGGCGTATCGTATCTCATCACAGTCATGGTCGTTATACTGTACGTCCGTCGTCTACCGGTCGTCTAGCTATCTACATGTAACGTGTGTCTGCGCGTACTCTTTTTGCGTTGGATTCACGGTTGATAGAATAAGAATGAGGTAGTCGCAAAGAACTCGGTATCGGTCACGTTGTCTCGCGCTTATCGGTCTGCTGGTATAGCTGGGTCTCGCTCGTCTCATCCTCCGTTCACGCTAGTCACGCGCGCATACCCTTATGCCTTCTTGGCCTTCTTTCCGCTCTTCTTGCTCTTGGCCGCGCGGGGCGCGAGGTTCCACCACGTGCGGAAGAGGAAGCACGCAGACGCCACAATCGCACACAGCACGATCGCCGCGTCCTCGCTCACTTGCGTGCCGAGGCCCCACGGCCAGCCGCGCACGGGGCCGACGAGCTGCAAAAACAGCATCGGGAGCGCGAGGGGGAGCCACGCATCGAGCGCGGTCCACCCCCACGGCGCGAGTTCGGCCGGCGTCTGCAGCGACAGCGCGGGGGCGAAAAAGGTGGTGCCTGTGAACACGAGCGCGGCGGCGGGCACGGCGAGGATGAACGGCACGAGGAGCAGCGTCGACGGCGTCGGGGGAAGAGTCTTGGGCGTCGCGGGGTGCAGGAGCGGGAGGACGCTGAAGCGCGTGAGGAGCAGCGTGCGGCCCACCGCGTCGGGGACCGAGAGCGCAAGCTCGGTGTAGTAGTTTGGCTTCTCGGGGAGGAGGGCGCGCAGCGGCGTGCGCGTCTGCAGCAGGTCTGGGCGTCAACCGACCTGTTTACGACTTGTACGTACGGATCAGAGCAAAGGTGAGCCCGACGGAGGGGTCGACGAGCCACGAAGGCGGCTGGCCGGTACACATGCCTGCGATCAGCACCGACCTTGGCAACAACGACAAAACCTCCCCCCATTACCTAGTCCTTAGTTTTACTCACAGAGAAACGTCTCGCCGCCAAACAGCACAATCAGGATCCCCACGACCTCCTGCAGCGCGCTCGCGCGCGCGTCCTTGCGCCGCCCGTTGTCCGTCGCGATCCAGTTGACGACGACACTAAGGCGGTGCGCACCGTACAGATCGAGCACGCCCAACGGGGACGGCCAGCGCGGGGCCACGAGAGCGGGGACGTAGCCGTACGCTGGAGCCAGAGACTCGATGTGCGCTGCGTAGCTCGACATTGGGGAGAACGAGGAGGAAACGCGAAAAGAAAGAACAAGATGGTCGACAGAAAGAAGTGAACTGTTGGCAAAGGGAGGTGGGCACGCGATCGACAACCTTGATTCAGCGATTCAGTGGGCTGTCGACAAATGCGTTTTCCAGCCGTTTAGCCTTTCGAGTCGAGGTATGAGACAGAGTTAAGAGTGCGAGTGAGTGAGTGATGGAGTGAGTGAGTGAGCACCTCGTACACCTCGTACACCTCGTACAACTGAACAATAGAGTGCACTCCCCAGCTCAACAGCAATTGAGACGATCGAAAAGGAAGGGTTCCGAGAAGTCAATGGCCCGAAGCGCTTTTGTCGGCACATTTTTTTAATTTTTTTTTTTTTATTTTTAATTTTATTTTTTTATTTTTTCTCGGCGTACTGGATTTTCATGGGTTCCTGGCCTGGGTACTGTATTATATATATTTACATTACACACGGCATGTTAGTCGTCATTCAGCATGTCCAGAGACCTTGAACACGCTCGGAAGTAACGGAATGTCACCAGTCTTGAGCGTGGGGGGCTCCATGTAGAAAGAGAACGCTTGGAAATGTCATGCAATCGTAGTACAGTCTGTAGCTTTTAAGCACAAAGAGGACTGGCATTGGTCCTGGTGTGCGTTTCGCCTCATCGCAAAGAATGGTAGGTACTCTGTTGGGAAGTCAGACTGCGGTCCCATCCCATTCAGTGGGCTCTCGCTCTTGTCCTGTGGACGCTGCTGCGGCGCCTTGGTCGTCGCTCGCGGCATGTTGTTCCACATATCACTCGATGTACAATGAACTTACTGTCGCGGTATAGTGCTAATGACGGCTTGGCCGCATGCACTGGAACGTTGATTCCTGGCTCACCGCGTCTCCGAGTGTCCCTCGACGGCTATCCATCGTCTACAGTATTCTGGGGCGAGCAACTCCAACGACGATGGGGAGCCTCCAAGGGCATGTACAGTATTCCACGGCGCCGTTGACTGTGCAATGCAAGGCGTGCTTGCAGACATAGACACACACTCCTCCTCGTGCCGTCGCATACCACTGAGGACCCGAGGGGTCCACTGCTCTTGTCGTGGGTCTGCCTAGGTTGGAAACACGACACGACATGCGTGCACTTCCGAAAGTGCAAGCCAAAGTGCAAGACAAAGACGCTCACCAATGATCATATAAAGTCATCCTGCGGCTGCGACGACCCAGCTCTTTTGTCCGCTAGCCTCGCGTCCACTCCTGCGCTGCTTTCCATTCTACCCCAGACTCTGTGCCGTCTGACACCGCCTAAGGACACCTACGCTCACCACCAGCGCCACCACCGCCGACCTAGCCGCGAGACGAGCCCCAAGCGGACACCACCGCCACCGCCCCCAGTGCCACCGTCGGGCGTGTAGCTCAGTTGGTAGAGCGTGTCATTAGCAACCCGTCCCGCCGCCCCTCGGCCACGGGACGCGAACGCATATTTGACAAGGTCTTTGGTTCGATTCCTAACTCGTCCACGATCATGTAGTCCTCGGACTGCTCCTTTTTGGTCGCTTCCAGCTTTCAGAATGAGAGGGCACCCGAGATGGCGGACATTAGGATCATGAGCCATGATCCATGAGTGCCATACTGGCTGGCCCGCAACTGGCAATTTACTACTGGAGGCACAGCGTTCGGTGTGGTCAACGGGCATGACGGGCCAGGAGCAGGTGGTACTCGGATGTGGCGGCCAGCAGCAGCCGACATGCGTTTCGTCTCGGCAGCGAGGAGATCGAGCAGAGAGAAGAGGATGGTGGGTGGGACTCGTGATTCGTACTCGCTGCTGACGCCAACAGCGAGCGTCGAGCTGGCCGGCTCGACGCGGCATGTGGAGGTGACGAGGTGGAGTGACTGAGGTTGGTTTTCATGGCCACTCGAGAACCACGCGACAATCATGCACACATGGTTCGTACGAGCATGCATGCATGCACAAGGACGAGGACACCAATGCAAGGTACTCTCTCTGCATGCTGATGCCCACTTGCGATCCCGCAATCTGTATGGATGCGCGCGGCGCATGTCCGTGTCGGACCTGCAACAGGCACATCTGAATTTATCTCCGCTCGGCGAGCCGGACCGGACCACCGGACCGGGCCCCGGTGGGTGGGGCTGGTTTGGGTTGTTGGCGCAAGGTTCATATGCCAGTTGCCTGCCCATCCTCTGCGACCCGCTTTGCAGTCTTCATTCTTTCATTCTTTTCTTCTTTATTCTCTTTCTCTCTCTCTCTCTCTCTCGCAGAGTTTCCTGCTCACCGCATTCATAGCTTTGCTCACCATCTGATCTCCCCTCGCTCCTCTCTACGTCCCGCTATCACATTAACTCAACCACGATGACACTCGACTTTAGCAACCGCACCACACAGAAGGCGGCCGTGTGCCATGGTGCCGTGGACCTGCGCATCGTGAGTGACAGTCAACAATGACAGAGAGCCGACACTGACATGCGCAGGAGGACAAGCCGCTGCGCGCGCCGGCCGAGGGCGAGGCGCAGGTCGCGATGGGCGTCACCGGCCTGTGTGGCTCTGACCGTGAGTCCGTCCAGACACCCCCTTGACAGCTGGGAGCATCACTGACATCCACTTTGCAGTGCACTACTACTCGCACGGAGCCAACGGCACATTCAAGATCCAGGCGCCGATGGTGCTGGGGCACGAGTCGTGCGGCATCATCACCGCGCTCCCTGCGACGCTGCCCCCGGGGTGCACGCTCAAGGTGGGCGACCGCGTGGCCCTCGAGGTCGGCATCAACTGCAAGAACTGCACATTCTGCAAGCGGGGCCGGTACAACCTGTGCAGCGGGATGCGGTTCGCGTCGAGCGCAAAGACCTTCCCGCACCTGGACGGCACGCTGTGCGAGGTCATGAACCACCCCTTGGACCTGCTGCACAAGCTTCCCCCGGCCCTGCCGCTCCCGCTCGCCGCGCTCGCCGAGCCCCTCAGCGTCGTGCTCCACGCGTACCGCCGCGCATCGCTGCAGCCCGCCGCGCGCGTGCTTGTGCTTGGCGCCGGAGCCGTCGGCCTCCTCGCTGCGTCGCTCGCCAAGGCATCCGGCGCGACGACGGTCGTGGCGGTCGATATCGAGCAGGGCAAGCTGGATTTCGCCCGCGAGATGGGCTGGGCGGACGCGACGCACACTTTGCCCCGCGGCCCACGTGTGAGCGGCGCCGAGGCGCTCGAGACCGCCAAGACCGCGTGGGAGGGCCTGCGCGCCTCCGAGGGCGTGCAGGCCGTCGAGGGCCTCGAGGAGGGATTCGACGCCGTGTTTGAGTGCACGGGTGTCGAGAGCTGTATGCAGCTCGCCGTCATGGTGAGTACACTACTGGAAGCGGCAGGACAGCCTGCCGCTGTTTGCTTCTTGTTCGTCTTTCGTTGTTAGCTCACACCCATGCAGGCCGCCGCACCGGGATCAAAGGTCCTGTATGTTGGCATGGGCACGCCCGTCCTCGCCTTGCCCGTCGGCCCGTCCATGCTCCGCGAGGTCGACCTCATCGGCGTCTTCCGCTACTGCAACACGTACCCCGAGGCCCTCGCCCTCCTCGCATCCGGCAAGCTCGGCGACGTCAGCAAGATGATCACCCAGCGGTACCCGCTCGAAAAGGCCGTCGAGGCATTCGAGACACTCAAGCGCGGAAAGGACGAGAACGGCAACACGGTCATCAAGGTCATGGTCGGCAACCTCGAGCTCGAGTAAAAACTTCAGAAACGTTGTTTCGTGTTTCGTGTTGTGTATTGTGTGGCCCCGGGATTTGTGTACTTGCAAGAAACATCAGAAAACAGAACGAGAGAGAGAGAGAGAGAGAGTCTATGCATTTTGTTCCTACGAATGATGGGCGTCCCAAAAATAGCTTGAGAGACGGGCAAGGATTTGATCACGGATTTCTTCGACATTGCTTGCACTAGAATAGTCATCGACGGGGTGGTGGACGTCGTTCACTACGACAGTAGGACACGACGGAGCCACGGGAGGGGGGTACGGTCAAAACGGCTGTTAGCACACAAATACTCGTCAAAGAAGCTTACTGCCCCTGGCAGTGCATTTGCTTGACAAGGCCCGTACGGCCACCCATGACTTCTACAAGATCCTTGATGTTGCTCCACCAGACATTCGTGCCGCGGCGCAGCTTCATGTCCGTCTCGCTGAGAACTTGCTCCATGGTCGGGTACACAATCTTGGATCCGCGAACCGCAATCATCGCCGCAGTTTCCGTCTTGACCGGGGTCTTCTTCTTCGGGTGGTAGGCTTGAGCGTTGGGCGTAGCGTACTTCTCGATAAACTGCATCGACAGCAGTGCCATGCGGGCCGCACGCGTACGGTCCTGAGGGGCAGGGACGCCACCCTGCAGCGTGTGGCCGAGCGAGGCCGAACGAGCGTCGAACAGCTCCTTGCCCTCCTCCTTGAGAACCTTGGTAAGGACCTCGGTCGAGTAGACGGTCGACGACTTTTCAGACTTGATGACAAGACGACCCTCGGACTTGCCCGGCTCGTCGAGAGCGTAACGCTCCTTGAGGAACTCGACATCGTCAAGCAGGCGACGCAGGCTGATTCCAGCCTCGGGCGTGTAGACAAGCACGGCACCAACAGCAAGCGCACCCATCACAGCGAGGTATCCGCTCATTCCACCCTGGGTCTCGACCACAAAGACACGGTTGCGCGAGGCCGAGGCACTCTGCTTGATGGCGTCACAAGCAGTGACAAGCGCGTTGAGCGACGTGTCCGAGCCGAGCGAATAGTCGGTGTACGGGACGTTGTTGGAGAGGGTGGCAGGGAGGTGGACCATGGGGATGTGGAGCGAAGGGTAGATCGAACGGGCCTTCTCGAGCATGACAACCGAGTTGAACGCCTCAAATCCACCGATAAGGAGAAGGGCATCGATCGAGTGGCGCTGGAGAGCAGCAGCAACCGACCCCATGTCGATCGAGGGGAGAGTACGGTTTGTGCCCAGCTCGGAACCACCGCGAGTGGTCCAGTTGTCGACACGGAGCCACGCCAGCTCGGACACATTGTCCTCGAGGAGACCCTCAAAGCCGTTGTAAATACCCAGAGGAGTGTGGCCGCGGTTGTGGCAGTAGCGGACCGCCTGGCGAGTAGCAGCATTCATGCCACCGGCGGGAGCACCAACGTGGATCAGACCAACGCGGAGACGCTTGTCCTCGGGAGCACGCTCAGCAGCGCTAAGCGAGGAGCCGATCTCGAACGCGGCAAGCATGTCCTTGAACTCGGAGTCGCGGTAGCCCATCGCCTTGGCAAAGTCCTTCTCTTCAATGGCGGCCGCAACTGCCTTGGTCTGGGCAACAGCCTCAAGAAGAGGAATCTTGGTGATCTTGTTCTCGGCAATGCCGATCATGTACGAGGGAGTCTGGGGCGTAGCCTCCAGAAGCGCCTCGACAGCCTTGACACCCTGGAGAGTGGGCTGGCGTCAGAAAACATGCACAGATAAAGAAGCAACTCACGAGAATGCGGTCCATAGCAGCAGGGGTACCACCGCGCTGGGTGTGACCAAGGGTGGTGACACGAGTGTCGAGGCCGAGACGCTCGACAAGAACATCCTTGACGTAGTCGGCCTTGATGGGCTTGAGGTTCTTGTCAATAGCGCCCTCAGCAACAATGATGATGCTCTTGCGCTTGCCGACAAGACGGTGGTGCTTGAGAATGTCGCACATCTCAGATGCCCAGTCATCAGCTGTGGGCGGCTGCTCAGGGATGAACAAAAAGTCGGCGCCAGTGGCAACAGCGGCCATAAGAGCCAGCCAGCCACAGTGACGGCCCATGACCTCGATAACGAAGGCGCGCGAGTGCGACGAAGCAGTGGACGAAATGGAGTCGACGGCCTCGCAGATGCGGTGAAGCGCCGTCACAGCACCAATGGTCAAGTCGGTCATGGACATGTCGTTGCTGCCCGTCAGTTGCAACGTAGTTCATATGGAACTCACTCAATGGAGCCAACAAGACCGACAATGTTCAGATAGCGATAAGCCTCAAGCTGGTCCTGGTCAATCTCGCCCGTCGAGGCGAGTTCCTCGATAAGACCGGGCCACTCGGCACGAAGCGTGTCGGCGCCGGTGAGCGAGCCGTCACCACCGCAGACGGCAAGGCAGTCGATACCGTTGATGATCAGGTTGCGAGCAGCGCGAAGGCGGCCTTCACGGGTACGGACTGGGGTCAGCTCAACGATACCACGTCTAGCTCACATGAAGGGCAGCGCGACGAGCCGATAAGGGTTCCACCCTCGCCGAGCCAACCACGAACGTCGTCCCATCCGACGCGGACAATGTACCTTCCCTTGAGGGTGCGGCCGCTGTCTTCCTCCTCCTCGGGGAGACTCGTGTGCTGGGCAAATGCGGCAGCAACCTCCTCAGGGTCGCCCTCGCCGGCGCCGTCGCGAAGAAGGCCGCCGTAGCCAAATGAGAGGGGCGCGTCCGAGAGGGGCGCAATGTTGTCGGGGTCGGTATAGTTCGGGGCGTAAGGCTCCTCTCCAGAGTCGAGACTGAATGACGTAGCTGAGCTGAGAGAAGCCAGACCGGAGCCATTGAAGGGCTTCACAGCCGGGGAAGGCGCAGCCGAAGCACGACGCGATGCGGCACGCGATGCAACCGGAGTCGGCTCGACAGTGTTGCCGCGCACGAGGCCCTCCCATCCCTCACGGATGATGTAGGCTTGGCATCCACTGTCAATGTCAGCATGCCGTGTGCGTGGATGAAGGGTGGTGGAAGGGGAAAGACATTTTGTCTGTATGTGTGTGTGCGGCCGCCGCCGGTAAATTGGCTCGGCAGCCGGTGCGGACAACTTTGATAGCATGCAAACGTGGCGTTGCGATGAACGTGCTCGATGCTCTGTGCACCATAAACTACTCACCGTGCGATACCCTGCCTCACAACGGCGCGAACTGTTGTCCGTGTCAGCGGATGCTGCCATCTCTCGTCGGGAAAACAAAACTTACCAGCGGCGTTCATGCCCGCGCTGTCACCTCCCGAGGTGAGCACGGCAATCTTCTTCTGCCGGCGCCTGCGGTGGTGCCCATGAGAGTGAGTCTGGGAATGGGTGTGGGGGGTGTGCTTGTTCGAGCCGCCGTCGACGGGCGACTCGGTGAGCGCAGCAGGAGGTGGGAGAGACATTTGGGTAGCGGGCTTTGGGGTACGTTCGTCCGGGGCGGGAATTTCGGATTGCGCTTGCACAGTCTCGGTATCAATCTCAACCTTGGGCGGCTGTGTCTCAATCTCGGCCTGGGTCTGAGTCTGGGTCTGGGTCTCGTTCACGGTGGTCTCGATCTCAATCTCGTTTGGAGTGATAGGCTTGCTCTCACTCTCGACGTCTACGATGGAAACGACGGTGGGGTCCGTTGTCTCTGGCATGAATGAGTCGAGTGGAGGAGAGAGACAAAGAATTCTCCTAAAGACAAGAATGGATAAAGGAGAGAGAACAAGAAGTGAAAAGAAAAGAGAAGAAGAAGAAGGGAGGGAAGGCAAGGAAGACGAGGAAGACAAGAATGGAATGGTGGTGGGATGGTGTGTTGATGTGGGTGAGACAATGAGAGATTGTGTTGGGGTGGGGGGGAAGGCGGCGGGGGGCAGGAGGGGAAGGGAATGCAACCCAGACTTTTGAAGTGACTTTTTCTTGACTGTACAGTGCATTGGTCCCAACTGTGAATGTATTATACACCGCGTCATTTGACCTTGTTAATGTTCCTGGCCGGCTGCTGGCTTGCCTGGACGTTCGCTTGCCGAGGACTTCCCTCCCCCCCCCCCATTATGCCCTGCGTCCCTCAAATCTGCCCCCGCTCCCCTATCCCCCTCGCTCCCCCATAATCCCAATGGCTATTGCCGGCGGTATCCTTTGGTATAGACGTCATGACCCCAACCAACCACAATAAAGTATTTTCCCACTTTTTGTGCACCTTTTTCTGATAAGCAAAGTTCCCCTTCCGTTCGTTTGCATTACCATAGGTCATGTCCCCCCCCACACAAAATTCACCAACGATCAACGACTGGATACCGGGGAGAGGCATTTTTTTTTTCGAACATAGACTTATGTCTTCTGTCCTTTTCTGTTCTGAACATAAACTGTAGCTGATGGCATGATTTTATTTTACTTCTCCTTGACTGCTTCTATTTTTCTTGGCTCTGTTCTTGTAGTTCATGTCTGACTCTTGGGCGGTCATCCTAAATAACTGTAGGTAGGCTGCACAAAATGTAGGGGGCACCCTGCGGCCTGCGTATGATGATTTGGAAGGGATCGACCGGATCGAGCATCCCGCTCATTGTGGCAGAATGCCACCGATGCCGATGTACCGATGCCCGATGCACCAATGTCGCGTAATGTACAGATGCGCCATGCCGCACTGACTGCACTGATGGGCCGATGTACCCAATGTACCGATCGTACCAATGTACCAATCGTAAGCGCGACGTACCAGAAAGAGTCACACAAGATGCCACCACCTCACAACAAGAGTAATAATGACTCTAATACAACAAAGTGATAAATGACCTATGCCCTCGGGCCGAATCGGTTACATTTCTTCATATCTTCATTTCATTCAAGTCTTTTTACCCGGAAATCATAACTGTTACTATACAATATACAATATACAATCCCACGATCCCACGAGTTGCCCCGAATCGAGACATGAACGTGCATGCACACGTTTCTCTTTTGGTCTGTGATCTGTGTACCTGTGTATCCGTGATTTGTCTGCGATACGACACACACACCGCATAGCCTCCCCCCCCCCCACCCCCTCCTCTGCATAGAGGCCTTCGTCAAGCTGTCAAACTTGTTCCCAAAAACTCCACCCCCAAGAGTTGGAACGCCGGAACGCATCCTCTACAATACTCTCAATGCTCTAGATGCTCTCTGCATTCCGTCGCGATCCTCTCGGCTGTCTCGTCAGCTGTTGAACAACATTCCCTTGGCGGTGACGTCATTTCTTTTACTTACCCACTCGAAAAACGAAAGGAAGACGAGTCACAAACTTTGGGAAGGAGGGCTTGTCTTTGATCTTTGATGTATTGGAATGTCTGCTGACTGCGTCTACCTTTGTCCAAGGATGTCCCCGAGTCGTCGTCGAGTCACTCTGGATCAGATTGGGCTGGTGTCGGTAGATGTGACATGAGTAGTGAGTCCGTATAAAGTAGTAGCGCCCGCCGTCAGTCATCCCTCCTTCGTTGCCACGTACACGTCTCTCAAGCCTTTTAAGGGTTGAGCTACCTGGTTGCTGTGCAGTGTCACACCGTTCGGTGACTACCTTAGTCTCTCCCACACGACAACGACATCGCCCGCCTCCGGACATCTGGCTCCTTGTCTCTAGCCAAGCTGCAACTTGTCCACCTGACCCTCCCCGCTCCACGTTCCATCACGCCAAGCGTGCATTCGGCGGCGTCTACACCGGAGACTCCGCAGCAGGTATAAGAAGGGACCTCCGCGACAATCTCATTCTTGAGCTTTGTCATCTCTTGCTTTTGCCGCTTACTTTTAATCTCATAACCTGGAGTCCCATCTCCTCTGTTATCATCAGACCCCAGCACTTCAGCACTTCAGCACTTCAACACTTCAACACTTCAACTTCCACGTATCCAGATACACATACACACCATGATCCGCCCTGACAAGCCCCCCTTCTACCTCGTCAACGCCTTTGCGAGCCACGCCCACGGCGGCAACCAGGCGGCGGTGGTCATTCTCACGGCGATGGACCCGCGCGTCAACGATGTCGAGTACATGTCCAACGTCGCCCGCGACTTTGAGCTCCCCATGACTGCCTTTGTCGTCCCGCGCAACGAGGACGGCACGCACTATGCCATTCGCTGGTTCACAGCCACCGGAGTCGTGAGTTGGTGGAGCGATCCCAATGACAAGGGGGGATGCTGCTGCTCTGCACGCCCAAGCTGCCGCGTCACACTGCAATCCACTCCCCATTTCATCTCGGGCTCCAGCGCAGCCTTGCATCTTGCCGTTGCAGTTGCAGTTGCAGTTGCAGTTGCAGTTGCAGTTGCAGTTGCAGTTGCAGTTGCAGTTGCAGTTGCAGTTGCAGTTGCAGTTGCAGTTGCAGTTGCAGTTGCAGTTGCTAACACAGTTCACAGGAGTCGCAGCTCTGCGGGCACGCCACGCTCGCCTCGGCCTTTGTGCTGTTCACGCGGTTCGCGGCCGACGCGAGCACAATCTACTTTGACACCAAGACAAAGGGTCGTCTCTCGGCCACGCGCGTGCCGTCGGCTGACGGCCTCGGCGTCGCGCTCACGCTACCCCTCGGGCCCAGCACGACCGCCGTCGGCGCCTCGCACGAGATTGCGTCCATTGTTGCGCGCGCCGCGGGCATTGATGTTTCGGACGTCGTCGAGGTCGCGACGTACGACGAGGGCCGCTCGGCTGTCGTCGAAGTCAAGGCCTCCGTGCCTCTCAAGGAGCTCAAGGTCGACACGAACGCGCTCACCCCCACCCCGGCCATTTACACGCTGCTCACGCAAGCCGCCGGCGGGAACAAGATCAACTCGCGCGTGTTCATCCCGTCCATGGGCATCCCAGAGGACCCAGTCGTGAGTACGGTACGAGTGTGTGATATCCGTGGTGTGTGGAACCTCCCGGAACTTCAGGCAATGTGGACAGATTGTTAGACATCCCACCCTGTGGTCGAGACCGGTGAATGGCGCGTGTGGCGCAATCGCAGATGGCGCAGGGCGCCACAGGGCTGGATTGCGATGGCCAGGCCAAGACGGCCAAGACTGAGCTTGGGCCACCACGAGTCCTGAAACTGGGCCAGAAATGGAACTTGCCAACCAAGCCCTCTTGATGTCTCTGATTGAGACCGAGGACCCACACTCCTGACGGACCCATAGGACGTCTCACGGGCACCGCACAGTAAAGCTAACCTATCGACAGACCGGATCCGCCCACGCCGTCCTGATGGAATACTACCTGCAGGGCCCGGGTCGCGCTCGCTTGGAAGACGACAGCGTGACGAGCCTCGAGGCCGCGCAGGTCTCAGCGCGCGGTGGAGCCATGAAGTGCGAGATTGTGGACAAGAAGGCAAAGGTCGTGGGACGTGCTTGGATCACTGCCTCGGGTGTCCTCGAGCTCTGATTTCGACACACACAGGGGCAGGGGAAGGAGGAGTCAGGGACAATTGTGGAATCGATCCAACGAGACATGGAGAGACAGAGAGACATGGAGACAACGAAACGTGGAGACAAAGAGGCATGGAGACGAAGTGACATGTAACATGGTCCAGAAATGAATAACGCATTGCATTGTGAGCAGAACAGTCGCTACCAGACGAGCGCCTACGCACTCTAGGGCCGCCAGTAGCCCTCTTTCGCGGCTCCAAACCGCCTGGCTCCTCTGGTTCACGGTCAAACCGAGGACACGGCGACCATACTGCGGCGCGAGCACGGCAGCGGACCCATTTTCGTCGTGGGGCGTGTAGCTCAGTTGGTAGAGCGTGTCATTAGCATCTGCACTTCCTTCCCCATGCGGAGGAAGACGGCAACGCATATTTGACAAGGTCTTTGGTTCGATTCCTAACTCGTCCACGGTGTATCTCGAGAGCCTTGGGATTCCTTTTTGGACTTCTAGTGTCCAGAATGCCCAAAGTCACGCAGACGGGGTGCTTGCAAGAGGATGGAGTGAATAATGTAAGGAGAGCGTCGCTAATTGTGAGGACTCGCCGCAGTGTCATTGACGATGGGGAGGGTGGGGGGGAGGCGGAAGCGAGGATCGACACCTCGTTCAAGTCAAGTTGCTAGTGGCCGCGTACAGCACTCGGCAGAGGTTAGTGGCCGCATAGTCGCTCCCATGGCAGAACGTACAAACTACAACTGTCTACATGCGACATGACGATCATGATGCCCAGCACACTCTATCCCCTTATACCTGTATTCAGTGGAAAAACAGTAATCCGCGAGTCTTGTAGTCCCCCCTCTCCCTGCTCGCAAGCATATCGGGGCCGAGAGCGGCCACAAGTTCCTGCACGCTGATGCGCGCCCAGGGGTTAAGGTGACCGCGGAATATCTGTTGTCAGCTGCGATGATCTTTCAGGGGCTTACCATATACGGCACTAGGCTCGGTGTGCTGTGGGAGATGTTGAAGACGAGGAGGTTGTCGAGCATGTCGTCGTCGAGGCTGTTGGGGTCCGAGAAGCCTGGTGGTGGTGGAGACGGCCATTCTGCGGACCCGGCAGACTCGCCCGATTCAGATTCAGAATCAGAATCAGATCCCGATCCTGCCCCGGCTCCGACATCAGTGTCGTGCACCTTGAAGGACCTCATTGATGCGTCGTCGCCGTGAACCTTAGCATTTGAGGGGCCCCCTACGATGGTCTTAAGCTCCGCGTCAGACATGCCCTCGATATCCGCAAATGGCGTGTACCCCTTCTTCTTAGCCGTGATGTACTTGTCTAGCTTTGGCGTAAGGAGATGAAACTCTTGTGTCCCGGGGTCGAGGAGGTAGCTCGGCGCATACTCGCCCTTGTACCGCATCTTCTGGCATGTCCCGATCCAGAATCCTGTCGTCAGCTACTGGCGATCTGGACAGCTCACCCATGTACAGCCATTCCATCCCCGGGGCTCCCGCCGCAGCCATATCCGTCACCAGGGCGATCTCGTACAGCGCACTGAGCTTGCCGAGGCCCGCCCACGCCCAGTCCGGGTCCCAGATAAAGTAGACGCTGCTCACGCACGAGGGCAAAACGTCAATGACCGAGATGCCGATAATCTGCCCGTCGAGGCGGTAGAGGAGGTGGTACGAGCCGTAATGCTGAGGAAGGTGCGTCATGTCCGTGCCGGCCGTATAGGAAATGTCGTCGTCCTGATGTTCAGCTGCGTGCATGCCGCACAAAGCTCACCCCCAAAGGGCTTTCACACAGAAATCGTGTGAATCCCGACATGCTCGCCTTGTGCTCTGGGTCCTTGTGCACAGACATCTGGTAGCGCTTGTACAGCGCGTACGTCTCGGGGGTCGCGTTTGCCGGGGTGAATTCGAGCTGGGGGAAAGTTCAGCGGTAATGCTTGGGACCGTTCACTCACCTCGAAGCGGTGCTTGGCACTTGCCGCCGAGTACCCATACCCGACCTGATGGGCGCGCAGCTCGGCGACGAGATCAAACGGCTTGGCCTTGCCTTTCCCCTTGCCCTTCCCTGGTGCTGCTGCTGCTGCTTCGCCCTTGCCCGCCATCTCGTCGTCGCCCTGCTCCCCGGGCTTGAGACCCGTCGCCAGGAACCTGTTCCACCGGTTCACGGCGCTGCGCTGGTGTCGTGTCGGCTTGAACTCGGACGCGTGCAGGCGGATCGTGTACTGCGGGCAGCAGGTGCGGCCCATGTCGGGGCTTCAGAGTTAGCTGCGGAAGACCGGGACAATGTGCTAGGGGCCAGCTGCTCACGACGCTCGCACTCACTGATACGTGTACGTCCCCGACCGGCGCCACCCGCGATCGATGAGGTCCTGATAAAACTGCTATTAGCTGAGTTGTGACTGTTGTGCTCGCTGCCCAACTATGAGCCAGCATGCGCACACCCACCTGTGGTGACATTTGTCGAGTGATCACTGACGTCAGTGTCTTGCCGTCCATTTTCAGCACCAAATGCTGGGCATGCGGGGACTCACTGCCGTAGGAATACGACGTCTTGCCCTCGCTGCGCTGCCCCGGTGGAGAGCAGTAGCCGCATGTTGACGAGCCGTAGTCGACTGGCGTGAGGAGGTTGAGAGCTGGCATGCTGGCGTGGTTGGTGGAGTGGAAAATGATAAGATGGTTGGAATCGTGACTGCATGTTATTTCAGGCTTGGCAAGTCTGATGCGATCGATGCACTCACATTGATGTGATTCAAGTGCGCGCGTGCCCGTCATGCGCGTCTGGGATGGATACCACATGGCGGATCAACGCCTCCGCGCCCCCAAGACTCACCAATCACCAAACTCTGTTCCCACACCCTCCACAACCTTCACAATCTTGTGTGATACTACAGTACTCCCGCCCGTACTTGGTGAACAGACCCAACCAGCCCCTCTCCAGCTTGTTGTCTCCACCACAAGATGGGGGGTGGAATAGCGGGGCGCCGCTATCGATTCCCCAGTTGGAAGCCGATCCCGGGTGGGGGGTTCGGACATATATAATACGTCCGGCGGCTCCTCGTGCCATTGAGTCTTGACAACTGTTAAGCTCATGATAATCCCTGGTCGCCGAGGCATACCCGCGCTGCTTCAAGGGTCAGCCAGGGTCGAGCCTAAGCCTCAACCCAGTAGTGCGGGAGATGGCGGAACGGCTGTCATGTGCGTGCCACATTGTGCGATTGGAACGCTCAAGCTCATGCCTGACGACTGGTCGTTTCATGATCGACAATGTGTCAAAGGACGACTACAGGCCGATAAGGGGGGATGGGGAATCGGATCTCTAGAAGGTTGGGGGATGGCTGTTTGCGGTCCCGTTAGCTCTTCAGAATGGTACTGATGTCGTGAGTGCGCCGCCACCCCGTATCTCCTCGTCGACTGCCGCTCGGGCAAAAACCAATGATCACTGCAGCACTTCCAATTCATACAGATATCTCAAAAGTGTTATACAAAGCAATACGAGGCAATAAGAGTCCGTGGCAGGGTGGTGGGTAGTGACAATGGATGGTACACGCTTTAAAATGCGGGATAATCGACCAGGTGCGGTATTCCGAGGGGAACGCGACGTTGTAGCAGCCAGAGACGAGGTGTCGTTCAGTGTTCAGCCTCGCGCTAGGAGCTCTCGAAGGCCTCCTTAGGCCGAGACATCGTTCGGGTTGCCACGGATCACAGTGACGGAGTAGTACTCGCTGTTGGAAGTCGTGATGCGGCCGTATTTGAGGCGGTTGCCAGTGCACGAGTTCTTGATGGCGGTGACGGCCGTCTTGCAGTCCTTGAAGGCGCTGCTGGGGCCCGACGCAAAGACCTTGACGTACAGGGTCGACGACACGGGAGCCAGGATGCTGTAGCCCTCGCGGCCCGAGACGGTGTCAATGTCCTCGTCGAAGCCGGCGGGCGACGGGCAGAAGAACGTGATTGCCGAGTCGAGGTTGCCGAGGACGTCCTCGCCCGAGTTGAGGGCGTACAGCGACGATGAGCACCGAGGAGCTGCGGACCGCGCGGGGGCGGCCGAGGCGGCGCCAATGGCCGAGAGAGCGACGAGTGCGGCGGAGAACTTCATTATTGGGACGGTTGGTGGGCTTGGTTGGTGGTGGGTGGATACAGTGGGGAATAGGGTAGAGCCTTGACGAATGTAGACAAGTGAAGTACAGTAGAGATGAAGTGGCAGTGTTCAAAGTCGTTGTTGAGGGGAGATATTTTTGACACAAAGACGTCGCTTTATATATCTGTTTGAGAGCGCTTGTTTCCAAGATCAAGATAAGTCAAGCCCGAGAGGTAAGTGTAGGTGTTCCACACCATTCGTGAATGGAAACGCGTTTCAACAACACAGCCATCACCATATCACCCTGTTGTTGTCGCTATTGAACGACGGAAAAGGGGTACCCGAACAAAAAGCGACAACAATACAATTGAAGTGCAGAGGCGCTTTCGTTTCGTCTCGTCTCGTCTCATCCTAAGCAGGTGCCTCACCTATAGGGCTCCTTGAAGGGATAAGACAGCCGGATCCAGCAAAAGCTTACCGCACGCACCCGAGGGACAGGCTCAAGATTAATGTTTCTCGGGGCCGCACCTGTTCGTCATGTCCAGAGATTAAACTGTACCTCCGAGATCCGAAATGAAGGCGGAGTAGCTGAGCGTCCTCGGGGCGCAATGACTGCACACGGACTTGGATGCACGGCGTCGGAGTACAAGCATCGTATTTCTCATTCGGACAGAGCGCCACTGTGATCGTCGGCGATGGCTTCCTTTGTGGCCAGTTATTTTCAGAGTGGCACCGATGGTCTGTGGCCCTAAAGTGCTGTGCGCCACCACTTGCTCGAAAGACACAGTGATCCATGACACAAACTAGCGCCTCGTTATTCCTAGACGTTTACAGCACATGTGTTCGTAACAGCAACAGTACGAACCGAAACACAGGGATGCATGTCACTTCTCACTTGTCTCCGGCACATTCAGGAGCTCGCTCGTGGCTGCCGTTTAGAGGTGGCGTGTGAGGCTCAGCCGCAAGCATGCAGAACCCTGCGTGCCTAGTCTCTATAATCTGCCATCGAGCTATTTTCTAAACTTCAGAGCAGTGTCTTCAGTCTCATTACTCAACAGCGACCACACGCGCAACGCACCCGCTGCTTCGGGTGCCAGATGTCCTGATGCCCCATGA
The DNA here is from genome assembly GCA_013177335.1 of Apiotrichum mycotoxinovorans. Lineage (NCBI taxonomy): Eukaryota > Fungi > Basidiomycota > Tremellomycetes > Trichosporonales > Trichosporonaceae > Apiotrichum > Apiotrichum mycotoxinovorans. The sequence continues at coordinate 1,231,409 of CP053624.1, read as the reverse complement.
CATGACCGAAGCATGCATGTCAGGGTAACATGTACAGATACTGGTACTAACCATCACAGAAGGCGCCGGCGGGCCGGGACAGGTACAGTGCTGTGTTGTACGCGGTGCAGGACTCGACACGGTAGACGAATCGGTATCGGCACAGAAATCGCCGGTCCGGGCTCATACGGCGTCGGGATTGGACGAGCGTTTCGGCGCGGCGCGCCCTCCGTCTCGGACTTGGTAGCTCCCTGACTGTCGGCTGCTGGCGGTGCGTTTGGGTTGACGGAGATGGACACCTAGGGCAGCCAAGTACTGTAGAGTTCCATTTACGTTGGAGCGGGATCATGTGTCCAGGAGTGTCCCGAGCCTGTTGTCTGACCACGCTGACGGCATCGAGAGCTAGTGGACATGTGAGAAAGCTTGTGTACAGTTGCAGTGGCGTGACTGACCTTGCCAGAGTCCGGCATTGCACACACCTGTACTGTACTGCAGCTGTCAGTCTGTTCTCGTCACAGTTACGCACCATCCACAGTCCCTCACTGAATCAAGTTTACACTCGGCGCTTGCGGACCTCGCCAACGGTAGTGCACACCCGACAGAACCTTGTTCCCGAACTCAGAATCGAAACACTCACCAGGAACAGCTGATACATCTATTGTTCCGAGAGCCAGCTAGCAGTAATTTCCGAGCCTGCGTTACCGGGCTTATGACCGAGAAGATTATGTTTCGTCTGCCCCGATTGGGCCGTATTCCAGTTCTCGGACCTGCAGGCGTCCACCTCCGGTTCCTGCGGCAGACCTCGGCGCAAAGAGATAGCGATGGCGCTATGCACACCGCCTCGTCGTTAACGAGACGCGGATGTGACGAGGCGCGGCTCGCAACAGTCACGAGATGACAGCAAGGTTGCCTCGCCTGCCCTGAGTGTCCTGCACATGCCAGCGAGCACAGGGGCGCACAGGGTCGCGCACACGTGCGGGATGTCACCGGCCACGCCGTCACGCCGCCGCCCAACCAATGGCAACCGCGTGTGTACAGTACACTCGGACCTCGAGGGGACTTCGAGGGGTCATGACGTCCGAGGCGGCGTTGATTGGCTCTCCCCGGAGGCCGGCGTAGCAGCCCACAGGGGCAGGGATAGCAGCCCGCCACTCGCTCGCATGTGCAGGACCGCAGTTATCTTGCATTGCGTTCCGGTCCGCGTTCCGGTGCGTGGCGGTATCCGGGGTGTGCTGAACTTGCCAAGTGTGTTGGAACGTGACTGACCAAATGTGCCTCCGGCGTCGAACGGTGAGGTGAGTGCAAACATTGTCTCCATTTGGCGTTTCTATTCGACAGCACGACAAGATCCAGACCCACTGTCTGCCCCGCACGTACCACTCTCGCCCTCGATGGCCGAGACAGGCGAGCTCGATATGAAGATAATCATTGGCACACGCCACGGATCCCCCTCCGAAGAGTGCGCAGGATCTGTCTACCCTCGCACCATTACGGCGTGCCTTGCACCGACAGTAAGTGCGGATTACACCTTAGAGGTCAAAGCTGTTAGCAGCCGGAGTCACCGTTTGGAACGTGTACGAGAACAAGGGGCCAGATCCGTCATACAAACGACAAAAGAGACAAACACATCAAAGTACTTGTAATTGTAACATCAGAGTTGTGAGCTTGCAGTCAGTGACTATTGACGGAATTAAGCGGCGGGCGTGGCGAGGCGTGGCGATGGATGCCGAGGCGCACGACCTGGCCAAGCTGAAAGTTGAGCGATAACTAACGAATACTGAATCACTGGAAACCATAAGAGGTACCGGTACGTAAACGAACAGCTGGGGCCAGATCACCCGTGACAGTGTGGCGCAATCTCATCCGACGTGGAAACTTAACTGCCAAAGACAGCCACCAGCAAGATGAGGGCGCGGAAAAGGTTATCTTTATTTCCCCCTACACATCTGGACTCTGTGGCTTGAACTCTGGCCACTACTGGGTGATGGCGAGGTCTCCTTGCGCACAAGGTTGTGTCCTTCCAGCTTCTGCCGTCCGCAGAATGCTTCAGATGGCCACACAGTGGGGATCCCCCACCTCCATCTCACTCAGGGAGATGGGCCAATACGCCCCATACCGCTGGCTTCTGGCGGGTTGCGCCCCGGCCACGCCCCCCTCCCGACCATGCTTGGGCGTGGTTGTAAGCACCGCACAATCAATTACTGCTGCGGACGGTCCGCGGAAAATCCTCCGAGAGGCCAAGATATCGGGGGACGAGCACAGTGTCCGCCGCTTCCACACACGCTGTTATATCCATGCTCGCATCCTCTGTATCCGAAAGTATAACCGAGTCCCCAGGTCGTCGACTACTGGCAAAAGCTGGTGATGATGCTCACCCTGTGAACGAAGGAGGGCGGACCTCGCCCGCAGGCGGGCTTGCGCCGTCCCGCCATCTCCGCAAGACTAGCCACAGGCGACATAGAGGTCGCTTGGCCGCGCATTGTCTCGCACTCTCACGAGACCCAAGAGCGCGGCCAGGGTGCTTTGGGGCCCGGGATAACCAGCAGGCAAGGCCTGGTACGTTTTCCTACGCACAGAAGGTAATAGCACACCGCCAAGGGCCAAGATTCTTGCCTGTTCTGTTCGGGGATGAGATTCGTAGGGACAGCGTATTTTCTCGCTCGGTCATGACTATCAGACTCGATCATGGGCGCCCGTTTTCTGGGCCGTCAGTGATCGTGGGGTCCTTGTGTGCCGTTGATTTTCTCGGTGCGGTCCTTGCGGGGTTTACGCGGCGCTTTGCACCAGATGAACACGGACGTAACAGAGAGAAACGAGAACGTGACCAAAACGACGAGGTTCAGTGTCTTATAATGGAAGGTACAGTAGGACAAGGGATCACGACACGGATTCGAACCTGCAGACTCAGGATCCACACCGCCAACCAGGGGCGCAGGGATCTTCAGGTCCGCGGCACGTGCAATGCCCCTGATCCCCACGCCCGTGCATGCGACACACACTCAGACATGCAAAAAGTTGAGCAGCGCCGCCACAAAAAGAGCAGGGGTGGCTAGTGCCCGGCTCCCCAATCAACCTCCTTGAGTGTTCAAGGAGTGACTGTACCAGCGACAAACAGCAGCTAGCTCTTGAAGGTTGATCAGACCGCTAAGCTAACTGTTTGGGTGACTGTAGACTTGGGGAGTGCTAGATATCGGGCATGGTGGGACATTTAGACGGAGGTGGTGGCCGGTGGTGGGGTAGAGGGGTGGTGGGGTTCTCGCGTGGTGTGTCCGTGGGCGACCGAGCCAGTGTCTCGCCATGTTTGAGGTATGTCTCATGTCTCAGGTCTCAGTGGAAAATGCCTCAGTGGAGGGTGTTCAGCTCTCTGTGACGGTACCCTTGTGTGAGCGAGCAGGGAGGTAGAAATGGGATTCATTGATAGCAAAGCTCTTATCATAGGTATATCTGGCGACAGTTGACGGACGTGGGAGCAAGCTTTTACTCAGGAGAACAGGTGTAAAAGCGTTGATGGACATTGGGCTAGAGTGAACAAAGCCCGACAGCGACGGAAGCCGGGAGGCGAGAAGAGAGACTATCGCCAACGACCACACGGCGCGAATCACACATTGACGTGCCCGAGCCTAGTTCTCCTGTTTTGCGCCCTCGGAGGGGTTCACAGGAGCATCGGTAGTGACATCGCGCTCGGGGGCGGGAGCAGGGGGCGCGTGACAGCGACACCGAGATGGAAGCCGTGGCCGAGAGGCAGGCCGTAGCTCTTGGGCGCTGCAGTGTCGGCGTTGGCGCTGGTGCTAGGGCCGGCGGCAGGTACCGGCGTCTCGGGCTTGGGCCCGTCTGCCGTGTCCGTGCCGGCAGAGACGTCGTCGGTGGCAGGGAGGTTCCTGTCGTAGCTGACACCGAGGTACAGCTTGCCGCCCTTCGTGAGGCCCACGAGCGTGCGCTGCGGGGTTCCCGAAGCCCCCGATTCGGTCGTTATGCCGAGCGAGACGGTGAGGAGGAATACCCTGAAGGTGAGGTTGTTGATCACTGTGTGTGTTAGTCGCGGCGCCGCAGAAGGGGCAGCGTATGTACTTGTGAGTATCGTGTGGCCTCGGTTTGTGAGTTGGGGTCACTGGAGGACGGACCTGCGACCTTTTATGCCATTCCCCAGCGATCCCCAGCGATCCTCCACGCCGCTGCCATGTACTGGACGTTATGGATGTGCTAGCCCGGGCTAGCAGATCAGCATTCTAGTCTAGCTGGTCTGCATCTATTTTTAACAGCGCATGCCAGATTACATGTATGTCGCATGCAGCACGACGAGGCTACACGGCATAGTCTATAGACTAGGCCGAAGTGTGGCATCATGCTGTGCCACCTCGGCCGTACTAGACGTTATTCTACCATGCCGTCGTGCTTGCGCAAGCGTCTGCGGTCAGTGTCGTGGGCGAAACCATGCAGACCTGTTTTACATCCACACCATGGGTCGTGTTGGTTCTATTCCTATGGTATATCACAAGAGGCCCCTCTATCCAATCATGAGGTCGCAGCGTGAGGTCGCAGAAGAGAACAGAGACATGTGAATGGGATCATGGAAACCGTCCTCCATCGGCGGTGTTGACAGCGCTGGAGCGACTACATGTCTAATTCACCTAGGGCCACTTTGTTATTGTTGTAGAGAGCGCAGAGACTCGGCGCGCGCGTTTTCGGAGTGCGCGTTTTTCGCGCGCCCGCGCCGCGCCGTCCATGACTTTCTCTTTTTGCACATTCGCTGTCCAACCGTTCTCTACCAACAGTTATGGGACATGACATTAAAGCACCTTACAGATTACAGATCAGACCACTAGCCACTGGATGCACTAGGCGCACAGGACAATGCGACTATCGAGCCATCGACCAGAGACGACATGACGACACAGCCACAACCACGTGGGAGACAGGCGAGATGAGCCAGACGCCAATCCGCCCCGAGATCGCTAAGAAACGTAGGAATGGCTGATCACCATGACGTTCGTGAACTGTAGACGACGACAGCAACACTCGTAACGGCCAAGCGAATGGCGTGCATGTCCAGCTGCGTGGCTCGTAAGTATAATATGAGACACTTTCACTGACAAAGAATCCGGTTAAATCGCGAGACGACGGGTGGGCAGGTTGCCGACAGTAGCCGCTCGGCTGTGACCGATGGATTGTTGCCCGCAAATGTCAAGACAAGACAACATTGCCCGCATCCTTTGGACAGCGAGTCGATACAAAGATGTGAAGCAAGGGTAGCTATTGTTTCTCTATCTCGATTCTCTCTTCTCCTCACCACTCATACCATGGCCGCCACCCTACGTCGACTCGTTACCCGCGGCGCTCGCTGGAGTCGTGCGTTCTCACAATCTAACCCGTTGGCTGCTTTTGCTGATCCACAGCCACGGCGCGCGCCTTGAGCACCTCCCCCGCGGCCCGCCGCTCCGACGCGACATTCCACGTCGGCGTGACGCCGCCGCCGCTCGCGACGGGCGGCAAGGGAATGTACATGCATCTCGCGGACGGCCGCACGATTCTGGACGGCATGAGCGGCGGTGCGGCGGTCGCGTGCCTCGGCAGCTCGAACCCGGACATTGTGGAGGTGATGCGCGCGCAGGCCGAGTCCATGCCATACGCGTACCACCAAGCGTTTGGGAACACGGCGGGCAACGAGCTCGCGCAGTTTCTCGTGGACCGCTCGGACGGCGCGTTCACTGCGGGAGCGTTCATGGGCTCGGGCTCCGAGGCCGTCGAGGCCATCATCAAGATTTCGCGCCAGTACTGGCTCGAACGCGGGGAGCCGCAGCGCAAGTATATCATTGCGCGGTTCCCGGCGTACCATGGCAATACGCTCGGCGCCCTTGGTGTGAGTATGGCCGTGTTGCATGTGTTGCGTTCAAAGAGGCCAGACGCCACCGACACACTGGTACGCACATACTGACGTCGGCAGGTCGGAAACGTCCCTCCCCGCCGCAACATTTACTCGCCCATGATCCCCGATGCGTACCAGCACGTCACGTCGCCGCAGTACAAGCGTTTCGCCAAAGCGGGCGAGACGGAGGAAGAGTACTCTGAGCGGTGTGCCGCCGAGCTCGACGCCAAGATCCAGGAGCTGGGGCCGGAGAATGTCGCTGCGTTCCTGGCCGAACCCATCTCGGGCTCGTCCATCGGGTGCGTGCCCCCGCCCCGGGGCTACTTCCCGGCGATAAAGCGCGTTGTCGATAAGTACGGCCTGCTGTTTGCGATGGACGAGGTGATGTGCGGGACGGGGCGCGCGGGCACCCTGTACGCGTGGCAGGCAGTGTGCGAGGGCGTGCAGCCCGACATTGTGTCCATGGCCAAGAACCTCGGCGGGGGGTACGTGACGATTGCGGGCGTCATGGTGGGGCCCAAGATTGTCGACCCGATCCGCGCCGCGGGCCAGTGGAAAAACTCGCACACGTACCAGAACCACCCGATCAACTGCGCCGTCGCGCTCGCTGTCCTGCGCAAGATCGAGACGGCCAATCTGCTTGAAAACGTCAACGCACGCGGCGCGCAGATTCAGCGCGAGCTGAAAGCAGCGTTCAAGGACGACAAGTACGTGTTTGACGTGCGTGGCCGGGGCCTGTTCATCGGCGTCGAGTTTGAGGTCCCCGCCAACCTGCGCCCGCGCTTCGCCGCACGCGTAAAGGACAAGTGCTTCCAGAACGGCCTGCTCACCCTCGCCGTCATTGGCGGGACGGACGCGACCAAGGGCGACGCGATCATGCTCGCGCCTGCGTACATTATCACGCCCGAGCAGTCGTCCGAGCTCGTCGAAATCTTTGTCAGGAGCGTCAGGGAATGCGAAGCCGAGCTCGAGCGCGAGACGTAACTCTGGACTGGTAGTGACTAAACTCTGCATCAAGGTATAACGGCCGTTTGAGAATGTAAACAGTATGTAATGGGGAACATGCACCGACTCTACTGTTCCACAAACCTCACTCGTGCTCGAAATCTCACTCATGCTCAACCCGCATCCACCGAATGTGCCCACTCCCAGTAATGGTGACCTCCGAAATGTGGTGATGGTGATATTCTCTAAGGCGCACGGACGCGGACGCACATGACGCTCACAGTGATGGTGATTGTCCCGGGCGTGTAGCTCAGTTGGTAGAGCGTGTCATTAGCAACCGCATCTCCGTCGCCGCTCGGTGCTCGGAGCTGTTTAGATATTTGACAAGGTCTTTGGTTCGATTCCTAACTCGTCCAGGTCGGTCGGTGGTTGCCGAGCATCGGCTGGTTCTTTTTCTCTGATGCAGGAGGCGGCTGGTCGTGCCCTCTCTGTGACCGACTTCCAAGCAGTGGAGGGGACGACCCCCAGGCGACGTTCATCATCTCTCCTGGTTGTATGTTGGTCAAATGGTCTGGCATGTACTTACTTGTGCGACAAGGGTGAAACCCTCCTCGTCCATCATTGTGTCCGGAGGCACTTGTCGGTAATCTGTGATGTCATTTCGACCCCGTCTCAGCTCTCCATGTCGCCCCTCGCTCGCCGCTGCTGTGTTTCGAGGTCTACTTGTGTTGTAAACTGATCTCAGACGCAGATGCTGTCCACGTCGCTAGGATGTTAGGCAGGAGACAGGCAACTGATCGAGACTAGGAGGTGAATGAGAAAGGCATCGTCAGAAACGCCGCGAGCGACGAGACTGTTGGATACGGCTGAAGGCTGAGCATTGAGGGCTGGCGACTGAAAACAGAACGTAAACACTGAACAGGTTGGACGGTCGACACTGCCTGAGCCGGGGCGACAGTAAGCTACGAGCCGTGACGAGTGACGACGCAAGGGACTACGCCTCACGCGGTGGACACGCAGACGAGGGCCGCTGGTTAGTTTCGAAGCCGCAGTCGTTGTTCGCTGCCCACCACCAGACGTTGAGCAGTTGGGTGTTGGTCTCGGCGGCGTACAACAATCGGTGGGGTCAACCAGGTGGGAAAACGTCGCCTTGGGGCCAAGGGGGTGCTCCACGTCAGCTGCAACATCTGCAAGTCACCCATGGTCTCGCGTGCGATACAGAAGGTACTGGTCATCCCACCTGAGTCAGTCCGTCCGTCATTTTGATTGAGACGAAGCTTGTCGGGAAGCAGAACGGGACAAGCCAGGGATGGGTCATAATACGGTCCAGTCCGTGACACACATACGTGCTCCCATTGAAGACCTCTGTCTTCCAGAAGATGCAAAGACCCGCATGGCCATATGGCCGATCGTTGGCTGCAGACCAGAGCTGAGGTAGTAGTCGCCCGGGTTGTCCTTGTTTCGCCAGCAGACACTCGATGACCTGTATCAGTGATTCATCTCTGGCGACTTTGCGTGGAAAATAGTGCATTCGTCCGTGTACATGGCGATGTACGTCTAGTCATTGCTCAAGTCTTGGGAGACAGGTATGTGGGAGAGAAAGTAAGTCCATGTGCTGTTGAGGGAGTGGGTGTCGTTACGAAAGTGTGGCGAATGAGAGCAGCTTCAACAAGGACGAGCAACCTAGTTGGCCCACCCCTGAGCGGTCTGCTGGCTCTCGGTGTAGTAGTTGTTACTGTTGTTGCTAGTGGTGTGGTTGTGCTGCGAGCCGTAGTGGCTATTCGCCGATCCTCCATCGTCGTCGGCATCAGTGTACCTTGTCTGGTTTGCGCCGTTGTTGTCGTCGAACGGCGACGCGTACGGGTTCGAGTACGTGGGGCTCGTAGATGTCGCGAGGCGCGAGGTCTGGTTGGCAACGGACCCGTGGCCGAGGGAGGAGCCACCAATAATCGATCCGCGGCGCGAGCCAGCATGAGAGCCGGCACGCGAACCAGCACGAGATCCGGGACGAGAGTCGAGGTGAATCGACGAGCGCGAGACAGCCTCGGCGGCAACATCGGGGCCGTACTGGGCGGCGATCTGCGAAGCGTAGTCGTTCATAATAACGGCCATCGAGTCGAGGTCAAGACGGTAGCGCTTGGGGGTAAGGCCCTTACCGAAGCGGTACGTGACGTGGTTGGAGCAGAGAAGACCGGCGAGGATAATGAGAATGTGGGGGCCAACGAGCGAGAACGAAATGGTGTACCACTTCTTGAGAACGGAACGCTCGAGCTTGAGGTACCTGTTCTTGCAGCCATCCTCGATCGAACGGGGGTAGCACAGAGGCGACGCGACGGCCTCGATACTGGGGCTAAAGTAACCGCAGCAGCGCAGAGCATCCTGAATACGGAGACGACCAAGAGTACCGAGCTGGCGAGACCACTGAAGGTTGATCTTACCCTCGAGGTTGAAGGTCTTCTTCTTGTAGGTAATGTAGCCCGGAGCAACAATAAACGCCAAGCTGGCCCAGAGAAGAACAGTGTATACGGCCAGGAAGGGACGGAAGTTGAGGAGAAGACCAGAGTAGCCGAGAAGCGCGGTAAAGGTCATGAGGGCTGCGCCAAAGGTAGACACTGGGAAATTAGAATGACGGCAATCGTATGGAAACTCACGAATCAGCTCGGTGCGGTTACCGACACGGATAACATCCGACTGGTAGAAGACGTTGATCCAGACGAGAATACACGAAACGAGACCAGCCATGGCATAGACAATCAACTGCGGAGTCGGTGAGCCTTTGCGTTGGCATATATTCAAGACTTACGACCGAGTTGGCAATGAAGAGAATCCACTTGAAACGGTTCCAACGCAGCTTCGGCTTGTGCTTGGCCTTGAGACCACCCTTGCCGAGTTCGAAAACGAGACCCTCGTCGTCATCGACGGTTCCCGATGCGCCCATGCGCTGAGCATTGGCGGCGAATGCGTCACGACCACCGCCGAGCTTGGCGCGGCGGTGCGCCCAGTCACCCTGCGCGTGGAGCTTTGTGAACTTGGTGGGAACATAGTTCACAGACAGGGATGGGGGGCGGTCGTCCTTGCGTGCGCGACGAAGCTCGGTGAGATCAGAATACGAGCTCTGGCGAGATTGGGAGCCATCGTTCGAGTACTGGCCACTGGTCACCTCCGAGAAGGGGAGGTTTGGGGGAACGAGCAGGTCGTCCGTGTAGCTAACCTCCTGCATGGGGCCAACGTTACCGTGGTGGGAGGAAGACAATGCGTGATTGTCACTTGATGAAAGGGAAGGTGACCTGTTGCCGCCGTTGTCTGTATAGTCGTCGCTTGCGCGGTATTGATGCTTGCCACGTCCTGGGACGGCGCGCGAGGCGATGTCAAAGAGGTTTCCACGAGGGGCCATTTAGCACTCGGAAAAGAGAGATGTTAAGGAAGAAAAGGGTTGGGGCGGATGCGTGGTGGTGGATTGGCTGGGGTGGAGAGGCCCAGGCAAGCAGTTCTTAGAGTAACGCCGACAAAAAGAGTCTTGGAAGCGGGCTACCGGGCTAGTGGTAGAGACTGTTCAACACGAGGCAAGGAACGGTGGTGGCGGGGCGGGGGTCGTGCCCAGCAACGGAGCCGGAAAACACGGGGAGGGGAGGGGAGGCGTGTGGCGGGGTGGTATTGGCTCGATAATGAGTGTCGCAAAGCGGGCCTTACGTTTGCGACGAAAAAGAGGAGGAAGGTAAAAATGAGAAGGAGAATGAGCGAGTGTGTGTATGTGAAGAAGGCTGTGATGCGGCGTGGGGCGGGGTGGAGTCTGCTCGGTATTGCAGTGCAGTATACCGTAGGCCGTCTGTATGATATTTGTGTGCGAAGAGGCACGGCGACGATTCAACAAAATGCGACAAACCACAGGCAAGCAGGCAGGAGAGATGAGAAGAAAGCACTGCTGTTGGAGAAGGCGGATGATATAGTAGTAGAGGTGTAATTGTATTCGGAAAGAAGGCTGTAAAATAAATTTCGTCGGCCTCAGTCTCCTTTGCGCGCTTGTCGAATGGAGCGAGTAGCGAGAAGGGGAAAGATGAGATGCCGACCGGTTATCGTTCGTCTACAGGCCGAGAAAGAAAATAAAGAACAGAAAAGAAAGGCAAGAATGTGAATGCAAATGTTGAGACGATGAAGAAAAGTGCTATTGACGAGTGAGGAGGAGGTTGAGGAGGTTGAGGAGGTATAGAGAGCGGATGTCGAAACGACTGGCAGCTGCAATCAATATGCACTGCAATGTGTTAAAAAAGGAAGACAAGAGGAGGAAGACCACGCAGGGCAAAGGAAAAAAAAAAAAAAAAAAAGGGAACGGGTGAGGGATCAGGGATGTGAGTGATGGGTCCTGGGGTGGGAGGGGAACGGTTCGGGGCGAAAATAGAAGGTAGAGTAGAATGACAGCGGATAGGAACTGTGCGCGTTGAGCAAGCACAGGGCCAAAGTAGAGGGAAGTGTGGTGGCGGGGAGTGTGAGCTTACTGCCGGGAAGGCATGTCGCCTGGATGGGAGTGATCAAAGGAACAAGGGGGTGAAGGAGAAAGCAAAGGAGACAAATGCGCAGTCAGACAGAAAAGACCACAAAAAAAAAGAAAAAAGAAAAAAGGAAAAAAGCGCCAGGAAAGGACAGTGGAGAGTACGCGAGGGAAGGCGAAAGGCCAGGCACGCAAAAGCCAGAGATCAGTGAGATTTACATACTCGCAGGCTGCGATGTCATCCATAAAAATCGTGATATGTGCAGAGCAAAAAGCGCAGCCCAGCCAGTGTTATTAACCTATTTCCACGTTCAAATTGATTTACAGCTCACAAGCTTACAGGCTTCGCTTCAGGAATTAAGGAAAGAAAGGGCTCTACACGTGGCTTTTGGCTTTAAAAATATGTAACAAAACGGCCCGGATTTGATCCCGCCACATTGAAACCTGCCTGTTTGAGTTTTGCACCGGTTGCAGCCTGGAAGAGGTACGCATCGACAGGTATGACAGTACAGCCTTGAATGCAGTCAAAAATGGTATGGTGGTCACTTGGAAGATGAGAGAGCAATGCTGCTCAATCTGTCAAAGTGGAAGAGTGCAGCATTGACAGGAACAGTGTGCCACGATATATACTGTATTTATGTCACCTTGACATGACTGGAGTGGGACAGGGATCGGTGTGCCATTGGTCGAGTGAGGCGCAGCAGGCTCCCCAGCTCCCCAGCTCCCCCACGCTCAATTTTCTAGCATGAGTTTACATCCTTGACTCCTGATTAATGACCCTGAATGCATCCTTTCTGTTGTGATCCACAGAACCAAGAAGAAACAAAATCAGAGGGATGGATCGCAAGCGATATCGCCAAACCGCTAGGCAGCAGCCCAGCATCATTTTCTCAACTGTGATCGATTGTAGGGCGCGTAGAGGTTTCGATCAACGCGACGGGCAGAGCCACAGCGCCACAGGCAGGGGTTGAGCGCGCCATTGCTTTGGGGGCTTTGCGGGACGCGGGTCATCATGGCTTGCATCAGCATGCAGGGCTTACGAGGTGACAAGGCTGGGCCAGACTCTGGGCACAAGGGATTCTTCTCTACCCAAGCTACCCATGCAGTGGACTGAGCAAAGTATAGCCCAATACACCATCACAGCCAAGAGATCAAGAGGACTTAAATGGAGACAACGACGACACAAAGGTCCAACCAGTCCAACCACCTTTCTAACTACAAACACGGTGTTGGAATGTTGAAAGCAAGCACGATCAAGAGAATCATGACCATCATCACCATCGTAAAGTACATCAAGTGTAACCCAACTCTTCTCACAACGGACAGTTTGGTCGTGATTATCCACCTCGTTTTGCTCGCAACTGCTGCGGTGTAGACGCCATTCATGCATTTCTAGGCATGGCTTACACCGTCGTGCCTACTCACCAGACGGGTGCACCAGTCACGTCACGTCTTTTGGCTCTCTCCTCTCTTCACCCAGTCATTCGTCCGCCTGATTTGTTTACTCCGCAGCAGCACGGGTGTGTGGTGCTGACACAATTCCATGTCCTGAATGCGCCTGACGCGCCAGGACGCCGTCGAGGAGGACTGTGGCGCAGCCAAAACACACCCTTGCGTGCCTCGTCGCAGCTGGAACTCCTTTTGCATCGTCCAAATCTATCATTCATCTCAACATGTCTATGTGGGGAAATGGGTACATTTTTCTTTTTGATGTCGCTATAATGAGCGTCTTACATACACACAACACTGCCTGCAGTGTTGTAGCCAAGCAATGCTGTCCGCCACGCCTACTCTCACAATCACGCTCATGTAGATCAAGGCACTGCAGATCGAGATCGGCGATGACAAGAAAAATCAAGAGATCGCGATCTCCGACGTCAAGTCGAGTATCGCGACTGAAACGGTCGACGTCGCCGATTGATCGCATTTCGTGTGCGCCGCACGTTCTTCTTCGGATTCAGTGGAGCGAGAGCGGGTTCCAGCCGGCATAGTACGCCCAGATCCAGTAGAAAATGCCCCAGGCCTGTGCGAGCGGGCCGATGGCGTGTCGGAACTGCACAGGTGTGAGGACAAGAGGGGACATGGGACCCCTCGTCAGCCTGAGTGGCGAGCGGACCGACGAGACGCTGAGCGGGGATAGGCGCGGGGAAAGGCCCACGGTCGCAATGGCGAGCGGGGACGAGATGCGCGGAACGTAAGAAGTCTTTGGCGACGGGTGGTACGGCGACAGGAGCGGGGACAGACGCAGCGAGAGAGCGGATAGGGGGGCGGGCGAGAGTCCGTTAGGTGAGATCCCCACACCGACAGAGAGGACCGGCGAGGGGGCAGCGGGGGCCGCCACAACGGAGGAGGACGGGGCGTTCGGTGTGATCTTGGCGGGAGGAATGGGTGAGAGAAGCGGGGTCTCAGAGTCCATGCATGGTTCCGTGGCGGAGAGGGCCATGCGGCGGGGACGCGGGCGGCCGTGCCCGACTGTGCTGGGCGGTCCGTTGGGCTTGAGGACCGTGGGAGTGTCGGCGTAATTTGGGTGCGGGGAGTCGACGAATCTGACCCTGCGCTTCGATGCGGGCTTGGGCGTCAGCATCGACGACGACGAGACGGCCGACAGGTCGCGGGACGCGGCGGTGGGCGTCTTGTCGTACTCTGAGCAAGGGGAGAAGGGGGTAAGCGGGGAGCGGAGGCGCGGGAGCATAGGGGACGCCGCCAGGATGCCAGGAATCTCGGCATCGTCTGCGTCGGTCGGGAGGGGCGTCATGGCCATGACGGCCTGGAACCCCGGGCGAACGACCGGCGCAACATGCACCTTGCGCTCCCTGCGCGCAGTGACCGCCTCGAGGCGAAGGGGCATGAGCGGGTACGATGGCTCGTCGCTGTCGCCGGGGACGGCGACGCGGAGCGACGGGCGCGAGCGCGGGGGCGAGCGGGGAGGCGACGGGGGAGTGGTGGTCATTGTGAACGAGCCGAGGGCCGTGGCTGGTGAGGTGGACACGGTAGCCGGCGAGGCGGGGATGCCGTGGGCGAGGCCGTGTCCGAATCCAAGGGGGCTGTTGAGCGAGATGGACGACAGCGCGGACGCGGGCGACAACGCGGCGGGGCCGGGACCGCGCGGTGGCGAGAGCACGCGCGGCGTGCTCGGGAGCGTGATGGGTGTCATGGGCGTCAGCGGAGTCCGCGGGGTGCCAGGGGCAAGAGGGGTCTTGGCCAGAGCCTCGGGCGAGAGGTGCAGCCGGAGCACGGGCGAGCGCAGTGGCGACGGAGGGGGGATCACCCCGCCCTCGAGGAGAATCGTGGCGATGCTCGGGCGCGGGGTCATGCGGGTCGAAATACCCATGGTTCTAGCTGTTCAGTCGCGTTGATTAAATGAATGTCAGTATGGAGGTGAGCGGCAGCTGCGGCGAGAGTGGGGTGAGCTTGACAGTCAGGTTAGGAGTATGGCGAGTGCGGATCGAATGAGGTGGGAGGACTGGTGAGAGTAAGGAGTGACTAGGTCAATCGTCGCGGACGAACAACGCAGGCAACTGAGTGTGGAGATCCAGTCGTCGAAGGAGTGGTGTGTGTGGTTCTGCAGTGGGATCAACAAGAGATGAGGAGAAGGGGATGACAGAAGTTTCGTCGACGTCGGTCAGTACATATATCAGTGTACCTCGGAGCTGTGCATGACGGAGACGACGGTGACTTCGAACGCCAGGGCCAATCGCTCGCTCGGTACGCCGAGCAGAGCAGCCGTCCTAGTGAAATCGTGAAGCAGTGAGCTGAGAGGTGACGCCGTGTGACGCCAACCCCGGCCGATGACATTAGAGTACAGGACGGCACGCAGAAAGGACACGGTCACTCCTATGCGCCAAATGTTCCACTCGGCGCACGCACACGGGTCCGCCCGTGATCTCCTGGATTTCACGGCGATGCACGCTCATCCCCGCTTTAGGGAATTATGTTGCACGCCCGAGTGATTCGTGAAACGTTCCTAGGTGTAAAGTAGGGGTAAAGAACGTCTTGGAGAGTTCTGGTTCTGTCAGTCGGTGGGTGCAAAAAACTGGTCGTGGTAGTATGGGCACTGTGATACTGATGAGGGTCCCATGTCCGAGTGTGCGTTTGAGCCATCAGCGTTTCGTGCTGTACAATGTGCTGCCCGACCGTCCGTACCCTGATACCCCTGTTGCACGACGCAGACATTGTGCGTCCATTTGGTGGGTTTGGTGGCATGCATGACGCGAATGCGGTGCACCTCTACAGTACAGTAGTCCATTTGGGTCGACGCCCGCTCCAGCAAACGTGAGGTATGACGCGTAATGAACTAGTCAATAATAGACACCGTGTGATGCACAGAAGGGAGTGTTTGGCAGTGCACGTCACAGAGAATGCACAGAGAATGCACATGCTCGGGTGCGTAAAGGTGGTCATGTCATCAGGTCGTCAGGTCGTCAAGGTCGAATGCATGCTTGCTTCACGGCCGACCGTTGCCAGCTTAGTCCCACCTCGCGAGTGCACACGAGAGGCACCCCGTCAATTGTGTGCATTCTGTGATCTCCGAGGGAGCACCGTGGCTGCCATGCTTGCTCTCGAACCAGAGATCTTTGCTTCGGTCCTGGGAATAGACAGTCGTGTGCAGTCAAGTCGTATTCTGTTCTGTGTAGGACGAGCTCAGGTTCTTCTGGGATCGCCCCCCCCAGCTACAGATGTCACGAGGGTGGCTGCCCTACAAGCGGAGATACTGATAGCTTGATCCTGACGCTGCTAGGAAGGTCACCTTACGTCTCGCCGACTTTTCCCCTTCTACTGGTTTCATGTCCTTGATGAATTCTAGCTGCGCGCGAGAGGCGTCGCTCACTGCACAAACTCGAGCAGTACTACTGCATGCTAGCAAAGGGGAGGCGGCATCCCACTGCCTGCACTCTCTGCCTCAAACCTCATTTTGTGTTGTCACACATCCTCTTTCCTTCTAGCTTCACGTCTACTCCTCATCGGTGAGGCCTTCATATCATGAAACAGTCCAATGAGGGCATCAGGCGAGGCTGGTCAGCTGCCCCATCGGTAATGTAACGTTCGACTTTCATGAAGGTCACCGAACACGGCCGATCTTACGTTTCTCAAGGATGGCAGTCCATTCACGCATACTTCGCGACTGACCCACTCCACCAGCCAATGAGTGCCCACCACGACGCAGCCGACAGGTCATGGAGACCATTTGACCTCCCTCCACTTCCCCCTGGCCCTGGTCTCAACGCGAGAGACTACTGACCACCAGCCACCGTTGAAGTCCAGCTCGCTCAGTCTGAAACTGGAGAGGCGTGTTAAGACGACCTGTAAGGTGGGAGATGGTCGGTCCTAGGGATGCCTGAAAGGCAAATTTGGTTCTACAGGGCTACAGGTTAACAGGCAGAATGCTGCTGCCGTTCAGGTCACAAACCCCACAGCCTTCTATCCGGACAAGATCGTGAGGTCATGCAAAAGTGGCACACCAAAAGCTTATGTTATTGAGTGTGGCAGGTGAACAAGTCGTCATACAAATTTTATAAACGCACTGCAGTCCTACACTACTCAAAGAAAGCCGTCCGAAAGAGTGGTGCAGAAGCATCTCGTTCTTGCTAAGTGTGCTTGGACAGACGAAACGATGAGGAACAGTAATGAGGAGCCGGTAGAACCTAACTTCATGCGGCGGCATTCACAACCCACACAGTGACAGCCAAGATTTCGTGGCCAAGCTGGTTAAGGCGTCCGACTGTTAAGCATAGTGTCCAATCAGCCCTCGGGGCCGTTAGAACCCAATGTCTCAATCGGGAGATCGAGAGTTCAAACCTCTCCGAGATCGACTTCTTTTTCCAAGACAGTAGGATGTTGCGATGGAAGAAACATAAGTGTCACACCGAGACTACGGCGTGGCACAAGGGTGAGACAGGGTGCCAGTTCGCCGCTATCCTGGCTCCACGAGATCTGGAGAGACAGGGAGGACGATGAGGCCAGTGGGTTGGCTAAGAAGCACACCGGTACCACGATGTCTTCCTGTGGAATATGAGTGGAGTATGTATCTGTCAGATCACGCGGCCGTGCTGCTGGGTTCATGGTGGTCCTGATAGGCTCGGAGATTGCCATCCGGATCTGACTCCTGGGGTAATGTGTGTTTGCCATTTCTCATGTTCCCTCGTTGGACGACTGACACATAGGGCACGCACTGACTGTCTAGGAGGTCCTGTGGGTGTTCTGCGAGACGCTCGAGCGAGCCGGGGGCCTCGGGCCGGCGGTGGGCGGACGACGGCGGTGCCCACGCTCCCTTGGGGGAAGATGTGCCGGATGGGGATGCAGGAGCGCATGACGCAGAGGACCTGCGGGATGTGGACGATGGCCCTACTGAACACGGTCGCCGGCCTGCAGCCTCTCTTGAGTTCAGCAATGTCGGCTTCCAGCGGCTGAAGTGAGAACATCTTACAAGATAAAGATACTGAACGCTCTCATCACACTTTTTGTGCAGGGCAAGCGCACTGGCCGGCCTGGCTAGGAAGTGAGACATCCGCCTCCTGGGGCGGTAGGTGACACACCTATGGGCCGTGCCTTGACCGTGCAGCCGCATCGCGTCTGTGTCACAATGGATATCTGATATCTTGGGCTCGGCGCCAAGCCACATTGTTGTCCCGGTGGACACTTCCGGAATGGAGGATGGACTTGGCGGGCCTGCAATAGAAATATGTGTGCACTCCACACCTGACGCGGCACGACTGTGGTGTACCGTCACTTCTTGGTCGTCTACCAAGATCGCGTCCACTCGCCGCAGTCCGCAGGAACCACGTTGTGGGCAGCGTCAACGTTATCAGTTTTGGTTCGGTGGTGAGGGACAAGACAGGAACGTGGAACAGACAGAGTATTTACCACAGCGTCAAGTCCCTCCCACTGCTCTGTGACTAGAGACCCACAGAACACGTCAGCCTGGTCTAACATAGCTGCGCGCTGCACCAGTGGAAGTAAGAGCCACATGAAGTTCCGCCTTGCTTCCTTCCAAGCTTGTAATCACAGTTGACTCTTACGGCGGAGCGCTTGAGGGAGACTGCAATGCAAACGCCGCGGGGGAGGGGGGGGGGGGGTAGATAGGTCAGGACTACCGTTCACTGGCAATCATCAGGTCCTCTCGATGAAACAGGAAGCGATGCTCTCGTTCAACAAGGACCCAGCATGGATATACACGTTCGTAGGATGTAGAGGGACCTGCACTCCTTCTCTCGGAAACGTCTCGGCTGTCTGGTATCTCGTCAACTCGTCAGCCGCTCATCATCGATCGCACAACCCCGCAAACAGGGTTTAATCCCGTGCCACAAATGGGCCCCACTTCCATTTTCTGGATGGTGGTTGCTCCCCTTTTTTCCTCCTTGTTGTCTTGGGAAGTTGCTACAGAGTTACTACCCCGCTCTTGGGCCACGCACCGTTCGTATATTCACATCCGCCAGACACGCGGAGCATTACATACTCCCATCGTCGGATCTGAATGCCGAAGTGATTAGAGGTTTTGTTCGGCTCTTCGTCGCTCGCATCGCGATCACGTCCCCCGCTATATTGCCTTTCAATAGCAGTGTGACAATCGTTTCACATCCGTCCGCGTCTCTATCGCCGTCGTCGACGCTGTGATCGTCATCGTGGAGCTGCAATGGGTCCGTTACTGTGCGAAACAGAGTGACTCCCGCAATTGACGAGAATTTGTTGCAGCAGTGTCAAATGTCAAAGAGTGAGTACCATTGGGTAGCTTGACGAGCGTAGCTGGTAAGAGCCGCCCAGTATCCAAGCTGAGACGTGCCACGGGGCTGGTCTGGAGCTTAATTATCTTAACGCTGGCAATGATTTAGGCGTGTCTGCTGTTGCTTGAGCTTGTATCGAGTCTGGCCCCCGCGCCCACTGTCGTCCAGTTTGGTCTATGCCATGCCGTCTGCCCCGGCCCCCGTGTGTCGCCCCTGCCAAGAGCCCAGTACTCTCGTTACCAGGTCGCGTTTAGATGTGCCAAGTCGACCCAAGGTGGACATTTTACGTGTTCGTGATGTCGTGCGGGGGTATGTACTGTACCTACTGTACCTGCTGTACGCATATGCCTGCAGACCGAACCTCGGCCTCGGGGCTGAGTGTGTTCTGGGGCCGAGGGCAGCCCAGTGGAACGAGAGCAGATACGCTGGGAGCATTGGCCCGGAATGTTAAGAAGAGTAAACAGCATCGGTCGGCCCTGAAGAGGCAGTAGCAGAAGCTCAGCCGACATTGCTCTCGTGTTCGGTGGCAGCGAACGTCGAAACAAGTCTACCATCCCAGAAGATCAGTATCACTCTCTCCTCCCCGCCACCTGTGTTGCCCAACACCGACGTCCCCTGCCCACTTCGATCCATGTTCCACGCAGTTACCTGCTTTGTTTCCCATGGCTCTCTGGGTGTGGGGAACACTACGGTTCCGGATGTTGCGGGGGTGTGTTGTGGTCTCGAACACAACTTCGATAACCGGCCGGGGTCGACCAATGGTGGCCATGCATTCCTATTTGCTTCTGGAAGTTAAAGCCGATATAGAGGAGTTAAGGTGGAGATAGCATAACATGGCACACATCGGCGATCGGACACTGTGCGACCTGAGAGATGGGGCCTGGGGTTGGATGCATGACAACACTACGTGTCACTGGCGTTGTAAAAAAGAAAACATCAGATTACTCCCAGATGTCGCACAAGTGGCATCGACGTGTCTGAGCGCATTCCTTTCTGCTCTTGGGCTCTCGCGATTGCATGAAGGCCAGACCCATTGACACTGGGCCATCCCCGTAATACAGGTAACTACAGGTACCTCGGCGACTTTTCATTGTCTTTGTCGTCGATTTTTTCGGCGGCCCCACGGGCACCGAGAATCAATCTGGGGTAATTGGTGGCGGCTACAGAACGGCGTTTGGATGATCTGTGAGCAGGGCCAACAGGGCAACGACACTGACGGCATGTTCTGTAAAGGTCCCTTCTCGTCTCACAGTGGGCTTTTTTGTGCTGTGCCCAGAACGCGTGTTCTGATGTGTCGCCTCGAAGCCTCCCCACAGATTCGTGAATGGGTGCAAGTGTTTGGTGCATGACGACGTCGTGCCCACGGAAAACCCTTAACAAAATGCTAAATATAGTGAGTTAATTGGCTGACAAGACAATAGAGTGAAAAGAGTGGAGGCAGGGAAAGGCTCGGCAACCAAGGCAGTGGCGCCAAGGAGAGGGGCTAAGATGAGATTTGTATCGGCGGTCGGCATGTCCGATCGGGAGAGATCCCATGTGGGTGCAATGGCCAGCAACAGTGACGAACAGGGTGAGAGACCAATGAGAACCATGTGCTGTGGTTGTTGCCCGCAGGTGCGGTCGGCATTTTACCTCCCGCTCTCCCGCCGCTGTTTCATTATAGTAAACCCTACTGTGCTCGTCCTGTCGTCTGTCTCTGCGGGCCCGCTCTGTTCACGTCGGATTCTCCAATGAAACGCCGTCCCAAGAACCTTATTCCCATCACATGCGAAAGCACATGTTCTTGGGGACCGCCTGCGGATGACAACCCAAGCAAAAGGTACGACTGCGAAATTAATAATTGGCCCGGTTATCCCCCTCACCGGCTTTCTTCATCGTTTTGGTTACTTGTTGCTGTGATCTCGACCTCCAGACAGCGGAACTAGACCTAAAGTGACCTCCACTTCTGTCACCGCTTCGTTGATGAAGCTTTGACAGGTACAGCCGAGACCAAAGCCGATGCCACCTGGCCACTGCCTAGACTTTTCTGTGTGGCAGATCGGGCCTTGGAGGAGAGAAGAGAGATAATTCGAGAGAACAAGCTCCAGACACGCATCCGATCACGCATCACTGGCGGCATGGATGTCTCGCCATACTCCCCACCGTGCCCCCCACACACCCTGGCGATTGCCACACCGGTCCCGGAATATCCCCTTTCTGGGCCCCACTTTTGCCCTTCAATTCTGACCTCCACCTGTGGGGCCGACGGGTGGGGCCAAAACAGGAGCTAGACTCTTTATGCCGTACCTCGACAACAACGCCGAATCACAACTGTGCACATGAAGGTGGGGGCTGGAAGAAAAAATATGCTGGTGGGAGAGACGACTTGCTTTCGCTTGGCATTTTGGACCTTTTTTGAGATATGATGCTAGAGTCCATGACGGGACGAGGGAGGGATATAAAAGGATGGTCGTGTTGGAAGACAAACAAGCAACTTGCTCAGTGCCCCGCAACTCTAGCTAGCAAACCACCCCGCGCCTCACCCAACAACAACAACAATGTCCGCCTCTGCTGAGAAGATCAACCACAACGGGACCTCGCCCGAGTACACTGGCTCTGGCGGCCAGATCTCGCGCTTCGTCACCCCCGGCGGTCACCCCATGGACACCTCGCAGCCTGCCCTTCCTGTCTTCCACCGCAAGTTCGCCAACCCCGCTCCTCTTGGTCTCATGGCGTGAGTGCCAGCTTGTCTTTGACTGAACCATACTGACAAAGCAGCTTCGGCGGTACCACCGTCCTCCTCTCCCTTATCAACCTCGAAGCCCGCAGCGTGACGCTCCCCAACATCCTCGTCGGTGTTGCCATCTTCGTGAGTATTCGCAATGGAACAGACCTTGTCTGCAGCATAGTGTAAAACAAGTTCAAGGCTGACCCAGCTCAGTACGGTGGTCTCTGCCAGATCATCTGTGGCATCATGGAGTTCGTCTCGGGTAACTCTTTCGGTACTTGCGCGTTCACTGGCTACGGTGCTTTCTGGATCTCTTGGGCCTGCATTGAGATCCCCTGGTTCGGAATCGTCAACGCCTACACCGACAAGGCCATGCTCGAGAACGCTCTTGGTCTCTACCTCTGCATGTGGGGGTGAGTATATCTTGCTTTTGGCTTGATGGATAAATCAGGAGCTGACAATTTTCTACAGTATCGTCACATTCATGCTCACAACCGCCCTTCTCCGCTCCTCGGTCGCTCTTGTCTACGTCTTCGCCACTATCTGCCTCACCTTCTTCCTCCTGGGTGCCGGAAAGCTCATTGCGGCTGAGCACCCCACCGTCGCCCGCAAGCTCAACATGGCTGGTGGTGGCTTTGGTATCGTCGCCGGCTTCGTCGCCATGTACACTGCCATGGCCGGTCTCCTCGACCACGAGACCTCGTACTTCACGATCCCCGTCGGCAACCTTGCTCCCAAGTAAGCTGCCTGGCCGACAAGCGCAACAACAAAACAGCCAGGCCATGCCATATAGGGGTCTCGCTGCATTGGTTATCGTCATTCGCCCATTGCACAATCATCACACTGCCATAAAGTAGTATCTTTATCATCATTTTTGTCTCTTTTTGCCCTTTCTGTCTCATAGATTTCCTCTGTGGGGGGAAAGTCTTGGAATAATTGTAGTAGAGTAGTAGCAGCAGTAGCAGTAGCAGTATTGTCAACACCGTATGGATTGGTTTTGGCTTCACCTCACCCCCCGCCGGCGCGCACAGTCGAAATAGGACCAAAGCACGGCGCTCAAAAACAGGCACGCTACTGTGGTTGTCACCTTCCGGGTCGCGCCCACTCCCACGCCCAGGCTGGCTCGCACTCTCACGCCCACGCTCAGGCTCACTCTCACTCTCACGCCCTCTCACACGCCCTGCTCGCTCGCGGCTCCACTCGTAACTCGTACCTCAAGACTCCATATTCCACGCTCCACACCCGTGCCTCGAATAATATCTTCGCTTGGCAAGAAGGGAAAGAAAGCAACAACGAAACCAGTTCCGAACCGAGGCACACACTCTCATAATAATAATGACGAATACTGCACTCTTATTAAACTTACTCACGCAAAAATCACTGGAAATTCAGTCCCAGAAGTGGATATACACGTACCCAGACGCTGGAAATCGCCGACATCAGGGTGGTACAACCGGGCCTTGGCTGCATGGCTGCGCTCGGTGTGATCCGATGACCACGGTCACGCCGCTGCGCAATTGGCGCCCTCATGCCAAGGCCAATAGAAGGCGCCACTGGGCCTCGTTGAGGGCCATTGTCAGGGTATGTGGTACGAGTGGACGAGATACTTTATCGTCGAAGAGGCGCCCACTAGACAATGCGTCTCGGTATGGGAGTTAGAACGGGGTGTGGTGGTAGAATGTGGCGCAGACGCAGCAGGGCAAAGAGGCAGATTGATTGCAACCACTGGGGAGCCTATGTAATCAATCTGGATAGGCTAGTAGAGTGGCATTTGCGAACGTGCGGGGTTTACTGCGGGGACTCGCTACAATCTCGGCAACCACAGTCCGACCAGTGAGTTGCATCCCTGGGAGATCTGGAGATTGATTTGTGATCGCTGATTTCGTGACACTTGTACATACGCAGCGCAACCCTCGGCGCCCGGAAGGCTGTATTTTCCGGGCACCCGGCGGCGACCGGCGGCATGGCGAGGGACAATGCTGAGGGAAGGTGGGCACCAGATGACATATCGGGCTGACAGGTGCAAAACCGCACACCCCCGCCTTGGTGCGGGGTAAGCAGGTTCGGCCCCAGGCGGCCCCGAAACTCCGTCCCTGCGGTGGTCTTGGCATAGGGGAGCCCGAGCAGAGCTCGGCGACATGGTTGGAGAGAACGGAGGCGAACGAATGGACCTCCTTATCCCAAGCTGATGTGAAGTGGAGTGGAGGGCCGAAAGAGACTTTTGTCACAGACATGACAGCTAGACATGACAGCTAGACATGACAGCTAGACATGACAGCCAGACAGCCTTTCGGACGCCTAGTTGGTTCAACTGTGTCGCGTAGCCTTGGTTATGGCAGCCTCAGGGCCGCACAGCTGCCTGTGACAGCTTTGGATATGCGCTCTAGTCCGTTCTCTTCTTGTCTTGACAAACCATTTCTATGTCGATACGGCATTGAGACGAGGACCGCATCGTTTCTCTGTGTGGAGACAAGGTGATTGACGAGGCCGTCCCAGACTCTGCGGCACTTCTCGCGAGGGTAAAGGGGCTTCGTCGCCCTCCTCCCGTGGATCAATGGGCAGTGTCAAATATACCGCAGCCACAACTATGACAGTCTTAGTTAATCTCGGCATCTCGCCGGCCGCCGCGCGGGAAGACAACCGTCTACCACTCGGACGTCAAAGCGATCCGACATTTGACTGCCAGGCGATTCAGGTGACTTTTTCACAGCTCAGACCACTCGTTCCAAGCGGAACTGTGTCGTGTGAAAGGCGTAAAGGTGCAAGAGGCAGGTGTGACTGGAACGCTCTAGTCCACTCTGTTCTCTCAGCTGCAGCACTCTCTCGATCTCTCGATATCTGAAACAAACCGTGTCGCACTTCCGGGGCAATCTTTTACAGCTTTCGCCCGCTCCCAATTGCACCGCTGAGCATTTTGACGGTAGAAATCCCCTTCTCGACAAAGAGAAAGTCTTGATTATCACTGCACAGGGGAGTGTGCAACATGATTGACCAGCGTGTGAAATTCCTAAACAGATTGATGCAGAGTGTGCGCTGCGCGCTGCAGATTTGACAGAAGATGAGCCCAGGCGTCGATGAGACAACGGACTCTTACTTCGACTGTTTCTGTGCTTTCTTTCCAGTGTCACAGTTTACGCTGCACTTGAATTAAATGTGCACCAGTGTGCCATGCATGCGCTAAAGGACAAGAGATAACGAGGACTCTTGTGTCCTGTGTAGTGTATGCACACAACATTTCTGTTGGTACGATAACGGGTCGTGCGGCCTGGCCTGGATCTATGGGGCCCCACTTGTGCCTTGATGGTACGTCATCACGTTTAGCGGTAACGGCTGCTTAATCACACCCTTGTGGAGGTTGTGAGAAGCTTACAAATGGATTCTGGCGCGAGAATCAGCACTTGGTGTTGGACATTATCGATATAAACCAATCTGTCCTCGACAGTTCATTCCAGACTACAAGTACACTCCGCTGTCCACGCTTCACCGAGCACAAAAGAGGTATATCACGATGGTCGCCCCTATTGCTGTCATCTTTGGTGCTGGTCCTGGAACCGGCGCAGCCATCGCGTGAGTTGTGCAACCTTGAGCGCCCCACCATGCAAAGCGTACTCGACCGTGATCTCTCCGGCTCATTCCACTCCACTTCCTTGCTTGCCAATGACATTCCATCCTGACCCCCAGCCGCGCACTCGCACCAACCCACTCGCTCGTCCTCCTCTCGCGCTCTCTCCCAGGCTCGCTGGCAAAGCTCGATCTCAACGACGTGCCCAGCGACCGCATCCTCGCGTACAAGTTTGACCCGGCCGCCTCGGTACAGAGCTTCAAGGGCGCGCTGGAGAGCGCGCAGCAGAAGTGGCCGGGCGCCAAGGTCAACGTGGGCGTCTGCCATGCCAGCGTCAACTTCTCGCCGGGACCGTTCCTTGAGAAGAAGCCCGAGGACATGAAGAGCAACCTTGACACTGTGTGAGTATCCCCTCGGCTCGGCTCGGCTGGGCTGCTTGCGGGGTGGACTGGACTGGACTGGACTGGATTGGACTAGTGCTGATATGTTTCTTTTGGCTTGGTGCTCCAGACTCCAAGCCTTTGAGTTTTCGCAGGCCGTCATCACCGCCATGCTCCCCGAGGGCGGTACCCTCCTGTTCTCGGGCGCGACGATGGCCCGCCGCGGCGGCGCCAACTTCTCCGCCATGGCCCCCGCGACGTTTGGGCGCCGCGCGCTCGCGCAGTCCCTCGCGCGCGAGTTTGGCCCCAAGGGCATTCACGTGTGTCACGTTGTCATTGACGGCATCATCCGCACCGAGCGCACCGAGGGCATGATGGGCAAAGGCGAGGAGGGCACGCGGCTCATCCCGAAGGATATCGCCCAGGTGAGTCGGAATGGGGACTGGTGCTTGGTGTGGTGAATGGGCCTGTGGGATCGCGGCCAGCAGAAGTGGTGGACAACGTGCAAGAGATGGCTTGGCTCAAGCGTCGGAGATCAGGCAGGCGGCTGCCGACCCGCTGTCTGGAGATCTTCCAACCAAGCGTCACACCCACTCCGATCTCCCAATCACGAGCTAACATTCAGGTCTACCTCGACATTATCAATCAGCCCCGCTCGTCGTGGACGCAGGAGCTGGACATCCGGTGCGTTGTGTCTCTCTGAAGTACATTTCACAGCTGACGGCAGCCCCGCAAAGGAGACATGGTAGGCCCGTGCGCCATCAGCCTGTAGTCCGCGTGGGAAACATGAAAACGGAGCAAAATCGAGCGCACGTGAGAAGAAGAGCCAATTGAAAGTATGCGACTCGCGATTGTTGTGCGAGGGCACTGGAGCGCCTGCCTCCAGAAAACTGGAACCGACTGCAGCGGATATGTGGTCCTCCACACCGCGAGGATCGGATACCTTGTTTGGGACTCCTGCCTCTAGAAACTGGGACTGACTGCACTGATATTGAACTGGGTCTTCAGGTGCAGCGAGGATGCGGCAACTGACCAGATACAGCAAGCTGGAGACCATTTCTCACCAGGCATGTCTACCGCGACGAGAGGGCTCTTTAAATCCGTACAATCGCCGCGGCGGAGGGCCGTTCCAAAAAGTGGGCATCCTGGGGCGTGTAGCTCAGTTGGTAGAGCGTGTCATTAGCATTCCGCAGTAAGACTATTTGACAAGGTCTTTGGTTCGATTCCTAACTCGTCCAAGAACCTCCTCGGAAGAGGAGGACCCCTTTTTGAACAGGAGAGCGTCCTTGTGGAGACGTGGAGCGTGAGGGAGATGGGGAGGGGCCGAGCACGGCGGCGGTGCGGGACGTCGTTGCAAGACTGGCGTGCGTTCCAAGGCTGGAATTTGTCCGTGGGTACAGGACGTGGGACACTGGTTACCTTTTGAAGACAAGCCACACATCACCCACCGCGTGTACCTCCAAACCAGGCTCAGCGTACCGCCTACGCACTAATAGTCTGAGACAAGCGCGTGTGTACTCGATATTGTGGAATCTGCAGACGACGCGAAACGTCGATCAATGATATCATTGGCGATCATTCGATTGTTTGATCGCCGCCCGACAAGCCGCCACATGCCACATGCCACATTTGTCATTTCGTGAACATGCCCAAAGTCTCTTCACGTATGACAAACGGTAGTTCATTGTCTGTGTTCCTTCTTGCGCGACATCTTGTACCCAATGCAGCAGCCTGGTATTTCACATGCGCGCAAAGCCTCGGGGCGAAACTAACTATGTCGCATCCAAGATCGCTCGCGGCATGGGACTCACAGAGTACAGACACCTTCCCTTCCACTCTTCACAATCCCGAGCTCGATCTGAAAAAAAGATAGACCTGGAGACACAGCTCCCGTGGTCCTCCGTGGACGAGTTAGGAATCGAACCAAAGACCTTGTCAAATATGCAAACAGCTACCCGCCATCGCCGAGGTGGCGGCGAGGCGCTGAGTGATGCTAATGACACGCTCTACCAACTGAGCTACACGCCCGACGACAGCTCGCCAGACCCCCACGCTGAGGCTCGAAAACCAGTCTGGGAGAAGGGGGGCGTGGACAGAACAGGCGGCATATTGACAGGATGTCACGTTTTGGGTCCCTGTCCCCCGTGACTCACTCACACGCCCTCCCATCGTTCGCTCGATCAAAACGACCATGGAGAGGGTCCGCAGTGGCAGCCTCTGCCCCCGCCTTGCTCCTCCATCGCGCTGACGCCCAAAAAGGTGGCTTGGGAGGAACTCAATCCCCGCTTGACGAGAGTGGGATTCGAACCCACGTCCGAAGACTGCGGAGGTGGAACACCTTAACACAGCGCCTTAGACCGCTCGGCCATCTCGCCGGTGGGGAGGTGATCCCCGAGGACGATCGGCCGCGATACGGGTTACGAAGGAAATGCGCGGTGCTCCGCTGTAGAGCGTGGAGGGGTAGAAGAATGATTATGGGTCTGGGGAAGGAAGATTTGAGTTGAACGTGAGCTCTGGAGTGAAGGAGGGATGGGGAGCTTAATCCGAAGGAGAAGAAGAAGTTGGACGCGAGATGGTTGGTTCAGAGGACAGACTCCCAACCTGTCAATATCCTCTGAATATCGTGGCGTTGGCACCGAGTGCGTGCTCTCGTACCCCTTAATATCTTGATGTCTCAGGCCCTCATGGGGCGCGCCACAGTGTGGCCAAACGTCCTCACCATTCTTCCTCACACCATCACCAGGGCGGTCTCCGCAACGGACGACAACTCGCCGCGAAAAATGCCAGGCGCCCTTATGGTGTAGTGGCTATCATGCTCTCTTTGGGTGGTCTTGACGCAAGTCAGGCCGGCATTGGGAGCGGTCCTCGGTTCAAATCCGGGTGAGGGCCCTTTTTGGGATTCGGGGCGGAGGAGAAGACGAGCGAGGCGACTGGGGCGATAGGAGGCGTGAGAAGACCCATGGACCATGTAGGATTGAGCGCGTTGGACCGTTGTGGAATGTCGGTGAGGTCTGGGCTTGTGACCTGTGTGAGTAAGTCAACGGGGACCTGGCAGTGGCGTCATCTGTCGTTAGCCTTGGGTCTGTCTGAGCGAGGACTTCTTTGACTATTCATGGAGATCCGATGTGAGAGAGCAGGATGAGACAGACGGGACGCTCGTCGGGAGTCAGAAGCGAAGTGTCCTCTACAATTAGCACATGGCCCCTACCTACTCCACTATCGCCTATGCGGTTCGCCAAGGAAGAGTACTTGTGGGGGGAGTGTCGGAGTCGTCGTTCCACCTGTTCCTCCGCCGTCTGGTAACGCAAACTCTGCGACGGCTGGCGGCTTCCTGATATCCAGTGATCGGATTAATAGCAACTCTCGGCCTGTCGCATTCCCACAGCAAGTATCCATTGCCATTTTCATGACGACATGCTCGCCCTCAGGTTGCCACACTCCGTGGTAGATCTGCAGCAACCGATAGTATCACCGCGGTGTGAGTTGTGGTTTGCTAGTCACCAGTGATCGTCGTCGTGCGAGTGACAGTAACAGTGCCGCGTCACTTGGTCCGCAACTGCAGCAGGCGCGAACTACCATCAGGCGCGTTTGTGTTTAGCACAAGTCGCCACGATCGCCATGGGATTGGAAACATGGTCAGAAAGAAGCATGACAGCAGACCAGAGGCAAGCGCGACAGTCGTCCAGGTGACAACCATGTACAGTAGTGTATTGAACATATGTGTGCCTTACAGGGGGGTCGATTCCAGGGTCAGACCATCAGAGGGGGCGAAGAGGCAGAACAGGTACCGTACTAGGCTGTTCCGGTGTATGATACACTGATGTACGCCTGCCAAGACAAGAAATTAGCTCAAGCTTTGTGGGCTCAAACTCCCAGCCATAAGTCTCCGATTGAGTTGATACTGTACTTGTGAAACTTGGAGCTGTGCTGTTGGGCACCGCTCGCTGCTTTTACCTTTGCTACTTCTTGTGCTGCTTGTTGCACTTCTTGCCATGTTCGCTCCTGTGCTGGTTCTCGCGCTCGTCTTCGGTCTCATTCTCGGTGCATTCTTGCAGGGGACACGACTGCACATCCTCGCATGGGCAACATTCCTCCAGCCGACCGTTGCGAGGTATGCAGGCGTGCCGAGCGATGCCGAGCCGTGAGCCGCTCTGCGCGCTTCGTCTCCTGTAAGACTCGCCCACATACCACTCACTCCGCAGCCTCCGCAGCCCCACTTGGTCGTTCCGCAGCGGTCCCTTCATACCCCGCAGGCGCACAGTTTGGTCGGTGCGCAGTCGGGCGCCAAGAGATCCAGCCAAACCAAACGCCTCCGGACACCTCCGGAAAGCAAGGTGAACTCACGACACCCACGCTCCAGGACCAGCCCTTCGTCTTCACACTCCTCCGCAGTGCCTCGCCGAGTCTGTGCCTCGCCGAGTCTGTCCCTGTACCCATCCGTCGTGTGCCTTGCCATTGCGCCAGTATTCCTGACCCCTTCCGACCCGCGACCCAGTCTGACAGCCACCGGCCTGCCGGCCGGCGGTGACATTTGGGCATGTGCTGCTTGGACGGTTCGGGCATGGTAAGATATTATAAATCTATCGGTCTCAGCCGGGGGCGCGTATCTCGCTATCCTGCATTCCTGCTGCGTGAAATCAGGATTCTCGAGTGAAATAGTCGAGTGGAGTGGAATGGAATGGAATGGAATGGAGTGGAGGACACTGTAATTTTGGTGGGGAAGTCAAAGTGGCAGGAGGCACACTTCATGCATCGCCCAAGCGTTCTCCTCGCGTTTCGGCCATTTTCTTTTACTGCACTGGCTGTTGACAAGGCAATAGACTTTGGCTCTGCTGGTTTGTCGTGTTGTGTTGGCATTGGTATTACCAAAGCAACGTAAACCGTAAGCACGTAAACCGTAAGCAGCTCTTGCCGGACCTCGAGATTGTGAGACTGCCAAGACTTTTCCGAGGCAAGGCACATCCATGAATCCAAGGGGGTGTCAGTGTTCAGTAGTTGAGTTTTTGTAGGAGACCAAGAGAGAGAGAGATAAGGGGTGGTGAGGGTGAGAGTCTCCGGACCGAGTGTCTGTGCCGCCCTCATAACCTCGCAGTGCAAGGGTACCCACCACCCTGCTTCTTTCCGTTCCCTGCGCTGCCCGGTGTATCACAGGGGAATGGATGTCGCTCTGGATCCAGGCCAAGGGTGGTCGTCCCTCTCTTCTCCTACTGTATCTCCCTCTCTGATTGTCTCCGGTGCCCCCCTCCCCCGGCCCTCCCCCCGTCCCTCAACCTAGTGCCCTTCAAACGTCTGATGCATCATACGTGCCGGTTGCTGTGCCCGCAAGACGCAATCCGCTCGCGTGCCAAGAGCTCGGATCCAGGAGCTGAGCCAGACGCAAGACCGCCCCCCCGAGTGCCGTGCCGTGCCCTTGTGTGTTCGTTGCAGGCGCCCACCCACACATGCACGCGCCGAGGCTGCGCACAAAAGCCCACAAGACTCACGGACCACCGACGCCGCCGGCCGCCCGCCGCCACCGCAGACGACTGCACAAACCGCAGGCGTAGCGCAGGCACATCGCAGCATCAGTCGGCCAAACCCCTCTGATCCTCTAGGTGATTCCCAGTTGTCGCAGTCAGGATAAGAGAAAACGTATCTCCCGCCATGCGGGACACTGACCATGCCCGACTTTCTTGCCACATCTCTCTCCCACCTTTTGTCTGCTCACTGTTGCCTGCTCGTTGTCGTGTGATCTTCCGATCTTGAGATTTTCATTATCGCCATCACTATCGCCATCACTATCACCCTCACTATCACCCTCACTATCGCCATCACAATCGCTCCCGCCCGCTCATCGCAAGCGGCTACTCTACGACCCTCGTACTCACTTGCTGCTCTACTACCCCTCTTTGTTCTGCTTGCTTGGGCCATTCTGCAGCGTGGCAGCTAAGTGCAGGTGCAACACTCAAGGCCCGCGCTCCTTTGGCCGACTTGTATCCCACCGCACTTGCTCTTAAGAGGAGCGTTGCGACGACCGTTGCGGTCACTCTCTTGCTCTCACGTTCCTTTGCATTTGGATTACTTTGCCCCAGTCTCAATCACAAACACAGCCATATCGGGGCGTGCAATATCGACACAACCGTCACAACGCCCTTGATTGAATACGTGACCACAATCTACATTGCAACAATCACACCGGTCTGCTATCTGCTAGCATATAAGACGAACACTTTGCAGTTGCGAGCACACGCATTCACCCCAACCATTTCTCTCCTCTCTATCTCTTATCGCTTCGCCTCATCCCGCGAATTCACACCAAGGCCAGCGGCCATATCTACTGCCACTTGACAGCCCAACCCCGTCGTCTTCCTGTACGCGTCTACCCACGCAATCTACCCTTTGCGCCAAAAGGCATAGGCAGCATGTCCCCTGCACCACAATCCCCAAACGAGCCTCGCGGTGCCAACACCAGGACAGTGACGTACTTGTCCGCGGCGTCAGCGCGCAACGACTACACGACGAGTTTTGTCAAGATCAAGATCATCACCGAGATCGAGTCGCACCACCGGACCGTGCTGGGATTGAGCATTGTTCTCGGCGTTGTCATCCTCTCCTGCGTTGCAATGCTGGTGAGTATCATTGTCAGACGACGGGGGCGGATTCCCACCCCGCCAAACCGGAGGGGAAGAATGTTCCCACTGCTCGAGGACGAAAACAGGGGGAAGAGAGCTAACGAGTATCAGACATGGTTCATCCTCGTGTACCGGCCGCACGTGGAGCGCCGGACACGCATTCGGATTGACGACGAAGTCACGGCTGCGCTGCTCACGCGACCGGCCCGCGATTCAGAAGGAGACAGCGGTGATGATGACACGCTATCCAGCAGGCGCATGAGCCGGGAAAAATCCATGGAGCGGACGTCTACGATCAGCTCGTCAGGCTCATCGCGGTCAGCTGGTTCATCCGGCTCGTCCAGCGCAGCGAGCGAGACCGTCGAACTCGTCGATCTCAGAAACACACGTCCAGACGTCCAGAACGATGGATTCGCCACTGTCCCGTTGACATCTTCCCGTTAGACCCCCGTATCACCACCACGACGACAACGCAAACGGCATTAGATAGTCGCAAAGTGTATCGTTCTCGTCCTGTCGCCCATTCCCCGCATTCCTATATCCCGCGGTTCGTGCGCGCCGGCGCACTATCCGCTCGGTACCTTCACGATTCGATTTAGCCATCGGTGTATCTTATTATTGTCGCTCCTTCGTTCTCTTGGGCTGTCCATTCGTGTCTTGTACTCATTAGTCAGTCTATTCCACAACATGCATAGATGTGATGATCCTCCTGTTATCCCTGTGGTTGCTCTCTACCTTTCGCAGTGGCGAAAGCTGGGCGGGGTCCTTGGGGCCATTTAGCCACACGCTCCACCGTTTTCTCGTTCACTGACTCGTCTATTTTATCGCCTCTTCCCTCCTTCCCACCTACTCGTTGCACTCTTACGCGACAATCTCCCAGCCGAGCTCCTTGCCAGCCCAGAAGGGAACGACCTCGATGCCGTCCTTGGATAACAGGGTCGGGACAATGACCTTGACAGCGGGGCGGCGGAGGGTGAGCTCCTTGCCAGCCGGTGCCGGGTTGCCGTAGAACTTGCGGCCAAAGGTCGAGGTGAAGCCCTCGAGCTTGTCGAGAGCGCCGAACGACTCGAGGAGAGTGGCGACAAGGGGGATGAGGTAGGGGGAGGTGTAGCAGCCGGCGGCGCAGGCGTGAAGTCCCTCCGAGGTGACGGCGGGGACCTTGGAGGCAGTAGGGTGGGGAGCCGAGTCGGAACCGAGGAAGAACTTGGGGTTACCCGACTTGATGGCGTCCTGGAGCGCCTTGCGGTCCTTGGGCTCCTTGGCGAGAGGCTTGCAGAAGTGGTGCGGCTGAGGAGCGACAGTGTCGATCGTGAGCCAGAGGTGGTGGGCGGTGAACGTGCAAGCGACGTTGTCGGGCAGCGAAGCGACCTGAGGCAGGGTCAGCGACAAAAACGATCATCCCACTGTTTTACTCACACACTCGACGGCCTCGGCGGTGGTGGCGTGCTCAAGGACGATGCGGAGCTTGGGGAAGTCGGCAGCGAGCTTACGGAGGTGCTCGAGGAAGTGCTTCTCGGCGTTGAGAATGGAGATGTTCTTCATTGTGTGAGCCTTCACCTTCCCTACGCAAGGATAAAAGCTCGAGGACTCACCTTCTCGTCATCGCTAGGAACCTCGCCGTGGAGGTTGAGCACCATGTTCTCCTCCTCCATGGCCTTGAAGACCGGGTAGTAGACACCGTAATCCTCGATACCCGAAGCCGAGTTGGTGGTAACGCCTCGGGGGTACGACTTGACGCCTTGTCCAAGTCAACAAAAAGCTCTCATGATAGTTTGCGCTTTACGTACCGCGGACACCCGCCTTAGCGGCCTTGTGGATCTCCTCGGGTGTAACCTCGGGGTGGAGGTAGAGCGTCATGAGCCACTCGACGTCGGGAGAGATACGCTCAAGCTCGGCCTTGTAGGCGATCACATCCTCAGTCTTGGTGAGAGGAGGAACGAGGTTGGGCTGCGGTGTTAGTGTGCGCAACCGCGGTGTCGAAGTCAGGTGAGAAGAGGGACATTTAGCCGCTTCGCAAACAGCGAACAAACGAGCGGGGCACTTGTTCTGTCGTCTCTCCTTCGAAAAGGCAATCAACACCTCAACTCACCATGACATAGGCGGTGCGAATACCGCCCTGAGCAACGTGGGGAGTCACGAGCTCACACATGGGTCCCTGGCGAACATGGACGTGGAAGCTGGGGATTGAAAGCGGTTATCGGTTCGTCAGGAGTAACCGCCATCCAAGCAGAACGGGAAAAGCACGAAGAGCAAGGTTGTGGAAAGTAGCACGAGGGCAAGATTAGAACAGAGGAGAGGAGCGTCAGCGCAAAGCCTTACAGGTCCAAGGAAGACATACTCGGCAGGAGCGGGGAGGGTGATCTGGTCAGGCATTCTGCAGAGCGTTTGCGAAGGTCAAGGGGTCAGATTATGAAGAAGAAGAAGAAGAAGAAGACAATGTTACATCAAAACAGAAGAGAGAGAGAGAGAGAGAGAGAGAAGAGAAGAGAGAAGATTCAAGCACATGCAGAAGTGGCCCCCCCCCCCACCCGTCTTGGAATGATTCGTAGCCGGAGTTCCTGATATTTGCTCCCCTGGGTGGTAGAAAAAAAAAAAAAAGTGGAGGCCGGAGGCTGGAGGCCCATATTCCTATCATGGCCGGGGACGGAATTAGGGAAGCAATTATTCCCATGTGGCTATTGCGTGGTTATTATGCGTCAGGTAAAGTTGGGGTGCTAAATAGATAATAAACTGTGGAAGCCGGTGAGCCATGAGCGAGGTGGCTGTGGTTGAGGCCGGGATTGACAGCTGTGGCTGTGGCTGTGTCCTGTGGCTGGTGGCTGATCATGGCTGAGACGGTCCGAGGCGTGGCCACTGCTTTGATTGTCCTCTGATCTCTGATCGTGATGTCTTGGTCTCCATTCAATCCCACTGTGGCGCCCTTAGTGCTCGGAAAGTGATCTACTAAAACCAAGGCCGCCAAGCTCGAGAACACAGGAAGTAAGGGGACACAAAGGGCAACGAAGACACCACCCTGCGTCAGCCCACTGGAACTGGAACGCTCACCGCGCGGTCATGTGGGGCACAATGACTGTATTGCATTCAGAGGACACGTGTACCCTCAGAATTTGTGGTGGCTCTGCAGGCCCTATGAGAACTCCAGATGGAGACATGAAAAGTGGACGAGGAGCGGGGAGGGTGGAGGGTGAAGACTGCCGACGACGGCAGGAGGAGCTGAGAGGATCGTCATCGGTTGATAATGCACGCCTGTCCGTGTTCAGATGGCTGGAATGTGATCTTGGTGTGGACATCCCCTCCATGCCCATGCCGTCCGTCTTGTCTCCTTCTTCTTCGTTCTCAGCAGACGGAGTGTTTGTTCTTCCCGCATGAATGCCCGTGTTCCATCACGGCGGCGGTGCACAGAGGCTGGACATCTGCCCGAATGACACATGGGTCAAATTCGGGAACATTTTTCCATTTTGAATTTTGGACATGTTACACTGCACCTTCCAGTTTGCTGTTCAAGAGCAACTATTCGCGGCGGAAGCAGATGATTCCCCCTAGGTATAGTCGCAGTTGGCGGCCGGTTGGTACAGTACATGATACCTGATGCGTGATACGTGACCGGGGAGTCTTTGGTGCCTCATCTACAGCGATCGTCCGTTTGATGAGTATCTCGGAGTCAGTCAAGATCGCACCCCGTGACTGAGGGCACGGGAGCACAGCACACGAGCGTTCAGGCTTTGTAGTTGCGGATTGGCGATCAGGGGGTTTTGCTGCGCCGGAGGACGATTGGTAGTGTCGGCCGATCGCTACCCGTACCACCACAGCGATGATCCTGGCGTGAGGTAGCAGATCACTCCCCAAACGTGCCAGTGCCACATTCCACTGTCCCGCCGCGCTTGTGCATCTGAGGCTTCTGACACCATCTTTTCTGTCGCCTCCGCGGGCGCCACCGTGCATCAGTATAGCAGACAGAGTTTGGCAAGCTCACTAGTTGAGTGATCGGGAACAGGGTCCCCTGCTTCTCCGATCTACCTCAAGTGCCACTGTACATTTCTGGCGTGATCGTTCCCCGTTGTGTGCAGTAAACAAGCTGTTGGTGCCAGTGCCTGGGGGCACGAACATCAAAGTATGAGGACACAACACCCGAAGGCGCAGGCAGCTGCCATGGTGCCGAACTATTTGCCATTGCTACCGTCTGCTTGCCCTCGATTACGTGCTCCTGTGGCGTTCCACTGTGTTTCCTGAACATCAAACGCTTTGCGTCAGGCTGTGCACAAGCTAACGAGCTCACAAGACGGCACGCCTGGTGCATGCATGAATTAATTCTTTGTTTCGTCTCCCCCCTTTTTGGCGTATAATGACCCAGTTTACGGTTTGCGTTTGTTGGTCGATATTTGACTAAGCGCTTGCCTTCCTGAGTGGTATTCCTTGACGCTGGCCGCCGGTCCGGAAGGTTAAAAGTCGCCGGAGCGAGATGTGGGGTCAATACCTCGTCACGGCGGTGGTCAGCTGTCCTACTCGATGTCTCCACACCGCGGATCGGTGGCCGCCACATCCTGCAGCACGGCCGATGTGGCCGAGTCGGTCATGTCACATGCTCTTGTGCAGATCGGTCTGGGGTCCCTCTGTTCCCCCCGTACCTGTGTCCTGGGAACGCACGGCCGCGATGCAGTTTCAAAAAAGCGTTGCACTGCTGCGTCGGAATGCATCGGGTTGGATTCAAGCTTTGGGTGCTCAGAAATCAGGAACCGTACACAAGAGTGAAGACATTCATCATAAGATACGACTCATACGAGATTGTTTGCGGGTGCTACATACAACGGTATTGGCGGTTGTTGTGTGTGGGAGTGTAGTGTGGGTCTTGTGGCGCCAGGCCTTTCATATGCTATGCTGCAGTGTAGGAGTAGGTGTAGATGTGTGAACATGAATGAGAGTAGGGCAAATGTGAACGTAAATGTAGATGTAAATTGGAAGTGAAAGACGTTGCGTCTGGCAACAACGGAGACGGAGACATGGGGCCGAAGGACAGATGACTACTACTTGGCACAGGGTAACTACTGCGCCGAGTCCGAATGGTGGAGCTGGCAGTCGGGGTCCAATACCTTGACACCCAGGGTGCATGCAGGCGTTTGCTTTCGGTCCCCGACCCTTTTAGTCCAAGTCCTGGGTCGCCGTCGGGCCCTCGCATGACGGAATACGTGTCGGCCATCGGCCAGGCGGTGCTCAAAAATTGTGATTTGATGCCGAGCACGACGTATGCGATTCTGGCCAAGAAAGAATGGAGAAACGTGCGAAACGGTGACCGATGGGCAGACATTGCGCCACAATGATGATGACTGATCGTGACGGAATCGATCAGGGCAATGATGCTGCTCTCTCTAGCGACCGCCGTCATCACATCAACGGATCCGCTTCCGGCGCCCGCTGGCAGGCCGTGATCCAGATGAAGTGCGACGCACAGACGCGAAACCGGCCTCGCCAAAGATGGATTTGTGGACAACTCCATTACGGTCCACAACAATGTGTTCAGTGCTCGTTCGGCTGCTGCTCGAACTGCGCGTGAGGTTGCTGCTGGTGCTGGCCGTCATGTCTGTAAACTCGCTGTCCTGGCTCGCGTCCGAGACAGTGCGAGGCTTGACGCTTGTGCCGCCAATGACGCCGCCCGGCGGCGAAGAGAGCGGTCGGATAGGGCTCGGTGACGAGTCCCTTGATGATGTCTGGGAGACGCTACGGAGGAGTGGCGAGGTGGTGCCCCGACCATGACCGAGAATGTATGTCCCAATAGGGCGCATGTGGCTAATAATCAGTCAGTAGATGCTCTTGCTCGTCATGATTCATGTCATCATTCAGTTCATAGAAAGGGAAGAGATCTTCTTTCTCGGCGGCAGTTTGTGTGACACACAAACACACACGCCACACAGGGCGGTGAACTCGTGGCTGATGCAATGTCGAGCAAAAATGATGTGGCGCACCCTTAGTCGGATTCAATGGTGCGTACGCACTCAAGGACACGCCAGGGACAAGCGACGAGCACGACTCAAGATTTGTAACACAAAACTGTGAATCACCATTGTGTATAGGATGCACAGCTGCGACGATGGAAAGAGAAGAGGAAAAATGGGAAGCACCGTTTGCAACTCACCTGCCAGCAGCACGACTAATCTCAGCCATGCGGGCCCGTTGCTCATGTGTTGCGCGAGGCGGGCTGATCGCGTTGGGTACAAGCCGTGACGAGCTCTGTGATGCAGGCATGCCAGTGGTCATGGTCATTGTGCCGTATCCTCGCTGGGTCAAGACGGACTCAGAGCGCGTTCGCCCCGGGGCAGTGAGCCTGTCCTCCTCCGACGAATCCATGCTGCGCGACTGGGGAGTGAAGTCAGCATCTGTGCAAGAAAGTATGTCCATCGTTGGTAGACGTACCCCCCAGCATTGAAAGCAAGCAAATATGTCGCGCATCCTCGTTTTGATTTTGATCGGGATGGATGGAGGTGAAGTTGGGAGTTGAGAGGGGGGAGGATAAGAAAGAAACAAGCGGCCCACACAGGTTATAGCGTGATACAAAGTGAGGACGCGCTCTGGTGCTAACGCGGGGGTTTGTTGGCGTGATCTCGCGCACTAGTGCTGGGTCAAAGGTGCGAGCCGAGAGGTGTCACGGTTTGCCTTTGATTTATCGACCTTTAACTGTTTCAGAGCGGCGTGCGTTCGGTGTGGGGTTGGGGGGATACCGCGGAGGGAGGGGATGATGGCTTGGGGGTCGGTGTGTGAAGTCGCGAAAATAATACCCAGGGGACAAGGGGGGTGGAATGTGTTGAAGGAATTGATCTCGCGGTAGATTTCGAGGCCAACAAGACGAGACGAGGGTGGTGTAAAAGGTGCTGTTCAACAAGAAAAGAAGGGTGTCGGCGTAGGTACAAATGACAAGCCAGCGTATACAAGTGTATATATGACTTTTCGAGTTGGCTGGATGGTGAATGCACAGATTATAGGTACGCCGCGATGCTGTACAAGTTGGGATCTCGGGGTGTTCTGTAAAAAAAAAAAAAAATAATGAAAAATAAAAATAAAAATTGTGAGTTCTGTCGACTCGCCGTTAACTCGAATGGTGGAAAATGGCTGGGACCCCGGCGCTCCGTCACGCAAAGGTATGCCGCGGCGGCGGAGGAGGACGGTGGTACGGTGGAGGATGGATGGTGGAGGGGACTGAATCTCAAAGTACTCTGTTCCTTTTCGGACCTGATTTCTGGGATTTTGGGGAATTCCTGGGAGATCTTAAGAGCATCTATTTAGACGCAGAGGATGTCGAGGCAGTACGGCGGGGTCGTGCCGTGGCGGCGACGATGTGATTTGTCACTGATGACCAAGCTGAGATGAGACAACAAAGACGAGACGGGACGGAATGGCACGGAACGATGGTGTGCTGAGGCCGTGACTTGTTGACTCCGTCGCCAAGCAAAGTACTGTAGAATTCGAATTCGAATTGAGACAGTGCAAACAGAGATCGTGTATCGTAGCACAGTACAGCCGCGTACGGTGCCGTGCGCCGTGCCGTGCCTCGTCAAACTCTGGCCCGTTGCTCTGTTATCGAGATCTCAAAAAAACGTGTCCACCTGGCTGCTTCACCGGTTGGGAGAAGCACAAGCTCAAGACACAGAAAGACGCACGCCTCGTAGACGCCGCACGGGCAAATTCTTGAGGTACAGCGCTAGGCCGGCAGGCTGTCGGCAGACGATCGTTTTGTGCCAAGTGAGCACTAGTGTAGGGTGGCAGGAAATCCTAGCTGTTCGTCCTTGGCAGTCGAAAAGTTTGTTCTTGGCTGCACGCCGCACGGTCCGAACAGGGTGGCACAATGAAAGGGGGTAGGGGCCGTAGGGCTAACAGAAGGGGATGCTGCCAAGGGCCACTTTGGTGGTGCTGACCTTAGGAAGACGAGCAAGGAATGATGATGAATGACACCAGTGGCGTCGAGAGACGATTTCGTTCCTGAGCCTGAGACAAAGGCAAAACCGGGTAAGGGTTCAAACGAGGTCCCCGGTTGAGGGCCCCCAGACGGAGAGGAGGTGCGGAGGAGGAGAGGAGCGGAGGCTGTTTGCAGAGTTTGCAGGATGTCTTGGATTGCGGACGGCCGACACAAATGTGCAGTACAACGGGGGGGTTGATCGGGAGCTATCAACAATGTTCCTGTCGGGGGTCCCTGGAGGGGAATGGGGTACGACGCTTGAGCGACACTGTGGAGCCCGCAGGCCGCAGTCTGGGGGTACAAGACAGTCGAAGGAGAAAAGAGGGGCAAGGGACCGGTAAAGGTAAAGTCGGCAAACTAATAGCGTGCGCAAGGGCTGCTAACTGACGCACGCGGAGCTAAAACGTTGGTTTGGCTCCAAAATATCGAAGGCAAAATGCAGGTGTAGAAGCTCGTTAGAGGCCGCCGTGCCCGAGTGCCCGAGGACGCCGTAAGTGACAAGAAGGGGGGACAGGGGCAGGGAGCACCAGGTACGGTATGTTGGGCTGATGCCGACGGTAGCGAGAGGGGGTGCGGAATGAGTAGGCGAAACAAGACGACGGCGTTTACAGGTCGCGGCGTGATGTCCTTTCTGGGCCGTGTACGGGACGCAGATGCGAGCAAGGCGGAGGCGGACAAGGCCGTCGAGGTCACTTGTTCAACTGCCAATTCAACTTGCAGGAGCCTGTCGGTTGGGAGTAACGGACGGGTGCAATGAGCTCCCGTGATCAACCGTCGGCGTGACAAAGTGACAAGCGGCGTGACCCGTATCAGTACGAGACGAGAGGTGTGACAAGCACTAGTGGCGGTGTAGCGGTATGGCCCCGTGCAGTGAGTGTTGATTGTTTGGTGTGTGCGTGTGTTCGCGGATAAAGATGCCGGATCAAGGAGGGGCCGAGAGAAAGAATAATCGATTGGATGAGGGGGGGTCAAGAGTCTCCTATTAAGAATGTTACGAAGCCGAACGAAGGCCTTGGGTTGACCGAGGGCCGAGGGGAAGGGGAAAAGTCCGCGTGGACGAGCGGATGTGTCGATGAGGCCGAAGGGCATGCGCTGGGGTTATGAATGTCGTCTTGACTTGTGCCCTGTGGTCACTCTGAAGTGTGTTCTTTCGATATCTCAGGCCTCTCTTGCGTGTGGTGTTGAGGTTTCGTTTTGTTGGCGCAATGCGCTTCTCTGTGTTCGACATGCAGGAAGGACCGGGGCGGTTTTTGTTGATAAGAAACCACAGTCGACCGAAAAGGAAAGGCACAGGCAGGAGCCAGAGGATGGACGAGAGGGTTGTTGCGGTCGATGAGGACGGTCAAAGCAAACGGTGGCGGTGGAGGTGGTGCACGTTTGCGAACGGGAAGACGCGAATGGAGACGCTTCGTTGACGGTCGCTCAGCCGAGGAGGTAAGTTGAACAAGATGTGCAAGAGTTTCTCGGCGTCAGCTCGAGCGGTGTCGCTGTTCTTAATCAAAACTGACGGCCTCGCAACCTGCGTATGTACACTACGGTCCCGGTTCATGTAAATTTATACCCTGGAGGAATCAATCGGAATGAACGGCCAACACTTCGGTCACATCGTACCTTTTGCGCCTCCGTGCAGCGCTGTAGTCTGTTCAGCGCGTGCTACACTCGACATAGCACGCAAGCAAGCAAGTCAGCAAGCAAGCACCACAGCAGCGTCCGATTCCGAAGGGGGCGGGGGCCGCCGGCGGGGTGCCGACGAGTACCCGACAGGAACACACACCCTGTCGCACTGCGTTTACGCTCTCCTGCGCTCCAAGCAAGGTCCTCAGTATCCGCTCATGTCGCCGAGGTCTGTACCCACACATACCCACGGCTTTTTTACCTCCAATCTCGGCGCACCATGCCAGCCACCGTTTCTATTGTTGCACCAGCCTGCCACTGCCCTCAAGCCTGCCCTCAGGCCCCTCCTCCCGGCGCGGATCGCAGCTCATAGCGGCAATGGACGCTATGTCGGTGTGGGGAGGCAGTGGCTGGGTTCTTGGACAGTCATGGCGGATACTGCACGGGTGACGTCGTCGTCCAATTCTTGCGTGCCGTTAATCCCTGCCCATTCCGCTGACGCTGCCGCCACCCACTGCGCCTCCGTCTAAGCTCGCGTAGCGTTCGGTTGCTCGTCATGACGAGGGGTGTCGTGGGCCCCTGCCCCAGGCAGGCCGCACACTCAGCGGAATCACTTGGCCCCGCTGGCCTCTGTGCGGCTCCACTGGGCCCTGGGGTCGCCGCTAGCGCCTTGGCACAGTAGCTGGCACTGCATCCTTACACCAACAGGCGGCACGTAACGGGCGGCGCCGAGAAAGATTGCGATCAGTCACCGGGTCCCGTGATCACCACCGCTTCCAGAGTACAGCTAGTTCTTGCAGTAAAGTTCGACGACAAGGCGGAGCGTCAGTGATTGTGGGACCTGGTATAGTACCATGTGCACGGGGGGGGGTACGGGTAGTCAGGGTAAAGAGAAGGTAAGTTCAGAAAACCAGAAATCGCGCAAAACGAAATCTACAGATTCCACCGCACCGCACAGACAATGAGGTTTGAGCATTGGAGAAAACGACGTCAGAGGTGCTGTATATCACCCCGTCACATGCCCTTGGTCTTCGCAACATGGGAACAGGTTGGAATTGGAACACCGACGGAATGTGCGAGGGCGGATGGTTGGCACTTGATGGACATGCCTCTTGCCTGGAGTATATGCCTAATGCTAAGAGGACGAGATCTCATGGCCCACACAGCCAGGAAGGCAGGACGGGGTAGTCATCTCCGAAGGACGAGCGGCACCCCGGAGCCTTTGACCGAAGACAGCCACTCCGTTCGTACTAGTTACACGATGATCGGTCTCAAGGCTGCAGGGTAGATTAACCTCGTTTTGCGCGCTTGGCTCATGACTCAGATTGCACGATTGCAAGATTCCCAGATTGCAGATTACACAAGATTAGCACGTTACAGCATGCAATAGCCTGTCGTGCACTCCCGGAGCCGCATTGAACCGCGGGCGTGCTCGAGGACAAGGCACGAGTACGAGGGTGGTGTGGAGCGAGCGGGCACGGGGTAGGATGACGGTCTTGGGAGGTTGCGATGGAATCGACGAGAATAAGGCACGTTCTACTGCCCCTGGAGATTACATCTTGGTCGTGCACTGTAGTCTGGCTGCTGGCGCTTGTTCCTTATCACTCCGATCTGCTTAACCCCGACCAACGAGCGGTGAGTCGCGACCTCGGAGCCCGCCGCAGGGGGAGCCGTTGCAGCCTGATTCGGACATGGATACCTCGATACCACCTCCCCACGCTCAAAGTTCAAGCACTCCGATTATGGACTGTCGATAGGCACAGTCCGCTCCGGACGATGATGCAAAAACGTACGTACTCGTCCCGGACGTGAAGTCTAACAAGCAGTTATAGATCGCCATGTTGTACCGATGCCTGTTCGCGAGGCTAACGCAGAGGCCTAAACTGATCCTGGCTACAGAAGACGGTCAGTAACGAACCGCCCTCCTGCCAATGCACAAGGTTTGGGAAGCAGCGCTTGGCGGGCCGGCGCTGGGAGCTGGCACATGATTCCA
Source organism: Apiotrichum mycotoxinovorans (assembly GCA_013177335.1). Classification (NCBI taxonomy): domain Eukaryota; kingdom Fungi; phylum Basidiomycota; class Tremellomycetes; order Trichosporonales; family Trichosporonaceae; genus Apiotrichum; species Apiotrichum mycotoxinovorans. The sequence goes on along the minus strand of CP053624.1, from coordinate 1,187,609 downwards.
GCATCAGGGATCAGGATGGGATGAAGACGAAAGTGGCATGCTGATCGTTTATAATTGCAAGTGTGGTGCGGTATGAATGGCAAGTGCGCGCCGCAAGCTCGATCAGAATGGGCAGAATAGGTTTCACCGAAGGTAGAGGGAGGGTGGTGATGTCTCATCGGTATCGCAGCATCCGCTGATGGGGGCGGGCGCTGTGTCGAGAGAAAGGAGGAACGTGACATGACTGGGAAGAGCAATGATCGAAGTGCGGCCGGGGGCCGAGCGGTATCGTTGTGGGGATGCAGGGTTACTTAACGGTGAGACGGGGCGGGAAGGTGTGTGTAGGGAGCCGCCGAGTGAGACAGACGGGAGACGAAAAAAAAAAAAACGGAAGGACAGAATTTTAGAGCGGAGAGCGGACGGACGTCGTCGGTGAGCGCGGGAGGCACAATGACACAAAGAGCACGAGTGGGTATTCCATAGGGTGCCAACTTATTGAAGTGTCCGATCGAGGCGGTGGCATCCGCGCAGTCGATGATGGCGACCAATGTGGCGACTGAGGGCAGTGGCGCCTGAGGGCAGAACGGGGCGGACTGGTTCCTGAGATGCGCAACGAGTAACCGACATTGCGCTACCGACCGAGGAAGAGGGCAAAAGCAGTCGAGATCGAAAGAAAACCAAGATTTCTCGCTGTGAGAATGTTTCCGAGTCCATGTCCACTAGAGGGCGCTTGGGTCCATTCGCTCGAGCGCACAGGCCGCAGCGCACCCGCTCTATGCCTTCTCCTTATCCTCCACACGGAAGCCATAGTAGTCGCCGACGCGGCGCGTGGCGTACTCGAGGAGCTGGCGTCCCTGCTCCTCTCCCTCGGGCACCGGCTCCCTCTCGCGCGATTCGCTGACGACAAACTCGCCCACGCCGGCAGAGAGCAGGCTGCCAACATCGCCCTCGATCTCGACGCTGCCCACGAGGTCCATGAGGCCGACGAGCTCGCCGAGGTCCGCCAGCAGCGCCGTCTCCTCGGCAGATCCCTCGGATGGAGGGTTCAGCGCCGCGAGGGAACACAGCTTATGCAGCGCCGCGCGGTCCAGCGGCGCCGAGGGGATCGTGGGGATCGGGGACGGCGCGGGCGTCACGGGCAGCCCGAGCGGCGTGGTCGGGATCCCGGGGTTCAGGTGAGATCGGAGCACCGCGGCAGTATAAATCGAGCGCGTGGAGCGATAGAGATGCCGGAGAGCTGCTGGTCGCATTTTTGCGTATATTTGTTAGTTGAGCGGATAAGATAGAGCACGAACATGACTTTATCTGCTGCATTTGTCTTCCGAGTGTGTGTGGTTTGCCGATTCGCCGACTTTTGCCTGGACACGGGACGAGGATGGATGGTGTTCGACCACGTGAGAATTTGATTCCGTTTCCATCCCGTCATTCTGCAAAAGTTCCAAGACTTTGGACATTTTGCTGTTTCCTGGGTGGCAACAACAACACTAGGCTCCTTCCATTTCGTTTTCCTTCTTTCCAATATTCACAAAACACACACGATGCCGAAGCGCACACGCGAGGACGAAGCGGGACCATCGACGCTCAAGCTGCCTCCCCTGATGGGAATGGACGACGAGGCGGGCAGCGCGAGCTGGGGCCGGAAGGAGAAGAAGAGCAAGCAGAAGAAGGAGAAGAAGGCCGAGGGCGACGCCGAGGCCGAGGCGGGGGCCGGGGCGGAGGGCGACGGGGACGCCGAGGCGACTGGCGAGAAAAAGGACGATAAAAACGAGGACGACGACGACCGCAGCGTGCAACCCAAGCCCAGGAAGAAGAAGAAGACGGTCACCCCCGGTGTCGTCTACATCTCGCGTCTGCCCCCCGGTATGACGCCGCACAAGGTGCGACACCTCATGTCGCGCTGGGGCGAGACTGGGCGTGTGTACGCACAGCGGAGAGATGGTGAGTCGAATGTTCCCAAGCTGGTGTGATCTTCAACATAGCTGTGAGACACCACCGCCTTAGCTATCAGTCACCACGGCTTGGACCACAGCTGCCTGAGCTGTCGCCCTGACAACAGCGCCTACCGGTTACAACCCGAACCACGACAAGCAGAAGAAGAAGGAGAAGCACCAGAGCGCCAACTTTGACGAGGCCTGGGTCGAGTTCCTCGACAAGAGCGTCGCCAAGACCGTGGCCAAGATGTTGAATGCGCAGGTCATTGGCGGAAAGAAGGGTGACCGGTGAGTTCTGGAGCATTGCACCAGGCATCATCAGCACATGCGCGTATTGACAAGACAGCTGGCGTGACGACATCTGGACAATGAAGTATCTCTCGGGATTCAAGTGGGAGATGCTCGGCGAGCAGGTCGGTGCGTATCTAACACCAACAGCTGTCTCTGCTCGGAAAATACAGCCGCTGACCACCACGCAGCATACGAGCGCAACGTCCACCAGTCTCGCCTCCGCGCCGAAATCACGCGCGCAAAGGCCGAGCAGAACTCGTACCTCAAGAACGTCGAGCTCGCCCGTGTCCTCAAGAAGCGCGAGGAGAAGCGCGCCGCGTCCAAGCCCGCTACCGACGCTCCGCAGGCGCAGGCAGAGGGCAAAGAGGGCAAAGAGTCCAAGGGAAAGCGAACCTACCGCCAGCGCGAGGTCGTGGACCGCGCTCACGGCCTCGAGGCCAAGGGTATGGACAGCGTCCTGGGCAACATTTTCGGATAGAGTGGTTTCCTGGTTCTCACACTTTTCATGTATGGTATTTTGCATCGCTGGTACTGACAGGTCCCGTCCTCACCATGCTCTGGATATTGATATACTCCTTCATAGTAAAAGGATCTGACTAATCTGATGCTCCCTTTGTACAGCTGCTGGGCTCTTGAGGCGTTACGAAATGATCACTGACAAACTCAAAGCTTGTAGACGACAGCACAGAACAAGACAATGTCCTCGCCTGTCCAACCAGCAAAGGAAGAATCCAGCTACTTCAGAGGGCGAGCTAACATTGCCAACAATCCATATTTGCAGCTGTAGCCTCTCAAACTCGAGCTCGACGCCGCTCCGCGCGCGAGTCGGCTTGGATCCTTTCTCACGACCGGTCGCGTGGCCAAATGGTACGGCGTCTGACTACGAAGAGTAATTAGGAGATCGCGGGTTCGATCCCCGTCGTGGCCTTGCGCGAGCACGAGCGGCGTGAGTGCGAGCACCTTTTTGGATCGGTGGGCGGCCGGCGAGATGGCAGAGACATTGAGCACAGCATGAGACAGTGGGGCGGAGGGAGAAACCGAAGTACTTGAGCAGCGCGGTGCGCACGGCTCCTATGGGGCCCAGCGTCTCCGATAGGATAATCGGCAATCAGTACGCTGTCAAGCAAGCAAGCAAGCGACCGCCTAAACACGTCGACAACGTGATTGATCAAGCGACCGCCTAAAGATGACGACACCGTGATATTTTCTTCCAGCTGCACTTGACCCCACCCTGAGCTCGTCGATCAGATAGCCCACCGACATCGGGCCTAGCCCCGAAATCGCGAGCTGCGGACCGACTTTACTGGTGAGGCACGGGGGGAAGGGGAGCGCGGGGGGGACATGTGCCTCTTTTGGAGCTGCGCGAGTTGGGGATTGGACGACTGGGGGAGCGGCGCGGTCGAGCGGATGACCCCACCATTCAGTGCAGCTACATTCCTCATCGCCCTCCGGGCCGGGAATCACTGGTGCCCGGAGAAGTGGGTTGATAGCGGGGCTACTGTCGAGATATGGAATGGCAAAACTTTGGAAAGTTATGGCTGGGCAGGTCGAGTCTGAGTCCGGAAGATCTTTACTTGGAACCAAGCAGATCGATGCCACAGGACACATAGCACCAATGGGCGAGCTTGCTTTGCGGCATATTGTGTCCCGCGAGCCTCGCTTCAACAGGACTCATCAGCGCCTCTACCCAGGATCAAAGATGAAGAAATGTCGACGACAGGTCAGAAAAATTCCAGTGCGGAAAACCGCCATGAAGGATATCGGGCAGCAGACCAAGGCGCCACACAGTGCTATGCACACAGCACATCCCTGGCTCGCACCCACCCCCACCCTGGCACCCCACTCCGTGATACCGGGGGGGACGGGGGACCGCAACCGCGGGGTGGGCCATCAGATCCCTTCCATCAGAAACATCGCGTTGGTCGCCGTTTTGCGTCCCAGTGGCCAGCGAGTTGGTCGGAGACCTGCATTCTCCAGGCACCTCGTCTGTTTCGCCTGCCTCATGAAGTAATTTTTTTTTTTCAATCCGAAACCGCTCTGTATTCCCATGGGGAGAGGAGTGCACATGTCTTGGCACTGCGTCTATCATTGAACACCTGTTGCGTGCCTCGCTCGCTGCTTTCGCGTTGCCTGTCTCGAGTTCTGGACCACCGGGGAAACGGCACAACCTAAATGAAACGACGAGGAAAAGATATCATCCAATGGGCTCATCCGCAGTGGCCCGGACACACATCGGACCGAGATACCTCCGGTTCCGACCCCGCCTTAAAGGCTATCGCTGTTCTTTCCCAGGTCTGCCTTCTTGCCTTCCTGCCCTGCAGACATACGACGTCTAGACTTCGGGACTGATTTCTGCCCCCGTTTGCAAATCTCCTCTCGTTCTCAAGAAGCCAGGAACCCAGCCAGCAGCCGAAAGAGCGCTCCATGAAACGGGCCGATAAATATTCGGGGAGTTTTCGGCGATATGGTAGAGTCGCAAGAGTCGCGCGACGGCGGCAAGTGTGGGTGGGTCGACATGTGAACGACAATCATGTGAACCGCAATCGAGCGATCTGTGCGGGGCTTGCGAGGGAGTACAAGCGACGCCATGGCGAAATTGAGAATTGTAGACCCACTCGCCGGCGGCACTCCGTCGCCCGCTATCCGCGTATCCGCGACGCGATAGGGGGTTCTGGATATCGATCTGTCCGGTAAAAGTCAACGGGAGAGACGGGTCATTGATCACGTTCCCATACCTCTCACGGTACTGCAATGTACTGTGAGGTTTGCACCCCACGGCGGGCGCAAGGCGGACTATGGCGTCGTGCCTGCAGTAGGACCCGCTTGTTCCCCGGATATTGGCCTGCCGCCAATTACTGCTGAGCAGGACGACAGAGGATGCAACGAGCACGAGTGGGGTGCTGGACCAGTGGGGTGGGAGCAGGAAACAGAACAAAGGGTGCAAGAACGATTTCTGTGTTGTTCCTGAGACACTAGACGCCCGATGGTAGGCGTTCGGTTACCTAGGCATCCCCTCACCTCATCCTCGTCCCCACACAGTCTCTCTCCGCCAGATGCACTGCACCCCGCACGCCGACGCACCCCCGCACCCCACTCTTTGGGCCCCAGACTCTCGGCGTATCGGCGGGGACAGGCGGGCCAGATCAGATCTAGCGGACGCGCAGCGTGTGCGCGAGGAACACAGTGGCACGCGTCGGAGTCTTGGTGCAAGCTGACTGGCTCTGTGGCTAACCGCGATGAACATCAAAGAGTTTTTTCGTGATAATGTTTCTTTGTTTGAGCTGACAGCAAGTCACCAAGGTCTAGTGTATATAACTCTGCTGATGTGGAGATGGAGTCCCACCCCTCATCCCCAGTGGCCCCACGAGCTGCATCACTAGTCTTTAGAAACACCTCAAGTAGGCCCCGCCGCGCTCCGCTTCCCACTCGAGGACCCACCGCGCCAACCACAGCTACCCCCGAGATCTGCTTTCCTCGCCACTGTGGCACACTACTCTACCTCATCTCCTTCTTACCTTGAACTGCAAGACACGCTACACTGCCCTTCACCCTCCACGATGACGATCACCACTGCAAACGAAAAGTCGAGCGTCGACGGCCACGCCTCGCACCACGACGAGAAGCAGGTGGGCATCCCCATCATCGCTGATGTCGAGCACGAGGAGGAGGCCGAGAGGGTCATTCAGGCCGAACACGAGTTTACGTGAGTACTCTGAGATGGGCGGGGCGGTGGCTCTTTGGGTTGTTGGGGTATCCACTGGAAACGCCACGTTGACTATGTATGGTTGTGTGACGGATCTCTGGTGGCTGCAATTGCGGCTGCCACCATCGCCCTGAATCATCTACAGTATCTCACCACTCCATCGTTGCACTCTCCCCCGCCATCCCAAGTGGCACAGCTGACGGGCAGAGACAAGGAATACAGCAAGCTCAAGGTCAAGATCGACATGGTCCTTATGCCGCTCCTGATGGTCGCCTACGGCGTGAGTCCGGTGCACAGTGTATATTTCCACTCACACCGCAGCTGCAGTACATTGACAAGACGTCGCTGTCCTCGGGCGTCATCTTCGGCCTCAAGGAGGAGACGCACCTCAAGGGCAACCAGTACGCCAACCTGACCTCGTTCTTCTACATGGCCTACTTTTTCGCCCAGATCCCCATGCAGTGGCTCCTCCAGAAGATGCCGTTCGGCAAGACGCTCGCCGGGTGCGTCATCCTCTGGGGCGGACTCGTCATGTGCCTCGCCGCGTGCAACAACTATGCGCAGCTCGTCGTTGTGCGCGTGCTCATCGGCTGGTTCGAGAGCGTCATCACCCCCGCATTTGCGATCCTCACGTCGTCGTGGTACCTCCGTTCCGAGCAGACGCTGCGCCAGGGTGTCTACTACAGCATGAGTGAGTGGGAGCATGCATATGAAGGGGTGCAGAGCTGCCAGGGGACGATGGGGTACAGTACCGAAGAGATGTCCAGGGCACCCACCAAAGCGTACACAGGCACACCACTAACTCGCAGACCACTTCATCAACATTGTCATGTCGGTCGGAATCTACTACATCGCCCTGCGCGCGCAGGAAGCAGGGGGGATCAGCGGCTGGCGCGTTATCAACCTCTTCCTGGGCGCCACGACCGTCTTCTTCGGTGCCCTGATGTTTGTCTTTGTCGGCAACCCCGCTGAAGTGTGGTGGCTCTCCAAGCGGGAAAAGCTCATGGCGCACGCGCGCGTCGTGTCCAACGCGACCGGCGGCGGCGAGCACCACCCCTGGCGCTGGGAGCAGGTCCGCGAGTGCCTCAAGGACGCGCAGTTCTGGCACGCCATGGCGTTCAACTTTTTTGCGCTTATTCCCAACGGTGCCCTTACTACTTTCCAGTTTGTCATCTTTGTGAGTACATGAGTACTGCGGGGAAGTTGTCCACAACTGCGGCCTACCTGCTGCCTGCTGCCTGCTGCCTCCTGTCTTTCACGCATCTTCACCGTTCTCCGGGACCCAAACCCCAGATTGCTCTCGTGCTAACACGTACCCAGAAATCGTTCGGCTTCACTTCTCTGCAGACCATCCTGTACGCGCTCCCAATGTTCGGCATCAATTTTGTGCTCATCATCGCGGCCTCGGTGGCGATCCGGTACTGGGCATGGACGCGCTTCCCCATCGCGATAGGCACGCAGGTGGTCGGCGCCGCCATCTGGATGTTTGTCGGCCTCGCGCCCGACGGCACCTCGCGCTGGGCCAAATGGGGCACCTTTTTGTTCTGCCACACCTTTGTCGTCTCCATCTTCATCCTGTGGCCGCTCATGAGTGTCAACGTCGCCGGACGTACCAAGAAGTCCTTCTTCTCCGCCGCCAGCCTCATGAGCTACTGTATCGGCAACACTGTCGGCTCCCAGATCCTCATTCGTAAGTCACAGAGTTGAGTTGAGAAGTACGCATGCTGTGAATCTAACAGTCACAGCCAAGGACGCGCCAAACTACCCCCACGGCCTCGTCACGTGCGCCATCATGCTCCTCATCTCGATTGTCAACACGGCCCTCTGGTGGTGGTACTATGTCCGCACGAACCGCAAGCGCGACGCAGAGTTTGCCCACTCGGGTATGACCGAGGAGGAGAAGGAGCACCAGACGCGTCTGGCTGGCGAGTCCGACTTGACGGACAAGCGTAAGTGGGAACCATCTATAAGAGAGTACATGTTGACGGCGAACAGAGAACCCCCACTTCCGCTACTCGTGCTAGGTCAGACCAGAAGAACCAGAAGAAAAAAAAGGCCAAGGAAAAAAGCTTAGGAAAAAGCGTAGGAAAAAGCGCAAGGCAAAGCGTAGTAAGAGAGTTCAAAGTGGGAGAGACGAGGCAGGCGGTACCCTTTGTCGTTGTTTTCAGTTTTTGAATGATTTAGCAGTAAGAAACGTCCTGATGAATGTGTGTACTGGCAGATCTGGTCAAGGCAAGGAAGTGGATCGGAGGGGGTGATGAGGGTATTCTGAATTGCTGGTGAGCCCCAACTCGACCACTCATTCAAACTCCACGTATAGTCTGCAACACGCCAGGGGCCGAAGACTGGAGGGCGTCCATGAGAGGGCCACCTCTGGACCCCGCAGCCCGATTTGTCCTGCACTCGAACCGTCTACCCATTCCATGCCAAGCGTCTACTCTACTCTCTACTCCTTCTCCACCTCGCGCTTCCTAAGCGGCGTCATCTCATAGCTTTCCTTGTTAACGGTCTTGCTGGTGTTCGTCTCGCCGCGCGTCCGGCGGCGCGGTTTCCGACTGCGGAGGTACGTAAGCAGCAAGCACACCCAGCCGGCCGTGATGCCCACGGGGGGCACGAGCCAGCAGAGACGCCACCACCAGCCGCTGCTGCCTCCCTGCTGCCGCTTCCACTTTGCGACCGCGCGGTCGACCTGCACTTCCAGGTCGCTGAGGGTGCCGCTGTTGTCGATCACGGTCGTCGCGTAGTTTAGCTTGTCGGACATTGGCATCTGGGCGGCCATGCGCGACTGGGCCTGTGACTCGGTGAGAGGTGGGTTGGAGGGGCGTGCGAGGAGTCGGGCGAGTTGGAGCTTTTCGTTACTGCCTGTTAGATGGAAATGAAGGAAGATGGGAGTCAAAGGAAGGTCGGGAGATTGTAGCGGATGCAGTGGCAGAACCTGAGGGAGGAAAGCGGTGTGACCTAGCTGTTGACAGTGCCCGCAGAGAACAGGCAGCCTCCCGGATCACCGGTGGATTCCCGAGGACCTGTCGGGGATACGCCAGAGAGCCCAATAAGACTCTGCCCACACAGGACGCGGCATAGCGAAGGTGAGGAGGGAGTGCGAACCCTCTTCCCAAATTGGTCTTCTAGCACTCCAGCCCACTTTGCACGCCTCTGTGTACCCTCCCCACAACACCCACGTCTCAGATGACTGCACTCACACATAAACAACCACCACATCCCCGACCCATCGCCAGAGGCTCGCCTCAATGAGGAGCGGCACATCGACGACGGTGCACCACTCGCCCTTGAGCCAGTTCTTCAGCACGGCAAGGAACATGGCGCGGCGGACGCGCGGGTGCACGACGCCATTGAGCCACTTGCGCTCCTCGGCATCGCGGAACACGATATCCCCGATCGCCGCGCGGTTCAGCGTCACCCCGTCCTCCATCACCACGCGGTCGCGTCCAAAGTGGCTCACGACGAGGTCGTACCCGCTCGTGCCCGGCGCAATGACCTCGCGCGCGAGAATGTCGGCGTCCACAATCGGGAGGCCGTGTTTTGTTCGGAGGAGGTTGGAGACCGTGGACTTGCCTGTGCGTAGGGTTAGTGGGGGCGTGCATGTGAATGGGCGCGGGGCCGTGAAAGAGGGGCGACGGGAGGAGGAAGACGAGGTGTAGGTGGGAGCAAGCATCGTCGAGGCCACCAAGACGCTCAAGCTCAAGCACCAGAAGCCAACCACTCATGAGCGATACTTGGGCTCGACCTACACGCCGATACTCATGCCCATGAAAGTCCTGCTCGCGCGCCAACATATCATGCCATACTCGTTCGAAACGCACCCGTGGCAATTCCACCCGTAAGACCGACGACTGCGGACCTGTCAGCGCAGCCGTTCACAAGGACATACCGAGCATCTTGTTACGCTGCTGATAGTCAGGTTAGCGACAAAAGATGGAAGTGAAGAAGGTTATCTACACGACGTGAGAACTGTAGGGAGCTCGCGTAGTCTTGTCGACTTGTTGACGGGTGACGTCTGGTGGGCGTAATGGTCTCGCTTGGCACATTGCCGGCCTGTAACGAAATTTGGTTCCGCTCAGCCGGATTCCGAGATTTCGGAGTACGCCATCAGCTCGATCAGCTCAACAGTTCGCCACCAGGCTTTGTCACCTACAGTGCGTCACAAGATGCCACTCGACCGCCTCGTCACGATCCTAACCAGCCGCTAGACATGTGCAAGGCCGTACCTCTTCACTATCAGATACGCATATCTCGCCCGGGGAACCTAGATACAGCAGTATTCAATACTACGGCCCGCTAGTGCGCTTTTTGGTCACGCTCATCCCGATGCCTAGCTGCAATTCCCACTGCTCTGGTTGGACTCTACCAATGACATTGCATGCTCTCCTAAGGCTACTACTCTTTAGACAATCTGTGAACGGAAACACTGGAAATGGAGAGGGGACAGGGGGGGGGGACGAAAAGCAGGGTGGACAGGATGTAGTGGAGGGGAGGTGGGAAATGTGGAACTAGCAGAGAAAAACGACTGATGCAATCGAGCTCGAGCAACGAGACGTAACACATCGTACACCGACGGTTTAATCGATTATCGTTTTCGACTCTGTTTTCTTGTGCGGTACACAGACATAATTCATTCGGCGATTGGATTTACGCGTGCGCGGCCTGGGGCTCGGGTGCCGAGGTCTGCGCAGCCTGGAAGTCAGTTCAAGTTAGAGGTCGCGGTGTTCTACTAACGGCAGCAGCTGCGAGGCGGAGCTCACGCTTCTTCTGGTAGTCCTTGATGGCCGACTTGATGGCGTCCTCGGCGAGAAGAGAGCAGTGGACTGGGCATGTTAGCGGAAGGGTGTACGTCTGGGGAGAACTGGGGAGGGTGATATCCCGACTTCGTAATCAGACCGTTGATGGGGGGCTCAAACGCAAGACGGCTGCCCGAGTGGCGCTGTTTAGAACAGTGAAGCGATCGCGGCACGACAGGTCGGACAAAAGATGCCTCACAGCCTCTCATGGCTTCCTTTTGAGGTCATGTCTCTCGACCCAGACGTCGCTCGCATTGTTGTCCCGTTCATAAAATAACCACGCGCTCGGTGTGCAACCTCTCGCTTGGCACCTATCCCTACGGGCGCCCATACGTAACGGTTGCGCCCTCTCCCGAATGTCATACTCACGCTTGACAGGCGGCAGGCAGAGCTCCTTTGCAATCTCAGTGTTCTTGACGTTTCCGGCCTCGTCGAGAGTCATTCCCTTTACGCGCTCGGTAATGTAGCTCGACGACGCAATGGCGGACCCGCAGCCAAACGTCTTGAACTTGACGTCGTTGATGATGCCGTCCTCGCCGACCTTGATCTGCAGCTTCATGACGCTGGAGTATTGTTAGTGTTGGGTTAGATGTGAGAAACCAGGCATGCCGAGCACACTATCTACTCACTCGCCACAAGCAGGGGCGCCGACGAGACCGGTCCCGACATCCTCATCGTCCTTGTTGAAGCGACCGACATTACGGGGGTTCTCGTAGTGGTCAATGACCTTGGCGTGGTAGCCGCGCGCGGCAACGGCGACAGGGGCACGGGGAACGACGGGGCGGGCCATCGGGCGGATAGCGACGCGCGACGACGATGCAGCGGTACGGAGAGCGGAGCGGAACATTTTCGTTTAGATGTAGGCGGTGGTGGTGGTGGTGGTGTGCTGAAAGTCTAGTAGAACAGTGTAATTACAATCGTTTTGTGAAGAGAATGAAGAATAGAGAGTAACAGAGAGATAGAGTGGATGTGAAGGAACGACGTCTCCAACCTTTGAGTTTGCGGTCGCCGCTGTGGATACTTGAATTCCGTCGAGCTCGCTCGCTATTACCTCGCTACACCTCGGGGCTCAATTAATCACACACACTATGGAGAAAAGTCACTGCCCAGCATGCCCAGGGGGGGGGGAAGGCCGAGGCGCAATGTGCCAGGGGTGGGGGGTGACACACCCACCTCGGCCACTCTGCCGGGTGGAGGGACTGGGGATTACCCTGAGGCGTATTAACGGACACGGCGTTTTTCGGCATTAATGGGTTGTGGCCATTGCGTATTTGTATGACCAATTCCTCGACCAGGCAGGAAGGAAGGTAGAGGAGTGCGGCCAGTATGCGGGATTCAGCCTGATCAAATGCGGAGACCGCAGGAGGGTTGCAGGTGACGTAAGTGGCAAATTCAGCTTCATGGGTGGAGGGTCTGAAGAAGCAGAAATGGCCAATGGTCTATTGCTTATCTGATATGGCTCGACTCTTGTTCTGTCATCTGTCGGTCATGCGGTCAACTAGTGGGTGGCGACTGGCCACCACCACATGCACCACACTCATTTTCTTGGTTAATTCTTGGAATTCACTTGACCGTAAGATGAGGAATGGGCCTCGGTCTCGGTCTGTGCCTTGTCATCTCCACCCATATTCTATTATTGTGGTGTGTGGTTGCACAATTCCACGGCTCGCAGGTCATATTCGCTTCGCCGGAAGTGTTGCAATGGACGGAGGTTCCGCGTGTCTATCGGGTAGAACTGCCATCGAAGTGTCACTAACCGGCGATGGGTCCCCGAGGTGGACACGACCTTGTGGTCGATGGTCCAGGGGCCGCAGAAACTGCACTAACACACTTTCTATGCCATGGATAGCAGAAAAGCTCAACCATTCAGACAACCGACCGGCACTGAAATGAGAGAAATACGCTGAGTTGTTAAGCATGATAACAGGACGAGCTGTAGTGTCGGAGGTCAAGGCTGCCTGTGACTTGAGGTACAGCAGTTATTAATGACAGCACGTCAACTCATGAGGTTAAGAGCCTATTCCGACACTTAACCATTCCAAGGAGACATCAGACGGTGCATCTGACACACACTGACTTGTCCGGCCGCTGGGAGATTGGGGTCGTCCATCTGGGAGGTGGGACGCCGCTTGGCTGCTTTTGATCATTGGAGGGGTGCCTCAATGTAACGTGACGTTGAGCAACATCTGGTTGTCATCAGTGCCCGCATGCTCAGTAGGGTGGCGCGTGTGCGATACAGAAAAGAGGGATACAATGAGCGGTTTTCTCTTGTTACATGGTTACAGACTGGCAGCGACTGGGGGTACAGGCTGAGCACGAAGACATACGAACCTCGCGGCTCTGTACCTCCAAGACGGAACATGAATTTGCAGGGGGCGCGGCCACACGCCTCGTCATTCCCTCGCGCTGCGGCGCATAATGTGGTCAAATTGTGGGGAGGATGCAACTAGACGCGCGATGGCGCAGTCCTGTTATCCTTGCCGTGCATAAGGTCGATCTTCCGATATCCCACTGATCTTTTCCCGTTTCGTCTCACAATCCGATCCACCACTTGCGCTCCCACGGCAACCCACTACTCGTTCCCTTAAAGATGTCGGGCGCGGACTGCTGCAGCGGCCGCATGGGTATCGGCGCAGCATTGCGAACTGGGTGTTCCGAGAGCCGCTCCATCTCCGACCGCCGTGGTAGGGGTGCGGACAGCGAGGGCGGCCAGTAGGTACCGGGCCGCACGGTGCCGTACGACGTCATAGGGGCTGCTTCGCCCCAGATGGGCTTGAACAGCGTGAACTCTGTTGGAAGCTCTGGCGGATCGGATTCATCACCCCTGTTGCCTTGCGCGACGTCTTGTGGGCCCGAGGGGGACTCCTCGGCGCTCGGCATGTCCACGTCCACGCCCAGAGCTTGTTGCTGCTGACGCATGTGGAAGAGGGCCGCCATGTCCTGTACTGCGATCACAATGTCGCGCCAGTCGCACATTGTTCCCGACGCTGGAGTCAGCGAGGACCAGGGGGGTGGAGGTGAGACAGGCGCGCGTAAATTCATCCCACGGCCTTGACGAGCTTGCGGACCCCCCGTTTTCACTCACATTTTGGGGACGTCCTTTCGTCCTGGGGACCCAGAATCACAAAATGAAGAATATCCCGGAGGACACTAAGATGGTACCCTGTAAAGATATTTTTGAACATGTCGGCGTTCATGGCGGGGCACACGATGACTGGCGTCGATTCTGGGCGCGCGCGGAGCAGCGACAGCTGCGTCGTCAGAACACCATACAGGACGCGGCACGCGGACCCACCGTGATGTCCTCGCTGATACCCGACGCGAGCTTTGCGATCATGTCAGCCGAACAAGGCGCGACGACGATCAGGTCGGCCCATTTCCGCAGCTGCCCCATTAGCATCAACGCGCGCTAAGGTGAAACCAAACGCACTTCCTGATGGAGGACCGTGTCGCCCGGCTGTGTCCATCCCTGCTTGATCAGTTACTAGCCTCCGGCAAGCAGTGACCAGACGCCACCCTTGTACCTACAGCCCACTCGTCCGTTTCTGTCCATATACGCACGCCCCAGCGGCTCTCGGCGTCGCTTACGAGGTTCCAAGCCTGCTTGACCGCTTCGTCGACGGCGCGCTGGTCAAAAAAGCGCTGAGGTTCTTTTGAGGCGAGGATTTGAACCGCAATCGCTGGATCCTACTATTGTCAGAGAAACAGGCCTACTATCCACTAGTCAGTGTGATGGCCATGAGACAAGATCATCCATGGAGGCCTCGATTCCCATTGCCCCACGGCTCAGCCCGCATTCACGGGATAAAGCCCCAACGCATTCAAATCCCCATCATCATCCCCCTCTCTTCTCATCCCCATCCCCATCACTCCTGTTCTCCTTCTCATGGGGACCCGTATCAACAGGTCGCCTCACCTTTGTCAAGGCAGCTGTCAGGGCAGGCACATGCCTGCCGTCCTCGGCGTCCGAAACGACGAGCACGACACGAAACACGCCATCGGGGCTCGTTGGTCGGTTGTCTTCAGCGATAAACGGGGATTTGGAGTGAAGCGGGGGGTACTTGTGTGCAGTTAACGGTGATGCGTCCGACCTATCGAGGTTTTTGTGGACCCGGCGGGTGTGGGTGTGGGTAGACATAGATGTGGACGGAGAGGTAGGAGTAGCATGGTGCGACATTGGAATAGAGTTAGAAGAGCTGCACTGCAAGAGATTGGATTAGTCTGCGCGGTCTTGGCGTGTCCGTGTCCTCGTTGCTTATCACATGGGTCGCCGGATGCAGCCCGAAGAAACTGTCAAGGGCGGAATGTAAGGAATGGGAGGATCAGGAGACTGCGTGGCGCTGCGTTGCCTTGAGTTTGCTTTGTTGTCGCGATGCGATGCGTGGGTGGATGGATGGACCGGGTCGTAAGGGTTCTTGCAGGTGTAGAGTGTCCAGCGTGGGGCCATGCAAGGGTAGAGAGAAATCGAGAGCGAGAGTGAGAGTGGGAGTTGTAGAGTGAGAGAGAGACCGAGTGAGCAAGCGATCAGTGTTTACAGCCCTCCCATAGCGCCATAGCTCCCATTTTGTGATTTGTGCATTTGTGTTATTGCATCACTTTCATTCCAACAATGCAGTCAATGCAGTCATGGATATCCGATCCCTCCGACCCTGGCCGATCCTCCTAGGTAATTACATGATCAGTCATAGTATCTGACCTCATCGGCATCCAAAAAGCAAAATCAGAAAACGTTGATCCGATAATAGTGTGCGAGCTGCGACATTGAGATTGAGAGACGAGAGACATAGAGCTTAAGAGTAATCATCAATGAGAGGGAGCGCGTCAAAGGTAATAGGGCGGCTACACGGTGGGTCGCAATCTTCCTAAACACATTGCGAGATCCCAGGCGATCCCTCGTGGGCCTCGTCTGGCTCGCGGCTCGCGGCTCCGGAGCTCGGAGACTCCCCGCCTTCCCGTTTCTATATTCCTATATCTTTGCATGCTGTGCCGCGGGTAGTGGGATACACGACCTGTAAGCTATATGCCACCATCCCAGCCCACGCAGATAGTTGACAGCCCCCACGGACCATTCCGGGCGGTGTGATCTCAACTGAGAGAAAATGCTCCGCATTAACCCTATCCTAATCTCTCAACAAATGTTCCGCCCGCGGATGTGCAGATGTAGTGTGCTATATGCTGTCCAGCACTGTGCTATATGCTGTCCAGCACTGTGCTATATGCTGTCCAGCACTGTGCTGTATAATAGTACTGTACATCAGTGTAACAGTGTAACGAGCCACACGCACTGCCTACGCGACTCTTAGATCTCTCATTTTACTGTTCTACTAAACATTTGCTGTTGCTTTGGTTAGGTTTTGCCCAGTGGTTCAAAATTTTACTTATTTCACCCTCCCCTATGTCCTTTTATTGTGATTATGCTCACCGTGGGGTTATCCCTGTCCTGTAGGCCCTGCCAGCCCTGCCCGATCTGGTCGACCCATGGCCACCCATGGTGAGCCTCGCTGCTGGCCTGCTGGGTGATCGGGTGCGCGGGTGACTGGTCCATGGTTGTGTCCACTGTGTTCGACAGACGCGGTCAATTTTCACCGCGGCGCGCGTGGAAAGGGTAACAAGAAAAAAAAAAAAAAAAAAGACAGCGTAAAAAAAAATAAAAAGTTGTTACTCCAGCCAAGGATAATTGATTTGGTGGGATTTGTTTGCTGACCTGGCCTGGCCTGGCTGGATTGGATGGGATCTGGATTTGGGTCTGGGTTTACTACACTGGATGGGGAGTAGCCAGGATGTGTGCTGGCGTTTGTTGGCCTGGCTGCAACTGGAGAGAGTGATATTTACATTTTCGTGTCTTCCTTCCTTGCTTGCCCTTGCCTTCCCTTGTCATCTCTCTCTCTCTCTCTCTCACTCTCTTTAAACCGTCTCTTTCTTCGACCTCTTCATCTTCTTCTTCCTCCTCCCTCTTACTCTCTCATCCTCCTTCTCATCTCCTCATCTCCTCATCTCCTCATCTCTCCCTCCCTCTCACTCTTTTCTCGTTCTTATCTTTTTTTTTTTTCTTCTTCCTTTTATTCCTTGTTGGTGTTCACGACTTCTTGCTGCTCGTCGGCCACGTTCCTTTATCCTTCAAGTCAACAATGATCGCTTCCTACTTCCAGCCGGGCAACGGCCCTGTCCTCTCGACTCTCCGCCAGGTCAGCAACGCTACCGGCATTGAGCCTCCGGCGGCCCTCGTCAGCTGGATCCCGGGATCCTCCCCGATCTCCACCACCACTGAGGTCGTCGCTGCCGTTGCGATTTACCTCGCCGTCATCTTTGGTGGCCAGGAGTGGATGCGGTGAGTACTCATTTTTTGTCCAGGTTATAGCCTGGAAATTGGGGAAGTTGCAAAACGGGGATATCGGGCGGGGAGAAGCTCGCCGGCCGGCTCCAACGTTACTTTTTCTCTTTCTTTTTTGGCTCTTGCTCTTGGTGGAGCTCTCAGCTCGTACCTCTGGTGTTTTTGGTGCTGTCTGCGACCACGACCGGCTTAGGCCGGCTTCGAGCAGGCGGCTGCAGTGACAGGCATCAGGCGCTCTTCTCGTTCGCACGGACGTTTGCATAACATGCCCAATGCTATTCGGTCTGCTCCAATCGTGACGCGCCACGGGGTAAGACGGCATTGTATTCAATGGTATGGCATGGAGGGGTAACCAGAGCCTGAGCCAAAGTAAATATGGCCCAGGTCTTGAGGCAATAGCCCCCATCGGAGTGGATTACCTCCGCCCGGCCACGCACACACGCCGTCGCCTTCTCCCCGTGCCATCTCCTCGTGTCAAACCCACCAGTGGCCCATTTGTCCTCTCGTGTCCCCACAACTATATCCTCGCTCCGCGACTTGACGTGTCGTATCGTGCCTATTCATGCCACAATCGCGACTTTCACACACCATATCACGCCCCACCGCTCCTTTTTCTGTGATAACCCAGAGCTGACGCCGTTTACAGCAACCGCCCCGCCTACAAGCTCAAGATTCCCTTCCAGATCCACAATGTCTTCCTCACTGTTGGCTCGCTCATTACCCTCCTCCTCATTCTCGAGGAGGTTCTTCCCCGCTTCTTCATCAAGGGCCCGTACTGGTCGATCTGCTCTGCCGAGGCGTTCAACCCCACGCTGGTCACCTACTACATGATCAACTACTACTTCAAGTACATTGAGCTCATTGACACTGTCTTCCTCGTCCTCAAGAAGAAGCCCCTCCAGTTCCTGCATGTCTTCCACCACTCGGCCACCGCTGTCCTCTGCTACACCCAGCTTCAGGGCGAGACCGCTGTCGTGAGTACAATGCAGTTTTGCATCTCTTAGCATGTACTGACTTGCTCGCAGCAATGGGTTGTCATTGCCATCAACCTCTGGGTCCACGTCGTCATGTACTACTACTACTACGCTACTGCCGGCGGTGCCAAGATTTGGGTATGTTTGTTCTAGTGGATCTTTGGAATCATTGTCTATTTGCTGACTCTCTACAGTGGAAGAAGTACCTCACCACCATGCAGATCACGCAGTTCATCATTGACATCTTCGTCGTCTACTTTGGCACTTCGCAGCACTTCCTCTACAAGTTCGGCGTCAACCTCCCCTGGGTCCGCGACTGCACGGGCGGCGAGGGCGCCGCGCTCTTTGGCTGCGCGCTCCTCACCTCGTACCTGTTCCTCTTCATCGCCTTCTACAAGAAGACTTACAAGGCCGGTGCCGCCAAGAAGGCTGCTGCCGCTAAGAAGACCAACGTGAGTGGATTGCCAGAGCCCCGAGGCACGATTGGCTAACACTTTGCAGTAAGGTCGAATCTAGAACAACGTCGTTGTCATTGTGGGCCTTGCCACAGTGGTTTCGATGACTCGTTTCTGTCGAAGCGGCGCGAGATCCAACAGCGACGCGTAACGGAACAATCAACACGTCCCCTACATACCCGCAGCAAGCTCTGGCTCAATGCTGAACACCATCATCCATAACCTGCACTCACGCTTGTGCTTGCCAGAGAGGTCTTCACAGCGCACTCCTATCTCCTTTTAGTCTCCCTAGTCCGTCCACCTGGGCGTGCTTGCTCTGGCAACCTTAGAGCTGGGGCTAATGTACGCGTCAATAATTGGAAGCTACAGGGGGAAATTAAGTGGAGCACCGCCGACTCGAATGACAGACGACTAATCTGATACGGAACCCTCTAGCAGTTACTGAAGATATGAGCTGTGCACGGACAAGCTAACGATGCGGGCATTCCACCCCGTCCCTCCATGTACCCGTTGCCTGACAGCTCACCGAAACGTTCCTCGTGTTGTGTTGACTGCAGTACTGGTGAGCTCAAGGAATGAAGGCTCAGACCAACCGAAACGTGGCCCGTGGCAACTCTACACTGTGGGATCATTTCGATCAGTCAGGGAAGCACAAACCAAACGCGTATTGTCCAAACAGAGAGGAGACAAAGACGAGACGACACAACAAAGGCAAGGAAAGGAAGGACCAGACCCTGACGCCACGGGCAGCCTAGTTTGGGCAGGGACCGCCAGTGCAGGAGGGCCACGCAATAGGGGTTTCTCACGACGCGTCGATGCGCTCTACGAACCCCGGCCCAGTATCAACAGTACGCACATACTGTAAGCAGGTCATTTCAGTATCCCGAAGTCGTTTGTAAATGAGTACTGTAGGCTGTGGCGACAAGGCGGAGCTCGAGACACGAGGCGGCCAGGAGTTCGTCCATTCCGCCACGTACCCGGGCACTAACCTGCCCTGCCCTGTTGATCGCGAGCGATGCGGCGTGATCGGTCGGTCGTAGGGGGTTATCCGACTCAGGCCCGGGCCTACGACAGCCGATAATGCCGAGACAGGTCGGCGTCGCCAGCAGCATGCTCACACCACACCTACACACATCAACAGTCACCTCGCGCGGCCAGTTGCACCAATTCCAATTCCACTACCGAGCTGTTGTGGTGACTGTGGCCGTCAGGCGTCACCAATGTGACTGCCGCGGGCTGGAGACCAGCTTGGCGTCTGTGGTTCACTGCGTCTCCTGCCCCGAGGGCCAAGGGGTAAGGAAGAACAAATGCCACGTAGGGCGGACGGGACGAGGTTCAAGGCTGGTGACATTGCCTACGTGCTCAGTGGAGTGGGATGCGCCACCACATGTACTGTACTGTACTTGATGGACACGGAGGCACCAGACATTCCTCAATTCCCCGCCTCGCTGCTTTGTCGACGCGACCGCGCTTCGTCCGCGATTTGTTCCGTGGCGATTTCTGATTTTATTTCGTCTCCAGCGCTGGCTCGGTGCAGGTGTTCTCCAGCTCTGGAAAACCCGCGACGTCACTTGTCAATCGATGCCTCTTGTCAGTAGAGTCAAGGCGTACATGGGAGAAAGTGGATTAATCAAATGTTAGAAGGAGCTGGGGGTCTCGCCTGTGGAGTCCTTCCTGAGTGCGCCTCGCTTGCAAGCTCTTGCTCCAATCTACTCAAAGAGTCTCGTCGAGCGTGTACTTGTTGCTCGCCGACGCTGCTTGGACAATGACCACGCGGTCTCCGCTCTCTCATATGCAGCGTCGTATAGATACATCCTGCATGCAGCGTTACATTATACGTCGCATACGCCCAATGTCTCGGGGTACGCCTCGTCCTTGTTCCAGCCACGCGGTGCAGCCACGCGCCGCAGCTGGCCATGTCGACTTCATACCTTGCAGGCACGCCCACTGTCCGAATGCCAGGACCACCTACTCTGTGATGGGTATCGGCTGCCGTTCTCCCATGCGCTCGCCTCCTCGGAACTCCTACCTACTCGAGCCTCGCGGCCGCGCGCACATCAACCTCCCGCGCATCCTTGACCAAAAAGTCCCACCACCAGACAGCCAGCGGGATCGTTGCCGCGTGCCAGAGCGCGTGGGCATCCAGCACGCGCGCGTGCGGCGGGAAATCAAGCAGCTCGAGAGACATGGCGGCCATGGTGAGGAGGACGAGGATCGCCGGCGTCCAGTTTGCTTGCGGCTTGCGCCGCGCCGTGGTCGGGGACGGGGCGGGGGACGGCGAGTTGGGCGGATACGGCGCCGGCCACGTGAGGCCCAATATGCTCGGGCGCATCTTGAACGACACGCTCCACATGATCCAGAGCGTGTTGCCGATCATGCCCAGCGCGGCCGCAAACGCGACGTGGTACCCGTACGGAAAGAAGGGGAGGGACGAGACGTAGCTGAAGTGGCCGACGACGACGAGCAGCACGAGTGCTGTGATGGGGTACAACAACTTGGAGTGCGTGCGCGCGCCCTGCAGCCCGAATATGCGGATGATGGCGTAGTGCAGCGAGTTGCCGATTGTCATTGTCGCGGAAAAGTAGTCGAGGCGCTCGGTCCAGGGGAGATCTGTTGCTGTCAGCGTGGATACGCCATTGCGAAAGGCAAGTTTGTGCAGTCAATGTCCACACTCACCACGCGTATGGAACACGGCGCTCCAGAACCACGTATTGACCTGCACGAGCGCGGCGAGCTTGAGCCAGAACCCGAGCCCGTTATCCTTGTTCACGTGCCGCTTCACGAGATTGTACCCCTGC
This sequence comes from Apiotrichum mycotoxinovorans, assembly GCA_013177335.1. Lineage (NCBI taxonomy): Eukaryota > Fungi > Basidiomycota > Tremellomycetes > Trichosporonales > Trichosporonaceae > Apiotrichum > Apiotrichum mycotoxinovorans. The sequence goes on along the minus strand of CP053624.1, from coordinate 1,166,351 downwards.
CAGTGGACCACCAGGTTGCCGAGCGAAAACACCACGCTCGCGGGCTCCTGCATGCCCCACACGCGATGGAACGCCCACTTGCCGTGGAACTGGTGGTAGTACTCTCTCCCCTCGTCGCTCGCGTCCGTCAGCGTGTGGCTGCAGTGGTACCCGCAGTCACTCGGGCAGTCCCATGCGAGCGCCTTGAGAAACGGCGAGATAGAGGCCGGATCGCAGCGCGAGATGCAGTCGGACCGGCAGGAGAGATATGATCCGTGTCTGTCGCCCGAGGACGCGAGCGCGAGCGGGAGGAGCAGCAAAAATAGTGAAGGTATCTTCATCCTAGGCAAATACCGCCTCGCAGAACGAGGAGTCTAGCGGGCCTGCGGGTCTGGTGTCAGCGCCGCTCTGGACGGTGTATCCACAGTAATGAAAATGAGAGAGGCCGATCCGTCAACAACTTCTCGAATGGTGAAGTAAAGAGTGTTGGAGGAGCTTGAGGGCGCCGGTGAGGTATGAGGAGAAACAACAACAGACGATGGGAGGAGAATGGCCAGTTTGTTGACGGGATGACGCATACCACCGCCCTGGATCTCAGTCTTGGCTCCCAGCTACGGTCATGCGCCAGGCTGGCTGGGCTGGCTGCCATGTTTCAGTCATGACAATGTTCGTCACCAAAGGGGTTTCAAAACCCGGCCGAGCTTGTATCCTGCATATCTTTTTTCTATCTTTCATCTTTGACTATCTCAACCATCGCGTCCGCTCGACTCTGTCGGACATACAAGCTTGACGGTCGTTGCATACTACTCCCCTAGACTTCCCCGGGCCTCACAGAAAAAATACAGCACCATACCGTCCCATCCACAAGTCTACTCGTCGACCCACCAATCCTCCCCCTACTCGCAACCACCGACACCTTCACAGTCGCCCTCGTCCTCGTCGCTACGCCTCCGCTCGCGCCCGGGCTCGCCCGCCCCTGCCTCAGCAACTCCTGCCGCCGCGCGCATCATGTCCCGCCCCTCGCGGTCGCGGCTCTCAGAGTCGGAAGGGGGCGACATGTCGGGCATTGCTACGCCGGATCTCGACGAGATGGAGCGCAGGATACTGGGGTACCCTGCTGGCGTATCTCGGTCTATGTCGGGGAGCCGAGAGAGGAGCGATGAGAGGCGAGGAGAGTACGGAGGCGGGGACGGGGATGGGGACGGGGACGGGGACTGGGGGCTCCATGACGCCAGAGGTCTGATCGGAGGGAACAGCAGAAGGAACGGGACGTACCCCCCAGAACGCTACGACGACGATGGCGAAGAGCCCGACGCCGCGACCGCGCTCCTTGGTGGACGGCGAAAGACGTTTGGGTCGCGGATAAACAGCACACTGGACCGCGTAGGCGCTACACGGGTCCTGTCATGGAGCGTCCCCATCTTTGGCGTACAGGTAAGAGAACGCAATAAATCCAGTGCATGTATGCTCTGTGATCACCATGACTGACATTCCCAGGTTCCATGGGTGGTCTTCCTCCCGATCCCGCTCCTGCTCCTCGTCGTCATCACTGTCTCTCGCGGGCCCAGCTTTCCCCCGCTCCCGCTTCTCTCGAACGGCACGCACACGTTCCATCCCACGACGCTCGTCGTCTCTCTCGACGGCTTCCGCCCGTCGTACCTCTCCTCGCATGCGGACCAGCTCCCGCACCTCCGTGCACTGGCAAAGGAAGGAGTGTATGGCGAAATGACGCCCGTCTTCCCGACGCTCACGTTCCCCAACCACTGGAGCATGCTTACAGGGCTGTACCCCTCCTCCCACGGCATTGTCGCCAACCACTTTTACCGCCCCGGCGAGGGAGAGTTTAATTACGGCTCACCAGAGACGAGCTGGCAGGGGCATTGGTGGCGCGGTGAGCCCGCGTGGAGCGTCGCTGAGCGGCATGGTCGCAAGGCGTTGAATTTCATGTGGTGAGTTGGGGTCGCCGGGATGGCCATGCAAAGAAGAGAATCTGTCGTGCCGGAAAAGAGTAGAAAAGAATACAGGTGCAATGTCCTGTCTGGAGACAGTCGAGTGCGATATACAGCCTCATCCGACACGAGGCAGCACCCTTGCTAATTTGGACGGTCCCGGCCCCTCGATGCTCCTTGCTGAATCGTCCCCGCTCCGAACTGACCCCAGGCCCGGCCCACCGACTACTTCGGCGGGCATATCCCCTTCCTTCTTCGTCCCCTACGCGAAATGGGACACAACCACAAAGTTTGGCAAGCTTCTAGAGTACTTTGATATGAGAGTGGAGCACGCCCCAAGCCTGCTGTTCATGTACCTCCCGGATGCCGATCAGGCCGGCCACGGCGGGGGCCCGGACAGCGACCGCGTCTCGGACGCCCTCGTACGCCTTGATACATTCGTAGGTGATCTCCGGAAAGAGATTGCCCAACGCAACATGAGTCATATCGTCGACCTCATCGTTGTCAGCGACCATGGAATGGCTGCGCTCTCGGAAACGCGGATCATGTTCTTGGATGATATTCTCGGGGACATGTACAAGGACATCAGCCACAAGGACGGTGAGTGATCGTTGAATACATTTCTGTATGTAGGCGCTGGCGCTGACGCTCATTTCCAGGATGGCCATCGTATGGACTGTGGTTCTCCCCCGGGGTCGACTATGTGCCCCATCTCGCCGCACTCGAGACGGCAGCCAAGACCATGAACTTTTCTGTGTTCACGCACGAAACGATGCCCGAACGCTGGCACTTCAGCGGGCAGGCCCATATTGCCCCAATCTACCTTGTCCCCGACCTCGGATGGCTCTTGACCGACCACGTGAGTTGCCGCCGCATCATATGGGCATCACCAGTTCAATTCTAACAACTCTAGGACGAATGGGACACGTACGGCCTCACAGTCAAGGGCGCACACGGGTTCGACAATGCGTTTCCCCAAATGCACGCCGTTTTCTTCACAGATGGGCCCGCTGCGAACTGCATGAAAGCCAACGCGCCGCAAAATGCGGACAAGTGGCTGTCGGCGAGTCCGGCCGTCATGAAACGTGGGTCTGAAGACAAGCAAGCCATGGCAAGCCAGTGCTGACCTGATAGCGTTCAAGAACCTCGAGATCCACAGCCTTATTGCCCGCTTGCAGCAGTGCGAGGCGCCGCCGCACAACGGCACCAACGGGTTCTGGGACGGATACCTCGGAAAGGAGTGAATATAGAGTTTTGTTTTCTGTACAGTAGTGTATCAGTCTAGATGCTCCTGTCAGCGTCGTCGTCGTCGTTGGCCCACACCCCTGGTTAGCAAGGACGTCGCTGGTGAATGGGGTAGGGTACAATGCATCCAAGCTTTTCAGCCACCACGAATCCTTCCTTGCCTATTAGATGCCCATGCGGCCAAGGTACACTCTGCCCTGGACCTTGATGCCCGTCCACACGTCGCGCCACCACTGCTTGACCCATGCCTTTTGCCGCTCGCGCGTGCCAATCTGCCAGTCGCGGTAGAACGTCGTCAGGACAGCGTCGCGCGCCGCGAGGTCTGCCTCGGTTGGTGGGTCCGACGCGGGCGGGAGGGCCGCGAGGCGCGCCTCGAGGACGGCGTTGAACTGGGCGTTGGTTGATGCCTGGGGGTGTCAGTACGGGCAGCCTGCGCAACGAGGTCGGGGGAGAACTACCCAACAATGAAGAATGAGAGGCAAGACGGTAACAGGCAGAAGGCTAACCCAGTTTGGTCCAAGAGGATAGCAAGGAGGAGAGAATGATAGTGCAGAAGCTGCTTTCTTCGACAGGCGTCCCTCCCCCCTCGGCCCCCCCCCCCCTCCCCCCTCCGCTTCCATATTCCGTCGTCGCCACTCACCCAAAACCGGTGATTAGCCATGTCGACACGCTCCCGCATCATCCGCCACTCCATCTCCCGCACGCCCTGCACGCCCTCCTTGCCAGTCATCGCCGCCGGGAACTCGGACGCAGAGTACGGCGAGTTGGACGGCCGGCGGCGCGGGGAGGCGTAAATGATCGGACGCATGTTGGAGAGCGGGTCGGGTCTGGAGTCAGTACTGGGTGACAGGACAGGTCTTGAGCGCCGTGGACACATGGACGTAGACATGGTTGTTGATATCGGAAAGCTAGATATCCATAACGACATATCGCAAACCCGCACACCCATGTCCCGCTGCTGGCCAAGCTGAGAAACTAGGTGGGTGCTCGTAACGCTCGGCAAACTCACGGAGCGACAAGATCGACATTCTCGACATCCACATCGCGCACCGTCGTCGCTCGCCTCCCCCGGCTCGGCGCCGCTTGCGGCCCGTCGGGCGCGACCGTTGCCGTCGAGTACGCCGCCAGCAGTCTCGGGACGCTGGTTGTTCGCCGGGCGAGGGTGTGCGACATTGTGTTTTTTGGTCTCTTTGGAAAGTGGTGTTGTTTATCGGATCTACTGAGTTCAGAAAAAGTCGTACAGATCAGGCGTTGCTCTGGCTGGTGGACAATGGACAATGACAAACTGAAAGCAAAGGAGGTAAGCAATCCAAGATATGATTTGATTTTCAACGATCATCCTATAATAAGGGGTGCCGGGCCAATAATTTATTGCATTATACTAAACGACACCTGAAGCCCGGGAAAGTAGAGTTGCTAAGATGATTCGAACGCGGGAAACTATGGTGCTTGCGGCATCTCTGCTTACAATTTAATTTAGAGTCTCGTATCCGTTATTCCACAGTATCCACTGCCATAACTTTGTCATTTAATGAAGTGCACTCAGTGGAACCTCCCAGGACTCACCGACATCTTATGGAAAGTGATCAATGCTGTGCTGTACTCCTGCCCTGGCAGCGCGTCCTACGGACGGTCACACCTCATAAAAGCGCCTGTCTTTTGAATGCATATTCTTCGTCTGATAATGGCTGTGCAAAGGGGGTTGGGGACGGAGGGAGGGCTTAGATAGCTAGCTGGACCGTCAATATGATCTGTCTCTTGGACATTGAACACATCTCCGCGCCACCTTCACACCGGTGGACTAACTGGGTGCGTTGTCACCGCCAAAGTAAGGTTACAAGACATCGCCGACTATCGAGCAAACCTGTGTCGAGCAGGCCTGTCCAATTTTGCAGTGCTCTCGTGAGCTGGCCATTCGGAGCGGAAAACAAGCGGGAGGGGTGGTAAGCAATAGGAGGAAAAACAACATGGACTACTGACTCACATCTTCTCCCCCCCTCCCCCCCCTCTCTCTCTCCTCTGCCTCGTTCGCGGCAGCAACAGGTTTGGCTGCATACTGTATCTACACATTTGTTATGAAAATTCAAAGGGGACATTGCTACGGAGCTAGATCGGACACCTAAAGTGCTAAAGAGCCTTACAGGGAAGTTACCATTGCGTGCGATGAGAGACTTGTGTTGGCACCTGCACCCGGCAAATGAGCTGAACCCGCACCGATGGCACTTGTGGCATGCGGTCACCTTCATACTTCCTTCCTACCCTGCTTCTTCGCATCCCACTTGGCCATGACTTCCCACTCCTCCTGATACTCCTCGAGATTATTCTTGCAGTGTTGGAGGTACCTCTCGTCACCCTCTTTGGGAGGGTATTGCCAGTCTGCAGTTGCAGGAGTAGCTGCCTCTTGCAAAGCTGCAAGTTTGATGCGGCGATCGCGGCTCCGACAGAAGGCCGTGTACCACATGTACCAAATGAGAGTTGGGCAAATACCCGCTTCATAGATGTCATTCATCAGGGCGTGGATTTCGTCCCTGTGGGTCAGCGAAAACTCCAGTTGACACTGGAAGGCGTCTCACCAAACACTCTTGGTTATATACTCTGTTTTAGTCAAAAGGCGACCGGCATCGTCAAACACGAAGCAGAATAGTGTTCCTCGACCAAACAGGCCTCCGAAACGGGGAAGAGCGAGGTTGCGTTTAAGGCCTTCGACGTATTCCCAATTGCCAAAATCCCGGTCGAGTGTCTGTTTGCCGTATTCGATCGCTGAGTTCATAGGAAGGTCGACAAGCTTAACCAACAGCCCTGGCGTCACGTCGCCGCTAGGACTCCGTAGACTAGCGCGGTATGAATCATAGGCCTCCTCGCGATGTTGACCAACGAACTTGTCCAGGACAATGTCCCACACGCCGGGGTCGTTGTCGTTTTCGGCCTTGGCTGGTACCTGAACGCCATCATCGTCCTCAACAGCTCGGGAGAGAATGGTAGAGGGCGTGAAGGCGTGTGGAGCCCAGTGCTTGGGGTACCGGCCGCGGTAATCGCAATCTTCTAACAGTTCCTCGGGAATATCCAGGCGCACAGCATTCATCTTGGAATCAGCCTTGTTGGGATATGGAAGTGTTGACAGCTGCCCGCATACGCACCTTGCGAATGGCCTCAATAGCAACTGTCACAGCATCGGGAGGCGAGGCCGCGGTTCGGCAGACTTCGCTGGGAGAAGCTCGGAGGAGTCGCCGCTGGTGCTTTCAGACGGTTGGTTAGTGGACGTCACAAACGGCTGATTGGTCGTGTCCTGTGATTCGGAAACGGGCGACGTGGAAGTCACGGAAGTTGATGGAATGTTGCTGTTGCTAGGCTGGCCAGCTTCGGTTTGACCACGGGTTCGTGGCATTGCAGAGGTGCTGTACAAAGGAGAGAGAAGGATCGGTCGTTTGTGATTCCAAAGGGAGATAATGTGACTGGGACTGGAGAAAGCTATGCTGTATGTTATACTGACTGGAGGATGAAGAAGAGTCAACTTTGCATTCGAACAAGTCTCCGAATATATGTCCACTGCAGCTGGATGGGACGGAGGGGAACGACCGTCCTGCCACCAGGGGAGTCACGGGGAGGTTTCGAGGAGTCACAGTGGATCACGGGGAGTGGGAGTCACAGACCAAAGATCACGGCATCACGTTTCATCTCCGATCGTGGAATGGTGGCATGACAATCTTGATTTTCTGGACTGCCTCATCATTCCGGGGCGTATCAAAACTCGTTGTGACACAGAACCTGCGCCACAGTCACCTCTTCACGTTCCGACACAAACCAGTGCCATCATCACCTCCTCACATGCCGGACATACCATCAAGGTCGACGATCTTGGGGTGGGAGCGTGCGGGGAAGGGGTGCCCAGACTACGTTGTTCCATTCCTTCATGTCTTCCTGCCGGCGTGCGACATCGTTCTCGATAATGTTATAAATCAACCTGTGGATCAGTTGTTCTGATGTATACCGTATCTTTCATATCAATGCTCCCTCTCACTCTCATTCACTTGATCTCCTTGGTGCTGGTCACCTTGGCAGCTCCCGTCCCTCGCGCTTCCTTCAATCCGACCATCCCGTCACTCCCTTGCGGTTCTTTCAATGCGACCACCCCGTCACTTGCGGACAGTCCCCCACACTACGCCTACACATCCACCACATCTGAGGAACTTGCCATAGGCCTTGTGCATGACACTAAGCGCCGTGTACACACTCACACTCATATTCACACCAACTTACCCCTTGACACTGCCACCCTCCTCGCCCACCTTCCCAAAGCACTTGATGGGCTAACCTCGGCTGACCACTCCGGAACCAGACTGGCGACTACACCGCCGCCGCAGCCGACCCGGACAAGACCCACATCCACGACGACCCAGATAGGAGCGTACCGACGAAAGGCAAGCAGACGACGCAGCGGTACGGGGCCCAGAGACTGACTGAGCCATCACCCTTGGCGACGCCAACGACGGCCAACAACACGACGCGAGAGCCACACAACTGTCGACGGACGCTTTCGGGAGAGCGCTTCTCCACAGACGACTCCCCTTACAACCTTCTTCCGGAGATCGACGCCTACAAGCTCGTGGCCATGTCAACCACCAACCAGGGGGATGACACAAATGTTCTGCCTTATCAGGCTGTTGAACCTGTCCCTTACTCCCTCACTTTAAGCCAGGCTGTCTACTCCAGGATCCCCACTGAGGACGGGCATTACCTCATCCATGATGGAGAAGCTTTCATGAAAGCTGCCTCAGCCATCATTGGCAGTCCGGACAGTGACATTGAGGACCTCAGTGGCGAGGTCAGCATGACGGCTGTCTTCGTTGCCACAGTTCTCAATCCGTTACACAAAGTCTGGAGGGCGATGTTCAAACCGTCAGTGAGGTGGCAGATGGTCGGCCTAGGTGAGGCTCCAAAAACAGATTTGCTTCTGCAGGTCAACAACCAGAACGCTGCTGTTATTGAGGTCAAAACCCCCAAAGCCCTCAGCAAGCAGAAACTTGACACGCTGTGGGGTATCCTTCCAACCCTTGAGATGGGTGAGCTCCCATTACCACCACCCAAGCCGTCCACCTGGGCCGCCCGCCCCTTCTCATCAGCCACCCGTTCCACCTTGGACAACCCCTTCTCCTCCTCAGCCACCCTATCCACATTGGCCACTCGTTCCAAACTATCCGCTGCTTCCCAGCGATTGTCGGGGTCCGACAAAGGCAGGCCGCTCAAGCGCCCAAAACTGAACATGGCCAAGAAATACAAGTCGCTGGTCGATCCCAACAACCTTGCTTACAAGGAGAACACCCAAACGCGAAACACTCGTGACAAGACGGTGACAATGATGGAACAGGTACGTCTCACGTTGCCGAGATGGATCGTAGCTGACACATGTCAAGGTTGTTGCCCAAATGTTCAAGTACAAGGTTCGTTACGGAGCCCTGACCAACTTCGACGACTGGTTGATCTTGGAGCGAACGAATTCGGACATCAAAGTGTCCAGGGTCGTGGGGCTGAGTGAGGGAGACGCGGGAGGCGTTAACGTACTTCAGTTAGTCCTTGATCTGACTGTCAAGGGCATGTTATCCGTCCTCGGCGGTTCAGTAGAAAGTCATACTCTAAACTAGCCAACTCCTCGCCGTTGCTTGGCCATACCATATGCCACTATGCCACTGATCCTCTCCCGCGCCAGTCCACCCGCTGTCATGCCTCATCCCCACCACGTAGCATCATGTCCGGTGTCAGCTCGAGAGTTAGTGTCAAGGATGAAGAATGGCGTGGCGATATGCGCGCAGTCGATGGGATAACAGTGACGCTGTGCGGACACAACGCGGAAGTTGCTCGAGAGAGAGAGCATGGGGACGAAGGTAGATGGTTCTGGAAACCTTTGGTGATGATGACGACGAAGAGAGTGGTGACAATCACCCAGGACCAAGGCGATGGGGAACTGAACGATAGTGAATGGCCCGTCAGTGATGATGCAGTGAATGAATGAATGCAGTATGGCCGTAGAGTAATTCAGTCGGCCGTCGGCGTAGTTATACGTCGTAAAGTATAATGCAGTATGATGGAGCGCGTCGTTTGTGACCCGCCATCACCACACTTGTGTCATGTTGCCGTTGGCGGATGAATAGAAACCCTGGTGGCCAAATCCAATGGATACGCAGCATGCGCAGGGGGAGCAAGGGGCGCGGGGCTGTCCGAATAAAACTTATAATGAAGTTCAGAATCTTATCGTGTGGAGGCCGGAGGTGCGGAGGCCGGAGGGCGGCTCGCGCGCGTCATCGTTCGGGGCATCCCACATGCGTGGAATGGTGGACTGAGCGTTCGAATCCATGGTGAGTCGTTTTTCTCGTTTTCTCGTTTCCTTCATTTCCATCATTTCCTCACTTTACAATTCTTTGCACGAACTGTCTCTCGTTATCTTTCTCTATTTCTATAGCTCTCTCACATACTGTCTTAACTTCGTTGCCGCCCGTACAATCATCGTGCACTACGTACCCGTACGACTGCGCGCACATTCTCGCCCGCAACGTGCTACCTAAACAGTAGTGCGCCGTCTCTGCGGACCGCGACCCGACCCATATTCCATCACTGCACTTCCAGTCGTCATCATGTCCGCAAACGAGGAGATCCGGACACAACTGCTCGAGATGGGCGTCGATGGCAACAAGGCGCGCGAGGCAGCGGTGCGGTACAATACTCTGAATGCCGCGCTCAACTGGGTGTTTGGCGATGGTGAGAGTGTGAGTTGTTCAGCGCGTCCGGATCTGGGATTTGGGAAAGTTGTCATTGTTGACTTGTTCAGTGGACACCCAGCGTTGCGACGGCTGCGGACGGACTCCCAGATTACAGCGCGTACGCAACATGGGACGATGTGCCCCCGTCGGCGTCGTTCCCCGGCCTGGCAGGTGCGGTGGGGCCGGCGCTAGGCAGCAACAACCCGTTCAACAATGCGGGGTTCAGCGCACCGCCGCCGCCGCCCCCACCGCCGCGCCGCAAGATACAAGAGGACGAAGAGGACGAGCTGCGCCGCGCGCTGGAGATTTCAAAGGCTGCGGATGCGGCAGAGCGCGAAAAGCGCAACGAGCGCGAGCGCAGCGTCCGTGCGTCTGCGCCGCCGCCGTCGCCCGGTCGAACGGGTGATGACTCTCCTATCGAGGTTACGTTTGGCCCAACCAACAAGTCGGACCCCGATAACCAGCTCGCAGTCACGCTTGCCAAAGCTTCGGATAACAAGGAGGAGGAAGACTTCCAGCGCGCGATTCAGGAGTCTATGATGACTGCGAGCTTCCACTCGGTCGCTAGCGAGCAGACCGAACTGCCGCCACCCCAGCCGCGCGCGGCAGGAGCGTGAGTTTGGGAAAGCGGTGCACACCGCTGACAGCAGGCCGGTCGTATTCCTCACTTCCCAACAGCCGACTTTTGCAGCCCACGTCCTACAGGCCCTCGCGGCCGTTCCTCAGCTCCGGGACGTCTTTACGAGCATCAAGCTCGAGGCGGATGATTCGGCGCGTACGTTCGCTGAACTGCTGACCTGCTGACTCTGCCCCGCAGCCCTTACAGCGCTTCACTCTGCGTTTTCGCTCCAGCAGGGGACGGACAACTATGTGCTTGTAGACGACCACGTTAGGGCACTCCACCACGAGTGGGAGGTGCATTCGACCGCCCTCCCGCCGCACATGGCTATCCTTGGTGAGGCGTCCGATAATGTAATGTATCTGACAACCAGAAAAGTGGATTCCAGGCCTACACAACCAGCTGGTAAATGCCGCCAGTGCCCGCGAGGAATTGGTCCTTCTCGACGACACGTTGAAAGACTTCTTCGCGCGTCCCGAACAGTGAGCAACAGTACTCTCTGGGAATGATTTCTAACAACAGGCTTCTCTCCACTCGCCTCCACTCTGTTCCGATGATGCTGCAGCACCACGTCCAGTTTGACCGCACGTTCTCGTCCCCGCGGACGCTCCACGACAGCATGGCGACGACGCTCTGGACACCTGAGAACCCGGGAGAGAGCATTGAACAACTTGCAGATGTCGTGTTTGTGGCTCTTCGTCGCATGCCTGGTGTTGCGGCGGGCAAGTGGGAACTGGACGACGAGGTGGTTCTCGGTGAGTGACAACGTTGCAGACGCTTCTGACCGAGCAGATAGATATCTTACGCCCAATGCGGCATGGTCGGCGCAGATCCGCGGCAAGCAGGCTGTGGTACAGGGGGAGCTACGCAGGCTCAAGGAGCAGGTTGAGCGGCTGACAACCTTCAAAGTCGGTATGGACTGGTTTGCCTATACTAACCCAGCAGGAGAACAATGTGCCCAACGCGATCCAGACGTACGTACTTTGACTGGACTGCTCAAGAGCGATCTCAGCTGACGACAGGCTAATCGCCCATCTCGACACCAAGCCTATTTCAGCCGTGGAAAGTGCTGAAAGGCCGGTTCAGGCGGCTCTCGACGAGCGCCAGGATCTCAAGGACAAGGTGAGATTTCCTTCTCTGCTCCAAGCTGACGTCAGCTCGAGCGCATCGCGGCGCTCATGAAGGCGAAGGTGTCCAAGCTGCAGGAAGCTATTGCGCGGCACGAGGAGGAGGCCAGCGGTGCACTATTTGAGACGGACGATCCCACAAAGAACCAGAACAGATACCTGCTCCGCGCTATTCTTTGGCACGACGGCTTCCTCACTCCAGGAAAGCATCTCTACGCTTACATCCGCGGCGAGGGAGACTGGTGGCGCGTGCAGGAGGAATCAGCTTCCAAGGTGGGTGGTCGTCCCTCTGAATCGTCTGACCCCCCAGGTGACGTGGGACGAGATTCAGGCCGACACGACTGGTCAGTTCACCGATGGCGGCCCATACCTTCTGGTGTACAGCCGCGACGGCCCGCGTCCAGAGTCAGGCCCGGAAGTCGTCCGTCCAGCCAACCGAACCCCGCGTGGTGGTGACGTCATGGACATTGAGATGGACGACACGACGACAGCTGGCGCCAGCACCGCCGGATCCGTCGCGGACGGCGCAGACGATGGGCAGTTCGTGCACATTCACCACCACCCCGCCACAGCGCCGACTACACCAATGGATGCGCGCGGCCCCGCTCCAGCGCCAGCACCAACAGCCGCCAATCGCGACCCATCTCCTGCTCCAATCGCAGCCCGCTCCAATCCGCCTTCGCCCGTAAAGGGCTCTGTCAAGGGTCCCCGCCCGCTACTCCCCAAGGGCAGCGGCTCATTCACAGAGTCGGTGGGCTCTATCGCGGGCGACGCCCCGTCCGGAGCCGGCGCCCTCAGCACGAGTCCCGAGAAGATGAGTGCGCCCCTTATTGACCTCACGGGCAGCACCGACTCGAGCCGCCGGGGGTCGACTGCGTCCATTGGGTCCACGCGCCAGGCGTCCGGCGCGCGGAAAGGTTCATTCAAGAAGGATGTGGATGACGATTTGCTCATGTAGGCTTAGGCTGTTGTCCGGTTTGGTTCAGTTATGTTATGAATTCTAGCCATTAAAGTAAAGCTGAGCAGGTGCGACCTGCAGCACTAACACAAACAACACTCGGGTGATGAGCCATACTACCACACCCCCAAAGTCTTGGGCTCGAATGGGTAAACTACATGCAGACTGCGTCTCTCCGGTATACGGGGGAAGAAATGATCAGAGGAGCAACAAGTGAGTATTGCCTGGACGCACACGGTGCGAGCGGCCGCCCTTTTCGAGTCGTTCTCGCGTCGCCCACTGCTTCGTTGTCGTCCATCCCTTTGACGTCGGTTCGAGGACAGGGCAGCCATTGTGTTGTGACGGGCAGATGCCACCTCCTAATCACTTACTGTATCATGCTGCGCACCTCTTTGCATAGAAGTGGAAGTTGATTGATCACACTGATTGGGTACAGCGTCGTGATTGACAGGCAGCACCTGTACAGACCCATCCATGCAGAGCGCCATTGCCGAGAAGGAAGCGGCAGACCAGCTATCTTACAATTGATGCAGTTCTTCTCCGATTTGAACTCTTGACATTGACGCCTACCCACACCACAAGCGCTCACCACAAGCGCTCAGCAAGTAGCAAACATGCACTGCATACATTCACCTTCTGGCCCGTTGTGGCTCTCTACTGGATCATGATCATCCACGCGAGCACGAAAAAGAAGAGACAGAGCGGGTACACGGCCAATCCAGTCCGGGACGCGGGCAGTCCTGTCCCGTTGAAAAAGTTCATCGACGCTGGGACACAGGTCAGCCAAAACGCGTCGTCCAACGCAAATGTTGCTTGTTCGTCCTTTGTTCTGCTCTGCTTCGCTTTACTTACCCCAGACAGACCATGCCCAGCACGCCAGAGACACGGGCACGCGCACGTACAGCGGGTGCAGGATGAGGGCGACGACCGACGCGAGGAGCAGCGGCGCGAGGGCGTATCCGAGCACGCAGAGCGACTGGAAGAACGACCTGTAAAGTAGATGTCTGTCAGCACGGGGGGGGGGCCACCATGTCGCTTCTTCTGGACGTGGTTTCTGGTGGACTCACACTTTCCCGCCGAGGAGCTTCGAGTTGACGGTGACGACGACGGAGCCGATGGTCACGAGGGAGATGACGAGCGAAAAGACCTGCATCGACTGCTCCTTTGGTGACTGTGCGGGTTAGTGGCGCGACCCTCCCAATTTTGCTGCAAGGTGCACTAGATAAGTGCGCCAACAACACTCACATCAAGACTAAGCGTGATTGCCAGCGAGAGGCAGACGATGAGCGGTCCCCAGAGGTCCCAATCACTGGGCGTGGCGTCAGTTTCTCCCCTACGGGACCACCGTGGTCGACACCATCGTATCATCGCCACGGCCCGCACGTGGCCGTACTCACCGAAGAGCCTGCTGATGTCCGCCCTTGGGCGGGTACAGCACCTGCAAGAGCTTGGTGTAAATAGACCGCAGGTCGCGCATCTGTACGCATAGTTAGCGCTGTAGATACGGAAGAGGCCGGGGAAGGGGCGAGACGTGGTATCCGCCCGACCGCCTCCCCGGCTGTGGTGCTCACAATTGTAGCGCTGACAGGCTCATCGAGCGTGCTTTCCCCCGTATACCGCGTTTCGAGCCTCACGCCGCCCCATGTCGTGTTGCTCGTCCGCGGTGCGCTCCCGATGCGGCCAGAGAGCTGGTCCCGGGCGCTAGATCCAGTGGCGGCCGGCGCTGGCGCAGTAGACGAGGATGATGAGGGCTGTGCGGGGGACACGGGCTGCGGGGCAAAGGAGAGGGCGTCGAGGTCGTCGTCGTCTGCTTGGCTACCTGTAAGTGGGGCTATGCGACGGGGAAGAGGTGAAGGCAACAGCGGGGGGAATAAGAGCAGGAAGTAAGAGAGGGAGGATACCTACATCATCTGATCCTGGCTTATGGGCTGGTACGCCATTGTGTCTGTCTCGTTTTGTCTCTGTTGGTGATGTCGAGTTCGAGAGTTGGTTGTGTTCGACGTTCGACGTCAACGATCCGATAACAGTCCTCAGGCCACAGGTCAATAACATCCAGACAAACGCGAGGTGAGGGGGAAGGCGATGACGCTGAGGCGTGGAGGTTACGATCAATCTACACACGCCTATTATCGAGAGCATTCACCTTAATTAGCATGCCTAATAACCTAATCATTTCTTGTGAGCCTAATTTGTCTAATTACCCTCTGGGAACCACGTCATAGCTGGGCACTCTAGGACTCTCTGTCCAGGGTGCATTGGGTGTGACTCCGGCCGGCGGCCCACACGTCCCCCGTACCTGTAGCGTACTGTACTGGACACACTACTGAGCGCACATCCACGAAGGAAGGTCAAAGGTCCCAATCTCTGGAATATCATCACACTTTGATCACACCTTCTTATCCATACACGCCATTGCTCGTCCATTGCATCTCGCTCGACATCAGCTCAGCATCCATCAACCATGTGAGTAACAGTCCAATTCGGGGATGGGTGGGCTGTCGGCGGACTTTGGACTCGGCGCGCATGAGCCCAGATACGCTGTGGGCTGCACGGCTGGCGATTGCAGAGAACACTGGCATCGAGCCGACGAGAGCATGCGAGATCAACAGTGGTGAATGTCTCGTACATCTCTTTCTCTGTCTTTCTCCTCTCAACTCTGGCTCCCGTTCCCGTCACGAAGTACACAGCGTTAACTCACTCCAGGTTCGGCCGTGGTGGACGCCACGACGACGATGACCACGCCGGCGGACGCCCGTACGGCAGTGGCCCGCAGCACCAGCCCACGCGCCCCGTCGACAGGGAAAAGACCGAGTCGGAGCTCTCGCTGAACATCAAAAAGGCCACGAGTCCCGAGGAGACCGCCCCCAGTATGTGCACAGGTTTGCAGGTCGTGAATGCTCGCTGACGCGTCCGCACAGAGCAGAAGCATGTCCGCAGTGAGTACCAGTACGAAAACAAATAATGGCGGTGCTGGCCGGCTTGGTTCGCAGCAGGTATTCGGCTTTCCCTGCTCCTCGCCAAGCGCATGCACGCTCCAAGATGGCGACAGCCGTAACTGACTGATAACTCCCCTCCCCCTTGTGCTGCGCTTACATCCCCAGAATGCATCGTTTACACTTGGGACTACCACTCGTCGCTCTCGGTGTGGAACGGCCTGCGCACCCAGCCGATTCTCACCGACGAGGTCCAGACCTTCAAGGCTCTCATTCTCGTCCACAAGCTACTCCAGGAGGGACACCCTGTGGTGAGTACTGCAGGCAAACGGGTCACGCGGGGCGCATCTCGGCGCAAAAATGACGTACATCGTCCTCTCTCGTTGAGCAGAATCTTGCACGGACGTCAGTCGCAACGCCGCTTCCTCCCGTCGCCCCCATGGTTTTCTCCTCGCTGCTTCGCTCACACCTCAGACCCTCAAGGAAGCGCATGGCCAGGTCGGCTGGCTCGAGACTTGCGGTCGCACAGTCGGCGGCGAAGGCGTCAAGGGCTACGGCGCTTTGATCCGCGCGTACACCTCGTTCTTGCTTGCCAAGCTCCGCTTCCACCGACACCACCCCGAGTTCAACGGTCTCTTCGAGTACGAGGAGTACATCTCGCTCAAGAACATTGATGACCCGAACGAGGGCTACGAGACGATTACGGACCTCATGAGCCTCCAGGACCAGATCGACAGCTTCCAGAAGCTCATCTTTGCTCATTTCCGCGGATCGAACAACAACGAGTGCCGCATCTCGGCGCTCGTGCCGTTAGTCAAGGAGAGCTTCGGCATCTACAAGTTTATCACGTCCATGATGCGCGCCATGTTCCGCCGTACCGATGCCGCCGACGCGCTGCAGCCCCTCCGCGAGCGGTACAACCACCAACACTACAACCTCCGTCGCTTCTACTATGAGTGTTCAAACCTCAAGTACCTCACCGGACTCATCAACGTTCCCAAGCTCGGTCAGGAGCCGCCCAACCTCATGGACCACGGACACGACGCTCCGGACCTCCCGGCACGCCCCTCTGCTTCTGCTTCTGCTGCCTCTGCGCCTGCGCGCAAAGATACGACGCCGATCCCCCGCTCCGATTCTCCCGCGGCCACGCAAAAGGAAATTGAGGAGCAGCGCCGCATGCTCGAGGAGTATGAGCGTAAGCAGGCCGCCCTCGTCGCGCAGCGGGAAAGCGAGAAGAAGAGGCAGGAAGAGGCCAAGGCCCGCGAAGAGGCCGAGTTTGCCGAGATGCAGCGGCAGCAGGAAGAGCGCGCGCGTCTCGCGCAGGAGCAGCTGCTGCGCGACCAAATGAACCAGCAGTGGCAGCAGCAGCACACTGCCGGCGAGGTCCAACAGCTCCAACAGGAGATGCTCGGGATGCGCAACCAGTACGAGCGCGACCAGATGCTGCTGGAGCAGTACGATCGCCGTGTGAAGTCACTCGAGACGGAGCTCGCAATGGTCGGCGCGAACGTTGGACAACAGCTTAGCGGCAAGGACGAGCTCATCCTCCAGCTCCAAAAGCAGATCGAGGTCTGGAAGAACAAGTACGAGGCTCTCGCCAAGCTGTACTCGCAGCTGCGTAACGAGCATCTCGATCTCCTGAACAAGTCCAAGGGATTCCAGCTCAAGGCCAACTCGGCCCAGGAGGCGATCGACAAAATGGAGCGCATGGAGCGCGACGTCAAGAGCAAGAACCTCGAGCTTGCGGACATGATCCGCGAGCGCGACCGTGCGAGGTACGACGTCGACCGCCTGAAGAGCTCGCACAAGGAGGAGATCGACCGTCTGAAGCGCGATCTCAACTTTGCAAACGAGCGCGCAGAGGATGCGTCGAGGCACAAGTCGAGCGAGGTATCGGGCATCATGTCCAAGTACAACCGCCAGCTTACGGAGGTCGAGGACTCGTTGCGCGTGAGTAACAAACCCAGTGGTGACAAGGCTGCGATTTTGTACTGACTCTTTCAGGCAAAGCAGCTGCAGATCGACGAGCTGCTCTCCAAGCTCGACGCCAAGGAGGGCGAGATTGCGCGCGTTATGGAGGAGAAGGAGCAGGAGCTCGCGATCATGCAGGAGGGCATGGACCAGACGATCCAGGAGCTCGACGAGCTGCGGCTCTCGAATACTGAGACGACCGGCACATTTGACGCGCAGGTCGACACTCTTATTCTCGACCACAAGAAGGAGCTCAACGCCATTATCGACTCGATTCTCCAGGCGTGTGTGCAGAAGGTCGATGATGCAATCTACGAGCTCGAGGCGCCGATGCAGAGTGGCAACACGACTGCCACCCCGCAGTACACGCTGTCGATGATTGAAAAGGCCATGGCAAACGCAACCGAGTTTGCGTCCACCTTCAACCTTTACCTCGGCCGCAAGTCTGGTGGCGGTTACGTTGACGTCATTAAGGCCGCCAATGAGTTTGCCCAGAGTGTCTCTGACACACTGTTTGCCAGCAAGGGCATTACGCGGTTTGCGGACAATGATGAGGCATCGGAGAAGCTCACCTCGACGGCCAAGCTCGCCGGTGATGTCGTGCAGCGCTTCTTCCTCAACCTCCAGAGCTACAAGCTCACGGCCGGTGGTAACAAGGAAGAGGTCGCGCTCCGCAACAATGCCGAAGCGCGTAACCAGCTTTCCAAGCTTTCTACTGCTGTCGAGACCCTCGTGCCCAAGTCCAAGTCGTCGCTCACAGCCGTCAACGGCGACCTGGGCGACATTGTCACGTCCGAGATGGAGAGCGCGGCGCGCACGATTGCCGAGGCCACGCAGCGCCTGCAGGCACTGAAGACGCGTCCCAAGTCCAAGTTTGACGTGCTTGAGGGCCACGTGCACGACGCGATTCTCGATGCGGCCATGGCGATCACCAATGCCATTTCGCGCCTCATCCAGGCCGCCACTGTCTCGCAGGAGGAGATTGTCCGCGAGGGCAAGGGTACATCGTCAACTGCGCACTTCTACAAGAAGAACCACCGCTGGACAGAGGGTCTCATTTCCGCCGCCAAGGCCGTCGCGTACGGTACTGGTCTGCTCATCGAGGCCGCCGACGGCGTCATTTCCGGAACGCACTCGTTTGAACAGCTCATCGTCGCCTCGAACGAGGTCGCTGCTGCGACGGCCCAGCTCGTGGCCACCTCCCGCGTCAAGGCGAGTCTCACGTCGAAGGCGCAGCACAACCTCGAGCTCGCCGCCAAGGCCGTCACGGACTCGTGCAAGGCGCTCGTCAAGCAGGTCAAGATTATTTCCAACCAGAGCACGGACGAGGAGAGCGTAGACTACAAGGCGATGCCGACGCACGAGTTCAAGGTCCGCGAGATGGAGCAGCAGGTTGAGATTCTGCGCCTTGAGAAGGAGCTCGGAGCCGCGCGTAGGCGACTTGGCGAGATGCGTCGTGCGGGATACCACCAGGAGGAGGACTAAGCCTCTTTCGAGGCGGCGCGGCGGGGGCGGAGGGCGCACGCGCCGAGCCGGCGAGAGGAGCGCGTGGTGGAATGCGCGCAAGTAGAGAAGAGCGGGGCAGAAGAGTGAAGAAGAGGTCAAGGACCGAAGGTGGTAACGGAAATATCTCATCCATGTGGCATTCATTCCATCTCGGTCACCCTAGCGTCGTCCTATCTTGACGCGATCGATCGATAACCGTTTGTCCCCGCCCCCCCAAAGAGTCACGAGTATGCGACGTGATACATGCGTAATTGTCTAGATACCCAAATGCAATCGTAGTTGCCTTATGAAACGTGAATAGCAGAGCGGGCAAGGGGGGCGCGCCACGTTTGAGACTGCTCTGTGCTGGTGGACCCGATACTCTGGGTTCGAGGTGCCAGTGGCATACGTAGAGATACACAAGAAGCAGCGCAGTATTCAGCAACTGGCATATCAGACATCTACATGGGACCCCTCCACCGTCCAGCACTCTATCTTCTGATCTGAACCCATATTTGCGCACATGCACGGCCGGTCGACCCCACTGGGACTCAAACGTGGTCGTCATTGATGACCCAGCAGGGCAGGAGCCACTCTTACCAGCTCGGGGCTTGGTCGTCAGAGGCCAAGCAGGCGGCGCACCTGCTCCCGAACACGGCGCTCAAACTCGGGCTTGTTATCGCGGTACAGTTTGCAGCACTGAGCATCAGTCCAGTTCAGTCCAGTCGGGTCGGGTCCGTATGCGCCTCAGCCTCAAAGGGGTCCGAATACACGAGCTGTTTGCAATGGTTACAGCACGCTTCGCAAGCCCCCCCCCCCCCATTCTCGTCTGGACTTGCAAGTGGACTCACATCGACATCGGCGCCCGACTCAATGTTGGGTTCGGCGAGCATGGAGAGCACCGACAAGAGCACGCTCCGCACGCCCTGCACGGGGGACCAGCGCTCGTTGGCCGACTCGTACCGCAGCGGATCGTCGCCGGGCGCGTGCAGGATCGAGATGCACACTGTGCCGTCCGGGTAGACTGCGTGGGGGTAAGCGTGGGTGCGAGGCCTCGAGCTTGGTGTGCTGGGTCAGCTACGTACTGTTGGGATGCAGCAGCGGCGGGTCAAAGACCATCTTGAAGGGGTTCAGAGGGTAGTCTGAGGGCTAAAAAGCATGTCAGAGTGGAGATCCCAGTGATGCAGATCAGAGATCTCGGCAGAGGGGACGTACGAAATAGAGCTTGGCTGCGAAGACGCCGCCTTCCTGATCGTTAGCGTTGCACCCTATCGCCAAGGGGACAAAGGGGATCAAGGGGGTTGCGTGGAGAGGAGAGCATGACACGAAAGAGAGGGAAGCGCGCAGAAAACAACAACAAATGCGTAGTTGACAGACGTTCCCTGCCTCATGGCTCGGACCCCGAGCACTCCAGCATCCTCCCCGGCCCCAGCACCACCCCTTGCACCTCGTCCACCTGTCCAGCCCTTCCGCGCCCTCGTCCACACCCTCCTCCCACCCCCTTGCGACTGTACCGCCAGCGTGCGCAACCAACTCAACTCGACTCGACTCAACTCAACTCAACTCAACTCAACTCGACTCAACTCAACTCAACTCAACTCACATACGGCGTCCCCTCCGGGCCCTGGATGAGCGCCTCCCACTCGAGCATATTGTCCTCGCTGACCGGGCCGGCAGTCAGCGTGTCGTTGATGGGGTCTGAGGTGAGGTCGCGGTACTCTTTCATGAGGCTGGCGGTCAGCTGCTGTGGACGATACTAAAACAGAGGAAGGGAGGAGGGTACGGTCGAGGGAAGGGATCGAGGACACCTTCTTGGGGGACTCGCACGGGCGATGGAAGGGGTAGAATGAAGAGCGCGTATATGTGCAGGATAGTCGGTGTTGATGCGGCGAGAGCCAGAGGGAATCGCGAGTTGCACGGAGGAGGAGGACACAGGACAGATCCTCGAGGACGCGATGGAGACGTACACATCCCATCCATCGCATGGCATCCTCCCTCCCGGCACCTTGGTCACACTTACCGCCGGACAGCCGTCGACGTCTGCGCGCGCGGGTTCGAGCTTGCGAACATTGTTGGCGTATGGTTATGGTGTTGATGGTCGTAGTTGTGTAGTGTAGTAGTGATGGCAGCAATGACAAGTGGCGGGATGGTGCAACGAAACAATCGATTTGGGTGGCAAGAGTGCCTGCCAACTTGGTGCAGAGTGGGGCAGACGTGGACTTTTCCCCGTGGGGGTCTGAGTAAGGTTGACAGACGAGAGACGAGCGGATAAGACGCATGACTATTCTACAACATGGCCAGCATATATATCATATTGTGCTGATGCATGTGCATGACGAGTGCAGGCGCGTGCATGTGCTCAAACGCATGAATGGAAATGGCGGTCGTCTGCATCAGAATGCATTTTGCATTTGGCGCGTGCGCTGCATAGTTGATACCGATGCACGTCGAAGAGTGAGCTACTACTGACAATTGGCCCGTGCCTTCTTGATCGCCTCAGCACCACACTGCTACCGCACCAATGCTCATGACATCTCCCTACTCTCACTGCTGTAGCTATGCATCATCACGAATGTACACGTCAATACTATGCCTTCTCTACTCGGCGCTCGGCTCTACCAAAGGGACGGATTAGAGGTACAATCCTGCGGGCGTGTTCTCATCCTTGCGGTAGAGCACCTTTTCGCGCGCGGTGGTGAAGTCGGCCTTGGTGACGCGCATACGGCGCTCGCGGAGGGCGAGAAGACCAGCCTCGGTACACACGGCCTTGATGTCCGCACCAGAGAGGTCGTCTTTGGTCATGACGAGCTCCTCGAGATCCACATCGTCGGCAAGCGACATGCGCGACGTGTGCAGCTTGAAAATGTGCCGCTTCGTCTTGGTGTCCGGCAGCGGGAATTCAATCTTGCGGTCGATACGGCCTGGACGGATAAGGGCGGGGTCGAGAGACTCGATCTGGATGTCAGCGAGAGATACTCTCCTCTCTCTTCTACTCACTCGGTTGGTCGCCATGATAACCTTCACGTCTCCGCGCTCGTCGAAGCCGTCCAGCTGGTTGAGGAGCTCGAGCATGGTACGCTGAATTTCACGCTCACCGCCCGAGGTCGAATCGTAACGCTTGGTGCCGACCGCATCAATTTCGTCGATAAAAACAATACTCGGTGCGTGCTCCTCCGCGACACGGAAAAGCTCACGGACGAGCTTGGGGCCGTCTCCGAGGTACTTTTGGATAAGCTCGGAACCGACGATACGGAGGAAGGTGGCCGAGGTCTGGTTGGCGACAGCCTTGGCGAGCAGCGTCTTGCCGGTACCGGGCACACCGTAGAGAATGACACCCTTGGGTGGGCGGATACCCATCTCCTCATAGAGCTCGGGGTGAGTGAGGGGCAGCTCGACCGACTCTTTGATCTCCTGGATCTGCGACTCGAGACCGCCAATGTCGGCGTAGCTCTCGGTCGGCGCCTTGTCGAGCTTCATAACGGACACCATGGGGTCGGTGTCGTCGGCGAGCACACCAACGACAGCGTGCGTCTTGTGGTGGAGGAGAACCGAGCAGCCGGGCTCGAGCAAGTCCTTGTCGACAAACGACATGATGCCGACATAATACTCTGGTCCGTTGCCCGACGAGACAATCGCGTGGTCGTCGTCGATAATCTCCTCCAGAGTGCCAACACCCATCGGCGAGCCACGGAGCTCATCCACACGCGTCCGGTCCGCTGCCGTCCGGTCCTCGCCAGAATGCGATGCCTGGTTGGCCACAAACTCCTCCTCCATCAGCAGGTAGTCCTTGATGCGTTCCATCTTTAGCATCTTGAGCTTGCACCGCGTCGTCGGGTACACTGCGGGCAGACGAGTGGCTGCATCGGGTCCACGCTTCTTCTTCTTGCCTACGCGAGTCGGCACTGGAGGCTCCCACTTCGGCTTCTGAGGCTGTGTCAGCGTGTGTTGTGGTTGTTATCGAGTCCATCTTACCTGCTGCTTGCTCTTGTCATCCTTGCCGCCGCCGGGAGGCTTTCCGCTGGAAGGAGCTTGTCCCTGGGATGTCAGTTGTGCGTCCAGAGATGGATGCGCTTACCATTGTTAATGTTTGTCTAAAAGCGTCGTGAAGAGAATGAGTAGAATCGAGTTTGTTGTCGAAATGTAGTGGAGTGATTTGACTGCTCAGTCTTTGATGACAGCGACGAACACCAGGAGTCGAGTGAGGTTGAAGCAACGCGCGTTCCGTCACCACAGCCAGGCCAGCCAGGCTTACCAGGCTTGCATATTGAAGATTGAAAAAGTTTGATTCATCCCTCCACATTAGCCCTTTCAACGATAACACGTGGCGCGCGACAGTTTGCGTCATGGTCACTTTTGATTCCGTCATTCGTTGTATCACGTGATGGCGATGTTGACGTTTTGACCCACAAACAGAGCCCCTAGGGGCCGTGGGATAAGGATGGGAATACTGTTAGGCTGCTTGCTCGAGCTCTCTATAGCTCTATAGACTCAATTGTTGGGAGGAATATCAGAGACAGAGGGGGAAATGGTGCACTAAACAGTATAACAGTATAACACTGTATCTTTTGGGACGTGTTTTGCGTTTTTTTTGCCACTCACAAACACTCAACTTCGACTTCCCAACCCACTCTTTCCCTTTTCCATATTCCCCCCCTTAAACAGAAAGACGGAGAGATCAGAGCGAGCGAACATCTACATTCATTATTTTGCTTTCTTATTCTCACTTTCCTTCCCTTCCCCTTCCCTTCGTCTTTTCTTCGTCTTTTCTTCATCAACATCAATCAACCACCAACAAACAAAGGACGACTTCGAAGGTGGTCGGTCATTTCTCGTTCTTAACTCTTGCTTTTTCTATCTTTGTCCTTTATTCCCCCCCATCGCTCTCTTCCCCTCCCTCGCGCTCCGTCTTCACTTCTTTCACTAGACTAATTGGCGCGAAAACACAAACGGCCACCCGACCACCAACATGTTTGTTCTCAAGTCCCGTGAGTCCTCCCGCTTTCATTTTACCTTGCCTTCCCTGCAGCCCCTCTCCCCCATGAATTCCTTGTGCAACCGCTGACACTGTATGCAGTCTTCGGGCAGATGTGGGGTACGTAAATTGCGTGGACGATGACCCGGCAACCCACAACGCCGACGTCGAAATCGTTGAAATGACGAAAGCAACGCTGCGGTCCTAACACTCACAGGCAACCCGGCCAATCCGGAGCTCATTCAGATCCCCGCTGGCCAGCTTTATCTCGTCCGTCCCGACAGCATCAAGGGTTCAAGGGAGTGCATGTGAGTAGGGACGAGGAGAGCGGCGGTGTGAGGACCATGTCGAGCTAACATTGCGCAGCTTCAAGGACGCCGTCGCAACTATCCGCCGCACCGGTGTCGACTTCCAGTACCAGCTTGTGGTCACTCGCGCTTATGAGGAAGGCGAGGAGCAGCTCCTCGAGGAAGACACTGAGAGTGAGTTGTAGGGCTGTTGCACCCAACGGTAAACTGACAGTCTAGCCGACGACGAGCGTGTCTTCCTCATCGACCAGGCTCTGGAGTTCCGCTTCGGATCGCTCGACGGCCACGCAACCTGCGCCTGGGCTGATCTGAGCGGTGACGATGGTGATCTCTGGGAGTTTGTGTGCAGCAAGGTACGAAAGGAACCCGCACTGTTGGGGACCCTGACTGACATCGTAGTCTGTCGGCACGGCCACGAGCAAGCTCTTCGAGGTGACCCTTCTCCAGTGTGTCTACGAGAGGGTAAGTCGAGGTTCTTGTTGTGTCATGTGCTAACCGAGGTAGAAATTCCAGCGCTCGCACGATCTCGCGTCCGAGAGTGACCTTGAGGCCCTCAAGTATGTCGAGCCGCAGCCCGTCGCTGCGCCACCGGCTGCTCTCGAGGGCTCCCCTTCCAAGGCCCCTGCCGCCGTGCCCCCCGTTGAGGAGGAGGATCCTTTTAAGGATGTCCCCGTGCTTCACGGGGCCAAGGCTGAACTGTACTTGTTTGACACCGAGGCCGACCTCTTCGTCATCCAGGAGAAGGACGTGGACGCCGATATGGGCTCCAACGGAGATTTCGACAGTGAGCATTAGGACGTGCAAACCCTTACTGATCCACAGCTTGGCTTATCGTCCGCAAGGGTAAGACTCCATTCATCTCGGTTCCCATCGACTCGGAGATCAACCCCCGCTTCGACCTCGGCAGCCATGCGTTCATGTTCACGTTCCGTGAGACTGAAGGCCTGCCAGGCATGACATGGTGCCTCCGCTTCAGCGCCGAAGCCTTCACGGAGTGGAAGGAGAAACTCACTCTCTACATGTGGGAGAACAAGAACAAGATCAGCTACGCCAAGGCCCAGGCGGTCGAGCAGCGCTACATCCAGGATGCCTACGATGACGGCGACATTCAGATGGGGGACGAGGAGGCTGAGCGCGAAGCTGCGGCAGCTGCCGAGGAGGAGGAGCAGGAGGAGGAAGAGGAAGAGTACGACTCGGCGCGCGAGGATGAGGATGAGGACTCGAGCGACTCGGAGGCGTTCGCCGCTGGATCGAAGAACGAGCAGCTCGCTGTCGGCTACAAGAACGACGTCTCGTTTGTCACACGCGGTAACATGATTGGTGTCTTCGCCCACGACCGCGACAAGGTCAAGTTCCGCACTGCCATCGACCGCGTCAAGGACCTCGACGGCAAGACCTTTGTTCCCAAGAAGATTATGCTCCACAATCAGGACGCCGACATGCTTATGCTCGACCCCAACCACAAGAACTCGCTCTTCCGTATGGACCTCGAGTACGGCAAGATTGTCGACGAGTGGAAGGTGTCGGACACTGTCACGGTTGAGAACATGATTCCAGAGTACGTAGACCTTTGAGACTGCGTTCGCCTGCTGACAATTCTAGCACCAAGTACGCTCAAATGAACCCCCAACAGACCCTTATCGGCCACTCGTCCAATGGTATCTTCCGTATCGACCCGCGTATCTCTGGCAACAAGCTCGTCGAGAGCCAGTTCAAGCAGTACGCGTCGAAGAACGACTTCTCCGCCGCCGCTACCACCGAGTCGGGCAAGCTTGCCGTCGCCTCCAACAAGGGTGACATTCGTTTGTTCGATGCCATCGGCAAGAACGCGAAGACGGCACTGCCAGCACTCGGTGACCCCATTATTGGTGTTGACGTGTCGGCCGATGGCCGATGGGTCGTTGCTACCTGCAAGACCTACCTCCTCCTCATTGACACCCTCATCGGCGACGGACGTTACAAGGGCAGCCTCGGATTCGACCGCAGCTTCCCTGCCGACAGCAAGCCCATCCCCCGTCGTCTGCAGCTCAAGCCCGAACACATTGCGTACATGGAGGACCCAGTGTCGTTTACTCCCGCCCGCTTCAACACTGGTCTGAACGAGGCGGAGAAGACGATTGTCACCTCGACCGGTAAATATGTCATCACCTGGAACTTCCGCCGCCTCAAGCAAGGGCGCGTCGACGACTACCAGATCAAGAAGTACGACTCGCGTGTTGTTGCCGACAACTTCAAGTTTGGCGCCGACAAGAATATTATCGTCGCGCTCGAGCACAATGTTCTCATGGCCAATAAGAAGGAGCTGGCCAGGCCGACGCGCCAGTCGCTGGCGCCGCAAGCACTGCTGAATACGCCAGTCAAGAAGCTGCGAGACGGTTCGCATAGCGCTATTGTGAACAGCCCTTTCTAGAGACAGAGACACGCTTATAATTTCCTCCTTTTGTACCTGGGTTCTGTGGTTGATGTTTGAGGGGTGTGCGGAGGCTGGTTGATGGCTTCGAGTCAGTAGGGGGGCGGGGATGGGTTTCAAGGGGCGAGGTGATCGATGTAGGTAAGACCAGTTTGCGATGCATACCAAGATGTTATTTATCCAATCAATGCCAATTTCAGATGCGGTGCAAGACATTGGCCGTGTTTCCCATGCTGGATACAATGTCTCCTGCTAATGGCTACTATGAGTCTGTGGTAGTGAGAGCTGAGCCAGTGCGAGTTGTTCGCCACCGCCACCCCACCCAACCCAACCATCCCTTAATAGGCTCGGGGCCTGGCGGGCCTGGCCGCCCTTAGACACGTTTGACGCGTGCGGGCAACGAGCAATTCCAATGGGTGAGCAATGCTCTAGCGCTCTACTCTCCACGCCACCCATGATCCCACGAGGTCATGAGCGATACGCGCCATGAGATCGTGAGACGCAAGCTACGCAAGCCATACGGAGCTACACAATGCTACACAATGCTACACAATGCTATACAAGCCATGCAATTGCATGCAAGCCATACAACAAAAGTTGCCCTGCATGCAGTTAACCTGTTTTAGATTTCGCCTCCGCGAACCTCTCGCGCGCTCCCTTGGCCCTTGGCTCTCTGTCAACACCCCGCATTGGGTCTGTGTGCGGGGTCCATCACTGGCGAGTTAGTTCCAAGTTGAACGAACCACTTCTTCGTTCATCTGTCTCATTCACTTCTAAATATCCAGAACCACAACGATGTTGATTCTCTTCCACTTGTAGACTTACCCCCCCTCAACTCCTCAACTTCTCGCATACACGCAGAGACTGTCTTATCATTTACACCGAATAGAAATCTACACCGACACGGAGCGCAGGCTATCGACATATTGAAGACACAATCGATCTTGACATCACTCATCATCATTGATTTATTTTATTGCACCCCAGCGCCGCTCAGTGCCCGTCCCACGTTTTACACAATGGCCGCGCCTCCTGCAGTCTCAGTCTCGGTGCGCACCTCCAGCTTAACTGCTGCATCTACATCCACCTCGACAACTTCTCCACCCGCCTCCTCGTCTGCCCCAACCACCTCAGCTTCCCCTTCAGCTCCAGCTCCAGCTCCTCCAGCACCAGCAACGGCTCCAGCCGCCGCACCGTCTTCAGCCGCCAAAGCGCCGCCGCATATCGCAACGGCAGCGCTGCCGCCATCTATTCTGACCCAGCCGCCAACGCCAGCAGTCGCAAAACTCGTAACGACTCCTGCAACTCCTTCAGCTTCAGCAGCCACTCCCGTTCCAGAAGCTCCAGCAGCTCAGCAAGCAACACCTGCAACGCCCTTGAAACCCGCAACATCTGCACCCCCAGCCGAGCAGCGCATACCACGTTCGCCGTCCCCGAAGCCCAACCCCGCCAAGTCGCGGCACCGCGCGTCGAGCTCGACGAGCATCGTGGCCATGGCCGCCTCGGGGATCGTAGCCGCCATCGCGCGGGGCGCGTCCGCGTCCGCATCCGGGTCGCCCGCTGCTCCTGGTTCTGGGTCTGTATCACCGCCGTCTCCGGCCCCGACACCATCACCAGCGGCTGGTCCTGGCGCCAACACGAGCGTGAATGGCAAGGCGGTTCCGGGTCCCAACGCCTCCAGCGACCCTGCGGCCTGTGCCTGCTCTGGCTCTGGCTCTAGCTCTGGCTCTGGAAATGGTGCAGCCCCACCGCCCACTATGACCCCGTTTGCGATCCCGCCTGCGCTTGCCGTGGGCGTGCCGATGCTCAAGGTCTCGAGCAAGAAGATCAAGCCCGTCAACGTGCGTCTTTCGCCGACGACGATCACTTGGCCGTCGCTCAAGGGCGGAAAAGGTGAGTCCGTCCGTGGGCCGGATATGACGGGGATGGGCATCGGTGGTGCATGACGTGGAGACGTCAATGCAGTGCTGGTCGTGTGCTTCTCGCAACGCCCCCATCTCGATTGAATGTCGTGTGCCCCTCGGGCATCTATTTGCGGTCATGTGGATCTCATGGACATGTCTCTTTTAGTCCGCCGGGTTTTCACAGACCGACTGGAGGCTGACAGCGTGCAACAGTGGAAATCACATCGATCCGCGAACTCCGTCTCGGTCAGTCGCCAACAGACACGTATGCGTACGACTCTGCGCGCTGGATCACGATTGTGTATGTGCGCGACAAGCAGTGGAAGGTCGTGCACTTTATCGCGCGCACCGACGACGTGTACAACCTGTGGGTCAAGGCGCTGCACGAGCTCGTGTCCGAAAGCTCGGACAAGGTCGTGAGCGGTGCCGAGGGCCACTCGGGATCGGACCCCGAGCTGCGGTTTATTCGGCAGCTGTGGCCTGCAGGCGTCACTGCGATTGACAAGACGGCGGCGGCAGGCCTGTGTGCCCAGCTTGGGCTCAGTGTGCCCCCGCCCATTGTGGCAAAGTACGAGGTGAGTGCGAGATGAGGGTCTGGTGTGTTTGGTAGCAAGCCCGCAGCCGCAGCACACAGCTTGCTGGTGCGGCCAGAGCATAGGGCCATTGTGAAAAGCCGAGATCTGCGCCCCCGGGTCTCATCGTGTCGCTTTGGCCTCCTGGCGTTGTCCTAGTTTGGCTATTCGGACGTCATGCCCTGCGTGGCGTCGAGCACCATGATTCTTTGACATTTTGTGAGGTAACCAAACCACGCTGACTCCAGTTCCCTCTCGACCTCGCTTCATTCCGGCAGTTGGTGCGCGACGTGCAGACCCGCCCTGAGCTCGGCGAGATCTACCAAAACCTTGGCGCAAACGCAAACCTTTCCCGCGACCGGGTGCTCGCGTTTTTGAAGGATGTGCAGGGCGAGGGAACCACAGGGATGGACCTGGATGCCGTGTTCGCTCGCTACGCGGACCCGACAACAAAGGATTGGACCGCAGAGTCACTCGCGACGTATCTCTCCTCGGTGGACAATAAGCCAAACTGCAAGCAGGACCTCACGCGCCCTTTACCTGAGTATTTTATTGCTAGTAGCCATAACACGTACTTGGTCGCCGAGCAATGGCGTGGATCGAGCACGGTTGAAGGGTACATTCGCGTCCTCCTTGCTGGATGCCGCTGTGTTGAGAGTGAGTCCCACTAGCTTAATCTAGAGCGCTGGCTGACATGACAGTTGACTGCCACGATGGAGGATCCGACGGCCCAATCGTGTATCATGGCATGACGATCACGTCGAGTGTTCCCGTCCGCGACGTCTGCCAGGCCATCAACAAGTACGCGTTTGTCGCCTCGCCATACCCCGTCATCATCTCGCTCGAGATCAGGTGCGATGCCGAGCAGCAGGATAAACTGGCGACCATTATCAAGGAGAGCTTTGGCGAGCGGCTTGTCACTGAACCCATTGACGTCGAGCACCTCGCAAAGGTTCCCAGCCCCGAGAACCTCAAGGGACGTATTCTTATCAAGACCAAGCCTATGCCACAGCCGACGTCTCCTGTTGGGTCGTTTTCGCTCTCGCCGCCCGTGGCGTCGCCTCCACTGCTGTCCGCGCCAAGCCTATCCGCCGTTCCCACCAAGGAGCAGCAGGGTTCAAATGTCGACTCTACGACCGACTCTACTACCGAGTCTGACTCGTCGTTTGTGCGCCTCGCGCGCCGCCTGTCCATAAGCTCTGGGCCTAAACCGAGCGCCAAGACACCCCAGGGCCATGCGCGTGCTCTTACCGATCTACCCGTGTACACTTCGGCTGTCAAGTACAAGGGCTTTTCCAAGCTCGTCACGTACGATTTCAATCACATGTTCTCAGTCTCGGAGCGCACTGCGCACCGTATCCTCAAGGACGGCCAGGGCGCCGACTGGACAAAGCACAATTTCACGCACCTGACACGCGTGTATCCCAAGGGCGTACGCCTGACGTCGTCCAACTTTGACCCCAGGCCGTTCTGGCTTGCGGGGGCACAGCTCGTCGCGATCAACTACCAGACAAAGGACGCTGGCAGCCTGTACAATGACGCACTGTTCCATGCGGGCGGATACGTCCTGAAGCCGATCTCGCTGCGACAGAAAGTGACAGAGATGCCACAGCGGTACCGCCTCCGCCTCAGGATCATCTCCGCGCAGCGCCTCCCGCCCACGGGTGACCTGCACGTTGAAGTTACTGTTGGCGACGAGACACTGCGGACCAAATCGACAAAAGGCGCATCGCTCTCGCCGCGCTGGAACGAGGAGCTTTCGTTTGACATTGAGGCGAAACCCTCGCTGCTTGGCCTCACCTTTGTGCATGCCGAGATCCGCGCGTCAAAGGGCATCGTCGCGCAGTGGACGCGCCCCCTGAGCGCCACGGGCCGCGGGTACCGCTACCTGCCCCTCGCGGACCGCGACCGCATGCGATACCTCTTTGCGACGCTCTTTGTGCGCATTGACATTGAGCCCATTACGTCCAAGCCCCCCGTGGCAGCAGCGAAGAAGATCACGCCCGACTCGGCAATGGCCTACGTCACTGGCGTATTGTAGTACTAATCCCATCAGCACAGCGCCCCTCCCCGTTCCTCCTCTCCTCCCCCCCCCTCCTCTCTCTCTCTTCTCCCCACCCCCAATCAGTTTACGAAATCAGACGAGATCACATAACATAAAGACCAGAGACACAGAACCAGGTAGACAGTCACGAGGTTTAGCAATGAAGGGACGTTGTAGGCATGTATTGTGTAACTGAATGCTGCTTAGCCTTGGCAAGTGGGCAGATTGGCCTAGTCGGCCTCCGTTGCAGCGATAACGTGCCACAAGAGCATCTTCCAGCTGGGTTGTCAGCGTGGTTTGAATGGAGAGCACACAACTACCACAGGTACCGATACAATCTTATCTACACTGGAGGAGTGAGAAAGCGGACATCCCACATATCTCCGTCTCGTTTTCCCGACAATTGAGACATGGATCTTGGCCTCCACCTTTAAAGTTCATCTCAAGCAGAACCCGACACACCACCACTTGGACGCTCTCTCTCTGTGCCTTCTTCGAGTTCTTGCTTTACCACCGCCACTCCCATTTCCCACACCCTTTTTCTTATTAGTAACACACAATGTCTACTGCGGGGACCGCGGGGACAGGGCACGGCGTCCTCGGCCCGCTGTCCCTCGACCTCCTCCTCGTGATCTTCGACAACCTCGACCTCGCGAGTCTCCTGACCGCCAACAACGTGTGCTCTGCCTGGCGCGCACTACTGCACGGACACTGGCGGAGGCGGTATCTTGCGCTTGAGGACGTGGATACCGCACGCAAGTGGCGGCTGAGGGTGTTGGATGGCGATAAAGATGGGGAGTGGGCGGACGATGGAGGGATGGATGAGGACAAGTGCCGGATGCCGGAGGGAGATGGGCGGGGCGTCTCTGGCCCACCCATTGATGCTGTTACTTTTGGTGAGTCGAGTCGATAGTCTTGTGCACGAAAGCAAAGCTCGGACTCATGCCCGACGACCCCATCACATTCATTTCACCAGATCCTTTTCCTTGGCGGCACGCGTGCGTATTCTGTATTCTGACCTCTGCAGCCAAACTCGCTCTCCAGAGCGGCTGGAAAGATGAATTTCGGGCCAACGTCATTGACGAGCTGGATCCTGAGAGTGGCTTCCGCCGGAGCCTCGACAGCAACGATGATGCTGAGATTGTTCTCCCGCCCGCGACGGATCTGGTCTACCAGTACGGCACGCGCCTGGACAAGCCCGACTGGCACCGGCTGTGTAAGCTAACCAGATTATACTACTAACTACTACCAAGCTGACGCTCGCAGGCTTGTCGTATGCTGTCATGAAGCGGAACTGGGCGACGGGCAGCGTGGTAAAGTCTGTCATTGCCCCGCTGTACATCCCTTCCGACTGGCACTACTGCATCCTGAGCGACGACGATCCGGGGGACGACGCGATCCTCTTCACGGCGTATCGGCGCAAGATGGACGAGACACACGAGTACATTCTCATTACTGTGGAGCGGTCCACGGGCGAGATCCGGCACGTCACCACGCTGCCGATGGGCGGTGACAATCGCGGCCCCATCGAGCTGCCCAACCAGTCGGTGGCAGCGTTCCAGAACGTCGGTATTGGTCTCAGCTGCGTCGACGACGAGGACCAGTGGGAGACATACGTGTCCGGCCGCGCGCTCAACCATCTGTGCCCCGACCTCGCTGCGCGTGGCGTGCGCGACCGCCACATTCGCTCGGTCGGCACGTTCCCTGTGTCCTTTAACAATCTCGTGCTCAACCACATTCCCGCCGAAAGGGGCCTCACGGTCGTGCAGTTCAACTACAGCGTGCTCGAATGGGAGCGGCTGCGCGCCGAGACGGTGGACGACGAGGAGCGTGACTGGGACCACTCAATCCCGATCGAGGACGGGTGGAATGTAGGTTTTCAGGATTATGCTTGCGGGTTGTGCTGATAATCTCCAGGTCCAAGGCGTGCAGGAGACTGACTCGTACATACTCCTCGGCAAGGGGCTGCGGCAGGTGAACGTGTACCGCAAGTCAACTATGGAGTTGGTCGCTTCGCTGCCGGCCGGCGTGACCGACGCAGAAGCGCGGAACAACGAGGACGCCCAGGTTGCGCTTCTGACATTCCGCGTGCCAACGTCCGAGAAGAAGCGGCGTAAGAAGGACACGGGCGACGTCGTGGTGCGCCCTCTGGAAATCGCGGGGAATGTCGCGCGCGACGACGAGTACTGGCTCGCCGTGCAGAGCAACATCTGGGGCAACGGTCCCGTCACTTTTGAGCAGTGAGCATCGAGGTGTGGTTCATTGCAGGGGCAGGGCAGGACAGCTAACTTGTCTCAGGTTTTTCCCCAGCGGCCGACACATGTTCATCAAGATCGAGAACGGCGGCTTCCTCCTCATCCCGCACTTTGAGAATGCGCTCGTGCAGGCGGCCGCGCTGCCCTTTGACAAGCGCGCGCGCTTCGTCGCCCAGCGCACAGTCCTGATCGACCCCGGCAAGGACAAATTTGTGCCGTACGCGACAGCCGGAGATCAGTTCATTCTCGACTTTGTCAACGAGGTGAGTAACGCGCAAGTACACAAGTGGTGCTTTGTTAACAGCGACATACAGGGTCGGTCAGCTACATTCGTTCTCGACCTCGCCAGCCTGCCGCTGCTCTCGCCCGAGCTCGACTTTTCGAGTCCCATCACGCTCAAGGGCCACGTAATCTTGCGCCGGCAGGACCCAACCGTCGAGCTCCTCGACGTGCATGTCCTGGGGGCCAACATTTACGAGCACTTCAAGTGGACCAGCTCCTCCGCCGAGACGGAGTCGCGCACCGCCGCGGGCAAGACTGGGTTACGTATCACGAGCTATGAGCGGGATGTGGCGGCCTTACCGCTAGGCTGAGGTAGTGTATTAACAACTCCATCTATCATTGTCCATATTAGGTGCTATTCGAATGCATGTATGCATCCAGGCAGGGGGGACATGAATGAGTGGAACAGCCTTTCAAAGGCAGGACTGGTGTGACATCATCTTGGGGGCGCCATACCTCCACTTCGTGTGATACAGCCCACTGAACCCCACAAAAGACTGTCTGGATCAACAATCTGGCATCTCGCATCTCCCAGCTGCCAACTTTCACCGTCCTTTCCATCGTTAATTTATTCTCATCCCATTGCATTCTCATCCCATTGCCACAACACAATGAACGGAACAACAGACATCGTCATGGCCGATGCAACGGCTACGACTACCGCCGATGCCGATCTCTCTGCCTCGCCCGCCGTTCCTCCGGCGTCCACATCGGCGGCCGTCGCGGACCACACGCCCCTCGCGCCAGGAACCTTCTCCTCCATCCTCCCCGCCGTCGAGGACCTCCTGGAGCTCATCTACGGCGTGGCGGAGGGCGAGGATGTGGGTACGGAGGCTGTCGCTCAGAAGGTGCGTTTGTCTGCGAGTTGTCTCATGGACGCCCGGGATGCTTCATGTCGTCTTCGTGTTCAGTGTGCACCCCTTGGAGGCCATCCTCGAGACTTTCACCATTTCCATCCCGCCCAGGAGCCACTCCACGTTGCACTGACTTCCCCTTTTTATGCACACCACGCGTGGGTCTGCTGACACTGCAGGCAAAAGACCTCGCGACGCAGCTCGCGCAAATGAAAGCGGCGGCAATGGCGTTGCCCGGCGGCCACCTCGGCAACGACGCAGTAAGCGCCGTCACGCGGATCCTCGAGGACGAGGCGCAGCGCAAGCGGTGAGTCTCAGTTGCGTGGACACGGGGTAGGCGGCATCGGTTCATGGTGCCGTGCCGCGAGGCAATTTATCTTGGGCCAGGAGTACGGGGGTAGGCACCGTTCGTCGCAACTACCCCTGCTTGCTGTTGAAGTACGCTACGCAGCTTGCTAATAGCCCTCCAGCGACCTCCTGCGCGCCTTTGTCAGCACTCCCACGCCGGTCACGGATGAGCTCGCGAGCGGGATCAACTCGGCGGGCGACGCGACGGCCGCGCCGAGCGGGACGGTCACTATCGTGCCGCCCTCGCCTGCCGTGCCGTAGATCGACTGGCGCATACTGGAGGATGGAGCTCACGAGGTGGGTAAAGGTACAGGTGCGGCTTGCGGCGGGGACACTGTGTGTAGAATGCTGACGACAGCTCGTGTGCATTACGACCTGTTGACCTAACGTTGGATACGACACGTCCAGCCATGCCTATATCTTCTTTCCACCTGTGACACCTGCCCTGGAACCTGTCGGTCCCACTGTGGGGCATGCCTGTTCATGGGCCTGCGGACGGTATCAGTGCCAGTGACGCGGAAGAATGGTCGTACTGTACTGTATAACGATCGGCGTCCGAGGCCACTGTCGGCGCTCGCTCTGGAAGGCTTCCGGCTCAATTGTGCGCGACGAACTATTGCAAGATTGGACTGGATGTTGACGACTGCATGTCCGTCACTGTACGATGATGTGCATGTGTATTCAAAATGGATGTATAATAATCGCCAACCACCCACTTAGTTCTGAACTGACGCGTGTGCTCACTGTTCACCGCACTGACGAGGCCAGACAGCATACCGGGTACTGCCACTTTATTCATCTCTATTGCAAGGTCTAGTATCCTCGGCCTCTCTAAAACGCATGTCTACTTCCAGTACGTCGCCACCGCCTCCTCGAGGAACTGCCGTGCGGAGCGGAGCGCGTCGGCATCGAGGTACCAGTACGCCGCAGCCGCGACGCCCAGGGCACTCACGGCCGTGACGGCGCGCCTGCGCCGCTTGATAGCAGCCACATCGACCTTTTCAACCTGCACCTTGCCGTCCTTGTTCTTCTTGACGCGCAGGGCGCTCCAGTCGTCCCACCGCGTCGCGAGCGTGCTGAGCCAGAGCCCCACTGTGAAGTGGTCAGTACGGTGCTGTTCCGAGTGCGACTCACCTCCGGTCTGCGGGTTGATGACGGTGATGCGGCCCCCCTCGACACGCCACCAGTTGTTGGTCTTGTCCGTCGTCGGGACCGCGTTGCGCAGCTTGTCGTCGAGCCACGCGTTCCAGCGCTCATACGCCGCCTGCGTGGGCTGCACGGACGTAATGTCATAGTCGCGCAGCTCGCGCACGATGCGCGCAATCGCCGTCGTCTGCCGCCCGATCGTCCACCCCCACGAGCCCGCGGTCCCGTTTGGCCCAATCACGATAAAGTAGTTTGGGAACTAGAGTGTTAGTGAAAGGGTGAGTGGAGTGGAGTTGAGTTGAGTTGAGTTGAGTTGAGAACACTTACCTTTGGAACAGCAATTCCGGCATAGGCCTGCGGGGCGCCAATGCTCTTCCAGTACGCATACAGCTCGAGGCCGCCCTCGCCGCGCAGGCCGATGTTAGCGCCGAGCCCGTGGTGCGGCACGTCAGACCCCGTCGCCCAGATGATCACGTCGTGCTCGCGGTGCACACCGTCGGCCGTCTCGATTCCCGTGGTAGTCACGCCCGTGATCTTGGTGGAGACCAGGTCGACGTTGGGCCGGTGCAGCGACTCGAGCCAGCCAAAGTCGAGGGCGACGCGCTTGGCGCCGAGTGCTGGTAAGGTTTAGCTCCAACTACAAACTATGGCACAAGGCTCACGGTAGTGCGGCGTCAAGGCGTCAATGTACTCTGCCGGCGCCTTTTCGTTCAAATACTTCAGCAGCTCGGCCTCCTGCGCCTCGCGGCCCTTGCTGTCTGCAAATGTGCCGATCGCCCACGTCTTGTCGTGCTGTGGCCCGTCAGTTTACACAGCGAGGTCTGCGCTGACAAACGCACCTGGTACAGCAGACCCAGGCGGTAGAGGTTGATCCAGCCGGGGATGTACCGGAAGGCAAACTTGTCCCATGCGGAGTACGTCCTTTGGACTGCCTTGTGAGTGGTGGTCGTCCTCCGAGGCGGGGATCTTACTCTTAGGCACAAAGTAGCCTCCGGAGCGGATGTAGTGCGTGAGCGTGACGCCAGGAATCTCAGCGACGCCAGGCTGCAGGGTCAGCACAGGCCCCTGCCCCCCATTTATCTGTCTTCCCACTCACGACAAGCTGCACCCCCGAGCTCCCGTTCCCGACGACCGCGACTCGCTTGCCTTCGAGCTTGACGCCCGTGTCCCAGTGGAGGTTGTGGAACTGCTCGCCGCGGAACGACTCGCGCCCCGGGATGGCGGGGATGACGGGTTTGGCGAGCGGGCCGGCCGCCGAGACAAGTACGTCCGCGACGAGCTCAGACTTGACCCCCGTCGCCGTGTTGTGAATGTGCACCGTGTGCGTCTGCTCGTGCTCGGACCACTCGGAGGCCACGTACGTCGTGTTCAGGAGGAATGTGTCACGGAGACCTATGTGCAGCAGGTGTCAGCTGGTAAAGTCGACAGAGATGTGAGTGAGCCCATACCCACCATGCCGGTCGATCAGACTGTTCCAGTACGCCAGCACATCCGGCTGCGAGGCAAACTTTTCGTTCCAGTCGGGCTTAAGGTCAGAGTACAGCGAGTACAGGTGGATCGGGACGTCGACGCCTGCGGGCAGTTAGTGCTGCAAGGGCCAGTGGTGACGTACCGGCGCCAGGCCACTGGGCGTCACGCCACACGCCGCCGGGTGAGCCCTTCTTCTCGAGGATCTGGAGAGTGTGAGAACAGAACGCGATTGCTACAGTTGCCAAAAGGCTTGGTTGCCCATAAGGTCTCGGCGACGCCGCCGGGGCACTTCTTTAACTTGATCAACGCACAGTGATCTGGACCTTGTCGCCGAGCTCTTCCCTCAGTCGGATAGCCTGGGCAATGCCCGAGATGCCGCCGCCAATAATCACGACGCGGATGATTCTGTCCTTGCTCGGCATGGTGGTTGCAGTGTGAGTCGGTGGTGGTGAGGGTGGTCGGTCAATACGGTAAACAGCTGCGCACACTGGGTTTCCTTATACGACGCGTCGTCTGCCTTGACAGTCGCGACAAGCGTCATGAACGGACCGACTGCATGGCATAGGTACAGGTGCCAGTACCGCCTACCGGTCACAAGCATCTCCAGTAGCGGTGGGCAGCCCTCTATGGCGTGCAATGATAAAGTCTTGCGCCTTGCGGAGACCACGACCAAGCACGAAAGTACCTACCATACGACCATACGACAAACCCTCCTTTTACAGGATGATCACAGTAGTACCCTTTGGTCGGCTAAACCTGGTCAGCATGCATTACTGTACTGTGCGTTTCGTACACTAGTTGTGTCGTCTTCGACGCTTCGCGACTTGATAAGCCCGAATGGCATGCCACAGCCACAAGATGACGCCATTGCGGCACTGGTTCGCGTCTACCGTTCTACAGTTACTGGCAGCACAGTTCAGGCACGCAGGCACACTTCAATAATCAAAAGAATTCAAAGTTGGCGTCAAGTCGAGCTTTGGTGATTATCAATGGCGAGCAGCTAAAATGACCTCTTTCCAAGATATGCAATCAGGTACACGACTCGCTCACTCAGTAAATGATAGATGAGCTTTGAGCATGCCGGTTTTGGTATTAACGACGACTACAGAGTCATGACTTTTACTATCGCTTGTGTCTCACTGTGCCGATACATTTCGTTTAGAGCCACCAGACGGCAGACGGCAGAACGGCCCGACGGACTCAGACCGAGCTAATCCGAGTCCATTATGCGACCAATGACGGGAGCAGGTGACAGCCGGCGGCAGCATATCGCCGAGAGGCAGTCACTAGCGGAGAGGCAGTCACCGTTGGCTCGGACCAAGATAATGCACACAGCCGTCCACTCTAAAAATGGGGCTCCACGCACCATGGCTTGAGACTGCGCTCGATAGTCTTAGTGACAACATTGCAGTGCCTTGGCCAAGAGCAACCAGCAATCCGTACAGCGTGCAATCTTCGCGGCACTGACGCTGAACTCTTCTTGCAGTGTCTCGCGTTGAATGACTCCGCGAATACTCTACATGCAAAACGTGCACACGCAAGTGTTTCTAAATCTAATGAATGCATCCCAATGAGTTCTCACTCTGACGACGAAAACATGAGCGTCCTCGTCTGGCTACTCTCTAATCTCTCAGAAACCAGTCTTCTCGTCGATAGACGGCGACTCCTGCGGTGTTGTAGACGCCACCCGCTTCTCTGCTTGCGCCTCCAGGAGCGCCCCGCGACCAAAGTAGTCGACGCCAATGCGGCGGACGACGAGCCAGGCGGGGAGGAGCGCGATGCCCCACAAACCAAAGTTGAGGCTCGACGAGCCGAGGAGGCGGAAGGACTCGATCGAGTTGAGGCCGTACGCTACTGCCTGGGCCTAAAGGAATGTCAGCGTACATATCCCACATTGACTTCGTTTCGTTATTCGGGCACGTACCGCCGATTCAGTGGCGCGCAGGAGGCCAGCAAGGCGCACAATGTCCTTTGGCTGCTCGACCACTAGAGTGTTAGTGTCGCAAAACTTTGTTTACAGTACTGGACGCACGGTTCTCGACCACAAAGTAGAGGTACATGTAGTTTACCTGGAACCCCGCGCCGAGGAAGACATAGAGCGCAAACGTGCGCCCAAAGTGCGGCGAGGACCAGTCGATCGCGTCTGCGGTCGGGAAGTTTGTCTCGAGCACCGTGGACCAGATCCACCATCCGCCCTGCAGACCCAGAATCACCGCAAAGCCCCACCGCGCCTTGGTCTTGAGCGAGATGTACTTGCGGTCGAGGAAGTACTGACGTGAGCAGAGCACACACCTCTAAGTTCTGAGCTGTACTCACACCAAGGAGATTGCCGACGAGGATGCACGCCCACGCCGCTACGAAGCTGCCGAGCGAGCGGGCACGCACCGTGAAGTGCAGGGCCATGTAGGTGTTTGTGAACGACTCGGGGAATACGGCCTGCGCGATGAGAGGCACGATGAGGAGGAACTGGGGGCGGTGGTCAGTGGTGCTCTGACAGGTTCGGAAATTACCTTCTTGGTGAAAAACAGCTGTCCCGTCTCGCGAATTTCCTGCCAGAGCGTCGTGTCACCGTACAGGCGGACTCGGACACCGTCGAGACGCTGCACCTTGTCTGGGGAAGGCAGGAGGAAGCCGCACTGCCGGGTTAATGTTGTTGCCTATTACCTTGTGTTCCACTCACGAAACATCCTGCAGTGCACAGGGCGATAAAGATGATGTAGACCTTGGGATCGATCGCGCCGGCCTGGTCGTTCTTGGAGTTGATGCCGAGCTATACGGACTGTCAGAACTTCCCATGTCAAACTAGTTGTTGTGACCTACATTGATGGCACCTCCAACAATTTGGCCAGCCACTCGGAACGACAGCCAGATACCGATACACTTGCCCATGCGGCTCGGCTCGGGGTACGAAATGGCGACGGCGGCCTCGATGGCCCAGAACAGGCCCGCCGAGAGACCGCATGTGGCCGCGCCAAACAGGACAAACCACTTGGTGCCGTACACCGTGTTGCAGTACAGGCCCGCGCAGTACGGCACGAAGCCGGCGCCGCCGAGGAACAGGGCAAACTTTACGCCGACCCTGTTGGTCACCCACGACGCCAGGAAGGCCGTGAGGACCATGAGGCAGAACGTGAGTGCATTCGCGGCGTTGACGAGGAACGGCGTCTGCTGGCCGCCGGCACCCAGGCTGTTCATCGCACCCCATACTGTGGCGGTCAGCTCCTGTACTCTGCGCCTCACCATTCAAAACACTCACGTCCTGGGGCACCAAAGTTGCACAGGCCGAGGATAAACGCCGCAGTCACGGGCGACCGGTACCACACCCGCTTTTCCGATGCCACTCCGCCCTCTTCGATTGATGAGCCGGCCATTTTTCTTTACTCTGTGGGTTGTGCTTTCTTGTTATCGATGGAATCCTCTTCAGCACGTGTAAGACATTCAAAGATTGGCCTGTTCTTTATACCCGGAAAACTTTGATGAAAAGGCTAATGTATATATGCTGGTGCCACTTGAGACTACATGACTCTAGACATTTCTTGGCGGTGGGTCTAGTCCGTCCGCGACAGCCTCGCCAAACCGTTCACCATGGTGAGAAATGTCGTGACTGATAGCAAATGATTAAAGTTTGTTTCTGTTCGCGTTCTCGACTTTTTTGGCGTTTCATGAAGATCGCCAGCACGGAATGTCGATAGTGGGTCACCGACTATGATGATGGTGAATTCGGAGGGGACGCCGAGTGTTATGAGGACCTGTTCGCCATTGCCGGCAACATTCACGCTCCACGTTTGCCAAAGGCCAAGCCGGGAGACCTGGATCTATGCACGGACCTTACACGGTATGAT
This sequence comes from Apiotrichum mycotoxinovorans, assembly GCA_013177335.1. NCBI lineage: Eukaryota > Fungi > Basidiomycota > Tremellomycetes > Trichosporonales > Trichosporonaceae > Apiotrichum > Apiotrichum mycotoxinovorans. The sequence continues at coordinate 1,124,926 of CP053624.1, read as the reverse complement.
ATGGAGCGGACAGGTTGCTGCCTGCACCGCGCCTGATCTGCCATGTTGTTTCCAACGGCGTTGTTCATTCAAATGGGACCCCAGATTGAATCGGCAACAGGCACTTTACCCCCGCGAAGGCGTCAAAACGGCCACTGTCGTGATATCTGTCAGTTTGTCGCCATCCGTTCCGTCCGTGCGTTTTCGCACCCGTAAATAGCTGCAAACGACTAATTCTGTTTCATCTCCACAACTATTTTCCGTCAATCATAATTTTCCAGCAACTGACTCCTGCTGACCTTTTCTCTCTGTCAGTATCTCATGACTAATAGTACTAATCTAATGCTTCTCATGTGGGATGGCCCACTGTGCGCGAGGTCGCCGTTCTTATCTCTGTGGGCAGCCGATGCAAGAGCGGGGCAAAGCTCGGCATTCATGGATAAATTGCATAATGAGCCGGACGCGCCCCTGGCAAATGTGGACGATTTCGAGCGATTCGCAACTTTGCAACGGCTGTGCGTCATCGACCCTCATTATCACCATTACAAGCTAATGCCAACCAGCTGGCGGGTATCACCGATATCTGCAGCAGTACAAGTGGCGGTGGGGGACATGGGTTAGCTAATGTCTTGAGACTTGGCGGACCATGGAATGGATTTTCCAGTCGCCTAAAAAGTCAAGACTTTGATGTGGCCGACGATTCGCTTCATTATCCTTCTGTTGAGGACCTGCATCTCCAACGACGACTTTGACTTTGCGCTCACCATGGCTCCCGTCGCTGTCGGCTCGGCGCATACCAACGGCTTCGCCAATGGCGTCTCCAAGCCCCAGCCCAATGGCGTCTCCAAGCCCCAGCCCAATGGCGTCTCCAAGCCCCAGTCCAATGGCCAGCCCAATGGCGCCGCCACTTCCTCCTCCGAGAGCTTCAAGGCCCCCGCGTACACTGCTGCAGGCATCATCAACAACGTGGCGGCGCTTTCGCTCGACACCACCCGCCCGAATGGCACGACAGCACAGGCGCAGGCGAACGGAGCCTTCACACCACCCAAGTCGCCGCAAAGCACTACCAGCGACCCAGCTCTGTCTCTGCCTCCCAGTGCGATCCGATCCACTTTCCGCGACACGGCCAACAGCGTGTGGGTCATTACTGGCGCGTGGGACGGCCAGCCGGTGGGCTTCACGGCCATTTCGGTCAACTGCGTCTCTATCGACCCCCCGATGATCACGTTCAACATTGGGCGCAACTCGAGCAGCCTCAACAGCTTCAGCCGGTCGCTGCGGTTCTCGGCTCATCTTCTTGACCACAGCGCGGAGGAGACGGCGAAGCGGTTTGCTCAGACGACGTCGAAGCGGTTCGAGGACCCGTCCACTTGGAGCTGGGACGACGAAGGTCTGCCTCGTCTCGAGGGCGGAATCACTCTCGCCCGACTGTCGGGCAACATTGTGAGCCTCTCGGCTGCCGGGGATAACCTTCTGGCTCTGGGTCGTATCGAGAACACGGACCGCCGCGATGGCCACCCGCTCGTCCACCACCAGGGCACATACCGCACGCTGGCCCCAGCCGGGATTGCTGCCCGCAGGCGCGACCGCCGCATCTTCCTGAACGCGTTTGATATGTGTTGTATTGGCCACCAGAGCCCCGGTCTGTGGGCGCACCCCACGGACCGTGCGGACACATACAAGAGCTTGGACTACTGGACCAATCTTGCGCAGCTGCTCGAAGCTGGAGGATTTGACTGCTTGTTCCTTGCCGACGTTCTGGGCACATACGACGTATACAATGGCTCGCGCGAGGCGGCGGTGCGCTCCGCCTCGCAGGTGCCCGTGCTCGATCCCATTGTGCCCATCTCGGCCATGGCGGCCGTCACGAAGCGCCTGGGTTTTGGTGTGACCGTCAGCCTGACATACGAGCTCCCGTACGCGTTTGCGCGGCGCATGTCGACGCTCGACCACATGACAAAGGGCCGCGTGGCGTGGAACATTGTCACGTCGTACCTCAAGTCTGCAGCTGTCAACCTCGGCCTCGACACGCAGGTCGCCCACGACGAGCGGTACAATATCGCCGACGAGTTTGTCGAGGTCTGCTACAAGCTCTGGGAGGGTAGCTGGGAACAGGACGCCGTGGTCAACGACCGCCGCAAGGGGAAAAGCGTGTATGCCGACCCGGCCAAGATCCACGATATCAACCATCGCGGCAAGTACTTTAATGTACCCGGTGCGCATCTCTGCGAACCGTCCCCGCAGCGCACGCCGTTCATCTTCCAGGCCGGCGCGAGCCCCAAGGGTCAGGCTTTCGGCGCGCGCCACGCCGAGGCCGTGTTCATCTCGGGCCCGACGCCCGCATACCTCAAGAAGACGGTGTCCAAGATCCGCAAGGCCGTCACAGACGCCGGGCGGGACCCGTACGATGTCCGTGTGTTTACGCTCGTCACCATCATCACGGGCGAGACGGACGAGGAGGCACAGGCCAAGTACGACGAGTACAGGCAGTACGCGAGCATCGAGGGCGCCCTCGCGCTGTACGGCGGCTGGTCGGGCGTCGACCTGTCGACCATCCCCGTCGACCAGCCGCTGCAGTATGTCGAGAACGACTCTGTGCGCAGCGTCAACCTCATGTGGAAGAAGCAGAGCGGGATCGAAGAGGAGTGGACCCCGCGCAAGATTGCCGAAAAGGTCGCGATTGGCGGCCTTGGGCCCCTCCTCGTCGGCAGCGGCAAGACGGTGGCCGACACGCTCGAGCGCTGGGTCGAGGAAACCGATATTGACGGCTTCAACCTCGCGTACGCTGTTACGCCGGGAACCTTTGAGGACATTATCGAATACGTCGTGCCGCACCTCCGTGCCCGCGGTCGCCTGCCCCCATTGGATACCTCGGACAAGCCCCTCACGCTGCGCGAGCGTCTGGGCGGCAAGTCGGCGCATGTGGACCCCAAGCATGCCGCTTACAAGTACAAAATTTCAAAGTAGTTTCTTCACGAGTTGGACCCATTTGCATGCATCGGACATAGGTTGGCAAGATGGGTGCACGTAGTTGGGTGTGTGACTTTCGACGACAAAGGCAGCTGCATACATATATGTCTATCATTATCAGAGAAAGCTTTAGAACACGACCATGCCCTTCAGTACATCATCTGCAGCTCCCACTCGGCAGGCTCGGTGCGCTCGCGATACTCCTCGTGGGTCAACCAGGTGACATTGTTGTTCAGGTCTTGCATGAGCATCTCAGCGGCAGCTCTCCCTGTGACAGCCGGACAGTGCATGATGCTTATCAGATAGTTAAACTTCTCCTGGTCCGAATCAGAGGTTGGGCCAAGTTTGGATTCCTCGCAATGACATCGGTCCATTCCTACAATGGTGAAGCGGACTCGATGGACGTTACGAAGGATCCACAGGGCCAAGTCGGCCCACACGGATCCCCCCAGCACGGTCTCGTCAGCTTCGGGGAGAAGAGGCCCTTGGAACTGGGTGATGATGATGGTCAGTTCTTCCAGGCTGGGCGGGAGGGTCCCGGTGACGCTTAGACGGAACGTGACAGGGTCGCGCGTGTCCACCTTGTAGTTCAGAACGGCACGGCGCGTCCCGGCCAGCACCGGACGTCGCCTGGGGCCCAGGTAGACGAATAGAGGCGCGGGGGAGCCGGTATCGAATATTCTAACAAAGTCTCGCTCTGCAGAGTCATCCGCCATTCACATCGACAAGTCTGTTTCGTGGCTGTATACCGACCTCACAGTCGTGAGGTGTGGTACCGCCTTGGCGAGCAACCCGTAAACGTTAGGTTGCAGAAAAACGTCGACAATGTCGAGAACGCGTGTCGATTCCAGAATGGTCGACAGGATTGGGATGACTTGGGAAAACAGCTTTGGAGTGGAATACTCGTACAATGGAGGGATACGACGTCCATGGCATCCCCATAACGACACAAGTGCGGGTGGGAGTACGTGCGGAAAGTTGGCGGCGAGAGGCGGCATGTCAGCGTCCGTAAGACGCGGACGCGCTAGCCTCATGGCCACGTGCTTGGTCAACAGCTGCTTGTCGGCGCGAACCTTGTGTGCGCGAGACGCAATGCGCAGGGATATGAGTGCGTCGCGGGACGCATACGCATAAATCTGGTCCATGATGTATGGGAACCAGATATGGTCGATTGTGGTGTGCGCCGCTGCTGCATTTGCCACCGAGGTTGCCCGCGTGCCCGTGCCCGTGCTCGCGGTCGCCGCTCCGTCGCTCGCAGTGGGCATGTTGGGATGTATTTGCAGGGGGTGTCTTTAGACTTTGGACAAAGAGAGACACAAAGGAGAGATAGGCCCCAAAAATGGTATAGTAAGAGCTGAGAGCGCGAGAGAGAAGGAGAGACAGACATATGTAAAAGCAGCGAGAACAATCCCCAATAGCTCACATTGTTATCTCTTCGTGTCTAACTGCCCCTACTTTCTCCTCTCTCTCTGGCCGGATGGAGCAACTTGCTTCTGCAAGGTACAAGACTGCTAGAGCGAGACTGCTCGAGCGGCCTGAGCATATAGAGACACACGAGCGGCCTGCGCATTACGCCACCTCCACTCTGATATTCTCGCACTGGGGGTGGGAACCAACTGCTGACAATGGCCCGTTGTTCTCTGCCGCCCACATACAAAGTGGACGGTTGGGACCCAAAGCCTTTCCGATTATAAGCATGGGGAAGTAGAACTCGTACTCAGACACTGTTGGTAGTTTTCTGAGGTCCACCGTCCTGGCGATAGACGCACCATCACCAACCTGATCAGTTGGGGCCAGTGCCCCGGTACTGTACATATTAGTGTTCCGAATTTTTTCACATTCTCTTCTGTCTTGTTGTCCTTTATCTCCAGCCACCGACAGCCATATGGTGTGCCACACTCGCTGTTCGAAACATCACTGCGATACATTCAACCGCCTCCGGCTTCGTGCGACTGTTCCTATCATCTACAAGGAAGGTGAGAATTGCATGAGTTCTGAATCTTGCAGATATGTATGGCTTTTGCCACCTGAGGAACAATGATGTACCAGACTCAACATCAGGCTGCGTACTCGCCATCTGCACTGTTCGAAGGCACTTCCATTCTACTCCCGCAGGAACGACATTCCTAGTCCAGGGCTAATGGCTAACAGAAGACTTCCGGAATCCGGGTTGATAGATAGCCTGAGGCAAGCTCTGGGACAAGGGATAGGGAGCATGGATGGTAAGAGTGGTGGGAGTGGCGATGGGAGTGGTGGGGTGATGGAGATCGTCGCTTGTCCGTTTGAAGGGTACTCGCCTCTTGGACATGGGGATGTCGTGAAGCTTCCGCTGGCTCGCTTCCGTATCCTTGTCGTTCTCCTTTGCGGTCGTGTTCTTGGAGGTCGGCCTGTGTAAGGCCACAGTCTCAGTCTCCTGAAGGGGCTGGCCTGGCGGTTCATTGGGTGCGAGGCCAACACAAAACTCCCATGTGGGGATGAGGCGTTTGCCTACCATCAGCTTATGCTCTGGGGCTACTTACTCACGACCTGAGCCTGACGGATGTGGACTTGCGCTTGGTCCAGCAAGTCTAGTATACGCTTGATCCATGACTGGATTCGCGCTGCGTGCTCCAGAACTTTGTGGTCAACTTTGATTTCCGGAGTCGTCTGCTGGTAACGTGAGCTGATGATCACGACACGGCCACGGCCAAATACTGACGCCTGCTGGAGCTCTATTCTGGGCCGCACCAACAATGTCTCGGAGGCGCGCTTCCACATCACGGAGGTCAGCCACCACCTTGGCCACCTCGCGGCCCGCTACCTCCCAGTCGATGACTGTGGCGCTGTCCCAGGCAACACGGTCCATTTGCTTTGACCAGTCTCTCAGACTTTGAACGGCCTTGTGCAGCTCCTTGGCGGCTGGAGCCTTCTGGAGGAACAGGTACAGCTGGGTGTGTAGGGCGAGTATCTATTTCAGCATTGGCATATTGCAGACTCTGAAAACAGGGGCCTACAGGTGTACTACTACTACTACTCACATGGGAACGCCGGCGCGATCGCACGGCAGACGTCATGTCACGTGGAGAAATACTCCCGCTGATCCGCTGAATGCACTGCACGCTGGGTCCATTAATCCATGCTCACCGCACAACACCGTCATGCACAATTCACGAAAGACTTCGTGCCAATATTGTTCCATCCTGATCGAAAACATCCAGCGCTCGCCAACACGACAGCGAGAATGCCGGCCGACGAGCTGTATGACCCGGCGCAGTCGCCCCGCTCTGAACTGGACTCGGACGACGACCTCGACCGCCCGGGCCCCTCATCGCGGCGAGGAAACGCCGGAGGTCGCGATGGCGGCGCGAGCGGGCGAGGCGGGAAGGGTGGCTCGAAAGGCGGGAACGGCAAGGGCAAGAGCAAGGACACGATGAATGCGTGGGAAGGCGCGCTGAAGCGGTCCTGGGACGTCGTGCAGGAGGACGAGAGCGGTGGTCTACAGGCTGCCGTGGAGGGTTTGATTGCCCGTGGACGACGGAAGCGGTGAGTCGAGGAATCCACGCTTTGTGGACGTGCAGTGTCCTGCACGCTTCCACTCTCTTACACAAAGAGCGTGGCATGGCAATCAAGGAAGGGTGCACCGAGGTCACCTGTGGGCCCTTCGAGAAACAGCAATGCATGATGCACGCGCGAGACACATAACTGACACTACAGTGCTCTCATGGCAGAGGCGCCGCTACGCCGCTCCCTCGTGCGGCACATGTTTATCGTTGTCGATCTGTCAGAGTCGATGCAGGACAAAGACTTTCGGCCTACCAGGTTAGTCAGGACCTTCTTTGTGCAAAGGCGACTGTCACTGACATGCAGGTTCGAGCTCACCCTCCAGTATCTGCGGTCGTTTGTCGTGGAGTGGTTTGACCAGAACCCGTTGGGCCAGGTCGGCGTGATCCTGCTGCGTGACCGACTGGCGGAGGTCCTTGTTCCCATTTGCGGTACGTTTTGCACACCTGCAGTACTTTCGGCTGACAACAGGAAATCCGCAGGAGATTGTGGCCGCGTTGGCAGATAAGCGCAAGCTGGAGCCTTCCGGCGAGCCATCTCTCCAGAACGGCCTGGTAATGGCGCGTGGTGGCATGTCCCACTTGCCATCCACCTCTTCACTCGAGATTCTCGTCTTGTTTTCCGCAATCTCTACAGCCGACCCGGACGGCCCGACGAACATTCATCAAGTGCTGGACGATCTCGTGGCCGCTCGAGTCCGCACAAGCATCATTTCGCTCTCGGCCGAGATTAAAATCTGTCGGCAAATTGCAGAGAAGACTGGTGGAAAGTTTGGTGTGGCGATCGACGAAGACCACTACAAGGAGTTGCTGTGGGAGATTGTGCCGCCTCCCGCGCAGACGATTGCGGCGCCGACAACGCTGAACGTACACGATGCCCTGGCGCGGGGCGGCCTCAGTCACGGGACTGGATCTGCTCCGACAAAGCGGCCGCCACCTGCAGGAGATCTCATGGTCATGGGCTTCCCGACACGCCTGCCGGGTGCGGGCGAAAGCTTTTGCGCATGTCATGGGCTTGTCAAGCGCGGAGGATACATGTGTCCCCGCTGCGGATCAAAGCTGTGCGATGTGCCGACCGACTGCGAGGTGTGTGGCCTCATGGTCGTTAGCAGTCCGCACCTTGCACGGAGGTACGTAAGAATCAAGAGCAGAAGGATTAACGAACGTGGCTGACTTCTCCCAGCTTTTGGCTGCTCTTCCCCGTAGCGGTGTACGCCACTCTGCCCGTAGACAAGATCTCAGAGGTCGAAGCCATGATGGCTGCAACGTGCTTTGGGTGCGATACTGCGTTTCCCCTCGTAAGTCATTGCGTCTATTTGTGGTGTCTGGTCTGTCTGACGCATCGCAGCTCAAGGACGTCGCGGGTCAGCCGACAGAAGAGGGCCTCAGCCCCACAGGACGGTACCGCTGCGCTAAGTGTAACCAGGACTTTTGTCCTGAGTGCGATCTCTAGTGAGTACCACAGACCCGTCACCCGCTAACGCGACCAGCGTTCACGATACCCTGCATACCTGTCCCGGCTGCTCGCAGTAGACGTTTGAGGGTGTAACGTACCGCTGCATGGCGATGTATAACTGCAATCATAGTCGCGCAGCCATGTTGGATGACAGACCTGAATCTCTAAATGGCCACAGCTGGATAATCACCTTGCTGGTGGCACTGCATCCGCCACCTGGCCCCATATGCCATGGTCAGTGGTCACATCCGTGAGCCACATCGGTCAGTGATACCCCTGCACAATGCGTACCTCTACACATATCCCCGTCCCTGCATGGATATGTAATGCATCACAACAATCGAACGGGGACAATCTAATACTATTAGACTTAGTACTTGTGGCGTGTCGAGTAATCTGCACAACATCAGCTGCCGTCCAAATGCTCATACTCACCCTTGGGCGACACGACGAGACCACGGCCCTTTGATGCGCCGCGGTACACGGTCTCGATAATGTCGATGAGCTCTTGCTTGTCTGTGATGGCCCAGTTGCTGTGCGTCAGTGCTAGACTTCTAGGCTGATACCAGAGCCGGCGAGAATGCTGGTTCTCGCGGCCGTGAAGCACATACATCTTGTTATTGTTACCGGTGCCGAGATCGATCATGATGTGCTTGTTACTGCGGTGTCAGCCCAACGCTCTTGGATGGATGGTTCGGTGAAGGTCCGGAGGCAGGTCCCGTCTATGTCCGGATGCCTTTAATCTCCACACTCTCGACACTCTCGACGCTCTCGACACTGTCGACACTGTCGACACTGCCGACACTCTGACACTCTCGACACTCTCGACACCCTCGACACTCTCGACGCTCTCGACGTTGCCGCTGTACAATCCCAGCCCCCTAGTCCGCCACGGGCTCTCTGCTTTCTCCGCTCTTCGCTCCTTCGCTCTCTCCCTACTGAGCACCACCTCCGACCGCACAGTCGCACTCCAGCCTGTGGAACTCACCGATAAAAGAACATGAGCGTACACTGGTCATACAGCTCGTACATCTTGTTAAAGTCGGGCACCTCGGTAATGTCCACCAAATAGATGATGGCAAAGTTCTGCACCTTTTCGCTCACGCCGTACAGCGTCTCGTCCATGGCCATGCACTCGGGGTCGTGGTCGTGTCCAAACCGAATGCACACGACGCGGTCTTCTTCGACGAGGATTGCCTGTGCGTTTTAGTTGGAGAAAGCGTGAACGGGGAAGGGAGGGGAGGAAGGGGAGCAGGGAAGCAGGGAGACGACGGGCCGACGAGGAAAGACTAGTCGAGAGAAACGACCAAAAAAAGGAGGAAGCCAAGCCAATATCGTTCTGGTGGTGGAACGAGCAGCTCACAGGTCGGCCGGAGGACTGCAGCGTCCTTTAAACAGTGTTGGAGCGCTATCCTCCTCACCCCCTCGTTCCACCACGGATCTGGACTTCGACCTCCACCATATCCTCAAAGCTTAGACCTCGATCTTACAGCCCTCGATGGAGACGTACCTGGTCGACATGCCACCCAGAGTGGAGACTGGACGAGTTAGCGGGAGGCTCAACAGGAAGAGTCGTCGCGCGCCGTGCACAAGACCGCACAGCACAGCTTAGCTACGCCGTGCCCGCCGCACCACGTACTGGGTCATAAAGTACGACATGGCGTCGACGTGCTTTTAATCGTTTGGTGGTCTAGATGGAGAATGGAGCAAGAGAGCTAAGCGAGAGGCAAGGAAACAAGCAAGACACGAAGACGGAAAAATCGAGAACACCACATTGTTGGCTTGCCACCCAGGTCAATAAAAACAAAGAGGTCAACATTCGACTTCCAGGTGCACGCTCCGCTCTGTACATGAAAATTGCTTCCGTCTTGCGTGTCATCGTCAAGCTCAAGCCTGGACTGTGTGTTCACTTTGTATCTTCATCTGCATCGTTCCTTTTGCTATTTCTCTCAAATGACTACAAGAGTGCAACCAACCGGACCTGCTAGAGCAAGCTACAAGGATAGTTTGAGTAGAATAGATTCTTCAGATGTCCTATTCCCGCTACCTCTGCCTCTGCCTGATGTTCCGTTCCAGGGCCCGCTGGCTGTACCGTCGCTTTGGGGCTTTAGAGAGCAGCGGCGAGGCGCTTCTCGGCCTCCTCCCAGTTGATGACGGCCCAGATGTTGTTGAGGTAGTCGACCTTGACCTGTACATTTGTCAGCTGTATCCCCGGAGGGAGGAGTTCTATTAGCGAGCCGCTCACGTTCTTGTAGTCGAGGTAGAAACTGGTCGTTAGCACAGACCCATCTCACTTTCAAGCTTGGTGTCCAGACACTCACGCGTGCTCCCAGATGTCAATGCCGATGATAGGGACGTGCGCTACAGTCAGCAAAGCGCCTCTCACAACTCGGGGGCAACTCACAGAGGAGGGGGTCCTGGTTAGCAGTCGTGACGACCTCGAGGACCTTGGCGGCCTTGTTGTAGCCCTGTGCACCGTCAATACTTTACCTACACGCCCATAACAAGACTTACGAGCCAGCCCCAGCCCGAGCCCTGGATGGCGGCAGTCTTGACGTTCATCTCCTTGATGAGGTTGTCAAAGCTGCCAAAGTCCTTCTTGACCTGCTCGGCGAGCTTGCCAGACGCAGGAGGGAGCGTGGCAGGCGAGCCAGTGGGGGCGAGGTTCTTCCAGAAGAGCTGCTAGCGTTAGACTACGTATTGGTCGGTGCCGAGCGCAGAGCTGAGACGCCGGATCAAATACTGACCGAGTGGTTGCTGTTAAGAGTCAGTAAAGTTGCATTCCCGCCTGTTTTATCTCATCATATTCCCCATCGCCTCAGTCGGCCCGTTCAAGTCCACCGACGCATGTCCTCGAGGAGACCTGTGACTACTCACATGTGTCCACCGCCGTTGAACTTGAGCGCGGCCTGGAGACCAATGAGGCCCTTGACGTCGCCGGCGGCTTGGAGCTTGGAGAGGTTCTCCTCAGCAGCGTTGAGGCCCGCGACGTAGGCGGCGTGGTGCTTGTCGTGGTGGAGGGTCATGATGGTCTTGGAAATCGAGGGCTCGAGGGCCTGTTGGATAAAGACCGCGGTGCAACAACATGGCACGAGGACAGTGGGCGTAGCGAGGTACCGCGCGGTGAGCGAGAGCGAGCATCCCAGCACGCAGAGGGTATTGATGCATTCGTAGAGAGCAGATCATGTCCATCATCCCAGTGTTGTTGTATTGATAGTCATGGCGTCAGTAACACACACTCACACACCCGGGCACCGGCACCGGGACAGTCACCACCACTGGTGATCACCACAACTCACGTCATAGGCGTAGGGGAGGTCGGGGAGAGTGTGCTTGGCGCGAGCAGCGACGACAAAGGTGCGGGCCGAGACGCGGGTCGCGGCGCGGGGAAGAGCACGGGTGAGGAACATGGTTACAGGTGAGTGGTGGTAGTGGTGGTAGTAGTAGTAGTATCGAGGATGGAAGATGAAGGAAAAATGGAAAGGTGGAAAGGTGGAAAGATGTCAATAAATGAAAGAGGCGGGCGGGGGCTTGCGGGGGCTTTAGAGTACTAATCTCTCATGCTCTAAACAGCCTCTAAGAGTCCGGCATATCGGCTTCGGCATTGGGATAGGCGGGTCCGCTGCACTTTGCCTTTGCATTTGATTTCCATCATCATACCTGGGGGTTTTTGCTTAATAAAAGGGACAACCCCCAATGACGACCAGTGAGAAGACGCGGTACGCCGAGGGCCGAGAGCAGCCCAAACGCATCAAAATGCAAAATAGAACAACAGCACAACCCCTGACAATTGACCCAGCTGGTCTGCACGGCAGGCTGCAGGGATTTGGAACGCATGGCCGAGCCCAAATGACGAAGACTACGACTAGACGACCAGATGACCGCAGTCGGTCGCCGCAGCGTAGCATGCATTCAACAACGGCGAGAGAGGAGTGGGCTGCAGGGGCTGGCTGGTTGGTTGGCTCGGTGGGAATCTCGCGCTGAGACCATTGTCGTCATTTTTCGGGGCATGACGGTCATTCGCGGCCCTACGGTATGCAGAGTCAGCCATAGTCAAGCCATGGTCACTTGCAGACATGCAAGACCCCGTGTTCTTTACGTAATACGTCTTCAGCCAAGTCCAACTCTTGCACGTTGCTGTCCACGCTCCCGTGCTCTCGCCAAGTTGACGGTCGAAAGCCGAGACGCGAGAGAATCCAGATCCCGGTTCGGTGTAGCTTGACAGATCAGATAATGTGCGTGGCATGAGCGTTATAGTTTCTACAACCGTATATTCGGGGAAAAGGGGCTTCGAAGCGGGGAGGAACCGCCTCGGGGATCCTGTACAGTATGCAGGTATGCAGGACGTCAAGTGGAAGCCTTGCGGATGATTGAGGGTGGTGGCTGTAGGAGACCATGGGACAGGTTCGGAACAGGTGAGGATGGAAGGGCATGCTGTGAAAATGGGAATTTACAGGATGCGAGAATGCAGCAAGCAAATAGTTCGTGCTTGTGACTACTATGTAACAACGGGTGATGCTTCGCTGCCACTCTTTGAACTGATGATGAAGCCAACCTTGGACAGGCAGCGCATCAACTCTGGTTTTGAGAATGGCTTGCCCATGACAGCAGAGAACAAGGTCCCCTCCTCAGTGATGGTCTCATCAAAGGCCGTCGCCGCAATAACTAGCGAGTTGTTAGCGGGGTATCTTGACAGTGTTTCTGGATGACCTACTCGGAGAATTCTGGTTGGGATTCGTCGTCGATCGAATCATACGAGCAACCTGTTCGCCATTGACAAACGGCATATGCATGTCGAGGAAAATGACGTCAAATTCTGGAAATGTCAGTTATGCCGTTCCTGCGACAATGATGGGGAACACTCACTGAGGTTGCCAGTAACAGCCAGAGCTTCAGGTCCGTCTTGAACACAGACACAGCGGCAGCCCATTCGGGACAACAGTGTCTCCAGAATCTGGTCGTCAGCATCTGACCTCGGCGCCCTATTCTTACTCACCTTTTGCGAGATCGGGTTGTCCTCTGCAATAAGGACACTGATAGACTGCTGGGTCGCCGATTGGCTTGGCCCAGCGGATGACTGCACAAGCTGAACAGTTTCCGGTGCAGCAGGTCGGGGCTGCTTCCAGAGATCCATGCTGGAACCGCGGTCCGAGGCGGAAGCGCTGGAACTGGATCCAGCGCGGAACCGGCTAGGGGAGGAGTACCGTCGCACACGTTCGTCGTCGGTCGACTTTACGCGTGTCAGTGCGTTAAGTTCAGAAGGTCTGCGCCCATGGAGGCCAGGGGTCGTCGGCGCCGTTACGCGCGAAGGTGTGGACGCGGCAGACGACGTCGAAGTTGATGGGGAGGGTGGAAGATTCATCCGTGAACTAGCCTTGTACGACCTGAACGCCTTGGGGATATCAGTCGGTTGAGCACCGGCAGCGAGACTCTGCGACCTCATCTTGCGGATCACGTCGTCGTTGGCCTGCTTCAAAACGGGTAGGTTCTTGAAGTTGAAGCCGCCAAAGTCATCGGATTGAGATTCGTCGTGATGCAGCTCTGTGCCGCCGGGCGTGAGAACAGGCTCGGAACCAAGAGGGCCTTCGGCCCGAGATGTCTTTGGTGACACCTCGTCGTCATGGAAGGCGTTATTGGCTCCACGCTGGTCGAAGTAGTCGGTTGACTCCGGGTCGGTGCAGTCTGGAACAAAGACAGCCGGGTTAACAGTCAATGTCTCCCAGTTGATCCCTGCGAAGAACGCATGCTGCTTGACCTCATCCGCTCCTCGGGCACCCAAACGCAGGGCGGGGTTGGTGCACATGAGTCGGTCCATGAGGTCGTGGGCTTCAGGCGGGATGTCGATCTCGTCTTCGTGCCAGTTGATCCTTCGTGAGACGACATTGTCAAACACCTTTTCCGGTGTCTCGGCGTGGAAGGGAGGGAAGCCGTACAGGAATTCGTAGAGAACAACACCCACAGCCCACCAGTCGACCATACGATCGTCGGCACCTCCACCCAGAATGCTCTCGGGGGCCAGGTAATCGGGAGTTCCGACAAAGCGCGGAGGCTCCGTGCCAGAGTTGGACGCTGTACCCGCCGAAGAGCGCATAGCATTGGGACGGAGGTGACGAGGGACGATTCCGCCAGCTGATTCGGATCCGCTCGACTCATCGGCTGAGCCGCTCTCCGAGACATGAGGGAAGTAAGACTGGCTGAGGCTCGACGCTGGCGCAACGGGCATGATTTCAGGCGACAACAATCCCGAATCTGATGACGACACAGAAGACGCTCTCCGAGCGGCAGCGCTTCGCAGAGCTGTGCCCTTCAAGTAGGGCGGACGCGGGCCCCCAATCTGTCTGTTGAGCAAGCCCACCTTGGAGAGGCCAAAGTCGGTAAGCTTGAGGTGGCCGCGGGCGTCAATAAGCAGATTGTCGGGCTTGATATCACTGGAGCTTGTCAGCAGAGGATGGTTGACGTTTGCACTCACCGGTGAGCGACGTTACGCGCATGCAAGTACTCGAGGCCCAGAACAAGCTCTCCAATATAGTTCCTCGCCCAGTCGACCGGGAGCGAGCCAAGGGTCTTGACCAGTGTGGCACAATCACCACCGTTGAGATATTCCATGACGAGATAGAGGTAGTCCTTGCTCTGGAACGAGAAGAAGAGTCTCACGACATATGGTGACGTTGCCTGGTTCATGAGAATCGTTCGTTCGGCCTTGACGTTTGTAATCTGGTTCTTGGCGATCATGTCTGCTTTTTTCAGCGCTTTGATGGCATAGTAGTCGCCGGTTGCAACCTTCTTGGCCAAGTAAACCGAGCCAAAGGCACCGCGGCTGATCGGCTTGATGATCTGGAAGTCCTTGATGGAAGGCTGTGGTGCACGTGGACCAGGTAGACCAGCCGACGGGATGCGAGGTGACAAGGGTGCTTCCCGAATAGCTGACGAGATGCGGCGCGAATGTCCTTTGCCTGCGCGGTCGGCAGACCTCGGTCTGGGCGACTGTGTTCCTTTAACTGGAAGTTCCTTGTCCAGAGCTGTGAAAACACTAGCGAGTGCGGGCGCATCCGTCAGACCAAGAGCGACGGGAGTCGAAGTAGGCACAGGGGTGATAATGTCCTTGTCGGTGGGGGTCGCCTTGGTGACTGTGGGGGCAACTTCAGACTGGGTAGCCGGCGTCGGAGCGATGGTCGTCGCGATGGAAGCCTGCGACGCTAACGAAACGTTACCTGGTCGCTGAGGGTGTCCTTGGGTGATTGGGAGACGAGCCAGCGGGGCAATCTTGCGGTGGCCAGGAGAGACTTGCTCCGGCGGTGCCAGCGACGCTGTCTCGATCGGAGATGCTACGGCGGGCTCAACACCATCGGAACCGCTCTCGGAACCCGTGGCATCCTCGCTATCGGACAGAATCTGGTTGACCTTGTCTTCCCATTCGTGACGTGTCTTCTCCGAGTACCGGATTGTGCTCTGCATGCGAGCAACGGCTTTTTGCTTGCGACGGAGCTGCTCCTCGACGTGGTTGAAGAGATTGCCCATAACTCGGTCGGTCGTCACTGGCTTCTGCCAGCGAGTAATGTGGATGAGCATCTCCTCCGATTGAGGAGAAAGGTAGCGCTGAAGATTGAACGGCAGATCGGCCTCATCCTCCTGCACAGTCGGTGTCTCGATTTGTCGGGCGATAGTCAGGATGTCTAGAATGCTGTGGATATCTTCGGGGGCCACCTTTCGAATCTCAACGGCCTGAGGGGACGGATCGTCTGTGCTACTCGCCACGCACTCTGGGAGAGTAAAGAACAGTAGGTCCTGGTGTTGCGTGGGATTCTGCAGGATATTGTCCAGGTCGGTGCTGAGCTTCTGGACCGTTTGTTGCAGCTCGTTGAGACACTCGTTCGATTCCGAAATCTCCGCCTCTAAGCGGTGCACCGCATCGCAAGTCTCGTTGTGTTTCTCAAAGAACCAGACAACAATCTCGCGCTCACAGATGCGGCACAGGACACTCTCCGTTGAAATGTTCCCGTCGCGTGGGAATACGGCATCGATGTTCTCGACTTCGCAGGCCGTCACGGGCTTCATCACCCACATGGTGTGCGACGGTTCGTTGTTCTCGCGAATAAGCATGCCAACACCTTCCAACTCGATGTACACTGGTCCAGGCTCGCGTCCCTCGGGCGTGTCTTCGATGTCGTGCACCTCAAATCGGAAGCGCAGCTCGACAGTATTGCCGTCATCCTCCAGAAGCCTTTCCGTCGCCTCTGCAAAGTGTGAGGTGTCCGCCGGAGCGAGTAGCTCGGTGATCGGCAAATCCAGGACGTCTTCAGGCTCGCGGCTGTGGGACTGTCAGCGCTAAATCCTACCGTAATACATACCCAACGACCTCAAAGATTGCGTCATTAACATAGAGAATCTCCTGACCTTGGAGGCTCAGCTCCATCACGATGTTGATGCTCTTGGCCTGCTCGGCAAGTGTACGCAAGTCCTCAATGGCTTGGGCGGTTGCGTCGGCTGGAGGAGTAGGCTCCTTCGGAGGCGACGGTTGATCAAGTGGGACTAATGACGGGACGGCAAGTGCACTACCAGCACTCGTCTGCACGGCGGAGGGAAGGACCAGCGGCGATGAAGCTACCGAGTGGTCGGACCGAGCAGATACGCCAGGCTCGAGGTCGAACTGGGGCGTATCCTTGACTGGGCGCATGACGAACGTAAGAGGTTCATCTTCATCGTCGTCAAACTTCCAGAAGCCCTTTTCGGCCTCCCACCAGTCCAGAACACGACCCAGGCCAGCGACTGCCATCAAGATATCGACATACCAGTCGCGCCCTGGCCAGTCCTCGTGTTCGTCCCAGTACTGTCCGGTTTTCTGCAGTTTCTTGATAATCTCGACACAGCACGTAGGGCGAGAAATCAAACTGTCGACTGAGGTGTCCAGAACATCTGTCGCGAGGACGATGAGCTCCTGCAGAGCGGCAAGGAACTGGCGGTCCGCCTCAAGGGCCTCCTCCATTGCAGGTTGGGCCGAAACGAGCGATCTCGAGTGAGGCATGGGTGAACGGGACCGAGATGTAGAACGCGAGCTTGACGTTGACACTGTCGGGTCGATATGTAACCGCGCGGCTTGCTGGATGTCTCGCGCAAGGACCCGCGGGACGATGCTTGGACGTCGCCGGTTGCTCATGGACCTCCGTGGACTGGTAGGAACACTAGACAACATGGCCACGCGGCGGGACGGACTGGAAAGAATATTTGTCGACATGGAGACCGATCCGCGTCGGCTGGGCCCACGGGATGAGACCGAGACTGAGGTCAGCACTATCGACAGTTATGTACTCACGGCTGCCAATGGGAGGGATGGCCGAGTCGTCCTCACTGTCTATCGCATCGACGAGCGGCGAGTCGCTAAACGTGTCAAAGTAATCTCGGCGTTGGTCTTCGACTACTTCAGTCGCAATACGTTCTTCCTCGTAGGCCGCAATGGTCGCGACGATGCGACGTAGCGTGGCATCACACTGTTCCTTCGCAGCCGTAAGACGCTGTCGAACATGCTGTCGAACTGATGCCACTGTTACGTCTGCACCAGGGGCAACAGGCTTGTCATCCTTTGTCGCAGTAGAACTTGCGGTGACTGTGGAGAGGGGAGCAGGTGTGTTGTCCCACCGGGTGACACCAGGAATGAGCCCAGACCCAAACGACGACGAGCGGGAATCTCGTCCAGCTGATTGTGCACCATTGTCATGGCCGGTGTTGCTGTCCAAACGCTCCATGTGAGCCAGGCCCAGGGACGCAGGTTCAAGATCCAAACGCAAGGAAGGCTGATTTCTCCGACTTTCTAAACCACGTCGCACGAGAATCTGCCTGGGCTGCTCCCGTGTGATGTCAAAGTGAGCTGGAGGCGGTGGCGGTAGCGAGGCGGAACCTTTAAGAGCCGACAAGGGCGATGCATTTGAGGGGACTGCGCTGGCAGTCTCATCCTGACTGCGTAGTTCCACAGTAGAGGTGGTATTGCGCAGAGACCTGCTCGATGTGGAGGACGCTCGGCGCACGGGCTCAGGCACCGCGAGACCTTGGTCGAGTAGTGTTCCGGTGCTCTTATCACTCCCCCGACGACTTTGAGGAGCGGACGGTGTGCGGGGAAGGTGGCTGCTGGCCAGACGAGTGGGCTGATGCTGCGGTGGCGGATGTGGATGTGTGTCCGGACTAAAATTGCTTTTGACAGCATTCCACCATCCCTCCATTTTGGTGACGAGGTTCTTTTTGCGTCTCAGTGCCGAGCTCTGAGTATCGCTCGTGGCAGATGAACGAGTTGAACCGCTAGAGGACTGTCGCGGCCTGTCCAGCATGCCGGCCCGCTTGGAGCCTGGTGACATCTTGTGGTCGATGGCAGAAATGGTCGAGCGGATTGACAGACTTCGCCGCCGCAGCGACAGCGAGCCACTGGGGTGAAGGTTTGTTTGAGGAAGATCTTCGCGAGACGTGACCGGGGTCAACTCCACAGCATTCGATTGAGGTGCCTCCACCGCCTCGGTTTTGGAAGAAGTGACGGCCGGGCTCGATGACAAGTCGGTGGGATCGCTATTCTGGCGTGTTGCCGCTTTTGTCTCGGCCCTAATCTTTTCCGCTTTGTAGGCTTTGTAGCAGTCGTACCAGTCCACCCATTCGATGCCAGCAATGTATCCCGTTGCAGACGCTTGCTTCTCCATTGCAGCTCCTCCGGCTTGTTCGGCCGCTGCAGCGGGAGTCTGGCGCTGGGCATCCATCGCTCGCAGTCCCTTTAGATCAATGGGATCTTGAACGGTCGCAGGCAACGTGCTTGAGCCGCTCCGCGGATGATTCATCGCAAACGCACGGTCGCCCCACTGAGGGCCATCGACATAGGACGCGCTGAGTCGTGATGGCCCTGCAGACTCTGTTGGATGGAAGGACGGAGGCGGGCCAACCTGCGGGTTAAATACAGTAATCGACACCGCACTTACGGCATTGCGAGGACGCCAACGCTGCACTTTGGCCTGTCTACTCTGCATGATCATGGTGGCGTGACTTGCGGCGTCACCAATGGTGGCCGACATACCCGCAAGGTCCATGGCCAGTCCACTACGCTGGCCAACTGCCTTTAACCGGGGATGGGCTGCACCACCTGGGGTGATATGGCCGTCGAGTTTGGCCGCCGAACGGACCTCATGGGTTGATGAGCTTGCGGTAAGAGAAGAGGGAGACACTGTTTGGACGGGGGAAGGAGTGGCTGGCAACGGCGGGGGGCTGGTCTGACCATCGTACGCAGACAGACGATTAGGCTGAAGTCGCTGCTGAATCGCGCTCGAGTCTAACCAGGCGTGTGTCAAGTCCTGGGATGTCGACCGTGACGACCCAGGCACAGCGAGTCCCGAGGTAGACATGCCGCTTGAGACAGAAAGTGACGACTGCGGAGACAAGCTCGCCCCGTCGGTGGAATCCAAAGTGCTCCAGCGTTGGGTCGGAGAGAGCGTTGGGTTACTGAAGCCACTAGGCGGCATCGAAGCCGAGTGACCCAGCATCTGCTTTCGCATGGCGTTTACACCGGCCAGGCGGTCTGAGTCGGCTGGAGAGGGATTAGGCGTTGGGACCGTTGCCGTTGAGCTCGGAGTATCCCCTTGCTGCAAGGGTGGTGTGTGACACTGAGTCGTTTTAATGAGATCCGCTGCAAGCCGCACGCTGGTGGGCACCTTGTTTAGCCGCATTGCTGCACTACCAGGCGAGGTGGTGGACGACAGCTCCGAGCTGGCAAGTGACTGTCCTAACGGAATTTCGGACCAAGGTGAAGGGAGGGGATTCAAAGGGGACACCATCGACGCCGACGACGACAGGGTTGGAAGGGTGGAAGTGGCGATACGGCCAGTAGTTGGGGATGGGGGTGGTTGCTTGCGCAGGTCCATCGAAGAAGGCCGTAGGAACTCGGACGTGCGTCGCACACGAGGCGCACTGGGGTCAGTCAGCTTTCAGCTCGAGACCGTTGAGACTCACCTTGACAGAGGGATGGGAGAAGCCAGCTCGCGCTTGGGGCTGGGTGGCCGCCAGCTCTCTCGTGCTTTACCTTTTGCTTGCGAAGGAGCGCCAGGTCCGTCCCAGTTCGGCACCCAGCCCAACCCGAGGATATTCGAGTCTCTTCCTGAGAGCGCCGGTGATACCACCGTTGGGGACACGGCAGACACGGGACGGGGCGCAGCCAGTTCTGTCGCAGGCTCCAGCTCTGGACTCCCAAACGCGAGCGGAGAACCACCGCCAACTGTCTCTGATAATGTTCCTCGACTAGACCCACTCGTGCTGCCGGGAAGAGAGTGGCTGGGGCTCCAGTTGTCGTTGCGATTTGCACCATTATGAGATTCGACCTTTTGGGCAGATGCTGGTCGAGGTGGCGAGTGTTTGGATCCAGCCGGGCCCGATGTGGATCCCAAGTACGACCCGCTGCCTGAACGCTTAACACGGCTTATCAGAAGGGCGCCAGGTGTCAGGACCTGTCGGGGGGGAGGGCTTGGGGGGCGTGACAGGGACCTCCGCGACGACGACGGCGAGGCCGTTTCGCTGTTGGAACTGGAGGAAGCCACTTTGGAGGCAATCGAGTCGGAGCGCAGCTTGGCCGTTGCGGCAGCAAGTGAAGCGAATGGCGGCTCACCCTCAGTGTCATTCTCGTCGTCAGAGTGTTGCGGGGAAGAGTGTGAGGAAGAGGAGGAATCGGATTGAGATGGCACTGTGATGGCTTGGGCCAGAGGAGACGGAAAGGAAGGTGTAGCAGCAAAGACGCCTGATTTACGTCCAAACGCCTGCGACTGAGGTAGTAGCGGCGATGTTGTTTGAGGGATCTGAAGGGTGGTCGGTGCTGGGAGCTGCTGCGGTGCGGTTGAGAGTTGTGGAACTGTGGGCGACACAGCGGGATTTGGTGGGGTGGGTGAATCTCGGGGGGATGTCGAGACCGAGGACGACGAGTCCTTGTCGCCGTCTTCATCGAGGTAGAAGATGCCCGAGCTAGACATTGTAGCTGGTGACTGTTTAGCGGAGGCACTGCGCGTTGTATGATGGCTGCACATACTGGGTGGGTTCTTTGTAAATCAAGAATGTTGAAGTGTGCTATGGCGGGGCGATGGCCGGGCTCTGTTGATGTCTAAGCAGAAGCCTCCCGCCAGCACGGTGCTCACGGTGGGTGTGAGACGGGAGAGCGAGCGAGAGGGGAAGGAAGAGACCGAGAACGTGAGAGAGAGTGGTTGCGTGTGGGGACAGCTCCCGGTGCGGTACGCGCGCACCGTTCAAAGCATCACGTCGCACTGATAGGTCCCGAAAGTAGATGTAACTCGCAAAGATCGTTCCGTTTTATTTCGCCCTCGTTTGAGTGTGATAGTCGCCTGACCTCACTGCTGCCGCCGTTTGGTCTGTCGATGAACCCGCGAGTGTGCACAAAGAGTGGATGGGAATGTGTGCTTATGGTGCAGTGACTAGTGAGTGCAGACTCCGAGTGGGGTGGGGGAATGCCCGAAAGGCGATAATTCAGATGAAAGACGGAGCGTCGGTGGTAGATGTCAATGATAGGCGATATTGTTGAGGAGTGGCGGTTGAAGTGTCGAGACCGAGCGACGGCGAGACGGTCTGAGAGAGAGACGGAAGGGAGCGAGGGAGAGAGAAAAGATGATTGATTGAGGATGAGAGATGAGATTCGGGGGTCGTGAAGCGTATGGTGTCTGGAAATGTTGGATTGGTGTGGTGCACTGGAGTCCGCAGTGTACAGAGGGCACACGCAGGGTATGCAGGATAGGTACCACAGCGAGTGTGGGGTAGGGGGTTGTGAGGTATGCGGTGTGTGTCACACTCTCTCTGTGTCAAGTGAGGTGGGCCGAGGTGAGACGGAGGTGGACTCTGGATAAAGGCGTGGTGGGGATGATGGGCAATGTGATTTCTTTTGAAAGTAAATGGGGAGTGGTCGATATGTGGATTGATGGTGATGGCGAGTGCGTTATCGACGACAGCGGCGACGGGGCAGGATACAGCCCACTCCAAAGCAAGGCACCAAGAGAGGGCAGGTAGCAGGTAGGTTGGTGAGCCTGACGGTATAGCCCGGTGGGTTGGGGGGGGAAGGGGGAGGGGGGGTATTGGGGGGAGGTAAAAAGGGCAGCTCTCGGAGAAGGAAGGCAAGGAAAGGTTGAGCCGCAGTAGGATTGCAGGAGAGTAACAGTCAGCTCAAGACGGAGAGCGAAGGCGGGGAGGCAAGGATTCGAAGAGGGACGAATGCAATAAGAGAGAGTCCTTCAGTGGAATATCCAGAGCTAAAAAAGAAACAGGGAAAAAAAAAAAGGTCTGGAACCCAGGCACGACTTACAATGACAGGATTATTATTATTAGTATTACAATCTCAACATAATAATTTCCTAACAACACAAATATAAATACAAATATATTCACAGAGGGTGGGTGAACTCAAACGGTGGTGGGGCTTGGGGTTGGGTATATGGGAGCCTCGGGGTAAGGGGGAATGAGCACGACGGAACCTCTCTCATGACTGGTATAGCTTACAGTGCAAATATATTTACCTCAATGTACCTACGGTGGGCATTTTATCATACAACACTAGTGGTATTATTTGTACTGTACTGTATTTGTATTGTACTGTATTTGTATTGTACTGTATTTGTATTGTACTGCATTTGTATTGTACTGTACTGTAATAGTCCATCTACTGAAAAAGGGAAAGAATACTATGAAGTGTGTGTGTAGGGTGAAACGATTGTTTGACATGCAGCCACTGGGTACTGGTTCTCGTGTTGCGGCGCCGTGCCAGTCACCTCATCCCAAATGCCACCCCCCACTTCACTCCACCTTTACTCCAATCCAAACCCACTTGAACCTAACCATCCCGATCTAGCCAAATCCTACCAAGGACCACTCAGTAATGTATGCCCTATACAACAAAAGCTACACACTGGCCTTGACGCTCGCTTTGACAGAAAGGAGCTGCTTGCAACCTGGCCAAGCTGGAGATTGGAGGCACGTAGAGTATAATAGGGTGGAGTGGGGGTTGTGAGTTGGTGAGAGTTGGGTGAGGCGAGCGAGGACGAGAGGAAGGAGGAAGGCCAGGAGGGACTATGGCCCAACGTCGTCGTCGTCGTCATCAGCGTCATATTACTGATAAAAAATCTAATATATCCCCTTCACAGTCTTGTTCTTTTTTCCTTATTTGTTTTACTTTGTCCTTTTTGGTTGTTCGGCATCATTATGAAATATTTGTATTGTTTGATTGAAGAAGCCCTTTTATTTGTATTTTGTATTATTGTTTGTTGAATTGCTGTCTATGTCAATTTTTGGTTGATTATCCGGATGGCCACTCACGCCGCCCAACCATTCCACAACCCAAGGCAGGCACTGATGAGTTGTGCACAATAACAAAAAAGATAGTCCCACACAATGTGTATGGAAAAAAAAAAAAAAAAACCCACCCCGCCCACTTCAATATCTTACATGACAACAAACCAAACAAACTAAAAACCTTCTTTTTTGTTAATAAAAAAAATTACTTTTTGCACTCCTTTTTTTCGTTCTTTTTTTTTTTTACAGCCACACCCCCCGGCTTACCGCCAGTACGCCATTTTCTGCAGATCACGTTCAACAACAACAACAACAAGAAGAAAAAACACACAAACAATCAACACAATCTACACAACACCACCACCACCACACACACCACCACCACCACAACAACAGCAACACCACTACACATCACGACCACACAACTCACAACGACAATACAACAACACAACAATCCATAACAACATATAAAACAACATCCAAAAGAGACAATTAAGAATACAACACAAGACCGCATTCAAGACAACAACACCGCACAGCTCAGCAGCGCCCATTGACGCTCGCCATTGTGCGTCTCCACCTCGCCAGTACACAAAACGACACAAACAACACTATATATATATATATATAGCGTCCTCTCAGCGCTCGCTACATTGTCGACTATCAGATCCGATTCATTCCACGCTACGACGCTACGTTCAACAAAGTCTTTAGTCGCCACCCGAACATCTCCACATCTGCTATCGCGTTTTCTGTCTCTTGTCTTGTTATTCATTGCTTCAACTCCTATCGAGTTGACATATCGGCAATCGGCGTATTGGGCTCCACTTCACAATGCCCAAGACACGAGCATACACGCGTGACGAGCTCCAAGGTCTCCGTCGCGCGGATCTTCAACGTCTTTGTAAGGTATGTTGAAGTTGATATCCGTCATCGATTTACCTCGCCTTCTCCTCGCCTTGCCGCAACCATTCGTTGCTAACCATTCAGACCTACGACATCAAAGGCGCCAATGCAAAGTCTGAAGTGTTGATCGACGCGCTTGCAACGTACTTTACTTCACCCGCCTATCTGTCATCCCCACGCCCAGATCGTCCGCGGCCTCGAGCTCCTCCGGCCAAGGCCCGAACGGCTCGACCGGCGCCTGCAGCCACCCTCCCTCTGAGCACATTTCCGCGACGCGCTGCTCGTGCCAAGCAGCCAACAGCAATGACAACGGCAACAGCCGAACCAGTCCCAAACCCTTCTCAGCCGACTGCCGCATTGGTTGTCCCATCGCAGGCCGATGTCACGATCGCTGCTTCAGCATGTGGCAAGGCGCAAACTGCAGCTCCTGTGCATGAACGTCCAGCCCCAATTGTGGAGGATGTACAGTCTGTCAACCAGTCGGGATCGTCCGATGTCCCCGCGCTTCGCCGAGAAGTGAGCCGTCTCCAGGAAATCATCTTCAAGTGGCAGCAGGAAGAAGAGGTTCGGGTTGAGCGTCTCATCGAAACCAAGATCCAGCAGCAGCTCGACGCTGCGATAAAACAACAAATGCTTCTGGTCGAGCAGCGCGAGGCTGCCGTGAAGCGCAGGGAAGACGATCTGGAGGCTGCATGGCGGCAACTCGAAGAGAAACTGCACTCTGCTGGTTCAGATGCACAGGCTACAATTCGCCCGTCTGGCGAGTCGTCACAGAGGCCACCTGAGCTATCGACTGGGGAGAAGAGGAGGCGTTCAGACGAGGCATCCAATTCCCCACAGAAGCGGACGCGTCTTGAAGCGACACATTCGCCTCACACGCCAACGTCGACGCTGAATCCTCCTGCTCTTCAACAAGGACATGACCACTCCAGCCCTTCGAATTTTCCGCCGCGTACCCCGTCGCCGATGCCTGATCCGCTGTCGGCCAATGTTCATGATCGCAGAACGGCGGGCTCTGGAGACGACCGGGCCCCAAAGTTCGCTACCACACCCCTTCCACCAGGCGATCCGTCTAGCCCGACCACGGATCGGATGGACCCAGTGACACGACGGAATGCACCACCGCCAATCCTGCCCACGGCTGGTCCTGGGCTTGGATCCTCTCGCTCCCGCGTCGATGCTTCCGCCCGAAAGGTGTCAAAGGCTCACATGGACCTGGCCACCATTACGGACGAGTCGTTGGAGATCGCTGGGCCGCCATCGATTTTCGGCCCGGTCCTCATGCGCAAAGATCGTACCCTTACACCGCCGGCCCTCAGCCCGTCTCCTTCCATTGGGGGTGACAACTTCATTTATACCCCCATGGCACTCGCTTCCCAAGCCTCGTCGTCGAGCGGTATCGATCTTTCTGCGCGCGGTAATGGCGTCAAAACTCCCCCCAAGCGCATTGCCCCCTCGCCTAGGCGTGAGTACATGGACATTGCGCTGAATGGCTTGGTCAACGACTCGCCGAGCGCAATTGCCACGCCGAATTCTCGCACACTGCTCGGCACGGAGCGCTATCGCGACACGCGGTTTGGCGACGAGCCATTTGTAGCCTGGACATCGCCGACCATTGACCCCGGTCTTGAAACACCTACCCATTAGGCATTGCTACACCTAGAAATTTGTCCCCAGACCTTTGATCACCTGTTGTTAGAATTTGCACAAATGTAAATATGGAATCCGTACACGAGCTGATGGTGGCTCCACATGGCGAGCTCACTGTCACAGTCTGTTCAGCAATGCTGATTGATCGCTGTCTGTGTACTGTCAATTGAGTGGGGTCAGCGACGACCGTGGGAAAATTAGCACACGGCGATGGCAAGATATTAGCTAATCGGTCCCTTTTTTGTTGCTTTTCCGCGTTTTTGTGGGCACCTGTGGTAACTCGTCGATAGCGAAACGCCAAAAAAGCGAGACGACGAGAGAAGCAAGGAGAGACGGTTAATGATCGCGTCAAAAGCAAAACAACATCCTTTAACACTCTTGTTCTCACTCCCCTCTGCCATTCCGTCTCGTCCCAATGCCTCGGCTTGTCCTCTTCATCGGGTCCCAGTCCCCACTCGCGGTGCGCTACCCTCGGCCGGCAAAGTCGTCGCTTGTTCTGCCCCCATTGGTGCACCGTGCGCTCCACACGGCTCTGGACCCGCAGCAGCCATCCATTCTTGTGGGCTCGGACACGGTTACGATCCCGCACCCGAGCGCCCTCGCCAAGCATGCAATTGCCGACGGAGAATACGAGACAACCGTCAAGATCCAACTTACCGAGGCGCGTGATCCCTCGACGGCGGTGGGCTTGGTTCGGGAGGCGCTCAAGGTGCTGGCAGAGCACAAGGGCTTGAACACGATCGATGTCGTCTTGTTGGGCCTCCCGGAGAATGTCGATGGTGGGAATCGATGCAGACGGAAAGGGGTGGCCAAAGCTGACAGGGTGCAGACGCCGCATGGGCAAATGTGTGGAAGAGTATGACTGCGGGGGGCTTTGACAATGTAAAGCACTGGGGCACCCTCTGCCTCCGCCAGTCGACGCTTGGCGCCCTGTGCGAGGTGCGGGCCCCGTATGTGAACGAGCTCGATGTTCGGGACTGCGACACGCTGCCGGCCGAGTACATTGCGTTTGCGGCATCGCGGGGGATCCAGCTGTGGGCGAGCGGTGGAGGTGCGGGCTTCGGTACGTGCACGTGTTGCGTCGTCTGGCTGACTGGCTGCAGACCCGTTGCCCTCGGCGGAGCTCCACAATCTCTTGCAAGAGTTCCAGGCCAAGCTCGCCGCCGCGGCCCCCGGCTCAGCCCTTGCGTCCCCCACATCCTTGATT
This sequence comes from Apiotrichum mycotoxinovorans, assembly GCA_013177335.1. NCBI lineage: Eukaryota > Fungi > Basidiomycota > Tremellomycetes > Trichosporonales > Trichosporonaceae > Apiotrichum > Apiotrichum mycotoxinovorans. The sequence continues at coordinate 1,097,922 of CP053624.1, read as the reverse complement.
ATCCCGTCGGAGGACGGGCAGCGCTACGAGGCTGGCACCAAACCGAGTGTCCAAGTCGACTGGGTCCTGAGCGTGAGTTTAAAGTGACAGATAGTGCCAGCTAGAGACGAGCGAAGCTGACATGGCAAACGCAGTACACATTGTTATCTAGCACCCGCAACATTGTTCGAGACAAGGGGTCAGTTTTGAGGGGGGGGGGGGGGGATGACGATAAATGTAAGATGACTTGCTAACCACGTGCAGATACACAATCGCGGCCAGCTTTTGATCCGGTGCAGTGTGAAACCCCTACCTACGTACTTATACCTACGTATCAACATATGTCTCGCCCGTCCGGGCCAGGAGCCGGCAATTTAATGCATGATGAGGTCACTTGATGGTCCAGTCTCATCTGGAGTCTCAGAGTCTTGACCGTGTTTGGTCAAGCTCTCATGCCAAGGTTGCGGGCCAGACGGATCGACGGCTGCTCATGCCCGTGTATTCCCCCACCGCATAGGCTCCCAGACTGGAGACCCTACCTGGACTTGGCTGGTGACAGTGAGCTATCATATACCACCTCATGGGCCAGCCTCGTCTAGAGTCTTGACGGTGTCTGGGGAACGTATCACCACAAGGTTGCGGCCGGCCGGATCGACGGCTCCTCGTATCCGCCCGTTCCTTGCCGCTCAGCTCTCTCCGACTCCCTGGGCTGGAGACCCGTTCTGGACTTGACGAGTGACCGTGGGCTATCATGCACAACGCGTTGGCTTCGCATGTGGATTGGGTTGGGAACGACGTGTGGCCGGCCGGCCGAGTGAACTGTTCGGGGGAGGGCAGGGGCGGCATGTTCCAGAAGACTGATACGCATGGTCGCTTGTTCCTTGACCCACGCGTCGGCGGCGCGCGCCAGCACCAGCCACCCTCCGTCCAGTCGGCGGCCGCCACTGATCCGCCCGCTGCCTGGAACCTATGATGCCGTAACACTCACTGTGGTCGTCCCATTAAAATAGCTCAATGGAAATGAACACTACGTCATAATGTATTTAGCTCGCAGCAAGCGGGAAGGAGGCACATGCGGATGCGGAGGAGGATGTAACAGACTCACCTGGCTGGACGCGGACGCTCTGCGCCGAGATGAGGACTTGGAGGCCAATTACCGAGACCCCATGTATGACGTCACACACCAGAAAGGGGGCGAGGGACAGTGGCAGCTGCAGGTGTCTTATTGAGATATTGACGTCACAGCTACCGACCAGCCACCCATCGTCTTGGCCGCAACGCTCGTAGTGGTTCCAAAAAGCGCGGCATGTGGACGTGCAAACCGTGGGGAGAACACGGTGCAACGTCCAGCGTTGGCCAGTCGAACGTGACTACGTGGAAGATAATGCTCGCCACCGGCTGCCAGTCATGTGTTGCCGGCCCCAACGTCCGCCCTCTCGCGTCCCGCTCGTTGGTCGCTCTCGTCCCGCTCGTTGGTCGCTCTCGTCCCGGTTGGTATGGAATGGATCCATTGCTCCAAAGGTATTTAAACAGATGCCTTTCGTTGAGTGATGCCCCATCCCCCCTCGAAGTGTTCTCATCTCTTCACCTCACTCTCAACTTTTACACCTTTACTTTTCCAACACAACCTTTCAACTCTAATCAACATGGCGGAACCCTCCAAGGCTAGCGGCCAGGTACGTGTCTCGTCTCCCGGCAAGCCACATTTCTAACGCACGCAGTACAACTCGGCCATGGGATCGGCAAAGGAGATGGTCGGCAGCGCTATCGAGACCGCGTACCAGGCCGTCGGCGGCTCGTCGGAGCCGTCCTCGTGGACCACTGCCGGCAAGGGTGAGTCTCGAGTCGAGACAGGTGTCCAAGGAGCACGTTTCTGACAACTCTTCAGAGCAGCACGCCAAGGGCGAGGCTGAGATCAAGGCTGCCCAGGCCAAGGGCTACGCTGAGGGTCTCGGCGACCGCATCGAGGGCAAGAAGGACTCGATTGTTGGCTCCATCACCGGTGACAAGGCCCAGCAGCTCCAGGGGTGAGTTCTTTTCTGCGCGAGCGCGCGAGCGAGACCGAGGCTCACCCGAAACCTCAGCAACGTCCAAAATGAGAGTGGCAAAGCGCAGATGGAGATCAACAAGTAGCTCGGCGATGCTTTAGGATGAAGAGAATGCATGTAATGATGATGGCAACGCATGAAGAAGTGTTGAGGAAGAGCTGTTTTGGAGTGGCGAACGTGGGTGGGTGGTGGAGTGGAGGGGTGCCACAACTGGTGCCACGTTTATGCCCGTCCTTTTTGAAAAATTCATTCTGGGGTTTTTTTTTTTTTTTTTTTTTGTGCAGTGTCATGCATATGGATTCCAGACATTAATATTGTACTACTCTGTCGCGAATACCAGCACGACTCTGGCCTGTGGACTTTTATTCTGCGACGTTTGACGACGACGAGAAGTGTTGTGACGCGTGCCGCGTCAGTTTCTGTGTGACCGTGTGTTTGGCTCCCGTATTTGCCCTAGTTGTCCCCCCTCCCCCACTTCCCGCTACCCCCCGACCCTCAGAGCTAGACGCCGTGCGGGGCCTTAGATGGATGTACCAGCATGCCAACATGTGGTGCCTGCGTGGTGGGATCTGTGGACCTGGATGGCGATAAATGCATGGTAGGTGGCCGTAGACAGAGTTTAAGAGCAAACACATGACTGGAATTCAAGGAATCAAGTGTTGGGTCAAGTGACCGGACGTCTGGGTGAAAAAATCCCTGGTTTTGGTTTTGGCTCTCTCACTTTCGCATCATGCCTTTTATTTTCCTAGAGATCCGGCAAGATGGTCACTTCAAAGGCAAAGTGCTTAACAGCGATGGTGGGGGTGGGAGGGTGGGTGGCGGGGTGGCAAGGTGGGGGTGCTTTTTCTCGACCTGCAAAGTGGGGGGTGGACTTGTGGACCTGCCCGCATGCATTGGTGACATGCTGCTCTAAATACTGTAGCTGCTCTGAAGCAGGACAAGATGCATCATATTGTACAGTACTGTGCATGCCCATCTCTTTTCGTTTAAAACAAAGTGAAGGATTCAGGTGCCCAGGTGTCCGGCTAGACCGGCCCGCCACAATCATCCGCATAATTGCCGAATCGGGTAGTTTTCACACAATCAACTCCGCACAGTGAGTACCTGGGCCCCTCTTTCCATTCCCCCAGACAGCTCAGAGTCCAAAAGTGCAGCACAGGACATACCCCGCCCCGCCGTCGCCGTTCCGTTCTATTCTCTGCATCTCTCTCCCTCTCGCTAGCTCACCCCCCATCTCGGCGCGTCCTCCCCCACCCTCCATCACAAATATCACTCGAGTCCATCCCATCCGCAGCAGAAGCATATTTTCCTTTTTGCATCTTGACTTTTACCCATTCATTTCGTGGTGTTGTTGCACCGCACCGCGTCCTACTCACTCGACCCGCCCTTGTTTCTGGCGACGGCGGCGGACCGTCCATCCCGGGATATTCAACATTCCACCTCTCTGTGACCTTTGATCGCCAACAACAAGCTCCCTACACAGCTCTCATATTGCGGCTCTGATGAATCCGCACTCCTTTTCTCGAAACTACCAGCCAGACGCCACCTACGGCCGCCCGTCAGCGAGCTCTGGGCGCGATCCGTGGAACGACGACCGGCATCATGACGCCCGGTACGCGCCGCCGCCGCCGAGCAACAACGGAAGCCGAAACGGGGCGGGGCAGGTGTTCCCCTCGGCCGGGCCGACCGGCAAGCGCGGCAGTCGGGCCTGTGTTTCATGTGCGTGTTTGCTAACTATCCCCCGATTATACGTTTCTAACCGGTTCTCGCAGGTCGCAAGGGCAAGAATCGCTGCGAGGGAGACCCCACAGGCTCGAATCAGTCCTGCCGCCGGTGTCTGCTGAACGGCATCCCGTGCGTGTTTGAGAAAGCCTCTGACCGCCGCGAACGGTCCCGGAACGATGGACAGAGCGCAGACACATGGACCGCGGGAGATGCCGAAGGGCGCGTCGCCACCTTGGAGAAGAGCGTTCAAGAGCTCGCGAACGGGCAGAGTCAGATTCAGTCTGCTGTGAGTCGTCATTCCTCCGATGGGCAGGAAACTCACCACCCTCTAGCTGCAGCAAATCCTTGCGATGCTCCCACAGGCAGGGACGACGGGCCACAAGCTCTCAACCCCGGGCTCAGCCTCGGCGTTCATGCCATCGAGCGAAGGATCTGCCTCCGCCATCACCCCAGTTCAGAGCATGTTCTCGACCACCACGTCCCCTCCTCAAGTATTCAACTCCACCTCCCCGGCTGTGACGCACTCGTCGGCGCAGGGACTGGTATTTTCCACCAGCGTGGAGGGTACCAAGGGACCGCAAGACGGTGAAGGACAGTCTGGCGACAACAATGGCGATGGCGCGGTCAAGCAGTGGCCAAAGCTGCCAGGTTTTGCTCCTCCAGTGAGATTGTTTTGACAATGGCCCCAGCTGACCACACCAGAACCATCGGTTTGGAACATATGGCATCATTCCCGTCTCGTCTGCTCCTCCGTCGCCGAGTCACTCGCGCAGGTCTTCTCGGTCGTCATCCACACACTCGACTTCGTCGGATGCTGCTGTGCCGTCCTCGTCCATGGTCGCCCCGATTCAAGCGCTGCAGACGCTCGCCAACGCTGCCGACCAGGCTGCAGCCTTTGCGAATGGCGGCAGTCTGCCGGCGGATGACGCTGCATCTCGCCAGGCCAATGACAGCGGTGGTGAAGAAGGACGTGGGCGCAGTCGCAAGCGAAAGCGCGTCACCATTGGGGGCCACACCATCCATCTCCGCGTGAAAAAGCAGACAAAGCCAGATCCAACCCCACGCAACCCGTTCCCGGACGTCTTGACAAAGGGCTTGGTCTCAGAGGCGGAGGTCAGAGAGCTGTGGGAAATGTGAGTCCTCCTCTCGAGTAACCCACTGACCGGTCAAGTTTCTTCACTGGCTGCCATTATTTTGTGCCGCTGTGGGACAAAAAGTACGACATTTTTGAGAGCTACATTGAACGTACACCATTCTCCACAAACGGTGAGTGTTTACAGGTCACTCGAGTACTCACAAATGAAGGACTTCTCGCTGTCGCTGCAAAGATTCGAGCAGGCAACGGACCACTTGGCGAAACGTTCCACCGCTGTTTGGAAGAGGCGCAAGGAATTGCCAGGTCGACGCTCTTCGGCCCCATCGTCCGCAAGGAGGCAGTCATGGCGATGCTCATTTTGAGCGTGTGGAGTCAGTACAGCTGGCTGCCGTGCGGGCATGCCCTGCGTATGGGCCTCGATATGAATCTCCACCGAGCACTGGACAATTTGGCAGATACAACCAATGACGAGGAGCGTAGCGAGGCGGAGGAACGGGATCTAGGTACGTCGCGACTAACAATTATTGGCTGACGTGACAGTTGTCAGCGCACGCATTTGGCTCAACTGCTGGCTCCACGAGCATCTGTATGTCAACACTTCTGTGGCACTGCTAACTAGATAGGTCAAGCTTGGGGACGGGCAAGCCGCTTCTCCTCCGTGACGACTCTTCAGTCCGAGCAGCTCGCGTCCTTCTGTGCGTCCCCTACCGTTGCACCACTCTGACCGCAGCACCCACCCAATGGTATCTGAAACCGATGCGAGCCTTGTCGCCCGAGTGGAGCTTGTCAAGATTCGAAGTAGGTCACATTGGTACTGGTACTCCCCAGTTGCTGACAAAGACAAGTCCGGGTGCTTGAGCACTTGGAACCACTCCACGGCAAGGTCGATTCAAACACCATGTCGTTTGTTCACAAGATCTTTGCAGAGCTGCAAACGTGGTACACTGAGTGGCACGGCATTCTTCGAACGCGCTACGACGAGGAAAGTGTACTCGTTCGTCTTCTAGAGGTGGATCTGCTGTATGCCCAGCTTTGGACCGTGTGTGTCGCGCTTCGCGGATGCCAATGGGACAAGGTACGTTGAAATCCTGTGCCTCACTCTAACGCTTGCAGCTGCCACATGAACAACGTGAGCTGGCCTTCCTGGCAAAGGATGCGGCTATGAAGTGTGTCCAGGTGTTCCTGGGCGCAAGCAACTTCCGTCGACACCTCAAATGTGAGTCACTACTACGATGGCATTATGCTCATCATACCTTAGACGCCACGCACGACCAACTGGCCACCATCGCCTTTGCGGCTGTATTCCTTCTCAAGATTGCCATGCTGTATCCCAACGCCATCTCACTCCCGACACTCAACTCCAAAGTCTCCGAGGTCGCACACGTACTCTCTGCTGAGTGCTTTGCGGAGCGCTACGCACTCACCCTGAGACTCATGCTCTCCAATTTCAGGCGCAAGACTGGAGCCACATCAACTGTTCCAGGTACGCCTCGCGGCGGCCACCTCGCAAGCGAGACCCTTCCGACCAACCCGAGCGCTAGCGCAGAAGCCATCGGCCAGTTTGACGGAGGCCTCCAGAGTTTACTCAGTTTGCCTCAGCTGGGAGAAGAGGGAATTGCAGAGGGCGTCAACAGCGAGACGTGGCCGCTGTTCGCCGACGGAGCCGATGGATTTGCATGGCCCAACGAATTCAGTCCAAGCAATCTACCGTCGTGGCTCCAGGACAATGTGAGTGATGAAATCAGGTGGCCTTGCTGACTTTCTGCAGAGCTTTGCAGATCTTGGTCTTCCCGTGGACGGATCCGACTCGCTATTCCTGCCCCTCGAGTGAGTTCTTGTTTCTGTTGCAGGTCCTGACGTGTCTTCTAGGCTCGCGAACATGTTCTTACCGTCTGGAACGGCTTCGAGTGCAACGTACAACTTTACGTTGCCTGATTCGGGAGATGTCGGCGCAGAGGCTTGGTAAAAGGCGATTGATGTCGTGTTGGGCAGGTAGTAATTAATGCACAAATTTGGGTCTTCACAAGTGAGGGGCAGCAATCTCAGAGTGAAGCATCACTTCAATCGTTACCTATATACTGGTTCGTCTCGAACACTGACCCACGCATGAGTCGCATGGATGAATGCATGAATGGCCGTTGGATGAGTTTGAGGTTCGAAACTTGGGTGAAGGACATGAATGAGTACTTACGACGTCATTTTCCATGGCCATGTTTCAACACGTTGACACGCCATCGGCCATCGGACCTGTCCGGCACCACTGCACGTGGGTCAGACGGTCAGATATTGTTGTTGACCATTCTACGTTCGCGTTTCTCTCATCCCCGATAATGACAACTTATAACACGGACATTAAGCGAATAGCTCTGCTCACAGCAGGCGTATCACTCGGCTCCTATTCGTTTTTACACCTCCTCTCACGCGTCATTGCACCCTTTGACTCGTCGCACCGTCTCGTCAACGCGACCGAGCCCGGGTTACGATGGGACGCGCTCCACTTCCAGTCGATCGCGCTGCGCGGGTACGAGTATGAGCAGCAGCTGGCCTTCCAGCCTGGATGGCAGGGGATACTGCACGCCCTCTCTCTTGTTGTCTCACGGCTCGGTCTCGGGGGGGACGCGGCCACCGCCGCGCTGAACGACCACGCGCTGCAGGCTGCGTTTCTCGTCAATTTGGTGTGTCGCGTCGTCGCGAATGTGATGCTGTACAAGTGAGGAGGAAACACACGGATAAAAGTACAGAGATGTGCTGACACTGCTGTTTCCTGCTTTCCCAGAATGACGCGCATTCTTTTCTCGCGCTCCTTGGCCGTCGTGAGCTGTATCCTGTACGCCTTCCCCCCCGCGCCCTCGGTCCTCGTCGCGCCATACACCGAGTCTCCATTCGCGGCTGTACTTTTTGGAGCAATCTACTGCTCCCTGACGGCACGGTACCTGCTTGCGGCGGTCCTCCTCGCGCTCTCGACGTCGCTGCGCCCGACGGGCGTGCTCGGCTGCGCCATCCTGGCCGCCCACGTCGTGTTCGCCTCTCCGGCCCCGGCAGGCAAGAAGCCATGGCTTGTACGTCCCCCTTGCTCTTGTTGTTGGCGGATGATGTTGACATGAGGCAGACGTGGCTTGTACGGCTCCCGAAGGCGATTGCGCTCTGCATCCTTGTCCCCATTCCATTCCTGGCGTTCCAGCTGTATACGTACTACTCGTTCTGCGTGCCCGAGTTTACGCGCCGGTGGTGCGACCAGCCCGTCCCGCTGTCGTATTCGTTCGTGCAGCGGGAGTACTGGTAAGTCGAACAATTGTGCAGCACAGTGACCGCGCAATGTACTTGCCCGCTGACATGGAACAGGAACGTCGGCCCGTTGCGGTACTGGCGCCTCGAGCAGCTCCCCAACTTTCTTCTCGCGGCGCCCGTGCTCTATTTCTCCATCACGGGCTGCGCCGCGTACTTGCGCGACACGCCCCGGTCGCTCACGAGCCTCTCGCGACCCGAGCTCCCGATCTACATCTACCAGGCGGCCATGCTCGCCATCCTCGTGTTCGCATCGCATACCCAGATTGCACTGCGCCTCTCGCTGACGGATCCCGTGCTCTGGTGGTCGCTCGCCAAGATCATGCTGGCCACAACCGCCAGTGGCAGTAGTCGCAGGCTGCCGGGAGCCGGGCGCGCGTGGGTCTGGTGGTGTGCCGTCTGGGGTGCCGTCTCGCTCGTCCTCTGGGCAGGCCACTATCCGCCTGCCTAAGGACAGGCTGGGTGAGCTGTGTGCGTGCATGCTCAAGCGGGACGGCCACTCCCCAACCTGCTAATGGCAACGCTCCACCATGGCCACAAGGCGACTCGCGCACGTGATGGCTCCCCTACCTGTCATGTAACACAATCAGCGGCAGCGGGGGATGACCCCGAATGGGACCGGGGAGTAACGAGGGCGCAGGATGGCCCCGTCAGAGGATGTGCGCGATTGCTTGGGTTGTCGGTGATTGTGCCTCAGTACGAGATATATGCATTTTGCTACGTTACATAGTTGAGAGCCCAAGGATAATGTAATCTGTGGTACGGAACAGGAGGAGAAACGAGGTACAGATGCGTCTAGCGCCGTTGTTCGTGTATGTCGTCGAAAATCGCAAGTCGGAAGTCAAGAGGAGGTAGAGTCGTTGAAGGAGACGATTTTGAGGTCAAGCCGTATGCCGAAAGCTCGAGTTTAAGAAGATATACCGTAATATGATTAGACGTTACTACTGGTGTTCGTGCTGACTGTAGCTGTCGATGGCGGCGGCGGCGGCGGTGCAGCATGCAGGGGAGCCAGTGCGGCCCACGGATGAGGCGGTGGCGGTCCAGGATGGGGAACAATTTGAGGACCAGGAGGACCAGGCAGAGGACCAGGAGGGCCAGGAGGACCAGGAAGGCCAGGCGGCGGCCCCGGAGGCCCCGGAGGTCCCGGTATCGCGGGGAAAGGACCAAGAGCACCACCTGGTACAAGACTCCGCCGGTCGACAATACCGATCATGGTCTCGCCATCGTGCGACCGCCACATTTCGACACGTCCCGTCATGATCATGGTGATGATCACCTCGTCGATGAGGTGTTCCTCGCACCCGGCTTCGCGCAGGTCGACGCATAAATCGACGAGAAACGTCGACTGTCGCGTGAGTGTCAGACCAGAAGGCAAAATGGGCGGGGAGGGGAGTGAGCTAAGCAGGGCAGCAAGAAAAGCTACAACTGCATTTTTCCACCATTCAAAGTTTTTTATAGCGTTATAGCGTGTTCCACTTCTTACTCACTGGTGGACTCGACGCGTACAGCCAGGCAAAGGACATGTCTACGAATCTCGTAACCCGACGCCTTTCGTCGTCCGTGAGCTGGAGCGGAGCTTCGTGGTCGGGCTCGGGCATGGGGAGCTGCATGGGAGAGCCAAGAGCACAGAACGCGAACGGGTTGGTCCAGAGGTTGGTTGGGTATTGTGGTGGTCGTCAAGGGTGCGCTGGAAAACAGCTGGAGGACTGGTTATGGTCGGGGGAGCGGAGGAGAGAGAGGGATTGAGCGAGATTGACCGAGTTTTATGATCAAAGAAGGGGAGTGCACAACAACTATGACGAGGGCCACCAGTCGAAAGAATATGCTGATGAGGACGACGGCAATACGAGTATGGCGACAACCCTGGTCGACTGGCAACTTGTGTCCGAGAGCACTGAGGGTTGGTGCGTCAGTCCCAAATACCGAGTCTGATGACTGTCCCTATGGACAGGCAGAGAGAGTGGAATGTCCCTGACCAAAAGGCTTCGGAGATTGTCGAGAGAGGGAATGCAGGAGAACAATATATGGGCGTGTGGGTGATGGCGAAGATGAAAGAATGGCAATGATGACGAGGGTGGAGTGATGAAGAAACAAGTCGAGACGAGACCTCAAGGCAAGAACCAAGATGAGGAAAGGTTGAGGGTAGGATTGGGGATCCGGGGATGGACGGGGTGGTCGGAACGGGGAGATCGGAGGACGGTGGCCCCGAAATGGGTGGGCCGAATGGTGTGCGCAAAGATGGAATGGAATACACACACAAGACTGTCGGTGCTTGCTAGATGCTGGACGTTGCTAGAACACGAGGCGTGTGCCGTGTTCAACACGCGCGCGTGTGGATGGCGATGGCGACGGCCATGAATCGAACCATCTCGGGGCGGTACCGTTATATACCATACGGCATTAGCTTCTCTGGGCTTCTGCTTTTTTTTCTGGGCTCTCTCCTCACTACATTGGGGATTGTTGTCTTCTTGCCATGCATGGTGTGCAAGCCCCCTCATCCTTCGCCGGGTCAGAAGAAGCAACAGGCAGCACAAAGTTCGATCAAGGACGGGGAGACTGGACAAGCGCTCAGCACTCTTGGTGTCTTGCCTGTTTCCCTTTTGTATTCTGGGTGTGTGACAAGCCTCTGCATGCTTGTTCTGCGTGCATTGTTCCATGTTCACAGAGATCACGTTGAACAGTAAAAGTAGGCAGTGGACGGTATGCACCTCGCCGCAAAATTGCCGAGGGTTGGTGGTCGCCTCGGGACCATCCGATGTAGTCGGGCGGGTGGCACCCGCCCCGTCTCTCGCTCGTATATTCTCTACCTTGTCACTCTCAGTCACTCTCAGTCACTCCCGCCCTCACTCCTGTGTGTCGTTGGATCACGTCCTCTCCTTCAGAAATCTCTCCTCCATGTCCTTTGGCCATCTTCATGTGTGGCTGCGTTCTGACCTGATTCGCTTCCGTACCTTCCTGTCTCGAGTTCTCGGCGGCGACTCGTACAGCATGCCTTTGTTGACTCATTGTCCCCTTCTAGGAACCTCTACTCTTCATGCTCCTCACACACCAGACCTCGTGGTGTGTGGAATCCTGGATCCTGGCTCCTGGCGGCCTCGTGGTGGCTGACGGTGGTGCGCGTGGTGCCTTGGTGGTCCGTGCCACACTGTCTAGTACTGTCTACTGTCTGTCGGGGACCCATGGTGATTGAAAAGAAAAACGCGGATGACACGGGGCGGGGCACCGTCAGGAACGTAGGAACGCTGTTCCGTGTATTTACAGTAGACTGGTATACTACCCTTGCAGCCTCGTGGCCGCGCAGAAGCTCTTGAGCGCCTGAGCCTCGTGTATCAAAATGTCATTAGACAGGGCACTTGCCTTTTGGCGGGGAACAGAAGAAAGCCGGTACAACTTCGGCAGCTCAAGTCTACTCGTTCAGTAGGAATGCCAGACACAGGGACACAGGTAGTTCCGTGGCCCTGTGGCACGCCTCGCGGCGACGCCACATACGCCAACTGTCGGGGTCTAGTGATGTGGCACTGGCCTCGAGGTCGAGCGGCGTTGAGGGCGGGGTCACACACACTGTGTGTCCCTGCTCGTCGCTGAGAGTAATGTAATTTACATAGGATGGGGAGGGGGGGGGTCCTGGTGACAATCTTCTGGATGCGGGTAAACACCCTACCGTCCATTTAAAGATATGTTCCTGCGTTCACGGCTGAGACAAACACTGCATTCAGCTGGTTAGTGGCACGCTGTCGCCTACTTGCTTGGTCAGCCCAGCAGGGGCTCGTGGCCGGCACAAATCGTCTTGGTTCTGTACCTGAGGGCCCGGCAAGTCGGTGTTACATTTGGCTAGTGGCTAGCTGGCCGCTTCTTTGTTGAGTTTTGTGGCTCGTTTTGGGAGGGGAGTCCGCCACATTGTGACCGCCGGGGCTGCGCGATTAGGAGGAGCACACAAGTCGGCACTCTTCGTCCTCCTCCTCCTCGATATACGATGGTGGCTTCTTGTGTGCTTGCGGTAGTCAAACGGAGACTCCGAAAGACTCCAACCGTGTGATATGTATTCTTGGCCTCAAGGTTGCAACGCTCCTCGTACCATATCACTCCACGCGGCCACACGCCCCCAGAATTCCATTAGCATTTTTTCATTTGTGGCTGTCAGCCCCCCCTCCCCCTCACCGTGAATGATTCACAATATTGCTTCTTTCTGGATGGTGACGTTTGTCGAAGAACTACCGACATGGAATAAGGAAACATGGGGCTGCCGCGTGGTGATAAATGTGCATCTACAATAGCATCTTATTATGCCGAAGAAACCCCCCACAACCGTTGTGCAGTGCATTTGCAGGCATTGTGCAAGTCGCTGTTAGCGATGCAGCTCCCAAGATGTGCAGGGCAGCCAACACTCAGGTTGGCGATGATATATCACGTGACGTGGTTGTCGCCGCCCCAGCTCCGCCCAAGCCCTGTCTTGTGAGAGATTGATTCAGGAGTCGTCCGAGCCAACATCATGTTGCACTCTTCATCGCTTCAATCATTCATCCCAAGGCTATCTGTCCTACAACACACCCTTGATTCTTCATGACATCTAGAGCTTCCCAATGGGACATTCTCAAGAAGCATCATCGGTGCGTACAGTTCTTTCGTTTTGCACAAAGCCAGCTTTCTAATTTGTGCTCGCAGATTCGTGCGGGATGACGAACAGCCGCAAGACGTATCGTGGGAGGAGCGCCTTGCTAGAGCATACGAAAGCAAGTTGTTCAAGGAATTTGCCCTGGTAAGCAGTACGCACGCGCGCGCGCGCGTGCAGAGTGTACTGTTGTGGCCACTAACTTACTCGGCAGGTCGATCTCAAGCACTACAAATCCAAACGGTTCGCCCTGCGGTGGCGGACGGCGACCGAGGTCGTGAACGGTATCGGGGACGAAACATGCGGGTCCCTCCGTTGCCCGAACCACGAGGTCGCCGATGTGCGGGATCGCGATCGCCGCGATCCCTCCTCTACCCCGTTTGATCCGCGGTCTCTGCGCTCGTTCGAGCTGCCCTTTGTCTACGAGGAGGACGGGCAAAGGAAAGAGTGTCTTGTCAAAGTACGCCTCTGTCGCAAGTGTTCGGCGAAGCTCGAGTGGCGACCCCGCGACGAGCGCGACCGGCGCGACGAACGCGACGAGCGATATCGGCGTGACCGGCGTGATAGCAAGGACAAGGACAAGGACAGAGAGAGGGAGAGGGACAGGGACAGGGACAGGGAAAGGGAGAGGGACAGAAGAATGGACCGGGATCGAGAGAACCGTCATAGTCGCAGGAGCAGTCGCCGGGAGCACCAGACTAGTACCCGAAGTCGCAGTCCTGATCGCGATACTTCGAAGCCATCGACTTCCCGCCAGCCCAGCGTCCAGCGAGCCCGTGATGTTGCTAGTGGAGGTTAGAAGTTTGGAAGCGATAGGATGTTTATAGATTGGACTTCGGTCCGTTTACTGTTGTACCATACATATGTCATTGTCATCGACAGAGGATTAGAGTGCCATGCACTGGCTTGCATCCTCTCTCTCTCTCTCTCTCTCTCTGCATCGCCATCTTCCCGTTTCTGAATGCATGCGCATCGTAGAGACAGTCGACGGTGATGGAGACAATGTAAGATTATAGCTTGGGGGCTTCATATTTAACAGGGGTGCGTCAATAAAAACACGCTACCAACAGTAACAGTTGGCGCGTCATTGTATGGCGCGGGTTGTCGGTTGTCGGTGCAACGTAGTGATGTCTCGCTCGATTCACCAGCGAGAGCGAGTCCGTGCCAGTGTCCACGAGCGTCAACCGCATCAACTTTCACTTTACAAACTTGTCCAACACAGCATATCGCCGGCCACAATGTCGGCCAAGTACTCCGGTCTTCCAGATATTGTAAGTCGGGCCGGGGAGGCTCGTGAGCTCACATTGTCAGGACTCGGCGCCCGACGTCTTCGAGACGCCCGACGAGCCCGAGTACACCCAACGCCGAGTAAGTGTGTTCAGGATACTTGTCCTATGAGCACTTTATTGACGTTTCAAGGACGACGATAATGGCGAGGAGAACCGCAAAGCTGCACTCCCCGTCTCATCAAAGGAGATTGACACCACGGGCCTCCCGCCCCGTCGGCGAGCCGGCACGCGGTTCGTTTCGGCCAGTGAGTTCTCAATCTCAGCTGCTGATGAATGACCTCACGGTAGTGCATCTGCTTACGTGAAGGTGAATCGTCCGTACCGTCTTCTTCGCCGATGGAAACGCCCGTCGCACGCCTGAGGCGCCTCCAAGCTGAACTGGCCCAGCTGGAGGCCGAACTGAAAGCTTCCCCCGCGGACACGAGTGCGGCCGCCAGACCAGCACCAGCACCGCCCAAACGGCGCTCCGCCGTGGCCCCGCGCCAGAGGGTCGATGTCGTCACTGAGCTGTCGACGTTGAGGGAGAAGCTGAATGTTCTGTCTGGCGACCAGCTGGCGCCCGTACCGACGGCCCCGGTCGACTGGCAGGCTCGTCTGCAGCGCCTGGAACTCTCTCAGGGCCAGGGCGAGACCGAGGGGTCGTCATCACACAAGAGCGAGGCTGCCCAGCATGGGGCGGACAGTATCAACGCCGGGGACGTCGACAAGCGGCTGACCGCGCTTGAGCAGCAGGTTGGCGTAGCGGACGATAGCGAGGTGAGCCCCATGAAATACACGGTGGACTCGCACTGATCTTGCAGGGCACAAGTTCGTTGCTTGACACCCTCAATCGTATGGAGCACGTGCTCAGTGTCCTCACCCAGCCGCGACACCTCGACTCCATCTCCCGACGAGTCAAGTTGCTTGTTGTCGAACTGGAGCGCGCGTCGTCCACCTCGCGCCGGACTGGCGCCGCGCCCGCATCTGAACGGTCGACAACAGCGAGCGGTATGACCACGGCCGACCAGGAGGCGCTTCAGTCGCTCTTTTCGCTGCTGCCCCGCCTCGACCCCCTTATTCCAATCATTCCACCGCTTCTCGCTCGCCTGCGCAGTCTGTCCACCCTGCATGCCGAGGCATTGGGCATCGCGGCCGACTTGCGCGAGCTCCAGTCTGCGGATCGCAGCGTCTCGGACGAAGAGCGTGAGCTGCGTTCTATTGTCGCGGGTGTGCAGCAAGGCGTCACCGAGGCGCTTTCTGGAATCGCCAACAACTGGGAGGCCGTCCAGGAACGTGTGCAGGCTTTGGAGAAGCGCGTCGAGGCCTTGGGTAACTAGTTGACGTGGACGGCCAGGGCTGGTTGGGGGGGCTCTGGGTGGTTAGTAGGCCACGATTGCACTTATTCACATGTTGCATCAGGAGCACAAGTTTCTAAGTGGTAATTTGTATATGCATGTTTTTACGCCTTGTGCGGAGTTGAGGACGGGGCTGCGCTTGACGCAGCCGACGCAGCGGTAGGAGCGGCAGCCGCGTTGGCAGGGAAGGGGTACACATCACCATCTGCCGCCGGGCCGGCACCAAAGCCCATGACCTGGTACTGGCTTCCCATACCGGTGGTGTCAATGAGTCGTTTGGCGCCGTGGCGAATACGTTCTTTGGTCTTGTCATCTGGTGCCGAGGCGAGCAACTTTGCCAAGCGGGGCTCGAGGCCCATGGAGAGAAGGAACTTGGACTGCGGGATGGGGCCAAAGGGGACCGCTGATCGTTAGTGTCTATCGACATCATGGGACACAAGCTGCACGTACCGACACCCTTGAGGGATTCCTTGAGGTAGGCAAAGTCGACGTTTGCAGTGAGATCCGACGAGCCAGGCTGGTCAAAGACGTCGACAATCTTGTGTTTGCGGAAAGCCTGTTGAGGGGTTAGCTACGTCACCTGCCAGGCACCTGTGGATTACGCACCCTAAAGCTGTCGGAGAACGACCTGTCGCCTCCGTAGTCGACGACGAGACCCACGCCGCCACCCTTCTCCATGAGCTTGCCGATGCTGCGAACAATATGAGACGAGTCCGGAGATATCTCCATTCGGCTGCCAATCGGTAGGCTGGAGTATCGCGTCGACGCTGCGGGAAGCAGGTTTGAGAGGAGACTGGATTCACGGTCCAGGGCAAAGGTGAAACGCGCGTTGTTGGCAGCGGGCAAGCTGAAGGGTGTGTGAGCAAGGAAGGTTCATTGCTTGAACACGTACTAGGAGGGGTTCTTGGTTACTCGGACCTCCCTGAAGCCGTCCTCTGTGCGCTATGCAGTGTTAGATATCACAGCGGACAGTGTTGCACTCGCCTGAAGTACATGGATCGGGAGGGCATCGAAGAACTCGTGGGCAATGGCCATAGTGAAGACGTCCGCGGCTGAAAAAGATTAGATCTGGGATTAAAAGTGCTTGAACCCACAATCCTCGATGTTGTCGATGTGGTTCTCCCAGTGCAGCTTGGCTCCCATGCTCTCGACACGGCCAGCCAGCTTTTCCTTCTGGACATCACGCATGTTCATGCTCGCTTCGACGAGATAGACGGACTCAATGGGCATCTGGCCCAGCGACGACAACGTCTGGAGAGTAAGTTCAACCCTGCCCGTAACAAGACCTCCTGTGTCCTACTAACCCGGAGAACGTCGTCCATTAGAGTTCCACGGCCGGGACCCAGCTCGATGATGCGGCACTTTGACGGGCTGCCCGCAGCCATCCACCGTGTCAAGAGCCAAATCGCCACGAGCTACACGTCAGTCGACATTCACAAGACCGTCTGTCGCCCTCACCTCTCCGAAAATCTGGCTAATCTCGGGCGAGGTAATAAAGTCGCCCTTCTGGCCAAACACGTCGCCCTGCGAGTAGTAGCCCAGCGTCGGATGCGTCAAGCACAGCTGCATGTATCGCGCCACGGGCATCGGTCCGGTTGCCTTGGGAAGTGTTAGTTACGATCAAGCAATAGTCGCCCCTGCTGCCCTTGTTAAACACTAACTGCGATAGAGTCCTCGATGATCTGGGCCATAGAAAGGCTGGGCTTGACCAGCAGCTCGTCATCCTTCCTGGGCTTAACCAAGTCCTGGGATCGGACCCACCGTGTTGTCGAGAACTGGCGCAAGTATGAGCAGGCGGCGTATGTGTTCCGCGTCGAGGGTCCCAGGCCACGAGCACAAGAGCCCATAGCAGAGCGCATGGAGACACCCAGTGTTCTCATTGTTGATGCGCTGTTCTTTGCGTGAGTATCGACAGATGAGAAAGTCTATGGATGAGGATCCCAGCAACATTCTTGTTACCAGTTCGAGCGCTTCCGACTTTTGAACAGTGGGGGGTGGAGGTGGATGAGACGGTGGATTGCTGACGTAATCACAAAGCCACGTGAGGCCATTTTGGCGTTGTTTGCGTTTCTCTTTTTGGTGCGGCTTGGGTGCAAGTTATTGTTTGCCGTCCTCTTTTGGCCTCTTTGCTTTTTCTTTCTCCTTCGTCTTTGCCTTTTACTTTTATCATCTTCTCGGGATCTTGGTCTTTGGTCTTTGACTGCCGTGATTCACTCGTTTGCTATTCTATCCATCTCATTGAACGCACAACGCATTCTACATTCAACTAGGTCCAACTCGGCCTCTGAATCCACATCCTCCAGCCCTCCCTCGAAAACTCTCGCTCAATCACCATGGAGCTCTTCCCAACCGAGTTTCCACACCATCCCAGCCCGCCACCGCCCGACAACCACGATGTGCCCCCATCCGCAGTCGCTGCCGCCGTGGCGGACGCCGTGCGTCTCGACGATCAACAGGCAGGGCACCAGCAGGCGCATCAGCACCAGCATCAGCCAGTCGCACCTCCGCTCAGTGACGCGCCCATGTCGGAGCACAACGACAATCACAATCACAATGTCGATGCTGCAGACGCGTCGTACCGACCCAAGGCGCTCCTGCAGCACATGACCGAAGAAGAGAAGAAGGAGCGGCAGAAGCAGCAGAACCGACGGGCGGCGGAGCGGAGTCGGAATAAGAAGCGCGAGGAGCTGTGGGTTCACGACCGACCATTGCGCTTTGCGCTGTGCGCTGACATTGCCGTAGCACGGCGCTCGAGATGACTGTCAACAATATCCAGGACGAGAACCAGCGCCTGCGTGCGCGCCTGGCCACGCTGCTGACCGCCAAACCCGGTGAGACGTCGCAATCTGGCCCTGGTGCGGACAGCAGCAGCATCAGCAATAGCCACAACGACGCGTCGTCCATTCCGACAGGCATCGACTATGCCACGCTTGCCAAACTGCAGGCTGAGCTGTCGTCCGCCAAGGCGACGCTCTTGCAGCGGGAGCTGGAGCTCGGAAAGGCCCAAGGCATCCAGCAGACCGACGGCACAACGGACGAGATGCGCGCCACGCTGCTGTCGAGGAGCGCGACACTGCAGTCGCTCCAGTCGGAAGTCAAGGCGCTGCACTCTGTCATTAGTCATCTGCGACGCGAACGCGACGACCTCGCTCGACAGCGTGACACCCTCGCTCGTGAACTTGACGCGCGGCGGCTCCTCAAGGATGCAGTCAGCGATACACCTGCGGGTAACATGCGGGCTGCTGGTGTGGAGCGCGCACTGCTTGACCTCCGTGGTCTGGTTGACAGCGTCATCAAATCGTGGGATCAGGTAGGTCATCACATTACCGAGTCGTCGCAGCTCACCCGCCCAGTCATCAATGCTTCCTCCACGCCGTACGGATGGCAACGATACGGATACTGCACCAGAGTAGACGGCGTCGTGTCGAAGACTTCAGAAGCGATGTGGTTGTATACTTGTGGGAGGCAGTACGTTGTTGTGAACTAGATTTAATGCACTGGTGAGCGTCAACATGATAGATTAGTGTGTAGCTCTCCCATGGGTAGGGAAGGATGATTGAGGTTAAGGGCAGCA
The DNA here is from genome assembly GCA_013177335.1 of Apiotrichum mycotoxinovorans. Lineage (NCBI taxonomy): Eukaryota > Fungi > Basidiomycota > Tremellomycetes > Trichosporonales > Trichosporonaceae > Apiotrichum > Apiotrichum mycotoxinovorans. The sequence continues at coordinate 1,078,983 of CP053624.1, read as the reverse complement.
GCGAGTGATGACGGGGGTGGGAATCCCGACATAGCACTTGGGCCAAGGGAAGAAAACACCCAGTCCCCAACACCACGCTGAGACATGTACGGGGCCCGCGGTGGGCTCACTGGACCATATGATTTTGGGTCGTCGTTCACATCCACAAGAAAAGCAGTATACCAGCAGGTATGCACATCAGATGCATGCAGGTGTCGGATTACAAACATCCTACACTGTCATCGAGCCAGTATCAAGCTCTTGCGACAGTGCCCCAGTCTCGAACGCGAGCTGCCTCCAAAGCTGCTCCACAAATCCGTCCGCTTCTTCTGCGAGGACCTGGTACACAGTCAGCGTAGTCCCCATGACACCTTCCCTGTCCACTTTGCACTCACCGGGCTGAGCTCGTCCACGAGCTCCTCTGGTCCCTTGCGAGCAGAGATGTGCTCCATCACGAAGTCGGCGAGGTCCTGGTCCAACTCGCCGATCGCGTCGGTGATATTGCGAGCAACAAGCTTCACGACCTTTGCACGTGTGCTGGACTACATGTCAGCCTTGACCCTGAGTGTCGCACTCACGTTGTTGAGGATGGCCCAGTTGATGTCGCTGTTGAAGATGTTGCTCCTGCTCGAAGGGAGGCGCTTGCTAATCTCGAGTAGACGAGCTGTTCGCTTGGCGTTCTCCTCGGCGGCATCCAAGCTTTGCTCGTACTCGAGCTTGACCATCGCGCGCTTCTTCTTCTGAACAACGCTCTCCTCTTCCTCATCATCGCCCAGCGCCAGCGCGGGTCTAGGCGCGGGAGGAGCAGAACCCTGTCGCTCATCCTTGGGCTTGGTTTCGACCAGCTTCGGGACAATTGCAACCTTGATGGGAGCGGCATCCTCCGAGAGTAAACCCTTTGGCTTCTCATCCAGTGATGAGAACTCCGCCATTTGCTGTCGCAAAAAGTCCTCGGACTCGGCTTCGAGCGCCTTAATTTCGGCATCCTCCTGGCGACGGTCCTCGAGATCTTCTTCCTCCTCCCGAAGCCGTTGTTGCTGACGGAGAGTTCGCCACTCGATTCTGGAGTGTGAGTAAGCGTCGTCACTCACCCAAAATACATACCTGTCCGCGTAGAACAGCTCCTTGCCGCGCTCCTCCACCTCGTCGTCGTCCCAGAGCTCTAGTTGTTCACTGAGGACACGCCTCGATTTGGCCTCCGCATCAGCCCGCTGCTGCTGCAGCGACTCCTCTCGCAGCGCATTGTCGATTCGTTGCCGTTCGCGGCTTTCAACACGATGCTCGCGCTGTTATTAGCTCAATCCCTGGAAGGTCCACGACTCACGTCACGCAGAGCAAGAGCTCGGTCACGTTCACGGCGTTGTTGCCGGACGGCCTCGTCCTCTTCATCCGTACGCTCGCTCTCGCCCTTGCCCTCCGCCGTTTCCGCTCGCACAAACGTGACCGGATCGGAATATCCTTGCGGGTCCTTTCCATTGTCCCGAGTGTTCTTCGATTGCCGCTGTTCAGCCTGCTTGGGCGACTGAACGGCCTGCTTGGCAAACGCGCGCGACCCATATCCGTACTCGACATGGGAGCTAGGCATCGACTTGTACCGCTCCCTGTCGTCGCTGGAGACCTTCTTCTCGCGTTCTCGGCGCGCGGCATTCTCGCGGAAGATGGCAATCTGGTCCAGAACGGCAACACGCTGCGCTTCAGGGAGATCGCCCTCCTTGAGATCTTGTAGATGTGCGGGAACGACAACTTGGATTGGCGACAAGCGTCCAGAGCCCGAAGGCCGGTCATCAAAGCGCTGGTGAGACTCGTTCAAACGCGCAACAATGTTGTCAATCGCCTTGCGGCACGCGGCATCCGCGCTCTCGTCACTCTGAATAGTGTCAGCCCGCGTTTACGCTTCTATCGGGGGTACATACGTCTGAGCGACCGAGGGTTTCTTCAAATTCTTGAAGGAATGCGGCCGTTTTCTGATCGGCTTTGACGACCAAGGCCTTGGGAGGGTTACCCTGACGCTTGCCTTCGGGGGTAAGGTCCGGCAGTTCAACGCCGTTCAGACAGCGAATGCAGCGCAGGACATCCTCTGGGCTTTCAAACGAAGCAAAGCCAAATGCCTGAGGCTTTCCATTCGCGCCCTCGACGCGCTTGAGCTCGAACAGCGGACCGCACGCCTGCAAGAGTGAGCGACAGCCAGTTGGGTCACAGCGGGTAACTCAACTCACGTTCAACAAGTCCCTCAGCGTCCTATCACTGATGCCAGGCGCGATGCTTCCCACAAAGATCTTGGTGGTCTTCACGTCCTCGCCCCTTCGGGGAGGAGGCTGAGATCCTCCCCTCATGTTTTGATGCGGGGGCACTGGAAGTCCGGATGGGGGACGGACGCCGAGTCCCGGATGCCCCGAAGGTGGGGGATAAGCGGGCGGGGGACGTCCACCGGGACCTCCTGGTGGGTAGGATGGCGGGAAGGGCGGGCCTCCGCCTCCCTTTGGCGGGAACGGAGGAAGACCTCTTGGAGGTCCGCCCGGAGGAAAGTTGGGTCGGAATGGTGGAAATGGTGCTGCGAGAGGTCAACCAGAAAAGAAGTAAATAAAGGGAGAAAAAGAAGGAAGCCCTTTCTGTTGCTGTTACTCACGCTGACCGTTAGACATCGTTGATACGTTAGAGCTGATCAAGTGCTCTAGTCGACGACGTGAAATATCCAGTTATGCGTTGAGTGAGATGATGTCAAAAGAATTGGAGATGGAAAGATGGAGTGGATGGAGAGAGACGATTTGTTGATGTTGGATGTTCTCGAATGTGTGTGGATCAAAGGCGCAATGGCCGGCCCAAATCTTGGAGGGAGTGTTTCATTTTCCATCCATCCAAAAAAGCCCCCTCCCAGGCCGTTCATTCACTATTTACTACTGTTATGCTCACTTGGCCCACTCTCTCTCACACCAAAAGCACACTCTCCCAAAGCCCAAGGTTAATATCGTAATTAAGATTTCCATGATTGTTATTATTATTATTATTCTTATTTTACAAATGGATACCTTATTATACTAATTAATAATATTCCCGTTTTGAACTAATAGTCACGTGACCAACTTCACGTCATACAACCCCGCCCTTTGCTGCCCCGCTAGCTAGCTACCAACGCAGGGTAGACGCTTCCATTTCTCGTTTCGTCGCTTCATCCCTCATTCTTCATAATCGAAACGACAGACTCTCCTCCATTTTTGTTTTTACTTTCGCTTTCATCCATCCACTCATTCACCTTCGTTTTGATTGTCTTTGTCTTGCCATCGTTCAAAAGCTGCCTGTCCTTTGACTTGACTCGAGTCTCTGAGCAGCATATTCTTTCACACACATGAGCGCAACTACTACTCCGATATCCGGTACTCCCTTGTCCAAACCACCACCAGCCTCTAAGACTAACCTCACTCTCACCGCCGACTTCATTGTGGGTTGATCGATTCAGGAGAACAGCTACTGACGCATCACCTCAGAGCTCATTCAAACCGGCACGAGTATTCAAGGATGCTGTTGACAGCGGTGTGTCGGTAGCAGCATCTGCTCCGACCCCGGCACTGCAAGTCACCAGCCTCGCGTTTGACGACACTGGCGAACGCTGCCTCACTGCAGGGGAAGACGAGGTGTTTACGCTGTATGACGCTAAGAGAGGAAAGTGGGTATCATCGTTATCATATGGTGTGTTAACTCTCCAGAAAGCTCCGGTCCTTGTACTCCAAAAAGTATGGCATTGCCCATGCGCGTTTTGCACACCGAAGAGAGAATATCATCCACGCTTCTACGAAGGGTGACAATGCTATTCGGTATCATTCCATGCACGACAACAAATACCTCTCCTATTTCCAAGGACACACTGGGATGTAAGTGGTTCAAAGGCTCTCGTTTGAGCCGTACTGACAATCATAGGGTGCGCTCTCTGCAAATGAATCCAGTCGACGACACGTTTTTATCTGCTGGCGATGACGGCACGGTCCGCCTATGGGATCTTCGAACCCCAAGCTGTCGCGTAAGTCGATCACGGCCGTTAGTTGCCACTGCCAGGAACGATGTCTGCTGTCGTTGGTCGACGGTAGTGGTGCATCGGTCGCTGTGCAATCAGACGGCGCTGCCATGTGACAATTGACGCTGACTCGCAGGGTCTTGTGAATGACGTCGGAGGCTCTACAATCTCAGCCTTTGACTCGAGTGGCGTCGTCTTTGCCGTGGCGTGCTCTAGCATACAGACCGTTCTTCTTTTTGATTCAACCTCTCTTGACGATGTGAGTGGTGCAGGCGATGTGTTTCGTCAAGCTGACCAGCGTCAGGCTCCCTTTGCCCATGCCGCCCTCATTGACCATGGCCTCGCAAATGCTGCCGTCGCGACACCAAAGTTCACCTCCCTTGCATTCTCCAATAACGGCGAATATATTCTCCTTGGCACATCGTCAAACATCCACTACGTGTTGAACGCGTACGATCTGTCCATCCTTCGGCGCCTGGAAGGACATCAGCAAGGGCTCGGTCGACTGAGCGGAGAGGAGGTGTGCTGGACGGCAGACTCACACTGGGTGTTGTCAGGATCTGCGGACGGCTCCATTGTTGCCTGGGACCTAACTCCGCCAAAGGGGCAAACCAAGCTCGAAACTGTAACGAGTCGCGACGAACCCGCACCAACCCTTCACCCCACAACCGTCTTGCGACCTAGCAGCCAAGGAATTCACGCTGCCAGCCGAGCTGTTCGTTTCAACCCTCGCTATAGTATGCTCGCAGTCGGTGGCGAAGAGCTGGTAAGTGAACTCGATCCTCACTCTGCTGACCGAATAGGCGTTTTGGCTCCCAGCTCAGGCAGACGAGGAGCTCGAAGAAGGGTGGTGAACTTGCCTGCTGTATCAGGCGTCGGATTATGTTGCCGCACTGCTGCATGGTAATAATAGCATTGTATGTATCCCCTTACTTCAAATTGGGACGCGTTTAGTTTACTGCGCCCCAGGTGTGCTAACAATGCTGTGTCATCCCACAGGACAAGGAGGCCCGGGTAACTCTCATCTGACCTAGCAAACTAGCGAACGCACGGGTTGTGTCATTTTGATGTGTGGCGCTGATAAGATTATGAAGAACACCACATGGCCTGTACCACCCTCACTCTTCCTCGGAGTTTTGGGTCAGTCTGGCTTGATGTCTAGCGCGTTGGGGGCGACAAAGAAATGAGGAGGTTCCCTGTGGCTGTGGCTTTCTGTGCCCTTGGTGTTTGTCTCACTCGCGTGCTCGCTGTCCTCTAACTTTATTGTTTGTTCTTTGTGTTGTCGTGCTGCGTGACCCACGGCATGCGACCAACTGGATTACTGATGACTGCAGGTTTTGTCCGTGGCACCAGTTCATTTCCGGTGATATCGGAGTCGCGAGTCGAATGTCATTATAGCTACAAGTGTGGGATCTTGGATATGTCGGAGGTGATGGCCAGTACCCTGTGTACATGTATGCGAAATGAAAGATGCAAAATGAATGTAACATTTCAAGTGCCGAGAGCATGTCCCTTTTCCCGAACCAAGGTATGTTTTATTGACTCATAACTCATTGCTCAATACCCACCACAACTCTCACAATGCATACGGCCCATGGCCTCAGCCGATGGTGATAAAAGAGATAAACGTCCAAGGAAGGCGGCATTGATCACATCCACTTGCAACTTTCACTATCGCTTCGACTCGCCTTGACCGCCATGCCCAACACGAACGGAAAGCAAAAACACAATGATGGCAGGTTCAAGTACTCCTGTCTTTGGTACAAGCTCCGCGTCGACTTCAGTGTGCGTACATATGTAGTATGCCTGTACACCAGTGCACCAGCACACCCCTCGCGCCCGTCGGCTGGTGTATCCACTGTGCGGCCTGCGGGAGACGCCGCGCATGTGCTTGGGGAACACGACCGCAGTATGGCGACCGTCGAGCTGCTTAGTTTAGGACTCTGACATCTACGAGCTATAGGCGCCGCCGGCGAGGTGACCTATTACCCCTATGCACATACATAAATACACCATGTCCAGCCGTTCACACACGAAAACACAGTCTAGTCTTATCAGGCCTGTGCGCCATTATACCAGGATGACCAGGACAAGCAGGATAATGAGGATGATGATGAGGATGGCAATGCACCATGAGCTCTTGGTATCTACCACGTCAGTAAGGACAAGCAGTTGCGGTGTTGGCCGGGATCCATCTCACCTTCGTTCTTGGCGATAAAATCCTTCATTCTCCGGGACACCTTCTGGAGTCTGGACTGTGTGGTATCGACGTGAGTGTTGAGGTCGTCGAGCATACTGTTGTCAATACCTTCGCCTGCCTTTCGTTTAAACTCACACACTATGCTCGTTCACTTCCCGCCCGATCAGACCAGCCTGAGACGCGAGGTTCGACAGCGTTCCAGAGATGACCCCTAGAGTGTCATCTTGTCGTCGCATGAGCATCTGCAAGTCAGTGGTTTGTTCCGTCGTGCCAGATATTTACTCACCTGCTGCTCTTCATGCTCCCAGCGCTCAGCTTCAGCCAAGTCATCCGCCGATGTTTGGGCCTCGATATCATCCCTGTATCGTTCCGGCCCTTTCTTTTTACCTGCTTTGGAAACGACGTTTTTGACTTTGGATCGAAGCGTCTGGGCACTGTCAGCCATGTTCGCACTTGGTGTAGGTTGACCTACCTCGACGTCGCGCCCGATGCGGTTCACAAATGAGCGGCGGTCGCGCACCTCAGCGTCCCCGATGCCCCACCGGTCTCCGTGATCCTCCACAACGCGCACACAATCATCGAGGTCTTGAAGATCTAGCTCCAAAAGCTCTATCGCCGTCTGCAGCTCCTCTACCGTCTCAGCAACTGTTGCTGCGTCGGCGGTCTTTAATCGCCGGTACGAGTTCAGAAGGTCGTCCACCTTCTGGATATTGGTCTCGACCTCACTGAAGCGTTAGCTCTTGCTCACATATGGTTCCTTACTTCTTTGCGTCAATGTATGGGTCCCGACTCATCCCGTTCTCGGTTCCAGTTATTCAAATGTTTATTGTTGGTGATAATGATGGTTGCAACATTGTCGGCGCGTGGTGGAGACGACGTCAGTCGTCCGCAAAGTGGTACAACGGTACCTTCTCAAGAAGATGTGCTCGTGGCATCCACGTGGTCAGCTCACGTGATATGCGCGTGGTCTTTTTTTCTATTTCCCTGACAAGTCGATGACAAGATGAATTGCGTGAATGATAATGGAGGTCGTTCACGGAAACCTCGTCATCGACAGACTCTTGTTTGTGTTTTCTTCCAACTACATGCTTCCTCTAACAATAGCAGACCCGATGAGTGCTCCGGGGTCGAAGGCGCATGTCCACGACAAGCCTCGACATTGGTCTCTCCTGGGATATCCGGTAACAACTTCTGTTATCACCTTGCTGTGGGTCTTGCTGTCGTTGCTCGGGTACTATGCGTTCACGCGGGACCAGGCGCTCAACGGATCGTGGGGGTGTGAGATGGCGTACATGTACCCGTCCTACCACCGTGTAGAGTGGCCAGAGTACGAAAAGGAGCGGTATTCGGTGTACTTGTATCGCGAGGGCGGTGTCGACCCCCAATATGTAAGTTGGCAGCCTGTAGATGGCGCGTCAGCTCACAACGATAGCCCATGGGGCTCCCTGTCATCTTCCTACCGGGCAACGCTGGGCATTTCAAGCAGGTCCGCTCCATCGCGTCCTCTGCATCCACGTTGTTCTTTGAGGACAACACACAGCGGCCAAAGAACGGCTGGCGCCAGCCGCTTGATTTCTTCACGCGTGTGTGAGCGGGTGAATGTCACTGTGCTCACCGGATTTCAGTGGACTACAACGAAGACTTCTCAGCCTTTCATGCACCAACACTCGACGATCAAGCGCGTTTCGTAGCAACTGCAACGCCGCATATTCTAGGAATGTACCAAGGAGAAGACAAACCGTCACGCATAATTCTCCTCGGACATTCCATGGGCGGCGTTGTCGCGCGACTCGCGGCGTTGCACATGGACAACTCGACAGTGGACGCAATCATTACCATGTCAACACCGCACGTGGTCCCGCCTATCGCGTTGGAGCCCAATATGGACACGCTGTATAACAGCATCAATGCTGCCTCACATAGGCGCCCGTTCCCACTCCTCGTCTCCATCTGCGGCGGCGTCTCGGACACGCAGATCGTCTCGGACAGCTGTGCCCTTCCGTCATCACTCATTGGGCCGGAAGACGGGTTCGCTGTCTTCTCGACCGATATCCCGGGCGCATGGACAGGAGTCGAGCACCAAGCAATGGTGTGGTGTGACCAGGTGCGGTGGCGCGTCGCTCGAGCACTTCTGGATATGGCGGACGCGAAGTCTCGCGAGGATAAGCTGGCGAGCGCACGCAAGTGGCTCCTGTCCCGTCCAGTACCCTCATCATCGCTCACCACTGCTCCGATCGTTTGGGACTCAAAAAGTATAAAGGTTGTGGAGCAAAACATGTCGATTATTGTTGAAATACCCAAGACGACCGAGACCACGCTGGTAGAACCCCCAATTCGAGTTCGGCATTGCGAGAACTCGTCGTGCGGGGAACCAAAATGGTCGGTGTATGCTATACCGCACCCGTCCAACCCCTCAGACCCGTTCCCCTTCCCGGGAGAAGGCATCCGCGCCAGCCAGTCTCTCATGGTCGTTGACATTGTGGACCTCTCCGGCCGTGGAGCGATAGAAATTGAGCTGCCGCGAGGGTCACAGATCGTAAGCGGGTCATATGAGTCGGTCAAGGTCAGCGGGTCCTCGTGGAGTACGTACGGCTGTAACGTCCAGAGCTGACAAGTAGATGCGAAGCCAGGGACGACACCTGTTCACGTTGAACTGCTCTACGAACGTCCAATGTCTTCTATTCTAGCATGGAAGGTTAAGACGGAGGTTGGTGCTTGTGCTGGTGAGTTTTACCAACATTATCCCGTCCTCTAACGATATTCAGGAGTGCCCCCGATTCTTCACCATGAAGCTGCCCCATCGGCAGGATACGGGTCCTCTTATGATACGCGCTTCTACCCGAATACGAATGCCCCAGTGACCCTTCACTCCCACATCTCCGGCGCTCCGTTCCACGGCTCGCAGCAACAGACATATGGCATCAAGGTCCATCTATACCAGCAGCCAGATTGCGCTGTCGAGCGAGTCAGCATCTCCCTCGATGTTCTATCAACAATAGCAAAGGTCATGTTGCGATTCCGCATCGCTGGCGTGACGTGGTGTTCAGGCTGGATAGCCATCTTCTTGCTCCACCAGTTGGTCGAGTTTCAAGCCTCTGGTGAGTTCATCGGCAAGGTTGGAATCTGACGACAGGTTCCGTGCCATCGTTGAGTGCCGTGATTGAGCGCACTGTGAGGCAGAATGTGGCTGTCGTCAGCATGACGCTCGCTGCTGCCCCGATACTGCAGCTTGTTTTGGGTATATTCTTTGCCAAGGAGCAATTGTTTTTTGGATCCACAGAACTGTTCCACGCTCCGCTTGCACTCATGGTCGCCTTTTGGTCTCTAGGCCTCGTCGTCGTGGTGCAGAGGCTTCAATCTATGGCACTCGCTGCTTACAGCTGGTTTTGGCATCGGCCTGGGCGTGACTCCACTGCCGCTGGCGCGCAAACTCATGGCAGACAACGATCAACGGGTTGGATGGCGACGTCACGCTTTATAACTTCCGGCATTCTCCTCCTCATCGTCAAGCTGTTCATTCCGTGGCGCATGGCCTTTGTCGTGTTGTACATTATCCAGTTCTCACTTGTGGCCCGCTCAGGGAGGGACGAGCATGTGAGTGTCAGCGGTCTCCTCCACAACGAGCTGACATTAGCCATCTCGTCACCACCTACTTGCCAACACGCTTCTGCTGATGACGTTCCTTCTCCCGTTAACCGCGCCCGCCATTGCTGTATGGGCACGCAACCTGTGGATGAACCACGGGCATCCATTCGCGAGTGACCATGCTATTCTCCCCCTGGTTCCCGTCCTGCTTTTGGTGCAGCTCAGCAGCGTCGACCGCACCCTCTCGCGCCATCCACTGTGAGAATTCCCTCTCCACCTGCTTTCCTTTGCAGCTCGCTGACACCTGCCAGCAGCACCAAACTATCTCAAATTGCCACCGTCCTCCTCGCCATTACTGCATTTACAATCTCCTCCCGCAAGCCATACTACCTTCTCACAGTCACCAATGTCCTCTTCTTGGCACTCTCGGCCCTCCTCGCGCCCGTCAAAGCGTAGCAGAGGATAGCGGAGAATGCGAGGCGGGTGTTCGGTTTCACTGCTTGTATCCACACTCCTGCACTAATCATAGGCCAATGTCAATATAGATTGCATGTATTGCTTGACCTGTTGCCTCACCTAGTGCCACTGGCATAGAAGAAGCTGTAGCCGCTGTCTCGGCCCTGTGGAGGGTATCCGCCTGGAGTTGCAAACCGAGTTGTTTCCTTGCTGCGTACGTTGCGGTGTGATCGGCGACGTTCGGCATCCGAAGAGGGGGATGAGCAAGATACTGGACACTGGCGAGTCTCTCATGCGCATACCAATACTCGGGCAGTACTCGTGTTGGTTGTCAAGTGGATGCTGATTGTGGACCTTCGTCGGGTTCAGAAATCTACCAGACTTGGCCGCTGCCCCCCTCCCCCGTCCCCTCCCCTCCCCCTGCGCCCCCACAACCCCCGGGGGGTGAGGCGATGTCAGAATGTCATGCGTACCCACGATCTCAACGACACCTGCTCCATTCTGTGACAATGAAAGTGCATGTATGATTGTTGCGGGTAGTGTGAATTGAAATGGAGTAAATATGTTGGGAGAGACTAGTCATGTACAACAAGGATTCAATGATGGAGGTTGATGGTCCATAGTGCCAACAAACACAAGCTCACACAACCTTCACCACCTGACGGAGCATGTGCATCCAAGCGGCGCGAATGTCCGTCGTGTCGGTAGCAAAGGTGTATGCCTGTGTCGGGGTCTGCAGGACAAAGGCCTTGCTTGTCTTTTCCTGCACCTCGAGAATATAAAGGGGGCCGAGGTCGCCCGTGTCAGCTCGGGGGCTGCTGTTTGTGCTGCGCACAGTTCCCGTGGCATTGGCGGGAACAAGAGGGCTGCGCGGGTGGTTGAGGAAGGCAAACTCGTGCTTGATCTTGGGACCAAGCTCAGGGTCATCTTTGACCTCTAGAAGGCGTGGAAGGTCCGTCAGGATCAGTTGACGGCGTTTGGAAACGGGCAAGAGGAAGGAGGGAACGCTGCTGTCGGCCTTGGTCATGACCGGTGTCGAAAGAATGATGCGCTCGTTTGCGACCATGAGCGGCATCCTGGGTTGTCAGTCATGAACGAGGCCAGAGGAAACGTGGTTACGCACCATCGGGTGTTGTCGGCAGAAGCCACACCCAGGATGCGAGGGGCGGCAGGAGAGGTCGCACGTGACCGTGAGGTACGAGGACTCCTGCTGCCCTCGTCAACTCGAGGGCGGTCGTCGCTGCGATCACTGTACCTGCTGGCGCGGCTCGAGCCGGCGCGTCGTCCAGGAGGAGTGTTGATACCCATGCTCTCAAGCCAGACGCTCAAACGGCCACCGCCGCTCGAGCTGGAGCTTGTGGACCAGCCACGAGCTTTCTTCTCCGGCGTCTGGCCGTTGGGCCCCTCCTCGTCGAGCCATACTGGGCGGGGAGGATCCAAATCCTCCGTCGACTCGTCTGGCGATGCGTGGCGGGGAAACTGGACGCCACCGAACGGTTCGTCATAACGGCCATCCACGGGGCTGCTTCCTATCTCACCGTCCGATTCGTCGTCATCCTCGAACGCTGCCCAGACCTCGGAATCCAGAGTCATGTGTGGTGCCTGCTGAGGAGGAGACATGCCAGTGTGGATAGTGGGAGGCGTGACCTGCCACAGCATACTCCAGTCGATCGTCGAGAAGAACGGGTGTGATTTAATCTCGTGAACGCTGGGGCGCTTCACCGGGTCCAGGTCAAGTAGATTGTCGATGAGGTTCTTGGCCTGCTCGTCGAAGCCTTCGGGGTAGGTGAACTCGCGGTGCAACACCTTCTGGAAGGTAAGGAACTCGGTGGCGCTACGGAACGGCGTCTTGCCCGTAATGAAGTTGTAGAGGCACACGCCAAAGCCCCAGATGTCTGAAGCAGTGGACACGGGCTGGTCGCTGAGTACCTCGGGTGAGACATAGTCAGCAGAACCAACAAAGGATCGCTTGCTGGTTTCGGCTGCGGGCTCCTCCTTTCGGCCCAGGATTTTGGCAGATCCAAAGTCGGTCACCTTGATGCGCATGTCCTTATCGAGCAGGATGCTAAAGCGACATTAGAATAATTCACGGCGGGAGCGAGAAAGATAACAACCGGAAATCACTTACTTTTCCGGCTTCAGGTCACGATGAATAATGTCGCGGTCATGGATGTACTCGATCGTGTCGATCAGCTGGGCAGCGTAAAACCGCGCCGATTCGAGATCGAGCGATCCATGCTGCCGAATAGATGAAGCGAGTTCACCGTTGGACGCTAGCTCGAGAACATAGTCTAACATCGTGTTAGTCGTTGATCAACACTGGCAGATGCGTTGGCCAATGACTCACAGACACTCGTCTTATCCGCAAAGGTGCAGTACAAGTGAATCACTCCAGGGTGGCCCATCTGGGTGGCTGTGCCGCCACTTGACGTTGCACTGCGCTCCGAGTGAGCAGCTGACTGACGTCTCTTCCGGGGCGTGCGCGGCCTCCCGTCCACGGCAGCCGACGAGTCGCGCCGGGTTTGAGGATGCAGATGTTGTTCCGACTCGGAGCTGCTGCCTAGCTCAGCACGCTCGGGGGAAGGTTCCTCCTGAACGGGGGAGGGCGGGCGGCTTGAGAATCCAGGAGTACGAGGGCGCTGCTCGTCGAGAATTTCCTGCGACTGAGAATCGCCTGCCTTGGCCAGGCGCATCGACGTCGAAACCAAAGGCGAGAGAGGAATGGGTACAGAACGCGGAGAACAGCCCTCGGCGAGAGACCTGTCACGAAGCCCTCCGGTGGGGGAAGCGATCACGACGCCGTTAGGGGAATGGTTGCCACTGCTGTCACGGCGCACCGCCAGGCTACCATTGATGGAAGCAGGCTTACGGTTCACAACAGCGGCGGAACCTCCATTAGACGACGAGCTCGAGACACCGCGACGGTGCGTACGCAAGGTCGGTGACAATGAGGCACGCGGCTGCGCTAGACGAATGAGGGCGTCGCGCTCAATGTGCGCGTATTTGGCCTTCTTCTCCTGAATCAGATGGTACTGGTTCATCACCTTGATGGCAACATCATGTGGGATCCTCGGGTTGGAAGTCTGGCTCGCCTGAACGACCTTTGCCTGTCAGTCGCGTGACCACTACCAAGGAGATATAGCTGCTTACGGTGCTGTAGGAGCCGCGTCCAAGTTCCTCGCCGAGAACAAAGTCGCGCAGCATGGGGCGCTTGGACGAGCTGGACCCGTTCGAGTGGGTCGATACTTGACTGCTACGGCGTTCACGTGGTTCCAGGTGCGGTGGGTCGATATCGTTTACGCTGCGAGGCTTACGAGTGTGCGTGGGGGTAGCGGGGTTTGACGACGACGAAGGGCAGCGCGAGTGGGTTCCTTCACCAGTGGCAACCGTGACTCGAATCGGGCCAGGGGAGTGTGGTGGGATGGGGTATGTGTCTTTGTGAGCGGGGAGACGGTGCGTTTTCGCTTTGGGAGTTGTTGGGGACATTGAAATGTTGGGTGGCAACGAGGGCGACCGATCAGGAAGCTGCACAAATTGGCTCGGAGAGGTAGACACAAAGGTCGGTGGGGTCGGGGACGATGGCAATGTCGCCTGCCTCGCCATTCGAGGTCCTTGCCGAAGAAAGCCGCGGCCACCATATATCCCACCCCCGGGCTCCGAGTCGACAGAAATGTAGCCTGATGCTGATTCAGAGGGCAGCTGGGCTTCGGGCGTTGCTGCCGTGCGCGTCTGAATCGGAGGAGGACGGATCGGAACGGCTACCAAGGAGGAAGTCGACTCGGAAGTTGTAGTCGACCGTGACGACGAAGTGGAAGCATTTCGCTGCAGCACCGAGGCGGATGTGATGCGCGCGAATGCCGGTAGAGAAGTAGGTGGAGTCGGCGGGGTCGAGGTGGCCGACGGAACGGTGGCCGCCATTGTTACCGTCGAAAAAAAAAAACAAGAATGCTCGGATTGCAGTATTCCTACTAATGAGTGGAATGGAAGGCAATGGGAGAAAGTGAGAAGGGGATGGAGAGTGAAGGAAGCGCGGGAGGAAGAGGTGGGGAGGGGGATGAGGGCGGAGGAGTGAAAGAGTAGACAAAAAAAACTAGTAACCCAGTGACCCACTACCCAAATGGATTTACAAGTAGTGGCGACGATGGGCCAAGTAGTGAGCAGACTGTGCAATGAGTCGTGCTCAATGTCGTTGATAGGAAGTAGTGGGAAATGGAGAAAGGTGGAATGTTGATTGTGGTGGCTGTGGGGAAGAACAGAACTGCACAACACAAGAGAGGATTTGAATGGAATGAATGAATGTTGTTGGACGGGGGTGTAAAGGAAGGGGTCGAGGGGCGCTGTGCTTGATACTGTGGTCCTGGAGTGGGGAGTGGGGAGTGGGGAGTGGGGAGTGGGGAGCATGGGGAGTGTTGTGGTGTGCGGTTCTGGGTGAGTATGAGGTAACCAACCAGCGTATTAGATTAAAAATTGTAATTGTAATTGTGCAAACACACCTTTGTAATAAGAAAACTTTACATAAAGCCATTTAGGTTAAACAGAGCAACACGATTATAAATCATATTCCACTCAATAATAGTACGAATATTATGAAGAAAATATTTACAGGACACCGTACATGACACAGCAAGTCTGCGGGGGCGCCTTGCCTCATCCCTCATCCGTCCATAAGGACCACACTATTTGGTTCTAGGCTTTTAGACTTTCAGGTAATCATTCAGGGCCTCAAGGGAAAGAACTGGGCAGATGAGATTGCGGGCCAGGCGGCTGCCACTCGTTTCTAAAGTCTGCACAAGAGTTTGTTCAGGCTTACCCCACTTGGGGTAAGAGTGGCAACAGTGGCTTGGGCCGAGGCGTGGCCCGAGCAGGGGCTCGGCTCACTCTCGGCCCAGTCGGCCCAGGAAAAGATTTTCTTTTCTTTTTTGTGCCTACTTCTGGACTCGGGGGGAGGGTGGGGACTTTTTTTTCAATTTAAAAAAGACTTTTAAAAGACCCTTTTCTTGAGTGTGTCTTGGCCGATCTGGCCGATCTGGCCGACGTCTGCTCTCTGAGACCTTCCTCTTATCCCTTTTGCCCTTCCTTCTCAGTCACACTTTGACACTGATCACTGGATGGTGTTAGTAAATCAGGGTTCTGAGCTGGTCTGGCTTCCGGACCGGGCGCAATCTCGACTCTTTTTTTTTAAGCTGTTTCATATCCTTTCCTTTCCTTTCTTTTTTCTCTTCTTTTCTTTTAATTTCCTATTATTTTACACTTTAATAATCCCATCTGGCTGCACCTCCCCCTCACCTCAACTTCTTGACTCCATGGTGGCTTCCGTCCTTTCATACCTTACCTGCGCTCACTCTAATTAACTCAAATGTCATCATAGGCTCCATTAAAAATTGTCTTCCCCAAAAATCATTGCCTCGGTCTCTGCAATCTCACTTTTTACATCTAGTGCATCCTAGTGCATCCTACCTACTGCATCCTACTTCCATGATAAGGCTGCAATATAATGATGACAATAACACTCAGCAGTAACAATAATAAGGGATATACACGTACCGTACCGTACTGAACAGTATAGATAATGTCTCGCAAGATTGGGGTTTTTTTTTTTTTTTTGTTAATCTTGTTATTTTGTTAATTTTGTTTCTTGTCAATCACGTGGTCGTTCGAGTTCCAAGTTCCATTTGGTCCATTTGATCCGTTTAGCTTATTTTATTCATTCATATTCTCTTTTCATCAGATTACTCGTTTTGGGCTAATGATAATTTAATAAAATATATTGCCCACTACTGTAGTTGACAACGTGCTGGGGCGTACTGTATCGTATCATAGTACAAGTGTGTGTTTCAGGTGCTGCCCATACGTTGGCCTAAAAGTGAACTTGCAGTACCTGTATCCACAATACTCCTCTGGCCCAACTGTCTGCGATGGGGTGGGGGTGGCCGCCTGTGGCGGTGTCAATGTGACAATATGACAATGTGTCAAGGGTATGCAAGCAAGACCTTCAGGATATGGCTTACTGCGCAATCAGGCCGACAGTTGGTTGTGGGCTGTGCGATGACGGCTGTGGTATGACTGACTGAACATGACTGACTGACTGACCGCCCTGCCTCCCTTCTCATCTCTCTGCCTCCTCCAACGCCTTTATCAGGTTGCACCACTCGTGGGTTTATGTAGACTTATGGCTTCAATGACGGTTGATGATGTGGTGGGGAGAACCGGTCCGGCCATGGAAAACAGCCAGCACGCCACTGCCCACCGTACCGATTGCCACCTGCATCTGTTTGTATCAGTCTCTGTTTGTCTCTCCCTGTCTGTGGTTCTCGGTGCGTCCGTCACCTTGAGATTTTCGCCTTACCCGTCCAGAATGCAGACATTCAAAATGACAGACATGAATAGAAGAAATGTAGACGGCGCCTGCAACATGTCCCCGGTTCCTGCGCCATTACCTGCTGTGAATTGTTGTGTGAGCCCACAAGCCGTCAATATCTGACATGAACTTCGCTTCTTGACATGTCCACACCCCAAGAACTGTGTTTTCCAAACCTTGTCGAGCAAACTCTCCATACCTCTGTGCTTGTTTCTGTGGCGAGCAGCGGGTGTGAATCGCCTCTTTTGTCGTCCACGGTCGCATTTCAGGTGCTTGGAATGATTCCGAAACATTCCCGTCTATCTTCCCAATGCATTGAAACCATCTAGAGTGTACGACAAAGTGCGAGTCAATAGTCCACACAAACCCTTCGTACTAATGAACCGCCACATAGAACAGTGGCGATGGCAATCACGAAACCAGCCTTCAAGGAAACCGTACGAGCAGGAACAACATCCACACGACTTCAGAGTGGGCAAGGGAAGCGACCAGACCACACCCACACGCACAACAGAAACGTTCGAAAGGAGACCTCACGAGCTCCAGAGGACGCCCAAAAGACACAGAGAGCAGAACAAGAGGGGTGCTGCTATGTACCTCAAGAATCTAGAACTCGACGGACCTGTCCCTGTCGAAAGTGCACCAAGTCGTGATGTGTGCGCTGACGAGTGACATTTGTTGGTGACTGCCAACAGTAGTCCGGCTGCCTCGGACTAAATCACCTAAGAACCTAAAGTTCAAAGGCTCAAAGATGGTAGTCATCAGCGCCGTTAACGCGGATGCCGAAGCGATCCCAAACGGCTTCCACGTTCATGTTGTCAACACCGCTGCGGATTCTGTCAGCCAACCATGTTTACACAGCGCAGAATGTATATCGACATGGACACAACGCGACACGTTCAGGATCAGTGGCAAGCGATGCCAGACTGAAATGTACAGTGCTTGGTTTTGCTTGAAGCCCACCCAGCATTATCGAAATGCCACTCCCATGCGAGTGGCACACACCATACGTGCAAATGCAACTAGCACTCTCTCCAGCACGTCCATCAGGCCGGCTGTACAGTACTCACTCGTTCGCCCATTTGATGGAGGGCTCCTCTCCGGGACCGGGGTTTCGGAAAATAACGTGCTTCTGCTGTGCGGTGTCAATAGGCCGTTTCCGTTTCTTTGAAAGGGAACAGGTTTCATGCCCAAGCTTCCTCGCGGAGCGCCGGACGACTCAAGGCTTGTGAGAAAATGGATCCAGCCCACGGAGACAAAATTGTACTCTGCAGTCTACGGGGCGAAAACAGAAACGATAGTGGATGTCTCTGCGGAAACGCTCTCAACGTTGTGCCCCTTGCTCCCTTCCGATCCTCGGTGTAACGAAAGCTCCTGGATGAAGCTGTGATCGGAAGGGCACCGACAAGACATGAACGCGGTTCGTCTTTGGTTTGCGATCCACTGTGCCCCTCAAGCCTATGTACAACCTTGACACCCGTACGTCAAAGCGTCCGTCCAACTCTCCGGCCGCACAGCTGCGAACTTACCATTCCGAGGGTCATATGAATACCGGGAGGGGCGCTCTTGTACAAGTCGGTTGGCTGCTGTCCTGCGAGCATGGACTGGATGTTCTTGGCCACAGTAGCCGCCTGTGCAAGACCGGGACGAGCCGCTTTATGCGCACCGGTGTCTGCGATATCGCCCACAGCGAAAAAGTTGGGATAGGCCGGGTCGGCAAACTGCATCGTGGGCTTGACTCGGATGTAGCCATTCGCGGGGTTGAGAATGCTGTCAGGCCCGCTGGGAGGGAGGGAGCGGATCTAGGTGTCAGCCACAGTGTGTCTGTCTGCCCACATGTGGCCGGCGGCCATGGCCATTTGGGCCTGTCACTCACGAGATCGTTGTTAGGCTTCTGCCCAGTGGCCTGGATGACCAGGTTGGCTCCGAGCTTGCGGCCGTCATTCAGGATGACGTCAAACGTTTCGCCCGTGTCAGGGAACCCTCCTTCGGGGACAGCGACGCGGTTGTTAGTGATGAGCTCGATGCCGAGCTCTTCGAATCGCGAGACCAGAATGTCGTGGAAGCGGTGGTCAAACCGGGGCATGAGGTGGGGACGGGACTGGACGACCGTGACCTTCTTGCCAGGGTATACTTCCTTGATATCGGTAGCCATCTGGACGCCGACAGCACCTCCGCCAATAATCACAATGGAGTTCGCACCCGCAACTTTGGTTTGCACCTCCTGAAGGTAGGCCACGCCGGCCGGCTTGGACTCGTCGAAGGCGGCAGGCACATTGCCCGGTGGCGTGAGGCGGGTACCTGTAGCAATTGTAATGTACTCGAATGGGAGCTTGTCGCTGCCCTGCCATTGGCGGTCGAGTACGACGTGGTCCTTGTTCACGCGCAGCACGCGCGCCTGAACCACCTTGTGGATATCCGGGTCGGCGATAGTGGGCCCGTTCCATGTCGAGCTGTAAGGAACAAACGCCTTGTGCTCGTGGCCCTGGACGACCGCGAAGCGAGGCTAGCAGAGTGAGCACACGGAGCTGCCGAGAAAACAGATATCCTAACAAGACCTCCTACCAAGGTCTCCGTCAAGGATGGTTACTCACGAAAACAAACAAAAAGTGGAAGTGACTGTGCGGCTCAATGAGAAGCACGCGGTGGGTAGCGGGCAGAATAGCGGCAATCTGTTGTGCCGCGCTCTTGCCGACATACGAGCCACCGACGACGATGACGTTTTTGAGGGCAGAGACGATGGTCATGGTGTATAGTGCTGAGCTGCCGGGGGCGAAGCTCGATGTAGAAGGGTGGGAGAGAGGTAGTAGTCGCTAGTAAAAGGCACGGGGAGAAATGGGCATTCTGACGAGCAAGAGTCTTTATACAGTATCTTGTTGCCGAAAAAGTGTCCCGTAAACGTCTTTCGTCAATAGTAGACCTTGGTTGCACAAACGACCTCGGGCTGCGCAGCCTCGGGGACCACCATGTGCTTCTATAGACTAAGCTATAGTAGATTGACAGTTGGCGACCTACAGGGAAAAGAACAGAAAAAAAGCAGCAATGCAAGGTGTATTTCATGTCGATGTTGGGTGGTGTCAATAGCCGCACAAGACACCGCAGCCAGCAGCGTCGGACCTATCCCACCCGAATCATTGAAGGACGCAGAGCCCTTTCAACTCTCGTGCGGATTGTGTCCTCTAAACATTCCCCAAAGCTGGACAAGCGACCAGATTTTCTGTGTGCGATGAACGTCGCGGCCGAAAGCTCTCTTGCATGAATAAATAATAGTATTCAAATACGTAGAGTATATACATCCATAACGACCATAACGACTTTTTGTGCGGTTCCTTACCTTCTCCTGCCATTGACGCCAATCGCTTACGTCGGTTACCGCAACTCAAAACTCTTCACAGTCACCGTAGGTCCCCGCAGGGTTTTCCTCCTCGGGCAGTACCCGTCACTGCAACCTCGGGCCCATATCTCAAAAAAGGTACAGTGCCGACCCGGTCATCAGCGGGCATACGATTGCTTATACAGCCTAATCCCTCAGGGGAAGGAAACAAGTTATCTGATAAATCATATCGCCGAAGTTCATTGGCAAAAAAAAAAAAGTGTGGCCGTAGGCTGAACACCAGGGGAAAAAGAAAAGAGTTTGCCGCAATTTGCCGCAACCACTGAAGCTCTCCATCCTTTGCTTTGGTCCACTCTGCCGCCGCGGCACTGTTCATCATTGTACGCCCACCGCTAGTCCACGATACGCACATGAACACCTCGGATTGCGTTATCTGATTGCGCTATCATGCTCGGTCACACAGTCACACGTGACTGTGACTCGTGATCAGAGCTGTACGGGAACATGCGGTCACGTCACAGCTACATCAGCCTCCACCGACTTCCTATCATCGCTACCTTTGTCCCTCGTCCTGGTTAAGATTGCAGTTCCGAGCCTCAATGTATCGTACTACTGCTTTGGAATGGGAGCCCTCTTCGCCAGGCCCTCAACCAGCTCGCTCGCCACTGTTTCACGGCGCACAACAGCGTCGCTTTGTGTCCTCCTAACGCCGAGCAGGCCCCGCTGTTGCATGAGATACGTCACGAACGAGCGTTGTCCGCTTTCGAGGCGCGGGAACAGCGACAGGGTGCGCACGTCGTCGCACAGAATACACTGAACAGCCAAGATGACGCCGTAACCTGCCTGTCGAGCATGCGTGTTATTCCGTTCACGGATGGCCGTACACTACCTTGTCAGCACTGTCACAATGATCTACAATTCTACTCACGACCTGGTTCTGCATTCGCTTGGCTTCCACTTCGACTGCCTCCTTGGGAAGATTCAGAATGCACAAGCCCATAGCATTCAACGCAAAGCTGTATCCCGCAGCACGAACAGGTCCTCCTGCACTTTCGACTGGCTTCTCTTCGCCATTGACCCACTCGGTTGCAACGGGAGGGTTGGCATCAAGGTACCTGTCGAGAGCCGAATGCAAGAGGGACAACATGAATGGCGGATCAGACACCTCTGCAAGCAGCGACATAGTCGAGTTGGTAGCCTGAAGGATCTGCAGCTATGAGCGACAGAAAGATGATCAGTAGACTCACGACAGAATTGCCTAAGGGTCGCAGACGAAAGAGAGCATCCAGCACGGCGTCCTCTTGCGTCTCGAACATGACCCACTGGTTTGTGACCAGCTCCCAGAGAAGGATGAGACCCCATTCAAGATGCTCTTGAGACTACATAGTCAGCTCCTGCTAAATCATAGTCTCCTCACCTGCTCAGGTTCGAGGAACTGGAGTAGTCCCTGGAGGACACGATCAAACAGCCTGTCATCAATCCAAATCAGACGCTGCTCCGCAATGCTATTGTCGTCAGGCTGCCCAGGAAGCGCAATCTTGTGTTGTTCCGAGAAATCCGCCAATCGACGGAGATTAACAATTTCTGGCGTGCCACCAGTCAGGCTCGCAATGTCTTCCTGAATCGCAGACGCGTCCAAGACTTCTTTCTCGTACGGACGAACTTGCTCCAAGCCTGTGAGTGTCAGCAGACGGATGAGACATATGTACTCACGATCCCGACGCTGGGACCACCAGTTGCGCTCCGTGTGACGGCCCTCTAACTGCCGCAGCAGTTTGGGAGTCATCACTTTGGGCGAGTCTTCCCAGACCTGACGGACGCGGTGACTGCTACCGTTCCTCGGAGTGCGGTACGGGTTTAGTGGCGTATACTGGGCATGGCGTGCAGGGCGAGCCGGAGTAATCGGCTGCTGGGTAGTCATGGGCATCTGATCATCATCAAAATCGATCAGCTGCTGTGCTGCAGACAGTCCTTGCGCCACCTGCGCTCGCCGAGCCTCATCAGCGGCATCGATCGGAGGTCGATTCAACAAATCGCGTCCAAGAGGAGTAGTTGGCGAAGGAACACGTTGGGAAGGACTGGCGTATGTGGACGCGGAAATGAGAGCTTCATGGGAGCGTGGTGTGCGGGCGATGGGGAAGCGCTGCTGAACTGGGGTACGCAAGCTCGTGACAGCACCAGATGCCTCGCTCGACGCCGTGCTTGGCCGGACACCTGGACTGCGGAACGGCTGGTGAGGTACAGAGTCCATCAAGGACGGTGGGCTGCGAGACAGTGTTCGAGCCAAGCTTGGAGATCGTGAGCGGGACGACGTGTTTGACGGCGCTGGCGACTTGATTGGCACTCCCACTGTTGCCGGTCGAGGAACGGATGATCCGGAGATCCTCCGAAGGGGCTTGGTCTCCATTGAAGAGTTGGCACCTTCCCCAGGACTAGCCGGAGATAAACCCTGCCCATCCATGGCATTGTCACCAGAGAGTGTGGCTGGG
This sequence comes from Apiotrichum mycotoxinovorans, assembly GCA_013177335.1. Lineage (NCBI taxonomy): Eukaryota > Fungi > Basidiomycota > Tremellomycetes > Trichosporonales > Trichosporonaceae > Apiotrichum > Apiotrichum mycotoxinovorans. The sequence continues at coordinate 1,056,576 of CP053624.1, read as the reverse complement.
GTACCTGGGGATCCCGCAACCTTTACCAAGAGGGAGGCCTTCTCGGGTGTCGAAACTCGAACTGGAGGCGCCGGTTGCACTGCGGCTGTCTTGACTGGCGTCTCTTCTTCATGAGCCATTTGAAGTGATGTCGCTGATACAACAGGCGGTGTAGTGGAGTCCAATTCAACGCGGGTTGGAATTTGCTCAATTGCCGCTGCGCCCTGTTCCACAAGAGACTCTGGTGTCCTCTGGACGGGGGGAGTTAGAGTCGGCTGATCGGTGGGACGCATGGACCTTGGCAAAGCCGGAGAAGGCGATCCGGGATCAAGGGGAACGTCGCGCAGGCGAGCAAGCGCAGGGGTTGTAGGAGTCGTAGGCAGCGGTGTTCCCTCACTTACTACCCGACGGGGAGGAATATCCACTGAATCACCATTGTCCTTTTGTTCCGCCGCGGCGCGCTCCGCAGCCAACTCGGCTGCCCTAGCACGCTTGGCTGCAAGGATAGCAGCGCTCGCACGCGGCCGGGCAAGTGTAGGCCTTGACGGCGTTGTTGGTGCCGATGTCGAACCGCTACCGCCTGCGTTGGCCTTTTCGAGCTGCTTCCGCGCCGTAGGATCAAGGGTGTCCATCAATGCAGCGCCGCGCTTTGGCCACAGCTTGTTAAAGCTCCAAAACGCGGCTCGAGACTGTTCACGAACCTGTGGGCTAACGTCCTTGAGGCCAATCCTGACACAGTCTTCCAGCTGGTCGACAGCACCAGGCGTAGACTCGATGGACGCGCCGTGTTTGGCTATCACGTCGACGTAAACCTTAAGATGGGACGCCCCATACCCTTTGGTCTGGACACTCTTGTCCTGTACCGAAGTGACAATGTACCCCAACAGGACACGGTAGGCGGTCGAGTGCCGAATCATTGCCGTAACGGCCCTCTGAGACTTCTCCGCGATGATACGTTTGGTGAATCCACTGCGAAGCATCAGCCCACATAGACGCCGTCTGAAACATACGCCATTTTTCCAAGGGTGGGTAAGAGAGGCTCAACAAATTGGTCAAACGACGGACCTAGGTCTTCGGCTAGTTCCTGCACGAGGGCACACGCATGTTGCGCGACAGTAGTACGCAGACTCAAAAGCTGAGGGTTAGCAAGGACATTATACGTACGCACAGTTTTTCCAATACCGTCAAGAATGCCTCCTTTCAAACCCGCCACGAAAGCATCTGGCAGCTGCACGAAAACCTTACCCCGAAGCATGCCTCGAAGTCGCAGGAGTCCGCGCTCGCGAGGTCCCCAGTTGTGTTCTGTCTCCTTACCCTGTGTAACATTAGCTTGGGGGCACTGTAGAACGTACGGCAAAATAGGGCAACATGGTCTTAAGCTCGCTCTCCAGGTCCTTCGCATTCGCAACCTAAGATGTCAGTTTCCTTTCAATAAATGGTCAGACGCACATAAACAACGGGGATATCCTCTGCTGGCGTGGTCGCACCTGACCGAAGCCCAGCGTCTCTTGGCGGCGCGCCCTCCGCATCGCTTCTCGATGCGTTCGTGGGAACTGCAGCGCCAAGTACACGCGTGAGGATCGCGTCAGATATAGACTTGCGGACGTTGCGCGCGAGCATGAGCTTTTTCAGCTCGGATCGAGCGGCCGGTGGGGCTGGGGGCGAGAGGAGCACGACGACTGTCTACCAAATGAGCGAAGCACGGAATACATGTTTGTCTGTGTCGGTTGAACATACCTCTCGCGCCTGGTCTCGGACGCCTCCGTCGCTATCTTCAAGCAGATTAACAAGGCCTGGCAACCATGGCTTCAAGGGAAGCTTTGTGGCCGCATCCTCGCGCATAGTGAGCAACAGCTTCAGTGCTCCGATTTTTGCTCGCGCTCCACGACCGGTAAGAACGTCCTTGATAGCGTTCTCCCAAATGGCGGCGACGCCCTCCTTGTCCTGCACCCCCTTGCCCTTGAACGTTGATGAGATGGAGGCAGCCACTGGGTCGGCGCGATCGGCAATGTAACATTTTGAGCCAAGCTCAACGATGAGGTCCTTTGCCGGCTCTGAAATCTTGTCCTTGGGATCGTTGAGTTTTTCGACGAGCCCGGGAAGCAGTTGGGTGACTGCTAGTCGGAGGTGGGACTCAGTGGACGTTGCAGGAACCAAGGGGAGGAAGACTGGCAAGAAGCCACTCAAGGTGGAGGTGACCAAGAGATGCGATGAGGACCGAAGAAACGGAGCGACAAGTAGCGTAATGGCATCGATGCCGCGTTCTGGGATGCTAGTGACGCCTTCGAGCTTGATACCCCATAGCTGCAAGAGGTTGATCTTTTTGTCCACGTCTGTTTGTGTCAGCAGCAACTCTAGAATACAGGACGTGTTTGGGTTGGCAATGCTCCAGACAGAGCGCTATCACCCATGGGCTGCTCGATTTGGGTACGCACCGCCAGCGCGCAAAGATGTAAGGAAGGACTCAATGTCCTCTTCCGTAACGGTGCTCATGACCGCGAGCGGTGTTTATGCGTAGCGCGTAGTGTTAAAGTGTTATCTAGCTTGTTGTTGAATGTTGTTGGTTGCTGTGGTGCGCGATGCGATGATGAATAAGATACAGCAGTTGTTTTGTGCAGAAAGAGAAGGATCAAAAGTCGAGTTGCGATTGAGTTTCTTTGGGAGTGAGGATGGGAAAAGTCTTGTTTGGATGGATTGGGTTGTTGGGTTGGTTGTTGTCGGGGTCAAAAACGTCACCACCAACTAACTGGTGTGTATGGTTGTGTATGGTGCGGTAGGCATAGCAAGGTAAAATGCAGTTTGCTGCAGCGTGCTACAGTGATCACTGTGATCAGTGCGCATCAGTTTGAATTCAATCATCCCCCCCCCCTGGCCCGCGATCTGGGTTCTAGGGTCCTTGCACGCGTTGCACGCGCGCGCATTGTGCTTGCTTGCTTGTGCGTGCGTGCGTGCATGCCTGCTGACATGGCAGCGGTGGCAGCATTCCAACAAAGCAAGCCCTTACGGAAATTGATCCCGTCATCACTTCACCCCAGAGCATTTATTTAGGATTCACGGGATGGATGCAACTGTTGGTGGACAGACTTGGATTGTTGCATGTTGCAACTTGCAAAGCATGGTCAAATGGTCCCCATACAGGCCATACTGTCATCGGTCATCGTAACCCGCTTGCCATTCATTCTGAACTCGTTTTTTGAACAATAAAGGATTCACATTTATATTCTATTGTGCGTTTGTACATTGTTGTTGAAAGCCCCACGGACCTACAGCCAAGTTCAAGATGCAGATCGTAGATTCTTGGAACCTGGGGCGTGGGAGTTGTTGTACTGTCATTTGGCGACTGCAACTCAACGAACTCTCCAGCTACTGCCCTTAACATGCCACGATTATCCATAAAGCATTGTAGCTTGTGGTGTAAAGGATGTTGCATGTTCACTATTGTGCAACTAAAGTCGCACATGGCACACCCTCATCTCACCATCGCAACTGAACCACGTACAATCTCGACGCTTGGGCTATTGAAAAGCTTGATCTGGTGTATTGTAAAGTCTTGGCTGCCAGACTGTATCTCCGCAGTCTCTATTCTCTCGTAAAATCTTTGTGCGACGGCAACCTCAGCAATCTATAGCCTGGGTGAGTGTAGGCCGGACTTGATTGCGGCTTCCGAAAGTTCCCAATCTGTGAATGAACTTCATTGCGTTGCTGAATGATTGATTGCAAAGATCTGCTAGCTGCTTCCTCCCTGTGCCTTTGTTCTCCCTTTTGTTGCCTCTCCGGACTTTAGGTAGAAGAAGGTCGCGGAACGAAATATGGGTGTGTGGAACTTGGTCGATAATAAGAAGCATGGGGAGGGACAAACTAGCATCCACGGAGTGAGCTGACCAATTGCTATCACAAGCGCCGGGGTGTGACGAGCATGTCGAGCATGAGGAGATGTGTGACAGGTCCCAATATGCCTGCCATCAAGAGCGCCCGCACCCTCAGATCCCGCGGTTACTTCCAAAGCTTTAGGATGGATGGCTTGGTCTGCATGAAGCAAATTTCGCAGGCCGTCTTTGCTAGTAAATGTCAGAATGAGAGTCACAGGAAAGTCAATCACCCAAACAGTCTTTGGAGGGGAACATTGCATCCAATGAAAGGATGCTTGCAGCCCCGAGCATATCTGCGGAACCCACACACACCCCCACACCCCCACACTAAAAGGAAAAAAGAACCGAAAAAAAAAAGTCGCGCCTCAGACTTTGAAATCCCAACGTTCTGTTACGTAAGGAAAGTGACGCGAACGGATCCGCGTACAATTGCGTACAAGACGCGTCAAGGCGTGAGGGGAATGAGGGGCGGGCAGCGCTCAAGTGCACCAGTGCTCAGTGAGTGTGTGCGAGGAGGACGCGTTCATTGTCCACTCATTCGTTCATTCATCATTCTCCACAAACAAATAACCTCTATTGGTATTTTAGCTACTTGCATCTCCGAGCTGGTTTCTTTCCCAACTCATTCCCTCATCACTTTTACTGCACCCGTCTTCGCCGCCACCCAGCATCGAAGCAGCTATGGACGGAACATCCAACGCGTCCCATCCCACCGTGCGGCGGACGTATGGACGTGCCCGACCGGCCGACACCTCTTCGACGACTGAAGAAGTGTCATCGCTCGTATACTCGTCAACGACCACGATGACTACCGCGTCTACGACATCCATGACTGTTGTATCTCCCGCCAGAAATCTGTTGAACACGTTCACAAAGCGGAGCACCGACTGGCTGGGCGCGACGCGTGCCGGTCTTTCCACCGAGCCGTCGTCGGATGCCGCGGCGTGTGAGGACAACAACGGTGATGGGGACGGGACTGATGAAGGTTCCGACGGCGACGAGTTCTCCAATGAGGCAGTCGAGGCTTACATGGCCGATATGCGGAAGGAGGCTCGCAAGTCCCGACCAGCACCCGCACCCGGTGCCATCGAGCCTGCGCAGGCATTGGCCACTTCACACCCTCTGTTTGGGTCTTCGTCTCTTTCCGAAATTCCACCTACTTCGGCTGCATCACCGCCGTTGTCGGTCACGGTTTCCCCCACACCGACTCCAAGTTATGCCCGTGACGATGAAGACGCCAAGAACGAAGCTCGTCCATCTTCGCAACCGCAATCATCAACGCAGGAGCGCATCGAAACCACCATCATTGCCCAGGAGTTGTCTACGCCCATGTCCCCCATTCGCGCCGCCGCACCGAGGAGGAATCGGCGCGTCATCGACTCCGATTTGGAGGACTCGGACAGTGACGACGATGATACCGCGTCCAATGCTTCCATGACGCCCAAGGCGATTCCTGTCGCAGCTCGTTATTCGTTAGAGTCTCACTCACTTTTGGAGGACGAGAGTGAGAGTGAAGAGCAGCGCCAGACGACACCCCGCAAGGATAGCCCGAACCCAATGGGACCCGGGCTGTTCTCAGATGATGAGGACGAGCACATGAATCAGCGCCAAGGTCTGCCGACCGGGAAACGGCCCAAGGTGGGTTCCATCCAGTCACTGGGACACAGGAGAATGTTCTGACGGCTAGCAACTCAACAAGGCAGACCAGATTGCCATGCGTCAGGACATTGCACGTGCAGAACGAGGTGCGTGGCATTCACGGAGCTCAGCTGATATGCAGAACGGCCCATCATGGTATCGCGTCCCGAACCCAAGCGCCGCCCAGTCAGCCAGTGGATGGCCAAGGCGCATGACGTCGCAAAGTATGTACACGTCTAGTACTCTGAATGAGGCTCACCCACGCAGCACGACTTCCCAGCCCAATAAATCTCCACAGCTGACGTCGGACGACATCCAGCAGTTCCCCAGCTCCGGTCCCAATAATGGGAAGAAGGGCCGCGCACCGGGTCCCGTTTCGTCTCCTACACCAGGAGTCGTTGACAAGATTGTGGCCATTTCCAGCGTACCTTCGCACGACGACGACGAGAGTCCGCTACAGGCCTTGCGAGACCGTGAAATGGAAAAGGAGGAGGAACACCGTAAACGTCTGCTTGCGTTTAAGAATGCCGCCCTTGCCAAGAAATCAAAGGGCAAGGAAAAGGCAACCCCCGCCCCAGAGGAATTGGACGACGGCGACGACGACATCTCGATCATCCCGGCTAAGGGAAAGCTAACGTTCACGCCATCGCACCGCAAGGTGCCCGAAGCGCGCGGGGCAGATGCGCGAGGTGTGCTCTCACGCACATCTGCCGTTGCCATTCCGACGCGAACACGACAGAACGTGATGAAGTGGTCGGGCAAGCGTGCGAAGCAGGACGTGACAGAGACACACATTGACTTTGCCGGGCGACAGTTCGGACACGCAGAGCTCAAGCGTAACAATGCTGGGGCGCGTCCTGCGGGCCAGAAGAAGGGACGTGACGAGGTTGTCAGCCAAGCACAGGTTGATCAACAGATACTGGCGCGGCATAGAAATCAAGTCCGCTTGCTTGCGAAGACCAAGGAGGAACGATTCGGCCCCGGACGCGACCTTCCCGAGAAACACGTACTGGATATCACCGAACTGGTTCGCAGTTCAAATGAGGGAACAAACCTAGTGGCTGAAAGCGAGGCGGACGACAGCGACTTTGCTCCCAGCGATGAGGACGACAAGGGCTTGGAGGAGGCTGAGGCTGAAGGCAGTGACGACGAGAGGGTCTCTGCTGTACAGGGTACACTGCCCGATGAGCTCGATGAGGATCAAGATGGTGACAAGGAGAACCAGCCTGTGCCTCTGAACCCCGTTGATGACGGAGAGGACGAGGACGACAACCCGTTCAAGGTCTCTGTCCGACCATCGGCACGGAATCGCCGACGTGTTGCGTCCGACGACGAGGAAGAAACCGAGCAAGTACGCGACATGTCCTTGCGGGCAGCCATCAAGGCACCGCCTGCTACTACGATGAGCGGAGGGCTCGAGCCTGCGGAAAGATTCGGCGAGTCCGACGACTTGGACTTGGCTGGCTTTGGGTCGGCCGGCGGTGGCTTTTCTCAGCTGTTCGGAGTGACACAAGCGCCAATCGGAAGTGATGGGGCTGCTGCTTTTGCTGCGTTGCGGAATGCTCCGGAGCCCGACATGTTCCCCGCGCAAGACCTTCTTCCTGCCGTTGATATCTCGGAGACGCAAAAGCGCCGCGACAACGCGCTCATCGCCGCCGAGTTTGAAAACGTATCTGGCCCAACCCCAAAATCGGTTAGCAAGAAGCAGTATTTGAACTCGCAAGGGTAGGTTTATGACGCTGAGTTTTGCTGAACTACAAGGTTCTTCACCCAAACCCGTCCTGCTGGCCGGGAGCTGACGCAGGCGGACACTATCGAAGACCTGGCCCCAGTAGGCGAAGTGGACGAGGACGATTCGCCCGTCGGTTCCCGTCTTATCAAGTCATCGTCAACACTGCTCAACTCCACAAACGACATCCCGAGCCCCACACGTGAAGAGCAGTCGTTCAGCCGCCTCCGCCGCCGAGGCTCGCCCCACGCCGCCGCCGAAGAAGACACCTCCCCTAGAGAGCCATCGCCGTCACCAGTCAAGAAGTCCAAATCTCGCAATGCCTTTGACATCCTGCAGCGTGGTGCCACTCGCGAGGCCGAGAAGGCCCAACGCCGGAAGGAAAAGTCGGCATGGGTTGACGAACAAGCAGAGGAGAGCGACGAGGACAACGGATGGGGGATGGGTATGGTAGGAGGCAACGACGACGAAGAGGACGAGGACCTCGATACCGGTTACGTGCCCGACCTCCTGGATGACAAGGAGGTTGACGAGGAAGAAAAATTGCGACAGGCCGAGCTGGCCGCTGCAAAGTTCCGGTAAGTTGCAATACACTCGAAGCATGGGTTCATACTGATGAATTCAGCGAAGTGGAAGAGGCCGACGATGCAAGGCGGGAGGCCGAAGCGAAAAAAGTGATTGAGGGCCACCACCGCATCAAACGTCGCGGCAACGACTTTCTCAGCGACGAAGATGATGACGAGGAGGGCAGGCCGCGTTTGACAAAGCGTCAAAGGAAGGAACGACGTCTTGCCCAGTCTAAAGCTGTCATGGAGCTTGGTGACGAGGCCAACGTCTTTGTCGACGCTTATGACGAGGACCTTGACACGGATAACGAGATTGAGGAGGAGGAGACCGCGCCAGCGGGATTCATGTCTCCTGACAAGCACGTTTTGAGTGCGCAGGAGCGGCAGAACATGCTGCGCGCCCGCGCGCGCATGAATGAGAGCGTGAGTCGTCGCAGCAGCGAGTGCCTGAGCTAACATTTAAGGAATCACTCGAAAGCAATCTCTTTGGAGATGACGAGGAACAATCTCAGTACTCCATTTCAAGCAAGACACGCCTGGGGGTGCCCACGCCGCACGACGACGACCAGGATGAAGTGAGTCGGCTGCCTTGCGCACTTGCTGACTCGAAGCCATCGTGGAATCGGGGTGCACGCGTCACTCGCTCCTTTGAGAGCTATTCAAAGATCGTCTCTGAGGAATCGAGCAATCCTCGGCGTGTGGGTCCCGCGGCCGTGTCGGTCGTGATGGCCAAAACGGAGGTCGTATCCCGCAACGGTGGTGGTGTCCGTGCTGCTACTGGTGTGGCGGTGAAGAAGACAGAAGCGAGGTCCATTACGCGCCAGGGATCAAGTATCCTCTTGGAGAGAACTAAGAGGTTTGGACAGTAGGTGGGAGAAGTACGAATGGACTGTTGTAACAATATGCATGTCGTGCGTGTCATTGACATCCAAGCAGCGCATGTTGCATTGAAGTTGCGCTAGTGGTGAGGAAGGCCTCACCCCAGTTTGAAGGCACAAGCATGTAGCCTATGCACTCCGAGAGACAGATGTAGCCCATGCATATCTGTAGTGTCATTACCGAAGAACTCTACGTAGAAAAGGGCGAAGGTGAAGTCACGAGGAGCGAACGAATCGGCCTGGCATGGCATGCGGCGTCGTCTAATCGTGATCTCTTTCCCTCTCTGATCTCTCGCCCCTTCTATTGCTGAGTCTCCTCAGACGGGTCATACAACCCAGACATGTCAGACGGCACGCGCCACTGGTACGCCCGACCACGGCTGTTGAACCCCTGCTGGGCCTCGTGGTATGCAGCAATATAGTCCTGTGGGTGAGTCTGATGAAGCGGCCGGAACCCAACCCAACACAGCGACGGGAGGAATACAGTAGTGGCACTTGGCAGTTGAGTCTTTCACTGTCACTCACCTCATCTCGTTTTACCCCATGCCATGCAATGACGCTGCGCGTACCGAGGCTCAAAATCTTGGGCCACCACTTGAGCTGCACCAGCTTATTGAGGAGGTTAACAAAGTGCAGACCTGTCCGCGGATCGGGGGCGCGAGGGTAGTCGATCCTGGCGTTTGGGGAGCGGGTCCAGCCGTATATGTCAGGCGCTATCACACTCGTGAGTTCGTCCGCTGTACATGTGTCGGTTACCAGGCAAGGGTATGTTTTCGAGAGCGGGGGGAGAGACGGTTTCGATGGGAGTGAGAGCTACAGTGTTAGCAGGGCGGCAGGAAGCAAGCGGGTAACGGTGACGGTGGAGGCATGATTGGGATTGGGAGACGTGACGGGCTACCTGCCAGGCACACGCATACCATCATTTCCCCGATCCGGACATCCTCGTTTGCGCTGCCTTCGATTACATGGCGCGAGATGTTGGCCGCGCCAAACGTTTTGACCTGAGAGTTAGAAGTGACCCGTCTCTATTCGGACGCGCGGGAGATATAGCTGTTTCAAAGAGTTCCGGGCTCTGGCCAAGCTTTGATGTGTCTTTCCTGTCTTCGTCCCCATCAGTCGCCTCATCTGCGCTGAGAATGCGGTCCATCTAGTCGCACAGACAAGACAAAACAGAGCCAGTAGTATCACCGATCACAAAAAAAACGTGACAGCCTCAGACCATTTTCCACATTGTCCGGGACGGAGACAACCCAGTCGCGTATGTAGGGAATTAAGTTAGGGGCGACCGACATCAGCCATGAACCTCGCCCTCGTTTCTACGGCAACTGGGCGGTACAGGCAGTTTAGAGTGGCAAATGTCTGAGGAAGAAAGAGCACGAAAGCAACGAATGAAAGGAAGTGACCCAACTCACCACAGGCCACGAAAAGCCGTATGCCATCCCGAGAAAGTGAATGTTGAATTGTGTTCCACGACCCAGAGACGAGCCAATGTAGGTCGGGACCGAGGAGTTGTGGCGTAATAGTTCTGAAAGCAGGTTGGGGAGGAGGATGAAAGTCTGCGGATTAGCATTACTTGTGGCACCCTGGTATTGAGACATAACATAGGCAAAAAAGTGACAGTTGTTCTTCGAGCCGTGACGCATTCGGTTACTACGCAGGTCATCGATTCTTGAGCAGAATAGCGAATAACCATGTATGCAAGGAAGAGCAGGATGCGGATTGCAAGTTTGGGGGCGCTACACTCGTTGGCAACTCACATCATCGTCGCATTTCCTGTCCCGTCATTCTACCTGCGAACGTGTTCCCATGTACGCACCACACCCACTGAGCTGTCCGCTCTCGTCGGCCGACCCACTGAAGCCAGTCGAGACTCTTTCCCTCGTTCATGTTCTCACCATTCTTAAGTCCGTCAAGTTGTACGATGTCCCCAAACTGTTCCTGCTCTCTCTCCACTTCTTCCTGTGTCATCCACCCATCCTCATTAATTCTCGGGTAGCCCATGACAAATTTGAAGTCCACGAGATGCTTGTAGCCTGTGGGAATGGTATGGAGGGGATGAAACTGCCTGATTAACAGTCGGCGAGCACGGGCTTTGTGTGTCGGGGTGGAAAAAACGTGGAGGCTGAGCACTGCCGGACCCTTCTCGTCCTGTGTCAGAGCGGGAGCGCGGAAACGTCCCGCCCATGGGGCCATGAGAAGGCCGGGGACAACGACGGGGAACGACACCGTCTCCTTTGTATGACCGAGAAAGAGTGGGTGATGCGCCAGCAACTCTGAGACACGCTCGGGCACGACGGTGGCAACATCGTCCCAGACCATTATGGACAGGAGCCATAGCGTGCCGAGAATCGCAGCGGCGAGTGAAATTGTCCGCCCCGAGAGAACGCGTAGGTGGCGACGAAAGCGCAAGGGGAAGAGAACCGAGGTGGCTGAGGATGCTGGTGATGGGGAGAGCCAGGACCTTGACTGCGGCGACGAGGACGGGGGAGACCCCGAGCGTGAGCGCGAAGGCGGAGGCGAGCGCGGAGGCGTGTACGGCCACCCAGGCTGTGGTTCTGAAGGGAGGACCATTGTGACAATCAGCAGTCAAGTAGTGGAGCGAGACAGAATAAATGGAAAGTGCAAGGTCAACCAGCTGGGTTGTTCTTCCTCTGTCCCATTACGAAAGGATGCGAAGCGCACGAGTGCAAGTGGTGCTGTGTTGCAGCAAGCCTGTGTATGCCAACACGCAAACCGGATATCCTTGCGAAAGGCCACACACGATATTGCACCCCTCTGAACGACTTGTCGTAGCCCATTCGGCCATATCTCAGGTGTAAAGTACAATAGAGTTTATTGTGGTCCAGAGGCACAGGATCTCGTCGGCTACTGTGCTTGCCAACTGTGTTGTGGAGCCATACAGTAGAGCGAGCCCCTGTGTCGGGGACATCTCGTATACGCCCCCCCTGTGTCTGTCCCCATGCCGCGCTGCTGTCGCGCTGCTGTCGCAGTTTGATCTCGAACGAGTAGCCCAATCGTTCAAAGCCCCCTTGTATATTTTGCGCCGAACCAGTGCAAAGCCCCAGGGCCAAAAAGTACTTTATTGTAACCACCTTGATGGCATGCTCGTTAGTGTACAGGCGTGTTTCACTCTTCTTCCATATCTTGCATCTTGCGGCCATGTCTCAGCTCGCTCGTCATCCCCTTGACGCCGTTGTGAACGTCAGAGGCTGCAGGGCCCAGTTCCGCCAGTGTCAGCGACAATGCCAGCCCCCGTGGCAGGTTTTACATACTTTTGGTTGAAACGTGCACTTGTCACTCCTCCGGTTCGCCCCTTGTCAGATGTCAAAATAGTGGCGGCTACATCGAATGGGTTTCCATAACTCCCATTCCAGCAACCCACCAAGAATTCCTATACATTACGGACTATGCATGCACTGAAGGAGTTCGAGCAGGAGGCAGCTGACTCTTGGGGTGCTGATAAATTTGGTTAGGAGGATGACGAGAGTGCGGCGTTCATGATCATACAGCAAACGCCATTCCAATGCATGTGCTTGTCATTATTGCGATACACTACAAAACAAGGAGCTTATTATGATACACGAAATTGACTGTGAATGCTGTCTACATAGAGTGACGTAAAGTGTATCAGGTGTCGTGCTCGTCCGCTTCATCGTCATCGTCTCCTTCCCCATCGTCATATCCATGGTCATTCTCACGCGCGGCACCTATGGAGTCAGAACTGAGAGCGTTCCACAACGTTTCGTGAACAACTTCCTCGATGAGAACACCTTCACCATTATCACCGTCCTGTCCATGTCCTTCCCCGTCGTCCATCCAAATGAGTCGATCGAGCACGGAATAGTCGATCCGGCTGCTCGCTTGGTTCGTCCCGACAATCTTGCTCGCTTTGCCAGTCGTGCTGGCCGTTCCTGGTGCCGGTGATTCGAGTACACGTGCACGGGGGACCTTGTACCACTTGCTGTCTCGGTCGAGGCGGTTGATGCTGCCCTCCGGCACTTCGCGCTTGTATGACCACACTTTGTCTCTAAGATACAGCGCTTCCCTTTTGTCTGCCTCTGCAGGTGTCAAAAAGAGGTCCTGCCATCGCTCGGTTCCAAACTGAAACAAAGTGTCGAGCTCTTTGACGAGCTGAGTCTCGTTCACGGCGTCGCCTATGGGTGCCAAACGGTGTTCCCACTTGAACCCACCCAGCTGCTGTTGCAAATCGAGAAGCGAGTGCACAACAAGGTTGGGCGGAAATTCCACAGGCCGAACGCCAAGACGCAACAAACACTCGGTGGGTGACCACTGTGGGTGGTCCCGAATAAACGGGCCAAGGTCATCGAAACGCAGATTGCCGTAAAAACCAAGCCCTTCCAGGTACTGACGTGTAATCGTTTGTGGGATAATACCGGTGGCCTTTGCGCTAGCGACCCACGCGTTCATGGCTTTCTCGACTTCAGGAGACACAGCCACGCCGCTGCGCTGGTCATTGTAGGCATTGTAGAACGCATACTGCTGTCGTTCTCGGGCAAGGAGGCCAATATGTGCGGTGTAGCTTTCTTGAGGCGTTTCAACGGCAGAGATGGCGGTGAGAGAGGGAGACATAGTGACGGAGCGCAGCGAAGGTGTGGGACTCGAGGGCTGAACCAGACCAATGGAGTCGTCCGTCAAGGCCGGAGACATAGATGGTCGAGACGGACGTGTTACGTCGGACGGAGCCAGTGTTGAAGGACTTGTAGGGGGAGGCGATATGGGTACAGCGGGTCGCCGACCCTTGCGCTTCTTAGGGACGGGCTCCTCACTTGTGACAGACCACACAGAGAGTGCAGGTCGTTTGGTAGGGCTTGCGCCTCGCAACGGCTGGCCGACTGCGATCGTTGTCTGTGTCGAGTCGTCTGTTGCGACCGAAAATCCGTTGGGGCCGATACTGAACCCGAATGGAACAGAGGGGATATCAGACAGACCAAGGCCGCTAGCTGAGTGGGTTCGCTGCCGAGATCCGGATTCTGTCACTCCATCTTCGGAACCTCCTTCCCCATCCTCATCGGATGAGTCCTCCCGTGTAGCCAGTAGTGCCTCTAGAGTAGGTGATTTTGGAGGTTGCGAGGTCGTGGTTGGAAAGGAAAGAAATGTCCTCGCAGGCGGCTGCGAGACACCTCGATGAGCGTCAGGGCCATCGCTCGATGAAGCACAAGACGACGCGCGACTGCCACGTATAGAGGTCGGAGCGGACGCTGTCTGTTTGGCAAACTGAGCCGAAAGTGTCTCCTGGCGATGAGCGTCTCCTTCAGCCAGTTTGGCCTCCCTCTTGCCTTCCTTCTTCGCTTGCCTCTGGACAATCCTTGCCTGTTTGAGGGCTGCTTTCGCAGCAGCCTTCTCCTCCTTTACTCGGTTCTTCTTTCCCTCGAAATCGTCAGCATATGCCTTGGCAAACATAAGTGCCGCGGCAGTAAACTCGTCGTCGAGAGGCAGGGCTCTGGTGCGGGTTCGTAGACGTGTTTCCATGATTAGGCGCCAATGGGCTGCGACGACAGGCGCCGCAGCGATGGCCATGGTGTACTCGGGAATGGGCCGCCGTTTATCGCTCGCGTATCCGCTGAGACCGTTGCCCATGGTCCCCGTCCGTGGTGCCTTGAGGATCGGGACCGGAATGCCAGCCTCCGGAAAGCTCGTTGACCAACCCACAAGCATAACCTTGAGCTCCTCTCTCCGCCGCGATGAGATAATCTCACTTCCGCCGTAGGGCATCGACATCTCCTTCGTGAGGGCAGTGAGGGCGGGAATAACGGTACCCACTGTAGCCATGATTGCCCACTGGAGTAAAGCGACGCCCATGTCGATGGTACACCGGATTCCCCATAGTGAAACCACTTGCTGGGCACAGTAAAGGTGATATGCCATCTCGAACGTGCGGTTCCAGTCGACCTTGGATAGATAGTCCCACTCGTTTGGGCCGAGTGTGAAGTCGTCAGGCTGGGCAGTGTTTGGAGTCTTACGAGCGCGCCGCGCAGCCGGTTTAAGGTCTTTACAGAGGAGATGTGGCAAGCGGGCGGCATGCGGGAGGCGAGAAAGAAACTGAAGGCGCTGGGCAAGCACGTATGTGTGCGCAAGAGTAACTTCAAGTGGGGACGGCGCAGGGTCGCGCAGCTTCTTGAATCCTGCAAGGGTGTTGCGAAGCACCCCAAGAGAATCCAGATAACCGATGTGGGTTGGGCCGAGGGCATTGGCTCTAGCCTGTATGGGTTAGCAACTTGCCACGGACACTGACACCGGTAGGGAGCGCCTTCCATCTTTAAGCCAGGTTGTAACTACAGAGAGCGAAGGCCCTGCTCAATTACTTCAATGCTGATAAGAATTCAAAATCAAAACAACCGCGAGGGGAGGGAGGGAAACTTGAGCTGTTACCCATTACTCACGAAGATACGAGGAAGCGAAGGTGCCATGATGGACCCGTCTCCTCTTGCTGCAGGGACATGGTGCCGAGAACAAGGTTGTAGATGCGCAATACGGTTGTTGACGACGACGATGTTGCTTTCGAGGATGGTGATGTGAATAGCCACCGCGAGGATGTATCTAACCTTGAGTGCGTCGTTGTTGGTTGATGCTCCCCATTTAAAATGGCGTCTGGCGTGCTCGGCCTGCCTGTAGCGATTGTACCAGATCTTTGCCCCAGCTTTGAAATGATCCGCTCGGCGTTCTGTTAAGCGTGATGTGGGGTCAACGAGGTACACCTCGAGGAGTTGGTCGACAAAGTCCTGCGCCGCCGTCAGCTCCCACGCATGGCAGTGATGCACTTGCCTCATGCTTCTTCTCGGCATACTCCTTGAACTGAATGTTGGAGGCGCCTGCCTCATTCATCAAAGTCCCAAACGTGTCGTGAACGTCTACCGCGTTACGCGAGTATGTTGCATGCTCATCAACCGCACCGCAGAATGAGCACGATACGAGGAGGTTGTCGACATCGAGATCCGCATCGTTATCAAGGACCACACCCGCCGATGCGCACTCGGAGCACAGATACGCACCAGGCATCTTCAAGTGCTCCGAGGCGGTCTACTACTCTATTCGATTGTGACGCGCAGCAATGAGGCTTGATAAATGATGGCGGTGGGTCGTGGTGCTGTTGAGTCGAGTGATACTGTGATAACGAGATTATAGGTGTCAGTGGTAGCTGACTGAACTGATCCGACTTCAATAACAAACGTTGAGTGCCTCTGTAATTCAGAGTTGTTTGTGGACAGGTTGGGTGGCAAACATGACGAAGTGCGGTAATAATCGGGATTATGCCCACGTGGCCTGGTGTGGCACACTGACGTTTCCGATGTACAATGACGCAAATCCCAAGTGCATTACCACACATGGCCGGCCATAGTAAGTTTGTTTTGACCAGTGTGCTCGCCGCTCGAGATCCCGTGCATTTCATTACATCTTTGCTTCAACATCAACGCAATTCAGCAACAATGTTCGCTGCCGCTCGTACCGTTGTCCAGCAAGGCGTTCGTGTGCGTAGTTCAATTTTAAAGGGCGGGAACGCGATGGCGGCATGCTCAGAGAGGGTTGGGGGAATATGGAATATGGCGCCCCCCAGTTCGTGTGCTGTGGCCTCTCGGTTCACGGCGCGCCCACCATCCGCGGTCTCTCTCTCGGCCTTTCAATTGTGTTGAAAGCTGTGGTGAAAACAAGCCGTCGCCACATACGACTTCTTTCCTACGCAGCACGCGCGTTCAACATACAACTGACCACAGTCTATTTCCACCTCACGCGCCGTTGCGCAGGACATGTCCCGTTTGACCCTCATTGGCCGTCTCGGATCTGATCCCATTCTCCGTGAGGTATGTGCTATGGCCTCATAATACTAGTCTTAGCACGATCTGAGGTACCCGGCTGGTTGCCCAGTCTCTCGGTTGCATCCTCTACGTGCGTTCTCAGGTCAGGATGTCACCGGGAGACTGCTTGATGCTAGTGACTTGTATCCCATTCATGTCTAACTCGCAGACATCATCCGGAAAACCGTACTACACTTATAGTGTAGCGACCATGGTTGGTCCCTATGGGCAGGACGAGCAGGGCAGTACGTTCAAATGTCGAGTAACGGTGAAACGGTGACTGATCTCAGACCCGCTGCCTCCGCCCACATCCTGGCACACGATCTTCGCTTTCTCCGAGACAGCGCAGAAGCAGCTCGCCCGTGTCGGTAAGGGGTGAGTTGGCAGGCATTTGCGCACAAACCCTGGCTGATGTTAGATCCACCGTCTACGTTGAGGCCGAGCTCGAGATGCGTTCAGGTGGAAGTGCGGCGGACGGAACTCCCCTCCCTGACCGTCCTCTCCTTCGTCATCGTGAGTCTTTGACAGTGCAGGATGAGCTCGAGGAGGGTATGAGGCAAGCACCATTTGGGTATCGCCGGTGACATGTTTGCATCGCGAGGCTAATAATCGCAGAGCGGATGAATGTCATCAACCGCATCAAGCCCCAGGTCGAAGTCGAGTCTGAAGAAGGGCCCGAGCTCGAGACTACCGAGTAAGATGGATAACGAGGATATCATGCATTTTACTAGCGAACGCCTTTGGGAGTAGAAAGAAAAGCATTGTCCACTGAGGGTTTCCGTGCCCATCCATAGGCTGCAGTGAACACCGCGCTCGCGTAGCAAACACATTAAGGCATCTGTGAACTTATCGCAGTGTCACCGTAGAGAAAGGAGCCCTATGTGATAATGTTAACCCACGAAATTGGGGAAGGCACCTTTTATCCATACAATATGGCTCTGTGAGAGCTGGGCGGACGTCCACTCTTGATACTGAACTAGAATAGCTCTACCCAAGTCCGCATAGTCGTCGGTACGCTGTGTGCTACACACAGTGAGTGTAACAGAGGAATACGTCTGTAGAGCAACACACTAGGGAGCCGAGGGAGTCTGTCCCGGGCTCCAATGCAGAAGAGTGGAAGACTAGCAAGCGTTGTTGTAACAGTCCACAACTGTCCAGTCCCCATACTCTCACTCTCTGACTTCCCCCGACATTACCTGACCTGTTCTGACTTGAACCGTACTCCACTGTTCGACCACTTGCGTACTGCACATCCCCATGAATACTTATGGATCACTATGGGAGACTGCGATACGATAGTTGACTCCTATGGAAAAACAGCAGAAAGCGCAGAAGTCTGAATAAGGGGTATATAAGAACCACTTTTTACATCTAGACTTTTGACAATGCACTCTTCTTCACAAAACTTCTTTTGAGCATCACGTTCCCCTCAGGCCAAGCAATTACTAGAGACAGGTCTTGTCTTGATAGCTCGAGTCACATCTTGTCTTCACTGACTTAGAGAGTAGCTGAGTAGACAAAGATCTGACCACTCTTCATGTGTTGTGACTAGACCTCTTCATTTGGATACACTCTGCTGTCTGCTTGAAGCTTGTTGTGAGAGCTGGGCGGATATCCACTCTAGATACGGATTCAGAATAGTTCTACCCAAGTCCTTATAGTTGTTGGGATGCTGTGTACCATACACAGTAAGGGAAACAGAGGACAATGTCTGAAGAGCAACACACTAGGGAGCCGAGGAGTCCGTTGAGGACTCCAATGCAGAGAGCAGATGTCACAATCACAACAAGAACCTCCACCGAAATTCAGGGAAACGGAAGCAAATAACCGCGTGGCCTGCTTGAGGCCACCCTAATATTGGACAAAGATATGACCAAGACACCACCTACTGAAATTGGGTCTCGATACCGACTACATTCCAACCATGATACCGAATACCACCTTATCAATCAGGAATCCTATCAACACGTCATTATTCACCAAATGACATTATCTAAACAGTCACACAGAGTCATGTGCGAATATTCGACGAATACTCAACATCAGTCGACTTGCCCATACTGCGCAACTCAAAAGACCCTCAGCCGGCCTAGACGAACAAGCAGACAGGCCATATCTCTCTGCTGAACACAGAACGCAAGCTTTGTGCTTGGATACTTCCCTAGGATACATCCACAGAACATAAGCGACTCAAACGAGACTAAGAAAGTGGAGTACGACCCTCTTTCTCATGCATTCAAGTCATAATCTTGTGCTGAGGATGATATGCGTCCTCTTCAACCAAGACACACATGAAGTATAACCAGCAGGGGACTAGACTTAGAAAAGACAGGAAGCGGCAAGGGCAAGACTGTAGAAGATAGGAATACATACGAGAAAATGTTATAGATAGGACAGTCGGAAATGGTATAAGAGGAGACCTTGTAGCATGAGGAGGACCGCAGGTTCTCCTTATCGTATGACATTGTGATACCCTTGAACCGTATGCAATGACCACGGTTCTTGTACTCTAACAGCTCTAGTCCTTTTCATGATTAAGTCCATACTCGACATCATACTTCAACCCTTCTTACTTACGCTCCTACAAAAGTGCCACATACGAAGACTCATCGAAGACTCGACGAATATTCGCTCGACCCCTGTGGTAGACGTTATGAGCCAGGACTCTGAAGATCTCAAGTAAGTACAAGTGGCGTTGTGTCACCACCACAGTTCCACAAGTTCGGCGATGTGTTCGACCAGAAAGTGGCTGACACACTTCCTCACCATCGTCCATTTGACCATCGTATTTCTATCATTGATGGCCAAACACCTCCTTATGGACCCCTCTACACTTTGTCACCCAAAGAACTACAGGTACTCCGAGAGTACATCAATGAACATCTGGCCAATGGATTTATTCGGCCATCACAGTCTCCAGCCGCAGCTCCGATCCTCTTTGTCAAAAAGAAGGATGGATCTCTCTGCCTTTGTGTCGATTATCGCAGACTCAACAGAGTCACAGTCAAGAACCAGTACCCTTTACCGCTCATCACAGAACTCCTAGACTGCCTCTCACAAGCTCGATACTTCTCGGAGATCGACCTCCGCAATGCTTATCACCAGATCTGCATCACCAAGGGAGACGAATGGAAGACAGCCTTTCGCACATGGTACAGCCTCTACGAGTACCGAGTCATGCCACTCGGCCTCACCAACGCACCTGCTTCCTTCCAACACCTCGTCAACTCCACGTTCTACGACATGATCGACTGATTCATCATTGCGTACCTCAACGATATCCTGATTTACTCCTCTACACTTGAAGAACACACGGAACACATTCGCCAGGTCCTCACTCGCCTTCGTGAGGCCAACTTGTTCGCCAAAGCATCCAAGTGCGAGTTCTACAAGGACTCCACTGGGTTTCTCGGTTATGTCATCTCCCGTGATGGCATACAAATGGACCCCGGCAAGGTTGACACTATTACAACCTGGCCAGCCCCCAAGACCTTGACAGAGCTACGCTCCTTCTTAGGATTTGCCAACTTCTATCGACACTTTATCCCCAACTACTCAAAGATCGTGCAACCCCTTACTTCGCTCACCAAGACAGTGGACGTTCCCAAGTTCGCCTGGTCCGAAGACGCGCAGCTCGCCTTCGACGCAATCAAGTACGCGTTCACCCACGGAGACATCCTCCACCACTTTGACCCCAGTCTACCCTGCGTTCTAGAAACAGACGCATCCAACTTTGCCGTCGGAGCGATTCTTTCCCAACTATCGTCCGATGATCGTCTACATCCCATCGCTTTCTACTCTCGCAAGCTCAATCCTGCAGAGTGCAACTACGAGATCCACGATAAGGAATTACTCGCGATTGTTTCCGCTTTCAAACAGTGGCGACAATATCTAGAGGGATCACAACACCCAGTCAAGGTCATTACCGACCATCTTCCTCTTACTTATTTCGACACTAAACGACTCCTCACCCGACGACCAGCTCGTTGGATGATCCTTCTGGCCGATTACAACTTCTATATCTCGTACCGCCCCGGTAAACAATCTACCAAGCCAGATGCACTCTCCCGCCGTGTAGACTATGAACCTACAGACTCCGATAAGGATTACAACTGCCAACGATTGCTGCATCTAGCAGCTGTCACCCGAACGATACTATCCTCTACCGACCTTAGGGACCGTATCATCAACGCCCAGCAAACAGACCCATATCTACTTTCAATCAGAGAGAAGATACAAGACAAAACTGGTCACTACGAGCGCTGGACGATCGATGGACGATCGTACTACTATCGTCACCACCTCTATGTCCCCCAAACTCTACGACTCGAAGTCACTCGCTCTTGCCATGATGACCCAATGATAGGCCACGTGGGCCAACACAAGACCTATCACCTACTTGCCCGCTCATATTACTGGGCCCGCATGCGAGACTTCGTCGAGGATTACGTATCAACATGCGAGCCGTGCTCTCGCGCAAAACCCAAATGACATAAGCCCTATGGGCCTCTACGTTCTCTGCCACCTCTGACTTCCGCATGGTCCTCCGTTACCATGGACTTCATCAAACCCTTACCTCTGTCCAACAGGTTCGACTCCATCCTCGTTATGGTCGACCGCAAAACCAAAATGGCCCTGTTCGAACCTTGCAAGACCACCATGAAGACTCCGGAACTAGCCAAGTTATTCATCAAAGCAGTGATCTCGAAGCACAGAATCCCTCTTGAGGTCATCTCCGATCGCGGCTCCAAGTTCACGTCAGCCTTCTGGAAACAAGTCCTCTCGATTTTGGGAATCGAAAGCAAGTTATCGACTGCGGGACACCGACAGACGGACGGACAAACAGAACAAGTCAACTGAACACTCAAGGAATATCTTCGTACCTTTACCAGATATCCACAAGACAACTGGGCCAACCTCCTACCTCTGTCCGAGTTTGCCTACAACAACGCATACCACTCCTCCATCAAGACTACTCCATTCTATGCAGACTACGGTTTCCATCCCTGATACTTGGTTGAGGCCCCTAAAGCCGACACCGATATCAACGATCGTCTGACAATCATCCACGACACATCACTCATGGTTGATGCAGCGATCAAAGAAGTGCTCCAAAACCAGGCCAAGTACTACAATAAGAAGCGCATCCCGGGCCCCCAGTTCAAGGTCAACCAGAAAGTCTGGCTCAATACCTCGAACATCTCTACAAAATGACCCATGGGAAAGCTTGACGCCAAGTACATTGGTGTGACGCCCAGACAACATGCACGCATGAGGCGCCACTAAAGACCACGCGGATACCACGTGGTACCCTCTACCACGTGGTTATCCTGGCTCGTGTACTATATACAGTGACCCCTCCTTGTCGGCACTCGACAAGGATCTAGTTTACTTGTCTTCTTTACTGGTCTTCTTTACAGTCGTCCTTAGTACTCGATCTCTGCATATACGTTGCTCTACTTGTCGCGCGACTGGAGTCGGACGATCGTCCTACTATCGTCCGGCTCGCAGCATCTCTTTGTCGACATCTTCGTCCACGGAGATAGGGCCAGGTCCTTCGACACCCGTCTTCGGCCTGCATTTTTCCCGACCATTATTGCCACCCAACGGGGCATGACAATTGGCCCATATACCATCACCAAGAAGATCAACGATCTTGCCTACCAGATCGACCTTCCTAAGTCCTTCCGCATCCACAATGTATTCCACGTCAGCAAGCTCGAACTGTACAAGGAGAACACCATCACCGGATGTAAACAACCTCCACCTGACCCCGTACTTATCGAAGGTGAAGAGGAATACGAAGTAGCGGAAATCTTCATCTTGAGCGAGCATTCTCGGCATGGAGGGAGTCTTTCTTCAACATGGAGTTGGGTGCTCGGGCGTTTGGGGACAATGGTGTGGCAAGGTGAGGTGAGACAAAGCGGTGGTGTCATAGATAAGATGAGGGGAGCGGCAATGTTCGCTACGACCCAATGTCAGGGTTGTACGGCGATCTCCGGCCGATGCAGGGTGATAGGGTATCGGAAAATGCCAGGAGGGGATCGCGGGAGTATGTCGGAGTCCAGGGCTTTCGGCAGAATGGGGGTTTTGACCTAGGAGGGAAGGGAAGAACAAATTGTTGGGGAAGTAGGGGGAGACTAACAGGTAGTGTTCGGTGTTCTCTGAGGCATGGGAAGGGGGAATGTACTGTGCAGCGACCTCAGTACAAGGGGGGAAGCCTGGTTCATGTCGGGTCAGTGTGCAAGCCATGTTACACATGTCACAAGTGCAGGTGAGCGGAGCAGAGGGCACCACAAGCCAGCATCTCCGTCCAGAGGAGTCCATCTAGAGAGGGTTGAGACTGGCAGGACGGTGAGCCAGGGGTGCCTGTGAAGCCGAGACAGCGCAAGACCAATGACAAGTGCTTTGAGGGTGAAGGGGAACGATCAGTGGACTGCGTGACTTGGTGATGGGGGACTGGAGTGGACAAGTGACCCAGTGACGGGCTACTGGCTTAGCGCTGTCGCCGAGGTAGTTGGGGCTAGCTAACCATGGTGCGAGTGGACCAGATATCGGACTAGACACACAGTAACATGGCTTGAAGAGAAGTACAAAAGTGACTACAGACTTCTCTATTTAGCCACTGTGGTATCCACGCATCGATGTTGTCGGGGTGATGATGGTCTTTTGGTTGCATGGGTTTACGTAATGTAATGAGTGTGATGTTGGGATCTAGATTGATGCCAAGTTGCGGATGCTGGTGAGGTCATGGGAGAGTAATAGGCAGGAGTAAAAAGGAGGTGGAGGTGTGGTCAAACACGTGGTAAGAATGGGACCATATTGGATCATGACACAAGCAGGCCGTCACCTGCCTGCATGGCCTTTCTAAGCTCAAGATCGACCACAGTGCTCTGCCGCAGGTCATATCCACTGTTGTGGAGGCTGTGGGTCCGCTTTCGACTGGCGAAGTTCTTGGTATGCCTTCTACCATGGCCCTGTTGTCCTCTGGTCCCTCCACCGCTGAGGCTGGACATTCTCAACTTTGTCATCCTTCGCCGGAGTCCCTGTCTCCTCCTGTGCATAGCGACAAGCGCTGCAAGACCCCCCAGTTATCGTCGGATAAGGATGACAAAGAGCTCAAGCACCTCCTGCGCAAGTACTTCAAGTGCAAGCACCAGTGAGCTCTCTGTTCCCGTTCTGCTCAGCCTAGCTTAGTCCTGGTTGAGCAATTTTATTTCATATATTATTGTAGTGTTGTGTTGTAGTTTTAAGATGTTTATGTATGTTATGTCCTTCTAAAATGAGCAGAACATAAAGCATAAAGCAGAAGTAGAAGATAGACTAGGAGTAGTTCGACTAACTCCTCACTGAAAAACTAGCAAGCCTTTGTCAAATGTTGGGCAAACATTTGCTCTAATCTTCCTCAGTGTCTGTTTCTTCAGCATAAACATCTGCAAGAGTAAAGCATTCGTCTCTATCCTTTAATGGATACTTCTGATGAAACTCCCACAACATTTATCAGCATTCGTAGGGTAGTCATAAGGTTCCCAAGTACTTGGCTGGGCTGTGTTTTTGTATCCCTCCCAATTGACCAAGTATATTACTTGTTTGTGTACAGTCTTGCTATCTAGAGTAGCTGAGACCTTATATTCATGTTCATCATCCACCTCTAGGTCTAAGGGTGGTTGTTTTTTTGTTTTCCTGGTTATGTGAATGTTTTCCATTTTCTTGTTCTGGGTACGGTGTAAGTACAGAAACATGGAAAACATTGTGTATTCTTGTTTGTTTTGGCAGTTCTAGTTTATAAGAGTCATGTCCAAAGACCTGAGTAATAGTCAATGGTCCCCATCTGTTACGGACCAGCCCCAGCAAGGGAAAGGAAGGTCTACTTCTGAGGCTGCATGGAAAGTAGAAGTTTAAGTCCGAGCTTGGCTTACGAAGGACAGGGGTAAGCCGTGAATGTCTTGGAGAGGTCGACAGTAGCTAGAAACAAGCAAGTGGAAGGATCCTGTAGACAGCAGCCTTGCTTGAGTATGGTATATGTGAAATAAGCATAGTAGTATGGAGGGCTAGAAGAATAACTATGGAGTATCAAAGGTGGGAAGTTGTTAGAGTAGAAGATGTAACAATTGATACTTGGATCCTTGGACTGAAGAGGTCCAAGGACCACTCTTATATATCGCATTGGAGGGTCTGTAAAATAGGGTACTAAATCAAAGGAGGGTCTTGTGGACTGTGCAGGTCATTCCTTGTTCGGCACAGTGCATTGGAATGTTGTTACTTAGATAAGGTGGACCACACAGTATTCCTCATTCATGTGACTATTCTTAGTACACGTGGAGTCGACATGTCACATGATCGAGTAAATGAGGTATGTGAAGATTGTGGAGCAATGGCCTCCACAATCTATTATGTTTTCTATGAGTTTCTTAAGGGAATGTGGACCAATCTATTCCTTTATCAGAATTTCTCCAACGAATGATATCAGTCATGACTCTTATGTCAGCAACTTGCTGACTCAGATCCTGAGTCATTCCTGGTGTCATAATCATGAAGTCACCTCCACTCTAGATAAACAACCTCCACCGCAGAACCAAATATTCGAGTACCAACGGAACCAATTTCCCTATCAGAACCATAGCACGATAATATACATCGTGTGGGGTGGGAAGCTTGGACCTTAAATATTCAAACGTTCAACAAACCTTTGATAAACAATTACTCGCCATCGTTTACATTCGTTCAACGATATAGGTACTATAGTATTATTCTCGACAACCTAGTATATTGGTAATACATAGACGTACTATCCTTGTACACACATATAGTACCAATTCTGGTACCTATGCGCACATATACTACTGTAAGGAAGACACAAGCCATAGTATAGCCATACGTTACATACAACATCTAGTATAGTATATAGTATAGATAACAAACCGTACATACGAGCGCTACCGGTACTAGCGTGCTGTAATAACTAGACAAACATACACAAACCCTGGACAAACGTTAAACAAATGTCTGACATGGTTTCCACATGGCTAGTCATTACATAATCATAGTACGGGTATTGCTAGTACATCTATAGATAAGATAGGTCACGAGTACCAGGAAGTCACGCTACCTAGTCAAACGTTTGACAAACGTTTGCGCAACGTTCGCGCTAGGTATGGGAACTTCCCCACAACCTTGTAGCCGAGTTGAGCTATTATCTCGGAAACAACACCAAACGACTCGACACCACTCACGACACTAGACTAGCGATGTCACGAGGACAGACAAACGTTTCGGCTTACCAAGAAAACGATGTACAACGACAAGAATCTTTGTAAGACGTTGGAGACGTCTTAGCAATCATTGTCGAGAAGAAAGATAAGGATTGAGTGGCAGCGGCCGCTTTGGGGATTACATAGAAAACAGCAGAACGACATCTGTCTTCTGCAAGATATATAAGGACCATTATAGACGAAGGAGGAACCGCAGGTTCTCCTTCTCGTATGACACTCGTAGTAACATTGTGAAGTAAAGACAACACGTTCAGTCCACTCCAGGATTGATCCTCGTAGCGACAGCCTGTACAAGTCCCGGTGACACGTACAGGAACTTTAGTATTAGCCAAGTCAACCGATGACTAGCTATTGAGAACCTCACCCGTAGTTATTGTAGTACCGACATAGGTAATACATCCTTGTTGCATCGTTGACTTCTCTTCGAGCAACATCCTTTTCCTTTGGTCGAACGTAAGACAAACATTCGACGTACATCCGAGCAACATATTATATCTTAGTCAAACGTTCATCTAACGTTTGACTATTCTTGATCAATCCTTTATCAGAGCTTCGACAAACGTTAGCACAACCTTTGACCAACGATAGTCATCGTTTGTCTAACGATATCAAGTATCAGTATAGTTCC
Organism: Apiotrichum mycotoxinovorans; assembly: GCA_013177335.1. Lineage (NCBI taxonomy): Eukaryota > Fungi > Basidiomycota > Tremellomycetes > Trichosporonales > Trichosporonaceae > Apiotrichum > Apiotrichum mycotoxinovorans. The sequence continues at coordinate 1,030,206 of CP053624.1, read as the reverse complement.
GACCTTCTTTTGTACACCTTCGGCAGATCTTCGGCTCTGTACACGTGATCTTAGCAGGACCTTCCGTCTTCGTTCAGTAAGTGGTCTGAACGTTGTGTCACCTGGTATATTCTTTTTGTGTGAATTTCTCCAAGGAATGTTGGTCAGCAGCCTTGACTAAGCCTGCACAGCTTAGTAAGCATGGCAAGGAATGTGGAAGTCCATCAAGTAGGTATTCCACCCACTTAACAGACAAGCTCTCATGGATTTGTCATGGGGTCAAAAGGCTCACCAGGCTCACCTGTGCCAGCGAGCTGCGCGAGTGGGTGGCAAGAGATATCAGTAGACATGGCCAGTCTACTTCCACTATCCCCATGAGGGTAGAGGTCCTCATTTACCAGTAGAGATCCAGCTCGCCCAGCTCGCCAGTCCAGTGCAGGGTGGAGCAGATAAGGATCTGGGTGCTGTGGCACTTTCAGAAGATGCCACAGGTCAAAATATGTTCTCTGGTCAGTTGCTCGCTGAGCTCACTGGTGGAGCAGGCTGGGTGAGCAAATGGAGGTTTCTGGAATTGGTCGCAGGAATTGATCAGATGACCCTGAGTCATGGGAACAAGGCTCACTGGTCTCGCCCACCCTGGCGAGATAGGCGAGCCCATGGTAGAAAGGTCCGATGAAAGTCAGTGGTGTCATCCTTGGCTGGACAAGGCTCACTGAGCTCGCCAGGGTAGGCGAGCTGGGTGAGCTAGCAGGGGTCAGCTGGTCTAGGACCAGGAACATAAGAAACACCCTGTGAGGCTCACATGGTTGGTAGTAGGAGAGGGGCTAGATAGGTTGGTGTCATGGCCGGTACATGACAGTGACTGATGAATTAGTAATTTGACTATGCACTGCACCAGTGGTAGAGCATAAGTCCACGATAACCTTGCCTTGTAGAATGTCATTCTCTGTGCCCACCCTCTGTGAGTGACAAGTAAATTATTTCTGTCAATCAGTTTGCAGGCAGCTGTTTCAACAGTTTTTTGTGGTATCCTATAATTCAGCTGTGTACATCACCCTTTTGCCCAGTGGTATATTTTGACAACCCCCCCCCTTCCCAGGCCTCAGTGCACAACCTGCAGCAAAAACCATTGTCCAGAATCTTCTTCATAGAAGATAGTTCATGCCAATTCTGTCTGGACCATAATTTCAGGCTGTGAAAATGCTATCACTGTGCAAAAGGATAATCAATATCCTGTAGAATGCGGAAGTATAGTAATTCAACACAGGCAATTTCACCGCCTTCATATTGAGAGTCCTGTGGCAGAAACACACAGTCCAGCATATCGACTTCAGTGGATAGTGTTTCCTGTCATGAGACTGGTGCTCCAGCACTATATTTCTCTATTCAGTATGCATTTGCTCAGTGGTGATATTGTCATACCACACCTGGGACAAAATTGTATGCTGCGATGATCACATAGAAGAAGGTCATTAATCAATATGTTGACACTCATCAACGACTCTGAGTAATACACAATTCAGATGCCGAGTGGTAACTTTATACTGGAGTTGGTAGGAAATCATGGAGTACAAGACCTCTCAAACTGGGGCGGGGGCAAAAGAGGTGGGATCTTGCACAGACCCTTGGTCGTGAAAGTGGCAAGCATCAGTCCTGTAAAGCCTGGGGAGTTGCAAAGCATATTGCTGAAAATGCCGCAAGGAACTGAAAAGAACTGGTTTGTTTTATCTATCAGAAGACAGGCATTTTCATTGCGACTAGGAAAGCAGTTCGAATTCAATTGGAGGATGTCCATATGAAACCTGCATTGTTTAATGGTGATTTTGAGGCCACAATTGACTGGTAGGTCGACTTTGAATGACTGCAAAAGAAGTTCAACAAGGCAATCACCTTCCCATTCAACCACTGATATTCCCCTGTTCACTGGTTGTTGATTACCCTTTTTTGACTGCCCAGTGGTACATTTTGAGAATTTATGAGGACCTCTGAAGTGCATCGTCTTCTGTCAGCACTTTCCGGATGAATCTTCTCTCCCAATCAGAATGTTAATGAGGCCAACAACAAGAAGCATACCAAAATTATTGTTTCTTATTGTGAGTATTCCTATTGAGAAATTCGCACTGCTGAAAAGACTTGTATATGTATCAACACCGAAGGAGAGCCAGCAAGAACAGGCGGGTCATGGTCAATTTTGCCTTTGATGACCACCTTGAGGAATTACACTTTACAGTGCATTATATAGTTGAATTATTCATTAATGAATACTACAATTAATTGTAGGTTGCCGACCTAATTTCAGAATTCAATTGGACAATTTTACAATTTCAACTTGGAGCAAAATTACACACCATTAATTCTGATAATTTTGCTCCCGCTTCCCTTGTAGAATTTTCGCTCTGCCATAGACTACATAGTATCCTTTCGTCTCTATCTAGTTTTATGCATCGCTTTTATCACCATTCAACAGGTTATGAGCCTGGTCGGACTTCGATCTTGTTTTTCTCCACAACCGTGAGGCCGACATCGACAAGCCTTATAGCGATCGAAACGTCATTCGTTAAGCTTTCCCTGTCAAATTACGCTCTACAGTGCGTTGTACAGTCGAATTATTGATTTAATAATTACTACAATTAGTTGTAGGGTGCGGAATTATTTTTAGAATTCAATTCTACAATTTCGCATTTTCGACTTGAAGCAAAATTACACATAATTAATTCTGATAATTTTGCTTCCGCTTCCTTTGTAGAATTTTCGCTCTGCTAGACTACATAGTATCCTTTCGTCTCTATCTAGTTTTATGCATCGCTTTTATCACCAATCAACAGGTTATGAGCCTGGGAGCCTTCTAGATTTCGATCTCGCTTTTCTCCACAACCGTGAGGCCGACACCGACGAGCCATATAGCGATCGAAACTTCATCCCTTAAGGTTTCCCCGCGTAAAACAACCAGCTCGCTATATTCTGTCGTTCCGGAGTTATCACCCTTTTCGTCCGGGATCTCCAATTTTCTTCCCACCCACCATCCCCTTCTTACCCATCCTTGAATTATTCTTTTTCCTGCGCGTCCTTCTTTGCCTCCCGTGGCCCGATTCTGCCTCCCGTGGCTATACAGACCTCCCGTGGTCTGTGCGCGTGTTTTTGAGCTCTGCAGAGCATTTTTCGGAGTGCTAGAAGGATATCAATTCCGGTGAGCAATTCCATCTACCTTGTGGACCAGTGTGCCACTTCCATCCACCCACTTTACAAATTCTAGAGACATTGTACCACCCCTCTGCGCTATCCAGAGGCTCTAGAACGCGTGTATCTTGCTCTGTACGCTATCTCCAGGCTCACAACACTGCCCTGAACACTTTTCTCCAACAAAATTTTCCAACCCTTGCCTGTGTCACTTGTGCCACTTTTGTCAAGACACCGGAATCATTTATTTCTCTGTGTTTTTCGCATCCCACGTGCTCTGCTTCAACACGTGCATGCATACAGCCGTATTGCACCATTACACATGTGCTTTTTTGCTCCACACCCATTTGCTGGAATAAAACTTTCATCTGCTCAATTTTACAATTGGGTACCATTGCGCACTGCAAATTCAAATTGACATATCTTGGTCAATTCTCACCCCTCGAGGCTGCAACAATTTGTGAAAGACCATCACACGTGCATCTATTGTCCACCATTTATTGGTTACCCTGCGCACATTTACCACACTATTATCATCACTTCAAATTTCTCATCGGATTTGAGCTTTCCAGCCCAAGTTCAGATTTACTGGAGTTGAACAATTTCGTGTCCCTCCAATTCTTTGTGCATACTGCTGCAAATTCTTGCGTGCATACCCGCATACCACACATACATCCCCTACAATTCTTGTGTCTATACACGCATTCCCTGATTTTTAAAATCACTTTCTGTCCGCACTGTGCTCTACACACAATATGTTGAATGGTGATAAAAGCAATGCATAAAACTAGATAGAGACGAAAGAGTACTATGTAGTCTATGGCAGAGCGAAAATTCTACAAAGGGAGTGGAAGCAAAATTATCAGAATTAATGATGTGTAATTTTGCTTCAAGTCGAAAATGCGAAATTGTAGAACTGAATTCTGAAATGAATTCCGCAACCTACAATTAATTGTAGTTGTTAATAAATCAATAATTCGACTGTACAACGCACTGTAGAGCGTAATTTGACATTTTCTGCATTCTGTGATCACATTACAATGTGTGAGCGTCAAACAGGCAGGAAAGTGCGAAAAGTCAAATCAGACAATGGGGGGGAATTTACTTCCAATTTGTGGAATTCATACATGAAGCGAAATGGAATTGTTCATATTAGAGTACCACCTGATGCTCATGCTCAAAATGGGCGGATTGAGCGTGCTCATTTGACAATTATGAATGGCACCAGAACAGTCTTAATTGACTCTGGTCTACCAAAGACATTTTGGGCTGAAGCTGCAAATTATGTCGCGTACTGCAGAAACCATACACCCTGCGGTCCTCAACATTTAATTCCTGAGGATCTTTGGCGTGGGGGGGAATCTGTTTCTGTCAATCATTTGCAGCCCTTTGGCTCTCCTCTGTATTTTCGCATCCACAAGCCAAACAACACAAAATTGGATGCGCGCTACAAATATGGCCTTTTGGTTGGCTATAATGATGGTACACACAATTTTCGAATTTGGGACCCAGAGGTGTCCAAAGTCATTATTTCGCGTGATGTTGTTTTCAAGAAACCTCAGTTTACATCGAAGAATCAATTCTCCAACCAAAATTCAGACACCACTAAAATTCCTACGACTTCCACAATTTCACCAAATTCAGATGTGGAACAATTTGCGCTTCCCATGAATGAAAGATCTTTGTCTGAAGCAGCGTCTGATGCAAATCAGAGTGAGAGTCGCAATTCTGAAGAGAATGCTGCACCTCCTCGCAGGCTTCAATTTCCACGCATCCAGTATAAGCCAATTTCAAAGAATTTTATGAAACACATTTCTGTGCGCAAACCACAATTCGACACAGTTTCGCAATTTTCAGACTCTGAGTCCAGCACGCATGAAAATGCAATTTCCACAATTCCTACTTCTCCAAGTAATCCATTCCATGTCCAAAATCACTCTGAGGACGACTCTGATGATCCAATTAATATAATCGATCAATCTGATGATTCGCACAATTCTGACTCAGATCAAGTTGAGAATTCCCATAATTCTGATTCTGATGATCCACTGAACATAATTGATCAACCAGATGTTAATTTGGCGCATTTTGCTCTTTCTGCAAATTGTCCTCAAACATTCAAACAAGCCTACAATTCAGGCGAGTGGGAGTCGTGGAAAGCCGCAATTGAGGATGAATTGTCAAAAATGCGAAAGTACAAAGTTTGGGAAATTATTGACTACCAACCTGGTATGAGAGTAGTGGGAGCCAAATGGGTATTTACCCGCAAAATTGATGGCGAAACTGGCAAGCCTTCTTCCTACAAAGCCCGCTGGGTAGCCAAGGGCTATTCTCAAATTGAGGGAATTGACTACAATGAATTATTTTCATCTGTTGCGCACAAAGATTCCATTCGCATTTTCCTTGCAATTGTGAATTATCTCAATCTAGAATGTGACCAAGTTGATATTAAAGCCGCATTTCTGAATGGTGAATTGGAAGAGACAATTTACTTGTCACCCCCAGAGGGCACAGAAAACGAAATTCCAAAGGGCAAAGTTCTAAAATTACAAAAGTCTCTGTATGGCCTTAAACAGTCACCTCGGTGCTTCAATAAGCGTCTAGATACATGGCTAAAATCACAAGGATTGATCCCCTGCAATGGGGATCCATGTTTCTATACCCAGAAAACAAAGTCGCATTTTCTAATGCTCTCTGTCCATGTTGATGATCAATTAATTGCATGCTCAGACCGCACAATTTTGGATAATTTCAAGTCCAAATTAAATTCCGAATTTGAATGCTCAGATTCCGGTCGAGCTGGCTATTTTCTTGGCTTTAATATTCGTCGTGATCGCACAAAAGGAATTTTACAAATATCTCAGCACCACTACATTGAGTCAATGCTTGAGAAATTCAAAATGACTGATTGCAATCCGGTCAAGACACCCCTACCGCAAGGATTTGAGGCATTACCTGCTACAGATGATGAAGCACAAATTGTCAAGCATTTCCCTTACAGAGAAATTGTTGGTTCGCTTCTGTATTTGTCCACAATTACACGGCCAGATATTTCTCATGCAATTGGGACTTTATGCCGCTTTATGAGCAAATGGAACTCGAAACATATTGCAGCTGCAAAGCATATTTTGCGCTATTTAAAAGGAACCAAATCTCTTGCCTTGACCTTCAAGCGAAATTCCAACTCAATTCCCATTGCCTATGCAGATGCAGACTGGGCTGGTGATAAATCCAACAGCCGTTCTACCACTGGTTATTTATTCTCCTGTTTTGGTGGCCTGATTTGCTGGAAATCTCGTTTACAGCCCACTGTTGCAATGTCCACCACAGAAGCTGAATACATGGCTTCATCAGATGCAACCAGACAAGCACTATGGCTTCGCAATTTATTGCAAGATATTGGCTTTGGTTTAAAATCACCTTTGACAATTTACAATGACAACCAAGGCTGTGTTGCACTGTCGAAAAACCCAGTTAATCATGAGAAAACGAAGCATATTCGCATCAGATACCATTTCCTGCGCGAAAATGTAACAGAGTTCAAAACAATTTCTCTGGTCCATGTTCCTTCGGAACAAAATTTGGCTGATTTGTTGACGAAATATATCCCTAGGGACAAATTTCTGCAACTCCGTGATGGTTTACAGCTTGAGGAATTAATTTGACACATTGACAGTGTCGTCCACTCATTTAACAATTTCAGACTACAATTTTTGAAATTCTCAAATTTCGCACATTCCATTATTTCCTTCTGCAAATTCTACTTTCAACTGCACATAGCCCGAGTGGGAGTGTCAAATTACGCTCTACAGTGTGTTGTACAGTCGAATTATTGATTTAATAATTACTACAATTAGTTGTATGGTGCGGAATTATTTTCAGAATTCAATTCTACAATTTCGCATTTTCGACTTGAAGCAAAATTACACATAATTAATTCTGATAATTTTGCTTCCGCCTCCTTTGTAGAATTTTCGCTCTGCTAGACTACATAGTATCTTTTCGTCTCTATCTAGTTTTATGCATCGCTTTTATCACCATTCAACAGTTTGCTCAGAGGCATGAGCAATAAAGGAGAAATGCTCCTCATAGTCCGGAGATAAATCAATCACATCCAGATTCTGATCATATTCCCAGGAAGGAATATCATCAATGTCATGCAATTTGCGCTTAGAAGCTTCAATGGGCTGTGAATTGGAATGCGAAATTGCAGCAGGAGCAGAAATTGAATTCTGTTGGGTAGAAATTGTTTGAGAAACAATTTCTGTGCTGTCCGGAGCCTCTGTGGAGCAAATTTGCGCAGAGAGCGCAATTTCCTTGTTTGAAGAAACAGAGGAAATTTCAGAAGCAGAATTGTCATCAGGAGTAACAGAATTAGCAGAGGCAAAATTGGCCCTAGCGCGCTTATTCTTGTTATTGTTCCTCCTGCGGTCTGGGCGCATATAGCAATCCTTAGACCAGTGAGAATCCTTCAAATCGTGATATTCACAATAGGAACCAATAATTTTGGTGTGCTTCTTGTTGCTGCCCCCATTAAATTGTTGATTGGGGTGGGAAATTCGTCCAGAAAGCGCAGATAAAGCAGAGGCATTTCCAGAAGTCCCATTGCGGTAAACCCAGTCATTTCTTACAGAAGAAATGACATGCTCGCTTTTTAGAGGTGATTGAACCAATAAAGTCTGCATGGTAGCATGAAAGCTGCTGGGAAGCGCAAGCAACATTGCATGTGCAAGAATTTCGTCATCAAGACTCATTCCACACTGTGCAAGAGTTATTTGAGCAGATCTAATCGCACCAAGAGTAGGAATAGGGTCCTCTCCCTCCGGAATGGAGGCTCTAAAGAGCTGGGAAATTAAATGAGCCTTGTTCGCGCCAGAAACAGCGGAATAGGACGTTTTAGCTCTGTAAAGAGTTTGAACGCTGGGATTATTAAAATCCTTAGCCTCCTTGCTTAAAGAATTCATAACAGGCTCAGAGAGCGACTGGATGATGATAGACCAAGCAAGCTGCATTTTCGGAGTCTCCTTGTCATCAGAGGGCTCCTTGGTGGTCCAAATATGAATCCCACCATTGAACATTAAGAAAGACATAATGCCCAGTTGCCATGTATCGAAATTCTCAGCTCAGAGAGCTTAGAACCACGAAAAGCGAGGTAGACTCATTCATGATGAATTAGAGCCACTGTTGAACAATTAGCACAATTGTGTAAAGAGCACAGTGCGGATAGAAAGTGACTTTAAAAATCAGGAAATGCGCGCAGAGACGCAACAATTGCAGGGCGTACAGCCAGGGTATTCAGGTATGCGTGCAAGAATTTGCAGCAATGTGCGCCAAGAATTGGAGGAGCACGAAATCATTCAATTTCAGTAATTCTGAACTTGGGCTGAAAAGCTCAAATCCGATGAGTAATTTTGAAGTGCAGATAATGGGGCGGTAATTGCACGCAGGGTAACCACTAAATGGTGTACGATAGATGCACTTGTGGTGTGCTTGCACAAATTGTTGCAGCAGCCAGGGGCAAGAAATGACGGAGTTACGTCAATTGCAATTTGCAGTGGGCAGTGTACCCAATTGTGAAATTTGGGAAAACGAAATTTTTGTCCCAGCCAATCACTGTGGAGCACAAATGCACGTGTACGATTGTGCAATAGGGAGGGATGCATGCACGTGTTGAAGCAGAGCACGTGGGAAGTGAAAAACACGGAGAAATAATTAATTCCGGTGGTGTGACAAAAGTGGCACAGATAAGGTTGGAAAATTTTGGTGGAGAACAAAAATGTTCAGAGCGGTGTTCTCAGCCTGTAGATAGCGTACAGAGCAAGATACACACCTTCTAGAGCCTCTGGATAGCGCAGAGGGGCGGTATGACCTCTCTAGAATTTTCAGAGTGGGTGGATGGAAGTGGCACACTGGTCCACAAGGTAGATGAAATTGCTCACCGGAATTGAAGTCCTTCTAGCCCTTCTAAAAATGCTCTGCAGAGCTCAAAAACGCGCGCACAGACCACGGGAGGTCTGTATAGCCACGGGAGGCAGAATCGGGCCACGGGAGGCAAAAACGGACGCGCAATAAAAAGAAGAATAGAGATGGATGGGTACGAAGGGGATGGTGGGTGGGAAGCAAATGGGAGATCCCGGACGAAAAGGCGATAACTCCAGAACGCCAGAAGATAGCGAGCTCGTTGTTGTACGTGGGGAAAGCTTAACGAATGACGTTTCGATCGCTATAGGGCTTGTCGATGTCGGCCTCACGGTTGTGGAGAAAAACAAGATCAAAGTCCGACCAGGCTCATAACCTGTTGAATGGTGATAAAAGCGATGCATAAAACTAGATAGAAACGAAAGAGTACTATGTAGTCTATGGCAGAGCGAAAATTCTACAAAGGGAGTGGAAGCAAAATTATCAGAATTAATGATGTGTAATTCTGCTTCAAGTCGAAAATGCGAAATTGTAGAACTGAATTCTGAAATGAATTCCGCAACCTACAATTAATTGTAGTTGTTAATAAATCAATAATTCGACTGTACAACGCACTGTAGAGCGTAATTTGACAGAAATATATCCCTAGGGACAAATTTCTGCAACTCCGTGATGGTTTACACCTTCAGGAATTAATTTGACACATTTACAGTGTCGTCCACTCATTTAACAATTTGAGACTACAATTATTGAAATTCTCAAATTTCACACATTTCATTATTTCCTTCTCCAAATTCTACTTTCAACTGCACATAGCCCGAGTGGGAGTGTCAAATTACGCTCTACAGTGCGTTGTACAGTCGAATTATTGATTTATTAACTACAATTAATTGTAGGTTGCGGAATTCATTTCAGAATTCAGTTCTACAATTTCATTTTCGACTTGAAGCAAAATTACATAATTAATTCTGATAATTTTGCTTCCGCCTCCTTTGTAGAATTTTCGCTCTGCTAGACTACATAGTATCTTTTCGTCTCTATCTAGTTTTATGCATCGCTTTTATCACCATTCAACAGTTTGCTCAGAGGCATGAGCAATAAAGGAGAAATGCTCCTCATAGTCCGGAGATAAATCAATCACATCCAGATTCTGATCATATTCCCAGGAAGGAATATCATCAATGTCATGCAATTTGCGCTTAGAAGCTTCAATGGGCTGTGAATTGGAATGCGAAATTGCAGCAGGAGCAGAAATTGAATTCTGTTGGGTAGAAATTGTTTGAGAAACAATTTCTGTGCTGTCCGGAGCCTCTGTGGAGCAAATTTGCGCAGAGAGCGCAATTTCCTTGTTTGAAGAAACAGAGGAAATTTCAGAAGCAGAATTGTCATCAGGAGTAACAGAATTAGCAGAGGCAAAATTGGCCCTAGCGCGCTTATTCTTGTTATTGTTCCTCCTGCGGTCTGGGCGCATATAGCAATCCTTAGACCAGTGAGAATCCTTCAAATCGTGATATTCACAATAGGAACCAATAATTTTGGTGTGCTTCTTGTTGCTGCCCCATTAAATTGTTGATTGGGGTGGGAAATTCGTCCAGAAAGCGCAGATAAAGCAGAGGCATTTCCAGAAGTCCCATTGGTAAACCCAGTCATTTCTTACAGAAGAAATGACATGCTCGCTTTTTAGGTGATTGAACCAATAAAGTCTGCATGGTAGCATGAAAGCTGCTGGGAAGCGCAACATTGCATGTGCAAGAATTTCGTCATCAAGACTCATTCCACACTGTGCAAGAGTTATTTGAGCAGATCTAATCGCACCAAGAGTAGGAATAGGGTCCTCTCCTCCGGAATGGAGGCTCTAAAGAGCTGGGAAATTAAATGAGCCTTGTTCGCGCCAGAAACAGCGGAATAGGACGTTTTAGCTCTGTAAAGAGTTTGAACGCGCTGGGATTATTAAAACCTTAGCCTCCTTGCTTAAAGAATTCATAACAGGCTCAGAGAGCGACTGGATGATGATAGACCAAGCAAGCTGCATTTTCGAGTCTCCTTGTCATCAGAGGCTCCTTGGTGGTCCAAATATGAATCCCACCATTGAACATTAAGAAAGACATAATGCCCAGTTGCCATGTATCGAAATTCTCAGCTCCAGAGAGCTTAGAACCACGAAAAGCGAGGTAGACTCATTCATGATGAATTAGAGCCACTGTTGAACAATTAGCACAATTGTGTAAAGAGCACAGTGCGGATAGAAAGTGACTTTAAAATCAGGAAATGCGCGCAGAGACGCAACAATTGCAGGGCGTACAGCCAGGGTATTCAGGTATGCGTGCAAGAATTTGCAGCAATGTGCGCCAAGAATTGAGGAGCACGAAATCATTCAATTTCAGTAATTTGAACTTGGGCTGAAAAGCTCAAACCGATGAGTAATTTTGAAGTGCAGATAATGGGGCGGTAATTGCACGCAGGGTAACCACTAAATGGTGTACGATAGATGCACTTGTGGTGTGCTTGCACAAATTGTTGCAGCAGCCAGGGCAAGAAATGACGGAGTTACGTCAATTGCAATTTGCAGGCAGTGTACCCAATTGTGAAATTTGGGAAAACGAAATTTTGTCCCAGCCAATCACTGTGGAGCACAAATGCACGTGTACGATTGTGCAATAGGAGGATGCATGCACGTGTTGAAGCAGAGCACGGGAAGTGAAAACACGGAGAAATAATTAATTCCGGTGGTGTGACAAAAGTGGCACAGATAAGGTTGGAAAATTTTGGTGGAGAACAAAAATGTTCAGAGCGGTGTTCTCAGCCTGTAGATAGCGTACAGAGCAAGATACACACCTTCTAGAGCCTCTGGATAGCGCAGAGGGGCGGTATGACCTCTCTAGAATTTTCAGAGTGGGTGGATGGAAGTGGCACACTGGTCCACAAGGTAGATGAAATTGCTCACCGGAATTGAAGTCCTTCTAGCCCTTCTAAAAATGCTCTGCAGAGCTCAAACGCGCGCACAGACCACGGAGGTCTGTATAGCCACGGGAGGCAGAATCGGGCCACGGAGGCAAAAACGGACGCGCAATAAAAGAAGAATAGAGATGGATGGGTACGAAGGGGATGGTGGGTGGGAAGCAAATGGGAGATCCGGACGAAAAGGCGATAACTCCAGAACGCCAGAAGATAGCGAGCTCGTTGTTGTACGTGGGGAAAGCTTAACGAATGACGTTTCGATCGCTATAGGGCTTGTCGATGTCGGCCTCACGGTTGTGGAGAAAAACAAGATCAAAGTCCGACCAGGCTCATAACCTGTTGAATGGTGATAAAAGCGATGCATAAAACTAGATAGAAACGAAAGAGTACTATGTAGTCTATGGCAGAGCGAAAATTCTACAAAGGGAGTGGAAGCAAAATTATCAGAATTAATGATGTAATTCTGCTTCAAGTCGAAAATGCGAAATTGTAGAACTGAATTCTGAAATGAATTCCGCAACCTACAATTAATTGTAGTTGTTAATAAATCAATAATTCGACTGTACAACGCACTGTAGAGCGTAATTTGACAGAAATATATCCCTAGGGACAAATTTCTGCAACTCCGTGATGGTTTACACCTTCAGGAATTAATTTGACACATTTACAGTGTCGTCCACTCATTTAACAATTTGAGACTACAATTATTGAAATTCTCAAATTTCACACATTTCATTATTTCCTTCTCCAAATTCTACTTTCAACTGCACATAGCCCGAGTGGGAGTGTCAAATTACGCTCTACAGTGCGTTGTACAGTCGAATTATTGATTTATTAACAACTACAATTAATTGTAGGTTGCGGAATTCATTTCAGAATTCAGTTCTACAATTTCGCATTTTCGACTTCAAGCAAAATTACACATCATTAATTCTGATAATTTTGCTTCCACTCCCTTTGTAGAATTTTCGCTCTGCCATAGACTACATAGTACTCTTTCGTCTCTATCTAGTTTTATGCATCGCTTTTATCACCATTCAACAAAAATCACCTTTGACAATTTACAATGACAACCAAGGCTGTGTTGCACTGTCGAAAAACCCAGTTAATCATGAGAAAACGAAGCATATTCGCATCAGATACCATTTCCTGCGCGAAAATGTAACAGAGTTCAAAACAATTTCTCTGGTCCATGTTCCTTCGGAACAAAATTTGGCTGATTTGTTGACGAAATATATCCCTAGGGACAAATTTCTGCAACTCCGTGATGGTTTACAGCTTGAGGAATTAATTTGACACATTGACAGTGTCGTCCACTCATTTAACAATTTCAGACTACAATTTTTGAAATTCTCAAATTTCGCACATTCCATTATTTCCTTCCGCAAATTCTACTTTCAACTGCACATAGCCCGAGTGGGAGTGTCAAATTACGCTCTACAGTGTGTTGTACAGTCGAATTATTGATTTAATAATTACTACAATTAGTTGTATGGTGCGGAATTATTTTCAGAATTCAATTCTACAATTTCGCATTTTCGACTTGAAGCAAAATTACACATAATTAATTCTGATAATTTTGCTTCCGCCTCCTTTGTAGAATTTTCGCTCTGCTAGACTACATAGTATCTTTTCGTCTCTATCTAGTTTTATGCATCGCTTTTATCACCATTCAACAGTTTGCTCAGAGGCATGAGCAATAAAGGAGAAATGCTCCTCATAGTCCGGAGATAAATCAATCACATCCAGATTCTGATCATATTCCCAGGAAGGAATATCATCAATGTCATGCAATTTGCGCTAGAAGCTTCAATGGGCTGTGAATTGAATGCGAAATTGCAGCAGGAGCAGAAATTGAATTTGTTGGGTAGAAATTGTTTGAGAAACAATTTCTGTGCTGTCCGAGCCTCTGTGGAGCAAATTTGCGAGAGAGCGCAATTTCCTTGTTTGAAGAAACAGAGGAAATTTCAGAAGCAGAATTGTCATCAGGAGTAACAGAATTAGCAGAGGCAAAATTGGCCCTAGCGCTTATTCTTGTTATTGTTCCTCCTGGTCTGGGCGCATATAGCAATCCTTAGACCAGTGAGAATCCTTCAAATCGTGATATTCACAATAGGAACCAATAATTTTGGTGTGCTTCTTGTTGCTGCCCCATTAAATTGTTGATTGGGGTGGAAATTCGTCCAGAAAGCGCAGATAAAGCAGAGGCATTTCCAGAAGTCCCATTGCGTAAACCCAGTCATTTCTTACAGAAGAAATGACATGCTCGCTTTAGAGGTGATTGAACCAATAAAGTCTGCATGGTAGCATGAAAGCTGCTGGGAAGCGCAAGCAACATTGCATGTGCAAGAATTTCGTCATCAAGACTCATTCCACACTGTGCAAGAGTTATTTGAGCAGATCTAATCGCACCAAGAGTAGGAATAGGGTCCTCTCCTCCGAATGGAGGCTCTAAAGAGCTGGGAAATTAAATGAGCCTTGTTCGCGCCAGAAACAGCGGAATAGGACGTTTTAGCTCTGTAAAGAGTTTGAACGCGCTGGGATTATTAAAACCTTAGCCTCCTTGCTTAAAGAATTCATAACAGGCTCAGAGAGCGACTGGATGATGATAGACCAAGCAAGCTGCATTTTCGAGTCTCCTTGTCATCAGAGGGCCTTGGTGGTCCAAATATGAATCCCACCATTGAACATTAAGAAAGACATAATGCCCAGTTGCCATGTATCGAAATTCTCAGCTCCAGAGAGCTTAGAACCACGAAAAAGCGAGGTAGACTCATTCATGATGAATTAGAGCCACTGTTGAACAATTAGCACAATTGTGTAAAGAGCACAGTGCGGATAGAAAGTGACTTTAAAAATCAGGAAATGCGCGCAGAGACGCAACAATTGCAGGGCGTACAGCCAGGGTATTCAGGTATGCGTGCAAGAATTTGCAGCAATGTGCGCCAAGAATTGGAGGAGCACGAAATCATTCAATTTCAGTAATTCTGAACTTGGGCTGAAAAGCTCAAATCCGATGAGTAATTTTGAAGTGCAGATAATGGGGCGGTAATTGCACGCAGGGTAACCACTAAATGGTGTACGATAGATGCACTTGTGGTGTGCTTGCACAAATTGTTGCAGCAGCCAGGGGCAAGAAATGACGGAGTTACGTCAATTGCAATTTGCAGTGGGCAGTGTACCCAATTGTGATATTGAGCAGATGAAAGTTTTGTTGAATGGTGATAAAAGCGATGCATAAAACTAGATAGAGACGAAAGGATGCTATGTAGTCTAGCAGAGCGAAAATTCTACAAAGGAGTGGAAGCAAAATTATCAGAATTAATGATGTGTAATTTTGCTTCAAGTCGAAAATGCGAAATTGTAGAACTGAATTCTGAAATGAATTCCGCAACCTACAATTAATTGTAGGTTGCCGACCTAATTTCAGAATTCAATTGGACAATTTTAATTTCAACTTGGAGCAAAATTACACCATTAATTCTGATAATTTTGCTTCCACCCTTTGTAGAATTTTCGCTCTGCCATAGACTACATAGTATCCTTTCGTCTCTATCTAGTTTTATGCATCGCTTATCACCATTCAACAGGTTATGAGCCTGGTCGGACTTCGATCTTGTTTTTCCACAACCGTGAGGCCGACACCGACGAGCCATATAGCGATCGAAACTTCATCCCTTAAGGTTTCCCCGCGTAAAACAACCAGCTCGCTATATTCTGTCGTTCCGGAGTTATCACCCTTTTCGTCCGGGATCTCCAATTTTCTTCCCACCCACCATCCCCTTCTTACCCATCCTTGAATTATTCTTTTTCCTGCGCGTCCTTCTTTGCCTCCCGTGGCCCGATTCTGCCTCCCGTGGCTATACAGACCTCCCGTGGTCTGTGCGCGTGTTTTTGAGCTCTGCAGAGCATTTTTCGGAGTGCTAGAAGGATATCAATTCCGGTGAGCAATTCCATCTACCTTGTGGACCAGTGTGCCACTTCCATCCACCCACTTTACAAATTCTAGAGACATTGTACCACCCCTCTGCGCTATCCAGAGGCTCTAGAACGCGTGTATCTTGCTCTGTACGCTATCTCCAGGCTCACAACACTGCCCTGAACACTTTTCTCCAACAAAATTTTCCAACCCTTGCCTGTGTCACTTGTGCCACTTTTGTCAAGACACCGGAATCATTTATTTCTCTGTGTTTTTCGCATCCCACGTGCTCTGCTTCAACACGTGCATGCATACAGCCGTATTGCACCATTACACATGTGCTTTTTTGCTCCACACCCATTTGCTGGAATAAAACTTTCATCTGCTCAATTTTACAATTGGGTACCATTGCGCACTGCAAATTCAAATTGACATATCTTGGTCAATTCTCACCCCTCGAGGCTGCAACAATTTGTGAAAGACCATCACACGTGCATCTATTGTCCACCATTTATTGGTTACCCTGCGCACATTTACCACACTATTATCATCACTTCAAATTTCTCATCGGATTTGAGCTTTCCAGCCCAAGTTCAGATTTACTGGAGTTGAACAATTTCGTGTCCCTCCAATTCTTTGTGCATACTGCTGCAAATTCTTGCGTGCATACCCGCATACCACACATACATCCCCTACAATTCTTGTGTCTATACACGCATTCCCTGATTTTTAAAATCACTTTCTGTCCGCACTGTGCTCTACACACAATATGTTGAATGGTGATAAAAGCAATGCATAAAACTAGATAGAGACGAAAGGATGCTATTTAGTCTAGCAGAGCGAAAATTCTACAAAGGAGTGGAAGCAAAATTATCAGAATTAATTATGTAATTTTGCTTCAAGTCGAAAATGCGAAATTGTAGAACTGAATTCTGAAATGAATTCCGCAACCTACAATTAATTAGTTGTTAATAAATCAATAATTCGACTGTACAACGCACTGTAGAGCGTAATTTGACAGAAATATATCCTAGGGACAAATTTCTGCAACTCCGTGATGGTTTACACCTTCAGGAATTAATTTGACACATTGACAGTGTCGTCCACTCATTTAACAATTTCAGACTACAATTTTGAAATTCTCAAATTTCGCACATTCCATTATTTCCTTCCGCAAATTCTACTTTCAACTGCACATAGCCAGTGGGAGTGTCAAATTACGCTCTACAGTGCGTTGTACAGTCGAATTATTGATTTAATAATTACTACAATTAGTTGTATGGTGCGGAATTATTTTAGAATTCAATTCTACAATTTCATTTTCGACTTCAAGCAAAATTACATCATTAATTCTGATAATTTTGCTTCCGCCTTTGTAGAATTTTCGCTCTGCCATAGACTACATAGTATCTTTTCGTCTCTATCTAGTTTTATGCATCGCTTTTATCACCATTCAACAGTTTGCTCAGAGGCATGAGCAATAAAGGAGAAATGCTCCTCATAGTCCGAGATAAATCAATCACATCCAGATTCTGATCATATTCCCAGGAAGGAATATCATCAATGTCACGCAATTTGCGCTTAGAAGCTTCAATGGCTGTGAATTGAATGCGAAATTGCAGCAGGAGCAGAAATTGAATTTGTTGGGTAGAAATTGTTTGAGAAACAATTTCTGTGCTGTCCGGAGCCTCTGGAGCAAATTTGCGCAGAGAGCGCAATTTCCTTGTTTGAAGAAACAGAGGAAATTTCAGAAGCAGAATTGTCATCAGGAGTAACAGAATTAGCAGAGGCAAAATTGGCCCTAGCGCGCTTATTCTTGTTATTGTTCCTCCTGCGGTCTGGGCGCATATAGCAATCCTTAGACCAGTGAGAATCCTTCAAATCGTGATATTCACAATAGGAACCAATAATTTTGGTGTGCTTCTTGTTGCTGCCCCCATTAAATTGTTGATTGGGGTGGGAAATTCGTCCAGAAAGCGCAGATAAAGCAGAGGCATTTCCAGAAGTCCCATTGTGAAACCCAGTCATTTCTTACAGAAGAAATGACATGCTCGCTTTTTAGAGGTGATTGAACCAATAAAGTCTGCATGGTAGCATGAAAGCTGCTGGGAAGCGCAAGCAACATTGCATGTGCAAGAATTTCGTCATCAAGACTCATTCCACACTGTGCAAGAGTTATTTGAGCAGATCTAATCGCACCAAGAGTAGGAATAGGGTCCTCTCCCTCCGGAATGGAGGCTCTAAAGAGCTGGGAAATTAAATGAGCCTTGTTCGCGCCAGAAACAGCGGAATAGGACGTTTTTAGCTCTGTAAAGAGTTTGAACGCGCTGGGATTATTAAAACCTTAGCCTCCTTGCTTAAAGAATTCATAACAGGCTCAGAGAGCGACTGGATGATGATAGACCAAGCAAGCTGCATTTTCGAGTCTCCTTGTCATCAGAGGGCCTTGGTGGTCCAAATATGAATCCCACCATTGAACATTAAGAAAGACATAATGCCCAGTTGCCATGTATCGAAATTCTCAGCTCCAGAGAGCTTAGAACCACGAAAAGCGAGGTAGACTCATTCATGATGAATTAGAGCCACTGTTGAACAATTAGCACAATTGTAAAGAGCACAGTGCGGATAGAAAGTGACTTTAAAATCAGGAAATGCGCAGAGACGCAACAATTGCAGGGCGTACAGCCAGGGTATTCAGGTATGCGTGCAGAATTTGCAGCAATGTGCGCCAAGAATTGGAGGAGCACGAAATCATTCAATTTCAGTAATTCTGAACTTGGGCTGAAAAGCTCAAATCCGATGAGTAATTTTGAAGTGCAGATAATGGGGCGGTAATTGCACGCAGGGTAACCACTAAATGGTGTACGATAGATGCACTTGTGGTGTGCTTGCACAAATTGTTGCAGCAGCCAGGGGCAAGAAATGACGGAGTTACGTCAATTGCAATTTGCAGTGGGCAGTGTACCCAATTGTGATATTGAGCAGATGAAAGTTTTGTTGAATGGTGATAAAAGCGATGCATAAAACTAGATAGAGACGAAAGGATGCTATGTAGTCTAGCAGAGCGAAAATTCTACAAAGGAAGCGGAAGCAAAATTATCAGAATTAATTATGTGTAATTTTGCTTCAAGTCGAAAATGCGAAATTGTAGAATTGAATTCTGAAAATAATTCCGCACCCTACAACTAATTGTAGTAATTATTAAATCAATAATTCGACTGTACAACGCACTGTAGAGCGTAATTTGACACTCCCACTCGGGCTATGTGCAGTTGAAAGTAGAATTTGCGGAAGGAAATAATGGAATGTGCGAAATTTGAGTATTTCAAAATTTGTAGTCTGAAATTGTTAAATGAGTGGACGACACTGTAAATGTGTCAAATTAATTCCTGAAGGTGTAAACCATCACGGAGTTGCAGAAATTTGTCCCTAGGGATATATTTCGTCAACAAATCAGCCAAATTTTGTTCTGAAGGAACATGGACCAGAGAAATTGTTTTGAACTCAGTTACATTTTCGCGCAGGAAATGGTATCTGATGCGAATATGCTTGGTTTTCTCATGATTAACTGGGTTTTTCGACAGTGCAACACAGCCTTGGTTGTCATTGTAAATTGTCAAAGGTGATTTTAAACCAAAGCCAATATCTTGCAATAAATTGCGAAGCCACAGTGCTTGTCTGGTTGCATCTGATGAAGCCATGTATTCTGCTTCTGTGGTGGACATTGCAACAGTGGGCTGTAAACGAGATTTCCAGCAAATAAGGCCACCAAAACAGGAGAATAAATAACCAGTGGTAGAACGGCTGTTGGATTTATCACCAGCCCAGTCTGCATCTGCATAGGCAATGGGAATTGAGTTGGAATTTCGCTTGAAAGTCAAGGCAAGAGATTTGGTTCCTTTTAAATAGTGCAAAATATGCTTTGCAGCTGCAATATGTTTCGAGTTCCATTTGCTCATAAAGCGACATAATGTCCCAATTGCATGAGAAATATCCGGCCGTGTAATTGTGGACAAATACAGAAGTGAACCAACAATTTCTCTGTAGGGGAACTCCTTCACAATTTGTGCTTCCTCATCTGTGGCAGGTAGCGCTTCAAATCCTTGTGGAAGAGGTGTTTTGACCGGATTACAATCAGTCATTTTGAATTTCTCAAGCATTGACTCAATGTAGTGGTGCTGAGATATTTGTAAAATTCCTTTTGTGCGATCACGACGAATATTAAAGCCAAGGAAATAGCCAGCTGGACCGGAATCTGAGCATTCAAATTCGGAATTTAATTTGGACTTGAAATTATCCAAAATTGTGCGGTCTGAGCATGCAATTAATTGATCATCAACATGGACAGAGAGCATTAGAAAATGCGACTTTGTTTTCTGGGTAGAAACATGGATCCCCATTGCAGGGATCAATCCTTGTGATTTTAGCCATGTATCTAGACGCTTATTGAAGCACCGAGGTGACTGTTTAAGGCCATACAGAGACTTTTGTAATTTTAGAACTTTGCCCTTTGGAATTTCGTTTTCTGTGCCCTCTGGGGGTGACAAGTAAATTGTCTCTTCCAATTCACCATTCAGAAATGCGGCTTTAATATCAACTTGGTCACATTCTAGATTGAGATAATTCACAATTGCAAGGAAAATGCGAATGGAATCTTTGTGCGCAACAGATGAAAATAATTCATTGTAGTCAATTCCCTCAATTTGAGAATAGCCCTTGGCTACCCAGCGGGCTTTGTAGGAAGAAGGCTTGCCAGTTTCGCCATCAATTTTGCGGGTAAATACCCATTTGGCTCCCACTACTCTCATACCAGGTTGGTAGTCAATAATTTCCCAAACTTTGTACTTTCGCATTTTTGACAATTCATCCTCAATTGCGGCTTTCCACGACTCCCACTCGCCTGAATTGTAGGCTTGTTTGAATGTTTGAGGACAATTTGCAGAAAGAGCAAAATGCGCCAAATTAACATCTGGTTGATCAATTATGTTCAGTGGATCATCAGAATCAGAATTATGGGAATTCTCAACTTGATCTGAGTCAGAATTGTGTGAATCATCAGATTGATCGATTATATTAATTGGATCATCAGAGTCGTCCTCAGAGTGATTTTGGACATGGAATGGATTACTTGGAGAAGTAGGAATTGTGGAAATTGCATTTTCATGCGTGCTGGACTCAGAGTCTGAAAATTGCGAAACTGTGTCGAATTGTGGTTTGCGCACAGAAATGTGTTTCATAAAATTCTTTGAAATTGGCTTATACTGGATGCGTGGAAATTGAAGCCTGCGAGGAGGTGCAGCATTCTCTTCAGAATTGCGACTCTCACTCTGATTTGCATCAGACGCTGCTTCAGACAAAGATCTTTCATTCATGGGAAGCGCAAATTGTTCCACATCTGAATTTGGTGAAATTATGGAAGTTGTAGGAATTTTAGTAGAGTTTGAATTTTCGTTGGACAATTGATTCTTGGGTGTAAACTGAGGTTTCTTGAAAACAACATCACGCGAAATAATGACTTTGGACACCTCTGGGTCCCAAATTCGAAAATTGTGTGTACCATCATTATAGCCAACCAAAAGGCCATATTTGTAGCGCGCATCCAATTTTGTGTTGTTTGGCTTGTGGATGCGAAAATACAGTGGAGAGCCAAAGGGCTGCAAATGATTGACAGAAACAGATTCCCCCCCACGCCAAAGATCCTCAGGAATTAAATGTTGAGGACCGCAGGGTGTATGGTTTCTGCAGTACGCGACATAATTTGCAGCTTCAGCCCAGAACGTTTTTGGAAGGCCAGAATCAATTAAAACTGATCTGGTGCCATTCATAATTGTCAAATGTGCGCGCTCAATGCGCCCATTTTGAGCATGAGCATCAGGGGGTACTTTGATGTGCACAATTCCATTTCGCTTCATGTATGAATTCCACAAATTGGAGGTAAATTCCCCCCCATTGTCTGATTTGACCTTGCGCACTTTTCTGCCTGTTTGACGCTCACACATTGTAATATGCTCACAGAATGCAGAAAATGCGTCAGACTTCTTCTTGAGGAAGTAAAGATGAATTTTGCGCGTGCAGTCATCATAGCATGTAAGCATGAATTTGAATCCCCCAAGAGAATTGACTGGAGCAGGTCCGAAAATGTCAACATGAATTAAATCAAGTGGAAATTGTGCACGTCGCAAATTTGGAGGGCTGGGTAGTCTACCAGTCTTTCCTCTAATGCAAGAGTCACACTGGAACGAAATAACATCTGTTTTTGTAATTTTACTCAGTGGTGCTGATAATTCTTTTCCAAACTCTAAGCGCCCAGAGCGCTGTAAACGTAAAATATCAGTGATATTTAGGTGACCTAAACGTTTATGCCAATAAAGCAAAGTGTCAGCCTTGGAATTTTGAATTTGAGAAGCAGAAAATGCGGAAACAGAGGTGAATTGGGGAATTTCACTTGCCTTGACTGTGTAGAGCCCATTGCGACGTATAGCAATCAAAATATAGGGCCTAGAGGGCGACTCAAAAATGGCCTTGTTGCCATAAAATTTCCAGCTAGCTGTGGTGTTCAAGGTATTGTCATACACCGAAATTAAATTGTGTTTGAGACCAGGAACAACCAAAGCGCAGGTTTTAAAGTGAGGGCCAAGGTGTAGAACACCCTCCAATTGCGAAATTAGCATAGAGCCATCCCCAAAGCCAATAGAGACCTTCGGAGTCCTTTTCACTTCAGAAAGAAGATCAGGATCATTTACCATTGAGTGGGAAGCTCCGGAGTCAATAATAAACGAAATTTCGTCTTTGGTAGAGACTAGTGCAGTCTCAGGCCAGGTTTGCTCAGAGGCATGAGCAATAAAGGAGAAATGCTCCTCATAGTCCGGAGATAAATCAATCACATCCAAATTCTGATCATATTCCCAGGAAGGAATATCATCAATGTCACGCAATTTGCACTTAGAAGCTTCAATGGGCTGTGAATTGGAATGCGAAATTGCAGCAGGAGCAGAAATTGAATTCTGTTGGGTAGAAATTGTTTGAGAAACAATTTCTGTGCTGTCCGGAGCCTCTGTGGAGCAAATTTGCGCAGAGAGCGCAATTTCCTTGTTTGAAGAAACAGAGGAAATTTCAGAAGCAGAATTGTCATCAGGTGGAACAGAATTAGCAGAGGCAAAATTGGCCCTAGGGCGCTTATTCTTGTTATTGTTCCTCCTGCGGTCTGGGCGCATATAGCAATCCTTAGACCAGTGAGAATCCTTCAAATCGTGATATTCACAATAGGAACCAATAATTTTGGTATGCTTCTTGTTGCTGCCCCCATTAAATTGTTGATTGGGGTGGGAAATTCGTCCAGAAAGCGCAGATAAAGCAGAGGCATTTCCAGAAGTCCCATTGTAAACCCAGTCATTTCTTACAGAAGAAATGACATGCTCGCTTTAGAGGTGATTGAACCAATAAAGTCTGCATGGTAGCATGAAAGCTGCTGGGAAGCGCAACATTGCATGTGCAAGAATTTCGTCATCAAGACTCATTCCACACTGTGCAAGAGTTATTTGAGCAGATCTAATCGCACCAAGAGTAGGAATAGGGTCCTCTCCCTCCGGAATGGAGGCTCTAAAGAGCTGGGAAATTAAATGAGCCTTGTTCGCGCCAGAAACAGCGGAATAGGACGTTTTTAGCTCTGTAAAGAGTTTGAACGCGCTGGGATTATTAAAATCCTTAGCCTCCTTGCTTAAAGAATTCATAACAGGCTCAGAGAGCGACTGGATGATGATAGACCAAGCAAGCTGCATTTTCGGAGTCTCCTTGTCATCAGAGGGCTCCCTGGTGGTCCAAATATGAATCCCACCATTGAACATTAAGAAAGACATAATGCCTAGTTGCCATGTATCGAAATTCTCAGCTCCAGAAAGCTTAGAACCACGAAAAAGCGAGGTAGACTCATTCATGATGAATTAGAGCCACTGTTGAACAATTAGCACAATTGTGTAAAGAGCACAGTGCGGATAGAAAGTGACTTTAAAAATCAGGAAATGCACGCAGAGACGCAACAATTGCAGGGCGTACAGCCAGGGTATTCAGGTATGCGTGCAAGAATTTGCAGCAATGTGCGCCAAGAATTGGAGGAGCACGAAATTATTCAATTTCAGTAATTCTGAACTTGGGCTGAAAAGCTCAAATCCGATGAGAAATGGTGAAGTGAAGATAATAGTGTGGTAAATGTACGCAGGGTAACCAATAAATGGTGGATGATAGATGCACGTGTAGTGGTCTGGCACAAATTGTTGCAGCCCCGAGGGATGAGAATTGACCAAGATATGTCAATTTGAATTTGCAGTGCACAATGGTACCCAGTTGTAAAATTGAGCAGATGAAATTTTTATTCCAGCAAATGAATGTGGAGCAAAAACGCACGTGTATAATGGTGCAACAAGGGTGTATGCATGCACGTGTTGAAGCAGAGCATGTGGGACGAGAAAAACACGGAGAAATAAATAATTCCGGTGGTGTGACAAAAGTGGCACAGATGGGGTAAGAAAATTTTGGTGGAGAACAAAAATGTTCAGAGCGGCGTTCTCAGCCTGTAGATGGCATACAGAGCAAGATACACGCCTTCTAGAGCCTCTGGATAGCGCAGAGGGGCGGTATGACCTCTCTAGAATTTGTAGAGTGGGTGGATAGAAATGGCACACAGGTCCACAACAATTTGCTCACCGGAATTGAAGTCCTTCTAGCCCTTCCAAAAGTGCTCTTCAGAGCTCGATAACACGCGCACAGACCACGGGAGGTCTGTATAGTCACGGGAGGCAGGATCAGGCCACGGGGGGCAAAATCGGACGCGCAATAAAAAGAAGAATAGAGATGGATGGGTAACACAGGGATGGTGGGTGGGAAGAAAATAGAAAATTGGAGAGATCCCGGACGAAAAAGGCAATAGCTCCGGAACGCAAGGAGATAGCGAGCCAGTTCTTGTACGCCCAGAAAGCTTAACGGATGACGTTTCGATCGCTATATGGCTCGTCGATGTCGGCCTCACGGTTGTAGAGAAAAACGAGATCGAAGTCCGACCAGGCTCATAACCTGTTGAATGGTGATAAAAGCGATGCATAAAACTAGATAGAGACGAAAGGATGCTATTTAGTCTAGCAGAGCGAAAATTCTACAAAGGAAGCGGAAGCAAAATTATCAGAATTAATTATGTGTAATTTTGCTTCAAGTCGAAAATGCGAAATTGTAGAATTGAATTCTGAAAATAATTCCGCACCCTACAACTAATTGTAGTAATTATTAAATCAATAATTCGACTGTACAACGCACTGTAGAGCGTAATTTGACAAGTTTTATTCCAGCAAATGGGTGTGGAGCAAAAAAGCACATGTGTAATGGTGCAATACGGCTGTATGCATGCACGTGTTGAAGCAGAGCACGTGGGATGCGAAAAACACAGAGAAATAAATAATTCCGGTGTCTTGACAAAAGTGGCACAAGTGACACAGACAAGGGTTGGAAAATTTTGTTGGAGAAAAGTGTTCAGGGCGGTGTTGTGAGCCTGTAGATAGCGTACAGAGCAAGATACACGCGTTCTAGAGCCTCTGGATAGCGCAGAGGGGCGGTACAATGTCTCTAGAATTTGTAAAGTGGGTGGATGGAAATGGCACACAGGTCTACAAGGGAATGGAATTGCTCACCGGAATTGAAGTCCTTCTAGCCCTTCCAAAAGTGCTCTTCAGAGCTCGATAACACGCACAGACCACGGGAGGTCTGTATAGTCACGGGAGGCAGGATCAGGCCACGGGGGCAAAATCGGACGCGCAAAAAAGAAGAATAGAGATGGATGGGTAACACAGGGATGGTGGGTGGGAAGAAAATAGAAAATTGGAGAGATCCCGGACGAAAAAGGCAATAGCTCCGGAACGCAAGGAGATAGCGAGCCAGTTCTTGTACGCCCAGAAAGCTTAACGGATGACGTTTCGATCGCTATATGGCTCGTCGATGTCGGCCTCACGGTTGTAGAGAAAAACGAGATCGAAGTCCGACCAGGCTCATAACCTGTTGAATGGTGATAAAAGCGATGCATAAAACTAGATAGAGACGAAAGGATGCTATTTAGTCTAGCAGAGCGAAAATTCTACAAAGGAAGCGGAAGCAAAATTATCAGAATTAATTATGTAATTTTGCTTCAAGTCGAAAATGCGAAATTGTAGAATTGAATTCTGAAAATAATTCCGCACCCTACAACTAATTGTAGTAATTATTAAATCAATAATTCGACTGTACAACGCACTGTAGAGCGTAATTTGACAAGTTTTATTCCAGCAAATGGGTGTGGAGCAAAAAGCACATGTAATGGTGCACGGTTGTATGCATGCACGTGTTGAAGCAGAGCACGGGATGCGAAAACACAGAGAAATAAATAATTCCGTGTCTTGACAAAAGTGGCACAAGTGACACAGACAAGGGTTGGAAAATTTTGTTGGAGAAAAGTGTTCAGGGCGGTGTTGTGAGCCTGTAGATAGCGTACAGAGCAAGATACACGCGTTCTAGAGCCTCTGGATAGCGCAGAGGGGCGGTACAATGTCTCTAGAATTTGTAAAGTGGGTGGATGGAAATGGCACACAGGTCTACAAGGGAATGGAATTGCTCACCGGAATTGAAGTCCTTCTAGCCCTTCTAAAAATGCTCTGCAGAGCTCAAAAACGCGCGCACAGACCACGGGAGGTCTGTATAGCCACGGGAGGCAGAATCGGGCCACGGGAGGCAAAAACGGACGCGCAATAAAAAGAAGAATAGAGATGGATGGGTAAGAAGGGGATGGTGGGTGGGAAGCAAATGGGAGATCCCGGACGAAAAGGCGATAACTCCAGAACGCCAGAAGATAGCGAGCCGAGCGAATATTCATCAAGTCTTTGACGAGTCTTCGGATGTGGCACTTCTGTAAGAGCGTAACTAAGAAGGGTCGAAGTACAATGTCGAGTATGGACTTAATCGTGAAAGAACTAGAGCTGTTAGAGTACAAGAAGCGTGGTCGTTGCGTACGGTTCAAAGGTATCGCAATGTCATACGATAAGGAGAACCTGTGGTCCTCCTCATGCTACAAGGTCTCGTCTTATACCGATTCCGACTATCCTGTCTATAACTCCTTTTGGTACATATCCCTATCTCCCACGATCTCGTCTCTGTCGCTCCTGCCTTCTCTAGGTCTGACCTTCTGCCAGTCATACTTCATATATGTCTTGATTGAAGAGGACGTGTATCGCCCTCGGCACAAGATTGTGACTCGAATGCGTGAGAAAGAGGGTCGTACTCCGCCTTTTAGTCTCGTTCGACTCGCTTATACTCCGTGGATGTATCTCAGAGGAAGTATCCAAGCACGAAGCTTACGTTCTGTGTTCGGCAGAGAGATATGGTCTGTCTGCTTGTTCGTCTTAGCTGGCTGAGAGTCTTTTGAGTTGCGCAGGCAAGTTGAGTGATGTCGAGTCTTCGTTGAATATTCACACATGACTTTGTGTGATCGTTCAGATAATGTCATTTGGTGGATAATGACGTGTTGATAGGATTCCTGATTGATAAGGTGGTATTCGGTATTATGGTCGGAATGTAGTCGGTATCGGGACCCAATTTCAGTAGGCGGTGTCTTGGTCATATCTTCGTCCAATATTAGGGTGGCCTTGAGCAGGCCACGCGGTTATTTGCTTCCGTTTCCCTGAATTTCGGTGGAGGTTCTTGTTATGATTGTGACAGCGACGAAGGGCCAAGTGATAGTAACGACAAGATAGTTCAGTGGCAAACATACTGAGGCCTTGTACAGTGTAATGTATGATATATTGATCCTTGGAGGGAAGAAGGACCAAGATCCCCTCCAGGCTGAGAGTTTATATAGTATTTTGAGCTTATGGTTGAGCTCGTGGTTTCTGCAAAACTATGAACAACGTTGCCAGACGTGTTGATGGGTGTTCAGTAATAACCAGTAATAGTGTGGTGTCATGATCCAATACGGCCCCATTTTACCGCGTGTCTACCACACCTCCACCCATCCTTTGCTCCCACTCTGCATGTTTATAACTCTCACACAACCACACCAACACCCCCAACTCGGCATCTACTTAGATCCCGACATCACGCTCCCTCAGTTATGTAAAACCACGCGACCAGAAAAGACCCACCTCTCTGACCACGTCGAAGCCCGGGTACCACACCGGCTACATAGAGAAGTCCATAGTCACTTTTGTACTTCTCTTCAAGCCATGTTACTGTGTGTCTAGTCTGATATTCGGTCCGCTTGCATCATGGTTAGATAGCTTCGACTACCTCGGCGACGGCGCTAAGCCAGTAGCCCATCGCTGGGTCACTTATCCACTCCAGTCCCCCATCACCAAGTCACGCAGTCCACCAGTCACTTCCCCTCGCCCCTCAGAGCGCTTGTCGTCGGTCTCGCACTGTCTCGGCTTCGCAGCAATCCCTGGCTCACCATCCCGCCGGTCTCGACCCTCTCTAGACGGACTTCGTTGGACGGAGATGTTGGCCAGCGGCGTGGCTCACGCCGCTCGCCCGCGCTTGTGACATGTGTAACATGGCTTGCACACCGACCCGACGTGAACCAGGTTTCCCCCACCCCGCCTTGTACTGAGGTCGCTGCACAGTACATTTCCCCCTCCCTATGGTCATCAGAGAACACTGAACACTGCTTGTTAGTCCCCCCTATTGTTCCCCAGCAATTCGTCTTCCCTTTCCCTCCCAAGTCGAAAACCCCCATTCTACCAAGCGCCCCGGACTCCGACGTACTTCCGCAGTCCCCTCCTGGCATTTTCTGGTACCCTATCGCCCCGCGTCGGCCGGAGATCGCCGTACAACCCTGACATTGGGTGGCAGCGGACATTGCCGCTCCCCTCATCTTATCTACGACACCACCACTTTGTCTCACCCCACTTCGCCATACCATTGTTCCCAAACGCCCGAGCACACAATTCCACATCGAGAAAGATCCCCTCCGTGTCGAGAATGCTCACCCAAAATGACAACGGCCCTCACCGCTCTTCGCATGAACACGCACGAAACTGCACAATGCCGATTTCACCTGTGACCAGAGAGGCGTTAGTGGCGCACAACACACAACCTCGTGTTCGCACCAACCACTCACCCCACCTGTTCCCCATGAAGTCTCGATTCTACATCCAGCTACACGCTACATGTACCAGCCCGAGGACTGCCGCAAGTACACCCCATAAAAGCAGCAAAAGAGGAGCGAGAATGATTGACTCACACCCCTCTCACTAAACATTGCCCCACAACCTCGCACTCTCTGCCGGTATATCAACGCCGACCTGCGTATCTGTTCCCTCCTCACCTCAATCACCTTTCCCCCCTTCCCCCCCCAGAACATAGATGGACTTTCACCGCCGTTAGTATGAGGCTGACTACCAACCTTCACTTGAAGAACGCCCCTTCCCCGAAGACAAAGTTGCGACCACTGTCTGCCACACCTCCCTCCACCTGGTGCCCGAGGACTACAACGACCCGTACCAGCCCATCCCTGACAACCGGAACCCAATGCCCCGCGAACGTTACCTCCTGGACTACCACCCGATCCTTATCGGCAGGAGCCATGGGTGGGGGTTCCGCAAGAATGGCCCGTACATCGCCGGTATCGACCATTTCTGCCCGGGAGTTTACGCCATGACAGGCCTGGGGAAGCCCCTATTGCCCACCGGAACCCTCCTCGCCTTCACCTACGATTACGGCAGTGATGGCGAGTACTTCCCCATGTTCGTCCACTCCAGCGGCAAGTGTACCGTCATGTTCACCCCTGTCCTCGCCAAACTGTTGCTTCAAGAGATTGCGACCCCTCGCCAGAACTACCGTCGACACTCTCTGATTGGACGGAAGAAGATCGACATTGGCCTTTGGAGCCGCGTCAGTGGGTGGTACTGCCCCGAGATGTTCAACCCCGATGAGTGGGAGGAAACCTGTATCACATAGCAGTTTCCCACGGAAGACGGCACTGGCACTCATGAAGTTACACGTACGTGCCTCACCCGCAAGTGGGGGCTGTAGTCCGTAGACCACTGTCTCTCACCCCCTTCCCCTTTGTATGACAAGGTGCCACAATTTTCACAGCTCCTTTCCTCCCTCCCTCGTCGCCGACACAAGAAACGTCCCCCCCTCAGCACGACCCAGTCCGAGCCGACTGCATCACCCACTACCACGTATCCTTCCATCCCGGAAACCGCCAAAGGGGGCTGGCCCCCCGCCAAGCATCCACTTTCGGCTCCTCCACCCATGCCACCTACACCAGCCCTGCCACTGTTACCGTGTCATAATCATGAAGCCACCTCCACTCTAGATAAACATGCCTCCACCACGGAACCAAATATTCAAGCATCAGCGGAACCAAATTCCCTGTCAGAACCATAGTACGATAATATACATCATGTGGTCCTAGAAGCTTGAACATAAAATACTCAAATGTTTGACAAATCTTTGATAAACAATTACACGTCATCGTTTACCTCTGTTCAACAGTAGTAAAATATATAGATACCATAGTGTTATTTACGACAACCTAGTATATGGGTATAGTATAGTACTACATAGACGTACTATCATTGTACACACATATAGTATTAATTTGGATACCTATTCGTATATCTACTACTATAAGGAAGATACAAGGTATAGCATAGCCATATGTTTCATACATCATCTAGTATGGTTTACAGTGTAGACAACACACCGTACATACAAGCGCTACCGGTACTAGTGTACCATAATACTAGACATACATACACAAACCTTGGACAAATGTTAGACAAATGGCTGACATGGTTTCCACAGGGCTAGTCATTACATAATCATAGTACGGGTATTATTAGTACATCTATAGATAAGATAGGTCACGAGTACCAGGAAGTCACGCTACCTAGTCAAACGTTTGACAAACGTTTGCGCAACGTCCGCGCTAGGTATGGGAACTTCCCCACAACCTTGTAGCCGAGTTGAGCTATTATCTCGGAAACAACGCCAAACGACTCGACACCATTCACGACACTAGACTAGCGATGTCACGAAGACAGAC
This sequence comes from Apiotrichum mycotoxinovorans, assembly GCA_013177335.1. Taxonomy (NCBI): domain Eukaryota; kingdom Fungi; phylum Basidiomycota; class Tremellomycetes; order Trichosporonales; family Trichosporonaceae; genus Apiotrichum; species Apiotrichum mycotoxinovorans. Next base: position 999,196 of record CP053624.1, on the reverse strand, counting down.
AAACGTATCGGCTTACCAAGAAAGCGATGTACAACGACAAGAATCTTTGTAAGACGTTGGAGATGGCTTAGCAATCATTGTCGAGAAGAAAGATAAGGATTGAGCGGCAGCGGCCGTGTCATGCCCCGTTAGGTGGCAATAATGGTCGGGAAAAACGCAGGCCGAAGACGGGTGTCGAAGGACCTGGCCCTATCTCCGTGGACGAAGATGTCGACAAAGAGATGCTGCGAGCCGGACGATAGTAGGACGATCGTCCGACTCCAGTCGCGCGACAAGTAGAGCAACGTATATGCAGAGATCGAGTACTAAGGACGACTGTAAAGAAGACCAGTAAAGAAGACAAGTAAACTAGATCCTTGTCAAGTGCCGACAAGGAGGGGTCACTGTATATAGTACACGAGCCAGGATAACCACGTGGTAGAGGGTACCACGTGGTATCCGCATGGTCTTTAGTGGCGCCTCATGCGTGCATGTTGTCTGGGCGTCACAGTACCCCGGGGCTGCAAAATCCGAGCTCCTGCGAAGGTGTGTGTGTTCGTGAAGATAGGGAGCGTGAGAAAAGGGTGTGTGCAACGAGGAGGGGGCGTTGCATAGCCCGGTCGAGACGGCGGATCGGGGTGCGCCCTCGATCTTTTATTGTGCGTCGTGTTACACACAAGGTCGAAAAATCGCGCATGAGGTATGTGAGCAGAGGATGGGCGCAGGGGGACGAGCGTCGGACGATAGTGGAGGTTGTGTAGATCGTTGTAAAGTGGGGGGAGAATGGTGAACAAAAGGAAAAGGAAGCAAATTGGAGTGTTAAGATGACGACGAAGACAGTTGGAAGACATGGGTTCGCGAAGGTATAAAAGGTGGTCGCGAGCAGGTCGAAGTCCCCTCCATTTTTCATCCCAATCTCTTCTCATCGTTCTCGTGTGATCGTCACCATGACTTCGCGCTCGACCTCCCCCACCCAGGACAGTGAGTAACTGCGTGCTTGACTGGGGTGTGGTTGGTCTTGATGGCGAGGACGGTTGTTTTGATGGTGTTGGTGGTTCCTTCGGTGGCGAGTAGAGGGTTGGAGTGCTAACATAATCAGAGAACAACGACCCGGACAGCCGTGAGGCTAGTCCTCAGTCCCAGGGTGGTAAGGGTGATGATGTCGACGAGACCCTTGATGATCAGTAAGTAGTTGGACGATAGTTGGATGATCATCTAACTTGCAGGCCTCCTTCGCCTGGTGGCGATGGTGAGGACGAGAACGCCGATCCTCCCCTGCCCGACTCGGCCGAAGAGGCTTTGAAGCTGTGAGTATGGTTAGGAAGATCGTCGGAGGATCATCTAACTCCAGTCTCGGTGGCACTCAGGACAAGGAGGAGGAGAAGAAGAAGAACGACGACAAGGATGAAGACAAGGAGAAGGACGATGGTGGAGAAGACCCGGAAGTGTAAGTGGTGGTGATTAGATTATGCTGATCGTAGTGGTTCCGTCCCGGGCAAAACCGTCGTTAAATACAAGGGCAAGCGCAAGCCCTCGAAGTCACCGCCTCGCTCAGATAGCGATGACGGCAAGAGGAAGAAGAAGAAGGACAAGAAGGACAAGAAGGACAAGGGCAAGAAGCGTGAGTCCCCTCCAGCTCCACGCCGTTCGGACAGGCGCGTCGAGGCCCGCAGCAATGCGGCCGAGGAGGCTCGCCGTCATGAAGAAGCCCGTCGTCATGAGGCCGAGGAGCGCAGCAATGCGCTTCAGGCTTTGACTCGCCAATACCCTCCCATTCCCATGCCCCCTCCCCTGACCGCCGGCGGTCAGTTCACTCTCGTTGGTCCCGGAGTCGCTGCTCTGCAATTCGTTATTGCGGATGAATACTGTTCCCTCGTCACGACACTCGTCGTGGCGTACAACAACAAGGTGGAGAATGCGTCCCGAGGCAAGCTCAAGGAGGAGACTGTCAGGAAGGTGAGTTGGAAGATAGTTGGATGATCGTCCAACAACTGTCCGATTTACTGATCGTGTAGGTGTCCGGCAATCTCCGTACCGCCCTCACTCGTCTTGCTCCTGGCCAAGGTCGCCAGGCAGCCGTCCAGTGTGACGCCTGCCGCAAATATCAGCACCTTTGCGTCGTGACCCCCGGCAAGCTGAACTGTGTGTACTGCACGTCTCAGGGGCTTCAATGCACCAATAATAGCACCAAGCTTCGTGAGGCAGATGAGTACAACGACCGTCAGGACCAGGCGTATGCTAGCGTGGCGTCTACGCTGGAGACCGGCAAGGAGATGATTGGGGACCTTCTGAAGGCCCTGATCGAGGCTGCCGCCCGCAATGGCATCACCCTCGAGGGTGAGGAGCGCTTGACCCGCCGCGTTATGGCGCACGTTGGTGAGACTCTCGCCGACGACTTCGAGCGCTTCGCGGACATTGTTGGCGTGGGTGCTGTTCATGGTGGGGCTGCGGATGAGGCCAGGGAGGCTCGCGCGGTAAACCGCGAGAACCTGATTCGTCACGAGCAGAGTCGCCGTGGTCGTCGTCGTGGCGCGTACGGCGGCACCATTGCGGAGGAGCACGAGGACAGGGATCGTGGTGCTCGCCTGCGGTCGCTCTCGCCGGGTGAGGAGGAGGAGGAAGAGGAACGCGAGAGGAGGAGGGACTCCGATGGCGAGTCCGAGGAGGAGTGGGAGGAGAGGATGAGGGAGGAGATCGCCAGGGAGGTGGCGATGAAGATGAGGGAGGCGAAGAAGAGGAGGGACGGGGAGGGCAGGGACAAGTGAGGCGGTCCTTGCGAACACTTTGTATATAGATTTTGATACTATTGTCGGTTGTATATAGATGTATTTGTATGTCCGTGTCATACCTGTGAAGGGAAGAAATTGGATGACAGTTGGACGATCGTCCACTAATCATCCTCATACTTGGGTTTAGTTGGGTATCGCTTGTGGAAGGCACGTAAGAGTTTAGGGGAGTTGTTGAGGAATATGCCTGGCTCCCATGTGGGATCATCGTAGCCTTTCCACTTCACTAGGTATTGAACTGTTCTGTGTTTTCTTCCCACAATCCGAGAGTCCAAGATTTCCGTTACTTTGTATTCCTCTTCACCTTCGATGAGTACTGGGTCGGGAGGAGGCTGTTTCCGTCCGCTGATGGTGTTTTCCTTGTATGGTTCGAGCTTGCTGACGTGGAATACGTTGTGGATGCGGAAGGACTTAGGAAGGTCGATCTGATAGGCGAGATCATTGATCTTTTTGGTGATGGTATATGGGCCGATGTACTTGGCGTCGAGCTTTCCCATGGGTCGCTTCGTAGAAATGTTTGAGGTGTTGAGCCAGACTTTCTGGTTGACCTTAAACTGAGAGCCTGGGGTTCACTTCTTGTTGTAGTACTTGGCCTGGTTTTGCAGAGCTTCTTTGACCGCTGCGTCAACCATGAGTGATGTATCGTGGATGATCGTCAGACGATCGTCGGTGTCGGTGACGGTGGGGGCCTCGATTGAGTATCGAGGGTGGAAACCATAGTTGGCAAAAAATGGGGTGGTCCTGATGGAGGAGTGGTACGCATTGTTGTAGGCGAACTCGGCCAGGGGCAAAAGGTCAGCCCAGTCGTCCTGTAAGTAACCCGTGAATGTGCGAAGATACTCCTCGAGTGTTTGGTTGACTCGTTCCGTTTGTCCATCCATCTGTGGGTGTCCCACAGTCGATAACTTGCGTTCGGTTCCCAAAATCGAGAGGACTTGTTTCCAGAAGGCTGACGTGAACTTGGAGCCGCGATCGGAGATGACCTCGAGAGGGATTCCGTGCTTGGAGATCACTGCTTTGATGAATAACGTGGCTAGTTCCGGAGTCTTCATGGTGGTCTTGCAAGGTTCGAACAGGGCCATTTTGGTTTCTTGTCGACCATAATGAGGATGAAGTCGAACCCATTGGACAGAGTAAGGGTTCGATGAAGTCCATGGTAACGGAGGACCATGCGGAAGTCGGAGGTGGTAGAGAGCGTAAAGCCCATAGGGCTTATGTCGTTTAGGTTTCTTGGCGAGCACGGCTCCATGTTGATCGTAATCCTCGTGAAGTCTCGCATGCCCCAAAATATAGGCGAAGTGGGTGATAGGTCTTGTGTTGGCCGTGGCCTATCATTGGGTCATCATGGCAAGAGCGAGTGACTTGAGTCGTAGAGTTTGGGGACATAGAGTGGTGGCGATAGTAATCGATCGTCCATCGATCGTCCAGCGTCGTAGTGACCAGTTTTGTCTTGTATCTTCTCTCTGATTGAAAGTAGATATGGGTCTGTTTGCTGGGCGTTGATGATCGGTCCCTAAGGTCGGTGAGGATAGTATCGTTCGGGTGACAGCTGCTAGATGCAGCAATCGTTGGCAGTTGTAATCCTTATCGGAGTCTGTAGGTTCATAGTCTACGGCGGAGAGTGCATCTGGCTTGTAGATTGTTTACCGGCGATGCAGAGATAGAAGTTGTAATCGTGGAAGGATCATCCAACGAGCTGGTCGTCGGGTGAGGAGTCGTTTAGTGTCGAAATAAGTAAGAGGAAGATGGTGGTAATGACCTTGACTGGGTGTTGTGATCCCTCTAGATATTATCGCCACTGTTTGAAAGCGGAAACAATCGAGTAATTCCTTATCGTGGATCTCGTGGTTGCACTCTGCAGGATTGAGCTTGCGAGTAGAAAGCGATGGGATGTGAGCGATCATCGGACGATAGTTGGAAAAGAATCGCTCCGACGGCAAAGTTGGATCGTCTGTTTCTAGAAGCAGAGGTAGACTGGGGTCAAAGTGGTGGAGGATGTCTCCGTGGGTGAGCGTATGATTGCGTCGAAGGAGCTGCGTCTTGGACCAAGCGAACTTAGGAGCGTCCACTGTCTTGGTGGCAGTAAGTAAGGGTTGCGATCTTTGAGTAGTTGGGGATAAAGTGTCGATAGAAGTTGGCAAATCCTAAGAAGGCGTAGCTCTGTCAAGGTCTTGGGGGCCGCCAGGTTGTAATAGTGTCAACCTTGCGGGGTCCATCTGTATGCCATCACGGAGATGACATAACGAGAAACTCAGTGGAGTCCTTGTAGAACTCGCACTTGGATGCTTTGGCGAACAAGTTGGCCTCACGAAGGCGAGTGAGGACCTGGCGAATGTGTTCCGTGTGTTCTTCAAGTGTAGAGGAGTAAATCAGAATATCGTCAAGGTACGCAATGACGAATCGGTTGATCATGTCGTAGAACGTGGAGTTGACGAGGTGTTGGAATGAAGCGGGTGCGTTGGTGAGGCCGAATGGCATGACCCGGTACTCGTATAGGCCGTACCGTGTGCGGAAGGCGGTCTTCCATTCGTCTCCCTCGGCAATGCGGATCTGGTGATAAGCGTTGCGGAGGTCAATCTTCGAAAAGTATTGGGCTTGTGAAAGGCGGTCTAGGAGTTCTGTGATGAGCGGCAAGGGGTACCGGTTCTTGACCGTGACTCTGTTGAGTCCACGATAGTCGACACAAAGGCGGAGGGATCCATCCTTCTTTTTGACGAAGAGGATCGAAGCTACGGCTAAGGACTGTGATGGCCGAATAAATCCATTGGCCAGGTGTTCGTTGATGTACTCTCGGAGTACCTGTAGTTCTTTGGGGGACAAAGCGTAAAGGGGTCCATAAGGAGGCATTTGGCCATCGATGATAGGGATACGATGGCCAAATGGACGATGGCGAGGAAGTGTGTCGGCCGCTTTCTGGTCAAACACATCGAGGAACTCGTGGAACTGTGGTGGTATGTAGTCGGACGATGGTTGGACGATCGTCCCGTGTCCATCTACTACTGTGGCTGTGGCTGCGGCTATGGTGTCGGACGCAGGGTAGAACAAACCCACGGCGGCCTTTCGGGCTAAAGCAAGGAATACACGTGCTGTACACACACGTATATCTGTGGTTGTGGCTGTGGTAGGTGGGGGTCCTCCCGTGGCCTGGGGAGTACTGGTTTTTGGTTTTATGTGGACCGGAAATGAAACAGTGAGATCAGAGAAGTCGATTTGCGCGTGGGACTGGTGGAGCCAGGGAAGACCCAGAATCACGTGGTCGTCCCCTATATCAAACACTTCATATCGTACTTCGCGTCGGGTAGGACCGAAGGTTGTTGGAATGTTTACATAATACTGTAAGGTAGGAGACAGGGTGCCGTCCATCATTTTGACGCTGACGGAAGTAGTCTGGGGATGCTGCGGGAGGCGTAGTAATTTGACTAGCCGCGGGTGAATGAAGTTAGCATCGGAACCGGCGTCCACCAAAGCCTTTATTTTGTGGCAGTCGTGGAAGCGGTGTAGGTAGATGTTGGTGTACATGTGGCCCTGATTGGGTCCCGTGATTCGAGAAACTTTAGAGCAATGAATGAGATGGGGTTGCCCCATTTTACCTCCCATACCCGGGGTCTTCTTGTAGTACAATCGTTGGACGATCATCAAGAATGGTTGGGAGGCGCCTAGTTTGAGTCTTTGACACAACGTTCAGACCACTTACTGAACAAAGACGGAAGGTCCTGCTAAGATCACGTGTACAGAGCCGAAGATCTGCCGAAGGTGTACAAAAGAAGGTCGGAACTATACTGATACTAGATATCGTTAGACAAACGATGACTATCGTTGGTCAAAGGTTGCGCTAACGTTTGTCGAAGCTCTGATAAAGGATTGATCAAGAATAGTCAAACGTTCATCTAACGTTTGACTAAGATATAATATGTTGCTCAGATGTACGTCAAATGTTTGTCTTACGTTTGACCAAAGGAAGAGGATGTTGCTCGAAGAGAAGTCAACGATGCAACAAGGATGTATTACCTATGTCGGTACTACAATAACTATGGATGAGGTTCTCAATAGCTAGTCGTCGGTTGACTAGGCTAATACTAAAGTTCCTGTACGTGTCACCGGGACTTGTACAAGCTGTCGCTACGAAGATCAGTCCTGGAGTGGACTGAACATGTTGTCTTTACTTCACAATGTTACTACCAGTGTCATACGAGAAGGAGAACCTGCGGTTCCTCCTTCGTCTACAATGGTCCTTATATATCTTGCAGAAGACAGATGTCGTTCTGCTGTTTTCTATGTAATCCTCAAAGCGGCCGCTGCCGCTCAATCCTTATCTTTCTTCTCGACAATGATTGCTAAGACGTCTCCAACGTCTTACAAAGATTCTTGTCGTTGTACATCGCTTTCTTGGTAAGCCGATATGTTTGTCTGTCTTCGTGACATCGCTAGTCTAGTGTCGTGAATGGTGTCGAGTCATTTGGCGTTGTTTCCGAGATAATAGCTCAACTCGGCTACAAGGTTGTGGGGAAGTTCCCATACCTAGCGCGGACGTTGCGCAAACGTTTGTCAAACGTTTGACTAGGTAGCGTGACTTCCTGGTACTCGTGACCTATCTTATCTATAGATGTACTAATAATACCTGTACTATGATTATGTAATGACTAGCCATGTGGAAACCATGTCAGACATCCGTTTAACGTTTTACGGTACACTGGTACCGGTAGCGTTTGTATGTACGGTATGTTGTCTATACTATATACTATGCTAGATGATGTGTGAAACGTATGGCTATGCTATACCTTGTGTCTTCCCTATAGTAGTATATACGAATAAGTACCAAAATTAATACTATATGTGTGTACAAGGATAGTATGTCTATGTAGAACTATACTATACCCATATACTAGGTTGTCGTGAGTAATACTATGGTATCTATATATCTTACTACTGTCGAACGGAAGTAAACGATGACCTGTAATTGTTTATCAAAGATTTGTCGAACATTTGAGTATTTTATGTCCAAGCTTCTAGGGCCACACGATGTATATTATTGTACTATGGTTCTGACAGGGAATTTGGTTCCGCTGATGCTTGAATATTTGGTCCCGTGGTGGAGGCGTGTATATCTACAGTGGAGGTGGCTTCATGATTATGACAGTCTTCTTCCGAAGTCTCGTCTGCAGGCTCCGCGATTTTCTCAAGCTCGGCAGTGCGGGCTGTAACGGTCTTAGCGGCAGACTTTCCTTTGGCAGTGTTCTGCCGGGACGCCGATAAGGGACATTGGGAGACTCTGTGGTCAGGCGAGCCACAGTATAGACAGAGGTTGTTTTTGCGACAGTGGGCCTTGACTTCATCCGTGAGGTGTCCGTCTGGGCCCAGGTTGAGAACGTTAGAATGGGTGTTGACCGTGGTGGTCGATGTGCGGGTCTCGGCCACAGGGGAGGTTACCTGAGTGGCCGGAACGCTCTGCGTGGAGCGCTTGATGATAGTGGTTTTAGAGATAGAGGTGGAGTTGGACTCGTTGGTCTTTTCCTCCTCACGGGCCTGGAGACGTATATCCCAGCGTGTGGCCTGTTCGACCAGCTTGTCTAGGGTTGAGGCCTTGCCCTCTTGCGTCACTTTGTCCTTGATGTTGTCACGTAGTCCTGAATAGAAATGGTGGACAAGCAGAGGGTTGTTATTTTTCTGGTAGTGAAGTAAAGCAATGAGATGATGGAAATTCTTAGCGTAATCGGTAACCGAGGTCACCTGACGGAGGTTGTCAAACTCTCATTCGTAAACTGCGTTGGCGTCTGGGTCACCCCAGGTGGTCTTGAACTCCTTCTTGAAGAGCTCATAGTCTTGAAAGAACAGTGGGCATTCGGCTTCAGGAAGAGAGCAGTACGAACGGTACCACTCATGGGGGCCTGACGAAGAGCGAAACCAATTTGGACGATTTTCTGACGATTGTCCAACGGTCGGGTGGTAGTCTCAAAGTGGTCTTCACATTCGGTGAAGAATCTTTCTATGTTACGGGTGGAACCGTCAAAAGAAGGGAGCTTGAGTGAGAAGGCCTTGAGGACAGGACGTCCCTCAGGGTCTGCACTGCCGTGACGCAAACGGTCTTCAGCTTGGTGGATACGGTTCAGGAGGTTGATGTTCTGGTCACGGGCTTGGGCCAGTTGGTTCTGTAGGTTGTTCTGGTTGGCTAGGAGTTGAACGAGTTGTTGTTCTAGTGCTTCAAGACGCTCCGCCTGCTTGAGTGGACTGGCAGTGCGTTTCGGGAGGGTGAAGAGGAAGACCCCTTGGTGGGGGTTTGGGCTGTGGCTTGAGCTCTGGGAGTGGCCGATTCCACATCAGAGTTGGAATCGCTCATTGCGCTGGGGAACTGTTACTGTGGCTATGGACTTGGAGATAGACTAGAAGGATCTAGTTTTCTGTCATGCCCTGTTAGGTGACAATGCTAGGTCGAAAAGATTGCAGGCCAAAGACGGGTGTCGAAGGACCTGGACCTATCTCCATGGACAGGGATACTGGGAAAGAAGTACTGTGAGTCGGACGATAGTAGAACGATCATCCGACTCTAGTCGTGTGTCAAGGAGAGCAAATGGATATGCAGAGATTGAGTATTATGGACGACTGTAAAGTAGCCAAGTAAACTAGATCCTTGTCGAGTACCGACAAGGAGGGGTTGCTGTATGTAGTACATGAGTCAGGATAACCATGTGGTAGAGGGTACCACGTGGTATCCGCATGGTCTTTAGTGGCACCTCATGTGTGCATGTCATCTGGGCATCACACTGCGCTCCACCTATTGCCGTTGCCACTTCCGCTACTGGGCAGGGGACAAACGCTCATATAGGGTCGGAGCCGCAGGGGATGTTTCCCCAAGGCTCTAGTATTCTATTCTGTGCATAGTCGCCACTGTCTACTAGCCCCCTCCATGACGATATCAACGACGACCGAGTATATGTTCTAGAATGCTTGCTAGTCTTCCACTCTTCTGCATGGACTCCCTCGGCTCCCTAGTGTGCTGCTCTACAGACGTATCACTCTGTTACACACACTGTGTACGACACACAGTTTATTGACGACTATATGGACTTGTGTAGAGCTATTCTAGATCAGTACCTAGAGTGGACATCTGCCCAGCTCTCACACCGAGTCACGCAGTCCACTGATCGTTCCCCTCTGCCCTCAGAGCACTTGTTGTCAGTCTTGCACTGTCTCAGCTTCACAGCAATCCCTGGTTCATCACCCCGTTGGTCTCGACCCTCTCCGAATGGACTTCTTCAGATGGAGATGCTGGCTGGTGGGGTGGTACACTCCGCTCTCCCGCACTCGTGACATATAGCTTCCTGTCTCATACAGTGTATGTTGTCTTACTATGGTTCTGACAGGGAATTTGGTTCCGCTTGTACTTGAATATTTTGGTTCCGAGGTGGAGGTTGTTTATCTAGAGTGGAAGTGGCTTCATGATTATGACAGAGGTCACGATACTCATCTAGAATTGCTCTACCCAAGTCTGTATAGTCATATCGGCACTGCATGCTTTACTCAGTGCATGCAATAGGGAATACTGCTTGCGCAGCAGCATACTAGGGAGCCGAGGGAGTCTGTTGCAAACTCTGACGCAGAAGAGTGGAAGACTAGCAAGTGTTCTAGACAAGGTGCACAGCCCCTGTTGGTACCTGTCACAATCATAACAAGAACCTCCACCGAAATTCAGGGAAACGGAAGCAAATAACTGCGTGGCCTGCTCAAGGCCACCCTAATATTGGACGAAGATATGACCAAGACACCGCCTACTGAAATTGGGTCCCGATACCAACTACATTCCGACCATAATACCGAATACCACCTTATCAATCAGGAATCCTATCAACACGTCATTATCCACCAAATGACATTATCTGAACGATCACACAAAGTCATGTGTGAATATTCAATGAATACTCGACATCACTCAACTTGCCTGCACAACTCAAAAGACTCTCAGCCAGCTAAGACGAACAAGCAGACAGACCATATCTCTCTGCTGAACACAGAACGTAAGCTTCGTGCTTGGATACTTCCTCTGAGATACATCCACGGAGTATAAGCGAGTCAAACGAGACTAAAAGGCGGAGTACGACCCTCTTTCTCACGCATTCGAGTCACAATCTTGTGCCGAGGGCGATACGCGTCCTCTTCAATCAAGACATATATGAAGTATGACTGGCAGAAGGTCAGACATAGAGAAGGCAGGAGCGACAGAGACGAGATCGTGGGAGATAGGGATATGTACCAAAAGGAGTTATAGACAGGATAGTTGGAATCGGTATAAGACGAGACCTTGTAGCATGAGGAGGACCACAGGTTCTCCTTATCGTATGACATTGCGATACCTTTGAACCATACGCAACGACCACGCTTCTTGTACTCTAACAGCTCTAGTTCTTTCACGATTAAGTCCATACTCGACATTGTACTTCGACCCTTCTTAGTTACGCTCTTACAGAAGTGCCACATCCGAAGACTCGTCAAAGACTCGATGAATATTCGCTCGACCCCTGTGGTAGACGTTACGAGCCAGGACTCTGAAGATCTCAAGTAAGTACAAGTGGCGTTGTGTCAGTACCATTGTAGAGGGGACTTGTAGACGGTGGTGACTATGCACAGAATAGAATACTAGAGCGTTGGGGAATTGTCCCCTGCAACTCTGACAGTATATGAGCAGTATGTCCCCTGCTCACTAGTGGAAGTGGCGACAATGACAGGTGGAGCGCAACAGCATTGGCTTTGTGTGTAATAGATCACCTGTCAACGAGTTGAAAGGCTGTAACGCTGTACAATTTTCGGCCAAAAAGGTTGTCACTGTCGACCTTCACCGTACTGGCTGGGGCAGTTTTGTGTTTTAGGTTTACCATCCAATATTTTATTCAACAAGCATCCAACATATGCATGCGGTATATTTCCAGAAAGCCCTGTCCATGGGCTCTCTAATGATGTTATGCATGCATAATATCCCTACTCTCAGCGTTGCAGAGAGTGTATTAAAATGTGTGCTTATTTTGCCACTTTAGAGCTCCTGGCTGGTGAACATGGCAAAACACCCTGCTTTATAACAGCACTTTACTCTTTATTTTTTGTATGAGGTAATGCATGTATTTTCATATCGTCCTGACGCAAAAGGCTAGAAGATTGATTTCTACAGGTTTCAAGGCTTTGGCAGCATTGATGCATGTTCTGCATTAACTTCTATCCAAAAGTAGTCAAAATCCCAGCCTGGAGACGTGTTAACCTTTTTGGCCACAAATTGTATCTGTGGTGGCATCCCACGACCGTGCAGAGATGCTCTGATTTCCGCTCAGTGTTGTCGGATAGTGGCAGGTGGCAGAAAATGGGTGTGACGGTACAGTACCTCACATAGTGGTAGTACGCTCAACATCATCACTGTGGTAGTTGAAACGGTGGCGGTAAACACAAGGGCAGCAAACATTTACGATGTCAATGAAGGTACCGATTTCGCGCTTCTGGGTAGCGCAGACAGGTAGCTGTGTGCTCGTTTGCAAAGTAGCTCTGACAACTGTTGTAGACGCGCGGTATATCTCAGACTACAAGGACCTGGATAGAGCCATCTCTGAGATGGTGTCTAGTCTCCACCGCCCAGGAAAGCGAGATCCCGCCGAATGAGATTTCAACACTGTCTGAATCTCTGCCAGAGCGACATCTCGGCACTGCAAGGTTGCGTCACTACACTGCACCCTTCCACTCTTCGCCAGTCCACGCGTCTCCAGAAGGACTTGACACTTGGCGACAGCCAGAGAGCTGGAATCGTGCTCGCGACACTTCTTCAGCTCTCATTCCTCTTATACCCTCTCTCTCCACTCGCTCCCCGTCTCAATCTCTCGACTATTCTTCCGTCCCTCTCGACTCTCTCGACTCTGCCCTCGATGCACCGTCGCCTGGCCCGTCGTCCCACTACCAGTGCACGTCATCCCATCACCAGAGCGGGCTGCTCTCTCCATTGTCTGCATCAACACTCTATGGGCGCGTCGCCTAGTGGTACAGGCTCGTACAGTACATACAAACTCTAGATTCCAAAGGTCTAATCTATCCGCTATCCTTCAAGCTACTCAATCAATACCGTGAAGTTATTACGCGTCCTGCCATCATTTCTCAACTGCTTCTTCTTCCACCGCCGAAGATCGAGGGCAGCATTCTCGCTCCACCTCCAGAGCCAGTACGCCACTTTGCCATTTGGTTTCCAGCGCTGGTGGACGAGCCTGAACCCGACGTCTGTGACAAGTGCGTTGAACGACTCGACTGTGGTGTATCTCGAGTTGGTGACGCACGGGAGGGGGAGGACGATAAAGAGTAGCGAGGATGGGCGTGGCTTGAGTTGGGCTCGACAAAGCTGAAGCATACGGCCTGATGTGTGAGCACAATCGGGAGCCCAAAGGCTGCAGGTGATTTCCGCGACTCAAGACTGGCTTCGCTTACCTCGATCCTTGGGATCTGGGACAAAGTTCATTACTAGACTGCAGCTGATGATGTCAAACTTGTCCGCCTCTGTTGACGGGACCGGCCGTTCGAGGAAATCCTGCTCGAGGATATCGGGGTGGCGCGAATTGAGATCTATGGGATGGTTGTCGATCCACGCCTTACACGACTCGTAATTGTTAGGGAGCAGCGCGCCGAGCTCGAGCATTCTGACAGTTAGCACAGTAAGTAAGAGCACAGCTTCCTAGTCACCGTGGCACAAGCTCACCTCAGCTGTGGCGGCACCTTTTGGTCCTTCCGGATCTCTTTGAGCCATTCGATGAGGACCTTGCTTGAGTCACCTCCTCGTTGTTGGGACTGGCCGAGCGTACTGGCGTGTTGGTACCCCTCTATCCCTCCTAGCTCCTCCAGTTTTGTGTTGACGCCATCGAGTTCAACTTGAAGAGCCTGTATGGGAGTGGTCCTTGCAGCCAGTTGTTTCTGGAGAACAGCTCGCCGCTTGAGGAGCGTATGGTACGATGCGATCGTCGACTGCGTGGCCTTAGCCGAGATCGCGGCGCTCTTTCCCTTCGCCTGCGGCACGATCGATTGCTTGCGCTTGCGCTTCGAAGACATGATTCTGGGCGCTATTTGGTAGCAATAAGAGACAACAGGAATAACCAAAAGATGACAGCGCAACAGACAGGTCGACGTTGCGAGCCAGAACGCTTCACAGTCCTCGACCATGCACTGAAATGGTCAAACAACAGAAAGGAAAAAAAAAAATAGTTCCGCTCCGCTTGTGGAGTGTGGAGTGGAGGGCCAACCTAGCGCAGGCGTGCAGGGGAATGTGGGGGTGGGGTAGCGCGTACCGCATCACATGTCATGCAAGTGCAGGCCGTGCAGGCCGTGCAGGCCATGCGGGCCATGCGACGTCTCCGTGGGACCCGCACGTATCTTCATGCAATAACAGCATAGCCTGCAGCGCTGCAGCTGCCTCCAGCAGCATGCCGAGCAGATCAGCAGAGGGAAGCAGACCAGTGCCAGTCCAAGTGCATGCCAGAGCACCGTCAATACTGGAAATCACTGCCTGTAGTTGTGTGCCAGGTGTTGCCAACCAACGTTTGGACAATTGGAAGGCGTGTCCCGATGTGAAAGGGATATAGTGATTGCTCCCGAGTTCCCAATCGGCCTCGGCCGGCCAACAAAGTCCATGTCCGTTGCTCTGTGATTCTCTTCCACTTTCACACCGTTCTCTTATTCTTGCTTCTTGCATCTCCGAGTCTGGCCGCCGACGCTGCTACAGCTGCTGCTTCTTTCTTGTTCCATCATCGCCGTCACATGTAGTCTAGAACCCTCCAACTCGTTTTTGTTTCCCACGCTTCTATCCCAAACTTGCCGATTCGGGCTCGGTCCACGCACGCGCATACTACCAACCACCCCGACACCAAGACTCGATTTATTGATTCTTGTTAAATACCCGCCCCCCGGCTACCTCATCTCGCCATGCATTTTGGATCAGCTCACACAACATCCAGCAAGTCTGATAACGGCGGTGCGCCGTCATCTTCGGCGTCACAGCACAAGCACAAGAACTCTAGTTCATCCTCCTCCGACTTTGGTGACTTCCATTCGGCAGCTCCCATTCCAACCTCCTCGCCCTCCCGCCACCACCAACCCACCCGCCTGGATGATAACGATCTGCTAGGTTCCTTTGACGATATCAATGAGCTACAGGCCTCACGCACCGCACCACCGTTTACGCTTGACCAAGCAGTCGACATGTTCGACGACGACGCAACGCCCGTTGGCACTCCTCCGGCAATGGGTCCACCGCTTCGTAGGCTGACTTCACGTTCTTCTCTTGGCGTTGGCGTCGCAGGCTCGCCCACGAAGTCGAGGTATTGGTCGAGTGACTTCCCGGGTCCAAGCTCTCCTCCTAGGGTAACTGATGCCCATATCATGGTTCATGCACCTCACACTGGCAAGGGCGAGGATGCCGCTTCCGAGTTTCGCCGGCTCCGACGTCTCTCGGACGAGTACACCGTTTCCGGCAAGCGGTCACCGCATTCCCCTCACAGTCGCTCGCCCACGCGCGCCCGGAGCTCAATCGCAGACGTCTTCTCCTCTCATCGGCCATCTTCGCTGGTGGACGCTCTTGCAACTTCGCGCATTGCCACAAAGTGGAAGCGCTCTGTATTAAACAATGCGCATGTTGGCGGTGATGACGGCCCTACCAAAACAGCCCTACCTATCGATGTGACCCACAAGTCACCGTTTGCGACACAGAACCAAATCTTAGGGTCCTATAGCGCCCCAGACGGAGCACCTGGCTTTAAGCCAGCTACCACCATCGGCCTCCACGACGATGAAGATGACGAGTACGCCAATACCACCTTGCTAGGCCGGGGTGAGATGACGGAACCAGTGCTACAAGTGTCTCATGCAAAGGAGGTGAGTAAGGTCACATCGAGTCAGCGGTCTCACTTGGGTGTCCGTACCCCCGACCACATCTGACAAAGTGTACAGCTCAGAGCGCTTCTGCCTGCACGACAACGAATCTCGGATTCATGGAATCTGCTGTGTAAGTGATCCATCCGCATTCCATTGTGTCTCCGCTGACTGACGTCAGTCTCCCTGGACCAGCACGGCGCATCGCTCTCGACACTGTACCGCCAGACTGAAAAATACGCAAAAGTTCATCGCACAGGCGGCAACGTGCTTGCCGTCAAGGACAGCGAGGGCCACATCTTTGGCATCTTTTTGAACGAACCCATCATGAAGCGCGAGGGAACATACTATGGTTCTGGAGAATCGTGAGTCGCGGGAAGTCACCAACCGACTGACATCAGATTCATGTTCAAATTTGAGGCCGGGCAAAGCAAACCGCGCGTGTACCGCTGGACAGGGCGCAACCAGTATATTGCGCTCTGTGAATCAGGCTTCATCTCGTTTGGCGGAGGGTAAGCACACACCTTTTGACACGGATTTTGAGTACTGATTCGACCAGTGGAAACTCGTACGGACTAATTCTGGACGCCTCGTTTTCGCGCAACACTTCAGCAACCTCGCCAGCATTCGAAAATGATATTCTCTGTGGAGACGGTTCGACCCGCAGTGACAAGGGCGTACCGTTTGATTGTATCGGTATCGAAGTCTGGGGGACGGCATGAACCGTGATGTATGAGGCATGAGCAAAACAATTCGAGCGCCTTGACGTCATGTCACACGACGTACCAACGAAGCGGCAGAGACCGACCTCTGTCACATGTTGTCCATGACATTCCATCCATCCTATAAACTCCTCCTGCATCTTTTTATTCTGTAGTCTGTACAATATCGCACATGTGACACGTCTCCGCGCCTTTGATAAACGAACGTGTAGCAGGAGGCGCTAATTGGTTGGTGGCCGGCGGCAGAGAGGCGACATAGCACAGTCGGATAGTGGACAGAGCGAGGGCATCCACCAACTGCCCTATACATGGGAAGCAGCAGTAATTTCTCCGAGTCTGCGCCAGATCTGGCCCACAGGTGCGATATGGGTTCAATGGGATAAGGGGCAGGTCATGTTGCTGGGCGTAAAACGAAAGGGAATACGCGTGCACCATCCGACATTCGTTAGCCCGCCCACTCCAATACACGGGTACTCCGAGCAATGGGTGGAGGCCAGCTCAGGACTGCCCGCGTCGTATATCTGCGGAAAGTTTAGACGCCGGTACCGGTGTTGTACTGACAGTTGTGCAGAATTGGACGGCATTCAGATTCACACAGTCTTCAAACTGCCTAGATGCTAAAGCTTGGCTGGGTTGTGTGGGATTGGGCAACGGGATGGGTATGGCCACTTCTACTCGCTGGCCTAGGCCGACTCGCTGGCCTAAGCCGAGACTGCTGATTCTGCCCTGAGCCATTGCTCGCGTCGAAATACAGTTTATACGCTGAGCATTTATAGCCGCCGGCCAACATGCAACAATGTGCCAACCAGTGACGAGAAATTCTCGCGATCTCGCCAGTTATCAGCAATCACGTATGTACAGTACTTGTGGTAGATTGGTCTAGCGCGTAGAACCATGCCTGTATTGGCCGAATGGCATTGCCGAGGTTGACGGACCGAGAGATGGTAGCCGAAGGGTTCATCTGGGTGGGCAGTTCGGTGGAGAATTTGGCCATGGATAATTGGCGGGATAATCCCGGACGGACTGCGGCGTCCGCCACCCCGGTCAAGAGTCAATGCCTCTGATTCGGGTCTTGCCCTTGGCCGCTGGACCGTTTGGGCAGTGGCAACGTCAACATGAAGCAACATACTAATTGCGGTGGGTGGGGAAATCCATCACCGACTCCAGTGCAGTCACTGGCCCGCTGCAAGCTTTTCATCACAGCAGGGAGCCATAGGTGCTCCGGGTTTGAATGCTTGCCACTACGTCGCACTTCAGCTGATCAACTGCGCGGCCTAATGAGGGCACTTTGGAGATTTACCAAGCTGTAAACGACAAGGGACAAGCTACGAGGCGTGGTCGAAATCTTGCAGCTACAAGCTCCATTTCGCGTTCCATGCCCATGTTCGTGATGGACAATTCGTGCATTCTCTGGCTTACAACCCGCTACAACCATGCAGCTTCCAAGACCCCTAGTTCCATGTACCGAGCGCTTCCGAAGCCACACGCGCGAGTTTGAGCGCCTTCTCTTCCTCAAGACGCATAGTGACGACTTGGAGGGCGACCGGTGCGCCGATGACTTCGCAGGGATCGTACCTGTCGTGAATGCGGCGTTCGACTTCGTCGCGGTGCTCAATGTCGCACACCTTGACGTCCTTCTCCGTGACGCGCGTGACAGGGAATACGGCCGCTGCCTGGTCGGTAATGTTCCACATGGACGTGTACGTGACGTGCTCGAACGAGTGATGCGGGCAAGCAGAGTAGGCGGTAACGGGCGAAATGACGCCGTCGAACGGACGCCCAGTACCGGTCAGTTCCTTGCTGGCCATCCAATGGTCCAGCGCCGCCTTGGCGTACGCGGTACGCTCGGCCTGGAGAGTCCACAGGTCGCCAACGTTGGGGGGCGAGTGCTTCGACGCCGCGGCAGCTTTCTCATACTCTGCGAGCCCGATTGGCCACGGCTCGTTCCCTGCCTCGATCGTGGACGAGATCTTGGCCCCGCCGTCACCAACGAAAAAGCGCTCAAGAAGAGACTTGGAGGCGTGCGCGTCGTACGGCGACCACTCGATGACAGTGTGGCCCGCGGCTTCCAGGGCCGTCTTCGTCATCTCCAACGCACGAATGACGGGTGGCGTGGGGCGGCAGATACCGTTGTCCATAATCATACCAAAGCAGAGCTTGTCAGAGAGCTCTACCTCGCGCCAGGGAA
Organism: Apiotrichum mycotoxinovorans; assembly: GCA_013177335.1. NCBI lineage: Eukaryota > Fungi > Basidiomycota > Tremellomycetes > Trichosporonales > Trichosporonaceae > Apiotrichum > Apiotrichum mycotoxinovorans. The sequence goes on along the minus strand of CP053624.1, from coordinate 980,648 downwards.
TAGGAAGCATATTGGGGTCGCGCTCCCAAGGCTTGGATCCTACCACCGTTCTGGCCCACAGCTCGCATGCATCAATCGAGGAGCTCATGGGACCGTTAATCGACCGAACGGCCTCCTGACCAGGCATGCCCGAGCGAGCACCATAGGTGGCAAACCGTCCAAAGGACGGCTTGAGGCCATAGATCCCGCTGAAGGCCGACGGGATACGGATCGAGCCGCCAATGTCAGTTCCGACACCCAGAGGAGAGCCTGATGTCAGTAACGATCAATGGAAGCGCTCATGGAAGCTTTGCCACTGGCGTCCCAGCCTCCTCCTCTTCACTCACCCTTCATTGCCAGGAGTGCACCCTCGCCGCCCGACGAACCGCCAGACGATGTCTTCCGGTTCCACGGGTTCTTTGTGTACCCCCATACATTGTTGTACGACTCGGCAATCATCTGAAATGTCAGTAACATTGCGGAAGGAAGGTGGCGTGAGGAAGCGCGTTCAACGTGGCAGAAACAGACGAGGGTACGAGGAAGACACTGTGAGCGTTCGCGGGGGAAGGCAGGACATAGAGTCATAGAGCCGGTCTGAGTCTGTTTCTGGTCTTTCTACGTTTTACGCGAATGTGGTGACATTTCGAGGGACAGAAGGAGTCTGTCCCATGGGCCTTCGCTTTCATTCTTCTGCCACAGTTCTGAGACGACGCTTACCATTGCAGTAGGTACGTTAGTCTTGCAATGAATCACAGCACCATTCTCGCGCAGAATCTTGGTCATCTCCGAGTCGTGGGCTTGAGGCTGGTGACACCATGCGATAAATCCCACCGTCGTGTCCACGCCTTTGATGTTGAAGTTGTCCTTGAGCGAGATGGGGAGACCGTGCAGCGGACCGCGAGGCTTTCCTGACGCGAGATACTCGGCGTCAATCTCCTTGGCGCGTGCAATGGCGTCCTCGAACAGAATCTCGGTAAGGCAGTTGGTCTGGTGTGATGTCAGCCGGTCTTATCTCTCTTATCGTTGGATGGGGGAGTGGCCACTGCATGACCATCCCCTCTCCCTAGCTTACCAGCTGCTGTGCAATGGCAGCACGCTTGCAGAATGCAGTGACAACAGCTTCGGAGGTGAGCTCCTTGTTGATCATCTGTTGTACGAGCTTCGGCGCCTCCGTCTCGGTGATCTTGAGCTCCTCAGGGGTGAGCACACCGCAGGTGTGGGGTACCCCCGTAACATCAAGCACGTCGTCGTCGACAGTGATGAGCCACGATTTGGGGATGAGAGCATCGCGAGCGGCACGCTTGTTTGCTGCGATTGTCTCCCAGGACTGTGTTGACGCGGTCATGATGGTTCACAATGGATGGTTGGTATTGAAAGTAGTGATGGAAATCCGAGAAGTCAAGTCGTGGAAACACAAGGTACAAGTAGTGTCATGCCCGTGGTTCCGTTATCGGTCATGTCCGGTGGGCTCTATTGTGACGATAGTGGGATAGGTGGACACACAGTGGTGGGCTAACCCAAACAAACGGTGTCCCAGGGTGCATAAACGCTGCTTTGATTGATTGCGAGAGCCTGATGCCCACCTGCTCTTGGTTTTTCTGTTCTTTACCGCTCTCTGCCGCTCTTGAGCTTCTACAGATATGGGCAATGTTCTTCCTTGTTAGTGCGCTGGCTGATGTACCCAATCCGACAGACGGGATAGTTGCACAAGCCATGGCCGTTCAGGAAGGCCGATAATCATCTTCTTGTATCGCATTCGCCTCAGATTCTTCCATCGCATCATCCTTTCGATATCATTAGTGCAGTAAATTAAGCGAAGTTACTGTATAATAGATCAGAGTGGCCTCCCTGTGCATTGCTCCTTGGCCTTTGGCCAGATTGATCTGGACGACTGGCTCGGCTCTCTGTCGGTATCATCAAAGAGCCGAAGTGAAGTCTCCATCCGCCCAAACCACAGATTGTCGTCCGGCCAGTGGGCAGTGAAATGAGTATGCGCGAGAGTGAGGGCCGTAGGGCCGTGAGGGCATGAGGGCAACGCATGAAGCACACGGCACCACACCGCAGGGGCGCGGAGGCTCGCAGGCCCGCAGGGCACACTAAAGGGAATGCATCCAGCTCTCGGCTTTTTTGTCGTCGTCACTGATAGCAGCCTGTTCTTTTTGCTCGGTTGTTTGCTTTCAGCGGACATCCCGTCCACTCCGTGCATCGGATGCTTGCCCAAGACGACTCGCCACGAGTTCAACAAACAGCCGTGCGCGCGTGCAGGCCGTGCAGTCGCGCAGTCGTGCAGCCGTCGCCTCGCGACCCTCCGCGCCCCCACCTCGCTTTCAGCCTCGCATGCCTCGCAGGCGTCGTAGCCCTTCAAACCTCGCTCATCGGACTCGTACACATGTCATCGGTTGCCCCACCTCATCCAGGTACCCCACACACGGTCACTCCGGCAAACTAAGACGACACCAAGTGCTCTTGCATATATACCTATAGCTTTGCTTCTCTCCTTTCCCACCGCGTTTCTCATTCCTCCTCTCCACCACTCACACATACCAGAACACAGCCAAGCATGCGTCCCGTTGCTACCATCCCCGCTCGCGCTCTGCGTACCATCCCCCGGCGGGCCTTCTCGTCGCGCTCGCTCATTCCCGAGGAGCCGCTGAAGCCCCAGGTGCACACGGAGACCGTCCCCGGCCCTGCGAGCAAGGCTTGCGTGAGTACTTCTCTGCTGATGTCGAGACAGCTCCAGCGGCTCGTCTGTAACTAAACAACTGTACCTTTGCTGATTCCCTTCAGTCGGCCGAGATCGACCAAATCCAGGACTCGCGTACCCACGTCGTCGTTGGCGACTATGCCAAGTCCCGCGGAAACTACCTCGTCGACGCTGACGGCAACACCCTGCTGGACGTCTTTGCTCAGATTTCGTCCATTGCTCTGGGTTACAACGTCCCCGCCCTCATTGAGCTCGCCAAGACTGTGCGTAACTGGATACATTTGGGGAGGGAGGAAGCGATCGTCGCTTTGGCCTCGCTTCCCTTCTCTGCTTCAATGATGTGGTCTAGCATCCATTACCGCTTTTGCTGACACCCCATTACAGGAGGAGTGGATCACCGCCGCGATTAACCGCCCCGCGCTTGGCTCGTTCCCCCCCAAGGACTGGGCTCGCTACCTGAACGAGGGTCTGATGACGGTCCGTCCCCAGGGGCTCAACCAGCTCGTCACCACTCTCTGTGGCTCAAGTGCCAACGAGACTGCTTTCAAGGCTGCTTTCATGGCCTACCGCCAGCGTGAGCGTGGTGGCCGCGACGTTGGATTCACCCAGGAGGAGCTCGACTCGTGCATGCTCAACCAGGAGCCCGGAGCTCCTCAGCTCACGGTTCTCTCGTTCAAGAGCGGCTTCCACGGCCGTCTCTTCGGTTCGCTTTCGGCTACCCGTTCCAAGGCCATCCACAAGATTGACATTCCCGCCTTTGACTGGCCCGTCGCCGACTTCCCTCAGCTCAAGTACCCTCTTGACCAGCACACTGCCGAGAACCAAGCCGAGGAGGCCCGCTGCCTTGCTCTCTACGAGGAGATTCTCGTCAACCACAAGAAGCACAAGCCCGTCGCTGCCGTCATTGTCGAGCCCATCCTCTCGGAGGGTGGTGACTGCCACGCTTCTCCCAACTTCTTCCGCCAGATTCGTCTGATCGCCAAGAAGCACGGTGCTTTCTTCATCGCCGACGAGGTCCAGACTGGTGTCGGTGCCACTGGCACCTTCTGGGCCCACGAGAAGTGGGGCCTCAAGGAGGGCGAGCAGCCCGACTTTGTCACCTTCTCCAAGAAGATGCAGCAGGCCGGTATCTTCCACAACTTTGAGACCCGTCCCAACGCTCCTTACCGCAACTACAACACCTGGATGGGCGACCCCATGCGTACCCTCCAGGCTCGCGAGATCATCAAGGTCATCCGTGACAACAACCTCGTTGAGCACACTCGCAAGACCGGCGAGGTCCTCACCGCCGCCTTTACCGATATCTTCTCGCGCTACCCCAACCTCGCCTCTGGCCACCGTGGCCAGGAGGAGGCCACCTTCCAGGCCTTCGACATGCCTTCCCCTCAGATCCGCGACAAGTTCCTGGCCAAGATGCGGGCCAACGGTGTTCAGGTCGGAGGCAGCGGTAACCAGTCCGTTCGTCTGCGCCCAATGCTCACCTTTGGCCCCGAGCACGTTGCCATTCTCGCCGACGCCATGGAGAAGACTTTCAAGGAATTGTAACAAGCCACTAATTTGCACACCAATTAAAAACGAGCACCCCCAGCCATGTACAGTTTATACATTTTCCTTTCAGTTTTTATCAATGTGCTCTTCATATGAATGAGATGTGGGGATACCGTGAAGGATGCCGCAGAGTGCAGGCTGCAAGCGGACCCGAAACGTGTTGATGGATCGGATCAATGACATGATGGCGGAGAGTGCCGCCTGGAAATCTGCCCACATTTCAAATTAGGCGCGCAGACAAAAAACGACATAAAAATACTACAAGCCTATAATTTCCACATGCCTATCTGTGGGGCCATTACGGAATCAACACTGGGCCACATGGTTATCTCGGATCCGACCCCCCTCGGCCATCGAGTCTGCATGTCTCCCATAGCGGTACGAGTGGCGACGATCATGCCCGAAGTCCTGAAAAAAGGATGCTGCGAGTTTGCTACTCTACCATTTTTTTTTTTTTTTTTTTCGCCTTTCCCCCCCCCCCACTCTTTTGGCTTCCCTTGGGCTGTGCAGACTAAAAGCTAGTGCACAGTCCCTCAGTCCTTGTAAATACAGTTCGACTCTCTCTCATAGCAGCAGCAGAGCCCAAGCGCACACAGCTCGGGTGGACCGGGTACATCATCTCTGCGGCAAATTTAATGTTTCCTGCGCGCCGAAGGTCTCTGGTTCATTCCTTCATTTCACCTGACGATTACGCGTCGTCGTAGGTAGATAAGGGTAGCGTGCCGCAGGTCCACATGATCGACACGGCAGGATCGGCACCCACACCGGCCAAATCCCACCATTGCCGGGCAGGGGGCTGCGACTGCGACTGCGACTTCGACTGCGAATACGACCGCCGCGACTGCGCGAGGCTGAGCAGCAATTCTAAACGTTACTGCTTTTTGGGCTCGCTGCTTTTTTTTTTGTCCTCTGACCTTTCTCTGTCAACTTCTGACTTCTTACAGCTAGCTGCTTTAGTGTTGTCCCAGTCAGGATCGTGTGAGTCATACCCCAAGGTCCCAGCGCAGTCGATGCCCGAGAGACCGCTGGCAGGGTGCGTAAATTCACTTTGGTTTTGCATTCGAAGCCTGCGGACCAAGGACCAGGGCGACTTGATGCGGCCTCTGCTGCTGCGCTGGATAAAGTGAAGTGCGAGTCGACCATCTCCCATGGGTGCGACTGCGGGACGCGAGCGGCAATCCAAGTCGGCAACTGACCCGAGTAATTGACTTCTAGAGGACTAAAGCACCAGGGAGGAGTGCGTAGCGTGTCACGGAACAATGTTGCCGCACACGTCATGGATCATGTTCTTCCCAGTTCCCATGTCACTGATTTACGGCGGCAGCAATGAAGATATAAGGCGCCATGTTGAGACGTCTTCTTTCCCCTCTCTTCTCATCACACAACTATCACTAACTCCTCCCCCACACCATCGTTTACTGAACTCTCCACCTCGCCACCCAAACCCCAATCTTCCATCACCATGGCACAGAACATGTACGTCCCCAGCCCCATTGTGACGACTCCTGACAACGTTAGGGAGAAGCCTCACGGGTTTGAAGTGGTCGACATGGACGCCTCTCCGCCCCAGCGAGAGAAGAGCATTGCAGAGGAGACTATCCAGGCGTCTGAGGACTCTCAGACCCCAAAGGAAGCCACTCCCGCTCCCGCTCTTGACGCTGCAGAGGACGAGGACGCCCTTGAGGCCGCTACTGAACGTCTTGCCATTTCCCCCAACGAAAACTCCACCACATCCGACAGCGACGACATAGAGGCCCAGGTCGCCGAGCCGGCGCCTGGTGCTCGCTCCGTCCAAGTCGTCTTTGTCAAGCGCCACGGCGGCAAGTTTACCCATGGCAAGCACAGCAAGCATGGTCACGGTCGACACGGACACGCCCACGGCCACGGATACCGCGGCAAGCACGGACACGGCGACAAGCAAGGCCGCGGCAAGCGCGGCGGGTCGCCACCCCCGTGGGCCGGCTGTAAGTTTGACCGCTTCGAGTGCCGCTGCCAGCGCGATGCTTCGTCCTCTTCGTCGTCGTCTGAGAGCGACGACGCTGAGCCCCACTCATGCCGCTGCGCCGCTGGCCCCGGTTTCGGCTTCCGCGGCCCCCACGGCTTTGGATTTGGAGGCGGCTTTGGTGGTCGAAAGGGTCGTCGCGGCTACGGTCACCATTGGATGTTCCACGGCCCTCCTCCTCCCATGACCGGAGCCGACTCTGGCCGCGGTCACCCCGGCTGCCCCCCTCCTCCTCCTGGGCCTCCCCCTCACTACGATCACGGTTTCCCGGGCGCCCCTCCTCCCCCGCACCCTTGCCACGAAGGTCACGATGGCAAGGGCCACAAGGGCCACCACAGGCACCATGGCCACCACGGTCAACACGGCCCTCATCCCCCTCCCCCTCCCGGCGCCCCCTTCCCGCCTCCTCACAACGGCGACGCCCCGCCTCCCCCGCCTTTTGATGGTCCCTTCGGCCCCGGCTTCCCCTTTGGTGGCGGCCGCGGGGGTCGCCACCGCGGACACGGAGGACGCCACGGCGGCGTCGGCTTTGGGGGTCGGTCGCGGTCGCGCTTCCCGTACGGCGCGCTCTTCGAGCTCGAGATCCCCGAGGGCGTCAACCCTGAGGACATGGACTTCGCGGCTGAGTTTGAGCGTCTGCGCTCCGAGCACATCGAAGCCCGCCGGGGCGCCAAGGCTGCGTTCAAGGCCGAGATGAAGGAGGGCAAGTGCGCCCGGAAAGCCGAGTGGAGGGCACGCAAGGCCGAAGCCCGCGCCGAGCACAAGGCACACAAGGCCGAACGTGCCGCCGCGCGCCACGAACTCAAGGAGAAGAAGAAGCACGCTCACAGGGGCAAGGGCAAGGGCAAGGGCAAGAACAAGCGCGTTGAGCCTTCGTCCTCTTCCTCGTCCGCTTCCGAGTCGTCAGACTCGTCGAGCTCCTCCGAATCCGAATCCGACTCCGACTCCGACTCGGACGACAACAACAAGCACCACGGTCACAGTCACGGACGTGGCCACGGTCACGGTCACGGACACCACGGTGGTCGCCACGGCCGCCCCTCGGGTGCCGGATTCGGCGGCCCTGGCGGCTTTGGTGGTCCCGGCTTTGGCGGCTTCGGCGGCTTTGGTCTTGGCGGCCCCGGCGGCCCTTTCGGTGGATCGTTTGGCGGCCCGTTCCACGGGGCCGGTGGTGAGGCTCACCGCGACCCGCACGCCCCGCACGGCAGTCACCACGAGTGGGGCCGTGGCGCCAACGGCCACCACGGTCATCACGGCCGCCACGGACCTCACGGCGGCATGGGCGGTATGGGACGCGGCTGGGGCTTCTTCTCTGAGAAGCACTAAACAGGGGTAAAGCACCATCTTTTTCGCCTCCAATTCCATCTCCGACCTCGCTCCGCCCCATCCGATCCTGCCCCGCCCCGCCTGCACACCGGCCACCACCTAAGAACCCAACAACAATAAGAATTAAACTATCCCTCTCAAGGATGCCACACCAGCCTAGCGCCGACCACATGACGAGCCCCGCTCCGAGGTCAGCACAAAGGGATGTGTCTCCGCCCCAACCACAGCAGCCGCCGCAAAAGCTGTCCTGCTTTCCGTTTAGCCCACAAGTACAAGAGCGGCAAACGAATACAGTACGATTCCACGCAGACGTTGTGAGCACGCTCCAAGTTCCACAGGGGCGCCACGTCAGCAGGAACGTTCGACATACAGCAAGACTGACGCGATGAAGTGATCGCCTCGTCGCTGCATGAGATACCCCAAACCGATACCCCAACAACAAAACACTCAAAAATCTCACAAAAACATGAATAAAATAGAAAATCTCATTCGAAAGCAATGAATTTTATTGCGAGTAGCGTCTCGTGTCGCAGTTGCAGTTCCTGACCCCAAGACGCCTTCCTCTTGTCCCTTTTTGCCACAGTGCCACTGACTGTTCGCCAGCCACTAGCTGCCGCATCCGCCACCAACTTCATCCAACCGCTCAATACTGACCATAGAAATCAGAAAGTCTGTTATGCCTCCACGCGCCAATGGTTCGATACACGGGTACATGACGGTACGATACGATACGATAAGATACGATACACAAAACTATAGACCAGATAAAAAAGGAACGTTGAATTCGGACTTGAGTTCTCAGTTATAATGTTCTAAACCTGAAGGGGCGGGTCGAGGACAGGAATGGGCCCACCGTCGTATCCAATAGCCACCCAGTCGCCAAACATGCCCACAAACGAGTTGAGTCCCCCCATGCCCATGGTCTGGGCTTGGCTGTACTCGTTCAGCAGCGCTACCACGTCGTCCTGGTTGCCTTGCGAGACGCCGTGACTAGACCAGTCGACGTATGGCTGAGGGTCGTTGTACATCACATGATGAGATGGATGAGAAGTCTGCTGCCAGTCAGATCCACTTAGTGATAACGTGTGTTGCATGCTTACACTTGGCATAAGACCTGGGCTGTGCTGCGGTGCTGAGGCCATCATTTGTGACTGGTGTTGCTGTTGCGACGAGTTCTGCGCAGTAAGGAGCGAGGAAGCCCCAGGGGCATTTAGGAGCTGGTTTGCTTGCGGCGGACGTCGTGGGGGTTGGTCACGGAGACGACGCACGCGAGAGGACCATGGATCAGCACCGTTCGGGCTAGCTGCACCTGACGTGTCCGAGTGCGCTGTTCCATCAAGCCCGTGGCGTTGAAGCATGCGACGCGTCTCGCGGAGCTAGATAATAGTCAGCTCTGCGTCAATCGCATATGAAGATGAACACTCACAAGCCATCTTGCGTTGCTAAAGTACTGAGACATCTTGACAAGGAAACTGAACATTACTTCGACATCTGCAGCGAGTTCCGCCAGTTCGGCAGCTTGTGGTGCAAGTGGGAGCAGGAATGCGTATTGGAGTCGAGCACGAACGCATTCGTAAACACATATAGGGAGAGACGAGTCGCCAAAAATCATGGTGTCCAAATCGACGAGGTTAGATACGTGACGGAGAGTGCTGGCGATCATTCGGGCATGGTGCACGCACTGATCGCGAGTGCGGTCCGTCCATCCTTGGGGTGCAGTGGAGGCGATGGCAGGTTCAAGGGACTCGTTAAATCCGGGGAGGGCGAGGCGGTACAGCTCGACCAGGTTCAGATGGTACCAGACGTGAATCATGATAAGTGGTGTGAGTTCATTCTGGGCCTTGCGCGCGTAGATGGTCTCTGGTGTGAGGTGAAACTGAGGCGATAAGGAGTCGTTCCATGCCTGGATCTTGCGTTCTGCAGCGACAAAGGCCGAGGATGGGTCCCACGGAGGAAGGTCTGACGGCTCGCGGTTGCGCGATACGCGGAGAATCATTGTGCGCACACCTTGGAGTCGTAGATGGTGCCCTAGAATGCCAACGCCTTCAAACTTTGTGGGATCGCGATCGCTGCTGTCACCTGCAGACTCAAGCGCTGGTATCGGTGTGTCGATTGGCATACCGAACAGGTACCTCTGGTCGTCGCAGGGCAAGTGGATTCGGAGACTCTGCACGGGTGTGATGAGAAACTCGGGGACGCCAGTAGACATCATGCGGTCGAGGGAGAAGCATGCCCACATAAGTCGGCGGCGGGTCTCTCGTTCCGTCGCGGATTTTTCGTCATCAGGCGGAAGCTCGAGGTGCAGTCTCATCGCGAGTGCCATGCGCATTGCCAGTGCCGCCATGACAAAAGCCTGACTGAAGCGACCAGAGCTGATGTCGTGCTTGGCCAGCAGGAGCGCTGCGGTGATGCTATCAAGCGATGGATCCTCCGTTAACAGTGTCGACTTGGCTTCTGTTGCCCACGCGTTCGCCGCCACACTCCCCCTTACAGCAACTGGGGCGCCGCTAGCTTGTGTATGGTCGACAAATCGAGCAGCGGCAGCACAAAGGGCCAGTAATACCTTGCGAGCCACGCGGCCGTCCGTAATGTCGCGCATGAGCGTGCCCCTGTGTACGATTGCGTTTGCTTGGATAGGATAGACGTAGGCAAAGAAGGCCTCGACGTGTCGGTCAACAACGGGCCTCGGGATGCCATGAACGCTGATTGTCAGATCCAGAGCAACACGCAAAAAGTCAAAATGACTGGTACGTACTAGTTCCCACGGCGGTCGAGGTCAGTGTCGTTGGGCGAGACCTCCGTGCTGCTCGGAGTTCGCCCCGTAGCAGGACCAGAACGATCCGACGTGTATTCGCACGCAGTGCCATGCTCGACACAGCGCGCACATGCGGGGCGGTCCTGAGAGCACCGACATCTCGCGATCCGACACGCAACGCACGCCGCCTGCCGATTACGCCGTATCGGGCCTAGAATTGAGATCAGCCAACCCTCCCTTCGGGTCTCGACATCCCGTTCTGTGCAAAACACCTACCGGGTGAATGCCCGTCGGGCTCAGACTTGACGACCGACAATGATGACTGCGCCGCCGCACGTTCATCCAGAACATTGCGGACAACTGGCCATCGGCAAGCTAACAGTACGCGTTCGCAGTTGGCACACGTTCCTGGGGCCTCATCGCACTTCACCTGTGCAGAGTGTCAGCAGCAGTCAGCGGAAATAATAGAATAGAGTAACAACAAAAGAGCTCTAGACGCTGAAGACCAACCTTGCGAGCGCGGCATGTTAGGCATCCTGGAGAGAAACCAAGTCAGTGACCAAATGTGGTGGCGCCTCGGGACCAACAGCTTGAGAGTTAGGCTGCTGAACTGCACATACCTGTTCTGGTCCGCTTTCCTTTTACTCTGCGGGCCCCGTTGGACGGGCCACCTGTTGCTGGTGTTGCTGACGACTCTCTTGTCGTCTTTGGAGACATTTGGTGGATGGAATGAGGGAGGAGGATGGTTGATAAATGAGGACGAATGTGTGTGATTGTGTGTGTGCCAGGTGTAGCTGTCAAGAGAGAAAAAGAGAGCGATAAATGAATGAGCAAACAGAAAGTACCGAAATGAAATGGGAATGGAAATCCTTAATCCTCCTTCTCTGCTCCCCTAGAGAGCTAGAGAGTGCCTGTGGGATAAATGAGATGTGGGATATAGGATTGATTGTGTGTGTGGGATGTGTCGGTGGGGATGTGTGTGCGGGATGGGTCGGTGTACCGGTGTACTGTATCCTGCCGTGCCGGTGTCAAGTGTACAAGTGTAAATGGGTATGTAAGTTATGGTACGTATGGTGTATGCTTTGAGAGTGTTGTGACTAGACTCCGAAAAAGACTGGACTCGGACTGCGGCAGGTATTGCAGACTTGGAAAGTGTCGAAGTGCCAGGACCGAAAACGAAGAGCTTTACAGTGACTAGGTTAAAACAGTTAACAGACCCTCCCCCTCCCTCCGGGGTGCGTATCGAAGGCTCCAAGATCCAAGAGAGGGCCGGGGGAAGGGGGGGGGGTAAAAGGTCGGGGGACAGAGAGGGAGAGAGGGAGCGGGGGCACCACCAGGCGGCCGAAGGGTGGGGGACCGGGGGAGGGATGGAAAGGGCATGGAATTGTAGCCGCCCACTTGTCCTGGCCGCCTTCCCTCCCTCTTTCTTCCTCCTGGCCGAAGAAACGGAACCAAATAAAATATCTCAAAAAAAGAAGAAAAAAATCCCATGGTGGCCGGTCCTCCGCCAGAAGGTTGGTTGGTGGGTGGGTGGGTGGGGGGTGGCGACGACGAGACCCATAACAAACAGGGTGGGATCATCGCTTTTCTCGGTCAAAGCCGGCACTTTGGTTTCTCGACCCTCACTCTGAATCACTCTGAATCTCTAGCCACGCTGCCCACGTTTTGAGCAGCACAAACGACACCTCGGCCACCCCAGTTATTAGAAGCTCGGTCATCGCTACCGCAGTGGTACTCTGCTTTACAGTCGCAAGTGACGTGATAGAGAGATACTGTAGCTATACCAAATTGGATAAGATTTTGGAGAGAAAACAGGGATCGATTCATTTCTGTTGAATCCTATCACGAAACTAGGTCAAAGGCCAATGTTGCGCCCTAGTGGCAACAACGACAACAAGCTCACACGCCACACACCATGTACATCAGAGATCAGACTGCGCCCATCCTTACATGACAGGCCCGTCCTTCTCTCTGTTCAGAAAGAGGAAGAAGGAAAAAAACGGAATGTAAAAAAGTAACGAGCCACTAGTCCAACTCCATCTTGACCTTCTTCCTGGAACTACCCTCACCAGCATCTGCCTTGCGCCTCGCCTTGGGCTTTGGCGGTGCCGGGCTATCAACCTTCGTCTTTTCACCCTGATTGTTAGTCAAAGACAAAATGTGTGGCACTCACGAGCTTGGCGTAAATATCCATGAGTTTGGTGTAGCTGACTCCCTGGCGAGGCCAGAAGAACGAGGCAAACACCCAGCAATGTTTCCGCCACTTGGCTCCGTCCAAGCCCTGGGCGACCTTTTCTGCGACAATCTCGTCGATTCGCGAACCGATGCTGGCGACACACTCCTTCAGTGCAGCAATCTTCTCGTCGCGGTTGAGGTTGTCCGTACCAGACTTGAGGCGTTTCTAAATGTCAGCAAACAGTGGAATCGCGTCTACTCACGAGATGTCGCTTTGCAGGGCGGAGTAGCTCCTTGACGGCGTCCTCGTCCATCGACTCGTACTCCTCCTCCTCGGAATCGGTGTATTCAGGAGTCTTTCTCCGCTTGCCTTTGTCGATAGCACCGGCCGATGCTGACTTTGAGCCGCCGGACGGGGCAGAACGGTAACCAGGAGCGCTCGGGACTGGCAGCGGCGGGTGGTCGTAGCCGAAGCCTTCCTTGACTGGCATTGTGGCAATGACGGCCTGCTGTTCGATGAGCATACGACGGTTCTCTTCGTATTCGCGAATGAGGCCGCACAGGTAGTCGCCGCGGCGAACAAGGTGAATGGGACCGGGGATGCCAGCCTTAGGCGCTCCGGGGTCCTTGACAACCTTGGGGTCGTCGAGGAAGATCATGTTGGTGAGCTCCAGATCGGGGTCCTATATGTCAGTTTTGTTCGCGTTACAGCTCAGTGACTCACGCTTTTGATGAGGTCCCAAGCACCAAAGCCGTACTTCCAGATGCCAACCAGGAGCCGCGAGTCTTGACGCGGGCCCCACTCGACCGACCAGTTCATCGTCGGCTTCAGGTTGTCGTGAGGGATAGCATAGTCATCAGTGTTGTCAACGCGTTTAAAGTGCTCGACAAGTGCCTTGAGCTCGTAGTGACGGGCGACGACAGTTTCGGCATTGATACCTTGGATACCACGGAAAGTGAAGAGGATCGCCTTTTGACGCAACGACGAGGAGATGGTTTCACCGCGCTCCTGCATGGCTCGCAGCTCGCTCTTGTGGGTAGCGACGGCTTCCTCGGCCTGAAGAAGAATGTCGTCGCAAGTTTGAATGACAACGACGCGGTTCTTGGACTGGAGCTTGGCTTCCTCGACGATAGTGTCGTACCGGGTGCGGATCGGACCCCACTTCTGAAGTCCACGGATAAGAACACGAAGATCGCGATCTACTGTGAGTGGGAGACCAGACATCGACTACTTACCCTTGAGCTCGATGGCACGCTGCGCGTTGCTCTTACGAGGCCCAGACACCTTTTGCTTCTTCTCAGAAGGTGAGGCGGCCTTGCTACCAGTTCGCTCCACGTCCGCATCAGCATCTGCCTCGTCCATACCCTCATAGGCACCAGGGGCACGAGCCGCAGCACGTTTCCGTGAACCAGCAAGCTCTTCCGCTTGAAGAGCACGGCTCTCCTCCTCGTCCATCTTGACACGCTCCTCGACGGGAATGATGTCCTCCCAGCTCAAGTCGTCGGTGTCGTTCTTGACATCCTGAATGGCGGCGAACTGAGCCAAGAAGGCCTCGCCACCAGACGAAGTGCCTGCGGGCTGCGCGGCAGCTTCGGTGTCAAAGTTGTCGGCCTTGTCGAGAATGTCGTCGAGGTCCATCGCGTCCAGCTTCTCATTCTGAGCATTCTCGTCCGACTGGTAGAGCGTCTTGGCACCAAACTTGAGGATCGCAGCGAGCTCCTCCTTGGAGAAGTCGCCGTTCTTCTCCTTGGGCGTTGAAGTGCCGTTGATGTGGCTTCCACTGGTGTCGGTCTGGTTGATGACTACGGTCAGCGGGAATAACACTTGCGGAAACTCACTGGCATACTCGAGAATCATCTTGCGCTTGGCACGCTCAAGAATGTCCTCTTCGATTGTGCCCTTGGTGATGAAGCGATAAATGTTGACGTGGCGTGTCTGACCGATACGGTGGGCGCGCGCCATGGCCTGGAGGTCGTTTTGAGGGTTGTAGTCACTGTCAAAGATGATAACGGTGTCGGCAGTCTCGAGGTTGATTCCAAGACCACCCGCCCTAGTGGAGAGAAGGAATGCAAAGTCGGGAGAGCCAGGGGCGTTGAAATGCTCAATGCTCTTCTTGCGGACGTCGCTAGGAACAGTGCCGTCGAGACGCTGATGAACGTATCCACGAGCTGCCATGTAATCTGAAAGGATGTCGAGCAGACGAACCATCTGGCTAAAGATGAGGACACGGTGGTTGTCTGCCTTCAGACGCGCGAGGAGCTTGTCGAGCAGGACCATTTTACCACTGTTCATGACAAGGCCACGAAGCTGTTCAGAAACAGGCTTAGGGGTGGTGTCCTCAGCGCCGTCGAACAGGTAGGGATGGTTGGCCGCCTTCTTGAGCTCCATAGCGATGTTCATAAGGGAGACAGACTGGGTGCCACCCTTGCTTAGCACAGCAAAGTTCTTGGTGAGAATGTCTGCTATCAGCCACACATTCCAGCTTGAGAGACATACTTTTGTAGTAGTGCTGTTGCAAACCGGACATTTCCACACGAAGAATGGACTCGGACTTAGTGGGGAGCTCCTTGACGACGTCCTTCTTGAGACGGCGAAGCATGAGGGTCTCCAGCTGGCTATGAAGAGCCTTGATCTTGGCCTCCTGCTCGGCGTCTCCCAACTCGAAGTCGTTGGCGAGCTGGAACTGCTCAGGCTCAACAAAGTGGAGTAGCGCAAGGAGTTCCTTGACCGAGTTTTGAAGAGGAGTACCGGTGATCAGCAGACGGAAGCCAGTCGAGAAGCTCTGCAGAGCCTCGTACAGCTGGGAATCGCTGTTCTTGAGTCGGTGGGCCTAGAATGTTAGGTGCTTGAAAACTACTGCGTTAACTCACCTCGTCAACCTCCAATGCCTGCCACTTGATTTGTTGGAGATCCTGGCGGTCCTTGAGGATGAACTCATATGTGGTAAGAAGGACATTGAAACGAAGGTTCTTGGGGGGGCCAAACTCGGTTTGGCGGATCATGTCGCGCGAGGCGGCGGAGCCCATGTAGACAATAACGTTGAGATCCGGAGCCCAGGTGCGGAACTGCATGGCCCAGGCGTTAATGGTCGACAACGGAACGACAACGAGGAATGGGCCGTACTGCTTCTGAGTGTGGAAGAGGTAGGACAGGAAGCTGACCGATTGGACAGTCTTGCCGAGACCCATCTCATCGGCCAGCATGCCGCCATGACCACCCTTGCACCAGAGGTACGCCAGCCAGTTCAGCCCGGTAAGCTGGAAAGGCTTGAGGGCGCCTCCACACTTTAGGTACTCGGGGTCCTCGGCAATCTTCTGGTATGCCGGTCGGCCATGAATGGGATAGTTATTGGAACGGGCGGGGACGGTGGGACGGGCGATACGAGCGTGGTAGGCCTCGATAGCTCCCTGGGCCTGGTCCTTGATATCGTCGTAGGTCTCCCAGGTGCACTCCGAGTATTGCAGGTTGGTCCACTTGCAAAGGTACAGGGTCACCGAGCGGCCATCACGTTCCTCCTCCTTCTCGCCCACTACACGCTCGACGAGTTTGTAGCTCTCCTGGAGCTCCTTGTTGCGTTCGCGGTCAATCTCATACTGCTCGAGGTCTTCACGTGTCGGCTTCCACTTGGCATCCGGTGCGGGGTTGTGGTATGCCTGTTCCAACGTCCAGACTTTCTGAATGTAGTTTTCTACCTTCTTGAAGCTGGCGGGTGTCAATTATTTGTTTTGATGTTATGGTGTGGTGACTCACCCCTTGTAACCTTTCAGAAAGTGGTACATTTCGTCCGTGTTGTGAATATGGCTGTAGCCCTTCCACTTGATGTGGAACCGCTGCATGTCAGCATAGCCACTGCTGACGCTACTCACGAGATTGGTCTGAGGCGAGTCCTTGGCGTCCCCGGCATGCTCTTCGTCACGAGCATGCGAGAGGACGAGGTCGATCTCATCTGCCGCGGCGCCATTGTCGGCTACCATTAGCTCTTGGTCGTGCTGATATGTCTCACTGAGCGGTGTTGCCTTCTCGTTGTAGTACATCACATCGTCATCGCCCTCGCTGTCAAGACCATAGTCAACGCTGGCCTCGTTGTAGGTCACGACCTTGCGCGCTGCGCCACGGCGCCAAGAAGGAGCGTCAGAGTCGCCAAAGCTGGTGTCTGGTGTGGCTGTTCCGCGCGAGTTGGCGCCCGACCGCTGAAGGAACTTCTTCTTGTGTGATTTGACAGCATAGTCCTCGTCAGAAGAGACAGACGTGGCCCTTTTGGAGGGGAATTGCTGAACAGCTGCAGAGTGAGTGAATGAGCTGTGGTTGCTTTTTCGTTGTTCAGCTTACTCTTCTTGATATGCTTGGGCGGTCCACTCCTAACAATCTTGATCTTGGGAGCGGTGTCGCCAAAGTCGGGGTCATCGTCTCCATCTCCATCGTCCTCGTCAAACTCATCTTCAGACTCGGCGCCCTGGCCGTCAGAGTCGCTGTCGGCGTTGGACGCGGCGCCAGTCGCCTTGGAGACGTCAACATCATGTCCACCTCCTCTCGTGTCACTCACCGGTGCTTCGCTCTCGTCAAGATCCATCTCCTCTTCTCCCTCAACGTCCTCGTCTCCCTCAGCGTCGGATGGCTCCGGAGTAAGGTCTTCCTCCGATGCCGGTCGGGGCGGGTTTAAGATGACGCGGGGCTGCTAGAGTCAGTACAAAAGGGAGCGTTGTATCGCGTATCGCGCATGCATACCGCTGATAGCCCCGACGCTGATGTTGAGGCCTGCATGCTTGTGATGCTGCCTGGGTCACGATGGATATAAGGAGAAACGGAGGGTTGTTTGTTGGGTAGAAGGTCAGGATGAGATTGCTGCGGGTTGTTGGTTGGTCGGTTGGTTCCGTGTCTGCCTTTTCCTACGAGATGGATCAGCCATGGTCCTCAGACGCGTCGCGTGAAATGGACCTCTTTTGTCTCCTTGTTTTGTTCCCACTTTCTCCTCTACACCGGCATGGCGAGTAGAGGTTTATGGATGGCGAGGATGGTAGGGAGAGAAGAGGGAGGGAAGGTGGGATGTTTTTGTTCACTGGTCCCCCAGTGGGTGCAATACTGCGCTTCGTGGGTGGGGGGTTTTAAAAGGGGAGGGAAAACCTATGGTGATAGGTTTCGACCACAAGTCATTTACTCTTCCTTCCCTCCACCACATGACATCTAGAGGGACGCATGCACGACTACTCACTTATGATTCAAAGAAAGAAGTGGATGAGGCCAATGGATGGTAACAACGAGCGGCGATGAGGCGATGAGAGAGAAATGGGGGGTGAGGAACGGGGAACGGGGAACGGTGTGGGCTATCGCTGGGTGGGTGGGAGGGTGGGGGGTAAAATGAGCCAAATAGTACGGAGAGAGTGGATGGGTGGTGGGGTGGTGCTGAATCCGATTCTGGTGCTGTCAAAGATGGGATGGATGATGTTGAGAAGGCGGTATAGAAACGCGCCGGCGCGTTGAGGATGAATGAAGAGGTGGTGAAGGATGATGGGATGGGGGTGAGAAATGGAGCTGGGTGCGGGATGGCCGACGACGTGCGCCCAACCCTTTGGTTTGGTTGGACCCGTTCACAAGCCAACGCCCTCAGTCCGGACGCCGTCGCCTCGTCGTCAACGGCTGCCCCCGTGCCACCGTTCCCCTCCACGCCAACGCCGGTACACCCCGCGTGGGCCCTGTGTCACCTCTTTTTTGCTTTTTTTTTGGCTGGTCCTTTTGCTCGCTTTTTTTTTTCGTTCCGCTGCCCCCCTCTCTCCCTCTCCCTCCGCCCCTCCTCTTCCTCCCCCCCCCCCCCCCCCTTATGCTTGCGCTTGCCTCGTCGTCGTCGTTTGCTGCTCGTTCTTGGTTGCCCTTTTCGATTCCAAAAAGAAACATCCCCCCCCCTTGCCTTCCCCCCTCTGCCCCTCTGGTTGTTGTCCTTCCCCCCGGGCCCTTGCTTCTGCTCACCATCAAGCACAGCAAGCAAAGCATACCATGCAACATTTTCACCATACAACGATGCAGTTTATCATCATTTTATCGTGACAGGCCTATGTAAATTCCTGTTCTCGCAAGCATGTATGCCCTTCACCCCTCTCACTCGCCATCTCTATCCGTCCTAGGCCCATCTCCATCCCCACCACACCATCTCCATCCAATCCCATGTCACACTGAAACTCATCAACTCATCTCATATTTAAGATAATTGCATGCAGAGCACATGAAAGTAATAAAAAAGATTATCTGTATTGTGCGAGAAGTGCATGCATGTATCACCAAAAAGTGTGCATGCATGCTTGCAGGTCATGGTGCATGGTGTAACTATTGCTCATCATCATTCTACGTTTACTGTATGCTGTTCCTCCCATGCTCGTCAGTCGTCATCCTTCATTCATGTCGCGGCTTAGTAGCCTTCTCTCCGTCTGCGGCCTCTCCGTGTCCTTTTTTTTCACCCTTGTTCATCGATGGCACGCCAAAGCATATAGCGTAAAGGCGAGGACAGTTTTTTTTTCCCCCCGATCAAACCCGCAGCCCCCCGCAGCCAGCATAAAAAGTGAGAACGAGCCAAGGGGAGGGGGGAATGGATGGAAGTGGATGGGGAGTGGGATGGTGGACAAGGGGGGCAAGGGGGGCAAGGGGGGATGTGAAAAGGGGCGGGCAGGCGGCGGTGAGCGATGAGGATGCAGTGAGCAAACAAGGAGCGTGAGGGGAGAGAGAGAGAGAGAGCAGCGGGGGGGAGGGAGAGGGAGGAAGGAGAGGGCAGACGACTAGATTGGTTTTTGCCGTCACTTGTCCCCTTTGGCCGGCGGCCCTTTTACCTTCCTTCGTCATCAGGTCACTGCCCCTTGTTGTCCGCCCATACACCAAAACCGTCGACTTGCAATGCCATACAATACAATACAGTAAATACACACACACACGCACACACATGCACACCAGCGAGAGCTAGGGCCAGAGTGATACAGTGAGAGAACTGCAGAGTCTGCTTCCGGGGATGGATGAGGGGGGGGGATCCAATAGATGGCTGACGATGGGGACCTATCGGACCTACATAGCTCTGGGCCTTCTTCCGCCCATTCCACCCTCCGGGCCCATGACCCCAATGACCTCAATCATGTCTTTCCGCCTGTCTCTGTCCCTTTCCTTTGCCCCCGCCGCCGCCCCGCTCGTCTCCCTCAGCTCCTTCCCCAACGACCGGCTCAACGGCTCAACGGCTTGTACCGCCCCCATCACCGTCATTCCGCCTTTGGCCAACGGGAGACAGAAAACCGTAACCTCGGAAAAGGGTTCCATAATCTCGCCAAACACTCGTTCAGCCGACAATGACCACGACGACCACCCACCAGCGACGACGGCACCAAAAGTTGCACCAGTGATGCTTGCTAACCTATTCAAGGTATCCGCCGCGGCTCATTACATCGGGTATTGTGGGCAAACGGGAGACGGGTACTCGACGGGCATGGACAGACATGTCTAGTATGTGGTCGCCACCATCGCTAACGTCGCTGTCGTTGACCGAGCTGCACACCAACGCAATCACTCTATCGATAGCCTCGTTCACTGGGCTCAGTAGTAGTCCTCTGCATTATTGAACTCTGTTCCAACTATGGCCAGAACATGTCCTCCGCCATGCACTGACTGAGGTATCCCGCTCCTTTATTCATGAGGCGTTAGTTTTGATGTCTCATTTGGCGTCACTTGGCGTCAGAAAGGCGCGCGTGCATGTTACCGGCAAGCCCTTTGGCCGCCGTCGCTCCCGTTCCGATGATGGTGACCAATCGCGCCAGGGTCACCATTTGGTTCGGATTCTCAGCCTCGCACATTCCTGGCCTGCGCTTGCGCCTCGCTTGGTGGGGCCGGTGGGCTCCTTGCGAGTCGATATGAGCTGGATGTTTTGATAAAATACAGTTGCAGAGGTCTGTCTAGCTCGGGGGTCCGTGGGAGACTGAGCGCTCGTGACGAGTGGTGTCGTAGGTCTTGCCAGTATCGATGAGTAACTACTCGAGTCAGCAGACTCGTGAAATTCGGTATCGACGTGAGGCTGTAACCATGTTGACCAGCTCACTCCCCCTCATGTGCCTTGTCCAGGGACGCAGGGAGGGACTCGACAGTCATTTCATTGACATCGCTGTCGTCCCCGTCACTCTTGCATTCCACACTCGTCGAAAGCGCAGCGAGCAACGACAGCAACCCGCTCTATTGTGCCAAGCTGGCCAAGCTGGGGGGACATAAAATTCTGAACCGTGTATGTACTTATTTCCTCTGACGGAAGCGGTATGCTGCATTGCAAATTTCCGTAGAGGCGAAAGACGCGATGACCACTACAAGACCTGCATCGTCGAGCAACACGCAGTGTTGCACAAACACTGCTTATAACGCAGTTGCCATCTCTTGTCTCCTCTGGATGACCTGGCAGCGTCCCCAATTCTGTATATAGCACCTCATGCTCCTCGGCTTGCTACAGCGTCCTCATCACACAAAGGAGACATGTCATACTGAGGTCGAGGCTCACGACTGCTGTCATGGTCGAACAGATCCCCAACGCGCCCCAGAGCCTCTTACGAGGCTCCTCCAGTGTCAGACTGAGCACTTGCAGCGGCGTTGCATTCTCCGCTCCAGCAACAGCAGTATTAGAATCGAGTGAACTGATGATAAGTAGTTGTTGCCCGTAATCCTTTTCACTCCTACCCCCCAATCTCTTGCCTCATCCTGACTGTCATCAGCCGTTCCCTACGCTTGAACTGCGGCAGCATTCATTCAACTTTCGAGAGCTCTCGTTCACTTCCTATCATATTCTTCGCAACCATGGCAGGGCCACTTCGTAGATTGATATCACCTGAGGGAGTGGAGGCGGACAGCGATAGGGAGATTCGGGAGGCTTGGACTGTGACTGCCGCGAGATAATGCCACCACGGCACCACCACCTCCTTCTCCTCCCTCCACTTTCAGCAAAGTAATAGAGATCAGTATCACCAGTGCACAACAGTTTAACCAGCAGTTTGACGGTTTCCCGCAGGTCTGCTGCGCAAGTTGTCGCTGAAGATGCTTGATTATCTTGTGCTTCCTCCATGACAAAAATTGTTGAGAACATTGCGCATTGAATACTGATTGTATCAGCCATATTGAGGCCCCGGCTTCTGCGAGTCACGTGATTTGACACGTCTTGATGACGGATGACCCACTCCACGCGCAACAATGGCGCTCAGCGTTCACTCCAAGCTCGACAGTTGAGGATCACGCTCAACGCACCAGCGCCAACAATCTCCTCGTAACCTTTCTTACCTTTTTAAACACTTTTCCAGCCTTTTGTAAAACACCTCATTTACTCGCGGTGTCATCAAGTAGTTCGCCATGGCTGCGACAAAAGCGAGGCTCACAAAGCCCAAGATGGAGAAGTGTACGTTGGGAAATCCAGCAACCGGTGTACACATTCACATTCAGCTGACAATGACAGTTACCTTCACACTTGGCAAGCTGGATGCTGGCATGGTGCGTACGACAGTAACCGCCACCGCCGTGTCAACAACCATCCACCCATCACACTAACCACTCAGGCTATTCTTCTCGGACCGAATGCCCATCTCCTTGAGTTCCCATCCCTTCTGCTCCCGAATCCGTCACCGAATGACCCCCCGCTCGGACCCGGATCCATCCTCACGATCACCGTCTCGCGCGACCTGGACGCGGAGCGCCAGCGCGCCGACGCCTTTGAGTCGCTCCAGCAGTCGATCCTCGACGCATATGGAACCTCGTCGCCTTCCAACCCCGTGCTCAAGGTCACAAACGTCACGCAGACGAGCGTCGCGCTCGAGTGGGAGCCGCTCAAGCTCGGCAGCGCCGGCTTCCGCTGCATGGAAATGTACCGCAACGGCCAGCGCTGGGGACGCGTCGGAAGCGATGTGGGAACTAAGGAGGAGAAGCACGAATGGAAGACGGGAGGTCTCCAGAGCGGCGAAGAATACACTTTCCAGCTTGTCCTGTGAGTATTGCTGTGCTCAGGAGAGCTTGGCAGCGGCGCGCTGACCGTCGCAGCAAGACGACAGCGGGAACCTTCCCATCGAACGTGATCCGTGTTCGCACGCACACCATGGAGTGAGTTTTGTGCCTCAACGCCAGCTCCAGCGCAATTCCAGGCTAATAATCTAGCAACTTGACCGGCCTGTACATTACGCTCGGAACGATTGAACCAAAGTCGCTTTCTGGACAGCTCCGTCGTTGTCTACAGGAGATTGGGGCGCGCGAAGCGCCGAATGTCCAGCTGGCCACCACGCATTTCGTTTGCACATCACCGTTGATTGGCGGCAACGACGAGGCGCGCGCAGGCATGATTGATCCGGCGTACGAGGCGGCCATCAACGGCAACCTCCCTGTTGTCGGTCCTGCTTGGCTTCTGGCCGTCGCCGCTGAGAGAAGGTGAGTAACCGGAAACAAACCTGGACACTTGACTAGGACTAAGCTGACGATGAACCTAGGCTCGTCCCCATTGCAAACTACCTCCTTCCGGCGCCCGCGCAGCCGCTACACTCGGACGTGGCGCCGTTCCGGCGCCCGTCGTCGTTGAACCGCTCCTCGCTCCCGATCCACGACCGGCCGACGACACCGAGGCACGAGCCGATCCGCTCCCCGAGCCCAGAGACGCTTGCCCGCATGAGCGCAACTGGCCCCGCAATGAGCCCGTCGTCGCGCACCCAGTCGTTTGAGCACAGGCGTCTCTCGCAGCCGCAGCTTCCGTCCGAGGTTGTCGCGGACGAGGAGAGGGAGAGCACCAGCACGCCGGCACGGACGCGCAGTCCGCGTCCCGAGGCGGACGGCCGCCTCGACCGCCAGTTCCGGTTCCCCGTTACGGGAAGCCATTCGGGCAACAACACGCCCAATGGCAGTGGGAGCAGCGGCAGCAACAACGGAACGCGCCCAATCCAGACCAATGTCCAGTCTGATGGCCCGGCAACGTCACCGGTGATGCAGACACCAATCGTGCACATCCAGGCGCCGTCGACTGACGGTCCCATCTCGGCGCCAGTGGGGTACACACCCACCGAGGAGACTGAGTCGGTAAAGGAGGAGGACGAGGAAGAGACCCAGGAGCAGACCCAGGAGCAGACCCAGGAGGAGGCCGAGACCCCCAAGGCTGCTGAGCCGCCCCTGCCGACCGAGCCGCCCCCTTCGTACGACGATTCGAGCAAGGAAGACTCAGACAAGAGCGAGACTCCCGTGGAGCAGGTCGCGGAGCAGGTCGCCAAGGTGACTGTCAACGACCCTGTTGAGACTGAGACTAAACCCGAGATTGAGAACGGCAAGGACAAGGCCAAGAACGAAAAGGAAACCAAGGAGACCACCGAGACCGAGGCTGAGGGCGCCCCTGCTGCTACCACCGCGAACGAGTCGGAGGATGGCGCTTTGGACGAGATAGAACTTTAAGTGGGCACAGGGAGGGTGGTTTAGGATGTTATGCATTGACGATACACACATGCAGAAGACTGTCTTCCTTGCGCCCTGTCTACAATAACCAACACTCAAGTTTTCGTTTCACGCTCACCCCCGGCCCCACCCTTCTGGTGCACCCTCACCGACAAGCACCTGCTGGTCTATGATTTTTCCAGAGGTGAGACGCTTGTAGCTCGCAATTGTCTCGCCCCACTGCGAAATATTGTACACTCTCACGCGGCGGTCAAAGTCGGGCGCGCCATACCCGGAAAAGCTGGACCCGCCATCAAAGCACATCCACACGCCCGACACTCGGCGGCACCGGTCCGTGTTGTGGCAATGCCCGTGGCTCAGGACCTTGACTTCGGCGACGTGCGCGAGGCCCGCCGCGTCCGCCTCGTCGGCGCTGAGCTCGAGCCCCTTCTTGATCCCATTGGAGAAGAGGTGCGAGTTCTTCTTCGCAGCGCCCTCCCCGTCCCGCTGGCTGCCCAGGTCGAGGATGCCCCCCGAGGCAAAGTACAGCTCGTCGTCGCGGTCGGGCGACTTGTCCCCCGCGGCATATGCCTCGGGGAGCGGAATGTGGAAGAACATCATGGCGTTGGGCTTGCCGAGTGTCCGTTGCTTCTGCTCGTCATCGCGGTCGTCCAGCCGCCATGGACCCCGCCCACGGGGCCAGATGTGGCCCAGATCTGTGCCGCCATCAGGCTCGAACGGACGCTGGATAGGCTTGATCGACGACGAGACGCCGAGATACCACTCAATCTGTGACCTGTCGCCGTCAGTTTTTTTTTTTTTTTTTTTGTTGATAGCACCGCAGACTCACGGCTTGATATAGTCGTAGTCTGGGCGGAACCAGCTGATCGGTGACAAAGTGAGCCTGTACGAGTGCGAGTCGAGAAAGTAGAGCGTAAAGATGTGTGTCCGCGAGGGGTCGGGCGAGTAGATCCGGAGGTCGTCTGCAGTGTAAGTGGATGTACAACGTACCCCTGTTACCCACAGTTGCCCACGCCATCGACGTCGGCCGGGCCCGCCCGCGCAAGCGAGTACGGCATGTGCATAAGCGCCCACATCTGCTCGTCGCGATCCGCCGTAATCTCGCTGTCGTGGTTGCCGAACACGGCGGCCCACGGGATCTGGCGCGCGATCACGGGCTCGGCAAACTTGGCGAGCACGGACCGCGCGTCGTACGATGTCTTTTGGCCGTTAAGCTGGTCGCCGGAGAAGACCTGCATGGAGTGTTAGTTTTAGAGCCTTTTGGGGAGTATCATCGGGCTTCGGACTCCAGGCTCAAACTCAAACCCTAGCCCAAGTCCTACTACACCTTCTACTCACCACCAGATCTGGCTGCTCGGCATCGAGCGCCTGCGCCAGCCACGCCGCTGTGTCTGCATCGCCCTCGCACGGCTGGTTCGTGTCCCGACACTTGCCCTGGCCGACAGAGTAGTGCAGGTCCGCAACTGCGGCGGGTCAGTGCATGCGAGCACGATGGACGTTGTGCTTGGAGAGAGATCTTCGTGACAACATCTCTCGTAGGCGCTTCCGACATTTTGATGAAGTTGTGCAACTCACTCTGCATGATCTTGAACGTCCCGTCCTTGTGGAACTTTAGCCGCTTGGCTTTTGGCGGTTCTGCCCGGGTACAATCAGCATAGACATCATCAAAACCATAACCACCCCGCCATGCTCACTGGGGTTGCCGCGGCGGAACACGAGCTCGACCACATCCTTGCCGTCCGCGACTTTCGGGCCCGGGACACGCTCGAACCCGAAAAACGGCTCGTGACCGCCGTACTGCACCGACAGCTCGGTGATAATCTCCTCGCTGTCATCGTCATCTCGCTCTGCGGCATGCTGCGCAGGCGCGGCGACCTTGTACCACAGCCCGAGCTTCGGCGCAGTGTGCCACATGCCCGCATGCAAGTCGCCGCGCGCGCGGATCCAGCCGTCGAGTGGCTCGTCGGCCGGCGGCGGGTCGGGCACCGTCTTGATGTGTGTTATGAGCTCGGCATCCAACCGCCGTGTTCGGCGGTACCATACGTGCAAGAACCTGTTTTCCGTAGTGTCAGTACAGAACCAGCGTTGTCAGTGCTGGCGCCAGCGGCTCACGTGTACCCCGTCTTGGTGTTGAGATCGGGCCCGACCATGACCCACTTGCCCTTTGCGGCGTCGTCCTCGGGTGTCGTCGGCGGCTGGCATTGCGCCGGGAAGAGGTATGGCGACATGAGGCATTTCTGGACGGCAATCTCAGTTACTGCGGGTGGGGTGAGTACACGGTTCATTCAGGTCGCGTGCTGGAGAGGCGGACGTGTCCCGCTGGAGGCCAAGACTCACGGCCTGTGGTGTGTGCGGCCATCGGATCCTACCACAGTCAGCTCAGTGACACGACGGGGTAGGCAGAGAGACGCGTACCCATTTATCGAGCCGGAGGCTGGCAACGCCGCTGCCGCTGCCATCACTGCTGTTATCTCCCCTGTGGCTCGCGAGCTCGATCGGCTCCCATGCTTGCCACCCGAGGTGGTGGACCGACACCGGTGAGCGCACGCTGCCCAGGAACGCATACGACGTGAGCGCCAGCACGAACGCTAAGAAGAGCAAGAGTACCGGTATCAACGACTTGAGGTATGCAGTGCGCCGCGGTGGCCGTCGCTTCCCTTGATAGTGAACGGCCGGCATAGTGTATGCTGCGGGGATAGCTCAAAAGTGTGTGATGTCGACAACTGGGACAACGAACACGGCATGAAACCCCGTAGAATCTACGCATGTCAATGCGGGGCTCGAAAACGGTGCGGACCAAACAAGGGCAGCACGAAAATGATGCAATGGACTTCAGTATTTCTACAGCAACATGGATCTATGGTGGTTCTGAAAATGCACGTCGTCGTGCATCTGCCTTTACCTTCATTCTCACTCTCTCTCTTGGCATATTCCTCCATGCGGGCTGCTGCGCACGGGGCTGCCTCGTAGGATACAGATTCTTCTCACTGACATCAATTAGCAACCTAAGCAACCAGCAGTGACTCACGGATCGTCTCCCGCCCCTGAGAACAAGCTGTGCAGCTCGTCAACCAACGAACTAACCAAACGCCGCCCAAGTCTCCACAGTCCGCTGTGGACTAGACACCACAAGGAGAACAGGATGGATAACTGGGGTGTGTAAGCATTGGAAGTTAACGACAGGCCCAACTCACAATCCCGTACACCCCCTGGACCATCGTCTTAATCAGCTGTCCGACACCCCACCCAACCCAGCTCGCGACCAAGGCCGCCGACTCGTGGTTGTTGGCGATGCTGCGAACATAGTCGGGTCTAACGAGATTCAGGTATGGGGCTACAGTTAATACTAGCCGGACTGTCAACTTACCGATAAAGTACCGCCAGTCATGGGACGGCCACCCCAGCCTCTTGATTCGTTCGTCGAGCTCTCGAAGCGTCACGTTGAGTCCAGATATGAGGGCGTACGACAGTGTTGAGGCGTTCTGGAGCGAGGCTTCCATCTGGCTTTGGAAATGCTAGATGTAAGCCATGTCTTGATGTCCTACTTACCGAGAGCGACCGTGCCTGTATAGATGCTGCCTCCAGGTGAGGTTCCAGCTCCTGAACGGTAGAGACTACTGCGTCAAGGCCCTGTCATTGTTATTACTGTTCCCTGTGACTAACACACTCACTTTTGCGACTGCATGAACCCGAATTTCAGCTTGAAGAGCAACTTTCTCCAGCCACATCTTCTGTCAGCGCAGCAGGAGATCTGCAACTAACCAACTGCTCTGACGAGTAGCTGGCCATCAAGGCCAACTCGTCGCTGACCTTGGTGCTGGCGAGAGCAACGGCTTCCTCGACGTCGCGACGATACCGGCTGTTGTCACTGATATGCTGAGGCGTCAGCACTGCATTGTTGTCCTTTTCCAACTCACGCTTTCCACAATCGTCTCCACGGCCCGGGCGAACTGTAGCAATACCTCATCTCTGATGTCGCCCACATTCCGCCCGATCTCGCGTGCTATGTCGTTGGCGATAGCTGCGGTACCGCTTCTCATGTCCTTTAAAAGCATGCCCTGCTGGTCCGAGAAGAAGTGAACGGCTTGTTCGAGATCATGGACAACGTTGGTCTGTCGCGATGTTTCCAGCCTGATCGTGTTCAACATGTCCTCGAGAATGTGGGACAGGTGCTGCAAGTCCTTGGAATTTAGCACCCGCCCCCACGTTTTGCCTGAACGTACATTCATCTGGCTCTCCATTCTCAATTCACGCTGCAAGTCTTGCAGATCTCTCTTTTCCTCGGTTGTTCGGAGCTGCATTAGAAAAGCGATCTTTTGTTGTGTCGCATTCATGTACAGCTGGTATGCCATGTCTTGGTAGTTAGTACGTCCCACTGACCGCAACTACACTCACCGGCTTGCAGGCGTTTACTAAGCGAGAATCCAATCTCAGCTGAGGATTAGCAGATAGCCCCGGAGCAATACGCACTAGCATGCGCAAGGTAAGCGTTGTAGGTTGTCCAATCTTGTGGACTGCGATGCAACGCTCTAGCGCCATGTCAGTATGTCAGCGTGGCCACGTTGGACTCACTCAAGACACTTTGCACGTTGGGACGCTGAGCGCTCTCCGTTGAATCTCTGGAAGAAGCCTTTGACAGGTGGGGCGTGCGCATCGACTTCCGACCAAGGCTGGCATTCCCTTGGATAAGACTGGAGGGCCGAACTGAGGGAACACAGAGTGAGAGCAATAGCCACTGTGGTAGTCAGCATTTCAGATGCTTGTCGTACTCCATGCTCACCCTCGCTACGAGACCCTTCGTCCAAGGCCGTAAAGCCGTTGGTGGCGACGTCGCTATCGCTCAACAGACGGATGATAGACGACTGACATTCTGTCTTCCCTGTGACGCGGACAAGTTCTGCACGTTAATTGCGATCATCACTGCACTCTCCACCTTGCCAACTTACCCTGCCCAAACAGACGCGTCGACTGTTCGGGTGATAGCCGGAGCTGCGATAACTCTGCATCTTTAGCGTTTGAAGGAGACGCGTTCTGACCTTGGGAATCTTGAAGTGTTCTCGACTGGGTAGAGAATATTGAAGAAGAGAGGGAAGGCGGGAGAAGAGCAACGCAGAAAACGAGGATCGTGACACTCATCACGCTTGTTGTGTTTGTCGCGTCCGCCCTTGTGTGTGTGTGGAGGTGGAGGCGATCGTAATTGTGGTCGTCTACAGTGATGGAGAGACAGGAGTCGAATGGCGAGCGAGTTGATGATGGTGATGTCCAGGAAAAATGTAAAACTACATAGAGAAAACGAGAGATGGAGCAACGACAACAAGTGTCTTCCCTCTGAACTTCCGTGCTCGTCAAGTGTCTTCCTTCCCCGCTTGCAAAATAATAACTCCAAAGTCAGCCCAAGATGTGTGTCCAGTGTACCCAGCAGGTCAGTTCCCCACGGGGGATCGACGTTTGCTTTCGTTTTGATCGCTGCTCGTGTAGCTCAACACTGGTTGCAGCCCACGTCGTATGGTACTGTACACAACATGTGTCATGTTCTTAAGTACACAAGAATGCTTATTAGAATGATTATATCTAACACAACTTCATGACGCGAACAACTCAGTGACAATGCTCGAAGAACTCTGGAACAAATGAACCGATCTATGCTTTGATCGACACAACCTTTGGCCAATCCTCCATCCGCAGCCATTCACCGTTGGGTCCAAACCGAGGGTTCGGCGTAAAGTTGACTCCGTCGCCCAGAGGACGGCCGATGGGGACTGGTGGGGTCAGCACAGTATCACAACTTGTATTATGGTCAGACTCACGGATCCAACCAACCCAGTTGGTCCCCATCTCCTGCCGCCACATGTCCCGCTTGCGTCCAAATGCCCAGCGATCGTTGACCTTGACACCGCCATACTCTCGGTCCCACTGCTTCCGCATCCGCCGAATGTCGCGGATGGGACACTTTGACTTGAAGGCGAGCTGGAGTGCGGCCTGCTCGGCTCGCTCCTGGGTCCCGGTCTGAAACGACTCAAGAGTTGTCTTTCCCAGTAAAATGAGGTAGATGTGCGTCGGGAGGAGCATAAATGCCGTGAACAGGGCAAGAAAGGCAGAGCTGCGGATTAGACTTTATAGTTGACCCGACGCAAGGTACCTATACCTACATTACAGTGATGACAACCTTCTGCGGGTCAACGTTGCCTGAGATCGCCATATCGAGAATGAGAATCAACGCAGTGAAGAGGCAGAACATGCCTGCCCAGAAATTGAACGCGATAAAGACCTGCGGCTGTGTTAGTAGCCTCGGCGAGCATTCTTGTTCTCATCCACACTTACAGCGTGATTTCGCCATCCGACACACTGTCCAATCCACACACAGTGGTCAACGTCGTCAGCAGTTTTAAGCGTTAAATAACCACTGGGGGACACTCACGATCAAACTGCAGAATACAGGTTCCGCAGTGGCGGCAGTGGTGTGTTCGATCGGGCTTGATGATCTCGCAATACTGACACCATCGGGGTTGGGCGGACACAGGTGGAACGGGGCGCGGGACATAGGGGCGCTTGGGGCCCTCGATCGCTTCGGGAGGCTTTGACGGTCCAACCAAAGCCAGCGGTGGTGGTGGTAGGGATGGTGGTGGAGGTGGTGGTAGTGGTGGGTTTAACGGCAGGGTGGCCGCTGAGCCTTCTGGCGGGTCGTGGATGGAGATCTGATCCATCGTGATCTGGTAGCCGGGGCGCGGGAGGCTTGCTGATTCTGTCGGAAGATCCAACGGTGAAGGTATCCCATTTCCATTCCCCTGCGGAAACTCGTCGAGAGGATAATATGGGGTGAACGGAGGAGCCATCCCGGCGGACGGCATCGGATTTGGATTTGGCGACACGGGAACGACGTCCCGTGCATAACCTGGCGGCGTAATAAGAATCTGTCGTGTCAGTTGAAGACAAGTGCTGTACACATCTGCCGAGATGGGCTCACTGCAATATAAGACCACATGAACATGAGCCACAGTATGACAAAACCGACGAGGATTCCAACTAAGGGTGGTTAACATGGACACGCGATCGACGGGAAACAACTCACTACCTGCAGCGCGACTGTAGCCCGAGTCTTCATGGTGCCGCATTGCTGGGACACAGACTCGGCCCACACCAACGTAGAATGTCCAGACTGACAAACACATCACCACACTGATGGAGTTAGCATTGAACAGCCTCCATGACTGGTTGGGCTCACATGACAACAAGCTTTCGCGAAATCCATGGATCCGCGACGCCTGCGGTCGTTAATGCAGTGGTCCAAGTTGTCCAACAGCGGGGACGGGGACCATCGTGACTCATTGTCGTCCCAGCACGTTTGCGCAAAGGCCGAGGTCCAATGCAGTGGTGTGATGAGATGGTAGAAAACAACAGCAAGGAGCCAAAGGGTAAAGACCCATGGTAACATGACATTTATGGCGGTGGTCATCGCCACCGCCCGAAACGTAAAACGAACTGGCCTCCACCTCAAATGAAGTCCCCAAGACCACGGAAGCATTTGCCAACCCTAGCTGTTACAGGCCCTAGCTGCTACAGGGTTCCTCGATATGATAGATGAAGTGACATCCATTCCAAGCTCTCAACTTGGAGGCGCATGCACTGTTCACACCATTGGGCAATGTCATTACATCTCTGGCCAGACTGAGGGAGGGACGCCACGCGTTACTACAACTTACAACTTCTTGGACAAAACAGCTACTACAACACTACCTTAGAACGTTGGCCACGACCGGGGTGCATCCAACGTGTCGATTTCCATCTGACTGAGCGAGGCCTGGAGTTCGTTTTGAGAGTCCTTGCGCTTGTGTGACTGGACCTGCTCCTCTGCAAAGTCCATAAGACCCCATACGACTGCGTCTTTACCGTCAGTCTCCGGAGAGCCTGTGGACAGAGGGGTGGAACGCTGGACGTCGGGACCAGACGAAGCGTCCGTAGGGGAGGGCTCAAACACCAGCATGTTGCTGGCAGACTGCCATCCTTGAGAGAGAGGCACCAGACGCTCAGGCTCTGGGCTGGACTGCATCGCCTCGAGTTGTGACTGGGGGTCGTTGGGGTTGGCAGCGACTTGACCGTTGGAGAGCAGCAAGCTCTCAAGGTAACGGATGCGAGACGATTGTTGCTCGTTCACGACCTGAAGGTCACTAGCAATGTTAGTCGCTATTAGGCGCCCGATCAACCACTTACCGAATATACTGGACCGAGTCACTAAGAATCCTGCCCTTGCATTGCGCAGAATCCTTCTGCTGCTTCGAAGTCGAAGCCGCGCGCTTTGTTTTCTGATGTGTGTCAGCCCATTAATCGACACCAACGTCGAGATACTTGCCTTCTTCTTCACAGGTGATTCTGTGTGATTGGGGTCCTCGTCCTCTTCGTCCTCAACTGCAACCTCAGCCTCGAGGGGCATTTTAAACTTGGCAGGGAGAAGCTTGTTAAGCTCCTCAATCATTGCGTTGATGTGTTCACGGCGACGCTTCTCGACCTGGTTGTGACATTCGCGACGGCGCTGCTTTCGGCTTTCGTCTCCTAGAATAGCGGCATTCTGGGCAGGAGTCACAGGGCTTACGTGTTAATGACATCGGGCAAGGCTGATGTTGTTTTTCAGGGTCGACTCTCACCTCTCCAGACCAGTTCCTTCAAGGCTCGCTCCATAGCTCGCCATTCCGTCGGGGAGGACACTAGGAGCGCTGCTGCCGCCGGGACCCCAAAGGCTACGGCCAAAGTCGTTGCGCGGAATTGCAATGCCATACTGCTGTTCGAAAGCGTAATCAGCGGACGTGATCGAGTTGGAGCGCTGGGGGCCCAAGCCAAGCATGGATGCCGGCGGCTTTGTGTCTGTCTGGAATGAAAGGGACCGGGTGGGGGGCTGCATCGTACGGCCACGAGGCGGTTGGATGGTTGGCCGCACATCGTTCATTGACAGCTTGCGGCCCGAGCGAGAGCGAGCAGCTGGGGCCTTGCCTATATTGGACGAGCGCGAAGACGACTGGGACCGCGACCGGTTGTGAGACGTAGTGTTTTCAACAGAAGAGGCGACAATGGGTGGTTCACGGTTCTCAGCACCAAAGTTCAAGTGGCCAAACATAGCGTGGGGTTGGAAACTGTGCGGGGACGCGCTGGATGGCAGATCGATGACTGCAGAGTGCGGCGACACCATGTTGTAGTCGAAAGGATTGTTCGAGTTCTGGTTGGGAACGCTGCTGGGGCTGAAGGAGAAAGGCTGTGTGGAACCCATCAGAGAGCTCAGAATCGACGAGTCTACTGTCATGGAGCCATCCGAGAATGGGCGGTTTAGAACAGGGCGCTGAGGGCTCGGGGGTAATCCGTTGCTGTTAGTAGGCCTACGTTGGCAACAAATATGAGAGCGAGTAGAGATAGGTGAACAGCGAACATGGAGGGTAGTTTTGGAGTTGCTTGGTCAGCGACATGGAAGGACGCCAAAAGGCGAGACATACTGGAAGCCTTCCATCTTGATTGCCGCGGACATGACGCGCAGCTATACAGTACGTGCACGGCGACGGGCGGCGGGAGTAACGGCGACAGTGGTGTGGCAAGTGATGGCAAAGTCGAGTGGATAGATGGTGGTTGACGTTGGTAGGAGAGTGGGAAACGGAGACACGACCTAGTGGTGGTGAGAACGAGGTAGAGGGTTTGCAACAGTTGCGTTGGGAAGAGTGTGTGTGTGTCAAACGATGAGAGTTGGGGAGTTGGGGGGGGGAATCGGTCGTCGTGTAGGGAATTGCTTGGTGAGTAATGGTGGCCACGCACAGCAGGATCCGTTGGCGACTGGGATGGAGGATTGGAGATGGCAAAAGTGGGAGGAGGAAGGGGGGGGAGAGAGGGAGCAAGGAGATGGGAGAGGCAAGGGTGGGCCGAACGCGGAGAAGTGGGGTGTGAGGGGGGGGGGGGGGGGTGAGGACAGGGGAGACTATTGAGAGACTTTGACGACAAGAGTAAAAAGGAGCCAGCAGCGAGGAGGGGGGCGGAACAAGGAACACTATGCGGGGTTGGGGAGGGTTGGGTGGTAAGGAGGGAGGGGTAGCTAAGGCCAGAAGGGGTACGGGGGTAGCGGGGGGCCCGGGGGGAAAATAGACTACACTATAGGATGTGGGGTAACAAAGCACACGAAACAGAGGTGAATGAGGGTTAGCAAAGGGTAAGGCCCGAGGGGGGAGCAGAGAGGTATCGCACAAAATGAGTCCCCAGGTACAGCACACGTACAAAACGCAGACACGAAAGAATATTACCTACCAGTCTACAACTTTGTCATAATAACAAGAGAGAGAGAGAGAGAAGGGGAGAGCGAGAGAGAGAGAGAGCGAGATGTCGGCGGTGACTGACAGGTGAACAAGTGCAAGAGACAAACAGGCAGACAGGCAGACAGGCAGACGGCCAGATGGGTAGACAGAGAGTCGAAGGTGAAGAGAGATTTGGGCTTTTCTGTCCAGTACTTGGATAAAGAGAGAGAGAGAGTAATTTACTATACTGTAACATGAGCAAAACCAGAGCTAGCCCCCAAGGGCAAATGCAGAGAGAAGAATACACAAGTGGCGGGAAAAAGAGGGACGAGAGGCAGAGGCTCCAGAGGGGAGAATGCGGGGCCTGCGGGGTAGGGTTAAGGGCCTTTTTCCTTTTCTTTTCTGTTTTTTTTTTTTTGGGTTCAGTAAAGGAACAGAAGGGGGGCAGGGGGAACCGGGGGGCACCGGGGGGCCAAAATGCCATAGGGACAGACCCTTTCTCTCTCTTTCTTTTTTTTTTTTCTGTTTTCTCAGATCACACATGGATCTCTTTGGGAGCTTTTTGGTCTTTTGCATTTGCTCTGTATGGTGCCCATGCATTATGATCCTAGTGCTGTTGTTCCTCGTTCGGTGAGAAAGAAGCGTTTGGCGTCTGTTGTGACAGTATTACTGCTTTCAACAGTGCTTTGCTGCCCACCTTTTTTTGTGTTATCAGAGGCTTTCCTCTTCCTTCTCCCCTTTGCGGCCCGCATTCAAGTGTGGCCACGCCAACCCAACGAAATCGAAAACTCTCTGCTCTCTCCAGAGTGGCGGCCCTCCCATTCATTTTCGTTTCATTTCGTTTTTCATTTTCATTTTATATTTTATCGATACAATGGGGTAAAAATGTCATATCCTGGACACACTGGGGGGCCGTTCCGGGGGGAATTGTTTGTGGCCCCAGACTTTCCTTGTTTCCCCGCAATCTTAGGCTGTTAAAAGGCAGGGCCTGAGGGGAGGGCAGGTATGCAGGTAAAGGAGAGCAGAACGTGGGGAATTGCGGGGATATGAGATTGCGCTTGTCTTTTGGTACAGTGCAGTACAGATAGTACCGTAAGCTGCGTACGACTATCGGGCTCCTTATACCTCTTAGTGCGCTTCCCCGCCGCTTGTGTCCGCGGGTCCAGCTCATTCCCCGCCCCAAGTGCCCCTTCAATCGCGCCCAAACTCAAAAAAGGAGAGTTAACGCAGCAACTTTGAGGGGGAGAGGAAGAAAGGAGGAGAAGAAGAGAGGCGGCGAAACGGGACGGGGGGAGGGGGGGAAGGGGGAGGGAAGAGGAGGGGGGAGTCGTCATTGACCTCTCTCACTCGCGCGCACTCGTCCCATCCCATCCCATCCCATTCCATCCCATCCCATCCCACATCCCTGGGATCTCCTAGCCCTGCAGATAGACCCTGAACCCCACATCAATTCATATTCCACGCCCCGTTCCCCGCCCTCTAGCGCCTCATTTTCCCCCTGGGCCCCCGCTTTCCACGATCTCCCAAGCTACCAACGTGCAAACAACGCGGCAGCGTTCATCCCCTTTGATCCCCTTTTGTAATTTACCACTGATGTCAGAGGCTCAAGGGGGGGCAAGAAACAAAGGTGGCCAAAGGTGGGGTCGAAGACGAGGGGCCGAGGGGGAAGAGTGGCACTGCACTGCACTGCACTGCACTGCACTGTAATGCAATGCACTGCTATAGCAGCAGGCTGTAAGAAACCAACCAGCCGTTGTACTTGACCGCACAAGCAGGATTATGCACTTCTACTTCGTTCTAGGCTGACAGTGGACTAACTAGCACTTTTGGGATGGGATCTGAGCCATACGACTTGGAAGAGGCCGTTTCTCGCTCGTCAAAAGATTCTAAATAGAAAGAGAGATCTAGAGCTCTAGAGCTCTAGAGCTCTAGAGAGAGAGGTTTGTGGTGGCGACTGGGGGGGTTGCCGTAAAGGCAGAGGCAAGGCATGCAAGGCACCACCCCTAAAAACGCTAAAATGCTCGTTTTGTCAACGAGCTTTGATAATAAACGGCCATTCAACAGCAACGCCACCCACGCCACCATCCACGACCGCGGCCAAGAGATCAGAGTTCAGAGAAGAGAACGTAGAGAACGTTTCAGTATAAAATATATCTCGGTTCACAGTTTATTCATTCCTTCATACAACAAAATGAGGCACCAGCCTCCCCTTTGCCGTCCTCTCCTCGCTCGTCCATTTGACAGGCAATGTGGGCATCATGAACAGCTCTGAAAGTACGATGCCTGACTGGGATGTGTCCTTCGCGCCTCGTCCCTCCGCCCTCCAGGCCCTCCAGGCCTGTCCCCTTTGCCAC
This sequence comes from Apiotrichum mycotoxinovorans, assembly GCA_013177335.1. Lineage (NCBI taxonomy): Eukaryota > Fungi > Basidiomycota > Tremellomycetes > Trichosporonales > Trichosporonaceae > Apiotrichum > Apiotrichum mycotoxinovorans. The sequence continues at coordinate 944,133 of CP053624.1, read as the reverse complement.
TTCTGGCCGCGGCGTTCCCCTCCTTTCCTTGACTCCATAAAATTGCCTGAAAGAGTAATAAATTTACGGCGTCGCTGAGTAAAACTCAATAAATCTTTGCGGATTTTCGATTTTTCTCGTCATCAAATGGTACAAAGAGACAAAGAGACTTAGATTGATATCCAATCTGCTGCTTGCGTTTTGGTTTTTTTTTTTTGTTTCTTTTTTTTTTTTCTCTCTATTCGTTTTCATTTATTTCTCGTTCTTGTCGGTCTGGCTACATTTTGATCACTGACCACTAGATCCAGCTCTTTCTTTCTCGTGGTTTCCAGGCTTTAGGTCTCTAGGGCTATTGACAGATGACAGACGCAACGGCATACTCGAGGAGCACTCACCACTCTACTCGTGTGCTACTCGCGAGGTTGACCCTTCGTGTTGGTCATAGAAGCAACGGGCTCTCCCTGTCAGTCCAATATGTAATTCCTTAACCTCTGTTCCTTACTTTGGTCTGCTCAACTGTGGGATCTGTGCGGTCCTGCGACAACATTGGTTTCGGCAAAGCCATTCAGCGCCTCTTGCTTCCGGGCAGAGGCGCAGAGGCGCAGAGGAATGCGCCGGCCCCCGCGGCGGCGTCCACGTTCTGATTCTGGAGCGCCCTTGGGGCTTGGCATGTTCCCATTCTCCATTCCGGACTTCGGCGCAGATGTGAAGATGAAAGCCACTCCTTGACCCCGTGGCTGCCTGGACTGTACTGCCCTGTATCCTGTATCTCAGACGCGTCCGTTTTCCCATTTAGGTCATTGCCATTCCAGGCCGCGTTCCCGCATCTTGTCTACTCTAGTGCTACATTGGCCATTTGCCATGAGTGGCCTCACTCCCAGCTCCCATTCGACCTGGCCACGAGACAAAAGGCAAACAATAGTTCAATAGCTGAGGTCCAGCAAACTTATCAAGCCCTCGCGTCCATTGTCCGTCCACATAGATTAGCTTGGTATGATCAAAGCCACTCAACAGCATCGGCAACAGTGTCTCCCGAAGGCACAGAAATGTGTGTGTGAAGGAATACATTCGAAAATCGACCAGAAAACATCTACTTGGACGGAATCAAGTGTAGGCAAGACCCAGGCCGGAGACGCCACGCCAAAGCGGCACTGACAATGCACGCTTGGCAGCGGTCCGGCAAATAATCCTGTCTAGAGTCGGTCTGGGTCCTAGTTGTAGAGCGAAGTTGGGTAAGAAGCCCAAGCATCGCCACAATAATACGGGACCGTTCAGATTGAGTTGCCGAAACCGAAAGGTCGACGGGGCAGACTTTATACTGCAGCAGAACGTGCTCGATAGCCGTGTTGGGCTAACACCTTGGGCATGGTGCGAACGGAGATAGCAATCGGGGTTAGAATCGGCCCAAGTTGGCACTTTTTTGTGAGCCGCCACGTGTAGAGGGATGTGGTATGCGGACATAGAAGTGATCTCCACCTGTTTGCTTTACGTCAGCAAAGAATCTTCGGACGTATCGTCGGAGCCAGCTCTCGGTCACCGCAGAGTGCGGCGTCTCTCGTGGTGGTCATCTCACACGACGCACGATATTTCCACACCGTTAGACTTGCGCGTCTCCGGCTCTACATTGTAACTCCCCAAAACCATGCTGCAGCCAGCAGCTGCGCTTCGACCGGGCCTACGGCAAATGTTGGGGCTGTCGGCCATCTCATTGCGAGGTGGCCGAACAGCTACCCAGACACGCTCGTTGTGTGTCGGAAAAGTCGCACCTCGGCCCCTCTGCTTCCGACCGCAACTGCCGTCGCCGAGCTCCTTGCGATATGGATCGTATCGCCAGGCGTCAAGCTCCACCGTTTCGGCTTCGGGGACGCAATCTGCACGTCCGCGCTCGTACAAGCTGCGCATTACGTTGGGGCTCCTCGTTGCGCTTGCTATTCTCTACAACGTCTACCCGCCCTTTCGTCACACGACCCTCGCGGTGGTCCGGTGCTCGCGTCTGATGAAGGCCGTACTTCTCGATGTGTGGGATTACAAACAAACATTTGCACTCGAGTCAAAACTAGGCGATGGGCAGGCCAATCTTTCGGACGAGGAACGTGAGGTTCGACGACAACTCCGCAAAGCATGCCATTTGCGGTCGGCTGAGCGCATGCTCGAGGCCCTCAAGAAGAACTCGGGCGTCTACGTCAAGTGCGGACAGCATGTTGCCGCTGTGCAGGTGCTCCCCAAGGAGTGGACAAGCACAATGACGCCCCTCCAGGATCAGTGCTTCCCTACGCCCGTCGAGGACATCGACGCCATGCTCCGACAGGACCTTGGACTCGGAATCGACGATCTCTTTGTCGACTTTGACCCCCACCCCATCGGTGTCGCGTCGCTTGCGCAGGTTCACCGTGCAGTTGATCGGAAATCAGGACGACCAGTTGCTGTCAAGGTGCAGCACGCTGATCTGCAGGAGTTTGCCATGATCGACATGGCAACCATCAACCTTGCCATTCGGTTTGTCAAGCATGTCTTTCCCGACTTTGAGTTTGGCTGGCTGGGCGAGGAGATGAACGAGATGCTCCCTCTCGAGATGAACTTTCGTCACGAGGCCGCCAACTCGTGGCGTTGCGCCGAGGACTTCAAGCCTCTCAAGGGTAAAACGAGTCTCTACCTCCCCGACGTGCTCTGGGCCGAGCGCCGCTGTCTAGTCATGGAGTTCATCGAGGGCGCGCGTGTCGACGACCTGGCCTTCCTCAAGCGCCACAAGATCGATCGCAACCAGGTCAGCCAGGAGCTGTCGCGCATCTTCTCCCGCATGGTCTACATCAACGGCTTCTTCCACGCCGACCCGCACCACGGCAACCTCCTCGTCCGGCCCAAGGCTCCCAACTCGACCTCCCCGTACAACTTTGACATTTGTCTCCTGGATCACGGCCAATACTTTGACATTCCCTCGGATCTTCGCGTCAACTATGCTCACTTCTGGCTCGCGCTCATGACCCCTGCGTCGGAGAAGACGATCAAGGAGCGTAAAAAATACGCAAAGTTGGTTGGCAACATTGAGGGAGACATGGTGAGTCACATTTCACCTTTCACCTTTCTTTTCCTGTCGTCCTGTCGGTGTGTTCCACCAGACGTGCTAATGTATTAGTACCCTTACCTCGAGAGCGCGATCACCGGCCGCGTAAGCATGGACGACAGAGATGGCGACCGGCCCTCTTCGCTGTTGGATTCTGGCAAATCGGAGGGCAACGTAGACAGCGACGAGCTGAAGAAACTTCGTACTGTCGTTGCGGATCGTGAGGGCCTCATTCTGGGAATCTTTGAGCTGTTGAGAACAGTTCCGAGGTGAGTCAGAGCATCTCTCGTTCCAATGCTGACCTCAGACGGCTTCTCATGATTCTCAAGTTGTCAGATCTACAGCGCTCTTTGGACTACAGTCTCGCTACCACTCACGGCCAATATCGCGTCTATGTGATTATTGGTCACTACTGCTCCCTAGCCGGTGAGTCTTGGAACCAGAGCGTAACAAAGAGCTAATTCCAAGTCTGGCAAGCAGCTGTGAGCGACTTTAAGCGCAAGTGGAACACCGACGGCTTTTCGTTTGGTCTCGTTTCTCAGCTGGTCAAGTCATGGCTGTCGTGCGCGTACTACGAAGCCTTCTTTGGTACACTCGAGTTGGGAATGGACATTGGCGCCCGAATCCGCAAGGTTGGGCTGTGGGTCAATGGGTTTAGAAAAGGTGGTCTTCAGGTCGCCGCGCAGGAAATGGCTGGCCTCAAGGTGTCTGCTTAGAATATAATAGCTATTGTCTTTCTTCTACATGTTATAGAGTGTTCGCATAGTTTTGTTGATGTGTTGAAATGTCTAGGAAAACGAGCGTGTTTGAGGCGACTGAGCAATTGAGCAGCCATGAGCAGTTCATGGGCGGATTCAAAAACACGTGTGGATCGCACGTGTATCTCGGCGGTTCCTGCTGTCATGCGCGCTGTCATGCTGTCGCCTGGTCCAGCGCGTCAATTGCATTGATGACAGGGCAGGGATGCAGGAGCATGGAAGGATAGCAGTCAAACATAACCGGGCACGTAGCAGAGAAGAGCAGACTTGAGTGTTTATCAACAACAATCGTTCTTCTTGTTGGGCTGGTTTGCAACCTTTCAAGAAATCAACCATTCCATTTTCTACATCGTTCACCGATTCTCATGTCTCGTTAGACCTTTTACAACCGCGTCACGTTCCAACTCTAAACGACTTCAGCAGCACTACTTTTACAAGCGCCGACCTCACCACACAGTCGTTTGACCTTCAACATGGGCTTCGATTCAGCCGTCAGTCGCCAGCCCTTGCCAACACCATCCCACTCTGCGCATCACTGACATTCAGATTACCGCCCTCACACACAACATTCCTTGGTTTCTCAGACAGCCGGCAACAGCACTCATCGGGGAGAAGTGTTACAATACTCTCATCTACGACTTTAACATCACCGATGTGGAATGTCTAAAGTATGCCTTGTCAAAGGGGCTAGGCTTTGGCATCGTGCTGGGAGGCAGTATCGTCAAGATCCCTCAGGTGCGTTTACTAATGACGCTCGAGTCGCTACCCTGACCAGCTTCTCTAACGCGGCTCAGATCATCAAGATTGTGCAGAATCGCTCCACACGAGGCCTCTCCTTGTCCGCTTATGTGAGCTCTGGTCCTCCATACTGACAGCTTCCTAACCCTTGCAGAATCTTGAGACCGTGTCGTACGCGATCTCGCTCGCGTACGCGACGCGTGGTGGATTCCCATTCTCGACGTATGGCGAAAACTTCTTCATCACGCTTCAGAATGTCGCCATCATCCTCATGATCCTCTTCTTCACCGCACAGAAGGGTTCGTACTCTGGGCTCGGGGGTCCGTCGCCTCTGTCCGCCCCAGCGTCGACCTCCAACATTGCCGTCAAACGCGTAGCTACGGGCGCGACTGTCATCGGACTGGGCTTCCTCTTCCTGTGGAACCACACTCTGTGCTCCCACTCGACATGTGCGTGACACCCATGCCTCCGTGTCTCTTACGTGGCTTTGACTAACGGAGCAGTGGCATTCCTGCAGCTGTGTACCATCCCCATTGGCCTGCTCTCCAAGGCGCCGCAGATCCTCGAAAACCACAGGAACCACTCGACGGGCAACCTCTCCGCATTTGCAGTGTTTAGCGCCCTGCTCGGCTGCCTGGCGAGAATGTTCACCACCAAGCAGGAGATCAACGACCCGTTAGTCTTTTGGGGATTCGCAGGCGCCACCCTTCTCAACCTCGTGCTTGCCCTCCAGATGGTGCTGTACTGGGGCTCCCCAAGCGAAGACGCGTACGATATCAAGGCGCGGTACTCGAAAGAAGGCTTGAGCGTCGATGACGGAGCGGCGAACGGCGGCTGGACCCGCAAGCTGGATTAGGCGCCGAGTGTCGAGTGTTTGATGATGACATGACAATGTACAGTACAGGTTACTCTTGCTTTCCCAGAGGCTTTGTTGGGTCGTGACGCGTACTACTTGCTGCGGTCGTGTCCACCCGTTTTATGCCTGACCTGTCTTCCTTGGTGTCGTTAGCTGCCATTGCATCAACTTTCGACCGTCTGTCTCCATCAATCCTTCTCTGTTTTCGTATTATCTACAGCTAATCACTTATCACATTTTCTGACTCTTCTCTTTCTCTCATCTTGCTGTGTGTGTGCTGACGTTGACGAAACACTCTCGCAACTTTTGGAATTCGTCTCTCGCCCACGACTGCCTTGGACCGAGACCCCCTAGCGCACAGATTCAATCACCACCATGCGTATGCGCGGGTACGAGGAGTACGACCGCTGTCAGCCTGGAGAGAGGGCTCAACATAACGCCGGTGGGGACGCCAGACACGACGCTCCTCAGCGCGTCACGTACCGCCCGTCATGGAGCCAGAGTGCCGTCCTGTCGCCTGGGCCGCAGCACCGAGACCCTCGTACTGCACTCGGCCATGGACACGCTCCGCCTACGCCCGCTCACCGAAACCCTCCCATTATCTCGCCACAGCCTGGAAGTGGGGTTCAGAACATTGTCCCCAGCTCGTCAAAAGCCACAGGTTCGCCGCCGAGGTCGAGTCCGTATTGTGAGATATCTGTCTTCCCTCCCCCTTGTAGTGAGTAGGGACTGACCTCTAGCCATGGGTTCTGGAAAGAACCCCATGTCGTCCAACCGCATGCCCTCCCCGACCTTGGCTTCCCACCAAGAACCATCGAACCACGCATGGTCTTCGCGCCGCATGTCGCCCCCGGATGCTATGCCGCGGTCGACCTCGCCACGCTATCATAACCCACGCACACAAACACACAGTCCCTGCGATCTCGACGGTGGACCGGCATACAAGTCGGCCCCACCGGTGGCGCCACTGCGGCCGATGCCCTTCCGTCCCGCGCGCTCGACCTTCCCGCACGCCGACCACATGCTTGCACGCGAACTAATGCGGCCCCCCAAGTACGGTGGTGTCTCCAAGCGCGATATGCTCGGGAGCATTGCGGAGAGCTGGGGGCCCGACCCCAACGATCCGCTGCGTGTGGGGCTCTTCCAGCACGAGCCCGAGCCGCCCTCCCCGACCGCCAGCCCTGTCAACCCTTGAACATTGAGTATTGTAGACTGCTGCCATAGAGGGCCCACATCATCATAGCTTCTCCACAAAAGCGATACCTGCGACGACACGATACGACCACTGAGTAGATGTGATGCATGACAAGTGATGAAGAAGCATCCAAGATGTGTGGATCCGCTGTGGCGCCAATGCATGTATGCAAGCAGACATGGAAGGCCCGGATGCCCTTTGCGGCATGACTGTGGATATGGAACAGATCATCAACTGCAAGGAGGCGCAGTGAGGAGTCGCTGACACGGAAGCAAATTGAGCCACGCGATGGAATTGCCACACGAGTCCCCATACCATACATACATCCACACTGCACACTGGCGCACACCCTTCGACGTCAGATCAGGACATCGTCGTAGCCCGAGCCCATCAATCGCCGTTACTCGTTTCTCGTTTCTGGTCTTCGCTCTCGCTCTCGCTCTCGTTCTCGTTCTCGTGGCTCCGCTCTTGACGCTCTCTCTCGTGACAGGTCTGTCATCTCCGCCTTCCCCTCATCCTTCTCTCTCTCTCCCACTCCTTTCTTCTCGTATTCCGTCACCGCCCTATCGTTCATTAGAAGCACGCCTCCCGGACGCCGTATATATATTTCGTCGTGATTGTCGCGATATAGCAGGAACGCGCTTGCCCTCGAGGGTCGACACCAGTGCCGACCCAAGTCTGCACCATTCCATCGCGTCGACACAAGCAGCAACAGCAGTACCAAAACAAGCATACTTCGAGTCTCTCCCCGTTGTCTACTAGACGCGGTCATCGACGCGGCACACTCACGCGCCTTCATTACACTTTTGCTTCCACACAACCACCACCACCACCACCACCACCACCACCACCACCACCACCACCACCACCACCACCGCCGCCGCCGCCGCCACCATGCAACCGCAACACCAGCCGCCATACCACGCGCCGCCCAACCAGCATGCCCAGCAGCAACAGCAGCAGCAGCCGTGGGGCGGGCCGTTTCCCTCTCTTCACCTGTGGCCCATCCAGGACACGTTCCAAATGAAGATGATCCACCTCCCTGCTGGCCAAAAGGTAGGTAAAGCGCGCCCGCGCCCTCTGGCATGAATCCACTCTGGCTGACAATCAGGTTAAAATCGGCCGGCAAACCAACAACAAAACGGTACCGGGCGAGCGTAACGCCTACTTTGACTCGAAAGTGCTGTCGCGAACGCACGCCGAAATCTGGGAACAGGGTGGCAAGGTACGTTTCGTGGATGGATATCATTCACAAAGCAGTTACTGACATGCCCAGATCTGGATCAAGGATGTAAAGTCGTCCAATGGCACATTTATCAATGGTGCTCGTCTGTCGCCCGAGGGAGTGGAGAGTGAGCCCTTTGAGCTCAAGAGCGAGGACATGGTGGTACGTGCCCCCCATTCTCGACGTTTGGTCTGGAGTCTGACAAGGAAAACAGGAGTTTGGTATCGATATTATCAGCGAGGACAACCGAGCCATCATTCACCACAAAGTCTCAGCAAAGGCCTATTGCGTCTTTGGACCAGAGGATGCTGGCCTCAGCTCTAGGTGAGCTTTTTCAACTTGTTTCTTTTCTCCATCCTAACCACGTCGCAGAGAGTTAGCCCACTACCAGGTCGACCCCCGGGGAGTGCGGCGCGCCGCCGCTGCTCAGAGCGGTGTCAACCCCCTCAGCCAGATGGGTCCCCCCGTCATGAGCGCCGGTGGCAAAATGAACGGGCTTAGCTTTGAACACGTCCTGCAGAAGCTGCAGGTGAGTTACAATGTGGCCAAATTCAAGTCTGCTTGGGGCTAACAGTATCCAAGGACGAGTTGAACAAGAGCAAGGAGACGTCTCAGGAGCTCCACGGCCTCAACAAGGCCATGACCGACGTGCAGGACACGATGGGCGGTGGACTGGTGAGCAGGAAACGACCCGTATTTATTGCCCTGAATCATCTAACGCGCCGGCAGGCTCCTGGCCAAAACGGCTCGGCTGTGGACTACATTCCTCCCCAGTTCCGAAACCCTTCTGCCGACGCCCAGGCGGCCCTCGCCGGACCGCATGGCGCCCAGGCTGCCGCGTTCATTGCGCTCCAGACGCAGATGAGCGACACCCAGACATCGCTCAACGGTCATCTCGACCGCATCCGGCAGCTCGAGAACCAGCTTGCGCAGCAGGAGGGTCTCAAGCAGGAGCTGTCGCTTGTCCGGAGGGAGATGGAGGAGAGCAAGATGGAGATGGAGGTGCTTCTTGCCGCGTCGCGCAAGATCAATGGCACGCACCGTGACGTGGATTCAGATGACGATGATGACGACGCGAGGAGTGTCGCGACGGTCGTACCCGACAATGACAAGACGACTTCCGACCAGGCCCCCGCGTCGTCTGCGTCTGAAACTGCCACTGCGCCCGAGGAAAAGGCCGCCTCGGTTGAAATCGACCTTGCCACGCGTGTCCAGACCCTTACGACAGAGATGGAGGAGGCTCTACAGCTGTCCCGCTCATTGCAGGCCCAGCACAGCGAGGCCATGACTACCGTCAAGGTCCTAACGGACCGCCTGGACGTTCTTGAAAGCGGCATTGCAGAGCGCGTCTCTGCTGCCGTCGAACGTGCCGAGGAGCGCTGGGAGGCATGGCGCACGAAGTTTGAGGAGCGCTGGAAAAAGGAACGGGACGGGTGGGAGTCGGAGAGGGAGCGGCTGCGTGGCGTCGTGCGTGAATGGGAGGAAGCGAGCCGCCGCGCAGTTGAGGAAGAAGAGGAGCGGGAGATGAATGAGACTCTGAGCGACGAGAACGATCTCGCCGACGAGGAGGAAGACCCAGCACAAGAGGAAGTCGAGGCAGGCGAGCTGCTGGCCGTGCACGAGCGCTGGCCAAACGGCCTCGAGACAGCCGACGTCGAGCTTGCCTCACCCGACCTCTCGCCTTCGCGCATCGCATCAAAGCCCCGCCGGCGCCGGCCAAGCACCAAAACCTCGCTGGCCATGCGCGGCCTGCGCTCCGTCGCCAACCTCGAAGGCGCGGCCACCCCAAAATCCGCCCACGAAGCGCTCCCCGTCGACGTCCCGCGTCCCCGTGAGCTCCGCCGCGATGCCATGCACCGCGCCAAGCGCCAGGGCGCGCGCGACAGGCTCGCCCGCTCGTCGTCGCCCAACTCGTTCAACGACAAGGAATCGTCCGAGAGCGGCCGCGAGTCGGCCGACACCCTGCGTGGCGACAAGGACCACCAGCCCTCGGACCGCAAACTCGAGCACAACGCCACCACCAAGCCTGTGCCCAATGTACGTTGCACCTAGCGTTTCTCGCAACTTGACCCTGCTGACGAGCTCCAGTCTGTCCCAATAATCACTGTCATTGCAGTCGCTGCCGTAGCTGGCATTCTTTACTACCGCAGCAGAGAGTAGCACCTCGTTTCATGTTTAGCAGCAGCGCCCCTAGTCCCCATGTAACGTTAACGATGCACATGGCTTCTTGTGACAGGTTGTAGTTTTGGGAGCAGCCAGTATTCATATTCACGCTACACGATAGACAGAACGGGGAGAAGTGGGAAGGGCTGGGCCTGGATTGGCTTACTCACGCTCACGGCGGGGCGAGCGCTCACGCTCACGGCCGTAGGCGCGGTCGTCGCGGCGGTCCTCACGCCTGTCATCGCGGCGGCCGTAGTCCTCACGACGGTCGTCGCGGCGGTCATCGTAGCGGCGGTCATCGCGACGGTCATCGTAGCGGCGGTCGTCGCGGCGGTCGTCAAACCTGCGCTCGCGGCGGTCATCATAGCGACGGCGGTCGTCAAAGCGAGGGCGGTCGTCGTAGCGGCCAAAGTCGCGAGGGGGGCGGTCAAACCTGTCACCGCCACCTGCACCCTCCTGCCAAGTGTAAGCGGCCATCTTCGCCTCGACATGTTCACGTACGGGCATAAGCTCCAGCTTGACGGGGACACCGTGGATCTCGACGCCCTCGAGGCGGCGCATAGCCTCCTCCGCGTCGGCCATGGTGGGGTACTCGATGATACTGTCTGTGAGCAACTGCCACTCTGCTGATCCATGCCGCTCAGAGCCCAAAGCCCAAAGCTTAAGGTTCCACTTACCCGTTGCCCGAGTAGCGGTCGACGTCGGCAAAGCTGACCGACTCGGCACCCTGGCGGCCGTAGTCCTTCAGGTCCTGGAAGATTAGAATTGTGGACGGAGAACGCTCGAGGCCTTGGGTAGGAGTAAAGGTATATATGGACGCTTTGTGGGAGGAGGAAAACAAAGAAAGATATGCGTTGCCACCAGGTAACAGATACCACCAGCCCACGGGGACCACCAGCCAGGCGGGCACGATCGATTCTTTGAAGTCAAGGATCCTGATCCGCCCGCACGATGATGCTTTTGAAGGATGGGTGTTTGGGGTCCTTTCCTTGCCGCTGCCGCTGCTCCCTCGCTACGCTGCGCCGCGCCACGCCGCTCCGCTCCGATGCGCCCTCCCCGCACCAACTGGGAGAGCCCTGCGGATCTCGCCTGCAGATGTCGCGCGTGAGGTACGCCGCGCCCACTACAGGCGGTCACCGTCCACGTTTTTTGTGTCCAAGGAATGGAAAGGTGGGATGCGGGGAGAGAGGTTTCCAGCTTGCTTGTGAACCTTTCTCCCCGTCTCTTTTCGCCTAAATAGAAAATCATCGAGCCAGAACCGCCGCGTCATTTGCACCATGGAAGGGGGACAAGGAAGGGGAATTGAAGAGCCGCACCTGCCAGCTGGTGGTATTGGAAATGCCGATGACCGAGAGGCGGATACCGCGACCACGGGGAGGGCCACGGGGAGGAGGGCGGGAGCCGCTGCTGGTCAATATGTTTATTTTCTTTGTTTCACAGAGAACGAGGGGCGAGCTAGGTCATCCCGGGCAACACTCACGCGTCGTAGTAGTCGCGCCTGCGGTCACGCGAGGGTTCGACAGTGAGGCTTGGTGCCAGTCAGTAAACATCGCACACAAAAACACATTGTAGTGTTGTTAGAAAAGAAGAAACAAGCCCTACTTCTCGCCCATGAACGGCCTGCCGTGGAGCTCGCGACAAGCGGCCTCGACGTCCTGTTGAATTCGGTCAGCTTTGTGCGTCTCGTACATCATTGCGACATACCTCTCCGCGCTCAAACTCGACAAAACCAAAGTTGGTCATGAGGCGGACATCGACGATGCGGCCAAAGCCCTTAAAGTGCTACGAAAACAGTTAGGATGGATTGCAGCTGAATAGGCAAAAGGGCGGCTGGCTCACGTCCTCAAGGTCGGCCTTGTTAACGCCTGCGATGCTAGTCAGCCGATAATTTCTCTCTAATGTCTCTCGTCGTCGCGAAAAACACGCGCGCCAGCGCGCGCTTCTTCCCCACTGCGATGCGATGCGTACCCTGGGGCAAACGTCCAACGTAAGCAGTCGGCATGTCGATGGTGGTGGATGGGGTGGTGGGGACAAAAAGGAAGAGGATGGAGTGAAAGAGAGGAAGGAAAAGAGAGATGAAGATGGAGGGGCGATGCGGGCATCAAGTCGGTCAGTTGGTCGGTCAGTCAGTCGGTGGTGGTGGTGCGCCCCTTGTGGTGTGGGTGGACCTTGTACTAGGCTAGTCTTATTCTAGCTAAGCTCTCCTCCCCCCCCCCCCCTTTTCCTCCTCTGCCCCTACCGGTTCCTGTTTTGGGTCTAGCCCGCTTCGCTCTAAAGTGGCAATAATCCAGGCGCCCAGGCTGTTTTTTGGGCCCCCATGCGGCGCCACCGCGTTGTCAGTAAAACTTTGCAGCTCGTGCAACACGGAGTCAGATTCCAAAGTTCCCTACAATTCCTACACACAAAATGTGTGTGGTGGTCTGTCACTTCCCATAATTGGGGAGTTCACTGGGATCACTGGGTGCACTCCACTGGCCGGTTACTCCATCAACAATACCATGCCTGTCCGTCCTGGGTTGACGATGAAACTTACAACCTTTCCAGGCACCCGGAAACGACTCTGTGCTGTGCGATCCGCATGCAACCAACAACAACAGCAACAAAACAGGAAAAAAAAAAAAAAGAGAAAAAGAGAAAAGTAAAGAGGAGCCAGCTTGTTGTTGACTGACCTGACAAGTCTGCAAAGTCCGTCACAACGTCTCTCTTGCGACTGGGGAAAGATACCAGTGGCAGCGCCGGCAGCTCATGTACGCGTACAACGTGCGAGGATGAAAGGGGATCTTCGCTGCCTACAGTACAGTTGGATTCTGCCGTGTCTTGTGACCTGCATCTCATGGAGTACAGCAATTCTAAACTCGCATACACTTGTGAGCTCCACCGGAAAACAAATACAGCCTCAATTAAAGTTCGTGGTTATGTTCTCTGGTACCACTCCTCCCTCCTCCCCTCCTCGCTGGGGGACGCATCTGAACCATCCCGCATCGGGGTCGATTAAGCATTTCCTCAATTCCTCGTCAAGCCTTGAGCCTCTTTTCATCGTTGAACCTAATCGATGTGGCGGAGCCGGGAACGCCATTAAGCCATTTTAACCACGCCCGACAGATTTCATTAACGAGTTGTTTACAGACGGCACAGTCTCGTCAATGAATCAATGGGACTGCCATATGGCCATTAGGGGGGTGCGTTCTCCATCAGTATCGGTGATGAATGTGCCAGGTACCGCATCTACCACGGACCGAGATTGTTGAATTCAGTGTCATGCAGGAACGGGCAACTCTAGGGTGCGTCCGCGGACCCGACGTGTGCCACAATGAAAAGGACAACTCTGCTGCGGCGCTCCTTAGCACGCAGAGGCTCAAGCTGGCTGCAAACCATCAGACCAAATCACTGATGCTGAGAGAGAGCAGAGATCTATATATTTACATCTTGCTTCATGATATGTCACTCGTATGTCACTGGAGATCAAGCACGTCGAGAGAAAACCCGTCCTCCTCTTCCACGGCGTCCTCGTCGTCCAAAAACGCCAGACACCCAGGTGAGCATCCGCGCCAAAGGATCGGCAGGTCCTTTTCGCCGCAAATGTCTACCCACTCGTACCGCGTCTCGGCCGCGTCGAGGTAGATTTGTCGACCAGACGATGATGGATCAGATGCGTTGTGACGGTGTCGTGGGGACGGGCATGGCGAATAGAAGGGGTTTGTAGAGGCGTCGTCGGGCTCTGGCACGAGATACGACCGAGGGAGGGCGTCTGGTCGATGGAGAGACGAGCGTCGTCGGTTGTTGGACTCTTTGGGCTGCGACGGTGTAGCACATGCGGATCTCACAGACTGCAGGACGCGAGCGACGTCGCGGGTTTGCAGAGCCGGCATAAACTCTCGGAGGACACGGGGGTCAAGTAGCGGATGCGTTCCTCCTCTATTGCATCCCTCCCAGTCATAGCCCAGCAGTGGAGGAAGATCGTTCGGCCCCCTCGGAGAAAGCAAAACGCTCAGACACAAAGATGTCAGGCGAGGAACGTTTCGCGGTGTTTCGCCTGGTTTTAGAACCGGTTGAATGGGCGACAGGACTCGACTGGCAGGCGTGGAGGGCTCTGCAGACGTGTCAACGGGGGGCAGAAGCCAGTTGTTGTTGTGCGCGGAGAACTGCTCGAGAGACAGATTGACAATGGTAGCCGGAAGGAATTCCTGGACGGTCAGCTGGTGCGTTCTGGCACCGCGCCACATACCAATTTGTTGTTACTAATGTTGAGCTCCTTCAAGTGAACGAGCTCCCCAATGGCCGCCGGAAGTGTGCGCAGCTGGTTGCTTCCTAATAGGGGTTAGTCGCGAATGACAAGGACAATGAATCTCACGCAAGGTCAAGACTGTCAAGTACTGGATCTCAAATAAGGCACTCGGCAGACTGTCGTCAGCAACCGCAGCTACGCCGTGACCGCTTCATCCGCACCTTGTCAAGCGGTTCTGGCTGAGAAAGATGCTAATTGATGGGGTGACTCGCTTGCTAAAGTCAAGCTGGCGGCGGCTGGTTGACACTGTTCGCTTGAATTGTCTCGCCGGACTTCCTGCTGGACGGCTGTTGGAAATGCTTGGCGAAGGCAGTAACCCAGAGGACGCATCACTCTGACTCGACTCCGAGTTCAAACGCGAGAAGAAGGACGCAGACGCTGGGGCGGACTGGGTTCTCGAGAAGCTTCTGTCGCTCAGGGCCAACAGGCGACGTCCGGGGTTCTCCAAGACCCGCGGTTCCGGTGAAGCCGTAGGGGATTGACTGGTCGGCAACGTGACGAGATGCTGAAGGTCGGAGATCTTGGTTGACAGGCGCTCGAGTCCATAGTCACTGGGTACGGGTGAGCAACCTAATTCACAAGCGCGTGCTCACGATAACTCGAGATCACACTTGGCATTGTCGACGCAATGGGCAACCACCATTTGCATCCACTCGTCACTTCCAACCTGTGGCCGGCGGGCATTGGGTGACGACACAACGGATGCCCTGTACGGCGAGGTGCTGACACTTCCATATCGCCCGTGCACAGACGCGGACGTGGTCGTTGGCCGGGGCGGGGTGTCGGACGGAACGTCATGTCGCCGCGGTCGAGGGATCTTTGATGACGAGGCTGTGGGCTGCGCGTTAAGATCAAGGGAATGTAACGTGGCCGCAAACGGTAATGGGCGTGACGGCATAGAGTCCCAGTCCTGCATGGGCTTGGACGCAGCCGAGAAGGGATGAAGAACGCCCATGGTGGTGGTGACGAAGCAGTGATGAATAACAGACGATGATGAGGTCTGTGATAAATGTCAATTGATGCTAGTATACACGCGATGGTGGAGATGGTATGAACGATGTCGGTGGATTGGTGCGAAGGGATCGGATGTTGTACAACAAGTACACTCTTGTCACTTGCTCGCTGGCGTTTGGCGCGTTGAGAATGTCAACGCGACCATGAGCAAGGCAAGAGGGCCCCTACTCGGTTGTGAGAATGGCAAGAGATTGAAAGAGAGTGAACAAAAAGGCGCCAAGGGCGACCATGGCAACCAAGAAGGTGTTGTGCACGCGCCTCCCAAATGTCGTTGCTCGCATCCCGAGATTGGCCCTTTCACCCCTCAATCCTCGACCGGCAGGTTCCCACTGGCAATGGTCGGTCTGGGCCGGTCTTGGGAATCTCACAATCACGGGAACAGCTGAACAGACCAAAGCTCCCCATGCCATAGTCACGAGGCTTTAGCATGGTTAACACGTGTCTTTATGTAACAAATATACAAATATCTAACATTTATTGGTTCCGTCATCCGTCATCGACTCCTAGACTCCTAGACTCCTCTTGGTGGGACGCGTGTCTTTTGGGCGGTGGGCGGGCTGTACTGTATTAATATGGCGGATGTAATAATACACACAGTGCGCTGACTAGTCGCATCGTCATCGTGTCTGGTAGGCAGTGATTGTCCACCGTAATCGACACCCTTCCATCACCTCACGCACCCCAGCCAGCCAGTCAGCCAGCCAGCCAGGTCATCCCTTTGTGCCCGTCCCTGTGTTGCTCCCCTCACTTGGCACCTCCTCCATCATCTTGCTCATCTTCACCATCCTTACTTCTTTTCTTCTCTTCTCTTCAACTCATTCACCTTTTTCCTTTCTATCAACCACATTTTCTCATCTTTCATCATGGCGGACCCCTCTCAAGTGCGTAAAAGCAGCTCCAACCGCCATCCTGCTGGCTCATGTTGCGAACGCGAACGAGCGGGACATGGTGGTCGTGTTCCTCGCATGTGTTTGTCTGTGTGCTGACATGTTGGCAGCCAGTGCCCGATGACTCCACCGCCACCGCTATTCTTCGCCAGAAGAAGTCGTAAGTGGCTACAGAGCTGAATGCAGCTGACACCATTCAGTCCCAACCGTTTGATGGTTGACGAGAGCCCTTCGGACGACAACAGCGTGGCGATTCTCAACCCCAACACCATGGAGACCCTCGGTCTCTTCCGGTGAGTGGCAAATGGCTTACACGCATTGTGCGCATACTGACCAAGCCCAGTGGCGACACCATCATTGGTTAGTGCTCGAGCAGGAAGCAGGGCGACAGTGTGGGCAGGAGCTGACAGTACAGTCCGTGGAAAGCGCAGGAAGGACACTGTCCTTATCTGTCTCAGCCAGGACGACATTGAAGAGGGCAAGATCTGCATGAACAAGGGTAGGTCCTTGCACATGACGCAATGCAAGCTGACAAAGTCAGTCGCTCGCGGCAACTGTGCTATCAAGCTCGGTGACCTTGTCCACGTCTCGGCCGCCAACGATATCAAGTACGGCAAGCGGTGAGTAACTTGGGCGCGTGACCCTACGGACTGTTTACTAATAATGCAGCATTCACGTCCTTCCCTTCGCCGACTCCGTTGAGGGTGAGTGCCAGTCAAGCAGCAAATCTGACCATAAGGTCTCTCCGGAAACCTCTTCGACGTTTACCTGAAGCCGTACTTCCTTGAGGCGTACCGCCCCGTTCGCAAGGGCGACGTCTTCCAGGTTCGCGGCGGCATGCGGACAGTGGACTTCAAGGTCATCGAGGTCGACCCCTCTCCCTACTGTGTGAGTCTTTTGTTTTATACTCACTGTTGCCCTTGCTGACAATCCAGATTGTTGCCTCTGACACTGTATGTATTTTCGACAAGACATGTGCGCGTTCTCTAACGAACAGGTCATCCACACTGAGGGCGACCCCCTGGACCGTGAGGCTGAGGAGGCCGACCTCACCGCCGTCGGCTACGACGACCTTGGTGGCTGCCGTAAGCAGCTCGCCCAGATTCGTGAGCTCGTCGAGCTTCCCCTCCGTCACCCGCAGCTCTTCAAGGCCATTGGTATCAAGCCTCCCCGTGGTATTCTCATGTTTGGTCCTCCCGGTACCGGAAAGACCCTCATGGCGCGTGCCGTCGCCAACGAGACTGGCGCCTTCTTCTTCCTTATCAACGGTCCGGAGATCATGTCTAAGATGGCTGGAGAGTCCGAGTCCAACCTCCGCAAGGCGTTCGAGGAGGCCGAGAAGAACAGCCCGTCCATCATCTTCATCGACGAGATTGACTCGATTGCCCCCAAGCGTGACAAGACCAACGGTGAAGTCGAGCGCCGCGTTGTTTCGCAGCTCCTCACCCTCATGGACGGCCTCAAGGCTCGCTCCAACGTTGTTGTGATGGCTGCTACCAACCGCCCCAACTCGATCGACCCCGCTCTCCGTCGTTTCGGCCGCTTCGACCGTGAGGTTGACATTGGTATCCCCGACCCCACTGGCCGTCTCGAGATTCTCCGCATCCACACCAAGAACATGAAGCTCTCGGACGATGTCGACCTCGAGCAGATTGCCGCCGACACCCACGGTTACGTTGGTGCCGACATGGCCTCGCTCTGCTCGGAGGCAGCCATGCAGCAGATTCGTGAGAAGATGGATCTCATCGACCTTGACGAGGACACTATCGATGCCGAGGTTCTCGACTCGCTTGGTGTCACCATGGAGAACTTCCGCTACGCTCTTGGTGTCAACAACCCCTCGGCGCTTCGTGAGACTGTCGTCGAGATCCCCACCACCACCTGGAACGACATTGGTGGTCTCGAGAAGGTCAAGAGGGAGCTCCAGGAGACTGTCTCGTACCCCGTCGAGCACCCGGAGAAGTTCCTCAAGTACGGCATGTCGCCCTCCAAGGGTGTTCTCTTCTACGGTCCTCCTGGTACCGGTAAGACCATGCTCGCCAAGGCGTAAGTGTCGCATTTTTCTATACGTTGTTGGTTGCTGACCCTGCAGTATCGCAAACGAATGCCAGGCCAACTTCATCTCGATCAAGGGTCCCGAGCTCCTTACCATGTGGTTCGGCGAGTCGGAGGCGAACGTTCGCGACGTGTTCGACAAGGCTCGTGCTGCCGCCCCCTGTGTCATGTTCTTCGACGAGCTCGACTCGATTGCCAAGGCCCGTGGTGGTTCCGGTGGTGACGCCGGTGGTGCCTCGGACCGTGTTCTGAACCAGATCCTTGTGAGTCGACGCCAACCCACATAAAAGGTATCATTACTGACATTTCCAGACTGAGATGGACGGAATGAACGCCAAGAAGAACGTCTTCATCATTGGTGCTACCAGTATGTACACTGCAAAGTTCACTCCAGGTTGACTGACAATTCCAGACCGTCCCGACCAGATTGACCCTGCTCTTCTCCGTCCCGGACGTCTTGACCAGGTAGGCTAAAACGTGCGAGCGGGAAAACTGACGACATAGCTCATCTACATTCCCCTTCCCGACGAGGCCTCGCGTCTGTCCATTCTCCAGGCTACTCTTCGCAAGTCGCCTGTCGACCCCCGTGTCGACCTCAACTACCTTGCCAAGAGCACTGCCGGCTTCTCCGGTGCTGACCTTACCGAGATCTGCCAGCGTGCTGCCAAGCTCGCCATTCGTGCCAGTATCGAGGCGGACGTCCGCAAGGAGCGCGAGCGTAGGGAGAAGGCTGAGGCTGCCGGTGGTGACGTCGACCTCATGGACGAGGAGGCCGACGAGGAGGATGAGGTTCCTACCATCTCTGTGTGAGTATAAGCGCTACGAGTTCAGTGAGACGTTCCTGTATGCTGACCTGATTATAGCGAGCACTTCGAGGAGGCCATGAAGTTTGCCCGTCGCTCCGTCTCGGACGCCGACATTCGCCGCTACGAGATGTTCAGCACCTCGCTCCAGCAGTCTCGAGGCTTCGGCAACAACTTCAAGGTGAGTGTTTTGTTGGCTAGTCGCAGCAGAGCTAACATTGCAGTTCCCGGAGAGCGGCGAGGCCCAGGACGGTGGTGCTACCTTCCAGAACGAGGCCGACGACGACGAGTGAGTCTTTACCGGTCTTCCATTTCGCTGTACCGCGTGTACTGACTGTCTAGCCTCTACGCCTAAGTCGGCGTTCAGTAGACTGTTGGTCAGATCGTTATGAGATACAAGATTCGTGATAGCAGTAGAAATGCAACATGTGACCGTTCATGCCATGTGATATCTCCGTGTACAATGGACGTACGGGAAACCTCGCCATTCCCAAGCAGACTCGGGGCCAAGCGTCGGAAGACAACAAGCTAATAGGACAACAGGATTGAGATAACGGAAGTAACAGTTTACGTGGCACTCTGAAGTCTGTAACGTCGCCGTCTTGTGTGCCACGAGACTTTGTTGATCATTGTTGAGAGGCCGGCTGTGATGGCTAGAACTCGATTGGAGGGAACGTTATAATAGTAGATGACGGGTGGAGGACAACTAAGCGGTGACTGAGTGCTACAACGGCGTTTGCGGCAAGTGATCGTCCTCGTCGACGACGATGGATAAATAGTGATTCGTGAATCCCGCCAGACAACCAAAACAGTAATACATCGTTCACAACAGCACATACAGCTAACAATATAGTACCTGCAATAAAGTGCATCAGAGGTCGAGACACCATGGGCCTGCCGTTGCATTGCCTTGACTGCGAGGTCTCCCGTTTGGTGAATGTGGCACTGTAACCAACCACGACCGCTGACCTCGGGACGAGACTTGGTTGCGCTTGACTTTCGGCTTCCAGCTTCCGTTCCAATGGTCGCATCCTGCATTCCAGGACGAACGGTAGGCCTAACGCGCATATTCCCTGTGATGAATGCTACACACTGGCACTGAGATATACATGGATGTATGGACAAAAGACCCGCACTAGCAAGTTTCATCTCAGCGCAGTCGTGAGTGCCACTCAAGAGTGAGGTTTGCCTGGCTGGATTCTGTAGTCTGCTATTGCGGGTGCTCGCTAGTTTGTTGCGCTCTGCCCCAAGTCGACCCCCACGGTTTGCTTCTTTTTTTCCCTCTCGCCCTGCTATTGAGATTGGCGATCATGGACAAGGTATTCTCTGGTATTTATATATAGCGTGTATGTACTGTATAGGTACACTGTGGTCCACTCATCGTACTCATCCTCGCTCGCCTGCATGGATAGTCACTCGACATGTGCCACATGCCACATACTCGACGCGCGAGCCAATGTCTCTGCGCCGGACGGGACAGGTCTCAACCCGTCAGAAGGGATGAACATCTGCATCTGGGCGTCACGGATATGGACAGTGCGTGCGTGTACACCATGAATCAGACGGACGTCAACAGACCAAAACACACACACGAGAAAAGTGAAAAAAAAAAAACTGCCGGAAGCTCGACCCCCTGGACACGCTAGATGTGAACCGAGAGATGCGTGCATTGCGCACACGCACGAAGAAGGGAAGCGCAGGTGTGGGCGAATG
Source organism: Apiotrichum mycotoxinovorans (assembly GCA_013177335.1). NCBI lineage: Eukaryota > Fungi > Basidiomycota > Tremellomycetes > Trichosporonales > Trichosporonaceae > Apiotrichum > Apiotrichum mycotoxinovorans. The sequence continues at coordinate 923,401 of CP053624.1, read as the reverse complement.
TGTCAAGTTGGGAGACCGGTAGAGAGGTCTGTACTTGGACGTTTGCGAGCGGTGGCTCCCCCCGTTCCTTGGATACCATACAGAACAAAGGGGGTCAGCCATCCGCCATCCTGGACAACAGCGACCAGGCCTTTGCCGGCCCTCCAATACCCTAGTGGGCACCACAAACGCCAGAGAGAGGGCCCCCGCCCGAAAACCAAGCTGCTCACGTCCAGTTAAACACAATGCAGCTGGTCCTTGTCCCCTCTCATGCTAGCCACCACGGCCGCCGGCTCTCGCTCACGGACAGCCATCCCTGTTGTCCGATTCCACAACCGCGGCCTCTGTGGGAAAGCCTCCGAGGGTGGTGGAGGGCCTATAGGAAGACTCTGAGAAGGCAAAGAACCGGAGCTTGCGTCCGGACTCTCCCAGATCGGCCAAGCACGTCGAGGTCCGTATGACCGCGGATGGTATAACTAACTGGCCACAGTCAACCTTTAACCTCGCCAAGCCCCACCCAGCAGAATGTCGCAAATTTGGCATCGTACCCCAGTCTCAGCTGGCTGGCAGAATGGGGCTCAGTATGTGGATACAGTGCAACGATGCATACAATCAGGCTGTCACATGCTTCAATGCACGGTAGATGCTGTTAGGATAGCAATGCGTTCAGCCAACAGCGTCGTCTGGGTTGTGGCAATTGTTGTGTGGCGCAGTCCGGCGCCGTGAACGCCGCAAGGTCGTACGGTGCAGTAGCACCACTTTCCACCGAGGTAATTCCGGCGGCCATGCGAATTTGTCGAGAGCTCACGGGATGTAGACGAGTTGTTGGGGGGCAGCCTGCGCCGCGAGTGGCGGTGAGAAGCTCGGCCCGGGGGACATGCATGCAGGCCTTTGAACGCAGTCGACCACATGGCAACCAAAGTACAGTAGTACACCATGGTAAGCGGGGTTTCAATACTCCGTTCTTGACTATTCAGGCTTTCGTCCCCGTACTACTTGGGTGCATCATCAGTGCCGCCATCGCCAAGCTCTCGACTGATACTACCCCCGCCTCCCGTCGTCATTGCCGTCTCCGCCGACGGCGTCTCCGACCCTCAGAAAGTGTCGCCTCCGGTCTTCGTCGGCATCTCCATCCACATCCCCCAGCCGTCACCTCCCGTGGCCCCCTCTCTCTACACCTTGTACCTACTACAGCATGCAGCAAGCGCCATGCCCCCTCCTCCTCTGCTCTTTCTCGCATCTCCTCCTACCTTCCTCCTCTTTTACAGCCGCTCCAGAATCCGGAACCCCGCAAAAAGGAGGCCCTTGCCCGGATTTGAACCGAGGACCACTCCCAAGCTTAAGAGACGCTCGGTCACCCTAAGAGAGTATGATAGCCACTACACCACAAGAGCCCATGCTTCCGCGTCGGCGGCGACGGCTCGCGCGGGATGGCTGGTGATCGCCAGTGGTCCCCCGGAGGGCTGTTTGTCCGCGTCGGGGTACATCGGAGCGGCTATGCAGACAAGGGAGGGAGAGCACAGAGGACAGAGAGACGAGGAAGGTGAAGAGATACGAGACAAAAGATCAGAATCAGTGCTGGTAAGCAGTAAGCATCCGAGCAGACTCTGGGAATCTGCGAGGCGGGGTTGAGCAGGTAGGCTCTCCCCCCATGTCCCCTTACCCTCCCTCCGCTTTGTCCTGCCTCTCGGGCCCGGCCCTCACTTCTGCGCTCGGGCTCCTACATCCCGACTCGTGTTGACTCACAGCGAGGAGTTCCCGGAGTTCTGGCCTATTTGTCGGGGAGGGCTTAGGGAACTCGAGAGGCGGGGTTATCGGGTCACAATCATCAAGCCTCAACCCGCATATAATAGGAACACTGCAGAAGCCTCAAAGTACGCGCCAAAAGGCCAGAACGGGAAATAGCAGAGAGCTACTTCACGGCAGTCAACGAGATGGCAGAGTGCGTCGCCTTGGTAAGGAAAGGTATTGGAAGGCGTGAGGAGAGCGCTGTCCCCCGAACAACACGTCAAATTTGCGACGGTGAACATGGGCTTATCCATCTAGATACGGATGTCCAGATAAGCGGCGTCGGAGTTGGGGAACGTGAGGCGCTCGGTGCAGGTGTCGAGGCCGCATACGCCCCCCAGGCCAGTCTTGCTTCGTTTGGTGGTCAGTGTGGTGTGTGCCCGTGGCATGTCCTTGTTTACCAACGACGTCTGATGGCAGCGACAGCCAAGGCCGGAGAAGAAACGACGAGTGTCCGGCGTCAGAACCGTCAGAACAGGACTCCTCTGGCATTAAGGCAAGACGCCAGGTGTAGTCAAATCGAAAGACAGTTAGTTCTCTATGACACATGGGCGAACATGAAACGTGGCCCGGGCCAACGAACGTGGAGGGCACTCAAGCGCAGCTAGCGCAGCGAGAACAGATGGACAGCGGACTCATCCTTATCACTCGTCGATCCTCCCTCGAACCCACTCTCCATATCTGCATGGAGCAGCCGGAGCAGGGGGCCGCTGCACGTGTGCGCCTCCATTGAGGCCTGAGGGGAGGGCGTCGAGGGCATCGGGACTCGCGAGGGGAGGGGCGAAGGCGAGGCAGGTCCACGCCCTCAACGCGCCCTCGGCTATGATCATGACGTCTCGCATCGCGTCCGTCAGGCCCACACACAGTCGCGCCATCGCCCTGCAGTACCCCGCCTCCGCAACCCCACGTCAACACCAGACAGGCAGTGGGTAGCGGGTAAATAGTAGGAAAGTAGTGGTTGTAGGTAGTGATAGTGGGTAGTGATATGGTGGTGGGCAACGAGGTATTCCGGGACCTCCGACGCCCCGACGAGGAGTGCGGGGAATGCCGGGGTAGAGGAAAGGGGGTGGAGGGGGAGTTGGAAGGGGAGGGGGAAGTCACCCACCAGCCAGTTGGCAGGGCAAGAGGAGCAACTTAGATCCGTCGGTGGTGATCCCAGCACCCGGGAACACCCGATGCGAGAGAATGTAACAGGGTACAGCACCCCCCGGATCGTCGTTAGCGTGCAGGCGCAGGTAAGCATCATCGGCGTCATTCCGTCATTGTGGCTGGGCCCACTGGTGTGCATGGTGTGAGTGTTCCAAAACAGAAAATGCGGGGTAAATGGCGGAAAGTGGTTGTGTGGGCCGACCATGTCCGAGAAGACGGCGGAACCTCTACTTCCATCTCCACACTCCACACTCCACACTCCACACTCCACAGAATAACACAATGGATGGCGTTTACGGGTTACGGGTTCGCTTTCCTTTATCCGTCATCAACAAACTAATCTGCTGCTGCATCGCATGTATTCCCTGCAGCGCCTGCGGTGCACCCCGGTGGCTCCCGGAACATGCTCCTGATGTCCTGCATGCCCCGCAATGAGTCCTCATTGCGGCTGCGGCTCTAGCCCCAGCCTAGCCCCAGCCCCAGCCCCAGCCCCGGGCTCCGGCTCGGCTCACTCTCGGACTGCGCTCCGGCTGTGGAGGTACGCGCGCGCGCAGTGACCGCCATGACCGAAATCCACGGCAATAGGTAATGACAACACACAGACGGGAATGGGGTGAAGGCCAGGTCGAGTCATTCAGGTCAGGTCAGGTCACGTCGGCCGGGACCTCGCGTTGCTTCGGTTGAGAGAGCAGAGCGTGTTCCGCCATTGGCGCGGATACCTTGCTCCGGGGTGCTTGCTCGCGGTGCGTGCAGAGCTAGCTGTACTTTGCACATTGCACGCCATGACCCCGCCTTGGGCGACGGCAGTGACGGTGGCATTGCATTACCGGTTGGCGGACAGCCAGCAACGAGGCGAGCCAACGAGCACTCGTTGCGGCATCACCCGTTTTGTGGAATTGCGGTAGTGCTGCAGCTTACCGCTCGCAGCTCTTCTCAATTGCTCGTCTTACTCAAGTGCTCGGAATCAGCACATGGGTTTGTGTGCGTCTGGACAGCAGGAGCATGGATGGATAAACGGATGTCCGTCTCAGTGTGCGTCCATCCGTAGGTCCCCTCATGCCCTCGATCGCATTCAGCTGTTTAGTCACAAGTCCTGTTACGTGGAGCTATGTTTGTCCGTACGGTCCAGATTGCTTCGTAGGGCCGACTTGCCGACTTGCCGGCGCTCCTTCGGGAAGCTGCCAAACTCTAAGCGGCGCGGTCCACCTGCTGTGCTGCCCTGTGGCCCACTTGCTGCCATCTACCACCAAAAAATGAAGGGAAAACACCCGAGCTGTTGTGATATCCGAGGCAGGAACGTTGCAGATTGACGAACACGTTTCGCAAGCAAGACTGAAACGGAGAAATGTGCAACGACAATCATTGATGATGTGGTTTCAAGGTGCTGTGGTCTCCGTGGCCAAAACCAAAGCTCTGCTCGGCGTTATCACCGCTCTCCTCGGAACCATCACTGTTCTTGTTCATGCACGCTTCCTGTACTCTAAACAACTGTTTGCATTTTCAATGATATATGCTGGACACTGCAATCTCTTCCTGCTACAACAAAACCGCTTTTAAGCCTTGGCGTCGACGCCGGCGACGTACGAGATGAGGTCGCAGACACGGCGCGAGTAGCCCATCTCGTTGTCGTACCACGAAACGAGCTTGACGAAGTTGTCGTTGAGGGCGATGCCGGCCTTGGCGTCGAAGACCGACGACTCGGTCGAGCCGAGGAAGTCGGTCGAGACGACGTCGTCCTCAGTGTAGCCGAGGATGCCCTTGAGCTCGGGCGACTCGGAGGCCTTCTTGATGGCAGCCTTGATGGCGTCGTACGAAGCGCCCTTCTCGAGGCGGGCGACAAGGTCGACAACCGAAACGTCCGAGGTGGGGACACGGAACGCCATACCGGTAAGCTTGCCGTTGAGCGAGGGGATGACCTTGCCGACAGCCTGGGGTACGTCAGTAAGGGATTTTTTCCGCGTTGTCGGCGTTCAGGGTCCAGATCCCGAATCCCTACTCACCTTGGCGGCACCAGTCGACGAGGGGATGATGTTGGCGGCAGCGCCACGGCCACCACGCCAGTCCTTGTGCGAAGGGCCGTCAACGGTCTTCTGGGTGGCAGTGGTAGCGTGGACAGTGGTCATGAGACCCTCAACGATACCGAAGTTGTCGTGGACAACCTTGGCGAGGGGAGCAAGGCAGTTGGTGGTGCACGAGGCGTTCGAGATGACCTTGTACTCGGGCTTGTACTGGTCGAGGTTGACACCGCAGACGAACCTGGCAGAATTAGCGATTGTAATCAAAGGCAAAGCTGCTGCTGTCGACTTACATGGGGGCGTCGGCCGAGGGGGCCGAGATGATGACCTTCTTGGCACCGCCCTTAAGGTGGGCCGAGGCCTTCTCGGTGGTGGTGAAGACACCGGTCGACTCGACAACGTAGTCGGCACCGGCCTGGCCCCAAGGAATAGCAGTGGGGTCACGCTCGCCGAAGACGGCGATGGGCTTGCCCTCAACAACGAGCTTGCCGTCCTTGACCTCGACGGTGCCCTTGAAGCGGCCGTGGGTCGAGTCGTACTTGAACATGTAGACCATGTAGTCGAGGTCAATGAAGGGGTCGTTGATGGCAACAACCTCGAGGTCACCGTGCTCGAGAGCGTTACGGAGGACGATACGGCCGATACGACCTTGAACGTGTCAGTGGGAATTGCACAAGATCACGGTGGGTAGGGGGTCGTCTATCTGTGGCCGTGTGACGACGTGGAACGGTGTTAGTCATTACCACCCACGTCCGCCAGACGGGGCAGGGGGAAAGACAACTCCCCAAGGACAGCGTGGAAGGTGATAGTGACGACGATGGGAGGAGGATTGATAAGGGATGGAGAGGATGATACTTACCGAAACCGTTGATTCCAACCTTGACAGCCATGATGGATTTGTTTGTTGTTTGAGGGAAGAGGAAGAGAGAGAGATGAAGAGTGTTTGAGAGAGATGGAGAAAGAGGAGAAGAAACGAGAAGTGATATGAGGGGGGATTTATATAGCATCCCGTATCCAAGAGCGATGAGCAAGCTAGCGCGGAAGAGAGAGAGAGGCCAGCCAGCGAGACACCCACCCACCCACTCACCCCCTCACCCACTAGCGAGAGAGCAATGAGTGTGCATTGAGTGACCGAGCGACTAAGCGGGGTATAGGTGGAATGACCCAGAATGAGAGAAGGGAGGAAGGCAGGGGGGGAGGAAGAGGCAGGGGAAGGAAGAGGCAGGGGAAGGAAGGGAGGACAGCATAGGTCAAAGGACGGAGAGGTCAAGGAGAAGAAGGGGGGGGGGAAGGAGAGGGAAAGAGGAAGGAAGACAGCGTGGGGGGGGGGAAGGAAGGGCAAGGGGAAGGCCAATAAGCCGAAGTGGCCTCGGTTGTATTGCGCTTTTCGCTGCCTCGGAAGGTGCCGACCTGTATTGACCCTCTTGGGTTTTTGGCTAGGGGCTGCGTGTGGGAACTGACTCTCTCTGTATGACACCTTTGTATGACACTTGGTAATACAATGACATCGACGCACGCTGGCGCGCTGGCTGGATATGGAACCGGGCGCTGAGTCCCTTTGGGGGAGGCAAAGCCCATGATGTGCCCTTTGAAAGGGGGGGGGGGGGGGAATTGCCCTTAACCTGGCCGACGCCCCCTCTTCTCTAGCGGCACACAACCGGGTGGGATAATATCATCGCTGTTGGTTGGACGCGCGCGTTTGTGAAGAGCTGCAATCAATTGTGATTGGATAATCAACCCTCACCCAAGGTCCATTTTTATTACGTGTCATTTTAGTTGTATGGGGAATGAGTAGCCAATGCCGGCGGTAGTGGCAGTCAACCCCACACTTTTGTGTTGTTTAATTTCCCTCAAATCATCAAAACACCGCCGGCAAGTTTTTTTTTTTGCTCTTCTTGGTTGCTTCTTTCCCTTTTCCTGTTTCCTGCTGCCTCTGCTGCTGGGCTGGCTTGTAGATGTCGTTGCTCGCACCCAGTATTTTCCTGAGAAGATGAAAAGTTGACCTGGACATTCCTCGTTTCTCGTTCGCTCGGTGTTTTGAATTCTTTTGCTATCGAGTCGCGAGTCGACATTGCAGCTATGCAGTAGGTTGATGGAGGCAAAAAAAAGGGACCAAATGAAGAAATGTAACGAGAGGACGACAGAAATCTAGCCTACTGGTCAACTGCCGCCGGCCAACGTGCTCTCGAGGCGCTGATAGACGCAGCCATGGGGGGGCGTCGTTTGCTCGCAAGCGTAAGAGATAAGGACCATCGCAGGAAAAAAAAAGCGAAAAAAGAGCGGGCGCCGGCAAGGAGGTGCGCAGAAGGGGAAGGGGGAGGGCGGGCACAGGTGTGCCTCGTCTTTGTGTTGTCGCTCTGACCTTCTGCTGCGCATGGCCAAACTCGTCCGCAACCTTTTTGCCGCTCGCCTCTCTTCCCCCCCTCTTCTCTTCATTACTAGATCATGGGGATTGATGGCGATGGGGACAGACACGTATCATCTAGGGCCTTGCATGTCGAGAATACCGCGGCAACACCCAGCATACAGTAACTGTATGTGTGTTAGCGATCATGACGTTTTGATTTCTGATACGTCGTTGATTATGAAGCGTGAAGCGACTTTGGCTCGTACCCTTTTGGTCCTTCGTAGTCCATCGTAGACATCAGCACTGGTATGACTACACACGTTCGGTATCGGTGACACTTCTAACTCATGCCTCGGGCAGTTTTGAGAGTCGAGTGCTGCTGGGGCGGCGACTCGGCCGTTGCGGACTCGTTCGTCCCGCGCATGCACTCTCAGCACGTTCCTATGACTAATAAGGCTCATAACGTTTCTTCAGCACTGTCGACTGGAGAGGATTGTTCGATATAGGTGATGTCCTCGAGCAGTGTCGCCTTTTTAGAATGCAGTGTGCCCAAGTTTTTGCATCATCTCACATCGCCACTAGTCTCAAGCTCTCACTCTTCTCTCCGTTTTCCTTTGTCTTGGTCTGACACACAAACCGCCGTTCATGAGCATCCTAGTCTTCCCTCGTGCTCACGTTGTGATCGTGGCTCACCTGGCACACCCTGCACACCTCGTGACGTGCCGTGTGGCGGCACACGCATTCACACAGCGCCTGTATCCTTAATAATAGTACCGGCCGAGACCCGTTAATGTGCCAATACGCCAATGCGTCAATGCGCCAATGCGTCATGCACGTTGCGCATGCACTTTATTATTGTCCTCTTTTGGCTGGTGTAGCGATCGTACCGAGCGTATATGGGTAGCATGTGGCCAGGCCGTACTTTTGTGCAGCTACAAGTATATACGCACTGCCATGATCCGTCCATGCGCCTCGCCTCTCGTTTCCACGGATCCACGCCGAGGGTACTGATGCACCGGTTAAGCAGCACGCACAAGTTGCCAGCATTCGGACATGGATAGCAACCACGTGAATTGTGAATTGCGGACGAGCAGAGTCGAGCACGGACATGTGTGCATGCTAACGTCAGGTGCCGGCGTCTCAACGATGCCCGGGGGGGCGCAAAGATGTACGCCCTCAGTTCTCGCTCTGGTCTCCAAGCTCCGGACTCCAGTTCCCGCTTTCACGTGCCCATTCTCGGAATCGTTGCCGATGCTCGGCAGCGTGTACGACGACAAAGAGGGGCCATAATGGGCCGTGTGTCTGTTCTGCAGCAACAGGAACCATCAATGCATCAACAGGATTCGCACACGGCGTCCGTCGCCTGCGCAGCCGACTGTGACTGTGGCTCATGAGTGGTCAGAGTGGTCAGGATTGAGAGAGAGTGAGGGCCTGTAGGGGTCCAGCCTGCCCAGGGTTGGCCGGCATTGCAAATGCTGTAATGGCCCATGGCCGGCTCATGCCATCATCCTGCCTGCCAGTTGCCAGCCTGCCAGTGTCCAAGTGAGGATTTCTGGACGTGGTGGTACCCAGCAGCAAGCCATATAGCTTGTAGCGCATCCACTTCAGAATCCTCCCGTGGACCAGGCTGTCGGATCCAGAGATCAGAAGACCACACTTGAAATTCCATGATTCCATAACGCCTGACGACCTGACCTGACATCACTCGGTCATCGGGTCCTGTTTTGAGGCACCTCTTACATACATTATCAATGATCATGATCATGATCTTACATCTAACATCTAACACAGGCACATGGGATACGCCCCTGACGTGCATGTTGCGTACTGTATCGGAATCTTCGACCGGGTTTCAAGACACTTCCATCACCAGACGTCAGTGGAATGAATGCGAGAGTACATGGGGAAGAACGCGGAGCGTAGAACAGAGGGTAGCGAGTAGATTATGTGACGCTCGTACTAACAGCCTGCACCAGCTAAGCTCAGTTGAACCCAGACTGCAAGCGAGTACATAAGATGACCATGCAGGATATAGAAATGTTGGCTCGGTGTAAAGGCTGAGTAGTGGCAGCATTGACGCTTGGGGGGTACGCATTCCTGAACCTTGTGGACTTGGTGGTCATCACGGTGGTACGAACAGTGATGATTCAAATGACGACTTGACCATGCATTCCCTTTCCCTCCAGCTAGACTCACCACATTTCAGATCTTATAAGCTGCAGGCCTGCAGGCGCGCTGGGCGTCATGCCCTACCTCCTATGATCCTACGAGTCGTGGTTTAGCTTAGCACCAGTTAGATCACCGCAAAGTCATCGAGTCCAGCCCAGGTCTCACTCTGCTTGTTCGCTGCACAGCTAGTTGTTAAATTGCCCAGGTACGCTCTGTCGTCTGTGGCGTTCTTGGAAAGCTTGTGTGTGTTGATGATCCCTTTGTTGTATGGACCAGCCACTCGAGTCTAGTGCAGCAGAGTCTCCTCAGCAGCCCCTCGGCCCCTCACCTCACGAAAAAAAATAAAAATAAAAATAAAAAATAAAGAACAAATAAAAATAAAAATATCCACTAAAAACGCTGCGCACGCTGTATCGTGGTCCTCGTTGGATCCAGCATCAGTCTCTCTCTTCCGCCCCCCAGCGCGCACTTCGTTCATTCTCCAAATGACACTATTCAATCATAACGACTGCGCGCGACATTACTTCTGCTGCGATGTGCCCAACTGTGTGCCGAAGCCGACGCCAGTATGGCCAGCCAACTCACTCAATGCCAGTTTGGCGCGGGCGAAAGGCTAAGACGCTGATGATCTAGATGCACGGGCAATGGCTCAAAGCTGGATACAGTATGTATAATATGGAGTTCACCCCGGCCGTTGGCTCGAGGCCCTTTGGAAATTAGATCCTTTGGCAGCCTCCAGCCCTTGCAACTACGCTAATTCAATCTCAGGAGAATTACAGTCTTCCTCTGGCCATGAGTAGGACGCGTCTCGCAAAAATGAAAAGAAATCAACAGAACAGAAAGCCCGGAAGAACAAAAAAAAAAAAAAAATCAGTCTCGCCCCCGCCTCCACTGGACAAACCTTGTCAGGGCCACCGAAGAATCACGAACGCACACCTTCCCCGTGCGGACGATGGCAGACGGTGTGCCGGCGCTATCGACGCCAGCGCAGGGCATACCTGTTATATCCATGAATCGGGCCCTGGGCTACATGAGCGAACACTGAGTCTGTAATGTTGTGGCCGGCGCACATTGGTCGATGAACAGAATGCAATGAGGGTCGAGTTCCTGCAGCGCAATGAATGCCCGTGCCAGATTCCGGCGTAGAGTCCTCGCTGCATTAGTGCGCCACTGTCTATGGCTGGCTGGCCATGACTGGGCTGCAAGGCAAGGCAAGAAAAGAGAACTCTGTACGGAGAATAGCGCATACCATCTCTCTCAGGCTGGACGGATCGCACACCCCGTCGTCCACTGGCCACTGGAAAACATTGGCGGAACATGCTTGTTGGCGTTGCATTCCTCCATTCCATTCCATCTCATCCCACTTCTTTCTCATCGTATTCGTTTCTTGCATCGTCTTGACCACTGCTTGTTTGTGGTTCACTCCCTCGTTGTTCCTCCCCTTCAACGCCGCATCGCACCTACTCTACCTCCCCTCCCGACACTTTCATCTCGCCCCCCCCCCCCCTCTCCGGTCCTCGACTCACCCGACTTGCCCTCGCGAGAATTTGCCATGTGGGCAGGGTTAAGACGAGACATATCACGGGAAGGGTGCACGACGCACGCTGGCCACCCAGTAAGCCAATAGTCCACGGAAGAATCTGACAGAAGAACGGGGCTACGTACGATGGCAACGATAATGTGTGCTCGGGACTGAGCCATGAGGAGCGGATTGCCCTCGCCGCCGGATTGAGTCTTGGTGAGTTATGATTCCGGGAGGTGCGGTTGTAGAACAGAAAGTGAAAGTTCGTGAGGGCCGTGCGTCGAGTTGCGCAGCACTTGTGCCTGCCTGCCCGAGCGTCGCGGCCGTGCGTCCTGCCTCACATGATTTGGGGTCGATGGCGCTCACAGAGCGCCGCGTAGCCACTCCCCACAGGCATAAAGGCCGGCCCACAGTAGTAGTTTCCGCAAGATATCAACATCGACATAAGACTCTTCCCCGAGCCACACCACAGGGCGGTTCCCCACTGACGCCCCCAGCCGCCGTCATCCTCCTACTCGTCATCGGGATCTGGGCAGGCAAGTACCTCCGGCGCCGGCGCAAGGCCGCCCGCATCCGGAATGAGTCGGCCGCACGCATCCAGGACGAGAAGCGCAACAGCGCCACGACACCGTTCCTGCTCCCGCGCGCACGAATGCCGTGGGGCGCCAAGCGGGACAGCAGCACAGCGGGGGGCGCCAAGGCGTACTCGAGCGCCTCGTCAGAGTCCGAGTCCGAGTCGTCGCTGTACGATCCCCACGGATCGCAGACGACATCGAGCTTTGGGTCCGATGGCAACGGAAAAGTCGAAGGCGACGGGGACCAGGACCCAGACAGGACATCACCCAACTTGTCGTCGTCCGAAGAGTCGTTCAAGACGGCCCGGCAGTTCTTCGAGCTGCCCCGCCTCAGCGCGAACGGGCTCCTCCTCCCGCCCCGCCCCGCGCCGATACGTCCCCCGCGCCCGCCGAGCCTCAAGATGGACATGTACACTGCTCTGCCTGTCCGATCCCCGCCGCGCGCCCGGACGCCCCAGCCATTATCCCCGGTCTTCCACCCGCAGGCGCACGTCGCCTCGTCCTCAGAGCAGCACGCCCAGCAGCAGGAGATTGAAAGCAGCACTCCTCTGCTGGTGTCTCCTCCACCGCGCGCATCCTCTCGCCCCCCTCTCTCGCCCGAGACGTCCCCGCGGGCGGCACCCCAGCTCCTCCCGCCACTGCGCAAGCTGTCTCCTATGCCATCCCTTGCGTTCTTTAACCCGGAGCCAGAGTCACCGACCTCGCCACTGCCTACCACCCCAGACGGCTCGACGAGCTGGACGGCGATCCCTAGTGGTGAAAAGGGGCACGCGGGTTACGCTCCTGAGGAGGACTACTTTTTGGCCGGGTCCGGGGCCGGCGGGTCGCGGGGGCGCGGAGAGGGCGAAGTGTGAAGAGGAAAACGGACAGTGAGAGAAGGGGCATAGATGATGAGCGTGGGACGAGGCAAGGTAACGAGACAAGGTGGATCATGAAGTAGAGAAGGGCGAATAACAGAGAAGTAGAAGCAGGGCAAAGACAAAGAAGTATACCCCCACAATAGGCAGCCTTTGGTCTGAGATGTCGAGTCGAGTCTCGTGTCGCTGCCGTGATTCCCTACGTCGTAGTTTGTAGTTTGTAGACGTACGAGTGCGAGGTCGTGCTCTGCTCCCTAATGCGAATCGTGGCCGATGGCAGAGTGAAACACGGGAGAGGGCAACAATATGTATGGCAGACTCACGAGGCGCGAAAGAGATTGAGTGATGCGGGGGGTGCTCAGAGATGTGGAGCTGTAGTCGTCCCGGACGTGCAAGATAAACAAGATAAACCAGAAAAACGGCATGATCCAACTCGTGTCTGCCACACTCTCGAGTTGGACACTACGACGATGGAATTGTAAGGCAGCAGCTCGAGAAAGACGAGGCCGAAGCACCATTGAGTCTCCCACCTCCCTGGCTCCCACGGGGCCCAACCTATCTCTCCGGCTCTCTATAATCCCGCTACAGCCGCGTTTACCGCTCACGCATGCAAGCAAGCATAGACGCTCCATTTTTTTTGCGCGATTCGACGACAATATGCCACAATGCGACACGAGAGAAAAATCACGTGACCATCTACCTCCTACTGAAGTTCCAGGCCTAAACTTTTAACGGGCTCTTGTGGTGTAGTGGCTATCATACTCTCTTAGGGTGACCGAGTGTCTCTTAAGCTTGGGAGTGGTCCTCGGTTCAAATCCGGGCAAGGGCCTTTGCTTTTTTGATTTTGCCACTTTTTTTTTTCATACACAGGTCTTGTCTTTCCTTTTTGTTATATTGTTAGTCTGTCGCCAACAGTGACGGCCGCGACGCGGCGAAGCCTACATCATGAATGCACCATGGATCCATGGACACTACGGGCAGAATGATCGTTTTAACCGTGTAAAACCCTTGTAAAACCCCGATGTTTTACAGGGGTTTTACAGGGATTTTACATTTTCTAAAAGGCTGTAAAACCCCTGTAAAGCGCGAGTTTTAGCAGGTGTAAAAGGGTGGTAAAACCCTGTAAAACTGGTGTAAAAGGTTGGTAAAATGCCCCAAAATTATCCACGTCTGCCTTTGGAGAGCTAGCTATTACACGTAATATCAAGTTATATGCATCGCATTCTCTATATCACCGGAGAGGATCCCAACCCAATGACACGTCCACAAAATCAATATATACCTGACAGTAGACGCGTCTGATTTTATAGATCAATCCAACCCCAGTTGAAGTGGAGGAGCCTTGGTCAGCTAGGCAACTGCACATTGAAGACCTACCAATTGCTTCAGACAACCCAATGCAGCCTCGACCACCGTCCCAACCACTAGTGCGACCTCCGGTGGCTCAGGCGGTTCACCCAACTAGGCCACCCCTCCAACCTGCTCGGCAATCACTAGCTACAGCCCACGGCCGCAGTGCGGCGGCACCTTCGGCCTCATCACTCTTCCCATGTACGGCCGAGGACAGGACAGGAAGCCCATTGATACCGGATTGCTAACTGTCAGCCCCATCAACCCGGCCACTTACCTCTGCCAGCACAACTGCACGTCAGCCTCCCACAGAGAAGCGTGAGTATCAGATCCCACCACACAATACAAACTCGAGCAAATTCGAGCTCGAATTTGCTCAAGTTCATCTCGTGTTTGTGGGTCAAAGCCTGCAGTTACAGCTAACTATTAACAGAAAAACTCTCCCTGGGTGCTCTCCATATACTTATCACCAAGCTTACCGACCGCATCACCATTTTGGAAGGCCGAATGAACAACATCGAGAAGGGAATTGAGGACTCCGAGCTGAAATTCACGCAGGAGCTCAGTTCCCTCCGCGACTTCCACACCCAACACACAACTGAGCGAATCGAGGGAATCGTGTCATCCATCAATGTCCAGTTTGAAGAACTGGAGACTGAGGCCAGTGATCTCCGAAGGCTGGTCGATGATATGACGGAGTCTCCACAATTGCCCAAGATGAGTGAAGCGGAGAAGAGAGCACTGGGGGTAGGTACTTCTTTCGAAACACTGCTGTGGCTCATTGCAGAGGCTGGTGGGCCAGGTCATTGAGACCATGTATGGTGGTATAACGCGACCTTTTCCAGTACGGCCGGCCTCGCTAGACTCTTGGCCACGGTTTCCAGTGAAGATGGACGGCTCCCAAGGAGACCTAAAATTGCGTTTCGACTGGTTGAGCGGAGCTCGTTCACTTCACAATCAGAAGGAAATGTGGCGAGTCATGGATCATCTCCATTCGAACCGAGAGGTCTGGAATGTCGGCGCAGCCGACAAAGCCATGACTGAGCACCTCACACGGGAACAGATATATCACGGCGTTCTGCAAAGGTTCCATTATATGCGGAGGCAACGCAACCAAGATCTAGCTCAGCAATGCCGTGGCGATGACACAGGTGACAATGGAGACCCTCCTTCATTGACACCAATTCCAACGTCTGGCCAGAAAAACAGAACCGTGGCACTTTATCGCAGCAGGCGTAGTAGGGTAGGTTTCTTCCTGTGTGGAACGTTATTGACGATGAAGCTTGCAGCCCAGTTCAAAGCACGACGCCCGCATATTGTCCACCTATCGGGTGCCGCCCATGAGATCTTGGATACGCAGTATGGGGTGCTCAATGTCGACAATGAGAGCCTCATTCGGGAGTCTTGGATGAGTAACGAGGTGAGGTGTAATTCTAGCAGTGACAATTTAACCAGTGACAGTTGGTTGAGTTCAACCTTGATTTGGCTGTTCGATGTTGGGACGCATGTCCGAAGCCTCCCCGTCCTGGAGCGCGCGTGGTCGATGGGACAGAGTTCGACTGTCCCAGTTTCCCAAGAGTTCCACCACATGAACGAATGCAGGCTTGGATGTTCGATCCGAAATGGTTGACCGAAAAGCAAGAACAGTATAGCGAGTGCATTGTCCCTGTGGATGAACCGACATCGTTCACTGAAGTCAAACTCCTCGAGTGGTGCAAAATTCAAGTCGCTCTCTCCCATCCCGCTGAAGGCTTGCTGTTTGGGGGAGCTTCTGCATCACGTGAAGGGTTGGGAAGTCCTGTTTCTCGTGTGACGTCCCGTCATCGTCGCCGCTCTGAAAGTGTGCAGCCATTGGTGTCAAAGCGTGCCCGCCCCTCAGTTCATATTGTCATCGATGAGAGTGAGGATGATACTTAGCACTCATAGTAGATAGCCTGCGAATTATCAGCTTGGCAGGAAGGATCTCACACACATTCTGGACTATGCAATTTCTATGTCAATGTCCATCTGGATGTCTGTGTCTACACCGTGCTGTTAATGTTAGCTGTGCATACCATCGGCAGTCTTACCTTCTCAAAAGAGATTGACACAAACATAGGGCCATTGGCACTAGGAATCTCAGCAACCCCAGATGGTGCCACAAGTGAGGTCATCGGGACGACAGTCATCTGCGTATGTTCATCCGGCGGCCAGCAGGGGCTGAGGCCAAGCCCGATCGATCTAGCGTCAGCCTGCAGTGTGAATAAGGTGGCATACCTAGTGGTCCAGGGGAAGATCATGTCATCAGCTGGAGGAAGGTATGTGACTGCAACGGCAGTTGCCACAGTCGCATCGGCCACCTCGGGTGGAAGAGCCAGCTGGAAAATGTAGTCTACACGACATGGGACAAGTTCGCCATGGCTGTTCCGCGCGAGTGCAAAACGATCTTTCATGGATCCCATTCGACCCCTTGCCCGTCCGCGCAACCTGGTTGGTTAAGTTAGCATTCAGCAAATATTCGAGCAAATTCGAGCTCGAGTTTCCTCGAATATTCACATACCTGAAGCCCCGACATGTGACATGACTGTACTGGAGATGAGAGGCTGGCGGTAAAACCAGTCCTTCCCCAGTGAAATCATGTTGGTCTTTGATGATGCCGGGTCCAAGCCTGGAGTGCAAATAGCAAAGGGTGGCATGGTAAAGGCCAGCCGATTCCAGGTCGAGTCTCTCCGGCAGTGGTGTCCCTAGGTCATATGCCTCGGGGCCCTCATCATTGATTTGGAGCAGTGTGAGCGTTCCCAAGGAAACTTCACGGTCAAGAGTATGTGTAACCACCCTTCCAAACCGATCCTCTTTCTCAGTGGCATTCGGTGCTTGATTGCGTATCACTGAGCGCAGAAGCTGCTCTTTCAGGAAGCGGCGAGAGGCAGTCGTTGTCATTTGCACGACATCTCCTCTAAAGTATCGAGTCCGCGCGAGCCGCCCATTGTGCCGTTCAAAAGACCATGTTGCAAACCCACCAACTGGGCCATAAAGCGCAATGAATCTCGCGTAGTGCATGGCCACATGCCAGTTAATAGTAGCCTGTAAGCCGTTCTCTACTAAGACGGTGCACGCCCTGGCCAGTAAATCCTGAGCCTCGGTGGCCTGGCGGATTGTGATCGTTCGAGAGAGTAGTGTTCGCGTTGATACCACAAAGTCCAAGACTGCACTGTAGACGAGGAGTCGCTTTGTGGTGACATTGTCATCATTTGGATCCTCATAGATTTGATCTGTTAGAGGATCTTTCAATGCTGCCCATAGGGCCAAGGGCAGAGCGATTCGCACCTTGTTCCATTCCTCCGCTTTCATCGAGGAGAGTGCTCCATCTGCGACTAATTGAATGACGTTGTTCGCAATTCGGCCAACATGGCTCGGCCAGGTGATATGATTGACAGTGTCTTCAAAAATATTGTGGCGCTTCCGGCTGCCATCTTGTTCATCCAGAATTGTGGACTCATTGACGATGAAGTTGATAAGGCCTTTGGTCATTCCTGTCGTTAGCACATGACAATCAGGGAGGGACGAACCTATCAGGATGCCGTGCATGCTGTCTGGGGGGGCAAAGGTAGAATGCTCAAATCCAACAAGGCGACACGTCTCAGACCAGCGGACCCCGTATTCCTTCTCGATGCGCGTCCGCACATTGGCATCCCCAACTCTGTGGCGGGCAGCAGCAGCCAAAAGGGTAACATGATCGTGGTGTTTGAATGCTGTCGAGGTCAGTTTATGGAGATATGGTGATGTCCAGCTCACCCTTCAGGTCAAATGAGGCAGGTGTGCTGAGCTCATGTTTCTCAATGCGACAGTGATTGCAAGGGCGACTGGCACTGTGGCCAACACTCCCAGTAAGCTTCCTGGTGGCTGGCATATCAGATGCTGTGAAGAGCAACTGAAAATAGACCATTTGTGGAGCGTTGTATCCCGCGACATCCATCAAGACTCCCCGTTCCAACTTCTTGATGTCGTCCACAAGAGGACGGAGAATGTTATTCATGGCCAAGCCCCTAGGTTCGTTTGGTCCTGGTATGGCGAGTGCAAGTGTGTTCCATTGGGGTTTGAACATCATTTCTCGAGGCAGGTTCAAGATCGATATGTATGCGCCCCCGACGGAACAGTTCTCCACATCACGAACAGAGAACCAGTCGACATTGAGTGCCCCAAGGAGGCCAAATCGGTGAGATACAAGGCGAACAGATGTGTGACCAACCAAAGAGTCTTCGATAATGTTGTTGGACACATCCCTTCGAACATTTGAACAACGTAAGCGCCACATCGCACCATCATGAACCGACCGAAGCGGCACATCCTGATCCGGCAGTGCGGCCTTGTGTTGTTGAGGAATGGCCTCATCCTCATCCAGACGCCGCCATTTCTGTATGGCCTCAACAAATCCGGGATCACGTAGGAAGATCTGCAAGGTCTGCGAGAGAGGGGTGAAGGCGAGAATGCGATGGGGCTTTCGGTTACCCTTTGCCATAGAAAACATGGTAGATTGGCACAAGACTTTGGTTGGTGTATGGTGCGGCTGGGTGGCCTCTTCAGAGTGAAGTTGAGACAGAGGAAGTAAGAAGCAGCAATGCTCATTCGGGCAGACAGCAAAACGTTGCACTGTTTGGTCAGGGTCTACACCCAAGAGGCTGTAGGCTTTACGCGGGTTGGTGCTGATATGTCCACTGTGGAGCGCTTGTGCAGATTCCAGCCCAAAGGTAACATTTGCCTGCGTTGCCCCCAATATGGAAGACACTGCGGCGCTAATGTATGCGATCCTTGCTGCAGGCTCGAGGCTGTAATGGGCAAACGCAGTGGCTCCCAAAGTTCTGGTGGGTGGCGGCACAGGAGAACTGCTCCTTGGTGAGCTCGGGAGGGGGATAGGCTGCTGGTCATCAAACGGCGATGTCCCATGGGGGCCAGGTGACAGATGTAATGGGTGGTGGAGACTAGGTGCTGGGCTGAGTTGCAGGTCTTCTTCAGAGATGGTTGGGCTTTCAATGATTTCTGTGGCATAGTCCTCAACAGGAGGTCGAATGGGGGATGCAGCGAATGGAGCAGAAGCCATCCGAGAATGAACTTCCCGTTCACACGTTCGAGGATCCTCATCATCTCGGGCAGTGTGTATGCGCAAGGTTGCAAGTGTCACGTACGCATACCCCAGACTTCCTTCTGCACATCTTCTGCAGCGGCAGAGATACGTCTGATGTCAGCTTCATTGCAAGAAGGGAAGACCTTGCCTTTGCGTCGTATCGTGACATGTCCACTGGGTTGGTTGAATATCGCAAATGGGCCTCTATTAACGTTACAAGTTGCAAGATGAACGTAAGTGCACCTGTCAGAGCATTGCAGTATTGTAAGGCTCTGGGATCAGGGTTTTTAACTTTAGATATTGTTGACTTAGGATTTGGCTCCGTCTAGAACACCAATGTGGCACAAACGTGGCACTTGCAGAACCGAAAAACCCATAACATAGTATATGGATCGCACTGGGCAGAGAGGGGCCAGTACGTCCAGCAATCAGAGTACTATATACAGTCTGCAGTGGGCAAAAATGCCACTGCAGACAACACGAAGGACAACTACAAGTACATTTTATACAAATGATGACATAAGGTCATCAGGCAAAGGGGGCGGACGTAGCCGCACAATGTTCAGAGGGCATTCCCAGCCGTGAGGCGGGGAATGCGAAGCTCAGACCCCCGAGAGGAAGGGGGGAGCTGGGGGCGGGGGGGAGGCCGACGGCAGCACGAGACACACCAACTCACAGACAAGACCGCCAAACTTGTCTAAGCGAGGGTGGAGCGGCCCTGCTCGATGTGCGCCGCGATCTGCTTGCTGCCCGAGCCCGAGGTCGACACCGACGAAGCGACACCCGCAAGGAAGTGGAAGGACTCACGCCTCTTCTCCGCCATGCTGGGGGTGGAGAGGGAGCAACTCTTTGACTTGCACACAAAGCACCTGCGGTCACTCTGTGGATGGTCAGCTATGATATCCCTTACGACATGTCAGACTTACGTAAAGTGCGAAGATGTAGCAGGCGGGGTGGTTGCGGTGCATACACTGTTCGCACGCCTTGGCCTTGGTGTCGATCAGCACTGTCTCCAGGTCCTCGCTGTCCTCAACCTTCTTGTCCTCGAAGACAGAGAGGTGGGGGTATCCGACATAGTCGGGGACGAGGCGGAGGAGGATGAGGAAGAGGCGCTGAAGTGTCAGTAAACGCGTGGCGGCCACAACTTGGGATGGGACAAAAAAATTCGAGAAAACTCGAGCTCGAATTATTTAGAATAATGAACAGAAATAAGACCAAGCAAGCAGAGTAAGAATAGACCAGTACTCACACGGTGGAGATCGTTGATGGGTGAGATGCCCGTCATGCCCGAGGGAGCGAATTCGAGGGGTGCAACAGTACGGGGGCGACCGGCGGGACGGAGGGTCATCTGGTCGGCAATGACAACCGCGGCGAGCTGGCGGACAGTGGTGAGGGTCTTGTAGTCACGCCTAAGCTTGCCCCAGTACTTGTCGGGGTTGGTGATGCCGTACTTGGTGACAACAAACTGCTGGAGCCTCTCGACCGTGATGTCCTGGTGAGTCTCATAGAAGAAACGCTCGACGGGGTGGAACTTGGGGGTGGGGACTTGGTCGACCCAGATAGGCAGGAACTTCATTTGGCGGGGCAGGTGCTGGGTGAAGACCTTGGTCGTGACCCAGATAGGGCCAGAACCAACGGCCTGGGGAAGGGCCACGTAGGGGCGGTCGTGGGGGGGCTGCTCATCGTCGTTGTCCTCGTCGTCGTTGTCCTCATCGGTCGGGTGGTCCGACTCACTGTCAGCATCACCACCAGCATCACCACCAGCGGCACCACCAGCAGCACCACCAGCAGCAGCACCAGCAGCAGCACCAGCAGCAGCACCGGCAGCAGCCTCCGCAGCAGCAGCAGCTGCACGAGCTGCATGTCAGCAAAGACACTCAAAAGACTAGTCAAAGATGGTCAAAGACTAGTCAAAGACGGTCAAGGACAAGTCGAAGACAAGTCAAAGATGGTGAAAGAAGCGAAGTGGGACTTGGGACTCACCAGCAGCCTGCTCTTGCGCAATCCGATCGTTGTTGTCCCAGTCGAGCTCGATGGGGGGGCGAACGTCAGGAACGGGCTGGGGCTTGCGGGCCATTGTCAACAAAAAACAAGTTAGAGAGGAGAAAAAAAGGAGCGGTGAGTCGGGGAGGTCGAGAAGAAGAAGAAGAGCTGGGGATGCTTGTAAAATCAGGTGGTTCATGCTGCTCATTTTATACACTGACAGAGAACACTCGCTCGCACTGTCAACAACAGAGGTGGACACCGCCGCTGTTGACGTGGAACCCCATAAAATCGCGCATGATGGGCTGCTGAGCAAGACTTGTCTGGAAAAGAGGCCTTGGCGTGATGGGCGCGAGGGAGATGATGACTCGCACAATCTGCACAATAACCTCGAGGATCGAAGCTGTGTGTTGGTGTTTAACAAGCAGAATGTCAGACATATTCGAGGTAAAGCGAAGCCGAATTTCATTCTCTTTCGAGTATAAATGGACAGCGAATGCAGAGCTGTCTCCGCGCTGACGAGAGCTTCATGTAGACACCGAACATGATGGCATTGAGAGGCCGATTGATGGTATGGGAGGGTAAAAGAATGGTGAGCGGGATGATGGGATGATGGGAAAGAGAGCGTGGTGGGTGTGTGTATATGTGTCCTTTTTGTGCAATCTTGTGCGCCCGCCAAGCCCGATCAGGTCGGCTACGTCGGGTATGGGAGGTCCAAGCTTGCCCCAACAGCCAAGCAATGGAAGCAAATACGCGATTTATGTTTTACATCCGTTTTAGCCATGTAAAATTATGTTTTACACCCATTTTAGCTGTGTAAAACGTCCTGAGCGTTTTACCTAGATTTTACATAATGTAAAATGAGTTTTACGTAAATTTTGCATCTGTAAAAGGGGCTTTTACAGCGGTTTTACACTACTAAAACGGGCGGTCTGCCCGTAGTGCCATGGAGACGCTGCTTATTAATTATTTACTGGTGTCGACAGTCCGACAAGCTACGATATGTATAGCACACGGTGTCAACAGATCGTTTGTCACCTTGCCTTTTTGCCTGGGCGATTGGCATCTGATTGTTGGGCCCTAGGGGGCGGTCGAAAGTCGGTTGACAGTTGGCATATGCTGATGCTGATGCTGATGCTGATGCTGATGCCGACGGCATGATTGCCGATAACTCAAGGATGCGAGGAAAGACCATACACTAAAGAGGGGAGGGGTGAGAGGGGGTCCCATATAATCTGTATACAGTAGGAGGCAGGGAACACCGACAATGTCGCAAAGCAAGCTCGTGCTGTGTTCTCCCATCCTGGGTACAACCTGAACTGCAGGCTACACTGTCTGTCTTCAACTGCTCATTCCGTTCTCCCCGCTCTCCCCGCTCTCCACCGCTGTTCATTCTCCTTCTCCCCTAGTCTGTGTTGGGTGTTTCGGAGACAATGTCGACCTCGACTGCCGGGCCCACGACTACGAGAGCACTGTCCGCAGCTCCTGCTTCCAAGTTGAGGGGCCTGTCCAGCTGTCAATGTTGAATGACGCGCAGAGGGAATGGAGTCTGTCGACTGTCGAGAATGAAACATGGGGAACTGCTCTACATCTCATTTGGCGGCCCGCTTGACGCTGCTGAGCGCCACTCCTTACGTCCGTTGATGCGTCCCACAGGAGTGGGACAGAGATGGAGAGCAGCGTTGCCCGTGGTCGTACGAGAAGAACACGCCCCTCTGGTTGGCCGTAACGCCGGTCACCATCACGGCCTGGCATTCAAGCTGGCCACGCGATAGACACTCTCCGATAGTCGGTACACGTCAGTACAAGCCGGTACGAGTCAACGCCGCTCTCGCCCCGGCATCCATGTTACGACCTTTACATGCCTAAACCCAATAATATAATCCTAAAGCAACACGCGTCTACTGCCCCTGTGATCGCAAGTTCTGGCTCTCTAGCTGCTCAAACAGCTCTTCGGCGGTACGGTCGTGTGGCGTGAGCGGCTTGATGCCGTTGGCCCGCAGGAGATAGTTTACCAGCATGGCCATCTGGTCCTTTGTGATGGACGTTGCGCCGGGCGGCAGCGTGGGACCTGCTGTCGCGGGTGCGTTGAGGCTCGGCACGAGGAACTCGTGCTGGAGCAGCTCGGGGATCGTGAGGCGCTTGTCCTTGTCGTGCTCGAGACAGCCGCGAATGGACGAGATGGCGGCCGGGGGCACGGGGACAGTGTGCCGCGGGGGGGTGGGGTTGCCGACCGTCGCGCTTGGTCCGGACACGGAGGTTGCGGGGTACTCAATACGAGTGTTTGGGTCCGCGATCGTGTGCAGCTTGGCCATGATGTTGCCGCTAATGTGTTGGAACGGCGTGAAGCCGTAAATCATCTGGTATAAGATGCAGCCAAGCGACCAGACGTCAGACGGATACGAGAGCTGGAGTAAGCTACGGTGTCATCTGAAACGCTCTTACCTTGTAGACCTTCTGGTTGTTCATTCGCTGAATGGCCTCTGGTGACATGTAGTTGACGGTGCCGACCTGCTGATCGCGGTGAATGTTGACGGTATCGTTCGCGATCGCTTTGGCGATACCAAAGTCGATAATCTTGAGACGGCCCTTGACGAGGACAAAGTTTGCTGGTTTCAGGTCGGTGTGTACAACATTCTCTGCATGGACAGCCTGCACGGCCTCGAGCATCTAATGTCAGCTATTGCACTCCCCAAAGGCCTCACCTGCTTCCAGTACAGGCCCACAAAGTTGAGATTCAACGGCTGGCCGCGCTGTTCCTCGAGCAGGGCGGAAAAGTCAATCTCGCCGCACTCCATAACCTGCGAGTTAGAATGAGTTTGCGCACAGTAACTCTCACCATATTCAAAATCTTAGGTCTATTTGACGGTGTGAACGAGATCTGGTGGTCGACGAGCTGGATAATCCTGTCATGGCCCTTTAGGCGGCGCAAGAGCTCAATCTCGTTTGTATAGCTCTGGAAGGTTTCTTTGTCGGCACGCTCCAGCACGACGCGCTTGATGGCGTAGATGACCCGAGTGGTTGGGCAGAGGACAGAGTACACTTTCGACGATCCGCCCTTGCCGAGAATGGCGATGCGCTCATATGGCTTGCCGTTCACCTGCCGTTAGAACCACTGCATAGTCAATGCTGCATGCACTCACAATGATATTCCGCTTGCCCGAGGGCGCCACTGCCGCAGGCTGTGGCGGGGGTGGAGCGGGCTGGGCCTGAGGTTGGGGCTGAGTCTGAGGCTGAGGGTGAGGTTGGGATGGAAGAGGAGCGGGGATGGCGATCGGCTGCGGTGGAGCAGAGCTGACGATTGGAGGAGTGGAGTTGGCAATGTGGCGGGGAGGTTCCTCGCGTCGAAGATCCCGAGACTCTCCACGGCGAACCTCTCGGACCTCGGGGGGACGATGATACTCGCGCTCAGCGACCTCGATTCCTTTGCGCTTCGTCTCAGGCACCGGGCGGTCAGCGTACACGACCGGCCGGTTCTCGCGCCCGGAGCTGGATAGTGGCGGCGGAGACGCGCGGCGCTCGGGGTATGCGGAAAGCGCCGGAGGAGGCGAGTATCGACTGCGTGCACGGTCCTTTTGCAGTGGCTCGCGATCGACTTCCCGTTCGCGTTCGCGATCACGTTCCCAATCACGCTCACGTTCACGCTCGCGCTGGTGGTAATCGCGCTCCCAGGGGCGGTCTCGATCAAGGTCGCGGTCGCGCAGCTCTGGCGTCGGCTGGCGCGGCGGCGTCGGTTCCCGCGGCTCGTATCGGCGCTCCGGGACATCCGGCGAACGATGTTTGTAGACAGGACGACCAAGGTCGACGGAGCGTCGCACGTCGTCGTGTTTATTGTGTTCGAGGGAATACCGGCGTTCCGGCTCTGGCGAATATCTGTCAAGGGGCGGCGGTGGGGAATCTCGCACGGGAGTAGCTAAGAGTCAGCGCTGAGATACCCGGAGAATACGACTCACACGTTGTCGGGGCGGGCACCTCGTCTTCCTCCCTCGGCGGCTCGGGGTCCATGTCGAGATCGGGCGCCTGGAACTGGCCGCGGCGCGCGGGACCGCCGAATCGCGAGAGACGGCCAGACGCCTGCGTCGACGGCGCGATTGTCCGCTGGGTCAGTCCGGGCGTGACAAAGTTTGATCGACGGTTTAGTGTCGACGTCGCGTTGTCGGTGCGGTATTCTGCCGTCTTTGACTGAGGGTGTCAGCCTCTGATGGCGTCCTTGCTAATGAGTGCGCTCACCTGATAGTTTTCGTCGCCGACGCCGCCAACGGGGGCAGATACAATACGCCCGCGGTCGCCGAGGATCTGGCCGAGCTCACCGACGTCCGCGACCGTGCCGTACTTGCTGCGTGCCTTGTCCGTGCCACCCACGGCGCCTGCGCGGCTCGAGTTGGAAGGATACTCGGTCCCCGGCGGGGTCGGGTACGAGCTCGCGGCCGACAGCGCCGACGCGCCCGACGTGTTGACGAGGGAAGACACCGGCGGCGTATGTGCCAGTGACGACAGGAGTAACCGCGACGCCGGGCCGCCGTCGGATCCCGGTGTGCTCACACCCGCGCTCGTCGCTGCGACCGTGCCCGTGCCCGTCCCCATGCCCGTTGTTGTTCGCGCCGCAGCTGGCTTGGTCCCCAGCCCCGAGCCCAACCCCGGCCGGTGGTCGCGGTCCTTGTCGCCGTCCACTGCCTCAGACAGCCACGGGTAGTTGAAGTCTGGGACCGGGACGTCCATCGACAGGTCCGAGTCGTCGAGCGGCCATGCGGGCCGCGGGGGCGCATCGCGGGGCGGTGTGGTGTAGGACATTATAGCGGTGGTTTCCCTGTTGTTGTTGTCGTCGTTGTTCGTTGTTGAGTTATTACTGTTGTGGATTTAGACTGGTTGCTGTTGTTGTTGTCGTTGATGTTGTCGTCGTTCCTCGTGGATCTGGGCGATACAGATGGCTAGTCACGTCGATGGCGCCGAGGACGGACTCGGGACTTAATAATCAAGATCGGCAACGTCGAGAGGTGGTGGACGTGGGTGCGCGTCGTGCCGCAGCATTCCACCCGACCGACCAGTCACGACGAGTTGCTTGCAATGGATAAACGGCCTTGATGCGCGCTTGCGATTGCGATTGCGATTCGGGATGGTGGTGGTTGGGGTGGGGTGGGGTGGGGAAAGGGGACCAATGGCCGCCGCGATAGGCTGGCTCTAAAGCAAAGCGGGCTGGACCTCGACGACGTCGATGGCTTCGCGAATGGCGAGCCGAAGACAAAGAAGGAAATAGGAAAAGGAGGTGTGTGTGGGTTATTAAAAAATGGTCGAGTGAGTCAACAATGAAGTGGTAAAAAATGAAGCTAGCAATGTACACAGTGTAATTGGAGTAGTAAAATCAATGGCTTTGGTTTTGGTTTTGGTTTGTTGTTGTTGTTGTTGTTTTGTGTGTGTGTGCGCCGTTCCTAGGAGTTTTTGCCAGCAAAGTGTGTGTGTCTACTGTACTGTACTGTAGGTGTCTGTTTGATGGCCCGTGCATGCGCGTGGCTCGGCTCCGTGTGCGCGTGTGCGGGGGGACGTTGGGACTGGTTGCCGTTCAAGGAAGGGACTGCCAGCGCCTGGCTGGCTTGGGGTTTGAAAAAGGAAAAACAAGCGCGTGCGTGGGGGACAAGACTGGTCCCTAGAGCCAAAGCCGGAGGGTAAGTCACGTCACGTGACTGGTTGTTTTGTTCGTCGTTGTTGAACCTACCAGCGTAACCCAAATATCCAGCTGCCAGCGTATGCAGCGTCGCTGCATCGCTGTCGACCAGCGACCAGGCGACCCACAGGCTACAGCTGAGGCGCACGGATGAGGCCCAACTAGGTCATGCAGGCCTGCACTGAGGTACAAGGTCAATGGCCATGGGAATGCGCACACATGTGCACGGTTAAACGGTTGCAAGGCTTCCCCTCGTACGCCTCCACACCTCCTTTTGGTTCATCTTTTGATCTTGTCTCGTAATGCTGTTATTGTATGTATTGTCATTGTTCGTCATCGCCAAATGGACCACGACAGGTCGCATCATTCAGATAAAATGGCCAACGAGCAAGGAGAAAACAATTGAACTCGCACCTCCTCTCTTGCTGCAAGCAACGGCCGCACCTCCAACTGTTCAACCTGCAACTGCAATGTAACCGTGTGTTATGTTTGCTGTAACACCTTGTTGCAACGTTTGGGACGGGCACTGCTGAATCTACTACACTTTTCATCTTTGCTTCTCTTCTCTGTTCTGCTCTCTACACGGCCAGAGGGTGGTCATCGTCCTCGGAGAAACCCCCTGCGGCACCTTCGCGCCCTTCCTAACGGGGGGTCGGGGCCGATGTCGAATCTAATGTAAAAAATAGAAACCAAGCTAGCTGGTAGGGATGATAGGCGTTGTTTGTTGCTGCGAGACAATTTGGGTTGGGTGGTGGAAGAGGACGGGATTGAGGAGTCTGGGGTAATATTCTCGTTGCTTGGTAGCTCACGCGACTGGTGGCCGGGCTCGCAAACACAAGGAACGTCAAGTCGGGGAAGATAGCAAGGACAGAGCGATGGGGAATAAGTGAGGGGACGTGACAGTAAAAAGGAGGGCCGAGGCAAAAAAAGCAATGAGGACGTGAACCGTTGGGGGGACGATCAGCGCGTCCCCGGACATGACTGGAATGCGACGGTTGGGGTATACGATGTGCGACATGCTTATGAGAGGGTTGAGTAGAGGAACCTGAAACGTGTCAGTGCACCGCGACGACGCAACAAACGGGGCGCGCTCACAGATTGTTGGTGGCAGCGATAGCAATAGTGTTTTCCCGAGGATGCCAGCTACCGTGCAGCTGAAAGCGTTAGCTGAGAGAGCTCGGTCCGCAACTCACAATCTTCTTCGCAAAGTCTATGCCCTCCGTCTGGAGGCCTTCCTTCTTGCCTGGAACCTTGCCGCGGGCGCCACCAATCTTCTTGGCCTTGAACGCAGACTTGTCCGCCTGGAGGACGACGTCGTTGTCGCCGTTGACGTCGTAGATCCGGAAATAGTTGTGGTACGAGCCGGTCATCACTTGGCTGGGCATGTTAGCGTTGTGCCCTCCAGCAGACAAACAAAGGGGCTCACCTTCCGTCGCCGCTAAACGTGCACTCAAACTTGTCAAAGATGCAGTCATTTTCGTAAAGGTCGCACAGCTTCTGGCGGAGGTGGTCGTGAATGTTGATCGTCTTGACCGGCTTGTTCTCCATCTTCATGTCCCAGATCTTGAGCGTCAAATAATCTCGGGACAGAATGTAACGCCCATCTCGAGAAAACTTGACGTCTGAGATGGACGAGATGATCTCCGAGAAGAACGACTTTTGCGAGGGGTCTTCCTCCTCCTCGAACACTGCCAGTGTAAGCAGATGAGTACAGTCATTGGTACGTACGCTTGGCGTGCTGGTCGCAGAGGGCAGCCTGGCGCATGTCGGCGAGCTTGATCGTGCCCTTGGAGCTCGAGTACATGAAGTAGTTGCACTCAATAGGGTGGAACTCGGCGGCAGTGATGACCTCAGTGAGCTCCTCCATGTTGACGGGCTTAATGTCGACAATGTCTGCGAGCGCGTGTCAACTTCCAGGTCTTGACACCCACGACTCACTAAAGCTCTGGTCGCTAATGTTCAAATTCCACAGGTTGATGCGAAGATCGTCGGCCGAGATGTACGTCTCCCCGTCAGAGTTGACAGAGATGGAGTTGATGTGGTACGCATGGGCGTTGGCATAGACCTTTCGGGGAACAGCAGCAGTGATCGAGTCGTGGGTGGTCATGCGGGGTAGACGCAGCGCCTGGGAGGGCCCGCCGTTGTAGCCATCCGAGTGGTTGTTCTCAGCCACGACCTTGATCTGCTTGTCAAACACCTTCCACAGCTTGATTGTTTTGTCTGGCACGCAGAGTCAGCACAATGAAAAAAGGACAAGGAAAAGTTGTTTACACGGTCTGCAGGACCTCCTCGCACGCACCGTTGGTGGACAGCAGGAAGTGGGCCGCATTCTGCCGCTTGCACCACCTAATCCTGTTGATTTTCTCCTCAATCTCGAGCGACTTGAGGTAGTCAAACTCGGGCTCGTGCGATTGGAACTACGATTTCGTGTCAGCAAGAGGACGCGCACGCGACTCCAGTCGCTACCAGCGATGCTTACCTCTGTGTAAAATTTGTACTCGCAGCCCTTCTTCTGTTCACTGTTAGTAGATGCACGTTGTTAGGGAGTGACAGAAAGGGGCGATGCGTGGTGAGAATTCAATGGTCAAGGAGAAGCAGAAGACGAAGACAAAAAGACAAAGAAAAACGTACCTGCTCGTTACGTTCAAAGAGGACGACGCGACCGCCCTTGTCGCCGGTTGCGAGATAATCACCAGTGTGATCAAACTCGACGGTGGAGATAATGTCGGCTGTTCGTGTGAGCTGACATTGAATCGCGCGAGAGAGGAGCCATGGGTGGTACAAGAAGTATTAATGACTGCTTGCACCAGACAGTCTCTCGCAAAGGTGAGTTGGAGTGCACGAACCCTCTGTGATGTCCTCGACTTCGCCCTTGTCTCCAAAACACTGGGCGAAGCGCCATTGGTTTGATGGTGCTTCCTGGTCCATGCCCGGCAATCTGGCTCAAGTGTCGCCAGGAGACGTTGGATGAATGAAGAAGGGAAAGAAGAAAGGCTGACGGGCAAGCGGCGATAGACTATGTGGTCCTAAACAAGTGCGATAGGATCCAAGGAGAGGTGATGGTGGTGGTGTTGTTGTTGTTGTTGGTGTGGGTGGTGGTGTTGAGTCAGTGTGAGAAGGGAGGGGAGTGCCAATAGGTTTTGACGAAGTCAATCGACAAAGGCCGGCGGCGGGGAGTAAAGGGGAAAGAAGAAATGTGTCTGGTCGGAGATGGATGCGGTGGTGACGATGTTGGTTGCAGTTTGATTTAGTGGATGGATGGATGGAAGCGGTGGTGCGAGGCGACCGACAAAGTCAAGGATGCTTGATAAAAGGACTTTGTCGATTGAGTAGTTGTGTTGTGTTGTTGTTCAACAAAAGGGAAAAGGAAATGAAGACAAAGTGGGAGAGGATGACGAAGTAGGGTGGGTGGGGTGGGGTGATGATGATGATGATGGTGGTGGTGGTGGTGGTCAGTAGTGGTGCTGGTGGTGGATGGTGTGGGTGTGTGAGCAGTGAATGGCAGTGGGTGGTGGATGGTGGATGTACGATTGGTGGAGAGAGGGGAGAGGGACGGGGGAGGGCCAAAGGGAAGGGAGGGGGGAGGAGGGGAGGAATTTGAATCGTCAGTCTAATTGAAATTGCTATCAGCCTGGACGGTATGCCAATACACTATATGCCAGGCTGTCAGCGTGATGAGGGAGGGGAAGGTGGCTAAGGTGGAGTGACGAAAAAGAGAGAGAGGGGGGGAAATTTAAGGAAAAAAAAAAAAAAAAAAAACAGAAGAAAGGAGCACAGTGCTGAGGATGGACGATGGAGGATTTCAACGTCCGTTTGTGATTGTTTGATAATTTGTTTTGGTACACGTTGATAGCCCCGTGTGATGAAAGTAATAATGATAAAATCACTAAGTGATGGTGATAGTGATAGTGGAAATGACGATGACGGCGGGTATGGGTGCAAGGAGTGGATGGAAATACAAGATGGCTTACCGTTTTTTTCTAAGGTAGAAGCAAGTCTTTCAAGATAAAATTACATACAGGTTGGAAGAGCTTGGCTGGCTGGGCCAAGCTTACGCTGGGTTGGGGGGTCAAGCTGGGTTGCATCATCGCGCTTGTGTGTAGATCTGCATTGTGGCTATTGTAGGCGGGCCAGTGCGCCAGTGTTCGTTCCAACACATGTTCACTGGCCCACAGCCAGGGAGACCGCTGCATTTTGTTGGGAGCGTGACGAACGCCGCACCAAGGTTGCCCAGGTTACCCAGCACTGCTCTGGAACTGCACTCGATATAAACCCATTTAGCGGAATCAGTTGTAGATAAATGCGTTGTCCTTAAGTTTATTAGTACATATACAACTTGGCATTTCTATATAGCGTCGTCCCCCCCAATATTACAAAAACGCACGGACGCACGGTTATATTGTAGATCTAAAGACATCCTATCCCCCCCCTTTTTCTGTGTGACGCTTTGCGGAGCAAAACGAGAGTATGAACCGGGTATCCCCTCTGCTAGCTGCTAGGTGCCATACTGCAGTTTTTGTAAATTAATTGAGTACTGTATACTGTTCACCACTGCACTGTTTGGCTGGTGCATTTTTGTTTTATTTTGCTTCCGAGATGACTTTTTCCTTTCCTAATCTGGCTGGGCTCCTAGCCACTTTGCTCTAATCGACAGTCATTTATTACTATTATTATTATTTAAAAGGGTAAAAAAAAAAACTTGGTTGATAACAATAATGAAAAGAACGATAATGGTTTATACATGGGCGGACCAAATAAATATAGAATTGCTCTTGCCCTGTCGGCACCTGCATGGGTATGCTTGATACTCCCAGCCAGCCACGACGACGCACTGACTGGCCTGACTGGCCTGACTGCCGCCGCACCATGGGATGGATCGATCTGTGGCGTCATCGTCACCCACCGAGCCAGCAGTCAGCAGTCAGCAGCCAGCAGCCAGGCCAGCCAAGTCCCGATAGCACAAGTGGACTAATTGACTTTCTCATCGATCTCATCGCTACACATCCGAACGCAACACAACTCACACAACAAGTCACCAAGTCACCCAGTCTCGCCAAGTCTCGCCAACCATGCCCCCAAAGACAGGCAAGAAGACCAAGGCCGAGGAGGCCCTCGCGTTCCTCGACGACCTAGACAACCTGGACGCGCCGCCCGCCGACGCCCCCGTTTCCGCTCAGCCCGCGTCCGCGCGGCCCTCGACTGACGCCGCGGGCGGTGTCGTAGCTGATGAGCCCGCCGCCGCCGCTACCGGCGGTGCAGCCGCAGCAGCAGGCGAGGACGCCGAGGCCGAGTCGGCGCTCGCGTTCCTCGAGGCGCAGATCAACCAGAAGCGCGCGCCGCTCAGCGTGCCTTCTGGATCCAGCCTGACGCCGCGCACGTCGTCACCCGGCCTATCCAAGCCGTCTGTCGCTGCTGCCGTCGCTTCTGCGGCCGATAAGAACCCCGCCTCCGCCTCCGCCTCCACCTTCGCTGCGCAGGCCCCCGCGCCGATTGACACCAGCGTTGCCTCGTCCACGCCCGCCCAGTCGTCTGGATGGGGCATGGGCTCGTTCTGGTCTACCGCCACGTCGGCGCTGCAGTCGGCGCAGCGCGCGGCCGAGCAGGCGCGCAGCGCTGCCGACGAGCAGTACCGCAAGGTGCGGACCGAGGGCGTCGCTGGCGTCTCGCGCCAGCTCGAGGGCCTGCATGTCGGCGGTGTCGACATCAACAAGCTCCGCAAGGACGCGGAGGAGCGCATTGGTGGTATCGTCCAGAAGGCCGGGACTGTCGACCTCCAGAAGCTGCGTAAGTGTACAGCATACTCGAGGGGGAGGTGAAATGCGTTTATCCTTTTACTTACACACCCCCGCAGGACAGGACCTCCTGACGCAGGCCAACTCTACATTTACGACGCTCATCAACACTGTCGCGCCGCCCATCTCGGAGCACGAGACGCTCGAGCTGTGGCTCTCGCACCCGATGGTCGGGTACGACGGCGTCGAGGGCGTCGTGTACCGCGCGTGGAACACGATCCTGGAGCAGACCGAGTCGGGCGAGCTCGTGATCGTGTGGTCGCCGCCCGAGGAGGGCCTCCCGGCCGAACGCACGTTCAACCCCGTCGAGGGCTGGGAAGCAGGATGGAAGGCGTGCAACGACGCAATGGACAAGCTCAAGGCCCGCGGCGCCCAGAAGGTCCGCAAGGCCGAGCCCGAGGGTACGTATTAGGCATGGCATTCAGAAATCAATCTGACAGCTGTAGATGTGCCTGTCACCACTATCCCCGTGTACCTCCAGGTCCAGCCCGTGCTCGCGCCCCTCGTGATCCCAGAGCCCGCTCTTCTTCTCAAGGAGACCACCGCTCCGGCCCCGGCACCCGCCCACTTTTACTTTATCGCGTCCCTCCATGACCCCGTGCACGGCCTGCGCTTCACCACCACGTCGCAGCCCGCACCGGGCGACTGGCTCAAGGTCGAGTACGAGAAGAGCGATTGGGTCGAGGAGCGGCTCGTCGAGATTCTCCGGAACACCACAGAGATCCTCGCGCAGGATGTGAGTTTTAGCCATAGTGTGGTTTGCCATGCATGTGCTGACGCGCGCGCCCCAGTACGTTGCGACGCGGATGGGTCTCAAGCCCGGAACGACCATTGAGCGCACCGAGGACAAGAAGGACGACGAGGCGCCTACCGCTGCTGCTGCCGCCACTCCCGCCGCATGAACGGGTGTGACATCGGACCGCCTCGCCTTCGTAGCCTCAGCATCACCGGGTCCCAGTGCTCTCTTCCTGCACGTACACCGATCAAGCCGACTTCAGTTCGCCTCAGGCCGCGGGCTAGACTTAGACCCGACCCAAGACCCAACCTGACCCGATTCTATCCCAAGCCGACACCCAGTCGGCGCAACTTGACCCTATCAGAGGACTTCAGTCGTAGTAGTAGTAGACGATAGTAGTGTTTCGCGCTTCATGTCACGTACGTCACGGATACATCTAACGCGCCCGTCCAAAGCTCCTACTGCTGCACAAGCGCCGTGTACTATATCTCCTACTCTGCTCTCCAACACGACAGTACTGATCTAGAAGTCGCCAAGGTCAAGCACAAACGTGCGCGCCACATACTGCTGCGGCGTCTCGCCGCGCCTGAGACCGCTGACGGGCTGCACGACGACTTCAGGCTGCGTCTTTTTGGCCCTGTGTGGTGTCAGTGGTTATCAAGGCATGTTTCACACCGGGTGGCAAGTGACGAGGCCACGTCGACATCAAGTGACCAGACCAGAGACATGGCACACCACGCCAATCGCGAGTCATGTGGTTTCCGTCCTCCTTGCACCTGCACCCAAGTCCTGCTGTGAACTCACTGCTTAGCTTTGACGATGGCGTCCTCGGCCTTGCGCCGTGCAATGCTCAGCTCGTGCGCGCGCTGCATCGCGACCTTTGTGCGCGCGCGGTTATTTTCGTTGATACGCGCAATGCGCGCATCGTACTCGGACACCTGCTCGCCGACGGCCATTTCGCCCGTGGCGGGGTCGCCGCCGAGCTCGACAATCTGACGGGACAGCGCCTCAGCCGCGTCCATGTCCTTGCGGCGGAGCGCGAGCTGCATCGAGCTGTACAGCGACGACACCTGGAGGACGGTCCGCTGCTTCTGCGCTGGGTTGGTCTGCTTGCGCGACTCGACCTGCCGGTTCACCTCCTCCTCGGTCATGGGGCGGTCGCGGAGCGCAACGATCGCGTCGTGCTTGCGCCGCAGCTCGGAGCGCTTGGGGATCTTGATGTTGTCCGACTTGCATGTCATTGCCCAGCGGTTGAACTCGGCCTGCGCGAAGAGTTAGAGAGACCGACAGCGACTGAAAGCAGCAGCTAACTCACCTCGTCCGTGTCGCCGTTCGACACGTCCGCAATGCGGAAGAGACGCTCGTACGCGCCGTACGTGCACACCAGCGCGCGGTTGTCCGTCACCTGCCGGCCCTTGTACTCGATATTGTACTTTGAGTGCTGGCTCTTGTGGTCGAGGCCCGCAATGCGCTGGATACGGTACTTTTGCCGACCGTTCTCGTCCAGCTCGCCGTTGCCCGCCATGACGCGCACGTATGCGTCTGTTATCCCGTCAGCCCGAGCCAGCAAGCCAGCAGGCATGCTTCCACAAACGACGTACCCGTGATGACCTCCTCAAAGTTGTCCTTGTACATCATCTCGACAAGCTCGTACCTGCTCAGGCGCGCAGCGTTGATATCGGCCGCGCCAGTCGGCAGCGCATCGAGGTCCTCGCGCTGCTCAGCCTTGACATCGCGCACCTGGCGGCGCGGCGACTGCTCGCGCGCCGCCCACGGGTCGCGCGAAATCTCGCCTTCCTCAGACGACGGCGCCTCATCCGACACGATCGACGACGAGCGCGCACGCCCCCGCTCCTCCCGCCGCGCGGCGCGCCGCTGCTGCCGCTCGTCCTTTTGCTTTCGCCGGTTTTTGAGCTCGGCCATCGCGCGCGACGCCTCGGTCGTCACCGACGTATGCTTCCCTGGCCGTGTCAGCTACTCAAGCATAGCACTAGACACAACTTACGCTGCCTCTTCCGCGGGTGCGAGTCGTCGTCGTCGTCATCCTGGTCCACCGCCATCTTGTACATTGCCGCAATCTGCAGCGACTCCTTGTACTTTTGGATCTCCTCTTGTCGGGTCGCGAGGATGCTCTCGCGCTCGATTTCCGGGAGGCCGTCGAGCCTGCGTGTGTGTTAGTGGCAGTCCATTTACTCTCTCCCTCCTTTCAACCCTCGGACGGCACTGTCCTGCCATGCCGCGAATCCTCGTCCTTTGCTTGCCCCCCCAAACTCACCAGTCCCGATCCGTCTCGTCCTTGTACTTGCCCTCGAGGGGGTACGGGTTCTCGTTGCGCGCCGCGCCGCCCACGGGCGCCGCGTCGTCGTCCGAGTCAATGTCCATGTCCATATCCATGTCCATGTCCATTTCCGCCTCGTCAGAGTCCTCCCCGCTGCGCGCGTTAGTTGTTAGTTGCTTGCTTCTACCGTCGGTCTGCTGGCTGATGGTGTCACTGTCGGTGTGGTGCTGTGTCTCGGGACAATGTGATCGTCGTCCCCTCTCTACCCCCTCTCATTTGGTTATTAATAAAGCAACAACAACCACCACCTCGCCGTTGCTGTCCCCATTTGTGATGCCCTCGCGCCTCCACTCCATCCGGACTCGGGACTCGGGACTCGGGACTCGGGACTCGCACCCACACCGCACGCACACGCGCACCAACACCCACCCACGCCCGCACGCTCCGCTTCCGAGCTCACCCCGCGCGCATGCACTCACTACCCATGACTCCGCCCCCCGCCGCCCGAGTGCCGCTTCTTGCTCCGGTGATGCGGCTCGTCCTCCGCGAGGCCCAAGAGCTCGTTTTCAAAGTCGTCCGACATGATTGTTTCGCTTTTCCGCTGTGCGTGTAGGTGCGCTTTCTGCTCGATAGTGGTGGTGAGGTTTTGCGGGTGCGGATGAGGTGCGGTGTGGATGTCAATGAGGTGTAAGATTAAAACGTAGAAGAAGTGATGACTGGTCGTTTTCTAACGCGTTGAATGGGTTGGTTGTGCACACAACAATCATCGCTTAGGAAATGCACATGACTTCAATCCAGGTTGTGTGGTGCTCTCAATTGGGAGGAGCGGAAGCAAATCTCCGGACCGTCACCTCCACCCCCTGCCATACTGTACGCTATTCAACTGCGACGACTGCGATCCTGCGACTCCTACAGTGTACAGTACAGGGGTGCGTGGGTTAAAGAACGCTGTATTCAATCCTCTCCCTTTATCTTGCAAAAAATAGTCCATCTTCAGTGTGGCTCTTGCTCTGCATGAACGTGCCAAACCAATGTAATGGACGTCGAGCATGGTGACTTGATTTCATGTCCGAGGCAGGAGAGTACATATATAGGTGTATCTTTAGCAACATCTGCAACGTTAACGGCTCCAAGTAAGACAGACTCGCTATCTCAGGATGACGATGAAGGGAACTTGTTTACATTCTGCTACAATGCCATGCACAAACACTGAATGATGCTTTGACGTCCGTCTCCTTCTATCCACTCTACTCTCATGCTCTCACCTCCACCATGTGATCCCCTCCATCCGTCACCTCCCTTCCCTTCCTCCTTCCTCCCTCTCCCTCTCTTCATTCATCTCTCCCTCCCCCCACTCCCCGGCCTCCGCCATTCCCCTACATGCACTCGTCGCTCTCTTACCGACACTCTGCCAGTAACGCCTCGAGATCCGCAACCACATCGCTCATCGTCGGCCGCTCCCGCGGGTCCTGTTGCCACATCCGCTCAACCAGGTTGACCGGCTCGGCACCCCAGTGCTTCCGCAGCCCAGCGAGCGAAGGTCGTTTGTGCTTCTGTCCGACCGCCTCGTAGATGTAGTGCTCGTTGTGGCCCTCCCATGGGTATTTCTGCCTCGTCAGCATGCACTTGATTGCCGAAAACATACCTTTTCTCCCGCAGGCGCCCACCCGCTCAACATCTCCCAGAACACCAATGCCGCACTGAACACGTCGACCTTGTAGTCGTACCGCGGGTTTGCGTGCCACAGCTCGGGCGCCTGCCAGTTGACCGTGCCCACCAGACTGCGGATCATCGACCGCGTGCTGTGCTTTACGCGTGCGAGGCCAAAGTCGCCGACCTTGGCGACGTGGTTGCGGGTAATCAGAATATTTGTCGATTTGCACTAGTAGATCAGCACAGCACAGATGGTGGTGGTTGTTACTCACGTCGCGGTGGATGACAGACGGGGTGCGCAGGTGTAAATACTCGAGGCCCTTGGCGATATCACGCATGAGCTTGAGGACCTTTTTGAGCGGCGGCGGCTTGACGTTGCGGATGTAGTCGTACAGATCGCCATTTTCGCATAGCTCACTGACAAGCATACAGGGGACCTGGCTCGAGTCTTCCGGGATGCAAATACCACGGAAGCTCACAATGTTTGGGTGGCGAAACTCGGCCAAGAGCTTGAGCTCGCGAATGTCCATCTCGCTCAGATGGCCCCTGAACTCGGAGATGGCAACCTTGCGTGTACGCCACTTGCCAACGTACACGTCCTTGAAGCCGCCGCTGCCAATCTTCTCGAGCTTGACAAGGTGCTCGGGTTTGATAGTAAAGTCCTCGAGGCCCAGCTCCTGCAGATCCAAGTTGAGGTCATTCTCCTGCGCTATGGCGGCTTCCTCGTCCGTACGAGGCGGCGTGGCCGGACCCTCGGCATGCAGATGAGTTCGCAGGAGCACAGGGGTCTCTTGCCCTTCCCGGTGCCGAGAATTGGTCGCAATTCCCTTGACCTTGACAATCTTGGCCCCAGGTGTCTCAGGACGCGCAGTGTCCTGCGAGCTCGTAGTCGACGACTGCTCAACCATGTCTTGCTCGTCCCGCCACTCTAACAGAGCGCGGGCAAGCTGTGGCTTCGTCCCGCCGACCTCGAGGTTGCGCACTTCACACATCTGCACAAGCTCGTCGCGCTTCAGGCGAGTGAGCGACGACAACGTTGCGGAAGAAATGTCAAAGTCTACTGTCAATTGCCTTGAAACGTACTCCGACTCACTGCTCGGTCCCTGCACGCCATCGAGCTCCTCCTCGTCCATCGAATCGTCATCAACAGGTGGCGAGTCGCGAATGTCCCCAAACACTTTGCCGGAGCGGGTGGTACGGACGCTGTCAGGATCCTCATCAATGACCATCTCGTTGGTATTCCGACGCGACTTGTTCGACCGTCCGCGCCGCTGAGGCGAGGCGTTTGAGCTCTTGGACTCCTTGGATCCCTTGGAGCCTTTGGAGCCCTTGGTCGGCTGCATTGGCTCGGGCGACGACGCCTCTTCCCATTGCGAATCGTCAGAGTCGCTTTTCGCGAGTGCCTTGTTGGCCTTGTTGGCGGCGCGTTTGGCGTCGCGTTGCAGCCTCGCACGGCGGGCGGCAGAGGCAGAGCGGCGACGCGTCGACGGGCTCGCGACACTGTCTTCGTCGTTGTCCTCTGCGTCTGCATCCTCGGTCGAGTGGTTGGACACTTTGGACGTCGTGCTCGTACCCGTGCCCTTGCGCGGTCGGAGGCGGCGTACAATAGGTGTGGCCTGCACGTCGAGCTGCATCGATGTGTCGTCGGCGCTGCCCTCTGTTGTCGAGTACTGCGACGAGGCGGTCGAAGAACGGGTCCCGAGTCGCGTCTTGCGGTGTTCTGGGCTCTTGACATTTGGCCCGAAACGCGCCTTGAGTGGTGGTCTCAGTTTCGCTGCCCCTGCCGGTGTTCTGATCTGCGCCAGCCTCTCCTTGCGTGTCTTTGGTGTCTTTGGCATGGCATGAAGGATACGAGGCTGGGCCAGCCGTGTCGCATCGGCCTTGGTCCGGGTGATCTTGGCCTTGGGTGTCGCCTCAGTGTCGTTTCTCGGGTTACTGTCCGTCGTGTCGGGTGGCGACGTGAGGGTCGACGAGC
This sequence comes from Apiotrichum mycotoxinovorans, assembly GCA_013177335.1. Taxonomy (NCBI): domain Eukaryota; kingdom Fungi; phylum Basidiomycota; class Tremellomycetes; order Trichosporonales; family Trichosporonaceae; genus Apiotrichum; species Apiotrichum mycotoxinovorans. Next base: position 884,473 of record CP053624.1, on the reverse strand, counting down.
TGGTTAGGCTGTTTCCGCTTGGCGCAAACGCAGTGGGAACGGAATTGGCAGACACGGACGACTCTGTGCGCTGCAATGGTTTAGCGATTATACGAGTTTTCCATACTCACAGCTGCGACGATGCCAGTCACGAGCTGGACCTTTCCGAGCTTGCTCTCGTTCACGCTCCCGTCCTCGGGCCACATGCCCGCGACTTTCCACAACCGAACGAGCTCGGCTTTCCGGAGGCGGTGGAGGGCATGGGGAGGGGCAGCTTGCAGGAGATGGTCGTCCTCTATTTTTGCGTCAGTACATGGTACCACCCCCTTGTTTTGTTGTTGCGTTTTCATTTTTCGGTTGACTCACCCTCACCAATAAGATCGAGCACCATTTCTTCGTCCGTTTCTACCCAGCTACCTGATCCCGGGGATTCAGGAGGCGATAGTGAACTCGATTGCGACCACGACCGTGAAGCGCGGCGTTCGTTGTGCTCCGACGAGTCTGCTTCCTCGTCGCGCTTCCGTTTTCTGGGGCTGGCCGTGTCGTCGATGGTGATCTCGGGCACTGGCTTGATACGAGCAAGCTTGCGTCGTGCACGCGGCGGATTCGGATTCGAATTCGGACTGTGTGCGTGTGTAAACAAGCTGCTGTTCGTGGTCGTGGTCGTGCTATTTCCGTTTCCGTTACCGTGGGGGTTGCCGTTGAGCTTGCCGTTGACGTTGCCGCTATGGTTTACAGAACCACCAATATCAGAATCCGAGTCTGCAGAAGACGACGACAGGTGGGGGAATTTTGCGATCGCAAGAGAGGCCCGGGCCAGCTTGCGTCTCTTTGGTGGCCGGCGAACGGGGGTTACTGCGTGAACGGCAACATGGCGGTGAAGAGGCGAGGTTGTGCGCCGTGGGGAATCCAGAAAGGGACGCGATCTGGTGCGAATCATAATGACGGGGAGGTGCGCGTGCGACGGGCGCGGGTGCGGCAAGTTACTCGCGAATGTTCCGTACACGAGAACAGCTGAGTGGACCCGCCTTTATTGCTGCGGTTGGTGCAAGGTTCAATCAAGCAAGGTGTCACCTGCAACCTAGGTGCTAGGTGGTCGAGACAGGACAGGATAGGGGTCCGGCCGAGGTTGAGCGGGTTGAAGAAGAGAGGTCGCGGTTGTCCAGGCGTGTCAAGCGGTTTAAAAGCGTTAAAGGGAATCAGGCAAAGGCCAGGGCGATGTCGTCAACAGTCTAGGTGATAGGCCGTGCAGGCAAAGGGGACGATTGAGCTGCCCCCCTAGGGATAGTCGGGATGAAGAGGGGTAGAGGTAGTCGTGTGGCTTGTAGTAATGAGACGAGGAGGGGAGCACGTCCTTCCGATGACACACACAACCAGGTCGACTAATGAGAGCTCGATAATGAAATGGAGTGAAAACAAAAACAAAAACAAATGTGTAATGCGACGAGACCAACAAAATGAGAGACTATGCTTGTAGTAGTGAATGGACAATGAACAGTGAACAATGAACAGTAACAATGATATGTGAGATGAGAGACAAGCAGGCTGGGGTCAACAACACGAAAGCATTGCTCGTGGTTGTTGTTGCCGTCTCTCCTATGCGCGTGTCAAGGGTAATGCAAGTGACCGGAACCCGAACCGGGGGGGCGGTGGTGAGACAAAATGGACAGAGTGGGGTGTGCTTTTGTGTGTTGCAAAGTGTGTGTATGTGAACGCGACAGAGAGAGAGAGAGAGAGAGAGAGAGAGACAGCGAGAGCGAGAGCGGAAGAGAAAGCGACGGAAAGGGCAAGTGAAACAATCGAAGAAAAGAAGAGACAGAAAGAGGAAGTGACGAGAAGAGAGTAGAGAGGAATGGAATAATAATCAATAACGAGCAACACCGAATCAGTGATGAATGATGATGATGACTATTTATTAATTACAGCCAGCAGAAAAGCGTTCTTTCTGTAACGCTCTCTACCCAGCCATGCGCGGGGGGGGGGACCATCGGAAGCGGAACCAAGTACAGTACAGTCGATAATAATATAATAATAAATGATAAATAAATAATAAACAGAAATTAAGAGGCGGGTTGGGGGAATAGTCGAAAGGGCGGAGGCTGGCGGCACTGACAGAGGGAAGGCGTAGGTGGGTTGAGTCTGGACCCTGCACAAAAGGAAAAGGAGAAAAGCTCCGCTCCTGTGCGGAGGTTTGACCTGGGTGGGGTGAGTGTTCAATATTCGCGCAGCTTGCAGGAAAACAACGTGAACGCTCCCCCCCCCCCCACCCCCCCGCTTTCGGGTTAAGGGCAAGTACGGTACACGCGCGTTCATGCTCACTTTTAGCAAAATAGATTACGTAATGAACACAATTTTTCTGTAATATCTTTAGGCGCGCCGCCATCTGGTTTACCTAAATGTGGCACTTCCACTTCATTAACGCGAATTCCAATGCCTATGCCCCTTGCCACCCAACAACAATATCCAAATGAACGATCACCGAAACCTCATCCGCGACCGACCTGACCTCACACGTTTACACACCACCACAACCCGCACCACGACGACGAAAGATGGCCCGCCGCAAAAAGTCCGGCATGCTCTCGGACGGCTCGGACTCGGACTCGGACGCCTCGCGCTCCGATTTCTCGGGGTACAACTCGCAGGAGGACGAGGACTCGCGGGCAGAGCGCGCGCTCTTTGAGCGTCGGCACAAGCGGCCGCGGACGGGCGGGAAGCAGGCCGCGTGGGAGGGCATCTTTGGCGAGGGGGACGAGACGCATCCGGCGCGTTTTAGAGGCCGGGGAGGTATTGGTGGAGCCTCGGGGTCTGGGCGGGGGAACAAGGGGGACAGGACGGACTGGACAAAGTGAGTTCAAGCCAACTACAACAATAAGAATATGGACTGTGGACTTGTGGCTGACTGGCCAGAGCGCCGAGTTTCGTCGCGTCGGGGTCCAAGCCCGTTTCGGATGACGCAACGCCTACGCCGGGTTCGGATGATGGCGACTCTGGGTCGGACTCTGGCTCAGGCTCTGGATCTGGATCGGGCTCGGAGGATGAGGACGAGGATACGGGCGCCGACTCGACGCGCCCCGCCACGCCGCGCGTCGTCAATGACGATGAGGACGAGCCGCCACGACGCATGGGGATGGGGATGGGCATGGGCATGGGGGCCATGAAAGCGTTCATGGCCGGGGGGTCGTCTGAGCCTGCGCCACCCTCCGCAAGTTCGGGCGGACGGACAGGCCGCATGGGGCTCGGCGCCATGAAGTCCATGTTCGACTCTGGGCGCAAGGTCGAGGACGAGCGTGTGGATGCGGCCGAGGACGCAGCCCCACCACAAGCGAAGGAGGTCCCCTCGGCCTTTGGACGCTCCGCGTCTGCAATCTCGGCGTTTAAGAACAGTGCTGCCTCGGCAGCGCCGCGAGGAAATTTTACAAAGTCTGCGTCCCCTGCGCCGGCCGCACCAGCAGCACACACGCTCACGGGTGCTGAGCGCGCGCACTTTTCCAAAATCTCGGGCAGTTTCGGCGCGCGCATGCTCGCCAACATGGGCTGGGCGCCCGGCAAGGGTCTCGGTGTCGACGAGGGCGGTCTCGCGGTCCCGATCGCCGTCAAGGCCATGCAGCGCGGGCAGGGCATCACGTCGGGTATCCGGTCCGAGGAGAGCAAGCGCGAGGCACGGCGCAAGGGCGAGCTGGTGGATGACGAGCCGAAGGAGAAGAAGCGCGGCGGTGGGCGGAGGGGAGGTGGCGCAAAGGAGCCAGGTGTGCAGCGGGACGGGTGGAAGAAGGAAAGGCGCGTCAAGGTCAAGGTCGAGCACAAGACGTACGAGCAGCTCATTGCCGAGGAAGACACGACGCGCGCCGGGATGGGCCTCGTGCTCGATGCGCGTGGCGGCGAGCTCAAGACGGTCGAGTCGCTCTCGGAACTGTCGCTCTCGACATGGACACCATCCACGGACACGATGCAGCTCCCCGAGCTCCGGCACAACCTCCGCCTCATCTTTGATGTCGCCAAGGGCGAGGTCACCAACCTCGTCAAGGAGGGGAAGGTGGTGAATGAGAAACGGCGGTGGAGCACGCGCGAGGAGGAGCGCGCACGGACAAAGATGGAGAGCGTCGCGGGCGAGATTGCACGCCTGGAAACTATCCAGGCGACCGTCAAGGAGATTACGCTTATCGCCGAGACGGAGGCGCGCAAGGGCGGCACGTCACTGCTCGCGCTGCAGGAGCCGTTCGAGGCGCTCCTGTCCAGCAAGACCGAGTACGCCGCCATGGGCCTCGACGACGTTGTGGTGGGTGCCATCGACCAGGTCCTCAGCAGGGCGTTCGCTTCGTGGCGCCCGTTCGACATTTCCTCTGACGCGCTCCTGTCGTCGCTCAAACCATGGCGCCGGGCTTTCAACCTTGACAACAGCAAATCCACAGGGACCATGACGGCATGGGAGAGCCTGCTGTGGAACCGGTGGCTGCCGAAAGTGCGCTCGGCGATCAACAACGAGTGGGAGGCGACCGACCCGCTGCCTGCCGTGCATCTCTTTGAGTCGTGGGAGACGCTCCTGCCGGCATTTATCCGCGACAACCTCATCGACCAGCTCATCCTCCCCAAGGTGCTCGAGGCCGTCGAGCGCTGGCGCCCGAAACACCAGTCGCTCGCGTCCATCATCTTCCCGTGGCTCCCGCTACTCGGCGACCGCGTCGCCGACATTCTCGACGAGGGTAAGCGCCGCATCCGCGCCGTCCTGCGCAAGTGGAACCCGCAGGACGGCGCCATTGCCGAGCTCGAGCGGTGGCGAAAGGATGTAAGTAAAAGTATGCGGTGCAGTCGCTGACGTTGTTTTTGCAGGTATTCCAGTCGTCAGAGTGGGACAAGCTCATGGGCGAGCACGTCCTCCCGAAGCTCGGCGCCGTGCTGCGCGACGACTTCAGCATCAACCCGCGCGCGCAGGACATGCAGCCGCTGCAACTCGTGCTTCCCTGGGCGCCGCTCCTGCGCGCCTCAAACTTTGCGCGCCTGTTCGAGCTCGAGTTCTTCCCCAAGTGGCTCAACGTGCTGTATCTGTGGCTCGTGCACCCGGGCTACAGCGGCGACGAAGTCGCGCAGTGGTTTGAGATGTGGAAGGGCGTTTTCCCGGCCGACGCGCTCGCCAACCCGGCCATTGCGCACGGGTTCGACGCCGGCCTGCGACTCATGGACGAGGCACTCGCGCTCGGCCCCGACGCGCCGACGCGTCTGCGCAAGCCCGAGTTCCAGCCCCTCCCGTCCAAGTCGCGTTCGAAATCCAAGGACAAGGAGGGGAGGTCGTCTTCTTCCAATGGCACGCCGAAAGTCACAAGACCGCGCGGCGTCGAGCCTGCCGGCGCGGACATTACGTTCCGCACCATTGCGGAGGAGTATGTTGCGGCCAACGACCTCGTCATGTTCCCGCTCGGCAAGTCGCATCCGACCACGGGCAAGCCGCTCTTCCGCGTCGGCAGGAACATGGACAAGGGCGGCGTGGTCGTCTATGTTGGCGAGGACGCCGTGTTTGCGCAGGAAGAAGGCAGCTTTAGGGCCATTGCGCTCGACGATCTCGTCAAGCGCGCGAGTGTGTAGGGAATCACGTAGATATGTATCTGTTGTCGTGGCGTGGCGCAGGTGTGCACATAAGTGATGGCATAGCAATTCATCTCCATGAGAAGCAACACACATCGTGCCAGGTGCTCGCTCAATGCTAAAATGTGCATAATACATTCCCTTTCTTAACGACACGGCGTACCTCTCTGTCTATCTGTACACACAGTCCTGTATCTCCATAGTCGGTAGTGCTCAAATTCTAATCGTCTTCGTCTTCGACAGGGTGCGTTCCGTTTCCGTTTCCGTTCCCGTTCCCATGGCCACCACCCGCCCCATTGCTGTTATTTCCGAAATTGAGCACGGGGCGCTGCTGCTCGCTGCGGCTCAGGCGGCGCCAGTGGCGGTTGGCATGTTCCTGCTCGCGCTCGTTTGCGCGCTCCTCCTCTTCCTGCGCGACGCGCTCGTAGCCCTCGCGCTTGCGCCGCGTGGTAATGTACCACCACCACACGCACACGGACAGGATGGTCGCGGCGGCCGCAATGGACGACACGGTGATGACGAGGAATCCCCATCTGAAGGAAAAGAGTCAGCATTTTCTTGCAGCTATCGTCACACACCGCTCGAGCCATCCGGGGTCGTACGGGATCAGCACCGTATCAATGACAATGACGCCGCCGCCCAGCGTCATGCCGCCGCGCCAGAGACCCGTGGGGTCGCCGTCGTCCGACGGCTTGACGGCCGCGTCCCCGGGGATCTTGGACTTTGGCTTTTTCCAGCGCACGCTGCTGCGTCCCGCGGCCGACGTCCGTCCGCCGCGGTCCGAGCTGCCCCCGCGCGCATTGTGCACGCCGACAAACCACTCGTTCTCGCCCCAGACACGGAAGGCGAGCTCGCCGTAGCGCATCGACGGGGCCAGGAGCGTGGGATACACGACATCGTCCTCGAGCGCGAGCGGGAGGCCATCGGGCGGCGGGTGGCGCGGCATGTGCTCCTGCGATGCCTTGGGCAGCGGCGAGCCCAGATCCGAGGGGATAATGTGCAGCTTGATGAGGTTTTGCAGCGCGGTATTGTCGTTCAGGTAGTGCGTGAGGTTTATGCGCGAAAAGGCCTTGTCCGTCGGCATGAGCACCGTGTAGCTCGGGTACGCGTACTCGTTAGGGTCGGGCTCGTCGGCGTCGTCGCCACCGTCGCCGTCCTTGTCGTCATCGTCTTGCGGGCGCGGACGCACATTGTGCTGCAGCCCCACGCGCTCGAGCTCGGCCAGGCTCGGCTCGCGCCCTTCGAGAATCCACCCAAAGCCCGCTTTCACCATGAGCTCGCCCATCGTGCGGTGCTTGGACCCGCGTATGAGCTTGGCGGGCGTTATCTCCATGTCGGCGGGAAGGACGACCGAGTCGATAATGTGGATCACGCCGGTTTCCGCCAGCGCATTGTGCGAGGTCATGTGCGCGGGGTGCAGATCGCCGTTGGACGGGAGCGAGACGCCCGAGTCCCAGCCGGCCCATTTGGACGGCGACAGCAGGCTGAACGTGTCGTTTTCGCCGCGGTTCAGGACAATGTTGCCGCCGTGCATCGTCTTGAGCACCGTCTTGCCCTCCTCAATGTCGGGCGTGTACACGAGCTTCTCGACAGCGAGGTACCGGATCATGCGGCGGAGCTCGTCGCGTGCCTCGGGGAGAAGGAGGTACTTCATCGTGAGGCCGAGCTGTCCGAACGCCTTGTTGCGTGGGATAAAGTATGTCGTGCCGACATTGTTGTTCACGACGCGTTCCATCCCCGCAGCGTACACGGCGGCAATGTATGTTGAGAGCTGGAGATCGGCAACAGCGGTCTGGAGCACGTCCAGCGGCGGCTGCAGCAGTGCAGAGATGAAGTAGATGATGCTGTCGCCAGACTTGACTGGTTTTCCGAGCATCATGGCGCCGCCAAAGCGGATCACGCCGTCCTCAATGTCCCACTCGGGGCGCGCATCGAGACGGTCAGACACCTCGACGAGGAGGCGCTGCCGCTCACCGCCAAGAAAGCGGGTACGCAGCTCGGTGCTGAGCAGTGATCCGTCCTCGACGTCACTGGGGGCAACAAGACCAGGGACAATGTGGTACTTTAGCAGTGCAGCGAGTGGCGCATCCGGGGGCGTCTTTGGAGCGAACGTCGATAGCCACGCCTCGGCAGGTGACGCCAACGCAGCCGCAGGGTGCGATACGACGGGAAGGGCGCCGTCGGTGCCGGTGCCGAGGTATTCGATCGCGTCGTCGATGGGCGCGAGGATGGTCCACTTGGCCTTGCTCTTCTTCCCGGGCTCGCCAATGTACTGTGCCGAGAGGTTGGCCGAGCGCATGAGGGACACGAAGCGCGTCGCGTTGCGGGATAACAGGACCTTTTCCGCAGAGTTGAGCAGCTCGAATCCTTCGGGAAGGAGCAGGGAGGGCAGGACGTGGATAACGCCATTGGCCGTGAAGATGTCTGCGACCTGGACAGCTGTGCCGTTGACGACGAACCCTGCGTCCGTTGCGGAGATCTCGAGCACGCCCGAGGCGGACTGGACTGCACTGGGTCAGCTCTGAGTGGCGTTTTAGAGGAGCTGCTCACCAATTGCGGGCTTCTTCTTCCAGCTGTCGCTCCACCCGACCTGCTGGTCCAACGACAGCACGACGCCGGGGGCGAGGATCCGCCCGAGGCCCTCCACGCCAAACATGCCCTCGAGATATCCGCGCTCAATGTCGTCAAACTTGTCGCTCCACGCGGTATCGCTGCCGGTGAATAGGGTGACGTGGGGTGCGCGGTCGATCCAAGGCGGGAGCGGCGGGGGCAGGGGGTTGGGCGTATCGAGCAGCTTGGAGAGATACCGGAGCGAGGGCGTCGTACGCAGAGTCTCGAGCAGCGTCTTGGGCGGATCCATGACGGCATCCAAGCCCACGACGGCGCCGTTGCGCGCCCAGCGGATTCCGACGTGCTTTGGCGTCTTGTCCTTGTCTTTGTCCGTGCCCTCCGGATCGTCACTAACGTGGTGTCCCCCATCGCCATCCGTGGCATTCCAGCCACTTCCGTCCCACACCCGCGCGCCATGGTCGCCCTCGTGATCGAACCCCACACACCCGCGCTTATCCCCCTTCTTGCTGCCGTCGCCACAGCCCGCAGGCTCTGTGCCCGGGCGCGCGACGCGCAGGCGCTGCCCGTGCGTGCCGAGCAGGCCGTCGCTCGGGCCCGGGATCCACGGCGACCCCGGGTCCGGCTGCGGCGGGAGCGCCGGCGCCTCGTGCTGCGGGAACAGCAGCGTCGTCTCGACCGTCACGTTCTCGCGGGACCAGTCGGCGGCAGTGATCGTGTAGTTGAGGATATGGTACAGCAGGTGCTGCCGCATCGCCCAGTTCTGGTTGTCGGCCTGCACTTGGAAGGAGCGTGCGTCCTCGGGCGTCGCGGCGGCAGCGACGCGCTGCGCTAGCAGCGCCTCGGCCTCGGATTCCGGGAGGAGCCACTCGTCGAGTCCCCCGCGGCCCAGCCAGCCGAACGCGCGTCCTTCGTGGTTGTCGCTGTCGGGGTCAAGGTCATCCGGGTCCGGCGGCCGGTGCGCGTCCTCCCACGCCTTCCACGCCGCGTTGGTCGGCGCAAACACCGTGCCGTTCATGCGGCTCAACATCGGCACGAGCTTGGCGCGCTGCAGGAGGTGCAAAAACGTCCCGTGCTGGTCGGATGCAGAGAGCAGGGACGTGAGCGTATCGGACAATACTGCGGGTTAGTCGTCGTACAGGCCAGGGCAGCAGGCAGTGACAGACGGCAACAACACAGAGTTGGACAGAAACAATAGGCTCCCCTCCCCCGTCTCGAACTCAGAACAGCATGTTCACATCTGGAACTCACCGGCAACCCCGTCGTCACTGCCGCCGACACCGGGCCGCCCGCCGGCCGCAGCCGCAGCCACAGAATCAGCACCAGCACCAGCACCAGCACCAGCACCGAGGGGCAGCTGCTCCGCCACCGTCGTGCCGGCGGTGGCAACGAGTGCAAGGATCGCTAACGCCTTCATTGGCGTCGTCGCATCGAGAGAGTCAAGAGTTCTAGAGGGAGGTGATAAGGGAGTGTGTTGGTGGAGAGGAGAGAGATAGGTATCGCTCGTCTGTTGCTGTCGTAGCGATGCTGGATCGTGATGGGAACGAATGCGAATGCCTGGCTAGCTATCTGAATCGCTGTGGACTCCACTCGTGAGTCAGTAGCTCAGTAAATGCATTGTTGCGGTATCTAAGGGTGCAATAAAGGGGGGCAATTACCGTGATACGGCCTGGACGGTGAGAGCTGTGGCCTGGAAGCTGGGCGACACAGGCTGGGCAAGACAAGGGACCAGGGGTGCCAGAAGGGGTAAATGGCCCGATACGGAAGTATAATTGACATCGCGTCGTCACGTCATTGTCTCTACTGTGGATCGGTGGCGGGTTAAGCAGGGTGGGTGGCAAACGGTGGCGTCAGTGTCTGTCTCTTCCGTACCTCGTACCGCAATGGGTGGCAAAGGCAAGCTGCAGGCAGCCGCAGGGCAGCAAAGCCGGAAGCAATGAACTGTCCACGTGCATGTCACGCGGGATAGGGTCGGTGGTGCTGTGAGTGTCGGTCTCTGTCTCTTAGTTGTGGCAATTTCTACAGCGAGCACTGCAATTTCTTCATTCATGCTTCGTCTCCAGACCTATACGACCTGCTTGCCTATTGCATTATGCATTCCAATATGTAGTACCCAAATATCTAATCTTAGCTTACGTCTCGACCACCTCCGAGGCCAGCACGACCTCGGCACCGCCCGCCGCAGCTCCGTCAGCCGCCTCCGCAGCAGCCGTACACGCCACACACACCGCCTCGCCGTCCGCGCGGACCTTGCCCGCGTCCCATGTACGTCCGCAGGCCGCACACACACACGAGGCCGGGCGCCATCCGCGCGCGGCGAGCGCGACCTTATCCTCGAGAAGGTCGAACCCGTCCGCCTCGACGAGGCGGATGCTCAGCGCGAGGAGGTCCGCGTCCGCGCGGAAGCTGTCCAGCATGCCGGTGATGATTGTGCGGAATTCAGAGTATGCGCGGCCCGTCGTTGTTGGCGTTGTTGTTGCCGTTGTTGTCTTGGGCTTTGCTGCGGATGATGCGGATGTCGACGTCGACGAGGTGGCCTTCTTGTGTCCCTTGCGGTTCTTCTTCTTCTTGCCCTTCTTCTTATCCGGCGACCCGCCGTTCACTTGCTCGGGGGTGTCCTCGTCCGGCGCTCCGTCTGCCTCGCCCGCCTCGTTCTTCGGCGCCGCCTCAACGAGACGCTTGAACAACCGCGCAAACGAGACCTTGGACGGGGAGGCCAGCAGGGCCTGCAGAGTGTCCTGCACCAGGGTGCGCAGGGCCTCGAGCGCCGACGTGCCGAGCGCGTTGCTTGGTCCCTCGGCGTCCGCGCCGCCCTCTGCGCGCGTCTCGAGCGCCGAGATGGAGTGCACAAGCTCGGTGATCGAGTGCAGGACGCCAAACCACATGTCCTCCACCTCAGCAGTGTCCATCACTTTGCCCGCGGCGGAATGCTCGCGGCACAGCCGGATGGCCATGTGCATGACGCCGGTGAGCGTCGCGAGGTGGACGTGCACGTCGCCCTCGGAGCGCGCAAGAATGCCCGCCGCGAGGTCGGCGCCTTGCGACGCAAGCACCGCGTCGACCGTCTCGAATGCGTCTGCGCGCTGTCCTGCCCGGTCCAAGGCCCACAGCTGCGCCTCGGGGAGATGCGCCTCCTCGGCCTGCTCGGCCAGCCGGGAGAGATCGAAAAAGGTGGCACCGCGGGCATCGAGGAACGGCACCACGGCGCTTGCGTCGTGCTTTGCCAGCAGTGAAATGTACTTGTGCCGCGCCGGGATGTGAATATGCGTCGACGGGTGGACGTCGTCCCCGTCGGTCTCGACCTCGGGGTCCAGCAAGCACCGGAGGTAGGCTGTCTGTTTGACTTCGGCGCCTTCCAGGGCCACGATGGCCGTATCGTGCAGCGTCGGGAGGGAGCGATCGAGTAGACGCGCAGTCTGCGTTACTGACAGCTCGAACAGCTGCGGAAGCGCGTCCGCGACGGTCCGAGTCACTTCAGTGGGAACGAACCCGTTGGTCGTCGACTCGGCGATCACCTCGTCGAGGGACGCAAATACGCCAGAGTCGGCGTCGGGGTCCTTGAGCAGCGTGGCCACCAGTAGACCCCACTTGCGGTCCCGGCGGTACGCGGCTCGGAGGATACGGAAGAACCCGGCGGCCTCGAAGCGCGCGAGCATCTCGTCCGCGTCGTGCGGCGTATAGGCAGATAGGAGGTACTCGGCCGCCAGCTGGCGATCCTCGCGCGTGCTCTGATCCGGGTCGGCCGCGAGCGACACCAGGATGCGGTGGCTTGTCGACGGGGGAATGAATACAAACTGCGGGTACTTTGGCAAGTTGCGCGCAACGAAAATGTGCAAAAACGTAACGTCCGACGAGTAAAACTCGTCATCCATCACGTCGAGCATAAGATTGATGATACTCTGGCGATTGATCGCGCGCCCTGGATCGTTCAGGTACGGGTCCTCGAACGCAATGTCCATGGCATGCAGGAACGCCTCAGTGTCGAACCGCAGCAGGAGGCGGAGATAGGGGTACGGCTCGTCCCGATCTGTATTCACGAGATCGTGGCTCCCTTCCGGCCAGTACATGTTGTGGTCCGAAAAGAGCATCTCGTACACGGCGTTGCGCGCAACAGTCGCCGCGCCCTCACTCATGGGCTCGCCAGACGGGTACCACAAGCCCGAGAGCACGTGCGCAACGTACGCATACAGCTTGTACGCATCTGGCGCCAGGCGCTCGTCGTCGTCAAAGTCGTCGCCGACAAAGTGGGTCGACTGCCGGTGCCGCTGCACATCGCAGACAATACGGATGAGACGAACGATCGGCGCAATGTAGTCGGCCATGGCGCGCGTGTAGACGTGGATAAGCGCATCAAAGAGGCTGTGGTTCTCGCAGAGCATGACCGCTTGGTTGATATCAAGGGACGCGGGGTCAACGTGCCAGATGACACTCTCGGCGAGCGCGTATTCTCCGCGCTCGTCGTGCATCCTGATAAGCGCCTGGACGACATTCGGCGGCATCTCTCCCACCCGCCCGTCAAAGATGTATCCCTCGAGACGAGTGAGGAATATGTTTTGGATGCCCGCGTTGGAAAAGTGCTCAAACGCGTCGTTGAACAAGAAGTCGAGGTCGTGCATTGCCAAGCACGCATCAATGCACGCCGTCGCCAGACCCTCAAACAGAGACGTGAGGTCGACGCCGCGCCCGTCGGCGCTAAAGTGCGTGTCGTCGTGCATACGCTCTTCGCTGAATGCCCACTCGAGCGACGCGCGCATGAGCTCACGCACACGCGCACCGACAACCTCGCGGCGCGCGTCCGGCTGATCGGGGAGATTGATCGTGTTACCACGGGCGCGGCCTTCATAGTACGCGAGAGCAAGGTTGATAGCGGCCAGGAAGTCGCCCTTGTGCACGTTGGCAAGCACCTTGTCGTTCCAGTGCTGCAGCGTGCCGACCTGGACATTTGCGCGCGTGAGGAGGAAGAGCTTGTCACGGTGTGTGCGGCAGCTGCTCTGGATGACGGGAGGGACGCTCTCGAGACCCGACTTGCGTACCGAGAGGCCAGAGTAGAAGTCGTGCGACGTGAGGAGCTTGGTCTGCAGAGGCGTATTCTCCACAGCCTTCATCGAGCGCACGTTGAGGAGTAGCACCTGGTGGGTCGTCACCAGCAGCATATGGTCGGGGTCAAACCAGTGCAAGGACTGGATGGCGTGCGGTGCCTCCCACCGACGGCCCTCGACAAACTCTGGCGTCTTGGTTGCATCAGATTTCTTGTCCTTTGGCGGCGTGATTGCGACCTTGACACGAAGGAACCGCAGCGACGTTCCCCAGGCGTACGCAAGCACAGGATCAGATCCAGGCTTGTCAGCCGTGGCAGGTGTGACTTCTCCAGACCGGAGCCATGCGGCGCATCCGACGAACCCGCCGTACTCTCCACCAGCATCGCCACGCATCTTGCGGAACCACGTCTTGGCGTTTGGCTTCATGCCCACGACAACAAGCTTGACGGGCGTGAGGAGCGCCGAGAAGTGGAATTGGTCCGTAACGTGCGGCGAGGCGCCGAGCGGGAGGGGCAGCGTTGCAAAGAGCGTCGTAGGGCGCTTTGACGGGTGCGACACGATTGAGCTTGGCGCCGAGGTGCTGCCGTCTGCCGGCGGCGAGCGTGGGTCCTCGGTGACAGGCGGCGGTTTGTCCGGGTACGACCCGAGCATCCTGACTGCATCGTTCGAGTCGACACCCATGACGCGTCCGAGAGAGAACCAGAATGCGCGCCCGTCTTCGTCGCCAGTGACGATCGACGTGTGTCGTTTCCCGACGAAGCCAATATGCAGGATACGGCTGCCTTGGATGTGTCCCTCCTTGCGGCCAGACTGCGCTTGCGGGAGAGTGAGCGCCAGCTGGGTACGTGCGGGTTTGGCTGGCATCTTGAGGTCGTACAGGTACACGTTGCCGTTTGCGTGGCCGACACCAATAAACGTTTGGTCGGGGCATATTGTGACTGCAGTAACGGCCCCAGACTGCATGGTGTTATCGTTGCCAAGAATACAGCGCACCTCCTGAGCAAAGGTGTACACGATAACCCAACCCCGGTCTGTTCCCACCGCAATCATGCCGTGCACATCCATGACGGTCGGTGTGCCATAATCAACGTTTCTGGGAGTCGTGGCTCCCGACGCACTCCTCCGCTCCGGGTCCGTTCGACGGTTGAACGCGTGCGCCGAGAGATGCCTGAGAGCGTGGAACGTGAACGCTGGACCCAGTTCCATCTCCAAGGTCTCCTCGAGCTTGAGCGGATGCGGCACCGGCTGCTGTTGCTGTGGGTGCAAACCAGACAGAGTCGAAAGCGAGTCGGAGCGCGAGAGAGAAAGCTGCGAAAAGTGACTCGTGATACGGTGTGGTGTCGTAAGAGTACTCTGAAGTGTGGATGAGCTCGTCTGTCGAGGGTGTTGGGATCGCAGACGTGACACTGAAGGGTCTGAACAACGGTCAGCACAAGTCGAAGAGGGTTCGTTCACAACGCACGGATATAACTCCTTGTAGGCCCTGGGCTCTGAACTTGCCGTTCCAGGCCCGAAACGGACACGGACATGACGGTCGAGGGGGTATGATCCGACTACCAAGTCAGCAACAAATGCAAAGGCACAAGCTCTCACATGAGCACCAAGCTCGTCGTCGCCCTTCTCTGTACCCTCGCCCAACACTTCGCGGACGGCCTCGTCGTATCCGCGTCCGTTGATCGGGTGGTAGTCGGACCAGGACTCAGTGTCGTCGTCGTCAAACGTCTGCATGCGGACCCCGCGGCGTTTGGTCGGCGACGGCGTCTCAGGCTGCAGCGCAAGCACCTGCTGAAGACGCTTCTCGTACTCTGCCGCATCCGCATCTCCGTCGTGCACCTCGAGCCCGTCCGCATCTCCGCGTTGGGTGTCCATATCGTCATCATGGTCCCCTCGCCAGTGTTCAGCCTCGCTCCCCGGCCGGCGCCAGTAATCGCTCGGTCCCTCCTCCACATCCTCGCCCTCGACGAACGGGTGGTCGCTCATTTGTCGCCAAAGCGGAGGGAGGCGATCGTCGTCCTTATCATCCCACGCCGGGTGGGAAGTGATGGTAATCATCTCCCGGTCGTGCTGCTGTTCTTGTTCTGATGCTGATTCTGTCGCTTTTGCCGCCGGTGTTGGTGTGTCTGCGTCTGCGTTGTTGGCGGATTCACCATCCGAAATCGTACGAGGGTCGTGCAATGGGTCAGAAATCACCTGTGTGCCTCGTGTTGGTGAACTTTGCGCTTGCGATTGCAAGTCGCCATGGCCGCTACTGCTGCTCCTCCGCCCGCGCACGGTCCTCTCCCCGGACGAAGCTCCTGAGAGCGAGCGTGTCGTTCTTCTTGGGGTTGTCGACATGGTTTTCTTCTAGGAGCAAGTAGGAGGACGGGGCGCGACTGGGCGAGACATTGGAAGAGGAGGAGGTTGAGTGGTTTCGTCGGGGTTGAGTTGTGGTTTGACTTTCGGTCTGGGGTTGGATGCATCGGACTGCGCGTTGGTGCCCGTCGAGGTGGCCATTAATTCCATTAACCGTTGGACCCGTGGCTGAGGACGTCATTGAGCCCTGGTAGCTGGTGGCCTGGTGCTGGCTGCACTGCCTGTACTGTACTGTGGCCACAGTGTGCCCATACTGGACGCATTTTGCAATGCCAGTCTCATGCTTTCCAGCCGTCTTGGATCTTGGCAAGGCGCAAGGCTAATAGCTCTGTCGCGTGATCATCGCGTGGACTTAGCGTGGACGCTAAATGTGCTTTAGCGCTTTAGTTCTTGAAAGCTTGAGAGTACGAGTAAACAAACCGGGTAACGGGATCAAAAAATGGGGATTTTGCCTGCGCCACACCGTTTTCGACCCGACTGATTTCACTTTTGGAACTGGGGGGGGGGGAGCCAAACAATGCAATGCCCAACCCTCCGGCCTCCCACCCACTTTGATGCCAACAAACCCCAGCCACCATTTTACTGCCCTTCCCACACTCGACAACAAACCTCCCATCTATTTCTTTGCTGCAGTGTGCTGTTACTTCATCCATCAACACTACCGCTTTCTATAGTATAAACGACACAAAGCGGGCAACCATGCCCATCGGAGCACCACCATTCGCGCGGCCCAAGAGCCGCGGCGCCATGTCGCGAAACAGCCCGTCTCCGCCGCCCGTCCCGCCGAAATCGCTGTCTACCCCGGCCGCCCCGCGACAGGTCATTGACCTCAACTCGTCGACGGGGTCGTATGACCGCTCTACCGGGTCGGCCGTCTCGCGCCGTGCTGTCCTGTGCGATGTCGTCGTTGAGAGCCAGGGCGGCGAGGACACGACTAGCCTGATTATGCAGCTTGGCGAGACGCTCGAACCGGCCGTTCTCAACCAGAACCACCAGAAAAATCAGTCGCAACCGCTATCCACACCTGCCTATGCATCCGCAGAAGCCGACCGCACATCATGGGATCCCAGCAAGAGGGAAGAACTCGAGCACCGTCTCGGGCAGCTGACGGAGGAGATGATGCGTACCGAACGCAGTTATGTCTCGCGCATCGCCGCGCTCCAGAAGGTATGTCGCGTGCCGATGTTGTTTACAAATTACAAAATCGATGGAATGTGGACAACCACACTCCACAACCACATTGCAGTTTATGCCTTGATCGTCGTGCTGACAACAAACCTAGTATTACGCGGGCCCGCTCCGCTTCTTTGCAAAGCAAGGCAACACGGTCATCATTCCTAAATACCACGCAAAAACATTGTTCGGCAACATTGACGCTGTCCTTCCCGCTGCACAGACGTTCCTGTCGGATCTCGAAGAGCTCTGGGCAACGGGACAGGCATCCACCCTCCTTGGCGACCTGTGTCTCCGCCATGTGGGTTGTCAAACCATCCGTCCACACTGACACGCGCAGTTAAAAACACTCAAGACATTTGAGCCGTACGGAACGTACATTGGCAACCAGGACGAGGCCCAGAAGATCTTCCAGGAGCTGTATCGCAATGACAAGAGCTTTGTGCAGTTTGTGGATGCAACAAAACAGCAAACGACGGGCATCGGCAACATTGGGCTACGCGAGCTGCTCATGGAGCCCGTACAGCGTATTCCGCGGTACACCATGCTGTGGCAATGTAAGAAATCGTTCTTCGCTTTATGGCTGACAGTAGCAATGGCAAAGTGCCTCCCGCCATACTCGGAGCAGCGCTCCAAGCTTCTCGAGTCTATCGACATTGCATCTCGTATTGCGAGGTGTGAGGCAGATGAGCAGACTGTCCGCGCGACAGTAATGTACTGTCTCCAGAGGAATATCGATGGTATTCCTGTAAGTTTTTACAGTCAGTCGACACTAACCCCCAGGCATCCCTGTTCTCGAACCACAGAAACTTTATCGACTCGATTGACGCTGAAGAGCTCTTCTCAGACGCTTCATCAGGGAACTCACGCGCGACACCTCGCGCACTGAAGCCGACATCCGGACCGGCCGGCACACCGACCGATGTCGCTATTCCTCCCCTGCACTGCACACTCTTTCTCTTTGACGACCAGCTGATTATTGCCAAGCGACCGTCGGCGTCTGTTTCCGGCCGCAAGATGACTGGTCTGGACGACATTGCCAAACTCGTCAAAACTGGAGGCGGCCTCGCGGTGAAAGAAAAGGACGGCATCAAAAAGGATCGCCTCAGTTTCCGTGGGGCGATTGATATTCTCAAGGTCACTGGCGTCGACCTCGGCGCTGGAGGTGGGTTGTGTCACTCATGTTGTGTCTAACGCTACAGACTTCCAGATGATTTTTGACGGACATTCAAACTCAGCACCGATATTCGGCGACCAGTCTGATCGCTGGAGTGGCCGGCCTGTCCGCAACTATGGCACAATCCACCCTCCCCAGCCGAGGGGATTCGACCCGCAGTCGTGCCGGACGGACAAGCAGCGCTTTTTGAACAACCTCTGGGCAGCGCAGGCGCTGTGCCGCACGAGACCACGCCACAAGAAGGTTGAACCCGTGTGCCGAGCTCTGGTGGCGTCAGAGGATGTGGATCTTCCAGGAGAGCTTCTCCGCGTCAAGCCATACTGGAATCTATGGGACCGCTCCGGCTGGACCGCGACGGACCGCAAGGGCAAGATTGTAGTTCAGCTTACTGAGGAAGAGGACGTTCCCGAGCTCCCGCTGCCCCAGGAGGGCGGACCCACGCTCGTCATTCGCCTTGAAGCCATGCCTGGCGCCGTGTGCAAGCTGCATGCGGTTACTAACGGCGGCAACGAGGTTCTCAGGACAGCGACCTCCATTGGCGAAGTGAATGGCAAGATTGTCGAGGCTAGTGAGTTCGTCGATGGAGATTGTAACTAACTCTCAGTCAACGGATGCGATCTTTTCAAAGTACGTGTGCCCCGCGCTGGCAACACGACCCCGTCGTCGAGCAGCACGCTCTTTAGCAAGCGGGCGTCTCGATTCGGCACAGATATTGCCCGCAATCTTTGGGGCAACAGCACATCGTCGCGCGGCGGTTCATCGGACGCATTCGGGTCATCGAGCACCAAAACAACAGCGTCATCCAAAACCCGTTCGCTCGACGTCCTCAACAAGGACAAGTCGAGCGACGCACTCACAATCTCGTCCGTGTCCACCAGCGCGCCCAAGACACCCAGGTCTGACCGGTCGCCGATCTCCCCGGCCTCGCCTATTTCCATGGTCGAGGCGCAGTCCAACTCGGGCCACGACATGGCTGGGACCCACAACATGGAGGCCGACGCCACACCGCTCTCGCCGATCCAGGAGATCAAGTCACCGCATCTCCTCAAGTCGCCGGTGCGGAGCCGCAGCCACAGCCCCGGACCCGGGTTCATGGGCACCCAGTCTGTTTCCCGCGTTGCCGCGATGCGCATGCAGATCGAGCGCAAGATGCACGATGGATCTCAGGAGACATGTAGGTTGCTTTGTTCTGTCTGGGTGCTGACAACTTCAGTGACCACGCCTGGAACTTCTCCTTCCAAACAGTCGTCGCCGGCTCGCCCGTTACCCATGCCGGCGGAGAACAATGTACGCAAACGAGTCCCTGTTCCCACTCTTGCCTCGAGTGTGTTCCAGCAGGAGAATGCGGGTGGCCTGTCGCGCGAATCGTCGTTAAATTCGCTGCCGGGCTCGCCTTCCAAGGCCGGCAGCAGTCTCAGCAGGGCCAACACCCTGTCGCCCCGCGGCCCTCGTCCCCGTGGCGCTGCTCCCCGCTCCGGCTACGTTGCTCCTCTGCCACCGCCTGGCGGCCCACTCGTCACCGCTTCGTCTGCCCGAAACCTTCCTGTCATTCCAGGTACTCCATCCTCTGTCGCCAACTCGCTCATTCCCCACTCAACTGTCGCGTCCAACCACGGCCACTCTGCCCTTTCTCACTCGGACCACACGAGTCTGCAGTCCAACACTGGCCACTCTGCCCTCGAGCCTCCTCCCGTACCCGTGCACCATGTGGCTGACGGGTCAATGGAGGAGCTGGCGGACATGAGCGGCCAGCACGTCTCCTCGCCTGAAGGACCTAGTCTCAACGACCTTCGCCGGTCACCGCAACGGTCACCGCACCGCGCCTTAGGTCTTGGTGCGCCTCCCAGGCCGCCCAACGACGAGAACGTGCCGCCTCAGCGCTCCCCTTCCAATAAGCGTGCCCACGACAGCGTGCATCTGTCTCCCCGGAAGCGTTCCGCGAGTGGCAACAGCTCTGTCATGGCCCGTGTCGATAGCGACGGACGAGGCACGTCTACTCTTGGCCCAGCGACAGGTCCCCGGCGGACTTCCGGCAAGGTCACGGCGCGCCACACGAGCCGCTCGGGCGTTCTTTCGCCCTCACGCCGCGTGTCAGCCATGTCGAACCGGGTTGCCTCTGTCGCGAGCAGCCTCTACAGTCTTACCTCCACCATTGACAACCGCGACGTTGTGATGAGCGACCACATTGACCTGCCGTCTGCCTCGGATTCTGCTCAGCACCACGTCATGGAGGCTCGCAAGCTCGCTCGCCGGATCAGGATGGACGCTCTTACAATGGGCAAGATTCGTCCTCCGGCAGCCGCGAGTGGCACCATGACGCGCTCACCGTCGTCCTCAGGCATCGCACGCAGCATCCACACTGTGCTCCTCGACTCTGACCTCTCCAAGGCCGACCTCAAGGACATGGACGACCTCGCGCGCCACATTGCCAACGCAGGCGAGAAGCTCGAGGCCAACCTCGCTCTGGCTCTTGCAGACACTGAGCGCGTGCGCATGCTTGCACGCCAGATTGACGAGAGCGGCGTGGCGTACGAGGCCACCATTACGACGATGGAGAGCCAGCTCGGCCGCGCAAAGGAGCGCGAGGAGCTGCTGCAGGACCAGCTTCGCAGGCGCGACCTCGAGCTTGAGGAGATTTACAACGTGAGCTACCGAGACCCAAACATATGTGCAATACTAACGTCTTCTAGGCATTCAACGCGGAACTGGACGGCATGTACAACGACGTGGCCCTCCCGAAGCCCGATGCCGCCATGGCCGCTATGCGCGAGGACCTGCAGGCGGCCAAGAATGCGCGCAACCTGCTTGATCTCGAGAACAAGCGGCTCAAGCTCGCACTCGAGGAGGAGAGGCTCAAGCGCGAGCAGTGGAGCCAGCTCCTGCACGCGCGCGGCCTTTTGTAGAAGAAGAGATTTTGTACCATCAGTAACTTGGGTAAGGAGACACGAACCGCGTGGAATGGCCACGGACAGGTTAGGGGACAGTTTGGATCGCGAATTGTATTGCATTGGGCCTTCTCTATGGATCTGGACTGTGATATACGGAGATTGGAACTACAGAGCAGCAGGGAGGAAAAGAGCTTTGGAGCATGGAGCATGGCAGGACACATGCATCATTGCATGATGCCACAAAGCTGGTGGGGGGTCGAGACTGACTTTTTTGGTGCTGAATTTGATTCCGGCGGCTAGAGCCAACTCACGGATCGCCGATGCTCCAGGCTGGATGGACTGTCTCTTGATGGTTTGATTCCCGTCTTCACAGTTCACAGTTCTCAGGCTTGCCCGTGATCGCTGATCGTGATTGCTGATTGCTGATCATCCTCACCGACAACAAAACTAACGCGAACTTAACGACGAGGACGTACTTAACCCATAAGAACGCTCTCTGCTAAACTCCAGATCGCGCGGACCACATGGCCCAGTTGCACAAGAGGTCGACTGGTCCGAACCGAATTGGGGCCAAAGATACGAATGATTCGCGTCCTTTCTACCGGCGGGTTCTGGTCTGTTCTCCGTGCGTGATCCGCGTCCCTTGCCTCGATTGCTCATGCGCCCCTTGCTCACCTGTCCATCTTGTGATCCGCCGATCTGCTGATGCGACTGTTCTCACTCTGAGTCAGACTCTGCCCCTTTGTTCGGGGTCTCCGCGTTAATGTGCTGATCTTCCGGCACCGGGTGGCCGACTGAAGAGGAGAAGCCGGAGAAGAGGTGCAGGAGACAGTAAAGAAGGGGGCGCAGAGGCGAGGCACTCGTACGGCGTCCAGAGTGATTTGGGGTGCGTACACTGACTGTCGCTCAATCGAGTGTATGACCCCACTTTGTATGACTGTGGACAATTCGAATATCCGACCTCACTGGTGGATGGCTGCCGGATATCATTTCGCTAGGTGGCCGATGGTTGTCCCTCGAGACAACTCTTGCTCTTTTAATGCGGGAGGACATTGTGCCATCTGCACACAGAGTGCAGCTAACCTTTGTCCATCACCTTGACACAGTAAACTTGACTGATTGGTAACCTTCCATAGTTGTGCTCAAGCGCTCTGTGCTCCCGACAGGGAGAAACAAGCATAGCCCCGTCCAAGTATATAATGGCTCCAAAAATGTCGGTCAATGTCTTTCCTTGTGCCCTCCCTTCCTTTCTTTCATTCTTGTGCTCGTCTTACCCCCTTTGCAATTGCCCCATTCTAACAAAATACATCAATAACTACGACCAGGACAGGATCTCCCCAATGATGCACTAGCGTAATCTCCTTACTTTTATTCTACATACGTTTGCTCATCCTCTCATGCCTCTCAGTGGCAGAAGACTAGTGCGTGCTCATCATCAGCGGATCACTCCTCGTCCGCTACTCCTCATGCCGAGCTAAGCGCCGACGCTCCCTCCCGCGTACCGGCGTACCCACGCCCTCGCCTTCCTTGTGGTCTTACATCCTCGTTGTTGCTCCGCGGCGCCGCGACCGCGACGTACTGCGTACAGTGACCTCGAACACGTCTTGGCCGCCTGGGCCACTGGACCTTTGCTATGCCCCTCACACATGTTATGAGGAGGAGGAGAAGGAGGAGGAAGGCTCTTTCTTTCTGACTAAAGGGCGTCAATCTCGCATCATCTCTTCTCGCTCTGCTCACTCGCCCAGGCTCAACCCGCGTGAATCGAGCTCTCGATCATCTGGTCTCTCGCCTCACTCCCTTCCTCTGTTTGATGGGGGGGTAAACGAAGGCAAAATAAACTATGCGTCGAGCTTTTTAGTTGGTTTACACCACCATTGGTCTCGATACCTTTTGCTCGCCCCGCCCCAGTTTGTTTGTTTATTTTCACTGTCCAAGACTGCAAGTTGATGCGATACATGCGTGTACAATGATGAGCCTGTCAGCTGTCTGTCTTTCTTTGCATGTGCATATTCTTCTTTTCTTGTCTTCCCTCCTCCTCCTTGTTTCTCTTTCCTACGTTTTAACATCATCACTTTCCATTTGTATTCTACTTTTCCCTTCATTCCTTTTCCTTTTAGTCTTCCTCCATTGCTCGTTCTTCTCACTTTCTGGCTCACTCTTACTGCTCTTCTCATTATCATACCCCTTCTCCTCACTGTCTCGGCAACTGCACTCGTCACGGTCCTTGCTTTCACTTGTTCTCATCCTCAGCGATTCACTCTCAACCCTACTTTCCTTGCCTTTTCTCACCATGGCCCCGCCCGCCTGCTCACGTAGCCGTACTCCAAGGCAACCCCGCCTGACCACAACGGGCTCTCCCCCCACTCCGCAGTCTCCACAGACGACTTTGAACCATCCAAAACGCCGTCCCCGTCGCCGTGGTCGCCGCAGCGGGGTTGGCCGTCATAAAGGTACGTCCAAAGTCAGCTCTTGTTGCTGACGACAGATCGGAAAGTGGTGCCGGCTGCACCTGTGCTGGAGGCCGACGCTGGGGACGAAGTCTTGTCTCAGCCAGCTGAGTCGCCTTCCCTCGAGTCTAGTACCATCGTCAGCTCCGAGTTATGGGCGGCCAGTCAGTCGCCCATAAAATCTTCGCTCACGGTCGTCGAGCCTGTCGTCAACGAGTCTAGGACCCGTGAGTTGAACTACTTTGGATAGTAGCTGACATTAGACATTTCAAGGTCACCCCAGGTCTCCGTCAGGTTGCCCCTTCCTCCTGCCAATGTGTTTTCCTCGCCAGACACACCTCTTCGCTTCAGCCTCCCAGTCCCACAGTCACTTCTCCCTGAACCTTCTTCCTCACTTCCCCGCATCCCTTCATCACCTTCTCATGCTCATTCACCGCGCTTTATCGGAAAGCATCTGCTCATTCCGGCAGCCGATCTCCCCGCGACTAGGCCCCCATGCATGACTCCAAAGTACACTGCGGCGCAGATCGGCGTGCCCCGTGCATACAGTGCCGACTATCCGCACCCTTTAAGCGTGTACGTCTCGCCGGCCGTCAACCCCGCCACTGTGCGTGATTCGGGATACGCCGCACTTTTTAGCCAGCTGGACAAGACCGCGATCAAAGGCAACATCATCTCCGGGTGTGGCAAGGATATGCCTGCGCCTGCACTCACGCTCGAGCCGGAGAGCAAGGACGGCTGTGGCGTGCCTGAAAAGTATTGGATGCCACTCTGTCACTGGGCCGGCGTTAAGGTGCCTATGGGAGCTGTCCTCCCTTCCCGTACTCGCCGCTACTCGCTGGATTACAACGTTTCCATAACTAGGGTGCGCTCGGATACGGATCTCCAAGAACACAAGGCGATGGGTCCCCGCCGTGGTGAGTTTAACCGCTATGTGAAACCGGCGGTACAGCGGTAGCTGACTGCAGCCTCGCTTCCCAATCTCTACAGCAAATCGATTGCTGAACTGCCAACACGATTCATCCGCAAAGTGAGTACGAGCTCAATAAATAGGACTAACGAAAGCCATTTGCCGAAGTACCACGCCACGCGCGCTCGTCCCACACACTCCCTTTCAAGGTCCTGTCGCCAGTCGACGAGGCAGACGACGAGGTTGCGTACCCCGTCAAACGTCCGGTTGAGCCTATTGGGGCTGAGCGCACCCGCTTCTCAACAAGCTTTGGCGCCATCAACACGATCTTGGATGCCAATCCCAGCGGAGTGGTGGGCCGTGGCTCGAGCTCCAGCCTGCCTTCCCCTGGGTTGAAGACCCCAACCTTCCAGAGCCACCAGCCCAGCACGTCGTCCTCCGCGGCGTCTGAGCCAACTGGATTTGACGGCTTTACGGACGAACAAATGCGCGAGTTTGTTAGCAAAAACTTTGCCCGATTCCGTGACGAGCACGAGGCTGAGGTTCAGGCAACGTATACTACAATTCAGCGAGAGTATAATCATACTAAGGACTTCAACGACAAAATCCACGATGCTGCCAAGATTGACCCTGCCTTCCGACACGGCACCCACCAACTTCATGCGTCTCCTACGTCTTACGCTTTCCCTACCTGCGACCCCGTCCATGGTGTTGACACTCATCATCTGGTCAACGCCCTCAAGAATGGAAGCACCAGCCAGGATCAGCCGTTCCGCTTTGTCCTCCCACCCAGCCCCAGCCCCACGGCGAAGGAATCCAAGCCTGTGCCATCCGTGGAGTCCAAATATACCCCTGTCCATGAGAGCAGCAAGACCGGCCACATTCCTCTTTCCTTTCGTCAGAGCCTGAACATCAACTATGCGCCTCAGCCTATGGGTAGCCACAGGCCCGACATGCCCATTAGCGACATTACGTGTCGTTACAGCAAGACAGGAAGCCACGACATGAAAAGTGCGCACAACCACACAGGCAGCCACTGCTCCTTGAACGGTCAGGGTGGCTCGTACTTCCACCCCGACAGCGCCACACTCAAGCGACCCTTCTGCCACAACCCCCCTCCGAGCCGCTCAACCCTCGCCTCATCGGCGAGGACGTCGACCTCTTCAACATTTTCTACCCGGCCTCAAGGCAACCTGCCTCAGCACTGGGATCCCCAGCCCTTGACTACTCTTGATTTCTCCACCGGGATGTCCATCTGGACCTAAACACAAAATCAGAGCTCATGTCAACGACTCGTCATTGTCAACAACAATCCTCAACACAAAATGTCACATCGTCAAGTGTCTCAGTCCCAGTTCATCGAACACTCGTTTCATTGTCCACTCCCTTGCCACTGTTATCGCGAGCTCCGTGTGTAAGGTTTTGCTGTCCAGACCATTCCGATTCGAAAAGCTTCCTTCAAGCCCGTTCAGCACAACATGCCAACAGTTCAGAAGCGTCATATCCCCTCGACACATTTCAACCGCGGTCGTCGCATCTCCTGACCTCCCGATGTTCAGAATCTCCCGATGTTCAGATCCTCAGATCGCCCTTCGAGGAACAGATTCGGACTCCTTTGATTGCTCTACCTGCTCATACGTAAATAGTCTTCCCACGGTCTATTTTCCATTCCTATTTCCATTTCCACTTGCCATCTCCACTTGCCATCGTTCGTCTCCATCTTCGTCAATCATGCATGTGAATCACATCACTGGCAAACAGTGGGATGAGGAACAGTAGAGGGGGATACAATGGGTTTCAGGCTAGACGCCAGAGGTTGGAGCCGGGACAGGGTGGTGGTGGGACGCAAGGAATCTCAGTTCGAAACAAGGGAGGCAAGATTGGACTGGAACACGAAAGAAGAGAGGATGACGCTGCTCAATGCTCAACAGAGACGACTGCAGCCTAGGCGCCATTCGCTTTACCGTTGGTTGTCTTGCCGTTTACAGTCTTGCTCGCGCCGTTGGTGGTGCCACCAGCAGAAACGGGGGCGCTGGCATTGGCGGCCGCCGCGGCCGAGGCATTGGCAGCGAGAAGACGGCTCATGGGCTGGCCGTACGCGAGGGACCGCCGGACGTAGAAGAGCATGTATGCCTTTTGCTTGAGTGCATTTGCGAGCGTCGTGGGCGTGACTGCGGGGGGAGTGTTAGAGGCAGTCGCCACACTCCACATCGCATCGTTACTCACCTTTGTCGTCATCACAATGCCACCACTCGTCGCCGCTGCGCACGTCCGCCCAGTAGTGACCGTTATCGAGCTTGCCCTCGTGCGTGACGACGGCAAAGAGGTCATACAGGTACAGGCTCGACGGGAGGTCGTCGTCCGGGGACGTGGCGGCGGCGGACTCGCTCGCGCCGCGGCCGGACACACTAGGCGCTTTGGATGCCGGGCCGGCCGAGGGCTCAACGTACGGCTTCATGTTGAGGTGGCTCGGGAAGCGGACGGGCGTCTCGACCTTGGACGACGTCGAGTTGTGTGCAAAGCGCTGCTGTTTAGCCAAATTGTGCGAGGGGGTGCGTGCGGTGTTGAGCGAGCTGGGACAAGCCGTGCCGTTGACAGCGCTCTCAAAAGCTGCACGACTACTCTACTCCTACTCACCTTGAGCTGGAACGCGAGGACAGGCGGGAGCTTCTTGATGCTCATCTTCTTGCTGGCGTACACGCCCTTGCCGCCACCGCACGCGCTGCACTCGTACCCCTTCCCGCCGTGGTCTAAGCGCTCGGGATCGCAGAAGCGGCGGAGGAGCTGCGCGAGCGTGAGCGTGTCAGTCGCGCCGAACGGCATGTCAAGCTGGATATCGAGCGTCGGGTCCACCGTCGAGTTTGTCGCGTTGCACTTTGAGCACGTGACCGAGGACACGAGCGAGCCCGCAAATGTCTGGTCTGCACCCCTTTGTCAGCTCACAACAGGCCTTTTTTTTATTCTTGTTGTCACCCACGCGCAATGCAATTGCAGCTGCTCAGCTGGCCCTTTGCGTTCTGATGTATCTGTTCGAGGGCCGCCAAAAAGAAGGCGTGCGCGTCCTGCTGCCCGTGGCCCTCGAGCTCGGCCGACGCATGCCACATGGCGTACAGCATCGTGATGGGCCCAAACGGCGTCGTATCCTCCGAGTAAAACTCGTCAAACGCCCGGTCCATCTCGCAGCACATGCACCCGCGCTCGCGGTCCGACGGCGTGCCCGTCCCCGTGTCCGTGCCCATATTTGGCCGCCCGACGGCCAGCCCGCGCGCGCCGTTCGTGCACACGTGCCGGTTGTGCTTGTCCGAGAGGAAGTAGGCCTTGAGCAGCGGGTTGTGGATCAGCGCCTGCAGGATCGCGGAGAGAAAACATGTCTGCGAGAGGTTGAGCAGCGGTCGGAGGCCTGGGAATGTTAGTATGGTGTGATACCACGAGTGGCGGAATTAATGCCCTCCCGTCCACTTCTTGTCAACTCACCGCGGCACGACGCCTTGGCCATGTCGAGCGCCTGCTCGCCGTCCCACGGACGCCAGTTACCGCGTCCGCGGCCCCGCCCGCCGCCGAGCATGCTGCCCTCGCGGCTCGTGTCGTGCTCCTCCTCGACGCGGATCCGGATCGTGCGGAACAAACTCTCAAACGAGTCGGGGTACACGCAGTCGTCGCATTCCGAGCAGAAGATGGCGCCCGTCGTGGGGTCGATCGCTGCAGAGATAGTTAGTACACATACACAAAACACAAGGCCGGAGGTGTACAGCGGTCGGGGGGACCGTCTAGTGTTCTCAGACAGACCGTCCAGAGGACCGCCTGTGTTTTCTGCCTTCTGTTGGCTACTCACCAAACTCGCAGCGCGTCGAGTCGGCAAAGTGCGTAAGCAGACAGTCGCGCGCAGGGCGGGACGAGCTCGCGTTGAAGGGCGCACAACCAATAAAGCTGCACGTGAGGCACGCCCACGGTCGCGCAAGCGACGACGAGCACTCTGCGCACTGCGGTGGCGCCGTCTGAAGGAAAGTGTCAGTCAACCTTGTAAAAAAATACAGTCATTTCTCTCACCTTGCGGCGCTTGATGCCCTGGTCGAGCGCGCCCCAGCGCACGACCTCAGTGTACCGCTTCTCGAGGGCCGACGGCTGCGGCTCGCGCCGCGACCCCGATCCGGACCCGGACCCCGACGCGGCGCCGTCCTCCGTCTTGACGGGTGGCGTCGCCCGCCGCCGCTCGACGAGGTCGCGCAGGTGCGAGCAGATGGAGGTGTCCATCTCCACGGAGGGCAGGACCGGGACGGGGTACGATGGCGACATGTGCTTGTTTGCTTGTTTGCCTGTTTGATGCTAATGTTGTTGTTGATGTGGTTGAAAGGGGTTGTTGGGAACGGCGTGTGATCTCTCCGTCAGTGTCACTGACCCACTGTGTTCACCCTCGCTCTGTTCTCATTTGCTCACTTTGTTATCGATGCAATGTCTGTGACATCTTTTCGGATTACGGATTGCGCCGCCGTCGCCGCTCAGTCCGCCAGTCTGGCTGGGTCTTTGGGAATCAGATGCCGTCGTCCCTTTTGGAGAGATCACGCAGGAGCGCAGGAGAGCCCCCAGCCCGCCAGGGGCACAATCATACTACAGTAATCATTAGATCAAGCTACACGTGGTTAGCACGTGATAACCGTAAAAGTCAAATGTTAAATTTAAATGCTACCCCCCGCCCTTTCCCAACTTGACGCGTCCTGAAAGGCCAGCGCGCGAGAGAGAGATCAACAACAATGCAACAACAAAAGTGCTCGTGCACAATGAAGTCCCCCTCCTGTGCTGTCTAACACTTACATCTCACGACTTGACTTGCACTTTTCACCACCAACTCCATCTGCTTCTATGGCCGCACAACAAGGGGCACCAGCACACCCGTACGTGGCTGTGCTGACCTCGCCGCCGTTCTTCACCGTGCCGGGTATCAACCCGTCGTCGCCAATCTCGACGCAGGCCGAGCAGCTCGACCAGATGAACACTCTGCTCCTGCAATCCATCGACGCAAACTTTGCCCGCGTGCACCAGATCATCACGACGCGCATCCTTCCCGAAATCAAGCGGTTTGCTATCGCATCCGAGCCAACGCGGCGCAGCGCCGAGTTCTGGCACCACTTTTACACGTCTGCTGCGGCGGTCGACCGCATCGCGGGCCCAGGCGACGGGGACGCGACCGAGAGCGAGGTGACCATGAGCAGCCTGCACGCGACGCTGCCAACAGACACCTCGGAGTACCATGACCGCAGCACGAATATCGAGGGCTCGTTTGCGTCCGTGTTCGACCCGCCGCCGGGCCCGGGTGTGTCGTCCACTCCACTCCCGAACCGCCGCGACCCCACATGGGACCCCAGCGAGATTGACTCGCCGTACTCGCGCGTCGACCGCGATCTGGCCCATTCTCTGCGTCTCGACAGGGATAGGGACAGGGACAGGGGCGCAGACGAGAGCAGCAGCCTTACGACCCCCTCGGTCGTGTCCGCGTACCATCCCCCTGGCGCGCAGTATGACTATGACGCGAGCACCGGGACGGTCGAGGCGCCCGATCTGCCCCAGTTCCTGCCCCCGCGTCGAAGTGGAGCAGAGGTCGCGAGCTCGAGCGCAGAAAGTCTCTCGAGGGCCACAAACGTCTTTGCACCGTCATCGTCCGAAACGTCGTCGTCCCATGCGTCCGTCACCGCCGCGTTCGGGGCGTACTCGCGCCCATCGGTGGGCAACTTGGCTGCCGACGAGACATCGCAGTCGACCATGTCCTTTGGAAGATTCACCGCTACTATACCGGACGACATGGAGCGCGATCTCGAGCCGTCGCGCGCGTCCTCGACAACGCTGCAACGGTCTACGGCCTCGCGTCTTCTCGAGTCCACGCGCTCGACCGCACGTGGTGGCGCGGACGGCGACGACGCAGACTCGGGAGACACGCCGCGCGCACCCCGGCCCAGACCCTCGGCACACCTGATCGATCTGACCAATACGCCGCTCAACATTGCAAAGTTTACGCAGAACCTGACGAATCACACGATGAACGCGTCGCGCCCGTCTTCGCGGCCCGCGATGCGCGATCTCCTTGAGGACAGCGAGGACGACATGGGGAAGCTCGGCCAGCTGGGCTTCTCGCCGCCCGTCACGATGCAGTTTAGCCTCCCGCCGCGCGCGAGCGCCATCTACGCCGAGGCGCGCGCGGCAACACCCCCGAAAGCGAAAGGCAACGCTGGGGAGGGCGGCGAGGAAAAGACGCGAAAGGAGCTCAACGACCTGCTGGCCGATATGACGGCCACGTTCTCGCCGTCGCCCGTTCTCCCTGCCGAGTTTAGGCGGTACAGCATCATGCCCTCGGATCTCGGGCACGGGCGGCGGTTATTCGCCGACAGCGACACCCCGGCCAACGAAGCTTCTGGTGTCTCCAGAGGCAACATCTTTGCACCGCCGCAACAACAACAGCAGCAGCAGCGCGACACGTCGTCGGCATCCACAGCGTCGTCCAACGTCTTTGCCCCGCACGCACACGCCGCGTACGACCCCGACTCGCCCTTCAACCCCGACACATACGCGTGCCCGCCCGCCGGCGCCGGCCCATCACGCCCCCCGAGGCGGAGCGTCGCCAACACGTCGTACGGCTCGGATATCCAGCCGGCAAACGACTCCCCGGGCCGGGACCTCGACGATGATGACGACGATGACCTGGATGACGACGACGACGAGATGGACTCGTTTGACGACACAATACAAGGCGGGCGGGCGGCGCACGAGGCGGCTGTCGCGGCTGCTGCGGCCGGGTTCAGCTTTGAGGACAGCTACATGTCAGAGGACGACAGCTACCTCGCCACGCGGCATGGACACGGGCACGGCAAGGACAACTTTACAGATACGAATGTGGTGGGTGCCGGGCGGCACGAGGACAATGCGTCTGAAGTGTTTGGACGGCCGTCGGGTGGCCGCGGGCAGTTTGCGCTCCATCAGCAGGACGAGATGCTCACGTACCATGGTGGACGGCTCGAGGATGCGCGTATCCCCGGCACCCCGCTTGGGGGCGGTGGCGAGGCGGATATCAGTAGTCTAGGCCAGCGGAGGTAGCGGCATTTGGGTAGTAGACACCCATAGGATGCACTGGCAATATATTAACAAGTAACATAGTTTAAAAGAGATCTATTGACAAAGCTTTATGACATGTACGAGTGGTAGTCTTCGTCATTGTTCTCGACGTCGTTCCACGCTCCGGGCAGCTTCTTGGCTGAGTCAATGTCCATCCCGGTTCTTATGTCGTCCGTGGCACTGGAAAACGTCTCGTTGAGGATGAACGCGCCGAAATTGGGGTCGTTCCAATAATTGCCGTGCGCGGTGATCATGTCGAGGTAGTCATTGACACCGCCCGAGGGAAGGGCAAAGTCGAGGGCGCCGCGAGGGTTGAGCGCCGCAAACCGCCGCTCGCCGCGCGTGCCCACGAGACACATTTCGCCGCCGGCCAGTTCAATCTCGACCTCTGGACTCTCGTCAATTGGCGTTTTCGCCTTGCGTTCCTGCGGCGACATGGCCTTGCTGCTGCCGCTAAAGTACGAGGGCAGGTACTTTGACATGTTGGCCATGGTTGGCATTGTCGGCATGGCGGGGAACGCGGGCATGGACGGCATCGAGGGCAGCGAGGGGAACATGGACGGCGTGACGGAGGGAATGTCGATTGGCGGCCGTTCCTTTGCGACCGCGACGTCGACCGCGGGGTTGATGGCGTATGCAACGGGGTCGGTGGGGTAGAAGATGTTGTACAGGTTATCACACGCCATGCACCCGAACCGGCCCGAGTGGTGCCATGCCTCGTCCGGCTGTGCGTCTGTGCCCGAGTCAGCAACAGTGCTAAACAAAATAGATCTCACGCATTGTACGTTCACGTCCTGCCCGTGCAATGATGTGTGCCTGCTGGAGCTGGAGGAATACGCCGAGCGGGCTTCCGGCCAGGAAGAGGTTGTGCGTGTTGAACAGGAAACGGTTAGTGGTCTCCTGGATGACCTGCTTGGGCAGCTCGGACAGCTTGGGCACAGTCGTCGGCTGGTTGGAAAGGATCTCAGCCGCGAGAGCCGATCCCAGCTACACAGGTCAGCTGTATACACTCTTGCTGCACTGCAACTCACAGAGTGGCCGATAATGTGCACGCGGCCATTCTTCTCAAACTCGGGATGGCGCGCAACCCACATGCGGTACAGCCTGTTGGCCTGCTCGCAGACGGCCTTGATCATCTGCTCCTTGTGGTGGGACATGAAGAGAGGGATATCCAGAAGTACGGCGTTTGTCAATTCGCGAACATACGGAATAGATTTCCCGATCGTAATGTCTGCAATGGTGAAGACATTGTCGCGTTCGTTCTGTGCATCCTCGTTGGACGTCCCCGACTCGAGCTTGAGGTTGGCGCGCCACTGCACGGGCAGGATCTGGAATCGGCGGTTGCGCATAATGCTCGACAATGACGGGTCGAGCGAGCGCTTGCGCAGGACCTGGCGCAGCTGGTTGGACGCGTAGATGAACGAGAACGACTCGTACTGCGTAGCAAGGTTTTGCCCAATGCCGTGGATGACAAGAATGAGATCCGTACACGGCTCGTCGTCGTTGCGCGCATGGATAATGGGAGCGTTGGCCTCTTCAAGCGCCTTCTTCTTGGTATCAAACTCGGACTTGACGCGCTTCACAATGTCCTGCAGCGACTCGGGCAGCTCATCTCGCTTGGTCACCTTGGGATCGGCCGTCTCGGGCTCCTTGTCCTTCATGATGGCCGCCTCCTTATCCTTTGAGATTTTTCCCGCCGGCGTGGAAGACGACGACTCGGCCCCGCTGTCGCCCTTCTGCTTATCCTCTCCACTCTTCTTCTTTGCGGCAGCTGCCGCCTCCTTCTCGCTGGTCT
This sequence comes from Apiotrichum mycotoxinovorans, assembly GCA_013177335.1. Classification (NCBI taxonomy): domain Eukaryota; kingdom Fungi; phylum Basidiomycota; class Tremellomycetes; order Trichosporonales; family Trichosporonaceae; genus Apiotrichum; species Apiotrichum mycotoxinovorans. The sequence continues at coordinate 851,467 of CP053624.1, read as the reverse complement.
TTGCCTTTTCCTTCTCGTCCTTCTTGGCCTTCTCCTTTGCCTTTTCGACTTCTTTGGCGGTCGCGGCAGCCGTGAAGCCGCGGTAGAGGAACGTGCCCCCGGGCTTGGTGCCGAGGGACGACCACACGTAGCGGGACAGATAGTCGAATGCGCTCGAGCTGGTGGCGACGTCAGAAACGGTGCAGTTGCACGGACTCACGCAATGATGCGGCACCGCGTCTCGTCCTCGAACACGACGCCAAGGCCGTTGCCAAACTTGGCGGGGAGGGGGTACTTTAATTTCTCCTCGCCGCTCGGGCCAATGACGAGCGCCTGCTCGAGCTCGTTCTGGTATGACGGAAGCCACGGCTTGATCTCTCTAAACACGGTGTCAGCGCGTAATTGCAATTGCAAATGCTGATTGTGCTACTCACTGGTATCCCTTCTCGATCTCGGCGGCCAGGTCCCAGGTGCACGGCTTTGTCTCGTCGCTCATGAACCACGTTCCGCGGATGACGGGGATGCGCGGGCCAGACTGCGGCCAGAACACGGGGTGGAGCGACAGAGTCTCGAGGTCGACCTCGAAGAGCGAGTCCTACCGTCAGAACACCATTGTACAGTTGAGGACATACCTGGGCAACCGGGACGCCCTTGACGACATCGAGGCGCTCGGGGTCATTCTGCGCCAGTTCAAGAATAGACTTGTACAGTTCCGACTTTTCCATCTCCTCGGGCAGATCGTCAACGTCCGAGTGGGGCGCCGATGGCGTCGGGGTCGGCACGTCTCCGGGCGTCGCAGGCCGCGTTGACGGGGCAGACTTCTTGGCGTCGAGATGCTGTTTCCCACTCCCACCGCCACTACCACCGCTGCCACCGCCCTTATCCTTCTTCTTCTCCCTGTCCTTCTTTTCCTTTTCCTTATCCTTCCGGCTCTTGTGTTTCTCGCCCCACTCGCCGTCTTCCTTCCCCCACACCTCCTGGATCTCCGCGCGCCGGTCCTCGGGAAGCGCAGCCCACGCGGCCTCGATACGCGCATTCTCGTCCGCCGAAAACGGCTTGTACGCCCCGTCCGCGCTGCTGATCGGCACCGTCGGCAGGTCGAGCAGCTTGCTCCCCGTGTGCACCCACCGGTAGTCGAGCGGCGGGGCAGGCAGCGCCGCGAGCATCCTGACGCCGGACGCGTTGCGGTCTGTGCCCGTCGGCGTAGGCGTGCCAGGTGCCGCGGCTTGCGAGGGGCGCGGGGGAAGCGGCGGGGGCACGCGCTTGGGGCCAAACTGGCGAGCGTTGCCTTCCGTGTCCTTGTGACTGCTGTTGTGCTCGTCGGCGGCGCGCTTGGCCTCGTCCTTCTTGCGCCGGAACGGCATGCCGAGATCGAGATCGTACGCGTGCGCGTGTGGATGCAGGTGGTGCAGACCGGCGATGGGGCTGGAGCTGGAAACGTGCGCTGGTGATGCCGCGGCGGCGTGTGCTGTAGTATGCGCGGGGCCAGAGTGTGCAGCTTGTGCAGGTGCGGCTGGCGGCAAGTCGAACAAGGAAGCAAAGGAAAACGAGGAAAAGTGTGCAGTTGTTGAACGACACGTGTTCTTGTTCTTGTTGTTGTTGTTGATGATGAGTGGCAATCCCAAGAGGACCAGGCGTGGGCGCGAGCGTGGGAGGCCGAGTAATGTCAATGCAGCAGTGTTCAGATCCGTCACACTCGGATGGCGTCGATTGGAAAGAAGCCGTGTGGGTGTCGTCCCGCGCATGCGCATGGAGGGCGAGGGCGAGAGGGACGAGTGCAAAACGAGCGCGAGGAGCCAGAGCCTGGGCCGGGAGCGTGCTTCTCAGCGTGCTTGCGCCGCCGAATACACTACCGACTACTTGAGTTGTTGTGACGTGTAGTGGGCCGTCTGCAATGTGCCAGTCCAGAATGAATGAAGGAAATTAACACAAGAGTGAAAGAAAGAAAGAAAAAAATAAGTCGAGGCGTGTCGTGGCATGCCGTCCATTTCCCAACTTTGTCGACGGCCGGCACGGCGCGTTATCGCCGCCTGTGTCCCCCATGCCATGTCATTGCCCGGGCAAGAACCGACGACCTCGCTCGCCGTTTCGCCGGTTATCATTGATGCATGAAGATGACGGGGAGACTGCGGCTGACGTCAAATACGCCTGCGGTTCCCTGCATTCTCATTGGGACCTGGGGGTGGCCAGGCCCTGTCGGCACGTCGGCAGCTGGTAGCGCTGAGGCAACGCGTCATGACAGACTATCAACTGCATCGTCATAACGCTTGCAACAAATAACAAACATCCTGTTGGATTGCCTCGCTCGTAATCTATATACATACATGTCTGATACTGCAGCTCCAACTTCTACCGCAACCAATAAAACTAGACTACTCGCTTGGGTGCTCTCTTAGAAACCGCGGCCGTGGCCGCCGCGGTTGGGGCGGCGGACCCCGCGACCGCCGCCGCCTCGGCCCATGAGATTCCCCATGACAGACGAGGGCAAGTGGAAGGCCTTGCCCGGGTGGTTGCGGCCCATGCCTCCTGGGCCCATCTCCTCGTTCGTAGCGGGATGCATTGTGAAGTGCATGTCCGTGTACTATGAAGCATGGTCAGCGGCGAGGCTACTACAGCATAGCAAAACTCACGGTCGTCCATGCCTCCATTTGCTGGAGCAACGAGGTGAGGTAGTCTGTGAGCTGGACGTCATCCTGTTCCTGCGCATGTCAGTGGAGAGCTATGGCTGGAACCGAGTCAGCTCGCTGCGGCACTCACGGTCTGAAGCTCCGTTTTGAACTCGGACGCGTCCATGACGGGAAGCGTGGCGACCAGCGCGCCAATCTGGCGGATAATGTCGCTATCGGCCTTGGCGGTTCCTGCAGTGAGTTCAAACTCATGAACTTGATAAATCACCATCAATGACTCCCTGGAGATACTTTACAAGCACGACCACGCGGTCATACAGCATGGCAATGGCGTTGCGCTGCATGGTGAGAGACGAGATTTCTTTCATCATGTCAGCGTCCCCAACTAGCTGCTCAGCAGCTACTCACGGCCAGTCTCGTCGCCGTCCCCGCCGACCTCCTTCGTGATGCCGTCCACAGCAATCCGCTCCGCCTCGCCCGTCTCGACGCCGCAATCGAGCTGCACGAACCGGCCGGCCGTACTGCTCCCCTCGCCCTCGAGCGCCGACTCGTACACGCTGAACGGAAGGCTCTGCGCGCCGTCGGGGATATCGGGGTTGAACACGACAAAGATGCTCGGGCCCGTCTCGGCGGCGGCGATCTGTGCGTGGATGTCCACGTCGTCCCGCGTCGGCGACACGCCGATCGTGTACCATCCCAGCACGCTCTGCGCCGGGAACACCTGTGCGACTGGATGAATGTCAGCGGGAGCCACAGAAGATCTAGAGTCGAGGGGACGTACACTGCTCCCGCCTGTCCTTGAAGAACTCGTCGTCAATGACGACCTTGCCGTCGATGAGATACACGAGCTCGAACGAGTTGACGATCGAGACTTCGCGTCCGGTCTGCGAGCCGAGTAGCGCGCCGATGACTGGGGTGTTAGCTGGGTGACGAATAAAACAGCTAGACCGCACGCTTAGGGACCTCGCCGTTCGACGTCAGCTTTGCGCGCGTGTAGTGGTCCGAGATGTTGAGGATCGCGAGCGGGTGGCTGTTGTCAGCAACAAGACCAGAAGACCACACTGTCATGGGCGGGGATAGAGAAGAATGATGACAACACGGGGGCTGCAAACCAAAGCACCCATTGCTCCTCGTGGGGATCTCTACCCACAGGTTGATGCTCAGACCCGAGGTCGCGCCCGACGTGACGACGATGCTGTCGCTGTCCATGGTGGTGAAAATCAATTAGTGGGTGATAGCGAGAACAGCGACAACACAGACAATCTGACGGTAACAGCAATGTGTCGCTCGTCTCACTCGTCGCAGCAAGAAGTGGTGACTGTAACCACACACACCTCATCGAAACGGACACCTCCACCGCATTGTCTCATTTGCTTCCGTCCTGACTGTACTTACAGTACAGTACCTGCGGCCTGTGGTCAGAAAGATCGGCATTCCTCAAGCTCCACGCTTTTTCCGCGTGGTCGTGGTCACCGACCGCCAACCGCGCGCCGCACTCCACATCAAAAGATCCAGAGAACACAGTAAGTATGGAGATGATCGAAGACATCACGCAACGTTGACCAGAGTCCTCTCTCTGTACCTCCATATCAACCCCGCTTCACAATGTCCTCGGAGACAATACAACAAGAGTTCGAGGACGCCGTAGCCTGGCTGGGGGGCACGCCCGCCGCCGCGTCCCTGCCAACAGACACAAAGCTGGAGGTGAGTGAGCCTCCAATCCTACCTGACTCCACCTCCACCTCCTGCGCACACACACACATCCGACTCCGACTCCGAGTCTTCTGACCTGTTGCAGCTGTATGGAATCTTCAAGCTCATCACGACCGGAAGCGGGCCGTACGTCCCCCTACTCCCGCAAGGTATCTGACAGCAGGACGGGATCGCGGCCGGGCATGTTCGCATTCGAGGCCAAGGCCAAGTACGATGCGTGGGCGCGCACTGCGGCGGAGTACGCGGGCAGGGAGGCGGACGCGCGCGCGCGATATGTCGAGATTGCGCGCGGGGTGGGGTATACGGGCGAGGGGACCCCGGGCACGGAGGGAGAGGCGGAGGAGGGAGAGGAGGGTGCCAAGAAGAAGAACTCGGGGGGCGGGACGGGGATGGGTGTTGGTGTCAGTGTCATGGCGCCGCAGGAGGCGTATGAGGGGTGAGTTTTGAGTTGTACCAGAGCCGTTGGGTGTGAGTTAGACTGAGCTGACTTTAGGCCGAACAGCATGGTGCACGATGCGGCGTCCGCGGGGGCCGTCAACGATCTCAAGGCCGTCTTGCTACTTGACCCCAGTCTCTTGAATGCCAAGGACGAGTTTGTGAGTGCCATTTATTCACCGCGAGCAGCCCTGCACATGTTTTGCTGCGCAAAGTACTCACACTAGCAGGGCTTTACACCGCTCCATCTCGCCGCGGACCGCGGACACGCCCCCGCCGTAGCGTACCTCCTCTCCCTTGGCGCCGACAAGTCCATCCTCGACCCAGACGAGCAGACCGCACTGGACATCGCGACCATCTCGGGCCGCGACGACGTTGTCGAGCTCTTGAAGTAATAAATGGAAAAACATAGATTTGTAGACATCCCTTCACATGTACAATAAACATATCATATCGTATCCAGCATCTCTTCCTCCTCCATTATTGAGCTCGGCCAAGTGACAGTGTACTGCTCTCCAACGGCATGGCACGGCCTCTAGCTGCGGAAAAGCCTGCCTGCCCAGGACCGCCAGCCGCGGCGTGCTGGGGCGGGCGCAGGCTCCTCAGGAGCCTCAACGGGTTCGGGTACGTCGGCGTTGGTCTCGGAGGCCACGGCGCGGCGCTTGCCGGAGCGCGTGGTCCGGCCTGCAGTGGCGACCTCGGGCTCGGCCTCGTCCGAGGCTGGCTCGGCGTCGAGCTTGCGCTTGCGCCGCGAGGAAGTGGATGCCGAGATGGATGACTTGGGCTCGTCGTCAACTTCTATGGCGTCCGTCTTGGCTTCAGGGGCAGGCTCGTCTTCCTTGTCCTTCTCGACCGTCTCCTTCTCCTCGTCTCCATCGTCCTTGTCATCCACCTTCTCCTCGTCCTCCTCACCCTTCTTGTCGTCAACCTTCTTTTCCTCCTCCTGATTGCCCTCGTCCATCTTCTCCTCGTGCTCCTGCTTCTCCATCTCGGTCATGCGGCGGGTGACGCGGCGCGTAGCAGGCGATGCAGGCGCAGGAGAAGCAGGAGCCTTGGCCTTGCCCTTGTCGGCGGATGTGGGGGCGGGCGGCGACGCGCCCACACCCGCACCTGCAGCCGAGGACTCGGAGGGCAGCTCCGCAGTTTGCTCAGCCGGCGACTCGGCGAGCGAGCGCAGCGCGTACCGGCGCGGCGTGTCCGGTTCGGTGAACGACACGACGCGCTTGGACGGCGACGGCGTGATTGCCTCGACTTCGTCAACGTGGCTAGCTGACGAGTCGCGTTTGCGCCGCGAAGTGGACGGGAGGCGCGGGACGGTCAACGTGGGCGTCGTGTCGGGTGCAGGACTGCGGCCGAGGGATGCGCGGGATGTGCCCCGGCGGCGACGCGTTTCCGATCCAGGACCGAGAGAGCTGCCGCGGCGCGGGGTCACGTCCCGCGGCGACGCGGCCGCCGGGGACCGGCTGAACGATAGACGCCGCTGGCGGGTCGTCTCAGCCTCGATCGCACCCTGGCTGTATTCGAGGACAAAGAGCTCATCGTCATGGAACGTCGACAAACCGAAGAGACGCGATGCCTTTTGCAGCAGGAGAGGGTGGAGGTAGTATGACCGCTCGAGCGCTTCGTCGGTCGCCAAGTCCTTCGGGGCCAGGCCGAAGTCGCGCGACGTCTCCTTATTGAGGTGGCTCAGGCTTGGGATACGACAGCCGGGAACGAGGACAGTGGCGTTAAGAGGGCCTTCCTGGAGCAACACCTTGTGCGGACTGCAGTGGCTGCGAGTCGTAATGCCTAGCGGCTCAAAGACTTGAGCGGAGCGGTTGCGGCGGTGGGAGGTACGCGTCGTCTCCTGGGATCCAGAAGGTTCAGGGACAGGCTCAGGTGTGGGGGCACGACGAGCGATGCCGTGGTTGTGACGCCAGCGGTGCTCCGTAGGCGGTGGAGTAGGTTCCTTAGGTGGCGGAGTTGGTTCCCTAGGCGGTGGTGTGGGCTCCTTCGGTAGTGGCGTGGGCTCCTTCGGTGGCGGAGTGGGATCCCTGGGTGGCGGAGTTGGCTCCTTGAGCGGCGGAGTCGGTTCCTTGGGCGGCGGAGTTGGCTCCTTGGGTGGCGGAGTCGGTTCCTTGGGTGGCAGGGTAGGTTCCTTGGCCTCTGACTGGGACTCGACAAGCGTCTGTTCCACCGTCACGGTGATCTCCTCGTCTGCACCATCATCCGCAACCGCATCCGCCACCTGCTCTGCAGATGACTCGCGGTCGATGACGATGGCGGGAGGCCCGGCGTCGACATCCATGCCCTCGGAGGCAGCCTCCTCGGCGCGGGGAGCAGGCTCCTCGGCAGTTGGCTCGCCTCCTTGGTGGGTCTCGCCGAGCGTTGCAGGCTCCTCCTCGTGTTCTGCGGGCACCTCCTCGTGTTCTGCGGGCACCTCCTCGTGTTCTGCGGGCACCTCCTCGTGTTCTGCGGGCACCTCGTGTTCTTCGCGCTCGGGCTCGGAAGTGGGAGCCTTGGCTTGCTCCTCTTCTTCGCCCACGGCTTCGTCCTCGTCCTTGTCAGCTTCGTCCTCGTCCTTGTCAGCTTCGCCCTCGTCCTTGTCGGCTTCGTCTTCGTCCTCGTCGGAACTGATGACAATGACGTGGTCGTCGTCGGCTTCCCGTGCAGCAGGCTCGTCGTCTTCCTCGAGCTCGTCGCGCTCATCATCCTCAGCATCCTCGCTGTCGCTTTCGCCGCGGTCGCCCGCTGGGGCAGCATCAACTCCTGTCTTCGGTGCGTTCTCCTCGGCATCGGTCCCAGGCTCGTCTACCTCTGTGGGCTCAACGACCTCGAGAGGCGGTTCCTCGGCGATCGGCTCGTCGATCTCTGTGGGACGCTCCACTTCGGCGGCTGGATGCTCGACGCTCATGACTGAAGCGGTCTCGACCTCCACGTCGGCGTGCGGCTCGGTCTGTTCGCGCTGTTCGGGCTCGGGCGTATTGCCTGGGCTGTCAGTTGGGTCAAGATTCCTTCAACTCACCGTCGTGGACCACAAGTTCCGGCGTGGCTGCCTCGTCCTCCTCCTCCTCTTCCTCTTCCTCCTCTCCCTCGGCTGCATCGCTATCACTTTCCAGCTCGTCGCGCTCTGACGAGGCTTGCCGGGCGGTGTCTTCGGGAACAGTGAGGTGGTCGTGGTCGGCATGAGCAGGTCCCGCACGGGGGAGATGAGCGTCGTCCGTCTCGATAGCGTCCGGCTCGTGGATGTTGCCGTTGGATGCCTTGGTTTCAGAGATCTCCTCGACGACGAGGGACGGGTCGTCTTCTAACTTGGGGGGCGGAGGTTTCTCGGCATCATCGTCAGGAACCTCCTCGACCTCGATATCACGGTCACTCAGTTCCGTGACCTCGGCCTGAGGCTCGGGCTGGGACGCCGGAACGTCCGGCTCGTCGGGCTCCTCCACGACAGGCTCGGTGGGCCCCTCAACAGCAGGCTGAGGCTCGTCGATACTCTCAATGGGATCGCCGCGAGAGTACGTCTCACGGGAATAGTGGCCGTGGATTGGGGGTGCATCCGGGTCGGACGCATCCTCGACGTATGCCTGGAAGCGCGTGTGGTGGACGGCGCCGTTGTCAGTGTAGACTGTGTGTTGCTCAAAGGTTTGAGAGAAGCCGCCGAGAGGAGGATCCATGAGAGCCGGGTCGATCGGGAAGGCGGAGTCGAGTGTCGGCATGCCCATTGCGGCACTGGCCATGCCTAGCGTCGTATCGACGGGGAGTACATTGTGAAGAGCCGACTGCAAGATGTCGTGTGGGAGGACTGAGGCACCAGATGAGCTGGCCATGGGAGCGCCCATGTGGTCCCAAACGCCTAGACCACCTGACGGGAAGATGCTGGAGTCAAAGGCTGGCGGCGGGGCGTGGAACGAGGCATGCGAAGGCGCCTGCGAAGGCTGCGGCGTGTCCTGGAGCTCGTCCACTTCCTCATCATCGTCGATCTCCATAACTTCTCGCCCGTCACGAGTCGACATCTCCCGGGTAGGTGCGTCGTCCTCGTCGGACTGGACGTCAACGTCAGAGTCGTAGCCGCCAGTGTTCTCCCCATCTTCCTCGTCCTCGTCTTCCTCCTCGTCCTCGTCGTCCTCTTCCTCTTCTTCGTCCTCCTGCTCCTCATCACGGTTCTCATCCTCGTCATCGTCGTCAGAATCAGACAACAGCGCGATGGGCGAGTTCACAGTCCCCAAACCGGTGCTCGCGGGGGTCCGAGGGGTGCCAGAGAGCGGGGGCACAGAGAGTCGGGGCGTGGCGAGCTGCGATGTCGCGAGCGAAGGACGACGCGCCTGCGCCTGGACGCGGTTTGCGTACTCGTCGGGCTCTTCCTCCTCTTCTTCCTCTTCCTCCACCTCCTCTTCTTCTTCCTCTTCCTCTTCCTCTTCCTCCTCCTCCTCTTCTTCTTCCTCTTCCTCTTCCTCCTCCTCTTGATCTTCGTCGAGCTGGTCTTCCTCCTCGTCTACGTGGTGCGCAACATGCGTGCGGTCGGAGCTGATAAAGGCTGGAGGGAGGGGCAGGTGTGCCGAGGAATCGCGCGTGGGCGGGCGGTTCTCGTCGTTCACAATCTCGTCTTCGTGCTCGTCCTCGTCCTCCTCGTCCTCGTCTTCGTGCTCGTGCTCGTCCTCTTCTTCCTGGCTGTCGTAGTCCACGGCCTCAGCATCCGAGGCATCCCGCGAGTCGCGCGCGGAGAGAGATCGTGATTCCGAAGCGTAGTACCTGGCGGGAGGAGCGTGCGCACCGACCAGGGGGGCATCCTCGTCCATCTCCACATCTTCCTCGTCGTACTCGCCCTCCTCGTCTTCATCGTACTCTTCCGCGTCCCGGTCGCTGTGGTCCTCGGGCTCAGACGACGACCCGATGTACTGCACCCCGTCGTCGTCGGAGGGGGGTGCATGTGCATGTGGTGGTCCGATGGCATCAGCATCGCCCTCTGCGTCCGCGTCCTCGTCGTATTCGTCGTCTTCGTCTTGTTCGTCGTCATATTCGCCGTCCTCATACTCGTATTCGCGACCTTCACGGTCCTGTTCATACGTAGCGACAGCCGCAATGCCGCGCAGGACAGCGTCGTCGTACTGCGCGCGATCGAACATGTATCTCTCGTCTGCGTCTACGTCACCATCAGCAGCATCCAGCGAGCCACACTCACAATGCCCGTTCTCGTACTGCGCGCCCTCCTCCTCTTCCTCCTGTTCTTCATCACCAAAGAGGTCTGCGTCTGTATCACGAGACCCATCCCGCGCATCCATTTCGTCGGCCGCGCGATCGAGCGCATCGGGATCCAGGTGATCGCGAGCAAGGGGGGCATCGTGAGCGCCGTCGTCGTACTCAAAGGCAGGCGAGGCGGCATCCGACCGAGATGCAGACCGGGACGCGGACTGAGATGCGGACTGGGATGCGGATCGGCTACCGGCGTCGGAACCCGACACCGAGACGGCACGCAAAGGCGATGGCGAGCGCGCTGCATCCTCGTCCCCCTCCGCGTCCCTCCACCGATCCCGTCCCGCCATCGCGCGCGCAATCTTGGCCTGGATGCCGTCCAGCCACGCATCCTGCTTCTCCTGCGTGAAAATGTCGTACGCAGAGGGAACCCTGGGCACACCCGCCACGGCGTTTAGGCTGCGGCTGAGAGGATGCCCGCCATTGGGGGTGACGCCCGCGCTCATCGTGGCGATGCTCGGCTCGGCTCGGGTCGGCTCAGAGTCGCGGCGTGCGTGTGTGCGTGCGTCAAGCGTTCGATGTGGCCGACAGGAAGAGCGGTGCTGACGATGAAGGAGGTGATGTGGTGATGCTGGTGGAGGTGATGATGATGATGGTGGGTACTTGAAGAATAGGTGTGTGGTGGTGTGATGTGTCTTCCCTTCTCTTCTCGATTGTGGATGCTCACAGTCGCGTCCTTTTTGTGTATCTGGCTTGCTTGCATGCTTGAGCGCAGCGTTTTGTGACGACAGTGCTCATGAGCTGGGTTGAGCGTCTGCGGAGAGTAGCTTGATGTCCGTGCCACGTGCCCAATTTTGTTGCTTTATTGCTTTATTGCTTTTGACTCTTGGTGCAGGTTGCCCTGGCTGCTGGATCGCACACAGATGTGGCCGGTTCAAAGTTGCCAGAATTGCCAGTTTGGTTGCTACTTGCTGCTTCTCCATGCCTACTGATACTCCCAAAGCCCAAAGTTCTGGATCACTGCTACATCCGGATTCCTTACCTCCTTATCATGCACTGAATATTCTCATGGACTGTGGTCCACACTCTAACCGTGCTCGACCCAAACCTCTCTCTCTAATGACCCTGCGCCCATACTCCCATTCCCGCCACCATTGAGCAACAGCCAACAAGCAAAGCAACAAGCAACAAGCAACAAGCAGCGGACAGCAAAAAGATGACCTTCATCCAGGAACGAGCACTGCGCACGTCCGTGCCGTTCTACCGTCCGGTCACCCCAAAGGGACTCCTCAAGCCCAACCTGCACAACAGTCGGAAGTGCTTCTTCTGTGCTTTCTGAGACATTGAGCGTCAGAAGCTCACGCGAGAGTGTCGAGAGGAGCGCGTGGGATGGTGAGACTGGATGTTGGGATGGTGAAACACGAGACTGGAGGGTGGAGTGGCGGCACGAGGGTTGACGTTGTGGTTTGTCTACGAGTGGCGTTCGATTCGTGCCAGAGGACGGCGCAATTTGGTCTGTACAAATGAAACTAGCTGCCGGTGCACGCATGTTGCGCGTGCAGGTTGGAATTGCGAGACGACGTCTAGCTAATGAGCCCCCCACTCTCTTGCAATCCAGAAAAATGCACCAATCACCTTGCAACTATGCCGACCTTTAACGTTGTATAGCTATAGTTTAGTTTAATGCATACATGGCTCATCAGGGCGTACGATGAAAACAAGAAAGAAAAGAGCGACTACATCTGCAGCAGGCACTAACGTCCGCTGCGGGGATTGACCTTGTCCTCAATACCCAGCATGGCACAGAACTGCTTAGTCTGGGGATTGGTGTACCACGCCTTGGGATCGGCGCCCGGCTTGCCCTGCGGCGGCGCCGTGGTGACAAAGTGCTGGATGGCAGCAACGTCGATAGGGCCCGTGGTGGGCACGAGGGGCGGCTCGTCAAACATGCTGCCCTCCTTGAGGGACGGGACAAGCACACCTTCCGTCTTGATCCTTTCCAGCTCCCCCGTGACCTGTTCGCGCAGGACGTCTGGCTCCGGCAGGGGCTTCTGCTCGACGCTCCGGGTAAAATACGGGTGGAAGACACGCGTGATTGCCAGCCAGGCTGGGTCGTACGTCAGCCGAGGCTTGCCGACCACGGGCTCCGGGGTGGGAATGTCCATAAACTGAGTGTGAGCTCCGGCAGGAATATGAAGCTTACCTCGAGGTAATCCATATCGTCGTCGTTGGGCAAACTGAGAGCCAGAAAATCCGTCCTCTTGGGACCCGGGCCGTCGCTGTGGTCTACCTGGGCGGCAAACTTGGTGTGGTGGTGCCCGCAGAACCAATAGTTTGGACGCAAAGTCTTGAGGAGGGTCATGTACGAGGGTGTGCCGAGGAGATTTGTGCTGATCTATTGCGTTGTTAGCCTGGACAAGCCTAAAGGTTACTTACGTCGCCTTTGAACAGGGGTTTACGGGCGATCAAGTCTGGAATGTCGCCGTAGTGCGCGATTCCGGACGGCCAGTCGTGCGAGAGACACACGGTGTAGTCGGACGGGGGAAGCTGGAAGACGTGTCAGTTGGGACCACCAAGTGTCAGCTGAGAGCCGCCTACCTGCATGACCTTTGCGACGTCGAATTCACGAACAGCAAACGCGCTGCGGACAGACTGCTTGCTGAACGGCGGGTTTTCAAAGTGTCCTTTAGACCTGTCAGCAATCCTCCTGGCAGCCGCACCGCAGGATTGACATACCCTTCTTGTAATGCCGCTCATGGTAAATGCCGCTGACACCGCACACGCGGAGGCCATTGACGAGCACGCTCCCCGATCCGCCAAGGTAGTACACGTTCGGCGCCACCCAGCCGCCGTGGTACAGCTCCTTCATGTATCCGCTCGACTCGTGGTTGCCGCCGACGACGATGGTGAGGAGCGGCGCGACGCGCTTGCCGCTGTAAAACTCGTGAAACTGGCCCAAGTGCTTGTGTCGCGCGGGACTGCACATGTGCGCGAGATCCTCTTCGTTGCGGAGCGCCTGCAAGTCGCCGCACACCAGGAGCACGTCCACCTTTGTGCCCGTCTGCTCCTCGTACCCCGCGATCAGGTCGTAGATCCTCGGAAGGCTATTGTGGCAGCAGCCTTGGATGGCGACCTGATGGGTCAGCTTGTCCCCCGTGAAAAACGTTAAGCTTAAGCTTACCTTCATTATTGTTGTTGGATAGTTGCTTGGAGTGGTGAGATGATGAAAAGAGACTCGGTATAGAGATAATTCGAGGAATGTAAGAATGCGAGGAATGTGTTTGGTGTTGAAAGGATGGCAAGACGTCACGATCCGCAGCATGCTTTTATATCTCTTGCAGGTGCATCGTTGCCTACTAATCCTGCAGAGCCGTGTTTCAAGACGCGAGCCATTAAGCAAGTGACAGTAGTGCACAGGTTGACAAGTTTGGTCAGTCCAAGCAAGCCAAGCACTCCACGTCAGGTAATGTCATGTCGCACAGCTTCACCCCGTCTAGCCGCTCCCCGTCCGTCTAGCGTTTCAGGACGGATCCGAGTAAATTACACTTCGTCAAAGTCTCCGCGGCTGACTCGTGGGCGCTGCACGAGACGTGCCTGGGTGCCAACGTCAGCGTATCCAGCTATCCAACATCTTCTTGGTCCAAAGTTGCCGAAACGGCGAGGTAAACAAGATTACAAGAGTACAAGAGTGATCGTTGACTCGTGTCTGTTGAGGGATTATTGTCATTCTAACATTTTAACTCCATCAAGACGCGTTCTCCTTGTTTCGCGTATCGATAAAGGCAGTGTGCGTCATGTCGATCATGTGCAGTCCTGATGTCCTGATTCGCTCACGTGGTGATTTGCTGTAGCATCGGAAGCGGTTCCAGGGTGGCACAGTTATGAATTATGGAATCACTACACGCCAGTAAGGCTGTCTCTACGATCTCTACCGTCCCTGTCACCGCTCTCGCATAGCACACAGCCTCCAGCGGGCCAGCACCGGGCCAGCACGCACTAGGCAAACCATAAACATATCCATACAAATCAAAGGTTCCAACAAACTGCACAAACAAGTCCAAGTCAAGTTTCAAGTGGTGTGGGTGTGGGTGTGGATGTGAGTGGGAGTGAGGGTGGGAGGGCATGTGCCGCCAATCATCTACTACATTTTCCATTTCTGTTTCTCATCGCCGGGTGAGAGTCGACCTGCTCTCTCGCTTGCCGCGCCACTCGTCCGCCATGCGGCGTGCGCGAATAGTGGCCATGACAGCAATGGCCACGGCCTTCAGTGTTCGCTGTGGACGAGACGGGGGCGGGACAGGGAAGCCCATCGAGGCAATGGCGCGCAGTGTTGCTTGTTCGCTGCAATGTCAGTATGAAGAGCAAAGCAGATCAAAACTCGATTCGGCTCCGGATGGATACTAGCTGCAGTCCAGTTCCCAACAATTGGAGTCGAGTGTTCAGCTAAAACTCACTTCAGGCTCATGCCGCCCACAAGGAGCAGGAGGAACTTTTTCTGCAGCGCCAGTGCGTTCCGGTACGTGTTTTCGCGCGCGTACAAGGCGTTCAGGTACTCGATCTGGGCGGCGAGACGGCGCAGCTGGACCTTGTACTTTGCGCGGGTCTCGGCCGCGGCATCAGAAGCAACAGTGGCACTGCGGTTCTTGGCCTCGGCAGCCTTCTGCTCGAAATCACGCGCCTTGCGCTCAGCGTCGAGCGCTCGTGCTTCCACAACAGTGTACTCGCGCTCCGCTGCCTTGGCCTGGCGCGTAGCCGTCTCGAGACGTTCCCGCGTCCAGCGCAGGTCCGACTCGAGCTGCGCAATCTCGCTCTTGGCCTGCGTGGCCTTGTGGTTGCTCGTCTGCCGCAGTGCATCCAGCTCCATGCCGAATTTGGCACACTCGCGGCGCTGGGCGCTGAGGTCGTCGCCAAAGGTGAGGAGCTCGCGGGTGATGCGTTCGCGCTCGGCCTTGAGAGTCTGGATGTGGTTCTCGGCACCCTCGAGCGACCGGTTGCGCTCGCGCAGTGTGTCCCGGAGCTTGTCCGCGTCGGCTTGGGCCTCACGCAGCTTGTCCTGCAGCGAGTGGAGCATCTCCTGGTTCCGCGCTGCACTAGCAGTCGTGTCCTGTAACCGACGGTTCTCGCGCTTGACGTCCGTATTCGCCTGTTGCAAATCGCGAATGTCGGCCTCAAGACGGCCAATGGTTACCCGAGCAGCCTTGAGGTTCTGGCTGTCAGTTATAAACAATGTCGTACAACTCACAGTGTTCAACGCCTCCTTCTCCACACGCAACGCCTGCACCTGCTCCTCGACCTCGACGAGCTTGTCGTCGGCGTCGCGGCGGATCTCGACAATCTGCGCTCCGAGGTCCTCAATCTCCTGCTCGGCCTGGCTCTGCAGGTCACGGAGGGCAGTGCGCAAGCGGCGCGACTCCTCCTTGAGACGGTCCTTCTCGGCCTCCGTGTCAGCCTTGAGTCGGCCCATCTGCTCATGCACTTCGTCAAGGGCATTCTCTAGACGTTCATTTCTGCTGTCAGCTCGAAGGCGCAAAGGATTAGCTCACTTGTTCTGGCCCAGGTTGAGCGACGCGAGCGACTGCTTGTTGTCCCGTGCCATCTGGCGGAGCTGCTCCTCCAGCTCGGCAATGCGGTCCTGAGCGCGCACAAGCTTCTCGGCAAGCGATACCGAGTCCAGGCCCGCAGCCTCAATACGGTTAAAGTTGCGGTCGAGCTGCGAGTTGGCCGCCTCGAGCTCCTGCTGAAGGTGCTCGAGCTGTGCGCGCAAAATGCTCTCGTTCGAATCGCCAATGGTCGTCTGCAACCACGAGAGCTCCTTCATGGGACCGGGCGTTTTGGGTGTACGGAGGTTGGCGAGGACGCGGTTCACGATCGGAGTCGATGTCACCATGGAGCGCATGGGGCTGGCAAAAGTCTTGGTACGAAGGCGCTCCTGCAATGCCTCCTTTTCGGTCTCAAGCGACTTGATACGGGCATCGCGCGACTCGATGGCCCACTCGCGTTCAGGGGCATCACCAAGTTCCTTCTTGAGACGCTCAATCTCGTGGTGCGCGTCGTCAAGACGGTCCTGCAGCGTCTGCATCGCCGAGGCGTTGGCGTTGTCAAGGGTCTTGTTGCCCACCATCTCTGCGACCTCAAGCGCAGTCTGGAGCGTGGCAATGTCGGCCTCCTTGTCGGCAACAATGCCCCGGGTGGTCTTGAGGTCCGCCTCGAGATCAGCAATGTCGTGGCGGAGACCAGCCTCGACCTCTGCGTGGTGGGCAATTTGCTGCTCGAGCTCGACAAGAGTGTCCTGCTGCGTGCGGATCTCCTCCTCCTTGTCGGAAAGAAGCTGCTGAAGGTCGGCAACACGGGCGTTCACAGTCTCAAGGGCAGCCAGAGCATCCTTCTTGTCCTCCTCCATCTCGGTGACGCGTGCTTTGAGAGACACAACATGTTCGTTCTCATCGAGATGAGCGTCGTCGAGCTCCTCACGCAGACGGTCTGCCTGGTCTCTAGCAGTCTGCAGCTGCTCGTGCAAGTGGTCCCTCTCGTGCTCGAGGTCGGCGAGGTGGTCGCGCACCTTGTCAGTCTCGCCGTCGGCTGCGTCGGCATCTTCCCTCGCCTGCCGCAGCTCCGTTTCAAGCCGCGAGAGCTTGTTCTTGAGGGTATCGATTTCGTCGCTCGACAACGTATGGCTCTTGAGTTGCTTGATTTCCGCTTGGAGAGCGTCGGCCTCGTCCTGCAGATGCCGAACCTCGTCCTTGGCCGCATCGCGCTCGGTCCTGAGCTCCTCCAACTGCTGCTCAAAGTCTTGGCAGATATCCTTAAACTGGCGCACGTGATCCTCGGTCTTCTTCGCAAACTCGGCCTGTAACTTCTCGTGTGCCGCAACAGCCTCGTCGCGCTCCTTGATAAGAGCAGAGACATCCTCCTCGCCCGCCTCGAGTTTTTTCTCCAGAGTTGCGACCAGCTCGTCCTTTTGCAAAAGCTTGTCCTCGAGGTCGTTGAGGCGCGCTTTGTGGTGAGACGCCGTGCTTGATGTCGAGTCATTCAGACGCGCAGGAAGGATAACCTGGCCCTCGTCGGTAACCTCGACACCACCGGCCTTGAGCGTGTCCATCAGCCAGGTATACTCGTTCTGCCAGTCCTGGAGTTCCTGTGCGAGCTTGGCGTTCTCCTCGTGCAGTGCGTTGTTCATCATGTTGGTGTGCTTGCCAATTTTGACGAATTCGGCCCGGTTCTCAGGTCCGCCAGGAGAGGCCGCCGTGCCTGTCCCAAGAAGGATGTTCGGAACGGACGTGTTGCCGCGCTGGTGGAAGCGCGAACCGCGGCGGTCCATCGTGAGGTCTTGCGACGATGCGATGGAAACAAACGACTGGTCGGCATTGGAGGTAGCGAGGCTGTTTCCCTCCTCGAGGATCGACGAGGCGTCAGGAACATGCGACACGCGGCGAGCGGGGTGTGGAGTCGCGCGGCCCTTGAATCGCGATGGTACTTTTGAGGACTGCAGCACGGTCAAGAGATGCGACTTTCTACGCTCGGCAAGGTTCGACTCGTTGGCTCGGGGCGTCGCGTACTCTGACACCGGGGTACCTCCAGGAGACGGAGTGGTTTCACGGTTGCGGAAGGCAGTGGTGACGTCGCGGAGGGGGGCCGCGTGAGCTGCATTGCTGAATGGAGTCGCAGCGGCGCGTGTGGCGGTCGTCGGCATGTCCATGTAGCGGATGGCTGACGGCGTGGCGTCATTCTTAACAGGCGAGGCGTGTTGTTCGCTCTCAGAAGGTGGCGTCACGCTGGCAATGCTCGTGTTGTACTCGTGTGTGGGGTAGTCATTTGTCGGGTCCTCCATTTGTTCCAGCAACCTTTGTGGCTGGTCCGGAGTGGTCGCCTCGTGCGAGGTGCCAGACTGCTCACTGCGCGACAGACTCGGAATGCGACTGTCTGGTGCAGAAGCCGGGCCGCGAGGGGCTACGATAGCGGAAGACGGCTTTTTGGCAAATGCACGCGGCATGGGCGTGTCCATCACCGAGCCATCAAACGACTGGGCAGTAGGCAGGCTTGGATCTGGGAGGTCTGTAATGTCAGGCACGGGGAGGCGCTGGGACGATGTCGATGCATCGCTCTCCCAGTGGTCGCTGTACGCTATTGTTGGCTGGCGCGACAGCTTAGAGTCCGTCGAGTGGGACAGGCTGCGGCGCGAAGAGCTTAATCGCAGCTGCTCCGTGTATGGTGTCGAGGTAAATTCATCGCTGGAAAGGTCGCGCGGGTCGCGGCGTGCCAGTGGCGTGGGCTCCTGGATCGGCGTCCGTTGGCGGGGCACAATAGTTGACCCTGTGCGTGGGGGAGAGCGGTACCGGGGAACATGGGGTGTGGAAAGATCCTGATGTTAGTTAGCCACAATGCCAAGTGTACAGCAAACAGCACTCACGTCCTCATCCTCCTCCTCCTCCTGCGTCACCTGTTCGCTGGCCCCGCCGCCGCCGCCGTAGTAGTCGTCGGTCTCCTCAGCGTCAAAGTCCAAGTCCTGCGTAAAGTTGGGCAGAGACGGGAGCTCCATCTCGTCGTATGCATTGACGCGGCGGAGAACCCTCGATGGGCTCTCTTGTAGAATGTCCATGGGGCCGAGGTGTCAATGGAGCGTGTGTGGCGTGGTGTGGTGTGGTGTGGTGTGGTGTGGGTAGTGTGATGTTGAATGTTTGGTTTGGCAACCGCAACAAATGGGTGTTACTTCCGCCGCGGCTATGGATGTTGATGTTGACATTGGAAAGCAGTCACGTCGAGAGGGGTCATGGTTTCCACGTGGACTATGTGCCACATACCCATGGATTCATAATACCGGTATCTCCATTGAGACGGTGCTGAGACAGTGCCGTTCACGTCATCATTCTGAATTATGAAAACTACCTCCCGCCCTCCTACTCCTTTTGGCCAAGGCAGAGTTGTGTCGTGGGACTTGGTATAGCTTTTGATCCCGCCCCCTCTCTTTACCTTACCGTATTCCCTACCCCCTGTACCCCTGTCCTTTCCCCCTGAGTTTTTAACCCATCCACCCATTTACTGTAAACAACGGCGTCCTTCCTTGCCCCCCTCCTCCCCCCCCCAGGCCGCTCGGGGTGTTCGGAAGGCAAAAAAAAAAAAAAAAAAAAAAAAAAAAAAGTATGGAAAATCCCTCTGCTCTTGTGCCCACATCTCTGCCCGAGTCCCGATGCCTGGCCCGCCTACTGTAACTGTAGCTCCCTCCTGCCTCGGTAACAATAGGACGGGGGATCGCAAAAAAAAAAAGGCACCCATTTTACCTGGGGCCTGCGGGTGCACCGAGGGTGCACTCGTACAGTACAGTACAGTGGGACTTGTCGTACGGTGGGACAGTAAGCCTGGGTAGCCTGGGTAGTCGAGCGACGACTTACTACTACCAAGAACTTACCAAGAACGACTAGTCTCCTATTGCCAGTCGTCTTTCAAACAATCATCAACAACATCCATCCCATCTCGCTCGTTATCTGTTTATCGATACTGGTCGACCTTTGACCCCGCTCCCCACACCCCCTTACCGTCCCCTCCCTCCCCCGCACGACAATTTTATCGTCCTCTGCGATCCCGGCTTTCACCACGCCTAGGTGTCATCGCACCAGTCGCCACCCCCCTTCTCCTCCCACATGCAGCCGTACCGTTCAGCAACGCCGCCCGGCTCGCCCTCCTTCAGGAAGGAGTCGCACATGAACGGCCAACCGCCATCTGTCCAGGCGCGCATCGCAGGCAATGCAGCAGTCCGTGACTACGAGGAGAAGCAGCAAAAGTGAGTCGCCCGCGTGCTGCGCCCGCCGACATTGAGATAAATTTAGTTGGCTGCTGACCTGTGCAGGCTCTCCTCGGCCATTGACGCTACAAAGTACCTCGTTGCCGACCTGAAGAACTTCAACACGGACCAGTGGAAGATTCGTTACCCGCACTTTGCGCGCATCGAGACCGAGACACCCGAAGAGATCTCCTCGCCGCGCCGACCGCGCAACCGCCGCACACTTACCTTTGCCGATGAGCCCGATTCGTCGACCGAGGTGGTGCTGTCGTCGCAGGTCAACGACCGCCGGCAGCTGAGGCGGTCCGTGTCCTTTGCGCCGTCATCGAGCTCTGAGACCTCTGTTGAGGAGCCGGAGAGCATTACCGAGGAGCCCGCTCAGGAAGCGTCCACTTCTCAGGAAGACTTTTCGATCCTCAGTCTCAACCTCAACATGGGTGCCACACGCCACGCCAAGGCCCTCATTTCGCAGCTCGAGCGGTCATCCATTTCGGCTCTGCTCGACAACCGCCTCACCTCGTCGCTCGCGCACCTCAACCTCCTGCAGGGCCGCATTCATGACTCGCACTCGCGTGTTCTCGTCACTGGTGACCTCAACGCGGGCAAGTCGACCTTTGTCAACGCCCTGTTGCGGAGGGATGAGGTGATGCCCACGGACCAGCAGCCTCTTACTACCCGCTTTGTTGAGGTTGTTTCTGCCCGCGAGAATGACGGCAAGGAGGAGATCCATGTCGCCGCGGAAAAGTACAACCCCGACGACGAGTCGTCGTACAAGGTCCTCCCGCTTGCCGAGCTTGAACACCTTGCCACGGACATGGACAACGACCCCTCGGCCCCTCCTCTCCGCGTCTTCCTTCGCGACAGCGAGAACGAGACCAACCCCTCCATTCTCCACAACGGTGTTGTCGACATCTCGCTCATCGACGCGCCTGGTCTCAACCGCGACTCGATCAAGACCACTGCCAACTTTGCTCGCCAGGAGGAGATTGACGTTGTTGTCTTTGTGGTCTCTGCTGCCAACCACTTTACCCTTTCTGCCAAGGAGTTCATCTGGCAGGCTGGTCACGAGAAGGCGCATCTGTTCATTGTTGTCAACCGCTTTGACCAGATTAGGGACAAGGAGCGTTGTCGCAGGGCAGTCATGGAGCAGATCAAGCAGCTCAGCCCCGAGACGTACGCCGACGCCAAGGATCTTGTCCACTTCGTCGACTCGGCCAAGGTCGCGCTTGGTGCCGAGGGCGACTCGGCCGACGAATTTGACGCCGCCTTCTCGCACCTCGAGCAGTCCCTCCGCTCATTCGTTCTTGTCAACAGGGCAAAGTCCAAGCTCGGCCCCGCTCAGAACTACATTACCCACCTCCTCGCCGATGTCGAGCTCCTCGCTTCGGCCAATAGCATTGTCGCGACGCAGGAGCGTGACGCGGCCCTGAAGGAGGTTGAGCGCGTCAAGCCTGAACTTGACAGGATGAAGCGTGGCAAGGACGCCCTCGAGGACAACCTTGTCTCCGAGGAGGAGGCTGTCACTTCCAAGGCCGTTGTCTCTGCCCAGCAGTCTCTCCGAGACGCGCTTGACCGCGTCGGTCGCGGTGAGCTCGCCCCTGGCATTCTCATGCCTGTCTACCCGGGCCTTCTCGGCGCCTGGGACTATGCCCGCGAGGTGCGCCGCGCGCTTCTTGCCTCTCTCGACTATGCTGTTCGTCAGTGCGAGAACGAGGCGCGTGAGATCACCACCGATGCGATCAAGACGGTCACCAACCTCGGCGACACTCACCTTCCCTCCGACGTCGACCGTCCCAAGCGTGTCTTCAACTCGTCGGCCATGTTCTACAAGCACTCGGCCACCAAGGGCGGCCGCCGCATGTCTGGTTACCAGTACGTTGGTCTCGGCCTTGCGGGTAATTCGCTCCTCTCGGACACGTCTGTTTCCGACATTTTCGACCTTCAGTACCACCTGTTCCTTACCGACGCCGTTCCCGAGCCTGGAAAGCCGTCGGCTGTGCGCGACCTCATCCCTGCGTCGGTGGCCGGCGAGGTCGGTATGCTCAGCACCGTTTCTCTGGCTGTCGGCGCCTTCTCCATGGCGGGCGGCAAGACCATGGCTCTGCGTACCATCTTCGAGTCGGCAATGCACCTTTCCGAGCTGGCCGGTAACCCCATCGTGCGCCAGTGGGCTGGACCTGCTCTTGTTGTTGTTGCCGTGGGAGCAGTCGCCTACGTCGTGTACGAGCTTCCGCGCTCAATCCCGCGCAATGTCGGCCGGCACATCCGCTCCACGCTGCTCACGAGCCCCGGCTCGCCGAACGAGGACGACAAGACACCGTTCTACGAGGCCGAGGCGCAGCGTATCGGCCGCGAGGTGCGCAAGGTCATGCGCCTCGCTGCGTGGGACCTCCGGGAGCGCTTCCGCGGCGCCCTCGAGACGCGCAACGAGCTCGTCCGCCAGAGCGAGGAGACGGCCAAGCAGGCCGCAAAGGCACTAGAGTGGTTCAGCGAGGTTGAGAGCCGTGTGGAGCTCATCCGCGCCCAGCTCGGTCTTGCCCTTTAGAGAGTAGACGACCGTACTTGTCCTCTCGCTCTCGCTGTGTCTTTTCTCTTGTCTCTTGCTCTTGTCCCTGTCTCGTCGTAATGCCTCACCTCACCCCCTCGGAACTCGGAAACGTCATTTTTTTTCTATTATTTATTACGGTTGTGTAAGCTAAGGAGCCAGCAACTGTTGTTCATATCCCCATCCCATCCCATCCCATCCCATCCCACCCTACTCCATTCCTGCCTCGCCCCTCATCCATTCAACTCTTTTCTTCGCATGTTGTCTCCATTCACAGCCATTCTCAACTCTTTCTTTTCTTCATTTTCGTTTTCGTTTTCGTTCCAGGAATGAATGAATGAATGAATGAACCACAAGTAATCTCATGTGCTGGTCAGGGTGCACGAGGAACTGACCCGAGTGATGCAAAGCATGTGTTGGACCGTAGGGAGGTGGGCCGCGCGACAGCCACATGCTACCAGGACGTGAAATACTAGTGACATAAAAGGGAACCCATCTACTCCACTCCTTCGTTCGCCGCGTACACGCTGCCGACGCCGCTGCCGCCATCGCCCCCGCGCGCCTACTTTGTAAAAATGCTCACGACATCCTCGTCCTGCACGAGATGGGTCAACCCGACCTTTTGGGGCTGCGGGTTGAATTTGGACGACTTGCCCCATACGAGCGCGTACTTGAAGTGGCTGGCGAGCGAGCGGTGGATGCCGTGGCAGACCGTCTCGATCGTCGCGCCGGCGCGCAGGCAGATGGGGTCCGAGAGGTCGGGCTGCTCGCCGCGTTTCTTGGTGTAGACCTTGACGAGGCCGAGTTCCTGCGGTGTGTGTCAGCAGTGGCGTGGCGTTTTGAGGTTTGAGGGAGCTGGACGCACCTTCCAAATGGCATCCAGCAGCCAGTCGAGACCGAGATCCTTCTCGCACGAGATCATGACCGTCTTGCCGTCGCCGCCCTGGCGCGCGAGGCGGTCGACCGTCTCCATCGACACGGCGTCGACCTTGTTGATGACCGTCAGCGCCGGAATGTACTTTCGTGTGCCGAGGAGCACGTCGATAAACTCGTCGATTGTGATCTGGAGGCGTAAGTAATTAAGTAACAGGTAGGAGTGCGGTCTGAGTTGGGTCTGTGCACTCCGGGAAACTCGGCGGATGCCACTTACGTCCTCGCGGATCATGACGTCGCAGTTGTGGACTGCTGTCAGTCTTGCGTTTGGGCTCAGCACTCGTAATCCTATTCTCACTCCTGTAGCTCTGGAGAACGGAGCGGATCGTCCTCTCGTCCGTCTTTGTGAGTTTAACCGTCTGGTTGATGGTGATCTGGGCCTGTCAGAAAAGCAAAACAAGCGTTCGTGCTGCGCGAGCTGTTACGTCGTCCACGGGACAGCTCATGACGCCCACGACTTACTCCTCCAGCCGTCTTCTTCTTGAACACAACGTCGGGCGGGGCCGTGTTGAGACGGATGCCCACGGCCTCGAGTTCGAGCTCGAGCTGCGCCTTCTGCTCCTCCGACTTGGTCGCATCGACTGCGGGGTCAGCACACAACCATAGGTCCGGTCCGTCGTCTCTTGTTCACTCACTGGTGATAAGAATCAGATCCGCAGTCTTGGCGACAGACACGACCTGGCGACCACGGCCGCGGCCCTTGGCCGCATCCTGCACAATACCGGGGAGATCGAGCAGCTGGATCCGTGCCCCCTCGTACTCGAGCACGCCGGGGATGGCCTGCGCGTCAGCGTTGTGTCGGCACATAAAAGGGGGTTATTGACTCACCGTCAACGTCGTGAACTCGTACGCGCCGACGACCGACTCGGTCTTGGTCGTCTTGGAGAGGAGCGTCGACTTTCCGACCGAGGGGAAACCGATAAGACAGACTCGGGCGTCTGTGGTGTGAGTTGGACGAGTTCAGAGTTTACCGTGGAAGATGGGGAGGAAAGAGTAGCTGACTACATGATCCATGCAGCTACATGGTCCCCGAGAACCCCGGCCCTTCTACGTCATGCTTTGTACTCACCACCGCTCTTCATCACATCGAATCCCTCGCCGGCCGCCTTCTTCTTCTCAGGCTCGAGCAGCTGCGCGCGGTACTTTGCGACTGTGGGGTCAGTTACGCGCGTCGTTGTACTGGATCTCACGTTTTGCCTGTATGCCGAAAGAAAAGGTGGGTCAGTAACCTTACAGCAGATCATCGTTCGTATCTCCTATTCCCGTGGAAATGTGCCGCACCTTGAGAAGACCAAGATGGTACTCGGTAGCTGTTCGCGTCAGCACTGCACGCACACACCCGTGGCGTACCTTTGCTATAAGGGGCGGAGGCCCGGTCAGCATCACGTCCGCGGAGTCATGTAGTAGGCTAACTTCTTCTGCGCTAGCACGGTCAGCTTTCAGCTCTGCAGGGTGTTGCTGCTTGCTCTGGACGCACTTCTCGCCATCTCCTCTGTTCCCCGTCAGCGTTGCTCTGCTCTGCTCTATCGGCCTGGCCTTGGCCTTGGCCGAGTTCTGCGGACGTACTCTCGATATCCTCAATCTTCTGGAGGATACCCATCTTGCCGTTTCGCC
Organism: Apiotrichum mycotoxinovorans; assembly: GCA_013177335.1. NCBI lineage: Eukaryota > Fungi > Basidiomycota > Tremellomycetes > Trichosporonales > Trichosporonaceae > Apiotrichum > Apiotrichum mycotoxinovorans. The sequence goes on along the minus strand of CP053624.1, from coordinate 826,677 downwards.
CTGTGGGTCTCGGTTCGCGTGTAGGTGGAAGTAGGTGGAGTGTGTGTTGCGGTGCTCTTGTGCTCTTTACGCTGCTGCCGTTAACTCGATGTTGTTGACTTTTTCAGTCGCTGCACTTTGTTCGTCATGTCATGATGAACGACGAGCAACGGCGTCGGAAACAATCCGCCAAGCGGACAGTCCTTCAGTGGGAGCAAAAATTCACACGTCATTTTACCCCGAAGTCTTACCCCGCATTCTCACCAGGTCCATTTTCTGCAATTCGAGCGGAAAAGTGGCAGTTTATGACTACTTTGCAGACTTTCTTGTCTCTGGATATACTGTATCTGCAATTGTATGCGGCCTCCAAGGTAAGAAAACTGGAGACGTGGGAAGAGGGAGCTTCCTCATACAGAGCACCGGGCCCGTCGAAGGTCCCAGCGATCCGAGGCCCCCGGGGGGGTATTGGCGACGGCCATTGTGTCGGGCTCATGACCTGGTGGATTCACAAGACGAGGCCATCTTGTCGTTGTGTGAAGTGAGAGGATTAGAAACAAGGAGGAGCAGAGGATGAACAACGGCGCTGCTTACTGGTTGATATCCACTGTGTTTTGGTGCATTCTATCAGTCGAAGACTGCTTGTGGCGTTGTGTCTTCGTCTTCATCTTTGCGTCTCTGAAGAATAGTAGTCCAAGTCCTTTGGCTTGCCTCACGACTCCCATCACCAAGCTACCATTGTCATGTGCAATGTACAATGAAGGAGGAGCTTGGCTTCCTAAAGAAGGATCCATTCCCGGTAGCTTGTCACATACACGCAGTGCAAGAATACGATCAAGTAAACCAAGAAAAGTATGTGGTATTCATTTAGGCTTAATCAATTCCTGTCCAGGGTCCACACTTCTTAATCTGTGGCAGACATCAAAGACGCTGAAAGAAAGAAAAACATATCATACAAGGTATCAGAAACCTCGTCACCAAGACCCACGCCGGCGTCAACCGTATGGGACAATCCGTCGGCGTCGGCCGTCTGCAGCGAGCCACCGCGGAGGCACCCGCCACGAACCGGCCGCGTGAGTGGGCCCGCAATGCACGCTACTTCTTTACAATGTAATGGCCAAAAAGTATGTCCATATGTCTACACGCTCCACCGCAGGGTCCACAGTGCTCCCCAACGGCCTATCAGAATGCAAATGTCAATTCATACTCTCCACAGTCTGCTGTCAGCCCAGCTAATTTGTCCAGCTACGATGCTCATTATACGTGCACTCTAGATCGGTGAGACTGCCACAGCGACGAGCTTGAACCGGTAGGGCAGCACATGCGCGCCTGATGTGTATCCTCCCAGCGTGCACGCCTACCTTCATGATCACCGGAGGCGATAGGAGCAAACAGAAGAGAAAAGAAAGTGTCGGCTCGAAGCTTAATTCGGGACTGCCCTGTTGTTTGTTTGTTTGTTTGTTTGTTGTTGTTTTTTTTTTGTGTGTTGGGGTCAACGGCAAACATGTGTTACTGGGGACGTGGACGAGCACGACGTACAGTACGTACTAGTTCCCGGTTGAGAATCTTCTGCGTAACAGTGAGAACGGCGAACACGAACTGGTCAGTCATCTGTTGGCCATACGTGGCCGTCTCCCTCGTCCGCATTGTCAGCCTGTATCGTTCCGTGGTCGTGAGTATGCCTCGTACGCACCACCGTTCAACGCGGCCTGACGCTTTATTTATAAACGTTTTTTGACGCCCGCTCACCCTTTGTGGCTGCCGAGTGAGGGAGGCACAATACCCTGTGGCTTAGGACAATTTAATCGGCGGCGCTCAACTTTCACTCGCTTGCTTGCTTGCAGCAGCCGACCAGCAGCCCAGCAGTCCAGCATCAATGCCGACTTCCTATCTGCATGCACACCTCGGATCCAGCCTTGCAATTTCCCTGCACGGGCGGCAGTGGCCTGCGGGCTGACTGCGGGTATGCCACAAAGGGTGTGAGGGAGATAAAATTGTAACTGTCATTGATACACCACGGGGCAACTTGTGCTTTTTCCCAGCTGTATTATAGACCGCCTTTTGTTGTCCTGCTTCGCCCCCGTTGTGCACGTTTGAAGCCCGTGAAGAGTACTTGAGGTCAAATGCCACCCAGCACGGGAGTGACCGAGTGGAGTGGCACACCGAGCCCGCGGGACGTGAGAGTTGATTTCACTAATGGGAGGTGATGAGATTAGAACAGCGACGGCGACAGCTGTGCATTTTGCTTCGTTCTGCATTCCATGCATTCCACTATGCATGCCGCGACTGACTGACTGACTAACTAGCCAACAAACACACTTAATTGATATGAGACACTGAGCCAGCCTAGAGTAGAGTAGAGCCACGTATGACTAGGCAATAAAATAAAATAAAATAAACACTTTGCTTTTTGTGTGATAGTCTTGCCGCGGAGTGTTTTGAAGTTTGAATGAAATAGAAAATGAAAAGGAAAATGACGACGATGGGGGGAATGAGTGCAGAAATCGTGGGCGGGGGAGGGGGGGAGGGGAGAAAGCTTTTGCGTTTGGGCGGAGCCGCAGCAGTCCGCCTAGCTACGGTGGCATGCCCCCTAATTCAGGCCAGGTACCCTTTTGCCCCTTCCCTTCCCTTCCCTTACCCCTCTTTCCCATCTCACCCTCACCCTCTCTCTCTCCCTCTCTCCCTCTCTCCCTCTCTCCCTCATCCCCCCATCCCAGATCTTCCAGAATTGTGTTCTCTTCTCTTCCACATCTTTTCTGGACATTTATCGATACTCTCGGCGACATTCTCGACATCGACAGCACTCTCCTCGGCGTCTCTCTTTCTCACACCACCCACTCGATAGACATTTATCATTATTTTATTTTCTTTCATTGTAAATTTAATACCTGCTGGCGTAAACGACCGTTGCGACCTGGACACTTTTTCTGGATTACCACCACTCACCTTCTTTATCCCCTTTTTTTCTTTATTTTCCATGGGACCTGCCAAACAACACACGCACAACCAGTAGATAGCCAAACCTCTCCTTCCACCCCTTCCACCCCCCTTAGCCCTGCAAGTTAGCAAACGGGGCTCTATCTCTTTTTTTGCCAAGCCCAACTATCTAGCATTTCCACCAACGTTCGTTCGTGACTTCCACCACTACTACGGGTTCCAGCACTTCTTGACGTTTACCTTCTCACCTATACAACCTCGACATCACGTTGACCCCAATCTCGACGCGAACTCGCACCGTCAACGATACTCTGTCTTATCGGCACTGATTCCGACCTTGAGCCCTCCGTCTTCTGCACCCCACTCCATCACTCTCTCCCCCACTCCCCCTCCACCGCGGCCGGATGAACGACCCCCGGCACCGCGCGCCGTTTGCGCACCACTCGTCTGCCGTCGATCTGCGCGGTGCATATGGTGCGTCTCCGCCTCGGCCAGGGTGGCCGCCGCTCCCCAATGTGGGCGACGTTGCCAATGGTGGTCCAGGTGTGAACGGAAGCGGGAGTACGAATGGGAATATGAATATCAACATGGGCGGGAACGTAAACCTGAACATGGGCATGAACGGGACCATGAACGGGAACGGCAACCCTTTGGCCCACCACCCCCACCTCGCTCCGTCGGGATCACTCGCCGGTGGACCGGGATACTTTGGCCACGGAGCACAGGGCCAGCACGGGCCTCTGAATGGCGGCGGTAACGGGATTGCAGCGACCGCAATGTCGCGCATGGCGTCGGCTGCGTCCACCGCGTCGAACATCCTTGGCGGGTTACGCATGGAGCGCAAGACGAGCGATACGGAATACAATGCGTACGAGCCCGTGAGCACCGGACACGCGCACTCGCATGGGCGCAGGCTGTCCGTGTCCGAGAGCCTCAGCTCGGCACTCCCGTCCATCTCCACACTCCGCTTTGTCGTCCTGTGCACGCTGTGGTACGCCGCGTCGGCCGTCTCGAGCAACACGGGCAAGGTCATTCTCAACAACTTCAAGTACCCCGTCACCCTCACCATTGTGCAGTTCTTCTTCGTCGCGGGGCTGTGCTGGCTCGGAAGCCGTAGGCAGCTCAATTGGACCGCCAGGCTTCGGAAACCGTCGCGACAGATTCTCATGCACACGCTCCCGATGGCCGCGTTCCAGGTCGGAGGGCATATTTTCGGCTCACTCGCAATCTCGCGCGTGCCCGTCAGCACTGTGCACACTATCAAGGTGGGTAGATCTCGGCATTGAGGCGCTGCAAGCGATCCAAGTGCGATTAAGATTACCGGCGGCAGATACGCCCTCCGCCCTTTGTATCAATTTAGCACTGTTCGGATCCCCAGATTGCTCAGATCCCCCGACTTCGTGCTGACTCGCTCTCGCAGGCGCTCTCGCCGCTGTTCACGGTTTTCGCGTACGCTCTCTTCTTTGGCGTGTCGTACTCAGGCTCGACGTACCTCTCGCTCCTCCCTCTCACCCTCGGCGTCATGCTCGCGTGCTCGTTTGACATTTCGCTTTCGAACGTGCTTGGCCTGGTGTGCGCGTTCGGATCGACCATCATCTTCGTGTCGCAGAACATTTTCTTCAAAAAGGTCATGCCGTCGCCGGGAAACCCGGCCAGCAGCGACGGGCCGCGCCTGGATAAGGTCAACCTGCTGTACTTTTCCAGCGGCATGGCGTTTTTGCTCATGATCCCGATCTGGATCTACACGGACGCGACGCGGTTCGTGTCCATGTGGTTTGCGGGCATTTCGCCTGCGACTCCAAACTCGACCGCGAGCGTGTCGACCGTGCTCGTCTACTTTTTCATCAACGGCACGGTGCACTTTTTCCAAAACGTGCTTGCGTTTGCGATCCTCAGCTCGACCTCGCCCGTCACATACTCGATCGCCTCGCTCGTGAAGCGCATTGCGGTCATCTGCCTCGCGATCGTGTGGTTCAAGCAGTCGGTGCACGCCGTGCAGGCTATGGGCATCATGCTCACGGCGCTCGGATTGTGGATGTACAACAACGCCAAGCGCGATGTCGACAAGGGCGAGAAGAAGTTTAGGCAGGTGGAAGCCGCGCGTGAGGCGGCGCGCGACGGCGTGCTCCCGACGTCGCTCGCGCAGGCGCGCCTTATTGACGGCCGCGACTCGCCCGACGTGTACAGCATGGCGGGTTTTGAAAAGGCAAAGTCGAGCCCCGTCCCACGCTCGTACGAAGTGTTCGGCTCCGTATCTAAGGCGTCGGCGCTTCGCCACGCGCCCCCGCAGTTTGCCCCGCCCCGCAAACACCAGCAGGTGCCCGTCAACGCCGAGCCGTACCCGTCGCCACCGGCGTCGACGGCCTCGAGCCCCCCATTCGCGCCGAGCCACCTCGCCGACGAGCCCCGCAGCCCAGTCACCCTCGCCGCATAACTACCACCACCAATATACGATATAGACTTGCCCTCCACCCGCTTCATTTTTCATGTAGATAATAAATAACGTGTTCGCCTCGTCTCGTCTCGTCTTGGCCACGCGTGCCCCTTGGTCGCCCGTGGCCCGCGGCCCTTTCACTCGGTTGTCTATTTCTATTTCCACTTGCCTTTTTGTTCATTCGTCTGGCACACGACGCCCGCACACAGCACACCACACCACACCACACCACACCACACCACAGCACCCCGCTCCCGGCCGAGATATCGATACCGATACCGGCCACATAGCTATCATTTTAGAAGGAACAAATATACCTAGACGCGCGGGATGCACGGACATTATGGAGTGTGTTCTGCAAAGAACATGAGAGTTTGGCGGGAACGGACAACGATGTGCCTGTCGGGATAGTGCAAGCTGGGAAGAGTCCCTCGTGGAATGACGTCGTGGCTCTGTGGCTTTGGGCTCAGCGCAGTGGGCGTCCACGTGGCAGATTCCTTATCCTTAGTGGCGTTTGTGAGCTCTTGCTCTGGTGTACTGTATAATGAACGAATACTCGAGGCAGAAGTGGCCTGAGTGGGTCCCACCGGGCATGCAGGTTGATTCTCAGCTGTGCGCTGAGAGCTGTGAGCTGTGAGCTGAGAGCTGAGAGCTGAGAGCTGAGAGCTGAGAGCTGAGAGCTGAGAGCTGAGAGCTGAGAGCTGAGAGCTGAGAGCTGAGAGCTGTGAGCCGTGAGCCGTAGCGCATCGATGCCCTCTTCCACTCCACTCCCACGTACGCTTGCGAGCGCAATCACGACTGACCTAATAATGCCTGTGCTCAAACCATGCCATAAGCTCTCTTCCAGTGGGACGCTCTCGTCATCCGCGTCTCTTCGCTCGCGTCAGTTCTCTTCGCTCTCGTCACGTCACGTCACTCCACTCCACTCATCCCCGTCAGAGTTCTCTTTGCTCTCTGTTCTGTTCTGCTCTGTTCTGTTCTGTTCTGCTCTGTTCTGTTCTGCGCTGCGCTGCTCTGGTCTGGTCTGCGCTCTTGTGTCTTGTGTCTTGTGCTCTGCTCCCGTCCCTCTGCGCAATTATCATATGCCATAGATGCACCGTGCGACCACGAGGCCCTAACTGTTCTAAGACTTTGATTGGCGGGCAGCCTCCTCTCTCCCCTTTCACCTCTCACACCTGCTCCGTGGATACTCCGTGGGCCCGATCCTCGATCCGAGTCCCAATTCATCATCATCATCAGCGCACATACACACACACTTGTCTGTGCGCTACCACATCTTGCGCCCGACGGCGCCGCCGCGCGCGCCTTGCTGCTGCTGCTGCACGCCGCCGCCGTACCCGGGATACATGCCGCCAGAGTAGTACCCTGCGTTGGGGTCGTATCCCATCTGGTACCCGTCGACGCCGACGCCGACGCCGTTGACGTTGACGTTGACGGACGGGAAGCGCGACCCGGCGGCCTGCGGGCCGTTGGGGGGCCCGCCGGGGCCACCGGGACCGCCTGGGCCTCCGGGGCGCGGGCCGGCCATCTGCGTGCCGAAGCCGCTGTGCGCATACCCCCCATAATGCATGTTCTGCATGTTGGGGCTGCGGTACTGGCCCGGATAGCTGTTGTAGCCTGCCGCACCGGGCTGGTAGCCATTGCCGCCGCCGACGCCGAGGCCCTGCTGCGGGTACCGGAAGTCATTGTACTGCGGGCTCGAGCCGTCCTTGTTTCCGCCGGTATACTGTTGCTGCTGCTGCTGCTGCTGCTGCTTCTGGTCCTTGTTCGCATTGTAGTAGCCCGGGGTAGCCATCGAGCTGCCGAATGACGACGACCACACGCCCTGCTGGAACCCGTTGCCGCTCGTGCGGCCCATGAGCCCGTACTGCATGCTCATACTGCCGCCGTCGGGGCTCGACCCGCCGGTGCCCATCGGGTACTGGTATCCCGGCTGGCCGAGCGAGGTGGACCGCATCGAAAAGGCGGACGACGTGCCAGGCTGCATGGGGGAGAAGCTCGGCTTGAGGCTTGCGTTGCTCTCAGACGTGGCGACAGGTGCGTTTAGCGAGGGGTACAGCGGCGCCTCGGGCTGCGGGGGCGCAGACGCTGGCGCAGACGGCGCCGTGTTGTTCTCCGCGCCGTCCCACACACTCTTGAGGTGCTCGTGCGGAGGCGCTCCACGCGCAGGGGACGTTACAGGATAGGCGAGCGTCGACTTGGCCCACGGTCCCTGTGCTGCAGACGGGGACGTGGCAGTCGGCCGGGCCGGGCTCGCGGACGGGGGAGTCGCCGGTCGCTGCTGTCAGTCTATTCCTAGTAATGAATGCTGGGCTCTCACCTCTTGCTGAACTGTCTTGCTCTTGTCCTCCAGCTCGCCCATGTGCTCAAGGGTGATCTTGTTCACCTCATCGAGCAGGCTGTCGCCGTCTAACTCGCTCGACACCATGAATCGCACACCGGGCTTGTCCGTAGGTGTGACAGTGTCGCCGTCGACGAGGAAGCGGCGGTCCTTGTCTGCCTTGGTGGTGCGCTTGGGAGGGAGAGCATCGCGGAGGATCGGCTCCGTCTGCGACGGCTCGGGCGCAGCCGCCTGCACAGGGGCCTGCGCCTGCGTCTGCGCTTGGAGCTGCGATTGAGCCTGGGGCTGCGATTGAGACTCGGGCTGCGGCTGTTGCTGCGATTGAGACTGCGGCTGCGGCTTGGACTCGTGCGCGGCGGCAGGTTCCTCCCTCCGCTTCTGCTTGCGTTCATATACGACAAGGGTGCGCGGCGAGATGCTCACAATGGGGCCGGTGTCGACCTGCTTGGCGAAGCGGCGGCCGATAGGCTGGGGGAGGAGAAGGTCTGGAATGGAGAGAGTAGGGGGCAGGTTGGCGACGGGCGGCTCAAACGTCATGATCCAGCCGGCGGGTGCACTGGGGGCGGGGCCCTCGGCGGCACGCAGGCGCCAGCGGGGAATGTTGGGGATGCGGCGTGTAGCCTTGGGGAGCTTGACAGTGTACTGCCTCCAAGCGGGCGGAGGCGATTTTGGAATCTCGGCCTCAGTCGCGTCAAAGTAGTCGGGGGGAAGGTGGGGGAGCTTGGGGTTGGCCTTGGGCTGTTGGGCGGCGGGGGTCGCGGCGGGCGCAGGGGCAAGGGCGGCAGCGGAAGCTGCAACTGGAGCTGACTCTGGAAGGAGAACAGTTGGCGTCGCAGAGGCTGCAGGTGCATTCACGGCAGGGCGGGCAGGCATAGGTGCCGACTTTGTTGACGCTGCGCTCGCGAGCGCGAGGACGTCCGCTGCCGCCTCGTCCGAATCCTCAGTCTTGGCCTTGGCCATGGCAGCCTGCAATCGCGCCAGCATTGCGTCCCAGTCGGCCTCCTTGGACGGCACGGGCGCCGAGAGCTCGAGGTGTTCCTGCGCCTTGCCGTGAGAGTGAGAGTGAGGGTGAGCGTGCGAGTGCGGCGGCAGCTCGCGGCTCGGGTGGCCAGGAAGGGCGTGCGGGGGAAGGTCGCGGTCGCGGGGCGAGTCACGCGCAAAGCTTGCCCTAGGGCGCAGCTGCTGCTGCTCTCCAGGGGTGCCGCCGCTGGGTCCGCTCGGTCGTCGCCCGCGCAGCTGCCTCGGTTCCGTCTCAGGGATGGCAGTGTGGGGCTGGGGAACAAGCGGGGTGGTTCGCCGCCAAGACGTGGCGCGGTCCGCAGCGTGCGGAACGGGGTCGCTCGTCTTTGGCTCGCCGGCTCCTGGTGTCGAGTCGACGCGCGCGCGCGTGGCAATCGTAATCTGTGGCGTGGGCTTGCCGAGGCCGGGGGGAGGAGGGGGCTTCGGGAGGCCAGGGGGAGGAGCAATGGGTGTGGAAGTTGTGGGGGTGGCTGCAGCCGGTGCTGCGGGCGGTGCTGCCGCCGCTGCGGCGGGTTTGGACTTGGTCTTGTCGCCGAACCGCTCTGCAAGCTCTCTGGCCTTCTGGCGGGCGCGCTCCGCGGCAGCCTCGCGCTCCTGTTCCTCGGCAAGACGGCGGAGACGTGCCTTCTCTGCCGCTGAGTGCATCTCTGCCGCCTGCAACTCGCCCGTGACGCCAGCGCCGACAGATACAGTTGGTAGCGCGCTAGTGGTGCTCGATGGCGAGATGCTGTGGTGCGAAGCAGGTGCCGGTGGGCGCATACTCTGCGGAGGCTGCTGCTGCTGCATAGGCGCTCGAGGGGGCGGACGATGCATGTCGGGGCGGGGTTCGCGTTCGCGGGGCTCACGGGGATGAGGATGAGGGGGCTGGTGTTCACGATCACGATGCTCTCCAATATGAGGCGGAGCCTCACGATCGCGGTCGCGGGCGCGGTCACCGGGCTGGGCTCGCCACGACGGACGGGTGGAAGCGGGGCCTGGAGGTCCGCCGTGAGGAGGACCCGAGAGATGAGGAGGGAGCATACGGTCGCGGTCGCCGCCAAGGTGGGGCGGAGGTTGTCTGGATCCATGCTGCTCCCTCGCGTGCGGGGGCAAGTCGCGCCCCTCACGGCCGTGGGACGGGAGGTCTCGTTGCTCTCGCTGCATCACCCTCGTCGCGCCCTGCTGCCCGCCGTGCTCCTGCGGCTCCATGCGGTTTGACGAGGCGTTGAACAAGACACGGCTGTCTCCGCCACTGGGAACGCGCCCGGCAGGAGGCTGCTGCGGCGACGACGAGCTTCGCGGCCAGCTGCGATCAAAGTCGTCGGCAAAACGGTCCGTTTTGGACACTGGTTCTTCGTCCTTGTGGCTCGCAAAGGTTGGACCGTCACCAAAGTCGATCACTTCGTCGTCATCGTCTTCTTCCTGAAGCCTCTGTCAGCTGCTGAAACGGCGTAACGGGCGCGTTTACTTACATCCCAGCGGTGGGCGTTGGGCTCAAGGTGCGTAAACTCGTTCAAGCCAGCAAGAATGGCCTGATTGTGCGCTGCCTCTGCCTGCGCGACCATTAATGCTGCACGCTTGCCGTCCGCGACCTCCTTTGCTGTAGGGAAATCGCGTGACAGCTGGCCCATCCGTCCTCCTCCAATTGCACCCCATGCACGGCGATTGTTGCCGCTCCCCAGCCCCTGGCCGGATCCCATGGCGACGTTGACGCTTGGGAGACCATGGCGCGTCGGCGCGGGATGCTGCAACGGTGTGGTGGCAGGCGGTTCTGCGGGCGGCGCGGCGGGTTTCGCCCATGGTGACGCGGCCGATGCCGACGACGCGGGTGGGCCTGCGGGTTTGGGGGATGTGCTAGCTTTGGAAGACGGGACCGTAGTGAGCTTTGTGGATAAGAGACGGGATGTTGATGGTTGCGCTGGAGCAGTCGCTGCTGCTGGACGTGCTGTGGGTGTGGTCAGCGACGAGCGCACAGACGCCCCCCTTCTCTCCACTAAAGGGCAAACGTTTTCGAAAGCCAAGATCAGGCTTTGGAATAGGGAAAGAGACCACTTACGCTTGACTGGCGCCGGGACTGGACTGGCTGCTTTGGAGAGAAACTCCTTTGTGACTGAAACAGATGAAAACTTCTTCTTTGCGGCAGCGACGAGCGGCGGAGTCGAGGTGCGCGATGATGGCGTCGGGATGCGCGCAGGGACCGCGCTGGCGACGGCTGCTGCCTTGTCGCTGCTGTCGGCGGCGGCGTCCTTCTTCTCGCCCTCGGCAGTGGCTGTGGTTGCGGCTGTAGCAGTATCCGAGGCTGTGGCGGGAGGAGGTTGGATTTGCTGTTGCTGTTGTTTCTCGGGGGCAGGCGACGAGCTCGTTGCGATCGATGTTGTTGTGTTCTGATTTGGCGAGGGCGCGTCGGGGGCTGTTATAGTTTCTGTAGTGGCGGTTGCGGTTGTAGTTGCGGTAGTCGTTGCGATCGTGGTCGGTGTGGATGTAGGAGGCTGTCCCTCGCCGCTGCCGTTGGGTGCAGCGTTCTCTCCAGCAGCACCGGCACTGGCACTCGTCATGCCGTTGCCGTTGCCGTTGGCGGAGAGGTCCGCTGCACCGCTGGCCGCGGCCGGGGCGGCGGGGGCCTGGGGCGCGTCGCTCAGAGGCTTGGCTGGCTCTGTCGTGTGTTCGTGTTCATGAACATGGGATGGGGAGGGCGATGGGTTCATGCTGGGCTCCTGCTCGTGTCAGCAGAGAAAAATGTCAAGGATAAGGGGTGAGGAGAAGGGGTGGATTCATTCATGTGCCAGCAAGACGAAGACGCCCCCGCACGCCAGGCAGCCGACTGCGGTGGAACCTGACGGCCTGGGCGGGATGCAGGAGGCAGAATGCATGCAGCCATCGGCGTCCTCCCGGCGGGGGTGCAAGGCGCGCGATTAGTATGGAGAGCGAAGCTCAGAACGCGTCGTGGTCGTTCGTGTCCATGGTTGTGTTCGTGCGCGAGACAAACCCAAGTGAGTGACCGAGTGCCGAGATACCTAACAAGGAGAGCAGAGCCAGGGCAAGGGCGGAGCGGAGCGCAAGATATAGACTGAGGGCATACAGCACGAGGCGAGATGAAGAAGAGGCAGACAAAACGTTAACGCACATTGGGTGGTGTGGATTCAGCACGTTGCACGCCTGGTCAGTGCGGCGTGGACGACTGGAGGAAGCGACGGAGCGACGAAACGAAGCGGGGATGCAAGCAAGAAGCCGGATGTCGCGAGCGGGACAAGGAGGAGATGGGATGGGTCGACGTCGGGTGCGGGTGCGGAGCGGCGGATGTCGTGGGCCCGATGGAGGACCAGAGGTTGTTGAGAGTGTAGTTGGGAGGAGAGTCGGAAATGGTAGTGTGTATGCTTTGTGTGTTGCGTTGAGTTAATTAGGTCAGGTGGTGCCCAGAGTGTGATGTGATGCGTGCACTCTGGTGGCCTGGTGGCAGCGGTGGGGAGGGAGGGGAGGGGAGAGAGACACAGTGGGTGGATTGTATGTATGTATGGTGTGTCGTGTATGGTGCAGTACGGTGTACGGGGTACGGTGTGTACGGTTGGTGGTTTGTATGGTGGTTGTGCGTAGGGTGGTGGTGTGCTTGCTTCTCTATGGGCGGCGCGTGTGTACACTAGCCTCGCTAGGCTGAGAGGCTGGGGTCCCGTATCCCGCCAAAACGAAAAGACGAGATACGAGATTGAGGAAGTGGCAATGTCAAGAACAGACCTTTCACTTCCAGACTTCAGACCTCCGACTTCCGAGCTTGAGTCGTGCCACTGGCGCAAGTATGAGAACGGCGGGTACACGATGCATGATGCCAGCAACCTAATGGTTGTCGCTATCGACAGTGACCTTTTCGTCGCTGTCGGTTCTCGTAACCTGCCAGGCTGGCTGGCTGGCTGAGTGAAAGGTAAATGCGCCACCTCACCCTTTCGGCCCTTTGTGCTCCCTCCCATTTTGCACCTTTTCACTAGCTCACTGCAGTAGTATTATAGTTCTCTCGCAGTCTGGCTCTCTAGCTTTGCAGTCAGTAAGCATTCTGGTCCTGTTTGTAAATATTTCGTAGGCAATTTTTGCCCATTATGTTCATTATTACATTGCTAAATTGCTATCTAGCTCTGCTGTAGTCATTCAGGCCGCCCTCATCCGCAAACGTCTGCACGGGGGCGGTCACAGCCCACCTGGCCACCTGGCCCACCTGCATATGGGAGGGAGTGGCTGTGGGTGAGCACTGGCAGCTGGGAGGGTGGCGGAGGGTCCGGTGGTACGGTGGGATGGTAGAATGGTAGAATGGTAGAATGGTAGAATGGTGTCCGCTTCGTCTCAAGGTCTGCATGATCAAAGTTCTGCCCGTCTGCGCGTGGTAAATACACAACTACACAACTATATTTTTTTACATATTGTACTGCACGTCCAGCGGCCACCATGGTGTCCAAAATAATGGCATCGGGGTTGCAAGAGGTCCATGACGCCTTTGGAACGGGGTTGCTGGGTTGCTGGGTTGCTGGGTTGCTGGGTTGCTGGGTTGTTGGGTGGGTGCCTAGCTGGCTGGGCTGCAGCTTCCTTGTCCTGGGCGTATAGCGTGCACCTCGGATATTGGGGCCAGAGCCAGCGCCTGGAATGGAATGAAATGAGCCTGGGTGTGAAGTCTCCAGGTCGCCAGACTCCTCAGCCTGGCAGCCACCAGCCAACCCCGTAACCCCGAAATCCCGTCCGTGTGGCATCCACCCAGGCATCCACCCAACCAACCCCGTGCGCCCAGTTGCAACTGGCCGCCAGGTCCTCCACCACCACCTCCGATACACACTAGCACGGGTCATCGGCCACTTGCCTGCTTGCCTCGTTGCTTGAGCTAGCTTGATACCTCGACCCCCACCCCCGTCACCACAATGGCAGCCAGGTCGTCCCTTGCCGCCCTCCGCGGCCTTCGCGCGGCGCGCCCCGCCCGCGTCGCTGCCGTCGCGTCGCGCTCGCTGCGCACTGCTGCCGTCCTCCGCGCCGGTGCGTATTTGGAACGAGGTGTGGTCGTACCCGGTGTCGTTGTCGTGTCGTGATTTATGTTTGGAGTTGCGCCGACGCTCTGGATCTGCAAAGGGTGTATCTGGGCGCGGCTTAGATTAGCCCCTGTGTCCTCCTTGAACCGCGGGGCCATGAACCAGACCTCGGACGACGTATAAGCCGCGCACAGCCTCGGACGCGGCGTACACAACATCCCCCCGCAGCGACGTAGCGACGTACTGACACCGCGCAGCGCAGCCCTCGGTCCCGCCCTTCTCGGAGCCCGTGGGCGTCAACCCCGCCGACAAGGTCGCGCCCATCAACTCTGCGATCCACAACTACGGCCAGTACCTCACGACGTGTCTCCCGAAATACATCCAGCAGTTCTCGGTGTACAAGGACGAGCTCACGCTGTACATTCCCCCCTCGGCCGTCGTCCCCGTCCTCACGTTCCTCCGCGACCACACGCAGTGCCAGTACAAATCGGTCGTGGACATTACCGCTGTCGACTTCCCGACTCGCGAGAAGCGCTTCGAGGTAGGTGTCAAGGGAGCGGGAGAGGCAGGTGTGCGCGGTGGGGGGTGGAGGTGGCGAGGAGGAGGAGAGAAGGGTTGGGGAAGGGATAGAGAAGGGTCGGAGATGGTGTGCGGGGATGCCGGAGAGTTGAGACTGGGACTGGGACTATGGCTGTGGCTGTGACGTGGTTGCGACCCGAGAGTTATGTTGGCGGGCGTGCCGGACATAACCGCGATGACTCCTAGGTGTGATCCCCCCAGTGACCAGAGACGTCTCCGTGGATGTGGCTTTGTGGCACGAGCTGCGTGAACGCGGACAGGACGAGCGCAACACGAGTGTGGAGGCGTGGCAGCTCCTCGTCGCTGCGTCGCCCACCATCGCCATGACATACAACATGGTTCTACCTTCCCTTCTCAAGCGGACTGCACTAACCGCCAGGTCGTCTACAACCTCCTCTCGGTCGCCCACCAGTCGCGTATCCGCGTCAAGACGTACGCCGACGAGGTCACCCCCGTCCCCTCGGCTGTCGAGGTCTTCTCCGGTGCCAACTGGTACGAGCGCGAGGTCTGGGACATGTTTGGTGTCTTCTTCTCGGGCCACCCTGATCTGTACGTCAACGCGCACACGGGCTAGCCACCCACTCACACTGCAGCCGCCGCATCCTCACCGACTACGGATTCGAGGGCCACCCCCTCAGGAAGGACTTCCCCTTGACCGTGAGCTACCTAGGCCCTCGCAGGCGAGCTGACAATGTGCGCAGGGATACTCGGAGGTCCGCTACGACGAGGAGAAGAAGCGCGTCGTCTACGAGCCCCTGCAGCTCACCCAGGCGTTCCGCAACTTTGCCGACGCTGCATCGCCCTGGGAGCAGGTCGGCGCCGGCAAGGAGTCCACCCCCTCGGTGAGTTGCGAGCGCGCGCGAGCGCAGGCACGAACGGATGTGCAGTGCCAGTGGTCCCAGTGGTCCCAGTGCTTACGTTGCAGGACTTCAAGATCCCCTCGCCCCCGCCCCCTGCCGAGGAGAAGAAGTAGACTGTGCATGCAAACGTTGGCTCTGGACTGCGAGCGGGAGGAGTGGTGGAGCGGCAGGCGAGGTAGGAGCGGCGGAGGCGAGGGCAGGGGAAGGAGGAACAGTGGACTAGGAGACCGGTGGGGCCCGGTGGGGAGCCCGTCGCGAGAACTCCGGTTGGTTGAGAAGGATGACGGCCCGGCGGACTGGTGCGCTGAGAGTGGCGCAGCGGTGCGGCGAGCAGCTTTCCCAGACTTGGTCCTGCGTATGGTGTGCATCGCCGGGAGACACGGATAGTCGTGAGCACCCGCCCGGACCACCACGGAGCAGAGGGTGGAGGGTGTGCACAGTTCCGGTTCGCGTGTGTCCACAGGTGGTGCATGTCCCAACCAACAACGCCGCCCCGCGGAGGTGCGTCTGGTCTGGAGAAAGTTGGAATAGAACTCGGCGCGTGATCATGGCTGGTGCCCCCGCCCGCCGTATTCAGTCTGGGGTCGTACCCAGATGTGCGAGGGGGATTGGGATGAGGGTCTCGAGGAGGCTCGACCTCGACCTCGACCTCGATCCTCAATCTCAACCTCTGATGTCTCCACCTAGTCTGACCTTGACTCCTATCTCTGATATCTGACCTAGGCCCCTGACCTCACATTCTATCGCTCACGGCCCCCTCTGACCTCAGACCAGACCTCCTCGTGTAGCCCGCCTCACGCTCCCGAGCACCCAACTGCACAGGAAACAATCTAGGCAAGGTCCGCATGTGTCTCCCGCAATACAGCCCACCACGGTCCGAGAGGGGATCGCATGCGAGTCGAGGCGACGCGGTGGAACACGCGCACGCGGCGGCCGCCCACCAGTCCGGGAGCTGCTGTGCTGCAGAAGAAGCGGGAGTGCCCCACGCCGCGGCCGGGGACTCGTGCCCGCCTGCGCGCTCCCATGATTGTCAAGCCGGACCAGGAGCAGCAGCGGCGTTCCTAGCGTTAGCGTTCCGGCGTTTGTCAAGTGGTGCGCGTACCTCGTCGGTATCGAATCGGAGGATTGATTCGTGCGGCGGATGACGGGAGATACAGTACAGTAAGGGCACGTTGGTCGCCCTCGCTTATGGGGCGTGATTGTTGGGGGGGCGCAAGTCTCGTAATCTCGTGGCTCCTTCGGGGGCAGATTCCGTCTCTGGCCCGAACATCACCACCGTCATGATCTCATGAACGCTCCGTATAGCCGCACCCCCTTGTCGTCCGACGGACTCTGATCGACTCTGATCACACTGCATCCCATGCCGGAATCACCTGAAACTTCGTGAACCTGACTGCCACGAACACTGCGCAGGCTACAGTACTCGCCCGCCCCGCGCGTCCGCAACTTGGACGTCGGGGCACGCACGTCAGACAACCGCCCCTCGGGCCCTCAGAACGCATCAAGGACGCCCTCAATTCCTCAAGTTTCAAGGCTTCTAGATCATCGTTGCGCTGGGTTTCTTTCCTTGCGACGAGGCTCGGGCTGGCGGTGGCTCAGTACCCTGGAAAAGCAAGGCAGAAGCAAGGCAGGTACAATACAATCGCCGCTACCTGTCTCGGTACGGCGTGCGTGCAGAGCCGGAGATGAGATGCGCTGGCACAGAGTAGGCCGACAATGTATTTTGCATCTGCGTGGTTGTCACCATCGGGTGAAAGTCCAGAATATGGTCACTGTCGCTGTCGCCGGGCACTTTATTAATGTGAAGATACTGAGATACTGTATGAGGCGGGGAAGCGCCATACATTCGTGTCTCCATACAGTAGCCCTCTCCTGCTCTCCGGGAGTCAGGCCACGAGCCTGTCTGCTGGACGCGCGGAAACATTGCGACATGACATGAGATTACTGTAACATTATCATTCACATTGCGCACCGCACCGCACCGCACAGCACACTGCCCGTTAGGGGACATCGTATTGAAACGTGAAGCAATTGGGTCGTCATGTCGATCACGCCCCTGTGTGTCGGGATCTTAGAGTCGTGGAGTCTTGGAATCTTGGAGTGTCGGAGTCTTGGGGTCGGAGTGTCGGGCTTGTGGTCTCAGGACCTCGGACTCAGGCTCGGACATCAATGGTCGCCGGGAGACGCTTGCACGATTGCACGACGACACGACCACATGGCTGCTGACGCCAATGCGGGCGGGAGGGGCTCCAGGATCCAGCACAACTGCGTGCTAGGGAACTCACAGAAACCACAGAGCACACGCAGACGCGGCGAACGCGTGGAGCGTGGAAACGCATACTCCCTCGACACAGCAGTGTAAACAACCACCGCAGCAGTAGCAGCAGCAGCAACCGATTGGGTGTAGGAGTTCCAAACCGGGTGATGCAGAGCGCACAACGCACGTACGCACAAGTGTTTTCCACCATGGTGGTGAAGTGTATGAACCCACCTCCAGTGAGCGCCTTAGAGGGAACATGAATTCCCAGATTTTTGACCACTACTAAATGTCCTAGCGGGTCGTGCGGCGCATGTGTTGCCAGTTCCAGCCCTGTATTCTGCTACTGTGGTTGCTCGTTGGTTCGAGTCACTCTCTCCTAGGTCGCACCCTCTTTTTGCTGTTCTTTTTGCTGTGCGAACATGCATCTGGTAGTGGGTTGTTTGGTTCCAACGGACACTGTATTAATTATTAATACACCGAGGTGCACGATCGCGAGCGCGTATGCAGCATCGCACAAGTGGCACACGTCGACGTGTCCCCCCATATCCATGTCGTGTATGGATATCACGCTGCGCGGACCTTGGCGCGTCGCTGAGCGTCACACAGCTGATCAGCACGCGGGGGATCACACGATCAGAGATCGAGATGGGAGGGGCGGGATGTGGATCGCGGATAGGCCTGACGGCCACAATGTCAGGTGACGATTCGGGGTATTTGGGGGAGGGGCACCGGACACAGGTGCGGGCTGGGTGCGGGGCTGGGAAGAGCCAAGGGACCAGGGGACCAGGGGACCAGTGGGTAGGGGCGCAAGGGGATGTGCCGCGGACCCAGCCAGACCCAGCCAGAGGGGGCACAGGAATGCGGGACGAGAATACTGACACCGGAATCACTCAATTACATTGTTGTTTTGCGCGGATAACATTCTGGCGGCTGGCGGATACATTATGGAAGGCCATGAGCTGGAATGTGAACAGCCCAAAAGTACAGTTTACTGTATAATATAATACGGTCGCAGTAATATGCTGGAGCATCCGCTTATAGTGGCTATGCGAGTTGTTTGGGCGGCACCTTCCGCCAAAGTCAGTGCTGCACTGGCGCAGCTCTCGAAACAGGACAGGGTAGGGCAGCATCGCAGCAGGGGGAGGGGGGCGGGTAAAGTAATTTAACAATGCCGGAAGTGATATCATAATATCGCCAGGACTGTGACGCCACGAATCCAGCGACATTGGTGCATTGGATGTATCGGGGTCAGCTGACATTGCCTCCATTCCTTAACCGCTGCCTGTACTGCTCACATGTTTAGCAGCCATTGAACATGTGCCAACCCCGTGATCACTTGCCACTGTTTGCTACTGTAGTTGTTGCTTGGCATTTCTTTGATTTCTTTGTTAAGAGTGGGTAGGTGGATATTTTCGAATCGTAGCCATTCCCATGATTGGGTCGTCTCTTCTGCCTCTGCTCTTGTATAGCTCCGTTTGATCGGTTCCTGTGACCGAGCCTAATCTAACATCTAGAACCCTCGCGCGCCGTCATAAACTCATAGCTGTTCCGCTCAGGTTGAAGCAGCGTGCACGTTCACGTCCATGGTTCCGGGAGTACAACTACTGAGATCGTGATCCCACGAGATGCTCAGCTGATCGCATGCCACTCCACTCCTCCCTCCCCCCCCTTTCGTTTCTAATGAAACAGGCCCGCCTGCACGGGGTCGCTGCACTGCGCACCACTCCCATTATTGTATTTTTATTTTGCTCCAACGCTTTTATGGCTTATAGCTTCACTCACCGACATGTCCGATACTCCAACTTGGTAGCGCGTTTGAAATGAAGAGGAGGAGCATTAATAAATGAAAAACATTTTGGACTCCAACAATGGTCATGCCATCACACATAAATTTACATTACATCACGAGGGTGGTGCTTGTTGGCAGGTTGGCGCTGATTGTTGTCGATCAGGGATCCACACTCGGCGCGATCGAGTCGAAAAAAGGGGGGGGGGGAGGGGGCCTACGCTGGCTGCTTCTATATTTCTCTCCACTGCAATCCTCGCTCACTCTCTTGGCATTGTGGAGTTGAGAGTACCAGCAGACATATTAATAGATGTATTAAAGCGGCATCTCATACATGGCATTGCAATGATAATATAATACACCCATCGATGCATACCACTACACTGCAATGCATGCAACAGACGGAGAGATATAGTCTGAAAGGGAAGGGATTGCGTGCATACATTCGTGGGAGTCGACAAAGGAGGCTGTGAGAAAATATGCGCGGAGCCGGGCCAGACTGTGTCAACAACCCGCAGCCTTCGTCGACGAATGACTGGTGGACACTGCTGGTCACTGGCTGCTTGTCGTTGAGCGGCATCCTCCACCTCTCTCTCTCAATTTCCTGCTTTTTTTGTCTTCCTTCCCTTTTGCATTTCGGTTTTATTTTATAAAGTTTGTATTTATTTTTTTTGGAGTTGATTTTCTTTTTTACGTTTTCCGGTGGACCCTGAAGGAAAACCCTGAGACATTACGGTATATTTATTTTGTTCCTCGAACAATGTTCCAGTCCCCCTGCCAACCTTTGTCTTTCCTCTTTTGTTGGCCCTTTCTCGCCTTCCCTCCTCTCTCCCCCCTCCTTTCTCCTATTGGCGCTTCCTTTGAGGGAGTATGTCTCCTCCGTATTGTTATTTTTTCCCATGATTGGAAGAAAGACATTGTTTGGAGTCGGTCTGCCCCTCTCCTCTGTCTTGTTCCTCTCTTGCTAGCCTGTTAGCTGTTTCGGTTTGTTCAGGGTCGTCCAGGGTGCTCGGGGTCTAGTACACCTTTTATTTACGCCATAGTAACAAAAAGACGACGTTCTGGATTTTTTGCCTTTTCGCCTTTTTTTTGTTCTTTCTTCTGAGTTTTTTTTTTTTTTTTTTTTTGCTTGTCTATTTTCCTCTCTGCTGTCGTGCCCTGCCTTTGATTATCATTCCTGGGGCTCCTCCCTAATTTGTGCGCGTTTTTTGCCACCTAAGCCATTAGACGCCTTTTTTTTTTTTACGCTCTCGCTCTCGATTTTCTTCCCATTTCGATCTGGTCCACTTTGGGCTGGGCCTTTCCTCCCTCCGATCCCCTCCCTTTCCTCCCTTTTTGGATCGCGATTTGCTGCCAGTTGTAGCTCTTCCCTCCTCTGTGTTACTGTAGGTGGAACACAGCTGCTTGCTGTCCAACAAACAAGACCAGAGTACCAAAGAGAGAGAGAGAGAGAGAGAGAGAACGCAAGAAAGAACAAGACGCTCCATCAATCGTGTTTCTTCTACGACTTATTCATATTCTTCCATCTTTTTATCTTCATCTTCATCTTCGTCTTCATCTTCATCTTCATCTTCATCTTCATCTTCATCTTCATCTTCATCTTTGACTCTTCATTGTTCTACGTATTTCCATTGCTGTCGACGAGACAAAAGGCTCACCTGGCAACAACCTCAACCTGGACCCATATCCCGCAGTCGTGACCCCGACTCCCAACACCCCAAGCCACCCAACGCCTCCCTCCTACCCAGGTGCAATTGACACGCGCCGCCGTTTGCATTCAAGGCCAGATCCCATCCCCTCCAATCCCAACGCCACAAACACCTACCCACCCTCACCCACCGAGCCCGCAATCGATCCTCGACACCACCGCCACCGTCCCTATCCCTATTCCTGTTGCATCGTAGTGAACAGGACCTCTGCAGAAACGAAAAAAAACCTCCTGCAGCTTGCAGCTAGGTGCCACCCCTCGGGGCCTCCCGTTCCGACCGCCCGACCGTCCGTCCGCCCATCCGGGGGTCCAGACCTTATTTCCTTGTTCTGCGTCCCCGTGTCCTTTGATTCGTGTCATCCGTCCGATCCCAGCCCGCTGTTGTATCGGACCCCCCCCCCCTTTGAACAGCGCAAGGAAAGGAAAGAAGCCACACAAAAAGAGATCGAGACTTGTTATCCTTTTTAGCCCCGGATAGGAAAAAAAGGAAGCAGTCGGAAAAGGAATCCCTTTTGTTGAAAAGCGATTGCCACCCACGCGCTCATCGACTCTCGACACTCTCGATCTGGCCGCGCCTTTTTGCTGTCTTGTCCCATCGGGCTAAGCTCGCTCCTATATCCACCACCCATTTGTTCATTTTTTTTTCTACCTCTTTTTTTGTTTTCTTCTCGTCTACGTTAGAACGTGAAACCGACCTTTGTGCCTCTCACTTATATAGAGGCCACCACACCCTCCTTCACCAGCAACCACACCCACTCCACTCCGTTCCACCATGACACTCATTAGCGCCTCAACCCTATCAGTGTCCGATTTCGCCGCCTTTGTCGAAGCGGCGCACGACATGTCCCCCCTCGCTCCCTGCCCGCGCTCTGCGTCCCCAGAACTCCGCGGGTCTCCGCTTCGCCGCTGCTCTGCTGCGCCCTCAAACCCGCGCCCCCGCGACCGCACGCGCACGCCGTCTCCGCCGCCCCATCATTTCGGCCTGGAGCGCTGCTGTGGATCGCCCGACTTGCACAGGCACACCACGTCACGGCGCGGATCCGAGAGTGAAGAGTCGACGTACTCGTCGGCATACAGCGGGGAGGACGAGGATGAGGACGAGGAGGATGACGACGGGATCATCTGGTTTGGCCGCCGTACGCCGCCGTGCAGCTTCCGCACCGAGCAGTTCCGCCACTGGGTCGAGGATGCCGAGCCACCAACTGTTGTTACAGCCCGCGGTGCTGAGCCGCCGACGCGCACTGTCCGCGCCAGTGCAGTCCGTGCAGCGACGACAACAGCAAAAGACTCGCGCTCCGCCCCGGCGCTCTGGTCCCGTCTGTTTGTCCTCTGGCGCATCCGCCGAGGCTCGACGCGCTCGTCACCGCCGCGCAGCGTCTCGTCTCCGCTCAAGAAGCACGCGAGCCACCATCATGCTGTCGCTCACCACCATCGCCGTATGGCTACCGCGCCGTCGTAACCGGTCCACCCTGTCTATTCTTTGTCCTTGATCGCGGCGAATCCGCATTCGTCGCCGCGCAACACCATCTTCACTCTCTCTATCGCTACACATATTTGCACCAATCACACACATCATGTGAGTGCACAAACACAATGCTATTTCCCGAACCGACCGGCTGACAGGCTGTAGATCACCACCACCACCACCACCACCACGGCTCGATCAGCATGTTCATTCGGAAGCAGGGAAGCTCGAATGAGGGCTTGGGGAGCATAACGAGCTCGGGAAGAGGAGATCCCACCCAGTCCGCCGGCCACCGTCCGCACCATCGTATCATATCATAGTGTAGTGTAGTACCCTCGTAGCTCGTACTCGTTGTATATAGGCCTGTACAGGAATAGGAATGCATATCATCATCTGCTCCTTGGTCGTCTGGGTTGCGTGTCGCCGCTAACCACGTACAGTACTGGCCGCAGTCACCAGAGTGCCAGTGCCTAGGGGTCGCGATCGTGATCGTGAATATTTGCGGGGAGCGTGACAAAAATGGTCCTTGTCTCGGCCCAAGATACTGCGCCGCCCCTGATACAGCACAATACAATGATACCGACTGCGTATACAGGAGAGTACGGCTGGCTTGGCAGCCACGAAGCAAGGCATGAAGCATGAAATGAAGCAAGCAGCACCAGAAGCCCAGACACCAGAAGCACAAAGCACAAAAGCACAAAGCACAAAGCACGCTGGAAAGGCAGGATGCATATATCCTCGTCCCAGGGCGCCGCGCGGTGGGTGGCAAATACCTCCATTATGCCGACACTGGCACTCCACCCACCCCGCCACTCGGCCAAATCGGACACGGTATGCGGCGGTGGAACGCAGGGCATGTCAGGGCATGCAGGGCTCCAGCCTGCTCCAGCCCCGCTCCACTCCACCCTCTTTCGTCTTGGACCCTGCACACTCGCGGGGCCCACAGCCCACAGGAACGTGAAAGCATGCAGATGCCAGCCTGCCTTCCTGCTGGACGTTACAAGTGGCAGTTTGCACGCCTCCAGACCAAACGAGGACGTGAAAGGAAGAAAGAAAGGACGGAAGGACGGTAGGAACGATAGCACTGTGCTGTATGCGGAGAGGGCTGCAGGCATCGTGTCATCCGTGTCATCCGTGTCATCCGTGCCATCGTGCCACGGTGCCATGCTGCCACGGTGCCGGGGTGGCAGGGCGCCAGAGTGTCATGGTGGTAGGGAAGCACGGCAGGGTGGTGCTAGGAAGCATTGGGAGAAGCGTTAGGAGAGGATGAGACAGTGGGCCCGTGCTGTGCTGTTGGCTGAGGAGGGAAGGTGTTTCAGTACGGACACGGACCGTTTGGACGGACGAGGACGCGGACCTCTCCTCGAGAACAGGAGCTTTAGGCCTCAGAACAGGGACCCCCGAAGACGAGGACGTCAAGGACAAGCAAGAGAACAGGGATCTCAAGGACTAGGACGACGAGGACGAGGACGAGGACGAGGACAAGGGCGGGCATCTCAAGGACACAGACCAGAGACGACCAGCCCAGACGCCCACACCACACCAGACCAGACATGCCTCGTGCGCTGCGCCTGGCCGGGCCGGGCCGGACACTGGACCGGGGCCTCCAAAGGAGGTACGGTACTGTATGCCCGCAACGTTGGAACGTTGGAACGTTGGGTGGTAGCTTTAGCTTGCAGCTGAACTGCTCGAGCGGTGTAAAGTTACTGTACTCGCAGTTGGCGGAGGGGAGGGGAGGACAGAACAGAACGTGGACCGGTCCTGGTCCTGGTCCGACACGGACACGGACACGAGCGGTGCTGAGCGACACTCAGCGACACTCAGCGACACTCGGCGAGCGACAAGAGGCGCCACACCCACCCATCTCACAGCGAATGCAAATGCGAATATGCAAAGGCCTTGATTAATTCACGACGCCCGTTCTGCGTACCTGTCTTCTGCACATGCCAGGTCTGCAGGTACGTACTGTACAGTAGGTGTAGGTGTAGGTGTAGGTGTAGGTGTCCCGTGTCCCTTGCGCCATGCTGGCCGTGCACCTACCTGTCCATGTGCATGCTCGGCGGCATCTCCACTGCATGCATGTTACGCGCCCTCGCTCCCTCGCTCCCTTGTCTCAAAGACTACAATATGCGAGTGAAAGCAAAGCACAGGACAAATACAAATCCAAATCAAGTACAAATGCAAGTACAAATGCAAGAACAAATGCAAAGTACAAAATACAAAATACAAAATACAAAATGCATGCAAAATACAAATGATTGTTGTACTGTACTGTGCATCAAAACCGTGCTGTGCAGTAGTACCCAGTATAATACGTCAGTGCACCACTGTGGCTGATCATGGCTGAGACCATTGCTCCCCGGTCACGCAACGCAGTGTGGCTGGTGGCGGCCGTGGCGGCCCTGTTCCTGCATTCCTTTATTCAATGGCTCGATTCATTCCAGCCAAAGGCAGCATGCTACTCGCCCAACTGGGTGGCAGGGTCACGTGCGTGTGTGCCCAGGCTGCAGGCACCAGGGATCAAAGTTGGCGGACGGTGCCGCTTGACCGCTCGCCTCATATTCGGTATAATGACTAGGTGTACCTATGGGTGTGGTGTGGGATTGGATGCGGTCGTATGGGCCAGCTGCCCAAAAGAGCGTGAATAAGGGGAAGTACCAAAGAGCTGCGGAGTCGTGCACCAAGCCTTTAGCGGCCACTGGAATTGCATTGGGGTACTGGATGTGGCAGGTGGCGGAAACCCAATCTCATGATCACATCTGCTTGCCTGTCCTGAGGCTCCGAAACGACACACACATACACGATATACTCGCATTAAATCCAAGATTGACTTTTTTTCTGGTTTACCACCCTCCGGTGAAGGCATTCTCTGGTCCCTGCGCCTACATAGGTACTCGCCCTCCAATGTCCGTCCCTCTCGCCGTCTCACTCCCGCTCGCAGACACCAAGACCTGATCTTACTGGCACTAACGGCGCACAAAGAGCCAAAGGTACGTGAGCACGCGGTAAAATACAATAATTCCCACGAGGATGCCCGCGTACCCCCCGATAGGCACGCCGCCAAACTCGAGGTAGTCAATCACGTCCTGCCCCGAGACCCGGCACGCGCCGTACTTGGCGACTGTGGCTGCCGAGGCAGGGTACACGCAGCTGCACGATCCGTCGGGGAGCGTCGCGCTGTCGCACGTGAAGACCTCGCCGACGAGGTCGCTCTTCACGAGAATGTCGAATGAGAACGCCTGGTAGTCCATAAAGTGGAAGCTTGGGGTTAGTGGGAGGCTTAGAGGACGAGGGAAAGGTGCCATGTGATGATGGGGTTCGGCCAGGAGACAGGCGGCAGATCAGGGGCGTCCCTATCCTCGGCCCCCAAGAGCGTGGTTTTTAACTCACCTGTAGTACCAGAAACGAGGGAGCGAGCGGCCGCGGATGAAGTAGCCCTGGACGCACATCCAAAAGCTGCGGGTCAGCATTTCGCCAAGGAAGGAAGCGGCACAAGTTGCTTATGCTTCCACTTACCCATTCATGAACGAGGTGAGGGCCAGCGCAGCGATGAAGATGGGCACGAGGGCGGAGATGAGCATCACCTGAGTCTCGGCGGCCAGCAGCGCCAGGAAGAGGAAGGCGAGGAAGCGGAAAAAGTGCTCAGCACCCGGGTGCAGGCCAATGGCCCAGTAGACGATTACGGCAAACAGGAGCGTGCAGAGGAAGAGGAACGGGATGGTGATGAGTGTGTTGGCAATCATGAACGGGAGGGGCCCGTACAGGCCGTTACGGCGCTCACGGAGGAACACGGCGCGTTCCTCCAAAAAGGCCCGGATGCCCGCCACGGACATGAATGCCAGAAAGGCCACGGAGAAAAAGTGGACCGAGAGCCGGTCGTTGATCTTTGCATCCGAGTGGCCAAGATGCACCCAGATGGTCGCGAGCAAAAAGCCCATCCCGCCATACATGCCCAGGCGGACGCCATAGGCCAGCAGGTTGCGCGAGTAGTTCAGCACCGTGCGCTCCATGAGCGTCGTGGTGATCGCCACGTGGTGTCCAAGCGACTTGCGGTTGAGGTTGTGCGGCTCGAGGTCGAGCGCCTCTGATGACTCGTCCTTGTCGCGGAGCGTGTCGGCTCGCGCCTGTGCTACAGCGAGTTTCTCCACAATGGCGTGCTTGTCATGCTTTTCGTCGACAAAGTCGGTGGACACGAGGTCGAGCAGGTGGTCTGCAGGGCTGTAGAACTCGCGCACGGGGTATCCGATCTCGGAGGAGCGCGCCGACGCCTCGGCGAGCGTGCCGCTGAACGCAACACGGCCCTTGGCCAGTACCATCATCTTGGAGAACGTCTCGAGCGTCTCCATCGACGGCGCGTGGATAGTGGCCACGACGATAATGTTCTCGTCCTTGGCGATGCGGGCGATGGAGGTCATGACCTCGCGGGCGGACGCCGAGTCGAGGCCCGAAGTTGGCTCGTCGAGGAACAGGATGCGCGGGAAGGTCACGAGCCCGCAGCCCACAGTCACGCGGCGCTTCTGGCCTCCCGAGACGCCGCGCTGGATAGGCGTGCCGATCTTGATGTCCTGGCAGCTCTCGAGGCCGAGGGCGCGGATAATGTCCGCGACACGCTCCTTGGTCTTGGGGCGTGTGTACTCTGTGGCACTGAGGCGGGCGGCAAAGGAAATGGTCTCGCGCACGGTCAGGACACCGTAGTGCTGGTCGTCCTGCTCGACGTACGACGAGGCGTCGGCCATGGTCGTGGCATTCAGCTTGTGGCCGTTGAGGCGAACCTGCGAGTGTCAGGCACTGTGGAGCTTTAACCGGGAGACACTCACTGCACCGCCGTCGAGGGCGCGCTTGCGGAAGGACATGAGGTCAAGCAGAGTCGACTTGCCGGCACCCCTGAGATGACAGTTAGTAAAGCGTTGGCAGTATGGCACTGGGCGACCACTCACGAAGGGCCGAGGATGGCGAGCATCTGCGGGGTGTCAGCGAAACATGACTTTTGGTGAAACGCCACAATGGCAATTGTTGCAACGTACCTGTCCCTGGGAGAGCTCGACCGAGACATTGTCCACGAGCCGCTTGACGCCCTCTTTCTTGTCGTGCACCTCATACGAGAGGTTCGAGAAGACCACAGTGGACCCCAGGCCCAGCTTTGAGTCGCCGCTCTCCATGACATTCATATCGGTCGTCGAGGCCATTGTGATTGGGGCAGTGGACGGTGGACGGTGGACGGTGGGTCGTGACGTATGTGGCACCTGAAGCAGTGTTGTTTCAAAAGGTTCCGGTTCCAGTTCAGCCAGTATAAGAGCCACCTGTTCTTCTATCCGTTACACGAATTAATGAGTCGGCAGAGGGGCGTGGTGGCTGGGAAGGTCAGACCCGAGCAGACACCGAAACCACGGCGTTTGAACATCTTTGGTTGATGAATGGTGCTGCCTATGTTTATACGAATGGTACTGTCATGAATACACTTCTCTGTTCCCGTTTTCTGGTCGATCTCCGACAAGGAACGTGTCGGACGAGGCACGGGCAGACTCCAGACGTATGGGACTGGAATCGGGATCGGGATCAGCTGCTGTGCCCAGGTTCCAGCTCCAGTTTTCTGGCACCATTGTGTGCCTCGAGGGAAGGTGAGCAGTCGTCCTCGCTAGAGTCGTTGCAAGCCCTCATCGGCCGATGACGAGGCCAAGCAGGGCGGGCGACAGCGATGGCTACGACAACGACAACGACAACGACAAGGGGCTGACTGACCACTGCTGGTCGATGGAGGTCATGTTGGGGAAGGAGCGAAGACAAAACGACACTTACTATATTGCTGCAGAAAAGGGTGTTGTTGGCGTTCGTGATAACCTGAATGAGGGTAAGAACGTTGAAGAGAGGGGTTGAGGAGGAGGCTCCTAGCATCGACAGCCCCGAGGTCCGACACTCACCCACTCTCAGGTGTTTGCAGTAGCCCAACAATGCTCGGCGCTCAATGAAAAGCTTGAGTAGAAGGAAATAGAGCAGATACGAGAACAGCAGCGTGTGTTGAGAAGTATGATACTTATATGCCAGGGCCTGCGCTCTGCGACACCGTTCGTTCTCACAGCCTCACTTTCTCGCACGATCTCACAACCGTTCGTCCTCGCAGCCGTTCGTTCCCGTCCTCCTCACAGCCGTTTGTTCTCACATTATCATGAGTTGTACCGTCACTCATGATCACTCATCATACCTCGGGTGTGTTGCTCGTATCGTCGTTCCCGGCGTTTGCTCATTTGTCTTCCCTCTCTGGTATCCCTCATGCCCACAAAGCACAAGAGCACAAAACGGAGCACAGACCGCGTGCAGACCGCGACCCCCGGCCCCCGGCCCAGCTGGAGGATTGCGAAACAATTTGGTCTGTTCCATAATAAAATCAGAACAAATACAGTATCAGACCATTCAGACCCACGGCGCGCCACGACACAGGTAAAAGTAAATCTACTGTAAACACACAGCGCACAGCAGTCTGGAGGAAACTTGCATAAGTTAGTGCAGTATTTAATTCGGAGAGATGAGCTCCATCCCACTCTCTGGATCTCTGGATCTCTGGGCCCCCGGCTCCATTTCAATGTACTGTAGCCCCCATTCCCCGCTTCCCAAGCCACAAAGTTCCCGAAGGATCTGCAGCTCTGCAGCTCTGTCCAGATGGTTGAGATCGAGAAGCAAGGGATCGAGAATCAGGTCCCGCGACGATCATCAACGCAAACGCCGGCCGCACTGACTGTTCCTTTGCATTCCTTGCATTTCTCGGGTTCCTTGGGCAACTGCGGGCCACGAGCCCACAGGGTTGGAAAAGTGGACGCCAAGGTTGCATCCGCGCTATCTCTTCTTTTCAGTCGCCGGTGAGGCGGTGAGGGTTGGTTCCTTGGATTCCATTGTGGGTTGTCCGTTGTCCATTGTCCGAACAAACCCCGGGGTATGTGCCGGAGATGCGGTGTCATGGCCGCTTTTGTAGTCAACTTGGCGAAGTAGAGGAGTAGTAGGCGAATGCGCCAAGCAAGTAACATGTTAACATGGGGTGGCGTTTAGGCATACTAGGCACAAGCTGTTGAGCTGTCGATCCGATCGGCGGCGCTAGGATGGACAGGGGATTGCTTGGCAGCGCGGCGATGCGGGGAAACGGTAGCTGCCTAGCAGCTAGCTAGCTCGCTAGCTGGAGATATGGGAATGTCCAGACCGCTGGCCGCTGGAATGGAAATGCGCGTGACATGTGTACATAACTGCAACTGTAGACGAGACACGTGCAGAACAGCAGAGCCGAATCGACGTTGACAAAAATAGCACATGTGTAAATGTCCAGGTCGATCCGGGCTAGAGGGCCGTGTCCATCCCAGCCAGTAATGGCATATCTGGGTACCTGGGTATCTCCTTGTGGTCAGTCTTCAGATATCTGTACGCACCACGAGGGTCTCTGAGGAAGCAGGCAGGAGGAAGCTGGGAGTGGTGGGGGGGGGGGGGGAGACGTGGTGAGGCGAGAATCGCGGCTCGCGGCTCCGTTGATTTTACGCAACGGCGATGAATCAGGGGACACGACGAGCATGGCTAGCTTGCTCGAGCATTCGCCGGAGGCGCGGGGGCACTGGCGTAAGCTAGTGTGTCATGCGTCAGTGCCGCTAACAGCTCTGTGGTGTCTTGGCCTGAGCGCTGGAGGTATCAGAATGCGGCGAGTGGCGGGCAACGACACCACACGGCAACCGCTGAATTACCGTAGCCTCGTAGTATAGCTAGCTAGGTAGTCTAGCTTCGGTTGTTGCAGTCATGCAGTTCATACGTCGTGCCATATGAGATACCCGTGGCCCCAGCATGGCCGGACCCGTCCTCAGATCCTCAGATCCTCAGATCCTCACCGCTCAAAGCCCAAAGCTCAGAAGCTCAGAAGCTCAGAAGATCAGAAGCGTGATTGTTCATGTACTAGGGTCCATGGGGGGACGCCGTGGGTTGTGGAGGCATATCACCACTGACAGGGAGGACACTGGCGCACTCTGCCTGGCAAGGATGCGATGGGCGCGATAGGATGGGAGGCTTCGGTGTGGTGTGACGTGGTGCGGGGTGGCATAATTGACTCGTCCCCATAGGCCCACAGTCGTATGCAGCAGAGCGTACCTCCCTTGAGAGCATGTGAGAGGTGTGGTCGACCAGAAACGTAGTTGAGCTGTTGTGGCTGTGAGGCTGTTATTGAACTGATAGACTGGCCGCAAGATTAGCCTGCAGGGTGCTGCTCCAGCCTGTCCTGAGCATCCTTGTTCGTCGCATTCCTCGATCGTATCCTTGTCCACTACCTGCTCGCTTCTGATGGCCAAGTCATTCCCGCGGCTAGCGCTAGCACTCACGGCACATTACAGAATTACAGCCCTAACCCGCCCGCATCCTGGTCCCCAAGTTGCACCGCTCCCCACACTCACACATCTCCCAGCAAATGCCGCGGTAGCCATGGCTAACAGCCGAAAAAAATCTGCATGTGACGAGCACAAGTGCATCCCTACGTCGTACAAGTCTCTCCTCTAGCGCTACATCTAACGCTTACTTAAGAGGGACGAAGCGCGAGTTGGCCATGTTGGCACCACGACCGTGGCCGACGGGCTTGTAGGTGATGGAGAACTCGCCGAGGTAGTGGCCGGTCATCTCGGGCTTGACCTCAACGGTGGTGAAGGTCTTGCCGTTCTGTGGTAGGTCAGAGAGATGTAGCTAAAAAGGGTTGCCGGGGGGCTCGCGTGACGGCGTGACACCAAAACTTCACGACGCGCACGAATTAACCCCGCCGAAAGACACTCACGTAGACACCGACGACCGAGCCGATCATCTCGGGGACGATGATCATGTCACGGAGGTGGGTCTTGACAATCTCGGGCTTGGCGTTGGGAGCAGCCTCCTTCTTGGCCTTGCGGAGCTTCTTGATGAGGCGCATGGGGCGCGACTTGAGGCCGCGCTGGAAACGCCTACGAGCACGAGCGTGAACGAGCTGTGGAGAGGTTAGATTTCGTCGGCCCGTGTTGCAGGGGGGAAAGGGGGGTTGCATTTGGCCTTCACAAAGACGAAGTAGCACCAAATTTCCCCCCCACTACCCGCACTAGCCGACTCACGTCAATGAAGGCCTCGTTCGAGAGGTCGAGGAGCTGGTCAAGCTCGACACCACGGTAGGTGTACTTCTTGAAAAGACGAGAGGCCTTCTTGGCGGCGGCGTCCTCC
Organism: Apiotrichum mycotoxinovorans; assembly: GCA_013177335.1. NCBI lineage: Eukaryota > Fungi > Basidiomycota > Tremellomycetes > Trichosporonales > Trichosporonaceae > Apiotrichum > Apiotrichum mycotoxinovorans. The sequence continues at coordinate 795,140 of CP053624.1, read as the reverse complement.
GCGGTAGTGTACTCCTCAGCCTGCGTGTGAGCTTTGTGAACCCAGAATTTCGGTCGAGCTTGGCCGCTGGCTGGTCACTGGAAACTCGAAACTGTCATGGTGCTGATCCGTCCGTCCGTTTGCGCCTCACACTCCATCACGCCCGCGCCGAGTCCTCCCATTCCCTCGTTTCGAGTCCCATCTCCCAAATCTCCCTCGCGGCCACCATAGCTCCAGTAGCCCGCTCGCCTTTGCCAGTGCCAGTTTCCAGTTCCAGTTCCAATTGCGGCGGTCCGTCCGCGATGCCGTGCGCGATACCCACCATTTTGTCTATAGGTTCGAACGCGAGAAAGCGGGTGGATGTACGAGAGGTAGAGATGTGCAGGGGAAATTCGATTTCGACAGGGAGGACAAGTGCGAGAATCGAAGTTTTTCGTCGTTCGTTCGAAGAGGGAGGATAAAACGAGCGCGCGCAAAGGAGGTTTTCCGAGAATTGAGAGAGTCGGCGTCAGCAAGGTCGTTACCGTCGTGCACACGGGCTAGGGGGGGATACGCACAGATTTTGCTAGAGAAAAAAAGGGGACAGGAAAGCGTTCACGACGAGTAGTAGAGTAGCACAGCGAGTGGGAGGTGGGACGGCGGGCGCGAGTGCCAGAGGGTGGGTGGTGGGTACGCTGCTGCCTGCAGGCTCTGCCCCGCGCTGCCGTCGCTGGGGACACCTGTGTCCTCAGTCACCGCCAGCGAAACTGCGTGCAGGTTTCGAAGTGGGAGACGCCAAATTTGGGTCCTGCCAATATTTCCGAAATCCCGATTTTGGTCCCGCGGTTGGCACCCAGCAGCCACTTCCAACTGCAGTACAGCGTTGCAGCGTACCAGCTTTTCATCGAGGTTCAAATTGCCTCCGCGGCCTGCGGAGGGGATGTAGATTCCTTAGGTGGTCCCCCCACCTGAAGAACTCGCCAGCCGCCGGCACCATTCAAAAGGTCCATACTACCGCATTGCTCGTCTTCTCCATCCTCGATGCGTTCTCTGGGACGCTCTCCGACCCCTCACATTTTCACGGGGGAGGAGAAACGGAGCGGGGGGAGAGCGATGCGGTTGTCTTCGTGCCCAGGCTTTCGTCTGGTGTGCTCTCTTGCGCTGCAGCTTGCTGCTTGCTTGGGTGCCGCACGGTCGGTCCGACATTCGATTCAGTTGTTATCATTGTTACTCATGTGAACTGTGTTCAGTGCTGTCCTCATCAAAATAAGTGTTCAATTTACTTGACCGTAATGCAAATCATCAGTCGCCCAGCCGGCCGCGAGTAGCCACCATCACTGACTCAAACTGCCATCTGTCACATATACTACTACTACTACATAGTTGACCGGCCAACTAGTGATCCGAGAGCCAGCGGTACTCGAAGCGGAAATCGCTCTTTCGGCGCTGGCACCACGAGTTCTCCCAGTCAAAGTAGTAATATCCGCCCTGCTCGTAGTCCTCGGTGATTGCCTGCGGGTTGTGTGCGCGCTGGAACCACGTGAGGTACTGCTTGTGGAAGCGCCACGATTGGCGCTTGAGCTCCTGGGCAGCAAGCCACCTGGCCAGGCGTCAGCAGAAACTCTAATTTCTGCAGGGTGTAAATACTCACTGCTCGTACGTTCCCGTCATGTAGTAGAAGATGTAGAACAGCTGGTCGAGCTCTAGGCGCTGGTAAATGTTCTTGTCCTCCAGCACGGGTAACCGTGTTTGCGGGTAGTAGGATGGCGTCTGGATCGGGTTGGCCGGGTGGTAGTACCGCGGACTGTCAAGGAGTCAGTACGTCACTGCGGAGGCAAATACTCACGGCTCGGCATCAAGTTGCGCAGGGGCATTCTGGAACGAAGCGTCGAGCGCATTGGACAGCTCGCTGGGCTCGTTGGCACGGCGCTCGGCCATGTCCTTGGCGGAGTGGAAGCTTTCCATAAGGCTCTCGAGGACGCCCTGCTCCTTGCCTGGGCGGGGGTAGTTTGCGGCGGCGGCACGCGACGACTCGGCGTGGAACTGCTGCTGCTGCTGCTGCTGGGGCTGGGGCTGCTGGGGTTGAGGCTGAGTCTGCTGCTGGGCTTGCTGCTGTTGCGGCTGCCGGGGCGGCTGCTGCTGCTGCTGCTGGCCATTGAGGGGCTCCTGGAGGGCAGGGGAGGGTGTCGGCGAGATTCCCGGTGGCGGGGGCGGGGGATGTCCGTTGGACTGAACCTCTGGAGGCGGGGGCGTGGGCTCGATGTGCTCGGGCTCCTGCTTGGGCGTAGGCTTGTCCTCGACGGAAGGCGATGTAGGCACCTCCTTGGAACGCGCTGGCGGCGTGGTCTCCGTGGCGTGGCCGCCGACCGCAGCAGCGGCGGCAGCGGCGTAGCGGATCGGCGGAAGGGCAGCGGCTTTGGGTACAGGGGCAGAGACGCCCGGTGCAGGCGGCGGTGCAGCGTCGGCGGCGGCCTTGGCGGCAGCAGCTGCCGCCTTTGCCTTCTCCTTCTCCTCCTTCTCGGCAGCCTCTGTTGTGCCGTCAACACATGGAACTCTCTTTCCTTCCGAGGCACTTACTCTTTGAGCGCTTTGTGAGCACGGGGCTGGCGGGAGCGTCGTCGTCGCCGGCTGTGCTGCGATGGGACGAGCGCGACTTCTTGTCTTCCTTCTGCGGCGTCTTTGAGCTCTCCTGGAGGTCCGCAACGGATGCAGAGTCGAGTGTGGACGTGTCCTCGTGATGTCCAAAGTCGCCGACGTACTCGTCCTCGACGTCCTGGAGGTTGAGCTCGTCGTAGATGCCCGTGTCGTAGTCAAAGTCCTCCTCGGTGTTGGCCTCGACAAAGTACTTGACGTCCTCCTGGATGGATTCTACGCGGTCGATTGTGAGCTGGCCGTTCTCAAACATGCGCTGCACAATCTCGAGCCGTCCAATGTGCCACTGGCGGCGCTCGTTGAGCTGCTCGAGCTCGCTCATACGGTCCCCGGCAGCCTTCTTCTTCTTGCCCGTCACCTGCAGCTGTTCCTGCTCGGCCTCGGTCTGCTCAATCTGGCGCGAAAGCTCCTCGATTGTCGAACCGATCCAGTCCATCATGTCGCGGCGGGCCTTTTCTGCCGGGTCGAGACGCGCAGCGGCGATAAGACCTTCTTTCGAGAAGGCCTTCATCTTCATCTCCTTTTCCAAGGCTTTGAATCGCTCCATTTGCTGTGGCATTAGAGATTTGGCGCTTTCGATAGCTTCTGTTGTTGACACCCACAGTCTCGATCAGTTTGCGGTTCTCCAACAGCGCGCTCTTGTCCTTGATGTCCGAGCTGCCGAGCCAGACCTTGATCTGGTCGCGCATACGCTGCAGCTTCTTGATCTGGGTCTTGAGGTCCGTCTCGAGCTTCTCCTTCTGCGTCGCGTTGGACGAGTGGTTGAGCTTGTCAAACGTCGCCTCAAAGACCTCGACACCCTGCGAGACCGCCTTGAGCGTCCGGTCTATCTCGGCTGCATGCGTCAGCATAACTCGATGCAAGGGGTGTATAGTGCACGTACCTTGAAGCTTTCTCAACGCCATGGTTGCTTGCTAGGTGGTGACCCGGTGGTTGATAGCTGATTGAGTTGTGTTCCGTCAATGTCGTAGTTGTCAACGATGACCAGCGGCTGTGTGACACTGTTGAAGCCTCAGCCTCCCTTCCTTTCCCTCCGTTCAGTGTTCCGCAGGGGTGACCTCAACACTGCGGGCCTATTTCCTTTGCCACCAGACACGTGAGCAGTAGCAGGCCTATTTGTGACGCGTACCCAGGAAAAGTTATTTAGGCCCCCCATTTTCAACCTGATGATCAAAGGGTGGAGGTTGGACGCGTCGCGCGAAACATTGTTGTGACATTCACTGTTTAGGGAGACGCTAGGTTCACAAACTTCTGGCTCTTATTGTCCGCCATCTTGCCCAACTTCATCTTGATCGTACCGGCATCAACAACAAGGCATCATGGTCAGCTCTATGCGAGCGGCGATCGTAAAGGTAAGTTGTGCTTGATGTAACTGTCAGCTAACCCCAGGTCTTCTCGACAAAGTACTCGCTCACGCTCCCCGCCCCGGCGCTCAACTACATCGAGGAGGTCCTGACCGAGGTGAGTCTCCACCCTAACTTCACATCTGACGCTAGAACGAAATTCCGCAGGAGGAATGGAACGTCGGCCTCGAGTTCTGGGCACGGGAATATCTCAAGGGCGAAGGTATGACGCCGCGCGCCTCCGCCAGCTAACTAACGCATCAGAATCGTCCTCGCTCGTCTCGCTCGCGGGTCTAAAGCGCGCGTACGAGATCCTCCAGCTCGGAACGACGGACGACACGCAGACTGCCGACCCGACGGAGATCAACGTCGAGGCTCACTTTGCGGTCGTGGACAGCTTTGATATGCCGGCTGTGCACTTTGATGCCGTGCGCGGCGGTTTCACTACGTGGGTTGCGATTGCTGGAAGGCACTAACCCGCAGATCGAAGACCAAGCCCTCCGAGGCGGGCCAAGCTGCCAGCCGGTCATCATACCTGCGCGAGCGATGGGGCATTATCAAGGAGGTGAGCTTTGTGGCGCCTCTGAAGCTGACATGCAGATCATTCTGCGCAATGAGAATTTTACCCCTCCAGCGATCGGAGGGCACGACAGGTCGAATTATCTCAAGGTACGCGTGGAGGCCGTGGGAAGGACTGAGAACTAACCGTAGCTCACGTCAACACCGAATCTTCTCGGCCGCGCAGGGCAGCTCTTCCTCCTCTTTGGTATGCTCTCGCGCAACCCGCAGGGCCAGCTGTGTCTGGAGGACGGCGACGGACGGGTGGTGCTCGATATGCAAGATGCGGTAGGTCGAACCCCATGACCACGCTGCTGACCGCAGGTCCCGGGTGAAGGTCTCTTCACGGAGGGATGTATGGTGCTCATTGAGGGCGAGTACACGATCGAGGAGACTATTCGCGTCCTGGCCATGGGCCACCCGCCGAGTGAGAAGCGCGACATTGCCAGGTGAGAAAAGCACCCAAACTTGCTTGCTTACTGACGCCCAGGGGACTGCATGGACACGTTGACTTTCTCGGTGGCGGTGCCGTGTCGCTCAAGGAGGAGGTGAGTACTGCTGCTGGCTCGCGCTAACTTGCAAGGAAAAGTATGCTCCGACCGTCGCGGCCAATGTCCAAGTATCGTTTGTCGTTCTCTCCGATGTCTGGCTCGACCACCCCCGCACACTTGTCGCCCTCCGCCGTCTGTTCGAGGGCTACGCCGACAAGGTCGAGTACCGCCCCATGGTGTTTGTGCTGTGTGGAAACTTTTGCCAGCGAGGCTGGGAGGGCGAGGGCGGCTTGAAACGGTACACTAACGGCTTCAACGCGCTGGCCGACGTGATCGTCTCTATTCCCCTCATCCTCCAGTCCCACTTTGTCTTTGTCCCCGGGCCGCTCGACCCCTGGTCGTCGTCCACACTGCCGCGACCGGCCCTGCCTGCAACATTTACTAGCCGACTCGCGCAGCGCGTCCCCAAGGCGCGCTTTGTGTCCAATCCCTGTCGACTGCGGTACTTTGGCCAGGAGATTGTCATCTATCGCGAAGACCTGATGGGCCGGCTGCTCCGGAACCTAATCGGGGTGAAGAGCGCTGACGAAGGTGCAGACATGAAGCGTTATGTGAGTTGACTCTCGTCACTTAAACTGACAGCCTAGCTCGTCCAGACCGTGCTTGACCAAGCACATCTGTCTCCGCTGCCGCAGAGCGTGCGCCCCACGCTGTGGGAGTACGACCACGCGCTCCGACTCTACCCCATGCCGACGGCCCTTGTTCTCGCGGACAAGTACGAGCGGTACGAGCTGACGTACGAGGGCGCACACGTCTTCAACCCCGGGCGGTTCGTCAGTGCCACCTCGGGCGGCGAGTTTGAGTGGTCCCTGTACTATCCTGCCACGGGGCGGAGTGAGCGGAGTGCGCTGAGCCTGGACGACTAGAGTATTGTATGTATCGCATGCATTTATTGTATGGACGCGGAAGACTAGGTTGTCGTGGGGCATGCATACTGCTCAGTAGCACCTGGCCCGTAGGAGATAACAGGCGTGTGCTGTGTATACCACCCACTGTGGGGAGGGGGCGACACGCTGTGCAGCTGTACACGGATGTGGCTCGGTGTTCATGGGTATTCGTGCGGTGTGCGGAGTCCGCCCAGTGTATAGACACTTTCGCAAATTGAACAGAGACAGGCAGGCCATGAGGGGGGCCTGAGACCTCACGCCCGGCGGCGCTGTACATACAGCATAGTGCTTCAAAGTTTTATCTCACAGAATACAGTTCAGCAGATAAATCACTAAACCGGCCTAGCATGCCCAGCACCCGCAGGCTCCAGAAGTGCACTAGTCCTGGCTGCAAGTACAAATTCAGGGTCCGAAAAAAAATCATTCGCGAACATGACTGACTGTGGCAGTCATTAGGGTCTGCGCAGTGTACAGTACGCGGCCTACTGGGTGTACGCTGTATGCGCGGAGTGCACACCCACCAAAGTACCGAGTATTTGCTGAATGCTGCTCAACTGCTGTTTTACTAGTCCATGCGAGCATTCGAACTGACAGACCCCCGGCTATACAAGCAAGTGAGCAAGTGATCAGGTGAGCTTTACATACTGCATCTCTTTCGCTCTTTGGCCCTCTCTTTCCATGCTTTCAATGCTTCATGCTTTCCAGCGAGCACCGGCGGTTCAGTATGTACAATCCTCACGTCCGCCGCTTCCCTCCCTTCTCACACTTGATACCCTCAGCTGCCTGCTTCCCAATGCAAGTCAAGCTACCAACGTCCTCCTGCCCTCCGCTCATGCTACCTACCTACAGCCTGCCAGGTGCCCAATGCAATACAAGGTCCTCATGCCCTCCGCTCACGTTAGCTACGGCCTGGACCTGCCCTCCTCCTGCCCTCGGCTCACGCTAGCTACCCCCGGCCGTCTGCTGCCCAATGCAATCCAAAGTCCTCCTGCCTCCTCCTGCCCTTTGCCTGCTGCGCTGCTGTCCAGTGCTAGCTGTTGCCGTCCGCTCAAGCTAGCCACCGCCTGCTAACCAGTACAATCCAAGCCAAGGTCCTTCTCCCCTCCTGCCCTCCGCTCCAGCCATGCTAGCCAGCTACCGCCTGCCTCTGCCAACGTGTCAGTCACAATGCACCAGTACCTACACCACTAGCATCCCCCCACCATCCCCCAGACTATATATACATTTAACTCCCCCCGCTCACTATCTTTTTCCCCCCTCTCACCATCATTATCCATTTGTCTACTTAGTTTTTTGTTCTTACAAAAATGTCCAAGCTCAACAACAAGGCCGCCCTCGACCTCAACACCGACGAGCCGCTGTGGGATATGCTAGCTAAGTTCCCACTGCCTCCTCTCCGGGGCCGCGTGTCCAGGCGCCGTGTTGCCACCCTCCCTCCCCCTCCCCCTCCCCCTCCCCGGGCTTCCACGCCCACTATTAACCAGGAGCCGGAGAACAAGGACGAGGAGTCCCTCGAGGACATCCTCGGCCAGTTCCCGGTGCCTCCTCCCCGCCCTTCTTTGTGGGATCGCTTCCGCCCCCGTTCCCCCTCCCCTCTCCCTTCCCTTCCCCCTCCCCCTCCCCCTTCCCCTCTCCCTCTCCCTCCCTCTCCTCGCTCTCCCAAGCGGGAGCGCCGCCACCACCTTCCCCCCCCTCCCAAGGGGGAGCCTTTCCTCCTTCCCCCGCGCGTGCGCTGCAAGCGCAGCCTCCGCCTCGCTCCTTCCGCGGAGCTCCTTGCCTCCCCTGAGGCCCTGGTGGCCAAGGAGGGGGCAGAATCGTTCATGGAGGTCTCGGTGGACTGCACTGTCCGCCTCATCCTCCTCCCCCCTCCCCCCCTCCCCCGCGTCAAGACGCTCCGCCGCACTGGCGGGGCGTACCTTTATCTGACCTCCAGCCTGCCCCGGGCGCCTTGTGTCGTCCGCCAGCCCCTCCGACGCAAGAAGGGCTGCCTCGACCTGAAGTTGGCTGCGCTTTGCCCTGTGGCCTGAACAATCAAGGGCAGAGCGAAGACGACCTGCAGGTCGTAGCTCATCAAGACCGACTTCGACTCGTCGACATTGGGCACCCGACAATCCTGCAATGGCCCTCTGGGGATTCTACAAGCTGAGTACTCTTTCCTTGCGAGTTGTAAACCCATTTGCCTGTGGCGGTGAGACTCCGTGAGGGAGCAGGTTGACAGGCGAAACTCGTGCGTGGGACAGCGCTAACGGCGGGATTGGTCCCCCGCCGTTTTCGAAGCTAGATCTCGCATGGGGAGTAGACTTGTGTCCCTGCGAGATCACGACGGGAGGAATGACGGCGGCGGTCAAGTACTAGGCAATCCCCTGACCAAGGAGAGCCTGGGAAAGACTGTTTGCCTGATTTCCGCAACGCTTTGTGGCGATCTGTTTGCGAGGCAGTGGTGTTCGAGCGGGTGGGCACGACGCGAAGCAGATCTTCATGGCCCGCGTGGGGAGCTCGACAACCAGCAGTCCGACAGTCAAGTCACCCTTTTCTTCAAGCTGGATTCCGCGGGCGGAGTACAAGCTGAGTTCATTGTTTCGTTTCTGTTTCTGTTCCGACGTCTCGTGTTCCCATAAAAAAAAAAAAAACTTCTCAAAATCACAAAAAAACTTCATAATCAGGAAACCACAGATAGAGAGAGAGAGAGAGAGAGAGAGAGAGGGAGATAGAGCGAGAGAGAAGAAAATAGAAAACCCATTTCAACTTGCCTTCCGCTGGCGGATCATAAGGCTTCTCGGCTGTGTTCCATAGTCGTTCGCGCTCCATAGTTCTTTGTGTTCCGTAGTTGTTGTGTTCCATAGTCCATAGTGCCATAGTTGTTTGCGTTCGATAGTTGTTGTGTTACATAGTGGTTTGCGTTCCACAATTTGCCTTTCATGGTCGTTTGCGTTCCATAGTTGTTTGCGTTCCATAGTTGCATGGGTGTGATCTCACGGTCCATAGTTCCATAGTCCATAGATGTAATCTCACTTTCCATATTTCCATAGATTCATAGTTGTGATCTCACATTCCATAGTTCCATAGTTCAATAGCTCCATAGCTCCATGGTTGTGATCTTGCGTTCCATAGTTCCTCTATAGTTGTGGTCTTATATTCTGGATGATGTGCTCGCTTACCTCCAAATCGCCGACCACGGAACTCGACAAACTCGCCGCCACAACGGGGTCCGCCAACGGGTTGGTTCCTCTTTTGACCGCTGACAGCAGAAACTCGATTGCGAACATGACTTTACAAACAGCACAGACAGTAGGTTCCCCCTTCCGTATACTGACGAGGAAACCACAGCCAGTGAGTGCAAGTAACCAAGTATAGTTCTGACCGATTTCCCCCAGCGGTCTTCGCAGGCAATCGATCGGATCGAAGGACACTGACTCATCTAAGTATTGTTCCTAACCGTGTTGATTTTCGCTGAACCTCAGAATAAACTTACCCTCTCAACTTGAATATCGGAACCAAGGACACCTCGTAAGTTATCGGTCGTGGCCTCGTAAACTCTATGTCTACTAAGTGCTCTCTTTAAAAGGTCTAGCTGATCACACAGGTTTTCGAACAATCGTCTTCTCACAACAAACTGGTCGTCGTCTAGTAACTGGTCGTGGCCTCGCAAACTATAGGTCTAGTGAGTGCTCCCCCCTCCGCTTTTCAATGAGTGACATTGCCCACGCCTCTTTGAAAAGTCTAGCTGATTACACAGTTCCTCGCACGATCGACACAATCGCCTTCGGCAACGACTGGACGTGGCGCCGTAAACTCTGGTTCCAGTGAGTGCTCTCTCGTCCGCCCTAGCTGATCACACAGTTATTCGCACAGTCGCAGTCGTCACAATCGTCGTTCGGCAACAACTGGTCGTGGCGCCGTAAACTTTGGGACTAGTGAGTGTGCCTCTTTGAAAAGTCTGGCTGATCACACAGTCCGTCGTACACTGGACACAAGCGCCATCCGTCAACAACTGGTCGTGGCGCCGTAAACTCTGGGACTAGTGAGTGTTCCCCCGTCCGCCCTTCACGTTACTAACCCGCCGTAGTTGTTTTCTCGCTGTTCTGATCTTTTTTTCTTTTCTGCTCTTCTCCTTTTTTATAGTCACTTTTTGTTTTTCTTCTGGCGTTATAGTCCGGCTGGAGGCGAGCCGGGGGGGAGCGTATGGCCCTGCGACGGTGTGGTGAAGGCGGACGATGACTGCAGCAATAGGTCAGACTGTGACGCACGGCTGTTAGTAGCCCCCCTGAACGGTGGACCCAGCGTGACCTCCCTGAAAACGGACGTTTATGTAGTATTGTAGAAATGTAATTTTTTTCTTTGCTCTGATATTGGACGTGGCAATCTCGCGACTCGGATGAGTATCTAGAGAGAGAGAGAGAGAGCGGAAGAGGACTAATGGGACATTACATTATCTCAGTTTGGGCACATTCCGACTTACTGACAAAGCCGAGAAGAGCTTTGATTCTTATGACAGCCAGGCTCGACACTACCTCTGCACGTACTCTTAGGCAAGGGCTCGCTTGATGTCGAGTCCGAACGCTTGTCAACGCCACCAGCGGGCGCGCCGACGCCCCCAGCCAAGACATCGTCTCTGGTCGCGTGGCCACATGGTACGGCGTCTGACTACGACTGAGTAAAATTTATCCCGTCCCCCCTTTAATATCCGAAAAAAGCCCGCTGGTGTGCCAACCCATGCCCACACTAAAGAGATCGCGGGTTCGATCCCCGCCGTGGCCTTTTTGGACTTCAGAGGAGGGGAGGGGCGCAGAGGGGGGCGCAGAGGGGGGCGGGGGAGGATCGGGCGGGGGTCGAGAGAAAGGGTGAAGGTGGTAATCGGAAGGTCGGCGCCGCGCTTGGAGGCAGGCATGGGCAGCGCGTTGTGTATCGCCGAATGTAGTGATCAATGCATGTGAAGTGGGGAGTTGGGGACCGGCGCATACATGTACCCGTAGATCCGTAGAGTGGGCTCCTGTCAGGGAGACGGGCTGGGGGAGGCATCGTAGGCATCGTTCCTTCATGCTTCATGTTTGGCTTGTCGGTGCGGAACGAAATGTTGACGCACAGGGAGGCAGTGGAGCAGACGCAGGAGACGTACTGATTCGATTTTTTTGGAGGGATCGCGCGAGGTACAGTACCCTGCTGGGTGCCACATTGCCACCAACAGTGATCTCTGGCTGGGACGGCTGGGACAGGGGCGGAGATACGCTCATCTCCGTCCTGGTGACTGGGGGAAAACTCTAACGCCGTGCTGTGGCACTCGGCCCTGCTGCCCAGCATGCCCAGCTTGCCCAGCTTGCCCAGTTTGCCCAGTTTGCCCAGCCAGCCAGGCCCAGGAACACCCGCACACTCGCGTGGATGCATGGATGCATCGCGTGGTCCGGCGGCCCCGCCTTTTGTTGCCGCCCATTGCCAGCTTGTCAGCTTGTCAGCTTGCCCGCTGGGTGCCAGCTCGGCCAGGCTGCAGGCTGGGCCATGAGCCATGGCCCAGGTAAGCCTTCAGCTTCTGAGCCACCATGCTGGCACTTTGGCACCTGGCAGGGAAGGAGGCCAGGGCTGGCCTGCTGGCCCGAGATGGCACCATTGGAATTGGAATGGGCACTGTATTGTACCTCCACAACCACGACGCAGCATATACTATACAGTAGTGCGGCCTCCGACTTGGCACTGTGGACTTTGGACTACCGACTTTCAACTTTCAAACCTTTCAACTTTGGGACTTTTGACAGATCACACCTCTTTTGACGCGGGCGTACGGGCCTCTCTCTACTCTTTATCTCTTAACGATCGGCTCGGACGCTGAGGCGACGACACACACCACCAGCACCAGCACCAGCACCAGCACCAGCACCAGCACCAGCACCAGCACCAGTACCAGCACCAGCACCAGCACCAGCACCAGCACCAGCACCAGCACCACCACTCCCACTCCCACTTTCACTTTCACTTTCACCACCACCGCACTTCCACATCACCACCGCACCGCCGACGTCCCTCGCCATGGAAGTCAACAAGGAGGAGGCGCTGCGCTCGCTCGCGATCGCGCAGAAGAAGCGCGGCGCGGGCCAGCTCGACGCCGCGCTGCGGTTTGCGAACAAGAGCGTCGCGCTGTATCCTACGCCGGAGGGCAAGGCGATGGTGGGGCTCATTGAGCGCGATATCGCCGCGGGCGCGGGCGGACAAGGGGCGGCGGGGCGGCGGGGGCGGCGGGGGCGGCGGGGGCGGCAGGGGCGGCGGGGCGGCGGCGGGGGCAGCGTGCCGGAGGGCAAGACCGCCCGCGCATCTGGCGTCGAGGAGCACGTTACGAACGCGCAGCAGCGGCACCACAAGAAGGCCGAACCCGCGGGCAGGAGCAACGGCAACAGCAGTGGGGCAGCGACGCCGCCTAAGCGCGAGTACACGTCCAAGCAGCTCGAGGTCGTCACGCGTATCCGCAAGTGTCGCGAGTACGAGTACTATGAGATTCTGGCCGGTGAGTGTACCGCCCTGGGAGGGGAGGGCAAGCGGGGGGGGCAACTATCTCTTTGTTGTGGCTGGTCACGGCTACTCCTTCCCCCGCGCCGCTGTTCCCCCGCGCCGCTGTTCGCCCGCGCCGCTGACAAGCAGTCGAGAAGACATGTTCCGAAAACGACGTCAAGAGGGCGTACAAGAAGCTCGCGCTCGCATTGCATCCCGACAAGAACGGCGCGCCGGGCGCCGACGAGGCGTTCAAGAGTGCGTATCCTCGGGGTCGCAGCAAGCATTTCATAGCAATCACAGAAGAAAAGCTCACAACACGCAGTGGTCTCCAAGGCTTTCCAGGTGCTCTCCGACAGCGACCTGCGGTCTGTGTACGACCAGAACCCGACGATCGACCCGACACAGCGCGGCGGTGGCGGCGGCGGCGGCGGGGGGATGCGCGGGTTCGGCGGCGGCGGGGGCATGCACCCTGGGTTCAGGGGGCATGCGGGCTTCGACGGCGAGATTTCCCCCGAGGACCTGTTCAACATGTTCTTTGGGGGCGGCGGCGGCGGGTTTGGCGGGTCACCGTTTGGCGGCGCGCGTGGTGAGTACAGATAACAGCCGTGCAGTGGCAAGGCAAGGTGCGCAGGCTGACACGCAGTGTACACGTTTGGCGGGGGCGGGCCGCAGTTCAACGCGCGGCGCGCGCGCGCGGCCGCCGGCGGGGCGGCACCGGAGCCGCAGCACCCGCTGTTTGCGCTACTCCCCGTCGCGCTGCTCATCTTCTTTGTGCTGTTTTCGCTCATCCCGACGCTGTTCTCGGGCGAGCACCACCCGGACCCCGAGTTCCGCTTCAAGCCCTCGGCACACTTTGACGCCGCGCGCACGACATGGCAGCGCAACGTGCCGTACCACGTCAACAAGGCCGAGTTTGAGAGTTCGCAGGTGTGGCAGAGCGTGCCTGAAAACTACCGCGACCGCATGGACGCGGCCATGTTCAGCTCCAAGCTGCGCGGGTTTGAGCGCGGGATCGAGGAGGTGCATATCCGGCAGCTCCAGGCCGAGGTGAGTAACAACAGCACGGGACGGGGCGCGGGGCATGCTTCTGGCTGACACTCATCCAGTGCACAAACTTCAATATTGTCAAGCAGCGCAAGATTGCAGACGAGGCGGGCCTGTTTGGCTGGGGCGCAGACTATGACAAGATCCGCAAGCTGCGTGCGGAGAAACATGCGTCGTGCGAAAAGCTCAGGTCGTGGGGCGTCACGCAGCAGGGATACTAGCATACCAATACCAATATACTACTAGGTCGTGGAGCATGAGGCATGAGGGAGGAGGAGGGCATTTGGGATGAACCGGGCTGCCGGGCTGGTGTACTGCCTTTATTTACTAGGTCATCAAGTGGTCTGGTGTGGACGTGGCCTCCGGACTCTTCTCGAGTCGGCTGCAGCCCAGTTTCTATGCCGTAGATTAGATGCATTGAGTGTACAGTACAGTAGTTTGATCAGCTTGTCAAGGCACACGAGCAACGAGTGAGGTTGCGGGCAGGGACGGACACTGAAGCTAGGGACGTGGCGGTCTGGGAGCCTTAGAGGTAGGTGACTCATTCTGCAATGGAATGATAAGGGACAACACCACCACCACACCCTTGTTCACTCCCTGTCCTTGTTCGATAACAAGACACAAGTTGTTGTCGCTCATGACAAGATTACTGCATTAATTGATTGGTCTAGGGCAGACATAGCACAACTACAGTACAGACCGGGGGGATGTAAGGCATGGATGGTAACTAACACTGGTGGTGGGTGGGTGGTGAAAACGAGGAGCAGAAAAAAAAAAGCCAGAAATGTAAAACAGCTAGCGCGAGTCGACAAGACTAGATGGCCTCGGTCCAGCTCGGCGGCGTGGGGACGGCATACTGCAGCGTCGGGCCCGCGGCAAGACTCGACGTGACGAGGTTGATCTGGTCGTCGAGCACCTTTTTGCTGAGTGTGTCGCCGGCCTGCACGAGCGAGAGGTAGTGCTTCTTGAGACGCGCGTCGACGCGCAGGAGCATGTCGATGACTTGGGGCGTGAGCTTCTGGCCCTCGCCCACGAGCGTGAGGTTGGACGACATTTCGACAGAACCCAGCAGCGCGGCATCAGAGACAATCTCCGAGGCTGGGCCATTGCCGTCGTTCGGGCCAAGCAGGACGAGCGTCGAGGGATGCAAGAGTGTGTCGGCCCCGAGGTCCAGGTTGCGTCCTCCCCGTGTTGCGGGAAGCACCATTGCCAAAAGCTTCTTGTACACATCGCGCACGATGCTGCACGTCGACGCGTGAACTTGGAAGTAGTCTGGCGTGAACGGCTAGCGAGAGTTAGTTGAAAGGGCAAACACTAGATTACGCACCATGACCGCAAGAACGAGGAAAGACTCGGATGTCGCGTCTACGGGCGCGATCGTCACTTCGGCAGTCGCAGTGTTCTGCGCGGCTGACGGGCGCGGCTTGGCACGCTGCGGGCGGAAAAAGTTTCGCTGCGACGAGTGAGTAAAGTGTCGTGGATGCTTCAAACTCACCAGAGGACCAACGACGGTGCCCTTTGTCGCGCCCTGCTCCGCCCATGCCTCCCACTCGTCGAGCAGTTTGTGGATGGCACGCAAAAAGTCTCCTACACCCGCAATGTCAAAGAGCGCCGCGAGCGAGAGACCCAGGGCGTATTCTTGTCGTGCGGTCGTGTCGAGCTGTTTGACTCCAAGGGCGGGCTCGAGGGCGCTACGCGGGACGTGGACACAATTGAGCCACGGCAAGTCGCTTTTATCGTCAGCAGGGCAAAGAGCAAACGCGCACGCGCACACACAACGTCACGCACCCATTGTAAAACTGCATGAGGTAGCTCCACGCCACGAGCCGGTCGCGCACGAGGTGGTACACGTCCTCTACGCGCCGGATGGTCCGCGGTGTGTTGTTGGACGAGTTGCGGTAGATTGTGTTGATGCTCATGCTGCCAGACGTGGAAGACGACACTGAGCGGCCACCACGCGCGAATGTGTCTGGTGTCGGTGCATAGAAGTTTGCGAGACCGACTCCTCCACCGCTCGTGTCGTGCGAGTCGTCCGAGCTAGCGATCGATGGTGCGTACGATCCCGTCAATGGCGCCGCATAGGCGCTCGGAGGCGCACCAAAGCTTCCTACAGATGGCCGCTGGCTGGGCTTGCCGAGCGCTGCAAGAAGCGACTGCTTGTTAGATCGCGGTATGGTTGCGGTGTTGTGAGGTGGTAAAGAGGGGTAAAGGGGTCACAGCAAGCCAGAAAAAAGGGGAAGGGGCTTGCTGGCAATGCAATGGATGGAAATTGCTGAAGCTGATGCTGATACCGATGCCGATGCTGTTGCTTGTTCCAAAGTTGGGATGCAAGTATGCACAAGTGTCCGTAAGTAGGGTTGGAAGGAGGGGAAGTGGATTGAAATGAGAAAAGGCAAATGGTAAAATGTACGATGGGAAGGGAGGGATGAGATGCGAAATCGCGTTGTTAGGCACGTACCGAGCTTTGCTGCGTGGTGGTGTCAGCAGTCACAGAACAAGGATAAGGACATGCATGCCACGGTTCCCGAGAGAGCACAGAGGGACGCAACAGGTTGTGCACGGGAAGCACAGGGGACAGAGAGAACTCATGGAAGCGAAGCACCAAGGGTAATAAATCAAGCAGGCCGGAGGGGTTTGCATTAACGGCCGCCAGACTACCTCTACAGCCAGGAATGCCGGGGAGGAATGGTTTGTTGCAGAGGAGCGACAGGTGCTGAGTGGGTGGGAAAGGGGTACGGCACGAGGGAGAGAGGGAGGAGGAGCAAGCGAGGAGCTAGGAGAGCTGCGAGGGGTGGTCTGGTTGGGTTGCCCGCGTGCCGCTGCCCGTGATGGCCGGGGCCCATGGGAGTATGGACGAGTAAGGGGGCCAGGAGAGGAGAGGGGAGAGGGGTCAGAATGCGGATGCGGGTTGTGAGAGCGGGTCGAAACGGGTGCAGAGTCTCGAAGCTCGACAGCGGGGGTCTGGACACAAAACCACGTTGCTCTCCTCTTGTCGCGCATGTTTGTGTTGCTTGCAGCAGACTTAGAGAGTAAAAGCACTTCAGACTGTGGAATCTCTCTCTCTCTCTCTCTCTCTCATATTTTGGGACCTTGTTGGGACCTTAGGGGGAGAAGGGGGACCTGTTTACCGTGCTCTTTCGCGTTTGTGCTGCAGTTACAGGGTGTGGGTACTGGGTACTCACCTTTCGCTTCATATTTGATTTTGATAACGTGCCAAAGTCCATGGCTGCCGTATTTATCGGTGGATGTGACGGCTGAAGGGTTAGTCGTGGTCAAAGATGGTGATGATGATAGTGATAGTGATATCGAAGGTGATAGATAGAGTGATGATGGGAATGAGAAACAATAACATGGGATGTCACGGACCAAAGGTGAATCAGACATGCTCGCTCTTCTGCTCTTCTGCTCGTCCACCTCTCTCCTCATCTCCGTCCTCCCTCTCGGTCCTTCACTCCACCCAACACCCTACCGCCCTTCTCCACCCCCCCCACTCCACACTCTTTCCTTTCTCTCCCAGTCCGTCCACATTAATAACGCCAGTCTGGGCTTGGTCTGGTCTTCTATTTTTTACTCTTTTATTCTTTATAATTCATTTCATCAGACGGGACGATATAATGGAGCAACACGGGAACAGGGGGGGTGAGGATTGGGGGTACAAAACGGGTAATCATACTCAAAAAACATGATATCGTCTCTGTCCTGCATGCAGCTAGCGCCATTATGCATCCCAGATCGAATGATGTCGGCGGCGGCGTGCTCGGTCCATCTCATGCATATCCCGCACTCAGATGCATCTCTGCATATGTTGCTGCTCTGTATAAATACAAACAACAACAAACAACAACAACAAAAACAACAAAAACAGTGTTTTTTATTTTCGTTCCCAAAAGCCTGAAAGTCCTTTCTGTCTCTTAAATTCTTGCCCAATGTAGCAGCCAACCTCGCAAACCCCACACACGCAGCCAGGCAGGCAGGCTGCAGGCTGACAGGCTGTAGTCTGTCGATCATACAACCCCCCGCGCCCAGGCCAGTTGCCCCCAGCGTCATCGTTTTGCACATTCATTCATCCACTTGAATTTCACTTCCTAACTAAACTGCGCTCAAGTTACACGCCATGTCCCGTCCCGCATTCGCCTTCTCCCGCGCACTCCGCACGGCCACGGCGCGCCGCACCGCCGCGGCCGCCTTCACGCTCGGCGCCGTCGGCGCAGCAGCCTACACCGTTGGTGCGTCTTCGTTCTACTGGGCCGTATGGCCTGCAGGTGCTTTGACAAACGTGAAACGATCCGAAACTATACTTTGTTTTTCAGAGCCCAATTAACGATTTATTTTATTATTATTATTCATTTTTTTTATTTGGTTTTCCTTTACTTTTCTGCCTTCTGATGCTGACAGGTCTGCAGACAGGGAGCGGCTCGCAGCTGCATACTCAGCGTTCTCGGGTGTGCGCGCGTACGCCGTTGACGCGTATACGCTCAAGCTCGATGCGGCGGCGCCCAATGTTGCTGAGGGCAAGGTTTCTGGTGCGTCCTTCTGCAGTAATGATTTCATTCGGCGGGTGGTCGTCAGGGAGAAGGTCGGTGTGCCGAGGGAATATGACGGAATGAAAATGATGACGACTGCTCGTTGGCTGGCTGCTACCTGCTGGCTGCTGGGTTGGGGATGTCGCGCTGTGCGTGCCGTAGTGGTCGGCGTCGGCTCTCGGGCTGTGCGGACCATTACAGTGCAGCTAGCGCGTCCCATGGCGAGACAGTCCCGCCCGTGGGCGGCGCGTGCAGTCTTGATTCATGACATGAAGCGCTCGCTGCATGATGCAAGCCGTCCCTCCCTCACCCGCCAAACCATTTTTTGCTGAGACTCGAGCTGACAGCAGTCGACACGGCCACCTCGGTGCAGCACCCGCTGACGCTCACGCCGTCGTCGGCGCCCGAGCTCGCGCTCGTCGGCGTCGGCGTGCGCACCGTCTCGTTCCTCAGCTTCAAGGTCTACTCGGCGGCATTCTACGCCAACGACTACAGCCTCAAGCGGCTGCGCAGCGTGCCCGGCTGGGAGAACTTTGAACCGTCGCAGCTGTCTGGCCCGCAGGGAGAGGAGCTCGTCCAGAAGCTCATGGATCTGCCTACAGCTGTGGCTGTCCGCATCGGTGGGTACCTGGCAGCCTGGGAGCGGGGAGGGGGAGGGGGAGGGGGAGGGAGGGGGGAAGGGATGACAGGGGAGAGGGAAGAGGGAAGAGGGGAGGACAACAAAACGGACAGACGAGTCAACTAACACCCCGCAGTGCCCGTGCGCAACACCGACTTTGGCCACCTCCGTGATGGCTTCACGCGCACGCTGCTCGCGCGCGCAAAGGAGCAACGCAAGGCGGGCCTTCTGAATGGCGAGGATGACGACATGAGGATCGACACCGGTATCCAGGTGCTCAAGGGCGTGTTCCCCGCCGGGTCGGTGCCCAAGGGCTCGCCGCTCACGATCGTCGCGTACAATGGCAACCTGTACGTCGAGTACGGCGGCCGCGTGGTTGGCGCCGTGCACGACAAGTGGATTGCGGATAACATGATCAAGGCGTATTTCTCCACGCAGCCGATTTCGCCCGCTGTGAGTTTACAAACGAGGGGGGGTACCGGCGGGATGGAATTACTGGCCAGGACACGACGAATGCTGACTGTTAGCTCCGTGACAGCGCCGCGCAGGGGTTCGAGAAGTACTACAACGAGCAGAAGTAAGCAGCCGACTGTGAGATGGCCGAGATGAGACGAGGCGAGACGTGTCAAAAGGACAAAGCAAAGAAGCAACATAAGGATCAGAATCATAGTCAAATCCAAGTCCCCACTCTGTATGCACAAGTCATAAAGGATATCAAGATGCCGCCCGGCTGCGGATCACTGATAACGAGCAGCACTGATAATGAGCCTGCTGCGGACCATTGTCCTGGTGTCCTGGCCAGAGCCAGATGGTCTGCGGCTGTCATGTTCGGTCAGGGGTGCGGCGTTGTACCTGCCCTGCTGACTGTCGCCGGGGTCAAAGAAACATGGCTGGTGATGTGCATTTGCTGTACAAGGAAACCACACGGTCGCGCGGGGGGAATTTATTATGTCTACTAGCTTGTCGCTCGCACTCGTTCATCGCACCGGTCAGTCGTCATCGTCGTCGCTTGGCCCTGGCCATCTACGCGTCTCCTCATGCTCTCCCTCCCCCTCTTCCAGTCTCTCCCTCTCCTTCTCCCAATGTCTCGTATCTTATGTGTCTCTTTCTCGGGGCCTCCTCCCTTCCACCACCGTATTACTCGCACATATCCTGGCGTGCCCGCCGTCCTTACATGACAACACACTCCGACTCGGCGTCCTTGCGCGTCGGCCGCGCGCCCTTGCCCGCGAGTTTGCTGTTGTTGAGCTCCTGCAGTCGCTGCATGGCGCGCTTGTTGCCCTGCACTGTGGGAGAGTCAGTTTTCGCGCGACTTCCGACAACTCACTCGCTGCACGCTGGTACCACCGTTTGGCCAGGTCAAGGTCCTGCTTGACGCCGATACCGATTTCGGTGTAGTCTGCATTCGCAGTCAGCACAGTACACCCCCAGAGGCTACCGCTAGAGGCCACTCACATCCAACCGCATACTCTGCCTTCGCGAGGCCCTTGTTCGCCGCCTTGCGGCCCCACAGGTACGCCTCCGTGTCTGATTGCTTGAGCACGCCCTCCGAGCCGGTGAGGTACCACCCGGAGAGCGCGAGCTCCGCCTCCGAGTCGCCACGCTCCGCTGCGCGCGTGTACCACGCAATCGAGCGGCGCGGGTCGATCGGGAACCCGAGCGAGCCAAACTCGTGGCACTGGCCGAGCTTGAACTGCGCGGGCGCGTAGCCGAGCTGCGCCGCCTGCGTGAGGTACTCGCGCGCGGCGTGCGGGTCGAACGGGATGACGCCGTTCGTACCATTGTTCTGGCGCTCGTGCAGGAGTGCCAGCTCGTGCAGCGCGTGCGGGTTGTCCTCGTCGGCCTGGAGCGCCGCGCGCCGCAGCCACACGTACGCCTCGCGCGGGTTCTTGGGGTGGCCCAGTAAGCCGTTCAAAAGAATCAGAGCCAGCTTGTACATTGCTGCCGTGTCGCCCAGTGCTGCTGCCTTGCGGTAGAAAAGGATGGAACGGTTCGGGTCGCGCTTCGTGCCTGCACCGAGTTCGCAGCACACAGCCGCACGGTATGTTGCTGCAGGGTGGCTGAGCTTGGACGCCATGAGGTACAGATAGTACGCGCGCTCGTGGTCGACCTGCAGGCCGAGTTGGCCGGTGCCGTACAGGTTTGCGAGGAAGAACTGGGCATCGGCGTACGGTTCCTTGCCCTCGGCGAGCTTTTTAATGTTGCGCAACGACTCGGCAAGCAGATTGTCGCGATACTTGCGTCCCGCCCGTGGATCGCGCGCGCTCATCTCGTCACCAATCTTCTTGGCCGCCTCGATTAGATACTTTGCAAACGAAAACTGCGCCTCGGGGTCCGGATCCACCTTCATGCGGTTCCTGTAGTCGTCGACAAACTCGCGCGTGTACGGAGGTTTGCTCACGTCGATCGCGACCGCGCCTCCGCGGCGACGCGTAGAGGACGCGCCGACCGACTCGGACGTCTGGCGTACCGCCGGCGGAGGCACGGATGAGACCGACGACATTGACAGGGTTGACCGCGTCGTGTTTGTGCGCGCAAGATTGGGGTTGCTCTGTTGACGCAGAGGTGCGTGGGGGGATTGGTAAGGGGTCTGTGTCACGGGTGGGAGGCCCAGAAAATCGTTTGCCGCCGAATAGTATGGGTTGCCAAACTCGCCTGATGGGGCACGCGGAGGAGGTCCAGGGGCACCGCCGCCGCCAGCAGCAGCAAAGTTGTGCTGCTGGTTCCAGCTCGGCGGAGGGGCACTGCCTGGTCCACCGCCGAACGGGCGCGGCATCGGGGGCGGGGGAGAGTACATTGCGCCCATGCCCGAATCGAGCGAGTAGACGCTTGCCGCTGGATCGTATGGACGGCTGCCAGTGTTGAATCCTTCCGTGACCGATCGCTGTCTGGGGGGGTGGCCGCCGTTGTCGTACGGCGATGCGTATGGACCTGGCTGGCCTGGTGTGTACCCCTGGCCTGCCGCCGTGGGGGCCATGCTCAAGTTGCCAAACTGGTCCTCCAGCTCGCTCGTCGCGTCGGATACTGGGCGCCGCGCGGGGTGTGCGGATCGCGGTGCGGGCGCGGCGCCGGCGCCAGCGCCAGCGCCAGCAGGGGCGGCGTCAAGACTCCTTGCGGAAGGTGCGGGGCTCGGCTCGGTGTCGGCATACTCTTCGATATAGTCCGAGTACGCCGCATAGTCTATGGCGACATATTCTGCTGATTCCGTGTGCTGGTGCTGTTGCGGCTTGGAACCCGCGCCGACTGCCGTGTCGTAGGATGGCGGGAGGGGCGGTGGTTCAGCCATTGCGGTCGTGTCGGCTTAGAGCATAAGTAATGCGCGGTGGGCAAAATGGGAACACGACGGACGAAGACAAAGAGAAGAAAGAAAAAAAAAAATAGAAGGAAGAAAACACAAAGGGAGGGGAAGAATGAAAGAAATAAAGGAAAAATGGAGAGTGTGGGTCGCTAATGTGAAAGAAAATGAGGTTTCTGGGCTTAAAAAAAAAAGGTACGTGGATGTTGCGATTCGGGTTGTAAGGAGAAGGTGGAGATGGGCTAGGATGGCCTAGGATGGAGATGGCCTGGGATGGGATGGGAGAGGAGGATGGGATAATGGAATCTGGGAAGGGGAATGGAATGGCCGAGGGGGATGGATGGAATGGTCACTCTTGCTTTGCATGCAATTGCGCACCCCCTTCTTCAACCCCTTGCACACTCGCACAAAATCACTCCTTTATTAGACTCTGCTGTTCGTCGACGGCACTTCCTGAGCCATATCCCAGCTAAGCCCCCTATTGTCGCTGCCTGTTTGCTTTAAAACCTGAATGACCCGCAAACCGTGGCGCAAAAGAAACAACGTTGGATCAAACCGAGTGTCAAAAGGGCATGCAACAAGGCAAGCAACGTGCTGCTAGTGAGAGCTCTGCTCCGCTCTCTCGCACGCAATATAAAACAAAAAAGTAGGATTTCGTTTCTAGTGTGCGGTAGGGATTGTAGGGCCGCGTAAGGAGTATAGTATGTGGTGTGGGGTTTTAAGATTCATGGACCAAAGCACGACTCACCTCGGGGAACAAGATTACGCTGGTGACTGCTCTGGCTCTGGCTCCGCCGCGCCGGTGCCCCTCCTGCTGTTGGTGTTGCTGCTAGATATGAATTATTATACTCGTGTACGTTCATGTTGGCGTTGGCGTTGTAATTGTCGTACTGCGCATACGGGTCATACGAGGGGTCGAACGTGCGGGCCCGTTGTGGGGCAACCGGTGGCCGCCGCGGCGCGGACATGACGGACGCTGGGCGGCGGTAGGTGGATCGGTGGGCAGGGATTTGTATGTCGACAGGGAAAATGCGGCAGCAAGGGCGGGTGGTGGTGTTGGCGCCGGGGGGGGAATAAAGGGTATTTTTTAGGATATTAAGCTAAGCTACAGACGAGAGAGCGACCGGAAGGACAAGGACGTGAAGGAACAAGACGTCGAGCGGCGAGGAGGATGATAATGATGATGATGCAGAGAGAGGAGAACAAAGGAAGAGGAGGTGTAGTAATAACAAGATGAGAATGTTACGTTGCCCGTGTGGGCGTGAGTGTCTGAGAGGCTGAGAGGGTCTGAGGGCGAAGGCAGGATGCAAGCAGTACGAGAGTGACGAGAGTGCAAGCCGTGTAGAAGGACGAGGACGAGGAGGGACGGTTCTAGGATGGTGTGTTTTACAGCATGAGGGTAGATTGTTGTTTCTCCTTTGTTACCCCCCGTCTCCCCACTCCCTCCTCCCCTCTTCTGCTCCGGGGGATTACGATTCTTTCTCGATCTAGCGCTTTAACGGGTCATTTACCTTGCATTGACTGCTCCTGCTCATGTCGCCGACATGTCCGTCTCTGTGGTCTCTGTGCCTGCAAGCACTCGGCCCACCGGCCCATCTTTGAGCCAGCCTGCTGAGCACTGACGGCATCGCACGGCACGGCGCATGGCACGGTACGCGGCACGGCCCGTCCGTGGGCCTCGTTTTTCATTGTCCAGTGCAATCAATCTCTGTCAGTCAAATCTCCGTTTGTGTCAATGTTCCTAGCAGAGTGTCTGATGCCTTGCTCTCGTACACGCTGCTCCCTGCCCTTACCTGTCCCCGGTCTCCAGTCTCCTTGCCCCGTCATCCTCGACCTGGTGCACCTAGGAGCAGTGTTTCCATTCTCCATGTGTCCCTCCTTCCCCCCCTGGCCCCCCTCTTCCCCTCGTTCGTGCCCCCCACCCGGCCCCCCTCACTTGGCTTGGTTTCCTTCATATGCATGTCACATTTAGCCATCCTTTGTAAGTACCCATCTAGAAAAGAACACCAGATTCGCTTGGCATCCTTTGTCCTTTTAGTCGTGTCCCGCCCCCCCTCATCCAAACCAGGAGCAGGCCAGAAGCCAGAATGGGACCCCAGCTAGCCCAGGGTGCCAAGGTAGGAGACCAGACCATGGGGGGGTGGCCAGCGCAGTCACCTTGCGGGCCTGCCTGTCTGCAGTCTGCTTTACCTGCTTATACCCAGTGCCCCCCCCCCCCCCCGACTGCCAGTCAGCCAGCCCAAATCAGGCAGAGTCTTTATTTTTCGGTCCAGGCCGAAGCACCAGGGGAAGCAAAAGACCCTTTCAGAGCTTCAGTACTCTCCGATCTCCGTAAAAACAGAATCACGTGACTTTACTTACTTACTACACCTCGCGTGGAATACACGCGCCTTCATATTTATTTGAGTTGACCAGCGAGCCGTGCGCCAGCGTTCGAGTCAAAAGTCGATTATGGAGATCCAGGGCCAGGTCGACGGAGTCCAGTGGGCCGAAATAGATCCCAAATCCCAAAGTGTGTAACTCGAACGAACAAAGAAAGTCATTACTACCACCAACTACGTACTCTGTCCACCACCATGACCCAAGCAGTGAGAGACACAC
Source organism: Apiotrichum mycotoxinovorans (assembly GCA_013177335.1). Taxonomy (NCBI): domain Eukaryota; kingdom Fungi; phylum Basidiomycota; class Tremellomycetes; order Trichosporonales; family Trichosporonaceae; genus Apiotrichum; species Apiotrichum mycotoxinovorans. The sequence goes on along the minus strand of CP053624.1, from coordinate 770,632 downwards.
CGGACGCGCAGAGGGATTCGAGAGGCTGACACCCACGATTTGCAGACACTGCAGCCCTCGCTCGACGAGCTCAAGAAGCTGTTCGCGACCGGCAAGAGCGTGCCGACGACGCTGGTGCCCGCTGGTGCCTCTGGCTTTCCGCGGGGATCGGGCGTGGCCGTCGGCGCGGTGACGCCCGTCGAGAGCAAGCGCCCGAACCTGATCCCAGTGTACATTGACATTCCTGCGGACCTGCTCACGCCCGTGGCCGCGTACCTCAAGGTGGCCGCGGGGAGCGAGTACTCGTTCCTGCTCGAGTCGATCACGGGCGGCGAGAACTTGGCGCGGTACTCGTTTGTGGGCGCGGACCCGATCAAGACTGTGCGCACGGGCGAGGGGTTCGAGGTCGAGGGGGACCCGCTCGTCGCGCTCGAGGCGGAGCTCGAGCCGTATCGCTACGTCAAGCTCGATGCCGTGCCGACATTTACGGGCGGTGCCGTGGGGTTCATTACGTACGACTCTATCCACCACTTTGAACCTGTCACCAAGCCGGCGACGCCGCACCGCAACCCGCTCCCGGGGCTCCCCGAGGCGTTCTTCATGGTGACCTCGACGCTCGTCATCTTTGACCACATCTTCCAGTCGATCAAGATTGTGTCGCACGTCTACCTCCCCGACGGCGAGGACGAGTCGAGGCTGCCCGAGCTGTACGCCGAGGCACGGGAACGTATCGAGGCGGTGCGCCGCAAGCTCGAGTCGCCCGACATTCCCTTCCCGGAGCAGCCGCCCATTGAGCTCGGCAACGAGGCCGTCTCCAACGTCGGCAAGGCCGGGTACGAAGGGTTTGTCACCAAGCTCAAGGAGCACATTGTCAAGGGTGACATTATCCAGGCCGTCCCCTCGCAGCGGTTCAAGCGCAAGACGGCGCTCCACCCGTTCAACGTGTACCGCCACCTGCGCCGCGTCAACCCCTCGCCGTACATGTTCTACCTCGACTGCAAGGACGTGCAGCTCGTCGGCGCGTCCCCCGAGACGCTGTGCAAGGTCGAGGGGCGCAAGGTGTACAACCACGCGATCGCGGGCACGGTCAAGCGCGGCAAGACGGCGGCCGAGGACGCCGAGCTCGGCGCCGAGTTGCTGGCCAGCGAAAAGGACCGTGCGGAGCACATTATGCTCGTCGACCTCGCGCGTAACGACGTCAACCGCGTTTGCAAGCCCGAGACCGTCAAGGTTGACGACCTGATGCGTCTCGAGAAATTCTCGCACGTGATTCACATCACGTCCCAGATTTCGGGCATCCTGCGCGACGACCAGTCGCGCTTTGACGCCTTCCGCTCCATCTTCCCCGCGGGCACCGTCTCAGGCGCGCCCAAGGTCAAGGCCATTCAGCTCGTCGGCGGCCTCGAGCAGGAGCGCCGCGGCGTGTATGCCGGCGCGGTGGGCCGCTTCGACTTTGACCGCACCGAGCTCGACACGTGCATTGCCATCCGCACAATGACGTTCAAGGACGGACATGTGTACATCCAGGCGGGCGGCGGTATCGTCTTCGACTCGGTCGAGGAGGACGAGGTGAGTCAAGGGAGTGGGCTAACGGGCGAGCGGGCGAGCGGACGAGCGGAGCGAGCCTGCGAGCATTTCGTGCAGAAGTGGTGGACAGAGCGAGCCTGCAAGCGGTCACGCGAAAGAGGTGGACGGAGCGAGGAGCGAGGAGCGGAGGAGAGACAAGCGCTGACAAACGCAGGAAATGGAGACGCAGAACAAGAGCAAAGCCTCCCTCCTGACCATCAAGGCCGCGGAGCGTGGGTCCAGACAACTGTGAGAGCCTGGCTGACATGCAGAGTACTACTATGACCTCCAGCAGAAGAAGTAGCTGGCCAGCAACTTGGCGTAACAGGAAAAAAAGTAAAAGGGTGTCAACAACGTCCAGGTTCTCGGGGCACAGTCGCGGTTACCCAGCATACAGTGGCGTAGATGGCGTATTCGATCTAGACGATGCATTCGGTTGTTTATGCGGCGCGTTCTACGCTGTGCGGGGCGTTTCGACGGAGAGAGGTTGAGTGAGCGAGGGGGAGATCGCGAGCGGACCTACACCTACCCAAGAACACTGGTATCGCGTGGTATTCGAGAGGCCAAGCAACAGAAGGCTGCGGTGGAGTGCTCACTCGATGCAGCCGCACGCGCAAGACAGGGGTAAATGAACCCATACCCACAGCTGATGGGCGGTCGCCTTCGGAGGAGTGGAATCTGTTGCCATCCACGCTCAGAAGCTGAGAGGGCACAATGGTACGGCGTGCCCCATAATACAGAGCGGCAAAGCCCCACTTGGCCGTGCATCCTGACAATGATATACAAAGGACAGGAATGACAGGGCGTCGTGTACACAGCTTCAGTACCGAGCAGGCTCACTGGCCAGCTACTGACCCCCCAACCCACCAAACTAACTACATGGGCGTGCGTGTAGCGACGAACATGAGGCGCAACGGCCGAAATCCCACGAGTAGGTGTCGAGGCGTGCAGCGCCTCGTGACATGTCAATGAGGAAAAAACGGCATACATGTCGATAAGACAAGGGCGATGGTATTTATAGTAAAGTGGGACCGGCTCATATATAAGTAGCAGCCGACCTTGGTCTGTCAACCACAAGTTTACACGATGGCTGGCCCCCAGGGGGAATCAATCGCCTCGCCCGCACAAGCAGAATGTCCTAACTGTCCGTGGCGAGCTGGCCACCACCGTTCATGCCAAGTGGCAGCGACCCCAGCTTGAGGTGAGGCACACTGGCGTGGCGATTTCTCTCACCACCCATCGTCCTAGCGCCACCCCCTGACCACCTGTCCCCCGGTCCCTCGGTCCTTCGATCCTTCGGTCCCTCAGTGCCCAGTCCCCTAGATGGACTCTGGTCCGGGCCGTGCGCAGATTGAGCGAGCCGGATATGAAGCTCGGCAGACGCCCCCGTCACAGCGAAACGACCTACTATGCACGGCACGGGCAGTGATGCGCAACTGACGGGGAAGGGATACTTTTTTTTTTTTTTGGGGGGGTGGGGGAGGAGGAGGAGCTGTGGGAGGGAAAGAGCGAGAACGGCGCTGGCCGTGCTGGAGGTCTTGATGCGTGCGGTGGCATAGCGTCGGTCGGCTCAAAGTGGCGGTCTGTGACTGTGGCGACCGGTGCGCTGCACGCTTGCGCGCATCCCCCGCTCACGCGGCGGGCTCGTCGGCAACAGATCAGAGGTGTCGCGTGGTCAGAGACCTATAATACAGTCTTATACAGGCCTTATTGACTGTCAGTTTAGCATTATACTGTACTGCGCTGTGCATACAAATCAACACCTTGCAAGTTGGCAACCCCTCGCTTGTTCCTTGTCGCCCTTGATGTTTTTGTCTCCCCGTTGTTTCATCAATTATCGAAGTTTCCGAGATCTTCGCCCTTTTCTTCTTCACACTTACTCGGGTACACCTTGTTGAACTTGTTCGTCCACTCTTTCTTTCTTCTTCATTCTATCTCCTCAGGTCCAGGCTTTCTTTTCATCCTTCCCTTCTTCACATTCATCCATTCATCACAAGCAACTGTCTCAATGTCTCCGGTAGCCGCCCCTTCAGACACAGCAACACAGCCCGCCAGTGGCTGTTGGACAGCTTTGCCAAACGAGCTCCTGTTCTGCATCGCCTCTCAATTCGACCCCGTCACGGACCGCTTGCTCTCCTTGCCCTCCTATGCGTGCCCTCCGCCACATGGGAAGCGGCCGCCAGAGTTTTGTATTGCCATCTATCGCTGGACACCGAAAAGGTCGCCAAGCTCGTCAAAGGGGGGCGTCATATCAGCCGTCGAACTCGCCGCGCCTTGACGTTTACAAAGCACCTTCACATTGTCACACCGCTGCGGCACGCGGAGCTGTTCTTGCTATGGGAAGCAGCAGAGGCAGCAGAGGAGCCTGTGACCCCTTTATTTCCCTGTGCTCAGCAAGTGCGCCTTATTGACCGCGTGGATATGACCAAAGCGTGGCACAACAACCCTACACCGGCTGAACGACAGCCCAGCAACGACGTTCGCATTTTCAATTGCCCCGATATGTGCATTAGCGGTTACCAGGCGCACGAGCAGTCTCTTCTGTTGCCGCGGTGCTCACTTGGCACCGCCACGTATCATGGGTGGGCGACAAGTTGGGTCATGTTTTATGGCCTCCCGCAACAGTGGACATGTCCCCGCATCTTTGATGTCCGACGGTTCCTAGAGGAGGCCCCTTTTGAAGACCTTCTGAGCACCGAGGAGAAGAAGGACCTCCCCGCTGTTCAGATCTATCTGACTTCTGGCGAGGACACTTACGACGCGTTCCTAGCAGAGGCCAAGGACGAAGCGGGATGGATGCCCTCGTCCGAGTCCCGACTCCAGATCCAGTGGTACTCTCCCGAGGAGCGTCACAAGTGTCCGCCCAGCGCTATATGCGGTGCGTGTACCCTCTTGCCGTCTTGCCGCCATGCCGTGTTCTACCTCTTTACCAAGCTTACCAATTACCAACCAACAGGTCATACATGGCGGTCACCACTGAAAGGCCGATGGGTAGAGATCAATGCCGCGGATTCCTGGTGGACCGTGGGTTTGATGAGACCCAATAGTGACCAGCAGTAGCGCAGTGGGGTTTGCGTCCAATATGTAGTCTGATGGGTACAAATCAAATTGCCTTGTCTGATTCTGCTGATTGTTACACATCGGACCGTTCCGCCAACCCACCGACATTTTCTGTCGGTCACGCACTTGCTCGGGGGCATGGTGGGACTCGCAGCCACTACCTCGCCGGCCTCGACAGGCTTCCATCTTCTTTGCACTAGCCATTGGGACTCATGACTTGGGTGTGTTCTACAAGGACTTCCAGGTGGGGTACGGTGCCTCTTGCCCTCTTTCTCTTGCCAGATTGCAATTGCCAGCCTGCGGACTTGAAGATGGTGGATGTTATCATTACTGCGCCACACACGCGGATGGCATATGCTGGCATTGCCATTCATCCGTGGCAGGGTGGCACCACAATAGAGCTTCTCGGAACGCACAGGCGCGACACTCACGCCTCATCTGCTCCCTCCCCCCCCCACCCCCCCTCAACCCTCCTCTCCCCCGTTATCCCTTTCTTCCCCCAATCCGATCCGAGTTTCCGCGGTTCCGTACCCCCGCCATGCATCTGGCCTGATATGCCCCCGGCCCCCGGCCACCGGCCACCGGTCGCGGCCGGTCTGCACGGAGATGTAATGTTACGTACTGCAGGAGACAGTGGGATTGCACATCTGGGTTGTACAGTATGCGGGGGCTGATCGTGCGCCCGACGGGTGTTGGTGTATAGTACAGTACAGTACCCTGGAGATCCACCTCCCGGTATGTCCAGTGGACACACACGAGCCGGAGACGTCTTTCCGCGCTACCTGTGTGTCTGCGGCGCTGGTCCTCGTCGCAGCGCTGGTCCTCCGTGCATGGAGACGCGGGCAGGGTGAGGCTGAGGAGATGCCCAGGGGGTACCAATGGCTGGGTGTGGTGCAGGTGGCGTTTGGCTTGCGGTCGTCGGGGTTGGCGGAGGGGGGGCTCGTGCGGCCAAGTGGTCAAGTGACCAAGCGGCCAAGCGGCCAGGTGACGAGGACATGGGGTGTGCGCAGTACAGTACAGTACAGAAATACCGCACGAGCCAGTTGTAAGCAGATGTCGATGACCAGGGCAGACCCGCGACGCCACAGATCCACGAACGCGAACGCAGAGTCATGTCTTCATGGGAATGGGAAGGGATGCCACTGGTGGCAGAAGGTGCCCTGGACTGGACGAGGCACGAACACACGCCACAGGATCCCCAGCTCCAGCCTGAGATCCCACGCACGAAGCTGCGGTACGTGTATCACCTGACCGTCGCGCAGGCTTGGACAGGCTCGCACCCCGATATGTCCCCCTGCCCGGCTCAAGGATTGTGATTGTCAAGTCTGGGCCCACCCGTCAACAGCCACCCTGTTCTTGTGATTCTTCATTCTTCGTTCTGTATTCGTGGCTCAGCGAGGTACGAGGTACACGCGCCTCGAGGGGCGCCCCTCCCCCCGCCTTGCCCCTGTTCGACGCGTTCCTGGGTCCTGGGCCGGGGGTACCGGTACCGTGGATTGCGGAGCCCAGCGTCCAGGAGCTCCAAGAGGTCTAACCTCTCGGACTCTGGGACTCCCTTGACCATGACCGCAATGTGGTACAGTATTGTGTGCGACCTGCGACCTTTCTGCACTCGTGGATTTCTTCTTGTGCCTGGTTTTCCACGTGAAGAAGTCATGTAAATGGGGTAATGACGGCATGACGGTGCCGAGTGCGAAACGCCATTGGAGTGGAGGCGTCTGGGAGTGCGTACGTCTCTACGAGATTGCAGTACGACAGTGCGCGACAGGCGACAGGAATGGACGAACGGAACGGCTATCATCGTGTACCGAGAACCGAGAACCGAGGACAGGTGTACAGATACTGTAGATGCCTTTTGGGCTCGAACAATGGCCGGTGACCCTTGCAGCTTGCAGCCAGAGGCGCCACACGTCCAGCTTCCAATTCTAAGGGCATAACGGCAGGGAGCAGGGCAAGGGGCCCCCGCCTTTTTCCGTAGCTCCGTAGATCACCCACGTACCCATGCGTATTTAGAGAGTCCGAGACATACAGTAGGAATCAACTCGTACCCCAGCGACGCCGACGCGGTGGACGATGACCGCGTTACGTGTTGCCGGTAGTATCCTTTCGGCTACGAGCAAAAAGGGGTGACAGGATAATGTACATGCACGGAAACAAATTCCGGGGCTCCTTCGGGCCCCCTTTATCATATTACGAGAACTATTATTGCACAGTGGGGAAGAATATGGTGGAGTCGGGTGGAGTCAGGTGATGGTACGGTCTTGAGGCGGCGAGTGCGGTCCATGCGGTGGGAGTGGAGATCCTAGCATATAGCTATGCTAGCGTGGGAGTGCGGAATCCGAAATGAGAGTCAAAGCGCGCGTGTGGGAATTTGGGAATCATTTCGACCCAGTAAACGGGGGAGGGCGGAGATCAATGCGTGGGTACGGAACGGCGGATAGTGGATGCGAAGAGAAAGGGGGGAAGGGGAGGGGAGGGGATAGCATCCAGTCTAGAACGCAATGCGACGGTTGCCGCTGACGAGCGTGCCCATCGAGTGCTGCACGGCGTCGTAGCGCATAAAGCTGCACGCCTCACTCTCGAGGTGGTTGATAAGCGACGCGAGCGACTTGAAGTCGGTCGCGCACCGGCCGTTCGGGCAGTGGTAGAGCGTCTCCTGGTGTGAAGCATTAGTAATCAGCATAGGGCATAGGCTTCCCCGGGGTTCCTCACGGATAGGCGAGGCAAGGTGCGCGTGGAGGCCGCTGAGCATGCGGAACGTGCGTTTGCAAACGGCGCACTCGTACCCCGTACCGTTCCACGAGCGCTCGCCGGCAGAGTACGTCGACGAGCCGTGCCACGCAATGAGGTGCTTGGAGATGCGGCCCGTGGGGTCGCGCTCGCGCACGATGCGGTAGATTGTGTCGCGGTTGAGCTGCGGCGCGCTGGGGCACGCGGCGCGCTCGAGGTGGTGCGTCATGCCCGTCGCGCGCGTGAACCCGCGCGCGCAGAACGGGCACGTCATTGCGTCCCCGCGGTGCGTGCGCGAATTGAGGTGCTGGGCAAAGTCAGACGACACGACACCCCACCATGCGCATGCTCTGTGCTCCTCCTCCTCTGCCCCGACCCAGCGCAACTCAACGCGCAACCTAAGCCAGCTCCGGTGCTAGGCTGGACGCTTCCTCTAAATACTTCTACTTGCCATCTGGAGGTTGTTGTGGTTCCTAAACGAGCGCGCACACTCGGCGCAATACAGGTGCTCCTCGCGCTCGTGGGCATCGCGCCCCGCTTCCGAAGGCCACGTCTCGTCGCAGACGCGGCACTCGTGCGGATAATGGTTCCAGCGCTCCATGTGCCGGTCGATGCCCGCCTGGTCCGTCGCCCAGACATGGCAGACCGCGCACTCGTACGCCGGCGCGCTGTGGCCCGTCGCCCTGCAGTGGTTGTCGCGCGCGCGCCAGCCGGCGGGGAAGGTCCTGCGGCAGGTCCAGCACTCGAAGAACTGGCCCATTGCGTTGTGTTAGAGTTTGGTCGCCGGCGCCGGGGGTCGGATGGGTCGGATGTAGGGTGAGGTTCAGATAAGGCAAGGGCTTCTTGGAAGTCAAGGGAGTCAAGGGAGTGATCTGAGACTAGCACAGGAACAGAAACATAGACAGAAGAGAAGAGGACGAAACGAAAGACGAGGATTGAAGCGAGACCAAAGAGGGTAAGCGCCAAAGCGTCGTCTAAGCGGAGAGAGGGAACCAAAAGGACAGGGGGAACCAACGAAATGGGTCCTCGGAGGTTGCGCTTGGATGGGGACGGACAACAGGATCCCAAAATCCAGACGAGCGTCGTACTCGTACACTGGGGCTAGTCTGAAACAACATTTTCTAACGGAATCCTGAAACGAGGGTTCAACATTTGGGGAATGCTGTCCATGGTCCATGCAAATGTCTTGAACTTTGTGCAGCAACCTTCGGCCGGTCCGGAGTCGTAGAGTTTGGCATGACGTTATCGGCGAGCCGGAGAGGTCACGAGCCAGAAGCTGTCGGACACCGAAGAGGCACAACCCCAAGTATGGGCGTCCTGGCCTGACCTCCTGACCCGTTGACATCCTGACCGTTGTGACTGACTGATCGTTGACCGACGGCCTGACATTCTGGGATACCTGAACAACATTCTGTGGCCGAGACGGGAATGATTCAGGACCCTCTTCTATGCTTCACCGTCGATTGCCGGCGACTGTCACTGAGGGAGTCGCGCTAGCTGTGTTTGTCACCCCGCTCGTTACCCGTTGAATGTCATTGAGGCATCGAGGGGCCGTGGAGAGTGAGAATTGGTTACTCCATTCGGAGATCAGAGATCAGAAGAGGAGTGGTACGCATTCCTACAGGCTGGCACCGAGAAGGAATGCGGACGGGAGAGTTCGAGTGACTTACGCTAACGGCTTCTCGCACCAACTTTCGAAACTCACGGTTCCTTGATCTCGATGTCTAGAAGGGTCACAACCCTATTACCGTATTCATCTCCGTCATCACGATCGTTACATAAATTTGTACAACACTCCACCTGCAACCCTCTTTTTTAGACGTTTAGCCCTAACTACAGCACGTGAGACGCGCTGGCCGAGACCATGGGATACTTTGACAGGTCGTCCATCCAGGCCCCGAGCCGTCGGGCGTCCACTTCGCGCTTGTCCCTGAAGCTGATGGACCGTGACGGCTTGGGCGGCGAGCTACTCTGGGACGAGAGCGAGGCCTCGTCGCGACCCCCGTCGCTGGCCCGGCGTGGCGGCCGCGGCGGTCGCGGCGGGGCGGTGGTGCTCGGCGTCATCTTGACGGTCGGGCCCGCGCTCGCGTACCCGCTTACAGAGGCCGACGGGCCCCGCTCGTGCTTGGACTTGGGCTTGGCCTTGAGCTTGCTGCCCTTGGTCTTGGTCGGCGACAGTTTCTCAAGCGAGAGCTGCCGCGTCGCCGTTGGGCGTGGCGGCGTGTTCGGCTCAGGCGACGACGGGGCCGCGGGCCGCGCAGACGCGCTCCGCGTCTGCGAGGGGCGGCGAGGGGGCCTGCTCGGAATGTCGGGCGTGCGACTGAACCCTGGGGTGAGGTTGGGGATGTTCGAGGTGGAGATGGAGCGGTTTTGGATGCCGGGTGTGAGGTTGGGAATGGCAGGAGTCAGGTTCGGCATACCCGGGGGGAAGTTGTTTCCAGCCGAAGCCGCCACGGGCGAGCCCACTCTGGGGACGTTGCGTGTTTTGGCAGACGTCGAGGATGTCCGGACCGGCGGGCGTGTGAGAATCTCGGGGCTCTGTGGCGTCGACACAGTCGTGCTTGTTGGCGAGAGGCTGTTGTATGAAGACGGCGATCCGCCATAGATGCCCGTGCGCACGCGGGGCCCAGCCCACTGCGCGCCGCCACTAGGCATAGGAATGGATTGCGCCCGCTGACGCGCGAGCTCGTCGTGGATACTATCCGCCGGCGTCCAGCGCGACGGTGACTGCGGCACGTCATCGACAGAGTGCGAGCGTGCAACGCGGTTTTGCAAGGTGTGCGGGTCGTACTGCGTAGGCGAGGAATACGGGATAAAGTCGGGGTCAAAGCCGACCGAGTCGGGGCTCTGTGCCTGCGGCCACGCACTCGGCGGCTGGCGCGGGGAACGGTTTGTGGAACCAAAAACCGGACTGTCGCCGTCGGGTGTCTCAGGAACCACGGAGAGACTGCGGGACGCGCCTTTTGGAGAGGTGACGGGCGGGTAGGTGTTGAAGTTGGTCATGGCAGGCCAACGCTGATTATACATCGTCGAGTCGAGTTCGACCATCACAGAGTCGATCGTGGACAGGTCCAGCTCACTAGGCGTCCGGCTATGCGTCTGGAAGCCAATGGTAGGGCTCTCGTCGGGTAGCGCCCCGCCGTAGCGCTCGGTGCTGCCAGGCTCGTCATGCCATTCTTTGTGAGGCTTCTCTGCTTGGGACCGTTCCGTGTTGGATGGGGCTGCGGCCAGCATGGTAGGCGGTGCGGTTGCGGTAGAGAGCGTGTACACCTTGGAGATGTCTGCGGCGTAATGGGATTCGATGACGGCACGCTTGAGCTTTTGCGCCGCAGTCAGGAGACCAGACTCTGGTGTCCACTCCTCGGACGTCAGAACGACCGCTTCGAGGAATTCCATGCTCTTCAGTCCTTCCTTCTTGGCCACATTGTTCAGCTCCTTGAGAACCAGCGCAACAACCTTGGGGTTGGTGCACAGTTCCTCGAGGCTGCCGTTGATACCGTTCTTGCGCGCAAAAATGGGCAGGGCATCAGGATGCACTACGGCGATCATTGCGGGGTGCTTGTGAGTCGGGGAAGCAAGGATGCAGCCGTTCAGAACGAGCGCGCAGCCCTTGTAAATTGCCTCGAGGCGCTCGAGGGCAATGTGGCCTTCTGCAAGCAGCACATGGTTCTTGACGCGGTCGACGACGGTCAGCGTGCCGTCCTTGTTCCAGCGGCCAATGTCACCCGTCTTGAACCATCCGTCAGCGGTAAAGGCGGCGGCGTCGAGATCCGGCCGGTTAAAGTACCCCTTGAAGACGCACGGCCCGCGAATGTACACTTCGCCCTCGTTCTGAGAGGCAAGGTATCCGAGATCCTTCCGGTCGACGAGCTTCATCTCTACGCCGGGCACGGGGCCACCGACAGCAGTGTTGAAGTTCATCCAGCTCGGGTGCAGGATGCATGCCTGCGCTGTACCCTCGGTGAGACCGTAGCTACATGGTTAATTGCAGAGACGCGATCAGTAACGTACCCTTGGATCATCTGTACGAGAGCAGCCGACAGAAACTGCACAGTAGTCCGGGAAACAGTCCCGCCACCGTTCATGAGCGTCCTCAAGCGTCCGCCAGTCATCTTCTTAACCGCGTTGAAGACGATGGCGTCTGTGACACCCTGGACACCGGGAATCGAGTGCTCCATCGCGACCGACTTGGCCCTCACGGCCAGGTTGAAGACGGACTTGCGCAGCCCGCCCGATTCCTCGACCTTGCGCTGTATGCCCTTCTTCATGATCTCCCAGACCTGCGGCACGGCGACCATCATGGTCTGTAGTCAGTATTTTCAACTTATGGCGGTTTCGGCTCACAGGTCGCGCCTCCATAATGTCGTTCCTGCACCCCCGTACACCGGCATCCGTGAGAGTGGCCGGAGAGCTGTATGCTATCGGCAGGCCCACATTGATGAAGACCATCTCGACGACAAATTCGAAGATGTGCGCTTGCGGAAGAAAGGCGAGGTACATTTCCTGGTTGGCTAGAAGATCGTCCGCGATGAGCGACACTGATGCGACTGCACAGTTAGTGAGGCTGCTTTATGTCAGGGAGCACCAGCAACCTACCAGCAGAGCAGATGTTGCCATGGGTGAGGAGGACGCCCTTTTGCCGGTCATCTGGGGCGTCAGCACTTCCTTCAGCATGTAACGACTTACTTCCTCCACTGGTCCACATGCAGCAGTAAACGTCGTCCCTGTTGGCCTTGCGAGCCTTTACTGGGAACTTTTTGCCGAGCTGGCGCAGATCGTCAAAGGTCATAAACTTGACGCCATATGACACGAGGGCCCGTAGGGACTCCTCGTCTGCTGTCCCGTCAAACACAACCATGCGGAGCTGGATCCGCGCCAATGCCTCCTGTCCCAAGTTCATTGCTCGGTGCAGCTGGCGTGCACGCGTCGCACCAATGGCGAGCGCCTCGACAATGTTTGGCAGCAGATCGGCATTGACATAGATGGCCGGCACGCGTGCCTCGGCGAGGGTAGTCGCCAGGGCCTCGGGCGACAGTGTATCGTACAGGGTGCACACGGGAACGGCGTTGAATGCACATGCCTGTGCCATCATCAACCAGTTCCGTCTGAAACTGTCAGTGACATGTTCCGTGTGGCGGTCGACAAATCTTTGCGGAAGGGGAGAGTTGCTCACGAAGTATGGCCGTAGAGCCCGAAATAACTGCCCTCCACATGGTGGCCCGCACCGATTCTCCTCAAGCCACTCCCGAGGTTTGTGACGCAGTTGAGAGCCTCGTTGTATGTCATCCAGTTGTACGGAGACAGCCTGTACCGTCGCTTCTTCGACGGTGTGCCTACCGTCGGAAGATCGTCTGTCTGAGACGACCGGGCCGGTGACTCGAACGACTCGGACGATGCGGTCTTGATACTGATCTCCGAGTCGGAGCTCTGGGTAAATCACATGTCAGTACCGGCCGGAACGCCACAGAGGAATGCGGGACGATTCAACAAACCACAACTCACGTATGGTGTGTATGTTGATGCCCTGTTGGATGCCGAGGACGAGGCCGACGACTCGTAGACCTCAAGCACGTCACGCTTGCCAAAGCCCTGCATGTCACCGTATTTTGACACGGCATGGAGAAAAATATCGTGGACAGTGTCGACATCCTTTGCAGGGCCTGTAGTGTGGCGTCAGGAAAAACTCACGTCCCGGATGCAATCTGAGCAGGGAGCATGGCAAATGTAAAAGCAAGAAGCAAGAAGCAAGAAGCTTGACGAGAGCAGAAAATAACAATAAAGTGGATAAAATGGTGACCGGGTAAGAGAGGAGGTGTAACATGATGGCGCCGGCGCGGCGGCCCGAAGAAGACGGGGAGGCGTACGTTCCAGGCTAGGAATGGGTGACGCCAAGGCGCGCGAGGCGCGACCTCCTGTCAGCCAGCAACTTGAGACGTGAAGCATTTTGAATGCACCACGCGCGTCACCCAGCACCCAGCACCCAGCCGCAGTAGCCTCACCCCCACCCCTAATTTCAAGCCACGACATCATCATGGACCAGGATGGCTAGTGCAGGAAACTGGATGCTAGGACCAAAAAAACGAAGCAAAGTGGTTGGCCATTGCACAAGCCAAGATGGATTCGTGCTCCAAGCCAGATGGATTCGTGCTCCATTGCCTGGGCCAGCACCATGGATTTTATTCCCTGTGGCGCCCATCCACCCTTGTGGCATCCATCCACCCCCTGTATCCGAACGCCGAGCAACAGATCTGTGCACCACCCCCACCACTCTCCACACTACCTCCACCTAGGTCCGTGTGTTTCGCCGGATGTGGGGCAGAGGGACTTGCCGGTGCACCGGTGGGGTCGAACCATGCGCACGCAGGGATGCAGATGCAAATGTCCCGTCGTTGAGAGAAGCATAACAGAAATGCTTCCCGGGCGTTGTCACGGAGTGCAAGTGCGGAGAGTAACGATGATGGACGTTGTGTTGACGAGCATCGCAGTTGCATTGGAGGGAGAGGGGAGGAGAGAACAGACCGGAGACTCACGGAGGACGAGTTCCTTGGAGCAGTAGCTTCGGCGGACGCGCGTTTCACCCACTGGGTGCGGGCTGTGGGCATCGACCTCCCAGCTGGCGAGCTCGTTGCCTTTACGCGCGGGCATGGCTTTCGGATATTAGTCCACGGCGAAGACTAGAGGACCAGGGCTGGTGTATGTTGAGTGAGTTTGAGAATGTTTGAGATTGTTGCCGGATTCTGGTGGTGTGCTTTTGGTGATTGAATTGAGTTATGGAGAGGTTGACAAAGTTGCGATGACGAACGATGGATGGTAGTGATGCGGGCAATGTATATTTGGAAGGAGAAGAGATAGATGAGAGACGACAGGAGTGGAGCGCAAGTGAATGTAGATGCACAAATAGCAAGGAGCGGTAGATGAACGAGTGTCGTCGTCGAGCAGATGGTGATCGCGTGTGCAGTCAGTCGCCAAGGGTTACCGGCTTGTGAACGCGCAGAGTCTAATGTAATGTCGCCGGTGATGGAGGTGTGCCATGTGCCACCTCGCCGCGACGCTGATCGTTGATCGGTAAAACGAGAGTGGTGTATGTGTGCGTGTGTATGTAAGTATGTGTATGCTGTCAAACGTCGAGATCGTGGGTCCCCGACAGGAAAACAAAAAGTACTGAACGCTGCAGCGGTCCCAACGAGAGTGGGAGACGATATATTAATATATTGTGGTACGGCACGACAATTGAGAGGTGTGGAGGCAGGAGGCGTGCTGTGGTGGGTTGGGGTGAAGGGGAGGGCACAAGAGGAGAGGGATCAAGAGGGGGTAACCGTCAAATCAGTACCTTGCTCGTTACACCAAACCGATTCGGACCAAAGGACCACAGCACCGAGACAGCGCGGTGTTGCTGCTGTGAAGTAAAGTCACTGAATCTTCTTTTTTCTTGCTATTTTTCTTGGTATTTTTCTTGGGATCTTGGGATGTCTTGCATGGCGACGCTGTTACGACGTCGTGCGACCATGTGGCCATGTGGGTGCCGGGGCCGTCATTAGCCATTTCAGCCCCTGAAAAGAGAAAGATCTTGGATACGATCGCGCGGTATGTGTGGTATGCGTCGTTGACTGTCGTACGGAACCTGTAACAGTGGCGTGGTAACGTGCGGTTCGTTTCTGAACATGGGTGGCATGGGTGGACATGGGCTAACATGGGTGGCCCGCCCGATCCCGCCTGGGTACAGGCCTACTGTACCTGGGTCCTGTAATGGCACGCGGCCTGAAATCCACATCCGGATCCCCTCCCAGTGCACACCCTGTCTTTCGGTACCTGCACCTTGACCTTGAGAGCTGTTCCACCTGGAGGCCTGGAGGCTAGGAGGGGATGCAATGGGAGGGCTGGGAGGCCTGGGTGGGAGGAGCCGAACCCGTCGCCTGCATGTGGCCGAGTACCTGTGCCTGACATGGTGGTCTCGCACTTGACCGAGCAACAGGCAAGAGGCCTCGCTCTGGCCGAATCAGGCATATCAGTGTACTGTCACCACCCCCTTTCCACCACGCCAGCTTTATCGTTTCTTCAGACAAGTTCTAACGGCAATTGCGGCATCTCCACCAGGCTAGCCAGGCTAGCCAGGCTAGCCAGGCTAGCCAGGCTAGCCAGGCTATACCCAGACAGGCCAGGCAGTGGCAGGAGGACCAGCCTTGATTGGAGCTCCATGTCTCGCTGTCTCGCTGTCTCGCTGTCTCGCTTACAGCGAGATTCATCAAACCCCTTACTATCTGACCTCTTGAGGAATCGAAAATGAATGGAGATACCGACAAATTCCGTGCCCACCAACAACTTGAGGGGCGTAGCGGGCTGAGTCGGGTTCTGGCGGGCCAGTCCCCATCGTCCATTCTGCTTTCTTCGCCGAAAAGTTTTGCGTGAGACAACGAACGCGACATGGATAATTTCGAGTTTTCGAGTTTTTCGACAGTGCGAACCCAGGGTTTTGGGCCTGCATTTTCGAACGATTTCCAGGATCTGACTCTGGCTTGACCTGACTTGACCATGAGAGTTGCATGACCTTTGAAACTTTTGACCACTGCGATGCGGCGTGCTTGGTGCAGTGCAGTGCAGGATGGCAAAAAAAAAAAGCAGGAAAAATAACGACAATATTAAAAAATTTCCTTGGTGGTCAGAAACCGCAGTCGCCCTCGTCGTCGTTGCGGTGGTACGGTGATTTCTTCTACGCCCAGCGTCCAACCAACGGCCCCAGCGGAGCCGGCGGCGCCCACCGATCCCAACGTGGCTCTCGCCTGGCTCTACAAGCTCTGGATCTGCCAGCTGCCAGGCTGCTGGCTATTTATTCCCTAGGCACAGGCAGGTCCGAAATCGCTCCAACTGGCCAGTAAGATGCCAGTATCGCCAGTTCGACTGCCCACTGCCGCCTGCCCCGTGATTAGAAAAAAATCTGATGGGGGTTGCCAGGCGAGTGCCGGCGGCTGTGGTGGGTGGGATGGGTGGTTGAAGACCCCTATGACGCTTGTTTTGCGGTACTTTGAGGTACTGCTTTTCGAATCTTGTCGCTGTGGATTCGAAAAATGCTGACCTACTCTGCAAGCGATACAGCGATACCACCCGTCGCCTTCGCGTACGGCGGTGACTTACGGCCATGCTGGGGCATGCATGTCGTTTGGGGGGATGCGATGCGAAACGATATATTTTCTCAAGAGGTGTGTCGTTGTTGTTGTTGCTGTTCAAGTATCCCCCATCATCACATTCCAGGTGAGTAAAGAGTGCATCCAAGATTCCAAGATTCCAACGTGTGTTGGATGTGTTGTTGGTGGCGCTGGCGCGCTGGCCCAGGCTAGTTCATCAGCAACAAACAACAAAACAGGTCATGACGATCAATCCAAATCGATCCACAAAATTGTTGTTCAACATTGGACCGTTGGACAGTGAAGACATCACGTGTGTGGCTTTTTGTCTGCGTCGGCATCTGCTGCGCCTTTAATATAATGGTTGAACAAAGTTCGAGGACGATGTTTGATCTCATGACCTTTGGCCTTTTTGTGACCCGACCTGTTACCCAAAAAAACAGACTAATAATCTGGTCTAGATGGATAAAGAACTGTTACATCTCTCATTCTCACCGCGTCTCCTCGTCCCCCTCTTTTTGTTTACTGACAGAACTCTCTAGTCTACCATGCTCGTCCGCACATCACGGGCCACCGCCTCCGCCTCGCTCCGCGGTCTGCGCGCAAAGACCGCCGGCTCGTCCCGCGCCCTCTCGAACACCGTCATTGTCGGCGAGGACAAGAACCTCATTCCCATCCGCACCAATCTGAGCGGCTCGGCGCTCCTCAACACCCCGGCGCTGAACAAGGGAGCGGGATTTACTCGCGAGGAGGTGGGTGACTGTCAGCCTTGATTGTTTGGGTGGGCAGCTGACTGATCGTGTTAGCGCGCGGTGTTTGGCCTCGAGGGATTCCTGCCGTATGACGTCCACAGTCTGGAGAAGCAGGCGCTGCGTGCGTACAACCAGCTCCTCAAGCAGCCAACGACGATCCTCAAGCATGCCTTCCTGGCGTGAGTGCCAAGTGCCCCTTTGGCGCGGTGTGGTGTGGGAAGACTGGACAGCTCTGACTTTGTCTCCAGGTCGCTGCGTGATCAGAACCAGGTGCTCTTCTACCGTCTGATGCAGGACCACCTCGAGGAGCTCCTTGGTATCTTGTATACACCCGGTGCCGCTGAGGCCGTCTCAAACTACTCGTCCCTCTTCCGTCGACCAGTGAGTCTCTTTGTTATCGTGCAAGCGGTATACTGACTCGTCCAGATTGGCTGCTTTATCGTGCGTAACCCGGGCTCTGTTTGATGATTATGCCTAGCTAACCTGCAGTCCTTCCCGAACAAGGACGGCATGCGCGCGCAGCTCAAGTCGCATCTCTCGGACATCAACCGCGTCGCCGACATTGCCAACCACTGCAGGGACAGCCGCGAGGCGATCGACCTCGTTGTCGTGACGGACTCGGAGGCGATTCTGGGTATTGGAGACCAGGGCGTGGGCGGTATCACGATCTCGACGTCCAAGGCGGCCCTCTACACTCTCGGCGCGGGCATCAACCCGAACCGCATCCTCCCCGTCGTTCTCGATGTTGGTACAGACAACCGTGAGTCCACATGTGGAGATCAACAGCCGCTGACTTCACGCAGACGCCCTGTTCGCCGACCGCCTGTACATGGGCTGGAAGAAGACGCGTCTCCGCGGAAAGGTGTACGAGAACTTTGTCGACGACTTTGTCAAGAACTGTCGCGAGCTCTTCCCGAATGCCATTATCCACTTTGAGGACTTTGGCATTAACAACGGCTACAAGTGTAAGTTTTACAGGCTTACCGACCATGGACATGTGGGGCGCAAAAGTGCTGACACCCACAAGTCCTCGAGAAGTACAAGGACAAGATTCCGATGTTTAACGACGACATTCAGGGTACCGGTGCCGTCGCGCTTGCCGCTCTTCTTGCGTGAGTTTCAACGCGACCTTGCCTTTCAGGACCCCCCGCTCACAAACTCAGCGCTCTCAAGGCATCGAACCAGTCGCTCAAGGACCAGCGTGTCGTCATCTACGGTGCCGGCTCAGCGGGCATGGGTATTGCGGAGCAGATTCGTGACGGCCTCGAGATCATTGACGGCCTGAGCCATAAGGAGGCGCTGAAGCGGTTCTGGGCGGTCGACCGTAACGGTCTGCTCCTTGAGTCGATGGGCAACACGCTGCGCCACTCGCAGCTGTCGTACGCCCGCCCCGACGACGAGATCAAGGGCTGGGAGCTGGAGAACCCCGAGCTGCAGCAGCTGTCGCTTCTCGATGTCATCAAGAACGTCAAGCCGACCGTGCTCATCGGCACGTCGACGCACACGCGCGCGTTCAACGAGGAGATTGTCAAGGAGATGGCCAAGCACGTCGAGCGGCCCATCATCATGCCCATGTCGAACCCGACGGCCCTGTGCGAGGTCACGCCCGAGGACGCCCTCGAGTGGACGGACGGCAAGGCGTTTGTCGCGACCGGCTCGCCCTTCCCGCCCGTTGACCTCAACGGCAAGGAGTACCGCATCGCGCAGACCAACAATGCGCTCATCTACCCCGCCCTCGGCCTCGGCGCCATCCTCTCTCGCGCGCGCACCATCTCCCCGTCCATGCTCATGGCGGGCGTGCACGCCCTCGCGGGCTTGAGTCCCGTCCTCGACGAGGAGGGCGCCGCCCTTCTCCCGGACCTCGCGGACGTGCGTCACGTCTCGGTCCACGTCGCTGCGGCTGTCGTCCGACAAGCCGTCCAGGACAACAACGCCCAGGACGAGGCGATCGTCAAGATTGTCAACGAGGGCGGAGACAAGCTCGAGGACTTTATCAAGTCGCGGATGTGGGACCCCGTGTACCGTCCCCTTGAGCTTGTCGACTAAGCGACTCTGGTTGGGCAAGGACGAGGACGAGGACGGGGACTGGGTTCTAGGTCTGGGACTCTGGCTGCGTGTTAACATAGAGTGTGTGGCATAATGCATTATCATGATTTACGGCTAGAGAGTTGGAAAAACGCGATGTGGAAGGAAGGCAGTTTGGTTTCTTTACATCCTCAGGTGTTGTCAAACCCAGAGGCGGCCATCTCCGTGTCGATTGATGGTGCCGCTAATCAGATTGGTAGTGCGCTACGGCCGTTAAAGATCCCAACTTTGTTGTTTCAGCTGAGCCTCATAAACATCCCGAGTCCAAGATCCCGACTATACGATCCCGACCCCGATATACTTTTGTCTTGGAACCCGCTCTCCCCGCTGACCTTTGTTTGTGACTGTTCTGGGTCATCCACACGCCACTCCAAAACTCGCGACGAACAACAAAACGGAGAGCGCCTTAATCTCCGCTTACGTCAGCTCCCCGCGCCACTCGGCAACGACGATCGCAGCTAAGTAAACCCCCCCAACGGCCCCAACCCCTGCGGGCCCGAAAGGCCAAGCCTACGGTCAGTGTGTGTTACTGCGGCCATGCAACATCCACGGATCCCATTCTCGCCGCTGGGCCGTTGGTCACTTTCCAACAATCACAATTCATTTACCACACCTCTCCATCTCCTTCTCCATCAGCATCATCAACAGCATCGTTCCAACCTTTTTTATTATAGTTTTGTTGTTGTTGATTTCATCTAGTCACAGTACCCGTTCAACCGCACACTCTCTTCAACGGCGCATGGCCTAACTTATCACCATGGCCGAGCACCCGGCAACCCTTTGGAACTTTGACGACGAGGAGGGAGGTGAGTAAGGTTCACGGAGGGGACTGGGGGAGGTTGGGTAAGGGATAAACATCATCGCTTCCGCGACCCACAAGCGTTGCGAGCGCCGAATGTTAGCCGTCGTGCTCGTCCCCGCCGCGTTCCCACACTGCTACAACACTGACACGCAGACCTCTGTCGCGTCTGCAGGAGCGAGGCCGAGGACTCGAAACCACTGATTTATCCATGCAAGTGCTCAGGATCAGTCCGATACGTGCATTCCGACTGGTGGGTCATTTCGTTTCGTTTCGCTTCGCCACCCACAACAGGGGGGGGCGGGCGCTACAACGATGCTGACGGATCAAGCTTGCAGGAGTGGCTATCGCACAGCCGTAAGCGATACTGCGAGATCTGTGGGCACCACTATACGTTCACCAAGGGTGAGTAACGACGAGAGCACAACATCAACAGACAAACGAGTGTTGTGTTTCAGTGCGCGGCAGCGGCAACTGAACTGACCCAAAACTCTAGTCTACCCCTCATCGCTCCCATCCGCCATCCCCGTGATCGTCTATGTACGGCAGTCACTCTTTGTCGCCGGCCGCCTGGCCTGGCGCGTGTTCCGCATCTGTCTCGCCATCGTCAGCTGGCTCGTCTGTCTCCCATGCATCACCATGGCGAGCCTGCGCATCATCCTCGCGGGCGCAAACTATCTGTGAGTCTACGCAAGCGCCATTATGCCCTGACACACCAGTACATCGCCCAGCCTCCACTATGGCGTACACAGCGCCATTCTCGACAGCTTCGCCGATCTCAACGGGACCATGACCCTCGCAGATGTCACGAACACGAACGCGACAGGCCGCTCGCGAGTCCTCGCTGTGATTGCGACGAACAGCACCTTGAACATCACCCCGTCGTTCACTTCCAGAATGGTTTATGATGCCAAGAAGTGAGTCCCCATGGGCGCGACTCGCACCCACCCACTACCTCTAGCTGATCCCCTTACAGCTTCATGGCGTTCGTTTTTCGCGGGCAGATTGTCGCCATCTCCATTGCTGCCGGCCTTATCGGCCTTATTCTCCTCCGCGAGTGGATCGGTCAGCTCGACTGGAACGCGCGGCCAGCAGTCGAGGAAACGGGCGAGCTCAACCCTGACGAATGGGTGTTCCGCAACGGACAGGCCCTGCGCTTGGCAGACATGCACCAGCAGCCGGCATCGAATGCCGCGACAGTTGACGAGTCGGACCGCGCCGTCGACTTTGCGGATAACGACACGGTTGTCGGCGGTGCGGAGCGGGAAGAGGAACCGAGGGAGCTGGTGCCCCGCCCAACGGGTCAGCATGTAGAGTACGCGGCGCCGGAGCAGCTCGAGGACGACGGCCGCGAGCGATACCCCAACCTGGACCTTGACGAGCTCCCGGACGATCTGCGCGAGATTGCACTTGCAGCTGAACGTGTACAACAGCTCCTCCGCGATGAGCGCGCGACGTGGCCTGCAGATGTCCCCCAGGACGCTGTTGGCGACCCCGGGCCGTCGACCCGTCTTGCGTGGCTCCGCGAGGCATCGGTTCCTGATGATATGATCGACTTTGGGGCCATGGGAGTTGACTTGGTAGAGGCAGGGTCGAGTGGCTCTCATCTGCACCACAGCCGCAGTACACCAGAGCTCCGTCGGGCATCAGATCCTGGGCCCCTTGGGCGCGAGTATGACAGCGACGAAGTGGAAATGAAGCATGCAGAGGACGGCAACGAGGGCGATGACCGCAATTACCGCGCGCGAAACCGCTTCCCCCGACCTCCTACACCTGCTCGCGTTACGCCACGGCAGTTGGACGACGACTCATCTGATAACGCCGATGCCGCCGAGCCTGCCGAGGATGACCCTGGGGCTACGATCCGCCCCCGCGCTCCTGTCCCGGGTTCAGAGTCGGACGCCGAGACGGTCCACGATACCAACCAGCCGTTGAACGAACTCACACGCACGGATACGGACGACCTTGACACGGATGCGGATCCCGAGGGTGATGGCGAGGGCGACGGAGAGGGCGATGCCGACCAGGACGTGGAGATTGAGGACGAGGACCCGATTCCCAATCCTGCACACCAGGAGCCCGAGCAGGCTGTGGACGCGATGGAGATGGACGGTGTCGGTATCGACATTCCCGCAGAGGACGACGAGGAGCGCCCACTGGACGCAGATGACTGGGATGGAATCTTCGAGGTCATCGGGTTCATTGGCCCGCTGACCGGTCTGTTCCACAACGTAAGCTTCCTTGTTATTGCGTAAGCTGACGACGCCCAGCACGTATTCGTGTCGTTTGCCATGGCATGTACGCTTCTCATTCTTGTTGGCCTGCCGGTCGCCATCGGCAAGCTCTTCCTCCTGTGGACCGACTTCCGCATGATCGCCGACGTTATCCTCGGCACCATCCGCCTCATCACCATTATCGTCGATACAATTCTCGAGATCACGACGTCGGTTGTGCGCAACGCGCTTATCGTGCCCCGCAAGGTGGTAGAGCCCGCGGTTGGCTGGCTCACGTCTACGCTTGACATTCCCCACATTGATCTGAGCCCAGTCTACTTCACCGACAAGATCTTTGGCCACCCGGCGGAGACCCTTGTTTCTAACGGAACCGAGCTGCCGCCAGGTGTTGACGCTGTGGCAGGCAAACTGCTCGATGTTCTCGAGTTTGTTGGGGGTGAGGCGTACTCGATCTACAAGGCGGGTCGACTGTTCTGTGTCTGCATCGCGGGCTCACCCGACGTCATTGACCAGTTCTTCTGTCTTGTTGTCGGTTACACGTGCGTCGGCGCATCGGTGGTCGCGGTTGCGATCGCTGATGCAGCCAACCTGCTGCAGCTGTCTGAGACGGTGGTGGAGAAGGCACGCAGTGTTGCCACGTTCCTCAAGGTCGTCTTCTTCATGACACTCGAGATTGTCCTCTTCCCATTATTTGTCGGAATGGTAATGGACATGTCGACCTTACTTCTCTTCGGATCGTCATTCAAGGAGCGGCTCGCCCGCATAGCACTGCGTCCATTCGGCTCCCTTTTCATCGGATGGCTTATCGGCACAGTCTTCATGTTTTCCTTCGCCACCTTCCTCGCCCACTTGCGCACCATCTGCCGCCGCGGGGCGCTCTACTTTATCCGTGACCCATCGGATCCATCGCACTCTCCCGTCAAGGATATCATTGAGCGTCCCGTATTGTCCCAGCTCCCACGCCTCGCCATCTCGGCCGTAATGTACTCGCTCATTGCCATCTCCATCTGCGGCGTCGTTCCCACCACCATTGTTGTCTTGTCGCACTACGGCCTGTTTCCCAAGGACTTTTTGCCCTTGCGGTTAGACCAGCGCCCACTGTCATCCGTTCCGTTTGACCTGCTGTTCCTCCACCTCATCCTCCCGCCCACATGGGACAGCCTCAAGGTGTACCACCGTCTGAGGAGGGGCCTCGCCCTTTGGTGGAACTTTACCGTCCGCTGGCTCGAGCTCTCGTCGCTGATCCTCGGCGTAGAGACCGTTAAGGAGCCGCAGAGTAAGACTGCCCAGCTGGCATGGCTGGTTACAGACGCTATTTGCCAGTCGCTGTTCGGCCGCTACGACAACCGCGCCACTCGCGCTCGCGTGCCTGCCAGCGATCGCATCGAGTTATTACCGTTAACCGAGGGCAAGCGCGAGGGTATGTTTATCCCCCTTGACCACAAGGGTGCTCCCAAGACGGAGGCGGACGAGCTCCGTCTCCTCCGCCAGGACCGCGCCGCATGTCGTGCGGGACGTAACCCCCTCAAGGACTACATTGTTGTCAACCTCCCCGACTACTGGCGCACGAGGATCCACGTGCTTCTGGCTGCTGGCGTCATGTCCACCTCTCTTCTGGTCGCTACAATCTTCTTTGTCCCTCTTGCCGTGGGGCGCCTCGCGACGTCGTTCTTGCTGCCTAGCCCTGTCTTTGATGGTTACAGCTGGGTGAGTTATGTAACGAGGAATTTGGCTAACCTGCAGCTCGCGGGCATGTACGTCTGCTGGGGCTCGTACTCTCTCGGGCAGAGCACCCGCAAGCGGGTCATCCAGTACAGCCGCGCGGCACGACTGCGTCGCTCGGGCGCGTCCACGCGGTTCAAGCGCGCCGTCCTCGGCTATCTTGCCAAGGCGTACTCTGTCACCCTGCTGTACTTGATTCTTCCACTGCTTCTCGGCGCAAACTTTGAGCTCTATGTCTCTGTTCCAGTGCGGTACGGCTTCTCGAGCGATCTGACGCCCGTTTTGCATGTCTGGGATGCGTGGGCGATCGGCACCGCGGGCATCTCACTGTACATTGGCGCCGCCGGGTTCATGGGCCACGAGGACCGTGCGGCCGACCAGCCGCACAACCCTCCCCACCGACTCCGCGACGCGTTCAAGCGCCCGATGCGCATCAAGCCCGGGTGCCTTAACCGACTCCTACTGCCGATCGTCGTTGGCCTCGTCGTCCCCATTGTCGTGCCGTGGGTTTTCTTCCTCAGCGTCTGCATGGGCCTCAGGCTCATGGGCGCCCCCCTCCCACTCCTGGACGTCAGCTGGGTCTGTGAGTACACCCACAGCGGCATGTAGCGTAGTTGCTTTGCTAACGACAGTCCGCGTCCTGTACCCCCTTTGGTCCATCTTGTTCATTGTGGCCTTTACATGGCAGCAGATCACGGTCCTCCTCGCACGCGTGCGCCAGTGGATGATCGACGCAGAGTACGTCCTTGAGGAG
Source organism: Apiotrichum mycotoxinovorans (assembly GCA_013177335.1). NCBI lineage: Eukaryota > Fungi > Basidiomycota > Tremellomycetes > Trichosporonales > Trichosporonaceae > Apiotrichum > Apiotrichum mycotoxinovorans. Next base: position 745,832 of record CP053624.1, on the reverse strand, counting down.
CGTGTAGAGAACTACGAGCCCGAGGGCGAAGGCGAAGGCGACGACGCGGACGGCGACGACGACGCCGCACGCCTCGGTATGGGCATGGGTGCAGCGCTCGGTGCGCCCATGCCGCCGATCATTGAGGCCGCACGCGACGACGACGAGTGGGAGGACATTGCGGACGACGCGCGGGGCGTTGCCGGCGCCGCTGATGGCGAGGCGCAGCGGCTAGAGGTTGGCGTCGATCTTAACCTCGATAATGGCGCCTAATAAGGACATACTGGCATTGAGAGTGACGAGCCGTGACGCCACACCCACCCACTCATCTCCCCCACGCTTGCACACTTCACTCCATCGCGCAGCGAATGGAGAGTAATAGTAATTCCCACCCACACCCTGCATTGTATACCCACCCCACCCTCTCCTATGTATCACGCATGCACGCACATGCACGAAATTACTCCATCTCATCTGCGACAATGCTCAATGGCGAATGTACAGTGATTTTGAGCAGTCGCCGTTAGTTTAGTACAGTGAGAGTGAGGCACGGTTTCAAGGTTCGGTCGTGCTATTGATTATGGGTTTAGCCGAACGGCCGAACACCTAAAGCCGATATCGCCACTCTCTGCTGTAGCTCACGACACGTTTCGGTCTAGCAACATGTGGTATTAGTGCATGGAATCATATGCTGTCTACAGCCGGCCCCGCACTCGGGCGGGAAACCTGCTCTTTTTGTTCGTCCGTGCCGCCTGCCTGCCTGCCTGCCTGCATAAGAAAGAGCACGAAAGCTTGATGCAGTCCTGGGAGGCATGGGGAGGTCTGGCATTTGGTTGCCGTCCGGGCTCATTCCTCTATGTGTGTGTGTCTACTTCGCGCTGCTCGCGCTCGTGGCGAACAAGCCGGTACTGCGTGCGATCCAGCCCCAGACGCCGCGCAGCGTGTATCCCTGGTAGCGCATCCAGACCGCCGCAAGCGCCACGAGAGACGACGCGCCGAGCGAGTACATTGCCAGTGTGCGGACGCGCTGCGCGGGCGAGAGGGCCGACGAGGGCCCGCGGGGGATGTACGCCGTTGGGCTGAGCGCGACGCGTGTGATGGCCACCCAGAGGTTGGGTAGCGGGCCCGAGAGGGCGCTCACTGCCAGCGGGGCGGGGAGGCCAAGGCGGCGGCAGTACACGTCGGGCTGGACCTCGTGCCTCTGCTGCGCGAGATCGAGGTCCGATTTCGTGGCCACGAAAATGGAAGGAATGTGGTCGAGTGAGTACTGTTGCCGCAGATTCGAAATGTACGAAAAGGAATTTGTATCGCTCGAGTCGTGGATGTAGATGAGGACGTCGGCCTGGTCGAGGCGTTTTGTGTTGCGCAGCATCTCCGACTCGTATTTGGATCCAAACTCTTGGAGGACGAGGTACTTTTCTGCACCCTCAATCTCGACGCTGTTGACAACCGAGAGGACCTTTGTTGTCGGTTCGTACGGGCCGATACCGTCGTCGCCGCGCGGGCCCTTGTGCACGAATGAACGCAGGAGCGACGTCTTGCCTGACCCAGTGGCGCCCAGGACGTAGCAGAGGAACACGTTGCGTGTAACCTTTCTTGCGCGCCGGTCGGCCTTGCGTGGTCGAGTGACCTTGACAGCGGCAACGGTGGGGAGGTCAGACGCAGGAGAAGAAGAGAATCCGAGACTGAGCAAGGTTAGTGACCAAAACGGGCGATCGTGCCACGGCCGTGCGCTACTCAAGCGACTCGCGACTCACTAGGCCATGTAGTTGAGGGTGAGTTTGGGGTCCAGCAGCGTTGTCATTGACCACTGCGCCAACCAGCCCTGCAGAGTAACCCGGCCCTGATCGTCTGTAATGGTTGTGTCCGGGAATCCCTGCGCGCGCCAGGGATTTCCAGGCGACGTCGAGAAGAGGTCCTCGAGCTCGGACTCGGACAGAGCGCCGTCATTGTCCTTGTCGTACGCCTCGAAAATGTCCGTGAGGAACTGGTTGCCCAGAGGCGACAGCTCGACCGAGCAGTCATACGGCACATCGAACCGTGGTGACAAGAAGTCTTCACGCAGGTCAAGCGATTCGCCGTATCCAAACTGTCGAAGTACTGTCCATGTTGTCTCCATCCGCCCCTGCTGGATGAAGATGGTGTGGAGGTACAGGAAGCCCAGTTCTGTCAAGCCCTCGGAGAGCGCGGTTGGTTGCGTTGACGGCCAGCCTTCTGCTGCCTCGTGTCCTGGAGGCGTGGTCGGCTGCGCTACTGGCAGGGGGCGGACGGCCGCCGGGTCGTAGGACCGCACCAAGTCGAGGATACCCTCGAGCTCCTGTGTCTGCAGCGGTGTTGAGAAGCACTTTTGCTGTGGTCCGTTAGTAGACAACTTCTAAGGATGGAAGCCGCCAATTTCTGCCCACCTGGAATTGATTCAATTCGACAGCATTCAACAGCCCATCCTTGTCAACGTCGCTAATCTTGAAAATACGCTTTAGTGCCTCGAGACACTTTGGCTTGAGAATCTGTGTGCGGCGTCAACAACCAAATCTGAAATCTTGCAACACTCATTTCACGCACATGTTCGCGCGAGTCGTACAGCGGCGCAGTCGGGTGGAGGACAGCCTTTTGGGCAAAGTAAAACACCTCCGAGACGTTGAGAGGGAGCAGGGCACTGCACTCGACGACGGTCTCGACCTCCTTGAACTCGCGCATGATGGGCGCGACCTCCTCCTCCAGCGCCTGGTTGGTGACTTCGCCGCCGCGCAGGTCGATCTTGTTCCCGACAAGGATGACGGGCACCTGTGGAGTCAGATCATGGGCAGAAACACAAGACCTCCGTAATGCACCCACATTGATGCCCTCCTTGCGGAACAGCGGGAGCCAGTACTCTGCGACGCGATCAAAGCTGGACGGCTCGGAGATGGAGTAGACTAAACAGATGACGTGCGCGCGGCCGAGCTGTGACAGGAGGTGTGCGCGGGAGCGAGGATCAGCTGGAGGACTATCAGCACCGGCTCTGTGTGGGACAAAAGTTGCAACGCACAAGAAGTGTCGACAATCGAAGTGGTCACATTCTCCGGAGTCACCTCTGGAGGGATAGTGACCTCTGGAACGACGTGCTGGACCTGCGTATGTGGTTAGCACTGGTCTATCACAAGCACTACACCACTGCACTTGCACCACTCACATTGGGAACAAACGACTCCTTGATAAGAGAGGTGAGAATCGAGCTCTTGCCGACGCCGTCTGCCCGTCAGAAACTGCCCAAACGGGTCTGTAAAGTTTTGCTCTTTGCTCACCGTCGCCGACAAGCACGATGCGGACGAGGTCTCGTCGCGGCATGGGGGAATGACTGGCGAGTCCGGTGCCGTCCGGCTTCGGCGTTCAAGTACGCAGCGATGTATGGGAACGGTACGGTATGTATGACCCTGGGCTGTGCGGTTCTGGGCCGGAGGCGGCGCCTGAGTTCGGGTGGATAGGTTGGTTGGCTTGGTTAGGAGTAGGTCGAAATAAAGCTGGGAAACGAGTGAAGATACACCGGTAGGACGGATGGAGGGATACGGTCGCGACGCGTAGACTGATCGCCTCTAGGTGCTGTACTGTCGATCTAGAGAGTAATAAGAGCAAGTGAGCAACGGCAACGATGGGAATGATGATGAGGATGACTAGTGCTGGAATGAGAGTTTTGAATAGTATTTTTTGTTGAGAGTTTTGTAGGAATTGCAATTGGAGAATGCGAGGAAGACAGGAAAGGAAGACAGGACAGGAAAAAGGGAAAGAGGAAGGAAGACAGGCAAAGGACAATGGCCGATTGGTGCCGAAAAACCAACGCCAGCCAGCCACGGGGGGGGTGTAAGTGGAGTGGCCACACACAGCCTGGCTCTAGTTTTACCAGCCAGGCTAAAGGAGACGACGAAGGCGCGGAGACGACGCGGCCAACCGGCCTAGATCGGATTCACCCAGGCCGGAATCACCAGTCTCACCACCCAGGGTGAGCCTCCATTGTACCACAGTGAATGCACCACCAGCCAGCCAGTGTCTTCCCTCCCCTTCCCCAACCGGTTTCTGAATTCCATCATCATTCACATATCGTCGTCAACAACATCCCCCCTCACTCCCAACTTTTTTTTTCCCCTTTGGTTGTCGCGTCGTCGTTCCCACACGTTGCCTTCGGACTCGGACACGTTCAGCACTACGTTTACACTGTTAATCACAACCATCTACTAGCTCTATCAGACCGGGTGTGCTACTGCCGTGCACGCACTTACCCACCATCTGCGATTTCCACTTTGCTCCACCTCTTTAACTCACCTGGCCCCTGTCCTATCGTTCCACGCCACCTTGCACCATGAGTTCCGGTTCGTCGCGGCCGCAGTCGGTCCGCGGGCTGTACAGTGAGTTGGGCCAAGGGTGTCATTAGAGCACAATCTACTAGCACCCGCTCCCCCAACGCCGTTCTACAACGCGTGCATAGCAATCGTCTGCGGTGCTGACGAGACAAGCGCCTCCAGCTGAAGAATGGGTCTTCCTTCCTCCGAGTGTTGCCCCGCCCACGACGTCGGCGCCCGCCGCGCCGCCGCCCCACCTCCCTACCCCGTTTACACCAGAGGACGACGAGCTGGTCGACCTCGGCCTGCCGGGCCCCGTCCAGCTGTTCGGGAGCCAGTTCCTCGCCACTGCGCTCGGCATGCCGTTCGAGGTCGGAAAGACGCTCCTCCAGATCGAGTACCGTCCCCGGAAGCGGTATATCCCCGTCCAGGAGCAGCAGACCGCCGAGTCGCACGAGCAGCGCGACTGGGGAGCAGAGGACGACACGCTGTCGAACCCCGATGAGGCCGATCTCTACTTCTCTGATCGCCTCGAGCAGCCGTCGGGGACGTTTGTGCCCCCGACACCGCCCGCGGCGGATGCATCAGGCTACCTTTCCGATCGTAAGTCTATATGCACCCAGTATTATTTTGTCGCTGACAGTATAGCGTCCCCGACATGGATGCTCAAGGACGATCCGGACGTCTCGCGCGGTAATGGCGTTTGGGGCATGATTCGGCGTATACGCGCAACGCCGTCGGAGGGTATCCCGGCGTTGTGGAAGGGCCAGCTCGTGTCGACTGCCCACGCGCTGTTGTCCAACTTTCTGCAGCCGCACATCCACAGCTTCATTTATACGGCAGTTCCCGCCTCGGGCACGATCCTGCCGATCGACTTTCCGCTCACGGCGCTGCCGCATCCCGGCATCCCCCTCGCGATCCAGGTCGCGTCCCATGCGCTCACGCAGTTTATCCTCTCGCCCCTCGAGCTGGTCCGCACGCGCCTGATCGCCATGCCGCTCGCGCACCCCAGCACGCCGTCGAGCCTTACTATTCTCCGCCGCGCTATTCAGGATGAAGGGGGTATTGCGGGCCTGTACCTTGCCTCCAACCTCCTTGTTCCCACATTGCTGGAGAACATTCTCCGCCCCCTCCTCACCCTCTCCATCCCCCTCATTATCGAGCGCCAGTTCGGCCTCTCCCCGGACCTCGGACCGATCACGTACTCGCTCGCAGACCTCGGTCTCAACATCACCGCGCTCCTGATCACCCTCCCGATCGAGACGGTCCGCCGCCGTCTCCAGCTCCAGAACCGCAGCGGTAAGCGCATCCGCTCGGTCGTCCGTCTCCGCGACCGCCCCTACGTCGGTATCGTCGAGGCCATGTGGCGTATCGTCACCGAGGAAACCGCCGCGCCGCGCAAGCGCCACATGACAGAGGCAGACGAGGGAGGTCTGTTCTCGGGCATCGCGCAGCTGTACCGCGGAGTGAGTGCACACTACAGTCTGTTTGCTGATAGAGTTCTCAGTTTGGCATGGCCGTCACGACACACATTACCGTGTTTGGTCTCGGTCTCGTCAGCGCCGGTCTCGGCGGGCGGGGTGGCGACTCGGGCTGGCAGGAGATCTAGGTACATGTACACATGCATTACTCATGGCTATCAAGTAGGAAATGTGGGTTGTCGATGCTAGCTGGTGTATCATGCGTCTGCGCCCTCGATATCGCGCAGGCGGCCGTCGACGAGCGGGCACACGATGGCCACCTCTTCGTCGAGCGCCTTGAGCTCCTCCTTGCGCGCCTGGTCGACAAGAATACCGGGTGCGGGCTTTGGCGTCTCGGACTCGCCGACCTTCTGCCTCCGGATCCGGTCGCCCTCGCACGCGTCGACAGCGCTCATGTGCTCGTGTTTCGCAATGTGCATCGCGTCGCGGATCGTGATCCAGTCGTGCATGACGACGTGGCGGCGCAGAATGGACCACGAGGACGTGGACGAGAACGAGTTGTCGCCCCACACGGACGTGGCCGCCGCCGACGCCGCCGACGCGAGGAACGACGTGCGCGGCGAGCCCGGCGGCGAGGCCATTTCGTGCAGCTCGTGGATGCTCTTGCGGGGCGACGAGGCGACCGAGCTCAGCGGCGACGTGGCGTGCTGCTCGCGGGCCCGCGACAGCACGCGCACAGTCTTGGCGCTCAGGTACTGATGGTGCGCGTCGACGAGCTGCTTGTGCCTGTAAATGTAGGCCGAGCCGAGGAGGAACGAGCGGATGATGCTGCTCATCGTCTGCCCATTCTCGTCATCAATGATCATCTTGCGGCCCTTGAGCGCGTCAAACCCGTCGAATCCGCCGGCCATGTACTCGCGGGTAATCTTAATGGTTGTCAGAAGAAGAAAGCATCACAATTGTTGGATTCATTGTAATGTTTGTGTACTTACGACGCGGTACACCCTCCCGCCTTCGACGTTTTCCACTGGGTCGCCGAGCGTGAGGTTGCGCTGCTTGACCTCGATGCGCGTGCCGTCCTCGTGCTCGACAAAGTCGACAAGCTCGCTCGGGTCCTCGTCGTCGGCGTGGTTGGTGTTCGGGACTGTGAGGTGGATGCTGAGCACGCGGCTGCCGGGGGGTCGCTTCGAGTCCCACTCGACCGCAAGCCCAGCAACGACGGGGAAGCGGCCCTCCTGCGCCGGCCAGCGCGAGAGGCCGTTCTCGATCGTGTCCCAGATGCCCTTGCCGTCAATCTCGAGACACACGACCGCGTCGTCGAAAGGGAAAATCTCCAGAATGTCCCCAAGCGTAATCTTGCCGGGGCCGTACTGTGAGTCGCCGCGCAGCGTGCCCCCGCAGATGATGACAGCGTCCGCGCGCCCCTCCTTCCCATTCCCATTCCCACTCCCATCGCCGCTATCGCTACTCGCCCCGGCGCCCTCCTTTTCAAATGTCACACTCCCGTTCCTGCCATTCTTGCGCTCGACGAGCGCCTCGTCGTACGCGTGCAGAAGGACGTCGGCGGCCCAGTTACCCAGCGAGCTCTCGCGCGTGCGCACGACCTCGGAGCGCGCATCAAACGGCGTGAGGGTGTAGCACACGCTCTGGCCCAGCGTCTTGGTCACCGTTGCGAGCAGCCGCAGCACGAGCTGGTCCACGTCGGGCGACGACGGCATCGAGGGCGTGACATAGTTGTGCTTGCCCCGGAGGGCCGTGACCACGCGCCGGCGGACCGCATTGTCGTTTGGCGGTGAGAGCTCGAGGTATGCCGACGATAGGTCGCGAAAATCCGTGCCGCTCTTGATGAGTCTGAAGGGAAGGGAGTCAGGGACGAGTGTTAGGAATCATGGGTAGATAGATACTCACCGCACGCCATTGTCCGCCTTTGCGCTCGGTGAGTCGCGCTTGCCGACATAGCCCTCCCACGACGTCGCGCCCTTGCCTATATAGTAGATCTGCATGTCAGCGGGGGCCGCGCATATTCAAGTCGAGGGGGAGCGGACATTGTTTTCTTATTTTTCCGGGGGCCGAAAGACCATTGCGATGCCCACCAGACACCTGGTACTTGATGCTGGTGCTCAAAACTCACGTGGTCATGACCGCCGATCAGCAGGTCGACGCCCTGCATGTCCTCGACCCCAGGCAGGTCCGCGACGGCACCGAGCTCGTTCGCGAGCGCAATATCGTTCGGCACGCGCGAGTGCGTGAGCGCAATAATAATGTCAACGCGGTGCGGGCCCGCCGGATCGCGCAGCTCGGCGGACAGCTCGAGCGCAACCTCCTTCATGGGCCGGTACGCAAAGTTGGCAGGCCACGACGGGATCGTCGCGATCCAGTCCTCCTCGACGAGCCCGACGAGGCCGACACGCACACCCGCGCGCTCCATCACGGCGTACCGCCGCAGCGGGGCGGGCGTCGTGCCTGTCTCGGTATCGATCACGTTGGACAGGAGCCACGGGAAGGTCGTGGCGGACACGAGCTTGGTCATGTGCGGGTATCCTGCGCGTCAGACGCGGCGTTCCGAGGGAAGCCTTACCAAAGTCAAAATCGTGGTTTCCTGCGCGTCAGCAGATCCGAGCCAGGGGGGTGGACTCACCGACACACGCGCAATCGACATGCAAGGCATTCAACACGGGCACCTGCTATCAGCTCCCGCTCCCTCCTGGACCGCTCTCACCATATGGCTGCCGCGCGTGACGCTGCTCTCAACAGACGGGGAGAAGACGTCCCCGGCAAACAGGACGAGGCCATCGCGCGCGCGGACGGCGCGCGCGGGCCACTGGTCGCGGAACGAGTCGACGAGCTCGGCGAACTGGCCCACGCGGATCTCGGACTCGGGCCCCGCTGTGGGATCATCCGGCGCGCCCGGCTGCGGGACGTACCGCTGTTGCACGCGGTACACGTCGTTGAAGCAGAGGAGGGGGAGCGTGGTGGACATGTCGTGGTGTGGATGGGAGAGAGTAGGAGGCGGATGGATCGTTTATCTGGCGCGCGGGGGGGGGGGCTGGCGGAGTGTTGGGCGCGGGCGCGGGATCTGTCTATTGTGGCCTGCCCGAGTGTAAGTATTGCTGTGACTCACTGATTCATGTGGAGCCCCGCGAAACCACATGGTCTTGATCGACGTAGTTCCGGTGGCTGCAGGGTTTTCCGTATTCGCCATGGCTGTTTGTGGCACCTCGATATCCCTCCAATCCACTGCGGACAGAATGGCAGCAACGTATATGCAAGTATTGGAGCCGTGTTTTCCGGTTAGTGCACATCGCGACGCCTACGTAAGGTTATGATGGCAGCTGCCCCCCCCCCCAGCCTGCCTAAGAGCCAGCCTGCCTAGGACGTCCGACCTCGACCTTCAGCCTCGCGCCCCGCCCACCACACCCAGCCTCCCGCCCGCACCATCTACTGCTCTATGCGAAATCCTGTATACATATGAATAATGCCTATCCGACCGACTGCCCCGCTGCCGCTGCCGCCGCTCACCCAGCTCACACGACCGTGACGCTGAGCTTGATGCCCATGGACGCCATCTCGGCGCAGAGATACCTGAACACGTCTGTCTTGTCAGCTTTCCACATTCCAGAGTTGGTCAACTCTCAACTCACAAGGCACAGCAATGACATCGAGCTTGCCCTTCTTTTGCGCCGGCGCGCTGTCCTTGAGGACGACGCCGGTCGTCGGTGTCGCTGTCGCGCCCGCCTGCGCGTCGGCCGTCTCGTTCTCCTTGCGGTCGCAGACGCGGCAGTACCAGTTTTGCTGGGCATCAACGCCGAGTGTGGTCTCCTCGAATCCGGTGCCGATCATCGAGCCACATGTGCGGCACGACAGGGCGGTCGAGTAGTCGGAGCAGTTGAGGAGACGGTCCTGCAGGAGGAAACTTGTTCCGTGGGCCAACAACGCGTCACGCTCCATCTCACCGAAACGGATACCACCGCCGCGCTTGCGGCCCTTGACGGGTTGGCGGGTAAGCGGGTCGACGGGACCCGTCGTACGGACCTGCCACTTGTCGTTGACCTGGTGACGCAGACGCTACGGGGGGTTAGATTTAGATCTGGACTCTGTTCGCTCACCTGGTAGGAAACAAGACCAATGTAAATGTCGGCACGCAGCTCCTCGCCCGTGATACCAGAGTACATGGGCTCGTTACCGTGGTAGTTGTATCCGGCGGCCCTGAGCTGCTCGCCAAAGTAGTCGACGGGACGGTCGCCGTCCGAAAACTTGAACGGCGTCGCGTCCTGGCAGATACCGTGGAGCGCACCGGCCTTGCCGGCCATGGACTCGACGAACATTCCAATGGTCATACGCGACGGGAACGCGTGCGGGTTGATAATGACATCCGGCTGCATGCCGCTCTCGGTGAACGGCATGTCGATGGCCGGGAACTTTTGCGAGCAGACACCCTTCTGTCCGTGACGCGACGCAAACTTGTCACCGATAATAGGCGAACGGGGGATACGCAGCTTGATGTGGATCTTCTGGAGCTCCTGGTCGCCGCTGTCGGAACCAAGCACGCGCACCTCGTCAATGTACGCGACTTCGTCGCCCTTGTACTTGTGCGCCTTAGTACGGCCGGTAATGTCGTCAATGTAGCATGCAACGGCGTCGCCGGTCTTGACCTTGGTGCCGATACGGGGCAGACCGTCATTGTCGACCGTCTCGCGCCACGGGTGGTCCTCCTTGATATCCCTGCCCATGCCAAAGTGCACGGTGATGGGACCGTTCTTGGAGCGCGCCGCGTCCTTGAGGTCGAAAATGTCCGCCTTGTACACGGTACCGTAACCGAAACCGCGCTCGTGGCCCGACTTGTTCAGAATCATGGCGTCTTCCATGTCGTAACCAGTGTAGGAGATGACGGCAACAACAGCGTTGGTCGAGTTGGGGAACGCGTCAAAGCCGTAGTGGTTGTGCAGCGTGGGACGAACAATGGGAGTCTGGGCGCTCTGGATACGCCAGATCTTGTTGTCGGTACGGCGGTTGTACGCCGTCGAGGCGGTACCCATGGTCTGCTTACCCATCTGGCCTGAGATGTGTGAGTAACTCTGGGAAGGCGTTCAGCAGATTCGGGACTTACACTGGTACATGTTACGGGGCGACTGGTTAAAGTCGGAGAAGGGGGTCATGTTGGCGAGGACGGAGAGCATGGAGGTGGGGTCCAGCTCAACGTGGGACGAGACGCCCTTCTCAATCTCCTCGGGCGTGATCGCAATGTCCATGTAGACCTGCTCGAACGGACCGACGTGGTCGAGCTTGCCGTTGGCAATGTACGTGACGGGGCGCATGAAGCGGGAGCGCGAACCAAAGAGGTACAGACCGGGGTACTGGCCCTTCTTTGTGACGGGAACATAACCGATCTCGAGGTCGAGGGGGACACGGGAGTCGCCCTCGGTCTTGAGCTTGCGGAGGAGGTCGGCGAGCTGCTTGGCCTTGGCAGGCGAGACCCAGCCAATGATGCGGCCGTCGAGCTGGACGACGACATTGTTCTTGCCGTCGACGGACGCGGCAAAGACCTGGGTCATACCGTGGGCGGACAGAAGGGCAGGGATCTGCGACACGTCCAGGGTGCGAGTGACAATCTTGCAGGTGTGCGACAAGTGGTTGAGAAGACCACAGGGGGATCCGTCGGGTGTGTGGACGGGACACAGGAATCCCCACGACTCGGGCAGCAGCTTACGAACCGCGGTGGTCTTGAGCTCGGCGAAGAAGGCACCACGGTGGATACAGCGGAAGTGGGCGAGGTAACGGAAGTAGTTGAGCTTTTCGGCAATAATGGTGAAACCCGAGGTCTGCTGCAAGTCGAGACCGGTGGGCGAGACGAGGTTACCCGTCGCGAGGAAGTAGGCGAGCTTGGAGCCGACGTCAAAGTTGACCTTTTGGAGCACGGTCGGGAAGTACTTTGAGCTCGTAAAGTCCTTTGCCCTGTTCATGCGGAGGTCCATCTGGATCTGGGCGCGGACGGCCATGAGACACTCCTCGAGACGCTCCTTGACGATCATGGAGTAAAGGAAACCAGGGAGGAGGACCTCGTGGTGCTGGGGCGAATCGGGGTTGTCCGGAGTGGACGTGCCTGCAACCATCGAGTAGAGCTTGCGGAGCATGAAGAGGAGCATGCGGAACTTTTCGCGGGGGTTGGGCAGGTGGACGAGAACGACGCGCGAGAGGAGGTACGAGCCGACCTGCGTGTTGGACCAGTCGTCGGGGCAGTTCATGACAACGCGGAACTTGTCACCGAGGTACTCGAGGGCGCTGCCGCCAGTGTAGATGCCCCAAGTCTTCTGGCCACGGAGCAGGAGCTCGACACGGTCAGTAAGGAAGGTGTTGTCGTACTCTCCCTGGATGAGACCCTCAAAGATCTCGAGGTCCGAGGCGTCAACAAGGGCCTTGAGGATGAGCACAAGGGGGATCATGTACTCGACCTTGCGCCAGGCGAAACGGAGGGTCGCGCCGCCGTTGGTGAGGTAGTGGATGGTGTTGGTGCACGCGCTCTGGTCGGGGCGGACACAGCGGATCTGGCATCCATAAGGCGAGTACGAGACACCGCGCTTGGCAAACGACGGGCGGTAGAGGTTGATGGGGTGGTGGCGGCGGGGGAGAATGAGGTAACGGATAATCTTCTCGTTACCGTTGACGATAAAGTATCCACCCCACGAGCACGACTCCTCGCCGTGGCGCACGAGCTGGGCCGACGACATGCCGCGGATGTTGCAGCGCGCCGACTTGACCATGATCGGGAGCAGGCCACACTCGCGGACCTCGTCGTACTCGCGGGTCGTGCCCTCCTCGGACGTCACCTTCCACTTGATCGTAACGGTCAGGCGGGAGCGGTACGACGTGAGGCGCTCGCGCGCCTCGGCAGGGAAGATGCGGCGCTCAACAGCGTGCTTGTCGCGGTCAGACACGAGCGGCTTGCCGAGAGCCACCTGTCCTATCCGGTCTGGAACGGGGTCAGCCGCCAACACAACAAAAAGTTGCGTTATACTAACAGGTAATCTTGGTGCCAAACGGCATAGATTCGGTGGGGATACCGTCGAAAACGACCTTTTCGCCGATATCCTCAATTCCGAGCTGGAGGAGGCCCGGGGCGCCGTCCTCGGACCCCTCAGTGAGGGCATCAAACGACTCGACATGGGGACGGACAAGCTCCTCGAGCGACTCGAGCTCGGGACCGTCCTTGTTCGGGTGACGGAACAGGCGCTCGCGCTCGAGCGTGCGGAACGTCGACTTGTCCCGGAACTTGGACGACGTCGCCTTCTGCGGGGCGAGGGGGTCGAACGAGGCGACCATTTTGGGGGGAGGTGGTGGTGGTGAGGAGGGGGGGATGGATGAGGTTGATGGTGTCGAGAGAATGGGTCGTGAGGATGGGTCCCAAGATTGTTGGGCTTCAATCCTTGCTTGGTGAAAGAATTTTGCTCCCGCGTGCCTGACCTCCACTTTTTCTGGGAGGCAGGGGGGGGACGTCAGTCCTGTTAGCCTGTTGAATAATCGGTTCAAAGTGTTCACCTGCCAAAACGTGTGGACCGCGACCGTCGTTCTGACTGCCATATGCATTTAAACGGAGCGTGCATACATTTTAAAAAGTGGGTAGAGTGGGACCCAAGGCGACTAGTGACAAAAGAGAATTGGAAACAGACAGTCTGGTGGTGACGACAGGCAAAAAAGGAGCAGCGAAAAAGCCTTTAAGAGACAAAAATTGATGACAAACCCCCCAGGTTGTTGTGATTACGCAGTCGCTAAACCGATCGATCACCAAGCCTACAACAACGACTGCCAACAACCATCAACGTTGACGTTTCGCGATAGCCTATCCTGCTGTGTGCGCCGCAACACCCATCTCTATTCATCTATCAAATGACCGCACGAGCTGCTAAGCGCTTAGCATGATTGGCACTATCTACGGCTCGCTCGTCGCCATCATCATGCGGTGCCCAGATACTAGGGACCAAGCCTGACCTCCTGACTTCCACTCTTCCCACACCATCAAGCCCCTCAGCCATTAGCCAACCAGTAGCGGTTTGTCACGCCGTCACAGTCGCCTCATGAATACATAACACTCATCACTCGTCTCACTCGTCTCAACTCGTAACGCTCATAAACTTGCTCAGGATGCGCGGGGGACTAGCGACCAGGCGTGCACGGCTGCACAGGGTGTACGTGACGCGACGCGGGGCCCGTTTGCTCGCGACTTGATGCCACTGGGCGGGGACCGCTCAGTTGGACGAGCCCGAGGTGTGGGTGGGGCAGTTGGAGCAGTTGCAGCTGCTATCAGCGTGTCAGCGGGTGCGGAGCGGGCAGCTTGGGGATTGGAGATTGGGAGTTGGGTGTTGAGGACCTACTTCTCGCACGAGCAGTCGTCGCCGCAGTAGAGGGTGGGGGTGTTGATCTGGAGGTGTTAGCATCAGGGGGCAGCGAGGAAGTGGAGGTGGAGGTGGAGCAGAGTGATGGAGTTGAAGGATGACGAGGAGGCTGAAGGGAGGGAGCCAGTGGTGACACTTGGGTGTGTGGTAAGGGGGGTTCACTCACGATGGTCGACATTGTTGCTGTTGTAGTAGTTGTTGTAGCTTGCTTGGATTGCTTGCTTGCTGGGGATGAGAAAGACGTCCAACCTGGGAGCTTTAAGTACCATTTTCTCTCCTGATCTCTCACTTCCTTTCCTCATATCGTCATCGGTTATTGGCCCAGCGAGGAGGTCCGTGCCACCACTAGCGCACACATAAGGTTTCCAAGCGGCGTCTACCCCACCGCTACACCTCGCCGCACCCAACCCGCAGACCGCAGACCGCAGACAACAGACCGCAGGCCGCAAGGCCGACACATCTCCGACGCGAAGTGAAGCGACGCAGCTCTCCTCTCGAGGTCATGTGCTCATGTGCATGCACGTTCTCGTCCTCTCGTGGAGCGAGTTTGGAGCTTGGCAGCGTAAATCGCGCTTCTGGGGATCTGGGGGACCAAGTTCGCGCTTCCGAGATGGCCGAGACTGATATCTGCTTCGCATGCCTCGCAAGATACGAGAATACGAGACATTTGTGCTGTTGCCTGCTGTTGCGGATCGCGGAGGATTCCGGAATTCCACGCGGCGGCGCGTGGTTCAAGGTTCAAGGAGTTCAAGGCACAGTGGCGGATAACGCTCGCAGGTGGCAAATGGCAAAATTCACGGCGAACTGCGTGGCTTTGGCTTGCCGATGAGAATATGAGCGATATTGGCTGCACGCCGTTCTCGGCCCGGGGAGTCAGAGTCCGGGGACCGGTGTATGCTTGGCAGTGGTTCTGGCTTCTGGCGTCGCTTCGGGCCTCGTTGCTGGCATGCTTCTTGTAGGCAGAGCTGGAAAGGACACCTACACCCGGGCTCCACTTGTCCGCTGCTCGGCGGCTCTCGGCGGCTCCACAGCGATCTCGGCAAGCTCGGGGAGTGGATATCGTCTCATGGATGCGCAGCGTCTCATGGATCATGGATATGCACCGTCTCATGGGTGCAACGTCTCATGAACGAGATAGGAGCCGTCGAGCCGGAAGTGGAGGCAGCGCACGTCCCCCTCCTTGACGGGGTTTATGGCCCGAGATGCTCCGTGATCCGTGAGATACCGCCAGGCGTGACGGTGCTCCGATGCGTTATGGTCTCCGATGCGTTACGGTCGGGTTCCCCGTCGCCTCATGTGGCACCGGTACCGGCACCGCGGGCCGGGCTGAATAGTCCTCCAGCGGTTTGCATGGCCAGGCTGAAGGTCACCATCTAGCCGCCGTGGCATTTTGAGGGTTGGACGTTAATCTGTTGCTATCCCCAGTGCTCTTCCTACTGGCAAATCCACTCTACCCATGCAACGAATGCGCCAACGAGCAGACAGCACACATGCGTCGATGTGGGCGCCTACAAAGTACAAAGGAGTCACATCGGTCATGCGTCAATACCAGAGGACGCTTAACGCTTGAACTATGAGTCGTACTGCCTACCACTACAAAACACTACAAAACTCGCTGCGGTACAGGTACTCAACAGCAGAATGTTTGATGCCACTATGGGCACATCAGATTATGAGCTGGTGTACAATCAATCGGACAAATCAAAGCCGCAGAAGGGGCAGTTGGGGCAGGGACCAGACGTCGGAAAGCGGTATAGAACATCGCCCGGCCCTACAATCTCTACACCCTTGGCCTGCTTGCCAGTTGCTGATAAAACGTCGGGAGAGACTTTGAGGGTCGTGCCGGCATGCACAAAGGAGACGGGGAGGGGTCGATTGCGATAAGTGATGCTTTGGATACCAGTGACATCCTCGAGCGGGTATAGACGTATGGCGCCGGCTATCCATCTGTCCTTTTTGGCAAAGAAGAGTTGTTGGTGAGGAACGTTGAGAACGAACGGGTCATCGTCGAAATAGCCTGTTGACCAACCGTGCCACGAGACATTTTCTATCGGCCACGAGGATGCAAAGTAGTCTAGGTCGGATATAAACTCGGGTTCGTAATGATGGAAGTCAATACACAGGTTACGCGGCTGGAGGCAACTCGCAAACTCCGTCCACGCCCAGTAAAGAGAATGAAGGGAAGAAAGCTGTTCGTGGCAGTCGACAATGAAATCGGACGCAAGGCACACGGTGACGGCACGGGGGCCCACAAGTTCGGTGCTTGCCTGCAAGATATGGCAAAATTCAAAGAGACCGACCAAACTGTCGAGGATGACAACTTCCCAGTGGGCCATCTTGTCCTTCATGAATCGGATAGGCAGGCCTGCGATGCACGTGTGTGACACGTCGTAGTCGGTCGCGAGACACTGGGCGTGGGTGCACGGAATGTACTCATTGAAGCGGGGTAGACTGGACTTCGAGAGACGGGCTCGGGTGGAGGTACGCAAAAAGGTGCTCCTAGCGCACGCGTCGGCTGGCTTGCAGACGAGACGAAATGTGCCGATAGTCTTGTGATCCAGGTGATCGAGCACAATACCGGCAAGCTCGCGGTTACGAAGGAAGAATCTGGCAGTTAGTATGAGGGACAAGGGACGAGGAAGACAGCTGTGAGAAAATGCTTACGGTAATGTGTTTGTCATTGTGTCGTGTGTGGAGAGGCTGTCTGGAGCCTCTGGGCCCTGGACGCCAATGGCCAGACCAATGGCCAGACGAGTATATGGACGGGCGGGAACACGATGTCGAGCTTGAGATAAAAAAATGTCGTGAAACGTATCAGAAGATCAGAAGGACATGTAGAGAGAGAGAGAGAGAGAGAGAGAGAGAGAAAGAGAAAGAAAAGCGAGAGAAAGAAAAGAGAACAAAAGATGAATGAAGGAATAGAGAAACAAAGAGTCTGTGCAGATGAAATGTGGTGACTAGAGTCCATGTCAACATCATCCACCATCTTGTCAACAGCAATCTACAAAGCTACGAACCTATTGTATATCCATATATCCAAGACAGTAGCACTACAGCGTTTTATTGTTGTCTATGGTAAGGGATATATCACGTGACATGTCCCTTCACATCTTACACATCCGTACATCCGAGTTGTATGGAAAGCTCTGCTTGGGTCCTAGTCTTCATCGGCTCCTCTCGGTACCCAGATGTATTCCCTTGCCCATGCTTCCATTGCTCTCTGCTCCGCATGCTCCGTACCTCTGATTCTGTCGTGAACCGTCGCAAGTCCATTCATATCAGTTCTTCATACGATGGTGAAGAGAAGTGACGCAAGGTGTAGAGAGAGGAACAGTGACAGTGCAGGATATGTGCTAGCTGTTGCGGAGGCAAGATAGAATCGACAGACCCTCACATCCTCACAATACTCGCTGTGGGCCACACGAAGGGAGCCCTCTTATCCTAACTATTCTGATCCTCCACTTTCCAGGCTGGGGAGACATGACAATTCATGAAGAGGATGTGTGTTCCAAAGTGTGAGACGGAGTGGGGCAAAGGCGAGCGCCGATGCATGCTTTCATAATGGCTGGAAGTTTCGTGCCATCCAATACATATTCTCATCCTACCAAGTGTGAACGGGCGCGCCGACGCCATCCTGGGGCAGGACATGCAGCCACATCTTGAAGAGCGACGAAAGGCGAGCGCCTTCCCCGGCCGGCACACGAGGCGGAACGTGCCGATTGTCTTGTCGTCGCCGTGTTCGAAGTGCTCAGGTCACAGCTGCTGAATAAAGCCTGGGGGGAGTGTGAGGTAGAGATAGGGGCGACGGGGATGACAACGACGGGAAGGGCGAGAGCGATGGTGTGCATTGTTGTATAGTAAGAGAGAGTGGGAATGGGGCGAGGGTTTACCACAGTGGGGTTCGGTGGGCGTTCCGTCGCTAGCGTTATTGTGTTGACCAAAAGCACAGCATTGGAGTGTGTAAGGACAGTGAACAACGCCCAGAAGAGTAAGCAGGAGAGCAAGAGGAATGGAACAAGAGAACAATAGGACCCTCTGGCAAGGCGGTCTTCACCACCGTCCTTAAGTGCCCACCGCCCTCCTTCATGACCCTGGTCGTGACCAACAGGTCCTTTTCCGTGAGGCTTGTGAGCAAGATCCCGAGTGTGTGTCTCAGTGTGCATCTCCACATACTGTATGGGAGGATACAGTGGAAGGAAACAATCAGCCACAGAAGGGACACACGGGGAGGAAGCTGAGAGGGAAACGGTGTCGAAAGCCTCGGAGGCTCCGGAACTCGAGGGTCTTGATGCTCTCGAGGAACGTATCGGGCGGTATCATGTATTCTTCGTCCCCAAAGTCAATAAAACGCACCGGCGCAGAGCGGTCGCGGTAGGTGATGGTCTTGATGCCCACTGCATGGAAGTCGGCGTCGGAAATGGTGAGAGGGCTCATCTCGGGGCAGAAGCAGATATACTGGTGGGGCACGTCGCTGATGATGCGAATGGGGAGCTCGCAGTTGTGGCTTGTGAGGTTCTCCAGGCGCCAGGTGTTGATGAGCCTCAAGACCTCGATCTCAACGATACCGCTGTCGTTGAGTGGGAGTTCACAGACGCACATGCTACGCGGACGCAGATAGTACGCGAGTGCATCGAACGCGCGGCCCATGAGCGCCGACGAGACATGCACATTCTTGTCCTTGCCAAAGTACTGGTCGAAGACGCGCTGCTGGATAGCGACGGTAGCCACGCCAACGAGGGACAAGTCGCCTATGGTTTTGAGCAGGCGGCTAAAGTTGACGAGACCGCGAATGTCGCACACGACGAGCACTTTCCAGCGCGAGACCTTGGCTTTGACAACATCGACGGGTATATCCCGCGTGTACAGCAGGCTCCTGTAGGAGAGGATGCCGCGGGTCGTCGTACAGAGGTAGGTTGTCCGAGCGCACGCGTTGGCGCGTCTGCAGAGCAGGCGGAAGTTGCCGATAGTGTCGCGGTCGCAGTGGTCGAGTACGAGGCCCGCTAGCTCGCGGTTGTAAAGAAAGAACCTAGTGGTCAGCGAGGTAGCTGAGGCGCGCGACTTACGGCGTGGTTTCCATGCCGTTTAGTGGGTCCAGGATGGGCATGAAACGAGCAGACGGAGAGCTCGAGGGGTGGATACAGGCCCGGAAGCTGTCTTGAGGACGAGGAGCACCGTCGCCGTGGTGAGGACACCGGCTGGTGGTGACGAGACACCGCAGCTATGTGGGAACGATGACGGCTGTCTGATATGACGCACGCAAGGTAAAGCAAATCGCAAAAGCAAAGCAAGTGGAGTGATGGCATATGCGTACACGTACAAGGTGTGCTCATCGTGGACAATGGTGAGCGGAGCGGCGAGGGCGCATGTTCTATATTCCCACAAAATACTATGAGTGTGCGTGTCAGTGAACAGGATGTGTGTCAGTGCCATCTTGTGCATTCCCAACTCCCAGTCTCGCCCCTCTTGTGTCTCCAACTGTCGCTCCTTCATCCGCAAGTGCATAAAAAAGGTAAAGTGTACAAAAGTCTAAAGTGTTCTGGGTGATAAATTACTTCTCTCTTACAGCTGCCTCCCTTCCAGCCAGTCTTGTTTCTATTTTACCACTCGAGCTCGTGCAGGCCAATGTACTTCTCGATGAGGCCCATGTAGTACGGCTTGAGCTCCTCAACGACGGGGGCGGCGTCCGACTTGGAGTAGAGGTCGTACTGTCACTGTCAGCTACGTCCTCAAGAGCTTGTAAGAAGAAAAGAAAAGTGCACATACCTTGTTGAAGGCCTGGACGGCGTGGAGCTGCGCCTCGTCATCGGCGTTCATGAGGTGGCGGTAAGCGCCCTCACGGTGCCAGGGGTAGAACGAGTGGTAGCGGAGCATGGAGAGGGCCTCCTTCGGGAGCTTGCTCTGCTTCTTCATGATGTTGTAGATGTACTCGTCGTGGCCCCAGGTGAGGAGGACGTTGTCGAGACCGCATCCGGGCTCGTAGATGCCGTTCTCGGTCATGAGCTTTTCGTCGTAGTAGTCCGGGTTGGCCTTGAACGTGTCCGGGTAGATGATCTTGTCGGAGAACTTGCAGCCGACGACGAAGGTGTCGCCGACAACGTCCCACTGGCCCTCGGCGCCAAAGAAGCACAGGAGCTTGCCGAGGTCGTGCAGGAGGCCGGCGAGCTGCATCCAGTCGGGCTTGCCGTCGCGGCGGATCGCCTCGGCAGTCTGGAGAAGGTGCTCGATCTGGCCAACCTCGGTGTCGGGGTCCGACTCGTCGACGAGCTCGTTCAACAGCTCGATCGCCTCCCAGACAGTCATGCGGGCGCGGACAGTGTCCTCCATCTGCTTGCGGATGCGCATGTTGTACTCGAGCGTCTGCTTCTTGTGCTGCTCCTGGAGATTGTCAACTAGGCACTCCCTCGTGGCCAAGAGTGGTATGGTTTGTGGCTTCTATGTTGCCACTCGCCAAGCCACAACATTGGCCAACCTTGCTACTTACGGCGTAGAAGTTCTTGACGCGGTCACACGCCTCCTCGTAGCGGCGGAACGCGGCCTTGTCCTTCTCAGAGTCGAACTTGGACTCGGCATCAAAGGCAGTCTCGTCACCCTGCTGGCCCTTGAGCTTGTTGACGTCGTCGACGTGGTCCGAGACGGCCTCGAGCTTGGTAGCCGCGGTCTTGATGTAGTCGGTGATCTCAGGTGCGTGAACCATTGTGACTGTTTCTGTGACTGATGTTGTTGTGATGATGGAGACAAAGACAGGCAGCTCAACGTCTTATTAATATGGTCAATGCCAGTGGTCACACTGCAGCTCGGTCAAAGTGACGCCGCAGCAGTGAGGCTCGGTCGTAGACGTGTTTTTCCTTACCATTACCCATCGCCAAATGACGGTTTCCCCATTCCCAAGCCCCCCAAGAGACAGTTTTTTTTTTCACGTTTCTCGCCGTCTCGGACGATTACCGCTAACGAGATCTCCAAAAACTGACAGTTTGTCAACTCCAAGACCGGTTCGACGCCGGTGTTCCAGCAGCGAGAACAGGCCGATATCGGTGCGCACGCGCAGGCGTGGCGTGCGGGGGCGGGGGCGCAATGTTCTGCAGATCCCCCGCGTCGTCTACTCCACACCGGAGTAGATCCGCGGCATGTGCGTAAATGTGAGTCGTTTGGCTAATGGACAGACGACGGTTGGAGGAGCCCAACGGCATCGTCTCCACCAAGACCGATGCTTGGTGTGGAGAAAAGTGGAGTGATCCTGAGCTTGTGCCGCGAGCGGTGACCTAGCGGTGCCGATATCGGCCTCCGTTCGGAGGGGAATCGGCTGGGCTAAATCAGGCTACGGTGGAGCCATGTCCGATTTTCATCCGCGAACGGCCCTAAGTTGACAGCTTGTTCCTGAGTCTAGGAATGCCTGGGTGCACCTGGACACATGACTGCCGCCCCCGCGCCTTGCCTTCGGTCGGTCGGTTTCTATTCCCTCATCATCGGTGAGTAAAACCATTGATTATGATGGCATGAAACATGCCGATAGGCAGATCAGTGCCTCGGTAGCGATTGGCGCGATGGCCTGGGAGCACATATACATGACTTGGAGGCCACTTTGGACGATTTATAGACAGCTAAGACTGGTGGACACATTGGCAGGGGTGTCCACATGGTGCCCTTCCCGCAATTGGCGCCTCACATGCCGCCACGTGCACACTGACAAAACGCCGACCAGCCAAAACCGAAATTTGTGGCTGACGGTACCTGTCCGCATGTGTCTGTCTGATCTCGGATCGCTGACCTTGTCTGTCTGTGGCTGTGGCACTCTTGTGGCTGACGAGACAGTGCGCGCCGATGCGGAGGAGGTTGTGCATGCCCCGGCGCGCCGCTCACGGCGTGTCCACGGATGAGAGAAACCCGGGCGGGCGAGGATGGCGAAATAGCAGTAGAGCCCGACCGTGGCTTGCTCCGAAAAGCGTTCGCTGGCGCGCTGGACCGGATCACCTACCCGACGCGCCCGAGACACCCTTATCCATCAACACTGGTGGCGTTGCTCAACATTGGCCAACCACATCGAACGCAATGCAACCACGACTCGCTTGTGATGCCACCGACTGGTGATCAATGCACATGCTCTGGACCAACATGTAGTTTTAATTACTGTTGAACAGACGCGGGAATGTGGTCACCGGGGCCGCGAGTTGCCGTAAGTTCGGCCTGGGAGCCACCTGCTCCTCGCTTGATGGTGGCTTGTGGAGCCATCCATTTCAGGCACAACCCAGGAACAAGAGCAAACAATTTGTTGTGGCCCGTTGCCTCCTGCCTGATGCCCGGCCCAAGGTCCGGACGCACCGATGCTAGGTCTAACTCTGTTTACTGATGTTCTAGCCCACCATGCATCACTTGCCTCCCGCAATCCGCAATCCACATCTGCGTTAGTCGGCGGCGGGGTCCCCTCCTTAGGCGACTAGCCGGGAGTCACCTTGCGATGCATGTCCTATGGGCCCCACGAACTAGAGCTGCTCACGAACGATGATAAAGTCAGGCCAGAAACTGACTTTTTTGTCCATTGGCTACAAGAAGTTTCCACACCACCCAGCGCAAGTTCTCGACAATTCTTCAGCTTGAGTAATAAACCCGAAGGGCCAAGGGTTATTTTGACAGGCACTCTGGTTCGCCGTTTATCTAGATCTCTCCTTTCCAAGTTTCGGACCCTTATTTAGTCTAGTCTTGCCCAGACCTCTCGACCCCCCTCACCAAACCTACCATTCTACTGGCGTCTGACACTTCTACTTTGCATCTTCACTCTTCGTCTCACCCCGCGCACTGCATAGTCTTTCGTCAACGATGCGCTCGTCGTTTCACTCCCAAGAGGAGGCTGGCGGGCACAAGGCCGCGGACCACCATGTGATCAACGCCGACCTCACCGCCAACGCGCGGCGCGCAACAGAGAAGGAGCACAGCATGTCTCTCTGGCAAGGCATCAGGCTCTACCCCAAGGCCGTGGCCTGGAGTGTGCTCATCTCGACCTGTATCGTCATGGAGGGTGAGTTAACTTGCCCACAATATCAGCGCTGACACCCTAGGCTATGATGTCTGTCTTCTCGGCCAGTTCTACGCGTTTGACCAGTTCAACCGCAAATACGGCCAGCTCAACAAGGAGGGCAAGTACGAGGTCACTGCGCCGTGGCAGGCCGGTCTCAGCAACGGTGCGGCCGTGGGTGAGATCATTGGTCTCTTCATCAACGGTATCGTCTCGGAGCGCATCGGCTACCGCAAGACCGTCATGCTCTCGCTCGTCTGGCTCACCGCGTTCATCTTCCTCTTCGTCTTCGCCCACAACATTATCTATCTGCAGGTCGCCGAGATTGTGAGTGATACATGTTTTTCGCTGCCTTGAATAGACACTGACATTTGTCTCTCTTTGTGATTGCTTTCTTCTCGCCCATCTCCGATTTCTTGCTCCCAACAACAGCTGTGCGGTATCCCTTGGGGAATCTTCCAGACTCTCACGATCACGTACGCCTCCGAGGTGTGCCCCGTTGCGCTCCGCGGCTACCTTACATGCTACGTCAACTTCTGCTGGTAAGTTTAATATCACTGATGTCGATCGTGCACGTGCGGCCACATGAAAAAAAAAAATAATAGACACTGTATGCTGACACTGTTTCAGGGGCCTTGGTCAGGTTATTGGCGTCGGTGTGGTCAAGGGCATGACCCACCGTACCGACTCGTGGGCCTACCGCCTCCCGTATGCGCTCCAGTGGATGTGGCCGGTCCCGCTCTTCATTGGCGTGTTGCTTGCGCCCGAGTCTCCCTGGTGGCTCGTCCGCAAGGGCCGTTACGACGAGGCCAAGAAGAACCTCGAGCGCCTCACCTCGCGCAACCGTGAGACCGACTTTGACCCCGACGAGACCGTCGACATGATGCGCCACACGACCGAGCTCGAGAACGAAATCACCGCGGGCGCGAGCTACTGGGACTGCTTCAAGGGCACTGACCTGCGCCGCACTGAGATTGTGTGCATGGTCTGGGCGATTCAGAACCTGTCCGGCAACTCGTTCTCGGGCTACTCGACGTACTTCCTCGAAAAGGCCGGTGTCGCGCACGAGAATGCCACGAGCTTCACCTTGGGACAGTACGCTATCAACTGTGTCGGCGTGTTTGGCGCGTGGGCACTCATGGCGTGGGGTGTCGGCCGCCGCAGCTTGTACCTCTATGGTCTGTGCGGACTGTGTGGCGCGCTTCTTGTTATGGGCTTCCTTGGTCTTGTCCCCGAGGCCCACAGGACCGCTGGATCTATGGCCACGGGATCGATGATGATCATCTGGGCCGCATTCTACCAGCTCACTGTTGGTACCGTGTGCTACTCGCTCGTCGCCGAGCTCTCGACCCGCCGCCTCGCTATCAAGACGATCGTCCTCGGCCGCAACCTGTACAACGTCGTCGGCATCATCTGCAACATCCTTACCCCGTACATGCTCAACACGGATGCCTGGAGTGAGTACACCTGGCTCAAGTACAAACACAGCAGCTAACTGGCAGACTGGGGCAACTACGCTGGATTCTTCTGGGCCGGCTCGTGCTTCCTGTGCATCATCTACACCTACTTCCGCGTCCCCGAGTGCACGGGCCGCAGTTTTGCCGAGATCGACTGGCTGTTCGAGCAGGGCGTGCCCGCACGCAAGTTTGCGTCCACCCATGTCGACGTGTTTGCCGACACGGAGAAGCCCGAGACGGACCACATCGAGGCGCTGCCGTCCTCGTCCCACGCGCCCATCAACGAGAAGACCATCCTCTAGGGTGCGAGTGGGGATCGGGGCTGCGGCTGAGGTCGGGCTCGTGTGGAGGATAGGGATCGAGGCGTGAGAAGAGATGAGGAAGTGCTAATGGACGGGCCGGACGGCGGTCGCTGTGTCCCAAGGTCCGTTTGTCCGTTTTAATCTTTTGTTGTGGATGTCCCCGATTGCTCCGGGCGTACACGTCCCGGAATTGTGTTTCTAGTAATGCTCTCATAGTCTATGCAATTGGAAAGTGCAGGTATCAGGCTGGTGCGAAATGAGGATTGAGGTGCGGGTGGGAATGGGAGCGCGCGAGCGCGGCGATTGCGAGTCAAGCTATGGGAACCAGACAGGACGAAGGGGGGTACACATGTACTTTGGCGTACAATCCAGCGTTCCCAACACCCATCCGCCTCACAACGACCACACGTCCACGCCTTGGGCATGTCACAAGCAAGCCATAACCACAGTAGAAGTCACGGCCTCCGCCGTGTGTGTGTGTCTGGACAGAATATGAGTTGATTCTGTCGCCGGGTTATCTGTGATTGTTACACACCTGCTGGCCACTGACTTGCCAGCACGACGGAAACCAGGCATGTTCCGGCGACTCTCCCTCGTCGTATGATGGGGCCTGGGCCGCGGACATGCCGTGTGCAGCGTACTACAGTATCCAGCTCGCGCCGCCCCACCCACAAGTCTCACGGATAGAGGCTGGAAAAGCGAAAAAAAAAAAAAAACAGGTGTAAAGGATTGCGGACGTACAAGTCACGTATGTGTCTTGCTCTCGATAGAATCCCAGGGTTTGCCAGCAATGTACAGTGTACAGTTACTAGACTAACTGGACACACGAGTTGTACACTACTGCCTACGGTATATCTACTGACGCTCACTGTGCATCTCCTCATCCACCTTCCAACTAACCCGCTTGCACCAGCTCTCATCACAGCCATGACGTTGACAAAGCCCCCATGGTCTGCGCCTGCCCACAGCTCCGAGGACGACATCGAGCACCTCATGGTGGCGATGCTCGACGGCACCGACCTCGCAAAGCACGGTCACAAGGTCGCCGCGGGTCTGGTGCGCTTCTACAGGTACACCACGCCGCCCGCGCGCGAGCTCGTGCGTATAAATATGGTACTGGGTTGACGGAGCAGGCCGCAACGGCGTACCCCTGGCTCGTGGACTTGATCGCTGCGACCGAGCGCTTTGGCGAGTTCTGGACTACCGAGTAAGAACAAAGAGAGACATGACGCTGTGGTGGTGGACCAAGTTGACGCGGCAGGAAGATCGGAACACAGACACCCCTCGTCGTCCCCCGGGACCCCTTCCGGCCCCTCTCGCTGCATCCGACAATTACGTACCGCTTCAAAGACCAGTTTACGGGCACGACAATCAGCGGGCTGCAGATGCTGCTTGCCGTGGCGCTCACGGTCAACCCGGACCTCGACACGGCTGTCAAGGTGTGAGTAAACACAGGACTTGGCGGGAGGATGTCCTTCTCCTCTCTGACGGACAGAGCGGTGCAGAGCGGTGGCCCGCTCTCAGTCCACCCGAAGACGGTTCGCCTCGTGACGATGCCCGGCGCGCGCAAGTCCCACGGTAGGGGCGTGTACTTGCTCCGCTTCAACACGAAGGTATGTACATACACACAGTACAGGCGCCACAGCACACATGCCACTGCCACTGCGGTCCATCCGATCTGACGCGTTTCGCAGGGGAGCGTGGTCATCGGGAGCGCAGTCACTAGCACATTCAAGCACCGCCTTGACCTCCCGTTTTATTCTGCGGCTGAGAACGTGCGCGCCGCGGCTAGTACGTCCCTTGTACTCCGTGTACAGAGACTAACATGGGGTAGGCTGGGTAGACCAGCGCCGGGACCGCGACGACTTTGTCCTCTTCGACCTTGCGTGCTACTCGGACTCGATCCCACAGCTCGACTGGATAATACTCGGGCTCAAGAGCCTCTGCGTAGTCATGTTCGACACGACGGCCCCGGCCCGCGGGCTGAATACTGGTGTCGCGGCCGTCGCGGACAAGGACACGGTCGCGCGCGTCCGGGGGTTCTGGGACGTCGTGCTGCGCGCCACACGGTCCGGCGCCCAGATCTTCCCCTATGTCCCCGGTATGCACCACCTCTCTGTAGGCAGCTAGCTGACTTGGCGCGATCAGACGAATCGGGGCCCGAGACATTTGCACACTTCTACACCACCTACCTCGCCGACCTCGACCGGCGCGGCAACGTCGAAAACTGCTACGAGCTCCTGTGCACCATGTCCCGCCTGGCCGATACGCGCGACTACGAGGCGTTCCCCCCGCTCCCCGAGGGTGCGTTCGCCAGGGAGCGCCCCGCCCCGCGCGGGCTCATGGGAGATACACCGCCCCTCCGCCCGCCGACGGTCGGCACCGGCGTGTACCTCCACCACCAGCAGAGTCGTAAAGGTGAGCTCTCGCGTGTGATGTGTGGCGCTGGGCGTGTGGCGCGTGGGAATGCTGAGCTGAACCGAGTCTAGGTGTCTCGCCGTCGCGCCGCCGCGGTGTATCGCCCGCCGATATGCATAGGCTCGCTGCGAGCCACGCGCCCAAGATCAAAGTTGAACTTGAGCCGCCTGCCGAGAATGGTGCCCGCGCGGGCTGAGTGAAATCCTGACAAGCCAGATCCCGAAGGAAGAGGAACACGGAAAACTCTGCAAGTTCAAAGGCGTCATACCGGTGCCAGGCCCGATGGACAATGCAGAGAAGAATGTTCGTACTTTGTAATAAACCTGATTTCACTATGCAGCCGGTGCGGTGCGTGGCTGTGAAGCACATGCATTGACACGGCAAGTGGGAGCTTGGGAGGGGAGGAGCTGCACGCTGGTGACGATAGGGCAAGGACTCGACGAGGAGGCGGTGGCAGGTGGAAGGCGCCACTGTGGCGCCGTGCGGGAACAATCCCGCATTGTCATTGTTCCACATCCACAGGGCTTCGGGCGTCCGCATTGCCGAGCGTGCAGTACACACCCAGGACAGGAGAACAACCTTTGGACGCGTGGGGGGGCTTGGCTTGTCCGTGCTACCGGCTCCACCGTCTGCCCGCCTGTATGTTCCCCGTGTCGAGCGCCTCAGTATCGGGAACGCTGTGCCCACAGAACGCAGACGGGAACGGGAGCGAGGACGAGGACAGTCCTGAAACGCCAGGCGCGGACGCAAACGTGGTGGCCGCAAGCATTGGTGGAGAGGTTCAAGAACCTTGTTGAGAACGCTGCAGACAGCTTCCGCACTCATTGCCGCCTCGTTGACGACCTCGGTATTCACGCCTTCGTCCCCGAGGACGCTGTCGCCGACCTTGAAGCGGCGTACGACACAGCGCAGACAGCCGCCGCCGCCGCCCGCCCGCCCTGTATTCAACGCCCATGCAGACGTAACGAGGCTCGCCGACATCACGGGGCGCCTGGCGAGGATGCGCGCCCAGATCCAAGACCGTAGACACGGCCGCTGCAAGTCAGACCCCGCCACCTTGGGCGATCTACGCGCAGAGACGACCGAGCTGCGTGCCGAGGACGCACGCCACGCCATTCGCGTTGCACACGATGCGCGTAACGTGCGAGTCAATGCTGAAGATAAGGAGAAGGCGGCGAGAGCGGTGCGCCAGGCTGCCCACGCCGCGATGGCTGCGAACCGCGAGGAACGCCTCGTTGCGCTCTTTTCTTCTCCGCTTGATCGGGCGGCTGAGCAGGCTGACCCATGCATCGTTTGTGATGGAACGGATCACGCGGACGACTGGACGCTGGCTGAGCTGCTCGAGCGAACCTAGATGTAACGGACGAAGAAGAAACTCATCGGAATGAAGATCATAATGTAAATGGTAGAAGTATCTGCGTCACAAGTTCAAAAACAGGACAAATTCAAAGCCCAGATTGCATACTGGTTTGTTATCTTACAAGTGCTGCCTCTGGCTCAGTTCGGGAGTGCAGCTTCATCAAGGAGGTAAATGCGCCCACACCACTTGTCGAGCGTCAGCGGCCCGTCAATGCCGCTGCCGACTGCCGCGTCGTCATTTGATATGAGGAGGCGCGCACGAGTGATATCGACCCCGAGGCTCTCGAGGTCAATGGTCGTTGGGGCACCGGCGCGACCATCGCCAGCATTGAAGTTGAGCACGACAAGAACGCGCTCGCCCGTCTCGGGGTCGTGCCGGATGTACGTGTAGTTGTCGTCTGCGTCTGGGTCCAGGGGCACGAAGACGCCTAGGCTATCAGCGACAAGTTACCAGCACAAAGAGACGCACCGTACACCAACACGGGATGTTCTTTACGCAACTTGATCATGGATTGCCAGAACGTCCATGCCGAGTCGGGATCTTTGATCTGCGCGGCAATGTTCCACTCCTTATAGTCGTCGTGGACGCGCATCCAAGGCGTGCCTTTCGAGAAGCCCGCGTACTCGCTGTCGTCCCACTGAAGCATTCAGCCACTGTCCCGTGGCGGACTTGTGCTTACCTGCACCGGTGTCCGCCCATTATCCCTCGCAGTCATACGCAGCTCCTGCACACACTTGACGATATGCTCCTCAATCTTCTTCCTGTCTGTCACTCCTTCACGCGCCACACGGTCCCGCTCGCCCTGGAGGTACTGCACGCTCTCGACGTCCTTGTACTCGGCTTCGCCCCACGAGCGCGGGACATTGACCATGCCCATCTCCTGTCCCTGGAAGACGAACAGCGTCCCCGTCAGCGTGGCGTGCAGCATCGCGCAGAGCTTGGCGCTCCGCGTCCTGTTCTGCGGCAGCTCGCTCGCGAGGCGCGTCACGATGCGCGGCTGGTCGTGGTTCTCGATACTTCCCATAAGCTTCATGAGTGTGTCCTAGGAGCTCACTAATTTGACATCCAGCCACCGAGGCGGGGGAGCTCGACGTGCCACTCGTTGAGGATCGATTTCAGGTCGCTCAGCTTCCAGTCCGGGTTCCAGTTGCGCTCAATGCCGCCGCGTGCGCGGTCGAATGCCTGGCTGTCGGGGTGGTGAGCTCATGGCTACTGGCATGCTATAGGCTCACTGGTGAAACGTGAACACCATCTGGAGCTCCTTGCTCTCCGGCTTGGAGTAGAGCACAAACGACTCTGGTCCTTCCCCGCCGGGACATTCTCCCACGCTGCCGTCAGCTCACATATGCACAGACGTGGAAGCTCACAAGAAGGCGTCATAGTCTTTGAGCACCCGTTCGTACATCTCCTTGAGGAACGTGTGCACCCCGGGGCGGTTCATGCTCAGATTACCGAAGCGCTGGAACGGCTGCTGCGGGTCCGTGACTGGCGCGTCCGGGAAACCCTCGGCCTTTTTGATAAAGTTGATCACGTCCATTCGAAACCCGTCTGCCCCGCGGTCGAGCCACCACCGCATCATGGCGTACACTGCCTCGCGCACCTGTGGGTTCTCCCAGTTGAGGTCCGGCTGCTCCTTGAGGAACAGGTGAAGGTAGTATTCCTGCGTCTCGTCGTCCCATTCCCACGCTGACCCGGCACCAAAGGTCGAGCGCCAGTTGTTGGGCGGGACGCGCTCCCCGTCCGAGTTCACCTTTCCCGGGTGCCAGATGTACCAGTCGCGCTTCGGGTTGGTCCTCGACGAGCGCGATTCCTTGAACCATGCGTGCTGGGGGAATTAAGTAACCGGACGGAAGCATGGTGTATTGAATTTATGGTATTTACCTGGTCCGAAGAGTGGTTGACCACCAGGTCCATGACAAGCTTCATCCCGCGCGCATGGCATGCGTCCCGCACCTTGTCCCAGTCGTCGAGGGTGCCGTACCGCGGGTCGATCTTCTGGTAGTCGCTGATATCGCTAATATTAGTTGTGAGAGGGCAAATGCGGGGGCTTACTATCCCACTGTGGCCATGTCAGCACCGCGCAGCTCGCTCCGCACTCACTGTCTTTCTGCGGCGACTGGTACACAGGCGACAGCCACACGATATCGACGCCCAGCTCGTGCAGATACCCGATCTTCTCGTGGATGCCGAGCAGCGTGCCGTGCCCATTGTCCGCGTGGTCGTTGAACGACGCGGGGTAGACTTTTAGTCAGTAGGCGGCCGGTACGGCGTGCAACGTACTCTGGTACACAGTCGCTTCCTTCCACCACTTGCGGCCGCTCATTGTGCTGTACTACTAGGTCGCGAGTGGAGCCCTCGAGTTGGTGGTGGGGAGAGCATGGGGAGAAACGGGAAGCGAGCAGCCGTGAGTGACGTCTATATGCTTCTTGTAGCTCGGAGCACGGCCCGACATGGCCCCGAGATCAGCATCCGATACACGGATCCCTGCTGAGCCTGACTTGGAAGACATCGGGTTTGGCCGACACAATGTTTTGATTGTTTGAGCGCATGGAGGCCACATGGTCAGGTTGCCTGACGACAAAAAGGTTGGACCTTCATATTCCTCTAAGGGAATTGAGGTGGGAAAGAAATTCGAACCGGGGTCTTGAAGCGCAGCTTCTGTGGTATTTGGTAAAAGACAAAACACTAATAAGATGTGTACCGCAACTTCACCCCGGGTGTCAGTTACGAAAATGCGGATCATTATAAAGGGCTCACCAAACAGTCATGTGCCACATGCACGTGGCGCTCATAACTCCGCTCCCTGTCTCGCACCCCACACACCTCGCACCGCCCAGAGCACCAGGAGCGCCAGTATAAATCTGCTCGCTACTGTCGCATTGTTGATTTCTTCTCTCCAAGGGCCCGGTCTGCGCAACCACTCTGTGGACCTGCGCAGGCGTCTCGACAGCAGTGAAGCGTCCTCTCCGTGGGCGTACAGTTCCAGTCGACGGGACACGGCTTCCCCGAGATTGACCGTGGTGGTGTTTGTGGTGCGCGGCTGTCTGAAGCTCTTCGCTCCGCTTCCTCCTACTCTGTAGGAGTTGAGGCGTCGACGTGTCGAGTTAGGTCTCGCGCTGCTGCCCCCTGCGGCCTCCGTTATTCTATATCCTGGCCTAGGTCGTCGACCGATGAGGTTGTGGAGAAACCAACGGCATGACATTTTGTACACTCATCTTCTGAGATTTTTTGTTTTGTTTATGAACTCGTCCAAGTGTAATTTTGAAACGCGTGGTTTGGAGTGGCTGACTAGCTGTGATCTGTGTTTGCGGAGATAAGAGCGGCTTATTGACTTCGGCATGCCGTGGGCAGCACTTCGGAGCATGCAGTTCTGTTCTGCACGCTCGATGCATGCTGGATTGAGTGCGCCGATGGTTTTGACTGTGACCATAGTCATACCGAACAGAAGCAGCATGAGCCAGCGCGTCACTGTCCCATTCCGACGGCATCAAAAAGTTCAACACCTCCACTTTTGGGACCCACACAACCTTTGACTTTACAACGATCAATCCTTAAACCTACATACTTGCCTCTACACCCGGCACCCGGCACCGACTCCGCACCGATGGCCCGCGGCCGCCTCCCTGTCTTTGTACCGTTCCAGCCCGCCCAGGCGGTTCCCCGCGCACGGCAGCGCAACCCGCCCCGCGCCCCCTTCTTCGAGGACAAGCAGCACACGGTCCCGACAAAATGGTCGCTGTACCGCCCGCTCGTGCGCGCGCTCAAGGGCGCCGCACCGCTGCGCTCGGCTGTCCCGCGCGCCGCTGTCACAGTAGCTAAGTCACAGCCCGTACCGGACATGGATGCCGTTGCGCTCCAGAAGGCCGCCGCTCCGAGGACGGGGACGACGGCGCGTGCGTCCTGGGCCTTGCCGGCCCGGAACCACGTCGACAAGACATTGGCGGCAGCGGACTCGGACCCGGACCCGGGGATCCCGCCCTCGACACCGCGCGCAGCGTATCCGTACCTCCTCGACGCGGTGCGCGCGCACTGGCGCGCTAACATGCATTTGGCGTCCGTACACCCCGCGCGCGTGTTCTTGGTCTCGGCGACGGAGCTGCTGGCATCTCTACGCGCGGCACACGAGAGCGTGAGTGAGCGCGAGGGCGAGCGCGAGGCTGCAGCCAAGGCATTCGCGTCGCGTGTCGGCGCGCGTCTTGCCGCCGACGCAGCAGCCGCCGCCGAGGCGGCGGAGCAAGCGCAGCGCAAGCCGCTCATGACGGGCGCCTTCTTCCGCCCGACGCTGTTCAACGTCCCGATGCCGCGCCTCAAGCCGCAGCCTGTGGCCATCTCCATGATGATCCGGAACCGCGCGCTGCGGCGCGAGCGGCGCGTGGCGAACGAGCGCACGATGGACGCGCACATCGAGGACATGCGCCGCGAGATCCGGTTCTGGCGCGCACTGGGCATCGATAACCGCGAATCGCTCGGCGACTGGGCGTCGGGCCCCGGAGCGGCAGCCAGCTGGGAGACCGAGTACATCAACTACAAGAAGCTGCTGGCCGGGCAGTACGAGCGTGAGGCGGCGCGCGCGGCCATGGTGTTCAGCCCCGAGCAGATGGACGCCATGAGGGAGGCGCGCCGCCGGCGGCACCGGCACCACGTGAACCGCGCGCGGGCGCGGGTTGGCCTCGGGCCGCTATTTGACGAGGAGGGGAACAAGATCGCCGGCGCGGAGGAGCAGGGGTCGGCCATCCCGTTTAACAAGGCGCGGTGGGAGGCGGCCAAGGCTAGGAGGGCGGCGCGGAGGAGCTAGGTGGGGTGTTAGTCGGAGGGACCGTCAGAGGGGACGGCAGACTGCCATGGCGAGGACGAGGACGCGCTACGAGAATACCTCACGAGGACACTCTGTGACGACACCGAGTCCATCTTCAAGGACGGCACTCTCGACGCCATATACTGTACGCATACACCATCAATCAACGCATACACTACACATTCTACGCATCGCAAGGCACACTAGACACATTCAGCATTCAACAACAATCAAACATTAGCACGCACCTCTCACACGAATAGTCCATTCCCACGAGACCATAAGACGACGCCGCGCGCCGCATGGATGACTCTGCACCATGCACACATGCTGCGCGTGGATACCACACTGCGCTCACATGGCGTTAGCAATCCTCTCACATGAGCGCTCAACATCGCTGCACATGCTGCACAATGATGATGTCGGTTGCTCCCGATCCAGCTGTCGAGATCTCACACGGCGCCGTGAGCATATTGTCATTAGTAGTCGCTTAGCTCGATACATTACCAAGGGCATTTCATATCACCCCATCGTGATCTGGTATAAACTATCGCCAGATGTTAAAACATTGACTCTGTGTGCAGGTCACGTCGATCGAATGGAGATGGCGTTGATGTCACGTGGGATCTGGTTTGGAAGAGACACAAAAGGCGGGTGGTGCCGCTCGGATTCGTCAATATTCCCTATTACCGGTCTTCGTGGTATTACTGCCGGTGCTCCATTGACTGTGACACGTTGCTAGGCCCATAGGTGGTGTGGTATTACACTGACATGGCAGACTGCAAAGTAGAATTGCGCGATTCGTGAGGAGCGGACTGTGCCTCGGCAATTAAACGGCTTACTTCAAAAGACGACGAATGTCATTTCAAGTTTGGATCAAGTGGAGCCGGACCAGTGGGCTAGCGGAACCAGTCTTCTGAGCTGTGGCCTTTGAGCTCAGCTCTCGAGCTCTGCGGCCATCCGGCCCTCTCGCCATGTACATGGGAGATCTGGAAAACAATAAAACAAAGGCAAGGTAGAGAACAGAGTTAGGAGCCGAAAGCGAGGAAGCAGAACCGCGTTGCTCCAATATCACAGCAATATCACCGAGAAGTGACCGCAATTAACCCACTCCTGAGCCTGGCTGAGGCGGAGCTGTGTCCGTACTTGTAGTGTGTGATAAAAACACGATAGATTTCCAGAAGCTCGCGTAGACAGGATGTGGAGCGCTGGTGGTGGTCTGTGCGATAGCGCAACAGGGCACCAATGGCGTCGCCCGCAGACGGCAGCACTTAATGGCAATCCCAATCCCAGTCGTGGCAATCACAATCAGTATGGCAATCATTGATGGGTATATGACTAAAACAATCAGCGCACCGTGCGTTTGTTTATTCATATTATCGATATTCGGGCGCTGCAGAATAGGAGATCGGGCATCTCGGGGACAGGCCGAGGGATATCGAGCTGGCTCCCTTTCCGGTGGCGCTGCCGTCCCCCCCCCATGCTCGTTGCCCGCTCGCTGAGAGTCTCGGCAGAGTTTCCAGTACTCGCTGATTGCCATTCCTGGGTCTTGGATTCCAGTCCATCTGAGACACGGCCACTGTCCACAATTATTGGAAGACAAAAACAACACAGGCCGCCCGCCGCAGGTTTGGTTCACTGCAGGGGAGCACAGAGAAAATCTATAATAGTAGTCGTTGGCGGCGGTGACACGGCCGCGTCCCGTGACACCTCCCCGATGCCGATTATCAGATTCTGCAAGTATTCTCTGATATAGAGCACCCTGACCCATCTTATGCAGCTGGTAATTTGTTTCGCGTGTGTCACATGGATAGCACCAGAGTACTCGAGTACTAGCAGTGGTGGCACCAAGTTGCCGCATTTCACAGCTCGTTGCGCTAGATAATGCGTAATTGTGCCTTACTCTCACGAAAAAACAAGCAAGGCAAGGATCAAGCGGGGTAAAAAAGGCAAAAGGGTAAAATGAACGGGCCATTGTTCCTGGAAACGCTGCATAGTACGGGCGTACGGGCGTTAGAGCGTGCCACCACATGGCAGTCGAGGTCAATGGATCAATGGATCAATGGGATGGATCAATACAACTGTGTGCGTTAACGCGCAACTGGACTTGGATGGTGTCAACACAGCAACAGTGGCGACATTTGGGCTATCCATTTCTTCATTTTCGTGCTGTGGCTCCGTTCTGTGGCGTTACACACGATGCAGTCAGATATGCCGAGTAATGGACGGCCAAGGGGATACTTCCGGAGGCCACTGCCCACCGCTGACGAAGTTGTGCTACATGGCTGATGCCCTCATCTTGTCAGTTGATGATTGACTGACACGGCTGATGGGATTCATCGCAGTGAACGCCAGTCCACTCGGTAGTTGTGATGTTGCATTTCGCCTGTGCCCCTGATTGCGCTCAACTGCATACAACATGCAGCATGCTCCCGCTAGTGCCCAACACCACACCAGGCTGTCATGTCGGAATGCTGGCATGGTGTGAAGATTGGAATGGCCGCCCTTCCTGGCGCTCATGGTCTATTTGAATAATACGGTCTTGTTTGGTAATTGGCACATTCCCATCGTCATCATTCCTGGATTGCCATCTCACAAACCCAGATCACTGAGACGCCACAATGGCATCTTGGTTCTGTTGAGTTGATTCATTATAGCGCTCATTGCCAACCACCTCCATTATGAGAATGGAGCACAAGCTATGGAGCAAGCATGTGGAGCGCGTCCACTGTTGAGCTTTCCACTGGGCGTGCGGGCCGCAGATGCAGAAGCTTACCCCCGTCCACACCCTATCCCTACCAGCAGCGAGAGTGATAGGCCAGCTATGCACGTCTAAATTCCGTGCTATGACTGATAAGCATCTGTGATGTGCACCCAGTATAATGTATAATTAATAACAGTACTGCGTCGATGCGAACATGAGCAACCATTCGTTTGATGGATCCCAAATCAGGTTTGGTGATCAGGAGCTTTGTGGCAAAATAATACAGTAGCATGACGAAGGCGGGGTTGATCATTGCCACCATCTTTGAAGATCAGATGATCAGATGATCATAATCAAAGAAATACCGCATCGGCCTTTTTCGGTCCACAGCCGTTTCAGGCCGTCAGGGCTTCTGGCCCCTGCAGAAGAGCGTGGCGCCAGCTGGCCGCGTGCTGCATATCAGAAATTCATGAATTCAGAAACTGACCGTACAAAGTGGCAAAAACAGACGCATGGTTAAACAAAAGCACCGTGCCAAACCAAACTTCTGGGACAACAATGCCAATCCCGCAGTGGAGCGCCGGGGCGGCGCCCTCCACTCAGCAGATGATTTCACTCTTGTGTGCGCTCTCTGATAATCGATATCAATATATCAACAGGAGCAGAGACGCATGCCGCCGGCATTGGCTATACGAATGGGAGCGAGGCGCGGCGAGGCCAGTTGCCCGCACCCGTCCCAACGCGAGTGGAGCGCCGTATGTGTGATAGATCGCACGGAAGCGTCGCTTTATTATCAATTATCAGATCAACGCCAAGCGGGGTCGTTCCCTGTGCCCTCCCTGTACTCCCAACACCCTCTCATCCAAACTTTTTGACATGTGTCGAATGGACACGCCTCGGATATCATGCATGAGATTTTATGAGGTCGTCCTTGACGCCCGTTTGGATCGGATTCCAGGGGCCTGATTATCAAGGGGAGAGTGCGGGATGTGATACTGAGAGAATCAC
The DNA here is from genome assembly GCA_013177335.1 of Apiotrichum mycotoxinovorans. Classification (NCBI taxonomy): domain Eukaryota; kingdom Fungi; phylum Basidiomycota; class Tremellomycetes; order Trichosporonales; family Trichosporonaceae; genus Apiotrichum; species Apiotrichum mycotoxinovorans. The sequence goes on along the minus strand of CP053624.1, from coordinate 708,681 downwards.
CCTCGATGGACGCGCACAGATAATTGGGAAATAAATATCCGTCCGTCCGCTTCCACAGTGCCAAGCTGCCACGCTCCCATTGTCCTTTTTCGTAGGAAGGTGGGTACGCGGGTACGCTTAGAGCTTCTTGTTGCCACATCAATTTCAATAAACGCGAAGACGTGCCACCCACCATCCTCGGATAATGAATCACACTATTTAAATTTCTTTTTTGAATTTCTTTTTTTAAACTACGGTGGGTTTTGAATTTCAATGAATCCCATTTTCCCGGCTATCTTTTCCATGGGCTTTTTGCTTATGAGGAAATAGGAGGCGCTATTAGCTCCACAGGAGCTTCTAATTGCTGGGTATTAGAAGCGGAACCAAAATTTACACTCATACTCTTGTGGTTCCGATTTTATTTCTTTTATTTTTTTCTGCCACATTTGAAATCTCGCCGGATGATGTGAAGTTTTCGAAAACGCCGAATGCATCCACAATGCAGAGTGGCACCCCTCCCGCAAGGGCTGAGCACGCCTTTGTACGAGTGGCGAGTGGTCAGAAAAAGGAAAGAAAATTGATTCCGCTGCCACTGTCCCTTGCCTATTGTCCCCGACGCCGAGCTCAGCCGATGGGCATAGAGTAAGCTTTTTTTTGGGGGGGGAGGGGGGAAGGGTGCCACCATTTCTTGCACTATGGGGGGAGGATGTGATTTTCACCCATGGGAGGGGGTGTGTGTTCTTCCCCTCTCCCGGGTCCGGGTGTGCATGTGCAATTTCTCATTCCATTCTCTGTAAGAAAACAGTGTGTCACATCCCAAAAAGCAACTATCGACAACACACCAATTATTGCAACAATTCCCATCCCACCCACCCCCTCCGCTCCATTCCACCTACACCGGCTCGCCCATTCCAACCCGTTTTTGGCACCACTTCGTAGAAGCAATCCCAAAGACCTCTCGCCATCCTCTGCCCTCCCTCCTCCGCCGCCCTCCTCCCCTTCCTCCCCCTCCTCTGCGCGCGTCACCATTGCGCGTCCATCGCGCGTCAGTTGCGTCTCCCCTTTGCGCGCTGCACGTCCCACGCTCGTTGCCCGCTCGCTCCCCCCCCTTCCCTCTCCCCTCCCGCTCCTCCTCCTCCATTGCCGCCGGCCGCCCGGTGTCGTCTCGCTCAACGCACATCAGCCGTGACACACGCTGACTGTCGTCACCAACATGGAGGACTCGAAGGCCACTTCGGCAACTACTACCGCTCCCAACACTGGTGGCGGTGGTAGCGGATCAAAGGCGTCGACACCACCCGTGCCAGGTGCGCCAGGTCCCCAGAAGGTGCGTGCTTTTGTTATCAGGTGTCACGAGTGTCCCATGTCACATTTCTATCCCATCTCATCCACTCTGGGTACTGGTGCTTGCTTCTTTTGTTATTGTCATTGCCTATCCCCACTGCCATTTCCATTACACCCTCCTCGCCTCATCTCTCCTCTCTCATTGCCACTCCTCTCCCTCTTCCTCCTCGGTCACCACATACCCCGTCATCAACCTCTTCCTTCACTATACCCTGTGAACATCAAAAGAATGCAACCCACCCCGCAAGGTACTGCTACCCCGTCTCTCACGTCTGCGAGTGTGACTAGATAGTCGCTTGATTGACTTGGTTGTGGTCTCTCCCGCCCCATCCCTCGCCCACAATGAAACCATCTTTCCCGCTGATTGTTTCTTATCGATACTTACGCCTCTTGCAGGACAGGCATGAGCCTCGTGGTCGCAAGCCCAATGACCAGCTCCCTCCCTCGCGCGCCCGTGAGGTGCAGCGTGCGTTCCGTCTCCGTCGTGCCGAGCACCTTGCCTCGCTCGAGGAGCGCATTCTCCTCCTCGAGACGGAGAACCACCAGCTGCGTGCGCTCCTGAACCTCCCCGATGCGGACCGTCCAAAGATTGGTTCGGGGCCGACGGGCCGTGGAAAGTCGCTCAAGGATGGCGGTGTCCCCATGTCGGAGCGTGTGCGTGCTCGTAAGGAGGCGCGTGCGCGTGAGCGCGCCGCTCGTGGACTAGGTGCAGTGCCGGACACGAGCGAGGACTCGGACGCCATGTCGCCTGACCGCCAGAGTGCGGTTGATCCCGGGTCGGCACCCGCTTCCGGTCCTGTGGGAGCCAGCTCGACCCCGGCGACCAACAACAACAGCACCAATACCAACAGCAGCAACAACAACAGCAACAATGCCGCCAACTCGATCCCCAACACGACAGGTGCTATCCCCTTGTTCTCGAACCCCGGTGACCTTCCCGCTGCGTACTCTTTCAACCTCCCTACTCCCTTTTCGCTCAACATGCCCACCGACGCTTCGTTCGACTACTCGTCGACGGGTCTTCCCAACACGGGTGGCTTCCCGATTTTCAACATGTTCGATACAACACCATCGAGCCAGGGACAGGGAAACAACGATTCTCAGAACGTTGTAACACCAATCACTCCCCACCAGCCACCACAGCCCACCCCAACCCCTATCCCCAACAACCCTGTCGAGAAGCCCTCACCCATGTCACCCAACACAACGGCGGCTGCCGCCGCTGCCCAGGCTGCCGCAGGGTCGCCCCCGACACAGCCCGATCTCTTGACCCGCCTCAAGGCGTGTTGCCACCTGAGCGACTCGCACGTGGTCAACGACCCTGGTCTCCTGATTTTCGCCACAAGACTCTGCCAGTCGTACGCGTGTCCATTTGGCGGTGCCCACCCCGGGTCAGGCCCGTCCGACGACCCAGACCAGATGCTGCTCGAGGATGCATGGCGTGTCCTCAAGCAGACGCTCGACCCCTCCGGCGAGGCAGACGGTGAGAACCGTATCAACACGGGTCGCATGGCCGCTGAGCTTGTCGTCCGCGCAGCAGCGTCGCGCGGAAACGGCGCTTGGATCGTCTGCCGCTACAAGGAAGGCATGACCATCCGTCGCGAGCTCGTCGGCGGTCTTGTGCAGGGCTTTGGTGGAAAGCTCGACTAAGTCCCCAAAGTCTCACGTTATCGATCGCCATCGTTGCCACCCACCCACCCTCATCTCCTAGCCATTGTTGCCACCCTTCTCCTGGACCATTCCCTTGCAACGCGCGAACCTCAACGGATCCGCGTTCTGTTGTTGTACAACATGTACCCCTCCCCCTTCCTCCTCGTCTCATCGTCTCGTCTTGATTGCACTCGACTCAACTCGCCTCGCCTACTACTTGGGATCTCAGTTTGGTTGCACTCGGCACAGCATGGCATGGTGCTGCGCTGGTCCAGTCGACCGCCTCTCTACACATCGCTAATTTCTGGTTTCTTCATTATTCCCCGCCATGCAGTACAGGTCCTAGACCACCTCGTTACACGTCAAACACAACCGTATCGTGATGTTACTGGATGGCAGAATGGTGCTACTGGCTGCAGGATGCGACAGAATACGGGGCGTCAAAATCTGACGGATTGGAAAGCACCGAGGGCAGTCTCGCCCGGACACTCTGTATGCCCACTCGGAGCGACCGCCGCGCGCGGTGCACAAGCCGCTGGTTCTAATGTGCGATCGACCCACATAGGCTGCAGCAAACGACTCTGTTCCGTTCTACGTCATATTCACAAGCTAACTTTGTGCTGACTTGTTGACATGCTGACACGAGGCAAACACGCAGGCAGGTGGCAAACGTGCGGCAGCATTAGTACAGTAGCCCAAGGGTTGGAGCGTATCGCTCGAGAACAAAGTGAGCCGTACCGTCACACACTCTACAGTGGCATCCGAGAACACTATAAATGCTACACCCCAATGCATCATGAATGAATATGTACAACATCTATATGCTTTTTCGTTACTGCCGCCGTCTCTCCTGGCCCCCTTCATCTGTATCTCGCCCCCGCCGTTCTAATCAGAAATGTAAATAACCTCCTGCTCCACGTCCAGCCTACGGGCGTTCGTGCGGGGCACCGGCCGCCCCGGCCGTTCCTTGGTCGCCCACGACGCCGCCGCCTCCGCCGCGTCCAGGTGCTGGATGAAGCTGTCGTCGATATCGAACGAGTCGTCGTCAAACGTCGTGTCCGAGTCGTCAACGGGCGTGGACACAGGTGGGGCAGGCGCGCGGGGCTGGGGCCGCGATTGGGCCTGCGCAGGGGCCGAGGCGGCCGGGGCGGGCATGGCGGCCTGGATGGCAGCGAGGCGCGCCGCGCGCGCGGCGTCCGAGCTTCCTGTCCTCGCTGGTGCTGTCGCTGCTTCCCGCGCGCGAGCGGGTGCCGTAGCTGTCGCTGTCGGTGTCGTTGTAGTGGGATTGCCATTGGGGGCGGCTGTGCCCGCCCGCCGGCGTCCCGCGAGGGTGCGCCGCTTCGTCGGTGGAGGGAGGGCTCCGCCGCCAGATGTACCGTTCCGCGCGGCCCTGCTGTCAGTTTCAGCAGCTGGAGGGCCAACTCACTCGAGGCGGTCGTCGAGGGCCTTTACGAAGGCGGCGGGCTGCTCGGATTCCAGGGCGTCCACTGCGCCACCGAGGAATGTGCAGTTTTCGGGCGCGAGGAGAACTGGACGTGCCAGAGCGTCAGAGGGGGGACCCAAGAAGTTGGAGCGTATAGAGTTTAGGGAGCTTTGGAGGGGGGACTCACGCGTGCCTCGTAGACAGCGCACCTTGTGCAGGAGGAGCTACAGTCAGAACAGCGCGTTGGGGCGGCTGAACGAAAAGGTCGACAGAGGCTGCGACTCACCTTGGTGCCGAGCGGCGTGACACCGAGCGTGAGCTCGGGTATGCGGCGGTACTCTATCGCACGCAGCGCGGTACGGCCATCTGACACGAGCATGCTGAGCATGGATCGTGCGTATGGCGGTGGCGCCTTTTCGTCGCGGCGCTGCGTCGCCTCGTTGTCCTCCTCGTCCTCGAGCCGCCGGATCCGCGTCGCGCCCGAGATAATGTCCCGCCGCTGCTCGAGCGTCGTCTTGAGCGTGAATGCCGACGCGCCAATCTCCGCAATGGAATGTACCTGCACGAGCGTCGGCGTGAAAAAGAGCGTGAGGCCGTGCAGCTCGCCGCCCTCGTCGTTCTGCGGGATCGGGATGCCCGTCCCGGCTACATGGCGCGTGCTGAATCCCAGGTCGGACCAAAGGTACTGCGTCTCCACTGCATCTGCTGTCGCATCCTGCCCGTCGTCTATTAGCGCGGCAATGCACTGCGATACCCATTCCTACCACCCGTCAGACAAGGACGAAGAATACAAACACACGAATACAAACACACGAGTTCAGAAACTTACAGGATCGGGCTCAGGGTGGGGGAAGCGCCGGCGCAGGTGCGCGATGATGTTGGCTGCGCCGACCATTAGGACGATGGTGATCTCGTGAGGCCAATAACGCTAAAAAGAAGAGACGCGTAGAGATTGTGGTGAAAGAAAAAGTAAGGGGAAGAAATTGAACAACAAGATGGAGGGAAGAGCGCGTCTGGAATGAAACTCAAGGAAAGCTCAGGTCGACTGGAATCTAGAAAAAAGCGGAGGTCGTGTCAACAAATCGTCAACCCCAGCTGGGCATGTCAGGCCTGGGCAGGGGAGTTGAGTAACCCAGGCCAGGCCCAGGAGCCAAATATCCGTCCTCCCACCTCCTCTTTGCTCTGTCAGGCACCGAAAAAAAACTCTATTCCCCCTCCCCCCTATGCCTACTACCCAGACCCAAAAACTGACCAAACGGCAGCCCTAGGCTGGGTACCAGCAGCTGTACCAGTCAGGCTCTGCATCACGCTGTACCAGCTGTACCGTACCGTGCAGGTCCCACGAGCCACACACACACACACACAGAGGCTGCTGCTGCGCTGTTACGTTCTCAACTAGCCAGTGACGTTTACAATCCATAAGCACTTGTTCTTACATTCTCTCTCTCTCCATCAGCGACACCACCACCCACCACCACCCACTCGATACTCGCCAAAATGCGCTTTGCTGCATTGCGACTGTCGGTCTCGCGGGCAAAGTTTGCGCGCGTCGTCGGCCGGACGCGCATGTTCAGCGTCGGTCCGCCGCGAGGCGCCGGAGCCCGCGTCGCAGCTGTAGCTGTAACGACACCTGCAATGCAAGGTCCGAGCCTCCTGATGCGTGTCCGCGCGCGACCCATGGCTATCCACCCCCAGCTCGTCAGGTGCAATGCCACCAGCTCGCGTCCGCCCAAGAACGACGAGGACGACATCGACACGGAGAAGGTCCCCCCAAAGTCTACTGGCAAGAAGACCAAGGAGTCGTTCAGGAGTGAGTGCGCGGTCATTTTTTTTTTTTTTTCTTCCTTTCGTTGCGTAGTTTTTTGTGTGTTTTCTGTTTCGTTTGGGCTTTTTCCTTTTTTTGGCTGCATAGACTGCGTTGTCTGCAATAACAAAAAACGCCTCATCACGTCGTTTGGGTTTTGTCGCGGGACCCACAGCGGTCGATGGACTCAGGTTCTTTCTGATCGTTGGACTTTTATCGTTCGATGATAGCGCGCCAGGCAGCAGGGAGGGGTTCTGCCTAGCCCACACACGGTGACCTGTGCCCGTCACTAATGGCGCCTCTTTGTATCTGACTGGCTAGAGAGTGGCCTGACCCCCCTCCGCCATGCAGCCCCGCACCGCGCACCACGTAGTATCCGGCCATCTACGGCATGTATGGCCACCGTTCGTGCTGTATCGGCTACAATCTTGTGCAAATACAGCCCAAAGTATAACGCGTGTCGCATGACCATTCGCATTCCTCTTCTCTGATTTCTAGTTCTTCTTTCTGCCCTTACTCTCCCTCCCCCCCGCCTGCCTCCTATTCTCTCTCCTCTGCCCCCCCTCCACTTCCCCAGCCCTCCTTCGTCGTCCCTCTTGCTCGTCACCTGATGGAGTGGAATGGTATCTTACCTGGTAGGCAAAATTGAGCGCGCATGGTCAACCCCGACAAAATGGTACCCCATCCCCATCGCCCTTGGTGCTCTGGTTCTCGTCGCCGTGCAGTACCGTAAACAGCGCAGGTCGTCCGAGCCCGAGGTTGTGTCGCAGCGCGAAGGAGGTGCAGTTGTGAAGCCATCGATCGATGGACCTTGGCAGGTGAGTACCGCCGCGCCTCGAATCGAGAATGTGTCTTTGAGAATGGGCCATTGTGAGCCAAAATCGCCAGCGCGAAAGGGTCGTGTGAGCGTGAAACCATCCACCATGCCACCCACCGCGTACCCACTGTGGTTCCAGTTTCGCGGTAGCGCGGAATTTAGGTACCAATGGCATTGCACGATCAGCCAAACATGCTATGTGCACATCACTATCACCCTTTTGCATTCGGGTACCATCCGGGTACACGGGTGCAACGGGTTCGCCATGCCCGGTCACTGCGTTCGTTGCTGTCCCGTGGAGTTGTGAACCTGGAAGCTCATCTCTGCATGACAGTGGGAAGCATGTGCACACTCGCAGCTCCCTTGCATCTTGATAAGAGACACTCTACCCACCTTCCGGTCACCAGTTGCCACCATAACATGCGCCGTCCTCGGACAGGAGCCTCGCGCGTGACCGTATGCCCCGTAGCTGCCCTATCCACCCAGAAACAAACACCTAACACTGACCAGGTCCGTATCTTCGCTGCTCTCCCGCTGCGCAGCATGTCGCAGCTGTGGGGTTACCTCAACTCTCTGGTCCTTCCCGTCTGGTTCCGTCCTTATGGTTTCAAGCTCTACGCCTGGATTTTCGGTTGCAACCTCAACGAATGCACGCCTGAAGACTTGAGGCAATACGAGTCGCTTGGTGAATTCTTCTATCGCGAACTCAAACCCGGCATGCGACCTATAGCGGACGCGGCATTGGTTTCGCCGTCGGACGGCACTGTTCTGCATCTGGGTACGATTGTCGGCGAGAAGGTGGAGCAGGTCAAGGGCATCACGTATTCTCTGGAGGCGCTACTCGGAACAGAAGCATCGGCAGTCGGCACACCAAAGTCCATTGACCGGCAGGCTGCCTCGCCTACTGTCGGCGGCGGTGAGGTCACGACTGTGGATGATGAGCACTTTGCGCAGATCAACAACATCCCGTATTCGCTCTCGGCACTCATGGGCAAGGAGGAGGCAGCAGAGTTCAAGGAGGACCGCGCCATGGATGAGACTTCGGACGACGAGCACGACGCCTCGATGGCTGACAAGACGGACTTTGCTCACGACGCACACGTCGCTGCCCGTCTCGGTATGACGGCCATGAGCCAGGCGACTGACCGCTCTACGGATATCGGCATGGTTCGTCCAGACCACAAGCTCATGTTTATCGTCATCTACCTCGCTCCGGGAGACTACCACCGCTTCCACTCACCCTGTGCATGGGTGGTCGAGCGCCGCAGGCACTTTACGGGCGACCTCTTCTCCGTCTCGCCGTACATTGCCCACCGTCTGCGTAACCTCTTTGTCCTCAACGAGCGTGTCGCCCTGCTTGGCCGCTGGAAGAACGGCTTCTTCTCCATGGTCCCCGTTGGCGCTACCAACGTCGGCTCGATCCGCATCAACTTTGACTCGACCCTGCGCACCAACACTGTCAAGAAGACGCACCCCGCGCACACCTTCACCGAGGCCGTCTACTCGCACGCCTCGGTGCTCAAGGGCCAGCCCCTTCTCCCCGGTGAGGAGATGGGCGGCTTCCGTCTCGGATCGACCATCGTCCTTGTCTTTGAGGCGCCCAAGAACTTCCAGTTCAACGTCAAGCCCGGAGACAAGGTCCGCGTCGGCCAGGCCCTCGGCGACGAGAAGGCGCCCGAGCCCACCACGACTCCCAGCGGATAAGCTCCGTGAGGCTGCTCACTCTAGTTTAAAATGGGGGCGCGGGAAACAATTGGATTATACGACTGCCGAGAAACAAAAATACCACATCCTACCACCACCACAAACCAAACCAAACCAAAGCACAACAACACTACATTGTCATCACACACATCGCACTGCCCACCACAATCACCGCACACTGGCTTTCAACTCCAGGAACCCCCCCCCCCGCCACTTTGTATGCCCACGAGATTAGTAGATGCTCTCTTGCTCTCACAGTAGGGTATGGAAATGATATTACTAGATAACATGCGCAAGTGGAGGTGACCTTGTTGAAACTGACTTGTGTCTGTCAGGAGTTACAAGTCTCTGGCAGGCGCTCCAAAGCAGTTGGAGCTCGTCTCTGACGTTCAGCATCTCTGGCTCGCAGCGGCGGCATCGAGCCGTACGTTTGAATCCAAAGAGACGATTCTACTGTCACCCGTCGGTATCCATCGCCTCGAGGGCGAAGAGCTACCCCCCGTTTGAGACTCGGGTTCGTCGTTGTCAATACGGGCGCGGCGGGCAGGCACATCTACCTGCGACGGGAACATGGGAGGGGCGCAAAACGACGAGGGGACCGTCCACCGTACAATAACAGAGGAAAGGCAGTTCAACGAGCAGCCAACGAGCAGTGTTGCGGGGGGAAGGGGGTGAGAGAGAGCGAAGGGGGATGTTCAGGTCCGCCCAAAATTAGCCCAAATGTTCTTCTCCACTACCCTCTCGCTGGCCTTGGGACGGATCTGGGTGTTATGGTCTGCGTGTCAGCTAGGCTTGGAGTTAGTCATGGTTAGTGGTCCTCCCATCCCATCAGATGAATGCGCTGTCGGCATACTCTGCACGCCGCAGTCAGTCATATGGACTCTCTTGCACGCTCTGGGCTCAGCCTAGATGCCTGAAGCAAACATGTATGCAATCTGTGTTGCGTGCCGTTTCAAACCGCATGTGATGATTTTTGGTTCACCACAAATTCAGTACACTGTTTTTGCGTTGAATCGTGCTTGGGAGGCCGAGGTAAAATGCATATCTGTTATCAGCAGGACGACGTGGAGCAGTCGCTAGTTAGCTAGTGCCTTTCCATAGTACCCTTCGGATCGGGGCGAATGTGTCTGTGAGCACGATGAGCGATTTTGTTCATGATGGGGATGCCAAACTAGTAAACTCGTAGTAACGTAGTACAGTAGTAAGTAATGCATGATCGCATGAGTTATTGTTGCTGTTGTTGCTGTTGTTGTTGCATGCTGCATCCCCTTCGATGCGCTCATGCCCATGCATGCATCACAACAGTCCCTCCCGGCCCCTCCCTTACCCTTCCCCCTGGACTCCTCACATCCTCACATCCGTCCCGGAGCACGAGCACAGGGCCCCGCAATGGACGGTGACCGAGTAATCCCGAGGTCCGTGATGTTGGAGGTGGCCTCGGAATGGGACGGACTTGGTTGGACTGAGGTTGGCCATGGCCATGGGACCCGGACAGTCGGGATTGCCCGATTGATTGGGAGGGAACTCTTGGGTGGGGCCTGGGCTTGGGGGGGGGAGGGGGGGTGGGCTCGCTCGGCTGTTGTGAAATGTTATGTGCGTTGGCTGATAGCCGGGCCGGATGACCCGAATCCTTTGGTAGGCGCGGCTGGTAACCCCGTCTCCTTTGCAAAATAGGAGCTCCGCGTTTGGGAGAGTTGCCCTCAGCATGCCACAGCAGCGTATCTCTTCCCTGCTGTCATGTTCGAAGGGACTGGGCGGGGGCAGGCGGGGCGGGGCGGGGCGGGGGGTTTGATTGATCCGGGTACCAACCTCCCATTGTAATGCCGTCCGTCCCAGTGTATGGTATGGTATACACATTGTAGAGGTCGTTGGGGCAATCCGGCACCGCATCCACACCGGACACCATCCGCTGACTGATAATATATCCATCCATCCTTCCGTCTTTGCAATCTTCTTCTCTTCTCCCCCATCCCGTCTTCCATTCTTTTGTGTTGCTCGCATCCCGTCAATCCATACTTCACAGCCAGCATTTGTCCAAGTCACCCTCACTTGTATCTGTAGCCAACTGCACGCATATATCCCATCCCCTCGCCGCAACCACAATGTCCGACTTTGAAGCTCCACCAACCGACCTCATCACCCTCACCCGTCACATTCTCAACCAGCAGCACAAGCTCGGTGAGGCCGCGTCGGGCGACCTTACCCTCCTCCTCGTTGGCATCCAGGTGAGTGAAGCGACCGTTGGAGGCTGTAGGGCGATGTGGATCCGGCTGCGGTCTCAAATGATGCAGCGTTTTAGTATCCGGCAGGACGACATCTCTGGGTAGTGCTGACACATCACCCCAGGTCACGTCCAAGTACATTGCCTCGAATGTCCGCAAGGCGCGCCTGATCAACCTCGTCGGCCTCGCCGGCGCCTCCAACGTCCAGGGCGAGGACCAGAAGAAGCTCGACGTCCTCTCGAACGACATTATGGTCAACGCCCTCTCCGCTTCGGGCAAGGTCTCGGTCATGGTCTCGGAGGAGATTGACGACGCCATCCTCGTCAAGGGCTCCAAGGGCTCCTAGTGAGTAGCAACTGTTTGACTGTTTGTTGTGTAGGACAACGAGACAGTGGTGGGACGGGTGCGGTGGTGCGGTGGGAATGGAGTGTGGGTAGCCGAGCCGGAGCCTGGGTTGCATGTTTGGCGGGGGTCGTCGTGGTCGTGTGGCCACGGTCGTGTGGTAGGGGTAAGCAGCTGCATACACCCGGGGTCGTTACCTCCGCGCTTGCCAGCATGCTTTGCACACTCCCAGCACGGAACAACCCCCTCCACCCCATCCGCGGCGCGGCGCTCCGCGTTGCTGCGAGCTAGGACCGAGTGACGCGGCCACGTGGGAGTGACACCCCCTCCTGGAGCCAAGGGCACGACATCCGTGGGCGTTCCCGAGCCGCCGAAGTACTCCGCGACTTGTTTCGTCATAGGGGCGCTATCGCACACTCGCATCATTGTTTGCAGGCATTCCTCGCACTAGCGTTGATTGGCACGCTGTCTACATCAGCACTCGCATCCTCGTCGGGTGATTGCGTCTCTGCATGTCCGTCCGGCCACACAGCGCTGCCCCGAAAGCGGCCCAAGGTCCGAGCGAGTCTGGGGCCCAACGCACCCCGTAAACGACAGGGTCACACGGAGCACCTGGCGCCATGACACTGTTTACCGGCCGGTCCCGTGCTTGGTTTCCCGGAGGCCAGTGCATGTCTGAGGTCATTCCCGGTGCTGTCATGCTTGCCGTTGATTTCCTGCGAGGCAGCATAGGCTGTCCAAGTCTCCCCGAGACCCTTGTCCCGTACTGCCCCCAAGCACAGCCGCTAACATTCCCCCAGCTGCGTCGTCTTTGACCCCCTCGACGGCTCGTCGAACATTGACGCCGGTGTCAACGTCGGCACCATCTTTGGTGTCTACAAGATCGACGAGAACTCTACCCCGTCGGTCGCCAGCGCCCTCCGTCCCGGCAAGGAGATGGTCGCCGCCGGCTACACCATGTAAGCAATGTGTATTCAAGCAGACTCGCTGACAGCATAGGTACGGCTCGTCGTGCAACCTCGTCCTTACCACCGGCCAGGGTGTCGACGGCTTCACCCTCGACGAGTCGCTCGGCGAGTTCATCCTCACCCACCCGAACATCCGCATCCCCGACCGTGGCAAGATCTACTCGTTCAACGAGGGCAACTCGCTCCACTTCTACCCCCCGACCCTCAAGTACCTCGAGTCGATCAAGTACCCCGCCAACGGCAAGCCCTACTCTGCGCGTTACATTGGCTCGATGGTCGCCGACGTCCACCGCACGCTCCTCTACGGCGGCATCTTCGGCTACCCCGACGACAAGAAGAGCAAGGACGGCAAGCTCCGCATGCTCTACGAGGCCTTCCCCATGGCGTTCCTCACCGAACAGGCCGGCGGCCTCGCCACCACCGGCACCCAGCGCATCCTCGACGTTGTCCCCACCTCGATCCACGGCCGTTGCCCCGTCTTCCTTGGCTCGAAGGACGACGTCGCGGACCTTATGGCTGTGTATGCTGCGGACCCCAGCGAGAAGCGCTGGTAACCGACGTGAAAAGGTCATGATCTGTGCTGCTGCTGTGTTGTAGAAACCTGGATGTCGGAGAGAGTCAGCAGGTTGATTTGCAGATGTAAAATCATAAATGACAGTGAACCAGTGCCACATTGGGCGAGTGCCACGAATATGAACTTTTGCCTCGAGGCGTTGGGGCCTTGGGGCATTGAGGACGAGCGGAAAGGCGATCAGGAGAAGCGGTGGTGAAGTGCATCATCGCATGTAGGGAAGCGGAGCGGCAGGTCGGGGTGGACGTATCCGGTCCCCGGATCCCCGGGTAGATCGTCGGCAGGTCGTGTTTGTCGGGATATCCGGATCACACCCTTGATCGATGACTGACAGACTCACGTGTCCCCTATACAGTGCACAACCTGATCAATCCGAGTATCGGAGTCTACTAAAAGCCTCTCGATTTCTGTTTGGACATACCTGGACAAGGGCCGAGGAGACGAAAACGCGACCGCCGGGAGGTTATGGTCCAGGGAGAAGGAAAGCGGCACCCCGGGCCGGAGCGCAGTCATGCAAGCCGGATGCCAAAACACCGATCGCGGGCCGGGATGCGGATCGACACGCTGCCCAGCCCAACCCAGCACAGATCAGAGATCAGAGACCCAGGGATTAGGAGTACATAGTGTTGGTCGGTCGGGAGACCCCCGCAGATAAAATGTAAAGAAAATAGAAGATGAAAAATAAACACATGTCACGACCCAAGTTTCTACCCCGTTACAGTCGAGTCTATCCGTACAGCAGACCCGTGACGCCCGCGGGGCCTGTGTCGGTACCCGGTCGCGTTTCACTGCTGTAGAGCCGCGGCACGCAGATAAAGAGTGAGGCAGCCACTGGGCCCACTGGGTCCCGGTTCTGGTTGCGATCGTGATGTTGTCTGATCTCCCCTCCAGCGCGGCATACGTACTTGCCGCCTAGTTCCCCGCATCTGCCGTTGCGTCAGAGTTGGAACGCTGTACGATGTCCGGGAATGGTTTCACGCTCGACGCCTAGCGCCTTAGAAGAGGTCGTGCTCTGCGAAACAGAATACCGTAGCGCGGGACTGGACTGAGTGGACAATGCGAAGGTAATTGCCGATGGACAGATCTCGCTATAGCGGGCTATCCTTCTCGTCGCTCGCGTCGCGTCGCGTGCCATGCCATGTGGCCATGCTGCACTCAACGTAAGTACTCGTAAGTACTCAACACTGATGTACTGCGCAACTGCCAAGAACGGTTCTGGCGAACTACTGAATCTCTGGCGTCATCTGATGGTCAACTCGGTGCTGCTGTCCGCCTGTGCTTCCACACCAGGACATGTGTGTTCCGGCGACGGCCTAGTTCTGGTCAGCCATGGTCCTCTTGTGACATGAACGTTCCCGAGCCGATCTGGGGTATCGAACAAAAGCGGCCCACTCGTCCTGGCAAGATGCCAAAAAAGAAAGAAAAAAAAAAAAAAAGTCTTTCACGCTACTGCCCATCGTGCCTCAGTAAACGGGATGCCCTGTATTAGCCAGGGCAGTCTCCTCTGCGCCTGCTGCCCAGCCATTCGTTGGTTTGGTCTCGTGCAACAAGGTAACGAACAAGGCGGGCACCACAGCGATGACGGTCATGCCTCGCTCGATTAACCAGAGGATACCCGTATTTTTGTGCCACTGTCACACACCCTTCACTGAGCATTCGTCCTTCTCCGATCCGCTACCATCCGGACAAGCTACTCCACTCAATCCGACCACAGGAGCTCGCCAAGTCATGTCGGGGTGCCACAGCGGCAGAGGCGCAGATCGGGTCAGTGTGCGAGTTCCCCATGTACGGGCAGATCGGCTGCAGCGTGTTCATCAGTGTATCCCAGTCATCTTGCTCTACCCGAGCCCTGGAGCCTATAGTAATCATGCACGATGGGGGCGCCAGAACGAGGAGAAGATCGAGATGAGATCGAGATTGACGGCGAGGACGTGTCCAGAGACATATCCAGTACGCGTGATGCCAGTAGCTGTGGCAGAGTAAGAGGATGACTTGCAGTGAGCCTTGTAAAAGTGATTCTTGGGTCAGTGTCATTCGCTTGTCAGTCGATAGCTCTGCTTGTTGTTGCATGAAATGCGTCATGATTGTGTTGAATGGTTTGCAGGAACCATCTTGTGTTTTGTGTAAACAAGTAAACATGTAAACAAAAGGGGGGGGGGGAGGGTGCCTCCACTGCAGAGGACGGACGTCAACATTCGAGTCAATTACCCTAATTTATTTATACCTCCCATTTTACACACAAATTGTTCCTGTGCCTTGAAGGTTTGCTGTCGCCCCCCTCCTCTTCACCTTCAATTCTCTGGAATGGTCGAGATTGCCTCCGTTTCTGCATGTATCAACTGGCCACACTCTCACTGGACCTGCACTGCTCGGGACTCCTCCTAGCTCCTTGCTTGCTGGGTGCAAGCCCGCCACTCGACCAAGCCGACAACCTCCCCGTCCTCACTTTCCTCGTTCATCACCCCCTTTTGTGTCTCCGTTCATCTTGGTTTCTTGGTCTCATTGTCCATTCTTCTTCTTCTCACACTTGTCTCACTGTCGTCGCAATCGTTCATTCCGCGCTTCCCGATACGTGTCACCGGCCCCCCTCGACCAAAGGAGACGCTCCGTGACAGCTCGTGACCACATTTCCGTTTTTCTCTTTCCTCCACTCGCTCGACTTCTCCACCTCCCGTCTCGCGTATCGGTCTCTGGTCTCTGTTCTGCTTTGCCGCCGCCTGCCGACACCACTTAACACCCTTCTCGGAGCCTCGGTTTTTTCACTCTCATCACACGCTTCATTCTCGCCACAGCTCTGATGGATCTCTCGGCGCTCAACTCGTCCCTCCCCCAGGGCCTCGCCGACGCCGAGCGCGACATGGGGGAAAAGTTTAGGGGTGAGTGCATGAACAGCTGGGGGAAGGTGTGCGGGTGTGGACCGCGGTGGACCCAGTGCTCGACCTTCTCAAGGAGAGCCCTTGTGTTCTGTTCACTGACATGTATAGCTGCCGCTCTGAGCATTACGACACTGTACAAGAGCTCGCTCGCTTGCAACAAGGTATGTGTTGATGGTGGCAAATGATGATCCCTTGAGACCCAGCTGACGAGGCAGCAAGCGTACCAGGTCGGATACTCTGCCGCTCTGTGAGTACATGCGCTAGACTTCTGCCTGACCCGTCTGCGGTGGCGCAACGCTAACTCCCACCTCAGCTCTGATGTCCTGTCCAAGCTTCAGTCTGACATTGCCGCCGGGGAAGACGCCGCGGTGGCCCTCGCACGCCTGATGGACTGGACCGAAGCGCGCCAGGTAAGTTTGAATTGCTGATCCAATATTTTTGTTCGCGCGCGCGCCCGCCTGACGCGCACATGCATATTTGTGTCATGTACTGACCCATGTCCCAGACCGCCATGGCCGCCTTTGCTGCCGACGACGACGACGCACCAGGAGCGCCTGCAGCGGCACGGCCGGGCACTGCACACGGCTCAGGCTCAGGCTCAAGTTCAGGAGCTGCACTCGCCGCCCAGCGCAACTTTGTTGCTCCCCCTCGTCCTTCGTCTGCACCAATTCCCGTCTCGCGTGCACGTGGGTTCGGAAAAGAGCGAGAGAGCGCTCCCGGTCCTTCGTCCCTCCGCACCGCGCCTGCCGATGCAATGGACGCAGATGAGACACCTTCGCGCCGTCTGGCCGCGCCGTCTGCTGCTGCCGCTGCCGCCGCCCCCACGGCCACACTCGAGCGGTCCCCCTCAGACGGCCCTGCTCTGCCGCCCCCGACTTCGTCCCCTATCGCCTCGCCTAGCGTTTCTCGACCCTTTGCACCTCCTCCCCAGCGTCTCCAGCGTACTGGGAGCAATAGGGCATCGTCCTCCTCGTCCAACATTGTCACAATCCCCACCTCGACGTTCAACTTTTCAATCCCTACAAGCATCGACATCCCTCCCTCGTCTGGCCCGGCACAGACGGGCCCCATTGGGGCAAAACGACCGATTGTTGATGCCGAAATGACAGACAGCAACGCTCCGACTACGCCTTCCCGCGGTTCTCGCAACGCCAAGCGTCGCCATATGGGTGTCATGGATACCGACGAAAAGGAACGCGGGAACGCAAACGAGCGCCGTCGGCGAGGAGGCCGGGGCGGAGGGCTTGGGGCGTGAGGCGGTGTGCTCGTGTGGTCGTGTGAGCGTGGGGAGAAGCGTAATGGATCAAGCTGGGGAGGGTATGGGCACGGGTATGAGCCGGGCACGAGCACAGGCTGCCATTGTTGACGGCTGCTGTCGTCGTGCCGTGCTGTGCGGGTGCTTTGGGCTCTATCGAATGGGCAGTGCCATTGTGTGGTGGTGGCCAAGACATGAGGCCCCGTGCCTGGGTCCACCACTCGGGTACTCGGGCCGCAGTGCCCAGGTGGCACGCAAAGGTAGACGAGATGTGCATATCCACGTAGATTCAATAGCATCGTTGTATGTAAGAACTGCTGCATGGCGCAATATAAAACACATTCAGAATGGCCAAGGCAGGCGAAGGTAGGTAGTGAGCATGTCCTGCGCGGCGAGATACTGAGGTTTGCTTTTAGTTTGCACTTCTGATGAACATGAAAATACTGAACTGGGCTCAAAAGAGCAAAAAGCTCAGGCACTCGGGCGTCATTGAAAGACTTCTCGAGGCCACGTGAGCATTTGATCCCGTCTGTCGCGTCGCGTCTCGCCCAAGCAGTTCATGACGGAAGGGTTGGAATCCAGTCACCCGCTCCTTTCATACAGAAAAACAATCGTCACCCAACAACATACTACATCCAACAACATTCTTGTTGTCCACTCTTCTCTTCACGCATAGCACGAAGCACCTTGCCAGCATGGCATCATCATCATCAACAGCACCAGCACCCGTCACCGCCAAACATGCCGATGCGGAGGGGTACGAGATGCCCTGGTGAGTGAACTGGAGCTAGAACATGGAGCTGGGGCCGGCCGCGATTCTTTGTTTTGTTTGCGTTGGCCGGAAGGAAGGAAGGAAAGTGATGGATCTAGTGCGGAGGTCTCCAGACACCATGATACGCAGCAGACGACAGTGATTCTGACGCGCAGGGTCGAAAAGTACCGCCCAGTGTATCTCCGCGACATTGTCGGCAACGCGGAGACGGTCGACCGCTTGAAGGTGATTGCAGAGGACGGCAATATGCCGCATATCATTATTTCTGTGAGTTTGCTGTTGGTGTGGTGTGTGTCTTCCCTGCAGCTGCAGTGTCTGAGGACAACTCTCTGCGCACCCTCTGCACGCCAGCGCTGACACCCAGGGCCTCCCGGGTATCGGCAAGACGACGTCGATCCACTGCCTCGCGCACGCGCTGCTCGGCGACGCGTACAAGGAGGGCGTACTTGAACTGAACGCCTCGGACGAGCGTGGTATCGATGTGGTTAGGAACAAGATCAAGTCGTTTGCGCAGCGCAAGGTCACGTTGCCGCCTGGACGGCACAAGATTATCATTCTCGACGAGGCGGACTCGTGAGTACTGCAAGCTAAGTGATTTTTGTTCCTTCTAGCTTGCCATTCCCAGCGTGAATCTCGTCTGACTGTAGGATGACGGCAGGTGCGCAGCAGGCGCTTCGGCGAACGATGGAAATCTACTCGAACACGACCCGCTTTGCGCTCGCGTGCAACATGAGTAACAAGATTATCGAGCCCATCCAGTCGCGCTGTGCCATTCTGCGCTACAGCAAGCTGCGCGACGCCGAGGTGCTCAAGCGTCTGCAGGAGATCTGCGCCGCGGAGAAGGTCCAGTACAACGACCAGGGCCTTGCGGCTCTCATCTTTACGGCCGAGGGCGATATGCGCCAGGCGATCAACAACCTCCAGTCGACGTGGAGTGGCTTTGGCTTTGTGAGCCAGGACAATGTCTACAAGATCTGCGACCAGCCACATCCCCAGACGGTGCGCAAGATGGTGCGCAAGTGCATGGACGGGGACATTGACGGGGCACTCGAGTACATCCACTCGCTCTGGGACCAGGGATACTCTGCTGTCGATATTGTCGTCACACTCTTCCGCGTCGTCAAGTCGATGGACGACCTGCCCGAGTACACCAAGCTCGAGTTTATTCGTGTAGGTTATTGAACTATATGCCAAGAGACCTGCTCGCTCACTAATATCCACAGGAGGTCGGATGGACCCATATGCGCGTCCTCGAAGGCGTCGGAACCCTCGTCCAGCTCGGCGGCATGATCTCGCGTCTGTGCCGCATGAACATCAAGCCCGAACTGCTCAAGTTGTAGTGTACCTGTATGCATCTCCCGTCGACACATTGGCTCACAGCGAGCCGCTAACCATCAGCTAACCTGGCTTGACTGACGCATCCCGCTGCAGTCTCTTTCCTCGGCAGCACGCGTCCGTCCAACACTCCACTCCCGTCCCCACTGACGAACCAACCCAAGTCATCCCACGCACGGGCCATCAAGACCCATTCGAGTCAACCGAGCCCTGTGGCATTCATATCCCTGCCGTCGCCGAGAGCCGTAACATGTGGTATGGGAGACGGCCAATGCATCCATTGCCAACCTATTGAGCCTCTTGTATAAATGGGCTCACCCTTAGACACAGCCTTGCCTTTGTTCGCGAACTGCCTTCGATCTCACTGCTGTTGTTTCCAACGTCGCATATTACGCACAATTTGAAGCGAACGCTCTGACCACCGATGTTATACCTCTCGAGACACGAACAGTGCACAATTGCATTGTCCGAGTGGTGGTTCACTTCACTGACAGCCGTTCTTATATGCACCGGTCTCCACGGTTGTTGAAGCTCTGCATTCCTCTCCATTCAGACACTAGCAAACCGACCATTACGCTCACTCTCACATACAGAACCAACAGCCCCACCCGCCGACCACCCCACCGATAGATGATGGGACCGCAAACACAGCCACCACCTGATCCACCAACACGTCCAACAGACGACGAGAATGAAGTCTGGGGATACATTACAAAGTGCCGACAGCTGCTCAACTGGCATCTGACCGAGGACGAGAACGCCGACCTGCGCGAGGTCGTCTTCCCGGCGCTCGCGAAGAAACACCCAGACCGCGACTATGACCGCCACGAGACGCTCCACGGGCGTCTCCGTGACAAGCAGTACGAGGACAAGCTCCGCCAGGTCATGCACATCTACCACACGGTCGTCATGGAGGCGTGTGACTGGATGATCTACAACAAGGAGTACTTCCACCTCCTTATTGGCAACTACACCACTTTTGACGGGTTCGCCAACGCCGTCGATGCTGCTATTATGGACGAATGCCGCGGAGTCCAGAGCAGGATCTGGACGCGCAAAGGCATGGTCGAGCTGGACGAGCCGATCCAGGTTGGCACGCCCCACTGCGTGAGTTTCTTGAGTTGAAAACACGCAACCGCCCGAGGATGCCACTGACTGGCCTCAGCCGTCTGAAGACGACGACGATACCGTCTCGGAAACCGTATCCCCATCCGATACCTCTTCTTCCTCGACCGACTCTGGTCCCAACCTGAAACAGCTCACGGCTGGCCTCCCCCAGCCCCCGACTCCTCGCCCTACACCGACCACCGCGTCGGTGCCGGCCACCGCACCCCTCAAGCACGTTCTCACGCCAGCCCTCGCTGTCCTTGCCCACCTCCCTCACGGCGCTCCCGCACGCCACCATGCCCATGCCCATGCTCATGCTCATGGCCATGCGCACGGCCACGTCAAGCTCCGCGTCCTCCACACGCCGCCCCACACGCCGCCGGAGGAGGCCAAGCCTGTGCGCGCAGCGCAGTCAGGCAAACCCGACCCTGCCTCTGTTCTTTTCAAGCCCGAGCCCATTCCCACGCCCACGCCCACTGACCTCCCTACCCCTGTCATCTCCGCCGCGTCGCTACACACCCCCGAGGTGGCCCACATCCCGATGCAGAGCGTCGACCTCCTGGATGACGAGACGTACAAACCTGGCGTGCGCGTCATTTCGCCGCCGATCCCGCCCGAGTCCCAAACGCGCCGGGAATCGCTAATACCCGGCTCGCCTCGACCCCTTGCCCCGCCCCTCTCTCGCCGCCCTACGAGCACTGCTCCGCCGTCGACTGAGCCCCGGCCGCTTGCTTCCCCCGCCCCGCGCGCCGCAACGATCGCAGCGTACCCTAGCCATGCACCCGGTCCGCTTGCTCCCCGCCCGTCTACGGCGAGCTCTCCCCGGCCCAGATCGGCATTGGAGATCCTCGTGAATAACCATAACCAGGCTGATGGCTCTTTGCATCGCCAGAAACCCGGATCGCCTGATGAATCTATGGGCCCTACATTCGAGATTTCCACGCCTTTCTTTACTCCTTCACGCGCGCCCTCGCCCCAGCCCCATCACCAGTTCCCCACGCAGCCCCCTACGCCTCCCCCGTCTATGGGCCCGACGTTTGAGCTTGCCACGCCCTTTACCCCGTTGCGCCGCGGCACTGTCGTCGCGCCTCCGCCTCCCGGCCCGGCGTCGCCCGTGGAGGCACTGGGCCCCACATTTGAGATCGCCATGCCGTTCCACACAAAGCCGCACCCCATGGTCGCGATGGAGAGGACCGAGCTCGCGTCCCCGACGATGCCCGAGGGACCTACATTCCCCATCTCCACGCCCTTCTTCACGCATGCTTCTCGCTCACTTTCCCCAATGCGCCCGCTCTCCCCTGAGCCGCCTGAACCCTCCTTGGTTCCCACGTTCCCGCTCCGCACCCCGCTGTTCACATACTCGACGCGTCCTCTGCCTGAGCCTGAGCCAGCGTCGCCGGACGAGCCTGCGGGCCCAACGTTTCCCGTCAACACCCCGCTGTTCACGTACGCACCCGCCACGCTGCCACCGAACAGGAGGCCGCTGGTCCCCCAAGCTGCGTCTCCGGCTGCGTCCTCGGACGTCTTTCTTGGCCCGACATATCCCATCTCCACGCCGCTCTGGAAGCCCGCCACTGCATCCAGTTCCACCCGGGCTGTCTCCGTTCCCGGCGTAAAGATCATTGCGCCCTCGCTCGCGAGCTCAAAGCTCGACTCGGCCTTCCCATCCTCGCTGTCCCCCTCGCCCAAATCTGATGTCGATGTCGCATCTGAGATCAGTCCCAAGTCGGACAGGTTTCCGGGCTCTGCCAAGGAGCAGACGACAGAGATCAAAGCTGTTGCTGAGCCCGAGCCCGAGTCCGAGTCCGCTGTCGTCCCCAAATCTGTGACTGTCACCGCCTCGGAACCAGCAGGCAACAAGGAGCCCTCCGAGTTCGAGTCCGTGTCTCCCGACGTAGTTTTTGCCGCGTCCACTGTCGCTGACGGCGCCAATCAGCCGGGGTCTCCGTTCCCCGTTGTTCCTGACTCTGCTGCTCAACTCGCGTCGGTCCCTCCCCCCCAGCACTTCTTTGGACCAACGGCGGCGGTCAGTGTCGAGTCTCGCCAGTCCGACCCCAAGTCACAGTCGTCAGACGCGTCCGTCAAGTCCGTCAAGTCCGTCAAATCCATCAAGTCCCTCGACTCGTTCCCGTCCCCCAAGCACAACGGCCTGGATCCCGAGGGCGAGGGCGACAAGTTTCCCTGCAGCGACAGTATCAGTATCAGCATCGCCACTCCCAACTCCACCAACAACGCCTCCCTGCCTCCCACCGATTCTCCAGCCTCTACCAACGGCGATCTCCCTGCAGCTGCAGCCGGAGCAGGTCCTGGAGCCGCAACTGCAAGTGGGAGTAAACGGCCCGCAAAGTCCTTGTCGCTCGCCAAGCGGCCCAGCATCTTTTGGGATCATGACGTCGACTGCACGCCCTCCAACAACCCCGCAGTCCACGCATCCAGCTCCAGTACATCGTCTGCGCCCGCCCACTCGTCCACCCACCCCCACACCAGCACCGGCCCGCACGGCGCCAGCGCCAGCGCCAACGCCGCCACCCGCGGCGTGCGGCCCATGTCGTCCAGCGGAAGCCTGCAGCATCAGTGGTGGAAGATTGGGCGCGCAAGGCGAAACAGCACCCACTCGCAAGACTGAGGACGCGGTTTCCGCGAGCTGTGGCAGCGAATTGTACACCGAACCTCAGGACGAGGGCGATTTGGACAATGACGAACTCGCGCCGCTCACGTCTGTGTCCTTGCACTCGCTCATTCAGAACCCCGAACCCAACTATGACGCTTCTTATACCCCCTGTAGTGAACATATGCCCCTCTTGTCCCGGACCGAATGTGCATTCTCAGCGCCCATGTCACCGCGTATGCCTAGCACGACTCCCCAGCCATCATCACCCCCAACTCCTCCGACACCATCCACTCCTTCCACACCATCAACACCATCACCATCGAGACCCCCGACCTCGTTCCCTGCGTCCCCGTCCATTCCCTTGACTTCCCTGCACGACATGTATCTTCCCGGCACGTACATCTCCACGATCCCCCTGCCCGTCACCACGCCCACGCCCACGGCCACCCCGCGCCTGCTCGCCGCCGCGCTGGCCCCCGTGCCAGTGTCGCTAGCCGCTCTCAGGAGTCAGTACTCCTCCCGCGGCGCACTCGGCGCTGTAGCCCTCCTGACGCTGTGGCTTTGGACTCTGCTGTACTGATGATAGTGATGCGACTACTTCAGACTAAAGCTGAGGCTGATGTGGATCAGTGGCATGACTTGGGAATGCCTATGCGTGGGGTTGTGGTGGTGGTGGTGGTGATGGTTGTGGTGCGACAGTGCCACATTCTCTCCACTGATAGGCTCTCGGAAGATCAGGATGTACAGTGTGCTCCGTCAAGTCAGATGGAAGTGGAGGCACCGGTGGAGGTAGAGAGAGGAGGTGTCGGTGGAGGTAGAAGAGCAACCAGTGGAGGTGCAGGAACCTCGGACCTGAGACCTGAGACCTGAGACAAGTCGCCGTCGAAGAGCCCTCACTCCCTGGTCAGGATGCGACAGGTCGCGACACGGTTGGCTGAAGAAGACCGCATGGCCCGATCAGGACGGAGACCCCGCCCATGTGTGGATATGAATATGCGCGTATATGCGGGCGCTCCGGCCAGTAAGAGAAAGCAGATTGTCGAGTCATGAAGCAACAGATTTTAAGCGGAGGAATTCTACATGTTGGCCAAGTGTTGCATATCGTTGGGCGACCACCAGACACGGACTTCTGTAATGTCACTTTAAGTAGCATGAACCAAACGTGCCACAGTCGTAAAAACAGGCTCCAAGCCATTGGGGACAGTGCTGAATACTTTTGATTTTATTTTGTGGAACTTGACATTCCAAACCGATGGGGTTCCACACTATTGTGTATCTCACACAACCGATCCGGCAAGTTCGGCATCCCCGCCATTCGGCAGCTCGGCAGGGATTTGGCTGTCGCTCGCCTCCGTCGATTAAATTACAGCGTGCCAAGCCCGAGCTGCCCAAGAGGCAAGCTAAGGCACACACCAAACACAAATAAATCAATGTGGGCAGTGGTGAAATATGTATTTGCAGTCTACCCCGCACCACCGCGTGCGCTGCCTGTTCCACTCAAGCTTCGGTCTCGTGCGGCGTGCTCGTTACGACCAGAGTGCAAGCTGCAGGCTGCTCGGGGGAGACTAACGGCCGGCTGGTCGGCAAGTTTGCCGCTCAAGGCGTGGTTCCTGTTGCTTTCTGCAGCCTTGCAGCTTTGCAGATGTTGTTGCTTACTGATCATTTTTGCACCTCCACAGTGCCTCCACTGGACAGCTCCGAGGTTGCGGTCGTCTTGCTCCCTGTGCTTTTAGCTTCTCGTGCTCCGTGTTCGTCTCTCGTCGCTTGAGAGTCAGGTCTTGGCTGCCTGATCGGTTCGCCGCCGTCTTACTTTGTCTCTATTCTCTATTCTCTGTTCTCTTGAGTTCTCTTCATCGTGCCCTCGACCTTGAGCTAGACCGCGACGAAACGGAACGAAGCGAACGAAGCGAGCAACAACAAAACCCACCCTCGGCATCCAACACACAAATACTCTGCGAATCAACCAACCCATTTCCATCCGCCGCCCATCCCCACTTTCGACACACACACACACACCACACACATCCTATGCAGCCATGACATACGAAAAGAACCACACCCACACAAATACACAACTCACGCGGTCGTCGACACGCGCGTCGCACCGCAGCGCGGCGCCGAGCGTCGCGCCCAGCATGATCGAGATCGCGCACGCCATCGAGGCGGCCACAACGCTGGGGCCCGACCCCGAGAAGGGCCGGGGGAAGGGTGGCAGCGGGAATGAGAGGGGGAATGAGAAGGGGAACGGGAGTGACCACGAAGGAACAGAGACGACAGATGGGACGGACGGGACCAAGGCGCCGAGTGTGCTTGCCGAGGGCGAGAAGGCGCAAGAGGATGAGCACGACGAGCTCCCGAATGGGGGGTACGGCTGGGTCATTATGTTCTGTCTCCTCGGGCTGAATGCGTGTACTTGGGGTGAGTATCGGACAGTCTGCGGTACTTTGGTCTTGTGCTTCTGGCTCGATGGTGGTAAACCCATCGTGCTCGTGACTCTGTCTCAGTCTGGTTTGCGGTCGGTGCAGCTTGGGCGATTTGTGGTGTCTTGCTATGGACCAGTCCACAGTTACATCAGAACCAAAACATTCCTTCTCTGCAACACTTTTACTAACCCGCCGCAGGAATAAACACCACCTACGGCGTCTTCTCGTCGTACTTTCTCGAATACAACTACTATGCCGCGACACAACTCGACTATGCGTGGGTCGGCGGCCTGAGTGCCGCCATTGCCGTCATGATGGGGCCGCCGGCCAACTGGCTCGTCCGGCGGTTTGGAATCAAGGTGCCAATGTTGATTGGTGAGTGGATTGCAAGTCGGAATAACGGGTTCCTGTGGGGGAACGCGAATGGTGGAGGGGGGGGGGGGGGGCGGGCGGGCATGGATGGGGATGGTAGGCGGAAGGAGACATGTGGGCTGGGAAGACAGCCGGGGATATTCGTGTCTTCCCGAGTGCGTTTCACAGCGTGGCTTCAGTTTTGCGTGCGTCGCCGCGATATTGGCACTGGAGTCGATACAGAGTTGCGAGCTCACGTTCGATGCCCTGCCTGCCTGTGACTGCTCGCGAACCCCACTTGAGCCGTCAACAGCGTCTAAAGGCTTTGACCCCCAATGACTGTATGCTGACAATTCAGGCGCCCTTGGTGTCGGTTTGGGCCAGATCCTTTCTGGGATCTGCACGACGTTCGGTCCGTTCCTCGTCTGCCAAGGTCTGGTGTTTGGCGTGGGCATGGGCTTGGTGAGTACTCTAGTAAGGAGCCTTTTCTCTAACTCCAGATCCTCGTCCCGTCGCAGCCGCTCCTCGCGCACTGGTTTGACCGCCGCCTGTCGCTCGCCCAGGGTATCGGCCAGGCGGGGTCCGGCGTCGGCGCACTCATCTTCTCCAACACGACGCCTCTGCTGCTGCACCACGTTGGCGTCAAGTGGACTTATGTCATTAATGGGTGCATCTCGTTTGCGATCCTGATCCCGTCCGCGCTGCTCATGAAGGGCCGGCACAAGGCCGTCGGGGCC
The DNA here is from genome assembly GCA_013177335.1 of Apiotrichum mycotoxinovorans. Classification (NCBI taxonomy): domain Eukaryota; kingdom Fungi; phylum Basidiomycota; class Tremellomycetes; order Trichosporonales; family Trichosporonaceae; genus Apiotrichum; species Apiotrichum mycotoxinovorans. The sequence continues at coordinate 682,390 of CP053624.1, read as the reverse complement.
AAATCGGCGCCGCTCCAGATGAACTTTTTCTGGCACCCGGGATACCGGTACCTGCTCCTCTGGGCCTTTATGACAAGTAAGTACAGAAACACAACAAGGTGGGGGTGGCTGACTCGGCAGTGATGGCATACTTTATCGCAATCTACACGCTCGCGTCGTACTGCACGAACGCGCTCGGCCTGACGCAGACGCAGGGCGGGGCCGTGCAGTCGATCCTCGCCGCGGGCCAGATCATCGGCCGCCCGTTCTGGGGCTACCTCCTCGACCGCGGTGGGCGCACCAACATGGTCATTGTGTCATATGTGATTGCGGGCGTCGTGACGCTCGCGATCTGGATGCCCGGGCGCACGTTTGGCCTCATGGCGTTTTATGGTCTGATCTGCGGCGCGACGAGCGGCACGATCCACGCAGCATGCACGCCGCTCACGGCCACCGTCGTCGGTGTCCCGGACCTCGCGTCCGCGCTCGCCATCTACTGGCTCTCCCTCGCGATCCCCAACGCCATGGGCCAGGCGTTCGCCATCATGCTCGTCGACTACTCGCGCAACCACCTCCACCGGACCGGACCCGACGCGTACGCCATCTCGATCGGGTTCTGCGGCGGCCTGTTCCTTGCTGGCGCGCTCGTGTTGCTCGGCGTGAAACGGTACCTCCAGGGCGACTGGAAGATCTTCAAAAAGGCATAATTATAGATACATTCTTGCATTTGCATGCACTACAGGGGTGCCGGCATGCTTCGGAGCGCAGTACGCAGTGTTATCTTATCATACTACTATCAACAACATTTTTCTAGAGGCATATAATGCATTGGGTATCATTGTTCTGTCGTCTAAATATCGGGGAACAATGTGGCACCAGCACTAGTAACTTTGTAACAGTCATGGGGTCACGGAACTACTGTAGTGTATGTTGTTGGTATGAGGTCATAGTCACCAAGGCCGGCAGCGATGACGAAACATGTCGGCCCTCTCTAGTCCTTGTTCGTCAGCATTTATAGTCGAGCCGCATGGCCCACTCTGTTCTCATTCTTCCAACTAGTACGAGAATTCCGGACGACTGTAGGACCGAACACAACATGCAGCGCGAAACCAAGGAAACCAAGGCGAGCGTCCCTGCGCTGCCATTCTGCGTGGGCGCGTGCATCGCATACGTCGTCCTCAAGCTGTGGCTCACGTTCCGGATCAAGAAACGGCCCGTGCATGTCGGCGCATACCTCTGGATCATGTGGGCTGCCGGCAGTGAGTACAGCGTCATGCACAAGGCAACACAAAGGTGTTGTACTGTACATGACACGGATGCCACATCGGCACTTCCGCACGTGAATCCGCTGACATGCAGAGCACTTTGTCTCCTTCCTCCTGATGGCCCTCTTGGCCGACACGCACCGGCCCTCGTCCGTCCGCCTAGGGCTGCACATTGGCGCCGAGGTGTTTCTTATGGTGGGCCATCTCCTCCTGGTGCTCGGTGTCGAGGACCTCGTCGTCGCGTGGTGGGTACAGTACAGTATACTGTATGCTCATGCTCGTGCTGGTGCTGACGGCAGGTGGGAGGAGACGCATCCCGCCGAGGACTCGACGGACGTCGCGCGCGTCGTCCTCGTGCCCGCCACGGCCGTCGGCGTCGTGGGCGGTATACTGTTCTACACGCTCGACGCCAGCGGCACGCGCACCTCGGCGGAAATCGACGCCGGCGTACACGTACAGCGGTGCCGCGTCGCCAGCGGGGTGCTGTACACGCTCGTGTGTCTCGGTCTCCTGGGCTCGGTGATGCGCGCACGGAGCGAGGCGCTCGCGTCCGTGTCCGTGTCCGTGTCCGTGTCCGCGCCTAGCGGGACCGAGGCTGGCCCCCAGAGTGCAGGTGCGGATGGGGATGAGAGCTCCTCCAGATCGGCAAGCCCCGAGCCCGAGAGCACGCACACATGGACGACCAACCTCCTCTTCGCGCTCATTGCCGCGTGCACCTCCCAGAGCATCTACCGTCTCTGGGCGGCCGCGGACCCCGCGAGCGCGGGCGCGCACCCCGAAGCACTACTGTTTGCCGTCGCCCTCCCCGAGCTCGCGGTCATGGCGGCCCTGGCTGTCCTGGACATCGATGACCTGTCCCATGTGCGCCTGTGGCGGTCCGGCGGGGGGCGTGTGCGTCTCCAGCATGGGTGGGTGTAGGTGGGATTCGTGCAGTAGTCTAGTTATGTATCTATCTCCTTCTTGTGTAGCGTCATGCACGGTGGTTGGGCTGCTCTGACCAGTCCCGGAATCCCAGTGGTTGCGTACATACTCAGACTACATCCCGCTGAGCTCTGGTGCCCCGGTTTTTCGCCGAGCGCGCACGAACGTACACTCTTCCTCAGCAGCTGCACATCACCACTGGCAATCACTCCATGTAAGACTGCTAGACAGCATGCTACGTGGTGCCAAAGACTACCCAAACCACAATCTTTATTCTTGTCTTCCAACTGCCACTCCGGCTTGAAGCTTCGTTCAGCTGCCACCCGACTTGAACTTCGACTCAGAGCTTCTTCTTGATCTCCTCGTACTCGGCCTTGATGTCGTCCATGGTGAGCTGCTGCTCGGGTCAGTACTCGATCAGACACTGCAGACGTGTTACAGACCTTCTGGACTATGGGGAATGTCAGCGTGCGTTCTAGTTTGGTTGTGGGTTGACTTACCGGGCCAGCCGACGACAAGACCCGACTCGTCACTCGCCTGCGGCTTCTGCTCGTCAGCTGCATCGTCCCAGAGGCCTTAAACGCACGGGAATAAGATGCCAATGAATGTGGTCCACTTCTTGGTGCGCGATACGTCCGTTGTTCTGCTGTTAGAAAGTGTACAAAGAGGTGTGGAAAGAGAACAGAAGTGTTGGGAGAAAAAAATGTAGATGGTGGAGGTCGAGGTGGGTGGCACTGAAATTCCGCCTCACTCATTCCGCCTCACTCACCTGGAGAATGTTGTAGTTTTCGGCTCCGACCGCGAGCGCGAGCTTCTTGAGCGAGGGCACAATGTCGGCCATCTGGTCGTCGGGCAGCTCGTGGAGCTTGGCCGCGTGGTCTGCGCGTCAGTCTGCAGTAACAGTTTTGTGGACTCACACTTGGGAATGACGAGGCAGTGGCCCTTGGCGATGGGTCCAATGTCCATGAACGCGAGCACCGTCTCCGTCTCGAGGAGCTTAAAGCAGGGGATCTCGCCTGTGTGTCAGCCAGAAGATCTCACACCGATGCCATGCACGCGGAGGGGAGTACCCGACGGGTTGCCATGCCCAGACACGTTTTCCCACCGCTGCGCTAGGCCCACACCGCACGCCAAAAACGCTCACCCTTGACGATCTTGCAGAAGATGCAGCTAGCGAGCGAGGCGGCCATGGTTGATAGTCAGTACGGGGGAGTGGTTGGATGTCAACGGTGCAGTTGTGAATGAGACTAGAAGACTAGTTGTCGACGTTGCTGTCGATCCAGGCGGGCCCGTGTTAACTGAATCCTGCACCTGGCTACACCCCCCGATGCCCACTACGTCACCAATAAGAGCAACCTCCGAATCGGAACAAAAACTTATTCGAGCCACAACGTTAGTAGCGAGACGACGAAAACAATAGCAAAAGGCAGATGTGAGACCTGCTTGATTCATGCTTCTTTACATACTTTGGTGTTGTTCGCTGCGTCGACAGCTCGCGTTCGCGAACCCCAGGATCTCTCCTGGGGAGCTTGAACCATGTGTGCGATGCTGACTGACCCGTCCTGGCCGGCTCCTCCAGTGCCACTAACAGCCACTGACATCTGACCATTGTGCTCACATCGCCATCCTTCATGGAGAGTCCACAGCCCAGCTCGGGATCCCCAACGCTCTCGAGTCAAGCATGTTGTGCGCACGGGCCTCCTGTCGAGAAGCAACATGTCCCCTCTGGGGGCTCCGCCTGTACAGTCCCATTCTGCATTCTCGTGTCTTGGTGGCGTGAGGTGCCCAGTGGCAAAAGATGGAAACTTGCCGCCGCCACTCGCGGGCACATGCTCAGACACGAGCGTCGCATGATCGCAAGAGCACAGGTTGCAGAGTGGTATGGATGCTGATCCTAATTGTTCCATGTCCGCTTCTGTGCCCCAACAGTTCCGGCGGTCCCAACAAACCCAGCTCTTCCATTGCTGGGGTGGCGGCAGGTGACGCGTGCGCTCAAACATGCCTCAGCGGTAGTGATCACGCTACAGCCCCCACGCCCCACGGTTTCGGACGAAGACGACAGCGATCCACACAGACAAGGAATTTTCATTGTGTTTATCATCATCTGTCAACTTTTGTTGTTGTGCGTTTTCTAGTGTTGTCCACATATTACATCCTCACATTTGTGTGTCGTCCAACATGGCATGGTGCGAGTGGCAACACGCACTCATACCTCTCCTGTCCTGAACCGCTCCTCCCATGGGTTATAAGCTCCTCATCCTTGTCGTTCTCGCCATTTCTAATTCACTCTTCTCTCCATCGCCATTGTCGCCACCATGACTCGTACATTGTTCTCGATTTACACGCGCGAGGACATGGTGAGCTCAAAACCCGCCCAACCTGAGCTGACAGCAGCTATCGCTCGTCGACCACCGCGGGCAGTTCCGCGACCTCATCCTCGCGGGCTTCCGGCTTGCCAAGAACGGCGACGTGCGCGAGGTTCACCCGTCAGAGGGGGCAGACTACGGCGTGGTCATGCCGCTGATGGACACGCTCTTCGTCGTCGTCGACAGGCCCGACAGCGTGCGCCTCTGCGGGCTCAAGCACAACAGGGTAAACGAGGACTACTGCTCCTGCATCCCCGACACGCCCGACGCCCGCCGCTGCCCGCACCTCTGGGCCGCCGACTTTTACCTCTTCCGCCGCGGCTTGTACCCGTCCAAGGCGATCGAGCTGCACGAAAATTTCTTTGACGGGCGGTACCCCGAGCTCCGGCGCATGGAGCGCATGTTTGTCGGGCAAGTCGACCCGGGCATCGACCTCGAGGGCCTCTGTGTGTTTGCGCTGCTTGCGCACAGCGCCGTGTTCCGCGACCTGTTTGAGTGCTTCGAGTCCCGCACGCAGGTGTACCATGGCGTCAAGCGCGTGGTGGACGCCGTGGTGGCTGGCAAACAGGTGTCGTTTCGCCGTCTGACGGCTGCTCTCAAAGGTAAGTACGCTTGATGCTGCTGCTATGAGACTGACTCCATACCAGATAACGACACCCTGCGGTACATTCTCGGCATGTATGACGCCGCGCTGCTACTGCACTCGGTGCTCGAGTTTTTCGACTCGCGCACGCGCGGGTTCCACTTCCGCGGCCTGCTCCGCTGGGCCGCCGAGACGAGCACCGTGTGCGACATGTGCGGCTTTGAGAATCGCGCAATGGACACAATCGAGGGATGGAAGACGGTCGTCGTGCCTACGTTGCACACTCACATGCTCACTCACTCCATCGAGGGCGAGGGCGAGCCTCAGGCGACGCCCGAGACGCCCACGAGTCCCTCGACGCCGCCGAGCGCCACGCTCCCCGAGCTGATCCACGAGTCGCACCACGACTTCCGCCGCCTACACTGCCCGAGGTGCACAAGCTACGCGCTCCACCACGTCGCGCACACGTTCGTCGAAACGGGCAGCCTGCTGCTTGTGGACGTGCACGCGCACCCGCGCTTGGCCGCCGGAACCGGGCTCACCATCCCGCCGACCCTGGTGCTTCCCACCACCACGGACACGGCGGAGACCTCGGAGAGCAGGACGTACGAGCTCGTCGGGTTCCTCATCCGCAGCCCCGAACACGGCACCGCGAGCGGGTACGCGGCCGTCACGTGCGAGGCGGGCAAGGGGGGCACCCTCAGTCTCTGGGAACACGGCCCCGGCGGAAGCAAGGAGGCCTATGTCCCCGGGTCGGATGCGTCGGATGCGCGCATCCCCTCCGTCGTGCTCTACCAGCTCGCCTCGGAGGCACAGGCAATCCGAGAGCGTTCCCTCGAGCCTCCTCCCCGTGAGTCCCTAGGCTAGCTTGCACACTGACAGTCAGCCACGCCCAGCAAAGTCACACACTCGCCGTTCCCTGCCGCCCGCCTCGCACGCGCCTGTCCCCGCGGCCCTGGTCGGCGCCGCCGCTTCAGCATGTAACGCGCCGCTCCAGCATGTAACGCCGCCACGACTCACAACAGCATTGTGTGTACATGATTGTATCTGTGTAGCTTTTTCCGCTAGTCCCTATGCTACCGTCATTTGTAGGGTCAATGGACACCAAGGGATAGAGGCGGAGTGTGCAGGATGAAGTGGAGAATGACTTGCTTTGGCTGCAAACCCTGTAACAACGTTCTAGTTACATTGATCACCCCCAACCCAGAAGTCGCCACAGAATCAGTCCATCTTTTTGTCTTGAATCTGTTTTCGCGGTGACACATTTTCCAGCATTTTACGGGAATCTGGCCATCCCGAACCTATAAAGATTCTGGACAAAATTGACCTTGTACTTTTCAACGTGAACATTTTCACTTTCTATCCGTTTCAGAAGTCGGAGCTCCAAACGCGCAGTCCATGCCACTTGCCATCGTCATCAGCAGTATTAAGACCCGTCTACCCTTTTTTTCAACTGCGAAACTAATATTCATGCATGTGATATCGTTGCTGTTGTGACAAAACCTATGGATGGGTGAAGGCAAGCCCCATGGCACGCAGGCGGGGTGGGAGTAGTGGTATTTAGGAGTGGAGGAGAAGGCGGGTGTGGGAGATACAAATAGTGGACAAGTGGCGCCACAAACCTCCATTTGTCTTCATCTTCTTCGACGTCGTCCTCGCATCGTCTCACCAGCGACGGCCATCCCCTCACGGCAGAGAGCCCAATTCCCCCACGACCACCATGTCGGCCACCCAGAGGACTGCCACCTGAACACCATCAATACTGTATATGACCATCAGACTGAGACGCATCAGAATGCCACCCTCGACCATGACTGTCACTTAATGACCATCCATATGCCACCTCACGACCATCGGAGTGCGGCCTCATACCATCAGAGTGCCACCGACCATCACAATGCGACCTCAGCCATCAGATTGTCACCGGGACGAACCATGAGAGTGCAACCCACCAGCAGAATGGGCCTCGGAGCATCAGGCGATCGACCATCGGAAGGCAACCTCAACATCAAAGTGCCACCTCAGCCATTAGAGTGCGACTCACCATCGCACTGCGACTGACCATCTGACCGCGCCAATGCTTTCTGCCCCTCGCCGCAAGGTATGCGAGCGTGGCGCTACTCGGTTCCACTCGCCACACCACCAGCCACCAATCGTCATGACACACATGACTCCAACCGAGCAGGACAAGAGAAAGAACTCAAGGCGGACTCATCACGGTCTTCTTGTCGCCGGCGCTTACGTCTGATGGAAATGGGGACCCTCCGATTGCGCGGCGCAGCCACCCATGCCTCCACACCTCCACGGACCTACGGGCACCGAGTACGGTCGTCGAGCCCCCGACCTGAACAGTATCACGCGGCTCGAGGAGAGGCTGACACTCCCATTTGGACGTGGGAGTATGAACAGAAGGCCTCGGCGGCGATCGCGCGGCTGTGATCCCATAAGCGGCGAGATGGATCTCGTCTTGCTGCCTGCGATTTCTCACTTCTATGTACACGCGTCGAGCGTAGAGTGCTGTGAAGGCGGTGAGCTGTTTGGATTTTGGGTGTTGTTGATGTTTTTTTTTTTTTTTTTTTTTGTGTATGGTGAAATACGGTCCTTATGGTAAAGAAAAATACTCTGTCAGCAGATCGCGCAGACCACCCGCCTGACAGCAGAACTACTTGGGGCCCATACTCTATCAGTGGACCTGCATGTTCAGTTGAAGGTAATAGGTTAGACAACAAAACGGCCGCGCCGACTTGTACAGTAAGTTTGCCGGGCTGTATTATGAAAGCCATGGGCTGGATGGAGACGCTACTGAATAGGCTGCCTTTTATGCAGCCAGGTCGATCAACCCTGTATTTACCTCCATTAGAATTATTTCAGAGCGACAGTGCCATAACCACAGCGATGGCACTTCGGCACCACCAGAAGGTGAGGTGCTGTGGGGGAGGCGGTGTCGGTGGCTTCCATTCCACGTCGGCAAGCCGCGTCGGAGATGCAGGCACCGGTCTGAGCCTCCACGGGATCCAAGTATGATCCAAGACACAGAGGAAGACCTTTTAAGCGAGGCCAAAGCGTTGCATTGCTGTCGAACACGAGCAGCTGTGCAGGTACTGTATAATACATGTTCAGCATGGTGCCACTTTCGACATGTTCCAGAGTCAATAGCCTAGGATCCTATTTTTTTTTTTGGTGCACCGCCTCGGCGGCCCCACGTCATTGTTGCCACCATGGACCTGGCCCGCAGCCAAGTGGGCCCTCATTAGCATTTTCTTTTATATACTCCGCGACGCGCAATCGTCCACCAAACTGACCCCACCCCACCGTATCCATAGAACCACATACAGCACTCACAAATGGTGCTCGAGACCACATCGACAGGCAGCTCCGAGGCGCCGACGTCCACGTACCACTCTGCATCAGCGGGGCTGGGCCTGCTGGACGATGTACCCCCTTCATATGACTCGATTAGCGGCACGCCGCCGGCGTCACAGTATAACCCGCACGCATTAGGGTCTGGTTCGGGATCCAACCATGGGCAGGGCCAAGGCTCGTCCTCGCGCGCAACCGAGCGCGAACGCGGACCGATACGACTGTGGCCCACCTCGATGAACGGCCTGTTTAGCGGCCCGCCCAATGCCGAGCCTCTGATCTCCCCCGAGCGTGTCGCCGCCGGACCGGCGATCGAGATCCACAAAATGTGGGACGGCGTGACCCAGAGCTGGGACAAGCGCCTCGAGGACCGTGAGTGTTTGCCATGCCGAGGAGAATTAATAATATACTTATCCCCCGCAGCGGACGTTCTGTACGACTTTATCCGCGCGCAGGCTCTGAATCCCCCCGTTCTCAAGATCCGCTGCTATGGTATGTTTTTGGGAAGCATCGTCGCCAAGCATAGACTGATCCGTTCTCAGCGACGCATACCGAGACTGCCCAGGTTTCAACCACCGTCCTCGAAAACGGACACGCACGCAATGTATCCGCCGGAGAGCGGCGCACGGTCACCGACTTTGACTTTACCATCGACTTGTCGCCGGTGTACACGCACGCCGACAACCTCAACAACGTGCACCTCTACGTCCGCCAGGCCAATGTGCCCGCCTACCGGGGCACGCACCAGAAGACATTTGGTGCCGCCGTCCCGCCCAACGTCGCGCACGGGCAGGTGACGACCGGGAGGCCGGCGAACCACACCGAGATTGCCATGTGGGATGCATGGCGCCGGTTCTGCAACGAGCGCGGTCGTGCGCCGTGGGCCAGCATGGACGACGACGAGGAGTTCTGGCTGACGTACTCTGGCCGCAACCGTCCCGGGATCAACCTCGGACAGCGGCTCGCATCGTGGACAGGCAACGGCCACCCAGGTGCTGCAAGTGACGAGGAAGCGCTGCTCTCGCACCACCCTGCCGCCGACGGCAACGGCGATGTGGGCGCCGAAACCAACCTCAAGCAGTGGTGCGAGGCGTACTGCGCGGACCGGGGCCTGCTCAAGAGCTTTGTGCTGCACAAGGGCCTCTGGGGCTGGGATCTGAACAGCCTGCGCATGGCGATTGAGCGCGCGATCCTGTCGACGGGGTACCAGCCGTCGTCGACGGGCATTCAGGTCCAGTTCTCGTGCAAGACCAACGAGAAGCTCGTCGTGCGGCCGAACAACATGCTCGTCCGCGCAACTTGCCACCCGTTCGTCTTCTTCCTCCTCTGGGTAACCCTCATCTACCCGCTCATCTGGCTCTGGCAGCGCCTGTCCCCGCGCGGCGGCGCCCCATACGAGGTCGCGTACGTCAACTACGCCATGAAGTTCTACCCGCCGCTGCCGGGCACATTCCCAAACGAGACAGTCGAGCAGGCCCGCGACCGCCTCCCAGCCATGTTCAAGCTGCATCGCGAGGTGCCCAAGAACCCCTTCCTCCACCGCGGGCCAAAGGGCGTGCACTACCTCCTCGGGCGGCGCGAGGGCGAGTGGTTCCGCCAATGGGAGGAGCCGATCCGCATGGGCGTCCGGATGCGGTACCAGGGCGACCTTGTCCTCCACCGCGTCGACGAGGACGAGGACCCGCCCGAGCTCGACGGCTACTAGGCGAGAGGGGGCAGAGAGGACGAGTAGAGGTTTCTATTTATACACGTCGAAAACATTTCAGAGGGCAAGATTTATATATATATATAGCTAGTTGTACGCGTTGCAGTGTCTCATGGTTGTCAGTAGAGGAAAACGAGTAAACCCTTCCAATGCAGTTATCAGTGATCCACCTCTTATTGCTCTACTGAATGTCTGCATCCGGAATCGTCAGACTTGTCTCGCAGTGCAGTATTCGCATCCTCCCATGTTCCTGTGTTCCAGTCGTCGTCGAGCTCACGTACCCCTACCTAGTGGGAGCGCTGGGAGCTGGGAGCCCATGGACTACCTTCAACTCACCCCTCACTCCTCACGGATTGTATGCGTTTTTCTTGGGGGTTTCAATCTTGTTTTCTGTTTGCCACCCAAATAGACGAATTTGGTGGAGCGGAAGCAAATCCCTCCACTCCCTGCCGCTGTGAGACATGAATGATGGTGGTGGTGCCTATAATGGCAGCGGTGGGTAAGATGAATGAATGACCAACATCGGTGAACTGCGCATTGCACACATACATATATTACTCTTACACCCAGACTTTGTCCACCACCCATCCCACCCACCCGCCGAGACGGAGCTCTCGAGCCATGCAAGGTGCGATACCAGGGCGGCCCAATCGGCCACTGGTCGTGCGGTGCGGCTATGACGGGACCACGCGCCGCGTACAGTTTCCATCGGCATCGACATGTCGTCTCGAGTCGCTGCGGTCGAGAGTGAGTGTAGAAAGAGAGCGCAGTGGGGATTGCAGCGTAGCGAGAGTGTGGAATGATGTTGAATAAGTGTAACTAATATGCAGGTCGAAGAATGTTTCTCGCTCTCGGCATGGTCCTTCTTCCTGACGTACACGGACGACGACGGTGAGGAGTTCAGCATCAAGAGCGAGGAGGACCTCAGCGAGGCAATCGCGTACTTTGTGTCGGGCGACGATGACCACGCGACGCTCAACTCGGACAATGGCAATGGCAATGGCAATGGCAACGGCAATGGCGGGGGACGCATCATGATGGGCGCGCCGTCCAAGATCACCATGCGCGTCGACGTCGTGGTCGAGTACGACGGCCCGAGTCTGAGCGACACGTCTAGTATTGCGAGCTTCCCATCCGAGCACAGCTGGAACTCGCGCGGGAGCGGGAGTAGGCTAAGCTACGACGACGGGCGGCCGGGCACGCGCGCGAGCTACCATTCGCAGCATTCCCTGCACTCTGGCCACTCTGGCATGTCGGGCCACTCGGGCATGTCCCGCGACTCGCGAGACTCGCGGGACTCGCGCAGAAGGAGCAGCGACGCGCTCTCCGCCCTCTCGGACCTGACGGACCTGAGCATTGGCGATCGCTCAGGGAGTACCCCGCAGACCTCGATTCTTGCCTCGGCCGGGATCCGGTCCAAGGCCCTCGGGTCCAGCGGCGTCCTCTCGCACCGTCTCCTCCGCCCGGACCGCACGTACGCCTCCCAAGAGTCGCAGCATCAGCATCAGAATCAACACAACACATACGACGGACCGCCATCGCTGCTCACCAACTCGGAGCTCGGGTCCCGCTGGCTTCGGGAGCAGAGCCAACTCGCGCACCGTCTGCCGCGTATCCGTGCGGCGCCGCGGTACGACAGCGATGAGAGCCTCAGTGACGAGGAGAGCCTGGGCGACATTGCGCTTGTGCGCGATGCGCGTGGACGTGGGTATATGACCTCCGGATGGTGTGCTGACTGCAAGGGTACTACTATTCCTACCAGACTGAGACGTCGTCGTCGTGGTCGCGCTCCGACGGCGACTTTGACCACGTTGCGGGACCCAGCCACCGCATGTCGCATGTGTCGCTCACGTCGGGCGGGACGGGCATCTCGCCTCCCGAGTCGCACCAGGCGGAGGAGGTTGCGCGTGCGCCGGAACCCACGAGCCCGATCCTCGCGCCCGACTGCTCGGCATGCGGCATCCGCCTCGAGTACATGCGCTACGTGTGCATGACGTGCGGCGAGGCGGATATGTGGACAGTGAATGCGCCCGGCAAGGCGCCGTTCGTGCCGCCGCGCGTGCCGAGCGAACTGAGCGACGACGAGGGGTCAGACAGCACAGCCAGCTGGGCCAGGGCGCGCAGCCAGTCGAGCGGGACCAGCAGACAAGAGTCCACGAGCTCGCAGACAGTATATACTGCGCAGCGGTCGCGGTCGGGGAGCATCTCGACAAACGCGTCTCGCGCCTCGCTGGCAGTCACGAACGGGAGCGCCGTCTCGCCCTCGACGCCCAGCTTCCTTCTCTCCACGGAGGGCGAGTTCGCGCCTCGCCACCACGCACCGCGGGGTTACGAGCTGTGTCCCAGCTGCATCGAGATCCACGGCATTGCGCACGCCAAGGCGGCCAGCAAAGCCGCAAAGGCCGAAATGCGCAAGGACGACACGCGCAGGAGGAAAAAGTCGCGCGCACTTAGGCATACCTTTAGGGAGAAGATATGGGGTGTCGAGGGCTGGATTGATATAGGTATGTCCCATGGTAGCATGGTCGCATCCTCACTACGCCATGTGCTGACTTGGGCAGAATACTCCGAGGACGCAGAGTGCACGATTTGCCGCAGTGTGCTCTTCCACAATCGCTTCAAATGTAGGTGTTTCAGAATTGCAATGCTGTGGCTGACCTTGCAGGCGTGTCTTGTCCGAAATTCGAGCTTTGTCGCTCTTGTGAGCTCATATTCTACGGCCCAAAAGCTGACTTCAGGTTACCAAAAGGTCGAGGAGATCCATCCTGTGCACGTCTTCCTCTCCCTCCCGGACAAGCCGCTACCGCTCCTCACACCCGCACCGTCTACGACAGGCGCCAGCGGCAGGCTCGAGACCCGGCCGGTGCGGCATCCAGGCGCGTTCTGCCACAAGTGAGCTTACAGGGAGTAGAACGTTCAAGCTGACATGCAGCTGTCTGCAGGACATTGTTGGGCCCCGCTTCCACTGCGCCGTGTGCCCTTCCTGGGACCTGTGTATCCAGTGCGAGGGCCTCGGCGCGCCGGGCGACGGGCAGCATACGCCTGACCATATTATGATGAAGGTACGTTTTAAGTCCGGCTTTTGTTATTTGTCTGACCTCAGATCCCCATTCCCCTAGCGACAGCCGAGGTCGAGGCGGTTTCCCGCCGAGCCCGCGACAGGTGGTTCCAGCAGGACTCGACGACGGTGGCAGCAGCAGCATCACAGTCTTCCCGCTCGTCGTCGCCGACAATTGATACCGAGACGGTGTACGCACCTCCCGGCGGAGGCGGTGGACGCGCTACTCCGTCGGCGGCAAGCACCGCTACGCGCGCGACGGTGCTCACCGTTCGCGATGACCTGGACCACAATGCGCGGTGCGCCAACTGCAACGAATGGATCATGGGACGGCGGTACCAGTGTGCCAACTGTCCTTCCAGTCCGGAGCCGTACAACCTGTGCTCCATCTGCGAGCTGCGCAGCTACCGCATCCACGACCCACGACACGTCTTTTTCAAGTTTGACCGTCCGGTGCATATCCCGCTGCAGAGCCCGCGCCCGCTCCTGCCACTCCTGTACAAGAACCGCGTGGGCCAGGTGCCCGCCGGCGCCGTCCTCAACCCGCGCGACCCGACAGCGTACCTCAAGCACGTCCTGCACAAGGACACGCTGTGCGACATCCACAGCAACCAGATCCGCGGCATCTGGCTGCGGTGCGCACACTGTGCTGCCGGCTTTGACATCTGCTCCGAGGCCGAGCAAATTGCCGACCACGACGTGACTCACGGTGAGTGCAGGTGTGCAAAAGTGTAGCTAACAGCCTTCGCAGTCTTTGTCGTGTTCAAAGCCCGAGTCGACATGGCCACGTTCCGCCAGCTGGCAGACCTCGCTGCGACGCACTCAAAGCCCCTCCTCCAGCAGCAGGTGTATCTCCACTAACGCGTTGTATCTCATCTCATGCACACACATATTGTAAGCGAGCAACCGGGGCCCGAAGGGGGGAGGTGCGGTGTCTTGGGTGGGGCGAGGAGCGGCGCGGGGGCCGGAGTGGGGTGCGAGCGGGGCTCGGGTGGGGGGGTGCCCGGGGTCCATGCAGCCGAGCCGGCAGGAAGATGCGGAGTTGCGAGAAAATTAATCAAGAGGCCAAGAGGACGCGGTGGTGCGTGTGATTTACATGTACGTGTGGGCGTAATTGTCAAGACATGAGCCAGAATTGATGGAGATTCATTCGGGCAGAGGTCAGGTTTGTCGGAATGACAGGTTGTGCTCTGCTCGGGAGTTGTGTAGTTGTTCCCTGCAGCCCTACAGCCCTACAGTCTGCCCTGCATTCCCGTCCTTTGATTCCCGACGGCAATCGTAATCTGGTGAGACGCCACTCGGCTAGGTCCGAGAGATGCTAGAGACGAGACGTCGAGCGCGCACACTGGTTTGATGATGAAGTTAGGGCCACGTGCACACCCACATGCACAGTTTACACAATCATGCTTTATCCATGCCATCACGCTGCCATCGCGCTCCAGAGCCCGCAAGCCCGAGCACTCAAACGCTCAAGCTATCACGGAAGGCCCGACAGGACACGCAAGCACGCAAGCACGACGCACGCGCGCACGCAGAAGAGAAAAAAGGTCCGAGATAGATTCCACATTCATTCGCCCAACTCGTGCCTCTCCTTGCTATCACTCTCGTTTTCCCGACGCGTAAAATGACACTGTTGGAAAAGCTAGGGTTCGGTGCTGGGTATCCAGTACCGGCTGGGTATCGCCGTGGGGCTCACTCAGGGCGCGCGGCTACAGTCGGGCGAGGAGGCGGACGGCAGACGCGCGCTGGTATCTGGCAATCAGTGAAGTGAATCCGGTGGCCGCTGTTGGCGCATGGCTCATGGCTGATGGCGACTCCGTCAGTCTCCATGCTGCAGTGAGAAAACACCGGCAGGGATCCTATCCTAAGGGTCGCTGGAAATCGACGCTCTAGCCGCGGGGTAAAAGTGCAAGCGACATCCGGGGTCGGACGCCGCAGGGTCTGGGGTCGGGGCTGGGGATTGGGGCCGGATCTCCATTCCTCTAAATCCGGGAAGTCTACTGGCCACTGGCCACAGGCAGGCTCTGGGTTAATGCATGCATGCACACTACACGGCGACTGGATGCCTGGGCTGGGCGACTGTGCCGGCTAGCAGAGGCATGCAGGCAGCAGCTAGCGAGGCATGGGGATGCGTGCGCCCCAGTGGCCCCCGCATCGCACGTCTTACGTCCGAAGTGGTATTGTCTCATACAGTACTGATTCCTTTGGCTGCAAGGAAAAGGAAACGAAAAATTTACTGGAATGCAGACGAATGCGTAGTTAAACATGGTATTACATGTCTCTGTGATCGCTTGTTGCTGCCTGATAACGCCAGGTGGCAGGCCTGCTGCGGCATGTAACCGAGCGGCGTCGAGCGGACGGGGCTCTGCCTGTTCCCAAAATACATTCAGCGGCGTCGGGCGCCAATGACTGGTCCTGCCAGCGCGGCCAGTAGTGCCAGGGACAACTTGCAGGGAAATGGCTAGGAATAAACCGTAAGCCGGGCCTCATGTTATTACAGGTAGCTCTACTGATCTGCCCTACTCTACTCTACCCCCCCACAATCACACCAACATCCTCCCCCCCCCCACACGTCGTTTACGATTTTTTTTATCAATGCAGTAAAGTTCTTTACGTCACTCCCTTTTTCTTGCTTCATTTCATTTTTTTTTCTTCTTCTTGAACCCTGCGCGTCGGTCGGCGGCGGGGCCGGTGTCATCGTATCGTATCGTCGCTCTTTTGCCAACGAGCCAACCAGCCTGCCGGGCCGCGAGCCAGCCAACCAGCCAGCAGCTAGCTGTTTGCCGCAAAAGTTGAGCTCCACAGCGCCCGTCCGGGGTTGGGGGGTTGGGTCCGAGGCGAAGTGGACCTGAGCGTGGAGCTTATCCCACTCCGCAGATGGGGCGCGCTGCAGTTTGGTTGCAGGTTTGATTGCCGTATCTTGGCGTCAGAAGAGTCAGAAATCGCTTGTGCCTTGGTCTTAGGGATGGGTTGGGACGTACTGTATATACAAGAGCTCCCCAACTGCCCCATCTTGGTCTTTCTGCTTTCTGTTCACTACGATCCTCACCCCACTAACTTGCTACTGAGGACACCCACGCACAATGGAGCCAACAACCGAACGCAAATCGTCGAGCCAGAGCCAGAGCCACTTGGGGGACAAGGACAACGGGCACGGCGTCGCCATCCACCGCGTCCGGTCGACCGTCGAGAATGAGGTGCAGCTCGAGCGCAACTTTTCCTTCCTGTCGAGTTTGGGGCTGGCGTTCACGCTGTTGAATAGTTGGACTGGTGAGTCGCACTACGAACTTCGGCGGTGAGGATGAAACTAACGGACCAGCCATGTAGGTTTTTTTTTTGTGACAAGTGTCTCGGAGCAGTGACTAACGGGCGCGTTTTACAGGTCTGCCTCGTGAGTGTCTACTAGAGCTTGTTTATCCTTTACTCGGTGCTAACATTCAGTCTCTCACTCGTGCTCCCTTCTGGCGGCAGTATTTCGATGGTGTGGGGCCTTCTCGTCTCGGCGGTCGGCACGATGTTTATGTGTGTCTCTCTGTAAGTACACTGGAGGAAGGAAAAAAAAGTGATCGAAAACACTAACATCTAGTGCCGAGATCTGTCACATCCTCCCAATGAGTGGCGGACAGTACGACTGGGCATGTAAGTCAACATATACCCCACCTCGGTCCAGCTAACCTCCAGACGTCCTGGCACCCAAGCGCTTCCGCAACGGCATCTCCTTCTTCACTGGGTGGATGGCGACCGCCGGGTGGATTGCGCTGGCCGCAACCGCCGCCGCCCTCGGCTCCACTTTCGTGACGGGCATCATCTCCCTGTGGCACCCATCCTTTGAGGCGCATGCTTGGCAGCAGTTTTTGATCTACATTGGATTCGTCCTGCAGGCGTTTGTGCTCAACGTCTTTGCCATCCGTATCCTCCCACTCATCGACCGCTTTGCAGGCATGTGGTCCATGGTCGGCATCGTCACGGTCGTCATTGTGTGCCTGGCGTGTGCACGTGATAGTTACCAGCCTGCAAGCGAGGTCTTTGCCTCGTGGACGAACGTTACTGGCGTGAGTACATTCATTCAACATTGTCGTGGAGCATTGGCCCGCCGTGGTAGCTGTTTGCTGACTTGGATTTCTCAGTGGCCCGACGGAATGGCCTTCATCCTTGGTCTCCTGCAGTCCGTCTTCGGCCTGACCGGTTTCGACGCCGCGACGCACTTGATTGAGGAGATGCCCAACCCGGCCCAGAACGCGCCGCAGGTCATGATCTCGGCGGTCCTCATGGGCACCGTCACCTCATGGATCTTCATGATTGTGCTGCTGTTCTGCATGAGCAGCTTCACCGACGTGCTCAACTCGGGCGATACGACCGGCCCCCTCCTCGCAATCTACTACCAGGCGACCCGGTCGCGTGCTGGTGTGAGTAAAAACACAAGCATTCCCTTATTCCGAGGCTAACGCTCGTAGGCCACCTGCCTGATCATGTTCAACCTCATGGCCTTCATCTTTGTGCAGCAGGTGCTGATCACAATTGCGTCGCGCATGCTGCTTTCCATCTCGCGCGACCGCGCCATGGGCCACATGTCGCGCATGCTCGCTCCCGTGCACCCGACCCTCAAGGTGCCCGTCCCGTCCATCATCTTTGTGACGGCGTGGGTCGTCGTGTTCGGCCTCATCAACCTCGGCTCGTCGACCGCGCTCAACGCCATTCTCGGCTCGTCCGTTGTCCTCCTCCAGATCTCCTACTTTGTCCCCAGTAAGTCGTGCAAGTGCTTCTGTTCGCTGACATGTTTTTAGTTCTCCTCATCTTTATCCGTGGCGAAAAGGTCTTCGAAGGGTTCAACGGCCACGCGCGTTACTCGCTCGGCCGCTGGCGTCGTGAGTACCAGAACAACTAAAGTGGCAGGAGCAGTCTCCGCGGTCGCATCATACTCCCGCTCTCACTGGCAAGATCTAACAATCCCCAGGCCCCGTCAACTTTGTCGCCCTCGTCTTCCTCCTCGTCACCTCGGTGTGCTTCCTCTTCCCACCCGAAATCCCCGTCACGTCGGGCACCAACATGAACTGGGTCATCATGGTCATGGCCATCGTCTTCATCCTGTGCATCATCACGTGGGTCGTCGACGGGCGCAAACGCTTCGAGGGCCCCAGCGAGCTCGAGGAGCGCCTCACGCTCTCGCTGTCCGTTTAGAGCAGGGCGGAGAACGAATGGGAGAAGAAGTGGGAGCGAGCGTGTGCGAGCGCGCAGTCGACTGGGACGCTTCGGCCGCGGGCCTGCAACTATCTATCGCATCACATGACGGCGCGGACCGGATCTACAATGCGGAAGCAACTAAGAGATAACATAACGTATTGATATTGTCATGGGGAGAGCTGCGGAGGGGATTGTACGAATACGTGTGAGGGATGTATCACAGTGTCACAGTATCAAAGTTCAACATTGGATTCTGTTCGTCGCGGACCGTCCGGGCGCCGTCCGGGGACTGGAGCGTGCGAGCCGCGATTCGGACCATGGCCATAATCATGCCCATGTCCCGAGCGGTGATTGGACCTGGAGGGACCGGCGGACAGTGGCCGTGGCTGCTTTGTATCAATCTCTCCTCAACTCAGCGCCGCAGATTATAATATAATAGGCTGAAGCGTGCGAGAGTGCGCAGCTGCCAGAATATCAAACGAAGCCGAGCGCAGCGCCCATCTTTAGGCGTCGGTTACAGAACGTGGGTATCTGTGGCGCCCCATCCCTTGTCCCTGCCCCGCAGATCCGCCCTGCCGTACGTTCCCTGATTCTGATTCCTGCCCGCCACAATCCGCGCAGGCAGACAAAGTACGAAGAACGAAGGAGGGAGCGATACCCGCCCGCAGCAGGTAAGACGGAGACGCACTGATAGAAGACAAGAAAGCGATACCCGTCCCACGGCGGCAGTAGGATGTAAGATGCGCTGATAGAGGACAACAGTCGAGCGGTGGGTGGTTACATTCGAGCCCTGCCTGCGTTTTACAACGGAGGGGGCTTCCTTCGCGAGACGGGCACGCTTTGGTTGGGCATTCTGAAATCGGTTGCTAAGGCAACAATGGGGACGCGAGTTGCGCTGCGTCCAACCTCACCCCGTCCCACTCCCATGCCTCTGCTCATCGCCATGCCCGCCCTGAGGGACACAAAGGCGACGCTCTCTCCTAGGTCCTACCCTGCAACCCGCACTGAAAGCCGCGGTCTCGGACTAGCCGCTCCGCCGCGAACCAAGAGCGATACGACCTCGCACTATCTCACAGGATCTTCCGCGGCGGAGAACCTCAAAGGCGCAAACGAACTTGCCCGCTCGCCTGCGTTCTAGTCACGTCCAGGAAGACGCTTATATTTGAGCGCCAATCTCAGTTACGCTCCGAGGCACCGTTAGTTTCTAGTTGGAGCTCTCTCGCACTGCCCCTGACTAATCGCAGGTTAGCGGGGGCGGACTGTGCGCGATGCGCGATACAGCAGTTCCGAAATTACCATACTGCCATAGATGTCCTTATCTCATCCCTCTTGTCCTTCTCGCCCCCTCTCTACAGCGTATCGCTCGCTAAAGCGCTAGAGCTTGGGCGCCGCGGGCGTCGCGCGCATCTGCGCCACTACCATATCACCCGCTTTCTGCGCGAGGCCAATGGACGACTGGTATCCCGTCCCTCCGGGCCCGTACGCATGCACGACGACGACGCCGCGCGCACGGTCCGTCCGGGATCGGGGCGCGAGCGGGGCCGCCGCGCCGCCAACAATACGCCGCTCGAGCTCGAGGCGTACGCCGCCAACGCGCGACGGGCGCAGGCCGACGTTGTGTGCCACGACCTCAATGTCCCGCCAGCTCGTGCCGTTTGGGCCCGCGAGGCGCGGGTCGAGCGCATAGCATGCGCGCAGGATGCGCTCCGCCTCGGCCATGGACGGCTGCGTGATCCAGTTGTCCTTGTTGTATGTCCCGCCACAGATTACGTGTCCCTCTGGTCCGGGCCGCGGGATAATGTACGCGATAGCCTCGGGGTCGCCTGGTGCGTCAGCCTTGGATTCTGGCCCGTGCGGCGGTGGGACCGAGGCGGCGGCGGGGCTGCCCGTCGTGGACGCGGTGGCGGTGTTGGAGGCAGCGTCGTCGTCCTCGCCAAGCGCAATGGCGTTGCAGAGCGCGCGCACGCTCTGGCCGTTATCCCCCGCCACGTGCGTGCGTCCGCTCTCGCTGCTCGCGTCCGTCGCCGGCCCCGCGGCCACCAGCCCCCCGCGGTTCAACGCACCAGGCCCGTCCTTATCCTTCTTCGTCTTGACCGTGTCGCCCGTCGCCATCGTGCACGTGTTGACGAGCGGCGCGCGCACGAGCACCGTCTGCCCCTGCGCCGGGTGCATCTTGTCGTCCATGACGCCGATGAGCGTCTTGTTCCCGAGCGCGAGGGCGTTGACGACAATGTCGACGCCGCCTGTCTCGGGTAGGTCGAACGCCTCGTCGAGCGCGGCCAGACGGCGCCGGATGATCGGGACGCCGCGCGACCGCAGCCCGTTGGCCAGATGCGCGAGGTAGTTTGGCGCATGGAGAATGTAGCTTTCGAACGAGACGCCGTGCTTGAATCCACCTGGGAGGGGCTGCTCGGGCGTCGCCTTAACGAGCTTGGCCTGTGGTGTAAGTTTGATTGCCAAGCTACGCGAGGCGCATCAGCAAACAAGAAAGAGTCTTGGCAGCATTCATTCTTTCCATGGAATGGGACGTGCTCGTCAACGGTGTCAATGACGGTCTGGTGGGCCCGTGCAAGGCCAAGACAATGAAAACCGCTATGCTCATAGTCGGCAGTCGCCGGGGATACGGCGGCGGGATAAACTCGGCTCGAAGCACACGACTTCTACGTGAAAAGTAGCCGATGTGGCTCGAGCGTTGCGACCATTCTTTGAACCGCCACATCAAGTGGGGGAGCACAGACCTCGTGCTTGGCACCTGTTCTCTGCCTGCCATTACCCGACCTCGGCCAAGACAGTCTTTGAATGCAGCTCCGATCCCATCGGAGCGTAGGAATGGCAGGCGTATCGGCCAGTGAGGCAGGGGCAGTGAGATATGGAGCGCAGCGCAGCGCCACAATGGCAATCACACAACACGGCCGCCACTGCCATATTCCACGATCATGAATATGCAGACACGCCCTCGTCTTGAACTCGGCTCCCCCCCCCCCCCCTCTCAGGTCTACCCCACCGCGCCCCTCTCGGCGCCGCTCCACCCCCACCCTGCCCCACTCCGCCCTCCTACACCCTCCAGAGACTCACATTGAACACGAGATCGTGATACCACGGAATCGGCCGCTCGTCATTCCACAGGTCGTAGAACGGGATGCGCTTGCAGAGGTTGGGGTGCGTCTCTGCCAGGCGGCCGAGTGCCTTGAATGTGATGGCGTCCCATTCGGCAGCGGGCGTCGTGCCGTCCTCCTCGAACGAACACCAGTTGCATCCCTGCGTGTGTCAGTGTGTTTATCAGCTGGCTAGCGGGGGTGGAGGTCGGGAGGGGGAGGGGGCGATAGAATGGTCGGTTCACTCGCGCACAGGTAGGTCGGCAGGGACAATTTGTCGTTCCCATCACTGGTATCCGTCCGTTGTAACGAATGCTCGCCGCGGCCCTTCTTTCCTCCTCGGCAGCATCACTGCAGCCGAGACGAGGATGGAGTGGACCTCGGCCAACAATTCAGCAACGACGACAGCAGCAACGCAAAACACAAGTGAAATGATGGGAACATTTGAAGCGAAGATCCCCCGTTCGGACAACTCACCGCCCACGGGCTCGCAAAGCCTGTGCTCGTCACGTCCTCGGGCAGATCGCGCGCGACGACAGCGACGCGCACGCCGCGGTCCGCCAGGTCAGTCGCAATCGTCAGGCCGTACACTGCCGATTCAGCTCGCTGACCACATGCAAGGGGAAACTAAAAGCCACCTACCGCCAGCGCCGAGAACCACCACGTCGTACATGGTGAGCCGAGTATGTCAAAGGGCAGAAGACGGGAAGAACAGTGTCGGCTGGTCTTATTTAGCTGCTGTAGCTGGATGGGTAGATGCCGATATGGAGGACAATCCCCGCTGGTGGGCATCTGATATTGCGATATGGCAATACATCTCGGCTACGTCCGGGATCCCGGCGACCAGAAACAATACGGGATAGCGGGAATCGAGGCCGAGATGCCTGCACGCCTATAACCCTTGACGCTCAAACTCTTGGGAATGTGATAGCTGTAGGCCTAAGGAGCTTGCCAGAAATATTGATTACCGAACGCCGTTGTCCGAACGAGATTTGTAAATAAGCAACCGCAAATGCCGATGACCTGGAGGTGGCCAGTTGTTGTCTATGTAGGTATGCAAGAACGGGCATGCAGTTGGCAGCCATTCACACGTTTCTGAGCTAATGAGATGCTGCATGAGAGCAGTGGTACTCGAGATGTAAGCTGCAAGCCAGCCTCGTCGAAATTGATTTGTATTTTTTGGCTTCACACATTCCGCGGGCGATTCGTCTTGAAAAAGAACGATGGAATGAGACTGAATTCTGAAATGAACGAACGCAGGCAGGTCATCTGTTGACCGACAACGCCATCCACAACAGCAGGCCGGCAGGGCCTAGACTTTGTTCCTTGTTGTTTGCTGTTTGCCGCATCGGTCGGGTCGGCACTTACGTGCGCTCGCTCATGTCGCCATCTCAGTAACTGGCCGCTGACGGTATGCCTGTGGAAATGTGCGGGACGTCATTGTTCCGCATCATCCCAGCATCCAGCACGAACGAAGCCCCCACTTGCCTTGCGCCCTCTCCTTGGATTGCCTTGGCCCTTGGCATTGCTTCCATGCTGCTTATGTGGAAGAGGTGGAAGAGGCACCCCACGACGCCACGCCCCCAACAACACTCCCATTCTGCCTAGGGGTGAACTATTGGAAACAAGCGAGAAAAAGAGGCAGAGAAACGAAAACCCATGAGACTGAGATTTATCGATTTACAGTGGTCGTTGGCGCTATACCCGCCCCCACGCTGCTATCAGATCATATCCCGGCAACCAGCCAAATCATTTAAATTCAGACCGAGGCAGGCACGGCGAGGCGAGAAGTGGTGCGTTCGGGCGTTCGGGCGTACGGGCGTACGGGGGTGCGGGCGTTCGGTGGTGACACTTCGGTTTTTCCAACCAAAGCATGTTTTTTTTT
Source organism: Apiotrichum mycotoxinovorans (assembly GCA_013177335.1). Lineage (NCBI taxonomy): Eukaryota > Fungi > Basidiomycota > Tremellomycetes > Trichosporonales > Trichosporonaceae > Apiotrichum > Apiotrichum mycotoxinovorans. The sequence goes on along the minus strand of CP053624.1, from coordinate 658,992 downwards.
TTTTTTTTTTTTTTTTGCTTCCGAAAGTTTGCTAGTTTGCCAGTTTGCCTGTGGACCTGGCGGACCGTGCTCGACACGTGTGTATGAGTGGCACTGTGCAGCTCTGCAGTTGGAGACAGTTAGGTTATAGGTGGGGCAAACAGAGCACGCCAGCAGCAAGTTGGGGGGTGGGGGAAGGGAGGAAGGGAGGACCACGTCAGACATGTCGAGGCGAGAAATGAGATTGGCCATTGTGTCCGCTTGTGTGCTCGAAGAAATCACACGATGCACAGTGTTCTATCAACGTAGTGTATGTTGATCGTATTCTGCTAGAGTCAGTAATAAGCTGTAAGCTGTAAGCTGTGAGATGGTCAGTCAAGACGAGGTTTATCCGAACCGACAGCCGACTCCGATGCAGGCTCCTGCAGACCCCCAGACCCAGCAAAATCAAAGAGCGAAAAGGAAGAAAACGATGAAGCCGGGCTATTTTGATGTTTGTCTGTTGCCTGCCGGCAAAAACAACGTTTTGGAGTGGAGGTCAAGAGTGTGGGGTTCCATTTCTTCCATCAGGCATCCTCCTTCTCGGCTGCATCGGCACAGGCCAAACCACAGGCATGTATTGTACGCCGCGCAACTGCAAGTGCAATGAACTCGCTGAGGCGTGGCGTCGAGGGAGGGAGACACGGAATGACAAACGAGCACGAACAAGCGACCGTCAGGCCCTGGAGCGTCAGCCAAACGAGGACGACTGATTGGGTTGTGAGTAGCCGCGCCCCGGTGTGCTGCAAGGACCCAGTCAGCCAGCCCGGCCAGTCGGCAGTCGGCCTCCTATGACTTGTCAGGGATGGGGAGAGTCAGGACTTTATCGAATTTAAAGAATGCCTCAAGGCCTGGAGGTCGCCGACGACGTCACCGATCAAACAGCCCTGTGGCGGCCGCGGCATGGCTTCCCGTAAGCTCAGTCTCGTGCACACTTTGAGCGGCTCCTGCCAGCTCAGCTCGCTCAGTGCCGGGATGCCAGAATGCCAGGATGCCAGGATGCCAGGATACCAGGATACCAGGATGCCAGGATACCAGGATGCGAGACAAGACACAAGCCGAAACCTGGGCATGCTGAGCAGAAAGAAAAAACAAATCCCTAACCGAACGACACCGACAGGTGACAAAGCATGCGCTGCATGAGTGGGGTAGCGCAACAGAGTCACCCAAGCAAAACAGGGCATGCTTGCGGTATCCAGCAGCAGTTACCGTCGAGATTTGCACGACTGGCAGGGCCCGAGGTGATGGCATCCGTGTGGTGTGCTAGGCATTTTCGCGCCGCGGCGTCCGGTGACAGATGCTTTGACAGGTGCAAGCTCTGGACGGGTTGCTTATTCACCGGGTGCTGCGGTACGTACTAACGCTTGCAAACAGGCAGTGCGGCCGCGGGAACGTGAGCTGACGATGCGTGGCACGATCTGTGGGAACCCGGCCATATCTCGTATCTTTCCGGTAAACCTGCTGGCCTAGATGACCAGGGCGCCCAAGCGCGCCGAGCGAGGGATAGCGAGGCTCCGAGGGGAAGGGCATGACAAAGTCGGTCTGTGCTGAGCCGTATCAGCAACTACTTGTATCCATGCACGAAAGGGGACTGGCTAGCGAAGGCCCAAAACATATTCAGAGCAAGGCAACAAAGCACCCGAACAAACAAAAAGGACATTGTAATAAAATATCAGAAGCAGTAGACTTTGTATGGGATCCATGGGCTGTATTGGCTGTATTGGGTGGCCCCATGACCCCATGACACCAGGCGACCAGAGTTGAATGTAAGCGGCAACCTCTTGGAAGCGGCACATGCCGCCGACTGCCAGTCCCGGCAAAAATGAAAGCGAAAGGCCTATTCTTTCGTGATTGCAATCCTCCCCCCCCCCGCCCTTTCCTTGCTTCCAAGAAAGAAGTGGCCGTGTGAGAGTGTGAAAGCGCAGGAGGGTGAGGCGAGAAGGAAAAGACGACATCGATAGCAACAAACATCTAATAAAGATGTCCAGACAAAGCAACAATTGCCACGAATCACCACAGCTGCGGCGACGGGCCACGGTGAAATAATTACCGTATCCGCACTCCAAATATGACAAGGATCAATGTATTTCTTTATTATTAATCTTTGTTAAAAAAAAAAAAAAAAAAAGCAGCAAAGTGATTCCCCATGAGCGGGGAGAATGCATCCTCAGATGAGAGCGGAGTGTCTTGGAGCCGCGGACCTGAGAGGACAAGACAGAGGGAGAGAGCAAGACAAGAAAAGGAGGCCGAGGCGCGAGACAGTAAACCAGGGTCGATGTCGCCCAACCGGGGGGCCGATGATGACCCGGCAGGTTTGATGTGCTGCGGCTTGAGGGCACGGCAGGATAATGACAAGAAAGTTTAAACACCACCAAAAAAAGCCAGAAGACCGAACAACGGGGGAGGAATCCACAAGTTTTGACCGGCCGAGCCGAGCGAGCGGCCTCTCTCGCTCTCTTTAGGAGGCACACCACTTTTTTTTTTTTTTTTTTTTTTCCAACAGGCTACTGCACACCGAAGAGAGCAGGACACGCAGCAGACAGCAGGTACTGGCGTGATGCAGCAGCAAACTATGGGATGTACTAGTGCGCTACGTAGCTGCTGGTGGACTGCATGTGGGTGAGAAAAAGACTAGGAAAAAAAAAAAAAATAGAGCGAGCCCAGAGATGTAACGATTCAGAAGCCCGTGTTTTCTCTCAAGGCCCGGCATTCAAACGGCATTGTAAAAACAGAAATAACGAAAAACGGCCCAGCTCAAGCACAAACAGCGAAGGAAACGAGCAATGAAAGCGTACGAAGGGGGGACGACTCTCAAAGCTCAAAGGAAATCAGTTTACCCACAATCGTTTTGTGTATCGGACATCTTCGTGCAAAATACATGTACATGTACAATACCTAGGTACCTTTGCTCCTTTGCCTCAATCCTTCCATAGCAGATCTTTGTCGTCTTTACCTTATTGCTACTACCGTGTCTATTACTTTTCCTTGACACCTGTCACCCCCGCCTGTGCTGCCTGTTTCACTCTCTCTCTTTTGTAGTAGACTACTACTGCGACAGCGCACCACATTTTCCTGTTAACCTGTTTGCAGCAAAAACAACACACAAATATTATCCATCCTAAACCTTCCGCCCTTCCCTTCCCTTTCACACTCCACTCTTCATTTCGCATCATTTCCATTCCATCATCATCCCTTCATATCATCCTTCATCCCTTCGGCCTTCATCATCATCCTCATCTCTCTCGTTCTTCTCTTCTGTTTTTGCTTTTGCTTTTCTCCTCATCACCATTCCTGAAAACAACACACCCGGGTCATCATTATCCCACTCCCTGCTCCGGTTCAACGAAATTCTATCCACATCGGCATCCACGCCACCACCTTCAGAGACATTTCCCTCAACTGACCGACCGCCTTCCTTGCCTCCACATCGCCATCGCCCTCATCGCCAAACACCGCCATGGAGCCGCTCCTATCTGCCGTTCACGGCCATGGCCCGCGGGCCACTCTGTCGCCAGAGTCAAAACCGAGCTCCCCGTCCGGTGACAACAAGCCCAAACTGCGTGTCGTAGAGCGTGGCTCGCAAGCCTGTAACGAGTGCCGGAGGCACAAGGTAGGTTGAAACCAAACCCGCGACAAATCGACCAAATAAAAAAAATGTGGTGTTCCATTCCAAAGGCATAGCCTCGAAATGCGCACACAGCATTTGCTCAAGGATCGCGCGCTCACACTGCCAGATCCGCTGCCATCCGGCTCCCGATGACCCAGAGCACATCAAGCCCTGTGCTCGCTGTGTGCGCATGTCCCTCGAATGTGTCTTCAAAAAGCATAACCGTGGTCGGAAACGGAAAAATCCGTAAGTCAACTTGGGTGGCCAGGAGGAAGGCAGGCAACCGGAAGGGGATGTAAGATGCCGGCTTGCCCAAAGCGCGAATGCAGGGAAGACACAACAAACTTCCCGAGTATCATGAGAGACCGCGGCCACTCGTGCGCAACAAGCAGGGGATGCTGACTACAACCCCAGTCCCCCGACCGACGCTCAGGAGATGCTGCTGGCCCCGGCAAAGCAACCGCACATTGATGGCAACGGTGGATCCGGCATGGGAGCCGGTGCTGGTGGCGGGGGCGCGCGTCTTCCTCCGCCCTCCGGTTTCTGGAACCGTGGGTCGCCGGATCGTACACTCTTCAACAGTGCCGCTCGCTACCCGTTCATGGCCCTTGAGCCTCCATCAAGGGACGAGCCCGAACATGCGGCGCCGGGTCCGGGTCAGCCGCACCAGTTACGACCGGCATTGCCGACTTCCATGTCACTTCGCAGCATGGTTAACTCTGAGCCGTGGGAGGAGGAGGAGGAGTACACCGACTCTGACGAACTCGGCGATCGTCCTGTTGAGCGTGAACGACACCCTGATAACGAGCGTGACACGTACCGCGGCATGCCCCCACCTGCTACTACTCCTGCTGTCAATGGTGGCGCTCAAAATCACGCAGGAGATCCTGTCTCACTCGGTTTCCTCTCCCTCGACGAGGCCAAGGTGCTGTTCACCCTCTTCATGAAGCACTTTAACATTGCCATGCCACTGCTCGATCCTGTAACGCATACGCACGGTACGTCCCCTCCTTTGGCAGAGCGATTTGTTCTGCTCGAAAGTGTCAGAAAGCGCAAGCTGATCATCCCAGATTTTGTGCGCCACCATTCGCCCTTCCTGTACACCGTGGTCTGTGAGTACTGAATCAGTGCGCAGCATCTGTTCTATCTCAGGCGTCGGCACGCCCCAGTGTAGGAGGCTAGTGGCTTGTCAATGTCGCGCTGGCGCTCGTTCTCCTTTGATGCGCACGTTCTGCGGGTTTCTTTGTTGCCGGCGGTACTGTCCGCGAGTCATGATCCTTTTTTTGCCCTGTCCAGATTGCCATTTGTTTCACCAACTGACCTCTTTCAGTGTGCATCGCGTCGCGGTACATGAGCGCATTGGGGCACGAGCCAATGTCGCTCTCCGCAAATTCTGCCCACCAGCAGATTGTCATTCTCGCAAGGGACCATCTGATGTGGGCGTTTGCGGAGGCGGTCAGCACAATTGATGTCGTGCAAGCGATCGCCGCCCTCTGTCTATGGAAAGAACCAGACGATGATAAAGCGGCCTTCTACTTTAACCGGGTAAGTTGTACCGGAGTGCATTGGGGTTGTTTTAGATCGGTTGCGTTGGGTCCACCCGGCTACCACGACATTTTGTCCCCCTCTCTCACATCATCTACCTACATAGCCAGTGGTGGTGTGCAGACTGCACCCTATCGCGAGATCGCGAGAGATCAATGCCGATTGCAGCGCTTTGGGCGCCAAATGTATCGGTTGGGGCACATTGATCGTGGGATCACATGCCCCTTTCCCTGATTCCAAAGGACTTGCGATTTCCACTCCCGAACGTCTATCTCCGATAGCAGCAACAGAAGCAGTCACGAAATACGAACCGCAGCTGACACACTGCAGGCTGTCATCCTTGCTCGCGAGCTCGACTTGGGTCGTGATCCGCCTGCCGCAGAGGTCGCACGCATGACCTCGTCTGAAAAACGAGAGCTGCGCCACAAGCAGCGTCTCTGGTAGGTCTCCGGCTTGACAACTCTTGCCGATACAACTCTTGCCGATCTGTTTCAATGGCATGCTGACCTTCAGGCTCTCTCTCTTCTCCACCAACTCCATATTCCACATGCAGTTCCGGCAACCAATGCTGATCTCGTACACGGACTCGCTTGTGCTGACGAGCACGCTATGGCTCAAGCACGCGATGCCGGACCAGATTCTCATGGACACCTTCTGCGCCTTCAGCGTCGATCTTCGCCGGAGGTTCCTGCACTACAGGTCCCTGCTCACGGACGGCCAACCGAGTGCCCTGACACTATCGATTCTCACCAAGACTATGAACAAGGAGTGGGAGGTCACATCAGAAGCATGGATTCGGGAAATTATCGACGGTGAGTACGGCGCGGATGTGCGTTTGCTGATCAACCCAGCGGGAGGAACCCCCACCTATGTTCACAAGCCTCGGGTGTGGTACAGCTCTCTGGGGCTCAACCTCAACCTGATTATCCTAAACCAGACACTGCGAATTCCTCCCATGGAGCGTATCCCTCCGACGGCTCCAGCACTTGGCCGTGGCAGCGCCGTGCAGCTCCGTTCGATTCCGGCCTTCCACTACTGTCTGAACGCTGCGTCCACAGTGCTCCTCCGGTTCCACGACCTTGACAAGGCGCAGCTCACGTATGCCTCGGACACGCTCCTCCACTTTGCGCTGTATGCGGCCACCTTCCTGTGGTCCCTGTGCCGCGCTCCGGATCTTTACGACTTCGAGTCTGCCGAGGTCGAGTACACGCGCGACCTGATCCTCAAGGTGGCTTCTACCCTCGACGAGGCAAGTGCCTACCCGCACTCTTCACCAGCGCTGCACGCCAGGTACCTCCGCCGTCTATGCCGCAGCGGCCCTTCCTCTGATGCCCCTGGCTCTGTCTCTGGTGCCAGCGACTCCAATCCGCTGGGCCATGGACGCAACCAGAGCTACTCGGAGACTGAGAGGACACCAATTGATCCTACTCTGATGGGGCACTCGGCCCATGGTCTCCCCCTGTCAGCCACGCAGGTGCACTTTACCGACTCCCATGCTCCTGGTGGTGAGCTCGACTTCATTCTCAACGACTTTCAGTGGGCTGGCATTGAGCTTCCCTGGGCTGGAGTGGACCCAGAGCTCCTGGCTGCGGCTCAGGGGCCGCCTCCTGGCATTGCTCCTTCCAACGGAAGGTACCCGGCCTCGCAGATTGTGTAGCATAGTAGTAGTAGACAGTGAGATGTTGTCTGTTGTCATTAGCGATGTGCACCCCAGTGCCACACACCGTTGTCGCTCCCCTCAAGCACGTCACTAGCGGCACCACAACCACCAGCACACGTGCCTCGGAATCATCTCCGACCCCACACTGAACCCCGCAAAATGAGCAAGCACGGCCCAAGGCGATGCCGTGATGCCGACAGATGCCGAACAATCAGGTGGGCGGGGGCGGCGAAGGATGCGCGGAACGGCTCAAGGGATATCGCCAAGGCTCCGATACACCACACCCTTAAGCCGACCGGCGAACCCTTGTTCCCTTGTTTCCTAGCATGGCACACTCGCCGCTCTGGTATTTTTGGTTTGGCCGTCTCTCTCCGCGGACAAGAAAACCTAATTCTCCCATTTTCGCAGCAATATCATACGTGGATGGGACCCCAACCCCGCACTTCGCACCTGAAACGAGAGTACCTGCACGTCCACCACACAATGCAAACTCGGGGCATCAGCAATGCACGATGCAGGGCGAGAACCAATAGGAAGTGACAAGAATCCCGGCTGCGCAGCATCATCACGGACGTATCTCGTCCCGATTTCTCCTATCATCAGCCCGACGTACCCGACAACACCGACCACCGACAATCGGGCGATCGGCCGCAGTAGGTTGCCGAGAAAAAAAGACAAAAAGGGCGGGGGTAAAATAAAACAATAAAAAATCAGACAAATACAATAAAATACTCTGGGTGTGTGTGCCACAAAACGTCCAGGCACGGCAGGACAAACTGTATCGGGCCGTGGCGGACGCACTTGCATGTGTGATGCGTGCGGCGTCCTGCCAAGGTTTCAGTCCCTAAGTCTGCTCCATGCCGGAGGTGTTTAGTCGCCGGCACCGGCGCCGGTGTCGTCCTGGGTCACCGTCTGGCGGGGCCGAGAAGGGCGGAGTGCATGCCGCCGGGGACCGTGGGGGCGACAGGGTCGCAAGCTGCGGACGCGACACAGGGCGACGGACCACGGGGAGGAGACCCCGTAACCCAAGGGGGGGAGGGCAACTCAGGGGCTAGAGATGGCAGGGGTCAACCGCCCGCATGAGCGGCGGCATGGCGGCCATGTGTCATGCATCGACATCGTCAGCGTCATCGTCATCGTCATCGTCATCGTCGCCGGAGCCTGAGCATGTGCACGTCCTGTGGAGCATATGTCAGTCGGTCAGCGCACGACCCACCATTCGGTGGGTCCAGGTCCAGGCATATCAGTGTTCCTATTTGCCCAATTCAACTGTTGATTACCTGGGGCCGGCAACTAAGCAGCTGAATCACCTGCGTCCGTACAGGGTACAAGTGTGGAAGGGGTGGAAGGGGTGGAAGGGGCGAGCCGGTGGTTGGCCCATTGGCCGCCTCGCATCGCGGTGACTAACCACCCTCGTAACTGGCCGAACGAAGCGCCCTTTCATGTAAGAGGAGGCGTGGTTGGACAGCGATGAACCCACCCCTGCGACCTGCGGGCACCCACTATCATGTGCATGTGCATGACCTTGACCATGTGAAGGTCCACGTTCCCGACAAGCTAGAGCCCCAGCTCCGGAATATCCGTGTTCCCGGCAAGCTAAAGCTCCAGCTCCAGGGGGCCTCGGACACTTGCACCACTGATACATATTTGCCGTAATCCCGACGACAACCCTCGACATCGGCGAGCTAACTGGGTCGCGGGCGTGCGTCGGGGATGCCTCGGATACGGGTGGGGTGTGTGAGTGGGGTGTGCGACTTGCGACTGTGTGAGTGGGGTGTGCGACTGTGTGAGTGTGTGAGTGTGTGAGTGTGTGAGTGTGTGAGTGGGGTGGAGACGTGTCGGCGCACAGTGTGCGGCCCGCAGGTGCCCAAGTGGAACCACCATCTACCCATGCTGACGCCCGACCATGGCCGTGAGTGCCTGCGATTGGCGCGCCGCTCGCCATGTTCGCCGAGCGTGGCTCCACAAGACAAGACGGTTGGCGTTACGCTTCCACGGCCATTTTATTTTGCCGAGTGTCGGCCAACGGGCAGCGGGCAGCCAGCGGGCAGGATCTTGGCTGGCTTGGCCGAACAGCGAGCACGTGTCCCTCCTTCCCCGGCTGCCCACAACTGCGGCCCCTGTCCGAGCAAGTCCTTGTGTCCTCGTGGACTCGCCGTACATTTCGGACATCCCAAACCTCCCTTACCCCGCCCCCAGTCTTCTCCGCTCGCCCCCATCGTCTGGCATGGTCGCGTGTCGTGTATCTCGTCTGCACAGCGAGTAGGATGCGAGAAACCGCCATAGTGTCAACGGGGAAATACTGTACAGTAGTGACCGCAGCACGCAACACGAGTGAACAATCCCGAATGCATAAGAATTACCAAAGTGAAAGTCAACCAAAAATTACTATACCGAACCACTATAGTTCTTACATACACTCTGCGGCCCATTGATACTATTACACAGTGCCCGGATCCGACGTGAACGCGGACGCGGACGTGGCAACCTCGCCTCGCCTGAGTTATCTTACCGACAGTGTACACCTCACAACCACCGGCCGCGGGGCAGGCCAGGACGTTCAAACGGGCAGACGCGCCATGCGCCACGCGCGACGGCTCGCAGGGGTGCCAGAGGACGTGCCTGCCGAGACATGTGGCGACTCGCACCGCGACCCAAGTTCAAGTTCAGGACACGACAACGCAGTGATGCCGACGTGTCTGTGGCTTGTTCGCAGGGTCGGTCCAATGCGGTCTGTCACCGGTCATGCTGTGTCCTCGTTTGTGTGCCACCGCCGGCGCTGGCTCAACCTATGAGTCAGTCCCCGTGACTTGTGACTGGCACGACCGCGCGCAGATCCTGTATGACGGACCGTGCGCTGGTTGACAACTAACCTGTGACCACTGCCAACTCCTACTGGCCAACCGTCGACTTGACCGCAACCCCCGCTCACAAGGCGTACCGGAACCCAATATTCTCCACATCGGTCCTATCGCTGAAATCGCCCTTGGAGGGATCATACACCTCCCCGCGCTCGCCCATGACACGGTCGCGGCGCCGGTTCTCTGCGACGTAGTACAGCCTCAGCGCGCCGATGAGCGGGATCGCGATGGTGAAGCAGATGATGCACGCGAGCATGCCGGAGCGGTACGGCGGCTCCTCGGTCGAGACGAACAGGTGCGGGCCCGCAATGTTGCCGGTCGCGTACGCGATGAATATCATCGCGCTGATCGTCACGCGTTTCGTGTACCCTGCGACATTTGCGCCGGGCGCCGCGAAGCAGAGGCCGAGGGTGCCGACGTACGACCCGATAATGTAGTACCCGAACACTGCCGTTAGGAGAGGCTGCTGTGGAGCACGAGGAGGGACTTACGCAGGGCGCCGCTGTTGCGCGTCTTGTACTGGATCAGGACGCCGAGGAGGGACGGGAGCATCTGAGCGTTAGAATATGTCGACAATCCCGTCGAGCGGCCTAAGGGTTCTGCGCCCTCGATCCGCTACACTGCCTCGCTCACAGCAGCTGCCGTTCCGTCAATGTAGTTGAGCATGCCTTTCGTTCACCGACGGTGTCCATGCATTTATCCCACCTCGCCACAGTGTAGCCCACTACCCTCTCCTGACTCACATAAGCCATCATGACATAGCACCTCAGCCCCGGCCACTTGCGCGCAATATACGCCGCCGAGAGGGGCAGGATAATCTGCATCGCTGACTGCGGGAGGCCGATCAAGATTGTCTGGAACGCAGTGTACCCGTACGACTGGAGCTGGATAGCTGTCAGCACTCAACTCCACCGCCGGCGCGGTCCGGCGCCGTGCAACTACAACTACTCTCCTCTACTCACGATGAGGTGCAGAAAGTTTGCAATCCCGCCATTCGGGATAGTCATGCACATGACGATGCAGAAGTACGCCCAGCCCTGGGGATCGATCCACGGCAGAGTCGCCTCCCTGAACTGGGCCCACTTCCACGTCTTGCTGTGCAGGCTCGCCTTGTTGGGGCGCACGCGCTCGAGCGCGACGGCTTTCTCGCGCGCGCTCAGGCGCGCATACCGCTCCGGCGACTCGGGGCATAGCCAGAGAAACAGCACGGCGAACACGATCGTAATCGCGCCGTTGAGGATGAAGATCCACGCCCAGTTCGGTATGCCGTCGACGTGCACGTGTCCCATGCCGTACGACACAAGCGCGCCGAGGAAGGACCCGAGCCCGTTACAGCAGTACCACAGCCCGACGCGCAGCGGCTGCTCTTCGCGCCGGTAGAACCGCGAGGTGAGGAGCACAAAGCCCGGCGTGATGAGCGCCTCGCTCGCGCCGAGCAGGGTGCGAATGGCGGCCATGCCCCCAAACGCGCGCGGAGCCGCCATGCACATGACGAGTGCGCCCCACGAGAAGATCATCCCCGCCATCGTCTTGGAGATCGGGAGGCGTTGTAGGATCCACCTAAGGTGTGTCAGTGTCTGTGCCCACGTCGCTGATCATGATAGTGATAAGAGTTGGAAAGCAAACTAAATCAAGGAAAAAGTCACCGACATCCGAGCGCCAGATACCCGATCGCGGTCTTGCGATAAAGCACGGGCCTATCGCCCTCGGCATCTCTCCAGAAAGCTGGAAACTCGTCAAACGCAGTCGTGTCTGCGTAGACCGATTAAACAACAGGCGCTCAGACTAGAGGCTAGGAACGTGCGACATGAGTGACCGGAGGCTCGGTCCGCCGACCATCCGGCCTCCAACCTGTCAACACCGGGGCGGTGTTAGGAAGGCTCTGCGCGTGCATGTGTCTGTGCGCAAACGCACGATTGGTGCTCGTATCGATGCCAGAGCCTGTGCGCAAACACAGGAAAAACCGCACAGTCCAATCAACGATGAGCGGATGTACGCGATGGAGATAAGTATCGCCCTGGACCCTGTTTGCTTCTGCTCGCTGGCCGCAGCTTGCCCTCCTTTTCACTGCACTCGACTCGACTGCTACTCACGATCCAGGAAACTCAAACACGAGATACCCAAAAAAATAACAGCTTCCAAGCCAGCTGTAGTCACTCGATGACAGATGCAGGTCCTTCCGGAATGTGAACACTGCGGCGTAACTAGTCGCGTGAGCGTGGTCGGCGCAGAGACTCACCTCATGGCACTCCGGTCGATGTACTGCAGCGTGTACGCGCACATCATGAGGGGCAAGAGGATCTGGGACTTAGTCAGCTCCATCCCAGATAGCGGACGAGGAACACCAAGAAACGCGTGCTTGTGAGATTTACACACCTTGTCGAGTTTCCGCAACACATGCTTGTCCTCTTCCGGGGAGATCGCGACGGGCGCAAACCGGCCATCCTCAAGCTGGCTCTGGATGGCCTTGACGCTGCTGCCCGCACTCGAGCTCGGCGAGTCGATCGTCGGTAGCGGAGGCGGTACATAGTCGCTGCTTTCGGCGCTACACCCGTCGCTCGAGTCCGGGTTCCCACGCGCCGGCGCGACCGCGACCGCGACTGCGACCCCGACCGCATCCGCCTTCGTCCGGGAGCTGCTTCGCGACAACGGCGGCATGTGGACAATGCGCTTTGACGCTGTCCGTGTGTGTGTGTGTACACTAGTTACAAGCTGATGATAGACATAGAAGAACTACAGTAACACGAAAGAGAAATGGAAACGTGAGATTCTAGATTTCCTGCAGGAGTTCGGATACAACCTTCTCCTTTGTTGCTTTCAATTGCCAACCTGTGATCTGCGTGCGATCGGGATCGGGAGGGGAGCTTGAGGTAGGGGTCATGAGACCGTGGCAGGGTGGTGGGAGCCCGTGCCTGTGGCATGCATGGCATGTGGCATGTGGCACGCAAGGATGTGCGGAGGTGCCAATGCGGAGCAGTGCATGCTAATCCCGCGTGAGGTGCACGATATTCTCGCGTTCCAAAAGCTCGCGTGATCTGTGCGTGGGCTCTGCGTGCTCGCCGCGAGGGATGCGCATGTCTATTCTCTGAACCCCGTGACGTCGTTGCCCGACTCTTCCCCGACAACCCTGACACCCTTGTCGGTGTAACTTACTGTGGCGTTTCTGCACTCATCCCCACTCGGTCAATTCCAAAACCTACAGTTGGCACTGTTTGTAAGTCGCCGATAAGCCGACCCACGCACCAAACTAGAGTACTAGTGACGATGCGCACATTTGAGCGCAAGGAGACGCAGGAAGGCAGAGAGGTAAAGTTGCCCGCTGGGTGCGGGACGGCCAGAGCACGGCTACTTGGGCACATTTTTGCGCATGCATTCGCGATCCAGAATGCACCACGGCTATGGCCACGAGAGTAATAGCTTGGTAGGTTGTCACTTTTTCAGTCTGGGCTCGCTCCCATTCCTCGGGTTTCGGTGAACTGCCCAACCAGTTGGCCAGTTGACACTAGTACAAAATAGACGGCTGTCACTTCGCACACTTTGGATTCTTTCCCATTACTCCACACCATTTTCCTCGACTCCACCACTTCACTTGACCATGCCAGCGGCAGCGGCAGCATCGCACCACTTCACGCAGGTCGCGCGGGGCGACATGACGGGCGAGCAGCTCGCGGATCCGCAGTCGGCCCGCGTGGTCGCCGAGACGCGGTACGGCGCCGTTGTCGGCGGGCGCGTCAAGAACGGGTGTCAGGTGTTTTTGAGTGGGTACGCTGCCGTGTGTGCGCTTGCTGACAGTGGTAGACGTTCCATATGGCCGCAACGTCGCGCGCTGGGAGGACCCCCAGCCGCTGCCGGACGAGTATCGTTACAGTGGCGAGTTCACCACGGACGGGGCATACGCCGCCCAGCCGGGGAGGAGCTATACGCAACACAGTGAGTTATTTGTGGACGCATAATTGCCGGGTGCGGCTGGCTGGCCTTCGTGGTCTCGGCATTCAACGTTCCTCTCCCACCCGCCATGCTCGAGCACCCAACAGTGAGAGACCGAACAGAAGCTGCGGTAGATGCCGTGTCACCTCTGCAAAGCAAGGAACCTGTAACGGTCTGGGTTCTAGTCTGTCCAGGGGTGTGGCGCAGTCGGAGCGGTGGCGCAACCACAACCCACACCCTGATTGCCCGCTCGCTGGATCCTCGCCCCTCGGTTCTTGCCCGGGACCCATGACCGATGAACCATCACCCAATACTCTATACACGGACATGACCGAGCCCCACGGCCCACACCACTATAACGCTGTCCGTCTCGTGATGAACGTGGCGTGGCGTGCTGTGGCGCCACCTGATCTCCTTGCTTCCGAACCCCGACAGCGTCCTGTACTGTAGTTGAGCCAGAGCTTGTACCTTCCCCGCTTGTAAGCTACTCAGTGGCCATTGCTCCGAGTGCATACGTAGCTGTCACGCCTCCCCCGACTCGGCTTCTTTCTCCTTCTGTTTCCCTCGGCCGCACAGGGAAGAGAAGCCAATAGACCCTCGGCTCCCCCTCCCTCCCCCACCTCGCCCGCAACCCCAGCGACAGCACTAACACCAGTCCCCATCCGCGACCGTCTCGGGCTCGGCCAGCCGACCGAGACGCCCTTCTTTGCGGACATTTATATCCCGAGCGACATTGAGCTCGGACAGAGCGGAGCGGGCGGGACTGCCCCCCAGCACCTCCGTCCCGTCCGTGTGTTCATCCACGGCGGCTTCCTCCAGTTTGGCAGCACCTCGGGGGACAATTACAACCAGCAGTTCTTTGCTGCTGAGCATTTTGGCGAGGTGCGCGTGTTACTCGGGCATCGGTAAGTTACAGCAACGGCCCAGCTCTGTTCCGCAAAAGAAACAAGGAGACAAAAGACACAGGGATGGACATCCGGGTCATGTGGCTCCTCTTCATCCCCACTCCCGATGCTGGTTGTCTTGAGCCCGGCGGTCGTCACCGGCTACCAAGATATCGGATCATCGGTGGTCGCGGCTGTCTGAATTCATAATTCAATGGCAACATTCTTGCCAGGTGGCAGTTTTGGTCTCCAGGGTGGTGCGAAACGTGACGCTAACCGGCTCCCAGTGTATCAGTGTTCGGCTTCTTGGCGTCTCAGGAACCATTCGTGAGCGGCAACTATGGCTTCAAGGACTGCTGGCTCGGGCTGCAGTGGATCCAGAAGAACATTGCAGCTTTTGGAGGTAAGTTCCCAGGAGAGACGGCTAGAGGCGAGCGAGGCGAGCCACGGAGAAGAAGGCGTGATTTGAGCATCGACTAACGTACAGGCGATCCCAAACGCGTGCACCTCTCGGGCCTCAGTGGCGGCGGCCATGTCGTGCACCAGCTGTTGCACTATGCTGCCCGGCGTGCGCCGGAGCCCGCACCGTTCGTCACGGCCCTCCTGCAGTCGAACGCCATTCTCGCACCGCCATTAACTCGCGCCGAGCGCGCGGAGCAGTTCAGCGCGCTGTGCGCGCAGCTTGGCGTTGACCCGCGCTCGCCAACCGCTCTGCAGCAACTACGCGACGAGACGCGGTTCCCGACTGCGCACATCGTCGCTGCCGTCGAGCGCATGGGCGCGCAGAGCACGTTCCGCGGCGTGGCGAGCGACGACGGGTGGGTCGCCCCCGACCAGCTGAGATACCAGCGCACCCAGATGGGAGCGGACCTGCGCGCCGCGGGCGTAAAGTGCGTTATAACCGGGGACGTGCGGGACGAAGACAACTTCTACGCGCTATGCCACGACACGCCCGATGCGGCGTCCCTTCTGCCCAATGTGGCGCGGTACTACCCCGAGGACATTGCCGCGGCGCTGCTGGCGACGTACGACCCGCTGCCGGCGGAAGCACCCACGAAAGCATGCCAGGCGCGCCTGGGCCGCGTGCTCGCTGACGGGCAGGTACACTTGCCGGTGCGCCTGCTCGCGAGCGACCTCGCGCCCGCCCTCCCGACCGTGCGGTACACGATCGAGCTCGTGCCGTCCGCGCTGGGGTACAACGGCAAGGTGTCCCACGGGTCGGACCTCGCGATCCAGCATCTGCGCACGAGCGTGCTCTCGCCTGCGGAGACCGAGGCCGCTCTCGGTTGGCATGCCGAGCTCACCAAGGCGGTCGTGCCTGCCCTTGACGGGGGCGAGTTCATCCAGAGAGGAGAAGAGGAGGTCCTCATGCTCCAGGCGAATGGGACGACGGCGTGGGTCAAGGACTGGCGCTGGCCCCTCCTCCGCGCTGTACAGCGTGTCGTGCGGCCAGATGATATGTAGGGCGGTGCAGGACTCGAGCGTGCAGGACATAATAGTTGTAGAACGACATAGAAGAAGCCATTGTAGAAGCAGCCTTTCGAAGATGGACAGTTTGTGTCATGCTCTTTGGGGTGGAACGTGGTTCGGTCTCAGTACATAGGTCTGAACAAGCTCGGTTCCAGTGCAAGGCAGGGGAAACGGTGAAAGCGGACATGCAAGCGTCGGACGAAGGACACCTCAGAGCGGAGCTCCTGTCCACATTGTTAAGCTTGTGCCTGCTTTTGTCACCCAAGCCCACACTTGTTGGAGTCGATGAGTGGAAGATTGAAACACTCTGGACGCTAACTTTCACCTTCTAGGCTCCTCCTGGCTCCTCCCCATACGCCACAAGCTGCCTGAAACTCAACATTGAGTGAAGCAGCTCCATGTGCGGCACTGAGGCGGTGGGTTCACAGCTTCTCGCGCACCGCTGTTCCGTGTCCGACCATGCATCTCGAGTCGTTCCTTTTCACGCTCTGGATAGAACTCATGATTCTTCCTGTATGCAGTATATCCATCCTCCTCGGCGCTCGATGCATCAAGTGTCCGAACGCACAGGGGACTCCGGTTTGCAGAGGATGGACTTGACAGCTGGACAGAGGATCGAACCTGGCTGGGCCGCTGGCTTCTGGCTGGCGGCCAGCTGGCGATTTGAAACCGCGCCACGTGTCCCTGAACCTAGAACCATGGAACTGTCGATTCCGTGTCAACGCGACACTTCCAACATGGATGGCCTGGATGGACACTCCTCTCGTCGGCGTCAGATTACTTGATTATTATTTCCTCGTTTTTGTTCATTACTCTGATTCATTCCCTTTCCTTTTCATCCACACTCCTTTATTCACAATGGCACCTCCTGCCGACGCAACATCCGTCCTGGATGCCCAGTGAGTCACTTGCAGCCCGGAGTGAAGCTAACGGACAGGAAAGCTGTAAGTTGTTGACATTGGCGTGGAAACGGGTCATGTCATTGTCATTGCGACGACAAAGGAAGAATATCACCCCACCAGAGTTCTTGTTCTGACTCCAGGCCCCTGCCGAGCTCAAGGCTGTCGCCGAGTTCCTGCGGGGAAAACACGGCCCCAAGGTCCGTCGTGGTGTTCTTAACGGCAAGCGCGTAGACTACTTCAAGGGTACGTTTTATTCACCACCTTGTCATGGCTGCTGTTGACAACTTTCCAGGCAAGACAGCCGTCCGCGTCCTCTTGGGTCCCCAGTATCAGAAGCTCAAGAAGGTTCCGCCCGTCAAGGACGAGGCCGAGGCTGCGGCCCTTATTGCCCGTATGCTCCCCAGGTGAGTAGCCGCACCGGAAAACATCGCGCGAGCTGTACGAGTGGGGCGCACACGGCTTGGAGATCTTGTGCTGTCCACTCTCCACTCGTCCTGGGCCAGTGATGATTCCTTTCCAGCATATTCTGCAGTTGCAGCACCCAAATCTTCTACTCGCTGCGGCCATGGCGACACCTTTGCCAAGCCCAATCTGAGGCCCGATGATGGTGGTGATATTGTTGAGGACGATGATGATGGCACGACTTGGAGTCGCGTATTCTGCGCTGTACATGTACTGACAGTATCTTCTTTCTATGCTTGTCTATTTTTTTCCGACCGACCTCCGACTCTGATTCAACAGCGCATTCTTCCTCCGCGTCGACCGCCCGCAGATGAACCCGCCCCCGAAGAGCGGCATGCCCAAGCCCCTGCAGCTCGCGCCGCAGCAGTCGTTCGATCCCGACGTGCACTACGCGTGGTTCTACGACGGATCGCCCCTCTGGACGATCATTGGCGGTATCGCCATGGTCGCAGTCATGCTCGCCGGTGTCATGTTCCCGCTCTGGCCCGTCAAGCTCCGCATTGGAGTCTGGTACCTCTCGGTCGCCGCCCTCGGATTCGTGGGCGCATTTATCGTCCTCGCTATTATTCGTCTCATCTTCTGGTGCATCACAAAGATCTTTATGGCAAAGGCGATTTGGATGTTCCCCAACTTGTTTGAGGATGTCGGTTTCGTGAGTACCAAGACGAAGGAACTGCACCTGCTCCAACCACAGACAGTGCCCAGTGCTTCCCTTGACGGCACCAACTGACAACACCCAGGTCGACTCGTTCATCCCCCTTTGGGCATGGGACGAGCCCAAGAAGAAGAAGCTCCGCAAGGTCGGCGAGAAGCGTTCCCGCAAGGACAAGGGCAGCAAGGCGGACAAGGCTGCTGCCGGCGGGCCCGCCGCCGCCGCAGCGCTCGCTACTGCTGCCCCCGGATCCGGTCCTACTCCGGCGCAGGCCGCTGCTGACGCCGCCGCGGCTCCCGCGCCGGCTGCTGCTTCATCGTCGTCAGCCGCTTCTCCCTCGACTGCTACCTCCTCCGCTGCTCCCGCCGCTCCCCAGCTCCGCAGCAGGCAAGCCGCCACCGTCGAGGAGGCTCCCGAGGACGAGTAGGCGGAGGACGGGTGGCGAGCTGAGGCGAGCTTGAGAGTGACAGAGTGACGTGAGCTTGAGAGAGAGCTTTAGCGTATCGCACGCATATGCATTCCATTCAGAGACAGACAGCCTCCATGTGTTTACGCATCCTGCCGGTGGTGGCTTTGAGGAAGCCTGACTGGCTCGCACTGACAGCTCGCACTGACATGAATAATGCAGGAAAATGGACCTACGCCCCTTGCAACAGCCATCTTGCAACTGCACCCGCCCGCTCGTGTAATATACAGCAATGCAGAATAAATGCTAGTCTACCACTCCATGTCCTCCTCCTTGTCGTCCGCCTCGTAAAGAGGCTCGTCCTCCTCGAGCTGGTCATGACCGTTCGCCTCTGCGTTCTCGTCATAGACTTCGCCCGCAGCCTCGGCAGCGGCACGGCGGCGCTCCTTCTCCTCCTCGGCCGCCTTCTTGGCCTTTTCAGCCTTGACGTCGGCCGTCCAGCCGCCGTTGGTGCCCGCGAGCCAGTCGGTAATGTACTGGCATCCGGCGGGGTTGACGGGTCCGTCCTGCTCGCAGAAGTTGAACTGGGGGCAAGTACCGCACGAGGCCTGGTTCTGGCCGAGAGGGATAGCGAGACGCCGGACGGCGCGGTACACTACTGCCTGATCTGAGAGATCGATGAGGGACTGCCGGCCGTCGGCCGAGAAGAAGGGGTTGGACGAGATGCCCATCGTGCCCTTTGGCCTGCCGTCCCCGTCTTCGAGGTCGTCCGACATGACAGACGAGACGTCGCTGTCGTTATCGCTGTCTGAATCCGACGACGAGTCCGAGTCAGAGTCCGAGTCGGAATCAGACGAGGAGGAAGAGTCCGAGTCAGAGTCAGAGTCCGAGCCCGAGGCAGAGTCGTCAGAGTCAATGACGCGACGCTTGCGCTTGCTCTTGCTCTTGACGTTGTCGTCGTCGTCAATCGCGCGGAGCTCCTCGTCCGAGTTTTCGTCATCGCTCTCGATGATCCTCTATCTTGTCAGCTGAAGCTCAGTACCCACAGCTTACCTTCTTCTTTTTCTTCTCCTTCTCCTTGCGCTTCCGCTCCTTCTCCTTTTCTCTCCTCTTGCGCTCCCGCTCCTTCTCTTTCCGCTTCCGCTCCTTCTCCTTCTCCTTCCTCTTCCGCTCGCGCTCCTTCTCCTTTTCACGTGCTCGTTCTCGACGGCGCTGCTCGCGCTTCTTCTCCTTGATCTTGGCCTTGAGCTTCTCCCGCTCCTTGCGTTCCCGGCGCTCGCGTTCCTTGGGATCCAAGTCGTCGTCATCGTGGCGCCCCTTGTGGCGCTTGGTCACGGGCTCGCCGTCGGAATCAGAGTCGTACGTCGGCTCGACTGACACTCCGCCAATGGGCTTGATGGCCTCAATGAGACCGTCAAGCTCGAGTGCACGGCAAATCTCCATCACGTTCTTGACGGTCAGCTTGGCAGTCGTGACCTTATTCTTCTGGATGTGGCCGAGCAGCTCGTGCGACGTCGGGAGCGAAGGCGTCTTTGAAACGGGGTAGATCGGGTTCGGGCACAATGCGGAGATGGCGTCCTTCTTCTGGGGAGGGAACGTCTGTCGCGTCAGCTTGGAGTCTTGACGGCACAGCTCACCTTGTGCTGCACGTATTTGTACACGACCATGCGGAGCGAGTCGACAAACACAGAGTCATACTCTTTGCTTTCGTCAAACCAGATACCGCCTGCAATGTCCTCGGGCGGCTTGAGGTGCGCGAGAATGTAGAGGGGCATCGTGGGCGCCTGGACATGTCAGATTGGGTGCACCGCAACAAAAGCGGCACTCACATTAACGCTCTTGAACGTCTTGACGAGCTGGCTCTTCTCGAGCGCCTCGAGTGCCTTGAACACCTGGGAGCGCGCCATGAGCTCCGCGCTGACCTGGTTGGCGATCGCTGGACGCGAGATACCTGCTGTCAGCAACATTATGCACTTGCCACCCACCCTTGTTGCCAGCCTTGTCAATGATGCTGAGAACATACTGTTGCTCCTCGGTGAGCGTGTTCTGCCTGACTTGTCAGCTTTCCTTGATGCGGGACGAAAGCTCACCTTTTCGCATCCTCGACAGCAACGGCGTGGAACACAAGAACATCGTCCTTTCCCTTGGCCGCAGTGAACAGTTTCTTATGATCAGCGGCGGCCCCAGACACCTCATGCGCATCCATCCCAGAACTCACCAAACGGAGAATGTTGTTAATCGAGCTGTTCATCTCCTTGCGCGAGAGACCGGGGATGGCAGCCTCAATCTGAGCCAAGGTCATGGCCTGCGCGCGGTCAGCAAGTATACTCAGCTCACAATATCTCTCGCAAGTATACCAACCTTCTTCTTTGAGGCCATGACCTTGTTGTACACCTTCTGCTCGGTGCTCGACAGCGTGGCGGACATGACGGATCAGGTGTGCAACGAAATCGTGCCGCCAGGCAAGAGGGGGAGGCAGGGGGAGTGCGCCGCGTGAGCTCTCCTTTTCGACGCGAGAGCACGAGAGCTCAATGCTGGGATGGCGACGGGGGGGTCGTTTGGGACGAATTAACTCGAGCACAAGAAATGTTCAAAAACACACACCGCACTCACCCCCGGTATGTGTGCACTCACCTTCTCTCTCTCAAAGTGGTGCTCGCACAAAGGCACAGAAATACAGAAACCTGTCTTTACACGTGTCATTATATGAACCCTGACAATTGAACTCGTGGTTTTGTGGACTCTGAGCTCGGAGAAGAACAGAATAGACAGACAGAAAGTACTGATAACGGAAGTATATTTATCACGTTCATCTCTCAGCCAGGCTAATAACGGTTCCTACAGTGGTGGGTGGTATGGTTCAGCCAGGGAATGGGCTGTGCTTCGGCTGGGAGAATGCTGTCATATCACCCGATTATAGGGATGGTTGCCCAAGTGCGACAAGGGGGTATTCTTGACCTTCTATCTCGACACGAACATCTCCACCCAAACCACCACTCCATCCGCAACCATCGACAAATCGCCTCTTGCCTTTATCCCGATACCGAACGACCACATCAAAGGCTCCCGTTGTCAGCTGTCAGCTCCGCCCACCTCTCTATCGTTGTCAACAACATCCTCTCTCACCCGAGCTCCATTCGACTCCAATCCGAAGTCCAACCAATTTGCCGAACGTAACATTCGACAGCGGGGCCACCGGCCCATGCCTCGTGCACGATGACGTCTCAATCCGATGTGCTGGACAGCATCTTCGTCCGCATTAGTAGCAAGTGAGCTAACTTAGCTATCAGGTCTAGCTGACGTGCAGATCGGACGAGGTTCGCGTCCAGGCCTCCCATGACCTGCGCAACTACGTGAGCTTGAAGAGTTGCCACCTGTGTTTTGCCGCAGTTGCCTGACACTTTGCAGCTCAACGCGTACAGTCAAGAGTTTCCCGGCGATGATTCGAAGAAGAATGTGTACAAGGATGTGTTCCACAGGACGTTTGAGCTCACGAGGAGCAACTATGCCCACGAGAAGCTCGGCGCCATTCTTGCCATCGGTGAGTTTCCACGGATGGCTGTGTGCCGAGTAATACGATGCTGACTGCCACAGATATCATGCTGCCCCCTACAAATGAGGATACGCCAGATCGTGCCCTCCAGAATAATATTCGTCTCTATGGATGTGGGTATCAATGACCCAGTAGCAGCACCGAGGACGCCCGCTTACACTCGCAGACCTCCGCCCCCTGACCACCTACCCGGATTCTAGTGTGATGATGGCCGCCGCCCATGTAATAGGAAACATGGTCCAGATTGCAGGTGTCAACCTCGGAGAGTCGTTCTTCACCAAGGAGGTTGGACAGGCGCTGCAGATGATTGATGGTGAGTGTGATGGACTGCGCGAGAAGTAAATATATGTGGTGGTTTGCTGACCGGGCTCCAGATTCGCGACAAGAGGTGGGCCGGTTCGGCGCCGTTTTGCTCCTGCACCAGTTTGCGACCCACGCCCCGGGTCTCTTCCACCCCTTTGTGCCCCGTGTGCTCGAGAAGATCTGGGTCCCGCTCCGCGATAGCAGGGTGAGTTGTTTTATTATGGGCTTCGACTGACATCAGACCATGGTCAGGGAGCGCGCGTCCATGCTCCTCTCGGCGTGTCTGGACATTATCAAGACGCGTGAACGCTCCAGCAGCGAAATCTACCGCTTGATTTTTGAAGAGGCCAAGAGCGGCTTGTTGAAGGCGTCGTCCGTGGACACTATTCTCGGTTCTTTGCTCGCCTTCAGCTCAATGCTTCAGAACCAGCATATTGTGAGTTTGATTGTCTGTCCTCGTTAACTCTCAGTCGATGAGTGAATTTTACCGCTCCATCTGTGAGATTACGCTCAAGTACCGCGATAGCAAGGACACTGTGATCCGCAAGGCAGTCATCACCTTGATCCCGATCATGGCGACGTACGACAGCGACGAGTTTGAGGTCCACTACCTTCACCGCAGCATGGCCTACCTGCTGCAGGCGCTGCAAAAGCCGACAGACCGCGATATCGCTTACGTTGCCCTTGGCCATTTATCTGTCCAGCTTGCGTCCAAGATGCGCCCGTTCATTGACGACACGGTCAAGATTATCAAGGAGCACTTGAGGATGCGCGGCAAGAAGGGGGCCCCGGTCGAGGCGCCGATCTTCCAGTGTCTGGCCATGCTCACCACTGCTGTCGGCCCCATGCTCTCGCGCCAGATGCACGATATCCTCGACCTCATGTTCCCCTGGGGTCTGTCGGACGCCCTGTACCATGCTCTCGAGGTTATCGCAAGCCACATCCCCCCTCTACATCGAACAATCCAGGGTGAGTAGCTCGGGAGGCTGCCCGAAGCTAACTATCCAGATCGCCTGCTTGAGAATCTCTCCATTATTCTCACTGGCCACTCGTTCCGCCCTCTCGGCGCTCCCGCTCCCCGCGGCAAGCCGACCGATATCACAAGGGACAGCATTGTCCAGGCAGCCGGCGGCGGGTACTCACCAGAGACGATCGCCCTGGCACTCCGCGTCCTTGGAAACTTTGACTTTGGCGCACACAGCCTCAATGAGTTTGTGCGCGAAGCAGCCCTGCCGTATCTTGAGCACGACAGTGCCGAGGTTCGCAAGGAGGCCGTCCTGGCATCGACGCAGCTGTTCATTAACGACCCGATCTGCCACCAGACGAGCGCACACTCGATCGAGATTGTCAACGACGTCCTTGAGAAGCTCCTGACTGTCGGCATTACTGACCAAAGTAAGTCGCGCTGTGGTAGCTACAACTGACCTGAAGGCCCTGCCATTCGCCAGGCTGTCCTGGAGAACCTCAACGAGAAGTTTGACCGCCACCTCGCGCAGGCGGAGGATATCCGCTGCTTGTTTGTGGCGCTGAATGACGAAGAGTTCAAGATCAGGGAGCTTGCGATTGGTATCATTGGGCGTCTCGCGCACCACAACCCGGCCTACGTCATGCCATCGTTGAGAAAGTCGCTCATCAACCTCATCACGGAGCTTGAGTACTCGACCAACAACAAGCAGAAGGAGGAGAGCGCTCGCCTGTTGTGTCTCCTTATTGGTGCCTCGGCAAGCCTAGTCAAGTCGTACGCCCCGACCATCCTTGCAGTCATCCTCCGCATTGCCAAGTCGCCGACCACTCCCAACGCTGTGACCGCCTCATGTGTGACCTGCATCGGCGAGCTCGCACGCGTTGCTGGCGAGGAGCTGGTCCCCAATGTGAAGAGCATTCTGGATCTCTTGATCGAGATGCTCGACGACCCGGCATCAACCACGAAGCGCAATGCTGCGCTCAAGGCTCTTGGCCAGGTCGTCTCGAACACTGGCGAGGTTATCACGCCCTACCTCGAGCACCCCACCCTCCTGCCCATCATCTTCCGTCTGTTACGCAGCGAAACGTCCCAGGCTATCCGTATGGAGGCGATCAGGACGATGGGTATGCTCGGTGCGCTTGACCCGTTCAAGCACAAGCTACTGCAGCAGGTCTCGGACGACCCCAACGCCGAAGCGTCCGGGCCGCGGCCGACAGACATTACACTGTTGATGAACACCCAGGGCCCGTCCAACGATGAGTACTACCAGACGGTCGTCATCAACGCACTCGTCAATGTGCTGAACGATGCCAACATGAAGGAGCACCACTACGACGCGATCAACTCGGTCATGCTCATCTTCAGGACCCAGCGTCTGAAATGTGTCGGCTTCCTGCCTCAGATTCTTCCTGCGTTCCTGAACGTCATCCGCCTCGGCAGCCGCGACTCGCAGGACGTCTTCCTCAAGCAACTCGCCCAGCTGATTACTATTGTCAAGCAGCACATTCGCAACTATCTCAACGACGTGTTTGCACTCGTTCACGACTTCTGGAACCCCAACTCGTCTCTCCAGATCACCATCATTCTCCTTGTCGAGGCGATCGCGCGTGCGGTGGAGGGCGAGTTCAAGGCGTACCTCCCGCAGCTCCTCCAGCAGATTCTGCGCTCGTTTGACGGTGACCTCTCGGCAAGGCACCTGTCGGACCAGCATCTCGAGACACTGCAGCACATTCTCCGTGCCTTTTACGTTTTCGGGTCTAGCATTGAGGACTACCTCCACCTTGTCCTTCCTGTCATCATCCGTAGCTTTGAGAACCCCGCGACAAGGACCGAGCTCCGCAAGGCTGCTCTCATCACGACCGCGCAGCTCTGCCGCAAGGTCAACTTTAGCGACCATGCCTCGCAGATCATCCACCCGCTGGTGCGCACGCTCAGCACGTCCGACATTGAGCTCCGCAACACGGCAATGGACACGCTCTGCGTCCTCGTCCTCCAGTTTGGCACCGACTACGCCATCTTCATCCCGATGGTGAACAAGGCGCTGCTGGAGAACAAGATTGTGTGGCCGACGTACGACAACCTCGTCACCAAGCTTCTCAACCGCGAGCGTCTTCCTCCTGACCTTGGTCCTGTGGAGCAGTACGCCAACGACTCGGCCATGGAAGCGGCTGCCGCCGAGCAGGGCAAACTGCCTGTCAACCAAATGTCCCTCAAGGCCACGTGGGACTGCTCAAACGTTACATCCAGAAAGGAGTGGCTTGAGTGGCTCAAGAAGCTCGGTGTTGACCTCATGCGCGAATCGCCTTCCCAGGCCATCCGTGCGTGCGGTAAGCTGGCTGACCAGCACACCGCCTTCGCGCGCGAATTGTTCAATGTGGCGTTTGTGTCGTGCTGGACGGAACTGTACGAGGGCTATCAGGTGAGCTTACCGGTTACAAGCAGAGCTGACCTTTCAGGAGGACCTGGTGCACAATCTGGAGCAGGCCCTCACGAACCCTGGCGTCCCGTCTGAGGTCGTCAATGCTATTCTCAACCTTGCAGAGTTTATGGAGCACGACGACAAGACTCTGGCCATCGAGCCCCGTTTACTGGGTGACTACGCCACAGCGTTCCACGCATACGCCAAGGCGCTCCACTACAAGGAGCAGGAGTTCTTCGTGGATGCGTCAACGGCTGTTGTGGAGGACCTTATCAGTGTCAACCAGAAGCTCCAGCAGAGTGACGCCGCGTGGGGAACGCTCGAGTACGCTCAGAACAATCTCCAGATGACGCACGATGTGCTCTGGTACGAAAAGCTTGGCCGTTGGGAGGAGGCGCTCGAGGTGTGGAACGAGCGTGCCCTTGACCCCGACACGACGTACGATGAGGCGACGATCACCATGGGCAAGCTCCAGGCTCTGCATGCGCTCGGCGAGTGGGAGGAACTCTCGGACTGTGTGCAGGTTCGCTGGCCGAACGCTGCGCCCGAGGAGAAGAAGCTTGTCGCTCCTCTCGGTGCTGCAGCCAGCTGGGCGCTGTACCAGTGGGATCTAATGGACGACTACATCTCGGCGATGAAGAGCGACTCTGCGGATCGAAACTTTTTCAAGTCGATTCTCGCCGTGCACCGCAACCAATTCAGCTCGGCCATGCGCCACATTGTCAAGGCGCGCGAGCGCCTCGATGCCGAGCTCACCACACTCACCGGCGAGAGCTACGGCCGCGCTTACGATGTCGTCGTCCGCGTTCAGATGCTTTCCGAACTCGAGGAGATCATCTCGTACAAGGACCATGCGGACCAGCCCGAGCGCCAGGCCACCCAGCGCCGCACGTGGCAGAAGCGTCTCGAGGGATGCCAGCGCGATGTTGAGGTCTGGCAGCGCATTCTCCAACTGCGCTCACTTGTTCTCACGCCCAACGAGGACATGGACACCTGGATCCACTTTGCGGACTTGTGCCGCACGTCAGACCGCCTCAATCTCGCGGAGAAGACGCTCACGTCGCTGGTTGGCAGCTCATGCAGCAACCTCGATGCCGAGAGTCGCTCGCGCGCTCCGCCGCCAATCGTGTTTGCCTACTACCGCCTCAAGTGGGCTCAGGCGGTTGCCAACGACTCGCGCGACGACCGTCTCGAGACCCTTGGATACCTCCGCGAGTTCACCACGTCGCTCAGTGACGACATGGGCCTCGGTGCGCGCGACAGCCAGGGCCGCCTCATCCTCCCCGATGCCAAGCTCTACGGCGAGTACACCAAACTTCTAGCCAGGTGTCACGTCGAGCTCGGACAGTGGCAAGCCACTATCAGCGAGAGCAACTACACTGTAAGTTGAAGCCCCTAAGAACCCTTGCTGACTCTCCAGGCGGACCCCTCGGCGGTTCTCAACGACTACGCATTGGCGACCGAGCTCGACCCCGGATGGTACCAGGCCTGGCACACGTGGGCATTGGCAAATTTTGAGGTCATTACCTCGCTCGAGGTTTCGCAGCAGGGTCTGTCGTCTGCCCACTTTACGACCTACATTATCCCTGCTGTGGAGGGCTTCTTGCGGTCAATCGCGCTCTCGCCTGGCAATTCGCTGCAGGACACACTGCGTCTCCTCACCCTCTGGTTCACGTATGGCTACCAGCACGGTGTCAACCAGGCCATTGCGCAGGGCATGGCTACCGTCAACATCGACGTCTGGCTCGAGGTCATCCCGCAGATCATTGCTCGTATCCAGACACCACGCCAGACGATCCAGCAGCTCATCGTCCGCCTTCTGCACGACATTGGACGCGCGCACCCGCAGGCGCTCATCTACCCCCTTACTGTCGCCTCTAAGTCGAACGTCGCGAGCCGCAAGGCCGTGGCGCAGGGCATCATGGCCAAGATGCGCGAGCATGCCGCCACTATTGTTGACCAGGTGAGTCGCCTAGCTGTCGATCCATAACTGACATTAGGCGGAGCTCGTCAGTACCGAGCTTATCCGTGCCGCCATTCTGTGGCACGAGCAGTGGCACGAGGGTCTCGAGGAGGCGTCCAAGCACTACTTTGCAGACCACAACGAGGAGGCCATGTTCGAGGTTCTTGAGCCTCTGCACGACATGATTGAGAAGGGTCCCGAGACGCTGCGTGAGACATCATTTGTACAGAGCTTTGGCCACGAGCTCCGCATGGCGCGCGACTTCTGCAGGAGGTACAAGCTCCACGGCGACACAAACGATCTCAACCAGGCATGGGACATTTACTACTCTACATTCCAGCGCCTGGCGCGACAGCTCAAGCTGCTCAACGTCATCGAGCTGCAGTACGTGTCGCCCAAGCTCATGGCCGTGCGCGACCTGGAGCTCGCCGTTCCCGGAACGTACCAGTCCGGCAAACCTGTCATTGGCATCGCCTACGTCATGCCGACGTTCACCGTCTTCTCGTCCAAGCAGCGTCCCCGTCGCTTCACCATGCGCGGCCGCGATGGCAAAGAGTACACTTTCCTGCTCAAGGGCCACGAGGATCTGCGCCAGGACGAGCGTGTCATGCAGCTGTTCGGCCTTGTCAACACGCTTCTCAGCGCCGATCAAGAATCTGCCAAGCGTCACCTCTCGATCCGCCAATTCTCGATCACCCCGCTGTCCCCTGGTGCCGGTCTCCTCGGCTGGGTCCCGCACAGTGATACCCTCCACACGCTTATCAAAAACTACCGTGACTCGCGCAAGATTCTTATCGACATTGAGAACCGTCTCATGAACCAGATGGCAGACGACAACTATGACTCGCTGCCGTTAATGCACAAGGTCGAGGTGTTCCAGTACGCGCTCGACAACACCACCGGACAGGACCTGTACCGCATCCTGTGGCTGCGGAGTCGCAATTCGGAGTCGTGGCTCGAGCGTCGTACGACCTATACCCGCTCGCTCGCGCTCACGTCCATGGTCGGCTACATTCTCGGTCTCGGCGACCGTCACCCGTCCAACCTCATGCTCGACCAGATCACAGGCGAGATTGTCCACATTGATTTCGGTGACTGCTTCGAAGTCGCCATGCAGCGCGACAAGTTCCCTGAAAAGGTGCCGTTCCGACTCACGCGCATGCTCATCCACGCCATGGAGGTGTGTGGCATCACGGGCACATACAGCCGGACGTGCGAGGTGTCGATGGAAGTCCTGCGCGCCAACAGAGAGTCGGTCATGGCTGTCCTCGAGGCCTTTGTGTACGACCCATTAATCAACTGGCGTCTCACCGCCGCGGCCGCCCCCGGAGGGCGGCAAGCCGCCCAGGACGTCGAGGAGCGCCAGGGATACGGCGGGACCCGCGGCGGCGGCCGCGCTGACGAGCGCGACATTCTCGGCGAAGCCGACCGCCCCGAGCAGATGAACGACAAGGCGCTCCAGGTCATTGAGCGCGTGCGCCGAAAACTGACCGGACGAGACTTCAAGCCCAACGTCGTCCTCGACGTAAAGGAGCAGGTCGAGGAGCTCGTCACTCAGGCCACCAGTGTCGAGAACCTTTGTGTTGCCTTCACCGGTTGGTGTTCGTTCTGGTAATCTACTAGATCGTACGTCCGTCTGTTGGCCAAAGTACCATCACACGCTCGACGTGATGGCCCGCAACTCTGTTGGTGACACGAATTCCGGATCGCGACGACGTTCTCGCGTTCTCGCATTCTCGATATGTGGTTGAAGTGTATGACGTCATTCCGTGCCTGTATGGACGGAAGCAGGTTTTTCAATGTAATGCATCCATTAGCTAGTTTAGTGGCAGGCAGCAAGGACGGTGACTCCAGACGAGGCCTTAACGTCGTTGTGGACCACGTCGAGCTGTCTTGTACCGGAAAGGACAACGCCGAAGAGCGTCAGCGAGCAGGTCGAAGGCGGTCGAAGGGCGCCTTGGGACTTGCGAAGGAAAAGGAAAAAGAAAAAGGCAAGAGGGAAATGTGATGATGAAAGGCAGGAAGAGGCAAAATCAGCAGTCTCTTATCACCCGCGCCCTTGAATGCGTAGGGTAACGGTTCGGGAAGAGGTTTCTGTGGCTGAGCAGAGACGAGTCTAAGACGAACGTAATGTTACAGTAGTTCCTATGCAAGCGGGCCCCATATCCTTTTTTTTTTTGTGATTCTTTCTTTACCCAGCTCACTTCCTATCAGTCGACTGCCACCGTCAGATTGTCACCCAGGTGTTGGCCACCACCTTTGCCCCGCGGCAACCACTACCCACTCCACCGGGACGACGTGCCCGAATATACACGTCCCTTGAGCATCACGAACGCAGACTTCAGCCACGTAACCGTGGAGAAGAGAAGAGAGGTGGGAGGGACGCGATGGGCTCTGGTCCATGGAGGAATGCTTGCAGTCTGAGTGCTGAGAAAGTGGTTGTCTGTGTGCCAACCTGTCGAAGGATGAAGGACTTCGGGACCATCGCACACCCTCCTTAGACGACTGGGCATGGCGCTGGCCAACAAAAAAGGAGAAGCGAGACCGTGTGTCATAGACATGACAGCTGGACAGTCCGTACGGCGACATAGGACATAGGCGAGGGGTTGCTACGTCGTGTTGCCTTTTCATTATCGTGCTGACGGGACCGCACAGCTCCCTGTGACATAGTAGATGGTGGGACAAACCCAACCAGGAGCTTAACGTCATTCCTGCTCGCAGTCCACTTCAATGCATCACCGTCCTCCTCCATTGTCTCATGAAGAAAAAAAAACAGCTCTTTGGACGCCAGTTGTGGCAGTCGGCGGGGTTGATGCCAAAAATACGACCAGGCCGTTCTCATGTGCGCACAGCATGCCGGCTGCGCACGCTATAATCCGGGGAGGAAGGGAACAATAACGTGAAACAAGTAAACTAAGACCATCAAGAAGAGCACATGGTATGAGGAGCGACGGTGTGAAAGAATTAGGGGCCGAGGGCAGCTGTAGGGCACACTGGAATCGATCGAAGAACAGGGGACTCCACTGGAGTAGGCAGGTATGACCTGTAGTGACGCACTTGAAGATGCCGCCACATGTCCGATATCTTTGCGGAATTGCGGCTTGTCGTCGCCTCGCTCCGCGGCCGTTTAAGACAGAGGTGCACCGGCGCCGAGATCTGCATGCGTTTCGGCCGTGTCAGACGAGTCTACTGTCAGTTGCGTGTCGTGAAACGTCTGACATGATGTGACACCTCTGATCTGATCCGGGTTGGTACGAAGCACCCGAAACTTACGCCCCCGACTCTCGATTGCCATCTAGCCCCCATCTGCCGACTCGTGTGGCGCGGTTGTCCCTTCATCGTTGGATCGCAGAGCTGTTCAACACGAATACACTTCAGTGATCAATGAGTTCAGCGCTCAATGCTTTACCCTTTTCATTGAAAGGAGTAGTCCATGATCGAAGATGTTTCACAACCCTCCACTTTGTCCTAAGATCCTAAGAGGATTGTGCGTCGAAGACGAAAATTTTGATGAATCGCCACCGCGAGAAGCATTCATGAATGAATGGTGAAATGAAGACTGATGCAGAGTCATGACCTGAGGCGCAGCATGAACTGCGGCGCTACGACCAGTCCCCGGGGAATGCATTTGATGTCGGAATCGGAGCATAGAACGTGGGAGGAGGTACGACGCCGAAGTCACCACAGTTCCCAGGCACACAGAGGCAAACCTTGTCTGCTAGGTCTCCCATTTGCTCCCCTTGCGTCCCCGCGCGCGCAGCTCTTTCAGCGCGCAACACTACAGTAGAACACTCGAACACCAAGACGGATAGGGTTCAGAAGTAATGTCGTGTGGTCGCCACCGTCGTCATCAGGTGTCTCGCCTTCATCTAGCCATCTAGTCATTAATCCATTCCCATGGCAATTGTTCCTATGCTGCCAGTTGCCAAAGGATCCCAGTGCAATCAGCGCCACGATTACTTGCGCTCGTCCCTACAGTGTTCCTGTGTTTTTCTTTACTGCCCTCGTTTCATCTCTGCTTTAGGACCTTTTTTCCTGGTGCGTAATAAAAAGAAAAAAAAACCGGGGTGCCAATTGGTTACAGAAAGAAACCATGGGTGGACAGTCTGGGAGGCTTGTTTCTTTTTCCGACGTTGTTTTAAAACCTTGTTGCTCGGTTTCCATGCAACAACAGTTCCCCTCACGGCCTTCCCATGAGTTTTTCTGCCTATGAGGGGGGGCGATGAGCGATGGGGCGAATGCATCCTGTCCGCGGTACGAGCTGTACGTTATGGAACCATACGGAAAGTGATGCAAGGTAAGCACCCGTGGCAGTAGCTGCCGATACACAGCGAGGCGTACCTTTTATGATTGCGAACCACAGTCGATGGCGGTGCTGCGCAGTGTAGTGTTGTGCTTGTTGCGTCCCGTAAAGAGGTCATTGCTTTGCCCCTCGCTTTAGTTTGCATCTCGTCTATTGTACTCGCCACCTCATCTCTGATCTTGCATCTTGCATCTTACTTCTCTTGCATTATCATCGTCTCAACAGTCCATTCCGTTCATTGCAGTCATTCGCATATCGTATACCCATACCACAACCTCCCCCTCGCCCCTCCTATCGTCTCGCTATCTCTAGTCTCCTTTCGTCTCACCTCTCTGACACGCCTCGTTTCGCCCCACTATTTTTTCGGCTCGTTTCATCCCGTTCAGCACCTCTTTTTTCTGCTTCTGCTTCTGTTTCTGTTTCGTCGTCTGCTGTGACTATAAAATTTCGACCTGCACAACGAAACACATCACGACCTCGACCACAACCCAACCCTAGCAGCACTACACTGAACAACTACTCTTCCACTCGCGACGGCGATGACCAAGGCCCCTTCGCACGCATACACGCTCCTCGGGCGGGGAACATCCAATCCCCGCCCAGCGCGCTTCTGGGGTGAGTGGAGTGGAGTGACCCTCGGGCCCGGACTGCGGCGGTGAGGCATGCGTAGTGGTGGTCACAGGATCACAGAGCAGAGCCTTGGGGGCGGAGCAAGAGCATGAGCGAGAGCGAAAGCAAGAGCTGACCGTGATCGCAGCGCTTGTCGGAATCGTCGTGCTCTGTGTCCTTGGGGCCGGCGTCCACTGGCACGGGGTGAGTGCTCCCCATGACGGGCCTACAGGTGACAGACTCTGACGCAGGCCACAGCTACCGTCGACCCGCGCGCCGCTGGCGCACCGCGAGGACAGCTACTATTCCAAGTGCGGATCCGTCGGCGGCGAGGGGGTGTTCACGAAGCATTTGGGCGGGACACCAGGGTACGAGGTGCTTGAGAATGTGTGGTACCGCGGCGGCGTGTTTCGTGAGTACGGTCGTGGAGGCGTGAGGGCAGGTGGGGTTGGTGTGCTCTTGGGGTGTGCTCTTGGGTGCGCTCTCGGGTGTGCTCGTGGGCGCTCTTTGGCGTATTCTTGGGTGTGCTCTTGGGTGTGCTCTTGGGTGTACTCTTGGGTGTGCTCTTGGGTGTGCTCTTGGGTGTAGTACTTGGGCTGCTCTCGAGGTGCTCCGGCGCGTGCTTCCGGACGTGTGGCAGAGTAATGAAAGAGAACCCTTCTCACGTTGTGCTGGCGCACCGACGCTCCAACCCTCACGAGATGGTAGTAGGAGGACCCGCTGACCCAAAGTCATGTTCACGAAACAGCCAGACACGCTTCCCCGCGAGGACGAAATCATGACGCCGCGAACGACAATGCTGATGGAGCTCGACAGCCCTGACGCCTTCACCCCCGATGTGTGCTTCCCGGGAACAACCGGTGAGTGCGTACAACTCTCCAGCTACTGACCGCAGTCTTCTTAAACGAAGGTGCCGGGAGCGAATGGAACGGCATAGGCAGTTACTATGGGTTTATGATGGAGAACGTACTGGGCGCGTACGCCGCCTTGTCCAATGCCATTCCGGGCAAGCCAGTCAAGGTCGACCACGCCGTTATCCCGTGGGCTAGGAACTGGCGCGATACCGAGATCAACGGGCAGCTCGCGTCTGCCATGTGGGGGCGGAACGTCGTCGAGCCCGACCAGTGGGAGCGGCTGGCGAGCAAGGGCGAGGAGTGGGTGTATTTCGAGAAGAGTGAGTTAAAAAACCGGCGAAGGAGGTAGCGTCTCGCTGACCTGCAGTCGTTATCGTCGACCGCTGGGCGGCACACCGCTCATCGACGCTCGCAAATGTGTGGAATAAGATGGCCGTGGCGGTGTATGACGCAAAGCACGCCAAGGACTTCTGGGCGAGGGCGCGCAACAGTGTGCTCAGACACTTTGATGTCTCGCCCGCGCGGAACCGGCTCCGGCGGAAGCACCACATTGTCTACCTCGACAGGCAGGACACGCAGCGTCGGCTGAGCAACCGCGATCACGACGCGCTGGTGCACACCCTCGGAGGCATTGCGGCCAAGGCCGGCGCGACATTTACCCATCTCGAGCTCCAGAGCATGTCGATGGTCGAAACGGTGCAGGCTGTCAGCCACGCGACTGTGAGTTCAGAAAACCTGGGTGCATCCACTGACGCCGCAGGTCATGGTAAGCGTGCACGGCAGCGCGATGATCAACATGCTCTGGATGCCCGAGGACTCTGCTGTCATCGAGCTGTTCCCCGTCGACGTGTTCCTCCCCGAGTACGAGATGCCTGCGGCCGCCCTCGGGTTCCAGTACACTGCGATTGTGAGTAAGAACCGCCTATTCGCGACTGACATTCATTAGCGCGGCCGCGAAGTGATCACAAAGGACATGTGGGACAAGGACCCCGGACCAAAGAACACGGGCAAGGCGCACGACGGGACTGCTGTTCCTGTGAGTTGAGCTGGGTTGGGCAGTGGCTGCAGCGCACTGACAACAGGTATCGGTGCCGCTGATTGCGGACGCGGTGCGTGCGGCACTCAAACGCGAGCTTTAGAATTGTACTGTATAGGTAGACCATGTATGAGTATGGCATGTGGCCACGGCTGGAGCTTCAAGGCATGGCGGGCAGAATGGAATGAATGTCTGGAAGCTTTTCACCAGCACAAGACCGATGCTGTCTCCATTGAGCGCGAGAACATGTGCCGCGATCGGAACCTCGGTCCGCAACGCCACATGCATCCGCAGCTGGCTCGATGCGACTTTGGAGTCGACACCCCCGTCCGGATCGATCCGGACTATACAGTCAAAACTAGACCCCAGAACCAGTTATCACAGCGTACCGGAATTCGGCGGTTGATAATCCCAGAATGGTTATGGCATCTCAGGGCCCACCTCCGAGCTAGTAACCGACCATGGCAACCTGGATACCATAAATACCCGTGACCAGCAGCCTACGTACCTGCCTACCTAGTCTTTCCCACCATCTCCCCATCACCAACTCCAGCTCCAGCTCTAGACATGCTCGCCGCTCGCCAGATCACCACCGCACTGCGCTCCGCCCGCTCCGCCCCCCGCCAGCTGGGGAGACGCTCGCTGTCATACTACCAGGGCGGCGAGAACCTCCAGCAGTGGATCGCCGAAATGACCTCGCGCCCGCCCGTGCAGACCACGGACATTATCGACCCCACGCGCGCGGCGCAGCTCCTCCGCTCGCTCCCCACACGCGCGTCGCAGCAGGCGCAGGGGTCCGCATTGCAGAAGGACGGCCCGCTCCCGAAGGCGCACCACCTCATCTACTTCCAGACGCATGAGTGGCTTGCGGAGCTGGCCAAGGACGGGACGAGCACGGTGAGTTGGGGGGGGGGGAGTTCGTGCAGGGAGGGGGAGGTGTAAGGTTGGGAGTTTGGGGGAGATGACGTCGCGGAGGGAGTTGGAGGGTGTTGGAGGGTGTGGTCGTTGTCGACGTTTGCGATTCCGATTCCCGGTCCAATACTATCTCGGACGGTAGGGTCTCGGACCTAGGATCCAGGATCTAGGACCTCAGAATTGTGATCTTGATGGACGCGACTACCCCCGGGGGAACAGACTACCGGTGTGCTCCGCGGCGCATATCTGTGCTGACAAGCATTGCAGGAATACAACGCCCCGGCGCCCTTCTCGCGGCGCATGTGGGCCGGCGGCTCGTTTGAGTGGAACCCGAATGCCCAGCTGCGTCTCGGGGAGGAGGTTGAGCAGAGCGTGTCGGTCGGCGGCGTGAGCGTCAAGAGCGACAAGATGATGTTTGTCAAGCAGCTGCGCGAGTACCGCTCCGTCAACGGCAGCGAATGGGCGGTCAAAGAGGAGCGCAACCATGTGTTCCAGCCGAACGAGCAGGTCAAGAGCGACAACAAGCCCAAGCCCAAGCTCCTCGGTGAGTGGCAGCAACAGTACTCCCGGCTCTGGCATCATACTGATTACTGGTTACTGGTTACTGGTTACTGGTCACTGGTTACTGATTACTGATACGCATTCGCAGCATCCGACATGCCCGAGCCAGAGTACACATTCGCATACACGCCCTCTTCGCCCCTGCTCTTCCGGTACAGCGCGCTGACGTACAATGCGCACAAGATCCACTACGACCTCGAGTGGACGCGCAGCGTCGAGGGCCACCCGGACCTGGTCGTGCACGGCCCCATGACTGCCACGCTGCTCATCGAGCTCGCGGATCAGGCCGGGCTCGACACGGCGACCCAGCTCACGCGCTTCGACTACCGCGCCACATCGCCCATGTACGTCAACCGCGAGATCAAGCTGCAGGCGCGCTGGGAGCCCGAGCAGCGCGGCAAGTCGCTTACCGTCTGGGCCGAGCAGGACGGCAAGGTCGGCATGAAGGCCACGGCGACGTTCTCGGCCCCGTAAGGATGTATATTGTAGACAATGTGGCGGCTATGCATTGGATCTGAGGCCATTTGTGTCGTTTATGTCGTGCCGCAAACGCGGCGTCACATGAAGCGCCGAGGGGGGTGGGTTGCTGTGCATCTCCTCATCTTTGTCAGCTGGAGATAATCAATGGTCAAATCGGTCTTCGGAAACATGAGAGAGCCCACGAGTCGATATCGTGTAACATTGACTTGTTATCCCTCTGGCCTTCCAAGTCAGTCCTGAAATCCTGATCCTGATAAAGTCACGGGAGACAAGCCGGATTCCAGAGTAGAGTAGTCTTTGCGATCTGCGAGCAACCAAGACGGAAAAGACCACAGCGACACCAACAAGACAAGCCGGACAAGTCATGACCTGCTCATCGCACTCACCACCACCACCACGTACAGCGGGACATTCTGCGTAACGAGGTAAGCAGATCACGTTTCAGAGAGCCAGACTGACAGCGTTAGCTTATCGAGTCGTTCCGCCATCTCGTCAAACTTGTCTGCAAGCCGGCCGAGAAGTTTCTCGCTACGTTGGCCGAAGATCTCAAACGCGTGCTGCGCTGGAGGCATGAAGAGTGTATGATCCGAATCGACCAGCGTTATGATGTGTCCACCATCTCGAACTGGTATTCGTTGATGGATGTATCTATCAGTGAGGCGGACCGATTCAACTTCTTTGTGCTGGGAACGCCGATGGAGGAGCTCGAGGCTCTCGCCGCCGATCACCCGCCGACTATTGACCATCTCGTCTACATGAACACCCATTATCCCGCCGGCTCTGCGCGTGCCTGGGGCGCGTGAGCCGGGCGTCGCCCTCTTCCCGCGGGGGAAGAAACGCAGTTGCGAAGCCGGGTAAGTGGACATATAAACTTCCTACTGTTTGATCTCTGACACTATAGGCCATGTGAGATGGTTCCGATGCGCACGCGTCGCAGTAGCGCCTCAAGCCGCTGCTGACGCCATTGACGTGTGGTAAACAATAGCGCATAAACGACTTGTCTGCCCCCCTCAACGACCTACAGTTCCTCAACATCCTTTCATCTCAGAAAGATGGCGAACAAAGCAGCAGGATCGGCGCAGAGTCCTTCCGCTCACGTTTCGGGCCACAGAGTGGCCTCCAATGGAGGACGGTGATTGACCACGATCATGGTGGGTGAATATGAGTACTGGGAGTAACCTGCTCTTCGTTCTCGGTGTCCCTTGTGCCCTATCCTGTGAGTGGGAGTCAGCTACTGTTTGAGGTCTCGTCGTGTCATTGTTCACCGCTCTCCATGCCCCCACTCGCCAGAGTGCGAGCACGCTGACAACACAGGCGTGCCACCTCACCCACGCTTCATGATCTTCGCGCTCGCCGTATTCGCCACATCGACTGCCCCAAGTGACGACCGGGTACACAGTGCGCGATGCTGTTGATTGGTGGCCGGCGATTGACGGTGTGGTCCTAGGAGCAATACATGCAGGGTTCTTGGCGTCCAAGCAGTTGTTGTTGCGTTGTTGTCGTTATGACCGTCGGCCATCATTGAGAGAATGGTGTGGTGCGCAGCAGCATCAGTGGGATTAAAGTCCAATACAGTTCCAATCAACGCCACGGGCCCCGTGGTCATTCCATGGAGTCTATGCGTGTGCCAAGCGATTGCTGGTGTCTGTATAAATGCAGTCGACGCTGCCCTCCCGTGCTTTCTCACCATCTCTCGTCTTGGCCCCAGTTACTGTCCTACCAACTCCGTCCTACAACCACAGCAATGTCCCTGCCTACGACCCAGCGCATCTGGACGCTCGCGACTCCCCCAGCGGCAACGATCTCGCGGGACAACTTCACCCTCGAGACGCGCCCGCTCCCCGCGGATCTTGCGGCCGGCGAGCTCCTCGTGCGCGTCGACTACCTCTCCAACGACCCCGTCACGCGTCTCATCCTCGCGGGCTCGCCCGCGGGGTCCCCCATCACGGCCTCGGCGGTCGGCACGGTGTTGAAGTCCGCGTCGGACAAGTACAAGGCGGGCGACCGGGTGTCGGGCCAGTTTGGCTGGTTCGACGTCGGCGTCGTGCCCGAGGCGGCAGTCACGTCTCCCGCTGTGTGAGTCGAGTCGCCCGACCACGCTTGTAGTGTCTGATGCTGACCCTGTTTCAGGGAGGTCCAGAACAAGCCGCACGCCTCGCTCACCGTCCTCGGGGCCGCGGGCCTGACGGCGTACCAAGCCATCTTTGAGGAACTGGAGGTTACCACAAGTGACACGGTGGTCATCAGCGGCGCATCGGGCGCCGTGGGGTCCATGGCGGTGCAGTTCGCGAAGAAGGTCGCGGGCGCGCAGCGCGTGGTGGGCATCGCCGGCGGGGCCAAGGCCGCGTGGGTGCAGTCGATTGGCGCGGACGCCGGCGTGGACTACACTTCCGCGACCTTTGCGGCCGACCTCGCTGCCGCGGTGGGCGAGGGCGGCGCACACAAATTCCTCGACCTCACGGGCGGGCCCGCGCTCGACGAGACGCTCAAGCTCATGAGCACCGGGGGCCACGTCGCAGTGGCTGGCAACGCGGGCGCGTTCGCCGGCGCCCCGCAGGTTATTTCGGCGCCGCTTGTCGTCGTCCAGAAGGGCCTCACTATCCGGGGTACGTACAAAGATTACTGGATTACTGGATTGGCGCTCACACACATATACTTTGCAGGCTTCAGCGTCCTCAACTTCTTCCCCCGCGCGCCCGCCGCGGTCGGCAAGATCCTCCAGTGGATCGCGGAGGGCAAGGTCTCGACCGACGCGGAGGCGCTCGAGACCGCGTCGATCGAGGGCGTGCCTGATGTCTACTGCAAGCTGTTCGACGGCACCAAGCCCCCCGGAAAGCTCATCACCAAGGTGGTGGCTGCCTAATCGTGGAATGCTGCAAGGGTCATCTTAACCACAGATAAGATTAGGGAATCGATAGATGGCATTATGCATATGCATACCAGAATATGGTAATGCTGCTTGGCCTGGCCTGTAGATAGATATAGCGTCGCGGATGGACATGGATTCCGGCCCCGCCGATATTCCAGTCTCGGGACACTGGTGCTGCAGAGTTCAGCGGAGAATGGACAAGGACAAGGGATATGACTTGCCGTTTGGAACACTGGGCAGCGGGCAGTCGTTCGTGACAGAGGCAACATGCCAGATATGGGTGACCGCCACGACGCGCACGACGTATGATTAGCCGGATAGCTTGAGTATCACTCTTCTCCTCCACTCCTCAATTCTCAAACGTGTTTCTCCCTCTGCCCCTCGCCGCCTTCAACAGGTCGAAGCACTTGCACCACATCGCACGGCTCGTGGTCATCTGCCACAGTATGCAATACCTCCAGAAGTCACCATAGCTACGGCCAGCACGATTGCTCCGACGTCGTCGACCGTCGAGGTCCGCACCTTGCAGCTGAACACCTACACCCACCTGTTCCCCTTTACAGCCATCATCTCCGTTCTTGAACGTTGAGCATACCAACAGCTGGAAACTACCGACCTTGCCGCCACTTGCTGCGTCAGTCACATGGACCCATGGGCCGGCCGGCGGCGCTGTCTCCTATCTACTATCTCCGCGACGCATCGTCTGACTCGCACGCCCCATATGTTTATTCCCATGTCATGCATGCTACCGCTCTCCGCCGCCTCCCGCATTGTATCGCCCCGAACCCCTCCGACAGCCGTACCTCCTCCTCACGCTGCCTTCTCCGAACCGCGAACCATGGTATGAACGGACGGCCGCGGACACACCCAGGAGATACCCCACAAAAGTGCGGGGTAACGTACTGTACATCCTGGGTACCCGGAAACCGGAATTCGGCAACCCCAGGTGGTTGGAGATCAAGTCACCAAGATACCCACCCTCACGTCCGCACAAATACATCATCCGTTCCGATTCGGCAACCCATAATCCAACCAACCTGGGAGGCTATCCGACTTCGACACTACGCTACTCTACTCTACTCTACTCTACTCTACCCCCAACCACACCCCCGACGACAGCAACGACAGCGACTTGCACGATGCTGACGCCCCACGCCCCCCGTCTCCTGCGCCCCGTGGGCGCGCGCGCTCTCTCGACGCCGACTGCGCGCGAGCGTGCGCCTGTTCTCCGCCGCGCGATGCTGTATGGTCAGTTTGCGATATGCAGGGTCCGGATGGTCTCCGGGTGGTTGTGCGCGCCGTTGTGGGCTCTCAGTCAACTGGAACGGCGACACGGGGTCAAGCGAGCAGACTCGGGGGGCAGTATGCTTGATACCATCCCCATCGTAATCTCCAGCTCACACCGCAGTCCCCGGCTCCAACCCGCGCATGCTCGAAAAGTCGCTCGCGTCGCCGGCTGACAGCGTGTCGTACGACCTCGAGGACGCCGTCGCGCCGAGCGCCAAGCCCGAAGCGCGCCGTCTTGTCTCGGAGCTCATGGACTCGGACAGGCGGCCAAAGGGCGAGGTCATGGCGCGCATCAATGCGGTCGGCACGCCGTGGGCCCAGGACGATCTCGACAGTGTTGTGAGTATACCGTTTCGGCGCGCTGGTACAAGCTTGGGGGTCGGCGGTGTTTCCTAAAGCTTTGTGCGGCCGCGAGGAGGGAGTAGCTGTGAGATCAGCTGCTTCTACTTCACGTCCCTCAGCGGGCCGGCCCTCCTACTACACAGGCGCTAACATCAGCTCCGCACGCGCAACATTGAGGCCGTGGCGCTCCCCAAGACCAACGACCCAGACCACATTGAGTGGGTCGTGTCCCGCATCCAGGCGCTCTGCCCGCCCGAGAAACAGGCCAACGGCGCCAACCCGCTCCGCATCATCGGCATGATCGAGACGGCCGAGGCCATGATGAAGATCAAGGAAATCGCCGCGAGCGGCAAGGGGCATCTCGATGCGCTGCTCGTGAGTCCAGTGTAATGTAGTGTAGTGTGCGACCCTCTGATAGTTTGTGCTGACGGCAGTTTGCGGCCGAGGACTGTGAGTTGCGGACACGAGTAACCACAACAACCCTGCACTGCTAATGACTTTTAGACTGCGCCGACGTCGGTATCACCCGCACGCCCTCGCGCCTGGAGCTGCTGTACCACCGCTCGCAGCTCGTGGTCACCGCCAAGGCGTTTGGCCTCGGCGCGATCGACCTCGTGTGCGTAAACTACAAGGACCCCGAGTCGCTGCGGCTCGAGAGCGAGGAGGGCCGCAACCTCGGCTTTACTGGAAAGGTGCGTCGGCACGTCTGCGTTCCATCGCGCATGCTGGAGCTGCAATAGCTCTGACCATGACTAACGGTCAGCAAGCAATCCACCCGAACCAGATCGACGTCATCCAGCGCGCGTTCGCGCCGTCTGATGCCGGTGAGTTCCTGTCCCTCAGGGCTGCACGTCCACTGACTCGACTCGCAGCCATCCTCAAGGCCGCGCGCATCAAGTTCTCGTTTGAGCTCAACGACCGCCTCGGCCGCGGCGCGTATGGCCTTGATGGCGTCATGATCGATGCGCCAGTATACAAGCAGGCGCTCAAAGTCATTGCCCACGCGACGGCGGCCGGTCTGCCCATCCCCGAGATCACCGAGAAGGATGTCTCGTAAGAAGAGTAGGAATAACCCGGATGCGGTGGGAAAGGATACTATAGAAGTCAAGCAAGCTGCAATGCACATTTTCCTGTATAGTTGCTATCTAGTGTATTTGCTGTCCCTATAGGTTCCTTTAGTAACCCCTCGAGGCATCCACGACATTCATGGGCTTGCCGCCCGCGCGGACACGCTGGACATTGGCGACGAGCAGGTCGGCGCCGTGCGAAAAGTAGCCCTGTACGTCAGCCGAGATGTGCGGCGTGATGAGTGCGCGGGGGTGCGAGAACAGGGGGTGGCCGTCAGGCAGCGGCTCGGGGTCCGTCACGTCGAGCCCGACGGCGAGCAGGCCGTCCGGCTTGTCGAGCGCCGCGAGCAGAATGTCCGACTGCACGAGGTCGCCGCGCCCGACGTTGATGAAGATTGCGTCCTTGGGGAGCGCCGCTACGGGTTAGTACTAGGCCTGCGGGGGCGGCTGGCTCACCAAAGTGCTCGGCCGTGAGCATGTACGTCGTTGCGGGCGTGCTGGGCAGCGAGGCGATGAGAACGTCGCTCTGGGCAAGGAAGGCCTTGAACGACGCCGGGTCAGACGTCGAGTAGTATGCCTCGGGGATGTTGCCGTCCGCGTCGCCCGTCCCGGGGATAATGTACTGCTGTCAGTTATCACTCGGGCGTGCGGAAGTGGGGTTTCCAGAGCCCAGAGACCGACTCGCAGCTTCTTTCCCTGTACTCACACCGTCGTCCTCCCGCCGCTCACCGCTCGAGTTGGCAGCCACGATCCGCACGCCAAACTCGCGCAGGAGGCGCGCCGTCTCGCGCCCAATGTGCCCGTAGCCCAGCAGACCGGCCGTGCGGCCGCGCAGGGCCCGGAAGCCGCCTGAGCCGAAGACGGGGGACGCAGCGGGTGTAGGCGGCGCCTCGGGGGTGCGGTACGCCA
The DNA here is from genome assembly GCA_013177335.1 of Apiotrichum mycotoxinovorans. Taxonomy (NCBI): domain Eukaryota; kingdom Fungi; phylum Basidiomycota; class Tremellomycetes; order Trichosporonales; family Trichosporonaceae; genus Apiotrichum; species Apiotrichum mycotoxinovorans. Next base: position 616,164 of record CP053624.1, on the reverse strand, counting down.
GCTCGGTGCGGCGGGGCCAGCGGCGCTCAGTCTGCGTGTCTGTCAGCAAAGGAAGGACAGGGGGTCTAGCGGCACGGGGGAGAGTTGAGGAAGACTGTGCCTTGTGTTGTCGGTAATCGACGTCGGTGAGAGACATGAGCCCCCTCTCCCCGTCTACGTCCACCCCGCCATGGTTCGTCCAAAGATTGACCTGACCGTCTTTGCGGCCCCCTCCCCTTCTTCCCCCCGAAGTAAACTCCCACCCTTTCCCCCCCCCCCCCCGCCACGGGACGCACCTTGGTAATGACCACCGACTTCTGGATGTTCCAGTGCAGATTCACGACCATGGCAACAATGTACGGCGGGATCGAGATGGCGTGGATCCCGCTCGCGCTGCACACTGTGATCTGCTCGCGGGCCTCGGGCGACGCGAGCGCCGGGTGCCGGATCGCGAGGTTTGCGCCGGCTGTACGCGGTGTTAGCTGTCAGCTGCCTGTGGCCGCATCACGAGAAACGAGCAAAGAAAAAAGAGAGGAACAACAATCTAGATTCTCGTTTGCCTTCCTCATCTTGTCGTCGTGCCGTCGCGACTCACCACTCGTCAGCTGCACGACGCGCGTCTTGCCGAGATTCTCAAACTCGACGCCGGCCGGCAGGCCCATCCACTTGGTGTACCATACCTCGACCTCGCGCTGGATGTCGACGGGCACGTCGCCGTCCGGGTAGTAGTGCACTGTCGTAAACGTCGAGCGGAGGAGATCGAGCGCCGAGTCGGCCAGGGGAAGGACAACGGCCAGGGTTTGTAGTTTGGCTGCCATTGTGAGTGAATGAGCGGGAAAACGGTAGTGTGAAGAGGAGAGGAGCAAGACCAAGCAAGAATGAGGCTCAAGACAAAGCAAGAAGCAGCAAGAACGAGCAGGGAGGAGCAATAAGGAAAAGGAGGGATGGAAGCTTATCTGTGGAGCCGTTTCAACCTGCAACGCGTCGATAACTTTACATCGTTAGTCGCCATGACGGACATCGCCGAAATTACTAAGCCGGTGCGCGTGGTGTCGCTGCCACACGCAATTCGCAAAGTCACCGTCGCCATCACTTATCACTGCCCGGCACGCTATTATGCGGTTTAAAAATATGCAAATGCATCATGCACCATCATCAGGTAACTACAAAAACATCAGATACACACACAACAGATGGGCTGTATAGTCTATCTATCCCTGCGCCTCCTCGCTTCCGAACGCGTTGCTCTTGTGCTTTGGCAAAAAGGTAAAGCCCTCGGCGACGGGGCCGAGGAACATTTCCGAAATCTTGATCCAGTCGCCGACGTACGGGCTCGCGAGGAGCGTCTCGAGCTCGTTGCGGCCCTTGTATGCGGGCGGGCGCTCGTTGAGCATCGGGGGCATGCGCTCGAGTAGCCCGATGGGGATGTACCGGTGCTGGAAGGACAGCGCCTCGAGAAGGAAGCGGCGCGTCGTGTTGACGCCGAGCGAGTCGGAGCCCCAGTGCGAGAGGCCGTACTCTGCAAACTGTTTTTTCGTCAGTTTAAGGGTTATCTTCGCTATATCTCACCTTGCGGATACCCTCCAAACGCTCCGTGGCGGAAATGTCCCACTCGCGGCGCTCGGCAATCTCCGTGAAAATCCAAGGCTTGATGAGCGCTCCACGGGCGACCATGACGCCGTCAACGCCGCTGCGCTCCTTCTCCTCCCAGTACGCCTGCGCCGAGAAGCAGTCACCGTTGCCAAAGATCGGGATCGGCGCCATGCCGGCGTCCTTGACAGTCTCGCGGAGAACGTCGACACACTGGCGCACGTAGCTCCAGTCGGCGAGCTTCGAATAGCGCTGCTGCCTCGAACGGCCGTGAAGCTGGGGGGTTAGCTTTGGGAAGGTTGGCTTCTACTCACAGTCATGGCGCTCGCTCCCCACTCGGTGGCAAAGCGCGGGATGAGCTTGTGCGCGTTGGGCTTGGTCGCCGCAACACCGGTACGGAACTTGACCGTGAGAGGAACTGTGCACTGTCAGTGATACGGGAACACAGAGAGTGTATCACTTACTCTCTCCAAGAGCGCGGTTCATGCCGACGAGGATCTTGCCAAGACGTCCGGGGTTGTCCATCACTGTAGGGTCAGCACCAATAACTCAGCCAGCACCGAATACTCAGTATCAACTTACATGCACTTCCAGCGCCCTGGTTGAAGAGGAGGTCGATAGGGCAACCCATGTTGACGTCCACAAAGTCGACGCCCGAGGGGCCGAGCTCCTGTGCGAGAAGCTCAGCCGCAGGCACCATGCGGTTGGCAAATCCACCGGCGAGCTGGACACCAAACATCTTTTCGCTCTCGTGGCGACGGACGAGCGCCCACTCCTCCGCCTGGCCAGTGATGAGCGGCTGCGCCAGCGCCATCTCGGAAATGGTGATGGACGCTCCGTAGTCGACACATACACGGCGGAAGGGCTGGGGGTCAGTCAAGACACTAGAATTCAGAACCCACCAAGTTGCCAACAGTCGTCAGTGGCGCAAGGTACAGCCCGTTGTCCCAGTTGAGACGGCGCTTCTCCTCGGGACGGAGGGGCACGTCCATCGCCTCTACTTCTCCGGGAACGACGCCCTTCTCCTCCTCCTCGTTGGTCGCTTCCTCCTCGTTGGCTACGGTGCCGTTGGCGCCGCCATTCGCAACGGCCTCCTCACCACCATTCATCGCATCCTCCTCGCCGTTCGCGTTCATCGCTGCCTCCTCGTCGAGCACCACAGGGGCGGGTGCCTTGTGCTGCTGCTGCTGCTTCTTGCCGCCCTTGCCGTGCTTGCCCTTGAGACTGCCCTTGGGAAGCGCGAGCTCGAACGGCTTGTGGGGCTCGATGTGGGCGAGGTAGCGGGTGGTAAACTTCCAGGGGTACTGGTTCGTCTTGAGCTGATGGATAACGTCGCCCTTGGGCCAGTTGACCTCGTTGTGCTTGCCCTCCTGGCTGGCAGTGTCGCGCGGGGGCATCTGGCCGAAGAGCTCCCAGCTGCCGAGGCGGGTGACCGAGTCGGGCTCCTCGGACTTGACCTCGACCCTGCGGACGTGGCCACCAAGGAAACGACACCGCCACCCGTACGTGCAGTACCCGATATCAGCGTACACAGGGCACTGGGTGGCGAGGTCGATCGTGGCGGAGAGCGCGTCCTCGCCACCGGCCTCGGGCGCGCGGTAGTTGACAAACGGCGCAGCGTCCGAGAGAACACTCTTGGGCTCGGAGTGGATGTCCTTGGGCTTCACCTCAAAGTACCCCGCCCACGAGTGCTGGTACTTGCACTCTGCGCCGCGCGCACACTCGCCAGTATTCTCCCACGCCTTGCAGATGCGCACCGTCGCCTCGCCAGACGGTTTGCTCCTCGCCTTGGCGTTGCGTGCCTTCCACCCCTTCTTCGTCTTCTGGCGCTTGTTGTCCGCGCGGTCCTCGCGGCCCTCTGCCGCATCATCGTCCGCGACCTCGGCAGCGGCGGCGGCGGCGCGCGACGACTCGGCAATCTCGCGAGGGAGCACGAACCTGGTTGTTTCAGCGGCAAGCTCCATGAGGTTGGGGTGGGAACTTACTCTGGCTTGATGGGGGCAACGCCCGCGCGCCCACGAAGAGGGTCCTCGCGCTCCTGGATGACCTCGGGCTTCACTTCAGTTGCTGTCTCGGCCATTGTTGTGAAGAGTGGGAAGATTTTGTCGACTGTAGTTAAAGATGTGAGTCACTTCACACTGTTAACAGTCGCTGATACTGCGATTTTCTGTCGCGTCCTCCCAAAACCAAATTATTTTTCCACAAAAGGTGGGGCCTAACTTTTTCAGGATTGATTTTTTCAGAAAAACATTTTACGTAAGAGCAAAAATGCCGTGGCCATGTGGGCGAAAAGCTGGGAGTACGGGAGTACGGGAGTGGAGTATTACCATGTGCGGTCCAGGAGGTTGGAAGCGGCTAATAACGTATAATAACGCTCCCTGACTGGCAACTGGCAATTGCCTGGCTGGGATGCCTGACTGGCCTGGGTGAGAGATATCAGTGTCCCCGTCTGCGTGGCCGCATTCGTTGGTTGGTGGCCTGGTTGGAGCCATCCTCTCAGCTGGGCCCAAACCTGGCTGGGCTCGTATGGTGATACCATTACCTGAAGCCCTCCACGCTGGAGCTAAGTTGCCTTGGTTGCTGGACTGCAGTGTAGTGTATGTGTGTGATACATTTCGGTTTCCATCCTCTTCCATTCAATATCCGTTTCATACCCCGCCTCCATCCTCCTTGTTTCTTTCCTTTCCTTTTCGTTACATTCTCTTGACCTTTGCAAAAGGCAACAACAAACGCAGGTCACCCTCCTCCCCCGCTCTCTCTTCGTTTCTCGGTTCACGGCCTCTGACTCAAGTGGAAACTCGCCAACATGGGTTGTGAGTAGATTGCAGCTAAAGAGGCGCGCGTGCACCGGTCAATTCCAAGCAACCATAGCGTGCAACAACTAGCGAGATGCTGACGCTCCAGTCCGACTCCTCGAGCTCGTCCGCCCGTTCATGAGCATCCTCCCCGAGGTTACTGCTCCTGAGCGCAAGGTGGGTGAACGCCGCGCAGTGTAAGGGGTTGCGATGTGCCGCGCCCGCGCGTCGGTGTTGTTAAACATTCTAAACTCACCGACGTGTTCGCGTCGACATCCAAGCGCCCTACACTGACATGGCATCGTTTGACATGCACTGACTCGCCCTACAGGTGACATTCCAGCACAAGGTCCTCTGGACCGCAACCACGCTCCTTATTTTCCTCGTCTGCGCCCAGGTTCCGCTGTACGGTATCATGTCGTCTGACTCGTCCGACCCCCTCTACTGGCTCCGTGTCATCCTCGCCTCGAACCGTGGTACCCTCATGGAGCTCGGTGTTACTCCTGTCGTCACCTCGGGCATGATCATGCAGCTCCTCGCCGGCGCCCAGCTCATCGAGGTCGACTTTAGCCTCAAGGACGACCGCGCCCTCTTCGGCTCGGCCCAGAAGCGTGAGTAACGTTGCAAACAAATAACTTGGGCTGACCCTGCAGTCTTTGCTCTCATTATTGCTCTTGGACAGGCTACCGTCTACGTTCTTACTGGCCTCTACGGCCCTCCGTCGTCGCTCGGTGCCGGTGTCTGCCTCCTCCTCATTCTCCAGCTTGTTGCTGCCGCGCTTATTGTTATCCTTCTCGACGAGCTTCTCACCAAGGGCTACGGTCTTGGCTCGGGTATCTCGCTCTTCATCGCGACCAACATTTGCGAGTCGATTCTCTGGAAGTGCTTCTCGCCCAACACTGTCAACACTGGCCGCGGTCCCGAGTTTGAGGGTGCCGTCATCGCCCTGTTCCACCTCCTCTTCACCTGGAACGACAAGACCCGTGCTCTCAAGGAGGCCTTCTACCGCGAGCGTCTTCCCAACATGATGAACGTTCTCGCTACTGTCCTCGTTTTCGCTGTTGTCATCTACCTCCAGGGCTTCCGTGTTGAGATCCCCATCAAGTCGTCCAAGATGCGTGGCCAGCGCGCTACCTACCCCGTCAAGCTCTTCTACACCTCGAACATGCCCATCATGCTCGAGTCGGCCCTTACCTCGAACATCTTCCTTGTCTCGCAGATGCTCGCCTCGCGGTTCCCCAACAACCTCCTCGTCCGTCTCCTCGGTGTCTGGGAGCCCCTCGAGGACTCGACCCAGCTTTCGGCCGTGTCCGGTATCGCCTACTACCTCTCGGCTCCTCACTCGATCAAGGCCGCGCTTTCGGACCCCTTCCACACCGTCGTCTACGTTACCTTCATCGTCACCGCCTGTGCCCTCTTCTCCAAGACCTGGATCGAGGTCTCGGGCTCGGGCCCCCGCGACGTTGCCAAGCAGCTCAAGGACCAGAACATGACCCTTGCTGGCCACCGCGAGGCCTCGATCTACAAGGAGCTCAAGCGCGTCATCCCTACCGCCGCCGCCTTTGGTGGTGCCACCCTCGGTCTCCTCTCGTTTGGTGCCGACCTCCTCGGCGCCCTCGGCTCGGGAACCGGTATCCTCATGGCCGTCACCATCATCTACGGCTACTTTGAGCTCGGCCTCAAGGAGAACGCTGGCCTCGACGCCGCTGGTCTCCAGGACATGCGTGAGTAGATGCAGTTGGAGGCATGGCTCTTGAAAGCTGACACTTGCAGTCTTCTAAGCACCTGAACGTGATCTTTGTGCTCCGCGGTCTGTCCACATCTAAGTGGGCATGACGGGCGATAGGACAAGTCGAGATCGAGATCATTGCGAAGCAAGGAGAGGAAAGGGGAAGTTAGTCGATACGAAGCGGAGCGGAAACCAAACCCCACCACCCACAGTGGACCATGGCCACCGCCGCAGAGTATGAGGACGAGGACGAGAACGAGAACGAGAACGAATCCGGCATACGTGCGAGCTGAGTGCGTGTAGTATCACTGAGCTGCGCTGTAGCGTCGTGTCCGAAGAAGGGGAGAGGCGGAGGCGCGGAGAGATGGGAGTAACCGAAGGACGGCGACGGCGCGGCGACGGCGACAGCAGGGGAGAGGAGGGGAGCGAGCGTCAAAACCTACCGCCTTGGCTCATCAATACCAGACCTGGCATCTGCTCTATTCTAACATATTCCATGCATGGCGTGGTACAGATTGTGGATTTTGAATCGTGTGCTGCTTTGCAAAACGGTGTAAATGATTGAAAGAGAGGAGCCGAGGTCGCCGCTATATGGAGAGCTTCATTCAGTCAGTGATATTATACTATCAATATGGGAGCGGGCGACACGTTGAGTGCACTTGACACTGGGGGTAGGAGTGAACTACTTGACATGCATGAATCTCCTGGGATGCGACGCGATGACCACACCTGCCCAGCACGACCTTGACAGAGAGAGCTGGCACGTCTGGGCGACGCGAACCGGTACGTACTGTACAGTTACGAGAAACGTCATGCAAAGTGGTGGCACTATTTAAATCTGTGTCCCCGTTAAAGGCGGCCACACCAGCCACAGCAGTATATAAACGAGTCATCAAAGTCAACCTCCACTCTCGCTTCTGACCCTCTACCTCGACTCCGGTGTAGCGTTTTCGCGAGCGCACCCACACAAACCGCAGGCTCACGAGCAATGACAGCACCAGCCCCGGGATTCGCTCGCGCTGGGCCGTCGCGCCCGCGCCCGCCGCCGCGCCCAGCAGCAGCACCAGCAACAACAGCAACAGCACTAGCATCAACAGCACCAGCACCAGCACCGGCCCGCACGCTCCGCCAGCCCGTCCTCCTGAACGTTGCAGAGCGCACGGGCGGCGCGCTGCCGCCGCAGACCAAGTCGGACGCGGCGCAGTTGCGTACTGCGCTCGAGCGCCGCGCGCAGATCTCCAAGCGCGCCGAAAAGTGGATGGATAAAGCCATGGAGGAGGTGTTGAGCGTTGTCGAGTTTCAGCGGGCGGTGAGTCATCATGTTATCAAGGCTACACAACGAGATTCCGAGAATTCGCTTTCAACCCAACCTCCAACTTCTCCCCTCACCTTTCCTTCCCTTCTCCCGCCGCCACCCCTTACACTACCTCCTCGTCTCGAGACTGACACGCAGCTCTCATACATGCACGCGGCGCAGTACGCCGAGGTGCAGCACGAGCGGCACCTGAACAGCCTGTGCGCTTACCCCCTGTGCGCCAACGGCCCCGCCGCGCCGTATAGGTCGCAGAAGCGTTTCGTCGTCTCGACCGCCAAGCGGACGATCACGGAGAAAGAGGGCAACGACGAGCAGGGGTTCTGCTCGCGGAAATGCGCGGCGCGAAGCGCGTGGGTCGCGTCGAGCCTCGGGACGGAGGCGGCGTGGATCCGCGGCAGAGTGGACCCGATCGAGCTGCTCGAGGACAAGGAGCGCAGGGGGGAGGTCACGTGGGGCGGCAAGCGCGGGGACGTGCTTATTTGGAACAACAAGGAGAAGCGCGGCGGTGATGGTGGTGCAGAAGTCCCGGCTGCAAAGAACACGAATGGACCGTCGACGAATACGGAAGAGAAGAGCACGGCTGGTGTTGGTATGGGGTACACTGTGCCGCCGCCGGCAGGCGTCCCGGCAGCCGCAAAGCTCACGGCAGCCCCACCGCCCGAGGCGCCGGCACCGCCGTCCCCGCCCAAGTCGTCCCCGCCAGCGTCGACTGAAGCCTCAGCCGCAGGCGCCGTTCCCCGCTCTCTGCCCGCCGCGGAGGCCATTCCATCGACGGCCAAGCACCAGCCCCTCGGCGCCGGCGGCATGAACGACCTGATCGCCTCGCTCTCAATCGTGGAGCGTGCGACGCCGGCACGCAAGCCCCTCCCGCCATCAAGCACCTCGGGGACATATGTCGAGCAGGGTGCGGTGATCGGCGGCTCTGGGGCCGCCCTCCCACTCCCGCTGGCCGTTGGCGGTGTGCTCGCCAGCTCGCCAGCTACTCCAGCTACTCCCGCTTCCAAATCGAATTCGGCTGCTGCCTCAGGCTCCACCACCCCGGCGTCGACGCCCGCAGCCCGCCGCGCCGCCGGATCGTCGATCCTCGGCTCTTCGGGCAGCAAGATTGCGACTGCCGTCCTGTCTGCCACGAAGAGCATTGCGCTCCCGGACTCGAGCGACGAGGAGAGCGCAGAGGAGGAGGACTGGGCGAAGGAGATGGGCTGGGGGAGTGGCGAGGAGGTGGACGCTCTGTTCGAGGAGGCGAGGCGCGCGCGCGAGATGATGCAGTAGGGAGAGGTATAGGGGACACTGCGTTGGGCAGACAAAAAGTGAGAAACAAGTCTGAAGTTTGGAGTGAGTCTGGAGTCTGAAGGGATTGGGAGTGTCTGTAACCGTGATAGATATACCCTGCACATGATATTCTGTGGAACGAGATGCTCTTTGATTGGCATTCATGGCCAGCATGGCCGTGTCTTCGCTGTGCATGCCATTCTGACGCATAATGTATCCCATCGGCATGAGACGAGTCCATATAGTCGAATTGGATCACACCCGTTCCCTGTTGCTCCATCTGCGGACTGGAAACCAAGTTCGCACCCAACGAATGTGCATGTCAGAGCCTTGCTTTATCAACTATACCTGCATCGCAGAAGATGCTGGCATGGCATGCTCTATACCTCTTTATATCTCTGGATCTCTGGCTCTCGCGATCTCGCTACCGCTCTGATAACGGCACGTGGCCAGCATCACCCAAAAATGCTTCCGCTTTTGTAAAATACAGTAGGCACTCCGGCCCCAGTAAGCGCGCACCTATTCAACCCTCAATAGGCCCGCATCCACCCCTCACCCTTTTTCCCGATCTCAGCCTGCATTTCGACATTTCGGACCACCACTGCACGACGACTGGACTTGCCTGCAATCATCAGCGTCTGATCCATCGTCAACACTCTACCACTTCCCGAGCCCACCACCGACATGCGCCCGACCAGCTCGCTGCTCGGCGCCTCGCGCCTCCCGCTCACGCCCAAGCGCGGCAACAAGGACTATTACAAGGGCACGCGCCAGGCGTACGCGCCCGGCGGCGGCCACCGTACCGGCCCGCCTGGAGCGTTCGTCGTCGGCGGAAAGGCAAAGTACCGCCTCATCGACTCCAAGGTCCGCTACTTTGTTGGTCCGGGGATTGACAAGATTGAGTCGTCGCTCGTGAGTGTCTGAAACCGGGGGAGGGTGGGGGGGGGGGGAGGAGGAGCGGCGAGCTGCGAGCGTTGAGCTACATGTCGCAATGATTATCGACAGTTTTCGCCCTACCTCGCCTGCCTGTCCCCGCGTTTGTTGTTCTTGTTCTTGCTGACACCCCGCAGCTCAAGCCGTACGTGACGACCAACACCGTTTCGCTCCCGCCCAATACCCTGCCCTCGTTCAGCCCCATGGTGCCGCCCCCGCGCCGCGGCGAGATTATCCGCCCGCGCGACATCAACGCGTGGTCCAAGGCCTACCACAACCTCACGACGCCGGAGCGCAACGCGCTCATCATGGACGCCCGTCGCAAGTGGTACAATGCCCTCGTGGAGCGCTACCCCGCGCACCAGGGGTACGAGGAGGAGGCCAAGACTGCCGCTGTCGAGGCCAAGGCCGAGCACAAGGCCAAGAGCAGCTAAGCGCGACTTGGTCTGGCAGCAAAAATCACGGTCACGAGGACAAGACGACACGATACGATACAACACAATACAATACGATGCTATCGTACGGGTCCAGCCTCGAGTCTCTGTCGCGACCGATCCTGCGGGATACCATTAGGCATAAACTACAGGCAATCACATCTCTCATGCATGTATTCTAGACTCTTGGGGAGGCGAATTCGAGCTGCTAGCCGTTGGCGGAGGCGCAGGCAAGTCGCAGGCGGTGCACGATGCTCATGAACTGGAGCACTCTGCACACTACACACTGCTTGTGATCGCATACAATACGAGGCTGCTAAGCTGTTTTATCTTCGTCGAGGTGTGTCGGCTCGCAAGGTCGTGAGACAGTTTGAGAGGAAGCCTCAGGAGTTGGCACCAAACAAGCCTGGAGTGACAGGATTGAACGGCGACAGGCTGCAATCTACATTCGTAGCCCCCTATAGCACCATGACAGACCGAGAAGTAAAAGGAGTGAGGGACAAGCAGGATCGGGACGCACGTTTGGGTTGGAAGCTCGGCATCTATGCCGACTCGTCTGCTATTCTTCTGAGTGTATACGTCCCATGACGTGACTCATGGGTCACAGCGTCCTACACTTGCTTAATGCTCCGCGCCTGGGACCTTCTTCCTGCGGGTTAATTTCCAGCTCGCGCGGCATTTGCTGGTGCCAGACCGAAGCGCGGTGCAAGTGAGAGAGCCCTTGCCTCACGAGACCGGATGTGCTGAACGTGAGACAGGAAGCAATACCTCCTTTGGGGAGCAGCCCGGTACTCGGTTCCCGAATCATACAGTACTGCAAAGCCCAGCAGTCGAGGTCAGTACCGGGGTCAGCAACAAGTCGTACATATCGATGGGAATACATGCAGGGGCATGGGGATCTCGTACTGGCGCTGCTCTGTCGCGCTCTCCCTCTCTCTGTGGACACGATCCTCGCTCTCTCTGTCTCTGTCTCTAAACTTGCAACTCGCACAGGTACTCTCGTGGCGGAAGTAAGATCTCTCGTCGTGTGTCGCTGTCGCTGGCGCTGGCGCTTAGAATCCGCGGCCACGACCACGTCCGCGCGGTCCGCCGCGTCCGCGTCCGCCGGGACCTCCGCGCGCAGCACCGCGTCCGCGGGCCGCGGCGCCCTCCTTGCGCTTCTTGGCGCGGGGTGCGTCGTCGACGAGAAGTGTGTCGAGAGGAAGCGAGTCGGGGAGGATATAGTACCGGACATTGTTGCCGCGGATGGCAATGCTGTCGAGGTGCACGGGCGGCGTGCCGGCCGGCTGGCCGCGGAGCGACATCTTGACCGACTTGAGGTGCGTGTTCATCTGCGGGTCGACCGCTGCGGTGTCAGTATATCGCAACGGTGGGTCAGGTCTCAAGCATGACAGGGTGTGGAAGGGCGCGGGGACAGCGGAGTGCAAGCAAGGTGGCAACTAATAAATGTTGACAACAATCCTTGAGCCAACAACCTCCACTTTGCGTCTCCATCGTGCGCAATCCAGGCGGCTAGCACATCGCGCACGGCGCGTGCGCCGCCCCGCGCGCCCAATATCCCAACCGCAGACCCTCAGCTTGCAAACGCACAAGTGATCGTGCCGTGGATGACTGTCCCGTTCTTGAGCTCGATCGTGACCGTCTCGTTGTTGAGCTTCATCAAGAACCTGCGCGCGCGCGTCAGCTCAGCTCCAGACGCAGGCCAGTTCATCCCACCTGACGAGCTTCATTTTGAAAGACGGATTCGGATGCGAGTGCGGGAAGGTCAAAGGGGTTGCTCGAGGAGCGACTTTTGTTGTTGTTGAATGGGTCAGAGAGTGTTGTCACTGCTTGCACGACCTTGGCCACAAACAATCATTCAACGGTCCAAGAGCCACCACCCAGCTGTACCCAGCGCCCAGGCTGGATGCATGCAGCTACAGGGGTAGATTTCGGTGTTTCCGGCGTTATCAGACGTGGCCCTTTTTCGTGGATCCTGGAACTAATGTGACGGCATCAGAGAGACTCGTACTTGTAAGGGATCAGAATATCAGAATATCAGAGAAATAATATCAAAGGGAACTCCTCGATGGCTCCAAGAGTCTGGCGCTGGCACGGCGCGCGGTGTACGGTTGGAGTATTATACAGGACTGGACAGAGGGCAAGGTCGGGATTGAGTGGAGAGCCAGCCAGGAGCAGAGCAGCAAGGACAGCACCCTCTCTGACCCTAGCTAGGCTGTGTTCAAGAGTTTGGACTGGTTGGTTGGCTGGCCCGGCTGGGGGGAGGTGGTGGTTCGCGGTCACCATCACACCGCAGCTTCTGTCGATTCCATTCCCAACCCCGTACCACCACCACCCTCCACTTCCTTTCCCTATCTACTTCGTCTTTTTGTCTTCCCTCTCTCTTTCTCTCTTCTCTACTCTTGTTCTTCCATTTCCTCCTTCCTCTCTCTCTCCCTCCCTCTCCTATCATCTTTCTTTCTTCTCTCTCCCTCATCCTCGACTCCGACCACTCTCTTTCTTCCATCATTTTCTTCACTTACACTACCATTGCAACGTTGTTCATCATTCAATTATCTCCCTTAATCGACGACACGCCCGAGTCCCATACCCTACGCACTTGACCAGGCCCCACACACCAACGAGCCACCACCACCACCACCACCACCCTCACGGCGCCGCACTCTTCGTCAAAGCCACCACTTTTCTTCCATTACTTTTGTCTTCTCTTCCATCATCTATCAGCGTTCGTCGTGTAGACGCGACTGCTAATCAATCGCCACCGCATCATCACCATCAAACCTCGCTCTTCCTTCACTCTTCACTGCATAGATCGGGCTGAGCCCAGCTCCTCCTCCGCACCGACCGACTCAATCAAACGCACACCCAACCATCACTCTTCACACTCTTCCTTCTCTCTCGCTGTACAACCGCAACCACCTCATTAAGCCCCTGCTTTCCTCCGCACACATCTACATCTTACAAGACACTTTTGCACACACCCCATCGCTAGCGACGCGACGGCATATACGGCACGTCCTAGACTTTGTTCCCTCTTGCTCGCTCTTCACCTTGGCCCCATCCTTTCTGTTGGTGACCGTACACTCGTGGATTCTCCATCTGTAGCCTCGACGCTCATTGCCCAATCGTCTCGTTTCTTTATAACGTCTTCGCATTCTACGACAGAACAAAGCCCACTTCTTTTTTATAAGTTTTTATAGACTCGTCAATCATGGTTGCATACCCCAACGGCTTCCAGTCTGGCGTTAGCCCGGCGCCTCCGTCGAACGGCGCCGCCGCATCAAACGCAAACGCCTCCGTCAAGGTCCAGCCCCTTCTCTGCTCTGGCCACACCCGTCCTGTTCCTCACCTGCAGTTCTCCAACCTGTACGTTTTGCGCTGCCAACTGTGTGCTGACATGACAGGCTCCAGGACGGCACTTACCTGCTCATCTCGGCTTGCAAGGATGGAAACCCCATGTTGCGCAGCTGGCTCGGTGACTGGATTGGAACCTTTCTTGGTGGGTGTTGATAAGTATCGACAGCGTTACTAACTTCTCTCCAGGCCACAAGGGCGCCGTCTGGTCCACGAAGATCTCGCTTGATGCCTCGCGGGCAGTGACTGGCAGTGCCGACTTTTCTGCGTGAGTGACTTTGGCGAGGGTCGTCAAAGCACCGGGTGTCGGAACCTATCCTTCTGGCACTGGGAGCAAAAGGAAGACAGTAGCTAACAATTGCAGCAAGATCTGGGACACCAACTCTGGCGAGGCCCTTCACTCGTTCTCTCACAACCACATTGTCCGCGCCGTGGCTCTCAACCCTCAGGCCCAGCCTCAGTACCTCCTCACCGGCGGCCACGAGAAGAAGATCCGTCTGTTTGACCTCAACCGTACCGACGCGCAGCCTCTTGTTCTCGGTTCCAACCCCGATGGTCTCTCGTGTGACGGTATCGTCCGTAGCCTCGTCTGGGACGAGGGTCAGGGCGGTTCCGTCGCCGTCAGCGCTGCGGAGGACGGCAAGGTCCGGTAAGTAGCTGACGCATGTGGATTAGGTCTGAGCTAACGCATCCAGCTGGTGGGACCTCCGCACCCTGTCGCAGGTTGGCGAGGTTGACCTCAAGGAGCCAATCAACTCGATGGAGCTCGCCCACGGTGGCGGCACCCTGTCGGTTGCTGCAGGCAAGAACGTCCACTTCCTCGACATTCTGCGCCAGCACCCGCCCGTGTCGATCAAGCTTCCTCACGACGTTACCTCGGCCTCGCTTCACCCCTTCCTCCGCGACCGCTTTGTTGCCGGCTCGGCCGCCGACCCCTGGGTACGCGTCTACGACCTCGACTCGGGAACTGAGCGCGAGGTCTACAAGGGCCACCACGGCCCGGTTCTCTGCGCGTCGTACTCGCCTGACGGTGAGGTGTACGCCTCGGGCTCTGAGGACGGCACCATTCGTCTGTGGCAGACCCAGCCTGGCAAGTCGTACGGCCTCTGGCAGACTCAGGACTAGGTGATTAGACCATTTTACGTCTTACTAGTTGTTGAGTATCAGTCCGCATGCTCAAAGGTACTCGGGGGGATCGATGTTGGGGGAGGATATTTGGGAGTTGGGGAAGGGGGGAGGGGGACGTTAGGAGAGTGCAGCCGGTGTCGCTGCTTGTACGACTTGGATGGATTGGTAGAAGCAGTGCCGGAGCAGGTTGACAGTATCACTGACCTCGGCTCTCGTATGGCTCCGTGACGTCAGGACAGGAGATAACAGCTGCATTGTGTTACAGTTTCGAGGCCGCGCCCACGTAGGCGAAACGTGTAATGTAGTGAATGACCACATTTTAACGCGCAGTTGCGGAATCTGCAGAAGAAAATCCTGCTTGAATTGACACGCCCGTACCCATGGGACAGCACACCAAGCCCGGGATATCGCTGGAATCGAGCCGGCCCACGTTCCGGCGAACCTTCTCGATGCCGGATAAAAGATAAGGGAATCGAGAATCCGCGGGAAAGCCGTCAAGGACAAATGGAAATTTGGGCGAGAGAAACGCGTACCGGCAGCCTGGATCCGTGAGATGGAGAATCCACAACAGGTCGAGCTCCATATCAAGCTCACAAGCACTGGCGCGTTCCGTACCACTTGGGCTAGAGACCGCGACCGGTGCAAGAAATGGGACCTGCTCGCGCTCCCTTAGGGCGCTGCGTTCTACCACTGCCCGAGTCGAGGGGGGCGCTCTCCCCAACTGCGTCGCCGAAGACGCTACGAGTGAATCATAGCCGATGGACGTGGGCGGCGGGGAGGGAGAGGGCCCAAGGGAGGGAGCCGGAGGCGCAGTGTAAAGCGTAAAGCGTCATGGGGCAGAGGGGGTGGCTGAGCGGAACGACTCGCGGCGAAGGGAGGGATGACAGATAGCTCGGGATTTCGAGGAGTGCGTGTCAAGGTGCCGAGGGGCCATAGACATGCCTGGTTGGTAGGTCACATTCTCTGAGGTCGACTCGCTCGCGCAAGCTCCTTGATCACGTCTGCTCCGTTTTGGTCCATCCTCCCACCGCTCTTCGCCCCTTGGATGCCTGTCTGTCTCTTCTGTGCGGATCGACAGGCATGGTCGTGCTTGAGTGCCTGCCCATTGATGCCCACACTGAGCGCTTATAGTGTAGTGTTCTTGTGCTGATCCCACCAGGGACCTTGCGACTCCACCACAAACAGAGCTCCCGGGAGTAATAGACTGCTGGACACGGCCACCGATCCGGGACCGCCTCGGGCTTGTACTTTTCGATCAGCGAGTAACGATTGGGGATTATAATATTGACGCGTACCGCTTGCCGGTCGTACAGACGTCCTGGAGCTGGCGGCGTGCAGTCAGTCTTCCCTCAGGGCACCCTCACACCCTCCCGCCATCACACGCATTCATGAAAATCAGGATCAGGGCGATGGCGACGATGAAGCATCATGAATGGCGGCGCCGAGACATGACCGGCGGGGCGCAGGTGGCGAGCGCGCGTTTCAGCCCGAAACAATTTGGCATCGAGGGCCGCTTAGCTCAGCTGGTTAGAGCATCGTACTAATATTCAGAAAAGAATATCAGTGTATGCGGAGGTCGGCAGTTCGATCCTGTCAGTGGTCACTTCTTTTTTTCTCCCTTCACAGTCCGTTCTTTTTGGGATCCTTTTTTGGTGCCAAGTATGCCTGCCAGTGTGCGCGCGTACTTTTTCCTCATGGCCTGCAGACGGCCTGCGGAGCTGCGGACGTTGCGGGTTGCGCGTCGAACACGGTACAGAAGAAAAGTGTGGTAGATGGGTGAAAAAAAAAAAAAAGATGGGAGATGGGAGAGGGGGGAATGAGCATGGATCCTAGAACCTCGCGATGGTGATGGTCTGCGCGTCTGTCTGTCCCTTCGCCGTTTATCAGAGGCCACGAGCCACAGAGCGCGGTGCACACTTGCACAGAAACTGTACCGTGAGTGCGTGGGTGGGTGGCCAATGTCGTTCGCGGCCTCTTTATCGCAAGCCGGAGCCGGGCCGCAGCGAAATCAGCACCAGGCCGCGCCTGATGAGAGGCCCAGAGGCCGGAAACCCGCCGGGGTGCAGGCAAGTGTGGCCGGGATCCCCAGCTCGCGCCCTTGATACTGTATTAGGTGAGGCGGGGTGCGCTCCCAGTGTGCTGTGCCATGTACAACTTTGCCTACCACTGAACTGTGTGTCAGCCGCTCCTCCTCACCCGTTTGGTGCCCGCGGTACAGCTAGACCGGACGCGCATCACCCCCAGCGCAGAGGACATTGGCACTAATACTGACCGCCGTGCACGAACTCGGTGCCGACGCTGGTGTCTCTGAGCTGGAAACTGAACTTTTTGTGGAGAAGGCGGATGCGTACGGACGCCGTCCCACCTTCGTGCGGAGTTACTGTACCTATTGTATTGCCAGGCGAGACGCATGGTGTTGGCTGTGCTGTGCTGTGGGTGGCTGGCGTCGACGGCCATGCCCGCCGCGACACACACGCAGGTGGGTCTGGCGGCGGCTAGCCCCCATATGATGGTGGTGACAACCGGCCCTCCCACCCCCCGGGCACGGCGTCGCTGCTGTATTAGATGACAATGGCCATCCTGTGCGGACGCGTCGTAGAGGTTCTAGTTCCAGTTTGTCAGTTCCAGTTTCCGTTCCGGTTCTGGGTCTGGTTCTGGGTGTAGTGGCAGGTACTGTAAAAGGTTGATCTGCGCCGGCGTGGCGATCAGCAATGAGAGTGACAGAGTATGAACAATGGCGGGTGTTTTATTTCTTGTTCTGGTCATTGCCATTGTTTAACATTGCTATTGTTGGCCAGGTCTCTCCTTGACTTCTGGCAATGCGCCAATACCACGAGGCCATGAGATGGCATCGCCTCGTGCCTCGCGTCCACGCGTTGGCAGTCCGCCGACTCGTACCATTCTTGCTCACGCGGTACTCACCCCCCTCCCCTCCCTCCCCCTCCCCCCCCCTGGTGACATTCTTCCCTTTCCCTCGTGATGAGACATGATACACGATACATGTCGCAGGTGCACGTTCCCCATGCCCAAGCCAGACGCGAGGGTGAAATGGAGCTGGCGAGACGGCAGAAACTGCATTGGCAAGTGAAAACGTACCATACAATACAAGTTCAACCCTTTGGTCCTGAATCTGTGGTTCGTGAGCGTCCAAGTGCACCGACAACGCCTGCAAAACTGGTACCTCCACCACAGATTCGATACAAAAAAAAAATGTACGGAATCTGTGGCCATTTCATACTTTATGGGTGACGCTGGTCCTCTATGATCGATCTGTGGTCGCTCTCTGGACATGGGACATGGATCGTGGGATCGTGGCATATAGGCCATAGGCCATAGGCCATAGGGCACCCGGGCATATCTGGTAAAGGCCCGTGGAGTGGGACAATGGGGAAATGGGGAAATGGGGAAATGGGGAAAAGGGGAAATGGGGGAAATGGGGAGTGGATAGATTACATGGGACGTGGGCATTATACCAGGATACACTTGCCTAGCCTGCCTCCTGCCTCCTGTCTCAGGCGTGGGAACGGCCCGAGCGGCGGGGGCATGCAACATGGCGACATGGAACACGCATGCACGCACAGTGTGTATAGTATAGTGTATCGCGGAACGTTGCGTGGCGAGAGTGGCGGTACACACGTCCAGGAACGCAACTATACAGTCACTATGTACTGCTTTTGCAGACGACGATCAGGCGATCAGCCAAGTCTATCAACTATTGTTGTGTTGTCCATCACGCCGCAACGCGGCGGCACGGGGTCCGCCACGGCACGGCACGGCACGGCACAGTGTTGTACAGTGCGGAGCTGCGTCGTCCGTCGTGCACTGGCCTGGCCTGGGCCGGCCGAAATGGGTGTGGAAACGGTCTCCAGGCAAGATAAGATTAACCTTCCCCCCTCCCCCCCTTCACCCGGATTCCGAAACCGTCCGAGTACGAGTACTGAGTACCGAGTAACTGTGTATCAATACGTCGTCTCACACACTGTACCGCCATATTCCAATTTACTCTGATACCGAGCACTACGTAGATTAGAGCCAGACACATGTGGTGTGGTTTTGGCACGCTCGATGCTACAGTATTTCCTGCTGTGGGTCATTGCCGTATAGTATAGTACTGTACGACACTGGCCCCGAGACGACGTGAAACGCCAGGACAGGGGACAGAGGAACGGAGGAACGGAGGAACGGAGGAACGAGAGGGGAACAGGGCGTGGGGACAAGGGGACAGGGGGGCAGGAACCACCAGAACAGTGTCCACTGTGAACCGAATAGCATCTAGGAGGAGACCAGGGGGAGACGTCGTGATGGTGTGCGACAACAGCGTCAGAGTGAAACGAGGCATATTGTATAATATATGTCGCTGTGCATCGCTGGCCGCTGGAAGGGGACGCGAAGAAAGTGGCGAATGAAACTGGAATGGAACGGTGGACGCAAATGTGACGCGTCCGTCCGCCACCCGGCATCCGTAATGTACTGCACCTCACTGCACGTGCACTGTGGCTTTCACGCCGTGACGCAAGGCATGTGGCAGACAACGAGGTGGCAGGAAAGGAAATAAAGGGGGCAGGGTAAAGGAACGAGGGGGAGGGGACGACATTGCGCTCCGACGTTCCGGCGCAAATGACACTACTTCGTCAGGGAGGCGCAGAGAGAATGTTCGATGCGGCATAAACACGACATGCACATGAGGGGGCTGCGTTTCGTCTTCCGAGGGGTCTGGAAGTCTCCGAGGGTCTCCGGGGGGTGTGCAAGGGTCCGCGAGGGTCCGCGAGAGCCTGCGGGCGTCTGGGGTCGTTCCGAGTGTGCAGAGTTTGGACCCGACAGTGTTCCGGGCCCAGGTGCGCAGGTCGCTGCCGCAGCCGCAGCTGCAGGCGCAGGCCCAGCATAGGGCACCCACAAACCCGCAGCATGGTGGTAATTTTATCCATGGCAGCTGTCGCAGTCACGCCCGCCCTCCTGCGCAGGGAGGCGGGACGAGCACGCAACCCCGCGTGATGCGGCGAGTAATTTAGCAGTAGACAGAGCGCAGTACCCTCTGGCCGTGGGTCGCGGGCCCGAGAGGGAACGATAGCGCACGGGCGTGGGTGTGATCGTGGCTGTGGCTGCCACATTCATCACTGCATGACTACATGGCTGCATGGGTGCATGGCTACATGCACGGCGACAGGCACTCGTGACAGCGCGCAACAGGCAGACAAGCCGTCGCTCGACGGCCTAGGTTATCAAGAACCCGTTCCGCCGTCACCGTCACCGTCACTGCCACCGTCACCGTCACTGCCACCGTCACCGTCACCGTCACCATAACCCTCCTGCGTTTCTGGGTCCCGCCGAGGCGACCCCTGGATCGACCCCGTATGGTACAGTATCCGATCTCAGTCCGCAACCCCTGTCCCCTGTCCCCCGTCCCTTTCTCCCAGCTGCGTTCCTCAACCGACTCCAGCTAAGTCCGCACCGCACACCATACACCCTCGGGCACGCAGCGGGCCATCTCGGCTCGAGCCGGCGGCCTGGGACACTGTACTGTATTTACTGTATCCGCCCGCCGAAGGGACGGGCGGCGACCTGGGTCCCGCACGAGTTTGGACCCGGGACCCAGGACCTGGCGACATAACGGTATACATACAGTACAGCATACGGTACTGTACTTACTGTAGCAACGAACCATGGAGACCGGGCGTGGGTCGTTTGTCGTTTCTGGGAACGGAGGGAACGGAGTAAGGGGCATCTACTGTAAATGACACCCTTTTGGCCCTCGAATTTTCGGACACATGCAAGCCAACGCGGGGGCATGGAGCAGACTTGGGAGCAGGAAGGTCAAGACTTGGACTGGACTGGACTGGACTGGACTGGACTCTCCAGACTCGGGTCCCTCGAAACGTACCGTGTCATGTGGCGGTGGTCGCGAGTCTGGACTCTAGTTAACTGGTAGTTACTGGATTCTAGTTTCTGGACTCTAGGTTCTGGTTTCTGGGCTCTGGATCTCGATCTGGGGGTCAAGCGAGTGCATGCGCCAACTCCTTCTCGATCTGGATCTTCGTCAACTGCGACTAGACGCCCCCGTCCCCTCGCGACATGATCTACGGTGCTAGCAGTTACTGTGCTGGTCGACTTGGGACGCGCTGGGCGAGCTGCACTGCAACCCCATCTCACGACGAGCTGGTATTGAGACGCGTGGGGGCAGGCAGGGATAATGGCCGTGATCGATAGTCAATATAGCTTCCCCTGCGTTGCTGGGTTTCGGTTCGCGGTTCTCGGTTCAAGGTTCCAGTGTCATTGTCTCGTGATTTCCTCGGCGCGGCTTCTCGCTGTGGCTTTGTGGTTTTTGCTGCCACAAAATGTTCCCGCCACACACATGACTGGCACGATTGATCATGTTGATCAAACGGCGGATCTAAAATGAAATCCTATCCTGCCGAGCCACCTGCCCGCAACTCTGCCGCCACAAGAGTCCCTCGTGCCACTCTCGAGTGCAGTGACATGATTATCCATGCATTCGGTATGTAATGTTTACAATGTGGACGTGTGGGGTCATGTGTGTGTGTCGTGATGATGTACTGGGTTGACCGTGGTCGCCACTCCGCCAGCTGCTTATGAAAGTCTGCCACTACTGCTGCTGCTACTAGTACTTGTATTGCTTCTTCTCGTGGTTGTCCGTCTGATCAATGTGAAAATGGATGGAGCTGGCGGCGGCACCAGGCCTATTGTCCGGAGAGTGTAATGGTGTTGATGGTTGTAGGTGGTCGTCTCGTGTCGCGTGTCTGTGGGATGATCGGACGCGCCCAGAGTGGCGGTGCACGGGTGCACAAGGGACGAACGCATGGAGGAATGCACGGACATCTCAATCTGGGATGTACTGCGAGCCGCGCCTTCGCGCCATTATCATTGCAGGTGAAACAGCAATAGCCGGTGTACGAACGACGAAACGCTCCGAGGCACCGAGTTTGGGAATGTGGGCAGAGAGGCGTTCGTGGTAAATCGGGAACAGAATGGGTAGGTCACGGGGAGATACAGGTCGAGTGTGTAGGTGACAACTGGCAAGGGTGGGTTGGTGGTTATGCACACAGTTCCGAGTTGGCAACGAGGTTTCGGATGGTAAATCGGAAGGCGGATCGCGAACAAGGAGGTGGCGGTGATGAACGGCCCTGTCGCCACGCGCGGGCGTTGTCCTGGAACGATGACGAGGGTTTCCAAACAATAGGTGACGCGCACCCATGTTACCTCTGTAACGGAGGTCACAAACGAGGTACGCTGTACCCAGTAACCAGGTCCGGGATCAGGTCTCATCTCCTTTCTTGTGTCCATCCCTACGCAACGGTTTCAAGGCACTGAGACACGTAATGGCGGCCAGGAGTCGAGACCTTGTGTGATTCCTCAATCGAGATCCGATTGACGGTGGCTCATGGCATGTTCGTAAGCATGACATGATCGCAATCGTCGCCACAGTCGTTGCCGGTGCTGTCGTCGCCGTTATCGCAGTCGTCGTCGCCATCACCAAAAATTGATGAAGAATCGTTACACTAGAAAATTCGTTGTCACCCTGCTCTGCTGGCCATCCATCCCACGTTGCCGGCCACTTATGACTCGAGCGCCTGCCGAATCATCGCGCGGCGTGTTTTGATGCTTACAGCACGGTCCGCGTCAGTGCATGCGCGCTGGATGCGGATGCTCGCATCGACAATCTGGTCCAGAACCCGACTGTCAATGACGCCACGATCGTAAAGGCGAACGAGCTCGCCGTCGGTGATCGAATCGTACTCGTGCGGCTCGAGGAGGAACAGGTCGGTGTACTGCGACGAACGCAGCGCGGCCTGCTGCTGCGCATACGAGTGTGTGTAGGACCCATGGTGGTTGTACTGTCCCGAGTGGTGGTGACTGCTATGCAAATTTGAGATGCCAGAGTGACTCAAGCTGTGCCCGTGCCCTGTTGGGTACGATGGCAATGTTGCAGAGTGTGTACTGGGCGTCACCGGCGCACTGTCCCCTCTTGTCCGCGAAGCCTGGACCCCGGCTAGTGTTGCCGGTGTTGGCAGTGTGTGCCTCGCCTGGTACGGGGGCGACGTCGGCGCAGTGTTTGGTGGCAGGGAAACCTGATCAGAGAGGAAGTCTGCTCGTTCCTCGACTTTTGGCTTTGGCAGTGTCAGCGTCATCTGTGGAATATACAACAGCGCAGAGCACAGAGGGAAGACACGGGTGGGGAGAGGGTCATGGCGTACAGTTGCGTACAGTTGCAAGTACTTGTAGTAGTAAGCTGTGCTGACAACGTTGCGTTTGATTGCGTTGTAGGCGGTGTTGTCTTTGGCGACAGCCGGCCCCGTCAATGGAGACAATAAATGGCTGGCAACATGCCAAGCGATCAAGGGGAGACGCGACGTTGCCATTAAAAGTGCCCGCACCACCGCATCGAAAAAAAAGCAGGTCCAGGCTTGTTCTCGGCCAAGACCGATGGCGTTGGCCCGTCCTGTTCTTTTCACAGACCCACTCCCCTCCATTGACGCCACCCAGGACTGATTTTTGCCTTCTGTCCTATGTGATCGTTCTGGAGTGGGCCCTTTGCTCTTGAGGACCCTGTCTCGGCCGATCAATGCCGGTGTCGCCAGAAACAACATGCAGGAAGAATCGAAACAATGCGTTCATGTACTCACTGTCACTGGCAACGACTTCAAGTCGCTCCGCGAGTCGTTGGATGCAGGAAGACTTGGTGTGCGAGATGCACTCCGGGAGCGTGTTGCGCGTGCGGTCATTTCGGATGCTAGAGCAGGAGGTTCAGACTGTGGCATGTTAGAAAGCAAGGACGTAATGCAAACATCGGCGCGTGTATTTCCATCTATGATTGCCGACAAAAATACCACTTACGGAGCAGCGTGTGAACCCTGGAGAGGACATGCGCGACGGGGGCTCAAGGTCGCCAAGGTAGAAGCTGGCTCTGGTTGCACTATGAGTTGTCCAGGGCGAGCTTGGCATGTTAGATTCACCCTCGGTGAACAGACTTTGCTGTTGCTGGGCGTAGATGTTGTCGGTTGTCGATGATGTAGATGGTGTCACCGCAAACTCATTCCCACCTCGTGCGTGCAGAGGACCTGCGGTGGCGGCAGCAGAGGTGGACGATACCGGGGTGATGGAAATCGGAGAAGCTGTCACTGCTGCGGTTGGAGCACACAGCGGAGGTTGCGTGTGTACGATGGGAGATGGGCGGATAGGTCCCGCTGGTGTTGACGGGTCAGTTGCCTGCGAGAGGAGGGGCATCACCCGCGAACGGCTGGGGCGACGCCGAGGAAAGGAGTAACGAACGCTCCTGTTTGTAGCCTTAACGGGCGGGCGAGGGGAAGTACGAAGTGAGATGGTCAGAGTCTTCTTGGCTGCTGTCTCCCGCTTTGGTGTGTGTGCGGTAGAGCAGTTGCTCGGTGGGTGAGCTAGAGAAGTAAAAGTTGTGCCGGGAATTGTTGCAACTGGCCGCTCGGGCTAGAGGGCACGGCCAAGTCGAAGAACGTAGTGACGAGCGAAGCGAGGTAGGTGGGGACCTGGTCAGTCGCAGTTGTAAGTTTGTCGGCGAATAACGCGATGATCGTGGGGATGAGAGTAATACGATACTGTCGAGAGATTGTCGAAAGAGTATTTACGAGTCGAGAGAGAGGATATCGATGTTGCTGGAGAGAGAAGACAGAAAAGAGAAGATATGAACGAGTGTGCGATGTGTTTAGAAGCAAAAAAGGACGAGACGACGAGAGGGGCGAATGTGTGTCTTGCCTTCCTTGTCTTCCTTCTCTTTCGGTGTCTTGTCTTTCTTCTTCTTTGTGTGTATCGTTTGTATGGGGGGACGAGAAGCGAACAGACAACTGATGCCGGGGGGGTTAGAGAGGAGGGGCGAGAGGTAGAGGGAAGGGAGGGAATGAGCGAAAGCAGGACCAAACGGAAAAAAAGAAACGAGTAAGAGCAAGAGTAAAGAGTAAAGAAAGAACAAACGAGTAAAATGAAATGTGGATAGTGGTTGGTGTTACCCAGATAGGAGCGAGGGAAGGAGGGAGGGGTTCGAGACGGTCGTGAAGCAGAAAAGAGAGAGAGAGAGATGAGGAGAGATGGCAGAGGGGAGAAGCTAACAGAGTCGCAGGCGGACGAAAGGCAGGCAAAATGCTCTCTGTACTCTCTGTGTACGAAAGGGTTGCAGGTCCGAGTGGGGTGGGGGCCAAGGAAAGAGAAGGGGGGGGGGGTGGCGGCAGGTGGTTGCGGTGGTTTGGCGTTATCGAGAAGTTCCAAACCCAGCAACGTCCGCTTTGGTTGTATGTAGGGCTGGTTACTATACTTTACTACAGTCATGCAGTCTGGGCTGGTCGGCACAGTCGCTCTGCAACTGCAGCAACGACATAGACCAGGGCCAGAAGAACAAAAAAAAAAAAAACGCCCAGTCTGTTCTTCTCTCTCTTCTCTTCTGTCTATCTCTCTCTCTCTCAGATTAAGCTCCTTTGTATGTTATGCTCTCTCTCTCTCTCTTGCATACCATTATTACGCGGGTCGTTGGTCTCGACTCATCCAGGGCGGCGTAAGGGGGACAGCAAGAGAGCGAGAGTAGTAATTTGCCTTACTCCTCTTCCTTCCCTGTTCTCTTGGAGACCGCGACAGAAACCAGTCGGTCAGTCTTCTCTTCCAGCCTGCTTGCGGAGGGGCATGTTGGCAGTATGGGGTGAGATGGGGTGCGGTTTCTATGTTTCTAATTTACCGCGCTCTTTCTCCTCGTGGTCCCTTGCTGCGTCCCAGCTCCCAGAGTCTGGCCATGATACGTATCACCATTCGAGGTGGCGTCCGCCCTCGGAAGGAAGGGGGAAGGGGGGTGGGAAAGGGGGTCGGAGGTTGGGAGGGGCACAGAAGGAGAGGAGAAGGACGGGAACCCTGTAGAGATCCGAGAGTCCTCGTATCCAGCGCCGCCCCCTCCCTCCCTACCCTTACCGTCGAGGGCGCCATGGCTGGATCTAGCCGTAGTCTTGGCTGGCTCTGGCCGGCCAAGCCTGGCCCGGGCACAGACGCTCACTGACTGACACACACAGGTACTGTATTAATACACAGGACACGCAATACACAAGGCAACCTTGGACTGTGGGATACGGGCCTGTCGTTCCTTCCTCAGTGTGGCGAGTGGGGTCTGGGTCGTCGGTCTCGGTCTGGCTTGGCCCATCGCCAGGCACGAAAGTCGACCAAAGGAAGGGGATGGTGGCAACAGGCAGTGAGCCCAAGGATTTTAGTCCAGTCTGGATGGTCTGGGCCGTGTCGATGGATGGCGGAGGAAAATCGTATGCAGATGAGGTAATTTCCTCAGTCCCCATGCCTGGACAACAGGAGAGAGAGAATTGTGTGTGTGTGTGGGTGTGTCTGGATCGTTAAAGGGTCCGAAAGAGCTTGTTAGTTTTTGTGGTCGATTGAGATGCGGGCACGGGTGCACGGGTGGACTGTCCTTTCCTTCCTCTATTTCCCTGTCTCTCTCCCTTGATGTGCTTTGTCGCCCTTTGTGGACGTGTGGAGTGGAGTGGAGTAAGCCAGGGTGAGGGCGGGGTGGGTCTGGGTCCTCTGTTTCTGTTTCTTATTCTCGGTGGTCTGGGCCAGGCTGAGGGACAAGGGGGACAGGAGGCGGAGCTAGAACGCCGAGGCTAAGGGAAGGGCCGGGAGGGTTGTGTGTGCAGAGGCGTTGAGGCATAAAGGCGCAGAGTGGCTTGATGGGGACACATGCCGTGTGCGGCAGAAGACATTTGACAGCAAATAAATAAAAGAATTAAAAAAAAAAAAAAATCAGCGACCAAAGAAATGCACTAGTTGGGTCCAGACCCTGGCCGTAGTTATGATCGTTATGATGAGCGCTGGTGTCTCTTGTGGCCATATTATTCACTAACTCTTACCTTGCCTCTCTATCTTTGCATAACTGAGGTGTAGCGTTTGCTTTTATTTCTTATTTCTCTTGATTTTTCTCTTGAATTCTTCGTTTTTTATTTGTTTATTTCTCAAAAGTTTTTGTTGACCATAATTATCCTTTTTGACATTGGGACTGATACTTTACATACATGGCGCATGTGTCGTCGTTTTCTCTTCTCTTCCTGCTCGCTTCCGTTCTCGCTACCGCTCGCCTTGTAAGGGAAGGGATAGCTACACGGTCGTAATGATTTTTATATTTTAGAGTTTGTTTCTCGACAGTATATCCGGTCTGGGAGACTTTGTATTTCCGAACGATTGAAAGCGACCACAAAATCGCCGCGTTGTTGAAAAGACAAGGTGGTGGCGTACATGTGTGTGTGTGTTCGTGTGTTGTGCGTGTGTGAGCAATATCACTATGCAGAGTCATAACTACAGTCTCGATTCTGACGACTCGGTTGACTTTTGCGCCTTGCTTCTCTGGATCTCTGGATTTCCTAGTTGCTGCTTGCACTCCGCAGTTTCCACTCTGTCGTATGGCCCTGCGGTCAGTGATCAGTGGTCTATTGGGCTGCGCCATCCGCAATCCACTTTCCCTGTCCCTTGTGGCGTTTTGTCGGCTGCCTCGGCAAACAAAAAGTGACCTTTGGTCCTACATTTCTGGTTCCCTGCTTTTGCTATCGGTGTCACTTCCTTCTTGTTTGCCGTTGCCGGTGCCCATTGCCAGTTATTTTCATTCAATGGTGGCCCACACAAACGATTGAGATCAGCCGAGTGTAATTGCCTTGCAATATGAATAGAGTCAACGCACACAGAGGGGCGACGAGGGAGGCGACGACGACGACGACGACGCCATGCCCGGTCCAGAGAGCCGACGAGGGCCTCGCACAATAAATGTCGCACGGACGGACTTTTGAGTTCATTTAGTATGTACAGAAGAGTTGCGCGGCCTAATCTCTATATTCCTGCATGTGCAAAACACTCGGATCACTCAGACTACGTGACTACGGCCCGTAGTCCTTCGTAGTCGCGTAGTCCTTTCGTTGTTAATATTAGCCACCCGCTTGTGAATTGTGTGAATTTGTGGATGAAGCGGCCGACAGGCCGACAGAGTGGGATCTTCATGGCTTCATGTCTTCATGTCTTCACGTCTGGTTTTCCGTTCTCGGACCTGGACAGCTGGAGGACTCACATTCCTGCCGTTGTTGCTGCCTCGTCCACCCGGTCGTCCCTATTCTTTTACGTTGTGGTTCTAAAATTGTACCATGCCGCTTTGATGGCATCAATCAATCAATCGGTCGGCCATTTCCTCAATCCCACTGACTGACTGACCAACTTCCCTTGCGTACTGTGCCTTCTTGCAACCACTCACCCCCACATAGTCAGCCGCACATTCCACGACAACGGGGATGCGCGATACCTATGTACTAAGTGCTATTAACATCATCGTCTGCTAAAGACACCATCGACATCATCGGGAGCTCCACACCGAGCCCCGCGCCGAGCAGCTCGTAACACAAGCGTACTGTTCTTGTCATGGATCGGAATGATCGAAAATGGACAGGTCATCCCCGGCAGGCCCTGCCGAACGTAAAGTATGTACGACACTTGACGTATGGAGCGGGTGACTACCTACCGTACACCCTAGCGCGTAAACGAACGTTTTTTTTTATTTCCCGCTGCCTGCCTGTTCGAGCTGTTCGCGAGCAACCTGCCGCAGGCCGCCCGCTGCGCCTCGGATGTAATCGCACAGGAAGGAAGAGTGGGCTCGCCGAACATCGAACATTCAACCTGCTTGCGTGCAGACGAAGAATAGAATCCGGGTCCATGACGGAACGCGGGAGCGGGAGTACGTCGCCCAGTACAGTCTCCTGGCCCTGATCTTGGAGCTTGGCGCGGCAAAGGGGCGGGCCGAGAGGGCCAGCCAGAGATCCTAGGAGATCCAGGGGCCAGATGCTGGGAGATTGGCTTTCAAAGCTGTGCCGTCGCATGTGCCGAGCGGCATCCCGCCCGGCGAGGTCAAGACCCAAGACTATAGCACCACGACCTGCATTAGGGTTCAAAGGGCGGGCAGACTTGCGGATCGAGTCCGCCGAGATCAACAGCAATTCACTCATCACTCAATAGCGGACGAGGTGGGGCGACCCTTTTGCGGTCTGTTTAACCTGGCCCTTGTAGTAGGTTGTGATTGATCAATAGCATGAATGCCGCTCTCCCTGCGGCCAGAGCCGATCAGAGGCCAAACCAAACTAATGTCCTGCGTGCTCTGTCTCTCTGGTGGCCTGGTGAGGTGGATATCGCGATCACCATCGACACAGTCGCGATCATGGTCGGCCGTGCGTGAGCTCCGGTATGGCGCATTCAATGTCGACGGGACCATTAAGCCACACTCCGGCATGACTGTTCACGCCTGGGCACGATCACGGTCACGTCTACGCTCACCCTCATTGTTTGTTCCTCATGCTCATGCTCGTTGTTTGCGAGCAAGCAAGCGCACGTCCACGGCTCGTCCATGCCGACCATGCTACTGCTGCTCTCAGCCACTGTCTCATAGTACCACTGGACTCCTATTCCCCCAGACGAGTCGGCCAGCCTCGCGACCAAAGCCAATCGTATGCAGTCGAATCCAGCCCAGTGCAACCCAATGGATCCCGTCCAATCCAAGACTCGAATCCAAGCCAATCCGCAGACTCTGGGGGCTCTGGGAACCTGGAACGTGGCAGCCGTGGCATGTGGGCTCGGCGGTATGCCACCAGCTGTAAAGCGAAAGTGTAGAAAGCGTCACACCATAATAATACCTCAGCAAGTTCGTGTCGGGGTGTCGAACGCAAGCTCAGGCTCAGGCTCGGACGGTCGAGGCCAAGAATTGGAAGCAGCAACAAAGTCAGAGACATGTAGACAAGAACCGAGCCACGCCAGGCATGTGCTGCCAGCGTCGACGCCAACGCGCCCAGGGAATCCAGAATATTTACTACAAATGTTACATACCACGTCTCGTCCCGTCGCAGTCATCACGGCGCCACACCATGTGCGCCGCTGCATGATTTGGCTCTGGCTCTGGCTTTGGGTTTGGGGTAAGCCTCCGTACGTAACGGCACGACGGCAGCGGGTCAGGCTGGGCAGGGCGGGCGGGCTGGACTAGACTGTACTGGACTGAGTGGGCAGCTCAGGTTGGCCTGTCGAGCCTGGGTCCAGGACCCAGCAACCCAAAGACTGTCGCAGCGGTCCCCGCCCACTGAATGAACCTTTACATCAAAAAGTCATGAAAAGTGAGAAGACAAACATGATCGATGTCAGGGATGCCGAGCCCGAAAAATATGAGAGGGGAAGGGAACAAGTGCCCTTGCCGCACTGCGATTCTGCTGCGAGATCGATCCTAGACAGAGACATGCAGTAAAATACAGTAGACAGTCACTGACGACTAGGTGGGGGTTGGACTGAGTGGGGGTTCGACCCACTCCGATGGAAGTCGTGTGTGGAGCAGTGGGTCGCCGAGACAGGCCGAGAGCATGAGCATATGGGAACCTTTGAGTCCTGGACTCTGGACCGCGACCCATTCAACTCACGGAGCTTCGGACGCCAACGCGACGCGACTACTGTACAGAGGTGCAATGACAGACAGAGTTGCCTCCCCGGGTCTGTTCGGTTCGTGGCCCCTGTGGCCTATGGAGCTTATCTCCTGAGGATTATGCAGCGCCCTTCGTCAGCTGCTCAGCTCCCGCATGTTCTTCGCGAACCGATGCAACGAAAGAAGGCAGGCAAAGAAACAAAGTTAACGAGCGAGTTAACGAGACAGATGGATTGCCAGGCGAGGGCGGGTCTGGCCGACGACAAGGAACCGCGAGGAACGCTACATGCCGTGTTTTGCAGGGGTAAGTTTGGCAGGGGGAGTATGTCACCGAGCCTCGTCCAGGAACTGAGGAACTACAACTGGGATACTGAAAGCGAGAGGCTAGCTGCAATCGGTGCTGTGATGAACATGTTAGAACCAAAGCGGGTATTTTGGAATTGGACCGAGTTGGTCGTTCCGTGACGATGACAAGCACTGCTGTTCCGTGCCGTGGCCAATGCCGAGCAGACATCACCTGCACCCCCGGCATGCATCACTGCCACGAGACACATGATCACCATGATCACCGCCACTGTCCGGAATGGAGACCCCGTTTGCGTCTTGTCGGCAAACACAGAGATGGAAACACATTGGGATGGTTCCAGAATTGGAACCGCCTTTGCATAGACGTGGGCAGCAAATGTTGAGCTGCCCGACACAGCAGGACGCAGAAAACGAGGTCCAACAATCGAACCGGCCTCGCTTTCTCTTCTGTACCATTCCCGCCAGTCTCGACGGACACGCTGAGGTCGGGGAACTCGCACCGTAATACGGTCCAGTCCAGTCTGTAGGAGACGAAGCCGCCATCATCGACGATAAATCGGGAGCGAGGGAAGCATTGGTTCGCCAGCTAATGATTCTAGCAGCGTCACATGGGAGCGGCAGCGGATACCGCCATCTGGAAGCGCGCGTAACTGACCGTGCCGCGGAATGCGTATGCGGCCTCGGCCTCGGAGGCGCCTTGCATCGGAGAAAGCGTTCACTTTCGCTGTAGTCAGAATCAGATCGGGATTCGTGGTCTGCGTAAGCGTTTTTACTGGAACTCGACGGCGAGGCGGGCCCTCGGAGGTCGGTGTCGTATGCGGGTTGATCGATGGGGAGAACTCAGCGCGTTCCGAAGGTCGACACGGCCATATGGGTTACATTGCAGATCGTGCGGTGTACCAGGTATGAGGCTTCGACATCTCGGACGCGGTGTTATCACATCTGCTCCGTTTCCATCATGCATGTGCGGCGGAGTAGCACAAACCGACCAGCCCGTCCCCATGGTCGACGCGGGCGTGTGGACCATGTTGAGGTCGGGGTATATACCGGTTAGGCTGCCGCCAGAATATCAACCATCTCGGACCTGGTATTATCCCTTCTGTACGGTTCCCAGCATGAATGTGCGGAGCCGTGCAGTCACCAATAGCACCGGCGAGCAGCCGACGTCGTCCTCGCTCGATCTGAACTCGTGTACGATGGTGTCACCGCCGGCATCCAAGGCGTCACCAGCGCAGACTGCGAGTCTCGTTCGTGGCGAGTGAGAGGGACGCGCGTGCCCTCCATCATCCATCTTGTCAGTGCCACTTTACCAGCTTGCTAGATCGGGATCGCCGTGTGGCCTCCAGGTCTATGCATGTAATGCTGGTGTGGCTGCGTACGTGATACCGTGCACTCGCAGCCGCAGCTCGAGCTCGCAGGCAGTCCGCGGCGCAGTTGCAAGGCTCTCGCTCCGTGTCTATATTCAGAACCGCGCCGCAGCTACTTTGTGTGCTTCCCCTTACAATGCAGTAATGAGCGTTTCACCGCGTCCCATTCCCGCTGTTTCCTTGCATGTTTTTCTGTTTTCATGTCCCGGCAGCAATGCAAAGCAGGGAGCTGTGCGCGGTGCGCGGTGCGCATTCGGGGGGTTAGGGTTGGGCACTTTTACCGCGTGCCCGTGAATGTTGTGATACAAAACAGCGACTAGAAACATCAATGCCGTGCAGAAAAATGAAGGCAGCCTGGGTGTGTGGGTGTGTGTGTGGTGGAGGCAACCCCACACCCGGATTGGCAGGCCGAGCCGAACGGTACAGAATTCATCAACAATTCAATTGTTACGGAAGCGAAAGTGTTGCACTCCAATGTTGTTCTTGTCGCCACTAGAATTCATTCCGACCTTGACAATCTACATATCATCCAATCCAACCATCCACAGCATCAGTCGTCTGACACTCCATCATCGTTCAGTATCTCTGGGTTAGATCATCTTCGCATCGACCACGCTCATTCATACCGACTACAACAACTAAACTAAAAACCCGGATCTCGATCGTGCCAGGGTATACCTCCGAAAGCCGCCCTCTCCCTCGGAACTCCATCTCCCACATTTTGTGCACAATCACCTCCACGTTTGGCTGAGCTACTGGCCGGCACGACCTCTGCGCAGGCATCAGCACACACGTCGGCATCGGCATTGGCACCGTATCGTGCCCCTCGCATCTTGATCGCTTAAGGCGTACGGCACCCTGCTAACCTCCACTCGCGCGACTGGAGTGTCCCCCGTGACCAGTTCGCAGCTCGCAGCTTGCTCGGCTGCTCGCTCGCCCACACCATTTCTCGACCACCAGCTACCCCACAATGTTGCCGCCAATCATACGACGGCTCTTCTCGTCGTCGCCCTTCCTCGCGCCGCTCCTTCTCGTGCTGGCAATCACCACGCTGTTTCTCGGCGCGCACCCGCGCACACGGCCACATGTCGTGCCCTCGTCGTGGGTCGGTGGGCCCGGGGTCGGCGGCGCCGTGAGCGTGGGCAAACACACGGACAAGATCTACGACCACGACGCACCGGTGCACGCTGCGTCGGTTGTCGCCGCGCCGCCGCAGGACGACGACGACCGCCTGCCGCCGGCGTACGCCGCGCACTTCAAGAACCGCGTGCTCCCCGACAGCCTGGACACCGTGCCCGCGCTGGCGGTGCGTCTCGGCGCGTTCCTCCGCCGGCCCATCCAGAGCCACACGGACGCGTGGGACAAGAATCTCGTTCACTGCCCGCTCGCGCTCGCGGACCAGCTCGCCAACGCGGGGCGCGTCGCTGAGGTGCAGGACTTTTGGATGAACGAGGTCACGCCCGACGAGATTGTCAAGCGGCGCGCCGAGCTCGTGAAGTACCTCGCGAAACGGGTGTGGGAGGGCGTCGAGGTGCTGGGCAAGGAGGGCACGCGTGGAATCGTTATGACGGCCGGGAATCGGGTGAGTGGAGAGTGAAGAGGTGCTGGATGGGTAGGGGCGCGGGCTGCGCGCTGGGGATATGGCGTCCTTGGGCCCTTGGGCCCCGCAGCCTGCCGCTGTCCATAACGTCACTGCGCACGCAGTACTGCGCCTCGCGCCGTTCGTTGCTGACCTGCCAGGACACGACCCAGCGGCTCGTCACCGTCGTCAAGGTTCTCCAGCAGCTCAAGGTCGATCTCCCCATCGAGGTGTTCCACTACCCCGATGAGCTGTCAAATCCCGAGCAGCGGAAAGAGATTATGGACATGGGCGTCAAGCTTATCGAGGTGAGTGCGGAGGTCAGGGGAGGGGGCAGCGCAGCACTGCGCACAGACAGCAGAAAGGGGAGAACAGAAATGATTACACTTGATTGGCCGAGTGATGGCGGAGCCCGCCGGCATTGAGACTGGGCCTGATAATCTCCCCGGGTCCCAAAAGACATCCACTGACTGCAGGTCAAACACGTCCGCAAGAGCGAGGGAGCATGGAAGAACTGGCAGATCAAGGGCTACGCCCTGATCCAGTCGTCCTTTAGCGAGATTCTCTATCTTGACAGCGACAATTTGCCTTTGCGCAACCCCACGCACCTGTTCACGGCGCCAAAGTACCTGAACAGCGGGCAGGCCGCGTTCTGGCCCGACCTGTCCAAGGACCACCCGTCGAACGCCATCTGGCGCATCGTCGGTGAGCAGTGCACGCTGAACGACTGGGCATTCGAGTCTGGCCAGATGGTCATCTCGAAAGCGGGCAACGGCGGTCTCAACCTCGCGGCGCTGCATCTCGCCGCGGCCATGATGGACGAGGAGAACCGTGACTTCTGGTTCCGTCTAGCCGAAGGGGACAAGGACACGTTCCGCTGGGCGTTCCGCATCCTCGACCTGCCGTACGCCGCCGCCCCGCGCTGGATGTCCGCACTCGGCTTCCTCGAGAGCGACGACACGTTCTGCGGGCACACGTCCCTCCAGTACGACCTCGTCACGCCCCCGGGCCTCTCCGCTCCGCCTCCGCTCTTTGTGCACTCCAACCTCCTCAAGCACCTCGGCGCGTGGGGCTTCGGCGGCGAAAAGTCAGGCCTGTTCTCGTACATCAAGCGCATGGCCATCGACGACGCATCCCAGACGTCGCTCAACCATGCCAACCTCTTTGTGCGCATGGGCGGCATGCGCAACATGTGCCTTGACCTCAAGGCCGAGAACTCGGACACGGACGACAAGGAGGCCGCAGGCGGCGACGGCGCGAACCGCGTCATTCTCGAGCCCGTCGACCAGGTGGAAGGGAACCCGTTCGCCGGGTTCGAGGACATGTTCGCCGCTGCGGGCGGCAAGACGGGCGGCTGGGATCAGTAGGGGGTCATTTTTGGTCGGGATCATACAGTATCATGCCGCGCATGTGTTGGCTGGCAGTGTAGCTGGGACACTTTAGATTGCCCTGTAACCAGTACGTTTTCTTCTTAGAGATGTATATACCGTGCATCATTTGATGCCAGCAAGCCACCGCGGGGTGGACTGGGAACGTGGACATGCCCACCGAGAGAACACTTGGGAGTGCGTACAGGAAAGACAATCGCAGGGGAGGCGCCTATGTGCATGCCACAGACGGTTTAAACATGGTCCTCTTCCTTCCACACTGCGGTTCGTAGTGTCAACTGTCCAGACAGCCATAAGAGCTGCAGCAGCATGCTTGAATGCTTGAAAGCTTGGCAGTCTTGGAAAAGGTAATGTCTGTTATTGACCGGGAGCCCATATCCGCCAAACCGCTCGTCAGTGGCCCGCTCCGGCTTGTGCTTTTCCGTGAGCTTCTGCTTTGCAGCCGTTGCCTTGGCCTTATACGGGACGGCAGGTATTGACGATGTGCGGGTGGGGACGGCCGAGGGCCCGGCAGCCGAGGACGTCGAGAGATCGACAGTCGAGGACGCCGACGATTGGCCGAAGGCGGAAACAGCAGACGACGACGACTGCTGCATCCTCCCCTCCCAATCATTGGGGCAGAGAACAAGGTTGACCTTGGTCATGTAAAATGCGACGTCGCGCTCGCGTTCGGCACCAGAGGCCATCTGCGACAGATACTCTTTGGGGATCCGAAAAGCACTGAAGCAGTGGCCAAAAAGCATTCGCCAACGACCGCAGGCAGCAGTGGGGAGGAGCTGGCCGGTCTGGATGTGCTTCTTGATCGCCACGACAAACGCCTCGATCTCCGACCCCACGTAGAGCTGGGGCCGGCGATAGAACCTCAAATCAAATAAATTGAAGTTGATGTGGCGCGTCGTCGCTTGGGCCCGTGCGTTGACAAACGTCTCAAAGACGTGACGTACAGTGCCCGGCACGGCGAGTGGGGGGGCGACGATGGGCAATCCATCAACCGGAATCCCATGCGCCTTGGCATACTCCTTGGCCTCTTCCACCTTGCTGTTGACGGAAGGGTTGGCGCCTAGATGGTCGTTAGCCGGCCGGTCTTGAGGTGCTTCTCAATGGCGACGACGAACGCTTCGATTTCTGATCCCGAACAGAGCTGGGACTGCCGCTAGAACTTCAAATTGAACAGATTGGAGTTTACATGGCGCAGAGACGTCGCGTGGGCTCGTGCATTGACGAATGTCTCGAAGGCATGGCGCACGGTCCCTGGCACGGCCAGTGGGAGGGCGACGATGGGGAAGCTCTCGACCGGTATACCGTGCGCCTTAGGTGAGGTGAGGGAGTAGGGGACATGGTTCAGCAGCCTGATGAGGCAGAACATTTGTCATCTCCTTCTTGTGGTCGACGTGGCGGCAATTTTGTTAGCTTCGGTCTCAGCGATCTCAGAAGCAAGGTCGTAGACGCTGTCTGTGGAGTGTAACTACAGCTGCCCGCCTGGGACCATCCCCCATCCCTTGAGCCGAACTTCTGGCATATTATATCTTCGACTCACACCACATACAGGTAGCCCCCCTTGTCTCCTCCCCACGTCCCTCGCTCCACTGCGATTGCCTCACAGCCACGCACATACGCATTATGCAGAGTTGCATGTCTGGAAATGGCGTGGCAGGTGCTCCACACGCTTAACAACAGAGCAATTGGCACGAATGTAGCATACACCAAAGGCACACTGGCTCGTGGGCACCCAGACACCACCGCCACCAGGTGTCCGCGGGACCGCATCGCGACAACATCATCACAGGGCAGAGGTCAACGCCTCACACATCGCAGATTATATCCACTCAAGAAGGCCACACCAAACATCGGCGTCCGCAGCGCCACAGCCACGTGGCCCCCTTAGTTTAATGGTAAAACGAAGGTCTCATAATCCTCAGCCCTCAGTTCGATTCTGAGAGGGGGCAGCCGCAGTACGCAGCAGGAAGCTCTAGTGTGATGCTCCGAAAAAGCTTTTTTGTGCTGGCGTGATAGGGGAGGTTAGGGCGAGGGCGACGGGGAGGCAGAGTCAGAAAGTGGCGCCTCCTCGCGATCTCGGGATGTGCACGCGCTCGACACTGCTCACGGGCCCGACGGCAAATGACACTGGCAGTCTGCTCCTCGGATACATCACTGGGGCGTGTCAGGTAACGGCCAGTGCCTGCCTTGTACGTGAACGGACTAGGGAATGTGGCGACTGTGTGGGATGTCAAGCGTCGGTTGGGAGCCAGGGCTTCCGCTGCTGTACGCTGCAAGACGCGGCAAAGACCGTGCTCGATGCACTGGGCGGCATGGTGCCGCCAGGAAAACCTGAAACAGTGAGTGAGATGGCAAAGTGGACGAAGCAACAAGTAATAACAAGGACTCTGGCTGCTCATCCCCTCCCCAATGGGACAGTGTCCGAGTCCATTGTCGACTGCGGGACTGCCACAGTCGGTCACGTGACCATGAGTGATCAAACACGTATGAGACGAGTTCTCGGTCCCTTGAACTCTTGAAGACTTGTCGTCTTGTCGTTCCCATTCACCCTTGTCTGTTCGTTTGAAATGAAGGCGGGCGCCAAGGACTGAGGTATGTAGACAGGTAAGCGGCTTGTTGGGGATTCTGTGGCTCCCAGTTGACCTTGTTCATACACTCTGGTTTGCGCGGTTCTTGTCGTGATGAATCAAGGTAGACTCGGGGCAAGAAGCCGAAACGTGTCCCAAAGCACTCGGGCCTCCAGTTCGGACATTTACTCCTGTCACTTATCAGTTGTTCAATGCAGATCTGCAATATGCCTCTGCGGGCATGATTGCGCCGCCGCCGGCGCAACGTTCCACGCTACCAGGCACCATGAGTGCCAATCAAGCTGTCGAATGAGCCAGGGACGTCGTTGTGTAATTGTCAGCTGCGGCCGAACGCTGTCTCCTCTCGCCTCCCCTTGCTTCGGGCACGCTTGGAACTAAGGCTTGAACAGGTACTCTCACCACTTCGGCCTCCGAGTCATCGGACATGTGTAACACTTCGGAGAAGTGGCCCAGGCATGTTCGTGACGTCACTGACTGATGATGACCGGGATACATACCGCGCCTTCTTGTACATACGTACATACCGCATCTGCTTGGC
Source organism: Apiotrichum mycotoxinovorans (assembly GCA_013177335.1). Taxonomy (NCBI): domain Eukaryota; kingdom Fungi; phylum Basidiomycota; class Tremellomycetes; order Trichosporonales; family Trichosporonaceae; genus Apiotrichum; species Apiotrichum mycotoxinovorans. The sequence goes on along the minus strand of CP053624.1, from coordinate 578,418 downwards.
GATGCGCTCACTGACACTTGAGGACCCCGTGATTTGTCCAACTTGACAACAGCATCTCGGCGCATGACTCTCCTCGATATATAACACCCCCACAACTCCGCTGAGTCTGAGCTCAAGCTCAACGGATGCCGCGCCCGTCTCTTATACAGTCAATTGACGCTGTGCTAAAGTACAAACTGCGCTCGACGCCTCGCGACATGGGTACTGCCCTGCACACCACCCCCGCCGCCCCGCTGCGCGCGCCGCCCACGTGGGCCGCCGACTTTCCGCGTTCGACCGCGCGCCCGTCGTCCATCTTCCATTTCCCGGGTGTCACGCCCGAGAGCACCGCGACCGTCCGCCGTGTCCTCGAGGAGAATGACCGCGGGTACGACATGTGGGAGGGAAAGCGCCGGTGTGAGTGGCGGCGAGGCGGCGAGGAGACGGCTAGGAGAGCTGCGCGCGAGACGGAAAGAGATTTGCTAACATGCACTGTAGATGCCCACAACCACTTTTCGCACGCCGCACTCGCGCGGTACGCACTCGGCGCGCCGCCCGCGCTCCTGCAGGCCGACTGGGAATACGACCGGGGCTTTCTGACTGGTCTGGACCCCACCGAGTGCGGGCGCGAGCAGGACGTCGAGGGGTTCCCGGATAACTTTACGCGGGATAACTGGGCTGACCCGCGGTGGATGGGGAAGAAGGGGTGAGTGGCGCAGATACAGAAAAGGGACTGGTCGAGCCGCACTAACTCTACACCAGATCGTACTCGCGCTACCTCCCCTTCTTCCACCAGGAAGTCGCCCGCCTGGGGCCCAAGGGCGTGCTGGAGGAATACGTCTTCTCGCGCGCGGCCAACACCGGCCCGCCGAACGAGGGTCCCACGATGGCCATTGCGCTCATGGCAGGCGTGCTCCACCCGCTCATCCACATCGGGTACGGCCTCGAGTTTGGCGACCAGGTGGTCCTCGCCGAGGGGTAAGCCACGCACCTCTTTCTCTTGACTTGCGTCCTGACCTCATCACCAGGCTTTCCCAGGCGTGTCTGCACTCTATGGGCCACTCGGCCGCCCTCTTCCCATCCAAGTGGCCGTACGCGTCCCTCCCAATCCCCTCGGGACCGCCCAAGCCCCTCATCCAGCTGTACGCCGAGTTCCTGGCGACGCCCTCCCTCGATCCGGGCCCGTACGACCCCGACATGCTCATCAACACGCGCCTCGAGAAGACGCTCACACCGCCGCACATTGCGGACGTGCAGGACCTCGTGGCGCGCTGGGATCTCTCGGACGTGTCGGACCCCGAGGTAGAGGAGCGGCTCACCGAGCTCGCATGGCTCACGACCTTGCTCACAGGCGCGACGTCCAGGCCGGGGTACCCCCAGCGCATCGATTTCTTCCTCGTGAGCACACACACGTTTGACAAGCATTGTGCGCTAATACGTCAGATGCACACACTCACGTCCTGCCTCTTCCTGCCCTCGTACATGCCCGTCCTGGCCCCCGAAAACCGCCGCGTCCTTCTCCAAAGCTACCTCCTCACTATCTTCCAGGTCCTCCTCGTGCGCGGCCGCCCGCACATCTTCCCCGACGAGGTGATGAGCTACCCCCTCCAGCCGACGGGTGGCGCGCGTTTCGCAAAGGAGGGAAAGCTCGAGGCGCTAGGCGACCCGACGGCCGCAGAGCAGCAGAACCCGTGGCTCGAGATTGTGTCCAACGCCCTCGTCTTCCGGGGTACGTCAGTTCCCACCACGATTTTCTTGGTTGTCTCGCTGACGTCCAGAATCACACGTGCCGAAATCCATCCGCGCCCTCCTCTACTTCGCCACGCGGCTGGGGCACACGCCGGCAGGCAGCGTCCCCGGCTGCATGGCCCAGGGCAAGGAGGTGATCCCGGGCCTTGCGCGTGTCGACGGCTCGCTCTTCGTGCGGGTTGCCGGCAAGATGATGGAGACCCAGGGATGGGTCAAGGAGGGTGCGGCCGAGGCGGACTGGGACCGCTCGGCCCTCGGGTGGGACGGCGCGTGGGCGCAGGCCAAAGTTACTGGCAGGTGGGGTGGCGATGCAGACAAGTGAGCCGCGGGCCGGCGGATGTGGTGGTGTACTATGTTCTGTGGTCGACAACGAGGGTTGCGCAGGCTGTGTGGATTATGTGCTGTGGAAGCAAAGCTACAGTATGCGAAATGAGACCGTGTCCTGCTGTCTGAGCCGCTGATTACTGTCAATTATGCTCGAGCATCTATTCCGCAAGGAGTGGTGTAATGTACTGGACGTGTCACATGCATTACTATTCCGCTGTTCGATGTCTCGGAAGGACTGGTGGAGACCGCCATAGATAAGTAAGGTCCCTCGTCCCTCATGCGGCGTCGCTGCGCAATGGTAGGGGCAAGCACTGAACGCTGAATGCGCCAGAGAGATACAGTACGACTGCCACCACAAGTTCACACCCGCCGCTGTCGAATTTTGTGCCGAATCTGTCTGGACGTGTCGTGGTTTCATGCCATTTGAATTGCTCCAGGACACAGGTGACGTACAGATTCGCTACAAATATGTTCTGAATCTGTTGGTTGCTGGTCCCACCCCGATTAATTCGTAGCATGTGGCATGAATGATGGAATTTCTTGCCCATGACACTCGCCTGGTGTCCCCCGCACACAATGTATTGTCCGCCTTACTTCTAAACGCACGAGAGCCGCCTGGGTGCCTGCATGAAGGCGTGGTGGACACCAAGAGCCAGAATGCGGACATCCTGGAGGTGGACGAGCACGCACACGAACCTCCGTGTCCATGGTGACAAGGTCTTCTTGGTACCTGAACAGTGTGGTCAGCACGCTCCCCTATCACCCACGCACTTCATGCCGTTGAACATTATTTTGGGCTCAAAATGAAGCCATGAACTTTTATACTCGGCTGTGGACAGAGGTTTGTGATCAGTACCGTGCATGCGGCTGTGAGTGTTGGCAGCAACGAGGACGACACGTACTGTACACCAGTCATTGGATTGGAGTGTATGGCGCAAACCCAGCAGCATCCTTGGCAGCTCAATATGCTTCGAGACAGTAAGTGTGTGAGTACATAGTGTACGATACAGTCCTCTTGTTGGATGCCGATTCACAGTGCGCAGGCTGCTTCGTTGCGTTTGTGGCACGCCCCAACTCCTCAGCCGGACACCCCACCACAAAGCCACTACGAGATTCCCAGCAAGACCGGGGAAAGATGGTGTATGTGTGTGTGTGTGTGTGTATGCGTATATGTCTGCTTTGCTTCTTTGGCGACGAGACCTGAGGACGTGGTTTCCACCTGTATTCGCTGACTCCATGGTTGGCCGTTCAACCCTCTGTCCTCGCCCTCGCCCTCGCCCTCGCCCTTGCGTGTCTTGTCCCTCTTGTCTGTACTCTTCTTGAGGGTAGGTGCCTCAGGTGTAGGGCAGAACTCGAAACCATTAGAAAGAGGGAACCCGATGAACCCCGCGTCCGGGGATATCATCCACGCCTAGGGGCAACAGAAGGGACCGTCATGCCAACCACCAAGACCCCTGGGTCAGTGCACACCACACCCAGCGGCGTCCGCAGCCGCATGTTCCAGTAACCGAAACTAGGGGAAGAAGGCTGAGGCTGTGGTGCAGCAGCGGTCACCCTCTCCGGCAGACATCGAACAGATAGGCGATAGGCAGTGTATAATACGTACATGGCCTGCTCATGCCTGGGGCTCGTAATAGCACCACAAGTCTCTGCGGCACGGTCACGCACGGTGTGGCGGTCCAAGTCCAAAGGACATGAGCTAGTATAATGGCCATTGAACCTACAGTTGTGGCACCGACAGGGCGGAACTATAATCAAGGTTTGGTCCACCTAGAGACACCGCGTCCGGACATGTAATATTATCCGCCCTACCAGCATAATGTACTCAGCACATTAGCGATACTGTACTGCGGGTTTCGGCCCCATACGAGATACGGATACACAGATATCCAGACAGTGCCGGTCCACCTGCACCCTATTCCCTCCACACTGTTACAAACGCACTTCACGGGGTCTTCAGCGAGGCAAAAAACTTGGAGGGAATCCGGGGACCTGGACCTTGGTGGTGTGTAATAGTGGCCGGGATCGTGGTCGCGGACGTGGCCGCCCAGGTATACCGTTTGTCTTCATGCATTAAACTAAACTATAGCTATACAACGTTAAAGGTCGGCATAGTTGGAATTCTGCAAGGTGATTGGTGCATTTTTCTGGATTGCAAGAGAGTGCGGGGCTCATTAGCTAGACGACGTCTCACAATTCCAACCTGCACGCGCAACACGCGTGCACCGGCAGCTAGTACTGTATTGTAGAATAGGATAGCTTCCCAGTGAGCAGTACTCTGCTCAACCTACGTGATTAAAGAACAGAAGTCCAGCTTGTCAATTGCACCAATGTTCGAGGGTTTGGGATTTCCCTTCCACTACTGTAGCACAGCTGGGTGTCTGTGATGACACCTCCGGTGCGGCGTCGCCCAGGCGCCTCACTGGAGTTCTTCTCTTGCGAATGAACGGATCCAGCGGTACATATGTTTGCCGGTGATCATCATCAGGCCCAGTCATGGACGGGTATTACGCGGCCGTGACTGGTTATGGTCTGTGAGGTCAAGGTCAACCCACACTCGCGACTCGCAGTGGTGCCATACCCGCAATTCGACTCAAAACTTGCCGTCGACACCCCCGCTGCACACACCCAGGACCATGAGTCTGGTGCTCCCGTGAAAAAAGAAACCTCTTGTACTACCGCACAGCTCGCAATGCAAAAGAGAAGGTCACGACGGGGATCGAACCCGCGATCTCCTGATTACACATCGTAGTCAGACGCCGTACCATTTGGCCACGCGACCCTTTTCATTTCCTTGCCCTGCCGTGCTGCGCTGCGCGCAACAGCCTGCAACGCCAAGCTGCCTCCTCCCGTAAAGATCATTGAATCAGCAGTGTCAGAACATTGTCAGTCAGTCTCCGCCGGCCCCGCCCCCTCCTGATCATGTCGTTCATACGTCCGGATATACAAACTCTACTAGCTGGTCGATGCGCCGACCGCAAGACGCTTAAGGTGCTCCATAAAGACCTGGAGGCTGACGTCGTCCGTGAAGATGGCCTGTCCCGTGGGGCCCGCGCCGTACGCGCTGCCAGAGGTGTGCGTCGTACTCGGGTTGAGCTTGGAGAGCAGGAAACGGGCCTGCGAGCCGCCCTGGTCGCACACGACGTAACGAGGAATAGGGAGACGCTCCTCGAGGAGCTCCTGGGCGTCGGCGACCGGCGCCTCGAGCAGCTCCTTGAAGTTGGCATAGTCCTCCTGCTCCTGGTAGTTGGCCTTGCGCCACTGCGCGATCGTCTCTCCGTGGAAGATGAGAATGTGGAAGAAGGTGTCTAGCAGGAGAATGACGTCGGGGCGGATCGAGACCGAGTCGAGGAGAACGGGGTGGGGGTCCTGGTCAAACGTGTAGGACATGAGCGTCGGCTGAATCATGATCAGCGAGTTGTTCACGTCCGACTCGTTGAGAACGTGGCGGTAGAAGGCCGTCTCGTCGGGCGAGTTGTTGAAGACCTGGAGGAACTGAGAACGGCGCAGGTGGAACATGAACTGCGGGTAAATCGAGAAGTTCGGGCTCAGCTGGAAGCTCGCGGGGTCCTCCTTGCGGTAGTCGGCAAACTTCTGGCAGAGACGGATCAGCATCCGGTCGAGCCAACGGAGAACGTCGGGCGAGTCGTCGATCTCGGCCTTGAATACGGCGATACGCGCCATGAGGACGGCGGCCGCCTCCTGGTCGAACTGCGCGGCGATGTTGGGGTGACCTCCCTCGTGGAACGTGCGCGCGACGGTGGTAACGCGCAGACGGTACTGCCCAGACGAGTGCTGGTAGTGGGTGACAAACTGGATCAGGCCCGACTGGTTAGGCTGGAGCGGCTGTCCCGCTGGCGTCACCACCTCGAAGTACGTCGCAAGGGATGTCCTCGGGGTGAGAGAGCACACCTTCCAGGCCGACGTCTGGCCAATACCAATCTCCGTCTCGCCGACGCACGACGACTTCTTGTTGGCCGAAATGACGTGGCCGATAACACCCGAAATCTTGAGCTCCTTGGTGGTGAGGACGTCGAACGTGCCGTTGAAGCCCATTTTGAGGAAGCCCTTGTCGTCCTTCGCAAAGGTCCGGAGGAACGACTGCTTGAAGATGGCCGTCATGAAGGAGTCAGAAATGACCATGAAGCCGTTGGTCGCGTTTGGCATCGACTTCATCTCGAGCAGACCGACCTGGTCGAGGCAGCCCGCGTAGATGTCAATCGCGTGGCCGTTCGTCGACGCGCGCTTCGACAGACCCTCGTAGTATTTGCACGCGCGCTTGAAGTGCTTGACGCTGTCGCGGTCAATGTCATGGTGCGAGCGGATAGGCTCGCGGAGCTCGGGCGCGACGACAAGACCGGGACCATCGGTGGCGGGACCACCGGCAAAGAGCATGATACGCGCGCCGGTGTTGGGGAAGGCGGCCTGATGGTCAGCGTTTAGTATTCACCAGCGGTACTCACCTCGAGAAGCGAAACAGCGACACCCATGGCGACACCAGTGCAGCGGAGGGGACGGCGGTTGTCGGCAACGGGCCACGGGTCGCGCTGGAGGTTCTCGAGGATGCTCGTGAGCTGGAACTCAGCAGCCGAGACGGGGAGAAGGAACTTCGAGGCCGCCGGTGCGGGGATGGGCTGGCCAGGACGCATGGGCTGCATTCGGTTGGCGCCGAGGCCGAGCATCTCGGCGATCTGCTTGGGCGGGTATTCCTTGGAGCCACGGAAAACATACGACTTCGGGCAGTCGGCGTACGCGAGTTCGTGGACAAGAGCCTGAACAAGATGTCAGCGCACGACTCGCTCGGCGGGGGGAAGGGGGTGCGCGGGGGACGGCGCCTCTGGCTGCGCCGTACGCAAGCAGGGCATGCTGACTGCCTGCGACTGGCATCCAGCACCCGCTCCATCCAGTGCGTCGGTCCGGCGCCGGATGCATGATTTCCGGGTACTTACCATAGTGCCGAAGGTGATAAGACCAACGAGAGCGTTGGGAGGAAGTAGACTGAGCGAAACAACGAGGGTCTCACGGAGCGCGTTCAGCTCGTCCTCGTCAACACACGTGTCGACGACATAAAGGAAGATAGGGGGGACAGGGGCAGGCCGCGAGAGCGTGTACTCGATAGTGGTGTACTTCGGGAGGAGCTCGGCGGGGAGGTTAGTCTGCGAGATGTCCTTGTAGTGCGGAGGGAAGGGGTTGCGCTGAAGACAGAACGGGCAGATCCACATCTTGCCGCGGACATCGATCTGGCTGCGAACGTTAGTCGACCGTTAAAGAGAGCACGTCGCCGTAGAGAGTATGAAGTCACAAGCCCCGTCGCAGAAAGGATGCGCCCTCGCAGAGGGTATGCGCCCCCACAGAGAGCATGAGCTGTCACGGAGGGTGTACGCACCAGTAGGGGTTGAGAATGGCCTTGCAAGGCGCCTTGCAGGTCACAGGCTCGTAGAGGACGGGCGGGAGGTCCTCACGCTCCTTGAGCGGCGTGTACAACGCCGAGATAGGGACCACCGTGCGCGTCGCCTCGATGCGGCTCGACGGCCATGCGTTCCACGAAAAACGGACGCCTGCGGGTGTCAGTCATGCCCATGTAGGGTGGGTCAAGGATGCCGTCGATCGGATGGGAAAGAAGCCCAGCGCCGGAGTCAGGCGGCACTTGCGAGCGCGAGTGGGGGCGTGGTCCAGTAGGATATTGGCCAGGGCCGGGGCTGCACGCACCATCGCGGTCTTCAATGTCCTCGAAGTTGGCGCCGTTCATGGTGCAATCTTCTTAATGGATGAGGACGGGAGAAGGAGAGGAATTGTTTTTGGGGGTGTGAAAGGGGGAAATATAAGAACAGTGTCGAGTGAGTCGTGGAGAAGGGAAGTTGGTTTCGAGACGTGAGGGATGGACGAGAGGGAGGGCACCTTGTTGGAGGGTGCAGTGGGGAGCCATGGTGGGAACATGGAGGCAGCCTCGCTGGCAGTGGAATCGCTGACGATCTAACCCACGTGGAATACAAATCACGTGAACTTCATGGGACTGTCTCGATCTTCACAATCTTCGTTCAACATATTTCTGTTTGTATAACGGATTCCTGTTCGTATAACGGCTAGTATGCTCGCTTGTCACGCGGGAGATCGGAGTTCGATTCTCCGACAGGAAGAGATTGCTTTTTGCATTCTGTTCGCTTGTCTTTTCTGGTCAGTGTGGCACACCCCCTGGCATGAACAACAGCGTCTTCCAGTCTTCCAACCATGCACACAGGCGTCACTCTCACATTAACACATTCTCACATTGATCTATAGTATGCATGTCATTCTCTCAAACACAGCGCCATACGAGTCCCCTCAGCTCTTCTCTCAGAGTTTTAGAACTCTGATCGAAAGCTTGACTACGGGCTTGACCGTAGTTCTCATTCTCGAACTCGGGAATTCCTACCCATTCTCTGCGCGCGATGATATACGATACTGTTCGAGTTTTTTTTGGATTTTCTTTTCTTTTACTTTTTTTTCTTTATTTATTACACGTTGCCGAGAATGCTCTACCATCCGTCCCAATCGTTGGACTCGGACTCCTGCCGCTCCTGCTGCGCCTCGCGCTCCAGCTCCTCCCAGCTCATCTTCTGCTTTCCCTTGTCCTTGGCCGTGACAGTCCCGTCGTCGTCGGAACTGGAGCCTGTGCGTTCCTGGATGTCAATGCTGGTCCCATAACTCGCAATCTCAACCTACGTGTGACATGTCGAATCCCTTGGGCTTGAGCATCTCGGCAACCCTGTCCCAGTCGATCTGTGGCTGCGACGTGGAAGTGGAAGCTGGTGGCGCGGATGGTCCCGGTGTCTCAGGCATTGCAGCCCTCTCGATAGGAGGGGCCGGAGGGGGCGTAATGTGGAGCGCGCGGAGCACGTCACCTCCGTCATCGTCGCCACGTCGATGCTGTGGCTGTGGCTGCGGCACGTCGTCATCCGCGCCTATCACAGGATTAAAAATGGTGTGGATGCGCTCCGCCTCTGACGGGGCGATCCTCCTGCTCTTGTAGGAGTAGTCTTCGAGTTCGTCGCGCCACGAGGGGTTCAGACCGGGGGACACGAGCCTGAAGCGTCGCGGAGGGCGTGCGCCTTCGGGAGGCGGCGGGGCGGAGGTGGAAAGCGCTGAGAAGGGCATCGGCGTGTCTGTCTCCGACCCATCGCTTGCCTGCGGTGTCGGGGTCTTGGCGCGCCTCTTCTTCTTCTTCCCGCTCGCAAGGGTGACTACGGCAACGCCGGGGCCGTCGCGCACGGGTGTGGCGGGGGGCGGCCGCGTGGGAGGGGCCTCCCGGGGCGCGTCAGGGGGCGGAGCTTCGGGGGGCGGAGGGACGGGGAGTGGGTCGATGGGGGGTGGAGCGACGGCAGCAGGAGTGACGGAGGGGGGCGACGGCGGGAGACACATAGGTGCCTGCAGATGACCCATAGTTGCTTACTTCCATCATGCTCTTGAGATCGCCGACATCCGCGGCGAGAACCGCCAGGGGGGCGTGCATAGTGTTGTCCTCTGTCCACGTGCAGAGATAGTTCATCTTCTGCTCGAGCGACTCGAGGCCCGACGCGATGGCGACAGCGGAGATCTGGATCGCCTGGATCTCGTCCCATTGCTCGGGGACGAGCTCGACCTGCATTTGAGCTGAGGGCCGCGCGGGACGCATGTCCGTGTCTCCGTTTGCGTCCTCGGCGACGGCGCGAGGGATAGAGATGTCGCGATTAGTCGAGTTGTCGCTTGCACTAGCGGTGGGGTGCGTATGGGTGGGGGCGCTGATGCTGCTCGTGATCGTGTGTGCGTCACCGCCTGCGCCTGCTTGACCCTCAAGCCTCCTGACCAGAGCAGCGAGGTTGCCGTTGATGCTCGACATGGTACTCTCGAGCCTGTCGAGGCGCGCGTCCATCACCTGTGTCTTCGCCGTGAGGCACTGGAGGTTGAGGTCGAGATTCCTGACGTTGCCCGCTAGCGTGTCAGTGACAGCGGTCGCCAACGAGTCCACTTTGGCGTTCAGGCCGTCCCCGTTCTCGGCCACATCCGGCATGAGCACCAGGTTGGACATGCTCTCCGACACGCTGGTAAAATGTGCGTCCATCGACCCGTCGACCTCGCGGAGGAGGTTGAGCGTCCGCTCGACCCCCAGGCGGAGGCGTATGCCATCACTTAGGCGCTCCTCGAGGTGGTCCACCGCGCGGTTGAGGCGTGTAAACGTCAAGTCGTCGGTGAATTTTTCGAGGCGCCCCGCCGAGTCCTCGAGGCGAGCGCTCGAGGCGTCGAACCGCTGGATGGCGTCCCCGATCGTCCGGAGCTGCCGCCGATGATCGTCTTGCTCGACGCGGATCTGCTCCTGTCGCTTGGCGAGGTCAAACAGCGCCTCAATGGTGCTCCACAGCCGCTCGTCGACGGTGACTTGCTCGCAGTTCTCGTGGCACGCCGCGGGGTGCTGAGCGGTCATCGAGGGTTCAGCTGCAGGCGGCGCAGGAGTGTCAGGAGGAGCGTGGGAATAGGCTTGGGAATGGGCTTGGGGTTGGGCTTGGGGTTGGACTTGGGGTTGGCGCGGTGCCGCAAACTCTTCGTCGAGGGGCACCCAGTCCGAGTCGCCACCCTCCGACAGGGGCGGCGAGAAGGACACGGCGGCCAGGGGGCTGAAGTCCTCAGCACTACCCACTGCCTCGGGCTCGGGCTCATTTGACGGTGGCGCCGGTGCAGCGGCGCTGACGGGGGGAGGAGGCGAGTCTCCCACGGAAGTAACTGATCCCAGGGTCCAGGATCCGCACGACGTGTGGCTGCACACGGACGGCGACCGCTCGCGCCACCGCTTTGGGTCGGGGCTCGCGGTGCGATCGTCGCGGCTTGCAGGCGGGTGGCCGCGCTTCGCGGCAACGGCTACGGGGGCAAAAGAAGCGCCGGGGGGCACGCCCCTGTTGTCGGTCGGGTGGCGAGCAGTGCTGCTACTAGATACGATAGTGGGCTCGGCGGGGCAGCTGGTGCCCACCGCGCCGCCACCGCGGGTAGCGTCCTGCGCGGCAGATGACGGCGTGCGCGCCGAGGCCATGGGAGATGCGTGCAGTATACCGCGCGGAGCGGGGTTGGCCGCCGTCGGTGTGCTGCTACGGCTGCGGCCCATTGTGAATGGGTTACTAGTCAATGAAGAAAGATAAATGCAAAGATGTTAGCTGTTATACTGGTGAGGTGGTGGGAAGTGCGAGTCAGTGCGAGAGACATGCACGCTATGTATGTGTACGTTTGCACACGCACACGGCATTGCACCGCACACAAGAGTGTATTAGCTGAGTGGCAAACTGCCCTCCATGACACTCGCTGTGCACCCGCGTACCTGTCGAGATCTCTTGTTATCGGATCCGAACTGTGCGCAACACGATAATGTGCCTGCACGAGAGGTACCCGCCCGTGCATTGCTTCATCTCACGAGGCTGCGGTGGTCGCGGGTAGCAAGCTAGGAACGAGGCGGTGAGCTCACGACTAGCTCGACACTTGCTCGACTTGGTTGAGCCAATTCTAAAATAATGTGTTTGAAGTTACGCATGACATCAGTGCATTTCAAAGCACGACTCCATCAAGCATCACTCGATTCAGACCACCATTTCCACCAAGGAGTCGTGCTCCTCTTGGCCCCTCTCTTATAACTCGATGTGCTGCGAAGACTCCATGATGAGATATAGATATCAAAGATTGTACTGTATACATTTGTGCTAGTCGTCCCAGTCATACTCTGAGCTGGAACGAGGGGTAGATGGCCGCGAAACAGATTTGCTGCCGGTGGCGGTTTGGCTGCGCGTTAGCGAGCGGGGGCGGGACTCGTCCTCAATCTCATCGACATCGCGAGCGGTATGCTGCGTGTCCACAACCTTGTCCTCGGTCTCGTCGTCCATATCGTCGTCAGCCTCAGCCTCAGAATGCAGCTCCTCCTCCGGGGGATCCGACGACGGGATGACGGGCTTGATGTCCTCTTCGTCTTCGTCGTCCGGCGTGCGTGACCAGCCCGGCTGGAAGACGATTGGCGAGGACGGGCGAGCGGGATCGGAGCGGATCTCGCGCTTCAGGGGCGACGAGTCAGAATTCAGCTCGTCCTGTTCCTCGTCCTCGTCCTCGTGGTTCGACGGTGTGACACTGGTGTGGTCATCTGCAGGACGGCCGGGGTTGAAGTGCTGCGACTGCTTGATTTGCAGGGAGGGCTCGCGCGACGATCGGGTAGAGGACTGGCGGGATGGTCCATTGGAGGCGGCAGGTTGACAGGGTTCACCAGAGTGCTGCCGAGTGGAGGATGTGGAGCGTCCTGCCGCTACAAGCCTAGCTTCACTGGGCTTCTGCGAGGGGTCGAGTTCGTCCTGCTCTGAATTGTCCAGCTCATCGACCTCGTCGTTCGCGTCCTGGTCGTCCTGGTCGGTATCCAGCTCGTCCCGTTCCTCCGCGGCCGATTCTTGCTCGTCCTCCTCGTCGTCCTGGTCTTCATCCCACTGATCCTCTCCTGCTGGTGCATCACTGTCGTCCTCGGAACCCCGAGCTTCGGGTTCCACAGACTCCCCCCGTTCCCCGCGCTCGCGCTTGACCTTGGCAGCTTGCGCCCTTGCCGCCCTCGAGTTCTTCCAGGGGTGAGGGTCCAGTCTGCTCATCGTCTTCCGGATCAGTCGTGTGCGGGGGAACAGCTCGGTGCGAGCGACAGCCAGCGTACGAGCACGGCGCGCGCTAGAGATGCGCTGAACAGTCTCGCAGTATCCTGTTATCCATGTCAGATATACTTCCCGGAAGCGCGTCACTCACGTTCTTGCGCCTCGTCGAGCGCGACGGCGAGGTCGTCGTCCATCTCCCTCGCTCGCCGTTTCAGCGTCCTGCCGAGCGGGGGGCGTGCCCAGATCCACTCGTCGACTGGAACGCTGGGGTCGTCGTCCTTCAGCGCACCCTGGATCTGGGCGCGCATGACGGCATCCAGGCGACGGTCGACGGTATGCAGCGCGGCGTCGAGCTCCTCGTCCTCGAGATCTGTCAGGCCGCCGTTGACCTTGGGATCGTCGCCTTCGAGGTCCAGGTCCATGTCGCTGTCTGGATCCGACTCCTCGCTATCGTAGCGGTCGAGTAGCGGGGCAGCGGAGGCGGCGGTCCACGATACGGGGTTGGGACTGGGGCTCCTCTCGTGTGGTCCCCGCGACGTGCGTCTCCGAGCTCGCGCTGATTCCCTTCCTGAGACATTGGCTTCCGGCGTTGTGGGGCGGGATGGAGAATACGCTGGTGTTGACGTTCCCTCCCGCGATGACGCCACGGATATGCTGCGCTCAAAGCGGGACTCGGCTGAGATCTCTCGCAGGTTGCCGAGTTCTCCGCGGAGACCGAGGGCAGCCATGACGTGTTCGACGGTAACGCTCTGCCCTCCAGTCTGAGATACCTGCTGTTCTGCAATGAGGACGGACGCGTAGACGAGAGGCTTGAGGTATGCCAGGAGTTCAGCGTAGAGGTCCGAGATGATGGTGAACGACGCAGTAGTGGTCGGTGCCGAGCCAAGCTGCGGTGGCGGTGTTGGTTCCTCCTTGACGTCGACATCGTCGACCAGGAACTTGGCCGACGGAAGCGAGTCGTATATTCGCCCACTGGCTCCCATAAGTTGTGCCGCTCTGGCGTAGTTGAACACCTCCCAGCCGCGTTCAGTGAGGAAGGCATCGGCGCCGAGCTCCGCCAGGCGCTGCACCTCCTCATCAGCCGCTTTGACTTCCGTGAGAGACTTGCGTCTGGCGCCTTTCTTCTTCTTCGGGCGATCGTTGGCAATGCGGGAGGCGTACATGGCATCGGGTCCACCACCAGCAGTAATCTGCGCCGGGGTGAAGCCGAGGTTGGCCAGAGTCTTCATCCGACTCCGTTCACGTGCGGCCTTACGGTTCAGGAGGGTCCGCAGCAGTGTCTTCTGTGCCGGCGTGCGGTCCTTCTTCGCGAGGGCCTGTAAGGTCGCAATCTCCGCGTCGTCCTTTGCGATGGGATCCTCGGTCTCGAGCTCAGCGTCAGACGAGACCTGGATGCCAATGTCCTCCAGGTCACCTTTATCTCGCACTTCGGCGTCCCGGAGGAGGTTGGAGAGGGAACAGAGTTTCTCAATGTCGAGGTCTCGCCCCCACTCCGTGAGGTGCTCCGTGTCGCTCATTGCTGCTGCCTTGCGTTTCCGTTTTCGGTCGGGCACGACAGTTGTAGCACGGGCCTCTATCGCCTCAGCAAGGACGGCTTCGCGGTCGAGGATCGTCTCGGATACCTCGTACGCGCCCGTCCAGAGGAGGTGGTTCCGCCACGTCTTGGACTCGTCGCCTTCGCCCTTCCGGTCCGACGTCTTGCTCGCTTCCCAGCGGAGCGCGGCGAGGTACTCGTGGACCTGCGCCTCCGTCTTGGTACGCACGTCCGCCGCGATCAGGTCCGGACGGTGCCGCGAATGCCGGGACAGCGACGCAAAGAACAGCGACTTTTCGGCAGGCGTCCACGTCGCGTTGCTGGGCGAGACGGTGGATGCAACGAGGTCCGTGTACGTGAAGTTGTCGTGTCCTCCGCTGTCCTTTGTTGCTATGCGTCCCTCCAGCGCGCCTAATGAGCCCTTGATATGCCGCCCCAGGTCGGAGAGGTACCACCGCAGTCCTCGCGGATCGTCGCCGTCCTCTCCAACGTCGCTGTGCAGATCGCCGTCGCCGTCGCCGTCGCCGTCGCCTTCGCCGTCGCCGTCGCCTTCGCCGTCGCCGTCGCCCTCGTCGTCCTGGATCCCATCTACGCCATCTGCGTCGCCGTTGGCCTGGTGCTCTGATGCGCTCGGCGACGCAGACCGAAAGCCGGAAGCTTCTGGAGACCCAGTGCGGGATCGCGGCTGCCCTAGTGCTGCAGACGACTGTGATCTTGATCTTGTCTGGGAGTGCGAGCGCGAGTGTCGTAGGTCGGATCGTGATCGTGTGCTCGCGCTGGATCTCGGGGTCGACGGCCCAGCTTCGGCGTTGGCTGGTGTCAGCTCCATCCTCAGCTCTGTGCTCACGTCCGAACCCAAACCCGCGGTCGTTCTCCTCCATCGACGTGCAGAGTAGTGTTTAAGGATGGAGTGTCAACAACAACGGCAACAACAAGACCCCGGCATTGCGTCCAAACAGCCGTCAGCGCATCAGCACACAGTTTGTTCAGAAATCTTGAGACAGGGACGCACAGGCCACAACTGACCACAAACAGCGTCATGCTTTTTCTAATCCGCATGCCTGGAAAAGTGTAATCAAAACAATTTGAAATTACGTAATTCTAATTACATTTTTGGTTGCCTTTTACAGTATACTGCATTTGCCGCCCAAAGATAAACAGAACGCAGACAAGCTTGGCCATGCCATTAATGCAAATGGGTCCACACGCAAGCCACCACACACACAAGTTGCATCATCTTTCAGTGTGTCGTTTCGAGTTCCATAATAATTCATTCCACGAAGTTTTACAAACTTGACACTCTATACATTCCTCACTTTGTCAAGACATGTCAGACAACAACAGGCCACACACACTGGACGGCCGCCCGGCTGAGCCGCTCCCTGAGAGCTGGTCGCGCCCGTCGTCGAGCAACCGCAACAGGGGCCGGTGGGAGGGCAGCGGCACCAACACGCCGGTGACGCTCGGCAGCCTGGTGAGTGGAGTGCCGGAGTGTGTCGCAAGACAGCGTAGACGAGCTCAAGCTTCAGGCAAGAGTTTACTAACATGCTAGAATCGACAGACTGCGCCGCCGCGCCCGAGTCCGGAGCACCAACGCGAAGGTGCGGAGCTGTACACCGGCGGCGAGCGGAGGTGCGTGCACGGACACGGACGCGACAGGGACAGGGAAGACACGAAACATGTTACTGACATTGCAGTGGACTCGCCGTTCAGAACCCCAACGAGCCCGGTGCAGGTGGCGGTGGTGCAAGTGATGCGCGCCGCATGGTCGAGGGGATTCTGCAGCAGGCTATCAAGTGGGTTGGAACACATCGATGGTAACTGACCCGCCAGCTCGTCCGAGTCGGGTACGTCGACACCACAGCGCGACCACTGGTCGGGCGTCGGCCACACGCTTGGCAGCGATGAGGTCGAGTCGACGACAGTCGGCGAGCCCGCCGTACCCCAGGAGGAGGTGCAGCGGCGCACACTGACGTTCTGGGCGGACGGGTTCAGCATCGAGGACGGCCCGCTGCACGAGTACGACGCGCCGGGCAACCGGGAGCTCCTGGCCGCGATCCACGCGGGCCGTGCGCCGCTCTCGCTGTTCAACGTGCAGTTTGACCAGCCCCTCGAGCTCGTGGTCCAGCAGCGGACAAACGAAAAGTATGTCCCGCCCGCCAAGAAGCCCTCGGCGGCGTTTAGCGGCGAGGGCAACCGCCTCGGAAGCATCGTGCCCACCATCTCGGGCGCCAACTCGCCCGTTCACCGCTCCAACACTACTTCCCCCGCCTCTCATGCGGCACCATCCGCGCCTGCTGCCCCCGCGGCAATCGAACTCGACCCTAGCAAGCCTGCGACCAATGTCCAGCTGCGTCTCGGTGATGGATCGCGTGTCGTTGCCCGCGTCAACCTCGACCACACCGTTGGCGATCTGCGGGCGTTTGTTTCTCAGTGAGTGACAGCTGAAATCGTGTATATGAAAAGCTATAATTTGACTAACCCTAGAACGCGCCCTGACCCGCGCCCATTCATTCTGCAGACGACATTCCCCTTGCGTGAGCTCAAGGACGACGAGACAATCGAGGGCGCCAAGCTGGCGAACGCCGTTGTTGTGCAGCGCTACACCTAGAAGCTGAGGTGCAGGAATGTAGAGTTGTGGGTGTGTGTGTCTGGTGTTGAACAGTCAAGTCAAGTTACATAGCAGTTGTGCATCTATCATGGTATCGGTTTTGTCAACACTGTCACGTCTCTCCGTCTCTCTCACCGTCTCCACCCCCCTCCTCATAACTCTCAGCTCACTATTGCGCATAAGCACCTCCCTTTCCGTGTCCGAAACGATCACTCAGATTGCGCGCGTCCTTGATCTTCTGCGCACGCTCCTCGTTGGAGAGCAGGCGGCCCGTGATGCCCATGTGTTTGTTGTGGTCCCAGAATGCCGGCTCGTCCTCCTCGTCCTTGGACTCGGCCTTGCGCTTCTGGTGCTGGGAGAGGAGCGAGCCGCCGCGCGACGATTTCTGCAGCGTCAGTCTTCAGACACATCCACATCTGCAGCACGAGCACACTCACATTATGCGCCTCGATATCCCGCCGGATCGCCTCGTCCCGCTCCCGCCGCCGGCGCCGCTCCTCGTAGTCGTCCGCGTCCCCAGCCTCCCGCCCACGCTTGACGCCGGCCACCTCCTCCGCGAGCCGCCTGGCCTTCTCCGCCGGCGTCTCAGTCCACACCCGCTGCTCCGCGGCCGATACGCCCTCCCTGCTCGTCTTGGCAAAGCTTGTCGGGCGCTTCGTCGGATCCAGCACGCCGCCGAGCACGCCCGCCGACGGCGGCACGAGCATCCACTCTGCGCGCTGCGGTTTTGATGGGCCGGAAGAGCCAGACGCGCGTTCTCGCGCCCACCGCGCCTCGCGTTCGCGGAAGGCGTCGGCCGCCGACTGCTGCGGCACGGGATCGGCGGAGGGTTTGGGGCCCACTTCGTCGTCGCTGTCGCTATCGGGATACGGGCTGGCGGAGGGGCCAACCGAGGGGCCAATGGAGGGGCCGATGGAGGGGCCGATGGAGGGGCCGATAGAGGGGCCGATGGAGGGGCCGATAGAGGGGCCGATAGACGGTCCAGGCCGCTGCGGACCAATGTCCCGCGTCTTTGGGGCTGTTTTGCGCTTGGCGGCCAGCTCGGGCGGCAGGGCGGGGCCAAAGCCGTCGTCCTCTGAGTCCGAGGCGGTGGGCGCGTCCTCTTGCGGAGTGGTGGATCGCGCCAGGTGGGGCGGGAGCTGTGGTCCGATGGGCATTGTGGTGTGAATAAGTTGACAAGCAGTGTAGAGTTGTAGAACGTCAAGTGCGCTTGGATTGATCTTGTTATGGGTATGGCTTGCAGACGTGTGGAGGTTGCAGTGACAAACGGAGAATTGGGCTTACGTAAATGATTTTTCATGAACGATCTCCGCGATCCGAGATTTCGAGATGAGATGCTCGACAGCGACACTTTGTGGGACATTAATGACTTGTCCCTCCACCGCTCTAGCTGTCTGCAACTCACGCGCCACCATGTTCCGGATAGCCCTCTCGCGGGCTATGGGCCCCTCGTCGTTTGGCCACCTGGCCGCGTCGTCTTCCCGCTTGACGTTTATCCGCGCGGCGTCCTCGGCACCCCCGACGACGTTCTTCACGGAACAGGAGGAGTCGAGCGCGCAGCTCCTCGCGGCCGTCAAGACCAAAGTCGACGAGTGTACTGCGGCGCGGAACGTGAGTTCAGATCTTCTAGCGTGTCATTCCAACTGACGCCGCAGAACACGGAGACTACGTCTGTGGCAGAGCAGATTGCGCGCGCCAAGACGCTCAAGGAGCTCACGCCGCTCTCTGACGCGTACGAAAACTACGCGCGGATTCGCAAGGCGCTGGCGGATCTGCAGCCGCACCTGTCGGACCCGGACGCGAGCCTGCGCGAGATGTTCGAGATGGAGCGCGACGAGCTGGTCGAGCAGCTCGACGCCGCCCTTGATGCGTTGCCTGCGCTCCTGCTGCCCGCCTCCGACACTGCGGGCCTGCCGGCCGTCATGTCGCTCAATGCCGGCGTGGGCGGGTCCGAGTCGGCGCTGTTCGTCGAGGAGATGGCGCGCCTGTACCAGCGCTTTGGGGAGAAGCGCGGGTGGAAGATTGAGATCATCTCGCAGACGGACGGGCCGGTCGGCAAGGGTGGCGGCGGGCTGCGCGAGATTACGATGAAGTTTGAGCCGCCGCCATATGCCGAGGAGGGCACCGAGGTGTACGGCCTCATGAAGTGGGAGCGGGGTGTGCACCGCGTGCAGCGCGTGCCGCTCACCGAGACGCAAGGCCGTGTGCACACGAGCACGATCGCTGCTGTGGTAAGTACCAAACCAGCCTAGGCACAAGCATTGTTTTCTGTGCTGCCACGCTTTTCACTGACTCGACTCCTTTTTAGGTCATGCCAATCTACCCCGATGTGCCGGACGCGCCGCTCGTGGACCCCAAGGATGTCAAGACGGAGGTGATGCGCTCGCGCGGCGCGGGCGGGCAGCACGTCAACAAGACCGAGTCGGCCGTGCGCCTCACGCACATCCCGACAGGCATTACGGTCTCGATGCAGGACTCGCGCTCGCAGCACCAGAACCGCGCGTGGGCGTGGGACATTCTGCGCGCGCGTCTCTCGGAGAAAAAGTACAATGAGGAAGTGGAGGCGAAGCGCGCGTCCCGCAAGAGCCAGGTCAAGAGCGCGGACAGGAGTGACAAGGTCCGCACGTACAATTTCCCGCAGGTGAGTGTGCGGCGCTGCTGGGGTCGAGCACGTGCAAACACGCCGATAGCAGTTTCTCGGGAGGATGTAGTGCTCACTTCTCAGGACCGCCTCACGGACCACCGTATCGGTCTCACCATCACCGGCCTCAAGGAAATTCTCGACGGCGATGGCCTAGAGTACGTCCTCGACGAGCTCAAACGCGACTTGGACAAGCGCAGGATGGAGAGCATCCTCGCTGGAGAAGAAGATTTTGACGAGTAGACAGACAGACAGTAGAAAGTACTGTATCATCAGTATCATAGCATAGACCCAGACCCAGATTTCCACGTAGCATACGGTTTCAGCATACCACAGCATAGACGCTCGATGCACGCCATGCACCACTTCCAGCCGCCATTTTTCTATACAACAACATGAGTAGCATGAGAGCCTGGTTCTATTTCCGTTTCTAGTATCCACCACCTGCGTACCGCGTCGACGCCTGCTGCTTGCGACGCATCTCCTCTTCGTACTTTGGACAATCGGCAATGCCGTGCCCGAGACCACCACAGATAGGGCATCCCTTGAGCGGTCCACCAGTTGCTGCGCGGGGGTCCTCGATGGAGAGCAAGAATTCTGGGATCCTGAAAGGGTAAGTTAGTCGATGTAGCTAGCTTGACGAGTCAACTTCAACGCACTTCTGCTTGGCTTCCATGAGCAGGTACTTGAGGTCCAGG
This sequence comes from Apiotrichum mycotoxinovorans, assembly GCA_013177335.1. NCBI lineage: Eukaryota > Fungi > Basidiomycota > Tremellomycetes > Trichosporonales > Trichosporonaceae > Apiotrichum > Apiotrichum mycotoxinovorans. The sequence continues at coordinate 558,266 of CP053624.1, read as the reverse complement.
AGGACCTGCTCGGCCGTATTCATATTCACAAACGTGGTCGCGATACCCGTCTTGCCCGAGCGGCCGGTACGTCCGATTTCGTGCACATAGTCTTCGATTTCCTTGGGCATGGTGAACACAATCACGTGCTGGATCTCGTTAAAGTCGAGACCCTTGGACGCGACGCCCGACGCGACCATGACGTCCTTTGCGCCCGATTTGAACGAGCGGATGGCGTACTCGCGCTCGTCCTGTGCTGCGAACGCGTCAGGAACTGAATACAACAATTAGTGCGGCTAGACTTACTCTTGCTTCCGTGGATTGCGACGGCCTCGACGCCCTTGAGGAGGAGGTACTCCTGGATGTCGTCGACCTCATTCTTGTTCGGGCTAAAGATGATGACTGGCGGTGGCGTCTTCTGGAGGCACTCGAGGAGGTAGACCATCTTGGCCTCCTGCTTGACGTACTCGACCTCCTGGATGATATCCATGTTCGTTGCACCCGCGCGGCCGACATTGACGAGTAAGGGGTTGATGAGCGACTGCTGCGCAAAGTCCTGGATCTTGCGCGGCATGGTGGCGGAGAACAGGAGCGTCTGGCGCTGGTACTTGAAGTGCGACATGATGCTGCGCACGTCCTCTTCGAAGCCCATATCGATCATGCGGTCCGCCTCGTCCATGCACAGGTACTTGCAGTTGTTCGCGTTGAGGCGGCCCTTTTCGAGCATGTCGATCAGGCGTCCCGGTGTGGCAACGACAATGTGCACGCCTTTATTGAGCACGTCCATCTGGTCGGCCATGGAGATGCCGCCAATGCAGAGCAGGGAGCGGAGCTCGGGGTAGTCTCCGCTCTCCTTCAGCGCGTTGCACATGGCCACACAACCGTCGTACGTCTGCCGCGCGAGCTCGCGCGACGGGCAGATGATGAGGCCCACGGGTCCCTCGCCGCGGATAAACGGCAGCTTAGTCTCCATCTCGAGCGACTGCATAATGGCTGGAAGCGTAAACGTCAGCGTCTTGCCGGACCCAGTGAACGCGATGCCGATCATGTCTCGCCCTGCAAACCTGCCCTGTCAGCTCGAATTGAAGGACACGCAAGCTGAAGACTCACGCAGCAGGAATGCCCTGGATCTGGATCGGTGTCGGGCGCTTGATTCCCTTGTTGGTGAGATAGTCGAGAATCGGCTTTGGAATCTTCATGTCGGCAAAGTGCTCGATAGCGGGCGGCGGGTCCTCACCCTCGTGGATGATATTGTACTTGTCGCGCACGGCCTGCTGCTCCTCAGCCGAAAGATTACGGATATAGTGCGGCGGGCGCCACGACGTCTTCATGCTCTCGCTCCATGTGGTCCCCTGCGCGAGTTCCTGCACGCTCGCGAGCTTCTTCTGCGCGCGCTCCATCTCGGCAAGAATCGCAGCCTCCTTCTCGGCCTCCTTGTCCGCCGCCGTCTTGTTCGCATCTGCGGTGTCAGCTTACGTTTCGGCTGAATTTGCTTTGATCGCAGCCTGTGTCCTATACCCACCCTCAATCTCCTTTAACCGCTTGACCTCCTGCGCCTCCTGCAGCAGCGTGCGCTCGCGGCGCGCCCCCTCCCGCTCCCGCTCCTCGCGCTCCCGCTCGCTCTCGAGCTCCCGCTTCCGCAGCTCGGCCTCGTACGCCTCGTCCTCCGCCGTGCGCAGCTTCTTGACCGCCCGCTTGCCCCCGACGCCCAGAGACGCCAGCATCGCCGCGCGCCGCTTCGCGACGGGGACGTACGGCTTGTAGTCGGGGGGCAGCTCGTACTCGTCGCCGCCACCCGCGCCACCGTCCTCGCTGACGACTGCACCGGGGGTTGTGGCGGCAGGCGCCGGCGAGCCGGCGGACGAAGCAATGCCCGAGTCGAGACCCGACCGCGGGGCGGGTGAGTCGACCATGGTGGTTGTTTTAGTGGTGGATGGTTTGTTGTCAAAGTCTGAGACTCGAGAAACATCGAGATGATCACGGAGATGTGGAGGCCCGAGAGGGCAGTATTTATTCGAGCCCCCCGCTACGTGCATGAGGCTTCCTCAAAGCTATCGATTTCGGTAACTCACTCTCTCTTGTCTCTTGAGGGACAATATGCATGTCACTTCTCTGTCCGAGAAGAAGCTTGCCTAGCTAGAGATCTACATAGTTACTAAAAAGATCGAGGAGTAGGGGTTTGTGGAACGCGCACGATTGGGGAGACACAGGGAGGGATAGAGCCAAAACTCTATATCACGTGACCCCACTACTTTGACAAAGAAACTCGACAAACGTGAAGCCCCCTTAGTTTAATGGTAAAACGAAGGTCTCATAATCCTCAGCCCTCAGTTCGATTCTGAGAGGGGGCAGCAAGTGTGGCAATAAGTTGGTATTCAGCTTTGAGAGTCATATCTTTTTGGTTGTTTTCGCTTTTTGCAAGTCTCTCAATGGGCTGCCACTTGTTCTCAGCATTTCCTCACAGATCAGATCGCAGAAGGTGGACGATCGATGGTCGTGGGCGTGGTGTAGCCGTGGATCAGAGGATACCCGGATCATCTGATGGAAGCATGTTAGGGCGCCAGCGGCTGACGTTAATGCAGCCCAGAGATAATAGAGTCTCACGAGCGAGCACTCCGCCCGCTGATCCGATCTGAAGCAACCCCTCGACCACGTTCCTGGTGCCCCGTCTTCATCTGCAAACTGCAAACAGCCATTTTTTCCGTAACTTACGGACTGATGACCGCTTTGCTCTTAGGTATATTTAGCGTGGAGCAAGACGTCAGAAACCGGCGCACTAAGCTCCCGAGGAACGGCCTGCGGGACCGTGCACATCCCCAATCAGCCGGATCCCCTATCCCTCCTTTAAGGGGCTTCAGATTCCACCATTTCAGCTCGTTTGCTCGTGCGTACCGCTGCCAAATGGATTCGCACGCTGTCTCTGTGATGGATCTAAATTGATGCTTACCGGGTAGACTCATACGTCTTTCCGGAGTGGGCGTCGAGTGGACAGCCGTGCGGCGTGGTGCTTCTTCCACGCCCCTGCTAGACTGCAACTGGCCGTTTCACCATGTTGTTCTTCTGTGGCGGTACCGGCCTCTTCGCCCATCCGTGCGACAAGTCAGTGGATTCCCAGGGCGGCAAAAGGTACGTGCACCGCACTGTGTTATCGTCTTCCTGCTTCCTGCGGGGCGTGCCAATGATCATGGCCATAATCACGATCATGTGCCGCCCTCTCAGCGCATGCAGTGTCTGGTCCCATCCTTTCTCATCTCATCTCATCTCATCTCATCTCATCTCATCTCATCTCATCTCTGCCTCAAGGTGGGTGACCGGCCGCGGTTCTGGGCAGGAACAAACTGAAGGTGTGAGGGCTGGCGAGCATACTCACAGGGTAGCAGAACAGGGGGGGTAAAGGAGCCCCAGTAACCCACATGAGGATTGGAGGGAAGCACCGTTGAAGTGGGACTAGTGTCAGCATGTCAATGTGCACGGGCCACGGCAGGATTATCTTCAAAGGGACACCAAAATGACGAGGTGATTGAGGTGATTGAGGTGATTGCCTGGCGTCCAATTTAGCTCCCTCCGTTCCTGTCTAGACGGCTGCTCTCGTCACTCGAGGCATGTAGCGCGTCCGTTTTGCACGCTTGCTGCTCATGGATTCGGCATGTGGGTCATGGGTAAACAGGAACGGTGGACGTGGGAGAGATAGATACTGTGGTAGTAAGTCGAGACGCGTTGAGTAGCCGGTTCACTGCACGCACAATTGGACGCTAGTACTCGTAGTGTGTGAGGAGGCGGGGGCGGGGGCGGGGCATGGGAGGGGGAGGGGATGCGGGGCGTTGCTGAGGAGAGCACTGACAAGAGCAGTGCTGATGGGTGGCATGCCCCGCTGTGGATCATTGCAGCTGCATGCACCCCCGCATTCTAGCGTAACCGCTAGTCCAGTAGTGCTCTGGTCTGTCTGCTGCGAGTCTGGACCCTCTGGAGATATATAACGCCCGCAATGGGTGTCCCCCAGTCTCATATCGTCTTGTTCCCCGCCGGAGTAGATTATCTTACTGCCTGACCACACGAAGCCCAACGCCGACGACAAAGCTCGACGATCCCATCAGCTCATCACTCGATAACCTCATCACTGCAACCTCACGACGTCATCACCGCGACGCTGCACCGACACCGACACACACAAGAGTACCGACATCATGCCGACCTACCCTCAGAAGCTCATGTACGCACGCTATGTGTTCGTCTTCTTCTCGCTCGCGACCACCGCCTGCGTGGTTGGCTTTGCCGCAAAGTGTGAGTCTGAAAGCACTGGAGTGAGGTAGCATCTGTTAGGCCACCCCGTGGCACCCCGCAGTGGATGTCATACCCCAAACCCCACACCCCATACCCCTCACTCGTACTCCCAGCAGAAACTGACCGACAGCCCTCAAGGATCTCTCCGACGACCGCAAGCTGCTTGTGAGTGTCCGCTCTGACGTAGCCCGTCACTCCTCCTGGTCGCAGCTAACAGCAGCACTCATTCAGCAAGGCGGGCGTGCTCAACGCCCAGGATATGCTGGCGGTCACCGGGGCCGTAGTGGGCACTAGCGGCTTTGGCGTCTTTGTCTCGGTACGTCGACTTGGACTTGGGCGATCTAGCCCACCAGTCTACTAGTCTACAAATCACAGCTCGCACTCAACTCGGCGCTAATTATTGTAGCTCATCTCCGAGTTCTTCCTCGGAATCGAGCGCCGTCGCGGCCTTTCGGCGGCCCTGCGCATCCTCAATGAGATCCTGCTTGCCATCGCGGCGCTCGCGCTCCTCGGTTCCTGCATCGCGGGCACCATCGTCTCCAAGGGCTCCGCGACCGTCTTTATCCCGGGCATGTCGCAGGACATTATCGACATGACGCTCAAGTCGCTCAACAAGAGCCTGAAGTATCGCGACCAGTGGGCGTGGAAGGCGATCATTGTCGGCTGGGCTGCGTGCGGCTGCCTCCTCATCACGCTCGCGCTCGTGATTGCCACGGGGGTCTACTACCGCAAGCAGGCACGCGAGCGCCGCGAGTCCAGCGAGGAGGGCACATCGACGCCCGACGAGAAGCACGATTACCTGTAAAGAAGCAAAGAGTTGAGCGGGCTAGCTAATCCCCACACCCCTGCGTTGCCGTTTCCACTTGCGTCTGTGTAGCGTTGTATATGCCCTCTGGAGCAGGGAACATCACATCCCCGTGGAGTCATGGAATCGGAATCACCGACCTGTTACTGTCTCTACCTATCCTGACCGAGTTTATTCCCCCGCCGTGCAAGCTGCTTGTCCTGTAGTTACCCCGATGTATACATTTATTCCGCTGGTCCGGCTCGGCGGAAATGATCAAGTTGCATAGGACGTAGGTATAGGTGGAGACCTTCATGTTCGATCCGTTAATGGCCCAGGACCCTTTGGTGGCATTCCGTTCAATGACAATCCATCCATGTATGTACTGGCCGTCGGACAGAATTACGACCTTCGATTCGTCAACTCCATCACCCACCCTCGCCATACTCTGCCGTGGCTTGAAGCAAAAGGTTTGGAATGAACGAGACTTCCGAGGCCGAAAACGACTAGAGACAAGGGAGATATGGGTTCTTGCCATGAACGCTAGCCCCAGTGGTCGAGGCCGTCTTGGTGGTGGGAAGCATTTACGACCTGGCGCAATTAACTCGCACCAAATGGAGTGCTCAAGTAGAGACTAGTCATGATGACCAGGGGCTGTGATCATCATCCACTGATCACTGAATGAAGAGAGAGAGAGGAGGGGGAAGCAAGTAAATCAGCTAATCAGCTAATCAGTCCGTGCCCAACCCCCGTGCACGGTTCGGTGGACTACAGACTATATAGACAAGCAGTCCAGCGTGAATCTCTAGCTGCTGTTAGCCGGCCAGCCGGCCAGCCTAGACCTAGTCTAGACCATCGAGTATGGACATGTAGAGATGGGGAAATGCCACGTGAAACCCACGCCGTTGTAATGTTCTCTAACGCCACTCACCCGCCACTTTTCACCCATTTTCTTTTTTTATCTAATCCCCCCCCCAAAATACAAAATGTACGATGGTTCTAGTGCAGAAAAGTCAATTTCAACGGATCCCAGCCAGCCAGCCAGCCAGTTTTAACCAGCCAGCGGCCAGCTGCACCCAGGCCAAAGGATTGCTCTAGCCTTCTAGCCGACCGACGCCGACGACGGACCGAACCGACTTTTCTTTTCCAGTAATCCGGGGGACGAGTCAGCGTAGAATTACTCCCTTTCCTCCTTTGTCGTTCTCCATTCTCCTCTTTTCTTCCACCATTTTAAAAATATAAAATGAACCCCGCATCGCTACGCGCCCTCCGCGCCCCGCTGCGCCGCGCCGCCGTCGGCCCCTCGCGCTCCACTGTTCCCGTCGCCCGCGCGCTCTCGACCACCATCCCCCGCTTCAACGAGCAGACGGCAAACGAGGCCGGCAGCGACAAGAAGAAGCAGGAGGAGGAGAAGAAGAAGCGCCGTGCTGCCGAGGACGACCACTCTGCGCCGCCCCAGTCGCCGTTCAAGGTGTTTTTGCGTGTTTTCAAGGAGGAAATCGACAAGAACCAGGGCTGGCAGTCGAATGTCAAGCAGCTGCAGGGCGATGTGGACAAGCTTGCGGACTCGGCGGCGATGAAGAAGGCTAGGGACGCTTATGAGCGTACGAGGGTGAGTTGAGGAGTCGGGGGGCTGGAGCTGGGCCTGGGGATTGGGTAGCGGGTAGGAAGGGGTGTCGAGGACGATTGGTCGATGGTCCTCTCTGCCTCGCTGCCCCGACGCTCCATCAGCCTCGCCGTTAGAAATTGCGGGCACATGAACAGCGCTAACGTTACTTTCCAGATCACCAACCTCATGAAGGAGAACCCGCGCCTGCAAGCGGCGGTCAACGACCTCAAGAAGGCCGGCATCAACGTCAACGACGCCGTCAACAAGGCCCTCGAGGACTCGGAGGTCCTCAAGGCCATTGCGCGCGCGTCGCAGTCGGTCGCGTTCTTCGCCGACCGCGCAACTCAGCCGATCCGCGACACGGAAATGTACAAGACGATCGCCGCCAGTGTCGAGGAGGCGTTTGACGACGCATCGGGATCCGCCCTCCGGTACGGTGGATACTCTGAAAAGGAGGAGCGCCGCCGCCGCCGCGAGCTGCGTGCGCAGAAGGCGGGCAAGGTTACCAAGCGTGTTAAGGAGAACCCCGAGTGAGTACGAGATAAAGGGGGTGCAGTCGATGCTCGCGCAGCTGTAACGGGACTCGTTTTAAGCTACCGCACATCTCGGCCCAGCAGCCCCCACCGCACACTTTCTTATGTGCTAACACCGCAGGGCCGGCGAGGCAATCGTCCTCTCCAAGCACCAGGAGAAGGACACGAGCAGCCGCTTTGCGTTCATCACCCAGTCCCCGACCTACCTTCGGTGGAAGGAGGCTTACGAGGAGTCCGAGTCGCCCGCCGTCGAGACCCTCCGCTCCATCACGTCGACTATTGGCGGCTGGTTTGACGAGAACGAGACGGCAAAGGTCATCCGCACGATCCGCGAGATGGACCCGGACTTTACCATGGACTCGTTCACCCGCGAGCTTCGCGAGTACATTGTCCCCGAGGTTGTGGATGCGTACCTGAGCGCGGACCGCGATTCGCTCAAGCAGTGGTGTGGTGAGGCTGTGAGTATCGAGCGGGAGCGAGCGAGTGAGCCGGCGCTACAGCATGGAGCATGCTTGTAACAGCTCCACTGTTTCTGCTTCACAACCCCCTAACACGCGCTTACTCCCTCAGACCTTCAACGTCCTCTGGGCGACGATGGGCCAGTACATCAAGCAGGGTCTCGTCTCCGAGTCCAAGATTCTCGACATCAAGCACGTCGACATTATGCAGGGCAAGCTGCTTGAGAACGACATTCCCGTCTTTGTGGTCTCGTTTGCGTCGCAGGAGATTCTGCTGTTCCGGAACGCCAAGACGGGCGAGGCGGTCGTCGGAGACGAAAACTCTGTCGAGCAGTGCCGCTACGCCATGGTCCTGACGCGCATGGAGTCGGAGCTCGACAACGAGCTCACGAGCGGCTGGAAGGTCATTGAGATGGCAAGGCGGGGCCAGAAGGGGTTCATGTAAGGCGCGCGCGCACCGAGGGTATCTTGGGACGTGGACGTGGACGATGATGTGGGCGTGGAGGAGGTGGAGGAGGTGCCACGCCGAGGAAGGAGCACAGAGGTCAAGGATAGATAGCATTTCTGCATATGCACACCGTTCGCTCACTCGGAGGGCCTGCGCGGCAAGGCTCTGAAGTCGGAGGGCAGCAGCGATGCTGAAGGCGGTGACTGACGCTGGTGACTGACTCTGCTAACGTCTGTGGGGGGTGGCTATCGCGATGAAGTTGGTACCCGTGTGTTTCACCTTCATCTTGATGCCTACCTCGTCCGTGTTCACAGACACACGCTCTATCCACACAGCTCAACGCTGCTCAACACACCCGAGTCATGAGTTGCGCCACCCGTCCAATCAGTGACGTATGCGTAGACAGAAAGGAAGGCGAAACGGGACTCACACAGCAGGACATGGATGTAGGCCATCATTCCTCCTCTGCAAGTCTGGTGCGAGTAGTAACCTCTCCCCGCGACTCAACTCGCTTGGTCTGATCTGTAACGAGATTGGATCGGCCAAGGTATCCACCAACGAGTGGAGTGGAGCTACCAGCAGTCCAGTGCCCAGTGGTCCAATCGCAGACGGATGATAGCGAGCGGCATGTGGTATGGATGTGGAGCAGGCCAGTGTCGTGGAGTTTGGAGTCGGGTCGTGCGGAATGTGCTAACTCTACGTGTATTCTCCAACCTGTCGAAAATGAACTGTGAACCCAACTGATCCATCAAAATGAACTGTGAACCCAAACTGTGAACTGAACTGTACGCCTTCAAGTTGCATTTCCCGTTTCTTGTTGGTTCAAGACATGAACATTGTGAACGTGCATCCAAACGTGTAACCTCCATGTGCATAGAGTGCCTTGTCGCATTGTGGTCGTTGCTGTTTTGATGTGACGACGTGGCTGTTGCTGCTGTTGCTGTTGCGGGACAGCCTTCTTCCCACATACATATGCGTGCGTCGTCTGGGGACGACCACAGTGGTCCAGTACCGCTAGGATCGTCCACTGGATCTCGTTTGCAGAGAACAGTCATCGTATTTGAATGACGTCCAGTGTCTCACCTCGCTCAACGCTTGCGTACACTCAGTTACCTGCTGATGTATTTTTCACACTCACCCGCAGCCAGCCAGTCACAGCTACAGCTGCTGTACAGTACATAGCAGATGTGTTTTCTTATCTGGCAGATACTGACTTCGTCATACACCGCGGCATGCCCACAATGACATGCGCATGTGCTGTATGCACTCCACAGTACCTTGTAAACCCAGTAGGTAGTGGAGGTGTGACTTGCGGAGGCAATGTCGAGAAAGGCACAGAGCATGTTTTGATCGCTCCGGAGGATCAAGAGCTACAAGGTGAAAGGATTGGGATGTGGTGTATGGCGGTGGTGGTGGTGAAGGCCGCCGTGTTGGAGGTGGATCCCAGGCATAATGTGTGATGTCATTGCCAGGACAGCCAGGACAAAGCCTTTTTTTTTTTCCTTTTTTTTTTTTTTTTGGCTCATGCGCTCGTGACATACTTCTTCACATTCCATTCCATTATAGAAGAGAGTCAAGTAGGCAGATGCAGCAGCAGCAACGTTATGATGCAGATGGTAGATGTAGCTGGTGTAGGAATCCGGATGGACGGATGGATGGATATGGATGATATTTCCACTCCACTTCAATCTTCTCCTCATCTCCATCCTCATCGTCACCGTTGTCTGCTCATCTCCACCTCGATTCTATATTCCTATTCAGTAGTGTCGCCTGATTCACTCACTCGTCCCTCCCTGTTGCTGTGTGGGAAAGACGAGACAAGTAACAAGAAGGCAAGACACACAAGTCTCGACGCTCAGACACAACATTCCATATCAGTACAGTGCACACTCAATACAGAACTCACCTCGAATCGAATCTCTCCCTCTCATCCCTTTGGCATCCCCGCTCCTGGGTTCCCTAGGAATCCCATCATCATTCTCGGTCTGCCCCGCTCAATTTCCTGATTTGTCTACCCCGGACGCCTCTGTACGCCACTCTATTCATCATCTCTCATCGATCTCACCGCCCCCCTCTTCTTTCTTCTTTCTCTCACGGTGATCACGGCTGGCGGGTAATAAAAAGAGTGTGTCACTTATCGCGCTCTCAATCGTGAATGCGGTGGTTGATTCCATGATCGAAAAAACCTAGCTGCTGGTGCTCTCTCGCTTACATCTGGCACTGTCGCACTGCAGCTACGACTCTGCGGCGGATATTCAACCATTTTTCTTGCGTTGGCTGGGCACATTTTAAATTAAACTACAACAAAAAACCCGCAGCAAGAGGGTGCCGTTATCGCCTTCCTCAAACTCATTTATTCGGTTGCCCACCCAGCAGCACATCTGTTACAGCTGCCTGGACATCGTTTAGGTCTGGGTCGTTGCCACTGCGTGCGAGACTCCCGTCGCTATCTCTTCACCTTACGGCGACGTCGTTGTTATCTACTTTCCCACCAGCCTCTATTGTACCACTACTATCTGCTATCTACGATCAACCAGCTCAATCCTAGCCCCTTCACACCGTCTGATACTTGTCCGCGATGGCCGCGCCAGCACCATTCAACCGGGACGAGGAAGTCCCTCCTCTGTCGCCGTCGTCGCTCTTCTCGCACTCGCCTCTCCATTCTCCTCGTTCTCGCTCCCACTCGCACCACCAAGCTTCCCACTATCCTCAATCCCCACACTCTTCGCACACTCCGCACACCCCTCACACTCCGCACACCCCTCACACTCCGCACACCCCGCACACTCCGCACGCACACTTCCACTCCGACTCGCCACACTCGGCATATACCTACACGTCCAGCGCGCCGTACCCGTCTGCCCCGCTCCCTATCGCCAATGCGCACAGGAAGCGGCGGACGTCGTCGACGTCGGAGATCGCCACCCCCCAGACCCCCGGCATTATCGGCATGGTTGGACCCCGCAAGCGCAGCTCGTACTACGGGTACCTCGGCTCGGAGCACGACCACATCCCGCTTGAGCGAGGGGGCAGCACCGAGGGCCACCGGCGCAGCTCGGTGTTTAGTCTCGGTGAGCCGGGCGTCCCGGACGTGAGGGAGGAGCGCGAGCGCGAAGCCAGTCCCAGTGCAGACAGAGGTAAAGGGCGGGCGACGTGGGAACCTGAACGCCAGTCCGAGCACGAGCAAGGCGCCAAAGACGAGCGGGCAGTGGAGACGATTCTCACAGAGACCTCCGAAGACCTCCTGGTCGATCGGGAGAGGGAGCTGCTGCCTATTCCGGGCTCGCTCCCTGCTTCTGCTCCACCTCCTATCCCGCCGACGTCTGCGATCCCCATCTCAGGTGCGATCCCGATCCCAACCTCCCACATCCATCCCAACGCGCACCCCGGCCCACCGCAGATTGCTGCGCCCACCCCGCGATTTGTCCCATATGGCCCGCTTGTCCCAGACACCACCACCGCGCAGGGATCGACCGGCGGATCGACGCACACCCCGCGATCCTTCTCCGCGACGCTCCGCAGGCGGATTGACCGCTCCAAGACGCTCAGCCTGCTTAGGGGTGATAGCCAGGAGGAGAGCGGCGTGAACGCAAACACGACGACCGTGGTCTCCGCTCCAGTTCCGTCCTTGCCTCCTCTGTCGTTCTCGCCATCATCGCCTTCTTCTCCGGCTGCTTCGGCCCCATCGGTCGCTTCTCACCCCTTGGCTCCTTCCCCGTCTCCCACGCCTGCTTCTGTCACTTCGGCTGCTTCGGCCGCCACATCCGAGCTATCTATGCCCGCGGCCATGTCGTCCTCGTCCTCGTCGCCATATGCATACGCATCTGCGCCTGCGGCTGGGGACGATACCAGCAGCAGCAACACGGGGCGGTACAAGCGCAAGCTGAAATCGCTTATCAAGGCCACAAGGCGGCGTCGCGCCCAGTCCTTGTCGTCTGAGGCTAGCGCGAACATTGCCATGTCTCACACCTCACCACCACCCCAATCTCACGCCGCGGGTGGTTCCTCGCAATCAATGGCACCGACACCCCAGTCGGCGACGTTCACACTGCCCACTTCATCCCACTCTTTCAACAGCCTCTCCGGCTCGCCTCCCGACTCGCCATCGTCGAGTTTTCGCGCCTCGGTGCGCGAATACCCTTCCCTGAGCAGTATCGATATGGCCACAGCAAGCATGAGCATGACGGCGTCACCCCTCGGGCTGTCGCTACCCCTCCGCACCCAGCTCGACATGTCTCTTGCATCAAACTCGCTCCCGCGAATGACGACCCCGCGTCGCGGCGCGCACCTCCACCCACGCTCCATGTCCCTCCCGCACCACCCGTTCAATGTCGTGCTCACATCCGCGGGTCTCCAGCCTGTGAACTCGGAGGAACTAGTCTGGGGCACACTAAGCTACCGCGCCCCGGCCCGCACCGACTACTTTACCTCCCGCCTCCCACGCGAGCTCAAAGTCAAGGTCTTCAGTGCTCTGCTCGAATCATACGCCGCACGACCCGGTCCAGGACGCTGGGACGGCATCAACGCTGGCCGTAAGGAGCTCGTGCGCCTTAGTTGCGTGAGTACCCGTACCCGTACCCGTGGGTGGCAAAAAATGGAGGCCAAGTAAGGGCTCCATTCGGCTGGCGAGATCCGGCGAGATCCGAATCGGAAATGCCTCGCTGGTCCCATGACCACATTCCCCATTCCACTTGTGCGCGTTCCTACATTCCCTGTTACGTTTTCCACAATCTTGCATCCCACATGACGATAATCTCTCCCCCGAGGATAAGTGTTTGGGGGGCAGTGTGCACTGTATATGCACACATGAGGAGAGCAGTGTTGGGAGTGTGCAGTGTCTGCACTAATGACGATGCCTTCGCGCATCACATTCACGCCGGCTTCCCCTGCACAGCCTTCTGGAATGATGTCTGACCTCAGGTGTCCAAGGAATGGCGCTCGCTGTGCTTTGACGGCCAGCTATGGGCCGTAGCCGACTTTACACCGTTTGCGGCTGTTATGCACCCGGGGACGGTGCGCGAGATTCTCCTGCATGCGCGGCCATGTATCAAGGAACTGAACGTGCGCGGCCTGGACGCGATCACCGGGTGGTCACTTACCGTGCGGGAGCTCGAGGTGCCGGCAACCTCGCTCCCGCCGACCATCTTCTCGAGTCTGACCACGCTGGATCTCTTCGGCTGCCACGACCTGACGCCCAGGGACGTAGTCGCCCTTGTGTCTGTGTCCCCCAACCTCAAGCGACTCAACCTCAAGGGGTCGCGCCTATCACTCGGATACGTCCTGTCTGCAATCTCGACGCATGTCACTGCACTGGAGGAGCTCGACATTTCGCGCTGCTGGTCCCTCGAGTTCTTGGACGTCGAGGCGTTCATTGCGAGTCTCAGCTCCACCCAAAAGGCGTCACTGAAATCACTGCGTATCGCGGGTTTGACATCCACGACAGGCGGGCACCTCATGCGGCGGATCGGGACCGACCTGCCGAATCTGACCACCCTCGACCTCCTCAACTGCCGCTGGCTCGGCGCCCTTGATCTCAGAGACTACATCACTGCCCTCCCCGGCCCGTCCCCCCTGACCCACCTGGTCATTTCGGGCTGCACCAACCTGACGACCGACGCCCTCGAGCTGCTCATCGACAAGCTCCCGCACATGACGCACTTTGAGGCCGCGGGCCTCGAACCCGTCTTCTATCTTGACCCGCCGCCCACACTCGCAAGGCTGGTCCGCACGATGCCGAAACTCGTCCGTCTCGATCTCGACTCGACAGGACGTTACGGCGGCGTATGCGACCGCCTCCTGGACGAGTTGATCCCCGGCGCCGTCAACGGCTCGCCGCTGGTCGAAAGCCAGCTCGTCGAGCTCCGTATCGGCGGCGCGAAGAACGTCTCCGCACAAGGCATCTTGCGTCTCGTGTCTGCGCTCCCGAAGCTATCAAAGCTGGAGGTCGACGGCACGGAGGCAGACAACGCCGTTCTCCGCGCGTTCCTGGCGCGCCCGCGCCCGCACGCCGCCGTCTCCCTGATCGACTGCCACCGTGTGACGCACGACGTCTTTTCCGTCGTCTCGAGCAAGACACGCGCGCGCGCGGGCTGGGACGACTACCGCGGCACCGTGTTTGCGTACACTGACAAGGAGGTCGACGACACCAAGGCGGTCGTCAAGACGTTCTGGGCGTGGCGGGCGGTGCGCCCGCCCAAGCTGTGGCGCGAAGCGCGGCTCGTGGGCGAGATGGGTGGCAAGGAGATCTCGGACCGCCAGGTCATTGTGAAATCGGCGTGGTGGCGCAGCGAGGATGTGGATGAGATTGAGCGTGGGGCGTGTGTTATCATGTAGCGGGGAGCAGCGGGTTGGAGGATGACGAAAGACAAGAGAGGAAGACGAGAAGATAAGGAAGCCAAGGAAGACAAAGGGCATGACGCGGATGACATTATCTCCCACACGGAGCCACATCCAAGAAAACGACACTGCGTGTCGACTAGGGCGTACATTACCAAGGCGTACATTGCCATCATCACGAGCACGACGCTGTCACGGCCCGCCAGCACACTATCCATCACACTATCCATCACGACACGCCACACGACATTACACCACTGTTTCTACTTGCCCATCGCCCCATCTGATCGTGCCGGCCACGTTGTTGTCGACGCTACATCTACTACGAATCTTCGCCTCTGTCCGTTGTATACATTTTTACATTTTATTGTACAGGCACATGCTACTGTTCCGGCTCTGGTTCTGCTGCTGCTGCTGCTTTCTCGACCGTGCACTTGTGCGCAGTTGCCGTACATGCTAACATGTCCAAAATGTGCCAATGTAACCCTCGAATCACTATACCGTTAAGCACAATGGCTGTGCTTGGAGCAAGTACATATGTATGCAGTCTGTGTTGTGTCGCCAGCAAAATTGTGCTTGGTGACCTTTTGGCGTCACCACAGAGTCCGTACATTTTTGCATCGAATCTGTATTGTTAGTACTGCACATCAAGACCGTTTCGCAGGCTTACCACGATGGTAAACCCACAGATTCAGCACAAAGTTGGTTGGGACTACTGCAGTTCGTTTTCACCTTGGATGTTTTCAGCTTTCCATCCACGAGTGATCAGCAAGTGGCAAGTGGGCCACGCCGCACACTGAGTAGCCTGAAGAAAAGTCATCAGCCCTCGTGACGTCGTCTGAGCCCTCACGCATGCCAGTTACACCCGGGAACATGCTATGGTGCTCCCGGGGGGAAGGGGACGTGCTTCGCCCCTGCCCTTGCCCCCGCCCCCCGTGTCCCATGTCCCAGCTCGTTTAGAGTCCCAAGCCGGTCATGCCGATCAATGGGCACCAGAAGAAAAGAAAAGAAGAGAAGAGTAGTGGCGTGCGCGGAGACTCGATCACGGTGACCAAAGGCCAGGTCAAGTGGTGGTCACTTCGCTTCCTCCGCCTCCGCCTCCGCCTCGGCCTCGGCCTCGCGCTGCGCAACGGCTCGAGACTCGAGGCTCGAAGCTCGAGGCCCGAGGACCCGAGACGTAGAGGTATGTACAGTACAGACCTGACACAGAGCCAGCGAGCAGTGACATGGCGTCCAACGAACGATGGATGCTGCGCCGGGGGTCCCCGCAGGTCTTTTGATTCTCACTGCACATCCTGCAGGCACTGTATGGTACATTCTGATCCCTGTTATCTATCCTCTGTTAAATAAAAGTCACGTCGTGGCTGGCCGCAATGTCCGCGTCGGGCAGACTGCCTGCCACCTGCCACCTGCCGCCTCTGATGTCTGATGTCTGATGTCTGATGTCTGGTCACCAGTGTAGCCTTCTGCACTATTTGCATATCATTTCGCAATCCACACTGCACTGCAATCATGGCTTCTACGTACCGAGGGTCGTACGCAGCTACGCCTTGGAAGCAGCCACGACCTTCTGCCACGCAGGCAGCGTGCTGATCTCCTTCCACCAGCGCGCGACGTTCGGGTGGCCCTCCTCGTCCGTGAGCGCGGGCGCCGCGCCAAGCTACATAGCGAGAGTCAGCACCGCACACATATCCACATATCTTGATAGTTCTCTCCATCTTCTCCATCGTCTCCATCGTCTCCACTTACGTTGACGGCCATGGTGCCGTACGGGAGATGGAAGAGATCCACGAGCGTGAGCTTGTCGCCGGCGGCATAGCGCTGCTTGGCCAGCACGCGCTCGTACCCGTCGAGCCGGCGCGCGAGGTTGGCCTTGAGCTCCTCGACGCGCTGCAGGTTGGGCTCCTTGCCGCGCGCCTTGCCAAACACGAGCTCGCCCGCAATGGGGTACGCGTACGCGTCGAAATTGTTCAGCTCGACCGACGCGGCCTTTTCAAAGTTTGTGTACGCCTCAATGTCGGACTGCAGCGGGAGGAGGTCCGACTTGGCCTTGAGCGCCAGGTCTGCCGTGTCAGCTACAGTACGGCAGAATTGGAGGCAAGGCAAGGCCTTACTTACAGCGGGCAATCGCGCGCGACTCGTATACCTCGAACCCGGTCTCGTTGTCGCGGAGGTACGGCATCTGCAATCAGTGAGTGTCCAGCGAGGGCGTCGCGGCGGGGGGCGTAGCTAAACACGCAGCTGGAGCTGGAGGAGACGCACCTGGTTGAACGGCTGGTGCTCGGTCCACTCGGGCGTGTAAATGTCGGTAAACTCCTTGACCGCGTCGAGGGCGACCTCTGCGTGGTTAGCAAAGGAGCGAGCAGGGGATCGGGATCCATCCCTTTTCTGGACCAGGAGTGGTCACTAGACTCACGGTCAAAGATGCCAATCTGCGCCGCAGCGACGCGCACGCGCTGGGTGCACTGGGTGTAGTGAGCATGGAGAACGTGGGGAGCGTGATGAGCGGGGAGAACGCGGAGAACGCGGAGAACGTGCAGAGGGCTGCGGACGTACGGTGGAGATCGCGGCGCCGTGGAGAGAGTAGGACATTGTGCGCTGTTTGTTGTGCAAGGCGGGGCTCAAGTCGAGAGTGTCGAGAGTGAGAGGGCGTCGAGTGAGAGTGAGAGTGTGAGAGTGCTGGAGTGGATGTTCGTGGGAACAGCCACCGACCTTTTAAATGGGCCGCAAGAAGGCAGTCAAATGGTGTGCTGGCTGTGCTGTTGTTCTATCTTTTGCAGTCACGCCACATGTCCGTGTCCGTGTCCGTGTCGTCGTGTCGTCATAACCCATAAACGTATAGCCCGCTAGATCCGGCGGAAGTGGAAGTACTGTACTGTGCCTGGGTGTACCTTGTGGGCGCTACAGTACAGCAACAGTGCTCTGCCTGATCTTTCGCTTGCATCGATCGCTTGTCGTCGTGGCGTTCAACGCCGACCCCGGCGGCCATGCCCGTACAGTTTCTCACCTTGCCTGCCAGTGTGTATTTTAAGCTTGAATATTATTCATCGTGCCCAGGCATTACGCTCCCCTGGGATCCTGGGACCGTACCGGCCACCAGCCCACCTGCCCACCCATTCCATCTTGCGCGCGCACGCACAGCGGTCGCGCCTAAACCGCGCCGCGGAACATATTTTATCCGCGCACACCATATCTCCACCCACCTTCTCAATGATTGCTAAGAGGTGGGAATGCGGCGGTCGCTCGCTGCCTCGCTCGCTTCGCGCTTCGCGCGCCGCGGACTGCCCCGCTGGCTGCTGGCCGCCGGGCTATCGAGATCTGTCCAGTGATCGTGTGTGCACAATAAGCCGTGAGCTCACTCACCGATGGTCGACGCGCCCGCGCCCGCGAACTTCGGTCCGCAGCACGGGTTCAGAGCTTTGCTTCGCAGAACTACTGTAAATTAGTGGCATGGTGAAAGCGGCAAGTGGCAGAGGAGCGAGCTATGTGATCGCGGTGCCCGTCAAGTGGTTCGTCAAGTCAGTTGTGGGAGCATGGATGGGAGCCAGGGGTCCATGTCCGCTGAATCAGCTCTGGGAGTGGGCGCGGGGATGTCCTCCATCGCTCCGTCGTGCACGGCCCCTCGCTCACCGCATCCGACAGACAAGGGAATGCAGTACAGATACAGATATGTTCGCGCCGTGCCTCCCGTGCATGCGTCCGTGTTCGTGATTGTACCTTGCTGTAGACTAGATCGGAGGCAGTGCGTGGGTCCAGGCGGGCCACCGTTGGTCGTTGGGTCGGAGGGTGGGCATGCCGAGGTGAGGTCGTCCGGATAGCTTGCACTGTCGCCAGGGGGTCCGGTAAGTGGTCTAGTGTCCGGGACAACGCGCCCTCGCATCGTGGCTGACGTACACGACCAGACGGACAGACCGACCGCCACTTGAGCGTTCTCACGTGTATCTCATCTCAGCTGTAACTCCTATCCCGACGCAGCACAGAAGCCTCGCACAGCTCGGGAACAGGGGACACGCTGCCAGCAGTGTAGGAATGGTACAGATACAGCACGGATCTTGCAAGTACAGTATCACGGTAAAATTGCCTTTTTTTGCTACTGTATGCCGACATCGTACCGTCGTCAGATATCCCCGCAAATGCAGGCCTGCATCGACTTCTGCGGCGAGGCATCTCCAGCTCTCGGTGCCGACGAGCGGTACTGTAGGCGGCGGCACTGTCTCTCTCACGCGCCCCCTAGAGCTCTTCAGAACTCCCCTGCTCCTTCGTCGCAGCTGCCGTCCGGACGTCCGGACGATTATCCCGGACGCAAACTCCGCGAGAGTCGAGCCTCCGCGTATGTCGGGCACTTTGCGCGCCGTGCGTCATCGTCATCGTTACCGCCGTGCATCTGCCTCTCTCCGCCACTTCGCGGGTCCTGATGTCCTGCTAGTGCTTGCAGCGTTGAGCCGGAGCGTGGACAGTACCAGTGGTCCGTGATCAGTGGCAGTGGTCGTGCCCCTCCACCACCTGTCAGGCCTGGTCTTCCCAAGGGGGGGCCTGTTGTTGTACCGCTGCTTGCGGTGGAGGCCGGCGGGTGAGGCTCCCCACTGCCAATAGACCAAGTACCGCTAGTCGAGCGGACCGCCACAGCTGCCGAGCTAGCTTGCCAAGCTTACCCGGGTGCAGTTGAGTTCCCCTTTGGCTAGCTGTGGCTGGTGGATCCCAGCAGCCTGGAGGGGGGATAGGATGGGATGGAGGAGCGCCGTCAGCACCGCCGTCAACTTACAAACAGCGCTCACGTCCCCTCCTACTCCTGCTCCTGCCCCTGCGGCAGCACTGACCCTCTTCCTACACCCTTGTAGCTCACTTCCGACTCCGCTGCTCTGAGAGATGTAGACTCCAGTCCTACTCAACGTGAGATTACTGTACATCATGCCCCGTTCGAGGGGCGGAGGGGGCGGGATATATGTATACTGCGAAGCGCATATGAGAGCGGGAAGAAAAGGAAAGTTAAGAAGAGAAGGGGAGAGATCAAAAAGTCCGCGCTGGGATCTTTGTTTGTTTTTTGTCGTCTACGCCTGCGCCGTCTCCGTCGCCGCCCCGGTCGTAGTCGTAGCCGGCGGCGCGGGCCCAAACCCAGCCGACACCTTACTCGGGCTCTCGGGCTCGTGCCTGTCCATCCAGGCCTTGACCTCGTCCATGCGCCCTTTGATCAGACCGCGCACCGTCTCGATGCCAAAGAGCACGCCCTTGTCCGGCCCCTCGCCCTGCACGAGCCACGTGTGCGCAAAGTCGATGAGGCGGAGGGAGAGGGGGGGCGCCCGCGCGGCGCGGCGCGCATCGGCCTTGACGCCGTCGAGGTCGTCATCGCTGTCCGAGTCCGAGTCCGAGGAGCCAAACACGTCCTCGTCCTCGTCCTCGTCATCATACTCGTCGTCGTCGCTGTCCGGGTCCACCTCGTCGCCGAGCGCGTGGCGGTGCACGCGCGGCGCGGCGAGGCTCTTGGCCGCTTCCGAGACGCGCTGCGCGTCCTGCCGCTCCAGCGCGGCCGCGAGGCGCAGCGGGTCGCCCTCGTACACGACGAGCAGGGACGCGCCAACGAGGCGCAGCTCGAGGCGCCGCAGCGCGTCCTCGAGCCGCGCGAGCTGCTCGTCCAGCAGCGCCAGCACGCGGTACGTCTGCCGCGCGGGCATCGCGTGATCAGTGTACTGCGCCGGGTGGGGCGCGCGCTTCTTGCCCTCGTCGTCGGTCAGGAACGCCAGCTCGTCCGTCGGCAGCGGGAAGAAGCGCACCATGCCCTCTGGCAGCCGCTCGGGCGTCATCTCGTATCCGAACGACCGCGGCGTCTCGATCCAGCTCTGCGACGGCGCGTGCCATGTCTGTGTCGGCGTCAGCAGCAGTAAAAAAAGTGTCCGCAACTGACCTTGCTGCCCGTCACGCGCATGCCCCGCTGCCCGATCGTGCTCTCGCGCGCCTTCTTCTCCATCCGCGCGGCCTTTTCCGGCGTCGCGTCCGGGCCGTGCAGTACCGTCCCGAGCTTGATGTCCATCACGCACGGGTGCGTGAACCGCGACACGAGGTTTTCGAGCACGACCGACTGAGAAGAGTCAGCAATGAAGCGAAAACGAGCTACTATCCCACACGAACCTCATCTCCACTTCCAGGCCCCGCGAGCGGCACGAGGTCCCCGTCCTCCGTCTCGCGCCCCGTGAGCTGCAGCGTGCCGTAAAACTTTGCCAGAAACGGCTTGAGCAGCGCGAGCGGCGACGAGCGTGGCGCGCTCCCGACCAGCTGGTAGAATGCGATTTCGCGCGGGAGCGCAGGCTATGGACATGTGGAGGCCAGTGCGGAGCGAGGTCAAGTTGTGCAGGCGGTGCGGTGCGGGGTGGGAGACGCCACGGGAAAGGTATACCATTCGTTAGTGGACAGGATTGACGAAGTACCGGATACGTGGGATACAGGAATCCAGGAAAACGGAATCGAGGGAAAGGAAGCGCAATCGCAAACAAAGAAGCAAGCAGCGACGAGTCGAAAACAAATCCAACAGCCAAAGAAGCAGAGAACCAACCGTGGACAAAAGAGAGCGCAAGTCGGTGTGCGCGAGAAAAGACGCAACGGCGCGGTGTCAGCATGCCATTCCCCAGAACCAGATGTCGCGACGCGACGGCTGCACTGGCACGCGCGCGCACCCACCTTGATGACCAGATCGCCGCTCTCGTCCTCCATCACGCCCCCGTGCCCCGCGACCTGGTGCTCAAGCGGCGTCCCGGCCCGGATGGGCGTCTGCGCGGGCGCGAGCGAGGTGCCGCGCGCAGTGCCGACGGGGGTCGCGGGAGTCGGCGTCGGCGCGAGGGCGTTGGCGGTCGCGGCTGACGGGGACAACGCGCCCGGGACCGTGGAGACCGTGGGGGCCGTGGTTGTGGTCGCCTCGGCCGGCGGGGTCGTGGGTGCCGTCACTGCTTCCGGGGTCGGGCTGCCGCCTGCTGCTGCGTAGTCGGCCATTGTCGATGGGGATGAGGTTAATGTGGAATTGAAGGTTGGAGTGGAAGTGAGATGGAGAGCAAAAGACAAGAGAAAGAGATATGCGTGAAAGGTATCCAAGGACGAATGATGCTCGCTCACACGTACGTACGCAAACGCCCACCGACACACCCGCAGACAGCCAAAAGAGATTACTACCCAACACAACGTCGACGCGCTAAAATGACTCTGCGATGGAAGAGTGAGAAGCAAACTGCCCTAGTAACAACCACAGAGTCAGGTACTGTTCGCTTTCACCCAGATATCCCAGATCCTCTCTTCATCTCGTGCAGCGCGCGCCGTACTGTATTAATATGCGCGCTGTATCTAGTCTTTCGCTGCAAAAGCCAAGCCAAAAAGGGGATTCTACACCGTTTTGATTTTGCCTGTTTTGGGAGGTTGAGAAACGGGTTGGGACACTGTGAGCTGTGAGCTGTGGGGTTTGGGGTTTGGGGGTTGAGATTGAGCGTCATTAACACGTGGTACGGAGATTAGAAGAAATGTCCGTCTGCAACGGGAGTATTCGTGTGGGGATCCCTGAACTGGCTCCGCGCGATGGTGGCTCTGGACTTTCCATGGCCCCGCAGAGTGGGGCTTTTGGGGGACTGCTAAAGGCAGCCTGCTGAAGCTGAAATGATTACAGTATTACAATTTGCTTGAATTGAAATTGAAAGTTTTATTTACAATCGCGGAAAGAAATAGAAATAAAAATCAAATGAAAAAGGAAGAGGAGAGCCCTTGATCCCAAGCATAAGTGTAAAAATAAAATAAACACGGCTAAACGAATAGAAATGCAGCAAATTACATTTTTTTTTTTCCTTATTGGGAGCAATTGGGAGCAAAGAGGCAGCAGTTTTTTTTTTTATTGTGATCGCGCGCTTGAAACTTGAAGCGAAAGGCACAAACGACCAAACGACAGCGGGGCAACGTCACATCAGACAAATGCCAACAACTAACGAAGAAGAAAAAACACAATAACACACAAAACAAGAAAAGAGTAAAAGACAACAGCAACAAAGGGGTGAAAAAACAGGTCTTTGGAAGGAAACATTGCACGGGTCAATTTGCAGACGGGTCATTTGTCGCGCCCTGCTAAGGGCCATGCTCTGGCCCCCCCCCCTTTTTTCGAAGAATAATAAACGGGAACCCAAAAAGGAAAAGAACGATAATGAGCGAACCGTGAGGGAGAGAGAGAGGAAGCAAAAGAGTGAGTGTGATCACTATGAGGAAGCCGTCGTCGATTGCAGAGTTTTAGTCTCAAGTGCAGGAGGTTGAAAGTGGCAAAAGTGATCATATGTGAAGAGTGTGGAGCATGTGGAAGATGGCATCACCACCATGTCACTCCCCAAGCTCGCTTGTAAATAGTGCAACAGCGAGTGGCTAATGAGGGAGAGAGAGAGCGTCTCGAATAATTTTAAGGTTGAAGCTGTGTATATTTTGAGACTGACCCAATTCTTTTTTTGAAAATGAAAGGGGGGGGGGGAGGGGAGAGAGAAACCGACGGGGGGGGGGATGACGGCTGAGAGCTTAGACCAGTGTTCTTAGCCCCCTTAACTCCCTGTCATCGCCATCTCCATCGATCCATCGCCAGCAATCAAAAGCATCCACAACCATCAACACTCAACACGAGCAAGCTCCACTACTAGATCTTCGAGTTGTCCATCTTCATCTTTTCTCTTCATTCCTTTTCTTTCTCTTGTCTTTTAATTGTCATCTTGTTCGCTCGCTGTTCTACAGTATACTGTCCCCCACGCCAGATTGCGTCACACGACCCCCCTCCCCTTGTCTCCACGACCGACCGCACGACCTACACCCAAATAGGAACAATCCGACAGCCTCGTTTCATCGCCGCGCCGCCATATCCCTTCCATAGCTTCCATCCCTCACTCGCACGCGACCCTCCCTCTGCAAAGACCATCGAGTGACACTGGGACTCAACAGCTCGACTCGTCTTAGTCTCTACATTCATATCGACAGTTTTTGACTCCCCCTCGACACTTTCGCCGCCACTGCGCGATCCGCAGCAGCTTCACGCGTAACCTACCCACCACCTGAGCTCGTTTACGCGACACCGCCTAAACAGCAGACCCATCAGCACGATGAAGTTCGCCCTCCCGACCGTGTCGGCCGACAAGCCGTACACGCACCGCGTGTTCTGGAGTTATCTCCCGGACTGGGTGCTGACGATTTTCCTCTGGGTAAGTTTGCGGAACTCGTCCTTGGTCGGCGGCCAAGTTGCGAAGGGGACGGAGAGGCAGCGGGAGGCGGACCATTGCTGTTTGTTCTTGCGCGGACGGCGGAAGGGCCTGCAACGCATTGGTGTGCTGCATGCTGTATCTGTATCTCGGTCCGTGGATGGTGTCTCGCTCGCGACAGTGCGCCACAGACGACTGGGAACACTGCATGATACACTCACGGATCACGGACTGGAACGTTGGCCTGGGTCCTCGCTGCCAGCTGTAGCTGTGCAGTTCACCTCGTGTGCTCGGCGCCAAACATTGGCACCGATGCACCCGACACGCGACACGGATGACGCCCTGCGCCCTGCCCTGTGTCAGCCCGGACCTGGCGATCAAGCCCAAGCCTCTCGCGCCTTGCGTGTTTTTGTTTTTTCACACAAGGAAAAATCATGTATCGGATCGCTGACGCGCCAAGGGCATCTTCTACCTCCTTGACAAGATTGACGGGTACCGCCGCCTGTTTGACGTGACGGACACGTCGCTCGCGCACCCGTACGCGCACAAGGAGCGCGTGCCCGTGTGGCTCCTGGCGGTGATTTGTGGCATTGTCCCCGCGGTCCTGATCATCATTGTTGCGTGAGTAAAAGCTGAAATCTGAAAATCTAAATCTGACGCTACCACCACCAGCGCGCTGCACCGCTCGTTCTGGGACGCGCACAACGGCATCCTCGGCCTCGTGCTCTCGCTCGGCCTCAGCGTCACATTTACGGACATCGTCAAGGTATGCAGGTCCTCGAGCCACTTGGTCCTAACTTTCAGGTGACCGTCGGCCGGCCGCGCCCCGACCTGTTTGACCGGTGCCAGCTGCCCGCGGACATCCAGAACCCGACGCACGGCCTCACGAGCTGGACGGCATGCACCAAGACGGACAAGCTGCAGGAGGGCTTCCGCTCGTTCCCCAGCGGCCACTCGAGCTTTGCGTGGACCGGCATGTGGTTCCTCGTCCTGTACCTTGCGGCCAGTAAGTTCTCCTGTCCGCTACTAACAACTAACTGTCTACTAGAATTCCGCATCGCAAACAGGCGCGGGTACACGATCAAGTCGTGGGTGCTCCTCGCGCCCATTTCGTGCGCCACCCTCGTGTCCGTCTCGCGCACCATGGACTACCGCCACCACGCGACCGACGTGATTGGCGGCGCGATCATTGGCGTCCTGACCGCCTGGTGGGGGTACAGGCAGTACTACCCTGTGAGTAGACAACAAATTTGTGGTTGTGGTTGCTGACGGGCCCACAGGCACTGCACGAGCCAAAGTCGTGGCGCCCGTACGCGCCGCGCGTCGACGTTGATGACGTGATCCCGCTGCACTCGCACTCGCGGCACGAGTCGGCGTCGGAGCACGACCGCACGCCGCTCAATGTCGTGACGTCCACGCCGTCCACCATGCCCCCGCCCACGGCGGCCACGTCGACGACACAGCCGGCGTACCCGATACCCACGTACGAGTCGCCCTCGTACCCTCCCCGTGGCTAATGGTCACAATACGTACAATACACGGCAAACGCCTCTGCACACCATTCACGAACGCGGGTAATCCACGCCCTGGGCGCGTGGCGTCACGCGATGCGTCATGGCGTCATGTGGGCGTCGTGACGCGTCTACACGTCTACACATTCCTTGCTTTCGGTGATGATAATATATACACGCCATGCTCTACAACGCCAGTTAGTATCCCTCTCTACCCCAGACTAGTCCATGTACCATATACCATTATCATCACGCTATGCAGTGTCCTGGAATGTCCGACGGTGGATATATATTGGGGGGACAGGAGGAGAGAGGGTATAGATTGAACCCGATCGAGTCTTTTGAAGGCCAGCAGAGCATGCTTCTGGAGGCAGCATGCTTGAAGACCACCAGAGCACGCTGTTGAAGACAACCAGCGCTCTATGCACCAGTGCACGCAGCAGTAGGCAGCGCCATCTGCGCGCCGTCATAGACGGCCGCGTAGCTGCACCCCTGGACGGGGACGTAGGCACCCGCCGTGTCGGACGGGTACGCCCATCCGTCACCCTGGCCCTCGGCCGACGGCGTCGGCATCGCGAGCGTGATCGGCGTGCCCGTCTGCGTGAGCGTCGGGAGCAGGCTGATCTGCGAGGCGGCGTACGACGGCTGCAGCGTGGTCGGCGGCCACGCGCCGTACGTCTGCAGCTGTGCGGCGGCGATCGTCGGCGTCGCGACGCCGCCCGTCGCCGAGGCCGGGAACTCAAAGTTGAACTACAAGTCAGCATTAGCGTTTTCTGGCCTTGGGCTCACCTCGTAACATCCCGGGCAGAAGTTGTTGCGCTTGCACCATCCACCCGCGACGCGCGGGTCCTCGGGGATCCAGCCCTCCTTGAGGCCGAGCTGGTAGTGCCACATCGGGGACGAGGGGTATCCGAGCTCGGTCGAGTTTCCAATACGCCACGTCCAGAAGAACCAGTTCTGGAGGGCATCCATCTGCGCCTGGGCGTAGCTCATGAGGTCGGCCTTGAACGTCGCGTTCCAGTTCATCCACTCGTCGAGCGGCTTGCAGCCGCCCGAGGCGGCAAACTTGGTGTCGTACGAGTTGCCGTTGCCGACGCCGTTGAGCCACTTGCCGCAGTCGCCGAGGGCGATCGACCACTCGCCGCCAATGACAATGCCCAGGTCGCGCTGCGTGTCGTTGGTGCCGCCGCCCCAGCCGCACGCGACCGACGTGCGGGACGAGACGCCGTCGTTGTGCTGGTTGCCGTCACCGAACGCGAGGTACAGGTGCTGGTCGAGCGCGAGGCGGTCCGCGCCGCTGAGGAACCCAGACCACTGGGCAATGTTGAGGAAGCCGTCGTGGAACGCAAGAATCGGGCCGTTGCCCTTGCCAAAGCCTGTAATCTTGCGCGCCATCTCGTAGGCCTGATAGTAGAACGACCCCACGGGCCCCTGGCCAATGGTCGGGTTCAGGGCGTCGTTGGCGGGGACTTCATTGACAAGGCCAAGCATAGGGACGACCTCCTTGATGCCCGGCTGCGAGATAAACTCGATCATGCTGCGGATCTGCTCCAGGGACCGCTGCGCATTCGCAATTCCCATGGGTCCCCACATCCAGTTGATCGTGCCGCCGTGTCCAGAGTGGTTCCATCCGTTCTGCGAGCCCGGAAGAGCGTGGAAGTCGAGCAGGATGCGCAGACCGTACTTGCGCGCCCAGCCGATCGCCTTGACAAAGTACTTCCACGAAACGCCGCGGAGGTACG
Source organism: Apiotrichum mycotoxinovorans (assembly GCA_013177335.1). Lineage (NCBI taxonomy): Eukaryota > Fungi > Basidiomycota > Tremellomycetes > Trichosporonales > Trichosporonaceae > Apiotrichum > Apiotrichum mycotoxinovorans. The sequence goes on along the minus strand of CP053624.1, from coordinate 531,394 downwards.
GCTCGCCCTCCTGCGTCTCGACCGCCCAGTAGCCAAGGGGAATGCTGATGTCAGCGAGGAACCGAGCGGGCGGGGGACACAGCCCAGCCGTGCGGGCCAGGGCACCACAACGCATGGAGCATCGTTTCACGACCCTCTCGTACTCACCGCACCCAGTTCAGACCCGCAGCCGCAATGTCCGCAAAGTCCTGCTCGGTAATGAACGTCTTGTAGTGCTCCTCCATCTTGGTCTCGAGGTCGGCGCCCATGGCCTGGCAGAGCGTGTACTCGTCGACAGCCTGGGGCGTAGAGTTCTGGTACTGTTCATAGAGGGCGGGGACGATGAAGGCTACAATGTTAGCAGGAAAGTGGAAGATGTGTACGCACGCTCAGTGACGAGCCATCCGCCGAGGTTGACGCCGCGGATAGAGTTCTGGCCCCAGACCCATTCCTCGGTGAGCTTGGGGGTGAAGCTCTGCGCCTGGCCAGACGTCTGCACTCGTCAGCATGCCAAGGTTCTTGAGTCTTTCTTGAGTCTTCTTGTCGTTCCTTGTCGTTCACGTCATGACGACATTCCCAGGCCAAGTTTCCACTCTTGGCGGCAAGCGCAGCCAAAAAATAATCACGTGTGCCTTGTTCGTTTCTTGGTACCAATCTTCTGGGCGTCACACTTTGTTGTTACTCACATTGTACGGGTTTGCTGGGTCTACAGCCCAGGAACCGCCAAACTTGTTGACATAGGTGAACGTCGCGCCAGTGTCGGTGATGATCGTCGAGCCGTCCGTGCCGGACTCGGCCTTGCCAGTGACGGTGTTGTTACTAGAGCTGTCGTTGCTGTTGCCGCTGCTGTTGCCGTTGCCAGAGTCGCTGCCAGCGTTGTTGCCGCTGCTGCTGTCCGCGCTCGAGCTGCTGCCGCTCTTCTTGTTGAGCTGGGTGCCGAGCACGCCGCCGAGGACGGCGCCAACAATGACAAGCAGCGCAATCGCGCCGCCGATCCACCACCACTTGCGCGAGCGCTGCTTGCGCGGCACGCTGTGGCTTCCCGGAGGGACATAGCCCTGCTGGTGGGTGTGGCCGACGAGGTCATGCTCCGAGTCGAACTGGTTCATGCCCATGAGCGCCGACGAGTGCGGCGTCGAGAGTCCCGACGGGTGCCCGCCGACGGGCGTCTGTCCGCCCAGAGGTAGCTTTTCTTCCATGCTGGGGCGCAGGCTGGAGGCGGAGAGCGTGGGCGAGAACGGGTCGTGCGCTTGCAGGTAGTCGTGAGACGGGGGGTGGAGCTCAAACTAGATAGTGAATGGAAAGTGAGGGGTGATGTTATACGAGACAAGATGGTCGGGGGGAGGAAGTCCACACCCAATCCCAGCGAGAGATTCGCAGCGTCAAAGGGATGATGAACAGTGAACAATGCAAACGATACGCGTTCCCGCAAGGTATGCAAGGAAGTTCGGGGGGTTGGGGGGGCGCACACCAAGAAAAGATGGCACAAGCAAAATAATTCAAAGACACAATCGTCAGGGCCAGGGCAGGAACAAAGCACAGAGAGTAGATGGTATGCAGCAATTCCAGCAATGCCGAGGATGATGGGGGGAAGAAGCAGCGGCCAGCGGGGATGACGACAAACGCAGGCAAAAAAGTTGCAGAAATGGACCCCGGGAGGGGGGGGGGGCAGGTCGTGACGGACAGACACCAGACAGGCCGGCAGGCGTCGTATGGCGCACAGGAGTGCAGGAGGCGCACAGGGAGCCGCGTCAGAAGCGCACAGTTGTCGCACACAGCACACGGCAGAGTTTTTCGAGGCCATGCACATGCAGCGAGCAATCCGGGGCGCGGACCGAGTGGGAAACAGAGTTCGCCAAGGTGCGAGTTTATTTACCAGTCACAGATGTGAGCGTGTATTATGTTTTTTTGGTTTTGTTTTCCGCAGTTCCCATAAACAAACCCCCAGAGAAGCGTGAATCGCGACGCCAGAACGAGGACGAGGACGGCATGTCCACAGGCGTCGATGGCAGCCACGATCACGTTTGTTAGGGGAGTCAAGTATTGAGACAGTGCAGTGTAGGGTCGAGGAGGCAGTGTCAGCTCGGTCCTTGAATCGCCCCCCGGTTCACTTGGACATACACTGTCTGGCTCGTGGCCGTGTGTCGGGCTCGGCATGGGGTGCAGCGAGGGGATCCAGGAAGGCACCGGACAAGGAGAAGGGGGTAAATGTCGTTACAGGTCGACACAAATGAGTGGGAAGGAACGAGGCGGTGAACAAAGACAGAAAATGAATGTCCAGAGAGAGTTAGATGTTGCGAAATGGAAGAGAAAGCAATGTTGAAGAAGGAAAACAACAATGAGCAAACAAATGTAAATAACGGTCTTCCCTCCCTACTCGTCCTAGAAAGCGTATTGCATACGTCTTGCCTGAATGCCCATCGAGCCACAGGCCACAGGGGCCAGGTAGAGCTCAACAAGCTCAACAAGCTCACAGGCTATGTGCTGTGGGCGGGAGATAACGACGCGCTCAGACTAGTATTTCACAGTACCACAGTACGCGCCAGGTCGAGGGTCCCCAGCCACCGACCTGTCTGTTATTTTGGTCGAAATTTCATTTCAGCCATTCTTTCAAAGCCTCTCACGCCTCACCGTCCTCCGTTTCTCTTTGTTTACTTTTATTATTATTATCGCGTTTGTGCTTGTTTAGCTATGCAATTTGTGGGAGGAGAGAGGGGGAGGCAACAGACCAGCACCCCCACCAAGTAGTGGCAGACTTCAACCACTAAAAATGAAAGGACGCCAAGGAATTCATCTAATAAAAAGGGTCTTTGCCCATTGTGTGAACGCTAACCCCAGTTTTTCTTGCTTCCTACTGTAGCTGGCACACCACACTGGGTGTATGGGTGCTACATTGGCGGCCATGTGCTCCCGCCGCTGGCGCAGGTACGCGACGCCTCCGCCCATGCTCAACCCCTCTTCCGCATCCCTGGACCCCCCTGCCTCTTCCTTCATGCCTCAGACGATCGGAACGCATGTAGGGTACCACCCAGCACCGAGGTCGGCGACGCAGAGGACTGGCCGGACCGGGACACTGGGAGGGAAGGACCCAGCCGCGTAGGCGTAGGGACGGCACGGCGTGCAGGGTCGGGGCGTTGGGGGCATTCGTGTGCCCTTTCTTTCTCCTATGCGTGTATGCGACAAGGATGACAAGGCAAGTGGTGATAAACATCGAGGGGAGCCCTTGCTGCGGATTACATGCATAGTGCTACAGTAGCTGCGAGAGGAGAAGATCTTGGCACGCAGCAGAAATACATGCATGATGCTGGGCTTGGTGTGAGGGAGGTGGGTAGACGCCAAACACTGGGCGTAGAGTCACACACTGGAGGAAGAGTAAACAGACAGCCACCGCAGTAGCGCGCTTCCTCGACTCGTGGTGCGGGTTACTCCGTCTTCCCATCTCGCCATCGCGATCCCACGGCAATGCTGATAACGGTAGTACGCAGTACGTCTTGGCGTGCCTGTCTCAGTCTCAGTCTCCCATTCTACATACGTCCAAGACGCAGTTCACCAAATTGTGAATTTGTCGCCCCTCCGCCCATATCACGCGCGCTGTACCCAAAAAAACATTGCAAAAAATCTCCGAATTGGAAAGCATCGGTACACCAAGTGGTTACGGGGTCGCATTCAAGTTCTTTCAGAAGACTTTTCCTGACTGGGGAATCGCGATGGCTATGCCGCCGTGGGTTCGAATCCCACCCGATGCAAACTAGTGTTTTTTGGTCCCAGGTGGCAGCTTTCCCCTTTCTTCTGCTTGATTTCTTGCGTGCATGCGTGCATCGCATGGTTTCTTTTGTATTGCATGTGTTGAATGTTGTCGAATGTTGTACGGCTGTGTCGGTTTGTGGCTCCGACGGCGTGGGATGTGGTCTGTGCGTGTCTGGATCGGCGCCACTGTGGCGCCTGCGACGCAACTGTGGCACTCGTTCATCCATCCCTCAACGTCTGCGTTATTTTTGTACATTTCACTTGCATTTATCCCGTAGAGGCTCTGAGATCATGAATGACGGGCAGAAGCCCGCGTTCACCCTATAGCTTGGGCAGTAGATGGCACCGGTTAGGCGTACCTGTGTGCTAGTGATCCGACCAGATTCTGTACAAGGCCCGTAGCATTCATTTCGCCTCTCACACCCACAGCACGACACTGGGTCAGTGAGTTCGTTCTCCACACATTCACTAGATCGACATATAGATATTAGTCTCATCTACCACCCATCTCTCTAGATTCGACCATCACACATTCCTTGACTGTGTTGTGATACCGCCACAAGCCCCCGTGGCGCTTCATACAACACCCATAGGAGATCTACGCGGTGCGTTGGTGGCAGAATTAAATTCAGAGTGGCAGAGCGGTGCATCTGTGGAATGAAATGTTCTACTATGTACAATGTCGCTGATTTTTTTTTTCAACTAAATGTGGAGGTGCACGTCACAGGTCGTTGCCAGGTCGTCGTCACTCTCCCATGCGTCGGCGTCGAGCTCGCCCGTGTCGCCCTCGTCCGACTCTTCCTCGTCCGAGTCGTCCTCGAACGCGGCGGCCTCGGCTTCAATTTCGTGGATCAAGCACTTGATGCCGTCCGCATGTTCGCCGCGCATCCGCTGGCGTATCGCCTGCACGGTGCGCGTGGGCACGGCTTCGGCGAGAGACTGCACATCGATGGGCTGGCGCTTGCGCGAGACGAGGAACTCGGCGAGGGCGCGCTCCTCCTGCAAGGTCCAGTAGAATCCGGACCTTTTGCGCTGCGAGATGGCGCGGATCAACTCGCAGTAGTCGATGACCTTGTCCTTGACAGTGCGGCGGTTGAGCCTGACGCCGGCGGCCTCGGCGGCCTCCATGAGGTCGTCGGCGACCTCTCGCGACATGCCACCGCTTGCCTCGCTGCCCAGAATCACCGAGAGTTGCTGCTCGAGTGTCTCCTCGTCGCCCTCAAGGTGCTGTTGATGTCAGCTTTCTTATTTGGTGGATGTTGATACCGTACCTTGACGGTCACCGTCACAATCCAGTCCTCCACGGCGCGTCGGTCTTCACCATGGGCGAGGGAGAATATGGGGGCGGTGGTCCACGTGGGGGGTTCCTTGCCGTTGAGAACGAGCGACCCGTAGTGGATTTTGCTCAACACTATGATTAAGTATGTAGTTGTTTCAATTAGTAAACGTTTACTTACGGTGATAAAACCTGTCACACGCATCCGTCCGACGGGGGTAGTCGACGATCGCCGGATTCTTCTCACGCGGACGACCGACCTCACCAAGAACCGAGTAGTCACGGCTCGCGAGGAGAGACATGAAGCCCATGTACTCGGCCTCTGGTTTGCGGGGAAAGTTCTTGGTCGTGTCGCGGCGAGTCCCGTACAGGGTTGCGCCCATCGAGGCGAGCTGCTCGTCGGTCGTGCCCAGGATTCGCCGCGCGCGCACGAGGGACTTTCCGATGTCCCGTTCCACCTTTGACGAGAAAGTCACGCCACCGTGTTTGGCCGGCCGCTCAACGTGTTTGGCCCGCCGCTTGTCTACTCATTAGCTGCTAATATGAGACAGGCTATTGTGCATACCGAGAATCTTCTCGTTGGCGACCTGGGTGGCGCGACGTTCTTCCGCCAGGGGGCCGAAGCGGGACGACGACTTCAGCACGCGGAACATGTGGTCGCGCACCACGTTGAGCGTCCGCTCCTGCGGCCAAAGGTCGCCGACGTACCCCAAGACGAGTATCATCGTGCCATCGAGGTTGGCGTGGTACCGATGCTCGTCCAGGAACAAGCTGTGGTTAGGCCCATCAAAAACAGCAACCCTTGAACTGCCTGTTCTCTTACTGTCTCAGACTCACGCAATGCGGTCGTCGGTCAGGCGACCGGCCTTGAAGAACGTGTACAACGAGCTCTCCAGGAGCGGGAGGATGTCGGCATCGGCCCGCTCGACAGCGTCCCGGTACCCGGCACTATTCAGTCGGTGCCCGAAGTGGGGGTTGAGGATGCGCGCCGGGTCGCGGAGAACCTTGTTCTTCCGGCCACGCTTGTTGTGGCGCCGGTTTGCTTGACGGAGGGCCTGCTTGAAGGGCCTGTGTCAAGTCAGCACTCACTCACTCACTCACTCGTTCGTACACAGAACACTGATACTGACAGGAGGTCTTCTTTGCTACTACTTCTCTTCTTGCCGTCGTTCTTGGGAGGCATGTTTTAGCTGATGCGGAAGCTGGCGGTGTTGAGGGGGGGGAGGAAGATGCGTTCACTGCGAGGCTACTACTTCATTTGTTAGCATCCGTGAACGATAGTGGACCTCGAGTGCTTAGCGGAAACTCACGCGCTGTCAGAGAGGAATATAGTGGACGGTGGGAGAGGAGATACAGAAAATAGATGGAAAGACTTAGAGAGACAATGTCAGTGTGAAAGAAGGTGGGTTGGTTGCATTGTCGACGTGTCAAGCGGACATCGTCAGATGTACAGTCGACCGAGTGACCACAGTCAGCAGTTTGATCAGCGGCTTGGAAAGGAAAAGAAAAGAATGATGTGGCAACAAAGGTCAGAAGTGATAGATTAACGTCCGCTGTGTGGGATGTCGTCGATTGTGGCCGCTCTCCGCATCAGATGAACAGGTGAACGTCTAAACGACGTTTGAGCGCGTGAGGGAATGGATCGCCGATGGCCGCATCCGCTTCGTCAAATCGAAGCGGGGGCACTCAGATCCAAGTCCTCTCTCCCAGCCGTTGCCGCTGATGATTAGGTTGGTCTTTACACAGGATACTCGATGGACAACGGGATGTCGCATGAGAGAATGCACGATGCAGAAATGAACATTGTGGGGAGTGTTTCTTATATACTATCAGTGTGGCGCAAGGGGCGGGAGTGGATGTCTGAGAGGGGCGGTCCGTAGAGAGCGCCTGCAGTCTGAACGGTGGAGCCGATTTGCGGTTCGCTGAGAGCTGAGAGCATCAGGCGACACACTAACCGTTACATTGGCGCTCTCCATCCACCATTTCTCTCCGTCAGCCGGGGGAGTGTCTAAGTACAGTACCCACCAAAACTTTTGGCGACAAACACCAATATCTCACCCTGGAAGCCAATTTTCAGAGACTGATTCCTCCACACTATTGTATGGCACCTACATGGTTTTTTTACATGGGTCTACACCTGATGAGGAGGGCTATGAAATAACAACTCTTCAGACTGTGCATGCAGTCCTCTCTAATTTTGGAGTACAGAAAGTCATTTTCTGGGTCATGCCACACAGCTGCCACCTGATATGTTCCACGAGTAGGGTGAATTTTCGCTTGTGGCACTTAATTTCTGACTTCAACATGATGTAAAACTAGAAGTTTTATGCATAGAGACCTGTAATTTTGATGAGATGAAGCTGTACATCTTGTGCAGTAGCTCTGGAAATTTGAGCATAGACTGTCATACAAAAATTGGGACTTTTGCACATTGAAAAAATGCCTGCCAGGGCGGGAGAATGGCATTGTCGCCGAACTTTTTGGCAGGTACTGTATCAGTTTCAAAAACACTCTCTGGTATAACGGTGAGACTTGGACCGACAAAGTCGACAAGCGGAGGTGCCTTGACGAACTGCAAAAATCAAGACTGAATGAGGCAAGAGCGAAGGAAGGCACGTTCCAATCCCTCCCACGAGGAAGGCAGTACGGCTTGGGGGACGACAGGGAATGCTGTGGAAATCACACTATTGCATAACCCGCAGGAGTAGGTGCAAAATACATTGATCTTGGTGAAACCGCCGGAACAATGACCTACGCCGCTCCCGACTGGAAGCGCCGCCACCAGGGCGTCACCAGCATTAACAGGACCGCCGCTACCGACAAGCCGCCCTATACCTGTGCCACGAAAGGTGGTCGGCTTGTACGCCACACCGTTTCCTATTCTTGCCTGTATCTCTCGGGTCTCTTTCTCACGACCCACCACATATCGGGTAGCCGGATGGCTTGTCACATCGGGGCGCCGAGCCGCGGCGGGAACAGCGTAATCCGTGAAACACGTTGCTGGGTGGCGGCGGCGGATGCCGCCGCCGTGTTAATCTGATACCCTGCTTGATATATGGTTGTCACACGCATGACCTACATACAGCCTTACAGATCTTCGTACTGCCAGTACGATACCGTACAGACAGTACGACCCTTAGGTCATGTGTGACATCCTGCGTACTACATACATCCCCTAGACAGAGATATAAATACTAGGCCGTACTAGTCTTCCTAGACTTCTCTCTCTAGCGAATGTATTCCCTTGTCCATTATCCATTGCTCTGTTCCGTACCCTCGACTCTGTCGTGATACCGCCGCATACGCGCTCGTTGCCGTTACTACGACAATGGTAAGCGGAACATGGCGAGTTGAACCACGATGATCGCCACACTGCATCGGTGATGCCAGTAATCGGCCGGGCACCCACGAGCGCCTTGCCAATGCTCCCCTTCAGCTTAAGGCTGGCAGGCATGCACACCCATACGTCCGGCGAGAGGTGACGCTCGTCTACTCCCTGGCAACAAATCTGAGACCCGTTAGGTAGGCCCAGCAGGGCTTCTTTGCCCACTGTCATATACAGTACATGACCCCTAACCTACATTTTGCCTCTCGTCCTCATAGTAGGATATTGGCCAAGTGAGTTCACTCTGCAGGCATCCACTAGGTCGGCATATAAATACTACTAGTCTGGCACTAGTCTCTCTCTAGATTTGTCCATCGCACATTCCTTCATCGACCGCCACAAACCCCCATAGCGGTCCATACGACGCCCATCTGAGTGCCACGCGGGGGTTTGGTAGGGGAAGCATGTAGGGCAACAGAACGACAACATGTGGATAGTCCTTCCCTTTTCCCCCTTACTTCAGCTCGAAAATTAACTCTTCCTCTTCCCGAGACCGCGTGAGTTCTGCTAAGCATCCGAGGTTGTCCACGTATGCTGACAGATGAAACAGAAGCCTTGCCACAGCCCTCAAGCACCTCCCGAAGTTTGCCCGCGACGGCAACTTCAGCCTCGCCAACCCTTTCTACGCCCCGGGCGCCCCCGCCACCCCCAACGACGCCGCGACCGCTGAACTGGTCGAGCACATTATCGATTGTGTGCTCGAGCCCGCGGCGCTCAGTCTCGACCGCGCCCGCCTCTTCTTTATGGAGGAGTCGGCAACAGCCAACGACCCAGACGTGTTGAAGGGGTCTCGCTTGCGCTTGACGCCATGATGCAGTACTGTCGTTGGGATGCCGACGACATGCGCGACCTCGCCGCCAGCGTCAAGTCCGCGTCCAAGAAGAAGGACTTTGTGTATCTGCAGATTAAACAGTACATCGGCCGGGTCGTCTGTGAGTAAAACTGCATTTGTGTAACTCAGCTGATTGTCAGCGCTTTGCGTCGAGCGCTCATCGGTCCTGGCGGAGACCGTCACCGCCACCAACACGAGTGGTGCGCCCAGTAAGACCACCCGCTCCCCCGCCAAATGAACGTTGAACCGACGTTCGAGCAAGTGCGCCAGTGGATCGCCGGAGGCCGCGTTCGCTTTGTCAAATCCGAGCACAGCGATCGCATCCAGGTCTTCTTCTCGGCCGAGGACGCGTATGGCCGGCCTGCCGGGTACCGTCAAGGAGCTCGTTGCCGAGTGCAGCAAGCTCACCAAGATCTGGGAGAAGAAGGCCGCGACCGGAGGCAAACGCCTCGACGCGACGCTCCCCATCCCCCGCGAGATCGAGCTTTGTTGGCAACTCGTCGCCCTCGGCTACGAGTCCGACGATTGGCTGTCGACAGACGTGTCGACAAACCTCAGCAACATCGAGGTTGACTGCTTGCCAACAAGCTCGACCTGAACAAGGCCACCGTCCGACAGCGCCTGCGCGACTACCGTCGTTTCCTCCCCGTCGACGCTGCCGAGGAATATTGCAACGAGGAAAGCGACGCGTCGGACATGGACGAGGACAGTGAGGACGACATGTTCTCATCTAGTAGCATCATGTCCATGTCGAGCGCGGAGGGCGCAGGGGGCCACCGAGTGGTTCCAGGAATGGGACATGTCGGCGGGTCGGAGTCGGACTAAACATTGTACATACATAGACATGTATCTGGTCTCCTTGTGCCCTTCTGTCCCTCGGTTGAAGCAAACCGTGAGCTCGTTCTACATATTCAGTTCGTTCTTTGAGATTTATTGCATTTTCCAACTTGCCTCTCTATCGGATGGCTTCTACGACATGTCTATGACATCGTAATTCAGTTCGGACCAGCCGGGGCTCGGTGCAGACTAGCGGCCCCGTTCTAGGGCACCCCTAACAACGTCTTGGGCGACTCCTAGTTTAGACTGGCGTGTATGTCGCAAACGACGATCATTGTGCGCTCATCCTTTCAAAAAAACAAACGACACGTGACTCCAAAAGTGGCAGTGCCACACCTGCCACAAAATGGTAACTGCTACTCGTGCATCTCATACTACTGCAAACCTATCATTTGATTTTTCTTCTTCTTCCTCGTAAATGCACCGCTCCAAAAAGTGAACCCGGAACCCAGAACACGCGGGCGTAGTCGTGCTGATGGTGAATGGAAAGCTACAAACGGTGGTACACGTATCGGCGTTCGGCGCCGTTTACTCCGTGAAGAAGCCGACGTAGCCGGTAAGACGGACGTGGACGGCCTTGATCTCGGTGTACTAGACGTCAGACGGCGCTCGGGGATGCATAAACTCACGTTCTCCATAGCATATTCTCCCAGCTCGCGACCAATGCCGCTGGCTTCGACGTCAGCGGACTGTTGCGGAGTGTAGCGGCGTCGGAGTCGGACTCCGAGTTTTTTTTTTCTTTTCTTTTTTTTTTTTTTCTTTTTTTTGGGATCGCCGTTATGGATTCTGCACTTACCCTTGAAGCCACCGAAGGGAACCTGCGAGTGGAGCTCGTTGTAGCAGTTGACCCAGACGGTTCCGGCATGAAGCTTGGCGGCGACGCGGTGGGCCTTGGCGATGTTCTGGGTGAAGATACCCGAGGCGAGACCGTAGATCGAGTCGTTGGCGGCGGCGATGACCTCGTCCTCGGTGTCGAAGACGGCGACGACGACGACGGGGCCGAAGATCTCCTCCTGGACAATCTTCATCTCCGACTTGACGTCGGTGAAGACGGTGGGCTCAATGAAGAAGCCGGTCTTGCCGTGGCGGACACCACCGGTGATGACCTTGGCACCCTCCTGCTTGCCGCACTCGACGTAGTTCATGATACGGTCGTACTGGGTCTGCGAGACCTGAGGACCCTGGATCGACTGGGGGGCGAAGGGGTCGCCGACAGTGACCTTCTTGGCGGCGTTGACAAAGCGGCGGACAAACTCGTCGTAGACACCACGCTGGACGTAGATACGCGAGCCGGCGCAGCAGGTCTGGCCATGGTTGAAGAAGATGCCCTGGGCGGCGTAGCGGACGGCGTCGTCGAGGTTGGCGTCGTCAAAGATGATGTTGGCACCCTTGCCACCGAGCTCGAGGGTGACCTTCTTGAGGTTGGACTTGGCGGCGTTCTCCATGACCTTGCGGCCGACGGCGGTCGAGCCAGTGAAGGCGACCTTGTCGACGCGGTTGGACGACGAGATGGCGTTACCGACGGTCTGGCCGTAGCCGTTGACGACGTTGACGACACCGGGGGGGAAGCCGGCCTCGACGATGAGCTTGGTCATGTACATGGCGGTGAGGGGGGTAAGCTCGGAGGGCTTGATAACGATGGTGCAGCCCGAGGCAAGAGCGGGGGCGAGCTTCCAGGCGAACATGAGGAGAGGGAAGTTCCAGGGGACTGGGCGCGGGTTAGTCACTGATATCATCCAGACTTTAGGCTATACTCACTGATCTGGCCACAGACACCAACGGGCTCGTGGCGGGTGAAGGTGAGCTTGTCGGACGACTGCTCAATGACCTTGCCGTGGACCTTGTCGGCCCAGCCGGCGTAGTAGCGGAAGCAGGCGGCGGACTCGGGGGCGTCGAAGCCACGGGCGGCACCAAAGGTCTTGCCGTTGTCCAGGGCCTCGAGCGAGGCGAGAATGTCGAGATCACGCTCAACAAGGGTGGCGAGCTTCATGAGGAGCTCACCACGCTTGAAGCCGGGGGTGTTGAGGCCCCAGGTGGTGTTGAATGCCTCGCGGGCGGCGTCAATGGCAACCTCGACATCGGCCTCAAGAGCCTCAGGGAGGTCGACGAGCTTCTCGCCGGTGGTAGGGTTGACAACGCTGAGAGGGTGTAAGCATTCCTGGTCGTCTACGGGGTGGAGGTGGAGGTGGCAGGTGGAAGCGAGGTGTGGTGGAGGTCCACGTTGACGCGTTCCGTGCCCACCATGCCCACTGCTCAATGGCTTCACTGATGCGAGAATCCAGCGAGACTGTAGCGGAGGGCCGGGCCGGAGGTATGGCGGAGCGGTGGAGCGCGATTGCACATCCTCCGCTCCGTCACCGATGACGTGAAATGGAATGCACCTATCATTGACCAGTGACAAGAGGCAAGCTGTCATGGTTCGGTGTGAAATTGCACCGAAAAGTGCCAAGGGTCTACGGCCCGCCCTGGGGCAAGTCCAAGCATACCCCAGACGCCGCAATGACGCCTCATGGCACGGTCTCGACAAGAGACCACAGGTGGGCGCCGCGGGGTCATGCGGCTGGGTGCGAGGAAAAAGCTTCCCAACAGTGTAGAGAACGATGGCAGCGGCTGTGGAAGCGGCCGCCAGCCCCTCACAGGCGACGACCACGCCCTCCGACTGATGACAAAGAATGGACAGGAGAAACAAGTCTGTACTCACGGGATGGTCTTGGCGTTGCTGTCAACCGAGTTGACATACTTGTTGTTGATGAAGATACCGAGAGGAACCTCGACCTCGCCCTTGAAGCCGGCGTGGTTGAAGGTGTGCTTGAAGACGGGGGCAGACATTGTTGGTGTTTTCCTAGAAGGGTGTGTGGGAAGATGAGAGCTAAGAAGCGTGCAGGTGAGCTCTTATATATCTGGACCGAGGAACAGCTGACCTGCCAGCAGCCTGGTGGCCAGTGACGGCGGCGGGGGCGGGGGGCACAGTGTGGGCGAGGGGAAGGCTGTCATGTCAGGTGCAGGAAGGACACAGGGCAGATGATACAGGCGCCGCCCTAGACACGGAGGCCAAGGGCCAAGAGAGGACCAGAGATGCGCAGTGTCATGAGTGTCAGCTCGCTTGGTCATGCTAACGCGGGGCAACGACTGTGCACCAGTAAGGTCATCATGGCATAGGAGCAGAGCAACTGACAACAACAGTGGGGGGGGGATAGGTTAAAGTGGGAGAGAGTGGGGTTGTGGGGCAAAGGGAAATCATCTCAATCACTACCCGGCGGCATGGCACCCACCACTTAGCCTCTTCCACCCGCGCGCCAAACCTGGATAATAATATCCTGGCTCATCTCGGGTCCATGGTCCGCGTGGCTCCGGTCGTTCCGATATGGATTGGTCTCAGCAAAACAAACTCTGTGCTTGATCATTTTTCCCTTGGGCCCCCAACGGCCAAAGGCCACCGACCCGCAACTAGCACGACTGATCTCGGCACACGGTTACTTTGTGGAACGAGGGCGGCAAACTAGCAGTGCAATTGAGGGCTACGGGTCAGAGGTCAGCTGGACATTGCCCATTCGCATCGTTTGGAATCCTTAGCCGGGCGGGTCCCCCGAGCCAACCACAGCGCAGGAAACCTTATTCCGGCCTGAGCCCCCGGTCTCTTCCAGCAAGTAAGACGCAGCCACACATCATACAGTGCGGGGATCGGGCAGCAGAGACACGGGCTGACGCTCAAAGTGCGGAGACAAGACGGCCACTAAAAGTCACAGCCCTCCCCGTGATTTTGTAGAAACACCAAACGCAGTGGTCAAGTGTCGCCCGAGGTCAGAGGGTAGGGTCACGATGGCACTTCGGTTGACCACGGATATCCAGCTGCATTCCGCACAGTGTCCAGTTCGGTACGGTTGTGCTTACACAGTGCCTCCACCTATAGTTGCTGCCTCCACCACTCAGGTCCTCCACTTTACCTCGCTTCCAGTCGTCTGGCTGTCTCACGCTGGTGACTATCACTCAGCAGAGGTCACTATCACTCAGCATGATCTGATGCTCGGCGCAACTCTGAGTAAGCTGCGCACCAAAACTGAGCGCAAGATGCATGTCCAGAGACAGCAGTGACAGGCGATTACGTGGTGGTCGCCAGTCAGTGGATGAATGACATCGACGCCAGTTGTCCGTCAGTGCACACATAGGCTCTTCTGCGTTGCCCCACAAGTTCTTCCCGATCATGACAATATCTGCCTGGACTCTGGTTCCAGCCTGAGTTAATAGTTGAAGGGTGAGTTGCGAGGGCGTGTCCCCGAGCTATTAGATCTGGGCAAGGGGCTCGAGGGCCAAGGGCTCGAGGCTTGGATCTTGGAGGGCTCGAGAACTCTCTCTCAACATCGGAAGTGTCTTGTTGTTTCGGTACAAACCTGAGCCGAGCTGGGAGCAGCCGAACCAACCTGCCGATGTTAATGAGCACGGCAATCAAGGCTTGTAGATGGCCGGGTCTAAAGATGTTCAGATCCGAACCGACAAGGTTATTATTTTTAGCGTCATTTTTATGTAATTAATCCCAATGGCCACGTGGATGACTGTCACCACTTTGTTGTTCTCCAGTGATCCACTGACTGAATTGCACAGCGGACGTGCAGACACTGACGACGGTGACGGCGGCGGCGACAACGACATTGTTGTCTTCACGGCATTGAGCTCTACAATCATTGTTCAATATGGACCAGGTAAGCAGCTAGGGACATAAAGCCGAGCTGACACGCGACAGGACGCATTCCGGTCTCTGCTCAATGCGCCGCGTGAAGGCGGCGCGTCGTCGTCGCGCTCCAGGGGCGTCCTGGGCGGACCGGCGCCGAAGCGCGGATGGGGAGGGAAGCCGCGTACAGAGTGAGTGGTCAGGCTGCATATGATAGCATGTTTTCGGGATCGTGCTATCTTATTGCCCCTAGAGGCCTCTGTTTCTGCTTGATTAACACGTCCCAGATCAAAGAAGAAGCACGAGCCCAAGACCGAGCACACCGACAGCAAGCCCGCGTTCGTGCCGCGCGCACACCAGAAGAAGATGCAGGAGGAGTCTGGATACAAGGACCGGGCGGCGATGCGCCGCATGGGCGACGCCGGAGAGTACCAAGGTGTACGTATGGACAAAGACTTCTTGTTTTGTTTTGTTTGGTTCGAAGTAGCCCCTGACATCATAGGTTTCCGCCCTCCTGGAGGATTTCGAGCGACGCAAGGCTGAAGCAGGTGCCGATGCCGCCTTGGTGAGTAATGCACATCGCGGGGACGCTGACCCGCAGGTCGAGGCGCAGCGCGTCCATCTCGGCGGCGACGAGGAGCACTCGGTGCTCGTCAAGGGTCTCGACTTTGCGCTGCTCGCCAAGCGCAAGGCGGAGCTCGAGCGCGAAAAGCTGGACAAGATGGACGACGAGCTGGAGGGTTTCGGGCGGGAGATTGGTTCCAAGAAGGGCAAGGAGAAGGAAGTCATGGACAAGAAGGCTCAGGAATCGCGCCAGTTTGCCAGTCGTGTAAGTACACATTGCGCGCGATATCCGGCAGCGGGATAAGCGTTAACCCGAGATATAGTTCAAGTCGATCGCACAGAAGAAGGCCGAGGCGGAGGCCGCCGCCGCTGAAAAAAAGGCGAAGAAAAAGAAAGCAAAGGGTGAAACATCCAAGCGCGACGAGATAACAGCTCGCCTGAAGGAACTGAATAAGGAGCGCGCAAGCAGGAGCGAGGCACCATCACGTCCGGAACCGCCAGCCGCCAAAGCGCCTCCTCCTGACCCAGAGGAGGAGGAAGACATTTTTGCCGATGCCGGAGTCTATGATCTCGCGGCTGGTCGCGAGGACGATGAAGAGGAGGAGGAAGGCGTCATGAGCGAGGACGAGCCGCCACGCGGGCGTTCCATGTCGCAGTCGAGGTCGAGATCGAGGTCCTTTTCTCGCGACCGCTCGAGGTCCCGCGATATGCGCTCACCATCGCGAGACCGGTCCTACTCGCGCGGGAGGTCGTACTCTCGCGACAGGTCGTATTCCCGCGAAAGGTCTTACTCGCGCGACAGCGACTATCGTCGCCGCTCTCGGTCTCGTTCTCGCGACCGCTACCGCGACTATGACCGACGCGACAGCCGCGATCGGGACAGCAGACGCGACGACTACTCTGACTCTGACGGGGACCGACATGATTATCGTCGTGAGCGGGATACATCCGGTTATCGTTCTCGGTATAATTCATACCGCGGAGACCGAGACGACAGGAGGAGGAGATATCGCAGCCGTAGCCGGAGCCGGAGCAGGTCGGAATCACCACGGCGTACGTATCGGGGCGATCACGAACGAAGGGGGCCCGCACGGGGCTCTGGCAGGAGCGATCGTTTCGAAGGCAGAAGAAGGGGGTCCCTGGAATCGAGCTCTCGTCACCCGAGTGGTCGACGGTCGCGCTCGCGTTCATTGGATCGCGGACGCCGCTCCCACTCTAGACAATCACGGTCTCCCTCCCCGCCACGTGCACCAGTTCGTCGTTCTCGCTCGCGTTCACCAACGCCTCTCCTCGCACAGACTCTACCCATCTTCTCTCGCTCCCCGACCCCGGATTCTGACGAGGACGACGGCCCAGTTACAAAGCTCAAGCCCCTGGCGTCCAGTGCCATGGCGGATGTGCGGGGCTTCCTGGAAGCAGACACTGAGGGTGCCAAGGCTGAAGAACGACAGCTCCGAAAGGCTCGTTGGCGCGCCCAGCAAGGCCTCTCGACGCAGGACGGCGTGGACCCTGAGATGCTCAAGAAGAAGGAGCTGTCTGAAAAGCAAAAGGCCAGTCGCGACTACCAGCTGGTCATGAACCGTGTGAAGAAGCAGGGCGACTGAACGACGATGGGGCCGTAGAGAAACCCATAGGTCTGGAGACGTGGCGTAGATCCGGGGGCGGGGCCAGGTGGCTGATGCGCCATCGGGACCGCAATGTAATGGAATGGATATAGACCGGATAACGTTGCAAAGCTCCGTTAAGCTCTGCTCAAATGACAGAAGAATTCATACTCCCTCTCCGCGATGACTTGCCGCACCTCTCAGGGATGACTAATAAGGTGTGATCAGAAGTCAATGGGCCACAACGCAAGGCACGCGCTATGGGAAACTGTCCGACAGGTGCAGTGGGTGCAGTGGGATGCGGGAAGGGTTGCTGCCAGATGTCCTTTGCCTCGATCTCCTCATGTCCTCGTTTAAGGTGTCAATGATTCTCGCGTTGGGGAAGCGGAGACCCACCATTACGGAATCAGATATGGGACATGAACCGGTTATGGCTTGTTAGCCGGATTCTATTGATGTTGCCAGGTCGCCAGAAGTGACAAACAAAAAGGAGAATGGAAAAGATCCCGATCCGAGCTTGCCCGACATCCAGGGCAAGTGGCTCCACAGAAAGGTGACCGATTACCGAGCTCACATCAGCCTACTCGTGTCAACCAACCAGCATCTCAAGACGACACCATTTGTCCCAGTTTCCCGACCCATAGTCCAGCTCGCGATTAGTGACCAGTGATCAGTGAAACATTGATCAGTGGCGTAATCGATACTCCAAAAACAATACACGTTTCTCAAGATCTCAAGTCTCCTCAGTTCCGAAGCCCCAGCCTAAACCTCGACCGAAACCGTTGCGCAGCGCGACGCGTCACCCCACCCCACCCCGCACCCCACCCTACACGCGCAGTCGCCACTAGCATCTTCCTCGATAATCTCAACCTGCGAGCCCAACCTTTTTTTTGCCATCATGCCCGCCCCCTCCTCCACGACTTTTGTTCTCGACAAGTCCAACCCCGTCCTCGCGCTCAGCACGAGCGCCGGCGACCTCTATGTGCACCGCTACCCTGCGCGCACGCCCGTCCCGCCCTCGCTGTTCGAGTCCAACGCCGAGACAGGCCAGCCGCCGACCTTTGTGAGCGTCACGCGCACGCCGAACGAGCTGTCGATCGTCGCGCCCAAGGGATGGACAACGCAGAACGGCATGCCGGCCGCGCAGGCTGAGCACTGCGGCGGTCCGTGGACTGCGCTCCGCGTACGCGGCCCGCTGGAGCACGGTGAGTGTCTGCTGGCGTGGAGTGTGGAGTGGGTGCTCGGGACGAAGTGGGAGCGAAATGGGTGGGTGCGGGGGAAGGGCGGGGAGGTTGCAGTTGGGGAAGGTGGTGAGGAGGCTAGGAGGAGGTGTGGAGCGGCGCGGACATGGGAACCGAGCTAGGTCCTCAGTGCAATGGGCACCATTCTTCCGGGGCCACGACTCGAACAATGGCCGCCGGTGCAGGGGAATGAAAGGCACGACTGGAGGTGATGAGAGGGACGCAAGCGCAGAGCTTGAACATCGAAAGGAACAACCATGGGGCCAAGGACAACGACCGCCCCCGCACAGTCACACGGGACACTCAATCACAAGACACGCTCGGCACCTGGATGCACAGACTAACCCAACCCGTAGACATGGTCGGCGTCCTGAACGAGATCACGACCACCCTCAAGAACGCGAGCATCTCCATCTTTGCAATCTCGACCTGGTGAGTACCACCTCGCGCTGTTGGGGACTCGGCCGGGGAAACTTCTACTAGCTCGTGTTTTGTCTGACTCGTAGGGACACGGACTACATCCTCGTCACGACCGACACGCTCGAGAAGGCCAAGGCTGCGCTCGTCGCTGACGGCTGGACCTGGGCTTAGGCTGGCTGGCTAACTGACTTCCGCTGTCGGTCGCTGCGCATGATCTCTGGACTTGTGCCTTCGGATTCCAGTCGCTCACATCCCGTGTGGTGTGCTGTACGCTGATTCGCGCTTCGTTCGCCTCTAATTCTCGGTGGCTCGTTCTGACATGCTCTCCTTGCTGGCGCGGGCAATATCTCACAAAACGACCGCAAAATCTGTTTGTTCCGCCGTGTTCTGGAAAACCCACTTCATTACTCGTTGCTCGTGCAGAAAACAATGTACCCATGCGGATTCCAGGTGATGAACAACCTCTTCTGACATGACAAACAATCTGACAGCTCGCACTCATCCAATGTGGAGGGGGTCCGCTTCGCAAGCGACGACGGGCAAGTCCCTTGAGGGCCGGTTGCGGTCCTAACTCGTTGTCTGCCGTGCCCTGATTCGGACCGAGGTCTGAGCGTCTCCTATCGTTGACCATCGCGGGCCATGTCATGGTCTGTACAAAGCTCCTAGGCCCTCAGTATACCGATAGATGCCGAGTGGGGTGTCGAGACGGAGGCGGAGATCCCGACGCAGTCACGAACGGCTTGCATTGTTTGTTGGATAGCCTTCCCTCGCGGCTATTGTTCAACGAGGGCGATGGAGGTAAGACGCGGTCTTCGGCTCCACTCTAAGTCGCCTATCGCCCATGGCCAGATTGGGCGTACAGGGTCTGTGTTCCAACCCATAGACTGCGTCCGGTCCGAGCTCCGAGTCGGGTATCGCGTGCCGCTGAGATAGGATATGCGGCCGTGTCGAGGTTAGTGCACAGTCCGGTCGACATTCAGAGTGGGCTGAGTGGGATTAGGGGCGGCGGTTGAATTGCGAATCAGTGAGATAATGCTTGGAGGTTCAGCGTTTGATTGGTGGCTCGCAGAAGACGGACTGGGAGGTGATGAAGGTATGGGGCCAACAGTGGGGTGAATCTGGCAGGTCCTGAGCCGTGGGCTGGCGCCACTGCGGCCACACGGGCCATCGATGTGGGACCGCCATCGAGATAGCCCAAACTTCCAGGTGTGGACTGATCCGGGCGACACCCCAGCTGCCAATTACACAAGTTGCATCGTCATGATGAAGATTATAGTCTCCTCTCCTCTATGCTCTATCCCTCTTGACCCTTCCCCACACGCACACATGCCAGCGCCTCGCCCCCTAAGTCGCACCATGGCCGGCACTCTCCGCGCCCCAGATCGCACTGGTGACTTTGGACTTTGCGCGCAGCTGGGGTCCATAGATGACGATCAGGATCGGGGCGGCCGCCAGCGCGGTCGCGATGGCCGCCACGGTCGTCGACGCGTGGGCGTACCCCATGTTGTTGTACATTTTGTGCGAGAACAGCGGGAAGACGGCCGAAAACACGTTGCGCACAAACGAGTGGGACGCCTGTGCGGACGACGAGTAGATTTCGTACGCGTCCGCGAGGTAGTTGCTGCGCTTGGTCAGCATCTGTGAGTGTTTATGTTACTTACAAGACGCTAGTGTACATGATAAACACGCCCCAGTTGCTCAGACTGAGGAAGATGGCGGGCACGATCCAGTGCACGCTCGGGTTGCCCGTCCACGCGTAGACGAACATGGAGAGCGGGAAGAGGAGCCCCGCCGACGCGGCCCAGTACAGCCGCACCTCGGGCCGCGCGCGCCCCGACGGCGCCTTGGCTGCCGCGCGGAGGTACACCTTCTCCATGTGCATGTTTGACAGTGTGCCGAGTACTGCGCCAACCAGCAGCGTAAGCTCGCTCAGGCCCGTCATGCCGCTGCTCCACCCGTACTGGCCAAACACGAGGAGGGTGCTCGACGTGCCTAGGAAGACGCACCCCCATGCAAAGCCGATCCAGAGCGAGATGGCCGACACGATCGGCTCCGTGAAGAGGTATTCTGCAAAGTCAGCAAAACGGGGGTCGGTCCAGTGAACTCTGGATTTGGAGACTCACGGAGGGGCCGGAGGGCGCTCATGCTCAGCATGTCGCGCAGGCTTTTGCGGTTCACGGCGTCGGGCGCAATGTGTTTCCGCCCCGTGAGCTTTGTCAGCTTGGCCGCTTTCCGGCGCAGCAGCACATCCGCGCGCGTCTCTTTCAGTACGAGGAAATTGAGCAAGACGCTGCTCCCTGCCCCGATCGCCATGATCCCATAGCACCACTGGATGCCGAGCTTCTGCCCGACCCAGCCGAAGACGGCGCCGCCGGCCGACTGCCCCAGGAAGATGAAGATTGCAAACATGTTCATGGCGGGCCCGCGCGTGTTGGCGCTGAAGAGGTCCGCGACCGTGCCGCCCACCATTGAGTTTCCGACCGAGGAGGACATGCCTTGCTACGGGGTCAGAGGAGAGCGTAGGCGAGAGATAGACTAGTAGTAATTGATAACTCACGAACCACCGTGCCGCGAGAAAGCCCGAGTAGTTATGCGACAGCGCCTGCGGGAGGAAGAGGAGTGCGTTTCTGTACACAATCGTTAGCACGCGTTCAAGGCGCATGGGATGCCCTGGTGCTTTAAGAGGTTCCCCGTGATCCATCGTGTCCAACTTGGGCGCCTTCCTGCATCTCCCTTCCTGACATCTTCTCATGCTTCTCACTCCACTCTCCCCGTCATCCCCTCCCTCCCACCCCAACAGTTATATTCCCACTCACAGGATGCCCGAAATGTGATAAATCCAGGTACGCCCAAACATTTCACTCATGGGCGCGAGCACGAGCGGCGTCCACGCAATGGCCATGATGTACATGAACAGGCCGAGCGTGAAGCCCAGGGAGTCGGTGTGAAACCACGGCATGCCCCACTCGGCGAGGACACCGGTGCTCGTCGCGTTGACGGCCGTCATGGCCGTGAGGAAGCACACGCTGAACGTGATGAGCCACTTGCGCGGCGCGGGCCAGTTCATCGGGTGCTGTTGTCGAGGAGGGGCGGGTCACGTAAGCGCAAAATGGCGAGGAATAATGAAAGGAGAGCGTGAGTGGGAGAAGGATGGAGCAGAACATCAGCGTCAGCATCGCCACACACCGAAACAGCAAGCACTCACCGCCGGATCGCCATCGACCCACTCGACGACACACACCTCCTCGGGCCCGTTCCCGAGGTCCACCACCATCGTCTTCTCGAGCACCCCGACGGATGAACCGCCCGCTGTCCCTGTCCCGCTCGCCTCGCTGCCGTCTCCGTGCCCACCACATCCCCCCGCCCCCTCGTCTCCCTCGTACGCCTTCTCCGCCCCCGCCCCCGTCGCGGAATGCGCCACGACGCCGCTCTCTCGCGTCTGCGTCCGCAGGAGCATTTCCATCGCCGTCGCTTCCGCCGCCGACAAGCCGTTACGCGTCGACGACGACCGCGAGGCCCGCGACGCGCGCGAGGCCATGCGCTGGAGCACCGAGCCGCGCGAGACGGCGCGTGAGATCGGGCGCGTGAGCGGCGCCAGTGTATCGCTGTCCTCTGGCGTTGCCGTTATGGTTGCCGTTGGGGTAGCCTTGTTTGGAGCCGTGCCACTTTCACTTCCACCACCTTCACCTTTCCACCCGCCCTCCACACCCGCTTTTTCGGATGTGCCCGAAAACATGTCTTCCGCCATCGTGGTTGTCGAGGTCGATGCTGAGGGGGTTGTAGGTATTGTTCGGGAAGGAGCGTTCGCTGTCGGTGCTCCCTGTGGCTGTGACATTGCGTCGCGTATTGTACCTCCCAGGAAGCTAGGCCACTCGTCGTTGCAATAGTGTGCGAGCAGGCTGGATGAGGCGCAGAAGAACAACGGTGAGATGGGATTGTGCTGTGTTGTTGTGTGGGACAAGTCTGTCTATACTGTTACTAGATCTATGCTGTTACTAGAATGCCGACCGATAGAATGAGCAGAGTGGACAGCTTGTGCGTCGTGTGTGAACTTCACTGCGGCCGAGAGACAGACAACAACGAAGAAGAAGTGAGTTGAACAACAAAAGATGAGGTCCAGAAGCGTGAAAGGGGATGCATGTATGTCATATGCCAAGCATTGTTATCACATGCGCAAATAGCTCGACTTGTGTGTGACTCCCATTTCGGGACTCTGGGCAATAGTGGGCTGTTTGATGTGGGAGATAATTTTCTGGTGGTATCTCTACTCGTGCTCTTCTACTCTACTCGAAACCCACCAGTGTTGGTAAGCAACACCGAATCAGGTCAGGCGACCACCCCACCCTGTATGCCGATGAAAAATGTTGCAGCAGGGCGTTACAGATATCACGAAAAGATACACTAAGTCGTCTGCACCATGCGATACACTGCAGATGTCGGTCCTGGCAGATACATGCCCCGCACGCCCCGGTGTAATGCGGTGTCTAGCACTTTGTCCGTCACGGAGATGCAGAAAGTGGCTCCGGACACTCCGGGGCAATGGGGCAATGCGGCATACTACGGCTGGCTCCCCAGGTAGTGTGGGGTGTACTGATCGGACCCAGTATCGGCATCTCGGCAAGCTAGACACCAAAAACAACGGGCAAGAGCGAGATTACAGTGTCTCGGCCGTGCCGGTCGTCCGCCCTGGACATCTGCGCCCTTGCTTTTCTATTTGCATCCACACATGCAGACACTCCAGCAGTGTCCATGACGTTGATTCAAACACTACTGTCACCAGTGAACTGTGGCACTTGAGATCAGGTATGCTAATAGTAATAATGCAATGTGGCGGCAGCTCAAGGGAGCGGGTCGATCTGGGCGTCCTGGTCGTGTGTATCACGCGACCAAAGTCGATATCGATGCCTCGGCGCTCTGCGAAACAGCGAAACAGCCAGAGATACCACAATCAACTGCGGACTCTTGAGTCGGCCACTCCGGTGTGGATGCAGTATCTGCCAGGAATGCACCCCCTTCCCGCCCCGCCAACCAGGACGAGACAGCCTGGCGACTGCATACATGACTCACAGTAGGCAGTCATGCGGGCAACTCTCCGAAAACCGGACGATGCTCAGTCAGCAGCGGGATCATGTTTTGCTGGACTGGTTCGCGAAAGGGATCTGGCGGAAGTTAGCGGAATAGACGCAAGTTGGACGGAGTGGAACACGCCGCGTTGTTCTGGTCAATTGGGCCTGAGCAGTCTGTGGCTCCTGGCTACTGGCGGTGTAACACTCTCCTGTACCCCCTCGACATCAAGGCTGTTAAAGCAGAGGAAGGAGCGCTGAGGTGTAAGATACTGTGCAGCTGACCTATCTGCTTATCGATCAGCTCTCATCGCCTTCAGCTCGAGAGTTCATCATGTTCTCATAGGTCTCCATCAAATCCCATACTACACCAACAGCTCCCCCGGCTTCAGCCACTTTTGAATGTCTCCCACCCAAAACCGTAGCGCCTGACCTCTTCCCCCTCCCCGCCCCACCTCCAATCGAGAAACGCGGGCCCCCCTGATACTGTCCTCGTCCCACATCGCCCTCTTCCTCTGCTCCTTACCAGTCTTCAGTCCGTGATTGATTGATCTCCAGCCAGACCTCGTGCTCTACTGTACCGTTGGGAGGTATTGGGAAGAGAAAGAAACACGTCGCACTACATGTAGTCTGTTGCCATTGTGTTGGCGACTCACCGAACATCATCTTACTCTGTTCGATGATGTTCTACCCCTCATGTATCCCCATCGCTGACCCCTGCGGCCGAACTACCCAAGCGTCAGAGCAGGCCTTGGCAAAAAACACAGAACAGAAGCCCATCTACCTCTCTTCCTTGTCCATGATTTGAAGCATAGACCACCATGTGCTTCGCTCGCAAATCCCACTTGTTTCCAACGTTCCAACTTACTAAAGTGCGCAATGCAGCTATAGTGGCTATAGACCTTTCACAGACTGTTTGACTGCCAGCGGTACAGATGGCATTTGCTGGGTTCTTCAAATCAAGGGCTATGGCTAGTGACTATGCAGGAGAGCCACAACTGCACAAGTTCCTGCTCAGACTTCGTCTCCCATTCATTATGTTCACCGTCACTGTCTCGGCAGTCTAGTCCCTGCGATGGCAGAGTGTACCTTCCTGAGCGATAACTTTGGGCGACGCTGACTGTCGGTTGAGATATACTTGTTGCGTTCTGGCTGGAGCTAAGCCTCGGTCCGCGTACCGATGTCCACGCGGTATGCACGCTGGCGAGATATGCTAAACTGCAGGCACAGGGAGAGATATCTGCTCTGTTCCATGCACATGGCTGCAATCAAGGTACGACTCAAAAGTGGAAATGACGATAAGTAGCCGATAACCGCTCGCTATCGGCTACGCCTACCACCGCCAGCGCCAGCGCCACGCGAGTGGAAAGCGACCGGCAGCGGCAACGACAACGGAGACGGCTGCGGATGCGGCTGCGGAAGCAGCAGCAGCGGCGCCGTTTGAAATCGTGTAAAATGTAAAGCGCGGAGCCAGAGCCATTTACAGCTGTTTCATGGGTCCATCATAGTGAAGAAAAAACGAGTCTTGAGCTTCTCATTGGCTAAAGCACGGATGCCTCGGCTCGGCCAGAACACGCCTCCAGAGCCACTTGGAGCTTGCCGACTCGAGTCGTGAGGAGCTGGGTTCATGGGCTAGCTGGGAGGATTGATGATCCGCCCGTGGCTGTGGCCTGGTGGAGGGAGGCTGGCGAATGGCAGCGCCAGATGAAATCAAAAATCAAACACCAAAGCCAGTGCATGCAGCAAATCAATCTGTCATTAATAGGCAATTGGCACTTCGCCGTCTCCGTCCCCTGTCCCCCGTCCTCCGTTCTCCGCGTCCCTCAGAGCTCGGTTGGGCTAGGCACCCTCCGGTACGAGCATTATGCGCTGTCGGGTACTGGGCAAACGGATACCCGCAGACATAACAGACAAGCTGTAGGCACTGCACCAGACAACGCGAGCAACGCAGCTTTGTAGGTTCCAGGGATTGAAAATGATGTGTGTACGAACGTGGCAAAAGTGGCTATTCCTATTCCGACTCCGACTGATCGAGCTCCTTATTCAGCAGCTGTGTCGTATGCACAGTGCACGTCCTGTCACTGTTCTCCCTACTGGCCCTAACATGTGCAGTCGGACCCTGGGCACGCTCTCCTTGATGTCGTTATTCATCTGCCGTGGCTGCTGCATTACGCGCAGTACGGTTGGACAACAGAATTAACAGTAACAGATTACCTTATGGTGGGGCGGGAGCGGGTGGCCGTCCCCGTGGGGAACGCCATTGGGGATACTGGTGCAGCACCACTCAGTAGAAAATAGAAATCGAGACGTCAACCCTTTTAGATTTCGGGTACTGTGCTTGTACTGATATCAGTATTGATGCACGCAAGCTCATTTCAAGAGAGAATGAAATGCAGAGTGCGTATTGTGCTACGAGTCGTCTACAAGTACCAAGCGGCAGAAGTCTGGTACTTGTTATGGAAGACGAGACGGACTGGAAAAATGTTCGAGTTGTGCCGGGGTAGCATGTCGCTAACACGACTGTGGTCGAGTTGTTCCCTGATTGACAGGCAAAAGACCTCTCCTCCACTCTCCACCTTCCACCCCACCCCCATGCCACCCACAGTACCGCCGCAGCACAGTGCATTACCCTCACGCCCCTCACGCCTTCAGGTGGCAGCACCGAAAAACCACCACTGGCGCCCCAAAGCAATCTGACAGCCCACCCCATAACATGGCCCCGCGGCGTGTCTAGACCGCGCCGAGGATCGAGGACACGTATCGGGGTGTGTGCTCGGTGCGTTTCGCCGACAGATGTACTGTACATATAGAGAGCGATGCATGCGGTATGCCACTATCGCTTCGGAATGCAAAGTGTAGTCACGCTTATGAGCACCGCTATTTTCTGTTCGATTTCTGTTCGCCAGCTGCAGTCAGTGTCTCATTTTCATTTTCTCGTCTGCGTAACCTGCGTGGCCGCGTATCGCATTTAGCGACCTTGAGCAAGAGCCGGAATAACCCCCGTCAGGCCCGTCAAATGATCTCAGCCAAGCGGCGTTAGCGCTAACCCTCCCCCCTCCCCCCAAGCAATAGCTCCGGCTGACTTTTGGGTCCACCCCCATTTTTGTCGAGCGTATCCCATCTATCCTGTTTATCTAGCGAGCAATCAAGCAATCAACCTAGAGATCTTTTCTTTCTTTCTGTCCCATCTCGTGCCGAGGCTGCTCTTAAACGACCGCTACTCACCGTCGTAACCTCTTTTTCTCTTTTTCTTTTTTCCCTCTCCCCCGTCCTCCGCGCTCTCGCTCTCGCTGTTTACCACCATGTCCCTCCGCGCTGCCACCCGCGCCCTCGCGCCCCTCGCCCGCCCGACCCTTGTCCGCGGACACGCCGTCGCGGTCGACCCCTCCCCCACCTCTAGGACCGCCGCTCCCTCCGCTGCCGACGGCGTCCGCCACGACTGGACGCGCGACGAGGTGCAGCGCGTGTTTGACGGCCCGCTCATGGAGACCATCTTCCGTGCCGCCAGTGTCCACCGCCTGCACCACGACGCGAGCCGTATCCAGCTGTGCACGCTTATGAACATCAAGAGTGAGTACAAGTCCGCGTCCAAGTGGACGAAGCGTGCTGCTGCGCTTGGTCGGTGCTTCGACACGACTTAACGCCATTATTCACGATGCCGTGGATTCCTGCCTCCAATGGCAGGCCCGGCATTGGAATGCAGAACAGAATGTTTGGATCTCATGGTATATCCCGAACGTCTACATCCATTCCGCACCGTACCGCGCATTCCGCACCGTTCCTACAACCCCTGCCGCCCACATGCGAGCATTGTTGCTAACGACACAGCTGGCGGATGCACCGAGGACTGCAAGTACTGCTCGCAGTCGTCGTCGTACAAGACGCCCACGGCGGCGAGCCGCCTGGTGTCGATCGAGCCCGTCCTCGAGGCCGCGCGCAAGGCCAAGGAGAATGGATCCACCCGCTTCTGCATGGGTGCCGCCTGGCGTGATCTCGCGGGGCGCAAGTCTGGCTTTGAGAAGATTCTCACCATGGTCAAGGAGGTCCGCGGCATGGGCATGGAGGGTGAGTGCGAGAGAGAGCGATTGCGATGGGGATCTTGAGAGAGGCGGTCGTCGGACGAGGTGCTGGAAGCTACTTGCTGCGTCGGCTGGGCAGACTCGTGCCTCCGGCGAACCGGTTGCTGCGTGGCACCACGTCCTCCACGCAGGACACACCATATTTGCAGAGCTGAGCTGACCGCAGTGTGCACGACCCTCGGCATGCTCTCGCCCGACCAGGCGCGCCGCCTCAAGGAGGCCGGCCTGAGCGCGTACAACCACAACCTCGACACGTCACGCGAGTTCTACCCGGAGGTCATCACCACGCGCACGTACGACGACCGCCTCGCGACGATCGAGGCCGTGCGCGAGGCGGGCA
This sequence comes from Apiotrichum mycotoxinovorans, assembly GCA_013177335.1. Taxonomy (NCBI): domain Eukaryota; kingdom Fungi; phylum Basidiomycota; class Tremellomycetes; order Trichosporonales; family Trichosporonaceae; genus Apiotrichum; species Apiotrichum mycotoxinovorans. The sequence goes on along the minus strand of CP053624.1, from coordinate 503,361 downwards.
TCAGCGTCTGCTCGGGCGGCATCCTCGGCCTCGGCGAAAAGGACGAGGACCGCGTCGGCCTCATCTGGGAGGTCTCGCGCATGGCCGAGCACCCCGAGAGCTTCCCCGTCAACACGCTCGTGCCTATCGAGGGCACCCCGCTGGAGAAGAACGACGTGAGTAATCTGCTGGAGGGTGGGGGAGGTTAAGCAGTTGTGGCTCAGGATGGCGTCTTCATGCCAGCCAAATACCTTTATCCCATTCAACATAGTTTCTTCCAGTCATGTCTTCGTGTGACTAACACCTCAGCCCGTCCCCGTCCAGACTGTCCTGCGCACCATCGCTACTGCCCGCATCGTCCTCCCCAAGACCATCATCCGCCTCGCCGCCGGCCGCCACACGTTCAGCGAGACCGAGCAGGCGATGGCATTCATGGCGGGCGCCAACGCAATCTTCACCGGCGAGACCATGCTCACGACGCCGTGCTCGGGCTGGGACGAGGACAAGGCCATGCTCGACCGCTGGGGCCTCCGCGGCATGCGCTCGTTTGAGGACGCCGAGAGCCTAGAGGTCAAGGACGAGAAGCGCGCCGCCGACGCCGCTGGTGTCCAGGCTTGATTGAAGCTAACAGCTAAAACAAAAACGCGAAACGCAAGAGATAAGATAGAAAAGAGGTGTACCAGGCTCGGAAGTTGTTTGGAAGAAGGGCACATGCATCCATAGAAATCGGTTGTGTGGTGTACGACGGGCCGGGGGGCTCTCGCAAGCGGCTTACTGGAGTAGGACGTCGAACCCGTCTCAAGTTGGCTTTTATCAAGAATTTATCATCTTTCCCGCTACTACGGCGCAGATGGTGACCTTGATGAGGTTGGAGCAAGGACTGACAGTTTTCAGCGACCAACTGGTTCTCACATTCATACAGACTCTACTTGACACACCCCTCAACTGTACAATCTGTACAATACATAATATACGACAGTGCAACTGCAATCCGTCGACTGCACGCGAATGCAATCGCTGTGGCGGCCCCGCCTCTCACCCTTGGCGGGGGACTGAGGCGGAGTCGCCGGGGCAGTCCATACCTACCACGAGGCTGATCTGCGGATGGGAACTACGTCCCAGTATCGGTGCTCATAGATTCCGACCACGCGCTCGTGGCGCATGTGGCGCCGGCAACGGCGGCAGTGGAAGCGTGATGAGCGAGATGAGCGGGATAGATGTGGCGCTGGTGATGGCGGCATGCCTAGTCACTCCGGCCAGCATGCCGGTTGCTGGAGGTGTACGAAGGCGGCTTGTCAGGAGCAACGTCGGGCATGGAAACGGGCGAGTCGCGCAGCGCTCCAACAGTCGCTGCCCCCTGGGCCTCGGCCTCGGCCTCGCACGCAAGCCGCTGGCTCAGAAGGCGCGTGCTCGCCGGATCGGGGTCCTCGGTTGCGTATGCCGGCAGCTGCGGGTCCGGGTCGAGCGTGTCCGAGCGCACGACGGCGGGGCGGCTGTGCATCGCGCTGGTGGCTGCTGTCGGGGTCGAGCTCGTGGCCGTCGTGCTTGTTCTTGTTCTCGTACTCGCACTTGCACTTGCACTTGCACTCGTACTCGCACTTGCACTTGCACTTGCACTCGCACTTGCACTTGCACTCGCACTTGCACTTGCACTCGCACTCGCACTCGCACTCGTACTCGTACTGTCCCCCGTGACCTCGACCCCGCCCACGCGGCTCGGCCGGAGCCCCAGCTCGCTCCGCACGGCGCGGAACGCCCCCGCGTGCCCCGGGAACTGGCGCTCAGCGACCTCGAGCATGTCCGCGACCGCGGCGCGCGCATGGGGTCCGCGGCCGAAGAGTTTTGGCGCCGCGTACGCCATGATCGCTTCACGTGCGTCACTACGTGTCAGCTCCGCGTACTGTACCAGCATACTGTACCAGCATACTGCAGCAAACTCACCGCGAGCTTCCGTTGGACCGGAGCGCAGCCACGAGCTCGGGCACGCTTGCGATCGCCGCGCCGCGGTACCTTGATCCCGGGGGACGCCAGCGAGCCGCCTGTTGCTCTCGCTCGGCGGCGGCGGGGCGTGACGTGAAGTGCATGAAGAAGTCGAGGTCCCCGGGTGTATCCAGGCCAGATGTGCCGCACGACCCGGGGGCGCGGCGCGGGGCGTGGGCGTCACTGGTCCGCCGGGGCGTGCTGCCTGTGGCTGCGGAGCATGCAGAGCAAGCAGAGCAAGCAGAGCCGGAGCATGCAGAGCCGGATCGGGCAGAGCCACCGGCACTCCTGGAGCTGGTGAGTGGGGGCCGGGCGGGTGTGCTGTCCCGCACGACGCGGGACGCCCCGGGGATCAGCTGTGGCGGCTGCTGTTTGCCGAGACGCACCCCCCGGCCCAGACCCCCGCTCGCGCTCGCGCACGCGACCCCGCCCCCGCGTACGCGCTGCATCGCCAGAGACCTCTCGGCGCTCAGCGGCAGCGGCCTGCCGTGCGCGTTGGTGCGGTGTGCGCGCTCCCGGCGCGCCTGGGACATGAATTCTGCGTAGCCTGATGGCTTTGGCATTGTGGGTGGCTGTGGGTGATGGGGAGGAAGCAAGATGCATATGTATTATACTAGGTGCATGCTTGGACGAGCCAGCAGCCACGCACTGAAGCTGCCTGATACGCTGATGTGCTGATACATCCATACACCCTGTGAGGCCGTGAGAACACTGTGTGCAGTATAAGACACACGCTGTGCGCCATCTTGGTCTTGATGCTGTGCCCTGCCAAGGCGGCGCTGTTGTATGACGCGCCTCCCCCCCCTCCGGGCACGGGAGTGTGGAGACCCCGCGTTTCGGCCGTGCGGTCTGAGGCCTGGGAGGACAGCATAGATTTACGCGTCCACCTCTCCCTCCCCGATACATCGCCCGCCTCACTCATTGCCCATCCCTCCGTTCCTCAAAAATACTTCCCCTCTCACCGTTATCATTGACATTGACTGCATATGTGGTTAGAAGATGGATGGGAGCATGCCCTGGTCCAACATCTACTGGTTTCACCGTGATCGCGAACTGCATCGAGGAACAGAAACTCCGCATGACGCGCATGACAATACAACCGCACGTGGCAGGGCCATAACCATGCTGAACATATAGATCAAGCTGTGGGCCGCTTTCCTCATGAAGGGATACACAATCCAGCCTATGGAGGATCATATGGAAAGCGGGCTACTCGATGGGATGGAAATTGGAAGCCTGACACGGGCGGCGCGTGACGACACCACACGACGCCGTGTGAGGCCGCCATAGTACCTGAGTTGTGCCCTGCAGCTTCACGCCGCACTGGGCGTTGCAAGCCAACCTGTTAGGTGGGTTCAACACCAGTCTCATGGCGTCACATCACCTCAAGACTGGCCGTATCAGCCCACGGAAGAGAGGAATATACGAGCGGGGCAGCATGGCAGTACGACACTCGACAGTACCCTGGTAACTACAGCGACAACGACAGTGTGGTCCTACCACGCTCCTCCTTCGCGCTCCTCTTACTCCCACCATGTATTTATTCTCCCTGGTGATCACCACCAGAACGGCGCACGAGACAAGGAGACAATTGAGGCCTTCTGAGTTCAGTGGCTGGAGCTTTCCCCTAGTTGTGCGCATCCTGTGGAACACGCACTCTAGTACAAGGCACATGCGCTGGATGGCGAGATGGTCCGAGACGGTGCCGTTGCAGTTTGGGAAGGCGAATGACAGGCTGAGGGACGATGCTGCGGCGTAACAACCTCTCCGTGATCCGTGAGTCGACACAACCATGCGAGAGCATGAGCGATACGCGCACGAAAGAAAGGCAAAGGACCGGCAGAATGAAAGATTAGCTGCAGCTGCATGAAATCAAGGCACTGCATCAAGACTGAGGTCTGGGTGTCTCTACGAAGTCGATCTGGACGCAAGCACGCGCTGCGATCCGTCAAGAGTGGCGTGGCTCGGTATAGGGTATAGTAATATGTCCTGTCTCGTCCTACAACATTGTCCAAATTGTAATATGCGTCGGTGGTGGGTCTACACGCCTTCTTTGCTCTCGTACACTTCTTTCCCCTGCAGTGGCGCACTCAGTACCACCGCCTGCGGCCCGAGCCTACGGGGCGCCAGTCAATGACCTTGCCGCCCGTGCGCTGCGCGGCGCGGAGGGGGCGCACGAGGCCGCCGAGCTCCTTTGCGCGCGCGGGGTCGGGGTCCGAGGCCGGGTTGTAGTAGTAGTGCGGGAGGAGCGGGCGGCCGCTCACGTCCTTGCCGTTACGCGCGACCTTGCCGAACATGGGGTTGCGCTCGAGCTCGGCGGCGGCCCATGCGGACCACACCTTGTCGTCGCCGTGGTCCCGGAGGGCGGGCTGGGACTCGAGCATGCCCTTGACGAGGTCGGGGAGGGAGAGCTTGGACGAGCCGGAGAAGACGACGGTGGAGGCCAGCAGCGCGGCAAGGTCCAGTGTTGACGGGACAGGCGGGATCTCGACTGCGGGCGTGGCTGCGCGAGACTTTGAGGGGCGGGGGGTAGCTGCGCGAGGAGCGGCGGTGGTAGTGTTGGGAGCAGCGGAGGAGGCGGCAGGAGCAGGAGACGAGAGGGCAATCTTTGGTGTGGGCGCCGGTCCGGGGACAAATGCCGGCGGCGCGGGGGTAGTGGGGGCGGCGACCGTGGAGGTCACTGTGGGAGTGTCAATGTCGTCTTCGGGGTCCGAGAGCGGGGAGCTCGAGCGAGAAAAGCTGGCGCCGGGGGTGGGCGCCGACTCGGCTGGCTTCTCCTCCTCCTTGGCGTCGACATGGATTTCGTCAATCACGCCGTGCTCCTCCTCCGCCTCGAGCTCCGAGTGTTCGGCCTCGACGTCAATCGGAATTTCGATGTGGTCCACGAGCATGGGTGGCGACGAGGGTGGGAGCGACATCGGGCTCTGGTGGAAGGCTGGAAGGAGCTGGCGCTCGGGAGTAAACAGGCGTTCGCGATCACTGCACTCCTCGGCCGCAGACACCAGCACGGCGGCGCCGTAAAAATCGATTTCGAGGGGCTCTTCAGTTGTGAACTCTGTGACGGAACCGCAGCGGAGACGACGACGTGCGGCCGTGCCGTGACGAACACGCACGCCGTTCTGACCAAGAACAATAAGCCGGACCAGAGATCCCCATTCCGCCTCCACCATCTCAACGGCCGCATGCACCCGGGATGCATGTCGCGCGCTGCGGTCGAGGCTGATCGTGCGCGCGGGGTTGGCCGGGTTCTGCAGCCGCGGGATGAGCACCGCAGGCACTTCGTGCGAACCCTTCGGCTGGTGTCGGTGCCGGCCAAAAATGAGCGTTGCAGACGCATCGAGGAGGACGGGAACAGCAGGCGTGGCCGTGCGGCTCTTGCTCCTGTACGGACCTGAGCGGGGCGAGGACGACATGGCGAGACGGCGGCTAGGTGACGACGAGGCCGCAACGGTCGACGTGGTAGGTGTGGGTGGCGCCCGGATGCGGTTCATCGCGGGATGGTGGATTGAATGAATGGGGTGAGGCAGGTGTGCGGGGTCAAAGTCAATGTCCGACGAGGCGTCGGCTCCATCCGATGACGCCTCGGGTGTCATCGCCCGGTGGACCTTGTTAAGGGCTCCCTTTGTCTTGTCGACCTTGACGCGCTTGGCGACAGGCAGCGGACCAGCAAGTACACGCTTGGGCGCCGCAGCGGTGGACACGGTGCGCGAGTCGCCCAGAGGCGGCGGGCGGGCGAAGAACGACATTGGTGCCGTCATTTCGGAACAGATCGGTGGTGGGTGTGTTGGTAGTGGTGGAGGGCCAGGTGGAGTGGGGTGGGGTGGGTGGAGTGGAGGATACAAGAGAAGAGAAAGGAGAAGAGAAACAAGAATTGGGACGAGGACAGTTTTCTAAAGATACAAACAGAAGAAACAGCGAGCAGAGTAGAGTAGAGTAGAGTACAAAGGTCGAAGTCGTTTACATTTTCTTACTCATTCTACTCTTGGAAAGTTTCCATGGTCGCGTATTGTCGACGCGTCGCTGGCGAGGAAAGGGGAAACACACACAGTGGATAAGGGTAGCACACTTGTTGTCATCTCCCAAACGCTCGCAAGCCAGTCGCGTCGCTCGGTATTGGGTGGCGACTCGTGAAGCGGTGATATGGGACTCGACCAGATCACCGGAATCACGTGATTTGAGGGGGCCGCGCATTCTCATTGGCTGATATTGGTAGCCCTTGGGGGGCTTTTGATCTGATGTTGAGACGGTTCGTTGGCACGACCCTTGCAAATACACGTCATGTAGTATGGTGATAAGGGTAGATCACGTGATACAGGAATGTGGTACCTCATTTGTGTCTTGGAGGGTGTTTCTAAGAGTGTTCACGTGGACCACGTGGACGGGTATACGGTTAATTTTGAAGATTTTGAGTCGTACGAAGCACAGACGGGGGCGTGGGTAGATCTGGGCCCAGCCCAGCCTTTGAGTCTTTGAGCCTTTTGGGGGGGCGCATAGGCTCGTGCATCCGGGGAATGGCATGATCGACGTTTAATGCCAAGGCGGACTCCATTTTAGCTTTGTAGAGTGTTACCACCAAAGTGCCCGTTCCAGATCCCCCCCCCCACGCCCCCACGCCCCCACGCCTCTTAGAGTGACTCTCTCTCTCCCAATTACTCCAAACGTGGCTGTCAACATGTCAGAGGAGGCCGATCATGGCCGAGAGGTGGCCGAGGCAGGGTGACAAAATGAAAATCTGAGCGAGACACAGAGGTCGCCTAATTTGTTATTTGTTTATTTGTAGAGACTGCCTTGCCGGTGGCGTCGGGCAAGGGAGAGAGAGAACAGACCGGTGTGGGCAGCATTGGATGAGGGCGAGCTGGATGGATGGATCACCATGCAGAGACAGATTGCATGCCAAGAAGACTGCTGGCCACCTGTTGGATGGGCGCGCTCCCATCCGAGACAGTGAGCGCCCATATTTCCATGAATTGAAGTCAGTGTGCGACCCCACATGGCCGACTGCGGGGTACAATGTTGACAATGTTGGCAGTGACTATTCTGGTCATCATCGTTGACCACCCAAGCCATCCACCCACATCCTCATGCAGTTCCTGCAATTATGAAGCGCCCATTCCCCTGCAGACCACGATGGGCAGTGACAAAGCGACTCGAATCATTTGGTATTAATTCTGTTTCCTTGTGTACCCATTTTCGTGATCCATGGGCATGGTTTGATCACCGCCATGTGTGCTTGTGTGTGGTGTACACCGCCATTTTTCGCACGGAGCACGTCCGGACCGGGCTGCCGAACGTGGCCTCACGTCCACTGCGTGCACTGCGTGCACTGCGTGCACTGCGCAGTACTGCGAGGAGAAGGGTTGTTCCGTCTTCGGGCGTCGGTATGGGCTCCTCCCTCTGTCGCTCCACGGCAGCTGGAGACCTCCCCCACCCTCGACGTGTTTCCCCCTGGAGGCTTAAACCTTTAATATTACCCATGGCAAATAAAATCCAGTAGAATCAGTAGAAGAGTAGAAGGGAAAAAGTAAAAATTGCAGGTGAATACCAAATTTTTGCCACCTAGTTTGGGTTACCATTTCCGAACACATCGGCGGTGCTGCGTTGACACGCTGGATCGGCACATGCCAAAAGCAAAAAAAAAGCTGTAGTATCTTCCAAACGAGGCTATCCCGAGACCGCGCCAGTGGCCGGTTGGACCAGTGAGCTCGACCCAAAATGTCTCTCGAGGATGCATATACATATAACGATTCTCCCCATTGCATTTGCCACCAACATCCCAGCATCACTTTTGATTTACTCTCCTCGTCACTGCTTTTAAGTGCGCTGTGAGCCTTGCTCGACACCCACTGCCACGACTCTCGCCACCATATTCAGCGTGCACGCCGAATCGGGCCTTCCCCTTGTCGCATACCGCTTTTACCCGCCGGCTGCGCTCGGCAATCATCGCCTTTACCTCCGCTTTGTGATCCACTCCGTCATCCCAGTTGATTTATCTACAACCCCAGATTGAGTTTTCCTGTTTTTCCTCCCTAGAAGATCGAAACACTTGAGAGGAACAAGAGCACGCGTTTGCCCCCCAGAATTGGATCAGTTTTTTCCACAAAAAAATACTGTACAAATCGACGGCTCGCCGGTGATATCACACACACGTGAAAAATAATATTAAAAAATAAACGTCAAACTCCGTAGTCTTGGTCTCCCCGCCCTCCACCTCCACTGTACCACCCACCCCACTCTGCCTCTTAACACACCACTGCTTTATCATCCCACGTTGGACATTGATCTCGCACGTTCGTTTCACCCATTCCAATATTCCAAGTTTGTGACTCCCACATACCCACCGCCGCGGCGGTTATATCCCAGTAACGACCTAGACATCTTATAGACTAGCGTTCCGTCTCTCTTTCTCTTCCATTCTTAATTTCCATACATCGATACTGTTAACCGGTTCCGCTAGAATCAAACACCACCATGTCCGACATTGACCGCTCTCTCACCCCGCTCCCGCCGCCCGTTGTCGCGGCGGACGCTCCCGTATCCGGCGTGCTCGACACGCCTCCTCTGGTTGCCACTACCGGCCCCTCGCCCGTTCTCGAGGCGCTTGTGTCGCCCTCTCTCGGCGCGGCCGATAAGGATGGCTTCAGCCTCGACTCGGACGACTGGCGCATGCCCCAGTGCTGGGGCCACCGTGGCGTGAGTTCTACCTAGTTTACGGTGTTGCAGGCGCTGACTCGTACCGCAGGCATCCGCGTCGTTCCGTACGTCTTGTGCACGACCGCTCCTGTGTAGACTTACTAATTGTGTGTAGCGGAGAACACGCGCATGTCGTTCATCGAGGCGTGCAAGGCTGGTGCGGACGGAATTGAAACCGGTGAGTATTTTCGCCACACACGCACCATTGTTATTGTTTTCGTCGCCGGTCACCTGTCACCCGTCATTGGTCACCGGCGACCTCCGACTCTCATAAATCCGCCACGACACACTGAAAGTCGCTAATCATCAGACATCCACATTACCGCCGACAATGTGCTCGTCATGTTCCACGACCCCGAGCTGAGCCGCACCACGGATGGCAAGGGCCGCCTTCACGACCAGCCTTGGGCTGGGGTTCTCGAGTACGTATCCAAAAACTCTAAACAAGGTTGCCATTATGCTCACGTTTCACCAGACACGTGCGCACCATCCAGCAGCCGTCGCAGCCTATTCCGCGGTTCACGCAGGTGCTCGAGCTCCTTATGCAGCCCGAGAACGCACACGTTCAGCTTAATGTCAGTCTATCGTTATGAACCTTTTCCGTGTTATGTAGCTGACAGGGCCTGCGGGCCCACTTTGCAGATCGACTGCAAAGTCGAAAACGACCCTATCAAGCTGTTTGGCCTCATCAAGGCTGAGCTTGAACAGTTCCCGCAGTGGGAGACCGCCCTCGCGCCGCGTCTGGTCCTCGGTCTGTGGCACCCGAAGTTCCTCGAGCCCGCCGCCACGATTCTCCCCTTCATGCGCCGCTTCTGCATCTCGATGAGCATCCCCGAGATCCGCAAGTACTTTTGGAATCACTGCCAGGGCTTCAGCGTGTGGTACCGCCAGCTGGACACGCCTGACGGCGCGCGCTTCCGCGCCGAGTGCGCCGCGGCCGGCAAGGAGATTTGCGCGTGGACCGTGAATGGCCGCGATGAGATGCTGCAGTGTGCGCGCTGGGGCATCTACTCGATCATCACGGATAAGCCCGAGCTCTGGCGCGAGCTCAAGAAGGGCATTGTCGCCGACCGCCCACGTGCGCTCCGCCCCACTCTCCAGAGCTACATCCTGCCCTACCTCAACGTCGAGAGCTGGTGGTTTGAACGCCAGCGCAAGGCCAGGGAGGAGACGGTCTACCTCGAGAAGGAGGGCGGCAGGTTCGACGACATTGTCGTTCCCGCCTCGGTCGCCGTCGCGCCGGGATCTGGCATCCTGCGCCCGACTGCGTAAACACGTAAACATTCGGCCCCGCACACGACCTCTGCTAATCATTCATACCGCTACATTTGACTTCCAACCCAACTTCATTTCAGTTTAGTCCCCTGCATGTGCATAGCACACTTGTACCATCACCAAGTTTCGTCACGCAGACGCCTCCGCTGGGTCTGCCACAACTCCACTTTCTGCCCTGCACTTTTTTACGTAGACTGGCCTAGGCCGTTGCATTAAACGTTATGGACAATGACTTCTGATGACGATCTTCGAGCATGGCGATGTTCGGTTGCCTTCAAGCGAGTATAGGTCATCATGGCGGATAGATCTCACCTGGTGGTCGTTCTCAAGAGGGGCTTCATGCGAACACGTGTGCTACTGGCTCATGGAGCGTGAGTATGCCCTCTATCCTCTCCTCCCTGTCACAGGTGGCCGTACGGTCTCGCCGGGACCATAATCGACTGGCTACACCACATAGTCGAACCCTCGCCTATGTCGCCGTGCGGACTGTCTAGTTGTCATGACCCTGACACTTCTTTGTCCTCTCGCCGCCCCCTGTGGTCTCTACAATGCAACTACAGTAGCAATTCCTGTGAATAGTTACACTCGTCCAGCAATCTGTAGTAGCAAGAAACAATTGGGGGGGATGACTCTGGAGAGCTCTGAGAACACCTGACAGATCTCGGAATTGACCCGAGTGCTATGTCGCTGCTGTTCCATGTAGTCAAAACCAGAAACTGCTCCAGAACTACATCTGTAGACACGACTAAACACGCTGCATCATAACACAGACCAACCGTATCCGCAAGAGTCTGCTTCACGCCATGGTCGTTTGAAACGTGCAGGATGAAGCAGCAGATCCGGCGGAGCTCTACATCATAGGTGCACACCCGGAGGGAGAAAATATCGGAGCTGTATTGTATTATAGTTCGCTGCAACAGCTCCCAGTTGAATGAGCCGAAGCCCCATTCTTGACTGAAACACTGATATGTCGTCTCGCCTCAAAGCCCTTTCCTCACCTTGAACAGACCCCCCCACTCCTCGAATAGCTGTTTCTTTCGTCAAATCATCAAATCACTGTTTCCCTACTCCTCATCGCCTGGGGTCTCGCATTTCCATTCCCAGTATTTACTCAATTGCAGTCTCCGTTCAGACCGCTTCTATTCAGGCTCACAGCCCTTACTGTCGTTACACTCTAGGCTAAAGGTTGGGAATTGGGTGGCTCCCATTCATATTCAGCAGTTTCGAGAGATCAAGAGCAGAGGGAGACAACCACCGCCACCCAACCTTTAGTGCAACGCGCAACGTGCAACGTGCAACGTGCAACGTGCACCATGCAACGTTAATATAACTCGTCTGCGAGCTGCGAGCCTTACTTGCCCCCCCTTGTCTCACAAGCAGTGCCTGGGATCGTGCTCCATGGGACTGTCAGTCCGTCCCAGGCCATGGGTGGCACCACCTCGTCGCAGGGCGCCGGTTTTCAGTCTGTCAGAAGGCTCAAGTGGAGGGGGAGGCACCAGGAGATCAGGAGCGGGGGAAGAAGAGGCGAGGCGGTGGCGCGCTGGCTGACCTCAGGCGAACGAGTATGAGTTGCGGCCGTGACCACCCGACGCGACCACCCGACGCTCTCGGCGAATACCACCCAAGGGCGGCGCAGACGTAACATCGGCACGGAGGGACGAGGGACGGAAGGACGGAGTGACGTATCGGAGGGATTCCTGGGATGCTGATCCATCGGTACATTATCGACAGGAACGCAAACACAGCGCAGAGTTTAACGAGCGCGTCGCGCCGAGGAGGGAACGGCAATACCGTGAGGTGGAGCGTCACTTGGGGGAGTCGTTCGTGTACAGGGCGAGGGAAGCGATCAGTGCGTACATCCATAGCTACTCTGATTTCTACTTCCGACGCCTCCCACCCTGTCCCCAGCCTGTTCCTGCGCCGCGTTCGTACGCCGCTCGTGCCTCCGATTCCAATGCGGGTGACGACGAAAGGACTGTAAAAGACGTGAGTTGCGCGTCCCTTGCTCCTCATTCGTCTGTTTATTATTTGCTTTTTGCAGCACACTTTGTTTATTTTCATCTCATCTCTGGTCTCCTGTTTGCATTGAGCTGTTTGGGTATTTGGGTACTCGGGCTGAGCTGAGCGCGCTGAGCTTCATCGTACTGGAGCACCGGAATCGCCCAGCCTCACGGCCGGCCGTGTTCCACTCCCTTCCTTAACTCATCTGGATCCAACAGCAGCAAAGTTCAACCATCGTCCTCACCGTCACTGGTCGATTCGTGGTCATCGATCTCCTGGATCCCCACAGTCGTCAATCACGGTCCGGGCTCGAGTTGCCACAGGTCACTGAGAGATTCCAGTCCCAGTCCCAGTCCCAGTCCCAGTCCCAGTCCCAGTCCCAGTCCCAGTCCCAGTCCCAGTCCCAGTCCCAGAGCTGCTGATCATCGTTCCTATCCTTCTCAACCCAAACGCCCCCCCGTTACCCCCTCTTCTTCGTTCTTTGTTCTTTGCCACCTCACGCCAGCTCCCAACGATCCCAACACCCTAACCGCCACCACCTCTCCTGCCTCACGCCTCACCCCAGCGATCAACACCATCATGCAAAGAGAATCGATTGGCATGTACGCCGCTGCCACTCGCTTCCCGTCAGCAGACACGAGCACGGTAAGAATAAAACCCGAGTGGTCCAGAAACAGCCAACGAGTCTTACACCCAACACTCCAGACTCTGGCCAAACCTACCCTAACTTCTGGTTCACCGACACCGACACCACGACGCCGGGATAGCCTTAAGACGGTCCTCGCCCCCCGGTCCATGAACACGGATACGGATACGTTCAACACGGGCCCTCGCCGCCAGCAGTCCATACACGCCTCCGCGTCCGCCCCCAACCTCCGCAAGCGGTCCCTGTCAGATAGTACCCGCGGCGCCTGGTCCGATACTTCCTCGGCATCCAAGCCGCAGCCTGCCTCCTCCTCCGCCGCCAAACTGACCGGGCGGAGGAACGCCACACTCCAGCGGCCGCACTCTGCCTGTGGCCCGCGACACGATCGCCTCTGGGAGAACGCGCTCCCGCCGATGCCTATACCCCGACACAGGCCCGCAAACGTTACTCCCCAGGGGCGCCCGCCACCGTACGAGCCGCTACTGGTACGACCACGCCCACGGCCACACTCGTCCTCCGCTCCAGAGCGCAGGCCCAGTCTCCGCATCAGCACTATTCCGTTCCTTGACTCGCCCTCCAGTGCTTTGACGCCAACAGCATCCCCCAGGGCGAGATTAACGGTCGCCAACCCCGATCAGAGCCACCCGACTCCAACCACTCCCAGGGCGACTTTGACCGTCACCCACCCCGATCAGAGTCCACCGGGTCTAGATACCCCCACCACGCCCCGCGCCAACGCCATCTCCACGGCCGACATGAACAGCAAGGAAGCGCCGGCAAGCTGCACCGCCTCGGCAAACGGCCCGCGTGTGACCACCAGCCGCCGCCCGCACTCCATGCCCCTCCAGCCACGGTACGCATCGCACTCGTCAAGCAAAAGCATCTCGTCCACCTCGAACCAGATCTCCTCCTTTGGGTTTGATCCGCGGACAATGCTAGTCTACCGCCCGCCGTTCTGGTGCCTTGGGGGCAAGGATAAGTATAACTATTCTGGTGAGTCCTCGAGTCGCGACAAGAGGGCGAAAACGCTACTCAGGGAGTGTTGCGCTCCGACGATTCCACGGAGCTGGATGCGAAACGGCGTCGAGTCAAGAAGAAACAGCGGTCAACCTGGCATTTTTTTTTTTTTTTTTTTTTTTATGTCTGCAAGACAATAACTTGAAGCGATAACGGGGGCTGACCGGCACAGACCCGTGTGCGTGGGAGGCATGTTTCGAGGACCGCGTCTACTCGTGCGTGCACTGCGGGTACCTCCTTTACATGCCGAGCGACGACGACGACATTGCGTATGGCGGCAACGCGCTCGCCGAGGCCGCAAAATCCACGGAAAGCCACAGCGTATGGGACACCGCGCTCCCCGACTCGCCTGTATCACCCATCGAGCTGTACCGCGACATTACGATGGCACTGCCAAAGGTCATTGCCAACCCGGATGATGCGGAGCGGTTGGATACGCCTCCGGTGCGGGTGACAGCAAGGACGGACACCGAGTCTACCGCCCAAAACGAACGCAGCAGCAGAGCTTCACGGCAGGCCTCTCCTACGCCACCACTTCTTCCTCCCAAGGGTCCGCGAGCACAGCCAAATACCGCGACGCGTCCGGCTGCAAGATCACTTACGCCCAAGCCTCTTCCTTCTCCTCCGCGGACACCTGTTTCCCACCCTGTGACCCCTCGGCTCACCGCGGTCAATCATCACGCAACGTCTTCTCCACAGACGCTGACCGACTCGGGTGGCTCAGACATGCCACCACCTCGAGTAACAGTCCCTCCTCCTGTCGATGCTCTTGCAGAGGGGCGCGACAGTACTCAGCGGTATGCCCCAAATGTGGAGACGTCTACCAGCCACACACCCCAACAACAGGGCGCTCCCCCTCCTCTACTGAATTTCCCTGTTCCCCGCCCGGTGGACAACCCACGAAGCGCTCCACCGAACCGCCCCATCCAGTCTGTCCGTCCTGGATCTCTGATCATTCCACAACCATTGATCCGTTCTCTATTTGGTGAACCATCCGACTCAAGTGCAACCGCGAGCGTGGCGACTATCACGACAACCACCACCCCAACGACGCACACGTGGACCCCACAGACTTCAGCCGAAGGTGAGAACCAAAGCAAGACATGCGCAAGCCATACCCTTCCCCCCAGCAACTCCTCCCCTAACAACAGCAACCTCCACCGAGGCGGGGATTCGGATGCCAGCACAACCTCGCACTGGGACTGCGGCCGCTCCGGGATCCCCTGTCACGAATCCGTCTCCAGCCCCGTCGACCCCGACTTCGACCTCGAAGTCGATGCCCCCTATAGCCCAGACTCGAGCTACAGCCCCACCCCCCCACTCTCACCCGCGTACGGCGCCACAGATATTCCCTCGCTCCCGCCGTTCCGACAGCCTCAGCAGCAGTGGCTCCTCGATCACGGAGACGCTCTGTGCCCCGGCGCCCCCGCTCTTGCCGCTCCGGCATCAGGCGGCACCGGGGGAGACGGCGTCGCCCATTTTGCCAATGTCCCCGCCACCCGAAACAAGAGTCTCCGTGTCGAGCGACGAGAGCCCGTTCCTCCTGACGCCAACTCTGTCGCACGGGGTGGATCGCCGAGATGGCAGCGTGCCGGAGACATCTGGGGCGCCGACGGAGACTGGGCGGCGGCCCCGGACCGTGAGCCCGCTGCACACGGAATCCGAGCTCAGAACAAGAACCCAGACGGCCAGGAATCCAGCCATAAACAGCACGGACACCAGCACGATCCCGAACACAGACACCGAAGACCCGGACACACCCATGTCGTTTGCCTCGACCGCCGCCTCGGACATAACACACACGACCTTTGGCCCACGGCACCGCACCCCGTCGCGATCCGCATCCCCGTTGCGGGTCAGGACAACATCCATGTGGATCCAGCCATCGAGGACAAAGTCAAGGTCCATGCGCAAGTCGGGGCTCGATACGGAGATACCCGAACCCACGCCGCTCCCATCGAGCCTGACCGGAGACAGTCGACGCCCCTCAAGCTCTACGCGTGCCCCTCGTTCCCGGCGGCACTCGGAGCCGACCTGGACGGACCGGTCGCCTCGCCAACGAGCATCCATTGACTCCCCCGTTAAAGGGGCCAGTTTTATGGACTGAAGGTGCTGTGGGCAGAAGAAGTGGAGTACTGTGTGGCGAAGTCGTCAACGTTCAGAGTTGAGAGGGGAAGTCATGGGGGTCTTGAAAAACGTGGAAGTACATATACCACTGGGAGGTCCTTCTGGCCCAGTCTAAACACGCATGCCGGGGCTCGAGGTCGCCTCGCCGACTATGACATCAGATACGACAAACGGAGTGTAGAATAGGAATAATCAACCTGTAGATAACACAGGACAATCTAGACATGAATGTACATTGACGATGGTCGAATGCGTGGCGGATTCGCCAGGGAACCACACTGAAGTGCCACTTTCATATGTACCATTCGTTATCTCAGACTGTAAGCGCGCGGGGAACCCCAGGCCTCCAGCTCCTAGGCATCAGTCAGCTGTATTCCCTCGTTAGACCGAGTGGCCTACAATGGATTGAGAGAGTGTGTGTGTAGTTAGCTTTATTGTCTTGTAAAATATAATTTATTCTTGGTTTTTGTTTTGCTGTTCATATTTTGTCTTGAATCTGTTGCCCGAATGCTCTGCAAAAGGTCGTGGTCCATATTTTGGGATGAAGGCCACAGATTCAATACAAACTTGTGCGCTATCTGTATGCCCACAACAATTTGAATGTGCACCCGAGCACAGATTCCGGTCAACATGCTTTCTCGAATTTGACTGAATAAGTTTTTTTTTTTAAAAAAAAAATGGCAGCTGCACTCCAGCTGATGCATCAACCTCAAGCGACGGTCTTTGGAATTGAGGGGAATGGGAGTTGACAGGTCGGACGACAAGACATCGACGGGTAAACAGTGACCACAGAGTGACCTCCCTTTCGTTGACTCTTCATCGAATTCCCATCGCGCTCTCTACAGTCCAAAAAGCCCTAGGTACAGTACTGTATCCTGTTTTCGGTGAGTGCTAGTTAGTTGCCATTTGCGTGGGGGATCCTTGTGTTCTGTGATCTTTGGAGTTCAGCTATTGTCTGTGCGAGTGTGGCATCTGGACTTTGCAGCTGGACTGCTCCGCATGGCTCCGCACACCTAGTTGCCAGTCTTATTAATAAAATATTAAGCCTGGGCAGGCAAAGGCGTGTCACCGTGGGCGAAGACAACAAGAACATAAAACCTGGACGTTGTGTGCACATGACGGGGAGCGACTAGCAAGCGGAACCGTGGAATTGACAGAGCCGTAGTGTCGTTCAGCGCGCACGGCGTTGCCATGCGCGTGAAACACCAAATGGAAGAGAGCCCTGCCATTGCGACGAGGACCGAAACGTCATGAAGCAGGTCGTGTACCGTGCGCTTCGCCCGTGCAGAGGGGAGAGTGAGAGAGAGGCTACCGCAACCATTCCTTTTTATCGACCACATTTTTTCGGGAACTTTGAGCGCGTTCTTCCCGTTCCGGTTTCAAGCGGCCATGCTGACCGTCGACCGGCAACCATTGACTCTCTTCCTTGGCTTAAGCTAGTTGGTTGAAGGACAAAACCCATGACAGTCCCGCCACAGAGACTCTCCAAGCTATGCCTTGCCACAAACACCCTCTGTACGATATATCCCAAACATACTGTACCACAAGTCCCAAGATCCCGAGGCAGCTCTGGATCCGCCAAGGAAGATAACCCCTTCACACGGCGGCCCGCATCTGTAATCCCGCCTCGCGATCCTGTATGTAATTTATTTTGTATTTTTGGACAAGGACTCACCATCATCGCCTGATTCCTAATACTAATATCGCGGATCTACATTTGCTCCGCACAGAGCCCGACGTCGGGTCGGATCTGGCTGGGGATAGAGGCGGCGGGGACGGCAGGAGACAGGCACAGTGGCGACGATCAGTGCGTTGTGGCACCTGGAGACCTCGGGGACCTGCAGGGAAGGGCCAAGGAAAACGAATTCCCTTGTCTTGTCTTGCTTGTTTTCAGTCTTCCTCCCTTTCCTTTTCGTCCGTGTCCCCTACCCTCCCCCTGTTCTCATCTTTTCCCATTCTCCCTCGCCCCCCTTCGTCCACCGTCCCCACCGCCCCAGCCGCCCACTTGCCGCCGGCAACCGGCAAACAAGCTTCGCAGCCCGTGAAATGCAATTAATTACAGATCAGGCCGTGTCGTGACCCCAGGACGCAGTGTCATTGTCACGCTGCTTACTGTACGCTGGTTATGTACAGACACTACAAGACATTACAGATCAGGATCGAGCTGTGGTGGTGTCATTTCCCTTGGAATCTGTCGGAGATAGCGGCACATGAGCGTGTGGAGATGCGGGGGCCCAGCACAGCATGCACTTGAATCATATGGAGAGGCTGGGAGGTTGGGCAACGGCGGTGGTGAGCAAGGGTTGGGATTCACAGGTTGGGAGACTTCCCAGTGACAAGTGATGGGTTAGTTTGTCTGATGCCTAAAAGGACATCTAAGCTCAGTGCACCCCGCACAGAGCAGAGGATGAGTGGCCGTGTACAGTGTCTTGCACGACCAAAGATCAGCAAACCAGAGACGAACAAGACACCCCAAGCATACTACGGACAGACTGTACTGGGGATCACCACGGCCGTCGTTGACGCCCAGAACCGGTGGGGAAGCCAGCGGCTAGTTGCGGTCAGTAGCAACGGATAATTACAAAGGTCGCAGCAGCTCGGTGCCGAGGCCATTAAAGGGGCTTGCATCCGGCGACTGTCTTCACAGCTTTGGGGAGGGAGCCGCTGCAGCCAACTGACCGCGATCCACCATCCGTGACATTCCGAGCCTGATCGTGTGTTGCTGGTATCTTACGACCGCGCAAGTTTTCATTATGTGCTTGGCCGAGGCAATTGTTTTGCGCAGCTGTGGCATGTGAGTAGCGCCACCGACGGGACAGCTATCAACAGACCCACGTTCGGTCCCCCGCCACCCGACTACCCGACTCAACACCTCAGCTGACCGTCCTCAGCGGCTGTCTCAATTGTCAGTATACCACATCCGGTATGGCAGCCGAGGGGGGTTGCGTATCCCAGGTCTGATCCCCCCGTCGAGTGGCTACAGAGTGGCATGTTGCCACCCATATTGCCATTGTTGCCCCGGTAAAGGGTGCCTCACCTCATCGCTCGCGGAGACTGATGTTTCTCTTTGTCACGTTGTTGTCATTCGGAGACTCCGCGGCCTCCTGCTGTCCGATATCCGCAACGCCAATTCATGCTCTCCTGATCTTCTCGCGCTTAATTTCGTCAGCACTATCTCGACCTCAGGTCCAGCACGCTCGCCTGCATTCTTACCTTCCGAGTTATTCTCGCTCAACGCGCGTGTATTCCCCGAACCCTGTCTATGCCTCCGTACCTCCGTATCTCCGTACCTTTGTTATTGTTGTTCCTGTACCCCTCCTGTCCTCATTCCTCTTTTCTCGGTTATAGGTCTTCTCTTGGATCTCGTCGCTCGGACCCCGCATCTCATTCGTGCCTTGGGGGACAGGAGACGTGCCCTCGGTCCTGGCAAAGGGTAGGCTGCATTGGCTGGGGATAGCGACGCACAGGCGGGTTGGGCACAAGATGATGTCGACCTTTTGGTCAACAATTTCGGGAACAACACATAATTGTTCTGCCCTCCACTGTGACTGTGGCGCTCGTCATTGTTTTGTTTGGTGTCGGCTGTATTCGGTTCGGAGGCCGTTCGGTTGGACGGTGAGTGGGATGAGCGGAGTGGACAGTCCCGCTGAGGCTTTAGACTGCGTTTAATTGGTTTCATGCTGTCCAGTTGCGACGAGGCAGGAGGAGTCAGAGAAAAGCACGCGATGGGTGTGAGGAGGCGTGGAACTGAGACAGAGTCCTCAACTGTGGGTGTGTCGTCAACAACCTAAGTCTTTCCCTGTCCGGCTGCATCTGCGCCTGTGCCTGCATATCGTGACTGCCTATGTTCCGTACAACCTCACGGGGGGCCAACCTATTCCAGTACAACCCTCCCCTCCAATGATAGCCCACGAATCTATTCCCCGGACAGGCCCCAAAGTCCCCGACACGACAAACCCGCGTGAAACTGAGAGCGGGCATTACCATCCGTTCTCCTTGACGATCTGCGCTTCTTCGAGAATATACCGACCTGTGAGACATGTCAGTTACGACTGCTAGTGACCGCGTTTGAGGTGCGGCTTGCTCACTGGCCCAGTGGCTCGTGGATGGCGGCATCGTTTGGGCGACATGACACACGCTAATCAGGTTCCAGAGACACGAGGCAAGAGCCCAACGTAGCAGATCTCGTTTTAGACTGCCGAATGTCACGAGGATGACACCACGTCAGAGGCGCAACCCCGCCCACACACGCTCACACACAAACACGTCCGCAACACGCCGCCATACGCAGTACTCACCCTCCTTGTACCGCTGCTCCCCGTTAGGTGCCTTGATGTACATCCACCCCAACTCTGCTCCGCACCCCGCACAGTGGAGATCGGCAACCGTGTGCTTGCCCGTCCTGAGAGTTAGATATTTCCCAAAGAATACTACGCGATGGTGTAACCACCATGTTGACCATGCCGCTCATCCCTCTGCGTGACATTCCGGTCTTCCCTCCCTTGCTCCTGGAAACCGCATAAACCTACATGAGCTTGCGTTCCTCGCGTTTGCCCAGATTAGTGTTGATCGTAGAGTTCATTAAGCTGCAGGTTAGTTCTGGCTCCTGCGGTTTGTCTCCCAATGACCGTCATCCATCCTCCTGTTTGTCTGTGTCGGACAGCTCGGACCATGGACCGCGGGCCGCAGACCACAGATGAGCCATGAAAGCGTATTTTAGTCCTACAACAGCATCGTGCCTCCAATTAATACTCACAATGCACGACCCGAGCGGCCCATGAACGCCTTGCTAACGAGCTCATCCTGTAGTGCCTGAATGTAAGCGAGAAGTGTGCAGGGCTGAGGAGGGGCAGGGGGAGCGATCAGAACGGGATACCAGGGAGATACAAAGGACAAAATATGGGCAGCAATTGTATAGAGGTTTGAGGGACCGAGGGATGAGGGATAAGAGCAAACGAGGGCGAAAGGGGGCCCCAAGGTAGAGATGCAGCCCTTCCCCCAACTACCCTGCATGCGCTGAATGCAGCGGGAGATGCAAGAAATTCATGCTGAAAACGCAAATAATGTCAAGCAGGGAGAGTGGGGTCACTCGGCAGCTCGGCAGGCAGAGGCTACAGGGGATATTGAGGGAAGCTTACGCACGAGCACCTCTGAACACTTGGCACATGAGAATACAGGCTTCCCCTTTGGCAAGTGAGCGAGGTTGAGGGTAGACGTCGTCGTGGCTGCTGGAGGAGGGGGCAGGCCTCCCCCGTCTCCAAGTGTATCTAGTGCTGGCGAGTCTTGATGCGGTGAAGTCGACGACGACGCCATAGGTGGTCATTCGTCTGGTGGAGAGTAAACGTACAATGGTGACATGTGAATGTTCACCGTCCGACCGTATTATCGATGGCTCCTTTTTGGGTGGCGCAGACGGGGCAGCTCTGTAATTCTGTTACGACGGTCAATGACGCAATTAGATTCCGGAAGGGTTGATTCTGTTTTGGGTCTTATTTCCGGTTATCCGTCTGTCCAGCCCGACGTCCTTTGGCCAAATTTTGCTGGTACAATTCCTTTGTTCCCTTACTCTCCCAATATCTCACCATCCTAACGCATTGGCCTCTTTAACAGGTACGGAGGAAACGCGCTTTCCATCAGGTATTACAGGAATCCTGAAAGGTAGCGTTCACCCATTAGCGGGTGATCTCGGGCTGCGCAGGACTGGCCGCGAGGTTATCGACGAGGACGACAATGTGGATGTGGATGGGGGCCGGACTGCGGACGAGACCAGTTGTCTGTTGCTGATCTAGCTGTTCTCACCATTCCAGTCAAACCTGACATTGTAACCTGACATGCTCATTTTGTGCCTTGCTTGAAATGCACACCTGGACGCTTGGGTCATCTTGCCCACTATGGAGCTCACCACTGTGTCCAGTGAGCGCTTGCCTTTTGCTCGTTCGACCACAGTCGAAAAGCACTACGCGCGCCCCCTCGCTCACCTGACCTCAAGGAGACATCGTGCATCGGAACCTTGTCCCCGCTCGATATCCGCTTTCCCTGTTGGTAAAAATCCATCATTCTTTTCTGCCTACACTTTTCTCTTTCGTGCGTAACAGGCTTTTTTCTTCTGCTCTCTCCATTCGTTTTCTGCGCAGTGTCTCACTTGAACTCCTGACAATTTGGTTTTCTTCATTTCCTCAGCTGTTGTTCCCTTGCCCATTGTGTCTCCTGCCTTTGCCGACCGCTTGCCCTATGTGGCGCCCAGAGACCAGAGAAGTTGAGCGGTGGACACGAGGACACGAGGACAGGACCCAAGCCCTCGCGCTTCGCATCCAGCGACCTATTATAGCTGGCTGCGGGTAGCGAGCGCGCACCCACGAGCCGCTTCTCACTACACCCTGTCCCCACCCTCTGCTACCCTCACATCCTCACTTGGGAAGCAGGACCCTGCCTGCTCGTCGTCCGATTTCTGGGCGGACGCATCCGGGGCAACTGTCTGGGGAATGTGGGGTCCAGGATCGGACGAGCGGCAGTGGGTGATACAAGTGACCAATCATGACCCATTTTCGAATCACAAATGACAAGAAGCACGATTGACCCACCATCTGACTTGTTCGTCTTTTTGGTGTCGGATTGTATCTCCTGTACTGTTCTCACTGCTCGTCATCCCCCGCACGGCGTACTTTTCTCTTTCTCCGTTCTCCTGAGCTGCGGGATCGCAGGATAAATCAGGATGAATAGATTGCCTCGAGGCAGGCAGGATAGCTCAGGATACGGGACAGCCACCTCTACTCACGTTAAAGACACGAGGCAGCCACGAGCGGACGCGACTGAGGACGGCGAGGACGCCAGCCCCGCTGTACGACTGACCAAGATTGCGACAAACGAGGCGCAGCGCCAAAGGACGGCTGCTTCGACCTTTGATGGTGAGAGACTTATCACCCGATAGCTAGTCATCAACGCACAAACGGCAGGGAGCGCTCACCAGAGGAGAAGCAATGTAAAATGATCAGGTAAGGAACAGCGACTAAACATGCGTGTCCTCGGCCCCCTGGGCAGCGTCCCCCAGACGTAGTGTATAGTGAATATCTCAAGAGGACAGACAGCCACACCACCACCACCCCCGACGTCTTGACTGAGTTATAAGACCTCAAAGATCAAGGTCCTCATCCCCATCCACAGCGCCTCCGCCTACTCTCGCTACCCCTTCTCCAGACAAAGAGTAGCCATCATTTCGCCTTCCTCCTTTGTACACATTCAGATACCACTCACCCCCTCTGCCTCCCGCCCTCAAATTCCCACCAACCCAAACCCCGTTCTGAATATCTTTCCATCTCTGGCGTGTCCTCGCCTCAACACACTTTTTCCCATCCTCCTTTCCATTCTCACAGCTTTCCTCCAACATTGCAACCACGCCCTTCGTCATATATCCCGATCTCTACTTCCGCCACCCCGCTTCCTCTCGTCTTCAAAACTTTGCAACTTCTCACTCCTCACTAAATCATCACCGACGCCGACCAACCAAACCCGCCAACAAGCAACGACGATGGGATCTCGCAGGGCGACGGCCTCCAAGGTGTTCACTAGTGAGCGTCGCACGCCATACGGCCGCCGCATTGCGCAGAAGCCCTCCGAGTTTGCGCCGGAGCATCCGCTTGCGGCCCCGCGCGCGTGGGACGCCCAGAGAGGCAACCCGTCTGCGTCTGCATCTTCGTGAGTCTTGTTCGGTGCTTCTACGGATCTGATTGCCCCTGCTTTGACTAACTGGTTCTATAGTCCCGTTTCCAGTTACGTGGCCCCCCGTCTTTCCTCAAAGCCGTCTGTGGATTCGCCTGGTCCGTCCACACGCACGTCGACGGCCACGTCCATACCTGCGTCCTCGTCCTCGTCCGTGTCTGCGTCCCCATCCTTGACAGCACACCTGCCTCGGTCCCACACCGCCAACGCCAACAACAGGTCCTCCAACCATCGCGAGAAACACCACCACACCAACTCGCTCGCCTTCGACCCCCAGGAGAACCGTCGCCAAAAACTAAAGTCGAAGCGTGACCGCCAGAAGCAGGCAAAGGAGGTGAGTTAACTTTATTTTTTCACCATTTCTCTGGTTGAATTTGTTTCTTCGTCTGCCACCACACCCAAGACGCCACGTTCGTGCTGCCAAAATCATGGAGCCACACTTATACCCCCACTGCCCCGCCGGTTCCCCCCCCCCCCGCGGCCCGTCATAAAGTCTTAGGCGCAATGCTGCATGCGGCACTTGCCGACTGGACCTGGATGGCCTACGGCTGCCCTCTGTCTCTCGCAGCCGCTCGAGTGCCCCACAAAATCATGCCCATTCCATACCCCACACCGCCTTCCGTAGCTCAGTCACCGTAAACCGCCGTCTTGCTCCAGCCCCTCTCCTCTGTGCTCAGCAGCACAACGGCACAAACCGCTGACTTTCCACAGGACGACTACGCCTTCAACCCGGAGCTTGTCCAGGTCGTCGAGACACATGCGTGCAAGCGGTGCAAGTCGCAGCGTTGGAAGTGCTACATCATGGCGGACCCTGCGTCCCCGCGCCGCACGTGTCTCCCCTGCGGCAAGAACAAGTGCTCGTTTGGCGGGAGCAAGAACCGCCCGCCGACGCACCCCGCCGTGCCCGCCGAGGACATTGTGTTCATGGCGATCCAACGCCCCCGTCTCGTGCACAACCCTACGTTTGAGCCCGCTTACCGCCTCCATGCAGTTCACTCCAGTAGCCACACTCCAAACACCGTTCCCAACCTCACCAACATCCTTGCGCACCCTGCGCACCCCGCCCTCCACCCTACCCACCCTGCCCACACTCATTCGATGCCTACTCTTGTCCCCGCCGATGGCTATAATCACAACCACAACCACAGCCACACCGACACCCGCAGCCACGACCAGGCCGAGGACCACGGCCGCCGCAGTCCTCCGCACAGGAACGGCTTTGGCCACCACCGCTCCAACAGCGGGTATATGCACACACATCCTCCGCCACTCGACATCCGGCCGCGTGCCACTCTCTTCCCTTCCTCGACGATCCCCATGCCGGAGCTGTCCCCCTCGACCCTGACGGAGGCCTTCCCCTCCCCATCGATCCGTACCCCCCACGACAGCTACTTCATGGGCATGCCGCCTACGGCCGCCCGCGAACCGCTGCGCACCCCGGTGTCGGCCGCACGCGACTACCAGGACGACTCGAGCGAGATCGAGGACAGCGAGCGCGATCGCCACGGCCACGGCCACTTTGACCTGGATCTCGACCTCGACCTAGAGGGGCAGCGGCACGCCGGTGGATCCTCCGGCGGATCCTCGGGCCGCTCTAGTCCTCGCGCGTGGTCGGCCTCAGTCTCTGGCCACCAAAGCGTGATCCACTACCTTTCCTCCGACCACCTCCAGCCCATCCCCCTCCCGTCCCCCGCGGAGATTCTCGGCGGGGTGCCACGATCGGGGGCATGTACGCCCTTGCAGCGGATGAGCAGCACCCCGCTTTCGTCTCCGCCCACATCGCCACGGCACCACGCGCACACGGCCCCTCCCTCATCGCCACACTGCCCGCCCTCACCCCTGTTCCCGCCCTCGCCGCGCCCGGGCGACCTCGAAGACCTCACGCTCCCGCCCCTGCGCGGCGCCACACTCCCAATCAGCATCCGGCACCGCACCCCGCCTTCCCTCTCGGTGTCGTCCCTCTCCCCCTCCCACTCTCTCTCCCACTCCCTTTCCCCGGTGGCCATGGAGTCCCTCCCGTCCCTTGCCTCCTCCTCCACCTCGTCGCCGTCCCTCGGCTCGTCCCCTGATCTCGTCTCCGTGCCCCTCGAGTCCCCGCCCCCGACGCACGCGCTCCTCTCCCTCCTCCTCGAGAGCGCGGCACGCTCTCCCGACGACCCGCGTCCCATCCTCGTCGCCAACGACATGATGGGCGTCTCGGAGCAGTGGGTCTCCAAGATCAACGCTGTGCGTCGCCGCTCCCTCGAGTCCGCACCTGGTCATGTCAGGGGTCGACGACCGTCAGACTCTGAAGCCTACGTCTCGTCTTACTACCACCGCCCATAGTTCATGTACACCACAACCAACACCAAACTCTACCCACATATACCAAGCAACCAACCAAACACCCCCAAAATCAGCCTCTGAGATTGAGGTCTGTTCGCCAGCGGTACAGATCCACAGTCGTGTCTTGTGCATATACACAACTTTTCTTCGACACACACATACACACGAAAAAGCCAGATCCCCTTCGTTATTTTTGGCCCATGGATACCAGTCAAACCCAGTCCATATGGATATTTGTTTTCCCCATTTCACTTCGTTAGATTCCCGCCTGCGCGCATAAACATGGCACCGGTGCATATAGACACATACTCTTGGCTGGCGCTTTTGATATCCCATTCGATGGATTTTGTTTGCAGTTCAATTTCGAACCCGAGGATGTGTTGCAGGAGGAATGGCGAAACTTACTAAACTACAAAGGTGTCTTCACATTAATGACGCTCCCCAACAAACCTTTCCCACCTCATTTCTAACTACGAACGGGTGCCACTGGCTGCGCATTGATTCATGGGGCCCGTCTGCAAGCTGGCAGGCTGCATTGATCCACGACAAACCCCTGTTGGGGTCATGGTTGTCATTGCCGCCGTCCCAGCAGTCAGCGTCGTCGTCCCCCGCATGGTCGCCTGGAATGGTCGGGGTCTGGGACTCGGACAGCAGCCACTCTTCAATGTCGGCCGTCAGCAGCTGGGGGGTGGGGCTCCTCGACGCGACCTCGCGAGCACATGCAGCTGCAATCACGACATCGTCAGGAAGCGGGCTTTCGGCTGGTTCCCAAGGAGACGATGGGCAGCTTCTGTCGCTCAACGAGTCCTTGCGGTCCCAATAGCCTGGGCCATCCCTGCCATCACGGAGGTCCAGGGGAGGGAGAGACGTCCCTGTCGCGGTTGTTGGCGGCTCGCCGGCCACTTTTGGAGCCGTGTGAAGGACGTTTCCGGGGTTGACCGACGTCCTCGTCCTCCGAGTAATAGCGTTTGGTGCCGGGGTGGTGGAGAAGAGAAGGCCTTGGTGACGAGTCTTTCGAGGTTGGAGGATACGTCGTGTCCGGTGACTGTGTGGTGGATTGAGAGGGCGGCATGGGCATGGGCCGCTGGGAGAGCTCGGGAGTGGGCTGCTGCAGTGGACGTGACGGCGGGCGAAGCAGCCTTAGAGGACCCTCATTGGCGGATACTGGGGCCCAGGGTGGGTGTTGCCAAAGCGGAGGGAAGACACGCGCGTTCATGGGTGCTTGGTGGGGCTGAGATGGAGGAGGATCCTGCTGGCGGTCTCGAGTCAGTTACGCTACGAATTGCAGACCTACTGTTCCACTGTCCTGGGTACGGAGTGTACCTCTGGTATGATGCGTGTTGCTGCGCGATGATGGCTGCAGAGACAGTAGATGCTAGACAGACTCAGCGAGTGAAGGGAGCATCTCGACCGAGGAAGGCAGTTAAAGAAGGCGGCAAACTACCCACAAGAGTTGGGCTGCACATTTTGTTCCGGGTGCTGGTGGGGGAACGGGCCATGAGCATATCCGTGCATTGGTTGATGGTGGTAGGGCGAATACGAGTGTGGGCACGGGCAGCACCAGCACCAAGAAAGGTGATATCCACCGGCCACCCGTTGTGAGAATGGAGAATACAGCGCCCGAGTATGCGTCGGGGGGTAGTAATACGCCGGAACCTGATACTCGAAGGAAGGAAGCGGTTGCTGTGGTAGTTGCTGCGTCGGGGGTCCATACGCTACGGTCCCCTGAGAGGAGGCTGGAGCAGGGAGAGCTGAGGTGTTAGAGCTTGATTGTGAGCACAAATACAAACAGTTTGGTTGGGCGTGGCTAGCATGTTCCAGCGGTGGGCCTTGCCATGAGCCTTGCTGGTTGCGCTGTCCCGACATCGATGCCGAACAAACCTGACGACGGTGTCGATGTAGAGCACTAGAGAAAGAAAAACGAGAAATGAGTAATGAAGAGATGGTGAGAAGAAGAACGTTAGGCCAGGAGATGATGTGGGTGTATTATAAAGGAATAGAATGATGAGAGGGAAGACAGACAATTTTGGACAAAACGTTGAAAGAGTCAGTGATGGAAGTGCAGTTGACTGTACTCTTGCACAGATGAGAGATCAGAGGGAAGACAGTTACTGAGAGGTTTGAGAGGGAAGACGCTTTGCCTTGTAGTTATGGTCAATGAGTAGCTTGCAGCTCAGACCTGGCGAGTGTCAATGAGATTATGAGATAATCAGCTTTGATTGCCTCTACGTTCAGTGATAGATCGTCGACTGTCAGAAAGTACTCACACATGCAGATACTATGTTACATCTATAACCCAAATGATGACTCTACTCGCGGGGACCGACACGGCTCACAACGTACGCGCGCACGCGACGTTGCTCCTCGCCTCCAACGCCATCAATCTCCTCCGCGACCTGGTTCTCCGAGTTTTCCTGCGTGTCAGCCATGGGGACACCATCATTTACTAATACAGAAGTGCTGAATGAACTGGCGCCTCCCCGCTCCGCCAGTCTACTCGTGCACAGAACTCACCCTTTCACGGTCAGCTCCGGCCTCAATCAAAGTGACAGCAGCCTCGCCGTGTCCGCTTTCCATGGCGAGATGGAGCGGAGTCATTCCTCCGCGGTCAAGCGTGTTCAGGCGAGTTTTGGGGCGGCCCTCAGGAGGGCGAAGCAGGAGGTTGAGGAATGCAACGTTACCGGTAGTCGCTGCACGGTGAAGAGGGTGCTGGTTTGCACGATCCTTTACATTGATCTAAAAAGTCAGCAGTTGGGCAGTCGCGGATACTCACGTCCGCGCCACGGGCAATGAGAATGCGGCCAAGCTACATCGAGTCAGTGGACATGATCGCACACTTGCCGCCTACAGATGTGTTACCCTTGGACGCAGCGTAGTGGAGGGCCGTCTGGCCTTTGTCGTTTGCCGAGTCGACCTTTGCTCCGGCGTCGAGAAGCGCAGTGACTACCTCAGGCTGGCCGGCGGCAGCGGCGATAATCAGAGGTGTCCATCCCAGCGAGTCACGTGCCTCAACGTCAGGCTGGTTGGAGAGGAGGAGCTGGATGACGCCGAGATTGCTCGTCGTAGCTGCCCAGTGCAAGGGAGTTCGGCCATCCTGTTGGAAAACAATATGGGGTCGCGGGAGCGGACACAAACGACAACGGAGTTTGAGAAACAGTTCCGTGGGAACAGGACAGGAAGGCAGTGCCAACATGGGACCAAGACCAATGGACAAGAAGGATGTGTTCAAGGCGGAAAGGAGAATGATGTGTCAGTGCTTACTTCCCACAGACATAGTATGTCTCTTTTCTCACCTCATCCTTTGCGTTGATCAACTTGGGGTTCTCGAGGAGAAGAGACTTGATTAGACCAGGCTGGCCTGTGAATAGAGTCAGACTCGCAAAACCTCGCACGATCTCCATGTGCATGAATGAGTTCGAACGCACCCTCCTGCGCAGCACGATGGATGTTGAGGCTGGACATTGTTTATTCAATACGATGGCAAGTAGGTAAACGAAGTTGGTGTTGGGGAGGTCGATAAGTAGGTGTGGTAAAGAGAGCGATCTATTTGGATTGTGATCGTTTTGTCAGTTGGTTGATGAACAACGCGTGTCCCTCTCTAGCCATTTCGTAAATGTGGAGGTTGGATGCGCGCCGCACAAAGCTGTCGTCATTTCCGTCAAAATGTCAAGTGGCGGTTCGGCCATGTCCTGATTCGAATCAACAAGCGGATGCTTTTTATTTGGCTCTGGTCTGAAGTCGACGTGAGTGGATTTCCACCCACCGTTCTCAAACAGCAAGAGGTGTCGGAGACTAAGCAGGGTGGGGTCGGATGTTTGACGGGTAAACGAGAGAGCGAGACAGAGACAGAGGGAGACAGGCAGACGGAGGGAGGGGATGTTAGTGGTCTTAAAACGCAAGAGAAGCTCGAGAGGAAGAAGATGTGCCGCCAGGGGTGGCTGTGAAATGTAACCAATCCCAAGGGCCAAGGGGGGCTTGGTGTCACCTTGTGAGGGCTTGGCAGGTTCCTGACCAGCCTTGGACCATTGTGGAGACAAGAATACAAGGGAAAAGTGATGCATCACTAATTCAATCAGTAAACCACGGGCAACGCCATGCCAGGACACGGGCCTGTAACACCTACAACGGGCAGACGACTGCACGAGGAGGCGATAGGTAGCTAGGTAGGCCACACATTGCACAGGCTACAAGCGGTGTGTGGTGGGGAGTTGCTAGTTCCCCATGCTTCGCAATAACGATAGAAATATACACAAAGCATAAACAAGAATACAGATGGGTGATGGGTTTAGCTGGCGCGTTTGAGTACAGATTATTTGGTGCCTGTATGCGGGGTCCGTTTGAGTTGAGGGGAATGTGCTGTATTAATACACAGTGCACGGTATTTTGGAATGCCGACGATTGACAAATGGCAAGTCGCCTCATATTGCCCCGCAATGCGCAGCAAGAAGAAGATCATGCTTACTGAGTCCTCCCGCCCGCATCTCTGGTCATTTTAGCAGAGTCCAAAAGAAGGGGGAAAAAGGCTAAGTGCCATGCTATGCCCCCATTTCCCCGTTCCCCCTCACCGCACTTGTCTTTCCGCCCCCCCAGCCTCTGCCCCCCTATTTGGACCCGCAATTCATTTCATAGGACAAAACAACACAGCCCAACACCGGTATACCCGCGTAATCGCGTACACCCCTCCGTTCCGTCAGTCACGGTTCAGCATTCTTCAGCTTCAGCCGGCAGCCTAGTCATTCTGGGATCTGGGATCGGATCCATTGTCGCAAACCCTTTTACCCCTTCCTTCCTCCCTTTCAAACTGAAAGTGTGTGGGTGGCACAGCACTGACCCAAAACAAGACCGGCAAGGACCAAGTGCGTCCACAACAATCCTGAGTTTATTGCACCCCTAATCCACCTTTCCCCAGACTTGGCTGCCCATTTCACTTCTCTGGCGTCGTTCATTCACTCGCTTCGACAAGTTTCTTCGTTGTCCACTTCTTCTTTCTCACTGTTCATTTCATTTTGAATCACACTCGCTCGCTCTATTTGGTTTTTGCTCGCGGACACCGCCTCTACCTCGAACCACTCTCACTTTAATTCGACACTGGAACCCACAGAGATCCTCCCCCGCCCACTCTCTCTTAGGACCACCCACCCACACGATCCACACCAAGGCCACCCTGAGTCTTAGGCACTGCCTCGCCTGCCTTGCCTCCTCCTCCTGGCATACGAGTCCTCGGCCACCTCGTCGTCTGTCCTTATATATTCAAGCGACTAAGGCATAGGGCATCACTTTCTCTCTTTTGCTCTCTTCTTCGAGTGTCAAACTCGGACTATCGCTCTTTACCATCACCATGCGTTTCTTCCGCGCGCTCGCTGCGCTCGCTCTTGCAGCACCTCTTGCAGCTGCTCTTCCAAGGATCTCGCGCAAGGGAAGGTACCTGTACGATGAGTCGGGTTCTCGTTTCTACATCAAAGTGAGTTGTCTAAAGGAAGTGGACTGGACAAATATGTGTTGTATGCTGACTGGGAAGGGTGTAGCATACCAGCCTCAAGGCGAGCTTGCTGCCAGCAGCGAGGCCAACGACGCTAAGTGAGTAAGAAGAACGCGCGTGATGGGCGGTATACTGATTGGCAGCGGCGGCTTCCCTGAGCCCTCGTCGTACATTGACCCGCTGTCTAGCGGCACCAACTGCACACGTGACCTCCCGTACCTCCAGCAGCTTGGCGTCAACGCTGTTCGAGTGTACAGTGTCAACCCCAACGCGAATCACGACGAGTGCATGGCTCTGTTCAACAATGCCGGTATCTATGTTCTTCTCGATGTCTCCCTTCCCCTCAACGGCTCGATTGACCGCGCCTCGCCCGCTTGGACCACAAATCTTCTGAACGAGTACCTTACCACCATCAACAAGTTTGAGGCCTACCCCAACGTGCTCGGCTACAATGTCGGAAACGAGGTTGTGACTCAGGCGTCCAACACAGACACTCTTCGTAGGTAACACCGACCCATGCTAACACTAACCCTCAAGCCTTCGTCAAGGCTGCCGCCCGTGATGTCAAGGCCTACCTCAAGAGCATCAACTCGACCGCCCTCGTTGGTTACGCCGCGACTGATGGTGCCGACGAATACCGCACCGCCGTTTCTGAGTACCTCACTTGCGGATCTGACGACCAGATTGTTGACCTCTTTGGTTCGTTCCTGCTGTCGTCTGGACCTTGCTGACTTCAGGCCTCAACAGCTATGCTTGGTGCGGTGACTCGAGCTACACTGCCTCGGGCTGGGTTAATGTTGTTGCGGACTTCCAGAACTTGACTGTTCCCGTTTACATGTCCGAGTTTGGATGCGTTACCAGCCCTCCCCGTGTTTGGAACGAGGTCGCCGCGCTCTACTCCAGCCCCATGACGGACGTCTTCTCTGGGGGAATGGCGTTCTCGTACTTCCCCGCCAACGTCGGCGACTACGGTCTCGTCAACATCTCCAGCGACGGCAAGACGTGAGTGATCGTTGAGCCATTATACCTTGCTGATTGCAGTGTCACCACCAGCTCCGACTTCACCCGCCTTTCGACACAGTTCAACGCGACCCAGCCTCCCAACTCGCCCACGATGAGCGCCGCCAACAACACTGAGCTTACGTGCCCGTCAGAGTCGTCCAACCTCCTTGCCTCGGCGACCCTTCCTCCTACCCCCAACCAGGAGATCTGCGACTGTGTCAACAACAACGCCCTTGGCTGCCACACCAAGCCACTCACTGCCTCGGCACCGCTCAAGATTGGCGCTTTGATCGACTATGCGTGCTCCCTTCTTGGCCAGTCCAATGCCTCGGTTACCTGCGCCAGCTCCATTGGTGGCAATGGCACCACGGGCGTCTACGGCCCTCTGTCCATGTGCTCCCCTGAGATCAAGCTCAACTGGGCAATGAGCGCCTACTGGGTCAGCACCAACAAGCTTGCCACCAGCTGCGACTTTGGCGGCAATGCCACCGTCATCAGCCTCCCTTCGGACGTCGACCCGAACGACGCCGCCGAGGCCTGTCTCTCTGGCAAGCCCGCTGTGTCCACCCCCACGGCCACGGACTCGCCTGCATCGGCTGCCCCGACTAACCCTTCAGACATTTCGACGAGCTCTGCCGCCTCATCTACCGGCGGCAGCAACCAGGGCGGCAACAACAGCGGCGCGGCGACGCTCGGTGCCTCGACCGCCGCTGTCGTCCTCACCCTTGGCAGCATGGTCGGCGCTGCCCTTCTTTTCTAATACATTCAAGACCAACAGGTGTGCCAGTGACAGCATGAGGACATTGATAATGATGTACATCCTTTTAATGTGGGCTTGAACTTGACATTCCGTGGTCCTTTTGTTCTTCTGATCTTTGATGCTCTACCTTGCGGAGCTCATACACTCTCACTCCACTGACTGAGCGGTGCGTCTCGTTTTGCCTTCAACATGGGTCCGCACGAGCATCCACCTTCACGCTCGTTTGGCACACGTCAACTGCAGGCGTATGAGGGACCTGGTTCATTGCATTTCCAGGTGCATTTGGGATACGTAGCAGCGACTGCGGCTCCGGTTTCCTCTGGGCATCTTGGCACTCCAGGAACAGTTTCACTCTCAAGCATAGCATGATCCTGGATCACACACATCCGCAGTGCGGTGTGGGGTATCCGCAGTTTCAACAAGACAAATCGCAGAGGAGGGAAGTGAGCAGACAGGAGGCCCGCAGCTAGTGTGCACAGACGCCTCATTCAGTGTGTCTTGGCGGTGACCCACATTGCGTCGAGACAAGGAGCCTTATACGTCACGTCGGAGCCTCAGAGGCGTGTGACTCGCGAAGGTGGCGAAGGTGGGCCAACCCGAGCTTCAGGGCAGTTAGTTATTCGTGCTCCAAGCATTGTGGAGGCGATCTGCAGACGGACGACTCATGTTACGGGACAGTCGTCTGCACATCCTTCATGTGAGCATCACATGAAGACGGCTCCCCCGACCCCCTTGCTCCATTCCGGACGAAGGGCCCACACAGGCCACGGTTCGCGACAAGGACGTCCGTGTTCCCCCATTGACTATGGCCGGCGGCGCACGCACTGGGCAGTGTGGCCCTCAGTCCCTCCCTACCTGAAAGCCTGATTCAAACGTACGTGTCTCTGGACTCTGACTCTACCGGCATGCTCATCATGCCTGTGCTGTGCCACACAGCTTGGCCCGTGTCTCTCATCCATCACACGCTGACTCATCACTGTGGTGTCCTCATCTTCCACGCTTTCCATGTGCACACACCTTGGCTGTCCATGCTCAGCGCAGACACATGTTGGGGCGTCATGCGGTGTGTGGACTTGCACAACACGATTTCTGCTCCTTGTCCGACACTCGCCATGCCGCAGCACGCCGCAAGGCTTGGAACTCCATCCCGTCATCTTATCCAGTCCCAGAAACTGTGGCTTACTTCCAAGCCATGTCCAGTAGGTCTGGACGTCTAGACTCGCACAGACATAGAAATAAGAGTCACTCGCACGAGATTTAGGCCATGAGGTGGTGGAGGGCTCTCTCTCAAGGCTTGAGCTATCCAGCAATATGTCTTGGCCACCCAAGGTATCACAAGTCCCGTTCTCTTACGCACACTGTTCCTTTTGGCCCGATTGATGAACCGCGACCCTTCTCATTACTAGTACAGTGTAATGCATGTGCTATTTCTATGATTGGTGATATATTGCTTCTAGATGCTCTAGTCGAGTATGTTTGCTTTCCCGCCACTCTCATGCTATGCCGCCGACGACTCCACTTTAGGCGTCACGGGAGCGACCTCGCCGTCGTCCTGGAGGTCTGTGGCGTACTTTGTCGCCATGCGGGATCGCGCACGGAGCGCGGGGCCGTACCTGATGAGGATGAACGGGCAGGGGATAAAGAGGACGGTGAGGAAACCGAGCAGCGAGTTGCCCCACGCGACGCCGAGGTTGTTGAACAGGGGGCGCGCGACGATGGGCATCGCGGCACCCATGATGGAGCGCACGAAGTCGTTGGACGCCTGCGCGGACGCAACGTACTGCGGGTACGCGACCGTCAGGTACGACAGGAACGGCATGAATGTCCAGCAGTCTGCGAGGCCAAAGAAGCCCGACGCGAGGACCGGCAAGATCCAGTGGGTGCGGTTCGCGCTCCACGCAAACCAGAACAGGCAGATGGGGTAGCACAGCGCGCCCCAGTAGCTGAGCGGGAGGTAGGCCTCGGGTGCGAGCTTGCCCTTGGCAGCCACGTACTGCGGCTCCCAGACGCGGTATGCCCAGATCGCGTACACGATGAACGAGATAATGGCGCCGATCGTCAGCGACAGGAACGGCAGGCCGGCGACGCCCCAGTTCCATCCGTATGCGCCGGGCAGCGGGCCAAACACGAGCGGGTAGCTCTCAAAGTACGAGTAGAGGATCGCGTAGATGAGGCCGAGGTACAGGTTGATGGCGATGATGATGGGCTCCACAAACGTCATGAGCAAGGGCCGGAACAGTGCCTCCTTCATGATTTCCGCAAAGCTCTTCTCGGCATCCGCAATTTCCGAGTGCGAGCGCAGGCGTTCGTTGCCTGTCAGCTTGCGCAGGCGCGCGGCGCGGCGCAGGAGAATGTTCTCGGCAAAAGTCTGCACCGTGTCAGCGCCAGCATCCACATGCTACGTTGTTAACGTACCTCGGGAAGACCCACGGCCAAAATGATAAGACCCGCACCAGAGATCATGAGCAGCTCCCACGCGGCCCAGCGCCACCCGAAGCGCTGTACCGCAAATCCCGAGATGGTAGGCGCAATAGCAGGCGCGGCGCCAGCCGCGAGACCAAACAGACCGATGGGGTATCCTGCCTTCTGCTCGGAGAACACGTCCGTGATCGTCGCGCCGGCGGTCGCGAGTGGTGGGGATCCCACGAATCCAGCCAGGAACCGCAGCACCGCGAGGCCCGGGAACGAGTTGGTGAGGCCCGTGGGCACCTGCAGGATGCAGAAGATGATCAGCGAGACGATGTACGGCGGGTTGCGCCCGATGCTCGCAATCTCCGACATGGGCGACAGGATGAGCGGGCCGACGGCGTAGCCCGCCACGAACATTGTGAGCAGGAGCGTGGCGACAATCTCCGAGACGCCCATTTCGTGTGCGACTTCGTGGATCGCGTACGCGAAGATCGCACTGCCGACGTATACGCTGAACGTGTAGAACATCTGGATGGAGTGTGAGTTACTAGCCCGCTTCCACTTCCTGCTGCGACATGGGCGTGCGACTCACAACAACAAAGCAGACCCACGACTTCTTCACGTTGCTCCAGTTCTGCGGGTTCGCGGGGTCATCGTCGCTGTACCAGGTCACAATGATACAGTCGTTGTGTTTCTCGTTCCCGCTCCCAGCTCCGCCTGCCGCGGTGACGTCGGATCCGGTGCTGGACCCATCGCAGCCGAGAACAGTGTCCACAGTATCCACATGGGGTAGGGTGGGACGAGACGCGAGGTATTCCGGCGGAACGACAAAGTCGTCTCGCTCCTCGACGTGCTTGAGCCACTGGCCGCGCGAGACGAAACGCAGTACCGATCCGAGGGGCTGGGGGTTGGGTCAGGTGGGTGTCCGGCATGGTCAAGGTCAAGCAAACTGCCAACTTACAGATTCGCGGAGGGTGTCCATGAGGTAATGGGTGGAGTGCAGTGGCGATGTCCGTAAACAGAAAGTCTACTGACTGTAGAATCAGAGCACAAAGGTTCTGATCGTGGAATGTGGTGCTGTTAACGCAAGTACGACTGTGATGTTGATCGTGAGTTGAGGTGGGACCAGAACGTCACCGGGACGCAGGACTTTTAAGATCAGCCCAAAGATACGACATAGCTCTCGCACCCCTCCCCACTCCAACGTAGTCAGAAGTTCTTCGCCGCCAAGACACTGCGGCGACAGCATCTCGACTCGTGCACGCGTTGCCGCGGCGTATTTCGCAATGTCGGGAGCCTAACCTGGCCGGATCACGTCCACACGTCCGAGATGATTGCCTCGAACGGCGACTTTCGTTGACACGATCCTTCTGGAAAATTTCAAAAAATTCAGCCTAATGTCCAAAAATAGTTTTTCCAGTTTTTCCAAGAGCGGAAATGGAGAGCATGTCCGCTGATCTTTGTCAACGGACTGTGCACCTGATTACGGGTGGTGCGCACTGTCTACTCCATATTCCTAAAACACCGGAGAGCTGTCTCCATCTCCGTGAGTATGTGAAGACAGATTACAGATCATTTCACCGATATCAGGTCGGACCCTGATGAAGCCCAGACCAAGACATGATGCGAGGTGCAGCGTTCGCCCTCCTAAGTTGATAATCATGAGGTGAGAGTCGAGGTTGTGGGCCCATTGTTTGTGCCGAGTAAACGTGTGAATCAGCCCCAATTGTGACATGTTCTCGCCGCACATGACCATCTCACAGCGACTGTGAATGCCAAGGGACGAGACGATGACGAGCGCGATTGATGGACATGCAGCAGCGATGGAGCTCCAGCTATCAGTTAACGCGAGTCGTGCCAGTCATACATTCGATGAACAGTCTCGTCTTGGCGAGCTTGGCGGCGACAGGCGAGATACACCTTTGTACACCACCCAAATGAATACAATCTCGCACTCGCATATCAGAAACGGCCGCGGCTGACGTGAGCTCCCAGCCACTTCTGCATGGGTGAGAGGGGTATCTAATTGGAACTGCTGGAAGTGTCAACTGGAACCGCCAACCGTGACCGCCACATGGACCGGTCCCCCACTGAGACCGCCATGTTGGAACTTGATGACTGGTGCGGTTTAGCCAGGGGTGCCACCCTAACTCGTCCAGGGCTCGCTCGCTGGACTCTCAGGCTGCTCACAATGTATTTACAATGTCAGCAAAAGCAATATGCGCTGTGCAGCAGGTGTTTCTCAGCGATCAGCTACAGGATACATGAATGCAAAGTTAACGCGATTCAACAGCACACATGGTTCATAGCTTGCCTCGTCGCCCAGAAAAAGGAATATGTAGCTGCTCAGCTGAGCAGCTCATGTCATACATCGTAGGGGACTCGAACCCCTGCCGCAATCATGGGAAAATTGCATGATACCCTTTCACCAACGATGTTGATGTTGAAAGTGTGGTTTAGGATGCCTCTTATGTCTGACTTTCTGATCACCGCCAACAGTTGTCCAAGTGCTTGCAAGCCTCTCGTACGGGAGTGATAGTGAGGAAAGTGGGGTTGCTGTACCCACCATCATGCATATCCTCATTCTACAACACTTCGGCTGTTTCTGCAGCCGTCTATATCATCTTCGCCCTCCACAGGTCATACCATCCGGGTGGGAATGATTTATGTGTTCACAGAGGGAGGATCAAGGAATATCGCACAGACATTTCGAGGATGGGCGCTACATGCCTCACTCCTGGGGGTCCTTACCTTTCGCATGGCTTTCACGCGAGATTATTACATAACCCATTTTTGAACCTCCACTCTAATTTGATTCCGTCGCGCTGGCTTTACCCCTGAGTGCAGCATCATTAACACGTCGCGAACCGAGGTACCGAGGGTGCTCCTGGTGTCATGTATCGAAAGATGGCCGCTTGAAACCCTGGGCATACTGGACCATGTAACTGAAATGGCTTCGTGTCTGAGATCGTAAATACTTTTCCGACACTGATCCTCACGTCTTGTAAACACAACCTCGCTTTCACTCTCTTGTCCTCGGTCCGACTTGTCGCACCTCCGCTCACGCTCACGCTCTCGCCCACGCTCACGTTCTCTCCCGCGCGCCCCGGCCCCCGCTCTCCCTCCCGATCGTCATGTCCGAGCTCACGGACGCCGAGCGTAAGGCCAAAGCCGAGCGTGCCAAGAAGCTGGTGCGTACTGGAGCCTGCGTCTCATGTAGCACTGGCGTTGTGGTACGCGCTGGGGCTCCAGCTGCATTAGCTGCTCGTAGCTCCATGAGGCAAACTGCACACGAGGGTGGTGGTACGGTGACGCGGACCGAGGTACCTCGGAACTCCTGGGCGATCTGAGCTCGAGAGCTTTCTGGTGTTCTGTTACTTTGGAAGCAGCGTATACAGAGCCCAGTGACCGAGACGCGATGACCCAACGCTGAGACCCTCCGCGAGCCTTGACGGTGTCACCTGTTGTTGGCGTAAACGCGACGACGATGTACTGACCATGCTCTCCAGCTCGCACAACGCAGGAAGAAGGGAAAAGCGGACAAGGACACGTCCAACGCAGCGTCTGCCACAGCGACACCGGCTCCGGGCAGCCCAGTGGTCAGTGCGGCGGATACACCGGCCGACTCGCCGCGACCGAGCTTGAGCCTTGATCGCGAGCCGCCGAGCGCACCCAAAGACGCCAAGGTCGACGACGACGACAAGAAGCAGCAGCAGCAGACGAACGGCGCGTCCCCTGACGGCGACAAGGCCACGACCGCGCCTACAGAGAAGGAGTCGTCACCGCCAGCACTCAGCCGGCAGGACAGCGAAAGCATCACGAATCTCCAGCAGACCGTCTCCCTCCTCATTGCTGAGCGGACGGACCTCCAGACCGAAGTCGCGAGCCTGAAGAAGGACCTGGCGTCCGCCAAGGCGGATGCGCAGTTGCTCGCTGAGGCGCGGGACGTTACTTCGCGGCTGGAGGAGGAGAAGAAGGCGCTCGAGGGCAAGGTCGCCGAGGGGGAGAGGAAGGGTAAAGAGGCGACCGAGACCAAGGCTTTGTTGGACGAGGTCCGGAAGGAGCTTGATGCAGCGAAGAAGGAGGTCGAGGAGGCGATCGCTGCCAAGGAGGCCGCCGAGGACGAAAAGGAGGAGCTCAAGAGCCAGGAAGGGGAGCGAGTGGCTGAGCTCACCAAGAACCTCGAACGTGCGCAGGAGCGGGAGGGCGTGCTTGAGGCTGAAGTTGGGCGTCTCAAGCAGGTGAGCTAGGGCAGTACTTTGACTGTAGCTGACAGCAGGCGCATTCCGAATCGTCATCCAACCTGTCGACTACCGAAAAGGAGCTGGCGGACCTGCGCACATCGTCGTCCAAGGCCGAGAAGGAGCTCAAGGATCTCCAGGCCTCGCACGGCAAGCTCAAGAGCGAGCACGACAAGCTCTCAACAGAGCACAAGACGTTGACATCGACACACGCCGATCTCACAACAGAGCACGAAAAGCTCAAGTCTTCCGCCGGCGACAGCTCCAAGTCGCTGCAGGACACGGAGAAGCGCCTCCAGGACACGTCTGCCGAGCTGGACAAGATCAAGAAGAACCTCGAGTCGACCTCCAAGCGCGCGGACGCCGCTGAGAAGAAGCGCGATGCCCTCCAGACCGAGAACGGCGACCTTGTCTCCCAGCTTGCCGAGCTCCGCGGCAAGGTGGTCAAGACCTCGGACGCAAATGCCGAGCTCACCAGCCAGCTTACAAGCTGGGAGACCAAGAGCAAGGCGTGGGACACCGCACGGGCCGACCTGGAGGCGCAGCTCAAGGACGCCAAGGTGGGTGAATGGCAGTATGAAACCCACTGACATTAGGCCGAAGCGGACAAGGTCGAGGGCTTGGTGAAGCAGGTCGAAGCTCTCACTGCCGAGGTGGCTGCTCTTACCGAGAAGAACGCGGCGCTGTCCGAGACGGCTGCTGCTCACGACAAGCTCCAGGAAGAGCACAAGACGCTCCAGGCCGACTTCGAGACGTCCCGCTCGACCGCGGCTGCGCACGAGACCTCCCTCGCGACCCTCCGTGCTCAGCTCGTTGCCGCCCAGTCCTCTTCGTCGGACCAGTCCGCCATGATTCGTACGCTCCGCGAAGAAGCTGAGGCTGCCACCAAGACGATCAAGGACCATGAGGAGTCGCTCGCCTCACTCAAGGCAGATCTCGCCAAGGCGGAGGCTGCCGCCAAGGAGACCACCGCCTCTCTCGACGCAGCCCGCAAGGACCTCGAAGCGGCAAAGAAAGAGGCCAAGGAGGCTGCCGACAAGGGCGCCAAGCTTGCCGCTGAACTCGAAGTCGCACGAAAGGAGTCCAAGGGTCACGAGGATGCCGTTGCTGCTGCCAAGACCGCCGCGGATAAGGCGGCAAAGGAGCACGAGGCCGCCCTCAGCGCTGTCAAAGCGGACCTTGAGGCCAGCCAAAAATCAGCTGCCGAGCACGAGTCTTCCTCCAAGTCGCTCAAGGCCGAGCTTGAGGCTGCACGGAAGGACGCTGAGAAGGCCAAGAACGACCACGAGGCTGCTGCGACTACCGCGGCTGCAGCTGCCAAGTCTGCCCTCGAGGCATCGCAGGCGAAGGTCAAGGAGCACGAGGAGTCTCTCAAGGCCGTTCGTGGTGAGCTCGACGCATCCAAGAAGCTCGTTGGTGAGCACGAGGCCAGCATCAAGACGGCCAACGACGAGCTTGCGCAGGCGCAGAAGGACCACGCTGCCGCTGCCGCGTCCCTCAAGGCCGAGCTGGAGAAGGCTAAGAAGGACCATGAGGCTGCCTCCAAGACTGCTGCCGAGGAGCTTGACAAGGCAAAGAAGGAGCACGAGGCCGCCGCCGCGGCTGCCAAGGCGGAGCTCGCCAAGGCCACCAAATTGGGCAAGGAGCATGAGGACAAGGCCAAGGCGACCCGCACGGAGCTCGACAATGCTAAGAAGGCTCACGACGCCGCCGCGGCCAAGCTGTCGTCTGAGCTTGACGCGGCCAAGAAGACGGTCGCTGAGCGCGACTCCGCCCTCAAGTCCCTCAAAGACGAGCTTGCCGCCGCCAAGAAGGACCACGAAGCGTCATCGGCCGCTGCAAAGGACGAGCTCGCGAAGACGAAGAAGACCCACGAGTCCGCCACCGCTGCCGCGAAGGCTGAGCTTGACAAGACGAAGAAGGAGCACGAGAGTGCTCGTTCCAAGCTCAAGTCTGAGCTGGAGGCGGCGCAGAAGACCGCCAAAGGCCACGAGGACGCGACCCGTTCCCTGCAGGAAGAATACGACGAGGCGAAGAAGGAGCACGCGTCCGCCGCTGCGTCCGCCAAGACGGATCTTGAGGCGCTGCGCAAGACGATCACTGAGCACGAGACCAGCGTCTCGTCCCTCAAGCGTGATCTTGAGGCATCCAAGAAGAAGTCGGCCGAGCACGAAAAGCAGGTGTCGGAACACGAGTCTACAGTTAAGAGCCTCAAGAAGGAGCTCGAGGCCGTGCGCAAGGCCGCCAAGGCGCACGAGCAGGCTGCCAAGGAGCAGGCCGACTCCAAGGCCGCCGCGAGCAGCGAGCACGCTGAGAAGACAAGTGCCCTGACGTCCGAGCTCGAGGCGCTCCGGGAGAGCATCAAGGCCACCGAGGAGATTGCCGATGGACTGCGCGCCGAACTCGAGGCTGCCCGCGATTCCGCCCGCAAGGACTCGTCGGCGCACGACAAGGCCGCGTCGGCCCTCCAGGCCGACCTGGATGCTGCGCGCTCGCTGGCCAAGCAACACGAGGAGTCGGTTGCCAGCCTGAAGAAGGAGCTCGATGCGGCTGGAAAGTCAGCCGAGAAGGCGTCCAAGACGGCCGACAAGTCGCTTGCCACCCTCAAGGCGGACATTGAGTCGGAACGCGCGGCGAAGAAGAAGGCTGAGGACGAGCACAGCAAGGCCCTGGCGGCTCTCCAGGCTGAGCTTGACGCAGCCAAGGCTGCGGCCGACGATGCTGCCAAGACGCACGCCGAGTCGAGCGATAAGCTCAAGGCGGATCTCCAGAAGGCGCGTTCCACCGCCGACGATGCCGCCAAGAGCCACGACGAGGCATCGTCGTCGCTCCGCGCCGAGCTAGAGGCTGCGCGCACAGCCGCCGACAAGGCCAAAAAGGAGTATGAGGATGCGGCGGCTGCCCTGCGCGCTGAGCTTGATGCTGCAAAGTCGTCCGCATCCGATGCGGCACGGTCACACGGCGAGGCGTCGTCTTCCCTCCAGGCTGAGCTCGACGCCGCCCGCTCCGCAGCCGATGCCGCTGCTGCTGCGCACAGCGAGGCCCTCGCGGCGCTCCAGACCGACCTGGACATTGCCGTTGCTGCCTCGTCTTCGGCCGAGGAGACCGCGTCGTCGCTCAAGGCCGAGCTGTCCGCCGCTATCAAGGCGGGCAAGGAGTCTGAGAAGACGATTGCCGATCTGCAAGCCGAGGTCGACAG
The DNA here is from genome assembly GCA_013177335.1 of Apiotrichum mycotoxinovorans. NCBI lineage: Eukaryota > Fungi > Basidiomycota > Tremellomycetes > Trichosporonales > Trichosporonaceae > Apiotrichum > Apiotrichum mycotoxinovorans. The sequence goes on along the minus strand of CP053624.1, from coordinate 460,515 downwards.
GGCCAGATCTGCTGCCGACGCCGCTGCCAAGGCCAGCAGCAGCTCGTCCGATGCAGCTGAGGCGCTGGCGTCTGCGCAGGCTCAGCACGCGCTGGAGATTTCCGACCTGCGCGCCACGATCCGCCAGCTCGAGACGACAACACATGCAGCGACGACACGCGCGCACGACCTCGCTCGCCAGCTGACGGACGTGCAGGCCGCGTACACTGCGCTCAAGGAGGGCCAGCAGTCGCAGGCGAGCGGCCTGTTCATCGCGCGGTCGCCGAGCCCGACGCTCGGATCACCGAGCTCTGGATCGCGTCCGATCATCCCGCAGCGTGCGGTCGACGTCGGGCTTCCCGCTAGCGTGCGGCACAAGCGTGCTGTCTCGCTCAACGCCCTCAAGGCGCGCATGGAGCCGCGGAGTCGGGCGCCGGGCCGCCGCGGATCGGCGCTCAGCAGCTTATCGGAGGACCAGGGCGAGGTCAAGGTACCCCCTGGCTGGGGCGCCGGCACGCAGCAGTTTGGCGACGAGATTATCAACTGCTGTGGCGCGTGCCAGGGCGAGTTGATCGCCTTGTAATTGACGTGTGGGGAGGAGAATGGGATGTGACATGACACTAGCTAGTAGGCAACACTAAACCCCGGATACTTAGAAGGCTTGTAGACCACATTACATTGCATGAATCGCAGTACAACAATAACAAGCAAGGTGCTCTAGTGTGTGTGTTTGTCCGACGAGGGCTAGCCCAAGAAGACGGTGTCGTCGATCTCTATTCCAAACTCGTCGCGGGCAAGGTTCTCCATCTGCTTCTGCAGCTTGTCCTCCCATCCGAGACTGCGGCCGCTCGACAGTCCTGTGTGTCAGTTACATACGGAGTCAACGCAACTCACGCTGTTGCAGCTTGGTCCACCAGAATGCAACGTCGATAAGGAACAGCGTGAATTGGAACACGAGCTTCTGGAAGCGGTCGGCCAGCCACGTCCGGAGGCCAACGACGTTGAGTGCCCGCGAACCAGTCAGAGAGTCGGCGTACCCTCGTGCGGCCCACTGCAACGTTAGTTTCGTAGTAGTCACTCCAACGTACTTGAGCGGTAATGTTGACGCGGGCCGACGGCGAACCAAGCATCTGCAGGTTAGCTTTCAACGACCTAGCAACACGTACCTGATTGTTGGCCTGAAGCATGCGCTGGCATCGGCCGAGGAAGATGAGCTCCTGGTGCATTAGAGACCCTTCAGTATGATTACGCACCCTCGGAATGAGCTGCTCGCTCTCGAGAATGGCCTTGAGTGTCGCCTTGACCTCCATCTGCTGCTCGTACTCTGTCTTGTGCGTCACAGCGCGTTTTGGCTCCTTTTTAATCTGCGCTGGGCGAAGAAGGATGGCAGAGGCGAACCTGGTGCAGTGTTAGCTTAGAAAGAGACATTCAGCTCACAGGTTGGCATCGAGGCCGAGGCCCCACTTGCGCGCAATCTCCTCGACTTTCGGCACGTCAATGACGAACAGGGACCGCCAGAGGGTGCAGTACTCCTCGCGGAAGCTCTGCCGGAGGGTGATGTACAGTCCGTGATCGAGAATGAGCTGTGAGTTATAGACGCAGCGTTTTACCTCAACTCACGAGCTGGGGCTTGCCCTTCTTCCACGGATGCGGCCGCACGAGAATGTTGCCAGGGTGCGGGTCACAGTGGACAAAGCCCCAGGAAAACGTCATGGCGCCATTGAGCGCGATCGCGAGGTCCATGACGTCGCGCGGGTCCAGCCCCCATTTCTTGATTTGAGCCAGGTCGTTCAGTCTGCATGTCAGCTTGTGAAGGCAGCTTCTCAGCTAACCGGCAGCCATCGACCCATTCCATGACCATGATCCGGTCGCTTTCCGGGTACCCCTCGTCGGCGCCGTACACGTGCGGAACGTGGACGTCGTCCCGCAGCTCGGGTGTTTGTGCGAGCAGCGCAGCGCACTTGCGTGCGTTTGCGGCCTCGTGCCTGAACGATGTCTCGAAACGCATTTGGGAAGACACATAGTCGGCACTGGATGTCAGGTTGCAGTACTTGGAGAAACCTCACATGAAGTACACTGCGTGTGTCAGCCAAGGTCAGCAACAGCAACGTACGAGGAAGATCAAAGGCCTTCTGAGCGAGCCACATGAGACTCCTGCTGGGTCAGCGAGTGATGCCAGGAATACCCACCGGTAGCTGAACAGATCCCACTCCATCTGCTTGGCAATGGCGGGTTTCTGGACTTTGACGGCGACGACGCGGTCGGGGTTTCCAGCCTCGGGTTTGAGGGTTGCGCGATGGACCTGAGCAATGGAGGCCGAGGCGAGCGCTTCATGTGAGAACGTCTCGAACACGTCCATCGGGTCGATTCCGAGGTCGGCTTTGAAAACACCCTGGACCTCTTCGTACGGCACCGACGGCGCCTGGTCAAACACATGGAAGAAGGCCTCGCGGTATGGTTTCGGCAGGAGCGCGGCTTGTAGTCCTGAGAGTCAGTGAGTCCCAAGAAGAAGACATTGAGAAAATATAGGAAAGAAAGAAGGCGGTGATCGTAAATAAACGGAGAGGATCTTTCTGCCTTCCTTCCTTCCCTCACGGTCACGCGACACACAACCTACCGATAGCTTGGCCCAGTTTGAGATACAATCCTTGGTTCTCATCAATCACCCAACGCAGCCTCTTGGCTACTCGACCATGCAGGCTCTCGATCTGTTCCGCCTTCTGGGGCGAAAAGTTGAGCTTGTCTGGAAAGTGTTAGGTATCGGCGTGGTGTGGACGACAGGAGTGAACTCACAGTCAAGGGTACACAGGAGTCTGACGTCAGCGCTCCATCGCTAGGGCTCTACCATAGCAATGCCACCCACCCAATGTATCCCGTCAACAGGCTTCGACTGAGCGCGCTGGCATTGTACTGCCGATCCAAGACGTAGACGACGCCGCCCGTGGCAGCGAGCGCAGCGAGGCATCGCGGCCAGGTTGTGGAGCGCCGAGGCTTCTTCCCTCCCCGACCGGCCCCGCCTCCACTTCCTGCCCCGCCGGCTCTCGCTCCGCCTCCAGCTGCACCCAGTGTGGTTCCTAGTGCTTGCGGCTGGACTCTGCCTGTGAGCCGCACAGTGCTGGTGTGCAGTCGTCGTATCGCAAGGATTTGCAGTCGGGGCGGCATGTTGTTTCGAGAAAAGAGAGTGGATTGAAGAAAAAGTCAAGAAGTTGGGTCCCGAAATCTAAAGCGACGATTCCGAGCAATGAGTCATTTAGTTCGGCTCGGCAAGGGGGTGGCCGAAGATTGATTTCATCGGCATCTGGCCGAGGCCGACTAGAGCTGGTGCGGAAAGCTGGCTCACGCGAGCAGCTTGCTCCACTTCGTCATTCTTGATGAAGGCGGGTCCTCGTCATCTAAATCTGGAGAGCATGAAGAAATCTGGGTACAGGGCGTCATCTGGGGAGACATATATGCATGCATCATCAGTAAGCTTACCAGCAATGCAAGCAATATGTTCTGCTTTGCTACGAAAAGACGACTCTTATGACTTCTACGTCTGCCAGTACCACTCTTTGCTGTATCAGTGCCTGGCCCATTAACCTGAATTTCAAGCCAAAAAAAAAAAGTCCAGCCTGGTCTTTGGCCCCGGTGTGCGGTGGCTGTGGTAGAGTATGCGGAACCAAATTCTCAAAAACATGAGGATTCGACCGCATCCAATCGATCGCTCTGCTCTCAACAACTGTTAGTTGAAATGAAACATTTACCATCCGCAATCCTCTGGATCGTTTGGTTCTCTTCATCATCCACATCGGAGCGTGGAAGACACAATGTCCGCGTCCCCGTCAGTTGAGGGGCAGTCTCACTGGGTACGTTTTGCTTATTACCGCTTTGCTGACACGCGATCAGAAAGAGTACAAGAACGCGGAGGGAAGGGTGTACTGGTCGCATGCCCTCACGAAGCAGTCTGTATGGGAGAAGCCTGACGAGCTCAAGGTGAGTCCTATAACGTGAACGCATAGAGTATTAGCTAACACGCGCAGACGCCGTTCGAGGTAAGATTTTCCCTTGCTTGGATGCACGATGCAAGGCTAACCGTCAGCGCGCTATCGCCAAGACGACGTGGAAGCAGTACACGTCTAAGGGCAAGCCGTACTATGTCAACTCTGTGACGAAGGAGACGGTTGTAAGTTTCCTTGTGGTGTGTCGAACATGCTGACAGGCAGTGGAACCTGCCTCCTGAGCTGGTGCAGCTCAAGGAGAAGGTTGAGGCCGAGGAACAGGCCAAGCGCGAGCGCGCGCAGCGCAAGGCATCGGGCCGGGCCTCGTGAGTTTTTTGGCCTTCCTTCAGAACTTACATCAGGCCGACTCCGTCCGCCGATTCCCGAGCTGGGACCCCGGGATCGGATGAGGATGAAGACATGGCGCTCGTGCGCCATCAGTCGCGCACGCCGACGCCGGAGCCCGCGCCCCGCATCGAAACGATCACGATTCCCCCCGGAGGCTTCACCACGCACGAAAAGGCCGAAGAGGCTTTCATCCACTTGCTGAAGCGCGAGGGAATCGACGAGACGTTTACATGGGACACGACGATGCGCCGTATCGTGCAGGACCCCCTGTGGAAGGCGCTGGACTCGCTCGCAAAGAAGAAGGCGGCGTTCGAGAAATGGCAGAACCAGATTGTGGCGGAGAAGCGGGCGGCGCGGGAGGCGCGCATCACAGAGCTCAAGCCGCACATTACGCGCTTGTTTGCAAACTCTGGCATTATCAAGAGCTACTCGACTATGAAGACGGCCAACAAGGCGTTCGAAAAGGACAAGCACTGGCGCCGCGCCAAGCCCGACGAACGCCGCGAACTGCTGGAAGCGTACACTTCTGAGCTTCGCAACCGGGAGGAAGCCGCCCGCCGCAGTCTAAAGGAGAGCAACATCCAGACGCTCACAAAGCTCATCCGCGAGCTGGACATTACCGTCACGACACGCTGGCGTGACGGCCAGCGAGTCATTACGCAGTCTGAGGCCTTCCGCACCGATCCCAGGCTGCAGAAGATGGAGACGTTGGATATTCTCAACGTGTTCGACGAGTACGCCCGCCAGCTTGAAAAAGAACACGAGGAGGAGGCACACCGCAAGCGCGTAGAGTATCGCCGCCGGGCACGCAAGGCACGCGACGCGTTCAAGGAGCTTCTCCGCGAGCTGCGCGAAAAGGGTGATCTCACACGTACGTCAAAGTGGAAGGACACGCTCCCCAAGTTCCGCTCAGATGAGAGGTACACGACTCTCCTCGGCTTGCCTGGCAGCAGTCCTCTCGACCTTTGGATGGATGCGGTGGATGACCTCCAGCTCGAGGCAGAGGAGCGCACGGCCAAGATTGAGTCGCAGCTCAAGGGCTCGTCCATCAAGCTTGAGACCACGCTGGAAGAGTTTGAAAAGCTCTGCGACTCTGCAAGTGTCCGTGAGGATGCTGCGGCTCGCAAGGAGGCATTCGACGTCATCCATGCTCGTCTCGCGCGCGCTGCTGCCGAGGCTGCCCGCATCGAGGAGAAGAAGCGCCGCGATAGGATCGACGACTTGCGCTATGCGCTCCGCAAGGTCCGCCAGATCGAACCGGAGACTACGTACGAGGCTGTGAGTAAAAGAAAGCTGCATCAGGGCGATAATTAGCTGACAGTGCAGGCACTCCCGCACATGCAGGACCTGCCCGAGTTCAAGGAGGTTACCTCGGACGAGGACCGCCACGCTGCGTTTGAGAAACACATCCGCAGACTCAAGGACAAGGAGGCCGAGAGCTCCGAGTCTGGCCGGCGTGGCGACAAGGACCGCGAGCGGGACCGCTACAAGATGGACATTGACGACGATTACCGCCGCCGCAGCGACCGTGAGCGTGAGCGCGAGCGTGAGTACAGCCGTCGCGACAGGGACAGGGACTACCGCGATGACTATCGTGACCGCGACGACTATCGTGATCGCGACCGCGATCGCGACTACCGCCGCGACAGGGACAGGGAGCGTGATCGGGATCGTGGTGATCGCCGCGACAAGGACCGCGACCACCGTGATCGCAGCGACCGCGACCGGGAGCGCGATAGGGAGTCCCGTGACCATGGCAGAGACAGGGAACGTGAGCGGGACCGCGACAAGGGCGCTGACCGACGCCGCGACCGTGACCGCGACCGCGAGACGGACGAGCGCGACACCAAGCGTCGCCGCGTTACACCCCTGCCAGGTGCGTCAGAAAAGGAGGGTGAGCGTGAGGAGGGTGAGATCTAGTGCGAGTACAGAGTGACGATGGGGATTGCGTTTGATTTGTGAACTCTATGGCCCGAGGGCTATGCATACTATGAAACCTGCCATGCTGTAAAAAAAAAATCGACGATACACGCGCGCGACTGTGACACAAGAGCTAGCCTCTACTAAAATGCCTAGTGGCGCTCCTTGCGCTTTTTCTTCTTGTCCCCCTTGTCGGCTGACCGTCCGGCCTTCTTTGCGATAACGCGCTGGAGCGCGCGACGCACCTCCGAGTTCTCGGGGAACGACTCGGGGTCAAAGTATGCTGGGGCGTACTCGAGGAGCCACTCGGGGCGGATCTCGGTGACGGTACGAATAAAGTTTGCGGTGGTAAGGACAAACTCGTTGTACAGGACCCACTCGGGGGTGTGGTCGAGACCGCACGAGAGGTGAAGACGCACGACCTGGTTGTCCTTGATGGTCGAGTAGCTTCCCTTCTCGCCCTCCTTGTGGGCGACCTGCATGAAGAAGCCGCACGTGAGCGCCTGGCGAATGTTGTTCCAGTAGTTCTTGTCCTCGAAGGCGGTGGACACGAGCTCGAGGTCAAAGCGCTCCATGGAGCGCTTGAGCTGTGTGCGCACATTGTCGGCCTGGATGAGCGAACGGTGGTTGAGGTAGTTGTTCCAGCACCAGTTCTTGGCGTCGTGCTCGTTAGACTTGTACGCGTGGTAGACGTTGAGCATGGTCAGGTGGTCGCCGTCGGGGTGGTTGAACTGCGCCTTGGCGGCATCGGCCTCCTTGCGTGCATTGGCGGGACGCATAAACACGTTCGGGACCGAAAGCATGGCGGCAAGCGAGAGCATCTCGTTCGAGCAGCCAAACTCGGGCGACACAACGAGCATCTTGGCGAGCTGCGGGTCGAGGGGGATTTCAGCCATGATCTCGCCGAGCGGGGTGAGGTTGCCCTCATCGTCGAGCGCAGCTAGGTAGTGGAGAAGCTCGAGCGCACGCATGATGGTCTCGGGGGCCGGAGCGTCCATGTAGTCAAAGTGGACGAGGTCCTTGATACCGAGCTTGAGGAGCTCGAGAACAGTGTTGGCGAGGTTGGAACGGAGAATCTCCGGGTGGGTCGTCTCCTCGAGCTCCTTGACAAAGTCCTTCTCAGTGTACAGACGGAAGCACTTTCCAGGACGCGTACGACCGGCACGACCAGCACGCTGCTTGGCGGACGCCTTGGAGATGGGCGTGACAAGAAGCGACTCGACACGGATACGGGGGTTGTAGACCTTCTGCTTGCAGAATCCAGGGTCGACAACATACACAATACCGTCAATGGTAAGCGAGGTCTCTGCAATGTTGGTGGAGACAATGATCTTGCGGCCAGGGAGACCGTCGCGCGAGGGAGGGGGTGCAGGGTCGAAGATGCGCTGCTGCTGGTGAGGGGGGAGGGACGAGTAGAGGGGAACGACAAGCAAAGGTCCCGCCATCCCCTTGTTTGCGAGCTCCTCGCCTTCTGCTCGGATCTTCCTGCACGCGTCCTCGATCTCCTCTTCACCGGTAAGGAATAGCAAAACGTCGCCCTCGTCTTCAGCCTGGTGGATGAACAGACAGGTGCGAATCGCGGCCTCGACGTAGTCCTGCTCGGGCTCCTGGGTGAAGAACGTCTCGACGGGGAAGGTACGGCCCGAAACGCGGACAATGGGGGCAAGGCCACCGGGGGCGCCCTCACCAAAGTAACGCGAGAACTTGTCGACATCGAGGGTGGCGGACATGACAATAATCTTGAGGTCGGGGCGCTTCCTGGCAACCTGTTCGCGTCAGCTCGGATCCGAGTTAAAATCAACTCACGTCCTTGAGGAGACCCATAAGAATGTCGGTGGCAAGAGTACGTTCGTGTGCCTCGTCAAGAATGATGGTGGAGTAGCGCTCAAGAAGGGGGTCGTTCATGGCCTCGCGCAGAAGCATACCATCGGTCATGTACTTGAGGAACGTGGTTGCGGGGTCGGTCATGTCCTCGAAACGGATAGAGTAACCGACCTGCTTTCCGAGCTGAACGTCCATCTCGTCCGCGACACGCTTCGCGACCGACATGGCAGCGACACGACGGGGCTGCGTGCACGCGACCATCTTGCCGCGGAGATGAGGGAGGTCGGCGTAGCACACAAACTGGGGAATCTGCGTCGTCTTACCGGATCCAGTCTGGCCCTCCATGACTGTGATCTGGTTCTCGTTGAACACCTTGAGGAACTCGTCCATCTTCTGGTACACCGGGAGCGTCTTGCGCTGCGCAAGAATCTTCTTGTACGACGCAGAGAAGGGAGCGAGGCCCTTGAACGGGTTTGTCTCGCCGTCCTGCCCGTCAGCCGCCTTCCTCCTTCCTTCCATCACAACTCAAACTCACCATAATGTTCTTGGCCTGCTCAACGGTCACCTTGCGGGGAACGAGCCCACTGAGGGGGTTCTTACCGCTCGCCGAGCCGTTGGTTCCGTTCGTCTCCATGCCGCGCTGCTCGGGGGCGAGGTGTGCACTAGACGTCAGCATATGTCTCGTTGTTATAACCCGTTGATCAATTGGCCAAAGTTGCCACCCAATTTCTCAACTCCCAAAATCCCAAAAAGAGATAAACAACTCACAGATACGGGTTCTCCTTGGGGGTCGAGGCGGACGGAGTCGACGGCTTGGAACGCTTCGCGGGAGGCTCGGACATTGTGATTGCGGTTGTTGCCTTTTGTCTTCACTCGAGAACGAACGCGTCGATGCCCACAGTGTTGATGATGGAGGAAGGAAAAAACAACGGTGATGGAAGGTCGTGACTGCCCCGCAAACGTTCAAGATCTCTCGAAGTTTGGTGGGACGCCTACTATTCAGGCACTGCAGGCCTGACTCCGTGGGCCTATTCATAACAACGTACAACGTGACCAAAAGAAAAAACGTGGTTCCCGCGTGGCCTTCCAATGACTCCCCCAAGATATAACGTCGAAGCTTCAAAAATTCAAGAAGCAGCCTCTCAGAATCACTGCGAAGTGAAGCCTGGGCGCGCTGAGCGTTCAATCTGTTGCAGAATTGCAGACGATCTGCAGACTGCGGCCCGGGGTGCCGAGGCGCCGCGATAAGGATCCGCTTTGCTTTGAAAAACACCGACATTGTACCCTTCGGCGTGCCACTCCGATGCTCCGAGACTCTGTCCCACATTTGACAACAGCCACAAGCGACCACTGACAAAATATCCCATGCATAAGAACGTTCCCGACTCGGAAATTGCCAAGAAACCCAGCGACAGTTGTGCCAATGATACTCCTTGCATGCATTTTGTGCCAATGATTCGTAGCTGCAAAATGTCTGCTACTCAGTTCTCGTCGCGTCGTCAAAATCAACGCCTCGTAACGAGATACCGTGACGCGTAACGAGATCATGTGCTTTCATGACAACGCGAGCCTCGCCCCACTCCAAGCATAGATAAGAGACCCCACAACTGCGGCCTGCATTCTTCCCACCACGTACAACAACAAAACTCTCGACACGACAAAAATGTACCGCCCCCGCCAGCTGGTCGTCAACTCGGCGCGCATGATGGAGACGCTCCACAAGACGTGTGCGTGGGGTGCGGCGCACCGTTACGGACCGTAAGTTGTTCGTGGTGGAGAGAGTAGAAGTGGTGTCGTGGTCGCTTCAGATTGCTGGGGACACAAAGCGCACACAATGAGAAGGGGTCACAAGTGTCTGGAATCTGTTTGTCTGTTGCGTTTGCGGAGCACAATTTGCGTGCATCTCCACACAGATTCGAGACAAAATATTTGGGTCGATCCTGGCTGCGGCCTGGGCAGCCGCATCGATTTCATCCAAACTTCCCCCTGTACCCCCTGTGTACACACCACGCACGTCACTGACATGCAGGGGCCCCACCGAGACGGGCATGTGCCGCCTCACGCTCTCGGACGACGACAGGGAGGTGCGCGACTGGTTCAAGGGCGAGATGAAGTCGCTGGGGTGCGACGTCAAGGTCGACACGATGGGCAACATGTTCGCCGTGCGTAAGGGGAAGAAGGACGGTGCGCCGACCGCCATGGGCTCGCACCTCGACACGCAGCCGACTGGGGGGCGCTACGACGGTATCTTGGGCATTATGGCTGCCGTCGAGGCCATGCGGACCATCCACGGCGAGGGGTACACTACCGAGTACCCTCTTGCCGTCGTGAACTGGACCAAGTGAGTGACAACTAGCAACGTGTTCCATGCTGACCGACAGCGAGGAGGGAGGTGAGAATTATGAGAGAGCATTGCGGAGTCTGACCCCCAGCACGCTTCCCCAAGTCGCTCCACGGCTCGGCTGTCTGGGCGGGAGAGTACCCCCTCGAGACGGCGCATGCCCTCGGCGACGTCGCGAACCCGTCCATCACGGCCGGGGCCGAGCTCAAACGTATCGGATACAATGGCTCGCTCGAATGCTCGGCAAAGGCGAACCCGCTCGCCGCGCACTTTGAGCTGCACATCGGTACGCTGACGCCCGCGCGGCCAACACTAACAGTAAGAACAGGGCCCAATCCTCGAGACCAACAAGCAGACCATCGGCGTCGTGTCTGGCGGCCAGGCCTACAAGTGGTTCTCGATCAAGATCTCGGGACGCGACAGCCACGCGGGCACGACACCCATGAACCTGCGTGCGGACCCGTTGCTGGCAAGCTCGCGGCTCATGATGGCCGCGAACGCCGTCGCGATCAAGCACGGCGGATGCGCCACGACGGGAATCATGTCGCTCAAGCCCGGAAGCATCAACACGATCCCCAACGAGGTTGAGTATACCCTGGATATCCGCCACCCCTCGGACGAGACGTTAGCCCTCATGGAGCGCGATATCTTTGCTGCCGCGGACGCGATCATGGTCGAGCAGCGGGACCAGAACAAGTATGCCCTCGACATTGAGTTCACCAAAATGTTCGACTACCCCGCGACAAACTTCCACCCCGACTGCCGCGAGGCCATCCGTGAGGCGGGACAAGCTAGTGTCGGAGCACAGGGAACACGCGATATTGTATCGGGCGCAGGACACGACTCGTGCGCGACCTCGAAGCACTGCCCTACGGGTATGGTGTTCATTCCCTGCCTTGAGGGATTGAGCCACAACCCCCGCGAGTACTCGACGCCTGAGGACTGGTGAGTCACTGCAGCCGGTAATATGCTGACCATAGCGCTGTCGGAGCTCAGGTACTGATGGATGCGGCCTTGCTGTTCGACTCCAGGCGAACAAAGTAGACATCCTGTGCTGTGGCAATGCATCATCTATAGAACTGGGGTACAAGTTAAGAGCCGACCACGAACGCAAGAACACAGTACCGCGGCTCCAACAGACCGCCCATTACATTTCCAAACCTCATCCCTGTGTGGGAAGTAACGACTCCCCATCGTCCTCTGGTGGCGCATACCAACAGAACTCTTCTCTGTACTCGCTGGGAGTGAGGGTGGCGACGTACTCTTCCCTTGTCACGAACCTCATTTTGGAGAGCAGGTCATCAATAACCTCAGCTGTTGCGGGGGGCTTCAAGTACCGCCGGTCCATTGCGTATCGAAGAACTTTATCCATTTTACGGGTGTGGTGGACGGCGATATTGTCAGCTGGGGCCACGACATCTGTCATCTCTAGGCCGTTCCACAGTGTCGGGATGTCTGGGAGACCAACAAAGACGATATCAGCGGGAGACCTTTCCCAGAGTAGCTGGCATATGATCGGGGACAAGACGCCGCCCAGCTGGAAACGCCATGGTGCCATGCGCGACTCCACTGGGTCATCCACAGGCTCGAAGATGAAAACGACTTTTGCGGCGTATCCGATTAAATCGACAAATTCAGTCCACAGGGTCCAGTCGTGCGTGTACCGCATATTCAAAACCAATGTCTTGACAGACTCGGGTGGAGTCCAGTGTCCGCGAGTGAACCTCTGGTGCCAGATCTTTGTAACGTCCAGGAAGCGAACGACTTTGGTTGGCTTGAACGCAAGGTCGCTGTACCCGAGGTCAAAGATATCGCAGTGGCGGAACACCTCGACCGCTGGCATGGCGCCTGCCGCGAGCTTGAATTGCGTTCTGATCGTGTGTATGTACGGCGTGTTGAAGAAGTCGATACCTGCAAAATCGCACACGTGGACCGGATGTGCCTCGATATGCTTGATGTACTGCTTGTGTCCACGATGGAGCGACTTGTCACGGCACATGAAGGGGATTCGCCCGAATCGCGAAGAGACTCCATCGGGGACCTTGCCTGCAATGATAACATGACGGAGCAGAACGCTGTCAACGCGCTCGCAGAGTTCCTTGGAGGTCGCCCGAATGGATAAGAGGGTACGATACACGCCGTCCTTGTCGTCGTCAAATTGTTCGAGCAAATTATCGAAGATGCAGTCGAAAATGTGCGGGAAGCCGTGGTAGTCAATCGGACAGGGCAATTCCGCGCTCAACTCGCGCTCCCTGGGTTCGATTGCGGTGGGTTTGGAAGCCTCCTCTTGCTCTTGAGAAGTGGGCCTTGAGTCAGCGTCTTTGAAGGAAGGTATAACTCACGCATCATGTTCAGCGCGGCCGCGTTTCAACCGGCCCAGCTCCTCAGCTGCAGGGTCTGAAACTGAGCTGAGTGTGTCAGCGCAGTGTTCACTTTCATATTCGTACCGTGTGCGTGCTCTCCGTTTCCGCGAAGCGTCAGCAGCACCACCCGTCTCTGCAGTATCGCCGCTTTCATTGGGGCGACGTGAGCCTGGCGATGCGGGTACCTGTGCAGTCGTGTTCGGCGCCGAGGCTGATGTCTCCGAATTCTTTGTGGATTGCATGGCGGGAGCTCGTTTCTTGTTTTTGCGTCGGGGAGGCATGGTGAACTAAACAGTGATTGTGTGACCGAGAGAGAGAGTACAAAAGAGAGGTGTGCGAAGCAAGTTTCGTCAATCGACATCACGTCATTCTCTGGCCGTTGTTGGTGGCAAAACCGGCTTGGTCACCCCCAGGTGTTGCGTATAAATGGACTGGTGCTTGCTTTCGGTGGCTTACAACATGCAGCATGCATGTCCAGAAGACTAGGTACTGTACCCAAACGGTATAGAAATCCCTGTTCCTGTTGGTACCACAATCTGGGCGGTTAGTGACTCCACAAGTGACGATAACATTTTGTTGTTTTCGGCACTCTGGTGGGGCACCGGCTTCGGACATGGACGACCAGCACCATGTGGATGCTCCGCTCCACCGCACTTAGTCTCCAATGATTCCGAATAGTTTTGGGCTTGTAGATAAAGGCTTTTGCCCTGCAATGGGACGTGACCGTTGGCCAATCTTTTGATCAAGGTTTTCCAACACGGCTCCCGCACCAATGGAACAGACATGTGACGTCGTATCGAGCGTGGAGCCATGTTTGCCACCCTGGCCACGCGCCCGTAGTCTGGCCAAGATCCGTGTCTGACTTTGAAGCTCGTTCGGAATACCAAGCGATAGGAGTGGGGTTACCCATGGCACTGCTTCAACGTGTACCACAACGTCCTCCGTTGCTTTTTGCCTTGGGGGATTGCAGAGCAAGCGCGCAACCCTTTATAGACGAAGGAGTCACTCTGACGCTGTTAAGATTGCCATCTTGCCTATCTGACCATCAACATCTGCATCGCACTCCAGAATGCCCGTCGCAACTTCACCGTCTCGCGAGCCTCTCTCGCTGCAAGCCGCCGCAGGCCTGTCGCTCCTGCCTGGGCCCGAGGTCGTAGGGTGCAACACGCTCATCTCATGCCTGAACAACCTGTCGCTGTCCAACCTCCCCTCGCTCCCTTCCTCGCCGACGACGCCGGGCCTGAGGAACCGGTTCCCGCCTGCACCGACACCGACACCGACATCCGCCCTCGGGACCCGCGAGGAGCAGCGCAGGATCTACCTCGGGCCCAAGCTGAGCGACCGCGCCACTGGCGGCCCTGATGCCGGACCTCTCATTGAGCGCTTCAGCTGTCTGTTCAAGGACCGTGCGTATCTGATCGCAACCTGGCTGGCTGACGGAACAGAGTACAACTGCAAGACCAACCCCCGCGGCATTGTTTCTCTGTATGTCGCAGCTACAGTATAGTTCCTAGCTGACCGCCAGCGGCGTCGCCGAGAACTTTCTCCTCGAGAAGGAGTGTCTCGAGTACTTTACCAAGGCGTTTGCGGACAACTTTCTCGCCTCGGACCTCAGCTACGGTGACTCACTTTGGGGCTCCCGTCGGATCAACCGCGCTCTTGCGGGATTCCTTAACGAGTGAGGCAGCAACTTCTTGATGTTGTGCTGACAGTTTCAGATGGTTCAGCCCCGCGCAACCAGTTGAACCAGAACAGCTGATCACGGGTGTGGGGTGCTCGGCTGGTGTGTTTCAGACAGCGTTCCAGGACGGTGACTGACGGCAGTACTGGACCAGCTGTTCTACACGCTCATGGACGAGGGCGAGGCCGTCCTCCTCGCTGGGCCTTAGTAGGTGCTCTGGCCAAACGATGACTGACACTTGCAGCTACACAGGATTTGATCGCGACCTCATTGGCCGCGCCCGAGTCCGTCTTGTGCCTGTCGAGCTGCCAGAGGGAGACGGGGCTTTCACGCCGGAGACGCTCGAGGCGTTCGACGCCAAGCTCAAGGAGCTCTGCGCTATGGGTATTCGCACGCGAGCCGTCGTGAGTTTACTGGTGTCTCCCAAAAGCTCACAACAGATCGTATGCAACCCCCACAATCCCCTTGGACGGACATACTCCCGCGAGACGCTCCTCGCGTACGCCCGCTTCTGCGAGGAGCGCGACCTCCATCTCGTCAGCGACGAGATCTATGCTATGAGCGTGTATGACAATCCATGTGAGTGCCGCCTGCCGCTCGCCCGGTGCGGTGCTGACCCTACAGCCTTCAAGGACGCCGTGCCGTTCACGAGCATGCTCTCCATTGACCCCGAGCGCGAGCTCGGAATCGAGTTTGACCGCGCACGCCTGCACGTAGTGTACGGCATGAGCAAGGAGTGAGTTGATCACCTCACGGACGAAACTGACATGCAGTTTCTGCGCTAACGGTCTCCGCGTCGGGGGCCTGATCTCGCAGGCGAACCCGTTGCTCCTGCGCGCAATGGCCAACACGAGCATGCTGATGAAGATCTCGTCGCCCGCCGACGTCATCTGGTCGTCGCTGCTGTCTGACCGCGCCAAACTGAAAGAATTCATCGCCCTCAACCAGGCGCGGCTCGCCGAGGCAGCGCAGTACACGCGCGAATGGTTCGAGTCGCGCGGCGTCACTGTAGCGCACTCCAATGCGTACGTTTAATATTACCTGGAAGATTCTGACGGTGTAGAGGAAACTTTGTCTGGGTCGACCTCGGCGGACGGCTGGGCTTCCGGGACGCGGCGGAGGAGAAGCGCGTCTTCCAGAAGCTGCTTGATGGCGGCGTATATGTCGCCCCCGGGACGGCATACCATAACCCCATCGCGGGCTGGTACCGCATCACCTTTAGTGTGTCGCGCGACAACCTTGACGTGAGTTAGTAATACATTGTGCTGTGCTGACGCCAGGTCGGATTGGGCAAGATTGAGAAGTTGCTGGGACTCGCAAAGGAGTAGGCGTCTTGTAATGACTGTAGATATGATCATGTATGACGAACTTGAACTTGAATGCGAGGAGCATGGTAGTAACCCGTGTAAAGCACATGAGCATTCCCATGTATTGTCCTTGCACCTCCATCTTTCATCCGTGTGGGTCCGCTCGTCGCAGTCTCCGGTTGCATGCCTGCAGCCCACCGGGCCATGAACGCCACCGGACTCCGGACCAATCCTGCCCCGCCATCTCCGCCACCGCCCATCGGTATCTCCAGCCGAATGACGCTATCTGACCTATGCCATGTCAACAACAGTACTCGGCAATATGTGGGCAATGGGCAAGTGCAACCAACGGATCTGTATGGCGGGCGAGCAACGCGATCAAGGTGGGAGATGGAATTACGGGTGGAGATCTCGTTTCAGTGTGCTAGTGTCCCAAATCTCACCCGTCGTGTCGACCGCGGGGCTATCGCCTGGCCATTGGGTGCCTGGGTGGTGCCCCGGGTGAGCCGTGCGGGCAAGTGCGTTGTGATCAGAAATCCGATGTCAGTGAAAGCCGGGGCGACGAGATGTGCGACGAGATGTCTTCGTAGTCTCGACATCTCGACATCTCGACGTGTATTCACTTTTATTATTGTCTTGGTCAGTAGACAGATACCATCAGTGCCGTCGCCATCGATATCCCTGCACACTTGATTTCTCGCGCCTGTTTATATTTCCGATTCCCACATTTCGACCGGACCCATAGCAGAGCGAGCCTGCTCCGACATTCGACTTGCCCACAATGTCCAGCTCAACAACAAGACGAGTCGAGATCGAGTCCGAGGTCGTGCTCGACCCCGAGGGCGAGAGCATGGCGGCGGTACCCAAGCAGCATTCGCCGTTTGTGGGATTCGCGGCTGGGCTGCTGTCTGGGTGAGTTTTGAGCTTCGGTTGGAGAATGTGATATGAAGAGGGTATCACAGGATCAGGCTGACTGTAGATGGACAAAGGTGTGTTACTATCCGAACCCACGGGCGGACTCGACTCGCATACTATTGCTGTGACACTTCGGCTCCAGGCGTTGGAGTCGCGACGGAGAAGCGTACATCGACGAGGCTGACAAGACAGTTGATAGTGGGACACCCGTTCGATACCATCAAGGTCAGTTCCTCCCTTCCTACACCCCGCTCCATACATGCTGACGATCAGACGCGACTACAGTGCGCACCGCCTGGGACGTTCAACGGCGCGTGGCACTGCCTCAAGACGACAGTGACGAAGGAGGGACCGCTGGCGCTGTACAAGGGCGCGTCCGTGCCGGCGATTTCGTGGGGTATTACTGACTCCATCTTGATGGGAAGGTGAGTCACTTGTCTGCGCTGTGGCGTATGCGTGCTTGTAAAGTCGCAAGCCGCCGTACCTCCAGTACTATTGAGAGTTATCCGGCTAACCACAGTCTGCACAACTACCGCGCCTTCTTGAAGAGCCACGGCTTCTCGGAACCCATTCCGGGTTCGCACGAGGACGGGCCCGCCGGAACGCGCCTCACGTTGACGGGACACACTATCGCTGGTCTGTTCGCCGGGTGGAGCAAGTAAGTCTCCTAGCTGGAGCATGAGCGAAGACCACCGAGTGAATGACTCGCGGTCATCGGGCTTGGACCCGGGCGAGAGACGTGACGCTCACACCTCAGCGCCGCCGTGGCCCACCCCACCGAGACGATCAAATGCAAACTCCAGCTCCAACTCGTCCAGCCCGAGCACATCCCGAAGCAGTACTCTGGCCCCATTGACGTCGTCCGCCAAACGTATGCCGCCCAGGGCATCACGGGCATGTGGCGCGGCCTGCCCGCGAGCTTCATGTACCGCTCGTGCTTTGCCGCCATGTTTGGAGGTGAGTGCTGTGGGTCGGGGCCGGCGAGGGAGAGCGGACTGTGAGAAGGGCGAAAGTGTGTGGACGAGATTGATGTGGAGCGAAGAAGCAGGATCAGATCTAGTTGATCTGGCTGCACACCACACCATCTGACCACCACGCCATACGGGTACGATCGGAAGCGCAGAAGCGTGTATCAATGCGCCCCCGGCCTTTGAACTCACCGGGTCGTCACGTAGCTCGAAACTGCAACATTTCCCGACTACACCACCTCCCCTTCTAACACGCAGGATTCGAGATCTTCAACCGCCTGTTCAGCAGCTGGAAGGGGACATCGTGGGAAATGTCCCCCGGAGCGGTCAACTTCTTCGCCGGCGGCATGGCATCCAACATGTACTGGTTCACCGCGTTGCGTGAGTGTGGCCATCGGGAGGGGAGACTGCAGAAGTCTCCCATCCATCGTCCACAGGAATGAACACCAGGCTGACCCGCAGCTATGGACAATGTCAAGAACCGCATCATGGTCGACTCGCCCACGAACCCAAAGTACAAGTCTGTGTTCGACGCGTACCGCCAGACATGGCGCGAGACATACAACCCCAGCCGAGGCTTTGGGTGGAACTCGTTGGCCCGCGTCAAGAACTTTTACAAGGTGAGTGCCATGTCACCGAGGATGGGGTCACGGGGGGAAACGAGGGGCTGGCATTCTGCAATTGCAATCAGTTCATCGGCATCCGGACGGACTGCCTTGTTCCCAGACCTCCCATCAGAGGAACATCAGCTAACTGTCAGGGCTTTGTTCCCGTCGTCCTCCGTGCGTTCCCCACGAACGCGGCTGCACTGGCTGTGTGGGAGGGTGTGATGCGGTACTTGAACAAGTGAGGTGGCTGTTGGTTTTTGCAGTGAGGTTGAGGACGAGAATGACGAAGATGAGGGCGAAGGACGAATGGACGCAGTAAGCAGTTTGAACGGAGAGAAGTGAAAAGCTGCAGAAGGCAGCATGGACGGTATAGCAGCATTGCATGGCTAGAGCATATGGTTAGATGCATGTATTCTACGCGTACAGCAACTGCGCCTTCTGTTCAGTTAGTTACTACTTAATCTGGGTGGTCCTAGAAACAGGTGCGCACACACACACACACACGCACACACACACCGCCACTAACACATAACCCCTCCCCCCCCCTCCACACACACCCACCGACCACACCGCCATGGTGCAACAATTGCCCCAGGGATCAAAAGTGACAGGCAGGCGTGCGAAGCTGGCAACTTGTGCCTTCCCCCTCCGGCTTATTGACCAGTACTGTCTCTGTTGGGCAAGGCTGGACTGCCCCGGTCCTCTTCTCTTCTCTGTTCCTTGTCGCAATGATAGAATGATACCGAAATAAAATGTACAAAAATATAGACTACAGAGTGAGTGTGGCACAAGGGCCAAGAGTGTGATATCTGATGTTCCTCATATTTTTGCTCTTATCCCTTACATTGAATTTCCATACCTGTAGTCCCACTGATGGAATTTAGAAGTATGTGACGAGGAAAATGAGAAAAGAGACCAGAACATAACATAACAGGAAAGCTACGAGGGACGAGGTTCTATCCACAGAGCGTGTCAAAATGGCGGAAAAGGCGGCTGACTTCGTGCAACCGGTCGCGCTCGCTGTTGCAATCTTCACGGCTGACAGCGTTGGACATGTGTGTCTCCCTGAGACGGTCGAGAACGACGCTGTTGTGCCGAACAATAATAGTGACGTCGGCAGGGAGGTAGCAGTTGCCGGCGTCGACGACTTGGAAGGCCAACTTGGGGCCAACGCCGAGGTAAACTGGGGTTGTCATTTCCACGGAAGGTACAGGCGGATTTCGGGGCGAATGCTGGTGGTGACTGGAATGTTGATGGCCTCGAGAATCTTCGAGTCAGCGCAACGGTTATATACCCAGCGCTGTTACGGCCCTTGTCGGGCCGAAGGAGTTTCAGCTGGAGGTCAGCGAGACCGCGCTGCAAGTCACTCACAGTGCGCGTGCCATCCTTCCATCCGTCCCAGTTCTTCCGCTGCTTGTCCAAAATCACTTTTCGCAATAACCTAGGGAGTCGCTGCGGTTGTATGAGTGAGAAAGTTCGCGAGCGACGATAGCGTCAAACTTGCGAGGGGCGCTGAGGGTCGTCGGGGTGGAAGAAACCTAGCAGAAGGATCTGCATGGTTTCAATAAGGGTGACAAGGGAGTGGCGCTTCTCCAGGACCGAGCCAGGGGCGTGGGCCACAATGGTGTCGAGCTGGGCATGCCTCATACCCCAGCTCATGACGTAGATGTGGGGCTCGTCGGTCTGAGCTTGTCAGATCGGAAGTCAAAAAGAAACTCACCAGGTGCCCCAGGAGGTAGTGGACAGCGGGGCGTTTTGAGCGGTACTCGGCGTTCTCGTGGTTGAGGTAAACCCGGCGGGCGACGCCAATCAGCAGTACCTCCAGGAAGCGCTTGGCCTTCTCGGCGTAAGCTGCGCCGGCGTACTCTGGGCGTGGGCGTCGCTTGAGATGGGAATCTATGTAGGTTCCGCAGACGTTGTACTTGTCGGTGGGAACAATGATGTCGGCGCTCTGGACGAGATCGGCGTTGATTTTGTCCTGCTCACT
Organism: Apiotrichum mycotoxinovorans; assembly: GCA_013177335.1. Taxonomy (NCBI): domain Eukaryota; kingdom Fungi; phylum Basidiomycota; class Tremellomycetes; order Trichosporonales; family Trichosporonaceae; genus Apiotrichum; species Apiotrichum mycotoxinovorans. The sequence continues at coordinate 440,297 of CP053624.1, read as the reverse complement.
GTAGGCTGGGCCGGGGGGGGCGTGGATGACTCTTGAAACCAAAATCTATGTACGCCCCGCAGAGGTTGTACTCGTCGTTGAAAACAATGATATCGGAGCTCTGGATGAGATCGGCGGTGATCTTGCCGTCCTGCACAATGGCGTTGACGAGCTGAGCTAAGTACCGGTGGTCCAGGAAGAGGTGGGCAAGCCGCTCGGTCCCAAAGTAAAGGAGTACGGTCAGCGTAGTGCCGTTAATCGTATTTGACCGGGGGACTCTGGGAAAGGACATCCCCGAGGGCCTTGAACACGTTTACAATATTGCAATGGTCAGGAGTGCCGTTTTGGCGTCAGGTTTGTTAGTGATATGGAAACTTACGGAATGGCGCGGGGGGTACAATGGCGGGCCCCAACTCCGTGTCGGGGTAGAGCTATCCCAGAGCGTGCACGGCGGCGGAATACTTGAGAACCTAGGGTTCGAGAGCAAGAAAGATATTGGGATACTGGGTGACGAACATTAGCATACGCCAGGAGAAGAAGATCTAGATGCAGAAGGAGAGCTCTTTATATACTTTGAGGGCGTGTGTTGGATAGGAGGACGTTTGTGGCATGATCTCATCGAACTAATGATTCAGGAGATCATAAGGATGTTTCGGTGATATCTGTGACACTCCGGCAACACGGACGTGCCAGTGAGTGACGGAAAGGGCACCAACCTGGAAACCACCTTTGAGGGCCTCGTTGTCCGTCACGTTCAACGTCAGATAAACCAGCATAGGGAGAACGACAGAACGACGGGAGGTCCTCTTTGGTCGCCGTTTGAACCAGAGTTAGGTGAGAACCCAAGTGAGTTTTCGGAGCTTATCTCTGCAAAAAAGACCTGCCTTGAAAGATGGTAAAAATACTGCTGAGGTGAAAAAATTTGGCTGAACTCACGATCCCAACTCACGGGTACGGTCCTGACGTTCTGACTATCGGCGTGTCGATTGAAAAAAAGGTAGCTGCTCCGATTGATTGCAAGGCTGAAGCACGAGGTGACTGTATGCATTCCACGAGCACAGCAGCTGTTGTGGAGTTGCTGATTCAACTGCGTGATCCCTCCGGACGTTTTTCTTCGACGCATGATCTCAGTTGAGAGGTAAGGACGGCGTATCTGCCACGAATCTACTGCTGTGATGAGAACACACGCACACACACGCGCGCACAAACACACCGACGATCATACGTGTGTGGGCCACCGGGAGCAACTATGACACCTGATTGAAAACGACAGGTGCCTTCCCCCCACCAGCTTACTGGCCATTACTGGGCTGTTTGGACTGAAAAGGCTGGACTGCTCAGAGCTCTTGTTCGTTTCTCTTCTTCACATTCTTGCTCTTATCTCATTCTCACTTAACATTATGAAATCATCTGAGTGGCGCGTACCATAGTAAGTCTCTTAAATCTCCCAATCGTTGCACTACCATAAGGACGTGCTTGATTGCAACGGGAACCTTGCTCTGACTAATACTCACTCCTAGGTCGGCACACACTGGAGCCGTTCCTCGACTACTAGAGGATCCCCGGCAGGACCCAGTTCGCCCCAAACGTGTCCACACCCGTCACACGCCCCAGAAGGCTGACCCCATAGGCTCAGAGGCCAGCAACTCCCCTCATCCGAGGCAAGTTTACTGTTTTTGCAATCGACACGCCGATAGTTTAGCGGTATAGAATTTCTCCTTCCCATAGCCTCGAAGGCTTGTCGGCGCAAGGTGAAGACACGGGTTCGAACCCCGTTCGGCGTAAAGCGTCTAACGCGCTTCTTTTTGCGTCATTCTATGCAGCCGTTGTCGAGAAAATCGCGTTTGAAGAACGTTGCCTTTGTAGGAAGACGCTTTTTTCGAGTGTGGCGGTTGTGCAGATGGAGGTGGTCTTTTCGGGATCGGCGCCACATCCCTTGTGATCTGCACAACACACCTATCAGTGCACCATGAACGCTGTTGATGATGATGGAGATGCTTTGTCTGTTGATGTCGAGTGCAGAAACGTTCAAAAAGTGGATGGTGACGTCGCGGGTGCGGCTCTTCTCTGCGGAGAGTTTTCTCGCTCGTGATTGGCTGGAGATGGTAACTCTCGTCCCAGTCTAGGTACACCACTGGTGGGCCTGACCCGGTCACACGCTTCTCAGACTAAAGGAACCTTCAGACCAAAGGAACCTTCAGACCAAAGGAACCTGTCTGCATGGGATATGACTTGCTGGACGCGTACGATGGCGAGGTCGTCGACACCGACTGACCCTCCGCTCAGCCAAATTGACAGCACAAAAAGGCTCCGTCGTGTTTGTGATCAGAAAGTAGTGGTGTAGGGGACACGGCTTCCCAGTCTGACACAAGCCCCCCTCGCTTACGGACCCGCTCTTCTGCCAGATGCACCAGTGCTCACTGTATAGTAGTGCGTAGCATACGTTCTGTACAGCAGATAAATAACGCGCTCGCGCAGACTCGCTCGTGGCTGAGATTAGATTCACGCCTACAGGCACGGGGTATGAGCTCACGACGCTCAGGTCCGCCGTCGTCGTGGCGACATGACCTGGGAATGTGATCGCGCGCGGAATCGCGTACCCATGGCGAATTGTGTCGAATGGGAGCGGGAGACAGGACAGCTGCACGTGTAGTCGTGCGGGGCGGTGTCCATGGATGTGTTCTACTGAAGGGCGTCGCGGACATTTTGTGGTCTTCTGTTCCTGTTGTGTCTTTCGGACAGCACAGAAGGATCCAGCCCACCGAGACAGCCGACTGGGATGTAAGTCTAGCGGCGCCCTGGTCCTCGCAACAGTTGTCTTTGGACGGGGAGGCGGCTTTGCAGCTCAGGCGGGAGTGTTTTTGCGACAGTCTGACCGTCTTCCATCTTCCAGTGTCTTGCGAAGCAGGCAGCCACCTTGCAGATCTGCATTCTGTTTAAGGTGCAGATGATAAACGTCAAGGGAAGCAGAAGGCTCGATCCCTCAAGCCAAGGTGGCGCACTACAGACCCCGTGGGCGATGACTGGCGCGTAGCTGGGACCAGATGTTGTTCACGCCTGAATGCAGCGCAAAGAGTAGGGTGCAAACTACAACATGTAATGAGCGAGGTTCTGCTGCCTTCCTACCGTGCACCGTGGGAGGGATCGTCGCCGCCGCCGGGAAGATGTCGCTGGGAAGATGGCGTTTGCCGACCCAGCAGTTCCCTAGGGGGGGCCTCAGGGGACTCTGGGAATGTGAACATCTGCATGCGGGGTTGGACAATAGCGACCAAACGATGAAAGCAGAGCTCAGTCTGCACATCGGCTGTGGAATGCGCACGGTGGGGTCACGCTATGTACGGAGTAGTGGACTGCGTTTCCTTCGGGCACGTGCTTTCAGCACGATCGCGGCTCAATGGGATCTAATCCTTTATGGTAACATCAGTGCAATACGCCTGCAAGAGGTGGGCGGAGGCGTTTGACTGCGGAGGCGCGAGCACCCTCGGGCGAGGTAACCGGCCTATGTCTAACCACATTTGGAAGCACGAGCTGCGCCATTTCGTTCTCAGCCGATCTCGGGTCATGATACCGGAAACGGAGAAGATGCGTCGTTGGCTAGACTGGAGGGTTCTCGCTGACGTTCAGAGGATGACAAGAAGCTCTCATAGCTCATGGAGTCGCACCGCGACCGTGTCAGCTCATGCTAATGACCGCTCCGCCGCTTCACCCCCATAACCGGGGTCCTCCTCACAAAAGTCCAGCCCGCGCCCGAGAGCCACCAACTGCTCACACCCACTCTCGGCGTCGAGCTGCACCTTCAAGCCGAGACTCGCGGGACACACCCGACATAGCTGCAATGGTCATAAACTCGTCACCATTATATACACTACAGTATTTTAGCAACATTTATCATGTACTCGTGGCCCCCGCAATTGTTCTTTATCCGAGACGGTTGAGCTGGCGCTTGGCGCGACCCATCTTGGCTCCAACGCGGGACACGTCCTGGTCGAGCTGCTCGAGCATCTCGTTCTGGACATTGATCTCGGTGGCAATCTCCTCGCCCATGTGGCGCTGCTTCTGCAGCAGGCCGCTGAGGGCGCCGAGCTGCGCGTCCTGTTCCTTGATGCGCGTCTGCTGCAGTTGCACAAGCCCGCGGTCGTCGAGGGGGCGCGTTTCCGTCGTCTCTTTTGGCGGCGAGCGGCGCCCAAACACACGGCCGGGCGCGAGCTGCTGCATGCCTGCGGATGATGGCATGGTACCAGGCATTGGGCTCGAGGAACCAGAGCCAGGAGGGGTGGTGGTGCGGCGCACACCGGCCTCGGCCGTGCGCAAGAGATTGGCGTGCTCGGCGCGAAGGGCCGAGATGAGATCTGCGCGCCGACGGCGCTCGCCCTCCCCCAGAGAAGCAAGGGAAGGCGTGTCGAGTGCCTGTTCCAGAGTGTCGATTCGGGGCCCAGCGTCACGCAGCGCCTTCCTCGCCTCGCCACCCGCCGACCGCGACGCGGGATCGCCGCTGCGTGCAAGGGCGTCACGTTTGAGAAGCGCTGCGCGCGCGGAACGAAGCACGCCGCTCACACCCGCGTGTTCTGTCAGCCACGACGAGGCCGTCATGGTTGTAAACGTTGTCGTCAAAGCATTCCTTGACGGGACGCCCAGAAAGTCGGCAAACCCATAGGTTGACCGCCAACGTGCGTCCTTTGTAGTAAGGGCTGTGCGCAGATACACCTCAAGGCCAACACGACGTTGGCGAATCTTCTGCGGGGTCAGTGAGAGTCGTGCGATGCGCAGCGCCAGGTGGCCCTCATGACGTCCGCACTGTCCTTCATTCCACAAATCCCTTGCCACCAGACTGTCTGCCGCTGTGTGTACTTACCTCCTCGTCGTTCATGGTCCTATTGAACCAGTGTTTCGGAGGCAGAGCCGCAGGAGGCTCTTTGCTCGTGGCTGACCGCAGCTCGGCATCGAGAGCGAGAAAGTCGTTATACCGACGGTTCACAGACCATGTGCGTGTTGGTGTGGACACTAATGGTCAGCATGGTCGTGTGACGTAAAATGATTTTTTTTTTGTGCTCACCCTGGATGGTGTACTCGATATGCCTGGATGGCTTGTGAACGGTGAATGCGTCGGTGATGACAATGTTCTGTATGTCCGCTGCTGATGCCATTGTGATGAATGTTTATGAAGAGGAAGGAGGTTGCTCAAAGGAAAAGGGGCCGTGGGTGGGCGGTATTATTGGCGGCGTCCGGCTGGTGACACTTGGGGAGAGTGGAGAAAGAACGATGGAGAAAGCAATCTCGTTTGGGACTGTTCTTGTAGACGGGCGCCAAATAAACGTGACGAGACCAAGTGTGTGTTGTGTGTGAGTTATTCCACTTTTTGTCTAGCGACTTGACAAAAGAGGATAGCTCACGCCTCGAGGGTCGGGTTTGTGTTGCCTTTGAGGGACCGTTCGCTGATACCAAGTTATTCCAAGCGCGTAAAGGCAGCGGCCGATGCGATCCGCACGTGGAGTGGCTTGGGTGGCGGTCTCAGGCGGGGTATTAGGTCGAACGTGGAATTGAAGGATACAATGGGGGGCTCGAGACGTCTAGTGAATGAATGAATTGTAATGCGCGCAGCGGCGTATCGTGGTCGAGGCCTTTAGGAAGGGTAAAGGAAAAGGTTGGCAATGGGAGCAGTTGTTGCACGAGGGGAACGGTCTCAACAACGAGCCATCACGCCTCAAACTTGATAAGCAGTATCGGATGGGCGACTTGTTGAGTGAGGAGGCAAAAGGATAACTGACTGATAGGCGACGAGGAGCGAGGATGATATATCGGTGGGGGGTAGCGGGGAGATCTAAGACACACAGTCGCGTCTGAGGGACAGCTACACGTAGAGTGACGAAAAAGGAGTCTGTAGTTGGGCGCTCAGCTGTGTCCGAGTCAGTCGGGAATCGCAGCGATGGTGGCAACTGGTTGGATGGGGACTGGATGTGGATGGATGAGGGAGAGAGAGAAACAGGAAGACGACAGAGAAGAGACAGAGAGATATAATAGTGAGGTGGAGAGAGGATTGGAGAACAAGGAGGCATCGATGGGGATGCATGTGGTGATGATCCCCATTTGGCCACCCCCCAATTCCTTTACGTCCTTTGTCCAAACTGTCCAAACCTATGACGATGACGATTCGGTCCGTGGAGCCAAAACTTGGCCTAGGAACGACACACACACATACACAATGTATGCCATTTCACTGGCACTGCATGCAAGCTGCTGCGGAGAGAAAATCGATTTATTTTTTTGGGTGTGTCATTGCGTCCATTTTGCACAGGCGCACAGGGCGGCAACGAGGGTCGACTATGGAGACAACCTATAATGGTCCAGGCTCTTCCATTGTCTCGTATGGCTGGGGCTAGGAGCTCTTTCCAACGTCACGTAGGCCCCGTTTTTGGTCGGGCAGCCACTGCTCTTGCAATGCATGCATTGCCGTTCCCCACCCCCTCTCTAGCTTCCCGAGGGTGTCAATTCAAACTCTTCCCTCCGACATCATCATGCATGCATGCATGCATGCATTCCAATTCTGATGCTCATCCCCGTGCAGCCTGTGCGACTTCTCCCCCTTTCAGCCAAATAATATAACGATTCTAAAACATTATAAAAAGCGTTCAGTTCAGATCAGATCTCACCCGCAGGCAGACGAACTGGTGCGGATACGCGGAGACGGGGCGCTAAGCAGGCCTCGGCCTTTGTCGACCCACCAAGAAACGGGAACACGGGCATACGCTGCGGGCGGAATTCACACGCTGGCGCATGGTGCAGCTTGGCATATTGCCGTGTGTCGGCGTGGCGTGCATACCATGTGCGCATGTGCGCATGCCCATACGCAATGTTCGCGCAATGTGCACGATGTGAGGGGAGGAGGTTATAGGATGTAGGATATAGGGCAAGAGGGACTGGGCGCCGGGGTGGAGGCGGAGACCAGGGCCGACGGTTGCCACCACGGCGGATTCAGGCGATCAAGCTCCAGGAGAGCCGCGCGTCTCCGCTTTCGTCAGCGCAGGAGTGGTGGACCGCTGTCGCACTGTCATCACTGATATCATTTGAGTGAGCTTTTATTTATTTTCAACACTTGAAACAACATCCACAACATCTCTCTCCTTCTCCCAATCTCGAGTCTCTCATTCTCACATCTTTTCTTTTGACAGTCGCTCTTTCGGGCCCAATAGATTGTTTCCCCAAGGTCTTCTTCTTCACGCAATACGAGATCGTCACAAAACGGCAACATAACCGGCTGCAATGACTGGACAGGTGAGGCTCAAACGCCAACGCCGTCCCACTGCGGCATGAGCAGCTATCGAACAGCTATGCAGTCGCCTCGACGACAAGCCTGTTGCATCTGCTCTTCTGCTCGATCTGCTACATCTCCTGGCCCTGTCACTGCTGCAAGAGCACGCACCTTGTCCATTCGTCAGCGATCTAACACAGCAGCGCGTCCAACTCTATGTGTACGATCTCTCGCGGGGCATGGCCAAGGCTATGAGCCTTGGCCTGACAGGAAAGCAGATTGATGGGATCTGGTGAGTGATCTTGTTGCTATCCTTACGTGTGGAGTTGTCACCTGTGGAACATGTTTCGAGCTGGAGAACCTCGCCTTCCCTCGACAAAGGATCGACTTTGAAGGCATCGTTACTGAGCATAACTGACAATAGGCACACATCGGTGGTCGTCTACGGCCGCGAGATCTTCTACGGGCGTGGAATCATGGAGGCGGCGCCCGGGACGACACATGTGAGCTCTCGGTGACGATCTCAGATCTCAGAAAAGTGTGGAGGAAGGCGTGTTCGTGGAGGGCGGTGGCGCGGTGGGGGCAATGTGTGTCCCAGCGGCAATACCCATCAAACGAGCTCGGCACATGTGTCTTCCTTCATCACCCGCATTGAGCTATGAGACACAGCTTTGAGAATATGTCTAACAAACAACAGCACGGCACACCACAGCAGATTATCGAGTGCGGCGAGACGCGTGAGTTACGAATTCCTGGCGAAGGAAGACACTGACCGTCAGAAATCGACGCCGACACGTTCCAGGAGTACCTCATGTCTCTTTCCGAGCTTTACACCCCGAACGCGTACCATCTCATCGATTTCAACTGCAACAACTTCACCGCAGATGTAGTTGGCTTCCTTACTGGCGCCGAGATCCCGAGTTGGATCAGCGGTGAGCTATTTTCGCCATAACCTATAGCTGACGGCAGGCCTTCCCGCCGAGTTCCTCACGACGCCGTTGGGACAGGCGCTCAAGCCCCAGATTGATGCCATGTTCGGCGCCTCGAGTTCATCGGAACACTCTGCTGTCGGGCGCACTCCTACACCGGCGCCAACCCCTCCCCCAACTGCGCCCACCGCCGCTGCGCCCAATCCACAGAACCTGGCTGCCACCTTCCTCCAGGCCATGGCCGCGCATGCTGCTGGTGGAGGCGCGCCTATGAGCAACGGGTCTGGGTCAGCCCCCAAGTCTAACCCCGAGACCTCGGCGCTTACACTTGTGACGTCTCAAGCCAACTTTTCTTCCATCATGTCGAACAACAAGGCTGTGATTGTCAACTTTACCAACACCGCAGGATGTGCGCCGTGCCGCGCCATCAAGCCTGCTTACGAGTCTATTGCGGAAAACTTTCACGCGACGTACGGCCCGAAGGGAACACGATTTGTTGAGGTTGAGCTTGGTGTCGGGGAGGGCCACAGCATTGCCTCAAATTACGGTGTCTCTGCCACGCCGACCTTCATGTTCTTCAAAGACGGCAAAAAGGTTAACGAAGTTCGCGGAGCAGACAAGCGCGGAATCGAGAATGCTACAGAGCAGCTCCTTGACGACTGCTTCCCCCAGCACCCGCACAAGAGGCAATACTTGCCTGCTACTGAGCGTCTCTCCACACAGCCTATCACGGCCACCGCTACGCCGGCGTTCACTGCACTTCTGACAAAACTGTCGAGCTTCCCTGGCGCATCACCTGCAGATGTTGAAGTTCTCAAGGTAGATGTCATTCCCGTGCTGGAGGGAAAGGCTCAGCCCACAGCGGCGTTGGTTGACAAATGGACGGCATCGACCAACTCTCTCCTCGGCAACCTCAAGGCCGCCGAGGCGTTCCCCGTGGTGGACTTGTGGCGTATTGGCCTGTTGAACCCGAGCATTGTAGCTGCCCTTGCTGGACGCCTCTCTTCTGGCGGAGTCGAGCCTCTGTCCGGTATTCTGGCCCTCGTTGCGGGTGAGCTCAAGACAACCAAGGCGGCTGCACCCCGCCCACTACTCCTCACAGCTCTCCGCCTCAGCACCAACCTTCTGAGCCCGATGCCACTGGCAAACATTGTCCTGGGATCTGAATCTCCCCTCCAGGCCCACCTGCTTGCGGTTCTGATCGAGTCGCTGCTCCACACTGAGGTCAGCGTGCGCAAAGCGGCCGCTGACGTTGCCGTCAATGCGTCCGCATGGCGCCATCGCGTTGCCAAGGAACGCGCCGCGGCTGGTGGAGCGGACGACGAGGAAGGCCTTGAGGTCGACTGGGAGGTGGAGCTCCTCACTGCTCTTCTTGAGGGTATTGGGAGGGAGAGCGATGTTGATGTTGGTAAGTTTAGTTGTGGAAGAAGCCTAGCAACTAACATACAGGCCACCGCCTTCTCGCCGCAACCGCGCTTCTCATCTATCTGTCGCCCAGCTACGAGAGCAGTGTCCAGCCTCTGCTTCAGGTCCTCGATGCCAAGGCCACAATTGAAGAGGCTGGAAAGCGATGGGGAAAGAAGGATGTCCGCAAGCTCGCGGACGAGGTCGCGACCAAGTTGTGTTAAGCGGTCGCTCCACGGGGCTTATAATGGACTGGCCAAGACCCGCCACCCAGCATCTCCAGGCAAGGGAGTGGACTTGATGTGCTGCAACTAGACTAGTTCGAGACGCCTACAATCATATATACATACTACAAACATGCCAATGTGTCATCTATGGTAGCTACAAATACATCTATCCATCGTCGACTTTCTCCCGTCTCGCGCGCAACCTGCTCGCGCTGCGCTTCACCCACGCTCTCCACCGCTCCTCCTCCTTCATCCTGTACACCCAGTCGGACAACACCGACGTATCGGTGTGGACGCCCAACGGAACCCTGGCCAAAGCCGCGGTCTCTGCGAGGGGCTTGGCGGCCGTTTCGGCCTCTGGCTGTGGAGTGGCCTCTGGTTGCGGGGTCGTATCCGCGGTCTGGGCGGCATCGTGGTTGAGCTGTGAGGAAGCCGAGGTCGAGGCGTCCTCGCTGGCGACAGTTTCGTTCAGGGGGGATGGGGACGGCCTAGTTTCGTCCATCACCCCTCCGTTCGGCGCCTCTTCGCCTTCCATCTCCGCGTCTGCCATCGCATTCCTCGCCTCTTCTCCATCCTCCTCTTCTTCGTCCACCTCTTCCTCCTCCTCTTCCTCCTCCTCTTCCTGCTCCTCCTCCTGCTCCATTGCCACGTCTCCTCCCAGGTTGTCCACCGTCTCGGACGTGGCGATCGCGATTGGGTTCGAATCTGTCGCCTTTGCCGTTGTGGTCGCCTTTGCCGTTGTGGTTGCCCTTGCCTCGTCTAGTCCCGAGTTGGCGCCCCTATCGACTTCTAAGGTTGCTGCCTCCGTGGTCGCCGGCGCAGTGATGTCCATCGCCACAACAGCCGCCATCGCCATTTCGCCAGCCACTGCGGTAGCCGGGTCCGGAGCCGTGTCTGCCACGGAGTCACCAATGGCATCCACTCGCGTGTTTGCAACCACCTCCGTTTCCACGCTCGATGCCGTGACTGCCGCGGCTTCGGTGGCCTCCGTTTCCAATTGGTCTGGAGCTCGGATATCGATCTCCCCCTCGTCGTTCGCGTCCGTGTCCGTGTCCGTGTCCGTGTCCATGTCCATGTCTATGTCCATTTCCAGCTCCATTTCCGCATCCTCGCCTGTCGCGTGGCCGGGTGTAATGGAAGGCACGCAGCCAGACATGGTCCGTACGAGCGGAGGCGCGGGGGGCATTGGTGGCGGGCGCTGCGCATGCGCTTTGGTCCCGACGTGTGGATGGTGCAGCAGTGGCTGGGCGGGTTCGGCTGTGGTCATCACGGGTTGGGATGTTTCGGGCGGTGCTGGCAGCTTAGGTAGCTCCGTTTCTGGCCTCGCTGATGAATCGTCATGAGTCGGTTCTGTCCCCGTAGCTGGGGTTGGGCCATCTGTCGGCACTCCCGTGACTATGATGCGTCCGTTGACGATCTTGACCTGTCTCATCACACCATTGACAAGTCGTGTAGAGGGTATAGTCGTATTGTCGGCGTCATGTCTGTTCGTTTCGTCTATGCTGCTCTTGTTGTCATTCGTCTCTATTGTGCTCGTTGTGGTGCTCGTTTCTGGCTTGCTCGTCTTCACGTTCGTTTGTGCTCTGTTCGTAGCACTTGCATTCGTCTCGTCTGTCTCGGCGTCGTCCACTGTCTTGCGGTTCGCATCTGCAATCACGCAGCGAGGCTCATTAACGTTGCCGTGTGTTGTGCTCGCTTGGTCGTCCTCAGTCGTTTCTCTCACTCTCCACTCGATCCCACCCGCTTCTTTCCACTCGATCGTCACGCCACACGCCGTCTCGAAATCCGGGCGCTCTATCGCGCGCGACAGCAGCCCTTGCAAGTCTTGCCGTACCTCCATGGCAGCAAGGTGGATGGCGGCGGCACCGTCGACTCTGGTGATGTACTCCCAGAACAGGGCATCGAGGGCTCGGCGGCTCTCACAGAGTCCCGCAGCCCTGATGAGCGCGATGACCTTGCTTTCAACAAAGAGCGGGAGGGCAAGCATACCCTCGACGACGTCGTGCATAGCAGTGTGCGCGAGCGGGGAAGAGACGAGAAAATGTGCGTGCGGGGTGGTCCTCTGGCGAGTCCACTGGCTCCCGTGTGCCGCGAGCAGCTGGGTATATTCGACCGTGTGCGTGCAGCCCGACGCAAGGCACTGCAGGCGCACTCTGTGCGCGTCGGCGCTGTCGTCGGGTCCGTACGTGTACCCCTCGGCATCGGCAAATGACACGAGCTCGTTCCAGAGCGCCATGCGCGACATTGGAGCGTACGTCCTGAAGAGGTGGTTGTGCCGCCCATACGTGTTCTTGAGCCAGGCGCCGTGCTCGGCAGAAAAGTACGCGTCGATGACGAGCTCGCAGTGCGGCTGGGTACACGCGAGCGTCAGGCGGTCCGGGTCAGCCGCCTCTCCACGCCTGATCTCGCTGTACGTGATCTGGTTGATCGCCGCCTCGGACTCGATGCGCTGGAGGAGCTGCGCGCGCGTCATGCGGAACAACGTGCGCGTGTGCGCGTGCGCCGCGAGCGGGCGCACCGTCCACGTGTCGTCCGGCTCGCGGATGATCTGTACTGCATGCGGGCAGCCCGGAGCCGACATGCACACCAACGATGTCGGCACATGTGCGCTGTGCGTGTCTGTCAGGTCGTAGCTGAAGCCGTACGCCGCCGCGTCGGCCAGCAGCGTGCGGATGACTTCTTCTTCGTCCATCGGGGGGAAGAAGCGCGCCACGAGCCCAATCGTGAGCGGGACGTGAGAGGTGGACAGCGTCGCGGACGTGGACGCCGACGCGGTCGAGAGCGCCGACGGCGACTCGGTGTCGGTGCGCGCTAGCGGCGGGTCGGCCCGCGCCAGGCTTGCGGTTGCGTTGAGCGCGGCTTGTCTGGACACGAAAGCGTGAGGGTTATCGTGTGCCTGTGACTGTGACTGTGACTGAGGTTCCGGCCGCGACTGCGCGTGTGACTGCGACTTAAATTGCGACAGCGACGACTTGCGTAACTTCCGTCGCGTCCTCGTGCGCCGTGGCTTCGACGTGGATCCCGGCAGCGGCCCCGAGAGCGACGGCGACGCCGATGGCGAATACGGATGAGAGCGAGTACTCCCCGTGGCCCCGGCCCCTCGACTCGTCTCTATGCGCATAGTGGCTGTATATCAGCGCAGTGATCAGTCGATGTGCGAGATTTTTTTTTTTTTTTTTGTTGGAGAACGTCGACAATGGAAACTGTCCCAAGATTCAAAAGAACCGACGCCGCGACGCCTCGCCTGGGAAGCTTCCAAGACGTCACCACAATCGGACATTGGCTTTGGCTCTGCCGGAATCGGGACGGAAGCAAATTTAAACCGAAAGTGAAAACCTCCCACACGATCGGCGCGCAGGCGCGCGGGCGCGACGCGTCCAGTGTAATCAACCATTTAATAAGCCGTTCGGGGGATTGTGGGGCTGTACTATACAACTGTATTATTGGCAAGACGGCGACATCCGAGCGAGCGAGTATTGTGAGGGCAGCTTTCTAAGCGTGCTAGACGTTCAATTGTCAGCCGCGGGCGACCGGATGCAGACCTCGGGGCAGGCAACTGATAGGCCTGAGAGTGCTGGTGAGGGTGGGTAAGCAGGCGTTGGTGTTGGGCAGGTCGCTGAGCAGGCGCGAGCAGCTGCTAGGAGAGTGGGCCGTATCTTTGCTGCAAGGTCAGTCGTGTGCGTAAGGTGCGCCTTGTCTTAGGTAGGCGCATATGTCTTATTATGTTACCTCGGATGACTATGATGATGCACGTTTCATCCAGGGGGGCACATGATATTGTGCATGTCGAGTGCTGACGTACACTATCGACGCGATCGAAGCTTACGAGGCCCAACGAGGCGAGCATGTGATCCAGAATACGCGCTCCCCATCTCCTTCTCCCTCTCTTTCTTTCTTCTGACCCAAACAACTGCTGGGGAAACACAAAGTGAGGAAACTGTAATTACATTCAGGGTCAAAGAACACAGCGTCGCATGTGCCGAGGCGTCGGGAACACGACGACGACGGCGCTAACGACGTATACGATAAAAATGCACCGTTTCCTGTCGTTCCAGTCGCACAGTGGTCCAGTCCACCCGCTACCGCTGACCGCTGTTATCTCAGGGTTTGGCGCGTTCTGTGGGGCGCACGATTCATTACGCAACCGAAGAGAACCCGAAGAGAACCCGAAGGGGGGTATGATTACCCTACCATGACGAGAACGAACGGGGCCACGATGCAGGATGCAGAATACAAGATACAGGAAACGATGAACGCACGCTAAACAGCACACACTACTGAACAGTACATATTGCGCAGTACGTACGCACACAGTATCCAAGTGAATTGAACACCTGGGAAATTCAGGTATGAAATATTGTAACCTGACCGCGACGCCTGTTTGGGCCGACCCAGGCGGGTGGAACCTCGTCCCGGATCCCTGGCGATGCACCGGATGTGAATGCGTCGAAGGGGTTGTAGTACAGGGCTCATCAGATCCGTTGGCATACCACCAGAACGCCCCTACTCGGACATTTCGTCTGAGTGCTGCAAGGCCTGCAAGGTCGGTGCCATAAGCGGCCCGTGTTTTGCTGTGGTACGGGTTTGTTGGTCCAGATCTCAAGGGCTGGGGTGTGGTTCACTCGCGGCATCGCTCAGGGCAGAAAAGGCAGCACCTCATGCTACCACCTCACCGCGGCTGCTTTTTATTTTATTGCCTACGATACCGATACCGCGGACTGTGGACCTGGGGCCTGGTGACACCCGCCGAGCGGACATGTGAGAGTGACAGCGGCGGATCTGTTCCATGATCCCTATCCCCGGGTTCCATGGTTCCAGCCCGTTTTCTTCCACAGTCACATTTGCATGTACATGTCACATTATACCTATATAGCGCTGGGAGCATTGCAAGTGCAGTCTTGCGATTTTGTAGTACCAGCGGACCGTATGCCGCGCGACTAACTGTGCGCGCATGTTGGTCTTGTTGCGGTGCAGTCTCGGACGCAGCGGAAGTGTCCAAGTGTGCTCCCCGAGGTGGCTAATCCGATCCTCCCCTTGGATGCCATGCTGTAAATGTCGTACATGACCGTCGCTATGGGTATGCTGGCACTGACGTACGCAGGGACCGGGTGAGACAAGCGTGCAAACAGTGCCCCACCGCTCCCATTGGGACCGCATGGACATTTATCAGATCGCAGTGGGTACATATTGCAATAATGCACAACAGTCCGGCACACTCTTATCTTCGCATTGACTATATATACCGCCATGGCCCAAAACAACGGCCCAAAACAACTCGGCCACACAGCAAGCCCCAAGAGCGTGCCGACCCCGCCCCGCTGACTCCGACCGCCTGGCCAGCCCGACATGGCGCAGCTAGACCACACGAGTTATCCACACATTGTGGACCTGATAATCGCGTACGCGGGGTACGCTGCGCTCTCGCGCATGCGCAAAACGTGCAGACAATACCGGAGCGTGATCGAGCGCGACCTGGCGCATATTGCCGTGGCGCCCATCATGGACCCAATAGTGGACCCAATAGCGGACGGGGACGGCCTGGACGGGACCTGTGGCGCCCATGTCTCTGATTCTGATTCTGATTTGGTTTCTGTTTCTGTTTCTGAACATGGGCGAGTAGTCACCACAGGGAAATCTCGGCGCCCTGTCTCGCGTGTCTCGGAGGTTCACCGCTCCACACACTTTGGTGCTCCTCAACCCCGATTATTAATTTCGCACCCGTCCCGCCCGCATTTAGGCTCCCTGGTGCTCCATTGCGGAGATACAGGCGACCAAGTCAAAGAAATCAGCGATCCGCCCACGACGAATCCCACATCTTGCCAAACACGCCTCGCGCTCGAGTTCCTCAGGTGCGCGACGGTCATCGACGTCAAGGGCACGCTGGGCCCCGAAGCAGCCGCAGCACTCGTGCGCGCGACACCGCACGCGCACACGCTGCGCGTTCTAGGTGGCGAGTGGAACCATGAACCTAGCCGCTGGGGCGTGCGGCGGCTGATCTCATTTGCGGACTCGAACATTGTCGACGCGCCCGCCAACATTGAGGCCGTGATCGTCGGCCTGAAGCTGCACCAGCGCTACGCCCCGCGGCGCGTGTCGCTCTACTCGCCGTGTCCTTCCCCGCGCTCAAGATCGTCGCCATGTACGACCCCGCCATCGTCACCCCTGTCCCCCACACTGCACGACACACAGTGGGTAAAGCTCCAGTCGCAGGAAATTCACTTCTTGTTCCCGCTTAGAGATACGCACGGGTACGACCTGTCCGTGCCCCCTCCGCCGACCGCGACGGAGCGCGAGGTCTCGTTCACGCGGCGCGCGATCCACGACGTGCTGGTGTACGCTTTTCGTGGCCTCGCGCGCGGGCAGCCGCATTTTCTGGTGGGGCTCACAGAGTACCACCCGGCCTGGCTCGGCATGCACGACAGCCCTGGCCGCGAAGCAATCGAAAGACGGTTTGCAGACTATGTGTTCCACATCCTCCGCGGGCCGGGGGACAGTGACGCGCGCGAGGAGCGCTTGATTGCCGACAGGGTTGTGTTCCACACCCGGGGGGAACATGCGGCGGCGCATCCAGATTATGCGCTCCACCGGATCGGGAAATGGAGCGAGGTTGAGCACGAGATCTAGGAGGGGACGCCGGTGGCGCTGCCACATTCGATCTTTGTCTGGGAACAGGATCCGTCCATACGCGCGCGTCCGTCTCCCAGTTGCATGTGATCGTACTGCGGATAAAACCCTGTTCAAAATAGAATAAACATCTCGTAGAGGACATCTTTGGTCATGCTGCCATGTTCCTGCCTGCTCGATGCTTTGAAGACATGGGCTTGGCCCTACCGTTGCGGCGCACGAGGGGATGTTTGTCAACTGCAGATCTGGAACGAGGTAACAGCTACAAGTGATAAATCATACAGTTGCTCGTTCTCAGTTCCTCCAAAAGCATATCGGTCCTGACTGATACCTACATACCGAACATATCTGATATCTGAGCCTCGACGTCGCTCAACCGCAACCGCAGAGCAGCTGCTTGCCTCCTTATGTCTTCTCTTCTTCCTACCTGTCTAATGACGATATTACTGTTCGCCCAGCCATCTCTCCACCACTCGTTCACTGTTTTGATATCAGCCTGTCTCTCAGAGTTAGCACTGTATGGGCCCCTGTGCATGTCCCGTGATACCGCGCACCACCGTCGGTGCCATTAGTTTCCTTGTTGCTTTCGCGTCATTTCATGTCGTGCTTCCTCCCCATCGGGAGCACCGATCCTCGGATGCAGAGTATGTACTGCATGTGCATTGCGGGGGTTCCATGGGTCCATCTCGTCGCACTCTCGCGCTTGCTCCCTGATTCCAAAGGCGAAGTTCCAGGCCTCGGGGAATGTCACCGCGCTGCATTGTGCCCGAATAGGTCGGGTGGCGTCGGTATGCAAAGCTAAAGTTTGTTCTTGCGTACAGGCAGCCGTACGAATCATTTTCATTTTCTTTGTGTGGGCACGTTCGGATGCTGTGTTGCTTGTAATGTTGTTGCGTATCGTCCATATTGCTATGTTGTTCATAAGAGGTTCCGAGAGAAGAGGACACCACGAGTGGGACATTCGGGCCACCAAATAACAAAAGGCGGCGTGTGTAGGGACCATCGGCGGGCGGCTCGGTTTCCGTTGGAGAGGTTATTGAGAGTGCTGCCGCGGACAATACAGAGGTCTCTTCATCGACGAGGTCTGTTAGAGGTGGTCAGTCAGCAAGGAGAGGAATCGATACTGTTGCCGGGGACAAGACGGTAAGGAGAGCAGACATCACATCGACAAGGCTAGTTAGAGGTGGACAGGCGAAGAGCAATACAGCGATAGAGGCCCTTCCGCACGCGCAACTCGTGGGCCTCCTGAAGGACGCCCACGCCGCAGGCCCTCGTCACTGTCAAGGGGCAGTGATGACAATACGGTCCCCTTGAGCGATCGGGAATCAGGCGGTGGCTCTTGGACATTGGATCTTACACAGAACGCTCCCCATAAGCCTTCCTCACCCCCATCTCCCTCCTCTTCTCGAATACTGGGTCACAAGTAGGATGAGTAAATCAGTGGATCAGAAGTAAATGAGGAAAAATCTGGCTCCGCCAAGCCAGCCAAAAATTAATTTTGTATCGAATCTGTGGTCCGTAAGTGACGATCACTGTGTAGCCGGGCACATTTCGTGCATTTGCGACACAGATTCCGGACATAATTTCTGCAGGGGGCTGTGGTTGATCGATTGATCGTTGATCGAGTTCCAGCAACTCGGCCGTCACACGACACCGCCAATCGAGGAACAGAGATCGCGGAATGGGAATGAGGGGGGATAAGGTTAATACATTGTCAATTCAAGACGACGCAGGGCGGCGTTCGACGACGTATGGGTTCAGTGTCAATTGAGGTGCTAGGCACATCAGCTACGGTTCTGCACTGCGAGATGGACGACAAAACAAGGTTTATCACCGAGGGCGTTGGCGGATGCGCAAAGGATGCACGCAAGGACGGCCTCGCTTTGAGCGATGCCAATGCTGGAATATAGCGAGGATATCCTTCGCTATCCTCGTTCCGGATGTCGCCTGCTGGAGAACATACTGGATCAACCTCACGGGACGCACTTCCAGTGTACTGAGGTTACCACTGATTTCGGAGGTGCCTGTGGCGCTGCTCTGCTCTTCTGCGCTCGAAACTGATCAGAATAAATTGATTCTCCCAAAATCAATGGTAACGTCAGTACGCTTGATACGCCGCCGCGCGCCGCCGCGGTCAGGGGAGATGTTATAACCGAGAAGTTGAGAGGTTGAACGCGGCCTAGAGGTCAAGGTGGTGGGTCATAGACATGACAGGTAGACAGTCGGTATGGTACAGCCTGCGCCATGATCAAAAAGCGACCATGTCGTGGAATTTTTGGTCATGACGGCGGTCGGTACCGTACAGCCGTCTATAGCAGGGGGTCGCGTGCGTGGAAGGGGAACTCTGCGGTGCCAATTAAGTATGACTCCAATACCTCTTGGAAGCTTGGAAGTGAGGTTCACTTTCGTGTGAGTGTGAATGCTCGCCTCCGTTGTTCGGACTCTGGATCGCCTCACATGGCACAAGGGAAAGGGTGAACCCCCCAAAGCGCGCCCGACCAGCTGTGCGTGCGTTGGACAGATGGATCGTAGAGTGTCTTATATTATAGGATCAGGATAGAAGGGCAGCGACGTCGTGAGGAGCGAACGCCTCGGTGTGTTATCCCCGGCAGAGGCAGTAAGACCAAGTCTCCAGATAACGAGTGAGTTTTTTCATGGAGCATGTGCGGGCGTTGACAACTAAAGCGAACGTCATGACTATGACCCAAAGCACTCCGAGCGATGGCATCGGCTGTTACCATAGACCACGAGTCCGATGACAACAAGTCCGTTGCTACTGCGTGATCCCCAAAAGGAAGAGGCTTAAGCCTCCCCTTCGTCTTCCACCTCACACATTATCACGTACCGTCTTGACGCTGTGTCGCGGGTGCAGATGGCTGTGTGCTGCCAATGTTTACGTCTGCTGGCTGTGGCAACGAGCGACGGTGGAAAATATCATATTCTGAATGAGCTGGTGTGAATGAAGGAGAGGAAATATGGCAGACTGACAGATGGCCACTGGCGACAAAAAATGGGGTACTCGCATCTACTTCGAGTGATACCAGAGACCACTCCTTGCTCGCCCACATCCACCGCCTTTCGCCCTGCCACACCCCCACTGTCACCGTTTCGAGGCGCCACTCCCACTGTCCACTTTTCGGCTGCCTGTGAAAAAAGAACAAAGTGCATGTCGTCCGAGCCCTGGAAATTGTTTCAGGACCACCCCGCGGTCCGAGATTTCTGCATCACCCTTTACGTGTGCGGCTTTCTTGGCCGTCGCGGGCCATTTAGGCCCTGCATCATTCTCGAATAGATGGGGGGAAATCCCTGCAGGATTGTTTTTTTGTTCCCTTGAGACACTGCGTTTCCCATGGGTCCCTACTTTTCCTCGTGCTTTCCAGATCCACCACCGCCGCCCCACCAGATCCCATCGGTCTCGCGCGATGGGCAGCGGTAGGTTCCGTACATCTGGAACATAGGCATGCGCGGGATCTTGTTCTTTCTTTTGTTCTTTGGACGGAAGAAGATGGTGATGAATAATGGCTGGCTGCGTTGGCTGCTTCGTCGCGGTGCCGCACTTTTCCCCCCTCGCAGCCGCCTTACGCGCCGTGGCTTCCCATGGCAGTCAGGTAACGTCCATTGCCAGCCACAGATTGTTCTGCTGCCCTGGGCGATCTGGCATTATAATTAAAGGCCCGCTGAGCCATTCCTTCTGTGAACTCTTGCACTCGACCAGGACCCTGGGCTGCGCGCGGACAGTGACGCCCTCCCCTGCCACACAAACAGTGGTGTCTCCAGTCCGCTATCATCCTCAGAGTGGACTCTGAGTGGACAGAAGAACAGCGGAGACGATTAGAGTGCTCAGCATCACGACATCAGTCCCCGCCTCCGCGATCAGTTTGGTGGATGCATGCCGACACTGGCGTTAGAAGCTTGTTGCTGTGAGCTCCCGCAAAGCTAGTCGGCGTTTGCCCTCTCAACAAACCCAATAGGTGGACGATTCCGTCCATAGTGCAAGTCCAACAACAGTCGTCACCATGCCATTGCTTGTGGAGTGGAATATATGAAATAATCTATGTCTTATCCTGCATGGCGACTTCGCTGTCGCTACAGCCTAGTCTCGAGGATGTACTGCTGACGTCCCACACGACTCTCGTACTGCTCGTGGGTGATGAATTCGATTTTCTCGCCGACACTGCGCTCCATGTCGTCGGCGGGGCCATACCAGTCGCCCCTCCACGCTTGGTGCATGACAGCGTGGACAACGCTGCGCTGCAAATCTTCCGGTGCGACGAATATGCCTGGGGGGAAGCCTAGCCACGTCAGGTCCAGCAGCTCGAGGCCGACGAGCACAAAGCGTGTCTGACCAATTGCACGCGCAATGCTCTGCACAATGTGACGCAGCGGGCCGAGAGGGGGCAATGGCTGGCTCCCAGGTGCTGAAGTCGTGAAGGCTGCAGTGGCACCAGCGTGCAGGAACGGTGCGGCTGGTGGGCGCGCCCAGGGGACGGGGGACGAGGGGGCGGACGGATAGGGTGAGGGGGTGGGCGATGACGAAAGCGATCCGAGTGTGGGTGGAGCGGCTTCGGTCGTGGTCGCGGAAGAAGACGAGTAAAATCCCAGCGCAGACATTGTGATTTCCTGCGCGGTGAAGATCATTACGACCTCGCGGTGCATATTGGGGTGCAGCACAAACGCGGCACCCATGTTCGAGCGAGGGATGAGAAGAACAAGCGTGTCGCACCAGGCGGAACCGAGGCTCCACCGGCTGTTGGGGAGAGGAACAGACGCGGACTGATGCTGCCGAGGTCCTGGGCCAGGAATAGGCACGACGACGCGCGAGCGCGGCAGCGGCCCAGCATAGCCTCGCACTCGGTATAGGACAGTGTGCACCGTCATCCATGAAATGAGGAGGTCAAATGCATGCGGCGTCGCGACACCACGGAGCGTGACCACTTTGGCGAGCGCGAGCGCAGCGGCCTGGCGGGCAGTGACTGTGTTATACGTCCCTCCTGGGAGTGCTGGGATGCGGTTGCCCTCTGGGTCGGTGATCCTAATGGCCAGATGCGGGCGTGGTTCCAGTTCCGTAGACGTCTCGCTGGCGTTGCCGTCGTCCTCTTCGCTGCTCGATCCGTCGATCGTGATCACGTCCTCGATCCGACTCCGGATCCGCGTCCGCTTGCTCCCACCCGCGCGGCCAATGTATCCAGAAGCATACGTGACCTGAATCTGCTCCAAAACGAGGTGTTCACCTAGCCTGGCGTCGATACGCTCGCATATTGATCGACAGGTTGCACGAAAGGCCAGCAGCGTCGACCGAGTCGAGACCGCGAGGACCAGCGAAAGGATATGTGGGAATGCAGTATGGTCGAGTGTCTTTGCCATCATCTGTGTCGACGACGAGCTCAGAGTCGAGGAAGGGGACAGTGTCGAGGCCAGAGGAACGTGTCTCCATGTTGGAGTAAAGTCTTCTGAGCGCTCAGAGTCGGAGCCGGGGGGTAGTGGAGGAGTGGAAACGGCAGCGCCGGATGAAGGGGTATGCTGGGCGTGTTGTGAATGGGAGGGCGAGGATGTCGGTGTTGGTGTCGACGCTGCTCCCGAGAGCGGGGTCGACGTCGAAGTTGAGGTCGAGGTCGATGAACGCGACACCTCCGGCGGAGACGAAGTGGGCACCGCACACATTGGTGTCTGAGGTGCAAGGGGAGTTTCCTCGGGGGCTACATTGTCCATACCCTCAGGTTGCGAGGTAAGACCTTGTGCGACGGGTTGTGGCGGTGGCGACAGGGTTCCTTTCCTTTTTTTCGGCAAGTTGAAATGAATGAGAAAGAGAAAAACGAAAAGGAAACAGGAACAGAAATGAAATGAAGAAGAGGAGAGAAGAAGAAAGAGGGAATGGAAAAAGTAAGAGAAAGGAACAAGGGAGAGAGATAAAGAATGAGAGAGCGAAACGAACGAGAAAGCGGGCAACACAAAAGTGGAGGAGGTGGCAGTGTGCCGGAATCTCTTGTGAATGTTGTGGCAAGCACGAGTACAACTGTACGTTATACCTGAAGCGAGAGAGGCGGAGAAGGGCGAGGCAAGGCAGGGAACCGAGAAACTAGCTATAAGTTTCTGCTGTGCAAAGAGTATGTAGTGTGTGCCCACTCTCTCTCGCTCTCTTGCTCTCTCGCTCTCTCTCTCTCGCTCTCTCTCTCGCTCTCTCTCTCGCTCTCTATATCCTCCTTACTCCACTTGGGCATCCCCCCTCACCCCCCTTTAAAACGCCCATATTAGTTTTTTTTTTTTTTTTTCGCTGCTTTGTTTGTGCATCCGGATTTCCTTTTTTTTTCCTTTTTTTTTTTTTGTCTTCACTTTTCCCCTCTCTCCATTACCACACTTTGTTGATCTAAGCTACAACATTCCTCGTCATACTCTTAATTTTTTTTTGGTCGTTTTTTTTCCTGCTGCTCTTCTTCTTCCACCCCTCCTTTTGGCACAGTATCTTTCCCGCACTTGATACCGTAGCCTGCCTTCTTAGACGCCTCCCCCTGTGCATTTCCCTGTATTCTGAGCAGAGCCCAGGCTCTGAAATCCACTACTGTGGTACTTGTGGTACTGTGAGGTGGTAACACGTTGTATCCAAAAACATTACAAGCGCGGCTATCCCCAACACTCGACATCCTTACAGCATGCTGGTTACTCATCTTTCGCTCCCTTTTTGGGTCAGGTAAGGACGTCGGCGATTCGTGTCAACCTCTACATGAACTCGGCTGTGTTCTTTGCTTGCTTATTCTGCTCTAGTGCCGACGTCGTGTTCACTCCTGACATACCTCGTAATTGCAATCAAGGAACAACGCGTAATCGCGGGGTCGTCAGAGAGCCGCACGAGACTAATCTGTGACGACGTTGTGTGATCGCTGGAATGCCGGTCTAAGCCTGGCGTCGGATACTCCCTAACTCTCGAGAACAGTAAAATACACCAACAGACGCTAAAGCGGTGGTGTCTAAAGCTCGGCGACCGTTCAAACTGCCCGCGGCCAAGTCCCGGTTGTCCCGTGTTGCGCATGTTGACATGGATGGACATCTCCGAGCGAAAAAAAGGAAAAAATATGGAAAAAGGCAAAAGGAAACAAGAGGGAAGTAGGGCGGTGTTCGGAGATAGAGAGACTTATCTACTGATTCCCGAGCTCGCTTCTCGCTTGAGCTGCCCACAAAGGGCTTGTGATTGCGGGGACCGCATAAAATAGGCTTCGGCCTTGTCTTTGCTTCTGTGACTGATTTTTCGTTTTAGCTCTGCTACCCTTGCGGTCTGGTTTTGGTTTTGGTTTGGGCCCACGGCGCACCACAGCCTCTCTGCAGGCTTGCATGCGTTACCGCAAGGCTGTTGCTGGCCGCAGGCTTGAGTCTATGTTGAGCGGAGAGTGTGGAGCATGAGGAGCACGTAGCACGCGGCACGCGGAGTAGTGGGCAGACGGCGGCTTCATATTTCACGCGACCCAACAGCCATAGGGAGAAATCACGGGGCGGCAGCTGCTCCACCCAGCAATGCCCCAATTGTGAATGTGCATATTTTATTGGCCTTGACCCCCCGTCCCTTCCCTCTCTTTAGATCTCTCTCGATCTCTCTTGTGCCCAGCTGGCATGACGGCGCTTACCCCTACTGGTCTACTGGCCATTCTGGAACCTTGTAACGGTCAACGTGGGGTAAGTGGGGTGGCAGGAAATACGTCAAGTTGCCAAAGCTGACAGTGTGGAGTCGTCATGGTGCGAAGCCTGGCTGTGACGGGTCCCTGTACAGTATACCAGTAGCAATCTGCAGCATCTAACAGGGTCGTGGTGTCTAACGAGGCTCTCTGGCCAGTCTGCAGTCTGCAGTCTGGGACAGCGTACTGCCCAATGTTCCACATCAGATCCAGGACCCAGATTCCTGTGAATCCTGTTCGAAGGTCTCGGGTCTGCCCTGAAAAAGGCGGTTGACGGCCCTGCATTACGAGACGTTGGCTGCTCGCTAGAGTTCACACCAGGGATCATGTCTGCCGCCGAAACAGAACCCGCCCACGGTGTCAAGGGTAGTGTGAGCACGTAGAATGGTAGCAAATCAGCGTCCGCGACAGTCCGACACGGGCTTGCAGCAGAACAGTTTCCATAATGACGTCGGGAAACCCAACCCCTTCCACATGCTCCGTGCACTTTACCGCTCGCTCCCTGCGCTACCCTTCTGCATGTGAAACAATTACGGAACTCGCCAACTCTGGAACGTTTACCAATGCACTGCACCCACATGGGGGTATCTGATATCCCTAGCAACAATCCATCTCCTAGTTTTCACACTCTTGGTCGTCATTTCGCTGATGGCTCTCCGATTATACCTTTGTGTGCCAGGACATTGCACGCAGTCGCAATATTACAGAGGTGATCGAGCGAAGAGCATGGAAGCTATCGCAAAGCAAGCCACCAAAACAGCCGCCGGAAGCAGGAGTGTGCAGGGTGGAGAGTGCAGTGAGCCACAAGGTAAGGAAGGGCAAGGGAAAGCCAACGCAGGGGCGCAGCACGGATCTGGGGGCCGTAACATGTAGCTTGGAGAAAGGACGTTTCTGTGGTCCAATCGCGCAGAACCTTTGATCTAATTTAAGGCCGCCGGAACGGGGGCCAAGTCAGAGCCTTATGCATAGGCGCGAGTGATAGTCCGCAGCAAGAAGGCGAGTTCTGTTCTAAACGGGGGACACTGTGGCACTTCTTTCCAAAGGGCGAAACCTACCCTTTGCCTCCCCCTCCCCTTTCCTGCCTCAGCAAACACCCTGATGATGCTCGTGCACATATTTCCTTGGAGGCGTGTGGGCAGTGACTGTGGCTTGACGTGGCTGTGGTGGGTGGCTGGGGCTTAAAGCAACGTCCGAAGGATCCGGGTTCTTGGGTTCGCGGCCCAGCGAGTCAGTGTGGCAGTAGGCCGGGCGGCTAGAAGGGCAGGAGGGAAAAACTATGCGGGAGAACACAACGCTGTGACAAACTTGCAGCACACACTTGCAAGGGCACCACTTGATGAAGCGTTCCACATGTGTCCCCGCATACCGCGTTGCTTGCCCTCTTTGTCGGCCCTAATAAAAATTAGAGTTTGATCAGATCCGCTTCGGAATGTCGGGTGACACTTTCGGGGATTGTGGTCGGGCTCGGGTCGGAGATGCGGAATGGCGAATGGGAATGGGAATGGACAAGGGGACGTGGACATGGACGTCGCCGTGTATTCGGACGCCACCCTTGCGATCGTTGCCATGACTGCACCACAGGATGCTTGACGCTGTATTAATCTGCTGTGCGAGGCCCCAGTGTCTGAAATCCACGGGCGTTTTACGGGCGTGCAAAGCATGCGAGACCGGTGATAAAAATCAAAATCGAGCATTGGGGTTGGCATATGCCCCGCAGACCTTGTGGTTACTTGGGGGACTCAGGAGGTAGCTCGTGGGAGTACAGGGATGGTGCGCAAAATATTCCTTCTTCCTTCTTTTTGTGAGAAGAAAACGAAGGCGGGACTTGCCGTCTCTGCATCCCCGCGCTGTTCGCATAGACACCTCGCGGGGTCAAAGGCGCGGTTTGCACCTGTCGTGAGGCGAGAGAGGACAAGTTGGCGGGTTGCTTGGATCCGCGTATTTGCAAGCGCCACTGATATAAAAATGTTCTTCTTCTGGAACGAGGCGGGTGATATTGCGCTCTCATTCTCTTCCACCCTCAGATCTATTGCGCTCTCATTCTCTTCCACCCTCAGATCCCTCTGAAATATTGTCGTTGAATGGACGCCTCTGAGGCTGCACTGCAGTGGCACCCGGGCTGCCTGGAAGCGCTCTCCTTGATCCTTGCAGACCTACGAGCCCGCTTCCTTTGTCTGGGAAGTCGGCTGTGGCGAGGGGTCGACGTTGCACCACTCTCTCACGCTCTCAGGGTACGGCCGGCGATTGGGGCGCTGTCGTCATACTCTCGTACCAACCTGCCAGACCTGTCAGCGCCGCTGTAATGGCACATTCCTCTGGCAGCGTGGTCCAAACTATTGCTGCCGTGTAAATTAAAGCAATCACTGCCACAAACGCACTGTGTGTGCGGATACGGCAGAAAGAAGGGAAGACTGCCAACTAGAAAATGGGGCAGTCGTCCATTATGATTCTTCTGAGGATCTGGTGATTGAGATTGACCAGGCTTCAAGAACAAGTGGCTCGGCATGATGTTAAGACTGTAATTTAAGAAGCATCGAAAGACATTCTAGAACGTGATGGAAGATGACACGACGACGCGCTGGTTGATTCTTTTAGTTTATTTTAAAACATCCCGTACACGCTATACGATCGTAATGGGACAGAAAGAAAACGGTGGCTACAGCCTAGGGAAGTGGATCCAGGCGACGTAACCGCGAGCCAAGCCCCCGACACCTTCACGGATTTTTATAACCTCAGCCGGCCCGAGTACTGGCTGTTCAATGTCCCGTTCCCGGGGCAAAGCACCTTCCCGGGTCTTATGGATCTTCTTAGGGGTGGTCAAGATTATCGATACAGGGGGGCGCACAACGTAAAAGCCGAGAGCGTTCACTTCTATCCACCACCACGGACAGCCCGAATGTCGTTCGCTACACCCTAACTTCTGGACCGGACGCTCCCCGGCAGACTGCACGTACCCCAAAGGCCCGTAATCGGCATTCACCTCCTTGAGAACATGGATACCCTTGTGCAGAAGGCTAGAACTGCGTGTATTGATTTCAACTGTTCATTGCCGCCTCTCTACCATTCTTTTCATTTCCTTGGCCTATTTTTACATATTCGCCCACATGCTTTATCAACGTATCATACAACCGTGCCCTCGTCCTCATGTCCCTCAGTGCCACTGTAAATAATCAAACGACCGAGGCTGAGTGTGCAGCGCAAACTGCTCTGGGCCCACGGCCTCCTTATACTCCTCGGCGGTCATGAACGTGAGCGCCGTCTGGAGACGCGCAATGACCTGGTCCTCGGGGTACAGTTCCTCGTCATACTTTGCCTCAATGGAATACAGCGTCCGCCGCCAAATCTGCGCCGCGATCCGCTGGCTGTCGCTCGCGTTGGGCATATTGTCGTCCTCGAGCGCAAACCAGCTGAGCGGCATCTCGAGGAGGCCGACGAACACGAAATCGGTGTGGAACCAGTGTGCTGCAATCGTATTCTCGAGCGGCCGGAGAAGGAAGCGGTCGTCTTTGTGCCGGTATGTCGTCTCGAAGGCACCGACGCGAGTGAATATTAGCGTGAGTTTGTCCAGGTGCCCAATATGCAGGCGGCTCGGGACGAGGGAGAGGAACCGCGAGGTAAAATTGTACGGAATGTTCAGGACGCCGTTCTTGGCTGGAAGCATAAAATCGAGAGAGGGAGACGGGGAGGGGGTCGAAGTCGTCCTGTCCAAGATACACTGGCTTTGTCGGGGATTGAAAATTACCGCGGACGAGGCGCGGATTCCCTCGTGCCGCCCCGAAATATGGGTAGCGTTCATAAACCGGATTGTCTGGAGGTGAGGAACCAGGCCGTCCAGGCTGCACAGGAACGCAGTTGGATTGGGCAAGTCAACGTCCAAAACGTGTGCGTTTGCCAGCAGACGCTTTGCTTGTTCGTCAAAGGAGATCCAAGCTCTGCAAGTTGTCCAATTAAAAAACAAGCTTCATGGGGCCGCAGATGTGAGCGGACACTTACCCGTTTACCCCAGTCCACCACACTGGGCGCTTCGCCAGTGGCGCAAGCACGATTTTATGCTCGTCGTCCAAATACGCACCTGGGACGCCGGGGATGCCTTGCGAGCCGCCCGTGGTGACCACGATGTGACGACTGAGCTTTCCGTCGACAAAGGCTCGCCACTCCGTGCCCGAGGCCCGGAGGACAAGGCGCGAGTCGGTGTCCATGTAGTCGAAGATACGTGCGATGAGGTGGGGGTACCACTTGCTGTCAATCATCTTACCGGCAGCAGAGCGGTCGAGCGGATCGACGCGATCGGGTTGATCTCCAGAGGCCCTATCGGTGGAGGACACGAGTGTGTAGCTGGTGGCCGCACCGTCCTTGCTGGTCGTCGCACCGAGGGCAGCGAGCACACTGCCACCCAGCGCATTCATATTGGGTAAAACTGTTTTGGGGATCACAAAGTTTTCCCTGGCCTTGCCGCTCACGTCCGCTTTGGTCGGCACTTGCGTGTCTGCCCCAACCTCGACTTTCTCGCTCTCAAGACGCTCCCCAGGCGTATCAGATGGGGTACCGATGGAGGGGGAAGCCGACAGTAAGTCCCGGGGCCCAGGAAGCAGTGCATAGTCGGCGTCAGACGATCCATCGTTCCCACTTGGTGAAGGCGACGCGTCAACGATGTCCCCGTCCGACGCACTGGTCGTCCCCTCACTGCTGTCCCTTCCCGCCCTTTCAACGTTGTACCACGAGTCGTCGCTGTCGGACATCTCTGTCAAGTAGTAAGGTCGATGGCAAATCGGTGAACGCTACGCAGCTGCATATATCCAAGATCCAAGAGTTGTTTGTACCTGGACACGACTCGTCAGTGTCTGTGTGTACCTTGTGCGTTTCGCAATGACAGCGCGGAGCAACGCGCTGTGTTAGCTGTGCTGGCTGGTGGCAAATCCACACTATATATAGTATCTGAAACGTAAAGAGGTTGGGGTGACCATCAGCCTCCGGGGCAATTTGATTCCGGTGGGGCACCACAGTCTCCACTGCACCACCCACGCCACCCATCGCAATTTCACCCGAGGCCCCACAGAAATTCAATAATGATGACATGAGTGATCCTTAAGACTACGGGGGCCAAGGTAGGGTATCCACCCTGCTCCGAACCTCCGAGTGCCTCGTTGATAAAGCCTTCCGATAGCATTCCGAGATTTTGTGAGTTTTTGTAATTACTCTCTACTCCACTGTTGCAATCATTTTCACGCAATGACCGCCGTTGACGTCCTCACCAACCAGTTCAACCCTGCATTCGCGGACATGCACTCTCAGACGCCTCCGACGCCGTCACGGCCGCGGACGCCGTCCTGTGTGCTGGACCACCGCATGTATCCGCACATTATGGACGCGGTGTTCGCCGGCGTGTCGCCCGCCGGCTCCCTCGTGCTGCGCGCGACGTCCCGCGAGTTCCGGGACCGGGTGGACAACGAGCTGTGGCGGCACATTGCGGTGGGTCCGTCCCACACGGGGGCGGGCATCAGCGTCGCTGCTGCCGGGGGCAGCATGCCGCTGCGCGTCACCCACTGCGGGCACACGACACACGCGAGCGACTGCGGCGCAGAGACTGCCGCTCTGCCCACCGAGATATATCCCGCGCTGCTGGGGCGCGCGCGCGTGGTGTCTATCCGCGGGCCGGTGGATGCGTATGGCGGCTCGCTGGCGTGGTTCTCCTCCAAACTCACCAATATCCACACGCTGCGCATCATGCCCCCTATGCCCCGCCCGTTCACAATCTGGCCAGACACTGTGCGTGGCGTCACGACCGTGATCATCTTCACGGTCATGACCCGCGGAGCGCGCAGCTACGTGACGATGGAGGACGGAGACGACGTGCCTGCCCTCCTGTACCGGCCCCCATTTGCCGTCATCCCGCCTATTACAAGCAGCGCCTCGCGCCTGGTGCTCAACGTCACGTTCCACCATGACGACCCGTTCTTGAGCGATGCACGCATCGCCCAGGTCCAATTCACGCACAAGCTCGCCGAGCTGGTCATCATCTTTAACCGCGCCAAACCGCCCGACGTGGCCCCGGACCTCGGTGTCCCCGGCCGCCAGGTCCGCCGCCCGCCGCTGGGTATCCTCAACGGCATCATTAATAGCATTCTCGCGCACCGCAGGGTAAAGGTAACGATTGTGAATGCCCTCGAGATGGGGTACCGCACTCTCAACCTCGACGAGGATCTCGAGGGCGACCCGTACGAAAAGCTTCTCGAAACCGCAGCCGAGATCTTCCTCACCCAGGGCGTCGGCTTCAACCAAAAGAACCCGACGGAGAATCTCAAGTTTATGAGTCTAGACGAATACCGCGAAAGCGTAGATGAGGAGGAGTTCGAGCTCGAAATGAACGAGTAGACGGATACAGGGGAGGTGCGTTATAATAGTGTGTACTGTACAGAGGTATGTGTCACCTTTGGTCGTCGTGGCCACCGTATCACGGGTGAGACATACTAGTCTGAATGCGACTTGTTGTGATTCTTGTATTCTGACGCTTTCTTGCCTGTGGCCGGCTCATACTCACTTCCGCATCCGACGTTATGGATTGTTTGGCTCTCTCCCGAGGCTGCATGGATCATATAAAGTGGACTCTGCATTGCAACTTTTGTCTTCGTTTCTCATCCTTCCTGATTTACACAGTCACCATGTCTGACGATTGCGCCCAGGCTTCTCCACAGCATCCGCGACTCAATCCGGTAACCTACCCCCACATCTTTGACCAAATCGTCAAGTACTGCACCACTCCCGAGCTCTTTGCTCTGCGCGCAGCAGCCCACGCCCTCAAGGACCGCGTCGACGCACGGTTGTACCGGCACATTGTGCTCTCGTGTCCGTGCCCACTTCCGCAGCCCGTGTGGGTCCCTCTGAAGTGCCACGCCGGGAGCTTCGACTACTGGATCTGGTCGCACCCGATGCTGGAGCTGCCAGGGTGCTACAACGCGCACTTCCGCCGCGCGCTGCAGTCCGCGACGCGCGTGCTGTCTGTCAACGGCCCCGTGATCGAGTACCACCCGGACTTTGTCCGCAGCCTCACGAAACTGCACACCCTGAGGCTTATCTGCTGGTGCTGCAGGGACCACAGGCGCCCGCCGCTCGTCGCGGACAACGTGGTCGTCATCACAAAGGTCGCGCACCAGCTCAAGGGCGACTGCCGCACGGCCAAGCGCGCCGAAGTACCTGCCGTTCCCGATGGCGTCAAGTCTCTGGCCGTCACCGTGAAGTACATTGCCTCGCTGTACGCTCTGCACGGGGGTGTCCTCGACTCCCTCCCGTGCCCCGACTCCCTCACGCGCGCCGTGGTCATCTTCAAGCCGGATACGGAGCTCGGGCTGCCGGTCAAGTCCCGCGGAGGGTGGTTGCCGCCGTTCCGGGCGCCGTCCGGCGTCCCCGTCAACATTCTCGACTCGGTCCTCCTCGACATCGCACGCAGTATCCAGAGGGTCCGGTACATCCTTGTCGCGCCGCCGCTGCCGCCCAGCCGTGAGGGTCAAGGACGAGTTCTGCGGACGGACATGAGCAGCGATGAGGACGAGGACGAGCATGAAGGAGAGGAAGGGGAGCTGGAGGGAAAGCTGTCCGCCAAGACCGAAGCATACTACCAGAGCATCAAAGACAGGCTGGTCGACCTCGCCCTCCAGCATTCTGAGCTTAGTCTCTCGGGCGCAGAAGACGCGGTAAAGCGCCGGCTCGAGATTGTCTCCATGAAGGCTTACCGAGCCAGGGTTGGCGCAGAGCAGTTTGCTCTCGAGACGGAAACGTAGATCCCGACTTTATCAGGTACTATCTCCTGGGGCTCCTGTTGTCGTGTGCACATATACAATCTTTCGCGTGGCCCAGGTTGCCGTGTATCCACATAATGAGAGTGAATTGCTTTGTACAGATACGGCGTATGTATGCGGCTTGCGCTCCATTGTTTCACACATGGTCAAGAAATTTGCCGCATCCGTCTGACACAGAACCGTGGCCGCTATCGCATAGCGGATACGGTGGCCACTCCCTAGTAGAGGGTTATGTTGTCTGCAACTAACTCAACAAGACATGAATCATGAAGGTGGTGTGTGCACAAACACCTCGACCTTCCAAAATGTGCTGCATATCAAGAAGCGCAAGGGCCGGTAGGCACTTTTGACTCCCCTCACACATGATCAACAAGCTTTAATGTGTGGCTGTTGATCGAAATACAATCATGATGGACATAGCATATCGGGTTGATATAATTGCCTCTTAAGAGAAAGCTGTCTTGCAATGAGGATGATCGCGTACAAGATAACATCGCAGTGGGCTTCCCTGCATCCGAAAAACACCTAAAGATAAAGATAGTCCCCTCCCCCTCCTACCCCGCCTGACCGTACTATGGAGGAGGGTTCGACTCACTGGGGCAGATTGTTTATGTGTTACTCCTTTCTTATCTCTGGAGGTTCTGTTCCGCTGGCTGGCGGGTTATCGCACTAACAGGACGAAGGTCGGGAGACGGGGGACCGCATAGATATAGTCCTTAACCTAGTGGATTAGTATTCGGAGTGATTCTTATTTTGGTGCACGATCACTCGCATTGGCTATCATGAGCATGCTCCACTTTATGGTCACAGTCACAAGGTGGCCCCGACTGACCACCGCGCCACCCCACAATCTTTGTCGCGCCACTGACATCATATTCAATCCTGTGATCCTATGGCTCCCGATCTCCAGAACTGCGATCGCAGGTGTAAATCGAATACGCGGACCATGAGTGAGACTAATGGACGGCTAGCCTCAGCCAGTTCGGAATATACGGCTGACCCGGATGCATTAAAGATCTGTGCGCGGTGTGGTAAACAATGAGCTGGCGCGCTGGGTCACGCGTAACTCGAACCATCAGTACATGCGGTACAACAATCAGTACATCAGCCGAAAACAAACACGCACGAGGCCGATCTTGGCAGACTGAGGTTCCAGATCGACGGCCGTATATCATATCCTCCATTGTTCCATTGGAAAAAGGCGTTCCAGAATGGAGAATCGTACGTTATCAGTCAGACCCGGGGTCTGCAGACGGATGAATGTGGTACACCTGGGGGCATGCATCTGGGCTTCCAGCACAGTGTTGCCGTTGACAACAGCGCCATGAAACGTGTTCTGTGCCTGCGTGAGATCGCCGTATCGTCAAGCCCACAAAGGCCGGAATCCACCGCATTGAGCATCGGGTCAGCAGCCGCATCCAGTCGCATTGGGGCACAGCATCGCATGCAGCTGGTTGTTCCTGATCTTGTTGTTGTCTGCGATATGAGATACGCGATATCAAACAACGGCACCTTTGAACATTCCGAATAGCTGTTCTGGCTGTGTGGTGGAGGCTAGGCTTGGGCCTAGTCTGGGGCTACCCTTTGTGGCGCTGCAGATTGCTTATCGGAATGGGCGGCGAGATCCGAATGAGACACATAGAGGGGGGGTTTTGGGTGGGCCAGCTGACCCCGTGACTCTGTTGAACGTACCTTATTCTGTCTGGCTTGTGACCTGGGCTGTGTGTGACGTCCAATACACTATGCAGCCAGACCCCGTGTGCCATTCTTCCATGTATAGAAAGCCCCATGTCGGCGCACTGTATCTCTCCCCCATCATCCCGTTGCACTCACATCTATAATCACACCACAACACAACAAGCACAATGAGACACGATACAACAGACACGATCATGGCGTCGTTGCGGCTCCAGTCGCCGCCGGCCGCGGGGGAGTGTGGGGCCCAGACCCTGGGTGGCGAATACGCCGGACGACGGGGATCGTCATGCTGTCCCGACATCGACCCGGATGCTAATAGTGTCTGCGACGCCGACGAGCCCCCGCTGCTCGACCACGCGCAGTACCCGCACATCATGGACGACATATTGCGCTTCTCGACGCCTGCTGCGCTCCTTCGCTTGCGGAGCACGTCACACGAGTACCGGGACAAGGTCGACGGTGTGTTTGCAGAGCATCTCGTCATCAGCACATCCACCACCACCCCGGCTGTTCCCTCGTCGTCTTCTGCAGCAGCCGCTGCAGCCCTGACCCCCTCGTCGTTCTT
This sequence comes from Apiotrichum mycotoxinovorans, assembly GCA_013177335.1. Classification (NCBI taxonomy): domain Eukaryota; kingdom Fungi; phylum Basidiomycota; class Tremellomycetes; order Trichosporonales; family Trichosporonaceae; genus Apiotrichum; species Apiotrichum mycotoxinovorans. The sequence continues at coordinate 406,171 of CP053624.1, read as the reverse complement.
GGACGTCGCGCCGTACATGGCCCCGCGGTTCCGGCCGCCAATGGACCTGCGGCGCACGCGCATCGTGGACCTCGTGGGGCCCGTAGGCGCGCGCGTCGTCGCGTATCGCTGCAGCGGCGCCAAGACAGCCCACGAGCTGTACCTCGAGTACCTGGCGAGCAAGCTGCCGCACGTCGATCTCGTACGCCTCCGCGCCGATGCCGAGGGAAAGGGCACCAGCAGCTGCCCGATCCGCACGCGGTCCCTCGTGGCATTCACCCAGTTCTCCGAGCCCGACAGCAGCGGGTACCCGTCCACGGCGGCCGTGGGCCCGATCCCCGACAGCGTCGAGCGCCTGGTCCTGAATGTGGGGTACGAGCCGCGCTCGTGGTGGCTGCCGCGCGCCAGCCTGAGCGTCTCGGACCTCGCGCACCACCCAAACCTGCAACACGTCGTCGTCATTCTCTCGCCGCGCAACTCGTCGCCCGGGTGCGCGCGCGCGTACGGCGAGTGCCTGGGCCCCGCGCAGTGGATGGGCATGATGTGCAGCATTGTCAACTTGATCTGCTACACTGTCCCCCGGGTGAAATTCACGCTTGTGGGCGTTGACAGGCTCGAGCCCGAGTGGGTGGGCATCGAGCCCGACTGGGCGGGCACCCCCCCGAGCACGCACTCGAGCCTCTTTGACTTCCGTAACGACACGGTCGTCCACCTCGTCCAGGACGCGATTGCCGCCGAGCTCCGGCGCCGCAACGGCTGGGACTTTGACGAGGTCGACGCCGTGCTGGACCAGATCAGGTTTGTCACGCGCGCGCGGTACGAGCGCGAGGTTACGCCGCGGCAGTTTGAGCTCGAGACGATTGAGTGAGGGGCAGCAGGAGCGGGAGCGGAAGCGGCGAGGAGTGGTCGACGCGCAATGATGATCCCGATGATCATGTTCGACACGATAGTCAACGAGAACGAGAACAACACTTGGAACAAGAACAAGAACAAGAGCACGAACAAGAACACAAATAACAGGAACCTGCAACCCAGCATTTAATAACACAAACCATCCAACCCATCAAGCTAAATTGCATCCAAACGATACGGTACGTCCAGTGTCGCCATCTCCCACAGCCATTTGATTTCTTGCTGACGATGACAGAATACGTCGCCATCCGTTGTCAACCCCAAACGCTCTGTGTATATGTAAATGTTGTGCGACCGAGGACCGAGGACTGTGAGACAGGGATCGAACGATAGACACGAGCCAGAAACGGAAAGATAGCAAAAGTCGCGTTAGGAGCCTCAGAGCCCAACCAATCTACCGCGAATAAGGGGAGGGGTCCGACATGGCGCTGATAAGGCTAAGGCACTCGACCTAGTTGACGTGCTTCATCTCGGGCAGAATCGTGCCACGTCGCACCGCACGCAAGGAAGTTTGGCATCTGACCAATACATCATCCACTAACAATACTAACTGGGGTATATGGCAGTCATGGTATTCACAACAGCTACTCTACTACAGGGCGCGCTTGACGGGCGCGGATGGATCAGGCCAGAAATCGAGATCGTAAGGATACTTGGCCCTGTACGCTGCACGGGTCATGAACGAGATGTTGGCATTGGGGACCGCGAGCTTGAGATGGGTGGATGGCAAGTTTAGCAGCGTGTGAGGAAGCTTAGGCGTCGCTGTGGAGGCTGGCATCTTTCGGACTTGGGTTCCCGGTAGGGCTGGTACCCAGTCCGGTTCCCCATCATCGTCGAACGTGATAACAAAGGAGGAAAACAGGCTAGTTGTCTGCTCGGTGTCTTCTGGAACCTCTGGGGCGGCCGATGTGTGCTCGGGGGACTCTGGGATCGTTTCTAAGGCAGGGAATACACTCATGCCGGAGGGACGCCTGCCGGTGCTGGGGGACTCGTCCTCCGACTGGGTGTCGACCGAGTCTGTGCGTGTGACAAGCGTCGTGGACCTAACAGATTCGGTACTGGTAGGCTTGACCTCTTGGCACACAAGGAACGGTGCATAGGTCTCGTAGAGATACAGTGGAGTGGGGAGTGTGCCGTATTCTTGGCCAACGAGGCTTTCAAAGCCGTCGAGTCCAAAGTCGAGGTTCAGCTCGTCAAGACCCACAATGATCCAGCGGATGCTCCTGGCCAGACATGATCGAATTGCTTCGCTTAGAGCGAGGAACAGGAGCGCGCCGCTCGGTGGGGGGTGCGCCTCGCAGCTCGTATGCGCAAAGTACATGCCCATGTGGGCCAACATAAAGTTTAGGATTGTGCTTGCGGACAACCAGAATCGGCTGCTGGCCAGGTCGTAAGCTAGCGCTTCCCATGGCTCCTTCTTCGACGCGTAATCGGGCTGCAGTGCCGGAACGAGGTTGATTACGATCTCAGGCGCCGTCTCCATATAGTGCTCCGAGAGGTTTTGGGCTGTGGCGACATTCACGACCAGGGTCTGCACTTTCCTCCCATATAAAAGTGTATTGTGGAAGTTGTCGTCGTCGGGCCTAACGTCGAGTGATGGGATAGTGCTGAATGGGGTCATGGGATCCTTGGGACCCCGCGGAGCGATGACGACGCGAGTCACATTCAGGCAGGCGGGCAAGGCCGGCGCGACGTCCCCATTGCGATCGGGGCAAAGCCGGACGACAGTCAGGTTGTCCATAACGCACAGCGGCCATCCATCATGTCCTACTAGCGGCCCCACGATATCGACGCATGCCGTGGTGAAGAACTGCGGGTCATGATACGCGGCGGGTGGCTTGACCTCGTCAAGCCACGCGTCAATGGACGACAGGTCGGGAGGCGAGAGAGGCCGTTGGTGTTGAGCAAGCCCGTCCGGATGATTTGGCGGCCATCGGAGGCCACGACGTACATCACTCAGCCACTGGAATATCCTCCTGTTCCTCTCGTATCCAGGCTTCCTGGAGGGGCACTCGAACGCCGCGGGCCGGATGTCCTCGAGGCCGAAGCTCTCAGCGTACCGTGAGGCCTGCTGAGGATCATCATTATCGTCGTCGTCGCTAGCCTGGTGCCGCGGCCGAAAGCGCCAAACGCTGCGCACATCCACGCCCCCCTTCAGCTCGGGAGGCGCCCGTACCACGACGTGGCGATATCGGCGCGCCCAATGGAAGTAGAGCGTGCAGGTACGTGAGATGGCCGTCCGTGTTTCATCGTCGGCGAGGGCAATGATCTCGTCCATGATGTGCGGGAAGGCGAGGTGGTCGATCACCACGGGCGGAGCATGTACGTCCTCTGCGTGCATCGTGGATGGTGAGGGTGGTGGTTTTCAGGAAGGGCGAGAGCGTTGGGGGAGCAAAACGGTAAAGGCCGCGACGGGGTGGAGTCTGTGAATGGTGGGAAGGGAAAAGAGGGGGAGGGGCAGCAGTGCCACGAGATGTCAAAGTGATTGATGACAAAGTCGATGTGAGAGCGAGATGAATGATAGATGAGGAAGATGAACGAAAGATGAGAGAGATGGATCGTGAAAGATCCTGGTGGAGTCTGTGGCAGTGGAAAGGGGGAAGAGGCGCAGGGCAGGAGTCCCACTAGATGTTGAAGTGATAACGAAGTCGATGTGAGAGCAAGATGAATAAAAGATGAGAAAGGTGAGGAAGATAGATCGAGAAAGATCGGGCACAAGGTGTTGAATATATAGGCAGTACCCGTCGAGATCGTTGGGTTGGGGCGGGGACAAGTGTCGAGTGTGGCCAGAGATGGAAAATGGCAGTGACAACCTGCACGAAAGAAACACAACACAACATCGACGCGGTGGTGATTCAGAACAAGATGGCGTTCCCAAGATAGTAACAATGTAAGGGATACAACGGTGCTGTGGGGCTAAACTTGTACTGTGTGGTCGAGGTAGATACACAAGTAGCAAAGGTGGCCAGAGAGGGAGGAAAGCAGTGGCACGCAGCACAAAGGGAAACACAACATGGCGGCGGTGGTGATTCAGAACAAAATGGGGGTTTTAGATGGTAAACAATGGGAAAGATACAACGGTGTCGAGGCTAGCTTGTGTGCGCCACGCACATACGCAAGTAGTAAAGATGACGCGAGGTGAAACATGTCGGACGTGAAGGAGAAAACTACAACGACGGGGATTGTTTACAACTGTGAAAGTGGCGTGCAACTGGAGAGAAAACCTTGATGTACAATAGATGGAAACGTATGAATGCGTGATAGACGTGGATAACGTGAGAGATATGAGCGAGATAACACCAGATTGAGGTAAATGGACCACAAGAATGAGGAAAGATGAAGCAGATGACGGCAAATACGGCGAAGGAGAGGAGTTTGAGAAAACTAGGCGACAAGGTCGGCAATGATAACGGAGATGAGACACAATGGGCGGGATGAAGTGAGATGGACAAGATGGACAAGATGAGGTAGGTGCCTGAAGAAGTCGACTGAAGATACAAATAAATGAAACAGAGATGAGGAAAGACGCACAAAGGCGCACAACGACGAACAAAGTCGAACAAAAGTGAACAAAGAGGAAGAAAGATGAATAAAAGATGAATGAATGAGATAAATAAAAGATGAAGACGAGATGTTGAGACAAAGAGTCCATCCATGTTACTCGTTTTATATCATTCCGCTCGTCGAGGACCATCAAGAATCAGAACGTGGACTGTAACCATGCATTCATACTTTGACGACGGTTGCGGAACTGTTGGCAGTGTGCCGTTTGTGTCTCATGAGCTTTGATGCCCGGATGCGTACATTGTAGGGCTAGCCGCTAGTCTTGTGCAAGCCAGCCCCGGGGTAAGCTGGAAATCATCATGGTCAGACATGGATACACAGATTGAGCACAAGTTTGTCCCGAATCTGTCTGGAGTACGTTGGAGAAGAATCATCGGCACACAGATTCGGTCACTTTTTGTGCCGAATCTGTCTGTGTAGAAAAGATCAGCTACAACTGTCGAAAGTGGTGGCACGGGGGTCGTAGTACCCATTCTCCCCTCGTGAACCCCGAATGCGAGTCTAGTACCACAGCTGCCGAAAGAACCTTAATAGTGTCAGTCCTTCCGCCTGCGTCGGTGAGAGAGGCGGCAAAGAACGGTGTCCGAAAGCGGAGTACAAGTTGATGCAAGCAGCAAGACAGCTTGGAGTAGGCCAAGCACGCTCAAGACATGAGTGAAACGAAGACGTGAGCCAAGATGCCAATCAACGGATCGGTTGTCAATGCTCCAAGAGACCTACCTGTCTTGGACTGTACTGTATGTTTCAATGTCGCGCTCGGTAATATGCGCGCAAACTGTCTGAAAATGAGTCAGGCATGCTGTGCAAATTGCGAAGCGGACTACAAATGAGAGCAAACCCCAGCATAGCACGTAGCGAACGTACCAATAGAAGCCGCAACCAGATACGACAAATCTGCCTTTGTTTTGCTGGACCGCAGCCTAGGTCGGCATTGCTAGGCCCTTTTGATCGGATGATACCGATGCGGCAATCTGCAAAAGGATCATCAGGCGCCAGGTCTCAGATTGCGAGATGGGGGCCATGGGGTCGTCACCACTGGAATTTGTACTTTTCGACGGATTCACTACGCCCGTAATCCGTCTGTCCCCACCGTACACCGGTCCGTACAAGCCGTACACATCTCGTTCTGGCATTGGTCGGTCGACCAGCGTCCATTCGAGGGATTTGGTACTACGGCTCTGTAGACCCTGTGAGACCTGTGAGGTTTGTCTTTTTATGTCGTGTGTCGTTCGGCATCATCCTGTGTCTCTTGTTTGTGGAATCAATAGGGTGGAGGTGGCCGCCAGGCACGTCGTCATACCATTTTTATCTGTCATTGATGGGCAAACTCTACAAATACTTTGGTGGAGTGTGGAGAGTTGATTTGTATTCTTTCAGTCTGCACACTTTTTCCCCGCTTTTGTCTCACCTTTCGTTCGTTCGGCCTTAGTTTTGTGGGCATGCTGCTGTGTGCAGACGACGGTACGTCGGACCGAGGGAGCACACGACAAGCGGAAAAGCTGCAGTGTGAGTGGACATCCCATGCATGCGAGAAGAGACAAGAAGAGGACGGCTACATGCATCGGGGTATAAAGTCTCAAAGCGACCCTCGTCATGTGCCAAGATAGCCCAGAACCATTGTCGTCATCACTGCCGCTCCACCCCCGGGCACCTTGGGCACAGCAACAGTGAACGATAACATTGAGCACAGGCATCTCATCGACGTTCACATCGCACTTTCGGCATCAACAAGCGACACACGACGAATCGCACGGTGCACTGTCGGCTCTACAGGCCGTCACCTGCAGACCTCCACATCGACCCACGCTCGCACGAGACACCAGCGACCAAAGCGTCGTGTGCACGGGGCACACTGGCAACTCACCTCTTGTGACCGGTGACAGCAGCTGTCGTGTCTGTCACTTTGTCTACACGGCAGGGGTATTGTGCACTTTTTGCCACCAGCAACGGCCTCAAGAACCGTCCGGGCTATATCTATATCGATCGTGGCTGGAGACAAACAACATCGACGACCGTTCTGGACGGGTGCCGGCCTCGTGTTCGTGCAATAGCTGCCATTACCGACGATCCTGCCACCACTTCTCATACACCACTGAGGTTCAACTCGAGCCACCGTTAATCTCTCCATTGACCTTTCCACTGTCATGCAGCTACAGTGTATCGATCTCGACAGCTCCGTCGCCGATGCTAAAAGGAGGACCCTCATGGTCAAGACTACACCAACTCCCGTCTCCTTTGGTCCGCTCTCCCCTCCGCCCACGCCACCGGCGGTCAACGCCGCCATTGAACCATTAGCGGCCGCGCCTTCCGTGGCAATGCTCACGCGCACGCCGCTCGACCACAGATGGTTCCCCCACATCGTGGACAATATCATCGCCTTTGCGTCCCTGGAGACACTCCGCGCGTTCCGGGCCACATCGCGACGGTACCGCGAGTACGTCACGCCCATGCTGTATGCCCATGCTTGGCTGCACTATGATCCAGGTGTCAAGAGCCGCAGGCCCGGGCTGTACGCTTTGGACACGCATACTCCGCAGAACCGCCTCCCGGTTCCACTCTCATCGGAGACAATTCCGCTCCTGGCACACACGCGTACACTCGACATGACCGGCGCGTATATCCCCGAGAGCGTCATGTCATTCTTTTCGGATCCCTCGGCTGTACACCAGCTTAGGACTGTCCGTCTCCGTCCGGATCGCGGCCGTGTCGCGAATGACTTCCCCTCGGCCGACACGCTTGTCCTGTTTGGTGACGGCTACGTGTTCAGCGCAAGAATCAGGCCAAGCGGCATCCGCAAGGTTGTGCATCATAACCCGCGCCTGCGCGACTTGTCCGCCAACTCCTTCCACCGCGAGTACGAGGGGTGTGCCCCCCATGTCGTATTGGACTTTTCGGCGTGGACAGACGACAGCGCTGAGATCGCAGCTCCGCCCCAACGTCCGCGCGCAACATCTCTAGTCATGTGGCTCACCCTCCTCCTCGCAGCGGGCATCACAAATGGCATTCGGAGACGTATCACTGTCGTGGGGCTGGACGACGTCGCGCCCTCGTGGCTCGGATTCGCCTCCCCATTCCAGACTTCCACCGATCGTACCTCCCCGTCCGGCACCACGACGGAAATGTTCAAGAGCCGCGTCATGAGCGACCACGACGACACTATTTCCAACGTCCGCGATGTCCTGCTCGGCACGAAGGCAGCTGATGCGTTCGGCTCAGTCGAGTACCTTACGCCAGACGAGTACCGCCGGACCATGAGCGCTGAGGAGGTCGCCGCCGAGATGGTCATGTGAGCGCGTCGGATCACAGCGGCATGGCTGTGCTTCTGGGTCTGTGAAGAGTGTGAGGCGTCATCCATCATCATCATCTATACCCATCATTCAGACATCAGTGTCCAATCTCCCTGGCAGTGTAAAGCGTATAGTGTCAAATCTCACCTGTAGTGTCTGTATGCAACTCTCGAGTGGGTGTAGAATATGTTCCTATCTACATTATATTCCTTCTGGCTGGCTGCCCGTCCCTACGTGTTCAAACGATTCCGTACGATATGTAATATGCATTCCAGTTGTTTCCACATGTCTCCAAGCGTTGTTCTACACGCCCCTCAAGCACTCTTGGGCTCGAGGTGAATCGGCTCAACCGCCCCGCTCATCCATAGCCCCATCTCCGGTCGCCCCTTCTCCCGAAGCGACACGCGGATCGCCGACGGCCGGCCCATGGCGTATCCCTGGTGCACGACCATCTCCGCGTGGTCGGCACCCAGCAGGCCGTACTCGAGTGCGCCGTACAGTGCCGCCGCGGCTGCGATGCCCGTCGCCGCGTCCTCGGCGTACCCGCTCGAGCGGGGGAACTGGCGCGCGTGCATGTCGAGCGGCGTGGAAATCGGGGCAGACGCAATGGCGAAGGGGTACAGGCCCGTCGAGTCGAGCGCGTCGCATACCTCGCGCACCGCGTCGGGGTCGAGCGCCCCCGCGTTGATCGCCTGCAGCCGCTCCACGGATTTGAGGGGCACGAGGGTCTTCCACCGGCTGGTCTTTGCGTTCGCGAAGCCGCGGTCGTGGTCGATATCCGCGGTCTCGAGGCCCAGCACGTGCGCGATGCGGTCCACGAGCGCCGTGTCGCCCACGCGGCGCACGACGCCCTGCTCCTGCCCCACATCGATGCGTCCGCCTACGACGCGCACGTCGACAATCCCGCTCAGCGTCTCGACACGCGCACTCTCGCCCGTCCACACGCCCACCGCGCGCAGGAGCCACATGGTGCCGACCGTCGCGTGCCCGCACATCTCCATCTCGTGCGCGGGGACAAAGAACCGCAACCGCACGAGGCAGCCGGCCGCAGCGCCTGCAGCTGTGGGGCGGTGCACGAACGACGACTCGTGCCCGTACGTGCCCGACACGCCCTTCATCTCGGCCTCGGACATGCCGTCGGCCTCAAGGACGATAGGGCACGGGTTCCCGCCGTCCGTGCCGTCCGTGAAGACCGACACAAAATGGATCGCGCGGCCGGAGGGCGTTTGGGCTGTGGGCGTCGGCGCGGTGGCGGCGGTCATGGCGAGTCTTGCAGGGGTGAGGCGTTTGATGAGGTGTGAGGAAGGGCGAGAAGTCTCGGAACGAGTTGTGTTGGAGTGAGGAGCCTGTATGCTGGATTCTTGGTGATTACCTCATGACGTTCCTGTCGAGTCAAGTATCCGATATTGTTCCGCATTTGGTTCCGCTAATTGCAACACGGTGGTGGAGAGCGGCGATATGAACATCGAAAGCTGATCCGCAGCCGCTCAACCGCTTGCTTGTACATTACGCATTACGCAGGGACAGATTGGCCCCAGTGAGAGAGTCTACGACTGTGGCACGAATAGTAGGGGCCAGCTTCGATCGTTCGAATGGAGATCTCAGGAAGTGCCACAGGGCGGTATGGAGGATAAACAGGGGATAAATGACATTCCAAACAAGGACGCGACTGAAAACTTGTGACGGTGGTGGAACTGGAACCGTTCAAGCGACCCTGATAGTCTGTGCATGCTGTGCATGTACTGTGTGCTGCCCACATGTCCCATGCCCACATACAAAGGTCACGTTTGATCACGTTAACGTCTTTGTAAAACTGCTTGAACGCGAAAAAGAAATACATGGTTCTGTCAGGTGTGTCACAGCCTCAAGCTAACCGCGAGATGTGGCGTCATAGACAAAGTATTGGAGGGCTGTTAGTACCAAACTTGGTAGCTTGACCTTCAGAACTTGACCTTCATATGGTCACACTATCCCAGACCCCCGTGGTTGACCCGGTTGACATATGGTCAAAATTACATTGACATGATCGATCGATATCCACTTTGTCCTTGTGGACAGTGGCCTCCCCCTCCCCTGTACCCCTGTCGCCTACCTGTATAGTGGTATGTACAGATCACCTGTCTGTACTGTATGCGCGGACGGGTATATCCGCTGCGAAAGAGGCTTTATGCTCGGCAGGTGGAATCCAGGGTTACAAGTGGACGCATTGGGCCACTGGGCGTCGCGCAGCAGCATGCACAGACCCACAAGTCCCACAATTCCACAACGCGTGTTTGCTTGCAGACAATAGAAACAATGTGAGCGCGTGAGTGTGTATGTAGCATGCGGCATTCAATGCGCGTAGATGAATGAGCGCGAGAAGGAGCGACTTGAACATCCTCCAATTACCCAAGAATAGAGGACGCGTTCACTGTGCCAGAAAAAACAAAACAAGTCATTCTCGCCAGACTTTGCTCTGGGTTGACTATGGGGAGGTCTGATTGTCGCACTTGTAGTCTGCTGGCTCGGGCTCTAGGTTACCATACTATACACTGCGATCACTGCTCAGTCTCCTTCCTTCCTTTTTCTTGTCCTTCCTTCCTTTCCTTCCTTCTTTCCTTCTCTCCACCCCCATTTTTTTCTTCTCTAATTTACTATCTTTCTTTCCTTCTTTCCTTCTTCTCTTCTCTTCATTTCTCCATCCATTGTATTCTCCTCACCGTCTCTTGTACCCTCCCCCCTACCCCCACACTCTTTTAATCATGCCGCCCGTTCCTTCTATAATAGTACATCCCCCTACAACACTCACTGAAAAGAGCAGCGCAGGCACAACAGCGTCCAAGATTGTCGAAAAGGTCGTCGCGGTCCGAGCGCTGGGCGCCAAAAACACACTCGCGTCGCTGGGGAGCATGCGTCGGCGGGCGGCGGTGTCCCGCGAACCGTCTGTGCAGCCGCATTATCGGCGACGCTCCGGATCCATGTCGAGGTTGTTCACTGCACCGCGCTCAGCGTCAGATCCGCCCCCGACCACGCACCACATCCTGGGTCCCGACCCGCACCACATGCACTTGACCCCGGACGAGGCGTATGCGCGGCCCCTCCCCCGCCGCGGACGGCACACCATCTGCGGACCAAGCACGCCGCTGCCTGTCCTCCCGCCCCTCCAGCTCGGGACCCCGTTTGAGCGCGGAGACCTAGGTGTCGAGGACGACCGTGTTCAGGCCGGTGGCAACGATCTCGGCTTTTACGAGCTGCCTTCCCTCAAGTGTCTTCCCTCTGACCTTCGAGACGCGCTAGCTGCCGTGCTTGGCGATGCCCCCAACGGCCGCCAGCGTTCCAAGAACGCGGTTCAGGTTGAGGACAAGATTGTCGTCGAGACCGAGGCCGAGGGCGACTTGCGCGTGGCTGATGTCACATTCGAGGACAACGTCTTGGAGATGGTTGAAATGCCCGATATCGCGGTTAAGAACGTGGTCGAGGACCAAGCTGAAGGCAAGATCGACCGCAAGGCTGAAGACAAGGCCGGCAACGAGACTGAAGACAAGGCCGAGGACAAGACTGAAGACGCGGCGGAGGAGAAGGTCGATGACATGAGTGACAACGGCACAGTCTATGTGGACGCCGAGGACAGCACTAGACCACCGTCGCTCTGTGCCGATTCCGCGCCTTCCTCCCCTACGTCGTGCGAGACTCATCTTCTCACACCTACACCGCGCCATGCGACTCTCCTTCTCACTCCGCCTCGTCGTCAGAACCCTCCCTCGCCACAGCTGCATCACCGCGGGTCCGTCGCGTCCATTAGCACAGTCCACACTATCCGTCGCAAGCCTGTGAAGCGTACTATTGTCGACCGGCTCGACGGCGAGGCGTTCCCTCACATTATCGACCGGATTCTCTCGTACGTTCCTCCCGGACAGTTATCCTCCCTCCGCAAGGTTTCGACCGACTTCCGTGACTGGGTCGACCGGTACCTCTGCTACCACATCACTCTGGAGTCATACGGCCACGTAAACGAGCACGCTGGAGCAGCCCATCTTATCGTCACTGTTCATCGCTTCAAAGGGGGCGACCGGGTCAAGGTGTGGAACCAAGTCCTTCGCGACCACAGCGAAATGGACGCCGGGTTGGAGGAGGTTCCAGACAATATCGTCCCTCGGTGGATCCTTGCTCGTACTCGGTGCGTCGAAGTTCGTGGGCCGCTTGGCCGTACCGACGTGTCTCAGTTCGCCGAGGGTCTCCTCAACATTCAAACGGTTCGTCTCTGTGAGAACGGCCTTGGACACTTCCCGGACTCGTGCCCCTTTATTGCCGAAAACATTGTCGCCGTGCACTCTAGGAGCTTGCCTACCGAGCGGTGCATTACTGTAGACGACGATAGGACGTGGCACCTTCCAGATGGCGTCAAGCGCCTCCTTATCAATGTCCACCACAATGTTGTTCACAACAACGGTCGCGGACAGCGCTTCTCCTTCCCGCCTTCCCTTAAGGAGGTCGGCATCCGCTTCATCGGCAACCTGCCCGCCGCTCTTCACACGGACCTCAGTCTGCGGCCCTCAGACTTTATCTTCCACCAAATCGGGCCCCTTCGTCCTGGTATCAAGTACAGCTTTATCGACGCCATCAACTTTGGCCCCCTGTGGAGCCTGCCTCCTCCAGCGAAGGAACCCTCCGGCATGCTTGACCGTACTCGCCGCCTCGTCCTCAAGCCCCGCAAGAAGAAGAGCATCAACAACATCGAGCACGTGAGCCACATGACCGCCAAGGACCAGCGTAGCCCGGCCGGCCTCATGGCAGGACCCATGTACCAAGTCAATCGTCGCTGTGCCGAGGACTCGCTGCTCGCCCTCATCCGCGAAGCGATCACGTCCAACCAGAAGCGCTGGAAGCTCGTCGACATTGACGTCATCAAGCAGATCAGCTTCCTCTCGCTCGGCGAGTACCGCAGCCGCGTCGCGCGTCAGCAGTTTGTAATGGAGATGACAGAATAAAAAAACCCCATTCCACCACACTCGTTTGAGAGACACCCTCCTTTTTCATTAACCTATACCTTAGTATTGTATCCTTTGTATTCCACCCCTCTCATTAATAATTTGTCATAATTGTGCATGTTGCACCCCCCAAAACGCTGGACCTATGCAGTTGTTCACTGTTGTTTGCTGTCGTGGTTCATTGTGTGTTGGGCGCTGGGGATCAGGATGATTGGCGTGGTGGTGAGTTTTATTGTTACCTCTTTCGAGCAGATACATCGTCAGAGGATCAGAAGTCACGCAGTGTATACAGTACAGTGTGATTGCTTGTGTTTATGTGTGCGTGTGAGTCGCCGCTCAGCAGTGTTAGCAGTCAGTGTACCAGTGTGTGACTCTGTGGACGCGCGCTGGGTGGACGCGTACCGACGCCACACACGCCACCCAGTGTTCCCCATGATGTGTTCCTCAGACTGTGTCACCCGTTTGCTGCCCCCTCCACTTTGTCCCAAGGCTGCTTTATAAACAACAATACACACCTCGAGCCTGTCCACTTCCACTTACTTACCCATATATCCCCTTCTCGTCGCTCTCAACACTCTCCTCTCCATTCTCGTGCCCTCTTCCCCTCATCATCCCCTCTATCAATCACTTCCCCCCGCCCCCCTCCCCCCCTCCTCCTCCCCATTCTCCTTCACACCATCACTCACTCACCGCACACACAGTTTGTTTTACACTTACAGTCTGTCCTGTATTCCTGTATATTCTAGCCCTGTACTCCTGTATCCGTCCATGACGACAAGCACGCGCGCCCCACGGCACTCGCGCCGCTTCTCCTTCCTCTCCTTTTCGTCGCTGGGCACGCTTGACAGCGACCACGGCCCCGGCCCCGGTCCAGCGAGCACAAGGGGCGCCAGCGAGGCATCGAGCGCCAGCGCGGCGGCGACGCACGAGACGACGATATTCCCGCGCTTCAGGGCCAGTTTGAACGCAGCGAGGCGGCGCGTCCGCGCGGGCAATGGCGGCGGCGGTGGGGGTAGTGTGGATAGTGGTAACGCCCTCAAAGGTGATGACAGCAACGGCCACGGCAACAGCGGCAAGAAGGGCGACAAGCCTAATCCCAAGTTCAAGCCCAACTCCGCGGTCGGCAACGGCGCGGCCGAGAGGCGTACACGCGCGCACCCCTCCGCACCAGGCATGTCCGCCCGCCCCCTGCCGCAGCGCGCATCCCTCGAGGTGCCCCGTCCGCAACGTCCTCAGCGTGCAGACGAGAAGCGGCGCGCGAGCGTCGGTGTGTCCCCCGCCGCACGCTCACCCACGCGCGTTGCCGCTCCCACCCCCAACATGAAGATGAACACGAACAATGATTCACGCCCGCCCATCACGAGACCCCCTGGCATGCGCCGGCTGCACCCGCACCAGCAGCGCGGCACGAACCCGTCCTTGAACCCCGCGTTGGACGCCTCGCGTGCCGAGCCGTCCTCGCGCGCGGCCTCGCAGTCGCCGTCATCGTCGCACTCGCACTCGCATTCTCAGTCTCAGTCTCAGCCGCACCAGTCATCAGCCGCCAACTCGCCCCCACACGCGCACGCGCAGGGGCACGCGAGCGCGCCACCCGCACCACCCGAGAGCGAGTTCGACGCCTGGATCGCCGAGCAGCGCGCGCTCGCGCAGCGCAAAAAAGGCCGGCCGGGCCTGCCCGACTTTGTGGACTTTGCCACCCTCGAAGCATTCAAAAACAAGACCACGGGCACAGAGGGCGGCGAGGAGTGCCGGTCCGAAGTGCGTAGGCTCGAGGACGGCTCACTCCTCTGGGGTATGTGCGAGCGCAACGAACCGCACTGGTGCACGTGGGGGCCGGACGCGCCACGCTTCATGCCCGGTAGCGAAGTGCAGTACATCGACGGGCGCCCGATGGTGTACCATACCGGCGGGGTGTGGACGCCTGCTGGCTCCGAAGCCGAGCGCCAGCTGTTCGCGCACAACGGCAAGGACTGGAGCCGCGACGGCCAGCCGCAACTGCAAGTGGGGCACTCGCACGAGCTCAGCGCAGACAAGACGTGCCCCGCCCGTATCAACACGTGCCACCTGCACGACACGCCGCACGGCCTCGAGATCCACCATGCGTTCCATGGCGATGCGCTCGCCGCCCACTTTGAGGTGGAGGAGTGCTGGCGCTTAAATGCCATGATTACCGATTCCGAGCCTGATACCATGCCTGACGGCGAGAATGAGATAGCAAACGGTAGAAGTAGGTCGAACGGGGCCAAGGACGCGACGACGCACCAGAAACGCGACAAGAATCATCCGTCTCGCCAGATTGAGTCTGCAGACGACGACAAGGACAACCGCCGCTCGTGGCAGGAGGACCTGGCCCACGACGTCATCGAGTACTGGCAGCGCCAGGCCATGGGATACAGCACGGCCGCAGGCACCAACGTCGCCGCTGACGCTGACAACGATGTCGAGTCGGACCCCGAGCCCAAGGAGCAGCGCAGCCCCGGCGTCGTGGAGAGCTGGGCCGCAGCAAACGGGGCCGACTACCCCGTCGGCCCATGCCCAGACCAACACCCCACGTGCCACCTGCACCGCTCCTCGCACGGCATCGAGCTGCACCACGCGCCGCTCGACCACGCAGCGTACGAGCGCGAGCGGCGGCACAAGAAGACGGCGGAAAAGTGCTGGGACCGCAACCGCGTGATTCTGGACCGCACGCACAAGACCAAGGCCGCGCGCGTGGAAAAGGCGTGGAAGGACACGTGGGGAACGCAGCCCAGGTGGGTCGGGGGCAAGCAGTTTTCCCAGCTGTACGGCAGCAAGGGGGAGGTGACCGAGTTTGGGGGCAGGACGCCCGGCGCCGCCGTGCTTGGCTCGAGTGGCAGACACCAGAGCATGGGGCCGGCAGAGGGCACGAGCTCGCACACGCCGACGCACGCGCAGAGTCTCGACGGCCGCCCAAGGACGGAACGGTACGGCGCGCCGCCGCTACCTGATTCGCGGCCGCGCGAGTCGCCTGTCCGCGCCAAAAAGTCGTCCACGCCACCGGGCAGGGTGCCGTTCATGCTCGTTCCTGCGATGACCTCGGTGTCGGCCCGGCCCCAACCGGAGTCGTTAACCCCATCCGGCACCAAGAGGGAACCGGGAGAGAGTTCCGCCGCCAGCCCCTACGTCCCGTCTCCTCTGAGGTTTGCGAGCAAGCGCTACTCGGCTCCACCTGATCCTATTACCGATCGCTCGCCGACCCCGCCACACAGCTCTCTGGGCGCTACTCCCGCTGGCAACCGCGGCTCGAACGACAGTGACAATACTGGCAGCACGGCGCGACCCACTCCCTCTGCCTCTGCGGTCCACTCTCCGGGTCCATCGCAGACCCAGCCTACGGCCACATCGCAGTCGTCCCCGGCGGACCCCAACGGCACCATCAGGGGCTATCTCGGTCTCGACGCTGCTGAGCTCGCTTCGGCCGTTGCGCGCGCAAAAGACATGATTGCCAGCGCGGGTAGGAGCTCCAATGCCAACCGTGCCAGCGAGGTGCACCACCTCCTGGATAACGCGTCGTCGTCTGCCTCCTCCGTACCGTGGGACGACGAAGTGCTGCACACGCAGAGTGTCGAGTTTCTGTCGTCGCACGTCGTGCTCTCCACGCCGGACGACACTGATGCCGAGCTGACGCTCAATCTCCGCGGAACCAAATACGTCCTCCCGGCGCTGTCCGTTGCCGGATTCCGCGTCACAACCGACGTGGCGTACTGGGAGATGATCCGCGGTGCGCGCCTGGTGGACATTATCGGCGACGCACGCAACCTCGTTGCGCTCGCAAAGCGGCTCAAGGGCGTCGACACGATCCGACTCGTGCTCCGCGGCCACAGTGTGCCCTGGTCGCTGCACATCCGCGCCAAAAACCTCATCACGTTCACGCACGTGCCGTGGTCGTCCACGAAACGTAAGCTCGACATTGACGAGTTCTACCACAGCACTTCGGCCGACGAGGTGCGGTGCACCATCGAGATCGGGCCGGTTCCCAACGGAATCCGCCGGCTGGTCCTGCACGTAGTGTACGACGATCGCTCGCCGGGAATGACCGTCGCGCGCTTTGCTCGCCTCCCCGCGCCCGCGAGCTGCCGCCAGGTCGTCATCATCTTCCAGCGCGAGCGTCAGCCGGGCCTGTCCTTACCGGCCGCCACGCTACCCTTACCAGGCCGCACGATGTGGCTGCGCACCCCGCTCGCCGAAAGCCTCGTCGACATGCTCCGTAATAGCATCGCTGTCAACAAGAACATTGCATTCACGCTCGTCGGGGTCGAAATGCTCGCGGGCGTCGCGTGCGCTGACGTGCTTAATGCACTGTATGCCCTCATGGGCACATTGGCGGCGGACAGGGAGCGCATCAGGGTGCTTTCGCATGCCGAGTATGCCGAGCTCGTCGGCGTGCAGGTGTACGGGCTCGAGACGAGCGTGCAGGTCTGGCCCAGGGAGTAAGGGTGAGGCGAGCGGGGGCGGGGGCGGGGGCGAGAAGAAAGGGATGGGAGGGGGTGGAGTAGGGAGAGGGGAACAGGGAGGAAGAGATGGATGAGGATGGATGTGATGGCGATGAGGAGAGAGAAGAGATACGGAACGGTGCGATGGATGTTTTCTACCAAGGCCCAGGTCACTTATGCGCTTGCGATCCCGGCTGGAACGACATGATGGAGGCGGACATCGCCGCCTCTATCCCCCTCTAAGTGATTCAACGTCCCTGCCGTTGCAGTGGACGTGAGGGCCGTGACAGCGAGCAACAGGACGGCCCCAAGCGAGGACAAGTGCGTGAGAGGGTGAGAGTATGCATGTGCGGAGTACTTGTCAGCGTAACGTATAGATAGAGAGTACCTGTGTTGATGTGATGTGTCTTGTATGTGGTTTCTGGTTGCCGTGGTCCTGGCTTCACGAGGTGCCCCTGCTCAGGAGTGTTCCGTTTGCTAAACATACTGGGCATGCCTGCTGTGCTGCTGTGGCCGGCACTGCAGGACTCAACAACTGACGGTGACGGACACGTGATAGACCATACAACAGGACCGATGACGGCGTGGGCGCGGCCGGCCGGCGACGGCATCAAAACCTCCACCTCCACCTCCGTCCGCAGCATCCAAGGTCCCAACTTTTCTCTCCGCTCACTCCTCCACAGCACGAGCAACGCCATCAATCGGCAATAATGGACGCGACCACCTCGCGCGCGGGCGCGACCCCGGCCGCCGTCCCGATTCCAGCGTCGAGCTCCGTCTCAGGCGCACCCCATACAGCAGACGCACCCTCCACCTCAATTCCACCCCCCACCCCAGCGGCACCACCATCCTCGGTCGTAATCGACCACACAGCCTTCCCGCACATCCTCGCCTCGATCCTCTCGCACGCCTCGCGCGCAACTCTCCTCACGCTGAGGCAGACATGCAGAGGCATGCGGGACGCAGCGGACATCCAGCTCGCGGCGCACCTGCAGATTGCGGGCGGGGCCGCCGGTACATCCACGCCGGGGGCGCTGTCCGGGCGCGCGGGTCGTCTGCCGGTCCTGCGCCGCCGCCGCGCGGGCGTCACGGGCTGCGAGAGCGTGTATGCGCGGTGCAGCGACGCGGTGGTCGATATCGTCGGTACGGTGGGGACGTACCCCCGTTCGCCGGTCATTGCGCGCCTGAACGCCCTGGGCGGCGTGCGCGTCGCGCGCATGCGGCACGCGCCTGGCGGCCGC
The DNA here is from genome assembly GCA_013177335.1 of Apiotrichum mycotoxinovorans. Lineage (NCBI taxonomy): Eukaryota > Fungi > Basidiomycota > Tremellomycetes > Trichosporonales > Trichosporonaceae > Apiotrichum > Apiotrichum mycotoxinovorans. The sequence continues at coordinate 387,767 of CP053624.1, read as the reverse complement.
CTCGCGGGCTCGTGTGTCCTTAAAGCACGGGAGGTGGTGGTCTTTACGACGATTACCGAGTGCGATGGATACCGTCCCCGGGACCCTGATGGCGATGGAGGCGACGAGGACTCGGAGGACGACGCTCTGGACGTGGACGCCTATGTGCCCGCCAAGGCGGACACGGTGAGCGTACCAACGGGCACGGCCCGCCTCGTCCTCAACATCCGGTACGACCCCAACCGGCCGTGGCTTGCACAGGCGCTCATCACCCCGTTCCCGCTGCCGGCCAGCTGCGCTGAGCTCGTGGTCATCTTCACGGAAAAGGCGACGCACCGCGAGCCGCAGGTCGGCGGCGGCGAGTGGCGCGCGGTCCGCCCCGGCGGGATGCTGTACACTGTGCTCCGTGTCATTGCGACGCACCCCGTGCGCGCTACGCTCGTGGATGCCGCCCGGCTCCGGCCCGCGTGGCTTGGCATCGAGGCCGAGGGCGGGGTGGAAGGGGTGGAGGCGGGGATACGTGCGGCTGTGGAGGAGATTGCGGAGGAATGGGTGTGTTCCCAGTCTGTGGAGGTGCCTACGGCCAGGACACCAGCGGGGCCGAGAGGCCGTCATGGTGAGTTTGCGCTGCTGTAGATCCGCACATGTTTGTCTATGCTGGAATTCTTGGCCGACTGGAAGAATGGGAACATGTGCACGTTAGGTATATCGTGCAATGAGGCTGACTGCAGCGCCACACCCGCCGCATACCGCCATCACTGCCATCACCGCAACGGGAACAGACACAGCCACAAGTGTGATACCCACGGGACCCAGCACGATCGCATTCATGTCACGCGACGAGTACCGCGCGCTCGTGGGCGAGGAGGCGTTTGCGCTCGAGACGGTCGAGTGACGGTGGCTGGGACCGGTAACATGTGGAGGGTGTGAGGTGTGAGGGTGGGACGTTAGGTGGGTGGTAGGGGGTGCGACGGTGTCGGGGAGGTCTATATGGCCCAGAGAACGGCTGGAAGGCTTTTTTTTTTTTTTTTTGAAGGCTGGGTAGGGTGCAGAAAACAGCTGGACGACGCGTGAAGAGGTTTGGCGGTGTCGTGAGGGCTAGGGGATGAGGGGAAAAAGGCCAAATCATGTTGCATGGGCATTAATGCAATGCAATGCAATGTATCGTGACCTTCAGAAAGACAGCCACTCATTTGACGCATTGTCTGACTTTGACATCACCTTGATGCACAGTATATGAATTGTCACGCGAGAAAATCACAATCTTGCACACAGCTTGCAAGCCGGCGCCTTCCATTCAGACTCATGACTCATGGCTCAAAAGCCAGAATGCAGAGAAACCTTTGACCCTGGCGAGATACTGGACGTGTAATTGTCCAAGACGCCTTTAGGCCTCACTCGCCTCGTAGCCGACGACGAGCGAGCCACCGTTCACTTGATTGCATGCCAATTTATCCCTATATCCCTCGCGTCGCGCGTCGTGTCAGCCTGTGACTCGGCCACTAGCCTCTGGCCACCGGTCACCGACCGCCGGCCACGGGCACGCAGTAACCCGCACGTCACCCTGTGAATCCCATGTCATGAGATGGGAGATGGCAAAGCACGCCCCCGGGTGGCACTTGTGAAGGCAGGCGTGGGTGACAGTGACAGTGACGGTGACGCCGAGTGACATTTGTCGCCAGGGTATGGTTCCAGCCCGCAGCCTGAAGCTGGCGGGACGTGAGCGCGTGCTCGTGTCCACTTGTGGCCTTGTGGTTGTAATGTCAGTGGACGCGACTGAGCTCCTGCACAGTTCATGAACGGGGAGTCTACCCGTCCAGCGAGCTGCCCATGTGTCTTTCCTTGACATTCCCCATTCCCCTGGTCTATCGTACCCAATTAGGCCCCAATACGCTCCTGGCCCCTCTCTTCCCCTTGACCACACTCCCGAAGCCCATGTCCACCGTCCCTTCCAACAGACGCGCGTTACACCCCGACCCTCACTAATCCATATCCAACATGACGGCAGGCCGATTCCACAACGCACCCGTTTCATGCATTGGGCAAATGCCGCGCGCGCGCGGGGTATGCTCTCAGGATGATCAGGATCCGGCACGCGAACGCGTCGCAGACGAGGGGACATGCACTGCGCGCGCGTCCCTGCGATCTCGGCGACAGGGCAGGTTCTCATATCCAGAGGCTGGCAGGCAGTTTCAACGTGCTCGACAACATTACCTTTGCACCCCCCGTGTCTCTCGATGTGTTCCAGCGGCCAGCGGGTAGGTATCCTCGCCACGGTCGACAGAGTGCCGGTAACCAAAGAACAAGCACAACCTGCGTTGCTACTGTATGAACAATTGTTACAGCCCGAGTATGGTGTCCCGCGGCCCTGGGACCCTGGCTGGGCCTGCCGAGATCCTGATTTGCAGGAGATTTGTTGTTGTTTTGGTCAGCAATGTGTGCGCCGGGAGGCTCTCCACGTGTGGCTGGCCCACAGGTTACAGGTTACGCGTAGAAAAAATAAAAAAATAAAAAATAAAAATAAAAAATAAAAAAAATACAGAGGACAAAAGACAAAAACAAAAACAGGCGCGTCAGGTCCCCCACCCCCTGCTCTGCGTGTTTGGATTGTTTTGACAACATCAGTGTTCCTACCGATGGGACACTTTCAAACTCTACTTTTGGGTTGCACACTTCTCCTGTCTCCTTTCTCTCTTCTCTATCCCGGACGTTGTCATTTCCCACCCTCCCTCTCCCTCCCGTCCTCTCCCCTCCGTCGACTGCACGAACTGCACTGGTGCTCCAGAACTGGCCAGAGACGGACCGCGGAGCGGAGTGGGAAGATACATACAAGACGACAACCTTGTTTTTCCAGTCTTGCTGTTTTTTTCTTCCACCTTTCTACAACCATTCCGTCAATATCCTCCGAGCTTCGAGCTACCACAACTCGCACCTTGCAACTTGTGACTTGCAACCCTCACGAACACAACACAATTCCCGCTGTATTTGTACGGTACAGCTTCCCAAACGAACAACTTTTACGGACCTTTTGTTGTCAACAGCGACATCGACAACGTCGACGTTGTCCGTTCCATCATCCACATCCACGACTACGGCCCGAGTGCGCTCGACCCGAGTTTGTACTGTAAACCCAGTCTCCTCGTCCACTGCCGTTACCGCTCCGCAGACCGACAGCGTCGAACAAGAACAGTGCAACTATACTGAACTGAACCCACTCTGCACCTCTGTCTTCGGCTATCTCCCCTCCCTCACACTCCACTCCATTCCAACACTCCTACCTCCCCTATCTTCCCAGCACAATGGCCTTTCCGCGCGTCGGCCAATCGGCGCCCCCAACACCACACGGCAGCCGCGGCGACCGCAACCCGGACCGTCTGGCATTCACCCCGGGCCACCGGCGCTCGCAGGCGTTGTCGTCGTTTTCGTCGTCGTCGTCTGTCGCCTCGGGCTGTGGTTCAGAGTACTATTCTGCCTCAGTGTCGCCGTCCAGCACGACGTCGAGCGTCTCGCGCGTCGATCTCGCCGTGTCCCGCATCAACTCGCTGTCGTCGCAGTACGAACGCGAGCGCGAGCTCGAGCTGCCACGCGCGCGGTCCCCCGCTCTGCGTTCCTCATTGGGGGGGTCGACCACAGTCTCGACGGGCCGCACGCCAATCGCTCCAACAGCCACGATGAAGCGCGCGAGTTTCTCCCCCGTCGCTACTCGCTTCCAACTTGACGACGGGGAGAACAATGCCACCATGAAGCGCGAGACCTTCTCCCCCGTCGCTGCTCGCTTCCAGCTTGACGAGGCTGACGAGGCGGAGAACAACGCCACGATCGTGCCCGTCCGCCCCCGCCCCACGCACCGCGTTACGCGGTCCATGGGGGCGTTTCCCGCAGATTCCCCGGCCGAGGGCGTGCTCTCCCCGCGCTCGCCGGTCGTCGGCGTGCGCAAGCCCCAGCTCCCGTCCAACCCTGCCCAGTGGACCCGTGAGTTGCTATGTTTATGTTCCTCGCTAAACTCAATTCCACAGCATCGGAGCTCGCCCAGCATCTGGCATACACGCTGCGTACGGGCGGCCCGGATGGAGAGGACCCCACGCTCCCCCCGCCCGTCATCGAGGACGTCATCTCGTGGGTTCTCCGCAGCCGTATCACCGGTGCACAGTTTCTCAGGGGAATCGACGCGCACAGGTAAGTCCGTCCGACCGTCGTCTGGGCGATCTCGGCGTGGCAGCTTGTGGTCTAACGCAGCAGGGGCGGCCGTCCACCGCCTTTCCTTCCCGTCCTCTCGGCTCTGTCGCGCCGCATGCGCCGCACAATCCGGCACCGGCGCGACTCATCTGCGTTTTCCGAGGCCGATATCTTCGACGACAGCGACGACTCTGACGGCGTGACGCGCGTCAAGCGCCTGGCGCACGCGTTTGACGCCATCTCGTCATGCTCCGAGGCGTCCGAGAGCGATGGGCACAGCCTCTCGTTCCTCCGCGCCCAAATCACGGGGGACAGCATCACGGGTTACGGCCGCGCGACGCCCAAGACGGAGCCGCGCGTGTGGATGCGGTCGCGCCGCGACAGCTCGATGAGCGCCGCGAGCGGTATCAGCGGCGTCTCGGCGGCCGACTCGGCTCTGAGCGGTATCTCGGCGGCGTCGGCGCCTCTGTGGCGCATGCGCGCGGACTCGGACGCCTCATCATCGCTCGCTGGAGCCGACGCGGTCGCCTCGTGGGCCCAGCAGTGCAGCATCCCTCTCGAGGTGCCTGAGAGCCCGTCTGCGCATCGGAGCAAGACCCATGAGGCGGTCACGGAGCTTGCGGAAGCGGTACGGGTGGGCAAGGACGACGAGTCGGACGCATCGACCAACGTGCATAACGGCTCCCCGCCCCCGCCGTATCACACCGACGACGTCCCGAACCCCTCCGCCCTCCTCTTCCCCCCTACATCTGCCGACCAAACCCCCGCCCCAGGCTCCCCAGACGACATATCCCGCTCCGCGTCGCTTACGCCCCTCGTGTCACTCGGCGGCTCCCCCGAGGTCGACGAGCCGCACCTCCTCCGCATGGTGGCGCACAAGTCATCCGGCGTCGATCCGTATCGCGTCCTCCGTCGTGGCTCTGGCCGGCCACAGATGCAGATGGTGACGGTCGACGATGAAGGCTCGCCGCACTGGACCAAGAACAATCCCGGCCGCCGCGTGTCTCGCCGCGCGGCGGCTGACGCCGTCAAGTCGCCCCCCAACCCCAAGTCCAAGTCTCGGGCCGTGTCGCTGTCGATGCCGGGCAAACCTCGCGACAGAGACGTCAGCCGCGAAGTCGCGGCGCTCACGAGGCGCATCCGCGAGCTCGAGGAGCGCCTCGTGGCCGTCGAGACTCCCGCGATGGACGATGGCGACGACGAGCGCGAGTTTGACGTTGATGACCCGGACGCGATCGACGACGGGGCGAGCACCCCGGCCGCCGTGGCGGGGCACGTGTGCCCGACGTGCTGCAAGCCCACGGCGACTGGATTTCCGACACCGAGCCGCCTGAATCGCTCCACGTCGACGCGCCTCAGCTCGTCCACGTCGTCGCGCGCCTCGTCGCGCGCCAACAGCCGCCTGAACGCATCCACGCGCTCGGCCCTGAACATGTCCACCATGTCGGCCAAGTCTGCCGCCTCCGCCGCCTCGGGGGCCTCGGCGGACCTCTCGGAAGTCACGGCCCTCGTGCCCGTCAACGCGGACCAGACGCTCGACCTCGACCGCCTGCAGGAGATCGAGCTCGAGACGGACGGTGGCGCAGCTGACGCACCGGTGCCCGCGAACCGCGCGCGCGTGTCGTGGCTCGCGCTCCTGGGCCTCGTGGACGAGTGCGGGCACGAGCCGCAATACCGCGACCTGCCTGTGTATCTGTTCCTCATGGGCGTCGGCGTCGGGATCGGGTTTAGTGCCGTTGTCGTCAAGGTCGTGCTGGGCAAGAAGCCGGTGTAAAGTAGACCCGGGCCGGGATTGAGAACGACCACATGACCACACGACCACGATGAGATACAGTATATACCCTAGATCCGCGACCTGCCAAGACAGACTACAGCCACGAGACGAGACCGATACGAATTACGAGACACGAAACACGCATCCGAGAACAGTGCGATATGCAGACGAGACACGAGAGAGAGAGAGAGACGACAGACGACAGACGAGAGATGAGACGAGAGCGAGAGTCACAGACAGCCTGCTTGTAACCATGAGAGAGAGGAGCGAAGAACAATACTGCTCACTGCTTTACTGCTGATTCCCGGCCTTGTATACTATGTTTCTGCCGGCATGCATGCAAGTTGCTTTCATAAGCGTGGACTAGAGAGGCCAGCACTGATAATGATGCTGCCCAGCTGCAGCCACGCGCAGATCGCCAGCTGATCGCCAGAATTCCAGATGGGTATTACCACGTGTCCGCGAAGCACACAACTACAAATTCTGGACAAACTTTCGTCTCGAATCTGTGGTTTGAGAGAAGGGAATGACCGCGAAATGGCACCCCCGGTCGGGACAGGATCTACAGATTCCGTACATTTTGCTGGCTGAGGCGGCGACCTGCCACTGCTGTGTGCTCCAGCGTATGGATTCAGTCGCCATATTCTGGCCGTCTCCTCGCCGCCTGTTCGTGGACTGCACCGAGGCCTAGGCTTGTCATGCATGGAATGATGCATTGCAGCTACTACAATGTCTACGATGTAATACCATCAACAGCGGCGGTCGGATGGATGATGATACAATTACAGATGGGACAGGAACACGACGTGTACGGCATCGCCTACTCTACACTCTACCCCCTTTACACTCTACAATGTCACTGCCGTCTTGTCGTCATTGAAGTACTCCAACCCCAGTGCCTTCTCTCCCGCCTTAGACTCGCGTCTCAGTTTTGTTTTTGCCCCGCAGCCCCCGACCTCTCTCTCGCTGCGTTTAGCTCGCAGCGAGCCCGAGCTTCTTGGCCGCCTCCCACGCCGCGGCATTACGCGCGCGGTAGCGGCTCGAGCGCGTCGCGTCGCCCATCTCGATCCCGTCAACCGAGCACCGCATGCGCCACAGAATCCCGACGCTCGTCTCAAACCGCTCAGACTCGTACTCGATCCGGCGCTCGCGTTGCGTGCCGTACATTTTCAGCAGGAGTGCCATGCCCTCGGCGATCGCGTCCAGCCGGTCCACCTCGTCGGGCGACGCCGCGACCTGCACCGTCCCGTCGTACGCCGTGCCCATGACCGAGAAATGCTGCTTGTACTCGTTGCGCATGTGCTGCAGGAAAAAGTCGTACAGCGGGTCGTACATTTCGCGCAGCCACCCCGTGACGCACTTTATGCCGTCGACCATGCGCGTCTCGGCAGGGAACGAAAAGTAGACTCCGGCAATGTATGCCTCAACCAATGCGGCCCGTACGTCTGTCTGCGCGCGCAGGACGGGGAGCAGACGCGCATCGCCGTTCAGACGCTGGGGGAAATTGTACATGCCTGAAATGTGCGACAGCGTCGCGTTGGACACGAGGTGCGCCTTGAGTTTCTGAGGTTTAGCCATACAACCCATGTTCTTGAAAACCCACTGTTGCAGTCCCGCACGTAAGACCAGGCTTGAGCTCGTGAAGCCAAGCCGTGACGACCATGCCGAGGATACTGTCTCCCACATGCTCGAGCTTCTCGTAGTGCCCCTGGTCCTCGGGCCCCTCAAACTGGCCGCGCGAGCGCGGGAACGACGAGTGGTGCGTGAACACCTGGCGGAGGAGGTTCGGGTCCGTGATCGGCGGCAGCGGGGGCAGGGGGAAGACAGGCAGCTTCTCCACAGGCAGGAGCACGGCCGTGGACGCGCCGCCCTTCTTCGCGCGCTTGCTCGGCAGGGGCGGCGGGAGGACGGGCACCGGCGCGTCGGGGTTGTGCGCTGCTGTCATCTGTGCCGTCGACACCGTCTGCGTGACGGCCAGGGAGAGCGGGGTCGCGGGCGTGTCGTCCTCCTCGAACCGCTCGCGCTTACGCCCGCTCGCGCTGCCGCTGTGCTCTCCCGCTTCCTCAAAGCGCTCTGCCTCGCGAAGCGGCTTGGACCAGATACTAATATCCGCCCGGCCGGCGACACCGGGGAGCGGTGTCCCCGGCGCAGCGGGGCGCATGTGCGTGTTGGCAAAGGTGTACGCGTCGTACGGCACCATTGCGCCAGGTCCTGGTGTCTCGGGCGGTGGACTCGTACTCGTGCTCTTTCTTGTGCGCTTGGGCGGGGGAGGGAAGACATTCGGTTTGCGGGGCAGGAAGGCGGGGGCAGCGTGTGTACTGGATGGCGGCGCGCGAGCTGTGCTGTTGTTCGGTTCGGCGCCGTTGTTGGTTGTAATATCGGGGCGGCGGGGGAGGCTGACGGGTGTCTTTGGACGATACTCATTTGCAGCTGGCGCGGCGGACGCGGCGGGCTTGGAGGGAAGGCTGGCGTACGCGAACATGGGCGCCGTCTTAGGTTTGACGGGCAGGCTGGAGGACGACGGCGGGACCCATGGCTGGTTGACTGGGGGCTCCATCGTGGACGGCGTTAGTGGACAATGTCAGTGATGGGATGGCGGTGGAAAGAGCGATGGTGAGAAGAACAGCCGTGACGATGACGGAGAAGGGAAGGATGATGAGAAAGATCAAGAACAGAGAGGGACTCGGAAACTTGGACAACAACAAAGTTGTAGGTCTTCCCTCCACCTCCACCCAACTCGAAGCGGAAATTTGATCCCGCTGCCACTGAACCGTGGTGTACTCTTGGGGGGTCTCTGTGGCACACTGTATGTTGTGAGTGTCCATTTCTTGTGCGTATTTCTTCACTGTACTGACCGCTCCATGGACCTGGGCAGCAATGCACTGGGACATGAAGGCGGAATCAGATACATCACGCGTATTTTATCTACTGTCGAGTGATGACGGACCACTATGCACGGCTGGCCACTAACAGCTGACCACTAACGGTTGACCGCTAGCGACTGTTGCCACCTACGGACAACAGAGCTCATCCTGAACTCCTGGGTCACTGCACCAGCACAGACCACTAACTGGGGGGTATAAAAAGCACGGGTTCACGCTCACGATCACTGGTTGCGAACACGAGACCACGTAAGCCGAACAGTCCGCCCGCACCATCGATATTCCCCGAGTGGCGCTTGGCGGTTGGCGCGGCTGGGATCTGCCAGTCCCATTTATACCCAAAGTCATCTGACTCACACCAGGGGCCGAAGCCTGCTGGTCCAAGGCTCCTCCCAATAAGTAAATAGCTCTTTGGACTCTGATTCTTTGTGGTGGGTGCTCAGATATGATGGCAAGGGCGGCGTCCCTCGTCATCCACAGATGCCGCAGTCCTCAAAGTGAAGATTGGAATGGGGTGGGGTACAGTAGTTTTGAAATGTACGTCTGAGGGCTACCGGGGATCCGAGCGCCGCCACATTCCCCCTCAGCCATCAGCCAAGATTTCATCACGCCACATGACAAGCGACACAAACCGCCTCCCAGCTCCCAGTGCGCAGGACCCAACTCGGCCGCGCCATCAGAACACTGCGGCGGCAAGCTGCGCGCTCGGGCCTCCAGAAGACCTGGAGGCGTCATGTGACTCCACGCCGTCCTCGACTGTAAGGTCAGACTTCGTGGCGAGCGTGATCAGTGAGCGCTGCTTAGCGTAAGCCACGCCGCCACACCCCCACGCCGCCACGCGCACGGTTCCCAGTACGCACGGTTCATCGTGCGGCAGCCAGCAGTATTGGCTTACAAAGTATTCCAAATACTGCACTGTATAGGGATCGCAGCGGCCGGTACGCACTGTCCCACGCTGTGCTGGTGCGTCCGCTTACCGGACAGCTACTGCGAAGTACAGTAGACCACCTGTCGCGGCGGTGCGGTGGGGTTGTCGCAGTGGTTTGGTTGTGCGCGATTTCGTTGCCGGCGGCCGAGTGAAGAGCGATGGGCGGGAGGCTAAGGTGGAATGTCGTATGCTTCCACGAGGCCCAAGCTGCGAGACAATGTAGAGCGGTGGATGAGATTCCGCCCTTGGGTCAACGGCCAGAGGCTCTTGATCTGCCGCCAGTACCTCCAGCGCCGCAGGCCGCAGTGCTCTTGATCTTGTGCTTGGTCGGTTCCCACCTCTTCCATACCTCCCGTGACGTTAGGACATTCCCTGTCCTGTGGCCGGCGGTGCATTGCTGTTACTTTGCATAATGTGAGACTGTTTCGTGACAGGTTGCTACCACCTCTACAATCTGTCTGTCGCTTCCCACAGTCGACGAGTGCGCGAGAGGGCCTGACCCCGTCTCGCTAGGTATTCGGGGTTACCGTGGCACTTGCGTCCCGGGTCCGTCGTGCCGCCTTGGACCCACGTACCGTGCTTCCCTTTGTATCCACGCGTTGCCTGGGGAATCAGCATACCATCATGGGCTCCAGTAGATCAATGGTGTGCGCGACGATACGGAATAAACCTCGTAAACCTCGCTTGCAGGGCGCCTTAGAATAGAATCCTAGGAACGATACCGGTGGGTACCCAGTGTTTTGGCTGTGGTGCAGATGGCAAGATGTGCAGTGTCTCCTACTGGAGGGGCGTTGTGGTCTCGCCCACTGTTCGGTACTTTCTGCATTCAGTCCCCCCCTTGCTCACGTGAGCACGCTGTTGCCATAGGTGCACTGTCATCGTGCTTGTCCTGATGCCGTTTACTGCTGGCCACTGAGCGTGAGTGGCGACAAGCCCACCTCGAGGAAAAGCCCAAAGTCAGGCAAGCCACAGCCACAAGCACACAACCACAATCCCACAATCCCACAATCACACTGTCTATTTCGAGTCGAGTGCAGGCCCAGAATGACGTTGGGGCAGCATACAGTACTGTATCTGCACGACACCTGCCCACATGCCCACATCGCACACCGACGTCGAACGTTGCACGTCGCTCCCCCGCCGTGTCGGGCAATACGGCACTAACTGTTGGCTGAAGGTTTAGATACCGCGATCGTGAGAACTGAGCCTGCTGAGCACTGAATTGATTAACTGGCAGCGGTGACAACATGTGGGAAATACTGAATACCGCAAGGCGTGCGATGATTGCATGCCACAACGTGCATGCTGTCATTGGGGGCTAGCGCTCGATTCAATGGGGTTGGGGCGCATTCGGGGTATCTTGAATCTCGCATGTGGCATCTGGTATTAGGCATCTGGCATCAGGCATCGGTATCTGTAAACTCTTGTAGTCTCCTACCGTCTCTCGTCATCGCGTCTCGGATGATGTCTCGGATTGATTTCCCATCGGTTCCCATTCATCTGTTCCCATCTGCTTCCATATGCGCACGGCCCCAGCCACCTACGCACATTCCGGGTTCCGAGCTCGCGGTCGCAATTCAATTCCAGCGCACAAGAGTTCGGTTCCCACCTCGAGGTCCGTCTAGCTCGACTCCGTCTCCGACTCGGAGTTCCTCGTTCGTCGTTCGTCGTTCCCACTGCCCGTATCCCAGAGTTCCCAGTTCCCACACCCCGTTCCCGTTTGCGTTTGCGTTTGCGTTTGCGTTTCCATTTGCCCTGTCCAGTTAGTCAGTTCCTTGTCGTCGTGAATTGTTCACTCCTCACCGGCGTCGCGAGGGCAACCGCGCAACGTGCTGTATCAACGGTATGCATGGGCAAGGAAGCAGGTTGTCATTCCACGGAGGCATGTGGCGGCATTCAGAGGCTCATTGTTGCCGTGAATGTGGCGGCAACACAAAAACACATCACGTCCTTGCGGCCGAGAAGCGGAGGCGAGAGGTCCGTGCACGGTCTCCGCGGCCGGTCAACCGCTAGTTCACTCTTCTTACAGGTGGATTTCATTCCATGCTACTACTACCTAACAGCGGCCAACAATGCCGGGTTGTGCTATGAAATGCTAGATGCGACACTGATGCGGTTCCAGAGTACGGGACGATGGGCAAAATGTGACACGTTTTTGTGGAGACGATTGGGAGAGTGAATGGTGGTGATGGGCACAATGATTCAGATCATGCTGTTGTTGAAGGTTGGTCAGGTTTTGTGTTTGAAGGCTCGTTTCTGTGGGGTTTACAATGCTGAAGAGAGTCGAGGATATACTAGTACAAGGGTTGGGGGTAAGGTGTAGGCGGGACATGACCGCCACCAATCTTGTCTGAGCAGGATAGCAAGTGTGGTGATGATGTGGGTCACAATGAAGAGAAGAAAACACGATCGGACATGGGCAAGGCTTAGACGCGGACAGCCGCGCGGGTGCGCGAAGTGCGGCCTCGTGCGGCGCTCCAGCTGCGGTCACGGCTCTCACCTCCGCGAGCACGGCGGCGGCCGCGCTCCTCCTCGGGCTCCTCGGGCGTGTCAGGCTCGTCGCGACCGCGGCGGCGGCTGCGACGGCGACCACGGCCGCCCTCATCGCTGCGCTCTGCGTCCGAGTTGTCGCGAGCAGCCTTCTGAAGACGAGCGCGCTCCCGACTGCAGCTACGACTGCGGGATCCAAGGAACTCAATCACCTCGCGTTCACGAGCACGTTCCTCGGTAATGGCCTGGGCCTTGCTACCGGCGGCAATGACAATGTCCATGGGGACACTGCGCACGAGGTCATGCGCGGGGTCAATCACCGCCTCGTCAGGCTCAGACCGGGGGCCTGCGGGCACTGCCGCAGTAGCTGTGCCAAGGTCAAGGCCAAGAGCAGGGGTCTGAACCACGGTCGATGCTTCCGACTCGACTGTGGTAGCCGCCGAGGCCTCGGGCTTCGAGGGCGAGGTCGTGGTGGACACGAGCGAGAACGGCGTAGCAAAGGGGGCAAGGGACCTCAGGTAGCTGGAAAAGCTCCAAATAGCCGAGGCGGTCTGCTGGAGCGACGGAGCACGGAGGGGAAGGCCAGACTTGCGGCGGGCGGAAGGCTCGGCACGGATGGTTGCGGGAGCGACAGGAGGTGTGCGGTAATGCGACGATGCGACCGAGAATCCATCCGTGGCGCTCTCAATGGTCTCGCCGAGGTCGGTAGCATTCGACGTGTCGAGGGCCTCGGACAGGGAGATGGTCGAGAGAGTCGGAGTGCATCCCTCCACAAAGCCTGGTTCATCACTGCCGCGAGTGCCCACGACAACGTCGATCCTGGAGAGTGACGTTGAGGCTGGGCAGGCAGGAAGGCCGAGAAGAGATGGCGACTCTGCGGCGGGACTAGAACCGAGGGAGACATTGCGAAGGGCATTCACAACAGGAGCAAAAGTCATGTTGAGAGCGCTCAGGGCAGTGGCACTGCGCGGGGTGGAACCATGGGGCTCGTCAAGAGGCTCGGTGCTGGGGGGCGTGAGGTTCGCAAGCGCCTCGGGGCGACGGCCACGTCCCTTGGAGGAACGGATGGTGTCACCGCGAGAGTCTACACCGCGGGCCCAGCTGATAATGTCTTCACGGCTCCGGGATGATGACGAACCCATACGGGCGACAGGCGAAGTAGCTGTGCGAGTCTCGAGCGAAGGACGAGCAGTAGGAAGCTGAGATGAGAGGGAAGTTGCCTGTGATGTGGGGAGCGTAGTGTCGTTCACACGTGACATTGGGAGGGGAGGAACGGGGTGAAGTACCGACACCGAGGCCAGAGGGCTCAGAGGAGGTCGTCTGGGAGACTTGTTAGGCTGCTCATCCCGTTCGCTGTCCGATGTGGAGCAGATGGCCGAATCCCCATTGGGAGTGTTTGTCCCGCCAGTGGACATTCGCAGGCCAGGGGAAACGTAGCCCCCACGATTTTTGAATGAGCGCGCCGTAGCGTTGACAGCCTTGGGCTTGCGGTTAAAGTTGGGGAGCGATGGCCTTTCGTCCTCCTCCGATGCAGGGAATGAGAAGGCGCGGCGATCTCGCTGGCGTGGTTGGCTTGCCATATTGGGTGAGATGGGCGAAGTCAGGCCACTGAGAACCGCATCTGAGCTCTTGCTCACAATCGAGCGGCCCGAGGGGCGGCGGTCAAGTGGACTCGCGGGAGGGAGAGCGGCAAACTTGGGCGGAAGAGGGGACGTGATGGCGACGGGCTCCGTTGCGGGTGTCGATGGATGTGTGTCGGCCAGTCGGCACGACTCTGAGCAGTACGGACTGCGCTGGTCGCGCTGCGGTCAGCTTGGTTGCGTTGAAGAACAAGGCTTACCGTACGCTTGGCGCAAGTCAAGCACCATCCAATGTCCATGTCCATGTCCATATTGAATGAAGAAGAGGAAGAGAGGGAGACCTGTCCTGGCCTTTAAAGGGGAGCGATGGTTTTGAACGTGACGTGCAAGGAGAGTTGACGGGATCGTGACCGTGTCAGACAACGGTACAATTTTTCCTGTCGCTTGCAAGGGGGTGTGGAGTGGGATCGCTGTGTCAATCTGGGTGGTGCGAGAGGTCGACGGCAAAGGGCGCAGGTGTTGTGTTCAATGGGTTGATTGATGGGACAAATGGTGTGCGTGGGTCAAGGGAGGATGAGGGCAGGGGAGGGGGCGGTGGCAAAGGGCGTAGGTGCAAGTTGTTGTGGGGATTGATGTGGCAATGCGAGGAAATCAAAAAAAAGGAGGCAAAGAAGTGGGGCGAGACAACAGAGCGTGAGAGTCGTTATCGTAGGTCGATCCAGTCGGGGAAATGCAACAAGATGTACAGGAATGATGTGCGAATGTGGTTGATGTGTGGAGTGATGAGACAAGAATTGAAAGGGATGGAAGATGATAACACCAACAGTCAGCAACAGTGCGACGGGGGGTAGAGTGGTGGTGGGATGGGTCCATCTCTCTCGCGAGGTGACAGGCAAGTGTTACACAATTGTATTGGACCTCTTCTTTTGGCGTGGTAGCAATTGATCCAGACAGCCAGTAGGTTGGGTCACGTCACGGACACACGACAGTGGTACAGAGAACAAGGCGCACAGACCGCGCGACTCGAGTCATGGCACGCGTTTAGCCTGTACTTTTGCGTTCTCACACTGCGGACAAGACAGGTGAATGTCTCACCCACACTGCAGAATAAGTAGTCCGAACGGTGCAGTACGCACAGGGACCCGAAAGGTCGGGCGGTTTATGGGTATGTGCTGATCCTCACGAAAGGATCCCGCACCAAAGTGGGGGGAAGCAGCCTACGCAACTACGAGAAGATGGGATTTGATTCCACTTACCGATGAGACCCGTGACCGGCGGTAAATCAGGTGAGGACGTTCAAGAAGATCGCTTTGACCGTCGACAATGGCGCGATTGATAGCTGCAAAAATGTGGGCGGACGATGTGATGCACGAGCCCACAAGGTACAAAAACCAGGGAAGGACGGGGGTCTGTGGGGAGTAGTGTGGGGGCGGGGATGGGGTTCAAAGGCGGCGTGGAGCGGGGAAACAACGGGGGAATGCGGACGCGTGCGCGGGGCTTGTGGGGACAGGATACGGGCTGCAAGGGTTTAAGGGCGATGCCGAAGAAGGGTGGTGCGAGCGTTGAAAAAGGCTCACGGGCGCAAACCAAAAGCACGAGGTCGTCCTTGATGCCGTTGGCGTTGATTCGAAAGAAAAGGAAGTAGATGATTGCCCAGACCGACAACAAAAGTAGAGGTCAAAGCGAGATGAGATTGTCACTGCACGAGTGATGAGTGACGATGATGATGATAGCGATAGTGAATGAAAGACTGCCGTCTGTAATCGGGTTAAGCGTTCGTTCGTTGCCAGCGCGCCAGAACATGCGTTTGGTTTTGGTTTCAGTTTTTTTTTTTTTTTTTTTTTTTGGGTGTGTCGATGGTTATGACAAGAGTAAAAAAGAGCAAGGTATAAATGGTTTGTGAATGGATAAGGCGTAGCCAAATGCCGGGGAAGACGGGGAAGGGGAAGCGGGCCAGATGTTGAGACGCGTGACGAGCGGGGATGGGAGAGTGGAAGCGTGATGTGACGACGAGATTGCGCAGATTGAATGAGTCGGCGAGTTATTTGTCGGTCGATATACGTTCAAGGTGATGGAAAAGGCCGTGGACAGAAGATGCGGTTGAAGGGTATCAATCAATGCCGGTGAGAACGAAACAAGAAGAAAGTGTGAGCTCAAAATGTCGCTCTAGTTTTATCACAACAGAAGAAGAATGAAGAGAAAAGACGAGTGATTCCAGGGGCGGAAGTTGGGGGATGTGCCAGTCCTCCATTCAAGGCTGTAAAATAACAGGGACGAGCCAAGCAATGCGGGGAATGAGGATTGACGGTCAACTCACGCAGATATTGAAAAGATATTGGCAGCGGGGATGGGGGTGGCGTCGCGGGAGTTTCAACAGACCGGGGCGGATGCACCTGAGGTTGATGAATCTGCGGCTGGAGACGGGTGTGGGATGACACGACTACTGTCTCTTTGATGTCTTTGCGAGGTGCAACAGTGTCGAGCTGTATGACAGGGGGCGATGGCTGTACGGGTTTTCCGTTTCCAACTCTGAACCGAGTGACACTCTTGTGTTAAAAACGAAGAGAAGATGTAAGAGCGGTCACAGGGATGACGAGTGGGCTAGGAATTCGATATCACCTGTCCTATCGTTATGGTGTTGCTGCTCAATCACAAGTCGTAAGCTGTTTCTTGTACAAAAGTGTCCGTATCGACCAGTTGAGAGAGACGGAGAGGTCGTGGTGGTCGCGATGGTGATGAGATGAAAGAGGTGGTGACAGGATCAATGCCCGACAGGGTGTGATTGTTGTTTTGAAGAGATCCTTTCGGTTGGGTGGGTGCTGTGATGAAAGGTTCTAGGTGGTGAGGGGAGAGGGTTGGGATAGCGATGAAGGGCTAAGGGGTCCTGAGTGTTACTGCGACATTGTTGATGAAGGGGCAGTGGGAGAGAGAGTGAGAGGGCGAGAGGGGGAGGAGGAAGACGAGGAGGTAGGAGCTACTGTTGATGACAAAAAAACGAGTAGTAACGCTTTCGCCTGGCGGGTGATGGATGGTTTATGCAGGTAGCACCAAGTGTGACCGATATAGGGTAAGGAAGCCACGAAGCAAGGAAGACGTTTGTCTGCGCGCGTTGAAGGGAAAAAAAAAAACGACGACCGAGACAGTGACAGATCTTGTGGCTGAAGGCTGAAGGTAGAGGACCGGGGAGAGACCTAATATGGGGTACGGGGTGTGGGGTGGTGGAGATTTGTGTAACTGTCGTGTTTCGTCGATTTGAGGACCCAAGGAGGGAACAAGTGACGGTGATGGATAAGCTGGACGTAGTCGAGACAGAATTTGATGGGGAGGGCGAGACTGCGGGTGTCCGAGGTACCTTGTAGATGGAGTGCGTTTGTTAGATGGAAGATGGTTGCTAAGATGCGTGTTAGGTGGCCAGAAGAAAATATTGGAAGACTTTGTATAATGACAGAAAAAGAGAAGAGAAAAGTGGTGGGCGGCGGGGGACAAGAAGCTGAAGAAGAGCAGGTTGGTATTGGGTAGGGAAGGCAGGAAGGCAAGGAAGGAAACCAAGTATACTTCTGTTTTTTTACCTTATTGATAATACGAGGTTAGAAGCACAAGCCTGTAGATAATACTCGACACTACGCTGGGTTGCTCATGCTGCGACTATTGCTTCTGCTGCTGTGCGCACTTTTGTTACTGCTGATTCAGTCCATATCCGTTGACTATCAAAGGGCAGGAGCGCTGAGGCATTCTTTGAGGACAGTGTCCGCGGGGGGGGGGGGCGGGGGAGGCAGGCAGTCGGATAACCAAATGCCAAGTGCGTATGTAGGTTCGGGGTACCAGAGGGAAGGCAAGCCACTTGATAATCAATCTCACTGCTCTGCGGTGCTCTGCTGTGCTATGCCCCGCTCTGTTCTGGTCCGCTCTGGCTTCGCTCTGCCTCTGCCCTCGGCCTTGTTATAATTTACACGTAGCGTACTTGGTACTTTGGGTTAGTAACTGCCTTGCTTGGGTGTGGCAAAACGAACAGAAGTGGACGAGGAGGCGAGAGAGCAACGTATCTCATTCGCGTTCCATGGCCCTCTCTGTCATGCTCTTGGGATGCTCTCCTTGTCCACCTGTCGTTTGATCCCACAATGACAAAGACACAGAGGGTCGGGAAGCGGCACCCACAATCCGTTTGATCACAATGATGGCAGGGCAAACGAGTAATTGGGCTTCTGTCTTCTCACTGTGTGAGCGCTACTGAGCAAGGCACCCGACAGGCATGTTCAAATCGTGTTGATGGGCTCATGTGCAAGATCTAAAAGATGTCGCCGCCGCCAACTTGGTTCCCCCGGCGCATAGTTTCCCAGAATCCCCCATTTCTTTCCAGCAGGCCAGCAGATGTGGGCTGTTTATTGTTGTTCCGGAGCATTTGGTATTAATCGACTCGCGACAGACTACTGTACTGTAGTCCGTTTGGTTTTGTTTTGGCGGCGGCTATGACTGCATCAGACTCGTCGGCTGCAGCTGCGGGGAAGCACTGGGTAAAAAGTATTTGGGCATCGTCGTTGTCGTTGTTAGGCTCCTTTTTTTTTTCTTGCTGTGACGTCGCGGACGAGGGCGGTGCAGGGCCACAGGGGTATATGCCGCGGCTACTGCTGCTGTTGCACGCGCTGGGTTTTGGCTTTCAGTCTTGGATCTCGCGCGGCAGAGAATTCAGGATTCAGATAATGCAGAGAACAGTCGGCCTTGTGCGAGGTGCAGGTACATATTTTATTAGACTGTCGATGACGCGGTGTTTTTTGGCGAATCAGGGAAAGGACTACCTCACCGGGGGGTGGACGTGTGGGGTGCTTATGGACGAGGAGAGGAAAAATAGCAAAGCCAAAAAAAAAAAAAGGCAGTCGGTGAGGCCAGCAGAGAGAGTCTTTTAAAACATTAATCGATTTAGGAGTCTCTCAGGGTCCAATAAGGTCGGCCCCAAAAGGAGGAAAAATAACGTCACAAACTCTCCTGTCGTGTTCTCCCTCTCCTTTTCTGCGTGTCCTCTCTTCCCACGCCCCCCCCCCGGCCCCGGCCCCCCGTTTTTTTCTTCCCCTTGGCGTCTTATATGGTTCAATTGCGCAATCAACTAGTATCCTGACGGAATGACCCACGAGTCTGTAAAGAACTCGCGCCATCTCTTATACTGTTATACAGTACTCTTATGCTCTTACCCCAATTACCCCTCCCATGCCCCCCCCAATCTCAAGACATTAAGACATGGAAATCGAGACTCGTGGCATGTTTCTGGGAGGCCTGGGGCCTGGGGGGAGGGCTTTTTGTAAGAAAATGCAGGGTAATTGAGGAATGTAAACTATTACAAGAAGGTTTTTTGGTTGTATTTTACCTTTTGTAATTTATCTAGTTTTTCTTTCGTTTTCTTCAATTTCTTCAATCTAATCAGACGTGTCGAGACTGCTATTGCTATAGCGTACCCCTACCCCGTAGGGGTGTGCTGCATGTGCTGTAAAGGAAGACACGCGCGGCGGAGTACCATCAGGCCATCAACGATAGAAAAATAAAACCAAATGGAAGTCCGAAAATACTTACCAAATAGTAATACGAGAGCAAGCCTTGAGGATGTACGGATGATGACCAGACACACTACGATAATCACACGCGGCCCGTTTTCAATCTGCACCTAGCTTTTTGTCGTGCATACCACATTGTTCCCCGTGTTCCCAGCGTTGCTGTTCTGTCATTTACTCTAGCCCTCTAGCTCTCCAGTGGACGCGGAACTGCAAGAAATAATTTACATCCCAAGGCTTGTGGTCATGTGACCAGCTAGTAAGAATTCAGTGCTTGTCATTTCTTGCTATTTTTTCATTTTATTTTTATTGTCGTATGTTTTTTGAAGAAAAGTCTCCGACCTGAGTTGGGCCAAGGATGTGGACGCAGGGCCAGTGGCCAGTGGCCGAATGCCTAGGAAAGACTTGCCCCAAAGAATCCAACACACAACACACGCGCCCACACACAATTCCTTTCGGAGCTTACTCCTCCCCCTCACTTTATTAGCAAATCCTTATTACGCAAAGTACTCCGTGCCCTTCAGTGCCCTTCAGTGGGGACATTTTATCAATCGTAAGAGGAATTCGGTTATTCTAGTTATCTGTTAGCAAATCATTATAATGTAGCGATTGCCTTTATTATTGCGACTTGATACCTCCTTAATTCTCGATTATGTTTTAGTTTTATTATCGATTTCTGTTTTCGATTCGCTTTTCCCATTTTTCCCATTTTTCCCATTTTCCCATTCTCCCAGGCGATCGCAGCGAGGTTTGGCGGGCATGGCAGACACGGACCTGACACAAATGTGGGCGCATGTGGGCAGCTCCGTCGACTCATTTTGCTTTCAGTTGTATCAGCAGAGTTAAACCGGGGAACGCGGGGAACCCAACTCTACCTCTGGCTCTATTGCCCCGGCACGTTCTGTGTTGTGCAATCAGGGAGGCAGGGAGGCCCAGAACGAAAAGGAACTGTGTGCTATATCCCTGGGTACTTCAAGGTTTCTTGCGCTCGACATTGTTGCCGAGGTGTGCACGTTGGCATGCCGGAATTGAAACTGGAACGTGGTGCTGAAAGCCTAGGCGTCTGGGCGCCCGGGGTGTCTGAGCATTTCATCCAACACTGGCAATTCTTGCTACGGTCGTCTAGCTACAGCCCACCCGTGTGTCATGTCGTGTCTGGCCCGTCGATGAGTGAAAAGTCTCGATCTGGGGGCGCCGGGGCACACGGCACGATAACGTTCTTTCTTTGAAAGCTGATTGTGTGTGTCCGCGTCCGTGTACGTGCACGCTGTACGCCGTATATACCGTATAGCCGTACGCTGGTGCTAGCGGAAACGTTTGCGTTCGTACGCGGTGGTTTCGGCCGGGAAGCACGAATTTTTTGTTTTTCCAGTCACAGTTTAAACGGAGACGCGCTGCAAATTACCTGTAACGGGTGTTGGTTTGGGATATCCAGCAGGCACATGACCATTGCACCAACAGCCAGAAGCCAAGAGACAGGAGCCAATGGCCAAGGAGGAAGGATGACGACACCTGCCCAGCTCCCCTGCCGAGACGCACAGTCGGTGTCAAGCTTCAACATCGAGATTGCGTCCGTGTGCCGTACGTCGGCGGCGGCGCTGTTGGCTGCTATGGCACAAAACCAAAACCTGGACCGCTGGAACCGCGCTTCCGTTAGCCCTTTCAAGGATTCGAAAGCAAGCCGAGAACCAGGGGTGAGGCGGGAACGCGCCGGGCCCCCAGAGACACGGGGACAGGGGCAGCGCAGCACATGGGCGCGGGGCGCCAACGTCTAGGGTAAGATGTGGGATGAGGCGTGCGGGGTGCGTACCTTTGTCTGTCAAAATAACAGCGCGGGGGGCGGGTCGGGTGCGTACCAGTACCAGACAACATGAGCAGCTGCCTGACGATCGGTCTACCAATCGCACCCGTCCACTGTGCCAAGAGATGGATATGGAGATGGAGTTTGGTGGTACGGGACGTTACGTTACAATACAATACACAAAGTACATGCCACGAGCACGATCACCGGATCACTAAAATGTTGCAGTAGCTTGCAATCCTTGGCCCTTGCAATCTTGCAATCTTGCTTCCGCGCTTGTTTCCGAGTGACCCTCCGATCCTCCGTGTCGGGTTACTGAAACTGCACCCACTTTTCTTTTGTTGCTGGAAAGCTTGCATCCGATCGTAGACAGGGGTAGTCACCCATAATATGGAATGTATGATGCTATCAGCGTCTTTTGAGGAATTCCAGCATCCTTCCATGATGCATCAACTGAGCACCTAGTAGTTTGGTGGGCACGTTCGTGGCTATGGACGTCCATCGGCGACCGCCACTCGGTCCTTGCCACCGCGCGTTTCTCTCTGTCCCCTGTTCCGCATTCCGAGGCTCCTCGTGTCCCCCATTGCCATTTCCTGCCTAGCCTGTCTCGAGTAGCTATTGTAGCCACTCGTGACCGGTTGTCCGCGTCACTGACCCCACTCCGTGTCTCGCGCACCCACTCGGCGTCACACCGGAGAATCCACCCCCGCGCACGTTCACCTCCTCAGTGTTCACCGACGTGTCCCGCCCACTGCAGCTCTGCCAAAACATCAGTGTGGCTCCACATGCCCATATTCCCATTTTCAGCGGCCGTTCCAGTTTTTATTCCAGGACAGAGTGTAGACGTCCCCTCTGACTGACCAATTTATTCACTTTACCTGTCGCCGCCTCGCTGAATTACAATATTCTCACTGAATCCACTACGCAGTTCCGTGCCCCGTTGCCCGGAGACTGCTCCACACACTCATTCACGCCTGATTGAGCTTCCGGCGCCAATTGTCTTTCCTCTCCTTCGGTCCGAGATTCCAGGATGTCCACCTAATAGCAACAGGGACCCATAGGCGAACGAGGCGACATGGGTATAAGGCGACAAGCGCGATGGGTGGGAGCGAGCCCCCCACCGTGCGTGCCTGGGCTGGAATCGACCCATGACATTGTTGCGCCGAAGGAGGCTGAATGAGGCCACAATGATTCTGGACACGAACCCCAAAATGTTCATTCAGTTCTTTTTGTTCTGTAGACGCCACCGCCACATCCGTCGTCATATTCACCGTCATCAACAGCTGGAACCCCAACCCATCCCTCCTGACATTCTGGCATCCCGTCATCCTGGAGGTTCATTCCCAACCTGGCAAAGCCCGGTCTAGGTCTCGGCGTATGGCGGATGGGAGCGTGGCGCCGAACAAATGGTCAGACAAATTCCAGCGTCGTAGCCCCTTCCTCTGTCTGGCCATCGAGCCACCTGGCCCTGTAACCATTTTTGGTGCCAATGGACCCTGGTTTTGCGTCACTTCACTTTACTGGAACCAGACGTCTACCCGAGACGCTTGACGCTGTGCCCGAGACCGCAATTAGTTCTGTATGGAGCGAGCCCTTGAACATGGCGCCGAGTGACTCACTCACGTTACCCCGTCTCCTTTGTCCTCGCCTTAATGTTACACTTGTGCGGTCACGACCTCTGGCCACGCCCACTATGTCAAACCGGTCTTTTTGTTAGACAGTAAGCGCCACACACGCGGTACCACGCGCTGCGGTCCCTAGCTCTGCCCTCGGCGCGTGGCTTATGGCTTACCTGCACGGCGGTCGTCTCCACTTGCTTCGCACCGACCAACGCGTCATCAGGGTATGCGATCGTTGAATCCATCCCATCCCCGGCTAAGCAGCAATTATAGCCCACATCGTGTTTGTGTCTGGCGCCTGCTCCACTCCCAGGCGTGGGTGACGTCATATGCGCCGCCGCTGAACAGTGGGCCACGCGCCGCCTTCCGCTGGCGGTGTAAGCGGAGCACAGCACGAGTGGGGAGGGCCGCCGCTCGCTACGCTCGCTGAAATGCTCGCTGTGCGTCATGGTGTGCATGCGGTGCCGTTCACCGAGTCGATTGCGCGGTGTGTTTGGCTTACGCGTCGGGTATCGGGTATCAACAGCCTTGTTTTAGAAGCTCATCGGTAGGACGCCGATTGACTGTTTTGCTTGCGCTTGTGTAGTCTAAGACGTCAGCGGCGAAGCATGGATGCATGGCTCATGGAGGTTACGGTCAGAAGGGTCAGAAAATACTGCCAGTCGTTTGGTGGGACACGCCGAGCCGAGGATGGCGGCGCGTGCTCAATCAGGTCAGGCCCAGTCCAAGTCCAAGTCCGAGCTAGGTCCGCCTGTGGTCACCTCGGTTGGCACCGAGCCTCGTGCTCAACGTGCGCTGTATCTTTCGGCTTCCACTCACATTGCGGTCTATGCCCGACTCGCGACGGGAACCGCAGCTCGGAGCCTGCCGACCAAGTACACGTCCGTACATACGATGCTCTCGGAGATGGAGCGATACTGTACGGCATGTCGGTGATGCGAGGAACACATGCGCAAACGTTTCCATTTCCACGTCCAGGGCAGGAGGCCGAGGCAAGCTTCCAAGCTTGCGAGCTTGGGGCCCATCAAAGCTCGGCACTCGCTCCACTCGCGGGGCCTGGGGGTCGCTTATTTAGACAATGTCGATGCCGACCATCCTGTCGCTTGGCCTCGCTTCGCGATCATGTTTTGTTGTGCTCCAGTCGCTCTTCGGGCACCCCCGCGGGCCTGGGCCCTGCGCTGCGGTGACCAACCATGTCATTGTGGAGCTGTCGCAAATGTGGTTCTGGCTCTAATGTCTCAGTCTGGTTCTGGCTCCACTCCGCTTCTGATTCTGTGATTGTGGTTCCGAGTCTGGTTCGGCTGGCCCATGATTCTGCAGCTCGAAATGCTTCTCAACATGTCCCACAGGCCAGAGTCGCACAACGAACGATCTCAATTTAGGGATGCCGGCCCCTGTTTTCTGCTTCCTTCTCAAATGAGGTACTTGGACTTTGCCACACTTGGGTGAGCTATGGGCGCAGGCACTGACCGCTGGACTGATAGGAGCACGAGGGCCTAATTTGTGCATGGGCGCAAGTGTCTGATCCATGTCTGAACAAGTGAACAACTTGAACCCGCGGCAGCGTAGGAAACTCGCACCTGTGGGTGATCTGATCGAGCCCAAGTGCGGACACGACAAGAACCGAATGCGCGAGCCTGGATAAAAGTGGCGCGCAGACACTTTAGGCTCGACAGTACAGCGAGCGAGGCAAGTCTAACGGCTGTAGCATGCAGCTTCTTGCACGCTCTGTGTGTGCGTTCGCACGTTTTGCTTCTTAGCTTACATTCGCGCTGGGGCTCCGTCGTGCGCGTGACCTTGCGCTCGACGCCAAGGACGGATGTTGAACCGGGGTAAATGGGGGTGCAAGTGGACGGTGTGAATTGGGGTTCTGCCACGATCGTGGGAGTTGGAGACAAGACGAGCGAGGCAATTGTTCAGAACGCCAAAGCCGTCTGGGGTTCCCGCACCCCAGATCCGAAGGCGCACGCCAGGGCAAGGGGGGCGCCAAGCTGCGCCCTGCGCCCGTCCACACACACCAATTCTCCTTCTGGGAAGGTCATATGAACACGTAATGGTAATGAGCTGCTCTGATGCCATCCATCTCAAGCCTCGCGGTGTGTCGCGTGGGAATCGGCATTCTTAGCTATACATCGGCAGCGACAGTGGCAGCTGACTCGCAGAGTCGATTGAATCGTGCCATTGTGGCGGGAAGCCGAACCGCGCGAGTTCCTGTGCTATGGAGGACGCGGCAGGGGGACAGCCTAGGCTGTTGTTGACAAGCAGGATGTCCACAATGATTGTGTTCATGATGGTCGTCCTCCATGGGGCACCTCACCTCGCACCTCACTCCCTTCAACACTCGACACTCTCTCGCAATGATCACCCGGCGCCCACAGTTATTAGTGGACGTACCCGAGTTTTCCGTGATTCCAAGATCGACCGTGCCTCACATGACCAAATGCTGATCAACCTTACTTTTACTTCTAACATTCATGGCAGTTTTCACTTCTGACGCTTGCCAGCTTCGAGCCTTTCGTGCTTGGTTCGTGCTTGACGACTGACGCGACTGACCGAGTGTACCTGACGACCGTCCACTATCCTTGCTGTCGCCAACTCGGCTCGGCCGAGTTTCACACCTCGGCTGGGAGTCACCCCATACCACGTATCCATACGGCTCAGCATCTCAAAAGGTCCCAGTTACACCGGCCAGGTCCAAGGCCCAAATGCGATCTGCAGGGATG
The DNA here is from genome assembly GCA_013177335.1 of Apiotrichum mycotoxinovorans. Taxonomy (NCBI): domain Eukaryota; kingdom Fungi; phylum Basidiomycota; class Tremellomycetes; order Trichosporonales; family Trichosporonaceae; genus Apiotrichum; species Apiotrichum mycotoxinovorans. The sequence goes on along the minus strand of CP053624.1, from coordinate 362,278 downwards.
AATCCCATCTGGGGTCGGAGTCGTGGGCGTGCCGAGTCGGTGGATGTGGGATTGACGAGGCGACGACGTTGCGACAAGGATGCGTGCCTCTGAGCCGTTTTACATGTGAGACGCGAGCTGGAGACGCCAGCAAGGATGTATTAATAGTGTGGAGGCGGGCAAAGTCGTGTCGACTCGAGTTGAGTTTAGCCGAGTGGAGTGGAGCAGGGCGGAGAGGAGGGCGATTTCGATCGACATGTTCCCTAGGGCGGAGGGGGGACGCGGTCCACATCAGGAGCGGCGTCGGGTCGTGACGCCGGGCGAGCGTAGCGACGTACATGGAGAGCAGAATGTGGGTCACAACAATGACCGTTGGCAGACTCACTGGCCTGCTGGCAAGTGCGGCGCAAGGGGACGACTGAAACTGACACTGACACTGAGGGTGAAACTGATACTCACACGGACAACCAAGTCGCGACCGAGCATTCGGTCACTGAACCTGTGCTTGATTGCTAATAGTAGCTGCAACTGCCACCACCCCTCTGCAAGTCGCATTTGAACGGGACCGAGGAGTAGGGAGCGAGACGGAAGATCCCTCCCGACCGTCTGTGCGATCTTCGGTTCATGTCTCCTGATGCTGCAGGTCCAACATAATAGTTTTAACGACATTCTATGAAACCAGATGTGACTGAAGAGCGAGGGCTACGGAGCAACGTCTTTGGAGCAACGTCTTTGGAGCGACGTCTTTGGAGCGAGGGACCTTAACGAAGCACTGACCTTGAATGTCCCCGCACTGTGCCTCCACGACCGAGTAGGCACTGACAGTGGACAGTGCACCGTATCTTCTGTCCCTGCTTCGTGGCAGAATCTCCACCAGTTCATGGAAGCTGCCCCCTAAAACTCGCTTGCACGACTCCCCCACCAGGATTATATGTACCTCGCGCTCTTGCACAACGGCAAGGGAATCCGCGACCCGTCCCCCCAGTCTACGGGTAGGGATTGCCAGCTCGATGCGACATGGCCGCGCGCGCTCGCGCGCTCCCGGGGACAAAGCGTCACTAATGAAACTGATACGCGCATGACCGAGACACCGAGAAAGCGTACCCTATCTTCGGTCCATCTATAATGCTGACTCCGAAGGCGTCTATTCTGAAGGTCTGGCAGAATGTGAGTTGAGCCAAGGCCGCTAAACCACTGCCAATGCGACTCCACTGCCAAAGCACCACAGTCGACGCATCCCCTGCAGTTCCTGGCCCTCTGGAAACTCTTTCCCATATTTGTGGCTAGTGCCTAGCGAGCGGTGCCGGAATGTGAGTCATGAGATTGTTACGTTGCTGTAGCGTGCTGGCGACGTGGTCTGAAACGGACCAGCCTTGGCTACCACGTTTACGTACAGTGTGGGGCCTCGCTACACACTTCTTAGCTGCACTTGTAAATTCACAGTGGCGTATGCTGCTATTATGCAAGCCTACGTCGTTGCGTCCTTGCGGCGAGAGACATGGGAACCTGACCTCGGTCGCTCGATCGCTCAGGGTGCAGTTTAGCGTGGCCTCACAGTGCAGCATTCAGTATTCGTAACGCAGTGATGATCTAAGACGTGTGGCACCGCAGCAGCCGGCGACTGCAGCCGAGTTCTCGTCGGCAAGCTACAGTATACTCTAGACTGCTGGCCTATGCCGTGCCCCACATGGGTTCGGGTCTTCACGTTGTCAGCTTTCGGGAGTACTCTCGAGAGTGCTCTCGAGAGTGCCTATGACTCATGACAACAGAGAGTTTCCGCGCCGGCATCGTCGTCGACTGCCGGACGATGTGCTTCGAAATCCTCGAGGTGGTGTGTGCTCCACAAACTGTCCTCAAGTTACACCACAGCAGCTGTCCGAGTGCCTATGACTCAGCGAGTTGTTGAGCGACGGCGGGTGAATCTGGACCGAGCGTCCTTCAAGGGTTGAACTTGCTAATGTGGAGTCGCGAGTCAGTCCTCGCCAGCTACTACCCTGGCGCCCGTAATCGTGAGTCGAGCGACGATGCCCCATGCTCATGGTTCTATTCCCAGTGGACCCTACTGTCGTAGTCGCCAGATCTATGGATCTACATAGTACCCCCGGACCTGAGCAGCTGCGTGTACACTAATGATGTGAAACGCGGTCGTTGGTTTTTGTTTCTGATCGTGATCGTACGTGATCTTATGTGTTGGGGCCTTTTGACAGCTTCGTGTCCGTTATGTATGTCTGGGATATGAAGCGAGGGGAGAGGGCGGTGGAGATCGATGGAGGCTGTTAGGGACCGTTTGAAAGCAGACAGACAAGGGGCGTTGGGTCGGCATTTACCCGAGTCAACGTGTTGTGTGGCAGTGGGGTTCACCACGGAGAATGCCCAGCGACAATCATCCCACCACGATCGTAAACACACGCCACACCAGCACTGTCAACCCCGCTGACCCTAGCCGCGCGCGATACTGCACCGCCGGTGGCCTGGCACCATGTCACGCAGCTCCCCTCCGCGCACCGCATCGCAACAGTGGCACTTGCATACGTTGCTTGTTTACGCTACACAACCAGGGTTCCTTTTTCGCTTCCTCTCAAAGATTCGCTTGCTGTTGTTTTTCCGGACACGCAGATAGCTGTTAAGAGGTACGATCGGTACGAGATCCTTATTGCTACCTTTCATTTTGCTGTCGACGCAGTGTGTTCCATTTTTGACCTGTTTTCACTTGCACGCTTCTTGTTCTTCCGGATACAGTTTTTCGGGTTCGAGGCGAGTATGTCCGCGGCAGACACTAATATTGACACTCGGTCACGTTCTCGGTCTCGGTCTACTCCTCCTCGGCCCAGGCGGGGAGCCATCTGCGCGTCAGTTGGGTCTCGTCGAGGTGGGGGGCCGGGGTGCATTCGGGATGGTGCAGAGTGGTGTTCGGGATGGTGTTCGGGGTAGACCTTCCATTGCCATTTCGGACCGGGGTAGTAATGCCTTCCCTAATGTGGCCCCAGGGTTCTGGACGCAGATGACTGGGCCATACGTGGTATCCCGCTGTGGCGGGCAAGGAACGCCCATTCCCAGTTCAGTTGGGGCGGGGCGACGTCGCCGGCCCGAACGGGTAGTGAGTGGAGGGAGCCCGAGTGGCAGAGGCTTGAGAAGAATGAGTCTCGACGCCCAATGCTCGATGCTCAATCATCGAAGCTGAGCTAATCTCCCTCGGAACTATCTCCGGTTCTCAAACAGCGATTTACACTACTGGCCCCAAGAAACCAAGTCTGCACTGATTGCACTTGTGTACTCACGTCTCCCAGCCGGCCCACTCGCCGTCGGGGTGGTCCGCGGCCACCTCGTCGTCGTGGTGGTGGTGGGGAGGCACGAGGACGCGCCCGATGACGTGCCACGCGCCGTTGCGGGCCGGGATGTCGTTGACGTGCGAGTGGATACCGTTCACGGAGATGCTGGTGAAGACCGAGTCTGGGTGTGAGTGGTGCTCTGACGGGAGAAGGGGGGGTATGTGGGGTATCATTGTGGCGCTTGGATGGAGATGTGTCTGGTTCGCAGTCTAGTTGGCTTACTCACCAATCGGGCTAATCTTCTTCTTCTCGAGGACGATCTTGAGTTTCTCGTCCGGGAGGCCGGAGTGGACCTCAAACTCGTGGTGGAACGAGCCGTCGTCGTCGTCGCCAACCCACTCCTCGACCTCAGCACTCCCGTCATCCTTCTTCTTGTGCTTCTGGTGGTGGACAAACTCGGTGTGGATAAGCGTGTGCGGGACGTAGTGGTACAGGAGCAGCTTGGCGAGGGCGCGCTGGCCGAACCTGGAGAAGAGGTAGACGTGCAGGCGGGGCGGGAGGAGGTTCCAGGCGTCGTTGCTGGGCGCAAAGATGGTGGCGAGCGGGGTGCCCCAGAACTTGGGCTTGCCGGGCTTGGACGCGTGATGGTCGTACCCGTAGTCGATGTGCCCGCGGCCGTGCACGCGTTGCACCGCCGACGTGGTCGTCGACACCCAGCGCGAGGCGAGGAACGCCTCCTCAAAGATACTCTCGGGCGGGAAGAGCGGGTGGTCCAGCTCGTGCAGCACGCCGTTGCTCGCGTCGGTCGACGAGCGGACAGACGCATAAAAGTTGATCCGCAGGCTGCCCGGAGGAATCAGGTGCCGCTCCACGCGGAGCCGGCGCGCCTGCCCATCGGCGCTCCCATCATGCGGGTGCAGCGCGGTCGCGAACGTGTGGTTGTGCGCCAGCGACGAGTACCCGTGCCCCGCATCCGGGAGGATGTGGTACTGCAGCACCGCGTGGATGATCTTCTTGAGGATCTTGCGCCACTTCTTCTTCTTCTTGTCGTCGTCGTCATCGTCGTCGTCGTCGTCGTCGTCATCGTCGTCGTCGTCGTCGTCGTCGTCGTCGTCGTCGTCGTCGTCGTCGCCGGACTTGTCGTCGGTTTCGGCGACCGGGTCAAGGAGCCAGGGCGCCGCCTCAAAGTGGTCCCAGACGTCGCTGAGCGTAATCTCACCCGTCAGCCAGCAGTACACATGTGCGGCTTACCAGGTCCTCAGGGAACTCGTTCGCGGCAGCGAGATGGAGATCGTGCGCGTGCCGGTGGCGGTGTCCGTGGTGTAGGCCGTCGTTGTTGACGGCAAAGAATGTGATCTCGTGGTCCTTGCCCGTCTTGTCGAGCTCCTTGATCGTGTCCTCTTCAAACTGTGTGTCACGTCAGTGTTGTGCTGACGGGAGGGGTACAAGCCACTGTCGCCACTGCGTCGGTCTCCAGAGGGCATACTTGACCCACTGACCCAGCTCGCCACTCTGCCGATGCTACCTGGCCCCGCTTGGTTCTCTTTTGTCATGTTGCCCTCTTACAGGCAACACTCTTCCTGGGCAGCACGCTTGACAAACAGCAATCAAGCCAACACCAAGCGGGAGGCAGCCATTCGAAGCCAAGTTCCTGAATTCCCCCAGCCATTCCCCCCTTCAACCCAGCAGCCCCGGCCGGCTCACCTTGAGAATCTTGACAAGCTTCGAGTACTTGTCCTCGTCCTGGAGCTGCTTCCAGATAGTGTGCTCGGACACGTCCTTGTCGCCGCCGACGATCGTCTCGGCCGTGTCAAAGACCCACTTGGCCGGGCTGACATCCCACAGCGGACGCGCAATGGCGACGCTCACGAGCGGGAGGAGCGGGAGGAACCTCATGGCGCGAATGTTCCTATGCAGTTTGCTTCACTGTATAACCTTGCAGTCGGCTTCTGGATCTCTGGTGTCCGTGTCCAGTAATACTGTTGGTCGTCTCAGTATCGTGCCCGCGTCACTGGACGAATTGGTAGTATCAAAGCATGCCAATACGACCCGGACACCTATATACACACGACGCGCAACCGTCGCATACACTCCTGAACCCCAATGACGAGATCAATTCCCATACAGCAATAATATGGCGGGGCCGGATCAGATCACGGGAGATGGCGACGCAATGACACGCCGTTCTAGCGTCATTGCACAGCAACGATTTTGGGCCGAGGTGGCCTAGGCCGGGATGTCGCTGCGTTCTGTCTGACGCCAGACCCTGCCCCGCCGCAACGCACGTTCGGCCTCCCAGGTCCCCCGTGTGGCGTCTCCGTGCCCATGCTCTTCTGGCAGGGCGGTCGCCGCACACTTCCCACTCGATAGCTGTTACCGCTGATTGCACGTCGCTTGCGCACTCTCGATCTCAGTCGCGACCTCATCAATGATGACAGCAGAGGGGGTGTCTCATGGAATTATCAGGATTGCTCGCCGTTATGACGTCACCCGTGCAGCTGATGTCCATGTTCATTGTTCGATCCCATGTCTCGTTCATGCTCATTTTCTGTCTTTGCGTGTTCACCGTCAATCGCATTCGATCTGCCCGCATTCGATCTGCCGTGATCGACCACAAAGGAACATCTGCGTAGAGCCTTATGCTTGCCCTCATTCATGGTAGGTTCGTCGGTGTATGAGGAACCCCTGATCTGCTACTAACTATAGAACGCTTGTCGAGTTCCAACGACGTCGTGTGTTTACACACTACCAATGAAGGACATGTTCTGTCTGAGTTTCTGTCTGATAGTTGAGACACATTACTACCGCTTGGTGTGTTAGACTTATATTCATTCCACTTGATGCGGGGCAGGTGTTCAGGCTATCTCGCTCAACATCTACAAGTGCGCGACTATCATTCTTCCTGCTTCTTTCACGGCCCAGAGTTTCGTATCGCTCGGTCCGAGATTGGTCGTCAACAGCCACCATCATCACCCCCTGCATGCTGCATTGGCCAGTGTTTCATCAAGATTGCGATCCAGATTCAGTCTTGGCCTTGATCTTCCACCTATCCCGGATCTTCATCCCCTTCTACTCTTCACGTCTTCCATCTCACCTATCTCACTCACTCAGATCCCTGCCAGTCATCGTGCCCTAAGGCTCTATAGCCACGGAAGTCACCTTCACGCCAGCTTACTACCTCTCCAATCACTGGTATCTCTTCCGGAAACCATGGCTCCTATCAGCATATGGATCTACTTGACATCACAGCGACGTTCACCAGCCTTCGTGTCGCACTGTGGAGATCAAAATCCATCAGTCAGAACAGGTGCAACAACGACACCACTTGGCAGACCTACGGGAGCTATCTTACTGCCTATACACATTGATCACCATGCAGAGTCTCACTTGGAGGCAGGTACACTGACTCGATCTGGCGCAGAGACTTTGCATCATGGTTCCCACCGGGCATCGAAGTCCGTGGTCTCCTCCTGTCAACCGTTTTCGCATTGGTCTCGTTCGCCAGTCATCCTTGCCGGATACCACTCTTCATACGGGCGCTAACGCAACTTCTGACACTCGTACTCATGACCACGGCTCAAGCTCATGCTCACTCGTATGCCTTGGTGTGCACGCCTGCGCATATGTTCGGTCCGAGGCAGTGCGCTCAACACACATACAAGCCCGAACATATCTGTGTGTGTGACACCTGTGCTTTCCTGCCATAGACCAAGGTTTTCTGGGGGACGGTGGAGTAGTGGGGAAAGGCGACCAGCGAGTAGACATGCACCCCTGTCCTGGAACGCACACGACGTCGGCAACTGGCTGCCCAGATACACAGGCCCCCGATTTGTATGTCGCATGAGTCAACAAGTAACCTACCTACCTGATCGTTCTTGTCCTCTCTTCTCCATCAGCTTCTCCATCCCCTTCCCATGCTCCATGCTCCATGCTCTATCTTCCATCTTCCATCTTCCATCCTCCATCCTCCGTTTCGGCTGCTTTTGTCTCGATCTTCCATCCTACTTGTTCACACTTCCCTCGACCTCGTCCTTGCGTTGGGTAAATGAGCATCAGGAGCTGTCGCAGGGACACTGATTGAGTATCCGAGCAAGCACGTTTCTTTATTTCTTTGGATTAAACCACATTCATAATCTTCCGAGTTTTTCGCATTCTTTCATATTTACTACCTTTTGGTGGTGGTTTGTTTTGTTTCTCATCCCTTCACCCCCTTTCGTATTTTCATTCTTTCGTTCTCTCTCTCCTTTCAATTATTTGCTTCGTAAACAACAAGATACTCTCTCGCACGGTGATCTCTGCCGGTCCTCGGGCCTGATTACCGCGTTAATATGCCCGACCACTCTGCTCGTCCCCTCACGCCCATCACCGAGAGCAACACGACGACGCCGCGCGCCTCGCGGTTTGTGGACCACGACGAGTGGCCTGTGACTGCCCCAAACCGAGCCCCAAGCCCCGGGGAGTCTGGGGATCAGCTCGTGATGGCCGTGTCGATCCTTGCATCCCAGCCGGATGCGAGACCGCGCACGTCCAGCCCGCCCCCGTCGCCCGTCCCCGGCGCGCGTCTCTCGCGCTCGCTGTCGCGCACGCCGGTCCAGAAGCGTCCGTACACGTCGCACAACTATGTTGGTTCCCGTGCGGCCTCGGGCCCGCCGTCGCCTGCACTTACACCCCCTCCATTGGACCAAGTTGCACCCCATCCACCTCTGCCCCTCCGTCCAGCGACCAGCATGGCGAATCTCCATCCCAGCGAATCCGGTGGTGCATCCTGGGCGTCCGCGTTGTCTCCGTTCCCACCATTCCCACCGTTCCCGTCGTTCCCACCGTTCCCTAAACCAGCCATGCCAGCCATTCGCGTTCGGCGGTCCTCTGGTCCGGGTCCGCAGATCCCCTTGCCCTTGCCTCGCTCCCCTGAACCAGCTCCTCGATCAGATCCCAACCAAGCTACAGATCAACCCCTGATGACGAACTGGCGGCCGTCGCTGACCTCACGCGCAGCTAAAGCGGGCACACCGGCAAGTCTGGCGCCGCTAGAGGGTACCACCAACCTTTCACGTGCTGCTGTTGACATCTCTGGCTTTTCGCGACCCCCATCCCTATCGCGAGCCCAATCGGCCCGCCGTCCACAGATCCCACAAAGTCACGCCCAAGCCCAAGCGGTGGACGTTCCCAGACAATCGGCACATGCATTTGCTGGATTACCCTCTTCGTCGCTGCCCGTGCGTAGCGCCTCAACAACAATGCACAAGGCGCCGCCTCCTCCACCGTTGGCGTCGATTCCCTTCCTTGTGAACCCTGAAATTCCCGAAATCGACGACACGACTCCCAGCCCCAGTCGTTGTTCTGCGACCGCCACCGCCACCGCCACTGCCACCAACACCAAAACTGCTATCCAGGCACACCATGTGTCTCAGCCCCCACACTCTCTTCACCCGGAATTCAGGCGGCCCCAGTGCCAACACCCATGCCTACGCGCATCCCTGTGCGTTTAGCGTCAACGTCCACTCCTCAGAGTCGCACACAAGGAACGGGGGTGGGGGCAGCGAGGGCCCCTTCACCCACACCTCCTGTGTCTCCCAAGACTCAGACGTCATCACTGGTCGACTCTGGTAGTCACACACCCCAGGTGAGCGATCCTCCCTACCTCGCACCCCCTCTTATGCTTGGATGTGGGATACATCTTCATGTTGGCTGACGGGGGTCTCTAGAGTGGACGTCGCTCTCCGACTCCATTCCGTATGGCCCGCTCTGCATCGGCTCTCGATTCCGTCTCCGTCGGCAAGCCCGCTCCACTGCGGCACGCCAGCGCCGAGCTGCCTCCGCGTCCGACCACCGCCGCAGACACACGTCCGCGGCCAAGTAGCGCGTACCTCTCCCGCTCATCCACCGCCGCAGCGCCTACCCAGGACAGGCCATTCACATTCCATGGCCTCAGTCCCTCCGTTGGGCTCAATCGCCGCAACTCGCTTCTGAAGGGATACAGCCCCAAGCTCGACCGCCTCGAGACCTCAATTGCTGTGCTCCCTCCGACAAGGGGAAGCCTGGATCTCGCCAAGGAGGCCAAAGAAGCCGGCTCGCGTCCGAGCGCGAGCAGGAGCCCTAGCCGCGAGCCGCGCGAGCGCCGCGTCTCCTTCCAATCCCTCACCCAGTTCCAAACCCAGTCCCCGCCTCAAACGCTCGCCCAGCTACAGAGCTCTAGCTCCTCTTGGACTGATGACGAGAAGCGCCGCCCAACTTCGGCGCTCGCTAGGCGGTCGTCCCTGCGCATCTCGTCTCTGCTGTCCAGGTTCAACAACAAGCCCACGGGACCTCCTCTGCTCAGCCCGCTTTCGCCGCTCCCAAACGTCGACGACACAGAGGTGACAGGACCACAGCCTATCCGGTCCGCCACCCGCACGTGTGAACGCTTTAGCGTGCACGACGAAGACGAACAGGATGAAAAGTTCTACGTGCCACACCTCCAACACGTGGAGCACCGGCAGACGAGCGAGGGGTCCATCATCGAGGGGCGCTCCTCACGCGTCCTGTATGTTGAGAACCCCGATGCTGAAACGCTCTCGGACGCGGACAGTGACGAGGAGGAGGGCGACGATGGCCCCGGGCAGGCAACACGCCTCCAGCCCCCGGGTCTCATGCACAGCGAGTCCGACTCGGCACTGAGCACCGCCGTGCCCTCGCTTTCCGGCTCCTCGTCCGAGATCAATGCAAGTGAAACGTCACTTCCGTTGCCAACGTCTCCCTGCTCTACCGCACATGAGTTGCAGATGTTCCAAGAGTCTCTACTCCTTGTCACCAGCAACCACACCCACGCGTCACAGTCGGCCCAGTCGCACGCCGAAGCACGCGCCCCCCACTCTCCGCAGTCACCCCCGTCGGAGGCAGCGATCCTCGCAGCAACCGTCATGCGTCAAGCAGAGACGATGACAGAGATGTCCCGCACCATGAACGCGATGGCGCGGGAGCGGTACGAGTTGGCCACGCGCCTGTTGGAACAGGCCACCGGAAAGGGCCCGTCCGGAGCCGAATCGACGCGCCCTTTGGACTGTGATAGTTTAGGGCTTCATAACACTGTTCAGGCGCCGTCCCTGCCTTTGTCCTCGAGCTCTGTTCTGACTTCTGGTAACAGTACCCCTACCCCTGGCGGTACCATGCCCCGACACGCCCGGCAGGTCTCCCTCCCCATCACGCCCCTCCCGGCTTTTGAAGTCCACACTTCGCCATCCCTCCCATCCATGCCCGACCTGCTGGCACACGCCGAACGATTGGGACATGAGGGATACGCCCACCATCGTTCTACCGAGGAGACGTGGAGGCGGATCGTGGACGCCCTCGTTCTCTTGAAGGGGGAAGACTCCCGTACCCCACAGCGCAACGACTGCGGCACACAAACGGAGTCCACGGATGCTATCGTGCTTCCTGGCCGCTCTGTGGACGGAAACTCGCGCACTGTGTCCAGGCGCTCATTTTCGCGGCTGGCATCCATGCCACCTGAGGACACACAGACCTCCCGTTGGCCATCGTCCGCCAGCTCGTATGATCGCATGGGACCCGTCCTCGCAGACGCATCGGGCGAGCCGACGCCGTCACTTGTGGATTCACCCCCGGCGTCATTCAACGAGGCCGAAACGGCCTCCACCCCCGTCACACCGCTACATGAGGACATTGTCGCCACGCAACCAGGCGTGTGCAGTCGGGGCGTGTCCGAGGAGTGGACGCCACCACTCTCTGAGGAGATCATCAGCTCCCCGTCGACGGACGAGTGGGGCATGCTTGAAAGCGAAAACATCGTGTCCCCCCTCGAGCTCTCCCCGACCATGTCGCGCACATCCCCGCTGTCGCTGCCGATTGACAAGGCGCAGCCACCTTCAGCATTCATCGAGCAGCCTCCGGTAAAGGTCGAGGCCGTCCCGCAAGCCACGCGCATGCCACACCCCTCAAACGTCAAAGACCTGCCTACGCGTATGCCCGAGGTGCCCGTCACGCCCAGCAGGCCCAGTCGCCCCAGCGACGGCGGTACAGTCTCTGTGAGCGACGCGGGCAGGGGCAGCACAAGCGGCAGGCGGTCCGTGCTTTCCCGCAGGGGGTCCCGCCGTCAGCCGACGCCGTCGCCAGCTAGCGGAAGCGAGGGGAGCGCGGGGTCGCCTGCCGGGTTCAAGAGGAGGTGGTTCAGTCTCAAGTGGAAGTAGAGAACAGTGAGGTTGGAAAATGGACTGCAGAATTAGTCCCAGAGGTGTTGAGTATCTATCCGCAACGAGAGAGAGAGAGACAGTCGAGGAACCAGATAGATGTGAGACAACGGATAGGCGCAGGGATTGGCGTCAGACAATCTGATACGCAAAAGGTAGATTAGATAACGATAGCGGGAAACTGTTTGTGACTATGCATTGCCGCCTGTCTTACTTTTATGGCTTCACATGCTTCGCAGCTGATTCACTGCAGCTCACCCCATGTTACAGGGGGCCACCGTGCACATCTCGTGCTATACATTTCAGCCAAGACGGGGTGTAACGAGCACAGGCCGTCCCCATGTGCATATTTCGTCCTGGGATCGGATACCTGGTATTCTCATTCCCTTCTTGCAAACACCCACTTCCCATCACTGTTCCTCCCATCACCATCACCACACCCTCGCTCTCTCTTTCTACTTCTTACTTGTTCTTTCTCATCCTTTCTCATTCCACCCTCGCCTGCTCCTCTCCGCCTGCTCCTTTCCGCTCTTCTCGTCTGTTTTTACTCCGCCTGCTCTTCTCCGCCTGCTCTTCTCCGCCTGTTCTTCTCCGCCTGTTCTTCTCCGCCTGCTCTTCTCCATCTGTTTTTACTTCGCCTCCTCTTTTCCATCTGTTTTTAATTCGCCTGCTCCTCAGCACCTGCTTTTACTCCGACTGCTTCTCATTTGGTTATGTGACAACTTTCGAGCTTCTCTTTTATGCCTTCCAATTCAGCTTCTCTCTCTATACTACAGCTACTAAAGCTTCGCAAGAATGCCCTTGAGCAACGACTCGCGCGAATAGTGTCCCACAGGGTCGAAGTCGAGCTTGGCGCCGTGCAGCTGCCCGAGGTCGATCTGCGGGTCAGCACTGGATACAGGGCCGTGTCTCGGAGAGGGGCCATGGTCCTATCACAACTGGACTCTAGCGTCGTGCTCTCCGCTGCGCCGCCTCTCATTCCCCTTCTGCCCTCCTTTCCTACCCCACACGTCTCCACCGCAAACTCATACTCACCTCTGCATAAATAATACCCTCGCGGTCCCACAGCGGGCCAGCAAGCACCTCGCCGAGCGGGCCGACGATGCACGTCCCCCCGCGGGACCACACCTCGGGTTTGGCGCCCGGTGCGCGGGCGACGTTGGCGGGGTAGTCGGCTGGGAAGTCTGTGTTTTCCTGGTACTGGTTTGCTGATTTCCATCAGCATGATGTACAGCACCAAGCTATGCACGTACCGGAGACAACAAAGCAGCGGCCCTCCATCGCAATGTGCTGCATGGACGGCAGCCAGGTATCGCGCCCGTCGGCCGTGGGCGCGAGGTAGATCTCCACGCCCTTCTTGTACAGCACGTACCGGCTGAGCGGCATGTAGTCTGCGGCGCGTGTCAGTGTCAGTGTCAGTCTACCGCCATCCCCAACAACGCTGTACTCACTCTCCCAGCAGATATTCGCGCCCAGCTTGCCAATCTTTGTGTCCACGACCCGCATGTTGTCTGCTTCGCGCGCCTCGGCCTCGGGGTCCCCGTGCGGCGTGACGGGGTTCACGTCCTCCCCTTCATGCCAGATCATGCGCTCGGCGCCCGTCGGCTTGAGCTTGCGGTGCTTCGCGAGCAGCACGCCGTCCGGCCCGAAAAGGAGGTTGGTGCACCATACCGTCGACCCGACGAGCGAGCGCTCAATCACGCCAATGGACAGAAAGATGCCGTGCTGCGCGGCCGTCTTGGCCAGCTCGGCGAAAGCCCAGAAGTCGTCGGTCGGCGCCTGCTCCGGGTGCGTCGAGAGCCATGGGCGCGAGACGGCGTCCTCGGGGACTTTGACGGCGGACTGGGGCGTTAGAAATGGGACATTGAGCGTGAGGGCTTCGGGCGTGTGGTCGGAATCTTCGCGGCGAACAAGGCCTTGTAATCGTGGAAGCAAGCATTAGGCGGGTAAAGCCGGGCAAACTGTCCCATACCGTCCCCTCTGTCTGCTCCATACCGCCTCCATACCTTGTTCGTCTCCTGTAAGATGACCCCGCCTAGATCCGTCGTTCGCTACTCACCTGCACATAGCGCGCGTACCACTCGCGGTTCTCGGGCTTGCGGTACCCGATTCCAAACTCGGGGATGTTGCGAGGATACGCCGAGAGGAATGCCTACGAGATGTTAGCCAATAAGCCTTTGTATGTCAAGGCTGGACGCTCACCTCGGGGAGTAGGACGAGCTCGGCGCCGTTCGCCTTGGCCTCCGCGACGAGGCGCTGGACCTTGCGCACGCTGGCGTGCAGGTCGAATGAGACAGGGGCGGCCTGGACGGCAGCTACGCGGGTCATGGTGGTATCAGTGGAGTCAGATTGGTGGGAGCAGAAGTGAGTAGTTGTGGTTGCAATCTGCGAGGCATGCGTTATATGCGGTAAGGATGCAGGATGCCCACTTGACTTACTGCATGTCCAGTACATACGGTGGGACAGTCGCGGTATTCGGACAGACATCGCGAGCAAGGACGATTCCACCCTCGGCAACCAACTGCGCCGTCCGGGCCCACCCGCATGGACTATGTGTGCCAGAGTTGCCCGATGCCCGTTGCCCATCCACCGTGTGCGGTGCGGGCAATTATCCTGCCTGTTTCTCTTCATTGCTCTTTCACACATTGAGCTCGTATCGGTACAGCCGTCCAGCATCTGATAACTCTGTCTCCTTTAGCCTTTCTTTCAGCTTCTCATTGCTGACCAAGATACAGTAACAGTGCTAATATTGCCGACGGGTGATAGGGTCCTGTCCCATGGGGTCTCCGGATCATGGACATACGGCTTCCTCCACGTTTGGCGCGACAGCGCGCCGGCGCGCCCACTTCGCCACCACGTGCCGCTTTCTCCACCAATGCACCAATGCACCAATGCACCAACTCATGTTCCCTCACTGGCGGCGGGTACTAACCCTGACTTGGGTACAAGAGGCCCGCCAAGTAGATACCTCGGACGCAATCTGACAGTTTGGAGCAGCTACTGGGCACTTTTCCACAATTTTGTCTTACGTTGGACTTGGCGCAGCGTGCTGTGTTCATTGACTTGCTATTTCACTGGCATCTTTGGCACCGTTGCATGGTGCTGCTCATGAATCATGTCCCTGTCCCTGCTGCGGCAACGTGCTCAGCCAAAACCCCAAAATGCAGAGTGCCAAGCACTCCAACACCGACGTCAACGGCGACTGCGTTCGTCCCCGCCATCACCGCTCTGGCCCTAATCGAGAGCGACCGTAAGTCGAAAGTAAGTTGGATATGTATGGGAACCGCATATGGGTGGCGACCATGTCAACAGGCGCTCATGGTGGCATTTGGAGGCCCCTTCATGGAATTCATGGTCTTGTCATGTTGCGTGTCGTGTCATGACGTATATGCGGTGCGGGATCTTTGGACCACAGGAGTCAGTGTGTCAGGGAAAGTTAGCCAACTCTGCAAAATCACTACCAGCAGCTATATGAATCCTCTAAGCATCCGGAGAGATACTCAGACATGAAAACACAGCAATTGCAGCAATGAGACAAACGGCATGAAAGGGGAATGAAGTGTCAGATTGGGCAGAAGTGAGTCGGGAAGTGGTGATCGTGGTGAGAGTTGTGAGAGTTGTGAAGGCGTGGCACCGGTACACCGGTTTTGACGTACGCAACGCGTTTCACACGCGATCAAACGTGGTCGGTAGTGGGGCCATGGAGTCCCTTTTGTTGACAGGGGTCTTGTTTAGCTCCCTTGAAGTAGTACGTACCTTTTTTTTGAAAAGTAGTGCCTGGGAAGACTGCTGAGAACGTCGTTGCAGCTGTCAACCGCGCTGGAGCTGTTGGGGGACGTTGGATGGGATTCCCAGTCGGCCAGAGATGCAATGTCACTTTTGAACCACACATCCATTCATTATCCACTCAACACGCACCATGATTTATACAGAGCTCACTCGTTTGCCTTAAAACAACGTTGTTCGTGTTGAAGTCTTCCCATCCCTTCCCAGCAGCCCGAGATTTCATCATATTGGACGTATGATGAACAACAGGAGCCGCGGACTCTTGATCAACACAGACGGCGCAGCTCCCTACCGTCGTGCATTGTCACCAACGACAACAAGCTCAACCGCTTCGGGCAGCATGAGCTCGCCCTCTGTTGTTATCACCCCGCCGGGGGCGTCGACGCTGAACGACAAGCCGACTCACCCATATTCCTACCCCAATCCTCATTCTCATTCTCACCCCCTCTCCCGTCCTCCTCAACTCCCCAATTCTCGTCATGCGCACTCGCTCAGCAACGACATGGCGTGTTCACACCCCGAGCCGGCTACTCTCCCTGCCGACTACCTCACTACGATTCTCTCCTACCAGCTCATCTTCCGCTCCGTCTCGACCCTCATCTACGTTGCTGGTCTTTTTGAGTGGTTCAAGTACAGGCGTAGCCTCGTCCTGCTGGCGTGCTGGACGTTCTGGATTCCTTTCCACTATGCGGCCATGAACGCCTTGCGGCCAGACAAGGGGCGGAAGGTGGCTGCTTTCCTCCTTGCGTTGACCTCCCATGTCTGTGAAGGCTTCGTGCTTATCACCATGACGTGCAATCCCGAGGTCTGGGGAGCGAACAAGCTCAGGTATTTTGTTCTTCCTGTGAGTATTGGTTGCGGATATCGACCTGTATATATAGCCGGGCCGAGACTACCTCCAGCACAGTTGCACAGTGTGCGGGAGATTGTCGGCATTTAACCTGGCAGGGGGAGCTGACCATCCGCGCAGATCGCAACGCAAGGCATCGCCAACTTGTTGATGATGGTCGGCACTTTCGGGCCGCTCATTCTCCGTCGATCGCGAGGCGAGACCCAGATTCCTCTGGACGCTATAGTGGCGCCCGCCCTCCCTGCCGCCGACATGGCCTTTGTCATTTCGCTCCTTATGATCCCCTACGTCTCGTTCACCAAGGACGTGGAGACACACCGCGTGGTGGCGATCACTGCCATCCTCAACGTCCTGATCCTTCCTCTCCGTCACATGTCATTCACGCGCTCGTTCTCGGGCATTCCCTACCTCCCGGAGCACAACCTCTTTGCGGCCATTACGCTGTCCGAGGCCCCACTTAAAGGCAAGGAGCTGAGCCGGAAGCTGCAGGTCCCTATTCCTGGGCTCGTCGAGGAGGAGTCGTACATGCACATGATTGAGAGCGACGACATGGGGTTCATTCAGCGCGTCTACGTGCTCCACTTTGCCCGTCTGGCAACGACAGTGCTGGCGTGGGACTTTATGCTCTCGGGCACAAACATTACGGCAACCGTCGGCTCCCATCCTTGGATCGCTTTCCTGTGTATCGCGGCGCTGTACCAGTCGCCAACGTTCCTCACTCGCTTGCGGGGCAAGGGATTCAGCGTTGTCGCGCCAGCTGTCATTGCCGTCGATGTCCTCCGGGGCATCACCCTCGCCAGTGCCGGCGGTCTCCTCCGTTGGATCATGAACGTGTTCGCCTTCAGCGTCAGCTCTTCTGAGAAGGAGCACGTCGAGTCGCACGCCCACTTAATTGTAAGCCTTAACAGTGTGGCATTCGAAACTGACATGTTAAGGTGATGCTGGCAATGATGGCACTCCTGGGCGCGCGCGCAGCTCTCACTCTAACATTCTTCACCTCGTCGCCCCGTGGCCGGTCCGCGCGTGGCGCGCTCGTCGCTCTCGTCCTGGCCGGGAGCGCAATCACGTACATGGCCAAACGGCTAAACATTACATTCTCGCTGTCGGGTCTCCTGCCATACAGCTACACGCACCACACGCCCACGACGTCCAGCTCGATGGTGCTGTTCGGGCTCCTCGTTCTCGGCCTCCTGGCCGGCATGTACCTGTGCGCCAAGGAGGTGTGGCGCGCCAACCTCGAGACGGGCGTCGTGTGCCGCCTGCCGTCGGACGAGGTCCTGCTCGGCACGCTGGTGCTCGAGGGCGGCGAGCGCAAGTACGACCGCATGCGGCGACGGAGCGCAAACAACCTCCCGCAGCTCGCTGCCGCTGTCCCCGAGAAGCACCCCGTCTTCCACCCCGTATAACGCGTGTGATGGTTCACTCCCCCCGTCCAATCAATCAGTCAAAAAAAAATTGAGCCCCATCCATCCCTCCCCCACTTCTCATCTTCATCCAACTTCATTTTGCAGCCGGTTGTTCTGGCGATTTCCCACGATTGCATATGATTATCATAGCTGTCTCTGTATCGATATCAATGTGAAGACCTAGGCGCTGAGACGAGGCGTTGTGGAAGGTAGAACATTGGCGTTTGGCGTGCAGAGAGGGTGAGGGTGCCATTGGTATTAATGCGGTGTCGCCTATATTTAACACTGACCACAGATTCGACACAAAAATGTCCAGAATCTGTTGGGTGCGAGAATGGATTCTATGGGATCCGCACAGATTTCGAACAAAAATGTCCTCAATCTGTGGACATGAGGAAACTCGGCGTACAGTGTTTCCTTTTCCGACTGATCAAGTCTCATCCAGAGCTACAGCGCCGATGTCTCTGAACTTTGAGGCCATGATCGGATGCCCGTTGACTATGCAACGTGATTATGGCTCCAATCCCCTTTCCCTCTCTCTCAGTGGTGATGATCTGACCCTTGCACACAGATATCGTTCGTATCGGTGGCCAGGACAGGCTGCGAGTGGCGGGTGGTGCGCGCGCCCGCCGACGCGGGTACTGAGAGTTCTGGTGGGAGGATCGGGCGCGGCGCCTAGGGCCCCACGTGGGTTCTGGGCGACAGTCAACAGTTGTGACGGCGGTTGCCAACAGACTGGGAGTCCAGATGTCTCGAACCGCGGGCTACAACAGCGGAGGGGGATTGGTGGGGGCACTCGCAGTTTTGCCCACAGTGGCACCTGCAAGCCTCACCGCGACTCGCCCACCGCCCAGAGTGGCACCCCCAAGGCATCCCCGGTTCCCCGCTCTACATCTTTCAGCTTCGACCGCAGACAACAAAACAACGTCTGCTCCACCTTCCAAAAGCATGCGCTCGCTGTCATGCACCCAGAAACGCAGTGAGACAGGGATTTGGACCATGGCGTCAGACGACAAATGATAACAATTCTCAGCTCGAGGCGTACTTGAGCCGATTCTAATCATTCCCCTTAACCACTCGGGCATCCCACCACGTCTGGACGGTGGAGGGGAGGCGATGCTATGGCGGGGCCATGGACTGTGCTGTACCGCGAGGTGGGCCAGGGCTGTCTTCTCAAGTGGTCGGTGCACTTTGCGTGCTCCTCGGGCAGCATCCGCGGGGGACTCCTAGCCAGGGCCGCGAGTACCCACGGTGAGTCATGTAAGACCTTTGGGCCCTCAATCGGAGTAGTGAGCGGGGAGTAAGATGGTGATCACTTTGCTCCAGACCCCTGAAGACTGCCACAGGGGTGGCTGAACACTGTAAACCGCACCACCTTCCCACCTTCGGGCAATCCCCATATATCTTATTGTCACGCCACTTTTCCACCGCCCAATAACCAACAGGGGTTCGCTCTCTCAACACTCTGTTACATTGTTTTGAACTATTTATGAATTGAACTTGTCTGAAGCACAGGTGGTGAGCGGACGAGCAGGCGGACAGTATCAGAGGACATTCTCGGTGGAAGAAAGCGGCGTAAAGAAACGCGCGTCTTGTTGAGGAGAAGAAGCCTGGGAACCGATAAGGAAAAGGTTCGGGGACATCAAATGAACGCTGAGGCGTGAGACCCGAATCTAACAGACGTTGTTGGTAGTGGTACTCTTTGATGGTAGTAGTGGCTATGGCAATGGGGACAGAGACCTTGAGATAATAGAAGATCTTGAGACGCTTCACTGGAGACAGCTATCAATTGGATAGAGACGCAATTGAGTGGAGGATCGAAGCAAAGTACCGCAATGGAGAGTGTGATGTTATACGCGTCGTTGCTGGGGGGAATTTCTAAGTGATGTGAAGGGGCAGAGAAGAAGAGAGATGTAAGGTTGCCTTGGTTGCAAGGCAGTACTCTTGAACAATTAGCAAAAGATATAGGAACAGACGACATGGGTGTGCCACTCACTCATCACTGAGTTATTCATCTGGTCACACTGGCAGGGAGTCTTCTTGTATGGCAGCGGCGAGGCGAGGGTTGAAAGTTGACACGGAATTGTGTATCGGAGTGAGAGTGTGCAACGGTCTCACACAAACAAAAGCTGTAAGGAAGGCATGGCAGGATAAAGAAGCAGAAGAATCAGGAAAGGAAGAACGGCCATGGACACACTGAGACGGAGAACGGGCTCTTGTGCAAATTGGTTTTGCTGGGTGTGGTCGCCGGACATTAAGTGTGTGCCGCAATCGCCGCATGAGCTGGAGGTTAGCGATAGAATGTTCCGTAGCCGAACTCCGCTTCGTATTCGAGATATGTCATGAAGGAGGGTGTTACAAGCTGGCCGAGAAGGGCAGGGAAGTCATCATCGAGAGAAGCGAGGTCGACGAGCTCATTCCAGCGATTAAGAGGGTCGGCGCTGTCCCTATTCGCCAAAGGGTTAACCGTCTCGAAGCCGACTACCGTTACCGGCTGAGGGTATAGCATCTTCACCGTGCGTACCAGCCTTTTGTAGTGCTCAGAACAGTATGGTGAAGCTGGAGAACAGCATAAGAGATAAACCTTCTTGGCGACCCATGGGACCAAACGAGGTCTACCCCTCCCATAAGAGCGGGGTAATGTGAGGTCTAGGTGGATGGATTGGATTGGCGGCTCGAGAGTCTGGCTTCCTTTCATCTTCATGTGGTTTATCGGGCTTGAATTCCAAGTGCGGTGAAGTGACTTGGGCGGCTGGTGGTAGCCCGGATCAGTCGTTTTGGCATGGGTTGGGGGTTCTTTTAGGAAGAACCTCTCCTGGCGAATGAGGGTGAGGTTCTCGCTCAATCGGTGTAGTTTCAAATAAATCTCATGGGGAAAAGGTCCTTGAACGTCCAATGCGCGAATAAGCGGGGACACCAACACAAGACTGTCAGGTAGGGGAGGGACATCGGCGGGCGATAGGGGCCGGTACCGACGGCACGTTTGCTCAGCCCAGTGAACCCCTCTGCCGCCTAGAGGAGGAACCGTTGAAAATCGATAGCAGTAGCTAGTGACCAAGTTGTCTTCCGAATGTTGCGTGTACGGGTCCCACCAGATAAGGCTCCAGCGAATATGGGCAAAAACGGATGAACGGATCTTGTCCCTCCAGGCGCGACACGTTGTCTGTCGGGCGAGGGCCGCTGGGTGGTCGAGAACGAGGTAGTCCAAAATGTTATCGACAATGTGAGGGAAGGCGGATGAGTCCAGAACCAAGCGGTTGGGGGAAGGACCACTCATTGCGCGGAGTTGGACTGAGGGGAGGAAGCAAGCGACGTCTTGCAGTGATTGGAAAGGGTTTGTGTAATGTGCAGAGCGTCGTGTGCGAGCGATCAAGGGTGCGAGAATGAGGACACCAAGCTGAAGTCGGGGCGAATGGGATGGAGCTTGGGCGTTCAGGTGGCGAGAGTACAGAAATGAGGGGAATGAGAGAATACGGTGAACAGAAACTGTTCTGGAATTAGAGGGTGAGGTCGGGAAGAAACTGAGAGTACGACGGAATGAGTGAGGAGAATGAGAGAATGATGAGTGTGAGAAAATGTGAGGATGGGAGAATGAGAGGATGAGAGGATGAGAGAATGAGAAGATGAGAGAATAAGAGAAAGGGAAGGATCAGTTGAAGGTGAATGATATAAATACGAAGAGACGGAAGAATCAAGGAGAGGAAGCCTGCAACAAAAGTCCATGAAATAGAAACAGCATCAAAGAAACCCATACCTAAAGGAAGCAAAGGCGGGAGGGAACAAGACGACAGTCGACATTGTGCGTGCAGTGTGGTTCCGTGTGTACGGTGCAGCAGAAACCCTAACGCCACCTTTGGCTGGGACCGTCCCACGCTCGCCATCTTCCATGGGGTCGTTGGCTCTGCACACTGGCACGCTACCGGTTTTGAAATATCTCGAGGATGCAGACACTGTACTGTACCACAGCACCGATTTCCCGCAATGTCATTGTCCATAGTGTTGAGATGTTTAGCTGTTTAGTGCCACTATGCCACATGGCATAATGGATATTGATTCTGGACACGTGAGGAGTGGATAACAGTCGCGCTGTCCACGGTCCACGAAGGCTGATAAGTGGAAAGATGGGCTCTGTGGCTGGGAAACGAAGAGGTGCCAGGCATTCCAGGGAGAGGGAGGGCGAAGAGGATGGCGGTCGCTGGGGGCAGCGGAACAGATGAGTTGACAATGACTAGAACCTAATCGGTTATGGAGAGTTGGCTGCATGGCAGACAAGTGATACATACCACGCAGGCCTGACAGAGACCTCTTTGACATTCTATATGAATCTGAAGCAGTTTGGTTAGTTGGGGCGCATGGCAACGACTCGTTCATGGACATCCTATAAAATACTATGTATAACTACATACCTGCATCAAACTACCCTCCTAATGTCCGTGCTATTGTCCCCGCTCACTGTGCGCTCATTGTCCATTCCAGGCAATCTCGGGCCTCCTCGAACTGGCGCCTCAATACTTGACGACAGTCCACTCCTGGTTCGTGTTGCCACCATAGCACGTCCACACCTGGACGGGCGCGTCGGGGGCGGTACTCCCGTCCTTGAGGTCGAGGCAGTAGTCTATGTGTTATTAGTCGTCGCCTGGGCGGTTTACTCACTCTTGCCCTTGAGCGCAAACGTCAGCGGGTTCGAGTGATCCCAGTGCCAGACGGCCGGGAGGGTGTACGGTGACGGCCAGCTGCTCGACGGGCAGGGCATGAATGTCGGAATGAGGCCGTCGTACGTCACGTAGTTCGGGTCCCAGATGTCGCTGCCGACTAAGCCAGGGTGTTAGAATGTTTTGTTCTGGGGACTTGCGGGGACTCACCGACACCGCCCGCCATGCACTGCTCGGTGCCTGCCGACATGATGTACGTGCCCGTGTCGGCAATGTACCAGTACGCATTGGGGTCGTTCAGGTTGCAGTCGCGGCTGGTCGTTAGTGATTCGTGCAGTTTTTACCAAGTTGTTGGGGATTCAGGCTGACACCCTCTCAGACTCGCACTCACACGACAGCAGCTGTCGAGCCGCCTGACTGGACCGCAGTCAGGCACTTGCCGCACTTGCCCACGGGGTGGATGGTCGCCTTGTACGCGATGGGCGGGATCGTGATGCCGGCGACGACGGACAGGAGGGCGAAGAGGGGAATGATAGCGAGCATTCTATCTAGAAGTGATGTCAGCTCGAGAGTGAAGAGGAAGGATGGAGGAGTGTCAAAGGGTGAAGGATACAGAGTCTGAAGTGGTTGAGCGGACGTCGTCGGTGGCGCACTAAGGCGATTTATGTATGAGACCTCGTCTGCACGCCAGGATCGACTCGCGGCTGGTTGCACTTCACTCCACCGCACCGAGCTCACGAGACCCCTGCACATACAGCTTCGATCCGCAGAATCCACATGTTCTTTCAGAACCTTAGCGGCTAGGATCCGCAGCTGTGGAATGCCAGAGCAAGAATAACTGTCAAACTTTCGTAATCGTGGAATGTGTTCCATGGCTATCCAGTGGCGTCCAACAGAGTGGTGGCGCCCTTGCAGCGCCTCGGTGGTGATCACATGCCTCGCGGCCCGAGTCCGGTCATGCTTCGCCGACAGGGAGTTACTTCGGATGCGGATACCCCGATACGATTCTGCACTGCCTCAGCCAATAAACCACGACTGCTGGCTGCATGTTCTGGTCGTATTATTAGTGCCTCGGACAAAGTGTGGCAGAATGGGCTACGTCTAATAAGGTTTGGTCCACTTCACGGAGGCTCCCCAGTGCACGTTAAGCACGGTGGAGAGGCAGAATGACGAAGACAGCTGTCCCACTCCTCAATTGAATGATATAGCACGAATATCAATTTAAGACCGGCCCGACATCCCGAGTGGTGGACGGTGCGGACGGCAGTCGAAACTGTTTATCTGAACGTCACAGTGATTAATCGCTTCAAAGTCATGCTTGTATCATGCGATTCTAGAGCCTCGGCTCATGAGTTGCAGTGCTTAAATTACCCATGTACCCACCTCTTGCGAGCATGCTGTCCAGTGGCTTGCCGGCCTTCTGATCGGGGTCGTCGCCGTAGCTGAGAAGCAGAGGATGTAATGCAGACTTGGGAAGGCTGGGCAAATCGAGATCGCGGCGTCGCAGTTTGGAAAGGTCCTTATTGAACAGCATGTGGCACCCGCGCTGCTTCACCAAATTGTCAAGGACGGACACGGACATGGCTGTGACTGTGGCTGTCGGCGAGGAGCGAGGAAGTGACAAAGGACGCGGTCGGCGTGGGGACGCGGTCGGCGTGGGAGAAAATCAGAAAAGGACGTAAAAATAACCCAGACACACACACAGACACACACGTCAGCGGAAAGGGGGAGGGAACACAACGAGGGAGGGAAGACAAAGAGGGAGGGAGGACACAGAGGGAGGGAAGGCAAAGAGCCCTTCCTAGAAGGCATGGTTTAAGTGCAAGCACATGGGGACTTTGAAATCACAAATCACATGCATGCTACCTATAATACCACGGTATCCCTCGGTGTCACGAAGTTATTGTTACGGGACGTTGGCCTTGCGGTGGCCGTTTTGAGGTGGAGTGCGACTGATCATGGGGAGGTCGAGGCAGGAGGAGGAAATGAGAGTGAGAACTACACAGTCGTACAGCCGGTTGCTGGAATCGATGTTGCTTCGAGGATGTACACACAGTGAAATTGAGGTCTTGTGAAAGGCGACGAAAAGAGGGCCCTTCGGTCAAGCGGAAAGACTCAGTTCGGCTTTCGGTCGTTGATGACGGTGTGCGGACGGCGGAGGCTGGAAGGCTGGAGATCAGAGATTGGTCCAGATAGTTCGCAGGCTCACGGCAGGAAGTCTTGAGCCTCAAGTTTTAGCCGGTCATTGAATCGGAAAGACAGGAGCGATATGGAAAGGCGGGCGGAATCACGTTTGGGCTTGTTTGCAGTATCGGGATGCCAGACACACGAGGCAAAGTTGAGAAAAGAGATCTGAAAGTCAGCATTTGTAGCGAGGTATACACGTTGTTCTTGCCTAATACCGCACGTGGTGCTCACCTGTTCCCTAACGTAGCTAGCCACAGATGTGCAGCTTGTACGTCTTCTCTCCGATGCGACTCCGGTATTGGGCATGAGATATGAACTCCACTTCTAGGTCGTGAGGAAGCTCGTGGATATCTGTAACTCCAACAAGCCACTGAATTTCTGTAATAATACAATGAGAAAGATGGCTGGTGGCCATCTCATAGCATTCGGGTGGCATGTCGACCACAATCAGCATTTCCGAAGGCTCGTTGCCGGCAAGGGAATGGTATAGATGTCCCATCAAATATTGTATAACCTCTTCAATTGTGTTCTGAGGGGTCAAGTAGATGACAATTATCTTGAAGGGGGACCGGTCTGTCCGTTCCCACAAACTCCTACAGACGTATTTAGGACATTCGTCCTCACGGCGATGGACAATACGCAGTTCAGGACGTCCAAAGTGGTTTCTGCTCTCAGGAGTGCGGCAAGGATACGGGTGAGATTCGATACAGCCTTCGTGTAAAACGACGGGGAGAGATTCGCGGAAAAGCTGATTCGTTGACCGACCAAATTCGATCACTCGTACAATCTCAAGACGGTGAGCGCCATCACAGATGTCTGCAGCCGTAAGGTCGGGGAGTGGGCCTACGATATCCAGCACGTGGATGTAGGGCAAAACTGCCTTCAAGGTTGCAGACAGCTCGTCATCGGGGTGAGAATTGGGGGGAACGAAGAGAGCGCGTGGGTGCGTGTCGACGCGGTACTCTTCTGGCCTGTCCCACGAGGTCGTAACAATGATATGGGAAAAAAGACGCTTCTTGATACGCTTCTGCCACGAGTGGCACACCTGCTGAGCAGCGAGATAGTGAATGGGAGACTCGAGGTAGAGATGGTCGAGAACGGTGTCGATGATGTGAGGGAAGAAGAGTGCGTCGAGCTTGGCGGGTATGGGCTCCTCAGAAGGTGTGGTGACCTTTTCGATGCCTTCTACGGCAGAGACTGGCTCCGTGACGGTGTCAAGCTATGCTGTCAGACATCACCTGTGGTTGGTTTCTCACTGTTGGTGGCATCATGCCAGGAGCAAAGTTGATATATCGAAGATTGATCAAATGGTGGAATGGAAGAAAGGAAAATGAAGGATGGTGAGTGGATGAGTGGATGAGTGGATGAGGGAATGATTAGTGGGATAAAACTAACTGACATCCCGGGTTGCCTTCCCTCTTCAAATTTGTCGCCTTCTCTCTGATCTCTGCGCTCTGTGAATGGGTATGTGTCTGTGTGTCGGCGTGTGTGTGGCGGACATTGTTGCGGCTTCTTCCTCCAGCCTTCATTGTATTCGACACACACATTTCGTTCCCATTCTTCAGCTCCTTTTGCATTCAAAAGCCAAATATCACAAGTATCGTCTATGAGACAATGGAGGCTTTTCAGGTTTGAACCATTGAAACTCGAGTCTTCGGGGGAGCGGTTGACGAACGTGCTGTACGAAACTGGGAACAAAGTGGCACCCGTACACCGTACATGTTTTTGGCGCTTACTGATCTTTTCGATGCGCTTGTGGATCATCTCGGAAGTGGGCGGCCTTTAACAGCCTGTTAGCGCAAAGGGAATCAATGAGCAAGCACTTACTTGGGCAGCTCAACACGGGCACTGTGGCTGGGAGGGGACGGGGGTGGTTGGCAAGAATCCAGAACTTGTCGTTTCCCATCTCCTTCTCCACCGCGGCCCAGGTCGTGAATTTAACCGGTTTGGCGGAAGTCCGCTTGTCTGCAGAGCGGCCTCGGCCTCAAGATGGAACGTGATCCAGTCGTTGAAACCCTGGAAGAGCTCGATTGGACCCGTGGGTTCGACAATGACGACAAGGCTGTACTCGGCGATGTAATGGAGGGAAGTGGCGGCGGCGGATGTGTGGGACTCCATATCAGCATATGCGTCCTCGCTGCTAGGCCACACCGAAACGAGGCCAAACACCGAAACGCTGCGGAAGGTGATCTTGTGTTTGTTGATAATCCGTTCAATTACCCCAAGAGTCCATGTGTCGGTGTGGATGATGAGGTGACGGTGCGTATTGGGGAACCGGCCAGGGCTCACGGCGACTGCTGGACTGAGCGAATCAATACACGTGGTGGGAGTGACTACGACATTGAGAGCGTTGAACGGAGTTTGCCAAAAGGTTCCCATTGGGTCGTAGGAAATGCGGACAGTGAAAAGAAGCTCAATGCATTGGGCTGCGAGTTGCTTCTGCAGATCGAGCGTAAGGATCCCATCGACATCGAGTACCCGTGCGTGCTTCAACGCGACGCGGAGTGCAGGGTGGAATGGGAGCACTTTGTGAGAGGAATAGTCCATGGGAGGAAGACGGAGCGCCACGCTGCCATTACCCACGAGCGCCACCGCGCAATATTTAGTCGCCGGGACTTGTCTGTCCAAGGCCACGATGGACAGGTGCTGGAAAACGCGAGAGTTGATCTTGCCCGCCCAACGCTTGCATACATTCTTGAGCGGGAGGATATCCACCGGGCGCAGGTCGCAGAGGTGTTCGAGAATTGAGTCGACAATGTGCGGAAAGGCGGACGCGTCAAGGACAACTGGAGATCCGCCGTCTTGAAGCACGAGTTCCGTCATGGCGTTCGCTCGTCGCTCAGTTCGGAAAGCACCCTTGGTGGCAAATACTGGTCTCTGAGAGGGGGGGGGGGGGCTGAAGTCGTCCTTGAGTGGGGCTCGTCAATGGTGAGAGAAGAAGAAATGAAAGAAGGGCTTCCCACGCTGTGTTTATATTGTGGCGATCATGGCGACGCCCTCGACTTCGTTTCTCCTGCTGGATCCTGCTCGCGGCCACTCACGTGACTCGTGGTGGTCCGCTGATCCGTGCATCTGTGATCACGAAGAACCTATTAGGGGCGACCACTGCCCTCGACGCCTTTGTCCAACATAATGTTAGGAAACGGTCCAACACCATCGTCAACATCAAGGTGTCGAGAAGCGTAACGAGGCCAACAATGACGACAAATGGAGGTATCCATGGAGCCATGGTCCATGGTCTTCACGTGGTTCGTACCTTTATCGATATATCAATCTTATCGATGATGTGTCGACTTTTCTGTGGTGCTCGGCGAGTAACGAACAGCGCTACCATATGTGGAGACGAGCCAAGTGACAGACTGGACCCAATCGAAACTTCCAGTTTACGTTATGGTCCCCTCTGAAACTGGACACAATATAACCGTATACCCGCGGCCCGGAAGTGCACATGACTGGCTGGTACTGGTCGCAAAACTAGGGCATTCCGATGACGGAGATGGTGCCTTGGAGGGCTGTGAGACGGCTAATCGTGAGCTGACGTCGAGTGCCGTTCGACAACGGCCGCTAGAGGCCACTGTCCGAAGGGGCGAGACGACTGACTTGACAATGATGTCCCCTCTGTTGGGAAACACCCCACCCCGAGCTTACGGTAAACTTTGGACAATGCGATCCCACGGTAGTTGTCAAGTTGGTGCATTGCTAAAGTACAGCGGCACATGGTATAGAGGTGCCGCGGATGTCCACGTAGGCGTCGCGATCTCTCCGGTTCGGAAACCCTTCAACCTTCATGACAGTGAGGCAGCGCGGGGTCGTCGCCATGGCGCCAGATGTTGTGGTGCGTAACGGGCATCCACACGTCGTCGTCCGCATGGACGCGGTACTCGTCCTTGCTCATGAAACGGACCTTGTCATCGGGGTACTTGTACGGCGACCTCTCGAGGCGGGCGATGATCATGTCTCGGAGGCTGAAGCGTCCGCAGGTGCCCGACTCGGTGCCCACGGCGATGATGGGGCTGGAGATAAGCAGAAGGGGGAACACCGAGGAGATGACCTGCATGATGGAGAGCTGCGCATGACCATCGCCGAGGGGGTAGTCAAAGATGATGACCAGCTCGTCGTAAGGCGGAAAGTACGTCAGGCCATGGAGAATCGGGAACGCATGGATGCCGTCGACATGAACTACGAGCCGGCCAGCCGTCTGCGGGGTTTCGTCTGATGAGCCAATGCTGCTCTCGCGCCGCCGGTCTTGAAGTGCGTCGGCGCGCAACGCCTCGGGCCGCACGACGAGTGTTTTGGTGTGGAAGGGCGAGCGCCAGAAGAGACCTCCTGGGTCAGTGTGAAGCCGGACAGTTTCGAGATTCTTCGCCGCGTCGGCGATCTGGGAAATGAGAGACCGGGGCAGCGAGCCGTCAATGTCGAGAACGCGGACATGTGGGAGAGCGGTCAGGAGCGCGCAGGGGATGGTTTTGTCGGACAATTGGGTGGGTAATCGGACGGAAGAGGACGAGGAATATTGTGGAATCGTCACGGCCTTGAAGCACATCCCACCAACGACGGGTGCTGCAGAACTGACGGCCAGTTGCTGGAACACGGCCTTGAGAATCCGACGATCCCAGTCCCGGCACACTCCGCGAAACCGAAGGACAGCGTCATGATCTGTTGCACACAAGAACGAGAGGATGTTATCGATGATATGGGGGAAGAATACTGCGTCCAGAGTGACGCCGGGTGGCGATACGGTCTGCGGCGGTGGGGACGACGGCATCGTCGGCGGGAGGGACGGCTGCCAGTCAGAATTTGCTGCAGACCAAAGTTTCAACGCTCGAAGCGCTCCATCGTCCTCCTGCACAATCAGTGTTAGTAACTTGTTTCTCGGGTCGCTCACGAGAAGGGAAGCCATAACGGCCTCCAGAGGTGAAGAAGATGATAACGAGACATTGTCAGCACATCGCGATTCTCTTGGAAAGCGTGGAAGCTGGGCGGCGGCTGCGGCACAGGACTTTGCGTTGGTGGCGTCGAGTGGTGGAGGTGGAGGCCCATATGTCCCGAAAGCTGGGCCTCGCATTGAATCACTACTGCTGCACATCCTGTTTTCCGGCTTTTGTTTTTTGTTTTTGCTCGATTCTTTGTCTACGTGCCGTGGTTGTTCTGTTATATATGTACGACGCAGGCCGTAATTGGATGACAGGTGGTGGTCAGGTGTTTGCGAAAGGATTTGAAAGCAAAGGTGGCAACAAAAACAAGAAACAAGAAAGAATAACAATGACGAAATGACGAAAACATGAGCTTTCGTGCATCTTTTCGATCCTTAAAACGACTGCCCCCCTTTCGTCCCTTGGCTCCATTCTCACTTCACCCATCATATCATTCACACTCTTCTATCCACTTAGATAAGATCATGGCCGGGCATCCAGCCCACGACAGTGGGAATCAGTTCCTGGCAGGTCGGTGTAGCCCGTGGAATTTACCGGCAGACCCCAAAGTCAAAACTCGGCCATCTGATGGATATTGGTGCCTGGCATTGCTTACACTCGGGAGCTGGGATTGGATGTTTGATCGCCAGCCAAGGATGCGTCCGCGCTGCTCGCGCCGATCAAGAACAATCTACGAAAGTCCACTGCTCCGAGCTGGTCCACGGAGCCACGGACATTACGGGCTCACGCACCTCGGTTGTGTTGGCTGGGCCGAAGCTGACTGATTAGAGATGCTGATCGCACTCCCCAGCAGAACAGAGTATCCGGCGTGGATATTGAAGTAGGTTCAATCATATCCCACATCCCTCGGCATCGAGCGCAACTTGCCAACTCACTCTAGCTTGGCATCACGGTTGTTGCGATGCCGCTTCGACGAGTACAGACATACATGCATCTCTCAATCGTCCGCGGCGTTCGCGCGGCTCCGGACGGAAACTCAGATCGAGTGACAGCTACTCGGCGTAGGGCGTTGTCACCTGTCGCGTGCCTGTGACGGTACAGTCTTGAGGCTCATGCCGAATCCCCGCCGAGAGCGGGTAAACCAATCAAACCACACAACATGTGATCGACGGTGACAATCCTCATGCTGGTTGTATGCATCGCAACACTCGTAGGCTTTCCAACTCGGGGGTTAACAGCGTGCCGAGAGCTTCTGTCCTGCACTGTAACCATGGCAAGTATCACTCGATCAGGGTGGAGACACACGTTCCTTTGGCTTGTGTGGCTTTGAACGGGATACCTAACGGCCAACAGGACGGACGCAGACGGCTAATCCGGCGGCACGGCGTCGGGAAAAAGATCAGCATTCTCGTGGGTATTATGTCAGACTGATATACTGATACACTGATATTATCGCCTCTCAAATGAACCTTCCAATAGGGTATTCGACTCATTGACGGAGGATGAGCCTTTTCCTGTGCCTTTGCTGCCACGGGACAAAACGTTAGACTGCGGTCGAGAGTTGATGAACGCCAGTTGGCAGAATTTTCCAATTGGTTTAAACGCGTCGGATTCACAACTGACCTCGTTGAGGATATCAAATGTTGAGCGCGCGAGCTTCGACAGGAACAAGCGGTGGTGCACCTGTAACCACTTTGAAATGACACGAGCAATAGCAACAAGAGGGTGCTCAAAGACTGTGTTCCATCGCCTCCCCCCAAACAGATAGTAGAATCGTTGGTGGACTTCTCCATCCTTATCGAATCGGACTCGGACCTCAAGGCCGATGACAACAAGAAGAAGAATCACTGGCGACAGCCGAAAGCGCCTGAACGGCGGTATCGTCTCCGGCCTCGTAGGCATGTCGGGCGTCCTCTTCTCTCTCGCTCACAGCCTTCCAATGCCTAACGGACATAGGTGACGAAACCCAAGATAAGTGGATGAGCAACTGGCAAGGAGTGATTTTATAATTGTCGCCCAACAACACTGCCTTGGAGCTAGTTGGACCTCGGGATGAAAAAATGGCCTTACGTTACCCACGCCACTGACAATGCATCACTAAACTTACGACCTCATAGCCCTCGCTCTTATCTTAGCCTGCAGATTACATTATCCCACCACACGGGACCTTGTTCCCAGCCACCTCATGGGTGATCGCTCTTTCTGTGACGTTTTTCAACCTGAACTGCAGAATCACCATGGGGACAAAGGTACAGTATCACCTAGCAAAAAGAGTCACATTGAAGAAGGTAGGCACGAGTACAATTTGGCGGTAGGAGATACAGACACATTACAGAACCTATCGAGAGTGAGTTGAAGAGAGCGACCGACAGCCCCAATCGGTGGTCTTACAGGGCGCAAAGAAACGAAGCGAAACGAGGCAAAGCGAAAACGAGGAGAACAACGTCATCGAAGACCTGTACAACGACGAGAGGGGCCGAGGACAAACCATACGAGTACGATGCCCGACTCAGGTGGTGGGTGACCGGAGAGCTCGCTACGAACCGCCGAGTTGATTACGGGAACGGCTTGCCGTTACGGAAGTACGACTTGGCAATGACCCTGTTGTATTGGTCGACTGTCGGGACGAAATAGATGCCGCACGTGTTGTCCTGCGAGGGTCCCGAAAGCTGGGTGCCAAACCAGGCAGTGTTGGGGACCCACCAGTAGGTGTGGTTGACAAACGCGCCGGGGTACTTGCCCGACGAGCAGTCCCAGTTATAGGTGGTGGCCGGCGCAGCCGATGCCACGAGGGAGAGGGCAGAGACAAGAGCAGTGGTGAAGAGCATGGCGAAAGAATATGTACAGTACAGGTTTGGCTGTACAATCAGCAGGTGTTGAAGGACGGTTGGGAGGAGTGGGAAGATTGGGAAGATTGGGGTCTTGATGTGACTCTAGCGCCCTTCTTTAAGTACCATTTGGCCTCGCTCACGACCTACTGGTAAGCCTCTCAAAGCGCTCTCCCACTGCACCACTCACGCACCGCCCTCCACTCCTCAGAACCCCAAACCGCTCTCCACTCCGTTGGCCCTTTCAGGCAGCGTTTTCGAGGACTTCTCTTCTGCTCTACTGGCACAGGGGCATGTACGAAAGACAATAGCGCCAACATCGAGACGGGGTATATCGCGGATGTTGCCACACGCGGCGTCGAACCGAATAATCGTCGCTGCTGCGCATTATCTCTTAGTGCAGTTTCTGTTTTCGTCAACGATTACGCCTCCTTTTTCCGCCAGATGCGCGCTGCAGCTGGTACTGCGGTACGGTGTTGTTGAGCAATGCTGCTACATGAACATGAGCGACTATGTAATATCTCGTCAACACGTCATGTCATGGGTCTCCAATGTGACCGAAACTGCTGCGGGCTGCCACAGCTCGGCTCCGCTGACAAGAAGTCTGGAATCTGCTGCCCGGAAAACCCAATGTAGTCGGAAGTGGACTTCGGTTTCATGCGTCAGCCGCGCCAAGACTGCCTAATCTAATGACGGTCATTGCGGACCGTCTGTTTGGTAAGTGCTATGAAACACAGGGACTAGAAAGGCAAGAGTGTCTGGTTTTGCGTAATGTGACCGAGGCACCAAATGGCACAGAGAGTGCTGGCGAATGAAGTTGCGCAACCGACTCACAGACACCTGCATGATGTTATGTCTCGCGAACAGTTCACGGCAGTCCCGGCAGTGCTCCATTGAGCACGACATGGGGCGGCGATCTCGCCTGCGTCCAGAGCTAAGCTTAGATCGATCTGCAAACCCCAAAGTCTAGGGAAAGTGCTCCGCGGCACATACTTCTGCAAACTGGATAGCTGTCCTGCATGTTATTTGCATGTTGTTTGGCGTTTGAATATCTCACATCGCTCTGGAATCGACAGATTAAAGCTTCCGTGCCTCCGCCAAAGTTCTGCGGATCTCGGTTCAGTTCTGCGGATCTCGGTTCCACTGTGTGGGTGCCATATGTATCTTCAGATCTTCAGTTGCTTCCAGGGATCCAGAACCATGGTCGTGGTAGTCCATTTCCTACGGATCTTTGTTTCACAACTTGTTATCAGTCATGTGTCGTGTCGATGTGAACGTGAAAGCGGATAATCTTCGCTTCACCGCATTAAACTTGTGGCCAGGCCTCTCGATCTCGTTACTTGCCAGTAACGGCATGCGCTGCAACGCTGGTCAAGGAACTAATGCTTGATGGCTGATGCAAAGCATGGCTCACCACAGAGTCTTATAATTGCGGAGGAAGACTGCACACTATCATTCCATGGAGAAATCAGTCGGGTCCAGAGTCTGTGCGTGTAAATTAGGAGCAAGACATGGCGTTCTCTCAGCTCTCCCAGCGTCGATGCCCACCTACACAGCTACACAGTCTCTACTCGTCCTCTCTTCCTTTTCCCTTGCCTCAGTTTTCTATCTTTACATCCATCTCAGTCACTCGCTCGTAAGGACGTTGCAAAAATGTCAAAACTTGTGCGCCTTGAGTCTCAACGTGCCAGAATCAATGAATAACCCCCCCCCCCACACGCTCCCTGTCCCCGCGGGGAGGTGTCCGCCACACTTGCATCTGACCCAGCTCGACTACTACAGTGTCCTACCTACACACATAAGCTTCCAACGTTTCGCATTGTGTTTCTTCGACAGCTGTTGTGCCCTCCTCTAAACGCCGTTCCCCGCAGACAACCCGACTTCTGTGCACTTGGAGCGCCTCCATTCGTCAGTCTACAACGTGTCCTGCAAGCTCCACCCCCATGGTTTCCCGTGGGCATCTTTCAAGGTATGCATATTCGACACGTAGCTGCGGTCATTACAGTAACTAAAAGACAGTCCTGGATAAGACTAGTCGACACTCATACAAGCGTGCGACAACAGCGGGTACTATAGAAAAGTTTGGCCCATTCAGGATCTGTTGTTACCACACAACACCCACGATCTATGAGTAAACGACTGACTTAGTGGGTGAGCGGATACGTGACTGAGTCATTTGTCCGCAGCGGACGGGACATGTCATGGGCAACTCCGGGAGCCTGTGGATCAAGCTGGTCCTTGGGATACCCAAGGAGATCCACTACCGACAAGCGACAGCCGTGGTGAGATCTCTAAACGAGCTGGGACGACTGCAGTCAGCGGACATTTACAGAATGCCTCCCCCAGCGCCATGCTCCCTTTCGCCGTTTCGCAAGCGCCCTGCAACGCACTCATCTATCTATCCATCCTTCATCTGACGCTGAAACAGGGCTGGAAACAACATCGTGATATGACGAACGAGTATGGAATGCATCATTTCCATGAACTAATAACGTTAGGGGGAATACTTAACTGCTAATTGTCCGCTCATCTAGACATTGTGAAGTGTCCGAGTAAAGCTCTTATTTCTGGGGGTGGAGGTGGGGGGTGAGGGCGGGGCTGGCGAGAACGCCACAGGCAGGCGAGGGGTAGGTCAATGTCTAGCGGACTGCAATCGGCAATATCTAAAGACAACGGGACCACCACAGGGCAAAACGACTTCTTCTGAAACTCTACCTTCTTATCGCGTACGTTGAACATAGACAGCAGTCAAGACCGAGTAGCCGAGCAGCCCAGTAGCCCACCTTGTGCCCAGCCCAGTGAGCCGCACGCTTGGGAGAAGCAGGCTTAGAACGCCTCCACCTCGTCCGTGCCCTCCTTGTACGCCGCGAAGCCCTGCGGGCCCCAGCGCCAGCCGTGCGGGCGGTAGTTGCGGCGCTTGCTGAAGCGCCACTGCTCGCCGTCCCACCACCACTGCTTGCTTCCCGGGCGGCACGGGCACGAGACGGTAGGCTTGGCGATCGTGCACGACGTCGAGGTCGGCACGGGCTTGGTGACGGTCGCAGTGGGCGGCTTGTGGGACGTGTACGTGGTGACTGAGGTTGAGCTCGAGGGCGGGGCCGAGGAGCTGGGCGGGATGATCGACGAGCTGGAGGGGGGTGCGACCGACGAGCTTGAGGGCGGAGCGGTGGACGAGCTCGAGGGCGGGACGGACGAGGAGCTCGAAGGAGGAGCCGACGAGGAGCTCGAGGGAGGAGCCGAAGAGGAGCTCGAGGGAGGAGCCGAAGAGGAGCTCGAGGGAGGAGCCGAAGAGGAGCTCGAGGGAGGAGCCGACGAGGAGCTCGAAGGAGGAGCCGAAGAGGAGCTCGAGGGCGGGGCGGTGGACGAGCTCGAGGGAGGTGCAGACGAAGAGCTGGAAGGAGGAGCCGACGAAGAGCTCGAGGGAGGAGCCGACGAAGAGCTCGAGGGAGGAGCCGAAGAGGAGCTAGAAGGAGGAACCGTGGAGGAGCTAGAGGGAGGAGCAGACGACGAGCTCGAAGGCGGCACCGTGGTAGAGCTCGAAGGAGGAGCAGACGACGAGCTAGAAGGAGGAGCGGTCGAAGAGCTCGAAGGGGGGACAGTCGACGAGCTCGAGGGAGGAACAGACGAGGAGCTCGAAGGAGGAGCGCTCGACGAGGACGAAGGCGGAGCAGACGACGACGAAGTAGGCGACCCACCCCAGCCGTAGTCCCAATTACCGCGCTTGGCCGAGAGGGGCGCCATCGCAACGTACATGGGGTTGTACGAGTAGACCGAGTAGACGTTGCGGAGGAAGGCGGCGCCCATCTGGTATGTAAAGTCGCTGCTAGAGCTGGGGTTGCAGAGGAACATGGACGTGCACATGCCCGGGGACGGGTGCACAAGCTCGGGGAGGTAGAAGATGTCGCGCACGGCGGTGGGATACCAGATGTCGCCGAACTGGAACTCGATCGCAGCCGTTGTGTTGCATGGGAAGTACATCTGGCTGCCCGAGATGCTCGAGCCGGGGATCTTGGCGCTTACGGCCTGGCACACAGAGAGCGGGACCATGTTGTTCTCGGCACCCGTGTCGATGAGGGTCGTGCGGCTGCCGCTGGGGAGCGTGATGGGCACACCGTCGATGCGGAGGCCGCCCAGGTTGATGTTCCAGCGCTGCGGAGAGCCGCTGACGACGGGGTACTGCGTGAGGGGCCGGCCGGCGTAGCGCGCCTCGTCAACGCCACTGTACCGTGTCAGTAAAGTTCACGGTGTAACATGGCCCTGGTCGCAGAGCCAAAATCCCTGGTTGCAGACCCGGACAGAAGCTCAGAAGCCAGAGGTCCCTTCGGCAACACGTTGTCGGCATGGCATGCAGGCACAGACTGTCCCTGCAATCGAAAACAACGCAAGGCACGCACGACTATACTCACCCAAGGACAAGTTCACCAGCACCAGGGTTGACAGAGGGGCCGGTGGACGAAACACTCGACGGCTGGCCGAGGTAAATGCCGAAGCGCGGCTCGGGCCACTCGGAGGTGGCGGCGGTTTGGGACCACGACGTGTCCGTACCGAAGGGCCACGGGTACGACATACCAATGATGCCCATCTCGCCGTCGGCAAGGTAGTCCTTAAGTGGGCCGGACTGGACGTTCACTTGCATGTGTCAGCACATGCTTGGACGCTTAAATGTTTGAATAGTATCCATACTCACCGAAAGTAGTGGTAGCCTGCGTGAAGCCGCCAATGGTGGTCGTGTCGGTAGCGACGATACCCTGGGCAGAGCCGGTACCATAGTAGAGCGTGACGTTCTTGCCCGTGTTCCTGTACGAGGTCGACGCGGGCCAATTGAACACCTTGTCACCGCAAGTGCTGCACCCCTGGCCAAAGAGCACAATGTCGGACGAGCCAGTGTCGACCAACAGAGTGACGGTCTGGGCGGGCGTACTGGTGTGGCTGTCAGCACCAAAACAAAGCCACAAGTACAAAAGTGGCACATTGCCGATCAAACTACTGAGACACACTTACCCAATCTCGAATTGCATCGCATAGTTCTGGTTGTACTTGTAGCCGTCGAGCGTCTCGATGCCCGCACCCGCAGTGTACAGCTGGACGATTCGCTGCGGATCCTTGCTGTAGTGCGTGAGGGGGATCTTGACAGCGCGCTTCCGGAGCGACTTGGCCGACGTCGTGTCGGCCAGCGCTACCAGGAGCGTGAAGAGTGCTAGGTAGGCGACCATTGTGGATGGTTGTTTTCTCCTCTACTCTACAAGCCAAACGGTCTTGACTGGGTAAGAGACAGAGTGTGTGTAGTGTAGAGGAAAGAAAGAGGAGGGGGGAAAGGAGCTGTTATCCCCATGTCCCGGGCCAACGATATATACTCTCCGAGCACGGCACAATCGAGGGCAGACGGCACAACAGGCTTTGCCTTTCCGAAGGCTGCACACTCTTTTCTTCTGTCCGTGACTACACGACATTTTACATGACATGGGGCTGCCACTCACCACCAGGGGGAAGAGTAACCTAACAGCTGAGGACAGCACGGTGAATGACACCAACAGCACAATGACCGAGGGATGGTGGGTGGGTTATTTTCCGCAGAATACTCGTTTGTCGTGATTTGCCGCGTGTTTGGGTTTAGTTTAGCTTTCGTCAGCTAATGCTTACGGCCTTGACGACCGCTGGTCGAAAGTTTAAGAGGTTACGTTTCTTTTCCTTTCTGGAAGCAGTACCAGAATGCATGCATGCCGCATGGGATGCATGCGGCTCAGGGATTAATGAAGTTGCTGTCGCTCTGCTGCAGTATGCGTGTGTATGTAACGTGGCTGGTACGCGCCTCCAGCTCCGAGCCTGTCTCCACACACCAACAACCCTAGCCAAGCCTTTTCGCGCTCTATGAGATTGTCATCGCCATAGAAACAAGGACGGATCGCGACCATGTCAAGTCTAGGTTGCAGGAACCCGACCAATCTCACAGTTCCCAACGGAGGTCTGCCCAACAACGATAACACAGCCGCCTCCGGATATGCCGCAGGGCAGCCGTGCAGATAGAAGATGATGGTGCTGCACATGCTGCACTGTGGTTTGCGATGGCCAACGGAGTGCATTAGATCAAAGATAGATGCATCCTGGATTCTGTAACGCTTCAATCCAAACATTAAATATCAACGACGCTCGCTTGGGGATGACTGAGAACCCTCCTCACTGGTCTTACTCCTTCGTTTCGTGGCATCAGAGCTTCCACCACTGACCTGCATTGCGTGTACCTCGAAACACACGGAACGAGCCTGAGATTCTGGGCCGATACCAACTCTTGTCCTTGGGCCTGATCAAGATCACATCGGCCACCTAAGGGCTCGCGCACGGAAACGAACTTTGAGAGGGGCAGTCGGCGGACGTTTGGCAGGCTGTGCGTGCGGAA
Source organism: Apiotrichum mycotoxinovorans (assembly GCA_013177335.1). Lineage (NCBI taxonomy): Eukaryota > Fungi > Basidiomycota > Tremellomycetes > Trichosporonales > Trichosporonaceae > Apiotrichum > Apiotrichum mycotoxinovorans. The sequence continues at coordinate 323,870 of CP053624.1, read as the reverse complement.
ACACAGAGCCACAGAGCTTTGCCCAAGGCCTCGACAGGCTCCACACTGATACCTAGGGGTTACTAGTAGTCGAACCCAAACTTTTGGTTCATTCCTTTATAATACAGTAGTAGAATAATAATGCTTACCGCCCGGGATGGTGTTCTGAACACGCGGAATGACGACAGAGCGTGCTTGGAACGACATGCGCCAAGGCGTCGAACGTTCAGTGCCGCGCCGGTATGGTTGGTCACCCGTTCCTGGGCCGTTCATGTCCATCATCCACTGGCGCTTCTGCTGCTCCCTCTCCCTGACTTCGGCCGTTATGGACCTGGGCTTTCACATCACAGCTAGAACATGAAACTCACCTTACACCATGTCTTTCTGACGAGGCAGTGGCCACGCTGAGGGCTGAGCGTATTCCTCTTAGAGAATTTAATGACTTTTTTTCCGTATCCATTTGTCCTACCCGCGCGCCGCGTCTTGACGACCACGACGCCCAGGACAGGAAACAGGCACTCTGTGGTACTGTAACAAACAATCGGGCGATGGCAGTCGCACGCCGAGGCCCAGGCCGGCACGCGGGACCCCGACCCTGGGCGTACCATTGGTGTTGGTTACAACACACCATCTGGTCTCCACGATTTTGCATCTCATCGCATCTCATCTTGTTTCCTCGTGTCATCTTATCTCAAGGTCAAGCCACACGTTCACACGAGATGCATCGCCGCAGACAGCATATAATGACTGTGTATGTAAGGCGACATCACATGTACAGCCCTGATGCTGGACATCCCGCCTCCTTATATGAGTCGAATGAATCTAAACATGAGAATTGTGGCGCGTACAACGTACAATGCCGTCAACTGTCATCTCACTCCATCCCCACCAGCTCTCTGGTTAAACTAGTTGCTCATGTCCGCCTTCCAGAACACTACTGCAGATCACAGCCGTCAAGGTTGGCGCCAAAGCTTATTACTCGTAGTCAGCCGAAGGAAGAGGCATGGAGACTGCAATGTGAAGGAGTAAGGGAGGTTCGCTGGGCGCTTGCTGGTTTTCTGGGCTCGGCGACCCATGTAGTATTTTTGTGTTTGCCTGTGACGGCGGCGTGACGACGGCTTTTGGGTTGGGCGGATAGCCAAACCAACAAGCACAAGCTCATCGGAACGAGGCCGACCCGCCCGACATGCTTTGTGCTTTCCATTTCGGTGACATTGAATGAGTATGGGGACTGGGCCACTGGGGAGCTTGGTAGCAATGGTGGAATAAACCAGGCAAGGACGACGACGACAGTATTGCCTGTCACGCTGGTCCTGCCGTCCTCAATATATTTACTTGCACAACTGCGCTCCTGTCGATTCCGTCCTGTAGAGTTGAGTGAGCACTGTACATTCTGTTTCCCTTCTCGTCTTCCTCTCGACACCTCCGGGTCGCAATGACGGTCCCGACCCCCCAAACCCAGGATTCGGCCAAATCCCCGAGCGGCTTTGTTATTCTCCTCCTAGATTTGATTTGCAGCCAATGTCTCAGTTCGGCGTCTGTTCTATGAATAAGAGGTACAGTACTCCCGAACGCCGTCTCCTTGCTCGCCACGTGTCCGTCGCCGGTGTCGTGGTCGTCCTCGCCATCCCAGTCGTCGACAGCGGAACCGCGACATGTACTGTATAAACTCTATGTCGACTCGCAGGTTCCTGCGTGCAGGAACGGTGCCAGCCCAGCCAACAACAAAAGCCAGCAGTCAAGTCAGGTTCCGGCTCTGTTCCTTGGAGACGCGGCACGCGCACCGTGACGCGCGTGTGAACTGGGCACTTGTCTGGGGCCTGGCGGACTTGGCTCGAGGAGACTCCAGACTCGCGATTAGCCGGGTGGACGCGGGGCAGGTACACCGCGATACCGCGCTGGGTTAGCATCGATGCGGGGCGAGGCGTTGGGGGGGGGGGCGGGGCGAGGCGCGGGGCACGGGGGTGGGGGCGCAGCGGAGGCATGCGTCGTGCTCTTGTCGACGGCCGCACTGATGGCCTTGGCGCCCCCGGTCTTGTGTCCTGTGGTAAAAGTGTGGTCATGTCCGTTCCCGGTAGCGTATCTCGACCGTGGTCTGATTCCCGTGGCCGTGGCCGCGGCTGTGCTCAGCGGCGTCTGGGATCTTCTGCATGTTCCCGCGCCCCTTGTGTCTCGTCTAGCGTCCCACGTCCCACGTTACATACACACACAGCCTGGATAGCTATATGGCTCCTGTACAATAGCTGTACTTGTGATGTCGCGGGGTTCGTATCTGGTGTCCCGCCCAACGGCATGGTTGTGTCATATGAGCGTGCCATCTTGCATTGTCCAGATTCAGAACGAGGCAGGCAAACACGTTCCAGCCATCCAGCCATCGTTGGACCACCTCCATCTGCTCATAAAAAAGTATCTACGATACATGCATTGAGCCACGATTGTATTAATACAATACAGCTCGTCGTTAGAATAGACAACTGGAGCGTTCATCACGTTGCAATGCAATCCACGGTGTTCACTTGCCTGGACACGCGATGGCTTGAAATCCCTCACACGCGCCTCGGATATCTTCTATCATTGCCGTGAGAGCGTCCCCAGCGCTTATCTGCGGGGTATCCAACAGCACAACAGCACTCGGCGCAACCTCGAAACAATCCAGCCACCGCTCGCCACGCCGAATGCCCCATTCTATCCACTTTGGCAAGACGCGCCGTGACACGGCGCGACGATCGGCGAGGAATGCATGCAGGATGGCGGTATCCACATGCCACAACGAAGCACAAACACAAACACAAACACAAACACAAAAGCTTGGACATAGTATCTGGGCTACGGTGCAGTATATCATCACTTTGGAGACCCAAGATCCAACGGCGATCGTGGCGTCTTCCTATGGAGATATGGCGAGGCGAGTGGAGTGGAGAGTTGTGCAGATGACCGACCGACGCCGAGATCTGACATCGAGTGGGAGTGGGAAATGCGGGTGTAGACGGAGAAACAAAGCTCCATTCTTACACTGCTGCCCGCCGCATCTCACAAGATGACACCTAATGTACGGTCGCACAAGGCCGCCCTGTCCCCTCACTAACTGAGAGTACTTCTGCAGTACAACTACAGACCAGAGATGGCATTCTCCATCCCGTTGAGGGACTCGTGCCAACAATGTCGAACATCCAGGCCATCATGGCCAATTCCCATTCCCACCTGGACCAACTGACCCAGTGGACCATTTCCGTTCCCCTTACCTGGTGCCCGACCTGGACGCCACTCCGCTGGAGAAGTTGTCGCTGGTGATACAACGCATGGTGGTGCCTCTCCCGCAGCAATGGGCACGGATCTCGTGGCGGGCGTAAGTATCCCTGGAAGAGAACTGCAGGATGCAGCAGTTAAAAACGCGCAAGTTCAACTTTGTCCTGAATCTGTGGGTACCGGATGGCAAGATTCCTTCAAAACGCTGAAAATCGGTTGCCTCCAAGACAGATTCGAGGCAAAAAAAAATTACTGAATCTGTGGCACACTCCCAGACATCCTGGATGTGGGTGTGAGTTGACAATGGTCGTCTTGCCCACAGTCACACCCACATCCATATATATCCAGCATTTGCAGACGCTGTCGCCGTTCCCTGTTCCCCTCCTGTATTTACAAAATAGTACCAGACAACGGGCTAGGAGCATACATACAGTCCACAATTCTCTCTAATCCAACAACAACATCATCAGCAACAGACGCCACAGCACGCGGGCCAAGGGCACGGGCGACGGGGTACTCTACGCCGCGGGCACTCCACTTTGACGCCGCCTACCCGCCAAGATGCGGCGGCAGCCACAGCGTACACGCACACGCGAAGCAGATGTACGCGCCGTTCGGGAGGCGGTACGGGATGCAGATCCCTGCGGGTGTAAGTTTACAGGGAGCAGAGGTGTGGCCAGACCTCGAACCCCGGAAGCTCGGAGGCGACAGGGACGGTAATCTTCCCAAGAGACGCACCCGCGCTCGAGATTGCGCAGTAACGCGTTGGCAAGTATGGTGCCATTGTGAGAAGCGCCAGTGGGCAGGACGAGGGAGGAACAAGGGAGAGATGACGGGGGGAGGAGACGGAGGAGACGGAGGAGACGGAGGAGACGGTGCACGTGGACTCGAGTGGCGGGCACCGAGATGTAGGGAATGCAGGGGATGGGGTCGAGGACGCCGTGAACGCCCAAGTCCACAGTGTTAAATCCACGGCGGCGGGGGTGTATTCCTGTCTTTGCTTATAGGAGAGAGGAGAGATCCACCGGCGCACAGACAAAGTGAGAGTGGGAGTAGCAGTGGCAGAGGGAGAGGGGAGGGCGAGGGGCGTGAAGGGCGTGATGGGGAGGCAATGTGCAGTCTGCCCCGAGATATACCTCCCCCGAGATTTACCTGCTCCGAGATATACCTGCCCCAATATACTGCACCACCCCGCGCCACTCGGGTATCCGGGTATCGTGTATCAGGTATCAGGTATCAGTATCGCTCCTCGTCACATCGTCGCGCCATGCCCGTACGTTGATGTCATTGCCTGTCGCCTGTCGCCGCAGTCGACTCAAGTACGGAGGGTTTCGCTTCTCCGCTTCCAGCTGTGCGCTATCCGTCCTCGGTTCGCAGTTCGCGGCGGCTGTCAGTGTGGAGCGAGAGGCGCCACTGTCAATCAAGCGGTATTCTTAATGACTTGATGGAGCGGGGGAAGCACGGTGATGTACTTCCCGCCTCGGGTCGCGCCCCGTGCTCCAGATACTGTACGGGTGGTCGTCGGAAAGCTGTCTAAACATGAGCCAGCGATGGCAAATCAGAAGCCAACAACCGGGAGGAGGCAATGGGGAAGAGACAAGGCTTCCATTCGGGTATGCGCGTCGTATAGTATACTCGTAGCATCCTCATAGTATCCTCGTAGCATCCTCATAGTATCCTCATAGTATCCTCATACTGTAGTATCCTCATCGTATCCTCCCTTTCATCGCACCTTCATGAAATGTAGAACGTATATGTACAACAGCCTAGTGGCACGCAAGTCCGCGTGCGCCGGTAGTAGCGAGGACCGCGCTGCAATCAGTATGCGCATCCGAATACCATACTTGTGCCCTACACCTATGTTGACTCACTTGAGATCAATCTCATTCTCGTACACAAAGTGCCCGATGAACGCGCCAATAACGATAGACGTGACGAGGTACGTGTTGTACGTCATCGCCACGAGCATGAGCTGCGAGAATCAGTACAATCACCAGCGGCGGGGTAGGTGCTCACGAAGTAGGACAGCGCGACCGAGACGGCGTACATGCCCGCACGCACGAGGCGCGGCGTCATGGGCAGGCGGGTTCTGGGGATCGTCAGTAATGGTCCGTGTGGAGCCTACCTCCAGCCCGGCTAGCGTGCCCGCCCCGGTACTCACAAGCCGACCTTGCCCGACTCGTCCGTCGCGACGGCACTGTACCCCTGCGCCGTGGCCGGGCGGGGCTGCGCAGCGAGTTCGGCAGCCACCGCGCGCTCGTACCGGCGCGACCGGGCCAAGAGGGCGGCGTAGCCGACCGAAATGGCTATAATGGCGATGCTGCGAATCAGTGCTGCTTGCAGAGTTCCGTGAGGGAAGGCGGATTCCGTGTGGGCCCGGACGCGAACCAAGTCCAGATTCAGATGTCCAGAAGGCCAGAAGCCCCAACCCGAAGCCGGAGACCAGAATTCGAAGCCGCCGAAGCCGCAAGCTAGAAGCCAGAAGCCAGAAGCCAGAAGCCAGTGAGGCTCGTAGCTCCAGTTCCAGCTTGAGCTCCAGCTCTAACTCCGCCTCCAGCGCCGCCTCCAGCTCAGCCCTCCCCCTCCAGCTCGAGTCGAGCTAACTCACCACGAAAACAGCATACCGACCGCGCCGGAGATATGCCACGAGCGGAAGACGACACACGTGTCCGCGACCTGGTTATTCCAGAGCATGTTCATCTGAGGTGTCAGCGAGTCAATTGTCAAGCGTCAGGCGTCAGCAAGCACCGCCACCAGCACGCCGCCCGCAACGCACGCTGCACTTTGGCATCGGCATGTCGCCCGGCATGTCGTGCCCGCTGTGTCCGTGGTCGCCGTGGTTCATGCTGTGTATGATATGGTATAGGGTCTAGTGAGTGTGGTGAATGAGAGTGACAAGTCAGAGAGATTGTGTGGTGGTTTCTGGGATTGTTTCTTATGGAGACGTCAGTTGTCATTGTCGTGTGTCAGAATGACGGATGGCGGCATCGACGGGTATCCCGCACTGCGCCCGGCTGCGCGTGCCGGGGTATCCTTGATAGACTTCTGGAACGATAAGGGGGGGCAGTCTCATTCCATTACAAATCTATTCAAAATGCCTCACGTCCAATTTCTAATGCCAATACAATTTGCCTCACCTGAACCAGTTCCATTTGATCCATTGTCGCCTGATAGTAGCGTGATAAACATGTGTTTGCAGGCTTTGACCATTGACCAAAGGAAAGCGGAGATCACCTTGTCTTCCGCTCTTCCTCTCCCTACTGATCGGAGATGGTCGTGAGATCAAAAGTCGGGGATGGCCTGTGCGACCTCGCTTTTTTTTTTTTTTTTCCTTGTTCTCTTGTCCAAAGCTCTCGCGCACTCATTCAAGCACACCACACCACTACGTCTCATCTCGTCTGGTCTCGCGATGCTTCAGGCCCGTGTCTCCGCTACGTGGCGGACACCCGGCCTGTCGCGCGCGTGGCGCCCCAGTCTGAGTCTTCTCGCACGACAGGAACACGGCCGACGAGCACAAAACGCACTTCCGGGGCCAGGACGCTCGTTTGCGTTGGGGCAGGGGCAGCAGCGGCGCGGCATCCTCTCGCATATCCGCCGCGTGACGCGCCTGTTTGGCGACGCCGTCCCGGCTGCCGCTGCGTCTGCCTCAGAACAACCGGACCCCGACCGCCTCGTCCCGCTCGCACAGCTCGGCGCCGAACTCGTCGCGCAGGACCCCAAGGGCCGCATCAAGTTCCAGCACCCCGAGATGTTTGACGACATGGATCTCGTCCTGGACTGGGCGCGCGGGGTGCGCATTCGCTCGCGTATGCCTGTGAGTGGTCCCGCTTCTCCGTCCATGTCTGGGTGCTATTCCCAGCTTGAGGTGTAGGCCTGCCCTATGCGACGACCGAGGTCCGCTCCAAGCCCGACCGATGGCCGTGGTGTAGTAATGACAAGATATTTCGGAGCAATGACAAGATATTTCGAACACCCCCGATGTTGTTTCAGCTTTCCAGTTATCGTTGCTGACTCCTCCCCAGCCAAACCTGCGCAACCCCGATGCAATGACGGTCGAGCTCCTGCCGTTCTGGACCGTCGAGTGGCTGTTTGACTATCTGTACAGACTCATAGCGACGGAAACGTACGAGACAGGGCGGGGGACGCGGCGCATGAACTCCACCACGGGATACAGAATGACAGCGATGGGGACGACAATCTGCGCTGCTGCAGAGAGCCACTGGGCGCAGTGAGTGCTGTTCCCAGCAGTGGGAGCTATATGTTGAGGACAGCACACTGGGATCGGGTACTGACGCACCCCGGCAGCGGCCTCATGCTTCGTGAAAATCTCATCGAACACGTCCACTTGAACCGGTGTACAAAGAGTTCGCCCGACATCATGGACGTGTTGAGCCTCCCGGTCGGCAACGACGACAGGGTCGTCCTGTTGCCCGAGCACGTGGACCCGGCGTTGGCGCAGCCATTCGCGTACGGGCCCCCGATGCTGCCCAGCGCGCATGACCAGGCGGCCCTCCTTGACCTTCTGGCCGCGAGCGTCCAGGGTTCCCCCGTCGATTACAAGCTCCGGAGACCGGTCGTGAGTGTGTCGCAGGTGTAGTCTCGTACTTGTTTGTACTCACCACCCGCCGGGCCACACAGACCGCCATTGCCTTTCCGCACTATCGTGAGTAAACACTGTCGTTGTCGTTGTTGCGCTGGGTAGGTGGCTCACGTGCTAATGTCCCACAGGCCTGGTCTACCGCGGGCAGTTCCACGACGGGAAGGATGTCTTCCGCGACACGTCCCACGAGCGGGCGTTCGAGGTCCTCCCCGCAGACGACACATGCTCCGTGCGGCGGCGGATCGACCAGCACAGCACTTGGGTGAGCATGAACATGAGTGGCGGAGTGGCGGCTGACGGGACTACAGCCAGCGAGCTTCACGCACAATGACGCGCGGACCGGCGAGGGAGGTAGCTCGCACCTCGAGCGAACAGTCACGTACGCCATCTTCCCTGAGCAGTTCAACGCGTACCAGGAGCTCGTTGTCAGTGACATGCGGCGGAACCCCATTACGCCACAGACGTGGAACAATCCCTCCATCCTGACATACGGCGTCGATCCGTCGCCGAGCGTCGTCGACATGCGGACCATGCAGTAGGTCCACGCTCTCTACCGTCCTTGCTCTTGAGACTGACCGCCCACCCCAGCACGTGGATCGTGAACTCGTTGCACGGCGAGAACCCTCCATCGCCGATACCTCTGGCCGGCAACCAGGTGCAGCCGCCCAAGGCCGTGGTTTTCACCCCGAAGCCGCCATCACCGCCGAAGAACCAGGCGTCCACTCAGTCGAAGGCGCAGGCGGCAAGCGACTCGGCCAAGGCGCAGGCGCAATCGCAGGCTCGGGCTCAAGCATCCGGCAAATCGGCTGGTGCCCAGGGTGCCCAGGCCCAGGGCGCGGAGCAGCCATCGCGCAAGAAGGCGGCAACGGCAGCGGGCGAGAAGAAGACCGCCGGCGCCGAGGGCCAGCGGCACCGGCAGCGCCCGCTGCGCGCCGAGATGGACACGCGCACGAGCCGCGAGCGCCTGATGGACGAACGTATCAAGAAGGCATTCGCAAACCAGCGCAAGTGGGCCGAGCAGCTTGGGCGGAAGCAGGCCGGGGGCGCGGGCAGCACCGCGGGCGGCGGAACACCAGCAGCAGCAGCGGCACCGTCCCCCATTACCGTCACGGACCGCCGGAAATACTACGCCGCGCTGGGCGTCAAGCCGCGGCTCGAGTGCATCTCGCCCAAGTTTGCGGACAAGATCAACGACGAGCTCAAGACCAAATTCTACGCGCTCACGCGCAAACACCACCCGGACCTCGCGGCGTCGCCTGCCGACGAGGCGCGCCGGCACGACACGATGTCGCGCATCAACGTCGCGTATGCCCATGTCGAGACGCTCGCGCACCGGCGGCACTACCATGATCCGCTGCAGTACCCGGACCCCAACAAGCGGCGATAACACCCCGAGAGAGAAGGAGATGGGGTTCGCGGCCAGTTTTTAGTTTTACTTGTAGATTTGCATTGCATTGTCCTTGTCATTGTCGTTGTACATCATGTTATGCACCGGCTTACACTTTATGCGCGGCCTGTGTGGCTGGGAATACTGTCTACGTCGAGAGTGTCCTTTGGACCAAAGGGGTTAGGCTCGGCAGGATAGTGAGGCCGACCAAGATGCCCAGATGCCACCAGCTGAGCCGGGACTCTACTGCTGCTCGACAGCATCAATGAGACCCTCCATGCTGCATGGCAAATGGTGATGTAAATGACTGACGACTCTGACGAGTCCAATGCGATATCCGAATCTATGAATCTACTCATACTTTCAGTCGTACTCCCAACTCTACTCATACTCCCGAGTCTGCTCTTCCTACTCACTCCCCCACTCTACCCACACTCCTCACACTCCCTACACCCCCACTCTACTGGCCTACTCCCTATCGGCTCTCCCACGCCGTCTCGAGGTACGTCACGAACCCTTGCGCGACCAGCTCCTCGGTCCAGCTGCCCGCGCCGCGCGAGTTGGTCGTGAGCGCAAGCCGCTGCTGCGCCTCGAACCCCCGCTTGTGGCGCTGCAGCTCGGCGAGCGTCGGCCTTCGTCCGTGCGGGAGGTGCAGCACCAGCCCCTGCCCCTGCCCCTTGGCGACCGGCGGGGACGGGACGGGGAATGTCGTCGCGCCCGGCGAGGCGGTCAGATGCGCGAGGAGCGCGGTGACGATCACGGAGGTCGTGGATGTGAGTGTTTGGAGTGTTCCCGCGGGCGGTTTTGATGCCTGCCGTCAGTCAGTTACACTTGTATTTGGGCTGCAGTTACAGCTACAGTTACAGCTAAAACTACAGCTAGATCCACAGCTCGAGCCACAGCTAGAGCCACAGCTAGAACCACAGCTAGAGCCAAAGTTGCAGCCACAGCCTGAGCTAGAGCTCCACGCACCACATTGACGGCGCTCGTCGCAGGCTTGATGTACCCCGTCGTCACGGCCGCCCAGATATCCTCGAGCGGCGCGTCCTCGTCCCACGGGATCGTGAACAGCGGCGAGTCCCAGCGCACCATGGACGACGGCTCCTCGTACCGCATGATCATGTTCTCGAACCTGGCGTAAGCAATGCGCAAGCATCTCCATCCCCATGTGCTCTCAAACCGCGGTCTCGCATGATGCCGACTCACGTCTCGTCCTTGTACCGCTCTCCCTCGGCCCGCGCCGCATGCCACTCGGCACATTTCGCCGGCGGCGCAGCGACGCGCACCGTGGCCACTCGCACGCCCGCCTCTCGCGCCGCGCAGTACAGCTGGTACCGGAACCCCTTGATGTAGTTTGCCGAGTCGACGATCGTGAGCGTCGAGCTGTTCAGGGAGCGCGTGGCGGCCGTAAACAGGGCGGCGCGCGCGGGCTTCTCGGCGCGCGAGTCTGGGTGTTAGTGGTGAGAGGAGGAGGGGAGGAGGAGGAGGGAGGAGGGGAGGAGGGGGAGGAGGAGGAGGGGGAGGGAGGGGAGGAGGGGGAGGAGGAGGAGGGAGGAGGGGGGTGGATGAAGAATTAGGAGAGGGAGGCTACGAGAGGTGGAGGTGAGGTGGATGAGGAAAGGAATATGGCGATGTAGTGGTGGCGACGACGATCCCTTCATGCACCCCCGTTGTGCGCATGATGGCGTCGAGCTCTGACGGCTGACGACCGCGGTATCATCGCACGCAGGGTATCGGGGTCCCGTCTGTGACGTTTGTGCCAACCCGACAGCGGTGTGTCGGACGACACGCGTGCAGGGCCCCATCAAAGCAGCAGCACCGAGCTCACCACCACTGCCCCCCGCACTCAATGCACGTGGTAGCATCTAGCACTCCTCACGGCCGTCGCAGCCGCCGCAGCCGGCGCAACCGCCTCGGCTCCGTCCAACACACAAGACTCACCATCATATGCCGCCCGCGTGACATGGCAGCTCTCATCGTCCACGAGCACGACGTCATATTTCGGCCGCCCGCCGCTGCTGCTCTCCGCCACTTCCGCTGCCCGCTTCTCGAAATACGCGGCAATCTCGCGCGCGCGCGTCGTCTTGCCCGAGCACGGGAAGCCCGAGACCGTCACGAGGGCCATCGTGGATGTGGTGGGGCTGTTGGTGCTGATGGGTAGAGTGAATGCAAAGGAAAATGTAGTGCTAGTAAAAGTGGAGGTGGTTGCAACAAATGGTGTGGAGAAAACTAATAAATTCTGAAAAGTGGAATGCTCATTTGCTGTTGGATTTTTTGATTAAAATGAAAGAAGAGTTGCCATGTGCCATGTCCGCGTGCGTATTTACGTCCGTATATTATACGTGCGTATCGGCAGGCCGGCCGGCACGCGGCAGACTACCCAGGCCGTTGACTGAACCTCGCTCGGCTGGCCCCTCCCTCTTTTTCGCCGTCCCCGGCTCATCACTGGTGCATCCTCCGTAGCACCCCGTAACTATACCCCCCTCACCTCCTCACGCCCTCGTCTCGGCCCGTCCTGTCCCTCGACCTTGACTTTGTCCATCTCCGGATCGTTGTTGCCCAACACTTTGTCTCTCGTCATCGTCGTTTCTTGCCTCCCCCTCATCTCACCTCGCCCCACCCCTCACCCACTCACATTCATTCTCGAACCCCCCTCCCCACCTCCCTCTTCGCTCCCTCCCGCCTCCTCTCTCCACCGCTCCATCGCTCCCCGTTGGTGCATTCACCCAACCAACCCGTCATCGCAACTCTCCCTCGCGGCATTCACTGCATTCATTCGCATCAGCATCACCATCCATCCCATCAGCATTAGCATCCGATCCCCATCCCATCCCCATCCGATCCCCATCCCATCCCGTCGCATCCCATTCTATCCGATCCGGATATCACCATCAATCATCCGCCATCACGCCAACGGACCACCACAAGGCATCACCCACCCATCGATCGCAGTCAGCCGACCGCACCACACCAGTCCCAGTCTTCCTAACATAGCTCACCATGCCGGCCCGCAAGGACGGCGGGCGCCGGGACGCCAGTACACCAGGCGGCGGGGGCGGGGGTGCGCTCTCGACGCTCTCGTCCGCTGCGAACGGGACGCTGTCGCTTGCGCGCGAGGCTGTCATGGCGAGCGTTGCGCCCGAACACCGGCGCCAGGAGAGTATTCGTATCCTGTCTGATCGTGAGTAGAGCAGAGTATAGCAGGGTAGAGCAGAGCAGAGCAGTAGTCGATAAGAAAGTCGTGCCCCCATCCCATCCCGTCTCAACCTCCCTTTCCTGGACGATCTCCACCCACTGCCTATAACTACTACCCCGTAGCTGCTACTAGCTACTGCTGCTCTCTTTGGCATCAGGCCATGTCCCTATTCGCTGTCGCGTGACGGGGATGTAACTTTGTGCCAGTCAAGTTGGCTGGTCCCAGGTCCCCCTCCACCTGCTCGGCTCGGCTCGAGGCGAGCAGAGTGAAATAAAGTAGGAGCATCTCACGCCGACATCATCCAGCAACCACACTTCTCCACTCCCGGATTACTCCCCTTGAGCCCTTGTCGCTGGTCGCAAGTGACCCTGTAACTAACCTACACCCAGTCGCGCCGACACTCCTGCAGCCGAAATTCACCGCGCCGCGCAGCGGCTCGCCCCCCGTGAGCCTTGCGCGCGCGTCGTCGCGCCCCGCCGCGCCCTCGCGATCGCTTTTGCACCCCCTGGGGCGCTCCAAGCCCCCGCCGACAGCCACCTCGCTCGCGATCCTCGAGAATGCCGAGAGCCTCGCGCGCATGAGCCTCGACGCCAGCGACGCCCGGAGCCCGCCCAAGAGCGAGGACCGCGTGTCGCTCATTCGCGGGTTCCGCGCGACGATCCCGTCGTCCGAGCTGAGCAAGCAGCGCCGGCGCATGCTGCGCGGCGAGATTGTCGACGGCGAAATTGGCGCTGCGGACGGCAAGCTCGGGCTCAAAAAGCTCGGGGACCGCGCGCGCGGGCTGCTCACGGAGGGCGAGGGCGAGAGCGGGGACGAAGCGGGCGGCGGCAGTGGAGATCTGGCCATTGGACGCAAGAGCCGCCGGAGGAAAAAGAAGCGCGACGCACGGCGGAACTCGGCCGGCCACCTCGAGAGCAAGCTCCATCTCGAGGACCTCGTGCAGCAGGCAGACGAGATTGCGCAGGATAAAGAAAACTTGAGAATCCGGCAGGTAAGCGCCGAGGCTGTAGATTGCCGTGGGTTGTGGTTGTGGTTGCTGACTGCTCGTCTAGTCCCTGATCAATGCCGAGATTTACGAGGTGTCGCAGAAAATCGGCGCACTCGAGGAAATCCGGCGGCGGCTCGAGACGTCGCTGCTCAAACTGCAGGAGGAGCGGTTGGAGCTCGACGACGAGCTCGAGGGCGTGCAGGAGCTCATGGCGTCGCCGCTGGTCACGACAGCCGCGGGCACCAAGGCGCTGCCGTCGACGGTCGCGCCGGCCAACAAGAGCTCGCGCCGGCGCAAGGGCCCCGCGTTCCTTCCGTCCGAGCACGACGAGCTGCCGTCTGGCGTTGCCTTCTTGGTGCGTGCCAAACTTGCGAGATACTTACTGACGGCCGCAGACAATGGAGGGCCACACGGCACCGCTCACCGCGCTGGACTTTGACGAGCCGTACGGCATGCTCGTGACGGCGGGGCAGGACGAGGTCGTCAAAGTGTGGGACCTGTGCGAGGGCTCGGCGGTCGGCCAGCTGCGCGGGCACCGCGGCATGGTCAAGACGGTACAGGTCGAGGACACGCTATGTCTCACGGGCGGCGCGGACGGCACCGTCAAGCTGTGGGACCTGCGCGTCGTCGAGGACTATGAGGACCGGCTGGCGCGGCGCGCGCAGGAGGAGCAGCTACGCGGCCCCCTGCAGCGCATCGAGGAGGACGAGCTCGAGCAGGGCGGAGGCGGGACGGAGGCGGACGACGAGGGCCCCTGCGTGCGTACCCTCGAGGGACACTCGAAGAGCATCACGGCCATGTACTACGAGGACAATACGCTGGTGACCGGCTCGGCGGACAAGACGATCAGGCAGTGGGATGTGACGACGGGCCAGTGCGTGCAGACCATGGACCTCCTGTGGGCCATGTCCAACCCGCCCGCTGCTCCAGTCGCCTCGCCGCAAAAACCGCGCCTGCGCCACCGTAGCTCGACGTCCTTCGGGTCGGTGCAGTACGACGACCTCCTCCCGACGCTCGGCAGCCCCGGCGGCGTGCAGAGCAGTATCCTGTCGTCCTCCCCGCCCAGCAGCTTCCTCGCCGCCGACTTTGCCGTCCCCACCCCGCCGTTCGCGGACGGCACGTGGGACATGTACACGGACTTTGTGGGCGGCGTCCAGTTCTGGGGGTACGCGCTCGCGTCGGGGTCCGGCGACGGCGCTGTGCGGCTCTGGGACATGCGCACCGGCCAGGCGCACCGTACCCTCGCGGGCCACACGGCGCCCGTCACGTGCCTCCAGTTTGACGAGCACTATATCGTCTCGGGCAGCTTGGACAAGACTGTGCGGGTGAGTACGCGAGCGCGCGAGCGCGAGCAGGAGGCCGAGTGCGAGCAGCAGTGCGACATTTAAAACATGCTAACATACTACAGATATGGGACTTCCGCATGGGCGACGTCGCCGAGCTGCACCGGTACGAGCACCCCGTCACGGCCGTGCAGTTTGACAGCCGCAAGGTGGTCGCGTGCGTGGGCGAGAACGGCGTCGAGGTGTACAACCGCACGACGCTCGAGCACAAGCGCCTCGTCGTCAACGGGCACACCAAGCCCGCCGAGCGTCTCCGCTTTATCGACAAGTATCTCGTCAGCGGCGGGCGCGACGGATGCGCAAAGGTGTGGGCTATGTAGGCATGCATCATCTGATATCAATGGCGGGCGGGCGGGTGAGTGGAGCTTGTGAGGCGGTGGGAGGCGTGCGTGCAAAGTGTCAGAAACCAGAAGTTCATGTCCTCATCCATGTCCATGTCCATGTACTGTACAACATTCACACTCATGCATAGGTATGGAATCGAACAACCTAGGTCTATCTAGGTCTGCCATGTGGGTGGGAGCCCTGTGCCATCCTCCTCGTCGTCTCCGTCGCTCTCGCCTTTGCGCGGCACAAACTCGTACGCCTTGAACCCCACCTGGAACTGCTGCTGTTGCTGTTCTTGCTGCTGCTGCTCCAGGAGATACTTTGGGTGCCGGATAATGTTAGCCGGCGGCGGGGGCCGCTTGTGCGGCGACCTCGGGGACAGATGGGCATGCCCTGTCGGCGGGGTAGGCAGAGACGCCGAGTGGGCGGCCGGTGTGCGGGTGGCAGCTGGGGCGGGTGCTGCGCCGTGCACTTCCTCCCATGCAGGCTCGTGCCGCTCCACATGGATCTGCTGCGAATATATGTGCGACACTGAGAACATTGTCGACATCGTCCGCTCGCGGTCGTCGCCGTTGGCTGCGCTACGGCACTCGCCACTCGCACTCGTGCTCGTAGACTCGCTCGCACTCCCATAGTCTGCAAAGTGCTCTCTGAGGTTGGCCGGAGCGGGGGAGGTCAAAGGGTTGGGTGCATGCGGTTGTGAGTTCGAGCGCGCATCAAGGGCGCTGGGGGCATTTGTGGGGTTCCACGTTGGCCGCAGCGTATCCGATGGCGATCGTGTGAGCCGCGAGTGTGGCGGGGAGAGCGTGGACCCGGGCTGAGATCCCGATGCGGAGCCGTGACCGTGGCCGTGGCCATTGACACGTCGGGGACTGCGCTCGATACTCGGTCCCGCTGGAGGCGATGTCTGCCAGTAATGCACTTCGAGCTCGCGTTCCCTGTCCGGCTCCCGTTCTCGTTCCCTCGGGCGATCACGGGCCGATGGCGAGAACGTAAAGTTGAACGGACTCATGTATGCACCGAGGGGGTCTGTCATTGTCTCCGAGAGAAGCCCGCCGAGCCCCCCAAGCGAGTTGAAAGTGTGTGGCAGGCCGGGGGTCAGCGGCGAGTTGCGCCAGTCGCTCCGGCCGTTGCGGGGCGTCTGCGGCTGATTCGGAGACATCGTGGGTGGCCGCACGGTCTCGATCGGGGGTAAAGTGGCGGGAAACGCTGGGACGGTGAGGCTGGGCGCCTCGAGGTCTTGGGGCTGGGGTTGGGTGTCCAAGGGTGGGAGAAGAGGGAGGACAGGGTGATGGACAGCCATCTCAACGTCCTCGTCCACAGCTACGTCAATATCAGCCAGCTCCGAGATGTGCATGCGCATCTCCAAGCCTAGCTGGTTGTCCATGTCCATGTTGGAGATCACACCATCGCTCATCGGGAGCGGCTGGCCTTCCTCAGGCCGGTGGAGGCGCGCGAGGAAGTCGTTCGTCGTCATTTGCGCAACTGAGTCGTTCTCGGCTGACGCGTTCGTCGATGTGCTGGCGCTCCGGCGGACTTGGCGATTGGAAATAGGCGGCACGGCCTCCTCGTCAGAGTAGCCGTGAACAGTCTCGCCGTCAGAGTCGACTTCTCTGCCCGGTACAACGCGGGCGGGGATGCGAATCATGATAGGCTGAAGCCCTGTGTCCGCAGATGTGGCCGCAGAGGAACCAGAAGCAGCGCCACCGTTGTCCTGGGCGGGGAGCGACTTGACCTTCTTCGGGCGCCCTTTCTTCCGCGGGGGCGCGGCGCCCTCTTCTCCGTTCGGGGGCGCTGCGGCGTACCCCTCCCCATCGGGCCCCTCGACCCCCTTCCCCTTCCCCTTCCCCTTCCCCTTGCCCCTTCCCTTTCCCTTGCCCCCGTGGCCCTTCCCATCCTCGCCCTCCCCTTCCGCCCCGTCCACTGCGGCCGACTTGCGCTTCTTGATCTTCTTCGGCGGCTTGTTCTGCTGAGCAAAGTAGTCCTCGACATACTGCGGAAGTGGCGGGGGCAGAATGTCCGTGGCGCGGTCGACGAGACGAATTCTGTCGAAGGGGGCCGGTCGGGTGATGCCCTCCGTTTGTTCAAGGTACTCGTGCAGCGAAATGCCACGGCGCTCGGCCTCGATCTTGGCCTGGCTACGCCCAAAGGTCGCGCCCTTCATGAGCGGTTCCTGGCCCTTCTTGCTCCGACATGCACCACAGTTGCAAATGTCCTCGCAGTACGGGCAGATCCAGCTGCGACTGTCCTCGTCGAACTCAAAGTCGTACCGGGCACAGCAGGTGGAACAATACTCGCGCAGGCAGTCGGGGTTGCGGCAGCGCATCTTGGGCTTGTCTGACTTCCGCTTGCATTGGTGGCACGTGGCGCCAGTTAGCTCCTGTTCGGTCAGCACATGACGCAGCAATGTTGTATACACACCGAGTAGTGGACCTTGGGCCTCTTGACGCCCCGCTCCGGAGGTTCGGGAGAAGAGGGCGCCTCAGACTTTATTGGACTTCCAGGATTGGACTCAAACTCCTTCAAGACGTCTTCCCACGACCGCCAGCGGAACGTGTCGGGCACCCCATCAACCTCCCCAGTTTCTTCCCCCTCGGCAAGCACGCCCGTCCCGTCGCCGAATCGCCACCGTCGATCCTCTCCCGCGGCCCAGCCGGTGCAGTCGGCATACGCTCCCTCGTCAATAGCCCTCTGAATCCGCCGATCGGAGGGAATCTCAACACATGCAAGTCGATGTGTTTTGCCTGGCTCAGGGAGAGAAAGAATGTATCCATTCCGGTCGCGAAGCTCCTTTGGCTTGGCTCGGCGTCGAGGAGCTGGTTTGCTCTTTGGGCACAGGGCTTCGGCAGGCTGCGATGCTGCGAAGAGCGACAACGCGCCGTGAAGAGACAGTTCGGCCATGAGACTCTTATTCTTCCGCATATTCTTTATCCGCTGCCGTTCGTCTAATGTCAGCGTGTTTTCGGAGCCGCGGAACGTACATTCATCTTCGTCCGAGTCGCCTTCCTCGTCCGAACAGTCATCAGCGTCCGACCCGTCAGAGGCTTCAGAGCCGCGTGAGCGAGCAGAGCCCGATGGCAACCTCGATGCCACGTGCGAGTGTTGCTCATTAGGAGATCGCGACCGCGACCGAGATTGTGAGCGTGGCTGTGGCAGTGGGAGGGAAGGTGGGGGTGATGCTGATGGCAGACGCGCTGCAGACTTGGCTGGACTCTTTGAAACTGATTTGGCTGGACTATTCGATGTCGAACGCGACATGTGCGCGAGAGATGACGGACCGGGGTCGCCCAAGGGTGCTAGATCAATGTCGGCTGACATGATGGAATGGACGCGCGCGGCGAATGCGTGGTCGGGCGGTCACCGAGGGAAGGAAGGTGGTATCATACGCGAATCAGCCATCCAGGCTGCATTGGAGAGCGGCAAATTTAATGTCCCAAGAGCCAGGTTGTCAAGGAGTGGAGAGGAAGATATGGTACAGGAGTGAAAACGAGTGAAATGCTGGTGACGGTGCTTGATGATGGTGTGCGTTGATGATATGGTAGCAAGGACGAATGCAAAAGTAGCCAGCAGTCTTGTGTCTCTTGCTGTTCCTTTTTGTCGTCATTGTGGTGCATGCATCTTGGTGTCTGGGAACAAACAAGCGGTTTTTGCGTTGAAAGAAGGAAAAGATGACGTGGCCTTTTTTTGAGTTGCATGTTCTTGAGGCACGTGATACCCACGTGAAAATTTAAAGGAATCAAGTTTATCACAACGTGGCTTTTGCATGGGTCTTACACATTCCTCAGGGACTACCCAAGAGTCGCGTGCCAGCTGCAAAAAAAAACATTACGTAAACAAAGTTTTAAGTGTGGGTGATGGGTCCGTGTCCTGGTTCCTGTAGTGTAATTATTTGTCCCCAAAGAATTGGAATCGGCCAAAAGAGAGAACGGAGAGAGAGACAAAAGAGAGACAGAAAGAGGAGGTCAAAGCGGAGGGCACTGAGAGGAAATGTGGAGATTTGCGTCACTCTAGTCGGACGCCTGCCTGGTCGAGCTGGTCTGGCCCCTCTCCCTGGCGCGCCCCCCTGGAACCCGATATCTCTAACGGCAAAAGATATCCCCAACAAAAAAAAAAAAATGTTTACAATCTGATCTGACTGACATCGACTGACACACACACACACACAGAGCCAGCCAGCCAGCTGCCACTCGACCACTCACTCACTGTAGACACTCCAGCACTCGCTCTCTCTTACGCTCGCTCTGCCTCTGTCTCTGCCTCATGCCTCAAGCCTCATGCCTCTGGCCTCTGCTCTGCTCTCTCACAATCGTTTAGTTTTTTAAGCTTTTGTTACCAGAAGCTCTCTACTCATTCCCTTAAACCTGGCATTTTCCCGTTCCTTGCAGGTAGTCTTTACAGGTTTGTCGGCACGTCCAACAAGTGTCACTGCCTCTTTGCCTGTCCTCCTCGAGCTCGACTTGGTTGATCTCATAACCATCTCCATAACTCGCCGCGTCATTCTCGCCTCCCAGCCCCACCTCGTACCTCCTGACCTCGTGTTCCATTGTCACTTCTTCAATTCTTCTCGTCAACGCCACCCGGTGTTGTTGCCAGCGAGCTTGGAGACCCCACTCGCCACCACATTGGATCCCCACCATCCCCATTCGTCTAGGCCCCTCCCCACATCCAACCAAGTTTCCCACATTTTTATTACCTCCCTGGTTGCATAGGTTGCCCCCGCTCCTTTGGTCGTTCTCTTCATTGTTCATCTCGAGAAGCGACAAGAACTTGCATTTGTTCTCCTTTGTGTTCGCTATCTCTTATTTCTATCTCTATCTCGCTCGTAATCGACGGCCTGCTCACACATACGCACGTCACTTTTGCTACAACCCCATCAGATCCGCCTCAACATCACGCGTCGTCACCCGTCACCTGTTCACCTGCCTGCCATTCTATTGCATTCTCCATTCTCCAGGCCGGCTTCATTCTCACACGACATCGAGTGATCTTCTAGAGAGCGCCTCTCGCTGCTACTCTTCGTTTGATTTGCATCTCTGTTTCTTTCTCACCACCTCGAATCCTATCATCACTAATACCGCTCTTGTCATCTGTCCCTATCCGCGATGGGTGAGTTGAGCTAGTTGTGCCAAGACGTCATCCCCGTAACCGCGGCTGCCGAGTACGCGAGTACACGCTAACGGCTACAGAGTCTCTGCCGGCCGACAACCTCCTCGCGACGCTCCAGTCTCTGCGGAGCACCCCTCCGCGTCTGATCCTCTCGCCACCAACGCAGCCGCGCCGCGCGTCCGTCGCGCTCATCATGCGCATGAAGCCCGCCCCAGAACTGGTATTCGAGGGAAACGTGCCCGAAAACTATGTCGGGCCAGTCGTCCCCGCCGACGAATTCGGTATCGGCTTGCCCTTTGATGACTTCCTCCGTCTCGGTGAGTAGACACAGTGCAGCGGGGCTCGGTCGCTGACATGCACAGGATGGGTGCAGCACCCCGGCACGGTTCCTGAGCTGCTGTTCATCCGCCGCGCGCCGAGCGCCACTGCCAACGGCTCGGGGTCCGCCTCGCGCTGGAGCAGTCACGTGGCGTTCCCCGGCGGCAGGCAGGAGCCCGCGGACGAGTCGCCCCTGTACACTGCGCTGCGTGAGACGTGGGAGGAGATTGGCATCGACCTCGCGGAAAGCGACTTTGTCCAGGTCGGCCGGCTCGACGAGCGCGAGATTACCACGTCTCTCGGAAAGCGGCTGCTCATGATTCTGTCTCCTTTTGGTGAGTCTAACTCTTTGGTGTTTAATGCCACCCACCCGGTCACTACCGAGCCGGTAATCAACCAAAAACAAGTGTCCGTGCCCACACTGTCGATTTCTTTGGGGCAAATCACAAAACCGTGCTGACCTCCACCGCAGTCTTTCTCCAGACGTCACCATTCAGCCCCACTCCCGAACTCCAGGCTGTGAGTAACAGTGAAACAAGACAATGGTGCATGGGACCCTAACATGTGTCGCAGACGGAAGTGTCCACCGTGCACTGGATCCCCCTGTCGTCGCTCACACCGCCGTTTGACCAGGACCAGTGGGGCCACATTGACATTGACATTTCCACCCGTCTCTCGCCGCGCAACCAGCTCGTGCGATGGGCACTGCGGGGCCTTGTCGGAAAGATGCAGTGAGTCAGGACGGATTATACGGCTATGTCCACTGCGGCGATACTGACTGCTACAGGTTCGGCTGCATCATGCTTCCGGACGAGCCTGACTATGTGGCGGAGGGCTTTGACATGAACATGGACTTTGCGGAACCGCCCGAGGGTGGAAGCGGAACGTGGTACGATGCCGCAACGGGGCGGCGGATGCTGCGTCTCTGGGGTCTGTCGCTGGGCATGACGCTCGATCTGGTAGCCCACTGCCCCGGCTCGGACTCGCGGCTCGTCACGCCGCGCTCGCGGTCCAACTCGAAGGGCTCGTCCCCAGACCGGTCTACACTCTTTGGTCCCCGTACGCCCGTTACTGTCGTCTCGTCCTTTGACCAGCACTGGTTCCCTGAGGAGCGCTCCGCCTCGCCACCGCGCCAAGGCTCGTCCGTGTCAGTGGCGACAATGCCCACCGCCGCCCCCGCCAAGCGCCAGCGCTCAGTCCAGATCCTCGAGAAGCGCCGCCGCGGCGTCGGCCCCGGCGTTACCGCCGTCTTCCCGCGCTTCTCGTACCCGGACGTCAACTTTTGGATCTGGGTCTTTGGCCGCAGATACCGCCAGGTCATATCAAACTGGGAGGAGAGCGTGCATGGGCCGGACCGCGCGGCGGACCGCCGCACCAACTGGTCGGGCGCCGCGCTGTCGACATTCTACCAGGCCGTCCGGCACGCGCTCGTCGTCGCAATTATCATCCGCGGCCTCGCGACGCTTGGCGGCGTCGCGGGCCTGACGTGGTGGATCCTACGGCACGTTAGCCCCGCGAGCGAGCTGTGACCGGACTGTGAGCATTCGCGCTGCGAGCGAGCACTGCTAGCGCTAGCACCCATTGGAGCGCCTTGACGGGGCTATCTATCCACCTTTTGAGGAGAGGACGTACAGGTAGAGAGTTGTTCAGAAGTCGATACGGCCTAGAGCCCCTTTATATGTCACGTACACGTATTATCCACATCCACATCTACATTCCATCCCCAGCCCGATGGCATGGGCGTGCTTGCCCAGCTCCGAGCCGCCCCATGTCCTACGTCTCCTACATTGTCCACACCCCCTCACTCCTCTGCACTCCACTGGATTTCAACTCCAATCCACCCTGATTCACAGACACACACCCTGTTGCCCACTGCCCACTGCTTCTCCACGCCGCGCCGGCTCACCGCGGCGGCCTCGCCACTTGTCTTTCTATAACGACCTGCCGCACGGCATCGCATGTATCCAGCATTTTCACGGCTGCAGCCTTGCAGGCAGTCGCAGCTTGCCGGTTTGGGTGGTGGATGGGGGTCAGGGGCAAGGCATGGGGATGGGAGCAGCAGTGGGGACGCAGATGGGCAAACTGCAGGGAGCCGTGGGCGGACTAGAGAGTCCCAAGCAGGCAGGCTGTTGCCGACACTGATGCCGACGCCGACCCCAGCGGGCTCTTGCAAGTGCCTCCAGGGAGGGAAGACCGCGACGGGCGAGCGGACATGTGTCTCGTGTGCGAAGGCGAGTAGTGGCGCTGCCGGGTGGCTGTCAGGCGGAGGACTAGTCTATGTAAGCAGTAGCTGTTGCTCCTGACTGCCGTGCTCTGTCTTGTTCATAAAGCAAGTCCTTGTACATCTACACCTGTTAAACAGACAGCGAGAGCCATAATGCCAGAGCAAGCTGCAAGCTGCAATCTGCAGAAGCTGCAAGGTAAAAAGGCGCCAGTGCAATTTTGCGCGGGATCTGTGTGTTCTTGGACGGGAGATGCCTCCAACACACCGAAAATCGCGTCACGTCCAGGACAGATTGGATACAAAAAAAAAATGTACTGAATCTGTGGGCACCACATCCACCCTCAACTCGATCAACCAGCTCTTAAATCTTACATCTTAGATCTTAGATCTTAGATCTTAGATCTTTGATCTTAGTCAACGCATCACAGATTGCATACATTACAATGCCACAAATGTAACAGCGCCAACCGGCAGAGGGCCCGTCGTACTACAGTAGGTACATCCCATCTTCCCCCGACCATCACCTACATCTCCTAGCTGCCCCCGGTGACGACTTCACACAGGCGGCAGCATGCACTCGTGCATGAATGCGTCGCCCGCAACGTGCGCATACGTCTCCCACGAGAGGAACTCGATCTCAAGCGGCGGCGCGACTTGCTCCAGGTATTGTTCCGTCTCCTGCTGCTGTTGCTGTTGTTGTTGCTGGTTCTCGTGCTGTTGCGGTGGCGGTGCCGGTGCCGGTGGCGGCTGCGTTGGCGGGCCAATGTCCCGCGGCCCCATCGGCCAGAAGGGCATGTCCCCGGCCCCGCTCTCGACCTCAGCCTCAGCCTCAGCTTCCGCCTGCACCGTCGCCTCGCCCTCGCTGTTTCTGTTCTCCAGAAAACCAAGCCGCGTTCCCACGTCAGCCGCATCCGCACGCACAGGGAACGCACGCACGCGCCCTACCCCTCCCCCTCGCCGCGCGCCGCCCCGCCCGCGCGTGGACTCGAGCTCGCGCAGTTCCAGTTCGCGGCGATACATCCCCAGCACCGCGCCGCCAAACGCGTCCCGCACCTCGTATACCCCTTCCGCCCCGGTATCACGGAGATTCAGGATCGCACGCGGGATAGTCTCGAGGCCCACGAGCGTGATCCGCCCCCCAGCCCCAGCCGCAGCGAGGCGCGCGACGGCGAGCGCGGGCGCATGCAGCATCCCGAGGGGGCGGCGCGAGGACGGGTCCGAGGCGGGAGTGGTGGGGTTGACGCCGACAGGCGTGGGGCGCCATGGCGCCGCTTCCCCTTCCCCGCTTTGGCCAGGGGCTCGGCCGGGGGCGCTCCACAGCTGCGTGAGCTCCCCGGCGGCAGAGGGAGATTCGAGCGGGGAGAAGGTGAGCACGACGTGCGCGGGTGCTAGCGATGGCTTCCCGGGGCCCCATGGGATCACGAACTCGGCGTCGCTGATGCGCGGGTGTGTCGCGTCGAAGAGGATGTTGACGACCGTTTTTTGGGGTCCTGGGGGCGCTTGAGATCGTGCGCGGGGACGGGTGCTTGATGCCGATGCCGATGCCGATGCCGATGCCGATGCCGATGCCGATGCCGATGCCGCTGCCGCTGCCGCTTCCGATGGAGATGGGAATACGGACGGCGCTGTCGGTAACGCTGCACCTGTTGACGCACGCACATCCGCCGCGGCGCCCCACACGTCGTCGCCGGCGTACTCGCCGTCAACCGCGCCGTACTCGGCCCCGGCGCACAGGGGCTCAGCAAGCGAGTACACTTCCGGCGCGCCAGGGCCAGGATGTACTTCTATAGGCTGCACACGCGCGCGCGGGCGATGTGCGGCGAGAATGCTTGCAAGGGAGTAGACGTGCAGCGGCGCCCTTACTTGTGCTCTTCTCCCTGGGGCTGCCTCACCCTCTCCCTCTCCCTGCCCCTCTCCGTCCCCCGCACCCGCCCCACCTGCCCCACCACCCCCGACGCCGACAGAGACGACATGATCCGCCGCCGAGGCAGGCACATCATACCCCAAATACACGGTATCCACCACAGTGCGACACGCGGGCACGTACCGCGTTCCCATGTGGGCTCCCGGTGCGAGACTGCGGCGCACAACACGGATCCCGGTCCAGGCAGTCTCAAACGCGTCGTGCGTGTCCAGTCTGCCGATGCTCGCGCGCGGGTCCCGCCCCACCGGAGCCGCCGGCTCGACGTACTCTAGTACTCTGGCATAATTGCGCACCCTCTCCGCGTCCCGGGGGGTCAAGGGCGGTACGGAAGGCAGGTGCCCCGCTGGGCCGTGCAGGACAATGGGGAGGGGGAGGCCGCGCGCGGTGCTCCGCCATTTGCGCAGGACAATGTGTGCGTACAGCTTCCCATCGGCTAGTGTGCGCGCGTGTCGCGAGACGAGCCGGAATGCCAGGAGGGTCGTGTGCGATGAGGAGGTGATTACGGCCTCGAGGATGTGTGGGAATCCGGCTGCGTCCAGCGTCACTCTGGGTACAGGTACGTGGTCTGGGCCGTGGCTCGTCATCGCTGGGTGGTACACGATTCGAGTGCGGTTGTCATGTAGGCCGTCTGAAGAGCAACTAGAGACTGATACAACGAGACTTGGCAGAGGGTTTCGAGGTCGTGGGATGTGTGACAACGACCTCGACTTCACGCTCGGGCATCACCTGCACTCCGCTCGTTCCCATCTCCGGTGACATCATTACAAATTGGGCCCCAGTATTTGTGCCTACACTGCGGAAGAGATCATCCGCCATTATTCCGCGTCACAAACCAAATCCATCAAAGGAAGCGTCAAGAGTATGCACAACAATTGGAAAACTATTACAACGGAAGACTGAGGAAGAATCACAACATGGACTCGAGGACAAAGGCGGCCCAGCCCAGCTGGGTGGCGTAGTCTGTGCGTGACACAAACGTGAGGGCAGCCGGCACCTGCTGCGCGACAGCTTGCGGGAAGAAGATGGAGCACTCGTCCTGCACGGCTTGGACGATGGCCGCGTGGATGTCTGCGCAGGTGGCCGACTCGGGCATGGCAAGCAGCGAGCGGTCCATTTCGTCGATACCAACGAGCGTGTGTTTTCCCGACGCCGTGCCTGTGGCGGTTATCGCGTTGCCGATTCGGAGAGCCAGCTCCTCGACCAAATGACAAAGCATGCCCAGCCGCGGGAGGTCGTCGCTGCCGCACGACGATGGCGTTGGGGAGCATTTGCCACTCCTGCTCCCGCTCGGTCGCCGTTCCTTACGCGCAGTGTAGATGATCACAGAATGTGTCGTGTCGGGACAGTGGCCGAGCTGCAGGAAGCTGTGGATCGGGACGCGCAGGGGGTCGTACAGGACGTTGGTGACAGACGTGCTCGTCCCCTCTGGAATGTCGAATGTAAACGTCGACGCACAGTCGCACGGGCTCGAAATGGATGAGTCGGCTTGCGCATGGCGGCCCTCGCCAGGGGTGAGGAATGCAAAGTCAATGACCTTGCGCGCAGGGAGCGCCCGGGCCGTTGGCTCAAAACGACGCACGACCTCGATATTGTGGAGCGCGGTGGCGAGAGGTGCATCCACGGCTGCAATGTCTAGCTTCGTATGACAGTCGAGAATGCGCGCGTGCGCAAGACGGCGGCACATGAGCTCGCGATCCGCTGGGGCCGTGTCGTCATTGTCCCAGTCGAGGCCTGGGAGACGCCCGTGCGGTGCAGAGAGAACAGGTCGCGACGACCCCCGCACAACAATGTGCTTGAATAACAGCACGTCCGCGCGATCACGTAACGACCGGCTCGTCGCCCGGAACTTGAGCAGAAGCGATGGCGATGCGTACTCGACAACGGCGTCGAGGATGTGCGGGTAGAGCTGGTGGTCGAGACAACTAGGACGAGGATCTAAACAGATCGACATGGCGGTTACAGTCGAGGTGACAGCTGGTGAGAGAAAGAAAGAGGGGGGCCGGTCAATTGTTGAATCCAAGCATGGTCACTTTACATGACATGGCGACCAGTGAGCACCCGTGCCGACCCCCGAGGATCCGATGGTGTCAACATGCTTCTCGCAGACTGCGCGTCCAGAAGAATCACCGGTTCTGGACCCCAGGGGGTGGCGTGCTTCACACACCGGTCGCCGGTCCACAGAACATGGGGATAGTCCTGTCCGACACGTGCAGTGTCGCACGGACCACCATTGTCCAGGTCGACCGATAACGCCGCCTGAATTGGTAATGGTCGCCAAAACAGGTGGTTTCCTCGAGGCATGCCAGTGGACAGTGCCGCTCGAGATTAGCTGGGGGGATCATTGCAAGATGTGGCCATAGCGAGTGGTTGCGGAACTGTGGGGGAAGAGGATAAAGGACAAGATAACGAAATTGAAAGCAAGGCAGACAGACAGCTTATGCACGGCAGAGACTCATGTTCCCTACGTCACGCAGCTGGCCCCATGGTCCCTGCCGAGGGAACGCGGAGGAGTCAATCCTCAATGGTGTGGAGATCATATTCGTACGGCCCAATTCGTCGCTTGTATTCGTCACGAGAAAGGAACTCGATGTAGTCATGTGCGCGCACGCCGCGCTGCAACTCGCTCGGGCGCCATTGGACCCATTCAGCCTCAATGGCGTCCAGGACAGCATGCTCGCGATCCCTTGCCGATGCCGCAGGCGACAGGCCGACCCACAAGGGGTCCAGCTCGTCGAGTCCTACGAGCGTGAAGTTTACATCAGGGATGCGCAGGCTCATTGCATCGACGACCCCGCACAGCAGGCCCAGGCGCTGCCGGGGAAGGTTCATTGCCGCTGGCGGAGGAGGCGGCAGGCCCTCGGTCCGCGGGGTCAGGATCACGACGACCCTTTCAAGGTAGCGAGCGAATGAGACAATGTTGAGCTGGCAGTCGGGTAGCCTGCAAGTCAGTTTTGTGCTCTCTCTCTCTCTCCGTGTAATTACAAACCTAGGATGTTGAGGGTGGAAAATGACCGACACAATCATGGTCGTCGCACCCTCGGGGATAGGCGCCAGGCCGACAGCCAGGGGGGCAAACCAGCTCTCCCTCACTGATCTTGGAGACACGATCAAGAAATCCACAATCACAGGCGTCCGAATCTGGCACAGGACCGGATCTTGGCGCCGCACGAGCCGAACGTTGGCCAGCGCCGGTGCGAGCAGATCCCGGTCCCGGTACAGCAGCCCTACGGACCGGTAGTAGTCGACGACGCGACAGTGCTGGTTCAGGAGCGCGAGGCATTCCTCACGTTGCCAGTGACTGACGTCGTCGCCATTGAACCGCAAACCAGGAATCTTGCCACGGTAGAATGGCGCGACGAAGTGAGACAGCACGACGCGGTTGTTGATCTTGATGTGCGAGCACAGCAGCTTGTCCATCCGCAGCTTGTATGCACGTGATGCGGCGCGCAGCGCAATGCGCGACTCGTTGGGCGCGTACGCTATGATGAGGTCCATAATGTGTGGATAGGACAGGTGGTCCAGTACCACGCGCGGAGGTGGGGTGCACGGAGGTGTGGACGGACGCACCGAGAGGGAAGACATGCAGGGCGGGTCAGACCCGGTGTGATCGGGTGTGAGCATCATGTGCGCGGCAACAAGCGGATCCCGCATCCCATCGAATCCAAGCGGCGCATACGGCTTCAGTACGGACGAGGCCGCCATCGTGATTACAGATTGGGGGTAATAGCTGTGGTAGCGAAGCAGATGCAAGTAGGTCCGACGATGAGAGGAAGGTGTCGATGATGAATCTGAAGGGGAGTCGCAGTGGCAAGGAAGGTTACTAACTACCCTGGGGGTTGAGGTGTATGCGCGATGGCGACGACCACTAATATCGAGAAGACTAGAGTACACAGTGAGGGAATGGTGGTATTACAAGCAACGGTATGGGGCTAGCGGCGCTGAATGAATGAGATACGATGATGATGAAGATGATAATGATGATGAGGAGATGAATGAAGAGATGACCAAACGAGAACAAAGAACAAAGAACAGGTTTAATAAATGGAGAGGGAAGACAAAAGAACAAAACAACAAATGCCCATCCCCCGGATGCGGATGCAACTATGCAAGTACAGTACTGAATATACTGATGCGGCCTGTAATGACGACACACAAACCAGAGCAGAGCCTGGGTGATAGCCGCCCCCCCCTGGTGCTAGCTGGTTGGCCAGGGTGGGGTTCTGCGGTGGTGGGCACGAACTCGCGACCAGAATGAAACCTTGTTTCACCAGCATAGCCGCAGCCCACTGAATACTGAATACTTAATCAACACACATCACGTGCTCTGCAATCATCAACACAATCAACACATCAGCTGGCGAAACGGGCCGGCTAACAGGCAACAACAATCACCTCCATGCATCTCGCAGCCTCGATTGACCCGCCCATGGACATAACTTACAACGAAAGTGAGAGCAAAATAATGAGAGAGCGTACGAGGGCGAAATTGTGGAAAACTCAGCCCAGAAGCAACAACAAACGAATCGACGAGGGCTAATGAGGAGCAGAGTTAGAGGACGAACGCCGTGGCTTTCGTGGGGGGAAGTGAACTACAGACATGCGGCAATATAATGATTATACACAAGTAAGAAGGACGGTGGCGAGAGACGACAATGACCAACTCAACATGGTGACCAACTCAACATGGTGACTGTGGGCGACGGCTGCGGTGGCGAGGACAAGAAAGCTCGCTCACGATATAAAAATTGGCGAGGCTTGAGAGCCTCCCGGGGGGGCTTGGGGGGAGCCTTGGTCTTCCGGGGGGTCTTCGGGAGGGTCTTCGGGAGGGTCTTCGGGGGGTTCTTCGGGAGGGTCTTCGGGGGGGTCTTCTGGGGGGTCTGCGGATGAGCCTTCGGGGGGGCGAGCCATCAGGGATCGGGTGGTTTCGATCGTGAACTGGCGGACTCCAACCTGGCGCTTGTATTCCTCAATGCTGACGACGCGCAGTCTCTTGAGAATATCGTCAGAGCTGGGTGCGTTTCCTGTAGTGGTAGACACCCTCATGTAGTCGGCAAGAATGCTGCGCGCCGAGACCATGAACACGCCCACGTCGTGGTTGTTGACCGAAAAGCAGCTGTGCGGGATTCGAATTGGCCACATGGGGGGCGGGGGCGCTCCGACGGCATACGCCTCGTCGTCTCCGTCAGCGTCTTCATACCAGCTGCCTGTGCTGCCTCGCCGACGGCGGCCCGGGTGTTTGAGCAAACCCAGCAGCTTTGAGGGGTTGAGCTTGTCCAGGTCCAGCACGAGCGTGAACTGCACAGCAGGATGGTCGATTACCGCCTGGAAGACGCCAATGAGAAAGATCGTGGGAATAGGGATGGCGTGCCCTGAGCGGTGGTTGATGACTGTGAACGCTACCGAAGTGAAAATGAGGACGACTTCACGGGGGAGCGAGCCGCCTGGGGCGGGCTTGATACCAAGGCGGAGATCTGTGCGGTGCGACCATGGGCAAAACCATGGCCAAAAGACAATGTGCAGGACCAAGCGGTCGACGGTGTGGTCGCCCAGGATGAGCTCGCACTCGCCGGGCACCCTCGGCCACGTACGGTTGTCCATGTCCATGTACGTGAACAGCGTGCGTATGGGGCATGGGGGCAGAGTAGAGATCACCGGGCCGGGCGTACGCACAGTGTGCACCGCTGGCATGCCCCGAAAGACGAGCTCGCGCCATGCCGGGGTCCCCATGTACGCATAGTCGACAATCTTGACGCAGGACAGGCACGCCTTGCGGCGCCGGAGCATCATGTCGCGGCCAGGTCCGGGTCTCAGGTCCTGAGGCGCATGCATGACCGGCAGCCGTCTCTGCTGTGGTCCTTGATCCAGCGAACGCGGGTCCCAGTATTGCGAAGTGAATCTCCCGCCCACCTGCATCTCCTCGCCTTGCATACCTTGCTCGTTCATCGACACATGTTCGGCGAGCACGGCATCGGCACGCGCGCAAAACGCCCTTGAGACACGGCGAAGGATCAGAAGAGTCTCGTAGTCGGCGTACGCAAAGATATCGTCCACGATGTGTGGGAAGCCGAGCGCGTCAATCGTGCGGAACCCGGGGGGCGGCGCCGCAGTTGTGTGTGCCTCGGGCTCGTTGTTGAGTTTGCGCACCTTCTGCGGCGGCCCTTGGAACACCCGCATGAGGACGGCTGAGAAGGAAAGTAGCAGGGGAGTGTGAACAGGTGGAAAGAACAAATGAGTGGACGGCGAGTGAGTGAGTAATTGTCTAAAGACACTGAGTTAGTGACTAATGTCAGCAATGTCTAGCTTGTGTCGACATGAACATTGTCTCTCCATTGTGGCGGCCCCATGCTCAAAGGGGGCCTGTGCTCCTCGCACTCGACCGTTGGGAAGCAATTGATATATTGATACCGCCGGGCCGTGCGCGTATAGTCTCTGCCGAGGTTTGGGGGGTTTGAGCTTCTTGAGGCAATGGAAAGGGCTAGAGGGCGAGGGGGAGCATGGAAATCAAAAAGCATACCAAAAAACGAAAAGAAAGGAAAATCAAACGCGCCTCAGCGGTACTCATATTTGCTGATGAATACGCTTGTCTCTGTTTCTCGCAACTCTCAACTATTGTCACTCTCTCTCTCTCTCTCACATTCCATCTCGCACCCGTTTCTTGTTATAAGTACCCCTCATCCTCCTCGCCCCAATCATGCGTTAAATAGCCAACACTCTGCCCCTTCATGTCTCGTGACTCTCGTTACCCTCGCTCCCCTCTCTGCCTCGCTCTGGTGCACGAGGGGGACATCACTCCTTTCCAACCGTTTGGTCCCCAATATTAAACAGTACATAAAACCCTCTCGAAACACAGTGTTTCACTCGCAGACCTGTAACGGCGGGACATTGATGAGCCTGACTGTCAGATCTATCTAATAATAAAGCCCGGTTTTCTTTCCCCAGTGAATTAGCAACTGGGTTTCCCCTGTTCCCTAAGGTTCAGGAAAACCGATGGAAGACGACCAGGATCCCAGGAAGAACAACGGCCAGGGGCCGCTGACTGCGGATAGGATGCAGCGAGATCCGACGCAGCAAGCATAACGGCATCGGCGTGCACCCTGGCTCCAGGCACCTGTTGCAGCCGTGTTAGGCGCCTCGGACAACGACGGCCAGCCTGGAGACAGTGACGGAAAATTCTGTTGTACCCATACTGTTTAAAGGTCGAGGAACCCGGGGGTAGTGCCGGCGCGAACGAACCAGGGCGAGCTACGCAGGTTGAGATCTGCGAGACGCGAGCGAGAGAGAGGATGTGGTGCCTTGTGTTTCCACCCAAACAAGGGGGGAGACTCTGCTCGGTGCCCATCTGTCCCCTTCTGACTGATTCTGAGATTTTTCTGGTACCCCGTCTCCCCTCTTCGTCGCCCTTCTGCTTACACAACACCGAACAACAGGGGAGGCAGTCTATGGTTCTGAAGGAGAAGGTAAAATCCTCGTCACTGGACACTTCCTCATTGTCTTCATACCTCATTCAGTCCTCCTTTGCGTTTTGCACTCTCCCTATCGCGTCAAAGCCTGTTCAACCTTCAACGTAAGATGAGCACAGTCCAGCCTCGCGGCGTGCGCTCTCCGCACCGCAACGGAATGGTGAGGGGTCTCAGTGGCAATGACCACAACGCTGGCAGCCACCTAGCCTGTCTCGCCCACTGACTCTTACAGCGGTACAAAGCCAAGAACGCCAACAAGTGCATGCTCCACGTCGCATACACCGACCCAGGACATGGGACATACTTTGGCGGCGTGGTCGTCAACCCGAGCGTGATGAAGAAGGAGCCAGCGGGGCACGTGCAGGTGTGGTCCATCGTGACGCTCGTGCGCCCCGGCGAGCCCTTCACCCGCCTCGACAGCGAGGTCATCGCCATCTCGCAGGAGACGTACAACGACCTGGTGGTCGCTGAGAAATCGACTTTCTGGCCCACGTACGAATCGCACCGGCTTGCACTGGAGGAGCGCTTCTTCCACGCTGCCGCCGCCGCGGGGGTACACTCGCCGCGCATCCCGGACGACATATATGCCGAGATCCATGTGGCTGCCGAGCGCGCCGCGCACCGCGCCATCGAGGAGGAGTCGCACCTCTCGACCCAGCCAGCGCCAGACTACTCCGCTGCCGTCCGCGGCATGATCGACGCGTACTTTGCCCCCCTGTCCCCGCAGCACCGGATGCACCAGTTTCTCGGCCTCGATCCCAGCATCAGCGGCAGCGGCGCCATCGACCTCCGGCCAAAGTCCATGCCGGCGCCCACGCGCCGCAGGTCCGTCATTGACATGTTCCCGCCCAGCCCGACCTCGCTCAAGATCCCGGCATAAAGTGCAGCTGCCACGCATCACCTGTACAGATACACTCCACGACGTAGTGGACCCGGACACTTTGCTGACTCTTCCTTCCCATGCCATGACCACGTCCTATCTATCCCCATTTGACATTGTACGCCCTCATGCATCTGACGACTACTGTATCTCGCAACTTTGCAACACTGCTTGTGGAGTAGAGATCTCGGGCCCTTTTTTCGTGGTGCATAGCGTAGCCCTGTGAGCATCCGAAACTGGTAACGATGACGGCACACAGGGTGACAAGGTTGAGCAGCAGTTGCGAGGGTGAGAGTGAGACGTGTTGCGGTGATACCATGGGACGTGAGGCGTTCATAACTGCGCAGTGTAGCCCTGACAGAACGGTGGTGGCAGCAGACATGTCCAGCCTCTGGTTTGATCTCTAGTCAAGGTCGCGGTACCGGCAAGCATGGCGGTTTGTGGTAGATCCAGT
Organism: Apiotrichum mycotoxinovorans; assembly: GCA_013177335.1. Lineage (NCBI taxonomy): Eukaryota > Fungi > Basidiomycota > Tremellomycetes > Trichosporonales > Trichosporonaceae > Apiotrichum > Apiotrichum mycotoxinovorans. The sequence goes on along the minus strand of CP053624.1, from coordinate 290,438 downwards.
GCCACCCGTAGGTTTTGACGGCCACGCAGCCACCGAAAGGAGGATTAAGACACGTCGCGGACGATGGTAGCCAAGAACACAGCCGGCGATGCCGCTCTCCTCTGTGCCCCACCCATCTGAGATGGAGCCAGCGGCGTTGGTCCTGGGCGCCCACCACCACATCAGCATTGAGGGTTTGAGGGGAAGTGTGGTGGCAACCTCGGCGATGTCATCCGACAAATTCTTCATTTTCCACCACTTTTCGGCAGACTCCCGAAGCCGAGAAACCGCTGGCACAAGATGACCTGAGGCCCATGCTGAGGGGCAATAGTCATCTGCCGCCAATGTGCTGGGAAATGCAATCTACCCAAGTTCCAGCGACTATCGTTGCCCTAGTCCTGTCGTTGCTGGAAGATGACGCAGACCAGCACTACTGGCAAGATGACGATTGGCAGGAGGCCATGCCCGCGCCTGCCCCTGTTTCGCCTGCTCCATCTCCGTCCGAGACGGTAGAGTCCCCCTCCCCTGTTTCGCCTGTGGCGCCTGCTCCGTCGCCTGCCTCTCTGTTCCCTTCGCAAGCCATATCCCCTGTTAGCTGCTCCAATGATGTTGAGATCAGCGTGCTCCCTCCGCAAGATGGCCAACAGCCGCCTGCCCAACAGCCGCCTGTTGTCCAACGGAAGATTCTCATCCTCTGCCCTTCCAATGCCGCAGCTGATGAGCTCGCGGTTCGCCTTGGCAAGCCAATGACGAACGGACTTGGCCACACTCATGCGCCTGATGTTCTCCGTCTGGCGCAGGACAGGGCAAAGGGCGAGGCCGCAGCTCTCTACACGCTCGAGGCAAAATGCACAAAACACCTGGAAGACTGCCGGCTACGCCATAGAGAAGCGGTTAGGAGGTGCACACGTGAGCCAAGACAGGAAGCCGTTCGCGAAAGACAGGAAGCCGCCCAAACACTCGAGAATTCCCAGAGCAAGCGCGTACAGTATCCTGCTTTCGTGAAGCAAGCGGACATCGTCGTTGCCACCATCCACGGCTCTAAGAGTCATCGCCTTTCCATATCCTATTCACCGACGTCGTCATTGACGAGGGGGGACAGGCGACGGAGATGACGACGCTAGTGTCGTTGCCTGCAGGCCTGCAGCGGAGAGTTTTCATGCTATAGTACTGTCGCTATGGAGACTCGGACACCAGAGACGAGACACCAGCTACAAGCCATTAAGCACAAGAATTATACACGGGAGGCACCAATCCGTCGGTCTCGTCACCAGACAGCCTTCCTTCATAGCATTCTTTTGGTTGGTAGAGCGTGTTGGTTGTAGAATAATTGATCAGCAGGCACAGGAACCGCATGGCGGTGGTGGCGGACGTGGTTTGTTAACAAGTTGTATGAGCAATCCAGAGTCCTGGCAGAATGAGAGAGTGCCAACGGGGTGTACTGTATACAGACTGAGGGCTACTGGTGCATGCTGGGCCACTGAATGGTGGGTAGAGCTTCCACAACCGCTGTCTTGATACTGTATTCTGAACAGTAGCGGACCTCGCTACCTTGCTGCCCTGTTGCCCTCACAGAGTGAGACCCGTTAGAAGATTGTGTGTGTCCAATCTAGATACTCTGGCGAAGGGGAACTCTACCGGACCTGGCTCCGACGCAGGACGCGGCGCCTCTGAATCTCTCTCTCGCGTCTGCAAAACAGCATAACATAGGTATCTGTTTACACAATGTAGTCCATTTTAAAACAACTATATAGTTCTGTACAGTACATAATATTACACCCATATCAAACATTATCCCTCCTCGACAACAGCGTCTCCAGCGCCCATCATCTCGTACTCCTCGCGCCGCACACACCGCACCTCGAGGTTCCGGAACGCCCGGGCGGCACGCACTTCAATCGCGCGCCCAGTGCCACCATCCGGGGCCGTAGTGAATCCGAGCACGCGGTGTGGCAGGTCTCCAAACCCGACCAACGTGACCCTGACCTTGCCCTCAGACGAGAGCGCAAGCGAGCTGAGCGGGAGATGCAGGATACCCAACAAGGGCTGGTATCGCCAAAAGTTCCGGCGGTCCAGTATCCCCTCGGCGGCGGCGCACTCCGATGATGTGGGGGTCGTACCCCGTCTGGGCGTCACGAGGATCACGACGTGCCGCAGCGTCTGCGTGTGGTTCCAGCACGAAATTGCGGCTGCCGCCAGGAGTGGGTGCGCAATGTCGATGCGCAGGTCGAGCACGAGCGAGGTGGTGTCCTTTGGCAGCGGCGAGATGCGCGCTGTGGGGGTTTCGAGCGGCGGGCTGTTGAGATGCGCTACGATAACGTGTGTGGAGATTGTACCGCGTGCATGGGAGTGTCCGTTGGCCATCTTGGAGCTCTCTGGCTGTTGGTGGCGGAAGTCAAGGTTGAGATCAAGCTTGGACAGCGGAACGGGGCCAGAGGTGGAGACAGAGGCCTGGGAGGCGCTGGCGGGCGTAAGAGATGCGCGCAGGCAAGTAGCGCACGAGCACGCCATGGCTGTGTTTCCAGCTGCCATTGTCGTTGTTGTTGCTGAAGTTGTCGCTGCAGTCGCAGTCGCAGTTGTCGATATCGCTTCAGTCCGCGTCGGCGGTCGAGTCAAAAATCCAGAGACACTGGTACTGGTCGTGTCAATAGTCGTCGGCGCGGCGGTAGTACACCCTGGGGAAGCCGCGCTCGCGCTGGGTCCGGGAGACAGAGACGGGCGAGGGGGGCAGCGTGGCGCTGAGCGTGCGTTTGAGAGTCGTGAGGCTGCACGCGTAGCAGGTGCCGTTCCAGGCTTCTTGGGGGCAGCGGAGATCAAAGTTCTGCGGAGGCGCGGGAGGGCGGGGGCAGGGGGTGGAAATGGGGGCAGGGGCGGGGGACGAGCTAAGTGTGGTGGTGCTGGAGGTGGAGGCAGGAGACGGGGTGGCGAACCCGGTAGCGGTGGGCTTCGACATGGTCACAGTTTGTGTTGTGCAGTTAAGAGTATTCTGGAACTGTTGTGTGTCAGAGCTATGAGTAGTGAGTTGGAGCATCAGTACAGCACTGGCTCTCCATCCACGTTTTATGCGCGTCCATGATACCCAGTCAGCAGGTGGTAAACGTTCGTTGGGTGGCAAATTCCGCTGTAGTCAACAGTAAACTCGAGTTAGATACGACTCGACACGGGAAATGCGGGAATTGATAGCGGGCGGATCTAGGTTGACCATCTCGTTCGGCACCGAGCGATGAATGGAGGCGATGCAGAGATAGCCATTTATCGTATTCATCGTACTCGCCAACCATATCATAATCAATTCAGTTCCGCGTAGTCGTTGGGTGGCAAATCTGGGAAAGTCTTGGGGAAGGCAAAGGTTGGCACCCTTGACGGTCTTGGGTTTCGAGGCGTGGTTTTCGAGGCATTCACGACAATCGTTCACAATGGTGGACTTTCGGTTTCGCAAGTGAGGCTGTAGCACTGTATGTAATGTGAGCAGGCTGCCTGCAGCGCATGGAGTCTGTCGCTCAGTACTGACCCAATCGCTCAGCCACACGCCACGCAATCCGTATCGCCAAGGAGCTAGTACCTCCTTACGTCGTGGAGCCACGCAAGGAGGGCGCCCACGCGCTGCGACCATTCGGCGTAGGCCTCGGGCCCACCAAATTCCGTGATCGGGCCGACGTGCAGACCATCCTTCTCCTGACCGTCAGCAAAATCACCACAGGTACGTACCTCGTACACATCCACGGCGACGCCATCACCGCGCAGGAGGTTCACAAACGCCCTGATGGCGTTCGCCCCCGTCTCCGCAGTGCCAAGGCTGACGACCACGCGACCGTCGTAGCCCGTCCACGTCCCGGGAGGCGCGAGCGTGGGGGAGAAGAGTGGGAGGCGGGCCGCGTCGCCGTCGTACCAGCGCATAATGGCCGGCCGGGAGATGGCGCGGCGGGACGCGACCACAAAGTCGCCCGCGCCCTGCTCGGGCGTGTCAAATGTCCCCGCCATATCCACACCGGGGGAGCACAGCGCAATGGCGCCCGGGGCAGCGCGCCCGGTAGCGCGGAGATGTGCCGTTAGCGCAATCGCGAGATGGCCCCCCGACGACGTGCCCATCAGCAGCACGTTTGCGGGCGAGAACCCCTCAGAGAGCACGTAGTTCCATGCCGCAAGGGCGTCGAGGAGCGGGCCGGGGAACGCGTCCTCGTCCTTCAGGCATTTGCGATAGTTGGCGGCTGGTCGTCAGCTGAGTTACCCTTAAGACGCACCGTAGACGCGCACCCCGCAGTCCTGGACCGTGCGCCACGGCAGAGTGTCAGCCAGCGCATGGCCCTGGATGTACTGCTTGTCAGCACTGCTTGTACGGTGGGGAATGCTCACGCCGCCGCCATAGAGGTACAAAACGGCCTTTGCCTTGTCGTTCGCGCGCTCGGCGCCTCGAGGCTCCGAGGCCGGGGAGAGGACAAACACGGGACACACCCGCGGGCCTACCGCCGGCGGACAGGCGGCGGTGCCCCGGCACTCGTCGTCTGGGATCGGCGGGGGGTGCGCCAGCTCCCACACGACGCCGTCCCGGAAGCGAGCCTGGGACCCGCGCGGACGCGGAACCGTCTCGCTGGCACCCGGGCGGCCCGGCGCAGAGAGGAACGGGTTGAGCAGCTGCACGTGCCGCATGATGCGCGCTTGAAGATACGCTGCAAGTGATACAAAACCCGGCGGCCGACGCGCGTAGTAGGCCGCTGTCCAGAGCGGTAGGAACGGGAGAAACGACAGCACGACGGCGAGCAGCCATAGTGTATGGACTGCCCTTGCGGGCGGCTTGCGTACCCCCGGGTCTGGTGTCGTTCGGAATGACGGGGTCAGTGTGTCCATTGGATTCATGAAGAGTGGGAAGTTGTGCGGACGAGGCCGTGCTGGGATGCTGAATCCGATCTACTTAAAGTACAGTCTGCGCAGCATTGTTTGGTTCCGTGCAGTCGAGGATTGGTCTAGTCTTGAGGTCTCCGCTCGGTTCACATATCCATTTTCACAATCCACCGAACACCCGTTCACCGGATCCCAGGGAGTCCGGTGCGCACTACCCCTCACACTAGCCACAAGTGAAGAAATGTATCAAAGATGCGGTCACTGGAAGGATGACAAGACTTTGAGGACAACGATCAGTGTGGCGGATGACTCCTGGTAAAGGATAGAGTTGCGCGGGCTGCGTCGGCTATGGCCGGTGGGTGCGGATCGAATCGTCCGCTTCTGATCGTTCTGAGTTGTAAAGATCTGTCTTGCCTCTGCAAAAGGCGTGGTAATTTTAGAAGCAGTTTGGAGTGAGGCTCATACAGCGACCATACGCGGATAACGCTTGATGATATGATTAAACCACACACTTCCAGCTTCCAGGGGCTGCCAATTGTACACCCTGCGGGAGAGGGGGGGCAGGGGGAGGGGGGGGGGGGAGAGAGAGGGGGGGGCGGTGGTACTGTAGTGCATTTGCAGGAGGAGGCATCCCCACCCCGATATTGTCTTCACGTCCTCCAGTTGTCTGCCGGAGGATTACCAATGACGAGCGCAAGGACTAGATTTGCAAGCATGTGTGTAATCTCGGGGGTGGGGGGGTTATGGAGGTTGAGGACGGAGGGAGGCATGGGCACCTGGTTGATTAGCTAGGACGAAATAGAGCAGACACGGACCACCACCCTCAGAGCCACAAAGCATGAACACGCTTGCCCTGGTACTGTTTGTCAATCCAATACTTCAACCAAGCAGCTGCGCTTTGTCCTCGTGACCTCATGGCTGTGCATGCCTCTGGGTCTTGCACAGAGCCAATGGCTTTACTGGTGACCTCGCTTGCGAACACTGCGCAGTCATCGCACATCCCCCTATCGTTTTCCGTAACGTCCGCTTCAGTCCAGTGCGTATGTACAGTTCACCCTCGACCAAACCGAATTGTGCAATAAGCTGGACGGTTCATACTGACTCGACTCTCCCAGACAGTCACGACCTGCGGCTTGAACGTTATCTCCAGGTTCTGTTCCCGAGAGTGGGCCTCCATGATTGTGACATGCTTCCAGCGCCACTGCATCACTGGAGCCCCGAGCGGCAAGGGAAGCCCCCCGCTGTCGGGTGTATGCGCAATGTCGCTGCTCACGAGACCCTTGTCGGCTGCCGAGCTGCCGCCGTCTTCCGTCTCTGCCGCGTTTCCGTTTCGGCCTCAGTATTTTCTGTACCCATGTAGCCGGCACACGCTCGTGCCGGCGGTTCTGTTTCGCGGGACGCTTCGCGCGTGCTCGGGCCAGAGCTTCAGGACAGGATCCCCCCCGGCATATTGCCCCTTGGCTCCGCTAATCGCTAACTCACGAGGCAAGGTTTGGGGGCGAGGTCTTGCTCAGAATCTCTTTCTCATTGTCGCCTTCGAGCGGAAACAGCCGGTGAAATACCGATGGCATCAAGCAGGAACAGCCGACGAGCATAGTGGCTGGACAGTGGGTGCTAAAGGTCACAGCGCGTTGACAGGGACTGGTTTCGCTGTTGCTTTGATGCTGCAACTCGAAAGCTGAATTGGACTTGTCTCGCAATGTCCCCTTGTTTTCCTATTGTTCGCTCGTTTGGGTGTCTTTCTTGAGCGCCATGACACGAGGCAAGTAAGGCACGCGATTGCGATTGCGGAATTCTGCGATCTATCTACTATCTACTTATGTGCTGGTCATCTTGCTGTCCTACTCTCTCCGTACATCTTCAGCGCCCTGTTTCCGCCTGAATCGCTGTTGTACAAGATCAGAGGCGGGATAACTATCTTCTTTCCCCAGTGCCGAGTCCAGGACCAGTTGTACGAACACGCACTGTCCGAGACACTGTCCGAGATGAACCAGCGCAGGAACGTTGAGGACGCCAGAACTTCGAACTCCGCCGTGGAGCGACTGTGGGGGACGTGGCGAGTTGGCATGGAGCGGCCGGTGCGTATCATGCCGACAAGGAGCTGCAGAATGGACAGACCTCGGAGATTTGGTTCACAAGAGATTTGTAAAACTGTCTTGTCTTGCTGGCGAGCCGGTATATATTGGGAACAAGTTGAGCATTGGTACCATTCTCCCACACAACAACTCACCTGGTTCCTCACCTCCTCACCTCCCCGCCCACTCACATTGACACTCACATTGACACTCATCTCTATCTCAATTCCTCCTCCGCGCCACCACTACCAGAGTCACTATTACTACTCACAATGACAGCCGTCATGCCCGTCTCCTACTATCCAGTACGTCCACCCCCACGCGCGCGCTCTGACCTACAGGCCCTCCCGAGCCCCGACCCCAACGCCTGGACTAGCTTCGCCTTCTGCGAGCCCCTGCCCTCCCCGCCGCTCTCGATCCACTCTCTCGACGGCCTCGACCCCACTCTCGCGCGACACGCAGCGGCCACGGCCTTCCAGCGCGACATGTACGCCCTCCGCACCAAGAAGCAGCACGCCAAGATCCCGCCGGAGCTCGAGGACGCTATCGAGGTCCTGGACGTCAGCCGCCTCATTGCGCGCCCCGAGAACCTGAGCCACCGCGTCGAGCTGCCCGCCGGCGTAAAGCACCTCCGCCTGAAAAACACCCAGATTGACATTACGCCCTCTCTGCGCGCTTCTGCGGCGGTCGAGAGTGTCGTGCAATTTGTGGACCTGGCGTGCGGGCGCACGGCCCTCGCGACAGCGCCGCTCCCATGCAAGGAGCTCGTGTGCACCCTCAGCTACCCCCCGCAGCGCGCGTGCCGCCTCGACGCCCGCCCGCAGTTTGCGGTCGGCCATGCGACGCTCATTCTCACTCCAAGCTACGCGTCGGCTGCTGGCCCGCACAAGATGCTCGTCCAGGATATCCAGGACCTGGTCGCGGCGGTCGCGCTGCAGAACACCAGCGGGGAGGTGGTGTGCACCATCGTGTGTGATATCCTCGCACGCCAGAGCCCGCTCAGGTGGGAGATGCCCGGTCGTGGCGGCCACAACGCGACGCGCAAGTACCTCCTTTCCCTTGTCGGCCAGGATCCCAATGTCGCGCTGGAGATCATCGACACGGCGACGTACCGCGCCCGCGTGGGTGAGAACGTCTTTGCGCGCAACGCCGTGTGGTAGTGAGTTGACATAGCCGTCCCTGCAGCTCAGCTGACCATGCCTGGTCAGGAGACCACACACTGTAGGAATCGAGGATAGCCGGCGGCAAGTGAAGGTGGCACAGCAGGGCTCATGTGGGGATGTACCGGTTACACACGAATTTAACCTCTGTTGTATTGTGAATATGTTGTAAGCATTGTGAAAATTGTGATTGCAGTCGGCGTTTTGCCTGTCACAGTCCTGGTGCGTCTTGGATTCCTCACTGTTCGAGCGCAACGTCTTCTTGGCGGCATCAGCTACCAACGCCACGCACCACTCCTGAGCGGTAGCCGCACCAATTCCATCACACCATACATTCTTCCTCCACCACCCCGATTCCCCTAACCTGCCACCCGCCACCCGCAGCACGATCTCCACAGCCGTCATCCATGCACTCAATTTAAGTCTCCACGACGCTTCACCATGCCCACTGGTTCCCACATGCTCTTCAGGAACAAGAAAAAGAAAACCAACCGATCTTGAGTGGTCGTTGCTGACGTTTGGCGGGGTCGAACCGCCGACCTTACGCGTCTCAGAGCCAGCTGGCACTTGCCAGCGCGGCCGCTTGTGAAGCATACGCTCTAACCAACTGAGCTAAATCGCCAACTGTTTGCAGGTCTTGGGCATCACTTGTGTGCCCGCTCCGGCCCTACAATCTCCGTTGCTCTGTGGGCTTACAATATATATGGTCGGGAGGTCCAGGGGAGGAGTCTTGGCGACCATGGAAAGGATTGGAGGGGAGGGTTGTTTGGTTCAAGTGAGCAAGCTTCGAGAGACCGAGGGGAATCTGGCCCCTGTCCTCAATTCATGTGCGACCTGTCAGACACATATGATGTCCTAGGAGCTCTTCGGCAACAAAGGAGGGCTGTCATATGAACATCAGAATCGCGGAGCACAGAGTGCTGAGCAGTCGCAAGACTGAGTCTCGCTCAACTGGCTGCTGTCATAGACATGACAGCTAGACAGGCGACATAGTCGAGAGCCTTGACGAATGTCTACTATGTCGTGTCGCCTTTTGGTGATGGTGCCGGCGGGACCGTACAGTCGCCTGTGACAGCTACCTGTGCCTCGCATTTACAGCCCCATCATCATCTCCATCTTCTCCTTGGGTTCATGCGTTCACTCGCTCGCCCCCAATTACGGCGAGCAGCAGGACGAAGTCGTCGTACTGCTTTCGCGATAGCTACAACGCGCGGCGACCCCGCACTGGTCGTCCTTCGCCCGAGCCCCGTTCGTGGTCTGAGCAGATGGACATTGCATGCATTGCGAATGCGCGCTGTTAATTGCGCTGATTGCAATTAGGAAGCGGTATGTGGCGTTGTTGCCGTCGCATGCAGCTGTGGGCACATTCGTGGCGAACGCTTTTCGCGGACTTCAATTTGCTCCTCCCTCCCGTTGCTTATCGTCCGTGTACCTCCTTGCAGCTGTCTACTCGATTGGGAAGGCCCCGTGCGGAGTCTTTGCGGCCGGAGTGGGCAGCGTATGCTTCTGTGCGTTCTTCCATCAACATCCACTGTTAACATACTTGGAAGCGGGCTTCCCATTCCCTCAGTATGAACAGGATGAGTGTGCTTTTAGTGGCCGAAAGGGGAAGGAGAGTCGAATGGACACTGCGGGCACCCCGTACGCTTTTAGGATCAGCGCTGTGCCGTCCGGTTCTATGCCAGCCTCACCGCCATCGGCTTTGTGTGGATCTAGCTCTACGTCCCCGAGATCAAGCAACTCACCCTCGAGGAGCTGAGCGCCGTCCTCCCTGTCGCCACAGCCATGTACTCCAAGAATCAGGTCGGCACTGTTCTTCCGCGGTCATTCTGTCACTACATCCTGCGCTAGAAGGACGCCTACTGCGCGCCCCGCTCGTCGTCGAAGCCAACAGGATCCAGGAACCCGCTGCTGCCAAAGGTCGCTGTCAAGGCGATGGCTCACGGTGTTGGTCCATACATGGGGTGCGTGTTCCCCGGCGGTCTGCCTTCAGGTGCGGTACAACACGGCATGTGCTACATTGACGAGCACTGTCTCTTTGTAGTGATGTAAATTAACCCAGAGTTAAGGTATGCATCCGAGAAGTATGAATTGAAGCAGCTTGTGAGGTTTCGCGGGTCACGCACGGCATGGGATACGGAGCACGGCGGCCGTAAGAGTGCGAGCAGGTGGGGTGCAGGTGAGATCCGTCCACTTGGTACCTGTCAATCCAGCCGCACCGCCCACAAGACCAGCTTTAGAGAAACAACGTGCTAACCGTGGGCTTCCCGGTTGGCGCTCGGGAATGCTGCCGCCCACCCGATCCGACAGTCCGAACTGTGGCTTTCGGAGAACAGTGCAGTATGGTTCAGCACATTGGAGTGCAGTAAATACACTCCGGGGTTGCACACTTCATACCAGCTTGCCTGGCCTTAGTCTCCGCACTAGCCTGCGGCATACCGCAAGCCCCACGTACTCTTACCCAACGGCGTTTGCCTCTGGCCACAGTTGCTTGACGATGATTAAGACAGCGCCCATGAGCGCTTCGGGTGGCGCTGAGGCGTTGGAATTCAGGGCATGATAATACCAGATCGAACAAGCGCACCCTTAAGCGGGCCGAGGCCTCACCAACCAGCGAGCTGCAGCGAGGTCTGCTGTGCTGCATTGACCAAACGCACGTGTTGTGGACGGGCGGTCTTGCTTAAGACCACTGGTCGCGGCTGCGTCGGTCGATAGCGACCGGTCTGAGATTACTGCGTGCAAGATGGGCACGATCCATGGTCAGCAGCGACGTTGACAAGGCTTGAGTACGCAGCCCAGAGCCCAAAATACCATGCTGTAGCCGGACATAGTATCATTGTGTGGTACGACATGCAACCACTGAAGTGATTGAGCGAGTTGACGTAGGGGAGGCGACACCCTTCGCGATGGGTCCTCTCGGATATCACCGAGGGACATGTTTTACCAGCCTGGCGCACTACGGCTTATCTGACAAGGGTGACTCGTCCACTCCACTCGATGGGATGCGATGGGATGCGGAGTTGTACTCCGGCACGTCAATCTGCCGTTCCCTGCGCATTCAGATACTCAGGAGAACTCCCTGGCCGACTCATGTTCCAGAAAACATGGATCATCAGTGTCTCGTAAGCACGTCGGCGGTAATTCTGTCCGCCCAATCAAAGTGCCCAAGTGCCCGGGGCCCCCGCGTCCCCGCAGTCAGCGGCACATATCTCGGCAGATAACTCGCCGTCTGCATTCAGAATAGAAACACAAGCACGATGTCGGCCAGCGCTGCGGAATGTGGCGGCCCCGGCACCCCGGCAAGGCGCATAAGGAACGTGCTTCATTTTCTCGGCCAGTCACGACTCTCTGCAGCGGAATGTCTGTCGCGTGTGCGCGTACCGTTCCCAAAGTGGCACTTTGCGCCGCGGCGACCGGCCAACACCACCCAGGCTGCTACGAACGTTTGTCGATACACACCAACTCACAACTCACAATCCACAGTCCACAATCCACAATCCACAACTCACAAGTCATTCTCTGCTCTGTGCCGCACACGCATCTCCCTCGTCAGACCGCCACCCCCAAAGCTTATGCGTGCTTGGCACCTCGGCCGAAGACGGTGCTGCGCGGACGTTCCTGGCGCCGGCGCTCTGCAGCGGGGCCCGCTGGGTTGCGGGTGGGCGAGCCACACCCGCCGACATTGGCAGGTATTCGGCGATGGTGGTCGTGCGCTGCCTTGCTACAACTCCACCAAACTAACTTTTTTTTTTTTTTTTTCTTCTTCTGGGTGGCGGATAGGCGACTAACTCTGGGGTCTGGGATTCCCATATAAGATGCACGCAACATACTGCTGAACTGACCCCATCCAACCGACCCGAAAACACAAAACACTTACTGGAGCAACCATGAAGGCCGCTGTCCTCCTCGCCCTCCTCCCCGCGCTTGCCGCCGCCTCGCCCTTTGGCCGTCGCAACGCTGTCCCCATTGGCGTCCAGACGGAGGAGCCCTTCCCTCCCGCCGGCAGTAAGTACTGTACCGCGGCTTGCCATGTGGCATACATAGCATGCCTGACATTCTCCAGCTACCGCCTACTTCCCCGGCGAGGACGTCGTCGGCTACCCCGGCGCGACCAAGACTGGCGCCGAGCCCGCTGCCATCCAGACCGCCATCGCCTACGCGGTCAACACCAACGACGAGTCGACCTTCCCCATGATCATGGACAACTCGAACGTCGGCAAGGACTTCAACATCTTCCGCTACTGGGGCAACCTTTCGCCCGTGTACAGTGTCGACTCGAAGGTGTACGGTCTCCCCAACGCGTCGCCCCAGGCCCCCGACGGATGCTCGGTCACCCAGGCCCACATCCTGTACCGCCACGGTGCGCGCTACCCCACGACCGGCACCGGACCCGTCACCTTTGCCGAAGCGCTCCAGAACGCGTCGACCACCGGTACCGTCACTGCCAAGGGCGACCTCGAGTTTCTCAACGACTGGACGTACAAGCTCGGCGCCGAGATCCTCACCCCCTTTGGCCGCAGGCAGAACTTTGAGCGCGGCGTCTCGTTCCGCATGCAGTACGGCCACCTCGTCAACAACTTCACCGAGCAGGGCGTCCTCCCCGTCTTCCGCACCGGAAGCCAGGACCGCATGGTCAAGACGGCCAACAACTTTGCCGCCGGCTTCTTCGGCGTCCCCGAGTACCTGGACCAGGTGAACATTGAGATTGCCATCGAGGGCGCCGGCTTCAACGCCAGCGAGGCCCCTTACAGCTGCACCAACGCCTTCAGCGCCACCGGCATGGCCGGATACACTGCTGCCGCTGAGTTTGGCAACAAGGTCTTCCCGGCCACCGTCAAGCGCCTCCAGAAGCTCATCACGGGTTACACTCTCACCGTCACCGACGTCCTCAACATGATGCAGCTCTGCGGCTACGAGTCGAACGGTCTCGGCTACTCGGCCTTCTGCAAGCTCTTCACCGAGGAGGACTGGAAGAACAACGAGTAGTGAGTATGAGTCTTGGCGCTGCTGGGATGGGCTCTCTCGCCTCACAGGTGTCTCGGCGCCGCACCATACCAGGCACACGGTGATCCCCGGCTGACCACCCAGCTACAACGACCTCATGTGGTACTACACCTACGGCCCCGGCTCGCCCGTCTCGGCCGCCCAGGGTCTCGGCTACCTTACTGAGTATGTCGCGCGCTTCGAGGGCAAGACCATCGACTACAGCCCCGCCGTGAACAACACCCTCGACTCGGACCCCACCACCTTCCCCACCAACCAGGCCATCTACGCCGACGCGACCCACGATGCCTTTGTCCTCGCCACCCTCACCGCCTTCAACCTCACCGCCGTCTTCCCCGACCAGCCTCTCCCCATCGACCGCCGCAACGACAACACTCACTTCACGTCGTCGCGCCTCGTCCCCTTCGCCACCCACTTTGTCACCCAGGTCCTCGAGTGCCCTGCCCGCGCGCAGAGCAAGCAGATCCGCTTCATTGTGTAAGTCCCCGCGAGCTTAACGCCGCCTACCACCACCACCACCACCACCACCGTGGCACTGACGCTGACGCGCCCAGCAACGACGCCGTCGTCCCCATTGACAAGAGCCACGCCGGCTGCAAGAAGGACAAGGACGGTCTCTGTGCTTTCGACACCGTCCTCGACGTCCTCAAGAAGCGCATTGACGAGATCAACTGGGACCACGACTGCTACGGCAACTACACCGCCGAGCTCGGCAAGGACTACAACGGCCGTGCGCCCAACTAAGCGCTCGCCCGCCCGGGGTTCGCGACGCCGCCCGCCGGGCTGGCGAAACCACATACACACAATACAATACAGTACAGTACGAATAGATTGATGCCCACCTTTAAGCAGAGGGCGGACATTATAGTACAGTAGAATAGAATGAAAAATAATATTGGGTTTTGCAGGGGCGAGCAGCTGGGCAGCCAGTACACTTTCAGATGCGGTGTGTCTCCTGAAGGGCGTGGAGAGCGGAGGTGGCCTGAACCAACAGTGCGCGCGCCCCCACGCCACATGGTTGCCCCAGCTCCAACAGCCGACAGCGATGACCTAGCAACTGCGATGCGAACACTGCAACAACTCACGTGTAAAACAACCCATGCGCACGACGACGGCTCTGGGGAGCAGGGCCTGCACACGTCAGGGATGGCTGCGGCATCGTACCCCATTTTTGCGAGCTTCAGAACACTGCCGTCTAAGACACGGACCGAAGAATGACAGCGCTGTGGCCAGGCGATGGCAAGAAGCAGTGATTACCGCGTGCGCTGGTGAATTCAGCCGCACTGACCACTGCCAAAGTTCCCCAAGTTGACTGCCCTCACAGGCATGCTGTGAAACCCTTGTACGCTCCCTTCAAGGGTCTTCGGACGAGCACCCATGAGTCGTGCCACTCTCACGTACAGAGGGAAGAGCCACATAGTACTTAAAGGCTCAAGCTCGGCAGCTGACCTCGCCCTCTCCCTGCCCGCGGATGGGTGCCTGCGCGGCCGTCTTGTCGTTTTTCGTCGTCCCTACGTCAACCGGGCAAAGTACCCCTGCCCAAATCAGTACGCGTAGTGGCGAACTAGACGTCCTCTGGGATGAGAAGAGTCACGACTAGGGTGTCCGATGTGTTTTTTCCGGCCAGGAGGTCAGTGAACAAGTGCTTTAGCAGCAAATGGACTCCAGGAGTTGTAATCTCGATTATGGGAAGAGGATAAAGAATAAAGCCTAAACAGGCGTTGACGGGCACATGATGTGTGAAACTACTGACATGTCCAGGCTATCGCAAGATATTAACAGATGGATATCGTGTCTAAGACACTCCTCTCTTGACGATCCCTCTCATTACTTTCGGACGCAACTGTGTTTACTGGCTCTTGGCCTCCTTGGCGCGACGCGCCTGGTTCATCGCAACGATGCGCTTGGCAGTAGCGTTCTGGATGCGCTTGTGCAGCGACGGGTTCCCTGGTGCAAGTTAGCGGCTTATAAAGACATCAATAGCTGCAGACAGACTCACAGTTGAAGAAGAAGAACAGTGCCTCAACGTGCACGAAGAAGGGGGCAGTGACAAGAGCTGAGTGTCAGCCATGCGGCTCTGTGAAGAAGAGCATCCAGATCTGCTGAAATTGGTCGGATACGCAGCAAACGGATGGCAATATCACTCACCCTGCGTGAGGTTGTCAAAGAGCGCCGGCGCACGTCCCTCAAACTTGAAGTGGCCAAAGAACTGCCATGCCCAGCCGTTGAAGTGGACGCAGAGGGCAAAGGGGAGAGCAGAGGGAATGACGGTGTACGCAGTCCGGAGGGGAAGCCATTCCGGGACGTGCTCGGTCAGGTACTGGCCAGTGAGGTACATGGTGGCCATGACGGGAATGTAAGTGCCCTGCGAGATGTCAGTACCATCTCAGAGCGGGGAAGGAACAGAGTGGGTCAGTGAGGAGGGAAGGCAGCAATCGCAGAAACGCCTTCCCAGCCAACAATCCCTCAGTCAGCACAGTCACCACTTACACCAATAAAGTCATCCACGATGATGTAGTACATCTGGAAAATGAAGGCGAGCGCCATGCCGAGAGAAGGACGGTACGACAGACCGGGAGCGATGTCCACATTCTTAAAGCCCGGAATCTGGACCTGGTCCAGGATCATCATGCCCGACCTGCGCGTCAGTAACGGGTGGCCTTGCCTCAACGGAGATAGGTTGCCACTTCGGAAGGCATCCATGCAGCGCATGCACAGCCGGCCGAGGCGCGTGCGGCGGGCTGCCTCGGCCCTCACATGGCCCACAACCATATGAGGTCGGCTTCCTTGGCGCCCATTTCCGCCTTGCCTGCATCCCCTGTCCAGGCGCTCGGCCCTTCCTCACAGCACACTCACCACAGAATCTGCGGGATGAAGATGAAGTGAATGATCTTGTTGATCTTGTTCGAGTGGTACGACGAGTAGAACGCGAGCTGCGGAGATGAGCACGGCACTCTGGGGTTGTCCGAAGTGATCACTCGTCGCGTCGAGGAAGGCGCCCCAGGTGACCACAAAGAGCACGACGACGACGATTCCTTGACACGGGGACCAGTCGCCGCTCATCCATCTCCAATCCAGCACATACCTCATTTTCGAGATGCGTGTTCTTCGATTCCTCCTTTGTTGCCATCTTGGTAAAGTTGATACAGTTGTACTGTCGCCGTATGCTTTGATGCGGAGTAGTGAACGGATGTGGACCAGAGAGTGATGTACAGAAGACAAACAAGTAGATAGGAGTGAAATGAAATGCAAGAAATGGAATTGATGGTATGGAATGTATGTTGGGTATGATGCGTGAGATGGGACCACGCGGGCTTTGCGGGGCGCGGGAATGGTTTGCGACATTGATTTCAGTACCCGGTAAGTGATGCCCTTCACGTCGCCGGTGTTCCTCGGTTTCCCCGCACCCCAGACCCGAGTCGGACACAGCCACCCTTTGCTCCTTTGCTTTAGTGACCTCGGGGTTGCCGGACTCGACCTGTTGCCACAGGATGCGCTATGCGTTATCCGTAGACTCGCGTTGGCCAACTTAAGAATGCAAGAACTCGACATGTTCCCATGCATTCCAATTGTTCGGCGCCGTTTCAGGATCCCAGCCATTCCAGTCGATCCCTGCATCCCCGCTCTTGTGTATCCACCACGGACAGTATTAAAGTTGATCGGCTTTTCTTATCACCTCGTCGTATCATTCCTCTCCCTCACACAATCTCACAAAACCCATTGCATCAAGCTACATATTATTGAGGCTCTACTATCTACACGACCAGTAAATGACCAGCACCAAAATCTACAGACAAATATCACCATCGCCGCCGTCATCCCGTGACAACACAACTATGTCGACGCGCCGACGAAGTAGTTGTAGTTGTATGAGATAGGGGTGAGCGTGTACTGGAAGTCTGTTCCAGACGAGTAGCTCGCGACGGTCGCGCCGTTGCGTGTGATCGAACCGCCGATACTGCCTGCAGCGCTGGGGATCTTGAGCTTGGTCAAGCCGGCTGCTACGGTGAATGTCTGCGACGTGGTGCCAGAGTAGAGCGTGACAGTCGCAGGCGCCGTGGCGAGGACGACTGCGTAAAGGTTATCGTCGGTCCACTGCCAGTTTGTCGGACGGCCAACGAGGTCGACCAGAGCAGTCGCACTCGCAGGGTGAGGACGCGACCACATGGTGATCGAGTCCTTTGTGATGGCCGGGTATGCGCCAGTCTTGAAGGCCGTGGCGTAGTAGTTCGTGAGGGTGGCGAGACCCGTGTGAGGGAAGCCGTCGACCCAAGAGCTGGACGTGATGGGCAGCACACCCTCGATGGGGCCAATGTAGGTGCTCTCGCCATAGTCGTTCCACGTCAGGATCTCGGTCATCACAGACTTGTCGCGCATGGCAATGATCTGCTCCCAACGCGCGCAGTACAGCCAGTCGTCGGAACGGTAGATCCAGTTCTTGTTCCACGTCGCTACTCCAAAGTGGGTGAAGAAGAAGGGCGAAACAGTCGTCATGTACGCCTTGGAAGATCCAAGTCCGGACAGGTACGTGCTGTCGGTCGGGTTGGTGTCGATCGAATAGTCGCCCATGGGCCACGCAGAGTTCCAGTTGACTTCGCCGTCGAGCCAGTCGTACGAAGAGAACGTGCTAGGGTCTACGAAGAAGGCGGGGACAAAGTAGACCGGAAGACCGGCGGCAGAGAGAACGTCCTTGAAAAGAGTCTTCCAAGCGGTGGTAGAACCGGTACCGAACGTGCAGGTCTCGCCGGAGAAGGTCGACACGAGCACCTTGCCGTTGATCATTGCCTGGGCGGAGCTCGAGCCCACAGACTTGATCAGGCTGACGAGGGTGTTTGCATCGGAGGACGAACTGCAGCCTAGCGAGGTCATGTCGAGCGAAATGAAGAGCTTGAAGTTGCCAGCGGCCTCGGCGGCGGCGTATGCGGCTGTGACACGGGCCGGTTCCCAGTACTCGGAGCCCACGTTGAGCGCAAAGCCGTCGATCCCTTGGGCCTGGGCTTGGGCAATGTCCGACGCCCAGTCACTTTGCAGGTACGTAAAAGTGTTACCGACCATATGGTGCGCCCAGACGTAATGCTGCGCGCTCGACTGCGGGATTGACCCAGTGGTCGTCGTGGGCGGCGCGCTGGTCCCGGTCGTGGTAGTTGTGTTCGGGTGCGGAGTGGCCGTAACGATAGTGGTAGTGGGAACCGCAGAGGTAGTGGGAACCGCAGAGGTAGTGGGAACCGCAGAGGTAGTGGGAACCGCAGAGGTAGCGGGAACCGCAGAGGTAGCGGGAACGGCAGTGGTAGTGGAAACGGCAGTGGTAGTGGGAGCCGCAGTGGTAGTGGGAACCGCGGTCGTTGTCGTGAGTGGCGATCCAGTGCTGTTGGAAAGCTCGTACACCTGGAGTGCCCACGTGCCACCGCAGGTGACCGCCGAGTTACCAGAACACGGGGTCGTGCAGAGGCTCGAATTCCACTTGACTGTTCCGGAAAGGGAGGAGCCGCACCAACACTCGTCGCGGTCCTCGACACCAGCGTACGAGAAGCCCTTGCTCGCGCACGTCTTCTGACACGCCTCGGGAGTCATGTCCGAGACCTCCAATTGGCTGAATCCGCTCAACACACGGACGCCGCCAACATTGTCGAGCGCACACCCGAGAAACGACCATCCTGCAGCATTAGTGGTGGTCGGTTCGGCCGTTGTGGTGGTCTCAGTTGCGGTGGTCGCCGTGGTAGTGGTCGCAGTGGTCGTGGTCGCCGTGGTAGTGGTCGCAGTGGTCGTGGTCGCCGTGGTAGTGGTCGCCGTGGCACTCGTAGTGGTCGCCGTCGTGATGGGGAGCTTTGTTGTTTCGGTGGCAGTCGTCGTCGTCATCGCCGTTGTTGTTGTCTGCTCGGGCTGGGCCGTGGCGGTGTTGGTGGTGGTGCCGCTGCAGTACAGCTCGCCGACGGTGACATTGTAAGTGTAGAGCGAGAGGTACCATGCCGCACCACACTTTTCGCTAGTATCACCTTTGCACGCCATGGAGCAGTAGGAATCGCCGACAATGACGCCTCCGGACCCCGTAAACTGGTTTCCGCAGTAGCATTCGTCGCCGAACTCTGTACCAGCGATCGTGAATCCGCGCTTGGCGCATTCGTTCATGCACAGCGTAGGCGTGTTTGCCGTCGACCGAAACGAGAACCCCTGCAGTAGGCGCTGGTAGTGCGATTCTGTGCCACAACCAGCGTAGCTCCATCCAGTGGGCAGAGTTCCGCGTTTGTCCACTAGCGGTGCGGGGCGGGTGAGCCCGTTCGAGTCGCCATAGTATCGCTTCCAGAGCGTCTTGAGGTGCTCGACGTCGGGAGTGGGGAAGGCATCGGCGCTCGCGGCCAGCGCGAGCGCGGTGACAAGAAGATTGGCAGCCGGTGCCATTTGGGAGGGGAGGTAGGAAGAGTATGAGGGGAGGGTGGAAGTGGCGACTGCCAAATCTTACCGAGTATCAGACGATGCCTGGGTTAGTGGGGTAGACCGTCGAGGTCGAGGATGGGGATGGGAGGACCGTCAAGGCCGTGATCAAGCGCCGGGCTTGATGGAGGTGACAAGGAACTGGAGAACAGCGATGATGAAGAAGAAAAAGAAGAAAAGAGAAGAGAAGAGAAACAATGAGACGAGGGAGAAAAGCTTCGGGGGCGAGGCAGGCAGTCCGGCCAGTACAGTACCTCTGTCCAGTGTCTGCCAAGCCGCCAAAGCGGCCAAGGACGGTGCCACTGGTGCGCAGGAAAATCCCCGTCCGTGTTATCGTGCACCCTCCTTCTTCTCGCCCCGAGATAGGCGTCCTGTCCGTGCACTCGCGTCAGCGGCGTGGATGACCTCCGACTCATTTCCTTGGGAAATCCGCTAACCCTACCAAATTAACTGCTGGCGCGCTTTCACGCATAGCGCCATTGCACACTGGCTTGTCTTTGGGTCCCTCTCGATGTCTCTCCTCATCTGCTCCCGAAGCTCCGGCATGCCGCACGTCCATCAGGGCCAGGTTGCCGGTTGGGAGTGAATGGGATTGCATTCTTTACTATCCCGGTTCTGAGATGTCTCGGTGGACAGGTCAACAAGTGTTCTCCCCTGAAAATGCCACCCAACGCGGTGCGGGCTGATTAAAAATCAGTCGCCATTGACCTCCACCCCAGCCAATCAGTGATGGAAGACAAGGTGACGAGATGGCAGGGCAGGCAACACCAGCTCGCATGCGCTCGCACTTTTACCCACTGCTCATGCCCCCAAACCCCAGAGCACGCGTGTGTGCCTTCTGTCTTCCCTGCATCTGCTCCTGTATATACCATTTTGGGCTAATAGTTCACGAGTCTGCCATCAATAGGAGGCGTCAACGACATGCGCGCCATGCCGAGTCCCCCGGGATGGCGGTACACATTTCATTTAAAGGCCAGGCAAACACCAAGGGAGACTCAGGTCTTGGACAGGTGTGGAGGAGGGTCCATGCCACTAGTCCACTTTCGGACAACCCGCCATTTCGGACATTCTCAAGATTGGCTACAGAGCCCAGGTCAAATGGCAGATGTAGGGCCATGAGTAATTCATTGAACGGGCATCTCCCTATGGGGCTTCAGGAGGACAGATAAAGGTGATTGGGCTTACGAACGGCCAGGTGCTGAACATGGCTTACGAGAGGCAACTTCAAATAATCGTGGTGAGACCTCTCCATCATGTTCGACCAACTCTTCGAACCACCACTGATGAAGGCGCGTAGACTGCACCACTGCTTCAGAGTGGATCAGGGGAACGTAGTAATTCTATTACTCCAGCTTGTCTCGTCACTTATTATTGAAAAACCGCAGCAGATGAACACGCAGCACCGATGCAGTCGAATGTGAGCCCAATCGTTCGCGCGTTCGTTTGTCTTGACTGCAAAGTGTTTGTTTACATCCAAACAGTATTGAGCGGACATACAAATAATCTCCGCTTTTGTCCGAATCCTCCGGTGATAACACGTGTAAAGCACGTGTTCAATCAAGTGAGCATTTCCGGCTGACTTTCTTTCGTTCACATCGATGGTGCAGTGACGTTTGCTTGGACCCGCTGAACTTCAAAGCTTTGAACTTTTCTGAGCTCCTCACCATAAATCCAGCATTAAACCATGACTTACGAGTACACCTCCCCATCACTCCAGCTTCTCCCGACAGGCGAGCTGATCAAGCAAGGCGCCGAGGGACGAGTCTACTCTCTGGCCTCGCTCCTCCCGCAGCCCAAGGTCTTTTGGCCAGACAACGCGCAGGCCTCGTTGTCCACCCCGGCACCCACACCCGTGATCCTCAAACACCGCTTCCCCAAGACGTACCGGCACCCGACTCTCGATGCCTCTCTGACACGCACGCGGCTGCAGTTTGAGGCCCGTGCGCTCGCGCGGGCGCAGCGCGCCGGCGTGGTCGTCCCGCGCGTGCTGTGGGTGGACGAACCGGCCGGCGTGCTGGGCATGGAGCGCGTAGAGGGGTGGAGTGTCCGCGAGGTGCTTGGCGGCGGGGCGGAGGGAGAGATGGAGGTCGACGACTACGAGGAGGTAGAGCAGGAGGCTGGGGCGTCGCTTGCGGACGCGGTTGCGGCGGCGGACAAGGCGCGCGAGGAGGCTGGGAACACCGTGCCCGAGGGCATGCGCGCGCTGGAGGCTATTGGCGTCACTGCTCAGACGCTCATGGTCACGATTGGCGCGGCACTCGCGCGCCTCCATGCCACGGGCATCATTCACGGCGATCTAACCACGTCCAACATGATGGTTAGGCTTACGCCCAACGCGGCTGAGCCGTACGAGATTGTGAGTTATCACGTTCAGTTTATTGGTGAACTCACATTAGGTTATGATCGACTTTGGACTCGCGTCGACGGCTACCATGCCGGAACACTACGCTGTGGACCTCTACGTCCTGGAGCGCGCGTTTGCGTCCACGCACCCCGCCAGCGAGAACCTTTACGCAGGGGTATGTACACCTCATGCTGGCCACTACAGCTGACATCAGGTGCTTGAGGCGTACGCCGCCGGGCTGGGAGACAAGAAGTGGAAGCCCATCGAGCAGAAGCTTAAGGAGGGTGCGTTGTGTTGTGACCAATAAGAGCTAACAGCAGTTCGCCTCCGTGGACGCAAGCGCGACATGACGGGATAGATAGACTGAGGGAAGGGTGGCAAGCAACTGAGGGAGTGTACTACATTGCATTGATAAGGGACAACAGTAGGATATTTGAC
This sequence comes from Apiotrichum mycotoxinovorans, assembly GCA_013177335.1. Taxonomy (NCBI): domain Eukaryota; kingdom Fungi; phylum Basidiomycota; class Tremellomycetes; order Trichosporonales; family Trichosporonaceae; genus Apiotrichum; species Apiotrichum mycotoxinovorans. The sequence continues at coordinate 268,170 of CP053624.1, read as the reverse complement.
AAAACTACAGCGCACCATGACATTGGGACTGACGGACACGAGAATGGGACTTGCGCATCACACACTAATCCCCCATAGTCGTTTTCGCTAACTGACAACATCCGTAGTCCCGGCATGTGTTGGTCTCCTCATACCCTTCCATCCTGCCGGCATGACAAGGCTGCGCTCTTTGCCCTTCCCTTTCCTACCTCCTCATTCCCATAACCGCCATTCTTGACGTATCTGCGGATCACCCCGCCGACTCATGGCTCCTTTCAGCTCACTTGCCACCTTTTACTTCACAGTTCTTTCCGCTGGTCTCCTCTCTTCTTCATGCTACCTTGCCCAAGGCGTAATATCACTCTTCAGTCCTTCCATGTCTCTCCGGCATCTTCTTCAAGACCGTCCTCCTTTGCAGACACGCTGAGGCACACTCGGAGGAGGTCTTCTCGACAGCAGCGGCCTATCAGACCCCGTTTTGAGTACAAAGGACCTTCCAAGTACTCAGCAGCCACATGTTTCAGCTTCCAGAACGTCTTCCGTAGCTTCTTCGCTAGTATATCGGTTAGTATAACCGCCTTTCAAGCTTGGGTTGGCATTCGAACATTCGAACCCGGTTTGACAGTCGCGGTCGGGCGGGGTTCGACTCCCCGGCGGAGAATAAGCGCGGACGAGCGTTCGCGATCGGTTTTTATGGCATTCTCGGGCGTTGGCGGAGGTGGGGAGCTCGACTTTGCGTGGAGTTCTGGGTGCGGAGCGGCGATGGTGCCTGGATGCGCTGAAGTGCCACAATGCCACAATGCCAGACCACGGAGGGGTCCGACGGGTCGATTCCCGGCGGAGAACTTGAGGGTGTGCGACTGGCATAGCTTCGTATGTCAGCAGCCTCGACGCAGAGGAGGAAGGTTGCTCGGTCGGGAGCCGGCGATGGGAGTGCGCAGCAACAGCTCGTCCGTGGCGATTTAGCTCAGTTGGTTAGAGCGTATGCTTAACAGACGATTTCTGATACGCATAAGGTCGGCGGTTCGACCCCGCCAAACGTCAGCGTCAGTGTCTGAGCGGAGCACAGCGTGCTTGTGACAGTCCTTTTTCTACTCCGACAGTGTCTTCATCCCTACGACGGATCTATGAGGAGACGTTGCCGCCCCATGCTGCCCGAAGGGAAGGCAATTCGGGCACCACAACCGCTACCGAATCCTACTGGAGTCGCACTGAATCATTTCGGCCAATGAACCCATGGCGCCCGGTCGCTACCGCCACACGCCTGCTCGTCACCCCGGAGCTATTTGTCGTCGGCGAGATGGCCGAGCGGTCTAAGGCGCTGTGTTAAGGAGCTCACTCCTCCGCAGTCTTCGGACGTGGGTTCGAATCCCACTCTCGTCAAGAGAGGATTAGATTCCTCGCAAGTCAACCTTTTTTTAGCTGCAGACGAGCAGTGCGGGCAAGGTGAGGAGTGGAAGAATGCGAAAGGAAGCGCAGGACGCCGGTGCTCGGCAGGGCTTCTCGTCGATTGCCGATCGCCGAGGTTGTCAGCATTGACACCTGGCTGGACAGAAGACGTCCCAGCTTCCCAGAGAAGCGGCTGACTCCTAGGAAGCAGTCTGGAGCCTGGAAATCGTAGATTGAAGTCTGACGCGGCGGTGCTGAGTCATGATACTGGGTCCGAGCGCACCGCTGACATACCCACGGGATACATTCGTGAGAACATCGTCTAGTTTGGGCCGTGCGACCTTGAGGCTTATGGTCGCAATCTATAGGTTGGAAGGCAGGCAAGGAGCATCTTGACATTCCTTTGGGTCGGACGCAACATTTCCGATTTGCGGCGGTGCGTGGCAACAACGTAAAGAGGACGCCCGAGACAACAATGGCGTCGCTGGTCTCATTGTTGGCGGTGGCGGTGAAATGGACTGCCACGTAATACGCAGCCCCATCTTATCTCACTCATCTCATCGTACCTCACCATCTCATCTCTTGCAGTGTATCCCCTGACCATCTTGCCATCTTACGACGCGCCCGGGCCTCCATCTCGTCCCGGACGTCGCTGAAATCACTCTTGCGCGTCAGATGACTCTGTGTGTCGTTATCGCTCCGCTGTTCAGGAAACGTGAGACGAGGCAGATGAAAGGAGGCAGGCGCAGTGTATCTGAGATCCCAGCACCGTACCAAGCGAGAGTGCTGGTGTACCTTGGGTGACACCAACCCAAATCGTCTTTCTGGGAAGAACCACAGTGGAACAGAACCAACGGGATCTGTACATTGTTGAAGTACCTATTCTCGTTGTTACTGTAACTTCTTCTGAACTTCTTGTGGCGCCCCGCTGGGGGCGCTGGCGTCAGTGATCGTCTCATGCTTCTTTTCTTCATTCGCCATAATCGTTTGTTTGATCCTTCTTTGGACGTCCGCTCAATTGTATTTGCCCCGAAAACTGTATCGGGTCGGTCCTTTCTGTGATCTGTACCCTAGTTGCCACTGAGCCACGCCGCGACTCGTGTGCCAAACACCCATGGTCTAGATATCGGTTGTTGTCGGCTTTGGCAATTGCTGGCTGTTGCCGCTGACACACTTTCCCACACTTTCCCAGACTTTTTGCTTTGGTACCGCCACGGTATAGCCGACACGTTCTCACAAAGGGATAACACAAATGCATTTCATTCGATTGGAGAGACAGAGACGCATAAGGAACAGAGACAGGGGCACGTCTGTGCTAGATATCTACGAGCAAGAGATGGATAGAAAGTACAGTGTACAACGTACACTCTCCTTCACGTCCATCCATGTTGCTATCTTCTTCTATTTGCACAATACAACAGAAGGCCAATAAGAGACAAGGAATGACAAGGTAGTGGCCAAGCGATTGAGGAAAGATTCTGGTTTCGGTTTACAAGCAATCGAACGTTCGGTTGGGGAATCAGTGCAGGTGGCTGTAGGAGAGGCTGCTGTTCTTGTGGGGCGCGCTAATTGCGCGCGGGGTAGAGGACGAGTTGAACACTGATGCGTGGCTCAGCTGCAAGTCGCGAGAGGCAGCCCGGTCACTGTAGTTGCCGTTGACCAGGTCCGTAGGAGAGGGCTGGCAAAGGTTTGCTAGGGACGGGCGAACAATGGAGTGAGGGCCAGTGGGCGTGGTCGCTTGCGTCGGTGTAGCGCACTCGGGGTCCGAGTGCCTGCGGCCGGAAAACGCGCGGGTGGGGGTGGTGGGAACGACGAGGGGAGGGCGCTGGCCCATCCAAGAGGGGATGTACAGCGAGTGCGGCGCCATCTCAAACAGGTAGCAGTTGGGGGTCGTGGGGTAGGTGGGTCGGCGGGCGGGGCGGGCCGCTTCACGTTCACGCGCAGCACAGTGGGTACGGACATGGTCGCCGTCCTCAGTGAGGCTGCGCTGGACATAGTGAGGAGAGCCAAAGGGGTTGGTGAACGAAGGAGGAGCGGAGGGGAGGGGAGGTGGGCCCTTGGAATTGTCAGCACACGTTCAGCACACGTCCATCAGACCGCACACACACACACACACACACACACACACACACACACACAGGAACAACGTACCTGGTGGATGCTGAGGTTCATCATCGACAGAAGGGTGTTGGCAGCGGCCAGATCGTCCTCCTTTGGCCCCTTGTTGGCGTGGGTAAAGTAGTCTTCGCTCGGAGAGCCAGGAGAGACGGGAGAAGGGGCAGGAGCCATTGGGAGACGGGGAGACTCGGAGGGTGTGTGGAGTTCAGAGTAGTCGGAGGACGGGGCGCTAGTGGACGCCGTCGAAGGAGACGACGGGACGGGAGACGCGACGTTGCGGGGCGACGAATCGTTGGTGATCAGAATACCATTGTTGATAGCGCCCATAGAGGTTGCACCAGTGACGGCCTTCTCCGCGCGGGTCTTCAGGTGCTTCCACATGTGCTTGGGGCGGGAGAACCCATGGTCGCGAGCCTGTTTGGTGTGTTAGCCGGAACTGTGTAAACGAGTACAGTAGCAGTGAGGGGTGTGTTGGACGTACCCATAAACCACAAGCGTTGCAGACCATTGCTTTGCATCCCGAGGGCGCAAAGTGGTTGGTGCGCCAGAGATCAGTCTCAGTCTAGGAGAGATCAGCACAAGAATGAACAAGCAAAGTAGAAGAAGATCGTGATCATTCTGTAAAGAATGACAATCTCATCCAAACACACAACACACACGAAAAGACCAACTCACCTCATCGCAACCACAGTTGGCACAGTTGCCTGGGCGGACATTGCGTTTCTTCTTCGAGGGAGCCGGGATTCCAGCAGCGAGACGCTTCGCGATCCCTTGGCCGTGCTTGGAAGCCGACGACTTGCGGCCATTGTGGGCCTTGTTGTTGCGAGTAGACTTGCGAACCATTGTGGAGAGGTTGGTCGTTTCGTGTTTGGTGACAAAGGTGGTTGATTGGTGATGTGGTGATGGCGACAGGCGAGGAAGTGGCGGCGAAGACGAGCGGTGTGGATGTGGAGTGGGGTGGTTTTGAGCTGAGATGAGGGGGAGGTGAAGCAATAGAGGAGATGAGAACAGATGGGAAGTGTTGTTGGGTCTGGGGAGGTTGGAGAATGTCACGAGTTCTGTTTATATGCGTTCTGAGTAGGGGGTGAGCGTGTGTATTCGAGTGATGGAGGAGTATCAAGACAGACACGATCAGCCATTTTGGGTCGCTGCCCTTTGTCGTCGAAGGATCACAGTCGGCATGTCCCACCGATATCTGCCTTCAGCAGCCACTCCAACACAGCGGACGCCATGTCCGCATAGCACTCTCGGGGCGAGAGGAGATGGAGACTAGACACAGTCTGCAGAGACGGAAAGGTGGCGGAGAGGAGGGTCCGCGAGTGGGAGGCTGAAGAACAGCTGTGTGATGATGGGGCGAGATAGAGAGTAGGCGCTGAAGGCACCAGAGAGAAAGCCGCGAGTACAGCAAGCAATGAGGATGTGCGGACTCCTCGATGCGGGGTGTCGACATCAAGAGAGGGAGGGTACAACGAGGATGAAGCTGGCGTACTTACAGATGCCTAGAGGGCCAAAAGAGCGCCAGGTTTGGAGGCGAGGACGAGTGCAAAGAAACGAGGCAAGTGCAGAAGGTGGGTGTTCTGACTCGACTATGGTGTGAAGCTGGGTGGCACACACGAGGAGTGGTGCAGCGGTGTTGGTGTGATGCGAACGAAGTACCAATGGGAGGGATGAAAGCAATGTGAGATGAACGTGATGGCATGTGAGGGAGATCTAGAAGTAGAAGAACAGACTTGCCGTCCACGGGTGGTCGTTGTTTTAAATGGGCGTGATGATATGGATGCTTCTTTCGTGGATGTCGAGCACACCCAAGGTGCTGCTGCACCCACGGCACCAACGAGAAGAGACGCTGGGGAGGGGGGGGGGGTTAGGGATTGGGAGAGAGTGAGGAGAGCGGGACCGTCCAGAAGAAATCTCACCACATACAGTACACAGTTTTTGACCGCGAGATAGACGATTGAGTGTGGCGAGCTGCTCGCGTGTGTACGCAGAGTGTGCAATTTCTCCCCCACGAGGCACATTTTGGGGTTGTTGCTCCTACATCCTGATACACTCTGCCAGGAATGTTGGCGAATTGGCGTCCTGCCAGAGTGCATAACCTCACAAGGGTGGGCTTTGGGACGTTGACGTTGGCCTTGGAGTCGGTGTGTTGACGGGTGGGGATGGATGACAATCGATTATCGCTGTCAACAGGATGAGCGGGCGGAACAGGTATAGAGAGTCCACGACGATTGGTTGGAAGGTTACGGTGAGCGCCAAAGGGGCCATAGGGGCTATGCTCAAGGGGGATCCCCAGCCGCGTGCTTTGAACGTAACTGCGTGCAGTGACGTGCTGGGTCAGCCTGAGTTCATCCTACATTTTACATCGCTTGCGCTCTTGGGATCTGGCACCTTTGGGATACCTTGGGAACAGCGACGAGTTGCGCAACTGCAGCTCGACAGCAGAGGTGAGAGCGAGGTCGAAGACAGGATCTCCTGCAGCCTCCTGTCTTCTGGGAAGGAAACCCCCTTTGCCATCGCTGGACGCTCGAACCGCTGCCCCTCCCCTTGGCTGCATGCTTGTCGCGGGGCCGACTTGCACCGGAGAGCGAGGGTCCGTTTGCTCCTTTTGTGCTTTGCCATCACGCCCGATTTCACCGGGCGTCAAGCGGGCGTCGAAGTTTCTTGCTTCTTTGCAAGATGTTTGCAAACCTGCTGGAGACAACGAGGACGAGGGCACGCGTTGCCTGGCGCAGTTTCCTGTCCCACGTTCTGGGATCTGGGACTGTGTGCGTGCAAGACACAGGAGGACCAACACACGCGTTCGCGGCAGCACACTAATCGGGCTTTGGGGACGGGACATGATTTTCATGATGGCGAGCAGTGACGCTCTGCGGGACGCACGCGGTGAGCGGCGAGCAACCAGCGCGAGCGGCAGGGGTAACCTGGCGTCGTCCTTGTGGATGTGGGGCCGCCTGACAACTGGAACGAGCTGTATTGTTCTTTTTTGCGCCCAGCGTCCGCTTTTGGCAGGCCGTAAAGGTTACTCCCCGCGTCCCGATCCACATTCCACGTCGTACCCCCGATTCTCCATGAACGACACTTTTGGACCCGACACTTGGCTCCAGCAAACTGTCCCTTTGAAGCAATTGACCAATGATCTACCATACCGTCGTATCCTTCACCCTGCTTTGCTCCCCTTGACTGCTCATGCACATGGGACTCGCGCCCTTGATTGTTTGATTGCTTAATTGCAACATGGTGTGGACACTAGAATAGCAAGAGGATGGGTAACAGGGTTTGGGTTTTGCACCAAAGGAGTCCGGCGCCCGAGAGAGGCAGACAGATTGGAAGATTCGGAAAGGGAGAAGGATTGGGGTGGTGCGCCCGTGCTGCCTCGTGTTCGTCAAAGTATGTAAAGTTGTATTGTGTATCGGTGTCTAACTGAGGAGTAGCGTGCCATGGCGCTCTGCTGGCGAGCAAGATCTACTTCGGCAGGACGGCCAGCAGCTCGGCAGAGGTGCTGCCGATTGTCGGCGGACTCCTAGAGCCACCAGCCGTCAGATGAGGGTGTTTGTAGACAAGGGACAGACAATAAAGGGATGTGTGAGTGGCGTGGAATCGCCAGACAGTGGCGAGAGAGTGTGAAGGAGAACACCGAGTGATAGACACAGAATAACGTACCAGAGCGGCTCCAACAACGACGTGGAAGCCTGATAGTCATTCTCCACGACCTTGGATGGAGTTTACGCTCGGTCCCTGTCTGTGTCTGTGTGCCTGCAAGCATCCAGCGCCCATTAATCACGAGGCGTGGAACCTAGGGTAGCCAGGGTCGAGCAGTGAGTCTCGTTCATGCTGATTCATTTAGCTACCTTTGATCGCTGAATTCGCAAATGTGCAGGTCTCCTCCCAGTGCAGCTCTGTATTTTGTCCAGAAAACCACGTTCACGGCTCCAATGACTTCGAACGAATGGAGAGGGATGGAATGCCCTGCAGAAACAGACGAACACCAAATCCCTCCAGGGTGGAGGAAAGAAGCTTGCAGCCACAAAGGGGGTGTGGCGCTGTTTATTCACCTTCCGCGTCAGATCTCATCGACATCATTTCAAAGGACTCACAAAACCTTGCGATACAGCAAAGTGGGTAAGATAGAGACGCCTGTTGACGCGGACACCCCCAACATCCGTCCACAGGAATCTGGGCACACCTCGAAGCTTTGCAACGAACGCCAGGAAGCGCCCGGCCCTCCTTTCACATCTCGGATGCAGTTCGCAGGGGACTAAAGTGCCAGGGGTCACAAGGGGTCAGTGCGGAGGAGAGGGGGGAGGGGGGGAGATTAGGAGTAGGAGTTCGATTCCGAGGATGGCTCACCGCCAACGGCACAGCCTCCTGGTTCAACGACGCAGACGACGACAGAGGTGGTATCGCAAGAGGAGGAAAGCTGCGGCGCACACATGCAAAACGCTATGGTCGCTGCCTGGCGCATCCCTCCGTTAATAATTAATAAAATAACCAGCTCATGCGTCGAGCCTGATGCCTGTTCCACTGTTCCATTGTTTCCGTTGAAGCTTTGGTTCAACAAACATGAACAGGAATGCGATCGATTCGAGGCGTATCTGCATTCCTCGGACTCTTCGGCCCGTCCAATCTCTCAGGAACGGTATCACACGTTGAGGGACGCTGGATTTCGCCGTTCATTGTTCCCACTGATACCTCTGATGGGTTTGGCATCTGTCAGGTATCGCAGACTTCGACACGATCCCTGTTGTGGCGGCGGCATGGTGGGGCACGCGGAAACGGTGCCAACAAGGCAAATGGAGGGCATTCCATCCACAGTGGAAGAAATATTCCAGTCAAGAGTGTATGAGTGTATGTTCCAGCACTCAGGATCACGGAGTAAGACACGAACGAGTATTCGCGGCTTAAGCGTTCGTGGGAATCGAGCGGGTTGAAGTGCAGAGGACGCTCCTTGCTATTGGCTTCCAACCCGTCTGTCGTCTGCAAAGTCCTTTTGGTCCGAGATCGGTGAAGTCTGTCTGTGAGCGATGCTTATTGAACCTGAGGAATGCATGCTTAGCGGCAATGGAGGCAGGGTAGCAGGTCACCGAGACAGAGAGTCCCATGAGTCGTCGCGACGCATTGTTGACAAGCGACTACCGCGGTGGCTTCCGCAGGGTCAGTGGAGACGAACAATGGCCCCACGTATGTTGAAGATGGTCTAGATCCTGTGAGTTCCATATCGCCTCGCAGTAGAGAACCTGAGTGTAGCCTTCCTCATGTCTGCGCCGCAGGTTTACCCAGAAAAGTCCGACTGTAGGTCTCTAGTCATCACCTGCACTAGAACGCTTTCCCAGGTCCCAGATCCAGTCTGCGCTTGGGCAGACTGCTGCTGCGGCGCCGCCTCGTGTCTCCGCGGCCCGAGCGGTCGTGATGAAGATGGAATCCAGACTGGCCGAGAAAACGAGAAGTGAGGGACAAGGAGGCAACCACCAAGGTTGTTGTAGCGCTGGTGTCTGGATGGGCTCTGCCATGTTGTCTCGTCTTCGCAAATGAGGACTGTCGGGACTTTCTCAACGTTCGAGATCGCAACTCAGCAGCTGGCGTCGGCGTCTTCCCACGCTAAGAGTATCTGTCCGCCTCTGGTACTGCTCTTCTCACGCTACAACCATTGTAAGTTGATCACGTTGAGGAGCTCGAAGTTGTGACAGTGACTTTTGCATGTCGGTGAGTGCCATCCCAGTCTTCAACGGACGTATTCTCCTGGAGGCAACCGGGACTTCTGATGGCCTCTATCTTTCATATTGCATTCTTTTGGTGGCGTCAACAGGTTGCGGTGAATGCGCAATGGTAGCGAAGTACCTTGCCTACTAGCAACGACGGAGACAGGCGAGATATGGGGCATGACCAACCATCAGTGTGCTCCTGTTCCGCAAGGACAAGAGTGAAGGCAGCTCAGCCTGTGGATTTATCCAGAGGTGATGCAAGGGGAGGAGTGCCTTACATGCGGTAGCTGTTGGTTTGGCCTATAGTAACCGCCAATACCCCAATTGAGAGGCATCACTGGAACAATGAGAGTACACGGACACTGGCAGTTGAGCGGTGGGAGTACCTCCATGAGGCTACCGTCAAGTTGCGAGCGTAACAGACTTTTGTGTCAGGTCAATCACAGGTTGACAGTCTCGCCCTCTACTCCCTGTGTACATTGGAGCGCGGTGATGTGCATTCCGTTTCATCCTTCGCGCAGCTCATCGCACCACTGGTGTGGTACTGCGAGCACTGAGCTCGAGCTCGCGAGGCGCAATGTTTCATCCCATCCTGGGCACGCAAATGCGAAAGCAGAGAACCGGTCGCAATCTTGGGGCTGCCGACGCTCATCGGTGGGCGACGAGCAAGAGCCATCGTCAGGCCGTCCTCGTCTCGCCTCTCCCAGCCACTCGTCGCGTCGCCCATCCTAATCCTGCCTCTCTCGACTCGCGCCCACCTCACCTCCCCTAGTAAAAATGGCACCCCTGATCTCGTGGGATCTGGGGTGCGAGTAAAGCGAGCCCACATGGGAGAGTCTGACCATGGTGACAAGTAATGCGGAATGTGCCGTGTAATAGGTCGTGCATCGTGGACCGCATGCGGGTGAATCATGGATCATGGTTCACTGGACGCGGCTGAGGCCCATGGGATACGGGCCTCGCCTTGGGGTGTGGAATGAGGCCCGAGTGGTGGCGGCGGAGGGAGGTGAGGCGGCTTGGTGGCGGGGTGGCGGAGGGGTCTGTCCGCGCATACCACCTGGTCCTTCTTCCCAGGTGGGAACACTACGCCTGGACCCTCCAGCCTCATGGCGACTCCGCAGGGTAGGAGCGAATGAACAGTAACCACGCCCGTCAACGACGCCCACCATGCCATGCCTCGCTTCAGCGATCCCCAGCGCTCACCTCGTTCATTGTCAGTACCGCCAGCGCATCCTCGTTACTACTACATACTGTTTCTCTATCTCTTCGGTGATGGCCTCGTGTTTCTTACGCGCACAGGCCGGTGGCCCCCGCCTCTCGGTGGCCTTGCCTGGCGTCGCTCGGTGCGAACCGGCCAGCCACCCCGGAGAGTGATCAGAAGCAAAACATGACGCCCGGTAAATATTTCCTGGACGCCATGAAGCTATAACCAGACGCCAGGTACTGCAGTGCCTGTATGTATCTGTGTCCGCCATCAGATATCGAGAGGTAGAAGAGTGAATATTAGATCTCCCCACAGGGTATCGTTGACTTGTGGATCGTATGCAGTTGATTATCCAGCTGTCAGTGGTCAGTGGTCAGCTGTCCGTTGTTGGTTGTCAGTAGTCACTTGTGGTCAGCGTTCCACGTATCATCTGGCTAGATCCGGCGGGCTCTTTTCCCTCAGATCTCTCTCCTTATCGCCGCTGTACAATGCCCATACTTGAGCGGCAGACGCCGTGCAGGGCGGACTTGCGATTGCAACCAAGGCGCTGTTCGTCGTTTTGATCCTCCTATAGAGGGATAGATGCGAGATGTTGGCCGCTAGACGTGGTCAGCTGAAACACCGCACCTTTGCTACTCTCGCCCTCGCCCTGCTCGTCAGTCTCTCTGTCGGCCTCGCCTCCGCCCAGCTGCTTCGTCTCGCCCTGCGCACTGACCTGGTCGCGTTCATGGCAGCGATGCATCATGAGAACATCGGCTTTCAAGTTAGACCGAGCCAAGTTTACGAGTTTATCAATTGCAATTGAACGGAGACGCTACCACTCTCCGCGAGCACGTGACTTCCCTCATTGTGCCTCCCAGGGTTACATGACTCGGAGGGGGGACCTCGTGCATGTGTCAGATCCGCCAAACGCACCAGGTGACGAGCAAACCCGTTCTCGCACTTTGATAGCCGACACACCAATCCCCTCGACGGCGAAGCAGATGCTGCAAGCGCGCAGCTCGTGATAGATTCCACCGCCCGTTTGCGGACCGTACATCTCCTCCCCCCTTCTAGTTATCGCCGCTTCGGTAGCAATACGTCATGCCGCGCAAGGACAAGAATAAGGAGACCGAAGCGAGAGTGTTTCCGCGTCCGGCGCCGTCGGAGATTCGGTGAGTGGGTCGAGCTCGAGATTCAGTCAGGTACTCTAGTGGCTGATGGCAGCGCGGCGTGGATTACGCTCTTCTCGGACCCGCTCCTCTCCCTCGCCAATCTCAAGGCCGTCGCCGCAGCTGGACTCGGCGCCCCTGATGACGACGGCGGGATTCTCCTGCGATCAGTATACTGGAGGGTAGGTCACGCGCGAGCGCTTCCTCTGCCGGCCCTCTGTACTAACACTAGCAGTTCTACTTTGGTATATTGCCTCCTCCGACAAGCCTAGACCTGTTCCCGGCGTCGCTGGCCGCGTCGCGACAGGCGTACAATGACCTTCGGACGCGGTTCCTCGTCGCGCCAGACGGGCGGTGGGCATCAGACTGCTCCGGCGGCGAGGGATATGCGCCCACTGCCTCAACATCGAGTCCCCCAAACGGGACAGCATGGGACCCGCTGAGCCTAGACGGCGACTCGCCATGGAAGACGTGGTTCGCCCACCTCGAGCTCCGAGAGACCATTCGCCAGGACGTAGATCGCACGTTCCCAGACATCCCGTACTTTACCCTCGAGCGCGTTCGGCGATGCCTTACGACTATGCTGTTCGTCTTCTCTGTTCTCAACCCAGATGTGGGGTATAGACAGGTACGTCATCACACACAAACGTCTGGGTTATGCGCTGATTCGTCAAAGGGAATGCACGAGCTGCTCGCCGTGTGCTTCATGGTCGTTGACCGCGACTCGCTCGCTGGATCGAGCACACCTGATGAGTCTCCCGTGACTACGTCTCCGTTCTCGCCTCTCCAGCGTGGAACGGGCCCACCGGGAATGCTTGAGGCTATGCACGTCACGCTCGACCGCGACTTTATCGAGCACGACGCATTCGGCCTCTTCCAGGAGCTCATGAAGCCCGCAAAGTCTTTCTACGAGTGGCGCGCAGAGGAGGGGCCTGTGAGTTTACAGTTCACAGCAGAGCTACCCAACTGATCATCCAGGGCCGCCAACTCGCGGGTGCTCCACAGGCGCCGATCCTCACGAGGTGCTACCACGTCCAGACGCAGCTGCTTCGCAAGATTGACCCGCAGCTCTGGGAGCGGCTGGAGCACGAAGGCGTCGAGGCTCAGATTTGGGCCATGTGCGTAACGCTTGTGCTTTGAGCGTACTGACCGGTTTTCAGCCGATGGATCCGATTGATCCTTACCCGCGAACTGCCATTCCCAATGGCGCTGCGGTTATGGGACGGCATCTTTGCTGCCGACCCTAACCTCGGTATCCTTGACTTTGTCTGCGTCGCCATGCTATTGCTTATCCGGAATGAACGTAGGTCGAGAGCGGTGTAATAAGCGCGCTGACAGTAGTTATCGAGGCCGACTATCCCTCCATCTTGACTCATCTCTTACACTATCCTGCACCATCGGACACCTACCCCTTCAATCCATCGTTGATCCTTGCTCAAGCCAATTTCTTACGGCACGACGTGTCGCCCACTGCTGGCGTCGAGGTCGTGCTTCAGAATCAGGAGCTGCTTGGAGTAAAGGCCACGGACCGCAGTCGTATCAACCTCGATGTCGATAGCCCAACGGCATGGCGGCCAGGAAGGACACCATCACCTAGAACCGTATCGGCACGTGATAGAGCACGTGCGGGCATGAGTGGTCTCGCTGCAGGCTTGTTCGAGCGCGCGCAGAAGGCGGGACTCGACAAGGCGTTCTTGTCGACCGTGAATGACTTGAGGGTGGGTGAAACGAGGCTGGAGTCCAGCTGACTGTCAGAACAACCTTCCAGACGCGTCCACCGCGTACTCGTTTCTACCCACCTTCTCCCCAGGTCCCCAACGAGAGACGTTCTCGCCCTCGCCATCCCGAGCAGAAAATCCATTCACGGTCGCGGGCCTGCCGAACCGGCCGCCACCGGTGACGATCTCGACATCCGATAGCAACTTGTCAATCAAGTCGATGCTGGATGCTGAGCGCCAGATGGCTGAGCTCCGGCTTTCGATGGTCACCATGGGCAAGGCCATGGCACAATGGATGGACACCATCAAGGAGGCCAGTGCTTCCGACGGTGCAGGTGTAGAAGCCGTTGCAGACGCGTGGGCTGGGCTCGACCGCGTGCGCGACTCGCTCCTCGATGCTGCTGGCAGGGATGTCGATGCAATGGTCAAGGACTGGGCGTGGAACGATGACCTTGGATCATCGCGCTCTCAGACGTCAAGCGCGGCCCCGACCCCAGTGACCGAGACAACGGATGCGATCCCGACAACGACACCGACGCGCCCGGCCTTTGACGAGAATGCTGCGGACGCTGATGCGGTCATTGTGCGCACCACGCCCAAGCAGCAAGCCAAAGCGCGCATGGACCCACCACCTGCCATCCCTATTGCGCCGATCTCAGCTTCCATTTCTGGGGCACCTGCGACCGCACGGGCATCGGCCGCATCTGCATCTACGTCGACACCCCTGTCAACATCCCCGCTTACCAACGCTTCGGTATCAGCACCGAACACGGCGGTACCACAACGACCTCCAGAGATCTTGTTCTCCAGCGGCGTCGATCGCCCGTCCCCCTCCCTTCCACGCACGATCCACTCACCTCGTGCGTCTGTCGCGACGCTTCCGAGTGCAGCGGCGCTCGCACGGACTGTCTCCAATGGTAGTGGTAAGCGCACCTCTAGCCCTAGTCCCAGCATCAGCAACAACAATCGCTCGACATCCAGCAGTAACACAAATACAAACACTACCACGAATACGTCAGCGGGGTCCCCGGTCCCTTCGGCAACCATTACGCCACCGCCGCGCAGCTCATCGAGCCGCGCCAACGCCGTCAATCCCAAGCTGGGACCATTGGATGCCAGCTTCACCTCCACACCCGCCAGCGTGGGGTCCCCGGCGTCGGACCCGCTTGCGGGCCTCGATGTCGGCTCGATGCCCCGGTCCGCGACCTCGCGAAGCGGGCATGAGCGTAAGCGCTCGGCATGGCGCGTCTCTGTGCCCGCAGGCTTGGTCCCGGGCAGCGAGCCCGTCGGCATGGACCCGCTGGGCGCGCGAGGCTAGTCAGCTTTTTCTCTTCTCTTCTCTGTAATCATATCATAGGCATAGTCTTTTATCATCCATCGGGTTCTAGATTAGACAAGCAGCCCGCGTGCCCCTGAGTCTCTCATTCACCCTGAGACAACCCACTGACCAAGCGTATCAGTCATGCTGGCATGTAACGCGTGCGTACGCGTATCAGCGAAATGTCGAAGACGACATGCAAACTAGTGTGTATCAGTCAGCACGCGTCGTGTTGGCTGGCCTGGCTGAGTGGAAAATTGTGGTTTGATCTGGAAGGTGCGATGAAAGCCACGTGGTGGACCCTGGAAATGTGCTGGAACATTGGAGACCCTTCGAGGACTCTGGACCCTGAGATGATGATCGTCTGTAGGGAAAAGGCCGAGGCAATGACGTGAGCCACAATATCACAATAAGGATTCTATGAGAATCTACAGCCTCCTCGACGCCGCCACATTGTCATTGTAAGCACCTCTCCGTTCCATTGAGCCCGACGGCAAGCGAGGTCTTTACTCAGCGCGCAGTCATCGTCCGTTGCTCATGTATTGCAATTGTCACGAGTTGCAGTCGAATGGTGCACATGGCACGACAAAGATGTATAAGTACTTGATATCTCTTGGGCACTTACTTTTCCCCCATCAGCTTATCTGTTCTTTCATCTTCAATCTCTCACCACCTCTCCCTCTCTCTCCCCTCTTCCCATCTACCATCGGAGAGCCCGCGTCGCGCTTGTACGCCACCGCCCATTGTAGTTCGCAGTACTTAACATCCACGCCTCGTAACCCCACTTTCTTTTTCACCACCTTCTCAATACCGTACACGTAGACGCGCACCACAATGTCCTTCTACGCCTCCCCGTTCATCATCCACCCCCAGCAGCAGCGCGCCGTCCCGCAGCAGCAGGTCGTCTCCCTCGCCGAGCTCGAGGACGAGGAACGCACCGCGCTCGCATACCTCCGCAGCGTCCAGCGCCGCCGTGAGGCCGCCGAGGCCGCCGCCGCCCTCGAGGCCCGCCAGCGCGCCGCCGCCGCCGCCAAGCACGAGGCCGCCGTCCGCGCCGCCGCTGAGCAGCAGGCGCAGCTCCTCGCCGCCGCGCGCCGCGAACGCGCGGTCCGTGAGGCCCTTGCCCGCGAGCGCGAGCGCGAGGCTGCCCTCGCGCAGGCCATCGAGCAGCGCCGCCGCGAAGCCCTTGCCCAGGCCATCGAGAAGGAACGCACCCGCCAGGCGAACGCCGCCCGCGCTTACGAGGCTGCCCTCGCCCAGTATGTCGCCCAGCAGCAGGCGGCACGCCAGCAGGCTCAGCGTCAGCAGGCTGCCCGTGAGCAGGCGCACGCCCGGCGCCAGCAGGCTCAGCGCGCCGCCACGCAGCAGCAGGCGTGCCAGGCTGAGATGATCCAGCGCCAGCGTCTCCGTGAGGCTCAGCTTGCCGCCCAGGCTCAGGCTCAGGCCCAGGCCCAGGCCGCCTGCGCAAAGTCGAACTGCTGCCGCCGCGCCTCCGAGTCCGCTGCCAAGGACACCGAAAACGACGACGACCTAGAGGACGACCTCGCCGGTATCAACTCGCTGCTCGGCTCCCTGTTCGGATTCCACGTCGGCAAGGAGGACCTCGCTGCTCTCCGCGCTGAGCAGGAGCTTCCCGAGAAGACCGCCGAAGATAAGGACGAGACCCCCGTCGCCGCCGAACCCGCCACTGCTGAGCCCAAGACCGACGTTACCGACAAGGTCACTCGCGATCTTGAGGCCTTTGCAGCTGCCGCCGAGACTGTCGACCCCAAGGCCGCCGAGGAATCTACCCCAGCTCCCGCCCCGCAGACCACGACCACCGAGACCGAGACTTCCACCTCTGCCGCGGACGATGCTGATCCGGCCGACGTCCCTCTCAACCCTGAAGCCAAGGAATTCGTCCCTTCGCAGCCTGCCCCCTCCGAACCGGTTTCCTCCGAGTCCCAGCTTCCTCCCGAACTCAACCAGCTTCTCAACGCATTCCTCGGTCTCCAGGTCGACCCTGCCGCCGACGGAGAGCAGGTTGTCGGGGGTGCTGGAAAGGTCGTCGGTGATGCTGTTGTCAACCTCAACGATATCCTCGCGCGCTACGGTCTCGAGTTTGTCCCCGACGAGGTTGAGATCCACGAGGCCCCCGAGGAGGAACAGCCTGAAGGCAAGTCTGAAGCCCAGCCTGAGGCCGCTACTCGCGATGTCTCCGCCGCTCCCCAGGTAGAGGCTCCCGCCGCTGAGGAGCCGACCCCCGCTGCTCCTAAGCCCGCCCCCGCTGCCGAGAACCCCGCCGCCCCCGTCGAGACCGCTATCGCTGAGACCGAGACCCCCGCTGCTACTGAGACCGCTGCTCCGGAGCCCGAGCCCGTCCCTGCGGCCCCCGCGACCAAGTCCCCGGTTGCTGCCAAGGCTGAGCTCGCCGCCTCGCCAGAAATCTCCAACCCTGTCGTCAACTCTGTCCAGGTTCCTTCGCTTTCCGAGCTCTCCTCCGCTCCTTTCACTTCTACGCTCGACCACCACAGCAACATTCCCCCTTACCTCCGCGACATCCTCGCCAACGTCGAGACTGCGATGAACGCACTCACCGACGAGGAGGACCAGGCTCCCTGTGGTGACAACTGCGTCTGCGACACCGAGACCAAGGACAAGTGCAACTCGGGCGCTCCCTGCGCCAAGCCCTGCAACACGGCTTCCGCCAGGAAGCGCAACTTGAACCGGAAGCGCCGCGCCGCCGCCCGTGAGGCCCGCAGGGCCCAGGCTCAAGCTCAGGGCCAGACCCAGGCCCAGCAGCCCCAGGGACCCGCCGACGATGAGGTGACTCCGGAGCGCACTGCGGCCTTCGTCAAGCTTGACGCTATCGCCGAGGAGCTGCAGAAGCTCACCTCCGAGTTTACCTTCCCTTCCCACCTTGCCTTTGCTGCCTCGACCCCGGACCGCACGCAGCCTCCGCTCCTCTTCAACCGCCACAACTCGCCGTACCACGCCCAGGCGCACGCTCTCCTCCAGCTCATCCTGCAGGCTGACGGCGTGCAGAGCGAGGGCGACCGCGTGATCCGCCGCAGGAGGAAAGAGCTTGTCGGCAAGATTGAGGCCGCACTCTCGCAGCTCGAGGCCCGCCGCGACGCCCGCTGGGAGGAGGTCCGTGAGCGTCGTGAGCGCGGAGAAAGCGACGACGAGGACGAGACCCTTTCGTCGGCGACCGATTCGGAGCACGAGGCCGAGGGCTTTGAGCTCATCTAAACAATACACCGAAAACACGCACCAAAAACAAAAGCGAAAAGCAGAAGAGAAGTAGACAACCAGAGATACCCATTCAGCACGCACAACTTCATCAAAACAATACAAAAAGAGTAGGAGTAATACAGTTCCTAGTTTATATCATCATTGTAGGCATCCTATCCCCCTTTGTACATAGGCATTGTTTATGACACAATTCATGCAACCAGACATGCGCAGCAAGAACAGGAGCGACGATATGGAGCACAACTAATTTGAACGTACTGACTGTCGAGCAGCGACTTTTCTGGGGTATGGGGCTCTTAGTCCCCAGCTCTTCTACCTCCGTCAGTTCTGTATCTGTCAAGTGACGCAGACCGAAGTCTTTGGATACAACGATGAGCATGGCCGTTCGATGTTTCGGACCTCTGCGACGCGGATTTTCTTGAACATCAGTGGCCGCTTAGCTCAGCTGGTTAGAGCATCGTACTAATATGAAGCCTGTCATATCAGTTCATGCGGAGGTCGGCAGTTCGATCCTGTCAGTGGTCATTTTTTCGACTCGGGGCTCAGGAGAGCAATCACCAGTGATGACAAGCTATGCTGCACGCAGTGGGCTTTGAGCAGTCCTTGTTGGATCGCAGAAGATGGTTAAAGATCAAAGACGACCAGAGCGTGCTCCCTTTTGGCCGAGGATGACTTGTTCTAGTGGGCGTGGTGAAAGTGGCGGAAACCACCCTTTCATCCACACGACCGAATCGCTTGCGAATTTTCCACAACCAACAATGAATGCCAGTGGAGACTAAAGCAAGAGCATGCTAGACCTATGGATCATGGGCTTGGATTACGCTGCACCTCTCGCATCTACAAAAGTGGACTGGTGGGGCTCAGAGGTCGACAAGTGGAGTGATGGGATGTCTGTATGTTTTTTATCAAATTACCGCGGCAGTCCGCGCCAGATCCTCATGCGGCTCCGGCCATGGATACGCTCTCTCCGCCTCCCCTTCATCAGAATCAACATGTTTCTTGAGTTAACGACTGAGACCACTCCAGTACTTGAAGGAATAAAAATGTAAGGCAGCTTGATAGAGCCACTTATCGCCAGCAGGTTTCGATCCTGCGATCTCCAGGTGTCATAATATGAGCCTGGCGCCGTTCCACTAGGCCATAGCGATGCTGATGTCTTGTTTCTCTGGCTGTAATGGCGGAGGTCTACGTCAATGTTGGCAGTCGCCTTCCAGAAATCGCAGAAGAGGACGGAGGAGAGAACTCGATCACCCGAAGGCAGTCCCATGTTGCATGTACACTGGTATGTGTAGCCTCTGAGGACTCACCCAGGGCGGGTCCAGTAATCCAGTTTTTTTTCTTACTCCGGTTGTGGAAAGCAAAAAGCGTATAAGTTCAAGTTTGTTCCGAATCTGTGGCCATATGATGGTAGGATAATTGTAATTGGTGTTGCCTCCATATAGATTCGATACCAAAATGTAAGGAATCTGTGGTAGCCATCCCTTTCGATATTGCCCAACCCTATGGGTGCCACAACACTTTCCGGACTTCCCTCGCTCCCATGATCCTGGGCTATACGAACAATATATTGGCCCACCACTACGAGTCCGGGGTCGGCATGAGTGCTAGCGAGGGCCTGTCGGTGTCCCAAGGATCTGTGCTCTCTTTCTTCAACCAAACATGTCAACTGGATCCCCGCAAATCAGCCTTCCATGTTCACGAATACGGTTTCATCACACTTTTCAGGCATTAATCGTCTTAATTATTGTCCACTGTTGACGTCCAAGACTATCTGTTTGCGTACAAGGGCAAGCTGGTATTAATCTTCCCACTCATCAGAGACCCACTGCCTTGCTCTTGAGCACTAAAACCACAAACTACCAGATTACCAGGGCAATCCATTGTTTGCCTTGAGCTGGCTCGTCTTCGTGACTTTGACAATGTCGCCGTCTGCCGTCAGACACCATCGCCGCTCTCCACTCACTGCAAGCCTTGTTGTGATCAATTTCATCCATGCGCTTCTCGAGCGCTGCGACGACGGTGGCAACAGGGCACAGGCCATCATCGTTCTTCTCGCAGCCGCAGTAGGTCTGGTCGAGGGGCACCACGGCGTCGTTGCTAGACGTCAGCGATGCCGCGGGACAGGCTGGGACTCACATGATGAAGCGGATTTGCTCCTCGTCGGAACCATCGCACGTCATGACCTGTGCGACGAAGTTGGTGTTGAAGGGAACCAGCCTCGACGAGACAAAGGAGCGCTCCTCGGGGCCCTCGTTGACGTCGGTTGGCAGGCGGCCGTACGTGTTGAGAGGAGTGAGGTTGAGCGCCGTGAAAGTGGACATGATGTAGCTGTCGTGTGACCTAAAGGTATGTCAGCACCTTTGGCGACTGATCTGAAACTTACGCATCGGCGTAGATGGTCTGGTTGAGCGGGAACTGCTTGATGTTTCCGTCCAGCGTCGAGTTTGTGCTCGAGTCGTACACCGGAATCGGGGTGTGGGTCAGACGGGCGAGGAATTCCTGCACCCAGCCCTTTCCTTGCGCCGCAGTCGTCTGGCCACCGGGGCCGTTACCGTAGTAGAACAGGAGGTCGTAGGCGTACTGCATGTTCTTAACTGTAGACTATCAGTTGACTCTTTCGTAGAGTTCACTTACAGTCCTGCTCGGTAAACAGCGGGCAGAACGCAGAGTATCCGAGGGACAGTGTCTCGTAGGCACAGAGACTGGTCATGACGTGCGCATCGGACGGCGTGATCGTGTATCCCTTTACGTGCTTCTGGAGACGCTTGGCAGTGTCCGCAAAGGAAATGTTGACAAACTCTCCCATGCCGAGCTTTGAGGCCGCAACGTCCAGGTCAGAGTTGGGGCAGTTTCCACCGGGGTCTTTGCAATCAGAATGAACATCCACTGACGTATGACTCACAGACGGTGGCATTGATGCCCTTGGCCTCGATGGCAATGACCAGGTTAAATTGCTTGTCGCTGTCGCGACCAAAGAATCCCTGCCCAAACGCCTCCATAGTCTCGACCATGCGGTCGATGCTGCCCGTACGGAACTGCCATCAGAGCCGATCCAAACCTCACCCTTTGTTTGACCGCTCTACTCACGACAGGCAGCTGGCCCTTGGCGGTAAAGTCATTCAAGAGGTGGCCGTACGCCACGCGGCTCCTGACGCCGAGCTCGTAACACTGCTGCCGGCCAAACGGGACCAGAATGTCGCTGCCGAGCTTGTATGTCCAGTCATTGAGGAACTCGAGCGGGCCCGTGGCCTTGAAGTGACCCGCCTGAGCGGCACTGAGGAGACGCGTCGCAAGCAGCTCGGCATTGTCTCCGGCAGTAGGGTACCGCGCGCCGTGGCGGAGAAGGAGGTGCACGGCCTTGAGGGTGCATTGTTGTGGGATGACTGGGGTCGCATCGCACGCGCCCCACACGTCGGCCGGCAGCGAGTAGCGCGGACTGAGGTATCCCCACGAGTAGATTGGCGAGAAACCCTTTGAAGTCTGGAAGTGTACGAGTAAGCGCTACTGGCAACCACACAACACCGCACGACGCACTTTGCCTTTGGGCTTTGGGAGGAAGACGGGCCCAAATGGCTGCTGGACCTTGGGGAACTGCTTCGCGGGGCTCGTCACGAATGCATAGGGCTCGGCGCCCGTGCGAGTGACGTGCGGGTACCCGACCTGCGTGCGGTCCGGGAACAGATGCGTGTCCACCGTCGTACCTGTGGGAGGATACACGTCAGCGGACGTGACGCCGACCAGTGGCGCCGGGGCCGCCGCCACGGACGAAACCAGCGCTGCGAGGAGGAGTGTCGTGAACATTTTGGTGGGGGTCGGATTTCAGAGGGAAGAGATACGGTGCGGGGGATGGTGTGTTATATACTGCGCTAGACGAGATCCCCATCAATCACTCCTCTGCCACTCTCTCCGGCAGCTGATGCATGGGTCTGATACACTTTTAGTTTTCCTCCTCGCACGTCATGAAGCTACCATTGACACTAAGCCATTTTGCTCACTGTCCCACTCAAATTGTCCCCAGAAATGCCGTCGCAACTTCCAGATGGCTGGTCCCATAGAACTCACCATTGATCAGGTGGGACTATCAGCCGAGTGAGCCGGCGGTCGTCTCCGGCCAAGCGACAGACGTACAGATGAATGTTCGGCAGCGCCGAGACGCAAGATTAAGCAGGTCACACGTGCACTCTGCCAGGTACTGCAGGCACCGTAATGTTACGCGTCTATGTGCACCATCAGGATGTGCTTTTATTCTTGGAATCACATTGCGCTACGAGAACACTTGGCTAGGCGCTTACAGGAGGAGGAAACGTTGTGGAAGGAGTGCTTGGCATTCATGTCTCGTTATCAATACGTTATCGAAAGGCAGGTACCGAAATTCCATTCCTCAATGTTCAGCCACCATCGTTTCCTTATTGTACTTACAATCCGAATCATCCTTTTCAAACGCACACCAAGGTTCCGCGTGCCGAGGTACAGATGTAATGTTCCAAGTGCCTTACCAGCCTCCATGACCGTTGTTCTCGTTGCCCACTTCTCGTACAGTGCCATCAACAATTGTACATTGTCACTCACCAGCACATGCTGTTGCGAGGTTGCAAAATGATTGGGACCAGCTGCCAGCTGCCGTCTGCACTAGGCCAGGGTCCCCACAGCAGTCTTGAGATGGGGAAGCCGACATTTGAATATGTCTCCAGCGGTTTGCACCATCAACCGAAAGCACTGCAGAATGGCACTCAGAAACGTGTGCCTTCACAAGCGCGGAAGAAGCTAACCAAGGCTATGAGAAATGCACCTACAGCAATTCACTAACCAGTCTAACCAGTCTGAGAATCGTAGCCCGTGTGAATGGGGACCCTCCGGTCCTATCCACTGGACAGCTGACCGAAGATTGCCAGTCAATTCAGTCGCCTCGCCAAATTTATCAGATAGCCAAGGCGATGGCGACCACGAGACGGCGACTAAAATCTTGTCCCTGCCGCATTCGTCCGGCTGCCACGCAGATGAGAGATCCGTGCAACCGTTAACAGAAGACATTGTATCGAACAAAGTGCACTGCAACCCGTCTGTCTGGAGAGTATGCCAGGAGAAACGTGCGTCTATCCGCCACAGAGTCAGGCTGTACGTTGTAAGGTGGGTGTTGCAGCTTAGAATGGAGCTGGACATGCTGTTGGTGGTTGACTAAAAACGCCGCCACGATCGGCAATGGGCAAGGCGTAAACCTGAGCCCACAGCGCATTCAGCGGGGCAATGCTCTGTTCTATCCCCCACCACGCTCCACAAGGTTTACTCCTAACAGGTGTGGAGACCTGGATCGCTCTATCGGCCGAGAAACGTTGTGGTTGACACAGCTAGTAGCGTTTCAATGGATACGGTGCACAGTGTCGCATTGACGTTCACATTCACGACCCTTCACCCGACTCTTTCTATTCCATGATCTATATCTAGGAAAAACGTTCTTGGCTAGTCAATCTGGGATCTGGGAGCTGACACCCTCAGGTTGGTACGTTGATATGCATTGCGCGTACCCATAGAGTGCGGTGTCAAGGAGAGGAGAAGGAAAAACTAACATATTCAAAAAGAGAAGCCTCGTATGGGGCTCGAACCCATGACATTTTGATATCTTAGTAGTAAGAGTCAAACTATCTACCGACTGATATAACGAGGCTTACTTGTTGATCACACTTTGCAGATCACTCGGTGATCGTTGGCGAGCGATCCGTGTCATGTCTCGTCTCTGGTGTCGGTCTCATTGCCCAATTGCCCATCAGACTATGCCACACGACCTCTTCGCTCAGAAGACTAAATGACATAATGCAACGTCTATGTACCACATCTAATGCTGCCTTTCCGCATCCATATCAAACCCATACGCCTCGTTACTCCGCTGCTGGTGCTGCCCACTCACAGACCGCACGTTCCGGACGCGCGAGATGACGTCGTTGACAACCTCAACGCCGTGTGTTTGCGCCCACTGCAGACCACCTTCGAGCAAGTGCTCGAGGGACGCAGGCGTCTGCCCACGCGGCTGGTCACCAGGCATGGGGGTCCACTCTCCGTCCCAGCTGTCCATGCGCGTGTGCTGCGCCTGCGCGGTCACTTCTTCACGGTACTTCTCCGTCGCCTCGTGTCGGAGTACGTCCTTGATGGTTACGAGACCAACCAACTGTCCCTCGTGGGTCACAAGAATGACACGTGGCCCCATTCGGCGGAAGAGCTGGAGAACAATCTCGAGCGGCATCTTGGGAGAGACAGTGAGAGGTGTCTGGTTGTCAGCTGTTTCCTAACGCTAGAATCTCACCTCATCGACGTATTGTCCAAAATCAACACGACGCGCCTCGCGAGCGCGGCCCTCGCCGGCAGGAAGGACAATGTCCGGTTGTGCGAGTAATCCGTTGGAATGGTCAACGTCCTCTGAGATTTCCTGGAAGGTACACAAAGCGTCAGGTGCGAGCTGGCGGGTACGTCGAGCGCGGTCGAGAGCGTAACGGAGCTCGTTCTTGCGAATGAAACCAACAATGGTTCGGTCCGTCTCGCTCTTGACGACCGGGAAGCCCTGGAAGCTGGTACTCTGGACCACCTCGCTAACCTGCTGGAGCGGAATGCCTGTGCTGGGCATGAAGATGACGTCCTTGCGCATAATGTGGGCGACTGGAGTCAGTTGTTCTGCTGCATCATAAGTGCTCACTTGGCTCGAAGAACGATTTAGCGCCAGCCTCAGCATCCTCCTTCTCCAAGAAGGGGAAGCCGTTGAACCGGATCATCTGGTCAGCGATACCACCCTTGTTGATCTGCTCGCTGACCGCCTTGGTGACGAGGACGACGATCTGAGGCGTCAGTTCACATCCACGATTTGGAGCTCACCATGGTGGGGAGAAGATACGTCAGGGCTCCAGTGAGCTCGAACATGATGACGACGACCGTGACTGTGAGACCGGTAATGCCACCGAGTGCTGCACCCGCACCGAGGAAGGCGTACGTGCCAGGTGTGATGCAGGGCAGGTCGGGCTGACACGATCCAGCAAACCATGGCGCGTTGGGGAACGAGCTGAGGGGTTAGGAGAGATAACGATGCCCTGTACTCACACTTGCATTGCCTTGACAAGAATGCCGACCATGCGTCCAAAGGTGGCTCCAACGGCCATTGACGGAACGAAGATACCAGCCGGCACCTTGCTGCCGTACGAAATGATCACGAAACCAATGCGGAGAATAGTCGCGAGAAGTAGAGAATTGACCATGCTCCACTGAGACGATGCCTGGCATAGTCCATCTCGGTCGCCACCACCCTCGCACTCGCGGAAGAGAATGGCCATGGATTCGGTCATGTCAATCCTGAGGAAGCGGTTAAGGTACCCGATCAGCCCGGTCAGGCCGGCGAGAATGACAGCCTCGAGAACCCCATGCTTGGCCAGATGCTTGCGGCGGAATGCGGCGACTTGCAGGTTATACTTGGACACGAACGCGCCGTAACAGCCCTGCCATGTTAGACATAACCGCACACAAAATACTTACGCCAAAGACTCCAATCAGGATGTACGCTGGGATCTCAAAGTAGTGCCAGTCGCGGTCGTAGGACACCTGGAACAGGACGAGCTTGCCAGTGCGGAACGGATCAACAGACTAGAGGGTCAGTGGCATGTGGGGTGGGTCACCTACCGCAAGAGTGAACGTGGCGACTAGAGCGCACACAAAACTCCTCCACATAGTCCGCGTCGAGTAAGCCTGGTTCATTTCCTACATGGTCAGCTGGAGCACACAGCGCAACCCACTTCGATAGAAAACAACACGCCGCCAATAGGAGAGCCGAAAGCGACGGCGACGCCAGCAGCACTTGCAGCTGTCAGAATCTCGCGTCGTTTGACTGGATGGTGAGCAGGGAGGAGCGCATACAACTTACTTTGGCTGTTCTTATATCTCGGAAACAATCTTGACACAATGTTACCAACGCAACACGCAACATGCACGCTGGGACCTTCCTTGCCGACCGCAAGTCCGGACCCAATGGACAGGGGCTGTTGTATTAGCGGCCAGAAATTGAACTCCACCCACAAGAGTCAGAGCCTTGATGATAAAGGTCTCCAGTCCAAGATATCCGTTGATGATAAATCCGCCCAGAATGCACTTAATTTCCGAAATGCCAGAACCAGCGGCGTACGGAGCAAAGTTGCGAACAAGATATGCGGCAGTAAACGCAAAGACACACTGAAGGCTGTCAGCCTGTATCCGCAGTTGTCGTAGTCTACTCACCGCATAGATCACATACGAGATCCATGGGAACGGTTCGATTGCTCCCCACCGATGCCACTCCTCGCACGTTCCCTCGTCCGAGATCTCTATGCAGCAGAACTTGCGGCTGAGCCACCAGCCTGTGGAACAGCGACCAAGTTTGATGTCTGCAAGCCAGCCCGTCATGATAGACATGAGCGCCGAGCTCAGACCGATTCCGATGCCTGTGAGTGTCAATACAGAACAGACAGTTAACGTGTGGCGGACACTCACCGACCAGAGTGATGACCACATATGGCTCTCCCTGTTGGAACATCTTGTTAAGCGAACGCCATATCCATCCGAATACACCATCCAAGTGATTCAATCGATCGCGTATCGAGCCTGGTCGCGGCAGTGGTGCCTTCACATTCCGTTCACGTAACGAGTCTTGGATCCAGTCTGATTGCATTAGTGTGCATGAAAGGCATTTGAACTGAGCTACACACCAACTGTGCTGAAGTCTTCGTATCGTCTGGTGACTTGTCAGCTTATGCAGAAGCGTTCATAGGAGCATACTTGAGTTGGTCGAGCTCCACATCATCTTCGACTCCGGTTTGTGATGTCGTCAATGAAATGTCGCCAGCACCGAGCATGGCGTCCGTCTCACCCTCGCGGGAAGTAGGGGACGCGTTGGATGTCGGTGGGTACGACATGACTGTCGCTTCCGGCTAGTGAGCCTTGCTGGTATGATATGGGTGTTGTAGATGAAAGCAGCAGCAAACGAATGCAATGTCTATCTAAGGTTGTTGTTCCAACATGGCTGCGAGCTACGAGGGATCACCATAATTCCAAGGCACCACAGGAGGACGACCGACCGGAAGTGACCCTGCGTATCAGACCTGTATCCTGCGTGCTGCCAACGGAACGCGCAAAGATCTCCGCCAAGCCTCGATGACGAGGTCGCCATAAGCGGGAGGGAGATCCACGTGGATCTCGCCACACTGCACCTATTCCCGTAATGCCGCAACCTAAGCCGAGTGAGCGATGGGGCGGGGTGGAGGTGAGGTGGACCCTGACTTGAACTGGAGGTTGGAGGGGAAGGGTAGTCTGGAGTGCACAATGTAAAGGAGGTGGGAGCTGACAACCACCCCCCAACTTTGATTTTGAACATTGTCTCTCAAGTCATCATCGTCGTCGCCGTGATCGTCTTTGTCATCACAACAAGCGTAGCTTTCGTCTTCTCCAACTGTAGAGTGCTGGTTTGTGCAGAAGCGAGCGAAAGTGTGACCCGTTCTTAGTCCTATAGACATTGTGTGACCCAATTCTCGTTTTGTAGGAGTTGTTTTCTGGCTCGGGTTTGTGGGGGAAGGTCTCCACATCAGCAAGCAAGGTTCCATCATCAGCCGTAGAACCCGTTTGTTCGTCCCATCCACTCCTCCAGCGACCGATGGACGCACTGGAACGTCTTCAGCAATACGCGTACGCATCCTCTCTTTCCTTCTATCTCCTGTGTTGAATCGTCGCACTCACGCGGCACATGCATCTTCCCTCCACAACCTGATCGTCGGTCTCTCCACACAAACTCGCCCGCTTCAACCACAATTTTGCCACCGGTTGAACGACATCCATCAATCCATCGATAACCGTCTTTTCGACAACAGCACAACTCCAGAGCAGTTGACTTGGCTCCAGCAACAGCTGACGACGCATCCGATACCCCCCGGTTTGTCTCCAGAAGACTGGCTTTTGTGGCGCGCACGAGTCGCAGAGGGCATGACTGAAGTTGGGGCGTGGCAATCATTGCACCCTCAACCCAGAATCCCCTTCCCGCACTACATCCAGCCGCAACCCGCGACAGGTTTTACTCCCGCCGTGTCGTTTGGTGCACACCAGCAGCCACCACCACAACCGCAGCTGCAACAACAACCACAGCAACAGCCGTTTGCGGCCCACGCCCCATTCGTGCAAGGTGAGTTCTGGACCCAACAGTTGTACACAAGTTCTGCATACGGATCCGCATGAGGACCGCCAAACAAAAAATGGACAATGCCATGCCTTGTGAAACCCCACCAAATGGACTGCTTTTCTTTCTACTCTGCGTGTTACCTGTAAGACGCTGTGCGCTAGGAGAGAGAATGGCTAGAATGGGCAGGAAGCCATGGGAGAAGTGTGTGACTCCCCAAAGCGCTGCAGAAGCGCAGAACGGCGCAATGTGTTGTTCACTTGAAACAGACCCAGATCCAGACCGTTCGTGAGAACGGGAGCGGCGCTAGAGACGACTACAGACTTACAGTCTGTACGCCGCTCGTTCGCTTCGATCGCTTCGTAACAAGGTCACGTTGCTGGCTCCCTTGCACGTGACTTTGCCCACCAAACAGCACCAAAAAAAAAGCATGGCAGATGGGCGCGTATTGCCAATCTGTTATGAGCGCTAAAGGAGGGTCGGTTATGGTTCGGTTCCTGCGAGCCTTCCGTTGGATCAAGAATTGCAAAATCTGTCCACGCAGGCCTAATTGGCAGGACGGGTCATGCGTGTTTGATTTTCAATTACCAGATCGACGATGGACGGAGAGTGGAGATCATGTCCGTCCACATGGCATCCAAAAATACATCCGTTTTCTTTTGTGGCACCTTTCAAACAACAGATGCTGACCCGCACAGACACCCACCACTTTGCGAACAATCACCAACAGCCGCAGCAGCAACAGCAATTGCATCAGCAGCAGCAACAACACCAACAGCAGCAGCAGCAAGCTCAATTTTTGAATATTGGCACAAGTCAGCATAGTGTTGGAGGCGACATGATTCACGGTCCAGTTGTAATGATGCACACCGCACCCAACGGTATTGTGGCACCCCCTCAGCAACAGCACATGGCTCCTGCCACATCCGTTGGACCCATGCAAATGTCCTTTGACAACAAGGTGATCTACGACTTGACAGCCTCTCCGTCTCCACCCGCCGAACCAGAGCCAGCTCCTGTTGCCGCACCGGTGGCTGCTGCGCCACCACCCGTCACTACCGCGACACTCATTGCTGCCGGGAACCCTGTTCAGTCGACGCCCCACACATCCGTCTCTCGTCCCCCTGCTGCTCCTCCCGCACCCCCTGAGAGGACCTACCCTCTTAATCCCTTTGCATCACTGGGTACAGCTCGACTCGCGCCCCCGCGCAAGTCATCGTTCCGCACCATCCCAGCACCACGTGTCAAGCAGTCACCTATTCCTCTGCCAACCGCAGCCGATGCCGCACGGATTCCCAACGGCTCCGACTCGTCCTCCATCTCACGTCAGCCCACCAAGCGCACGGCGGAGGCAAAGGGCTTCATGGACGAGATCAGGTTCCAGCTCACTCCGACACAGCTCAATAACAACAAGCCGCAGAACATCATGAGTCTTCTTCGTCGCCGCAAGGACGACGAGGGCAATATGGGCCCTCCGCGTTTCTCACCGTCACCCGAGGAGCTCGGCACCATTTTTCAGCTCTTGTACGACAGGGCATCCGAGTCATACCTCCGCCTGCTCGCTGATAAGGCAATGTACACCGAGCAGATCGTCTGGTGGATTAGAACGTTCCGCAAAGAGCCAGACGCATGGGAGCCAGCTATCGCACCTCTCATCTGGATGCTGTCGCGCACCGATATGCCGACAAACTATATGCAGCAAAACAAGATCGGCAGCAAGATTAAGGGCCTGGTCGAGCAATGCGAGGAAATGAGTAAGTTGGAAAGTCCCCTGTGTGTGAGCACCGATGCTGACGATATTGCAGGGCTGAGGACGACCCCAAACATTAAAAAGGCATACGAGCGTTATGTGCGTTACTGCCAGAGTGTCCTCTTCTCCAAAATGCGGCGTGTAGACGAGTCTAAGAAGGAGCAGCGCGCCAACCCTGTCGATGACAATAACGTTAAGAAGCGCCCGGCCGAAG
The DNA here is from genome assembly GCA_013177335.1 of Apiotrichum mycotoxinovorans. Lineage (NCBI taxonomy): Eukaryota > Fungi > Basidiomycota > Tremellomycetes > Trichosporonales > Trichosporonaceae > Apiotrichum > Apiotrichum mycotoxinovorans. Next base: position 238,228 of record CP053624.1, on the reverse strand, counting down.
ACGATCAGGATGCTGTCAAGAAGCGCAAGCTTGAAGCTTCCTCGTCAAAACCGGCGCCCAAGCCAGTTCCGTCGTCCGCGCCAGCAAAGCCGACTGCGTCGTCTTCGTCGGCAGCGAAGCCTGCGGCCAAGCCTGCTGCCCCTCGAGCAGACATGTCGTTCTTCAACCTGGGACCCAAGCCTAAGGCGCCCCTTCCGACCTTCACCAAGCGCCCCGCGCCGCCGCCACCACCTCCTGCCCCCGTTGCCTCAGCTGTTCCTAGCTTGCTCGCCTCAACACTCAAGCAGCTTAAGAAGGAGGAGTCGCCACCTGTCCCGCCTCGTGATGACAAGCTAGCCACTCCGGCGGTCCCTCTCACGATCCCCAAGCCTGCTGCACCCAAGCCTAACAAGAAGGGCCACCGCGTTAAATGGGTCGACGAGGCGGCCGCGCCGCCCCCGCGTGAATTTGTAGCTGTTCGCCTCTTCAAGCAGGAGCCCCACGAGTTTGAGCCTGCACCATGGCAGGAAGACGTAAGTTTAGCCGCGAAACGTCCTCTGACAATGCAGGGCGATATCCACGGCATGTCAGCGCATGCTCTCGACCGGCAGGAGGGTGCTGCCATGCGCCACCACAACGGCGTCGAGGAGGTTATTGATTGGTACGAGCCTCAACGTAAGTGTCGACGGTATCGTTCTCATCTGACGTTGGCAGCCTACGACGCGCCCCGTGAAGAGTTGCAGCCCACTCCCGAGACGCAGGAGCAGGAGCAGCGCGAGCGCTCCCTCCTCGCTGCGCCGTACGTGCCGGGCGTTACACTGCACACCGGCGACGACCAGGGTGTGCGCATTGTCAAGCAGGACATGAACACTCGCATGATGAACACCAACCCGGCGTACCGTGTCGCTGCGCCCCCCGCCCCGACCCCGGTCCAAGCTACCGTTACCGACTTGCTCAACAACCTCAACGGCATCAACTTACCCAACCTTGGGGCTAAGCCGCAGGCGCAGCAGCCGTATGGCGCACCCGCGGGCGGTTACGGCCAGTACGGCCAGTCGACGTCTGCGTACCGCCAGAACCAGGGCTACAACCCGAACCAAGGGTACGACTCGGGCTCGGGTTACAACCCAAGCGCAGGCTACGGCGGCCAGGGCACCAACAACTACGCCAACCCGACCGGCCAGGGATACAACGGCGGCAGCAACTACAACTACCGTAACAACAACGGCGGCTACAACAACGCCAACACCGGCAGCAGCAGCAGCAACGCTAATGTCGGGAACAACAACCGGTGGGGCAACCAGAACCGGTGGGGCAACAACCGCGGTCGCGGCGGCCACCACGGGGGGCAGGGCGGCTTTCAGCAGCCGTTCCGCCGCAAGGTGTGCAAATTCTGGCGCAACGGCGACTGCCACGAGGGCGACCAGTGCCGGTTCATCCACGAATAGCCTGGATTCTCGGGCCTGAGTGCACTTGAAAAACCAACCAATTAAACGAAACACAAGAAAACGACCTCCCAACCAACCCTATCATCCACCCATTCCACAGAGAACTTTTCTAGCATTCCACTCCATTACACAGTCTGCCCATTCTCGCTCCCATTCTCATTCCCGTTCTACGTTCTACAACCCATTACACGTCATAGCATTTCTTCATGTCCGCATAGCGCACCGCTGCCCATTGATGTACCACTATCTGTCGCAAAGACGACTACCACATGAACACGTGCACATACGGTGGTGACCGCCCTGTTCTGTCCTTTCTTCTTCGTTAAACTGCACGTACACACGTCCCCGTCTTTCCGTTCAGTCTTCCTGCGAGAACACTTTGATCTGCCCATAAGTAGATGTATTTTCCGTTCATGTTCACTGTACACGTCCCTCGGACGCACTGAGTACTGACCACCAAGAAATTTGATCTGATTGCACTTTTGCGTAACACATGGTGGCCATCTATCATACAATCTCAAGTCTACGAATTCTAACAACTAACTCCAAAGGTCTGCCACACGGAGCGATCCAGCACGGCCATCGAAGCCGTCCAAGATAACAACCCCGTTCATCCTCGCGCCTCTCCAATACCTTACAGGGTCACCTCCACACCTCACCTCCACCTCCCCTCCACCTCCACCTCCACGGTACACCTCCACAGCCGCGCTACACACTATGCTACTCGTGCCCCCGCGCCCCCACCACACTACTTCTTGAAGTTCTTCTTGGCGGCCAGCTCCTCGGCGGGCGTGCCCTCGCGCACGGCCTTCCAGACGGCCACCTCCTCGCGCCACAGGTCCTGCACGCAGGGGCAGCACGACGAGCCGCAGCATGCCTAGGAGTTAGCTCGGTCCAGCGAAAGAGGAGAAAAAGAGAGGGGTGAACAGAAGATGGGGGAGTTACGAGGCGGAGAGACCCAGGCGAGGCAATGAAGATCGAGAGGTTGGATGTTGAAGGCAGACCAGGCTTAAACTGGTAACCCTGCCCCCACACCCTGCCCACACCCTACACCCACCCGGTGACACTCACATCAGGATCCGGCGGCGCGGGCACCTCCTCCTTCAGCGCGGCCTCGAGCAGATCGTTTGAGCGGCCGGGCGCTAACCGCTTGGCATCCGAGTAGTCCTGGATAAACTCGCGGACGTCGTCCTCGTCTGGTTCCGGGACGGTTTGGGCCGTTGCTGTCATGATGGCTTTGTGGTCGTGGTGCAGAGTAGAGTACGAGTCGCCGAGGAAAAGATTGACTATTCGCGAGAGTCGAGAAATGCGTCGTTAAGAGGTGGCAGTGAGAGGTCCACGGGCTGTTGCTGTGACCGAAAGGAGGAAGATGGAGGGAAATCAAACGCTGACTACTCCCTGGCCGAGTCATTTTATCTGATTTCTGATTTCCGCATGATCGGGTGGCCCGCATGAGCAAATCGTTATCGGATCGCCTCGGACATGTCGGAGCCGGAGGCTGACCCCCCCAGGACTTACTCACCGGCCAGAATCAACTCGGCATTTACTCACATCCTCGTCTTTTGGTTCCTGAATCACGAAGCATGGCGGGGCGCCGCTGGTGGGCTGATGCGACAGACGTGGGGGCGGATTGCAAAACAAATGAGAACGTAACCGGCTGAGCGCCTGTGACCGACAGACCAACACGAAGAGCACGTCAATGATCAATGGCATGCGGTTTACTCTCATCCGTCATCCATTCTCCACCCCCAGCACGACACGATGCCTCCCTTGCCGACGTACGGTCCGCGCCCCGTGGTGCTCTTGACGGTGAGCCCCGACTGGACATCTAGCGACTGGACATCTACGGAGCACTGACAGCAGAACGACGACGGGCCCCTTAGTATGTCCTCGCCAAACATTTACGCGTTCGCCAAGCACCTCCGCGACAAGCTTGGGTGGGACGTCCGCGTCGTTATTCCCGACTCGCAAAAGTCATGGCAAGTAGACGTGGAGATGACAGGGTTGACGGAAGGGTTGGGAAGGGGTATGCCATCCAGAGCATTGCTGAGGTCAAGTACTTTTACCCCCTCGGTGCGTTAGGTGTGATCGTAGGAGTGCTGACTGCTCAGAGCCAGATGGACTGCAGGGTGAAGTCACGACGACGCGTCGGCCGCTCAAAGACAGCGAGTCGATGGAGTGGGTTCTTATCAGCTCGGTGAGGAGGCTCCCCCTTAGGTATTGACTGACGATAGACACCTGCGGCATGCACGAACATCGCGTTGCACAACCTGTACCCTGGCGAGATCGACCTTGTCATCTCTGGTCCGAACCGTGAGTCTACTTGGTTCATAGGAAAGGAACGCAGGGGGATACATAAGGCGTTGGCTTTTAAATCCAAAGTCCCCTGCAATCCCGTCCGTTTCAGTCACGAAGGCTTTCGTCGATGTGCTCGGCTGACAAAGGAGACGGCCGCAACTCGTCCACAGCGTTCGCCCTGTCGTCCGGAACGGTCGGTGCCGCCCTCGCCGGTGCATTTTCAGTTCCTGTCCCAGGACCCCCCGGCGGCAAGTCGCTGCACAGCGATAATATGCCCTCCATTGCCGTATCGTATGGCGTTGTCAAGCGCCCAGTGGCGGAGAGCACGCTCGAGCTCGCACACGACGTCGCGACCGACGTGTGCAAGCGCCTGTTTGACGACTGGGGCTACGAGGACGACGCCTCGAAGCGCCCCGTGCAAGTGTACTCTGTCAACGTGCCGCTCGTCCCCGAGGCGCTTGCCCCCGAGAACCGCAAGACGTGCTTCACACACATGTACCGCAACACGTACGGGCGGCTGTTCAAGGCGACGACCGAGACGACGGGCGACTGGAACCCGGCCGACGTCAATGAGGCAAACACTCAGGCGGGCGGCAAGGGCGACGACGTCCTCCGCTTTGCGTTTGCGCCCAACCTCCACCCGATCCTGTTCCCAGACAACCTCCCGGAGGGGACGGATGCGTGGGCGTTCCACCACGGGTACACGAGCGTAACGCCGTTCCGGGCAGCGTATGATGGGCTGAGCGACACGGGCAGTGGCTTTGGCAGCGGACGACCGGAAGGTGCCTTCTGGTAAAGCGTCTATTATCGTTGTACTTGCAGAATGAGCTGCAGCGAGCTACTTGGTGTTGCATTGCTCCCTTCACTGACGTGCACCGACTATATGTGACATCGAGGTGTGGGGCAGATGATCGGTTTGAACGTGACTGTACTGATGGAACGAAAACATAGAAGGGGAAAACATACAGCTTCAGTTTTGCTCTGAATCTGTGGTTCCGTGACGGTGCGATCCCTGTAAAACGCTCTGAAAACCGCGACCTCCAACACAGATTCGATGCAAAAATGTAGTTCATCTGTGGTTACACCATCAGGCTCAGATGCCCGGGTCAACGCAGTACAGATTCCATATATACCTACTTCAACCATCTAGGTCGACTGTCGCTGGTCTCCGTTCTTTATCAGCCTCAACACTGGCCACAACTTGCAGGCAATTGCGACTGTTGTCCAACTGCGTGCGGCGGGCGGTCTGCCTCTACAGAGTCGCATATCACACCTGAACAGCGGTAAATCAGACGTGCAGCGTGAAAGGATGGTAAACGAGCGGAATGCTCACATTAGAGTCTCTATGGACTCTTATCATCGTGCGGTATACGGTTATACTGTACATACGCCGAAAGGTCGGCTCTCAACATTTCTGCTCCTTTTACATTATAGATGTTTTACCCCCGCAGCAGCAGTCATAAGCGAGCGCGGCTCACGCTCGCCTCGTCGACTGCGAGTTCATAGTTAGAGACGCTTGGTCTCTCCCTTCGTGACACGTCTTTCGCAGGCAAACCATCGGGTTTCATCATAGTCCCACATGGCTGGGCTCGTCTTGACGGCGAGGCAGACATCTGTTGTTGTTTCATCAGCGGCGAGAAAACACAGATGCGGTGCGGGTGCACATACCGATGATGGCAGTGTAGATGAGGCAGGCGCCGACGCTGGTCAGGATATGCCACCACCCGTGCCCTACAGTCAGCCTGCGCGGATACTCCTTGGCATGGCTCACCTTCAGTCAGAGACGCAAGGAATCCCAAGCCCCGCGCGCTCAGCTTGTCCCGCAACGCACGCCAGACATGGCACAGCTGCGTGTCGAGGTTCCAGATCACGAACGCAAACGCAAAGATCCCCGTGCCGGTCCAGAGCGTCCGGAGCACCTTGGCCTTGCGCGCCGGCGGAAGCCTGAAGGCGAGGTACGTCGTGCGGAAGATGTTCGTGGCGACGAGGACGCCGAATGTGACTTCGTGTATGACGGGGTTTTTGAGATGAGGCTGGGAGTGAGAACAGGTTTTAGTCGGTAGCTCGGCTCACTAGAACGCTGTAGCGAAGACGACCCACGAGGCCACGAGTATGGGTCCAGCCATGCCCCACCGTGGTTCCCATCCCGGACGCGTGTCCCAGACCAGATAGGCAATATAGCTCGTGAGGTAGATCAGAGGCGTCAGAACCAAAGCCCACTACCATCTCACCATGGGGAACTCGTCGAGGAGCTGCCACGTCCACCGGAGCGTGCAGTGGAACCCAAAGCTGCCGATGCCGATCATCACGCCTCCGACATGCACCAGCACGTAGCGCAGCGGGATCCCCTCCCGCGCAAACCGGTACGCCATCCACGCGCCGCCGAGGATGAACGGGACGTTGGTCAGCGTGTTCCACAGCTCGGCGATGTAGTACGAGTACACGTAGTTGAGCTCGCACCAATCGATCGTGCTCGTCACTGGGTCCCAGTAGCCTGGGGAGTTGCGGTCCGTGAGCAGAAAGTCAAAGGCGCCCATGTCGCGCTGGTGGTCGGAAGAGGTACTGAGTGCGTGTACAGAGGGTCAGCGACGGAGTCAGAGACGGTGTTAAAAGTTAAATCGTTTGGATGCCAGGAAAGGACATTAGAAGAAAGAGCATGAGAGACTCGTGACAGGCGGATGATTGTGCGCACTGAAAGGAGACTAGACTTTGGCTTTTTCTTGAAGCTTTGAAACAAAAAACAGTGATCATTGTGAGAGGCTAGTGCGGGATGTGCTGGGTGGCTTGGAGCTTCCACGGGCCGAAGTATCCGGTGGATCCGACGAGAACCGCAGTCCGAACCTTGTGAATGCATTGTTGCGAGAGATAACCACGGCGGCGGAGAAACTCGTGTGGAAGAGACAACCGAACCAAGTCACAGCGTTCCACAACCTGCACTCACTCGCTCATCCAGGACAGGCGGCGGGGCGAAGAGTAGAAAGCGGTGATGATTAAAACCACACATGCTGTGCGACGACGCTGCTCTGGCGATCAAGCCTAAGGACCCAACGTCCACACATGTCCTTCACCGTAGAGCTGGTCACTCTGACCGCCGACCGCCGGGCGGCAGATTGCTCTCCAGCTCTCCATGCGTTATGCTCACCAGAGCTCATTTGTAACATTATCGGCTACTGTTGTTTCCAGCTCACGCTCCTTCTGAGCTTCCGAGGAACCCTCCGTCCCGCCGCTGACGTCCCTGTGGCTGTAGTTTGCGCTCCTTGCGCGCTGGGTCGCGGGCTTCTGGTTCGCAGTGGCGCCGTAACACTTTCCTGGGATCCTGTGATTCTTTTGTGGTTCTTTGATTTGGCTCCTCTCAGCAAGCTAGCAATCGTTGTTGATCTCTCACAATGAAATGGCACTGAGTACCACAGTCAACTAACAGGCTTAGAATACAAAGCGTCTTCCAGGCGATCGCCACCGTCAAATGGTGACCACAGATGCGCCGACCGGGTCGAGGTCGCCGGCCGGCCGGTGTGCACAGAGCACACTCCACAGCTTCAGACATGCTCGCCCCGGACCACAGTCACGTTCTCTATTGTGTCCGCATTCATGCTGTGAACACAAGAAGCATCCTATTTCTACATCCTCATCCTCATTGTTGTCCTCATCCTTGTCCTTGTCCTCATCCTTGTCATCCTCCTTATTCCTGTCCTCGTCCCCGCCGGCGCTGCCCTCACTACCAGTACTGGCCCGCTGGTGGCATTGACAATGGCGCGCGCCATGGCTCCACCGCTACCGCGCCCGTTACCTGAGCGCACGGACCGCAAGCCCCCCAACGGGCATTCAGCGAGCTCGCACAGCTTGAGGCAGCCCAAACCCTCGCCCCTGCCAAACTCCCATTCAAGCCCGCACCCCGACTCGGAATTGCAGTTGGACTCCTCGCGACCGCCGCTGCATGTCGCTCGCAAGCGGGAGACGAAACAGCACGCCGCCAAGCGCCGCCGACACGACCTTGTTGTCCTCTTCGTCGTCGTGCTCACGATCCCGCTCACGTTGGTCGTAGTATGCTGTGGTGCCCTTCTCGTGCGGTCCTCACCCCGCCCCAAAGCTGAAAGCTGACGGCAGGCATTCTACTGGAAGACAATGACGACATGGACCCGGGCCCGCGCGGCGGCTGCCGGCCGGCGATGGACGCTGACTGTGGCGAGGTGGCGCGCGCTGATCTCGGAGGTCCGCCAGCGGCTGTCGCTCAGGCCAAGGCGGGAGACGATGGTGGATAAAGTCGAATCCAGCAGGGAGAGGAACTCCAATGCCTCGACGTTGCCGCCTTACTCGCCAGAGAGCGAGAAGGCGCCAGCGTACACCTGGGCGTGAGTCCCTATGAATGAATAACAAAAGCTTATAGCAGCCCGCCGCCGTCCCCGAAAGTACACCACGTTCCCCTCCCCGTGGGCCCCCTCCCCCTGGCTGTCCCGTATCAGCATCGCGTGCCGTCAAAGATGCACAAGGGGCACATACCGCGCGTGCTCTCGCCTGTACCTGAGGAAGAGGACGACGAGACGTCTCTCGTGATTCCTGCGCGGAGACACTCTTGGAACGCGAGCAGCATGGGTGACGGCAGCGCGGGCGCGAGTGCGGGCCACGAGGCGAGTCACGAGGAGAGCCGGGAGGAGAACCCCGAAGAGAGCCACGGCGGACATGACACGGGCTCGGCTTTGGGTTTGACAGAAGCACAGCGGTTCCGAGATATGCACCTCGCGCAATATCCAAAAGTTGGTTCTGCCGGCTCTCATTCGTCATCCGCGTCCTCCACCTACGTCTCCACCGCGACAATGTCCAGTCTAGTTGCCGAGCTCGGTGATTAGCGGACCCTGCGATGGTCGTCATGTATATGTATCTCATGCTGTAGGTGCTATCGCTAGTGCTATGTTTAACCTCTGGCGGCGTCGTGAAGGGCGCGGATCCGATGGCATCTGCACGCCAGCTGCGCGATTCTCCCGGCCTCCACTGACCTCCACCGCCGCCCTCCACCGGCCTCCACTGCCCTCCACCCAAACCTCCACCAGCCTGGAGCACATATCAAGGCGGCCATCCACGGGTATTCTCACACTTCCCCCATCGCTCCTCCCCCCATCCATTTTTGCATACCTACCGCAACACACACAATGAGCAAGGCAGTCAAGACCATGAAGTTCCAGGACATTGAGGTCCCCGCGCCCGGCTTTGGGTGAGTGGTGTAGTGGTTGTCCGATACCTGTCCCCAGCCTTGCTGACATGTAGCGCGATGGGCTTCTCGATGGGCTACGGGCCCGCCGACGACAGCGTGTCGCAGAAGACGCTGGCCCGCGCCCTCGAGCTCGGGTGCACGTTCTGGGACACGGCGGTCGTCTACGGCCGCGGCCACAACGAGCGCCTCATTGGCGAGTTTGTCGCCAAGAACAACTGCCGCGACAAGGTGTTTGTCGCGTCAAAGTGCGGCTTTGACGTGAGTGAGAGCATTAGGCATTACTGCTTTGTGCTGACGACTCCAGTGCCTTGGTGACGGGGATGCTCCATTGCTGGCAAACGTGACCAACAAGGCGGCCCACATCAAAGAGTACATCGAGGGCACGCGCGAACGGCTCGGATTCTACCCCGACCTGTACTACCTCCACCGCATCGACCCGAACACTCCTCTGGAGGAGAGCATCACCGCGCTGCAGGAGCTCAAGACGGCCGGCAAGACAAAGTACATTGGTCTCAGTGAGCCCAGTGCCGCGACGCTGCGCAAGGCGTGTGCTAGTAAGTACACAAGAACACTGAGGCACGCAGGCGCTAACAGCACACACAGTCGCGCACATTGATGCCCTCCAGATCGAGTACTCGCCCTTCTTCACGGACCACGAGTCGAACGGGCTCCTCGACGCTGCGCGCGAGTTGGGCGTCACGGTCATCGCGTACTCGCCCATCGGCAAGGGCCTGCTGAGCGGCAAGTACCGCTCCCCCAACGACTTCCCCGAGGGCGACATCCGCCGCACAATCCCAAGGTACAACGAGGAAAACTTCCCCAAGAACCTCGCGATCATCGACAAGTTCCAGAAGCTCGCGGAGAAGAAGGGCTGCACGCCCTCGCAGCTCGCCATCGCATGGGTCATGGCGCAGGGGGCGATCCCCATCCCGGGCACGCGCGTTCCGGAGCGTCTGGACGAGAACTTTGCCGCTGGGCAGGTCGAGCTGTCGGACGCCGAGCTCAAGGAGCTCCGCACGCTCATCGAGGAGGTCAAGCCCGTCGGTGAGCGGTACGCACCTGCCGTCCTCGCGCTGGTCGGCAAGTAGACATTGTAGTCGGTCCTGTAATGGGATTAAAAGAATTGTAGGAATGTTAGTAGTGTGATAGTGTCAAACAAGTGTTCCGATGCAGCTTTTCGCAATCTAATCACAACTCCAGGGCTCGACCATGGTGGACTAAATGGCCTCTTCCGAACGAGAGTAGCCGCGTGCAATGATGCATCAGTGTCGTCGTGGTAAAAGTCGAAACCAACAGTCACCGTAACGAGCTCCCCAGGATGTGTACAGCCTGCTCAACCAGCCCTCAGATTCAGTGGGTATCCCACCCGCCAAAGCTTATTCCCCAACTTGAGCCATATCGCGCGCGTCTCCTCTCAGGGACAACAGCGGGAACCTCCATTGTGACAATGTACTGCACCCGATCGATCGAGGACGTGAAATGCAGCCGAACGAAGCGAAAAGTCCGGAGAAATTGTGTGAGCTGTTTGTGAACGGCGCCTGTGAGTGTGAGGTGTCACGCTCGTCGTTGTAGGAATATAGGCTACAGCAGACGGGATACCAACTCTTTCTCTTGCAATCTTGTTCTCACGCCAGTCCCAGCCGTCATCGGCTCTTTTGCTGTCGCTTCATCTACTTGCCAGCCTTGTCCACTCCTTTCTTGCGTCCTCAGCACCAGTCTACCTCCACACGCGCAGCCAGCCAACATGCACCTCCCGACCATGTTCCACGCGAAGAACACGTCGACAGACCTCGTGCCCGTCACCCCGCCCGTGGCGGTGTACGCGGAGCACGTCGCGGCGGCCGTGACGACGCTCGTGCTGAAGGAGAAGGGGTGGTCGATGAGCGGTGTGAGTGCGAAGCGTACTTGGTTGGGCATGGATGCTTCCATCTCCGATCCCGGGGACCCTCAAGCCTGGACTTGAGCATTGGATCCTACCAACCCTAGCCAGTATGCCTGACAGCAGGACGACTTCAGCATCAAGGACGCGGCGACCGGCAAGGCCGTGTTCAAGTGCTCGGGAAAGTACATGTCGATGCATGACCGCAAGAGTGCGTTTACAAAACTGCATGTATCCCGCCACTGCCGCTGACGGAGCCCGCAGAAATCTACGACCACAGCGGAAAGCTGCTGTACAATATGGCGGACAAGCTCTTTGCGATGCACAAGACGATCGTGTGCGAGGGCGCGCATGGCAAGGAGGTGCTCAAGGTCAAGAAGAAATGGAGCAGTGAGTCTGGTAGATGCCTGGGAACGGTGGGATGCTGACGCTTGTGCGCTCCTCTCTGCCTCCATTCTCGTCACTTGCACCACTCACGTATTCGTGCCAATCGCTGCCACTTTCACGTCGCCTTGATCTCCTCCTCGCCTCGCCTCGCGCCGCGCCCGCTGTCGTCGTGCCGCAGAGGGATCCGCGCTCAAGGCAACCTTCGTCGACGCCCAGGACAAGGAGCACGTCATCGAGCTCCACGGCGACATGTTCGGCACGACCGCGCAGATCCGGCTCGCCGCGACTGGCGCCAACCTCGCGTACATCTCGCGAAAGCTCATCAGCGCCGCGGACGCCGTGGCCGACAAGCAGACTGTAAGAGGTTGAAAGGGTTGGCGATGCTAACGATCAGTACAACGTCACCATCGCGCCCGGGGTCGACCTCTCGCTTATCGTGGCTGTCTGTATCTGCTTTGACGAGGTGGAGAACGAGGATGACTAGATGGAGAACGGGTTGCGCGCCATGTACTGTAGTTTACAATGCCATACACGTTTGACGCTTGATGCCACAGCTTGCTATTTGCTGATGGACCGGTCAGTTGACGGATGTTCGCCGTACTAGCCAGTTAGCGAGACTCTAGCGGGAATCAGCCCGTAGTTACGTTGTCGCCTAACGGCGCACGCAAATAAATTGCGGGCATGGTGTGTGCCCGCTGTCACTTAGCGGGACCCCGCAATGACATCAAAGGATCGACGGCATGCCAAGCCCTTTAGGTCGTCGGTGTGCGGGCTTGCGGCGATGGCCAGAACGATACCTTGTGTAGATATCGTCGTGTGAGGGGCGGTGTTGAGCTTTACTGGGAGATATAAGAAGGGAGGCCACAGAAAGCTAACAGACACTACCACCATCCCGTACTCTCACTTGACTCCACCTTACATACCCAATTACCATCTCAATGACATACACCACCGTGCCCCTCGCCCCCGTCCCCCCGGTCGCGGTGTACCCGCAGTACGTCCGCGGCGAGGAGGTGACTCTCGACGCCGCCCAGCTCCCCCGGTCCCTCAGCGGCGTGAGTCCCAGCTCCGGGCTCACAGAGACACTGCAGCTGACACCAGTCCGACTTCATCATCCGATCCATTGCAGGCGAGGACCTGTTCAAGTGCACCGGTGCCCCGTTCCTCAGCGGCGACCGCAAGGGTGAGCGTGTGGCGCCACACGGGACTGACGACAGTGATTACCGATATGGCGGGCACGGAGCTGTACCGGATCGCGAACCGGACATTGCTGCTTTCCAAGACGTTCACGGCGGAGAATGCGGCCGAGGAGACTGTCCTGACGGTCAAACAGAACGGGAGTGAGTGCCCAGGCGAAAGACGTATACTGATTTCAGTGCGCCCAAACTTTGAGGCGACATTCACGAACGCAATCACCAAGAAGCCAGAGCTCATCAGGCTGCGGGGCAACATCTGGGCCTCGGAGGCCGATATCACGCTCCATGCTGACACTGACGCTGAACACGAAGGTGGGTCGCCGCAGTGTATCGTGAAACACCTTGCTCACCGCAGACGCGGCACAGGAGCCAATCGCAAAGATCAGGAGACACATCTGGTCCAAGGAGGACATTTTCCTCAACCGCCGGCGCGTGAGTACATACTGGAGTGTGAATGATGGTTTCTAATCGCCAGCACACTATTACTATCGCTCCTCGCGTGGACATCTCGCTGATTGTCGCGCTGTGCATGTGTTTCGACGAGTGCAAGAATGAGCCGAGGCCGCACTCTCTCGGTCTTTGACTCCCGCTTTTATCTACAGGTATACCCTTACAGTGCTATGCCCGTAATTAGTAGCTCAAACACGTTCACTATTTTCTAGTACTTCCTTTATAGTTTGCTGTCCCTCTTTGGAATGTAAATCTCGTCCTACTCACAGTCACTCACGCGCCGGTTCTTGTCGCTGCGGCCACACCGAGCCTTCCCACCATGGAGGGCCAGTTCCATGGATGAATTGAAGGGACCAGCTCCGCTCACAACACTCTCGAGAATCTGCTGGTGGGCGACAGTGTCCCGTCTGTCGTTGGAAACGTCAACACTGCCCGTTTTGGTTTCTCTCCACCGCCACCTCCACGAGGGTGAGACGGGCGAGCGGCTGTGGCAGTGGCAGTGGGTAGAGGGCACTCCCTTTCCTGCACCTCAAGTCCGTCCTCACAAGTACAAACCCCCAGAGCCCCAGCTCAATCAAGTTGGGACACTGTCTCATGCCATGTTCAAGCGGCTACGCGGATTGACCACAACTTGGCCTGGGGCCTAAAAAAGAATAAATAAAAAAATAAAAAAATAAAAATAAATAAATAAATAAATAAAAATGGCGCTGTACGCCTTGAAGCTGTCACTCTCAGCAACTCTGCATCACAACTTCATAGATAATCGGGCAGCATGGGCAGCCTTGCCAGCCGTTTCCTGGCTGCATGGAACGATACGCCTTGAAACAATCAGCGTAGCGGTGGGGGGATTAGATGAATACATCCCATGCTCTAACAATAGGCAGGCTGTGCCACGGGCAGTGCCACATCTGGCCACAGACGCAGAGGGGCCAGGTTCTTTGGCAATGATGTGCCGCCTTCTGTCACGTCCGATAGTATACATCAGATTTCCGTCTGCCAGACCTTCGCCATCCTCGCTCCTCCGGCTCATGTCGCTGTGATTTGCGTCGGCAATGGCGAGGGCTCAAGTGCCGCCAAGCAAGTAACACATCCTATTGCAACCAACCTTCGCTCTCTCCCCCAAGCGACTCACATTCTCAGCGTCAGTTTATCGATGTCTGCTGTCAGATTGTCACGACCTTGCACATAATTTCTGTGTGGCACCCATTCGATGCATGCCTACAAATGTCGTTACCAACTACAAAATAGTTGCCGAAGCCCTCTAGTTCTTGATCTTGAGCTGACCAAGGAACTGAGCCTTCTCCTCCTTGGTCTGCCACTGGGTGTGGCCGCGCTTGCTCGAGGTGTCGATGAACTTGAGGTCGGTCTTCTCGACGTGGGCACGCGACGAGTGGACGCGGAGAGCCTTGCGGAGGGTGATGACACGCTTGCGCGAACCGACAACCGAGCCCTTGAGGAGGACAAAGTCGTTCTTGACGTCGGGGTACGACTTCCAGCCGCCGATGGGGTTGATCGACTTCTTGGAGATGTCGTAGGGGGTCGAGCCAGAGTCCTCGGCCGAACCGTTGGCGATGCGGAAGATCTTGTGGTTGATGGTGGTACGGCGGTGGTAACCGTCCTGACCAGAGCGGGCAACCGAGAACATGACCTTGGAAGGGTGCCAGGCACCGATACAAGCGACCTTGCGGAGACCACGGTGGGTCTTGCGGGGAAGCTTGGTGACACCCCAACGGGAGATGACACCGGCGTAACCCTTACCCTTGGTAACGGCGATAATGTCAATGCACTCGTCCTTCTCGAAGACGGACGAAACCTCAACAGTCTTCTCAAAGTGCGACTTGGCAAACTCGACCTTGTCGGCAATCGAGCCACCGTTGATCTGGATCTCGGCGAGGTGGGCCTTCTTCTGCTTGAGGCCGGTAGCCGAGATCTGGGTGTGGGCGAGGACGCGGACGACAGTGGCGTACTTCTTGATGCGCTCGAGCTCGCGGGCGACCGAAGCACCGTTGTTCTCGGCGTGCTTCTTGGCGTAGCGGGTGAAGGCCTTCTTCTTGGAACGGTACCAGTTCTTGTAGAAGCGACGCTTGACCTCGTCGGAAAGGTGCTCGGCCCAGACGGTGGTGAGCGAACGGAGACCACGGGGGGTCTCGACGTAGCCGACAACACCAACAACGACCATGGGGGGAGTCTCAATGACGGTGGCAGCCTCGACGACCTCGCGCTTGTGCATCTTCGAGCCGGGACGGTCAAGGTCACGGACGATGTGGGTCATGCCAGCCTTGTAACCAAGGTGGGCGGTGAGGTGCACGGGCTTCTTGGGGTCATCCTTGGGGAACGACTTGATGTAGCCGCGGTGCTTGGCGGCACGCTTGCGGGGGAGGAAGGCAAGCGAACCCGAACGAGGCTCCTCGTACTGGATATGTTAGCAAATCTTCACACAGAGTTCACAAGTGTGGGTCCAGGATTCCTGGTTCGCTGGTTCGCCGTCGTCCGATCGCGCAGGCGGGGAGCATAGATGTAGACGCAACCATCCAGATTCTCTGTCCTCGCGATCCGGATCCTCTCCCTCGCCATCGCGGTCCTCTCGGTCGCTAACGGCATCCTCTCCCCGACCATCCCATCCTCGCGACTTCGCCCCAGAAAATCTTCCCCGCTCCCAGCGAACCCGCGAACCCATCAATCCCGGACCCAACGACACGCAGCCCGCGGCCGCCGTCGCCGTCGTCGTCGTCGTCGATACGCACCTTGCGGTGAGACATTTTTTTTGAGGTTGGTTGAAGGATGAGGAACGAGTCAGAGGAGCGAAAGACTTTGCATACCATAGAGGGACGACTGCACCAGCCGGGGGGCAGGGGACAGGGGAGAGTGCCAGCGGCCAGCAGCCAGCATGCCAGCCAGTCCCCCCCTCCCCAGCGCCCTCCTACCCCCTCTCGCTGGTTCGTCCGACTGCGTTGGACTTGCAGCCAAAAATCCTCCTCGCACTTGAATTCAGGGTTCAATTTTGCTGTCGGATTTAAGAAATTTCGCTAACGCCGACGTCATTATTTGAGCCCCCTTGTATTGTCTAGGGTAGTATAGTGTGTTTTCGTATGGCGGGAGGTGTGTCAACAATGAATGCCTGCATATGGGCCGTTGTTGTTGTCTCACTTCCGGCAAAACGAGTGTAACATCCTTCGCACTAGCTCAGTAGCTCACTCTGTCTGGCCAGCATCGTCGCAACAAGTTCTAGGTTATATCACAATGCAACAGCTCAAATCGCATTCGCACAACTACTACGCGTACGATGAGATACCTGCACCGGTATCCGATTCGCCAGTACGACCGACGATGAAAAGTGCAGAAGTCAAAGGATCTATGTGGCGCGCCTGCTTCTTCCGCCTCATATTGTACTGATTGCACTGACATGTACTTTTTCTCATACTGACCAGTGCTAACAGACGCTGAGGCAATTGCCCACTCGCGAGTCATGTTATCGGAACGCAATTCGACAATTAGGGACAAGGAAGTAACGAGGAAGGTACCATGAAGGCATAGACGCCATGCTGAAGATACGAGGAAGACAATCGGAGACACCCAGTAACAACGGTGGACATGACCGTCAAAGAGGACGCTGGCATGAACACTTGGCAGAGCTGCTGAGCAGGGCCTTTCGTGCAGCCAACACAGCTGACACCAGCTCGACGCGGCCCACTGTGGCGACGGGCTTTGAATCCTGGGGAAATATGTTATAATCCTGCCATTTGGGGGTTCTAGGGACGTTGCCGGCCCATATCATTGCCATTGATGTTCTGGCCAGGAACCTGACCTGTTGTCCGCATGTAATGGGGCTGTTCCAGGCTATTGCTACCTGCCAACAGACGTGTCGACTACCGTCACCGGCGTCAACAAGCCCATCCATCTCCTGGTAGGGGCCCATTTGTACCCTGCTGCCGTAGCACACATAGTTCCCGCATGCAGTCAGTCTCCTCGCCGAAGCTTCGCCAATTATCCAGTGCGTCATTACATCAGCAGCTCAGCAGTCCTGCAGTCATCTCACCATGCTCACCATTGATGACCGTGCCGCCTCCACCGTTTGTTGGTGGCGACGGAAGCAAATTCACATGGCATCCAACTGTTTTGGTGTGGAGGCGAACACTCACTGCAAAAACAACTTCACTGCGTCATTCTCAAGCGACATTTCTGACAACATTACATTGTCTCTCTACGATCTCTACGGCCTAATCTCATAATATCCATCACACGCTACTCTTCAAGGAGGTAGATACTTGCCAGAGTGGATAGATTGGGCTTTTGTCGCGTTTGACAGCACTCGATTGGGCTCCTGGACCATCTGTTGCCGTATCCCGTCCCCTGCGCCATCATGTCCGGGTTCATCACGACGCGCGCCTCGAGCTCGCGGCGCGCGAACGCGGAGAGGATGGACGTCGACCCCGCCCCGCCAGCCTCGGCCACGGACCCCATGGACCTGAGCGACGAGGACGAGGAGGACGACGAGCTGGACGACTCGAGCGGCCTGGATGACGGCAGCGACGACGAGTACATTGACTCTGCGCAGGCAAAGCGCGTGCGCCCCTCTGCCGCCGCCGCTGCCGAGGCTCCAGAGGAGGACCCGAAGGAGGATGCGTTGTTCCAGTATGTATACTTCTAACGGGGGATTATGCTGCATGCTGACGCCGCAGCCGTTTTGCGGGGTACGTTTCGCGCGTGCTTCCCGGCGACAAGGGGATTGGCGGCACGTCGTTCCAGGAGGATCTGCTCGCGATTGACGACGAGGAGCTGCCGCAAAAGTCGCGGCCGCGCCGACGAGTATGTTTATCCCGTTATGCGCCCGCTCACATCTAGGTTCAGCGGGTGCACCGCCCGACGTACGAGGTGCAGCAGCTGCTGGGAAAAGCCAACATGGCGTACATTACGCAAGACCACGACGAGGCGGTCAAGCTGCTCCTCGAGGTCATCCGGCACGACCCGCAGGTGCAGGCTGCGTGGACGACGCTGGCTTCCGTGTACCAGGAGATGGGCGAGACAGACATGAGTCGCCAGATGCGCTTCTGCGGTGCGCACATTGAGGAAGACGCTGATACCTGGATTGATCTCGCCGAGCAGTTCCTGTAGGTACAAGAAGCTGGTGACACCTATTAACCCGCAGTGCCGAGGACAACGCCCCGCAGGCAATCTACTGTTACCGCCGCGCTATCAAGCTGGACGGCTCCAGCCCGGACCTCATCTGGAAACTCGTGGAGGTGTACCGCCAGACCGAGCAGAACAACAAGGCCGTCGACGCCCTGCGCAAGATCCACCGCGTCGAGCCCTCCTTTCTCCGCGACTTTAACATGCTCATGGAGGTCCACCCGATCATCATGCAGACCAAGCAGTATGCCTTTGGCGCGACCGCATTTGGCGAGGCGTTCACGTACCACTTTGCGACGTTTGAAAAGCCCGAGGAGCAGGGCCCGGAGAATACCATGACAATTGAGCATATCGTCATCTATGTGGACTATCTCCTCAAGTCTGGTGATCCCGAGTCCGCTGTGGGCGTCATCCACCGCGGCCAGCGCTGGCTGCAAGGCCGCAAGAACGAAAAGGGCTGGGATGCAATGGACGACGACAGCGAGTACTACCCCCAGCAGCGCGACGACGAGGACGAGGAGCAGGAGCCCGGTTCCGGCGGCTACGACCTCGACAATCAGCTCCGCTACCGCCTGGCCGTTGCGCGTCTCCGTCTCGGCCAGGACGACGAGGCCTTGGTGAGGGAATATGATGGATAACCGTGCTGACTTCAGATCCACGTTAATGTCATCCTCCAGCTCGACGCCATGATCCACGGAGAAATGTTCAAAGAGCTTGGAGAGGCGCTCATGAAGCGCCAGCTATGGGAGCTGGGTCTCGAGTGCTGGGCTGTACTCCACGACCGAAATGTGAGTTATTCGTCTGTGGTGGCCTAACTCGCAGATGGAAGACGAGCCGGAAGTCATTTATAAGCTCGGTGTCTGCCAGCATCACCTCAAACGTCATTTGGAGGCACTTGAGAGTCTCCGCTGGGGTAAGCTATTCACCCTGCATTATGAGCTAACAAATAGTCGTCGAGATGGAGCCGTACAACACGACCGCCCGCCTCGAGCTCGCGGCCGTGCTCGAGGACATGGGCAAGAAGACCGAGGCGCTGGAGATTGTCTCGGAAGGTGAGTTTCCAGCGTACATCTATCGCTAACAAAAAGTCATCCGCACGACGGACAGCCGCCACGGACTCCCCAAGGGCGAACACGTTGCCGCACAGCGCTTGAACAAGCGCGTTCTGGAAGCGCAGGCATCAACGACCATGAAGGGCCTTTGGCAAGACGTCCAGGAGGCCGAGGAGGGTATCAATAACGGCGAGGCTTGGGCTCTCGACAAGTTTATCCACTCGGCAGGCACCATGATCGAAACATACCGCCTGGCAAAGAGCAACTTTACGAAAAACCGTGGCATTACGCGTATCCCCAAACGGCGCAAGTACGGGTCCAAGACGGACTTTGCCTCTGAGGCCATGGCGATGCAGGACCGTCTCGAGAGGACGCTTGGATGTGAGTGCCAGGCCTAGCCGTGTCACTGACAGCAGTCGAGGACGAGACCCCGCTAGACGGATCCGGCAAGCTCGACTATGAAGTCGTCCGCCAAACAGAATTCTACGGCATCGAGACCGAGGACTGGCTTGCATTGACTATTAAAGTGGGTGGAGACAGTGCGCTGAGCTGACGCCAGTACTGCTGCGTCTTGATGGTGAAGAACGAGGACGACGTTGCCATGGACATTCTCGAGCACGTTGTGTGGTCGGGTCTGTTCAACAGCCGCCGCTGCGAGATTGCCCTCCGTCTCGCCATCATTGGTGAGCTACTAGAATCTTCTCAGCTGACAACAGCCTGTGCTATCCGCATGAAGTCGTACGAACGCATCTCGGACAACGCCAAGCGTCTTGCGCAGATGCACCAGTTCCGGCCCGAGCCTCTCCTTCTCATGTTATCCGCTCTCGGCGGCGGCGCCAAGCAGCAGCACGTGTGGTCCAACCTCGCTCTGCAAAAGTTCCTCCATCGCGAGGTCCGTATCTATGACGAGGCCGTCTATGGCGTCAAGCTCCGCTTCAATGCGCGGCACCAGCGCTGGGCGCAGATCCTCACGACGGGCCAGTCGCGCCGCTTAGGCGATGTCCTACTCGACGACGACCACCCGAGTCGCCGCCAGCCTCGCGGCGTTGGGGAACACGACGATGAGGACGAGGACGAGGAGGCCGACGAGGACGAGCCGATGCCCTCCATTGGGGAAGCCGAAGAGCACGAGTGCCCGAAACCGACCTGCCACTCGCCCGTATTCAACACACTGTACGGGCAGAATATGCTAACGACCAAGAGCTACCAAAGCGCCCTATGTGAGTTGTCCCCAGTTCAGCGAGACGCTAACTCACGACAGTCTACTTTTTCCGCGCGTACGAGGTGGTCGAGTGCGATCCGTTCCTGTGCTTCCTCATCGCCCAGGCGTACTTTGGCCGCGCGCTGAACCGCCAATCAGATAACCGCAACTTCCAGATTGCCCAGGTATATCTCTAGTCTTCGGCACGGTAGACACTGACACGACAGGGCTTTGCATTCCTCACGCGATACCGCAAGCTGAGCCCACAAGATCCGGCATCGCAGGAGGAGGTCGAATACAACTTTGGCCGTGCCTTCCATGGTCTCGGTGAGCACGGCATCTAACTATGAGAGCTGACGGCCAGGCGTGACCCATCTCGCAGTGACGCACTACGAGCGCGTCCTCGCCTCTGTGCGCAGCCGCATGAACGAGACGGACGACCCGTACGAGCGCGAGTTTATCCGCCAAAACTCGATGTGCTGGGAGGTTGCGCACAACCTGATTCTGATCTATGCGGCGTCAGGCTCACTCGACCTCGTGCGTGCCACATCGGACGAGTGGCTCGCCCTTGTAAACTAGGTACTGGGATGGATGTTTATTTCATGAGGCAGAGCGGGGTGCTGCAGTGGACAATGCCGCGCATCCAGCGTACCGTCGGTTTGGGGCGGCATCGTACATAACACTGAGCAAGATCCCACATGCCAGATGCCAGCTGAGCAATTCACGACGTCCACGACACGAATGACCTCATGTCAACAACAATGTCAACAATGACTTCACAGGAACACCGCAACTGTCCCGGGAAATCAACGGAACGTAAGCAAAAGCCTATTTGTTTCAAAACCTTTGAACCGAGTAATTGAATAAGCTTTCGATGTTCGGTGTAAACAACACCTTCGTGGACGACCAAAACGACAGGATCCATGAAAGTTCTCGGCACGGTGACGATGCACGGGATGCCGGATCCAGGAGACCGGATCACTACAGTGGATCACCGGACACTCGAGATAACAAAGTACGAGAGCGGGATGCGAGTAGTGGTGCGGTGCACTGTGCTGTACGACCGGTCTATGGGTCGGTGTGGGTTGCATCCGTTCTGCTTCTGCTGGGTGCAATCAGTCGCCACCAGATTGAGAGTAGGAGTGGATGAGCAGTGAGTGAACGACAGGCAGATAGCGTCGAGCCGAGCGAGGCTGAGACGAACCCATGCACAGTATGAGTGAACGAGTCCGCTGCTCGCGAGGCACAGAGGTCGAACCAAGCGAGCCAGTCGTCACCACCAGGCAGCAATTCAAGTAGGGCTAAACATTTGTGATAGTCGCCAAGGCGGTCCAAGTCGTGAGGGCGCCGAGGAACCGGGACGACGTCGACAACAAATGGGGGTCACGCGTCGACGTCCAGCAAACTAACGTCTGCAAGTTTACAACATTGCATGTTGATAAGTTGAGAGTGTGCTGATGCCCCCAGCACAAAAAAACATGTCCCGCATCAATGAATGAGGAATGCGAGTGTGTTTCGGGGTCTGTTTGGCGTTTGAGAGAGAGTCACCGGACCAGGCCTAGAGCAGGCCCCCCGCGCGATCGCGAAACTGAATCAAAACTAGACAATGAGATCATGATATGCGATTGTTGTCCTTTGGAGTGGAATGAGATCATGAGATCGTGAGGGAGGTCGATGAGATCCACAATACAGTACAGTAGACACCCGGCCGTATCCGTGTGATCGTTACGGTATGCGCTCATAACTCGTTTGCAGTTGTTGTTTGGTTCCCGTCTACTCCACCCATGCCTGCACCCGCAGTCTCGTGTCTCGTTTCTCGTCCGGAATCTCTCGCGATCTCTCGAGTTATCGACGCTATTGTTTGGGTCCATGCCGTACATCTCGAGGATAATTCCCACGCACCCTCTTTATCTCTATTGCATCTCCGCAGGGCGATCCACGCTACCGGGGCCAGGCCAACACGCCCAGCAGCAGCCTTGCCACGAAAAGCTTCGAGACTAGATGCGAGGTTTTGTAATCTAGGTTGTCGTTATGATGACGGAGTGTTCTTGTTTTGTCGTCGTTTGGTTTCGTGGTCTGTTGTTGTGGTGGTGGTGGTAGTAGTGGTGGTGGCGTTGTTTGTTTTGATTTCGGTTGGGTTTTGTATTGCGTTTTTGTTTGTTTGTTTACTTAGTTGCTGCATCAGCTTCGTGCGGGCAACTCTGAGCTACAGTATGTACATGTAAACTCGCGCGGGAACGTCGTGTAGACACCGAGCGCACTGTCGTCAACGATGACAGCTACACTCCAAACGGGACACGGACACGAGCTAGAATTGACTGTGTATGAGAATGCCAGGTGCTCAACACCAGCTGAATACCGCGACCCAGTGAGAAGTAGAGTGGATTCCAGGAGACGGTAGCCACAGCATTCACCAGCTTTGAGACTGGAGCCACAGTGAACTCTGAACCACAGCCTCTTATACAGCATCTGGCAGCCACTGGGCATCAGGGGCCAGACGTTTGGTCTGATGAATTGTTGGAATTGGTGGACAGGTGGATAGCGAGCGAGGGCTTAATAGGCTAGGGCAGCAATAAATTTACAGTGGAGTGGACCTCAGGCGCAAGTGGAGATCCACCTCGCGCCTCCTCGTCCGACCCCGCTCCGTTACTCATCTTAGTGTTCAGCGTTCAGGTGGTTCCAGCGACGCCCCACAGGTATCTCATTGGCGAGGAGCAAGCGCGCATTTGACACCCTGCAGATGCGCAGGTCTGGATGCAACGGAGCAAACCCTCGTTCAGTGGACAGGAGACGGGGCACCGGGGGTATGGCCAACCCCGTCAGCCGCCCCAAGCCACCCCCACCCCCCACCCCCATAAGCCACAAATTTACACTGGGACAGGTAAAACGTTAAGCAGTCGCGACCAGTGGCCAGTCAGCTGCCTGGACCACCGAGGGACGCGAGGGACCTAGTGCGCCAGGCCTCAGCCATGGTTCCAGAGCAGGCCCAAGATGTCGCACCACCGGCCCAATAGTGCAACGCGCAAGCTCGAGCCTTGGGCTTATTACCCTTTTCCTCGTGTGACTGGTGCATCTCTGGATCTCTGCATGCTCTTCCTTCACTTGTGCTCAAAAGCTCAAAAGCTCAAAAGCTCAAAAGCTCAAAAGCTCAAAAGCTCAAAAGCTCAAAAAGCTCAGAAGCGCAAAAGCTCGGGCGACAGCGCGGTACCCTCCTCCGTCTTGTGGGGCCACCTGCCTCTCTGTCCTGCCGTTCTTTTCTGCCGCTTTCTTGTGTGCATCCCAGACGACATTGTCACGGTATGCATCCAACATCCCAAACAATTTGAACGTCCCTGACCAGGTCCGTGTTCCCGCTTCGACACACCTACAGCATCCAGATTGCCCAGAATGGGTATGAACGACACCGTCTCCGCTCGTCTTCTTGAGGGGGTGGACCCACTCTGGGACCCATTCGGGGCGATTCCAAAGCCAGGACGGGCAGGACCAAGGGCCTACCCCAGGCCCCGGGACGGCCGGGAGTGTGCAGCCTAGTGCCAAAGGGTAAAAGCGCAGGAACACTTTTTGGCTTTACGCTTGTCAGGTCAGGTGTGGGCGCTGTGTGGGGGGCTGTTAATGGGGTTCGGTATCCTGGCTGGTGGCGTCGCCATTTTTAAATGTCAGTTGGGGCCTTTTGCTTTGTCAGTATTCTCTTTTCGACTTTACGGCATGCTTGTTTACCGAGAGAAAGAGACAAAGGAAGAGAGCGAAGAGAAGGGGAGAGAACGAAGAGAACGAAGCAAACAAGGGACGACGAGGGTCGTCGTGTATATGTAATTTAGCACTGTGGCAAAATGAATTTGGCTCGGCTCTCCCTCGGGGTAATCCACACCTTTATTTTTTTATGTCAACAATCACGGTCGGTACCGCCGTGACCGCCCGTCCCGTCGTGCCCGTCCTGTGCGGTCCTGATCTAACTGATCTCCCTTTGTCGTCCTCTTTCGGCTGTCTTTGCGCGAGCGGCGTCGCAAGTTGCGTGGTATCGTAGGCCGCTATGCCGTTATGAGAGGTGCACTGGGAACAGCGGGCAAACTAGGATCGCATTCCAGAACGGCATCCATTTTCCTTGTTCTCCTTTTCGCTTCGTCGTTCGTCGTTGCTGCTGGTCGTGTTTCTCCTGCCGTTTGCTATTGGCGTCGTGGAGCAAGACACCAGTGGGTGGATAATGTGGTTCTCTTTCCCCACAGCGCTAACCCAGGTCAGGTCGAGGACACCAAACTCCCAAAAAAACTAGTGGTCACTACCTCCTCGCGCTCTCTCTCTCGTTCTCTCGTTCTCTCGTTCTCTCTTTCTCTTTCTGTTCGTCTCGAGGTCGTTTATTTCCTTCAACCACTATTTGTCTTTTCTTCTTTATCGTGCTACCCTTTTGTTCTTTGTTCTTTGTGCCTCTTCTCAACATCATTCTTGTAACTCCTGTGGATTGTGGATTCCGACGACGACGTTGATAATTGACAAGCCAAAAGAATCCAAAGAATCACCGCACACCACCGTTCACTTTGAGAGAGCTTGCGATTCCATCCTCTTGGTACCGATTGACGCGCGTGTCTCTGCTCGTCTCGTCTCCGCACCGTACCCCACCGCCCAGGTCTGTATCTGTATCTCCATCTCGGCAGCGAGCAATCCCCGTAGTTTTTTTTTTTTTCTTCTACTCATCGACCTCGGCCCGTCTCGCGCACGGACCTGCACAAGCCTCCCGTCCTCGGCACCGACCAATTTTCAGTGAGTAGACCATTGTTATTGTTGGAATCTAGGACGACAGTCGGGAGTATCTGCATTTGAATCGCCTAGTCTCAAGACTGTCAAAGCGCGAGGCTAGGATGAGAAAAGCGCTTTTAAAGCGACGAGTAGCAGCAGTAGAAGGGGCGAGAGATGGTGCACGGGTCGCCTGAGCCACAATCCGTCCACACGATGGTAACGGAGGCACCTACCTACCTACCTAGATCCCCCCTCGTACCCCTCGCCTGTCTGCCCTGCGCGCGACATCCGGTGACATTTCAACACAGTCCCTCTGTACCTCTGTCCCGCTCCGCGAAACGGTTCCACTCATGTTGCAGGGGAGGGTGTCGCGAGTGTTTGACTGACGCCAAGAAGCGAAGAAGCAAAGGAAGCAACAAGTTCGGCCCCCCCAAAATCCTCCCTACCCGCAGCCACATCCTTTTTGTTGATTCACTTCGAGCGTCTCGGGCCTCGCTCCGCCCTCGAAACGCAATATTCTCACCACTGGTGGCAGGATCTAGACAATCCTACAACTACGAACGGAGGTCCTCAACAGGCAGGTCCGAGCGCACGCCACTCGTCTTTCGCTTTGCATGCTTGATTTGGGCTTGTTGCAATCAAGGACGAGAAAGAACGGAACAGCAGGGACTGGTAGACTTAGCGTTGTTCTTGTGGGCCCCCTCGCTCCCGGTGCCCACGCCGAGGACTCGTGATTTCCTTGGTGCAACACACCAAGCAGCCTAGCTCTGTACCACACACCCCCTCACCCCCACCGAACCCCAAAGGTAGCGACAAATGCAGACTCGACAGTACCACGCGCAGGCACCTCCTGCCATTGACACTTTCCAACACGCTTACCATTATCGGAGACACCGCGACAACCGAGACAACGTCTCCGTGGCAAGCAGCAGCGACAATAGACAGTACTATCCCCACCACACATACCCATACCCTCCGCAGCTCGTGCTCGAGCGATCCCCGTCTCAGCCCTCGTTGACAAACTCAAACACGACCGACGTCTCTGACGAAAACGCGACGACTCCGACCACACCGATGCACAAGCACTACCGTGATCCCCTGACCACCCCTCCGGTATCAGACCGGGATATCGAGGTCGGCGGCAGCCCGCACGCCAAGCTGCCCACGACGACCGCGGCATTCAGCCCTGCCATCGCCAACAGCGACCCGCCGTCGTTTACCAGCAGCCCACACGACTCGTCGGCGGCATCCTTCACAGACAAGCGCCAGAAGCGTCTCTCTCTTTCACGCTCTTTCCAAAACTTGCGAGACAAGGCCGACAAGGCCTCACGGCGCCGGTCAACTGTTTCAGCAGACAAGTAAGAATTCTGAAGGTCGAGTGGCGCTAACAGGTAGACCATCCACACCTTTCACAGAACTCCCTCCCGTGCCCGCACTGCCTGCCATTTACCGCAAGACGCTCGATATTGAAGTCCAGGACCACCGCCGCTCAGCCAGTGCCACCGCAACGATGCAGACCACCGTCCCAAAGCCCTACTCACCAAGGCAGCCTGTGCAGCAGGCACACCGCCAGCCCACCTCGGGCTCTTCCCTGGGCAACTTTTTCCGCAAGATCACTGGACGCAAGAAGGACAAGGCAAAGGCTCCCCCGCCGCCGAGCCTCGCTCGCACCGCAGAGCCTGTCGTCGGCACTTTAACCCGCCGACCCACGGAGACGAAGCCAGTTCCACAGGTCGCCGCGCCATCTTCGGTCCAGGGCGTGCTCGCCGAGATGGGAGCGTCGTCGGCCGCCGCCGAGCGCAAGCAATCCCACCGCAAGAGCATGATCAAGCGCGTTCCCGTACCAATCTACGACTTTGACGAAGACGTCATCATTCCCCGCCGCTCAGCCGAGAAGACAAAGGTTCCACCCATGCCCGAGAACGCTGCCAAGGCGCGGTACGCTGCTCTCATGGCGCTGGAGGGATCGCCTAGGGAGGCCACGACAGCTCTGCCCAGCACTGATGAGCCCGTTGATCCCGTCGCGAAGCGTCCTGCAGCCTTTAGCAACGACTCCGACGACTCGGACCACATCATCAAGATGGTGCCGGCTCCTCCGCCCATGGTCACCCACGTCATTGTCATGGAGCCCAAGACCATTGAGTCTGAAATCGATCTCACGAACGATGAGGAGATCGCTCCGCGCAAACAGTCGATCAAGCTCGTGTCATCACGATCCCCCTCGGGATCCTCATCTGGCAGCTGCACAGTTGACAGTCTTCGCCGCATGTCCCGGACACAGAATTTGTCCGATTTCGGAACGTACGACTCGGCAGACAGCTCTGACGAGGGCGAAGATGTTGCGCTCCCTCTCCAGCTGCGCATCCCTCCGCCTCCGCCCGCCGTCGAGACCGGCAGCTTGAGCCCTCGCACCCCCCGCACCCCCCACTCGTCCCATCTCCCTGTCACACCCGAGGACGGCCCTGGCCCGTCGACTCCAACGAGCTCTGCCTTTGACCACTTTACTACTCACAACGGTTCCGAGTTTGGCGCGTACTCGTACAACGAGGGCCACGGCCTGAAGCGCACATCGACGCAGAGCTCGGCCCCGCGGTCACCCTACTCTTCAACGTCTCACATGTACACCGCGTCCAGTAGCGGCCACTCTCCTCGCGATACCCGCTTTGCAGGCAGCCGATCAGCGTATGTCGCGCCCGTCGGCGACGGACTCAGCTCTGACGGCCATGGACGCACGGCCTCGACGCGTCTCCGCGCCGCCACCTCCCTTGTGCGTCGCGCGAGCCAGCGCCCCAAGGAGCCGCCAACCAGCCACGACGCGTACATGCAGCGACAGGCTGACCTGGCCAAACGCCGCCAGAGCTGCAAGCCCATGATCCATTCGCAGGCCAGCATTGCCGCCGAGCTCACAGCAGTGCGCGACAAGGAGGAGGGTCGTGTCATGGAGACGTTTTTCATGTCGTAATGAGAGACCGATTGTGATTTTAGGATAGGACGAGTTCTCCTGAGGGCAATCACGGACGGCAAACGACACACTACTACTTTTTTGGACTTCTTTCCTCTCTTACTCTGTTACCTACTTGCGTGCAACTACTTGCACCACCTAGTCTTTTCCATTCATATCGACACCTTGCCATTGTCACTGCCGCCGCTGTCGCGTCCCTGTCGGATCGCGTTGTCATAACAGGATACCCCACATGTACAACGCAGAGCCCATAATAATGCATTCTTGCCTGTTTATACAAGCTGCAGAATGTGGCGGTGAGTGCCACACTATGTAATGACGACCGATGACGTATGTGACCAGTTGCTCGTGATCACTGTCTCCGCCCTTGGCGCTGTCAATTCACTGTATGCGCATTGTCCCACCCTCCATCTCGAGTCTACACTTCGCATCCTACTCTAACTTCTCTCTATCTCTCTCTATCTCTCTCTATCTCTCTCTCTATCTCTCTATCTCTCTATCTCTCTCTATCTCTCTCTATATCTCTCTATATCTCTCTATATCTCCTTTCTCTGTGCAGCTCCTCGAACTCTGTGCTCTGCACCTCCCAAAATGCTGCTCCCACACATACTCGTCCTCCTCCCCCTGCTACTCGTCCAGTGCGCCGCGGACCACTCAAACCTGCACCACGACGCAATCCACCCCGAGGCCTACGGTTACGTCGCGTCCCAGGCCGTCTTCGCACAGGAACGCGCCAAGCGCGTAGCCGTCGTGGGCGCAGGCGCGAGCGGGTCCGCCGCCGCGTTTTTTCTGGAGCGGGCGGCGCGCGTGGCCGAACAAAGGGCGGGCCTCGAGCCCGGCGAGCTCCTGGGCCAGATCGTGGTGTATGAGCGCGAGGAGCGCGTCGGCGGCCGTGAGTACTGAATCCCAGGGCGGTGTGGGAGTGCGGCTGGGGCTGGGAATGGGAATGGAGTTTGGGACTGGAATGACTGTGTTCTGACCCCAGGAACCACGACCGTGTACCCGCACAACGACACGCGTATCCGGCCCGTCGAGCTCGGCGCGAGCATCTTTGTCGAGGCGAACCGGAACCTCGTGAAGGCCGCCAATGTGAGTGTCGAGGACCTGCCCATTGTCCAGTGCCCGCCCTGTTGGATCCGATGTGGCCTCTCTGGGCCCACGCCTCCCACCTTGTATGACCCTGCGCGGCGCCTCCCTCGCGCTGCATTCTTGCTTTCCGTGGCCAGCGAGCCTCCCACGCCAGCTTTTGTCCGTGGCCGCTTAGCTCAGCTGGTTAGAGCATCGTACTAATATGCTGTCTCTCCCATCATTGGTGTTGAGAAGCGTATCAGTCCATGCGGAGGTCGGCAGTTCGATCCTGTCAGTGGTCATACCAGGGATATTCTGTCCTTGTATCTCTTTTTGGACTTCTTGCACGGAGAAGCTTGAAGGACGGAGTGAGAGAAGAGACTCGGTTTTGGAAGCCGATCTGCAGCGCGGACAGAGCAGGAGAGGCAGAGACGACATGACACTGGCCCAGCTGCCCTGCCCAACACCCACTGACGCGCAGCTCTTCAACCTGACGGTCATTGACGCCGACTTTGGCGAACGCGGCGTGGGGATCTGGGACGGCGAGTCGTTTCTGTTCAAGACGACGACGACCAAGTCGCGCTGGTCCGGGTGGTGGGACACGGTGGCCGCGCTGCGGAGGTACGGCGCCGTCTCGCCATACCGGCAGCGCAAGGCCGTGAGCGGTCTCCTGCAGCGCTTTGCAAATCTGTACAACCCCGACTGGCTCGCGCAGCGCCGCGCCGTAGGCTCCATCGAGGAGTTTGCAAAGACGGTCGATCTCGGAAACGACATGACGACCACGAGCGGCGAGAAGTGGGCCACCGAGACGGTCGGCGTCAATGAGCGGTGGTGGTCTGAGATCATGGAGGCCAGCACGCGTGTCAATGTGGGTAGTAATACGACTTTGCGGGTGCTGATATGATACCAGTACGCGTCGGACATGGACCAGATCCACGCCCTTGGCGCTGCGGTGTCTCTTGCGTCGGCCGGCGCGCGCGCCGTGCTCGGTGGCAACTGGCAGATCTTCGAGGGCATGCTCAATGCGTCCAAGGCGGACGTGCGCCTGGGGACTGAGGTGAGCCTGAGCGGGAGCTATAGAGACCATGATATGAGCTGGACCTCGGCTCACGACAGGTTACCAACATTACCCCTGCGGACGGCGGCTTCCGTGTCGAGAGCAACGGCGCATCCGAGACATTCGACGAGGTCTTCTTCGCCTCGCCATACCGGCCCGACGGCGACGCGCCAGCCTTCACTGCACTGGAGTCTCATCTCGCGCATCCTCCCCTCCCGTACGTTCCCCACGCCTACACAGCTAACGCGAAAGCGCATATGTCAAACTGCACGTCACCCTGCTCACGACGACCGAGCCAGCGCCCGACCCCTCCTTCTTCCGCCTGCCGCCAGACTACGACATGCCCACCACGATCCTGTCGACAAGCCACAGCGCTAAGACTCGTGGCGTACCACTCCCGCCCTTCCAGTCGATAACCTACCACGGGGAGACGTTCCCCAACTCGGGCGAGTGGGTCGTCAAGATCTTCTCCCTGGCACCCCTCGACGACTACGAGCTCAACGTCATCCTCGGCGCACGCCCGACATGGGTCCGCCGCAAGATCTTCAGGAGCTACCCCGCCCTCCGGCCCACGAGCAGCTACCCGCCCGTCGAGCCCCTCGCGGGGCTGCACTACCTCGCGGCCATGGAGCCCTGGGTCTCGACGTGAGTTACACAGCTGTCCTTGCACTGTACTTACGCTTACGCGCTACAGAATGGAGACCCAGACGCTCTCGGCGCGCGAGGCCGTCGCGCGCGTCGTCGCCCGCTGGTGGGGCCTCGGACTTGGCGAGTGCAAGAGCGGCGACGCGTGGGACTTTACGTGTGATTAACTGAGGAATGGGGGAGAGTTATAATTCGGGCATGGCCTGCGCGGCAGGCGATGCAGTTGTATATATTTCTGCCACGGTCACTGGTCTAGTAGGTGCTCATCTGCAGTATCAATCCACCATCCGTCGCCACGACAACCATAACGACCCCATGTGAAACGTCCACGATGACAGTCACGACGATCAAGATGCGCCCAGGCGCTCGCGGTGATCCTGCCGATCTAAAAAACGTTTAAGGGCGTGTAGCTCAGTTGGTAGAGCGTGTCATTAGCATTAACAATAAGTCTACTTGACAAGGTCTTTGGTTCGATTCCTAACTCGTCCAGAACATTATACCTTTTTTACGACAAGCGTCTGTATCTTTTTGGGTCGACGGCGGCAGTGATGACGGTCCACAGTCAACGCGCGACGCGAAGCCGAGGGCTCAAGAACAAAGATGGGCAGGAGAGTAAAGAGGATCGGAAGGGATAATGGAAGATGCAGGATGCAGGATGCGGATGCAGGATGCAGGATGCAGGAGGGAGGTCATGACTCGAGGCGATAAATCTCTTCCTGCCATTGTGGCACGTTTCCGCTTACTCGCGCTAGCTGGCTGCTTCAATGGTATCGGGATGCGAGCGAGGCAAGTGCACACTGCGCTGAGCGCTGAGCACGTTGCCCGCGTTTTGGTGTGTTTGATACAGGCTGGTATGCACATATTGATGTTCTGAATTTGACGGCTCGCAGAATCATGGAAAAGCACAAGCTGAAAATGAAAATGTACCAGTTCAATTTTGTCCCGAATCTGTCGGCGCTGCTGTGTCGGACGCCTGGAAATTACTGTACAGTCTGTTACCACCAACCCAGATTCGATGCAAAAAATGTACGGAATCTGTGGGTATGTGAAGAGATGATCCCCACAGAGCTCTGTAATAGGCCTTACCTCGAAGACAGATTCGATGCAAAAAATATGTACTGAATCTGTGGCCACATCTGCCTGTGGGTGTGGGTGGACGATGGTGACTCTCGACACAATACAAATTCAGATTGCATACGTACATGTTGCAAGCATCTAGCTCGCGGCTAGAGCATGTAAGAGTCCAATGAAAGGCTCACAAATCCTGTTACGGTACACGACGCATGAAGTTGTCACGACCACAACCAATGTGCGGCTACAAACTCGGGACAGCATTTACTCCGAGCCATAGGTCATTGGTGCCTCGCAGGCTGGACAACGAAGGTGGTCAGCTCGGAGAGAAATACAGTGCACTCAAGTATTCGCAGGGGAGCGACCAATAACCGTTCTGGGATCCTGAGCCTCCGGCGGCGCCTGTACTGTAGTTTGGGAGCGGAGGAGACGGGCAGTCTGGCGCCCGTCGTGGCCCAGCCTAAAGCGTCTTACTCACAGTCGATCAATGTGGCAGACTCGACATGCGCGACCGTTATCTCGTCCTTGGTGCCCAGTTCCTGCCTCCCATTCCCAAGTACCCGACGTAACATCTTGCGCTTCCCTCGAGCTCGTGTATCCATTTCGCCTACTCCTTTAATTTTCTATAGTTTTATTCAAATTCTCCGCTCGTCGAGGCGCATACGACATGATACCCCACTTCAATCTCCCCACTGCGATATTAAGCTCCAGCACGAAGAGCACCGCATCGACTCAGAGGTGCCACACCTGCCATCGCTGCAAACCACCATCACCGCCATCGCCTCCATCGCCACCACCGTGACCCTACGCGCTGCCCAGCGTGCAAAAAAGGTTTGGCTGGAGGAACTCAATCCCCACTTGACGAGAGTGGGATTCGAACCCACGTCCGAAGACTGCGGAAGAGCCGGATGCTCCTGAACACAGCGCCTTAGACCACTCGGCCATCTCGCCGACAACGAGAAGGCGCCGATTGGCGTCGCCGAGCGCCGAGACGCTGTCCAGAAGGTCTTGTGAGAGTGGTCTGGGAGTCGCAGTGGTACGAAAGATGCAAGGCTGTCGAGACAATGCTGTGAGGCGGCGGTGGGGTGGGGGGAATGGGTGAAGGGGCCATGCGCGATAGGCGGATTTGTTAGTCTTGGTCAGGTTTAAGAAGGACAACTCTTTTGCCGTGTTATATTCTACTGCCATATACACTGCGTGCTCTCCATCTGCTACCAGACGCCTTCAGTGCAAATCAGAAATGGTCAGTTCCGACACCTCAGCCGAGCACGTCCCCATCTATACCATCACCCTCACTACGTCTCTACTTTTGTCCCCTGGACAAGCTTGGCCACAATCTCGACGACCTCGAGCGGCTTCTCCGAGTGCACCCAATGCCCCGCGTCAAGCGTCTCGATCCTCGAGTTGGGGAAGAAGGCCTCGCAGACGGGGATGTTGTGGCGGTTGATGTATTTCGAGTTGGCGCCCTTGATGAACACGGTCGGGCCCATCCACTGCGGCGACGTGGCGGACACGGGCGGCGGCGGTGTGTACGGGAAATCGCCAATGGCGCCGATCGCGTCCGCGAGTAGCTGCAGCGGGAGGCGGAAGCGGATAAACGACTTGCCCGTCGCGGCGTCCTTGTCGCTCGTCATGTTCGTGAGCAGGAACTGCCGGATGCCCGCGTTGGGCTCCACTTTGGCGAGCAGCTTGTCCGCCTCGGAGCGCGACGCGACCTTGGCGGCGTCGACGGCCTGCATGCCCTCAATGTACGTCAGGAAGCTGCCGCGAGTCAGTAAAAAGGGATCGTGTCAGGCCTACTCACTCGGGGGAGACCTTGCCCCTTGCCGGGGACATGTCGACCGACGTCAGCGTCCGCAGCGGCTTGTTCAGCTCGGCGTTGAGCGCAAACGCCATCACGGCCTTGCCGCCCATCGAGTGCCCCACGAGGTTGATCCCCGTGTCGGCGAGGCCCTGGGTGTTGATAAAGCGTGAAATGTCCGCCGCCATCGCTTCGTACGTGTGCGGCGCGGCCGACGGGGACACGCCGTGGTTGCGGAGGTCCTGCGGTTAGTGGGAGCTGGCCATGATTGTGTGTGCATGCGCTTGACAGGACAATATGTCTCAAAGTGAATAGAACAGGGGCAACACACCTAGCAGACAAACAAGCAACACCCCAGCCAAAAACTCACAAGCGTGTACACATTCATCCCAAGACGCTGCGCAAACGCCTTGGCCAAGCTGCGCCAGTTCTGCTTGGACCCAAACAGGCCATGGCAGATGACGAGGTTCTGGTCCGTCACTGTACGTTCCTTGGGCTCCGTGACGTCAAAGGCGAGGTCGACGGGCGTGAATGCTGCGCTGGACGAGTGCCGAGCAGCCAGGGGGACGACAGTGCGCTGCCCTACAGAGGAGATAGCGCTGGTGGGGCGGAGGGCGCGTAGCAGCATGGTGGTGGAGTGGGTTGCGACGGCTGCTCGTGTCGCGGGATACGGATTTGTAAATCGACAACGACAACAGTGAGGGTGGAGGTCGAAAATGGGCGACGCGCTGTGGTTATGTGCGTATCTGGGGAAACCACGTGCCCAGGGCGGCGCGCCGTCGGTGGAGGCAAGCCGTTTGTGGCGGCTCGCAGTCTCGGATCGCGGATCTCGGAGCTGCCGTGCCGGACCTTGGCTGCTCAGTGTGTAAGCATGTTGAGAAGGTATGATAGTATACTCTTGACATAGTTAGACGACAGGTCTGACTCTATGGACACTGGAGAAATCAAGTAACTGGCTCAGGCAACGAGCTATCTACAACCTACATATATTTACAAGAGACGTTTCTCACACTACCTTTACGCATTCTTGCAGCATTTTGGCTAGCTGCCAAAGAACCCCTCGTCGGCCTCAGAAGGGCTCGTTCCATCCCATGACAGTGGAGTCGGAATCCATGCCCTCGTCGACGCTCATGTACTCTGTCTCGCCCCACTGCTCCTCGTACGCTGGAGGCGGGTCGTCCCATTCGCTGTGGCCAAAGACCGGGTCGTAGGTATCTTCCCACTTGTCGTAGTCACTGGGTCCACTATCGTCACCGTCCCAGCGGTCATCACCGTCGTAATCGTCGTCACCATCCCAGTGGTCGTGGCTGTCGTGGCCGTCCCAGTGGTTGTGACCGTGGCCTCCGTTGCCGTCCAACCAGTCCCCTCCACTGCCAACCGGAGGCTCAGAAGGTGGAGCAGCGGTCGCAGAGCGCTTCTTGGTGGGTTTCTTCGGAGTCACTCCGTCGGGGATCCTGTTACGACCGAGACGCACGAGCTCGAGCATGGCGCCAAGGAGGCTGATGACCTTGGGACGGGCGATGCTGATGGCCGAGGACAGGGTGAGTGTCGTTCCCTCCTTGTGCACGCCCACGAAGGTCGTCTCGTCCATGAGGAGCACCATGTTCCATTTCTGCGTGTGCATCGCGTAGTAGATCTGCGCGATTAGCGCCCGCAGAAAACAACATTACTTACTTGCATGACGGTGTGGGCCTCGGTCGTAGCGGGGATGACGCCCTTCGCGATCGGGATCTGGGCGCCCTTCCTCGCCTCGGCAGACAGCGTCACGAGCTGGGCCTTGGTCACGCGCACAAAGCACGCCTTCGCACCGACAGGCGAGACCGCGTCAGCGAACAGGGGACAGTGCTCGATGGAGACACGCGTCCACGCGCGCGTGGGCCACTTGCGCGCCGGCGACCACGCGGCAGGCAGGGCGAGCAGCGCGTCCACCGCGCGGCTCTGCGCGCCGACGCTGCGCAGCGGGTCGGCGGCTTGCGCTGGTGCCGGCGCGTCGGCGCCCAGGTGGCCCTGGAGAGCGCGAGGCGGAACAGGACGCGGTCGTTCTCGGCGAGCGACACGACGCCGCTGCCACGGGGGAGCGCGGTGGCGAGCACGGCCGAGACGTTTCCAGGGACGGGAGGTGGTGCTGAGTGTCAGCTCTGAGGCATGAGAGGTTTTGTAGCTTACGGATCGGCGAGAGCTTGGTGCCGACGCGAAACAGGACGTCGTGGATCGTAGCGGGTGTCTTGGGTGTCTTGGGTTTGGGCTCGGGCTTGGGCCTGGACGGGGCTTGAGCAGTGGGCTCAGTCTTGAGCTTGGTTGGCGCCGCCTTTGATTTCGGTTTGGGCGAAGCGGCAGTCTTAGCGTTTGGGCCAGCTTTGGTTTTGGGAGCCTCCGGTGACTTCCCAGCGGCCTTGGGCTTCGGACCAGTCTTCGGCTTGGGTTTAGCAGGCTGCGCGGGCGTGCTCTGCACTGTCTTCACGATAGTAGTGACGGTACGCGTCGTCGTGGTCGTCGTCTCTGTCGCCGCGGGCCGGGACTTGGCGCCCGGTTTAGGCTTGGGCGCGGCCTTGGGCTTCTGCGCTGCGGCGGGGTTGGCGGACGAGCGCGCCTTGGGGCTCTTATTAGTTTTTGGGGGCATCCTTGTCGAGTATGACGTTTTTGTATAGAGTTCAAGAGACAGTGGATGACAGTGACACGCTCGTAGTGTTTTGCAGTGGGTCCATGAGAAATTTGGCCATGGGGGCCTTGACGGTGGGGGGCTGGGTCCTGTCCATTGGGCTCTCTCATGTTTTACTCTTTTTTTTTTTTTTGGTTGACGTGTGGTTGACTGGACTCTTCGCCACGGATCCACGGAAGCTGATATGATAACAATCGGTGTTGGCTCGCCGTTTAGTTGCCGATATCGTCTCCCCTCTCCAGTAAGCGTGATCACTCTTTGTCCTCGTCGACGATGGTCATCTGGAAGAGAATTGAAACTTCAGGCGCTCGTCTCGTACTCTCCGTGATTACAACGCCTTCTCCGACATTGGAGGAATTAGACAACCAGGAGTGGCCACAGACTCAGTAGTACATGGTTGTGTATCGAATCTGTGGTGGAGGTAACCAGTCTCATGAGGCTTTGGCCGGTACTTTGCCATTGCGTACCCACAGATTCAAGAGCAATTTTGAACCTGTGTGTAGATAGATACTACACTGTATACAGTACAGTACGGTGTTCACTTCCGGCCGTAGCCATCGGCACCCAAACGGCAAGCCAGGGAGGGGCCCTGTCGATCGCCTTCATAACGGACCCCAAACCCTAATGACCGTAATCAACGGCATGAAGTCACCGCAGCGCGCTCAGGGGGGGGGAGGGGGGGGCGTTCTTCGGCCATTATCAGCTGTGGACCCGAGTCAGGTTTGATACAGCACATGGGAGGCTTCATTAAATTGCCTCAGGCCATCAAGCGAGCACTAGGGCAGGCCAGTCGGGCAATTCTGCGGAATATGGACCAGGTGCGATATGATGGAACACCAAAGGTGGAACACGGCAGGAACACTGCAGCCAAGCCAGTCCCAAGTCCCCCGTCCTGCGAGTGCGCAGTCGCGCATAATATATAAAGTGTCACCCGCAGCGACTCGGTTTAAACGCTCTTGTTTTCGTACTCTTCACAACTAGCAAACAAGCATGGCAAGCACGACCGCAGAGCACGCCGACGACCTCCCCGAGCCTTGGTGAGTTGCGTTTCTCGCTGGATGGCCTGGGACTGCCTTGTGCGGTCCAGGTAGATCCTATGGTACACGTCTGGACGCGTTCGCGTAAGCCGTGAGCCGGCCAGCCAAGACATTTCCGCCGCCCCGGGGCCACATTCCAGATCAACTGTTACATGTTACATGTCAAATACAACGCCTGGTCGAAGCATCCAGCCAGCTCTTTCAGAAGAGTGGCGGTGTGGCCCGGGGTCTGTATATGACAGCCAAGCTCATCGGATGGACACACCGTATCTGCTTATGCTTATGCTTCTTCTTTCTTATTTTTCTTCCTCTGCGGGCTGCGCACGTCGTGACTGCGGAAGACAGGAGGCAGAAGAGGGTGGTCCCCTCTCCCTCTCCCTCTCCCTGCGCCGCGCAGCCCGATCCCAAGTCTCCCAGTATCCCAGCATCTCCTCATTTCTCCGTTCGAGCACTGTTGCTGACACTTCAGGGTCCGCCAGTGGGACGTAAAGTAAGCCAACCGCTACCCCCACCTGCGACTTTGACTGATTTGACGCCAGCTACGCGCAGTGGTTCTACATCAACCCGAGCACCACCCCACCCACGACGACGTGGACGCACCCGGCCAAGCCCGACGGCGAGGCGCACCCGGAGCAGATCCACGCGGCGCAGACGGTCCAGGCCGCGATGCAGGCCCCGCCGGCCGGCCCCGCCCAAGGTGCCGCGTACGCGTCTGCGAACCAGACCAGCCAGGACGCCTCCGCCTCCGCGGCTGGGGGTTCCTCGGACCGCGGCATCGGCTCGGCACTGCTTGGCGCCGTGATGGGCGGCAACCACTCAAACTCCGGAATGGGCGGCATGTCTAGTATGGGCGGCATGAGCAGCCTGGGCAGCATTGGCGGCGCGCTCGGCGGCGGTATCGGCGGATCCCTCCTCGGCGCCCTCCTCACGGTACGTCCAGCGTCCACACTTGTTGAGACGAATGTTGACGCTAACGCCGCAGGGCAAGAGCTCGAGCAAGACGCACTACGGCTCGGGAAGCCAGTACTCGCACAACATGGGCCCTCCGCCCATGGGTGGCGGAATGGGCG
Source organism: Apiotrichum mycotoxinovorans (assembly GCA_013177335.1). NCBI lineage: Eukaryota > Fungi > Basidiomycota > Tremellomycetes > Trichosporonales > Trichosporonaceae > Apiotrichum > Apiotrichum mycotoxinovorans. Next base: position 199,904 of record CP053624.1, on the reverse strand, counting down.
GCGGTATGGGAGGCGGTATGGGCGGCGGTATGGGCGGCGGCATGGACCCGCTCTCCATGCTGTTCGGCGGAGGTGGCGGCAGTGGCGGAGGTATGGGCGGAATGGGAGGCATGGGCGGCGGCCACCACGGCGGGCACGGCGGCCACCACGGCGGCGGTGGTTTCGGCGGCGGCGGCTTTGGCGGTCCCGGTGGCTTTGGCGGCGGCGGCGGTGGTTTCGGTGGTGGTGGTGGTGGCTTTGGCGGAGGCGGACACCACGGTGGTGGACACCACGGCGGCGGCGGCTGGTAAGCCACGGCCCCATGCCTCTGGGACACGATTCCCGCCTTTGTCGTCTTCCAGCTGCTCGATTTCAGGCCGGCTCTCCTCCGCCCCTCCTCCCCTCCTTTCTCCTTCCGCGCAGACTTGCGGAATAGCATACACGTACACTAATGCCTCGATGAATGTAGTTCCCAGGAGTGCAGTGCCCAGGGACGTCAGTAATAGAGTAAGGGGCTTTTCTGCCATCCACCATCAAGGGAGCACAAAGATCGTCTTCGGCTGCCTGCCTCCAACTTTTTCCTGTCAGACTATTCCGCGTGAATGGATCTGGTCCATCGCCAGATTGTCGAGCAGGCACACAATGTCAGAAATATCGCCACGACGTACCGCTAAATCGGATGCATAAATATCTAATTTAGTTTGGGATACCGCCCGGTAGATCCCGGAGCATGACCACAACAAGGTCGGTTCGCGTCTCAGCGAGGCTAAGCATGGTCTGGGCATTATTCAGGTCGGCGAGGTCCTGCTGGTCCTTGGCGGAGAGGTACGCCGTGGGGTCGACGCCGGCGGCGATGAGGTCCGGCCGGTCAATCTTGGCGAGCAGCTGTGCGCGGCGCTCGACCTCCTTTTGCTGGCGCAGTACAATGTTGCCGAGCGTCTTGTACACGCCCGACAGCAGGAATCCGTACGCTTTGCGCAGGTCGATGCCCCACAGGTGGTAGTCGGCGCCGGGGAACGGTGACCGCCCCTTTGCGGCGGTTTTAGGCACCTCCTGGATGTCGATGAGGGACAGTTTTTGCAGCTCGGACAGGATCTGCCGTGCTTCTCGGAGCGGGATCATGGCGCAGTCGCGCACCATTGTCTCTGACGCAAAGTGCGCGCGCGCAACGACGGCAAGGACACGCGCGGCCTTTTCGTCAATGCGGTCGCGCACGAGCTCGGTGAGGAGGCTCGCCTTGAGGGACGTGCAGATGTTTTCGATCTCGACAAAGTAGCTCGGGGACGAGTGGTCCGTGTGCGTCAGGAAGCGCGCGCCAGTGAGGTCGGTAGCCAGGTCGTCGCCGGAAAGCACGGCGAGGTACTGCCGCACAATCTCTGGGATCGACTTCGACGACTGGCCCGCAATGCCCGCAATCAGCAGCTTGTGCGCCGACGTAGGGATCTGCCCCACGATCGACGTGACGCCCACTGCGTGCTCTGTGCGCGGCTCGCGCGGCTCCGTCTGGTACTCAAGCGATGCGGCCAGCACCGCGCGCAGCACCACGCCCGCCGCGCGGTTCCACTTGTCCTCGGCCGCCTTGATCAGCAGCTCGTTGCGGATGAGCACATTGTACTTGTCATAGTTGACACGCAGGGGCACATCGTCGACCACGTCCCACCCGTCGTCCGGGTCACCCTTTTTCAATGCCGGCTCCTTGGACGACTTTTTCGTCTTGATCTCCCGCAGCGCGCGGCTCTTGTCCCGGAACCCGCGGCGCTCCTCGTCAATCTCGGTCGTGGCGAGGTAGCGCATCTCGGAAAGCGTACCCGCCGAGTGAAGCTTTGTGCCCGTTGCCGCCGACTTCTCGACCCATTTCGCCTGATGTCAGCGTTCCATTCGAGGTGCTGAGAACTCACCCTATACCGTCGATCGATCTGGTCAGACCGCAGGATGAGGAGCTCGGCGCACGTCGGCTCCACAAAGCCCTGCCTAATAAGCTTGACGACGGTGCGTCGGAGCGAGGTCGCGCCTGTGTGTGAGTTAGCAATGCGATAGCGTGGCGACTAACTCACGAGCACGGTCGTCGGCACCGCAGACAGAGGCAATCTCCGGCATCGTGAGCTTGCCGTACAACAGCAGCTGCTGGATGACCGCAACAGACTAAACGGGAAGTCAGCCATGCCCAAGACCAAAATCCCTTTGTTGATTTATCACTCACCTCGTCACCAAACTGCTCCGTGAGGGCAATAATGCGCCCCCACCGCAACCGGAGAAGACACTCCATCACGTCAAACTCGTACATTTCCTCCTCTGGCGGATCGCGGCGGGACCCGCCCGTCGACCCAACCAGGTTGTGCTGAATTAAGATGAGCAGCGCGGCATTGGTCGTCGGGCGCGCGAGCGAGGCGAGGCGCGATACCGTCAGCGCGGTACACCGGCCGCGGTTCAGCAGTGTGGATGCCACGCGCTGTGGGGTCAGCTTGCAACCTGCGAGTTCACGCCAGGGGAGGGTACTCAACTCACACAGACGACATCGCCAAAGGCCCCTCGCACAATGTGTTCACAGAGGCGGACGGCGTCCTTGCCGTTGGTGTTGACGCCTTCCATGAGAAAATGGCTAGGAGGTGGAGCAAGTTGCTGGAGAGGGAGAAGTCAAAAGGGTGGGTGTCAGAAGTCTGGTCGAAACACAACAAATGCAATAGTGCAACGAAAGTGGAGAGAAATGTTGGTGGGTGCATGATTTGAGGTCACGTGATTCACCGGGTTACATTAGAAATATGGTGAGGGCATTAGAAACCATGCCATTCAAATGGATGCGAGGGGGTTAATGGTGTACCGTTCACGCACCCTCCAGGAGTAACGAACCCGTCACAGCTACACTGACACTGGGTTCATGCCAGTCAAGCTACGTCCAGTCCACAGCATACAGCAATCCAACACAACAAATTGATCCATCCCACTTCTGTCCTTGCACAAAACACAACTCGTCTATCCCCTGTTTGGCCTGTACTAGAAGAAGTTGTCCATGTTGAACTCCATCGCGCCCTGCTGCACATCGTTCCGCAGCTCCTTCATGAGGTTGCCCACTTTGCGCGGCGGCGAGGCGGGCGGTTCTGCGGGCGGAGCCGGGGCCGGAGCGGAGGGCTCGGGCTCGGGCTTGGGCGCGGGCTCTGAAATGGTGACGTGCTTGGCGCCCGCGTCGCCGTTGGCCTTCTTTGGCGACGCAAAGCCCGACTTGGCCGGAGTTGCAGCTCCAGACTTCTTGGCGGTTCCCGGGACGGGACTGAGGCCCGGACTGATGCCGCTGCTGGGCGTATCGACAATGGCAGACTCGTTGGCCTTTGTGCGGTTGCCCAGGTCAAAGTTTGCAAACAGGCCCGAGGCGCCGAACAGGTCGTTTGCCTTTGCCTTGGGGCTCGCGGGGCGGGGGGAGGGGACACGCGTGGGCGGCTCGGTGTCGCCTTCGGAAACGACCTCCATATCCACACGGAGGTTCTCGCGTGCGGTGGGGTTCGCGAGCATGAAGGACGTGCGCCGGCGGGCCGTGTATGGCGACAGAGAGGGGCGGACAGGCGTCGGCTCGACCCCATTAGTGGTGATCTGCGATGGGCGGCGCTTCGGTTTCGGGGGAGGGAAGAACGGTCTGTCAAAGGACCACGAGCGGAGGAGGTCGAGGCCGAGCGGATGGCAGCCTGATGTTAGCAGCTGGTATTTACACCCCCACTTACCCATTCGGGCGAAGACGCGGGCGTTGTGGAGCACAAAGTCAAACTCGAGTTTTGCGGGGATCTGACTCGTTCCCTTTGCGGTCTGCAGTGTCTTTCCCCTGAGGTGCCGGAAAAGGAGCAGCAGCGAGGGGTCGTCATTGTCAGGGTTGCCGACTTCAAGTTTTGCCCCGGTGCTCGTCTTTTGCCATGACGCAGCGACCTCCTCCATCGGGGACTGTTGTTGTGAGTTTACTAGTCGCTGACTTCAGAAAACTCACAATGAGGACTCGGACAGCAAGATCACGCCGGTTGAGCATCCACAGCGCCCAGGACGCAAGCCAGCGGTGGCCGCCAGTAAACGCGATGGGGAGCACCGTGTCGCTGAGGATCCAACGCAGGAGCGGGCCGTCACCCTCGACGCACCGCGCCAGCGCAACGCCGAGCTGCCAGTCGTCGAGCTGCCGGAGGCACACGGTGATTGCGTCCTTCGGGCTTCCGGCAAGCATGAAGAATGCCGCAGCGTATTCTATCGTCAGTCCCGTCTTGTAGCAGTTGACTCACCGTAGCGCTGCTTGGACAAGAGCGCATACGCATTCTTCATCGCGGCCGTCTTCCATCGCTCGGTCGTAAAGTCGTTTGCGAGAAACTTGAGCATCATGTTCTGCTCCTTGTGCCCTGGCGCCTGCCTCCATAGACCATGCACGACCTGTTTCTTGCCGAGGGCGAAGAACAGCAGAGAGCAGCCAGTCGGATCGCGGTCTTCGTCCGCCATGAACCTGTTGCGCGCGATGACTTCCAGCTGTGACCTGATGGCCTCCTGGCTCTTGAGCCAGAGGAACACGCCCAGGCGCTTGGCGTCGGCCCACATCATCTTATTGTTCTCGCACGATGCCGTGGCGGCCTGGAGAAGCACCTCATGCGATTCCGAGTGTGTTGCCCACACAATGTTGCGGAACGAGATGCGCGAGATGGACTTTGCCGGCTGGAGCTGCTGAGGGATCAAGGGGGTCGATCGTCCCGACGCTTTCGACGACATCGTCTGTCCAAGCGAAAGCGTCGCAGGCGTCGTCGTTCCAGAGGATACACCACGGCGGTCGCGGTTCACAAATGTGCGGATGGAGATGAGGTATCGCAGGCCACATTCGTCGAGGGAGCGGCGAGACTGCTCGACTTCCAGTGTTGCCTGCGCGAGGGCCGCGAGGGTGGACTTCTCGCTCTGAGTCAGTGGTATAGCCACCCCGCCGTCCAGACGGTCAATCAGCTCCTGCACGACCGCCTCTGAGAACTCGTCGTCGTCATCAGCAGTTGCGGTCGGGGTGATTGCAAACAAGCTCGAGTAGTCCGTAGCTTTGTTGGCAGCCTGCGTGGCCTTTATGGGAGTATGGAAGTCGAGCGGGTCGAGGCGGTCGTACACGAGACGCTTTTTGCCTTCGAGCTCGCACTCGCGGAGGTTCTTCGTGACTGTGCAGAGAATGCGTTTGACGAGGTTGATTTTGTCTACTGTCAGAGAAAGGAACATCCAAGCCGGACTCACCCCACAGCAAGCATTGGTGCAGCATGGTCGGATGATAGTCGCTAAGCGGTCCGTTGCGGTACGCGATGAGTTCGAAAATGTCTTCTGGCTCCTCGTCGTCTTCCTCGTCAAAGTTGTCGAGGAACCGGCTGAACACGTACACCTGGTTTCCGGCACCGACGGCGAGCGAGCCGCCTGCGATCCAGATCGAGTCATTGATAGGTACAGACGTGTACTTGCGCATATCAATGTGGATGAACGGCGCCCAGCCCGGAGTGACGTCAACATAGGACATGCGCTGCTCGCAGACAAGCACCACATGGTGCGCGAACCCGACGGCAAGGACAGACTGGAGATCAGACGTCGTCGTCCAGTCCAGATCCTGGATCTTGAGCCCCGGTCTGTCGTCAGTTATGGCCGGCTTTATTGATAACTCACTCAAACGTATGCGTCAGTTCCAACCCAGTCGAGAACTCGGACACGTTCGAGTCCCAGATGGTCATCTCATGCGACCCGTCCGGCTTCTCCGTGACTGCTGTCAGCTCTGGACAGTTGTCGACACCCACCAATGACAGTCTTCTTACGCGAACTGCAGCGTGCACGCACGACATCGGTCTTGTCTGTCCGGACCACACCCGTGCGCGTCCACGCGGCCGCGACGGACGGCGCATGGCTCGCCATGTCACCGTACACTGTACCTCTGCGGTGGCCGGGAATGTGCTGGCCAAGGCGTGGGCGCCAGAACTCGAGCACGCCAGTCTCGGACAGGGTGACCACCATATCCTGCAGCGGCGTATCGCTCTCCCAGTCGACGGTACTCGAGTGCCATCCCATAGGGTCCACAGGCAGGATGAAGCGCGGCTTTGCGCCGCCTTCAACAGGGAGCACAGAGTGCGAGATGAGCGTCACGATGGGCTTTTCAGAGCGGTAGATGAACGAGCTGCCCTTGGGCGTATCCAAGCTGCCGACACTTTCGGCCACGCGCGATCCGCGCGCAGGCGACTCGCCAGAGCTGTCCTCGTGCAGCCGGCCACCGCGGGTGACTGGCGAGTCCTCGAGGCGCACACTGCGAGTGGTCGGGGAATGAGTAGGGGACTCTGTGAATGTGCGTCGCGCTGGTGTGGCAGCCGACAGCGGGCTTCCGGTGAGCTCGAGGTGCGGACTCGTCGGCGGTGGTTCGATACGCCACACCCACGCCTCCCCGCTCTCCGCAACTGCCATAATGACTGCGCGACGCGTCCGCCGTTTCCGCGAACTGTAGCCGTCGTCAATGTTCGATACGGCTAGCAACATCTTGATATCGTCTCCGTCCTTGGGCTCGAACTGGGGCATGGGGACTGGTTCCGTCGGCGTGCCGTCTCCCGGATCGAGATGCTGCAGGACCACCTTGGGACCATCGGCGTCCTTGTAGTACGACGCAATGCCGCGGCCTTTGGCGTAGATTGAGTACAGGATCGGTGTGGCCGGCGCAGTCCACTGGCCTTTTCCGACCAAAGCAACGCGTCTCGGGCCGCCAACGGCGTGCTGGGCCTTGCCGATCTTCCTCTTCTCCCAGATACCAATCTCGCCCTCCTCGCCGATAGCAAGCAGCCCACGTCCGTTGGGGGTGCGCACAAACCCGGAAATGTCCTGAGTCATGAGGACGGACATGGCCTCAAAGTCTGCCGGTGGTGTCGCCTGCGAGAGGGACTCGGGCATTGACGATAGCAGCTCGGGGAGGGACATGCAGAGCGAAGTAATTTCCTCATGGCTGTCACTTGCGGGAAAGCCGAAGAAGAGAAGTTCGCCTGGGAGAAGCACACCGTCGCTCGATCGTGAGCCGCCCACATCGCCCGTGAACGCCGCGAGGAGGTTGGACTGGATTAACGTCGGTGGCTTACGGTCAAGGTTCTACAGTCAGTACTATGATCTTCGCACCTCGTACTCACCAGAATCGACCGGACGGCCACATCCCCACTGGCACCAAACCACAACACAAGGTCCATCTCGTCGCCATCAATGTTCTCAAGCTTCTCCTTGGCAGACGGGATGATGCGTTCTCCTGATTTCAAAGCTGCGCTGGCAGCAGCTTTGATGACTTGCGCATCAGGAACCCAGATAGTGCCAAAGTGGGATCCCTTGTATTTGCTCTGGTTGAACACGCGGTGGTCGATAGAGTACAGGAGCTGGAACCAGGACGGATCGTCCAGCACAGGTGCGTAGATGCGCAGCACAGACGACGCAATAGTATACAGGTACGCGTCAGATCTAATGGTTAGCCAACAGCTGAAAGGCCTCAAACATACCTCGAATTTCGCCAGCCGAGCCACTCGATCTCGCGCGGCAGACGGATGTCCTGTCGCTGGCCTGCCGACCCTGCGTCCTTCCCAATCGCCTGGACAGTCACATCGCGTGTACCGGGACAGTACCACGCAACGTTTGTGAGCGACGGAGGGAGGGATACGACGGGGTTGGCCGGTGTATTACTGCATCGTCAGCATTAAGGCACCCCAGGCGCACAATACGCACATCGTCCACAATCGATCCCAGACAACCACGTCGGCGTCAGCGAGGCGCCAGACCTCTACACCCTTCTGCGTTCCGACCGCCAGTGTTCCTTATCCGTCAGTCTACTCTACCCTGGAATTCAGACGCAAGCTCACCATCGACATAGTCCGCAGTTGAAATGACCGCGCTTGCCACAATGGTAGAATGTACGTTCCAGCTCTCCTCGTGCTGCCAAATGACCACATGGTGCCTACTCCACGCCACGACCTGGGAATTAGATTATTGTCCATGGTTGCCGATGAGCATTTCAGCTGCGACGTACTGTATTCCCACGCGCGACGACGCCGCTCACGGTGTCCGACCGCATGGCTGCGCTAGGTCCCGCCCGCCCGCGATGCAGCGCCTCCCAGAACGGCAGTGTATGTGCCAAATCCCCGGAAGGATGAAGAAGCACAACATTGCTTGATGATGGGTATGCCTGTTGTCAGCTGACAGTCTGCCAATGGCAATGCGGAAAGCCTGATATCAACTGTGCACGGCCTGGATCACAGTCGACGGCGCCCCAGCGAAAAGGTCCGCGTCATAGATCGCCTTATCGGCCATCACGCTGGATATCCAGTAGTCCCTCATGGCGGCAATATTCCTGGTACCACGGCAGTTCATTCAACACAGGGGTGGCCCCCTTTGTCATGATGCGAGAACTGTTGTGCTCGTCCTCTCGCAGCGCGCTTTCCACCCCTCGACTGGCTCCCCAGCATGCCCCCTGGTCCTCATCCACCGCACCTTTGGTCCTCTCGCACAGCATTCAAGAACCCTCCCATGCGTTCCCACCCCCCATTACCCTTGCCCTCCACCGCCTATGCCCTCTACTCACATAGTACACCCCCTCAGACGTAACCACACCCGCGAGCGAGCGCACGCCGCCTCGCGGCGGACGCCCGGGGATCGCCTGGCGGAGCTTGAGCGACATGGGTCCGCAATGCCGCTTTCCACGGCGCAAACGGATCAGCTAGCCCGAGTGTGCGGGGTTGCGGGTTCACGCGTTCGGAGTTCCAGTTCCAGGACCCGCACTAGTAGTGTCGGTCGTGTCTCCCGTCTATCGCTCTCGATGGATTTCTGCCCGGAACAAGGAGGAGCCAAAGATCGTTATGATCGTTAGTCTGGGGCACGGATAGGCTGGAGTCCGACTTTAAGGTCCAAGAAGTTGAGATGTCGAGATGTCAAGATGTCAAGATGTCAAAATGCCAAGATGGGCACCCACCTGCACTCTGCATCACACTCACTCGCATCACATCGGGGCCGTCTGGGTCGTCTGGGGCCATGACGTTCGTGCCTTGTCGCTTGGCCTCCACCCCGGAGGCAATCGGGCAAAAGGTTTCCACCGTGGGAAATGTGAGTCGCGTGGCTCTGATAGTTGATAGATTAACAGATCAGCAGATTAACCAGGTGGAGGTTGTCCGCTTCCCGGAAAAGATCGCGCAAGGCGCGACAATGCCTCATCGGTTGTCGATGGGCTCCAATGGCGAGCTCAACGTTAGACATGTGCACCTCGGCCGAGTAAATGGTGCCAAAATGTGTACTTGGAAATGATTCACCTTCAGCTCAACCGCGACGCTTACCGTTCCATATCTCTAGATCTTCAGTACATGCGTCTCAAGAAAAACACCTTGCACCTCAATCCTCGATCCTCGATCACTCGAAGGCCGGAGGCGTTCCCCACAGGCCATCCGGCAAGCCCCAGATCGCCCCCGATCTTTGGCTTGACTTGCAATCGCCCAATGGCCCAGCGGCACAAAAACGAGTTGGCAAAAAAGAAACTGCAATCAACTCAACAGGAGCTGTTTAGAAAACCTACATCGTAAGGGAGTCGAACCCCTGCCGCGTCGATGGCAACGACGCATGATACCGTTTCACCAACGATGTTCTTATATTCCAACTTTTGGGATGCCCAGCCGCCGAGTGGGGACAGACTTTGAGAAAGAATGGGGCTTGTTGACCTAAGACAGACGTAAGCACGAGAGCAGACTTGCAAGAGAACGAACGCGGTGGATCAAGAATCGTTAAGGAGAATCCCACAGGTCTCAATTGTAAAAGAGACGCCAAAGATAGAGGTGGTAGTGAACAAGGCCGTAAGGCCAGAGTGGGAGCCGCCGCTATATAAGATCTATACCCCGGCTTAACAACTCATGGAGAGACAAAGCGGACCCCACAACTGAAGAGCAAAAACCAAATACATGCACAGAACTATGTACGAAAACTTGCAAACTGCAAACTGCAAACAGTAAATGGCAAACCAAACTACTATTCCTCGTCCTGGAACACAAAGCTCTTCTTGAGTGGCGACCCGACCTTGGCTGCGCCGTCAGCAAGCGCCACAACACAACAAACTCACGGGCATACAGGTTTCCGCGCGGGGGCGCGCGGACAGCGAGCGTGGGGACCTTTGCTGCTCCGAGTGCGAGCCCCGTGGACTGTCCGAGGGAGTTCAATGGCAGGCCGCCGGCGAGTCCTCCTCCGGCCCCTCCAGAGCGGCTACCAGCTCCAGCACCTCCAAGACCACCTCCGCGCGCGTCCTCCCTCACCGCCTTGGGCTGCATATTCTTCTTCCTGGCCACAAACACGTCCTCGTTGTCGAGGTTCACCGCGTAGTCATCCTCGTTGACCCAGGTGCGCAGCTCGGCGCAACGCGTGACCCACTTAATACCCACTACCCTGGGACGTTTATCGGCATCGAGGCGGCGAACAAAGTTGGCCGTCGAGGGACGACCGGATTTGTAGATAATGTGCGTGCACGCCTCGGTCGGCTTCTTAACCAGAACCCTGGCGCCACAGCGCTTGAGCATAGCGACAAAGGTCCCACCTGCCTCGTCGCCCTCGGCAGTGTACACGTCCACATAGGCCACGACACCCTTGAGAAACGTGCCGCTGGCAGCAGACATCACGTCCGCCAGTGAACCCGTATTTGAGCTCTTTTCGCCGAGTGTCCGTGGCCGCGTCGTTGTGCTCTTGCTCAGACGGGCCGGCGCCGAAGTGTATGTCCGACCTCGGCGCTCGCCGTCTTCGTGCAACACAGCGGGTGCGGAGGACGGCGGCCGACGATTAAACTTGCGAGGTTCGCGCGGTTCGGAGGGAGCGCGCAGACGCGCCAGAACGTCGGAAAGTCCGGCAAGGTTGCGAGTCGTGTCCTCGTGCCGCGAGGACATGGACATGGACATGCGCGACGGGGGCCGCGAAGGTGGAGGGGTGCGGTTTGGCAGCGGCGTTGTGATCGTTGCAGCTGCCCCGCGCGTAGGTTCCGATACTGATCGAGGTGACGTAGGCTCCGCCTTCATCTCAGGGTCCTTTGCCATACTCGGCGGAGGGACAGGGTTGGAGACGATCCGCGCCGTCTGGTGCCGCAGGGGTCCAGAGCCAAGAGACGAAGGATATGATGCTTTGCGTTTTGTGTCGACCGTGACACTCGGGGGAAGCATGCCAAGCCCGGTGGGACGGGTAGACGGCCGGCGAGGGGCCAGGGGTACAAGTTGGTTTGGACCAGTGGGCGTCGAGGGCGGACCGGTTGGACTGGAAGGCGGAGGGGACGTCAAAGGAGAAGTCACGGGGACTGTAACGTTGTTCTCGGGTGTGGTTTCGCGTTGTCGAGATAAAGCATCGACCTCCTTCTCCGTCTGGGCGTGGGCAGAGGGATCAACAATTTCCGTTTCCTTCCCAGTTTCTGGTGCTGGCGGAGCAGCAATTGGAGCGGCAGCAGGCACTTTGGAAGGCACAACAGCAGCGCTTGGCGACTGGCTGGCAACATCAGCCTCACTCTGAACCGTGGTGTCGTCCGTCGTGCTGATGGGTTCCGCCACATCCATTCCAACAACCTCCTTACCCTCCTTATCCTTGCCGTCCACCTGATCCTTCCCGCTCTCCAACCCAACACTCTCGCCGTTATCAACGACTTCCTCATCAGGATCAAAAACACAAATCGCAGGTGGGAGCATCGGGACTTGGGGCTGGACAGCTGTGGCGACCGGTCGAGGCCGGCGAATAAAGAAAGGGTCATCGTCACCAGGCAGCGAGCGGCGGGGTCCATGACGATCCAACACGTCGTGAGGCAATGGAGGGCGGGCAGCCGGCGAGTGGGTTACGTGGTCAGCCGTGAGCCGGATTCTCTCCGTAAATGTCGCCCGTTCCGGGGTCGTTGGAGTTGGCGCACTGCAGAGCGGCGGATACCCTTGCGCGGGGGTGCGTTCCGCAATGCGTGGCGGAGTTGGCGGGCGCGGGACCACAGCATCCACGTCGGCGTCGTCAATGGTTGGTCCGGCACGTAAAAGGTCTCTTGCGGGCGTTGGGATCTTGATTCCTCGAGGGCGAGATACGCGCGATTTGGGGGTCACGGGTGCTGGCACGAGAATCGGTGCAGCCTGTGGTGTGGGCGCAGATATGGCGGCGGATTGAGCTTGGATGGGAATGGGAACTGAACAAAAAACAAGCTTTGTTTGGGAAGGAGGGTGAGAAGGTTGAGAAGTGATTGAAGCAACGGTCGAAACAACAGGCGGAATAAATGCAGGTAACGCAGGTGGAGAATCTTTGGGGGTCGTTGTCGGCGGCGGATGGGACGCTGCTGTGAACGATGGCGAGTCGACATCCATCGGTGTCTCTGTTGGGTCTTCGACAGCAGCCTGCTTGTCAAACCCAATGGCTTCGCCATTGGACTGGGTTGGCATTTGTGCGACACGGTCGCCCTCATCCTGCGAATCTTGCGTGGCCAACAACGGCAACATGGACGACGGAGGAGAATTGGCTGGCGTCGTCGATTGTGGAGCACTGATGGCAACGGCACTGTCCGCAGCATCCGCATCTCGAACGGGCTCCGGAACAGTTTCTGCAGTCTTCGCGCGTTTCCGCTCCTCCTCCTCGGACTCAATCCTGCGCTTCTTCGCATTCGCGGGCGTCGCTACCGGGATGAGACTCCGGGCCGGGGTGGGAGGTACGGGGTTCCGGCGTGTGCCCATCCTGCGACCCGGAATCCGGCTCGGGGGGCGCTTCGCTGGTCCATGAGCCGCCAAAGTCGAGCCTGATGCTGGAGCGCTAGGTGCTGTGGACGGGACAGTACTTGAACTGGCGCTCGCTGGCCCGACTACTCCTGATGGCCCTGATGATATCGGAGGAGCCACAGGTGTAATGGACTCGTGTGACGCCACGGTGACCAGAGGATGCGGGACACCGACCTCGTTCGCTCCAGTTGGCCCGCCATCCGCAGCAGTACCTTGTGTGCCGTTGCGCTGGAGGTTTGGGTCGAGTGCCGCCGAGTCGACGGGGAGCACCGTAGATAGTTGGGATATCGTTGCTGTTGTTGTTGTTGTTATCAAAGGAGAGGTGGAAGTGGATGATGGTAATGTTGATCCCGACGCCGCTGGAGCCCCAGCCAGCGCCGCAGCTGACATTGACGCAGCCAGCGACGACGACGAGGGAGGTGACAAGGACGTAGAGACAGACACACACAGCAGTCCGTCAGACGCGCTCTCCGAAGACCCACGGCGCGCCATGGAGCGCGTACGTGCCGCGAGTGGGACGGCGGTGGGCTTGGGCGGCATTACCTGTGTTGCGTGTCAGTTGATGGGTGTAGGAGCAGGTTGACGGCAATCGACCACCTAAAAGATATGTATACACGGAGGGCGGCCGCGACAGCAAGGGGGTCACTCACCACAACATGCTACGTGCGCAATGAGAGAGTGTAAGAGTTGGACTTGATCTCGCGACCTAAACAGTCGTGAGGTCGAGGTCGAAGGTCGTGAGATTGTGACCGTGTCAAGTTAGTTTGGATCACGATTGTAACATTCCTCGATCCTCGAGCTAGCTTTATTCAATCTCTCTGCCTGCCGTCCATGTTTTGTGCCAAACCCCAGCCTCTACCCCACAGTCCTCGCTCGCGGCCAGCGGCCAGCGGCAAAAAACACAACAACAGTCGCGTCCAATTCAGGAATTTGATTCCGTCCATACGTACCCTGATGATGGATGGGTGATGTCACGCACGCGACTGTATTGGCTCCCCCAGGAGTATTGCAATACGTCTACACTTGTGTGGCGCCTCGACGATGATGGAATGCGACGGTGAGGGAATACATGCAATGCATGGCTGCAAAGTGATTAGGGCGCCGGCAAAGAGCTCTCTGTATCTACAAGGCTGTATAAAAACAGAATCCAAGAGTGTTTGGCAGTGTCTCGTCAATGACGTGAGGCTGGAAGACCGCAGTTGAAGTGGGACCCTGGATTCGGAGCCCCAACAACAACACTGCGACGCCATTCTGACAACATTTGTCTCTGCTCTCTGCAACGGGCAGCATCACCCCAAGAACTCATAACACAAGAGGGTGTAATGCAGCAACTACAAAGTGGGCATGATGGAATCTTCGGCGTGAGGCTGGCAATGACCGTGCACACAGACACCGAACAAGGGGTATAAATAGACTAGAAATATCGAAATGCAGATTGCTGAATGTGTAGCCCCTGATCAGACTCATGGGCTTCTCCGGAGAGCCATGATGGAGATCTTAAAAGATACCGTCCAAGTTGTCGTGAACCAACTTGCCGTGAACCGCCCGCTTGTGGCGGCTGCGGCGCGACTGGGGGTTTGACGTCGGAGCTGGGGTCGCCTGAGGCTCTGCGGCGCCATCAGGATTGGCAGCCTCAGTGGGACGGTGCTGGCTAAACTGTTCTCCCACGAGCCAGGTGGTGGAGATGCTGGCGTAGAGTTTGGGGTCGGTCTGCCACGCGCTCTCGGGGGCCGTCTTTGTGCCGCCCATATCAGTATACTCGGACGTGTCCTTCATCGCAGCGATGATGTCGGTGCTGCTCTTGAGGTCGGAGAGTTTGTACTGCGATGACGTGTTGGTGGTCATAACCGTGTCCTTGTTCGGGAACTTTGCGTTTCGCTGCTTGCCGTCAACGCCCCACACCGTGGTATAGGGTTTGTTCCCGACGCTGGGGACCGGGATGGTCCCGTTGCCGTCGAGCTTGACGGCCATGGGGATGCCGATTTCCTGGGCCATGTCGCCATACAGAATGCTGGGAACGACCCACTCCGGGTCCTTGGTGTACCACGGGCAGTCTGTCGGCTTGGAGTCGCCTTGGTCCTTGTCCCAGCGGGGGTTGCATCCGGGGAGCTGGTCAAGGGCACCGAAGAAGCCAAGCTCCTCATCGGGCATCATGCCGCTGTAACGGCAGTTGGTATGGTTCTTGTCGAGGTGCGGGACAAAGTGCTTGCAGGCTTTGAGGTTGTCTCCAAAGTACTCGAGACAGTCCTTGAGAGCAGCACTCAGGACGTCGTGGTCCCATCCATTGACAAAGTCGGCATGGAAGGACCCGCCCTCAGTGTCACCGTTGGCGAGAATGACAGAGACTTGGCCCTTGCCCTTGCGCCACTCGGACTTTTGCTTGTCGGTGGCGTAGAAGCTACCCTCGACAAAGATGTGCGGGTACTTGATCGGGTGGGAGGGGGGACACACCCAGTTGTGCTTGTCCTGCCAGACCTCGCCACCGCCGTACCCTACCGGCCACGTGAGGTGCGACCAGTTGTCCCACGAGCCGAGCGACTGGTTCGCCCAGCCGCACGACGGGAACGAGATACTCATACTGAACCGCCCACAGCCGTTGGGACTGTTCGTGCCGTTTGGGAGGAAATAGCCCGTCTCCTGATTATCGCAATAGTGGATAATCCCACGCACACGCTCTTCCCACGGGTTACGGTTCATCGCGTTGCCAGAGACGATGCGCATGCCGGGCCGGAAGGGCTGAATGTTGTCGCCGTTGAGATGGTAGTAGACGCGGTGCAGACCCGGGATCGGCTCGTACTTGTTATCCGGGGTAATGTGGTACAGGGAGGGGAACCAGTAGTTGGACTTGTCGGCCTGAAGCTCGGTGCTGGTGCATTGGGCGTTGAGCTGTTCCTGAGGCGTGTTAAGAACCTCACGAAGATTGGAAGCGCCGATGATGGTGTGAACGTGACTGCCAACCTTGCCGGTGCTCTTGATGGGGTCGACACGCATTTGGACGACCGGTCGGAACATACCAAGAACCCAGAGGCCCTTCTTTATCTGCGCCTCCACGAGCTGGCCGAGTGTGAGCGCGGCAGCCGCCAAAGCGACCAGCCTGCCGCTGCGGGTGCTTAAGTCGTTTACCATTGCGTGCGGCAGAGCTCAGGAGGAGGAGGGTAAAGCGATGTGGTGTTGGCTAGCCGACCTGCGGCCAAAATTCCGTTCAAGCGAATGAGGGGAAAGGAAGGAGTGTTGCGAAGTAGAGACGAAGGTGATAGGGACGTCCAAATGACAATACCGTACCAGATGGTAATAGACAAGATAGATGGCAAGCTTGTCAAGCTTCAGGGCAAAGTCCTGTCGCCAATGGTCAAGGAAGAGCGAGAAGTATAACGACAAGGAGGAACAGGAAGAGATCAGAGGTGCAGATCAGTCTCTTACTACGCGCTACAATATAAAGCAAGCACTAAGTGTCTGCAGGGGCTGCTTGCCGGCGGCGGTGGTGGCCTCCGGCACATTACAGTACAGTGAGCTTGCTACTGCCTTTGTCTCTGCTCTGCACGTATCCCTTCCTGTCGCACTGGTCATGGCACCGGAAAATACCATTGAGCAGAACAGCAGTGCAAAACCGGACACTCGTAAACCTACGCAGGAGATCATGTTGCACGAGGGCCCCGAAGAGCTGAAACGTACATGACCTTAAACCTTGGAACGGAGCCGCTCACGCTTGTGCTCGGTGATCATCGCCTCAGGCTGTACAGGCGCGGCGCACAAACATGAGACGCGAAGGGGTTAAGATTTACATGCTTGGGACATGGGACAGGCGGTGCGCGTCCCATTGAAAGTCTCCGGTTTTGGCCATGTGTGTCCAGTTTACGGCCTCGTTTCATGTTGGTTTGCATCCGTTATTGACGTCCACACTTTCCAGACTTTCGCGACCTCTATGATGACAACGGCTAAAACACACACACCCTCACCTCCTCACCTCCCGATGGTATCGAGTTACAGCACCTGCTGTAATTCTGTGAAACAAGGTTCGCGGCTTGCTTCTAACAGACATAATTACAAACTTGGTACCTACCGTTTGTCCGACAGGTATGGACCTTGTCATAGTGTTTTGGGGGGTCGCCTGGCATGTAAAATAAGCTGCCCGACGAACCCCAGCACCTCCAGGTACAAGAGCAGATTCACTAGTACAAGCCGCACTTCGGGTAAGAGGAACGATCTGACTACTGTCCTAACTAACCCCCCTCGGATGTCCCTAGTCCTGTGATCTTGTCGCTAACATCCGCGTGATCGAGGGCGTGCGAGACCTGGTCATATGGGGCTCACACTTCTGCAAGGGCTCACATGCCGTTACTCGATGGGGACCTCCCGGAATCAAGTAGCATTACGAATAGGCGAGGCAAGCAGCGACAAACCAGGGTAGCAGACAATTAGATTCAGTACAGTGCGTCGCAGCGAGGTCGTGCCACACTTCCACCGTCACTGGTCCACGGCCTGTGGGCCCTGTCACGCGGACACTGCTGACTAGCCGCCGATCCTATTCCAACTCTCCAGTGTTTAGCGAGCGACTGCCTCAACTATATTCTTGTGAGCAGGGCAAAGCCATGCAACATGCACCCTTTGTGAAGAAACGTGCAAGCCCTCGTTAGCGAGAAATGGTCGGAGTTGGAGGCCGGAAAACATACACAGCGTTCTGAAGTCAATCAGTCAGGCAGTCAGTCAGTCTGCCGGTCAGTCGGTGACTCGATGGCTCCGCTAGCCAGTACGTCAGCCAACTCCCCAGCGGTGACACAGTTGCAACAACATGAACTACAGCTTCAACAGAGTCTCCACTTCTCAGCGCACTGCTCTGCTCTCTCTCTCTCTCTCTCGCTCTAATCAACAGCACCGACAGCGAGGGGCTCCGCATCGAGCTTCTCCACGCCCTCCCAGAACTCGGGGGGTAGCTCGCCCAGGTCGTCAAACACGTCGTCGTCGTCGCCGTCGTCGTCCCTCTCAACCTGGCTCGACGGCGGGATCGACAGCTGCGTTGAGCGTTCCGGCTTGAACGGCGTGGCAGTGTCGCCGTCGCCACTGGCTCCGCCTTCGCCGGCCCGGCGCTCCGCCATCGCGAGGCGCATGCGCACGTCCCTGCGGCGGATGGCGGGGCCGAGATCGACGGGCCGGAACGAGCCCGCGAGCGCGTGGATGCCCGACGGCGTGATGATGTAGTCGATCATGCCGGGCGAGCAGAGCGGCGAGAAGACGAGGTGCATGCGCCGGATGAGCGTTGGCTTGGCGGTGTCCAGCTCGAGGTGGAGCGCGGCCGCGGCGGCATCAGCTGCATCAAGGGCCGGGCTGGAGGGACGGCTTGGCGTCCCGAGTCGCGGGCGTTTTCCTCTCGTTACCTCTTCCACGGTCAGCATCCGCCGTCGGCCTGTTCGTCCCAGCATAATGCGCGTATTGACCGCGTTGGCCCACACAATACCCAGCGCCGCCTCCTTGTTGATGCCGGGTGATGTGCCGGAAAAATGGGCCGCCTGAGTAGAGTACAGCATTGGCGGGGGCACGTCCTCGAGAGCGACTTGCTGCGAGTCTGGAAACTGGAACTGTGACGCGGGCATCTGGGTGCCCGGGGCCTGCGTCGAGGCTGTAGCGGCCTGGGTCGCGGCAAATGCGCCTGGTTCTGGACCAAACACGTCCTTGACCTGGTTGACGACGACGATTGCGAGGTCGTAAGCGGTCGCGAGGGCTTTGAGGCGGTCGGCGACGGTACATATGTGTCGCGAGCGCTGGGCAAGTCCTGCCGACGAGCGTTCCGTCTCTCCCCGGAGGAGGGCGGTGAGCGAGTCGATGATGAGAACGCGCACGGGCATTGGCGTTGGCGGTGATGCAGTCCGTTCTGGGCTGGAACCGGAAGCTCCTTGGGGCTGTTGTGCCGCCGCTCGCGCCTGTTCCAGCATCGGCGGCACAACGAACGCGAGCGCGTGCTCGAGCGCCTCGATGTCCGCAACGCGCGAGCTCTGGATATTGTCCAGAAGGGCCTTCACGGGCGGCCCGCCGTGTTTGGCCCGCAAGACCTTTGCGAGCTCGACAAGGCGGTTCGTCTCCAGCACGCGTTCCGAGCTGATGACGATCGCGCCGCCGGGACAGCTCGACAGCGCGGGGTGCTGCGCAGCGAGGGCGAGCACGAGCGTCAGATGCGATTTCCCCGCTGCGCTCTCGCCCACCAGCTCCGTTATGCACCCGGAGCGCACGCCGCCGCCGAGCAGGCTGTCAATCTCCGCGCTGCCCGTCCTGATCACGTGCGGCTCGGCAATGGACGACAGGGGCACAGCCACGGGGCAAATCTTGCTCGCGACGTGCTTCATCAGGCTTGCGGGCTCGGCGTCGCTGCCCCGGATCTTTCGTCGCATGTCGGCAGGCGCGGCAAGCAGGACGTCCAACGCGGTCGAGTAGCCGCCTATGTGTCAGATACCACAGGCACATCTGAGCCTGGAGAGCATCGTTGAAGGCAGGCTCAGAGAACAGCCCCCCACATTCGACATACCTCGCCGACAGGCAGCCAAGTACTTTGCCTCAAGATCAATCGTGTCGACATGGAAGGACGCGAATGACATGGTATTTTACTCTCATCGGCTCATGGCGATGGGGAGGAGAAGGCGAAGCTGCGGCGAGAAGCGTATAAAGTGTACGGTAAGGATGTGCGCGGTGCCGAAGCTGTCGGAGCGCGGAGCAATGGATCGGCGTGCTCGAGATGCAGCAATGAATGCGGAGACCGAGACTGAGAAATGTAGAAGTAAACAAATGTGGGAGATGGAATAGGTGGAGGTGAGAGGGAAGATAGCAAAATGCATCAATAATAATGCAGCGTAATGCAGGTGACTGAGGAAACGCGTCTGGTACCATTACGAAAACACACGCGCGCCCTGTCGGCCGTTCGGTCAGTCGCGGTTGGCCGGTTGGCCGGTTGGCACAAGTTGACGCGTGCTTTGGGCCTCGAATTTCGTCAGCCCTTCGGTGGCAAATCCTTCCATCCACTGTCATTATAAATGTTACCTGCAACGATGCATACATTATCCTTCAAGTATCTTGTGCGCATACCTCTCCCATCATGGTATTGATCTCTCCTACTGTTCAACAGGACACCCTCCGCGCTGGCGCCGCGGTCAACGCCTTCCTTTGGGCTTCTTCCCTGCTGGGCTGCGGACTCCGCGGCACATGGCTAGGAGCAGCTCCAACGCGTCCTCCTCGCTGGTATACAGGTTAGTATAATCGCCTCTCGAGCAGAGTGCAGCCTTCCAGCGAGGAAGATTGCGCCAAAAGTACCTAAAGATACCTAAAAGATACTCCTCCCGCTCCCGCCCGACCGTAGTCTGGAGGAGGGTTGGACCGCGAGTGTGAATCCTCCATGTCTCTGGCGGACAAGGAGCGCGTGGTACGTGCAAGCTCTTGGTGGGGGGGGGGGGGAGGGTTCAGCACGCAAACGTGTGAAACAACAAGACGCTCGAGTGGACGGCGAGTATGGACTGAAGAAACGAAAAAGGGCCGATGACATGAAAACAGACGAGGCCGAAGGCGTACAAGCTGCGGGCTTAAGGGCCGAGCCTGTGGAAGATGTACGCCGACGGCTAGGAGGTCTGGGAACTCTGACAGACACCTGCGAAGCGACGGCCTAACAACTACTAACTAAGAAAGCGACACTCATGCGACTAGTAACACGCTGAACTCATTAATTGCATCACGATCGACATGATATCGTGCGTATCCCCGCTCAGAGCTTGAGGAACTGAGGGGCAGTGATGGCGGTGACGTAGATGACGCCGCCGATGAGGGAGAAGAGGCCGGGGTAGGCGAGGAGGGCGAGTCCGTTGTTCTGGCTGTCAGTAAGGGTTCCGTAAACGTGCCAGTCTTGGGCAGGAGTCTTGGCACATCCTGGTGCTGGACAGATCATAGGCTAGCGTCCGGTACTCACGCGGGCGGCGGGGTTGCCAGTCGAGTAATGGATCTGAAAACATTAGCGCCAACGTTAGAGGCCCGGGACACTTACAGAGTAGAAGAGGCGGCCGACGACCCAGGTGACGAGAGCGCCAGTAGCGAACTTGGGGTGGAAGAGGCCTGGGGTCAGTCCTGATCGGGCCGCGACACGCCATCACAGTGTTCCTCCGCGGTAGCTGGAACACCAAATAGTATCTATCGCCCGCGCGGACATGGCGTCTACTCACTGAGGTAGCCGAAGCAGCTGAGGACGTACGGGACGTACTCGAGCGTGTTGGCGTGGGCGCGCTGCACGCAGTTGAACTGGAACTTCTTGGGGTCGGCGAGGGCCTCGGCGTCCGACGCGTAGAGGTTGGGGTACTTGACTGAGCGGTCAGCGAACGGCCGGGCTGAAGCCTGTGCAAGACACAGGCAAACAGAGGTAGAGAGGAAGGAAGGAAGGAAGGAAGGAAGCGCGCAGGGCTGGGCCAGACAGCGCCAACGAGCAGTCGTGGATGTGGGCAGAGTTCTTCTTCCGCACAATCACGATACCGCCGCATCGCAGGTGCCCAAAGAGCGTGGTGACGCCCGCCAGATGCCAGCACTCTCTCACGAAAACATATAAAAGATACATACCGCCCGAGACCTTGCGGTGCTTGGAGACATTGGTGACCTGGAAGATCTGATTGTTAGCCTTTCTGCCTGGCGTGTTGGCGCGGGAACGCATGCGAGCAGTTTGATTGCAGCTGGGCGATGGATGGAGCGCGGACTGAACCCCCAGAACGGGCTTAGCACCACCATTCTCGGCTATGCAGCCATACAAGCTGTTCAAACACGCATCCGCCCTTATCATACGAACGGCTCTTCATCCGTTCTCCTCCACGGCCTTTCGGCACACTCACGTTAAGGAAGAGGAGAGCGACGATTCCGACGCCAGTGACGGGGAACGCCTCGGGAATAGTGAAAGCCATGGTGAGCGATTGATTAGTCGGGTGCGGTGGTGAGAAGTGCGAACGGGGTAGCGAGTGGGGCTGATGGAGAAGGAGGGATGCTAAAAAGGTGACGATAATAGACCTTAAAGTAATTTCTGGAAGGATCAGTGGCCTTGGTGTCCATGGTGTGCATTGGTGTGGGGACCCCGCCACGTACATACCACATAGTACAATGTGGGCGGTTCACTCCTGACCGAAGCAGCGTGGCAGCGTGGTTGAAGGAGATGGCCGTCGGGCAGCTGCGGGCAGCGGGCAGGGTCGCAACGCAATAGGCCCATAGCCGCACTGGGCTCTCTCTGCACCTAACACTCGAACACTCTAACACTATGACACGCCTTGTCGAATGCGCGTCGGCCTCACATCAGCGTCGTACGCGTCGTTACACGCATAGACACTATGTTGTCATGCTGCCACTTTGGTGCATGGCATGCGTGGGTGGAAGCCGGAAATTGGCCGAGCCAGATGGATCTCTAATCTCTAAATGGGTCCGTCGATCGTCGATTGTTGCGTTCACGTTCTGGGATCTCGGATTTCGATGGGCTTCTTTACGTGTATACTGTGCTTCTCTATGCTTCCCCGACACCCATATGGCCCTTTGGCCTTTGTAAATGTTGATAGTGTGCAGCCGAGCCTGGATTATTCATAGCTGTCGCCGAGCCTAAAGGGCCGAGCTTGGAGTGATGCATAGATCCGAGTGGCCGGGCATGGGCAGCAAGGACCGGTCCACGCATGGCTGCAACACGGACATATGAGGTGGTCTATAATGGTAGGCATGCGAGAGGCATGCGAGCTCAATTGCAAGCCTTTTGAAATGTTAGGCGCGGTCTTCATTGCCTCCACTCGACGTCCCTGTTTTTGCCACTAACCTCCTTAACCCGTGTCGATCGTTTCGAACAGAGCCATCAACAACAACACCAAAAGCAAGCGACTTCAACGATGGACGGCAAGATTTCGTTCTCGTTTGGCGGCAAGCCGCCATCCGCCAAGCCCGCTCCGGCCGCAGGATCGGGCATGTCGAACATGGAGCGGCTAATGGCACAGGCCAAGGCCAAGCCTGCCGGGGGGGCAGCTCCGAAGGCGAAAGCCCCACCGTCCAAGGGCGGCAACATCTTCGGCGACGACGACGATGACGACGACAGCAACAAGTCCGCACGGCCTGCACCCCTGACATCGACAACAACGAGCAAAAAGCCAAAACCGCTCAACACGCTGCTGTCGCGGACGGAACGCAAGGCGCAGGAGGAGGCGCTCAAGATTGACCAGAGCGTGTTCGACTATGACGGCGTGTACGATGGGATGAAGGCGGCGGAGCGGGCGATGGAGGAGGCGCGCAAGGAGGCGAGCGCCGACAAGAAGCCCAAGTACATTGAGAGCTTTTTGGCCGCTGCACAGACGCGCAAACTCGACCGGCTGCGCGCCGAGGAGAAAATGCTCCAGCACGAGCGCGAAAAGGAGGGCGACGAGTTTGCCGACAAAGAAAAGTTTGTCACCGAGGCGTACAAGAAGCAGATGGAGGAGGTGCGCAAGGCCGAAGAGGAGGAGAAGCGGCGTGAAGGTAAGTTTGGTGGTATGTTGTTTGCTCCGGGTCTAACGGTATCAGAGGAACTGCGCAAGAGCAGTAAAGGACCGGGACTGAGCGGCATGTACCGCTCGATGCTGGACGATCAGGCGGCCAAGCACGCCGCCGCGGTCGCTGCGTCGTCCAAAGCGTCCGTTGGGCCCTCGCTCGCGATTCGACCCCCGACACAGACATTCGACGACGAGGAAGAGTACGACCCGCTGCTCGCGCGCGAGGCGTCGTCGTCGTCATCGTCATCGAAGCCAAAGCTCGCCGCGGGGAGCAGCACCATCAACGCCGAGACAGGAAAAGAGATTGAGATCAACGACGAGGGCGAGATTGTCGACAAGCGCTCGCTGCTCAAGGCCGGCCTCAACATTGTGCGCAAGCCCGGACCGGCCATCCCCAATTCGTTGCTGTCGGGATCGCGCTCCGACGCATCCAAGGACGACAACAAGCCGTACGTCTCGCGCGCAGTGGGCGCAGCTGCAAGCTATGCCGAGCGCATGGCGCGCGAGCGGAAGCGCCTCGCCGACCAGGTCCGCGAGCAGGAGGAGAGGAAGCGCGCGGCGGCAGAGGCGCGGGCTCGCGAGGAAGAAGAAGCGGCCAGGAGGAGACGCGAGGGCGATGATGGAGAGGCGCAACGCAAGAGAAACGAGGCCAGGGAGCGTGCGCTTGCCAGAAAGCGCGCAAGGGAAGAGGAGGCAGAGGCTAGGAAGCGTGCCAAGGAAGAATAGACAGAATGTAGCATGTTGCATGTAGCACGGAGGGAAGTCACTCGCGGGTAGCGCAAGACCAGGTTACTAACCATCGATCTTACTCACAGATGGGGCCAACGAAGACTACTTTCTTGATGATCAGTTTACCCCCTGAAGCAACGCAGAAGAGCTGCTCAAGCGAACAGCAGCATGAAATGTTCATGTGATTATGCAGACACCCTTGAAGTCTGTCGTCGAGATGAAGTAGCTGAGGGTGTCTCCCCGCCCCCCTGGTCCAATATACTCCACGTCGAAGAGGTCTGTCTTCTCCTCCACATAGCTTCGGTCACTACTAAGCAATGTTTCTCACCATGCCCCCCCCCGCCCCCCCCCCTAATGCGGTAGACGCACAGCGTTCATCGTCAGCCGCACCCAATTCAGTCCACTTGTGCCATATTATAGGGAGACAGCTGGGACACACCTTCACCATCCAGGCTACACCTCCACCCCCGGGTGGGGACAACAAGTTCCCAACTAGAATCCACACCTAAGCAGCGGGTTCTCGTCAGCAACACCCACGACACGTCACGTTTTACCCCGACGGGCCACACGGCACTCGCAAGAGCCATTCCCCCCCCCCCCCCAATTCGCAGCCCTCAACCCCAACCCTCCGGCCTCCGACATGCCCACACTTCCAACACCACTCCCTTGAGCTTAAAAAGCCAAGACAAGCGCTCGCTGCGCTCGTTCTCCAGGCCACGACGGGGATCGAACCCGCGATCTCCTGATTACTCGTCGTAGTCAGACGCCGTACCATTTGGCCACGCGACCCGTATATCCTGATTTCCGGGCGTGTGCTCCCGCGGCGGTGGGACAGCGAGGGGTAAGACGATGGCAGTGACGGAAGGGGTAGAGCGAGTGCGCGGCTGGGGCTGAAGAAGCGTAGAGTGGCATGGAGAGGCTGGTGTAACGGGCAAGCGGCGGGAGGAGGAAAGATCATGCCTAAGTGCCACTAAATGAACCCAAGGTGATTGAAACCTCGCGACCACCCCCCGATACCCGGTGGGCCAATGTAAGGAAATCTGTGTAAATGTGAACGAAGCAGCCTCATGCCCACCTGTAATCGTGAGCCCCGGGGGGAGGAAGAGAGTCTGGAGACGATGGAACTGTCTACCACATGGCTCTGGACCACAGGCATATTGTCTGCATTGTACAGGATACCAAACACAGTGGCTATCTCCCAACGACGTCCGTTCAAACTCGAGCTGGATCGGCACAATTTCTCGCTCTTAAGCGACAACTGCGGGGCTGTGTGTCCTGGACTTCTCATCAATACCGGTCACGCTCCTCCAGCTTGGCACCGTCTAGCAAGCGTATCTTTGTGCACAGAACGAATGGTGCCACATAGAAGGACACCAAGTAGCAAGGAGGCAGAACCCAATAGAGCAGTAGTTGCCGCCACAAATCTCCCAGTGCTACGACGATGCAGCCCAGTTCTTGAAGATTGGAATACCATCATGAGATACCTAGCACCAACATCCTCGGCCCATTCGCAGACCGAGTCCGTCTTCGTTCGTCTCACTGTCACGCTTTCACGCTGATCAGGAGCGGCCAAACTGCAAGGCGAGGACCGAGACAGAAGGTGTTGACAGGGGAGATGGGATACTTGGAATCCGAGGGTCTGCGGGGCGGACTATGTCCACAGAGGGAATAGTACTCACTGTGGCATTATGCCATCTGGTAGATAGGAGCCCCCAAGTGCGTCAGAGTCGAACTTGGTTACTTTTCTGAGGAGCAACGTGTAACAGTTCT
Organism: Apiotrichum mycotoxinovorans; assembly: GCA_013177335.1. Classification (NCBI taxonomy): domain Eukaryota; kingdom Fungi; phylum Basidiomycota; class Tremellomycetes; order Trichosporonales; family Trichosporonaceae; genus Apiotrichum; species Apiotrichum mycotoxinovorans. The sequence continues at coordinate 174,193 of CP053624.1, read as the reverse complement.
GACTGTTCAACTTCAGCTGTTCCTGTTATCACAGTTTTAGGCGTCGAAGTCACTGTGCTGACCGCCATGCGGTCTTTGCCTTCAGGGTGTACGTGACCATTTATCTTAAGAAAATGGAAAGAAAAAGGGAAAAAAAACGAAGAAGAAGAAGAAAAAGGAAAACGAAACAATGAAGAATGAAATCGGCAGAGTTGGTGGGTTCCATTAGCTGATCTTACCAGAACAACAATCGCGCGGCCTCCCATTGCACCAAGAGTGTCGAGCAGGTCTGCCCATCTGTTGCTGGACAACGTGGCCACAGCAGCCGTGAACAGTGACCCGAGCCTCGGTTGGTCAAACCAAGGAACAGGAAAGATGTGTTTCCAGTGGCAGTGTAACTTCACCGTGAATCACATGAATGAGCCACAACTGAGAGCGGGCGAAGTGATCCACCCTGTGCAGTCGTCGCGCCGCACCCGTCTGCACCGTTGACTCGCCGTGGAGACGGGAGACTCACCAGCGTGGCAGGGCAGATGTCGAAACACGCTGTGCCACACGAGATGCGTGCCCCCAATGTGGGGCCACGAGCATGCCTTTCCACCCGCCTACAAGTCGCGGCCGTTGCAATGAGCTGCAGGTAGCGTACCTCGACTGCGTAGAAACCAAGAGGGCACGTGAGGCGCCGGGATAAAGTGAAGCCTAAGCCACAGGCCTCAAGATAAACATAAGCAGTCAGTCGCGTTCCCCACAGAATCGCGGATCTGGATTGAGGCGGAAAAAGCAAGACTAACCAGCAGCAAAGCACCTCTCTCATCATCTCTCAAAAGCACCGCGACACCGCAGCTGCCACCCACTCCGCTCAGCCAAAAAGCATCGCGCACTGGCTTCTCGCTCATGCTCGTGCAGGCTGATTACACCATCGTCGTCAGTTGCGTCAGACGTCGTATCATTTTGGCCACGCGAACGGGATGTCCGTTTGCCGTTTGCTTCCGCGCAATTCCGCTAGCTCGATGCCACGCGACGGCCTTACAACTTCAACTCTTTGGTCTGAGTATATACTGTACGCATGTACGTGCAGATCGTGCAGATATAAGATATAAGATAGATGGCGCGACGCGCGGCGTGTCATGAACGTGCGTGCCAGATGACGAGGAATGTGGGAGCAACAATGTGCCGTGTGGAGCCGAACGGCAACCTTCAGAATGGTGAGAGGAGGCCGAGCAGTGGTGGTACGAGCTCTTCGTACGTCATTGCAGTTCCTGACGAGTGTTCACGTTCCTACGTTCCATCGATCAGTCTCGATATATGACACGGGCGTGGTGTGGAAGGCACCTGGGCGCGGCGATGTGTGATGCAGGTGGAGGCGAGAGTGCGCCATGCCAGCTCGGATGCACGTTGGTGTCAGCACGTTGTCGGACGAAACGAGGAGTGTGCGCGTACACGCCGCGCGGCGTCAGTTTGTGCAGCACGCAGGAAATCACATCAGGCCGGCGTTGTTGAGAATGTGCTGGCCAGCACCGGGTGGATTATCGGGATAACTACGGAACATGGTCCTTCTGCTCCGGACCAAGTAGGAAGGAGCCCATGTATCACGACCCACAGTGTGTGAGCTAAACTGCTGTATAGTGATAAACTGGAATCTGCAAGCAACAGCCGGGCTTGGGCTTCTTGCACGGGAGAAGCGGACGGGCGTGGTCGACGGAGAACGGAGGCCATGATCCGCCGGCCCCGCTGTTGGCGACCAGGGGTGAACCCCTAGCGTGCTCCCCTCCCTGAGGATGGTGGCCCCAGACTCGAATAGTCCGAATTATCATTCCCCGTACAGGATAGTTCATCCAGGGTACACAGGGATAATGTGTCGATGGTATCATGAGTCTGAATTCGGAGATCAGTCGTAGGTGAGTTTGAGTTCGCGACGTGGAGATCAGAGGTGATGAATCGCTCCCAGCGGCCAATATCCATGCCACCAAGTATCACTTCAGTGGCCTGAACGCACATGGTAGTAAGCTCAAGGTTGGGCTTGGCTCACTGGAGCTCACACCCACATGCACCACCCATGCCGCGCACATTATGCTTTGGCTTGGAGCTGCTAGTCAATGAGTGCGTGGAAACAGCTGGAAGGCAGCGACCGACACGCTAGTGGGCTACTTGGGAAGTGGCCGATGCCTTCCAGACGACGACAACCTCGCACCAAGCGCGCACACCATCAGCGTGGCCATCGCTATCGTTATGTCAAGCCCCTGCTCCCTGTTTGATCACGTCCATCGAGCACGAGCACGAGCACGAGGACACGAGGACGCATTAGGACGCGGTGGGACGCACGGTAGCTCGTGCTATGTGTGCTCTCAGTCACGAATAAAATAAATCAGAAAAATATAACATGCTCCCTTCCATCACGAGTAGCGACTGTACTGTATAATATGTCAGGCAAGAAGGGAGTTGATGACGCGATAGGTTGGGTATCTTGATAAAAAAAATCCCAATCTCCCAACGATGCCACGTTCCACTACTATGAGGCTGTACCTGGCCGAGCCACGAGCCGCGAGCAGGGAGTAGTATGATTGTTGGAAATGTCTTGTCAGTGCGCCAATGTTAGCAATGGATTGGGAGGGAGGTGAGAGAGCTTCCCTGAACAAGAACGAGTCAGTCGTCGCCAATCAGCTGCCCTTAATCCCCCCACTCCCCCCCCCCCCCTTGCCTCCTTCCCTCCTTGAGTATGATATACAGTCACACTCCAGCGGGCTGAGGCAAGACACGCCACGCCACGCCACACCAGTCAAGACGTCGTACCAGAGATCCAGAGAGTGAGAGGTCGAGAGGCGCCACTCTCTGATGGCACGATCATTGTTGTTCCCTTTTTCTAGCCAGTCGTCCCAGCTGGCCCATGTCCCAGCAGCTCTTCCAAAAAAGAAGGGCAGATGAGGTGACTTCGACCAGCGCTGGAAGAATGAATGACATGCATTAATGCAAGAGAACTTAAAAGAGGAGGATGAAATAAATTCAAGTGAACAGAAGAAAAGAAGAATAAATACAGCTCTCTCACGTGGGATTTGGTTCCGTTGATTCCGTCCAAGTTGTAATGCATACAGCTCAGTCTTCTTTTTTTTCCTCCCAGCCCCTACCCCCCTTTCCTTGCTGGCAGATGCGCCCCCCCCCCCCCCCTTCTCTCCCCTTCATTTCCACTCTGGGCCCTCTGGGGGTGGAGCCCTCCCCTACCCTGGGGGATTTTCTCCTATACAATCCCAATGAATGACGCCCTACATAGAGAGCGATTGCGTGCCCGCCTAAATAATTCCTCATCACACCATAGACCCCCACAGTGCAGCCTTAGGCCATTCCACGATGAGTTGAGTGGGAAGGAACTTTTTTTTTTTTTTTGTTGTTAACCGAGGCAGCCAGTCATATTCCTTTGCTGGCCTATTTTTTTTCTCCAAATCACACCCAGGGAAGACATTTCACCACGTCCCTCCCTCCCTTCCACGACACGACACCCGTGTGTGACTCCCAGAAAAAAAACCCACACCTATAACAGGCGTCTTTGGTGCAAACTTCTTTTCTCTTCTTCCCATCTTTCCATTTTCTTTAACAAGAGCAAAAATGGTCTCGTCTGCTGTTCTTGGCTACCCCCGTATCGGTACCGGCCGTGCCGCGAAGAAGGTAAGTCGAGTTGACGAGCGCGACAGAGGGCTTGTCCTCGCACGCAGAGTCGTGTCCGACGGTCCCGAAGACGACCCCCACCCGCTTTTCACCGTTCCACATACTGACGTTGCAGGCCATCGAGGGCTACTGGGCTGGCAAGGTCTCCGAGCAGGAGCTCCAGACCGCTGCCCAGGCCATCCGTAAGGAGCGCTGGGAGGCTATCAAGAACGCTGGTGTTGACATCATCCCCTCGTGAGTCGACAGGCAACGTGGCGCTGTCACTCTCTGTAGAGTGGCACTGCCTTCCCCCCATCCTACTTTTATTAGGCTAACACCAACCAGGGGAGAGTTCACCCTCTACGACTCGCTCCTCGACCACTCGTACAACTTTGGCGTTGTTCCCGAGCGCTTCACCAAGCAGGGCCTCTCGCCCCTTGACACCTACTTCGCCATGGGCCGTGGTCACCAGGACCGCGCCAAGGGCATTGACGTTGCCGCCAACGAGATGGGCAAGTTCTTCGACTCGAACTACCACATTGTCAAGGTCGACCACGCCCCCAACACCGAGTTCAAGCTCGCCCGCAACCAGGCTCTTGAGGAGTACAAGGAGGCCAAGGACCTCGGCATCGAGACCCGCCCCGTCCTCTTCGGTCCCATCACCTACCTCTCGCTCGTCCGTGCTTCGCGTGACGCCCCCGCCGACTTCAAGCCCCTCGACCTCCTTGACAAGCTCACCCCTGTCTACGTCGAGGTTCTCGAGTCGCTGAAGGCTGCCGGCGCCAAGGCCGTTCAGCTTGACGAGCCCATCCTCGTTACCGACGCCGCTGAGGCCTACGGTGACCTCTACAAGAAGACCTACGCTGAGCTCGCCAAGGTCGGCCTCCCCATCACCCTCACCACTGCCTACGGCCGTGTCGGCAAGTCGATCGAGTTCCTCAAGGAGCTCCCCATCGCTGCCCTCCACCTCGACCTCGACCGTGAGCCCAAGCAGCTCGACGCCGCCCTTGCCGCCCTCAAGGACACCAAGATCAACCTCGAGCTTGGTGTTGTTTCGGGCCGTAACATCTGGAAGAACGACCTCAAGGCCTCCAAGGCCCTCGCCGACAAGGCTATTGCCGAGCTCGGTGCCGACCGTGTTGTCGTCTCGACCTCGTCGTCGCTCCTCCACACCCCCATCACCACCAAGGTCGAGACCAAGCTCACCCCCGAGCAGCTTTCGTGGCTCTCGTTCGCCGACGAGAAGTGCGCTGAGGTCGCTACCCTCGCTGCCGTCCTCAGCGGCAAGGAGTCTGAGGCCTACGCCCAGAACGAGAAGGACATTGCTGCCCGTCGCGAGTTCGAGCGCACCTCGGACTCTGCTGTCCGTGACCGTGTTGCCGGCATCACCGACGACATGCTCAAGCGCAAGGACCCCTTCCCCGTCCGTCGTGAGGCCCAGAAGAAGCACCTCAACCTCCCCAAGTTCCCCACCACCACCATTGGCTCGTTCCCCCAGACCAAGGAGATCCGTGTCGCTCGTGCCAAGTTCGGCAAGGGTGAGCTCACCCAGGAGCAGTACGAGACTGCCATGGAGAACGAGATCAAGTCGGTCGTCGACTTCCAGGAGAAGGTCGGCCTCGACCTCCTCGTCCACGGCGAGCCCGAGCGTAACGACATGGTCCAGTACTTCGGCGAGCAGCTCAACGGCTTCATCTTCACTCAGCTCGGCTGGGTTCAGTCTTACGGCTCGCGTTACGTCCGTCCCCCTATTGTTGTCTCGGACGTCTCGCGCCCCGCCCCCATGACCGTCCGCTGGTCGTCGTACGCCCAGTCGGTCACCAAGCTCCCCATGAAGGGTATGCTTACCGGCCCCGTCACCATCCTCAACTGGTCGTTCCCCCGTGCCGACGTCACCAAGGAGATCCAGTCCAAGCAGCTCGCCCTTGCCCTCCGTGACGAGGTTGTTGACCTCGCCAAGGCCGGCATCCGCGCCATCCAGGTCGACGAGCCCGCTATCCGTGAGGGTCTCCCCCTGCGTCGCGAGGACTGGGACAACTACCTCACCTGGGCCGTTGACTCGTTCCGTCTTTCCACCTCGGGTGTTGAGAACGACATCCAGGTCCACTCGCACTTCTGCTACTCGGACTTCGGAGACATCTTCCCCCACATCCAGCGTCTTGACGCCGACGTCATCTCGATCGAGGCCTCGAAGGCTGACCTCAAGCTCCTTGACGTCTTCGCCAAGCACGGCTACTCCAACGAGATCGGCCCCGGTGTCTACGACATCCACTCGCCCCGTGTCCCCTCTGAGCAGGAGATCAAGGACCGCCTCGTCGCTTTCGCCAAGGTCATCCCTTCGGACCTCCTTGTCGTCAACCCCGACTGCGGTCTCAAGACTCGTGCTTGGAAGGAGACTGAGGAGTCGCTCACCAACCTCGTCGCCGCTGCCAAGTGGGCCCGCGAGAACCTCTAAGTTGTTACACCACCCACTTTTGTGTTGTAACTAAAACTAAAAATCAACCCCCCCCCCCCAATCATCATTATTGCATTATAGGGTTTCAACAGCCTCCAACCCTCCCATTCCATCATCCTGATACCCCGTTTGTGTTACACAGCCGAGTTGTTGAAAAGAAGGCGAATGAAATTATAGGCGGGTGTAGGTAGCCGCAGAAGAAGTAAAGTAGTTTATAACTTATGAAAGCCTGTTCAACCGGCACCAATGATTGCGAAGCAGATGAAGCTTAGTGGTGGAAACTGACTTCTCGGTTCCACATGAACGAGCCTTGTGCTGCCTCTGTACCTGTTCGTGGCATCCGGGGCTTGTATGTCCCCCCTTGAAATTAGGACGGGCCTCTGTTGCAGAGGGTGACTGTTAGGAAGCTGGGGTCATTGGCAGTGAGATGGATATTCCTATTAGTGAGCAATGCATGAATAACCAGGCGTACTGTTTGTTGAGTCATTTGCAGACCTTGCGACATGAGCGCACACCTGACGGCGAGCACGATGGAGCCCAACGTTTGCACTGTTTTTTGTATGGCAAACGGGATCCAAAAGGTGCCCGTTTTAATATCATGGGTCTGCATACAAGCCCCCTGTGGCGCTGTGGCATCGCTATCGGCCAGGTGTTGTTCACCTCTCGTGTCCTCAACCCGTTGCCAGGGTTCTCCGGTCGGACTCTGATGATTCCAGATGAGACTCCGAGGGTATTCGTGTAGTCTGTAGTCTGTGCATGCCATGCGCGCCCGTTGTTGGCGCATCAAAAAGCAGATCCGTGGCGGAGGAATGAGCGACGTGTGGCATGTGGCACCATAGTAGATGGTAGACGGTGAATATTTTACGCGCGCTTGTACTTAGCTACTTAGGTTGTGGCTGCAGGTGTGCAGGTGCAATAGGACGTTTGGATCGACGTTACTAAATGATACTAAAACGCAATTAATAAATTCTAATTAAATGCTGGAACCCTTCAAGAGTTGTGCAAATGCAAGGGTCAGGTATGGGTTGTTTGGAATTATGGAACTGGGGTGTTGGCAGCCAGCGCTCCGACCTCCGAGTGGCCAAGTGGCTGCTGCAGGATAGGATCGGAGCTAGGTATTTATTATTTATTAGGAAGAGCTACTCGCAAAGGGACTGGAATGGCATGGCGTCGAGCGTCGAGTGTCGAGGCCTCGACCCCGCCGACCCCCGACCCCCCGACCATGACAGGCTCGCCGACAAATCACCACCGCGCGCATGCCTCGCATTCCTCGACTGATCCTGCTCAATGCTTGGGCCCTAGCATCGGCCCTAGCGCTCAAACGCCGTCAATCTCCTACAGCAGCGCGTAGGGTGTCGTGTTCTGCGAAGCATCTTGCGTGCCACTACAGTAGCTGGCGCGAAGAACATGGGGTAATTTACATACGTCGACGAGCCGTATTAATACAGAACCTACAGTAGTTGCACGCTGCTCAGTGGCCATGACTGCGGAGGACGGGGTCGGTCTGGTGGATTCAGTGACTCGCTTGCGTCTGCCGGGCTCGCTTGGTCGTAAATCGCATAGAAGGGTGCCGGCACCGGTTCGTCGACGGCATGATGGTCATGTTTGTCGGGAATCGAGCGCTGCTGCGTTCTTGCGTAAACGCATTACTCGGTTGCATGTCTTGCCTTACGTTGCGTTGCGTTGCTCGGTTTGCTTTGCTGGCATGCTGTCCCCTTTACCCCGCATGTCCCAAGCTAGCCGTTCACAGGTCCCAGCTCACAGTTGCACGGTATCACGAGGTACCAAATTATATTTACCAAAGGGCCTGCAGATTGGGGCCCGGGGAGAGGTGAGAGGTGTCGACCTGTTGAGGGTCCGGGTGGGTGGGTTGGTTGAAACAGAAACAGGGTTGCTTCTTAACAAAGGTACTGTGCTAGCTAGCTTGTTGACGCAGCACAGGCACCGACCAAAGTGATAGGTACGACTACTCTGTCTCTGTCTCTTCGTTCAAGCACCCAAAAACAAAAGTGCAACACAAGGACCCGAACAAACCAAAACCCAGATTGCTGGTAGCTGGGTGCTATTGCGACATTGATGCTGCAACTGTTACATACATTTCACTCCCTTTATTGGCACGCTAAAACACAAATGTGGCAACCGGGGGTGGGCAACCCGAGAAACATGGGCTCCATCGATGACTTTAACCTCACGGATGCATCATGTCAATGTCACGCCAAAGGTCCCACAGGTCACCAATTATCACAGAGGTCCCAGAGGTCCCGGGAAGTGTAGACGTCGCAGCAGCTTACGTGCGTGTTCCAAAACCAAACCAAGTGCGCAGCTGCAGCCGCTCAGGCTCCTCATGACAAAAAAACTGCTGCTCTGCGTGGTGTCACCCCGCCCTCTCTTTTTTGGTTCACGGGGTGGTAACAGTCTCGACCTGCTCAGTCCTGGAGACCGCCCGCGACGACGTACCCACTGTGTCCAAAGGCCAAAGGTCCAAGGCCAAAGCAAGAGGGACGCTGAGGGACAGCGAAAAAAAGAACCGCCGACCCTCCCTTCTCGACGCCACCATTTGTGACGGTGACATTGTAGTGGTTCAGGATCCCCATATCCCTCGACGCCATAGTAACATTGCAAAATGGTGAGGCGCTCGTCTTGAAACCATTCAGACATCATTTCCAGCGCTTCCAGCACGTCTAGATCGCTCCTAAAACCTGACCCCCCGGCGTATCTCTCGCTCCGTATCGTCTTTGATTGGAAGCATTGTTTTGCTCCCTCGTGCAAGCTTGTAGACCACGCTGGTCCTCGCCTCGGCTGCTCCTGTTACCAAACGATATCGGCATAGAAGACCTTTTGCAGAGTACCAAGGTGTACCAAGGCGGCCAACGATCACGGCATCGACCATCGACTCCCCCGCTGGAACCATCAAATACATACCTCTTTCTTGCTCATTCCGTCAACAAACATCCCATCCTTTGTTCCACTTGTTCTACTTGCTCTTGCTCATCTGTGTATATTGCGGGTTACGTGACCCATCCTCATTCCGTTTGCCGATCGACACCTCCCGACCCGATCCGATCACACGCTCTTGGTCAAAAGCACAAGCACGGCCACACACTCCTTACTTGTTCAATGCTATCACCCACATCCAGTCGACACGCTGCCGCAATGTCGTCGAGCCCTTACCGTCCCGCCACTCCCGAGATGAGACTGCCGCCAAATCACCCCTTTGCCAGAGGTATCAATCGGTCTGTGGTCGAGTCCAACTGCCGCGGTACTCAGACGTCGGCGCTGCCAGCGTCGTCGTACCAGAACAGTATTACAAGCAGCAGCGGCAGCAGCCCTCAAGACCCACCCCGGCAGCGGTTGGACTCTTATGCTTCTTCTACTTTGCCACCACCCACCATGAACTCGACAACGGCGCTGCTCCCCGCGGAGCCCGAGATGCGTGCCTCGTCGAGCGATGCGGGCAGCATAAAGAACGAGTTTGGAGTAGCCACAACGACGTCGACGACGGCGGCGTCGACAACCGGCTCGCACCACCACACGTACCCGGGCCGCCGGCCGCCGCCCGTCAAGTCGCGCGGCGACCACAGCGACGGCAGCTCGGCGTCGACAATCGGGACAACGACGGGCATGGGCAACTCGCTGCCAGTGACACCGACGACGCCCAGCTGCGTCGACTTTGGCCGGCCGCCCTCGCTGTCAAAGATGCGGTCGCTGGAGGTACATGGACAGGACGGCCACCACGAGTGCGCCGCGCACCCCGCCGCCGGCGCCGACTTGGCGGACGACATGGCCAATCTCGGCATCGAGAGCGAGTACGACGACGACAACTACCATGGCAATCTGCCCTTTGAGGTCATCCCCTCGCCTCGGCGCGTGTTTGACGCCACGGAATGTGTCCTGCGCGACGAGGAGGGAGGGTACGTCAAGTTTGGGGACTTGATCCCCGGACCGGACGAAAAGGGGACCAAAACGGTCGTCTTTTTCATTCGCCACCTGTGGTGCGGAATCTGCCAGGACTATACCCTCGAGAGCATCGCACGCCTCGACCCCGTGACGATCGCCGCTGCCAACGTCAAGGTCGTCATCGTCTCCTTTGGAAAGTGGAAGATTGTCCGCAAGTACAGGGAGCTCTTCAAGTGTCCGTTCCCAGTCTACGTCGACGGCCCGCGGCGCCTGTACGAGAGGTTGGGGTGAGTCAGGCCCGGCGCCTTGCACCGCACATGCAAAAACTGATTTCCTCGCGCAGAATGTACCGCATGTTTCGATCTGTCAAGCCGCCAAAGGTTGATAACGGGGACGACCAGGGCGGCAAGCCACGGCGGGCGCGGTACAATCGGTGGCCGTTCCCGCTGCAAGTGGCGCATGGACTTGCGGTGCGTAAATATAATTCGCCACCAGCTCAGCTGACCCCACAGGCCGGCCTCTTCAAAATGCCCCTCACGCTCCCCGGAAATTTGTTCCAGTTTGGCGGCGAGTATATCTTTTCGCCGGGGTACAAGTGTGACTTTTCGCACCGTCTCACCGGCACCCTGAGTGGTGAGTTGCACAGTTGCATGTGCCGTGTGGCTTTTGGCTTGCGATTCTGACAGTAGACCACACTGAGGCGCCAGAGGTTTTGCGCCTTGCGGGTGTTGCGATCCCGACGCGCGAGGTGCGCTCCTCGGACTTTGACGAGGAGCACCAGACGGCGCTCGCAAAGCTCGAGGCCGAGATGGCCGAGTGGCGCGCCACGCGCGAGGCCAGACTGCAGCGGTGAGTTTAGTTGTTGTTATCGCTCGAGGTTTGTTGGTTTTTTTCTGACAGCAGACTGCGGGCACGCGCCAAAAAGCTCCGCGAAGAGCACGCCGCAAAGGTCGCTGCCGGTGAGGCCGCCCCGCGCCCCGACGTCCAGCAATGGGACGAGGCGCCCGAGCTGAGCGGCGCACGCATCAGTATGTCGGACGACGAAACCGACAGACGGGCCATCGGCGTGGGGATCTAGGCCGCAGCAGCTGGCCCCTGGTATCTCGGACGTACGCATCTTGTGCCCATTTATCTTTTTTCATATTACTTGTTCACATTCTTTTCAGTGTTCCATAGTTCGCCCCTTTCATTGTGCCTATTCTACGGTGTTGTTTATGTGTTGAAGTGAACTTTGTGGCATGCGGCCGGGCATTGCACACGCCATGCCAGAACGCAGAGCGCATGTGGCTTGCGATTTTAAATCAGACTACTTATCCAACAAGTCGCAACTCTACCGTTGGTGCCCACCGTGACAGGGTGGCACTGTGGTCAAAGTGTGGTCAAAGCCTGGGGGGTACATCGAGAGTCCCTCGCATTGCAGTGCGTTAAACCATCGTTTGCCACAATCACGTCAACAGCCAAGTCAGGGCTCTCTGACCTCCACTCGCAGCTGGGCTGCTCGCAATCTCGACAACGTGAACAGTAAGCAAGGTCGCGTCCGACTTTTTGCCCAGTGCGCACATTTGGTCTTTGTCTTTATCTTTATCTTCATCTTCATCTTTATCTTTTTGCTAGCTCTTCCTTGACATCGTCTCCCATCGGTCCTGGACCCCTCCACCGGCACACTTCACCCCACCCCATTTCACCAACTAAAAACACCACACGACACGCAAAATGCCCACCCGCGTCCTCGTCACTGGCGGCTCGGGCCTCGTCGGCTCGGCCGTGCGCCATGTCGTCGAGAATGAGAGCGGGCGCTTTGGCGGCAGCGAGGGCGAGGAGTGGATCTTTGTCGGGAGCGGCGAGTGTGATTTGAGGTGAGTGCTGCTTGCTGGGCACCAGGAGGCAGCAGGGAAGGCAGAAGGGAAGGCAGCAGGGAAGGCAGGAGGTGCGCGGGAGGTGCGCGGGAGGGATGGCGATGGCGAATACTGGAGTGGGAGTGCGGAGTAAGACGGCGTCTACTGTGTTTGGGAAAGCAGCGGCACGCACTACTGAGATCAGTGTGCTGTCTTCGTTCTCGCCTCTGTTACAGAGTTCTTCAGTACGCTCGCATGAACAGGGCTGACTGCAGGAACTACGAGGAGACCAAGAAGCTCTTTGAAAAGTACAAGCCCGACTCGATCCTGCATCTCGCCGCCAAGGGTGAGTAGCTCGTGCTCGTGCCCGTGCCCGTGCTCGTGCTTGTGTGCTGGGGAGCCATATCGCCAGGGACGGTCGACAGCGGGAGAGAGCAATGGACCACGTTGTTCGCTCGCTATCTTCCTTTTGGCCTTCCTCATCCCGTTGAACGACCAATAAGGGCAGCATCGCACTAACACACAGTCGGCGGTCTCTTCGCGAACATGGCCGGGCCCGCGACATTTATGAACGACAACCTCGCAATGAACGACTCGGTCCTCCGCAACGCGCATGAGTTTGGTGTCAGTAGAGCTACCTCATTCGGCACCATTAGCTCGTACAACTGACTCCGCAGGTCAAGAAGGTCGTCTCGTGTCTCTCGACGTGTATCTTTCCGGACAAGGTGAGCTTCTTCGTTCTTTGAGGTACAGCTCCAGCTCACACGCAGGTCGAGTACCCCCTCACCGAGGCCAAGATCCACCTCGGCCCGCCGCACAACTCCAACTTTGGATACGCGTACGCGAAGCGCATGGTCGATGTGCAGAACCGGTGAGTGATGGGGCTTGAAACGAAGGTGTCAGCTGCTTCATTGCTTACCTTCTGCTCACCCTCCTCGCACTGCCCGCCTTGGTACTAATCCCCAGCGCCTACAACCAGCAGTACGGCTCCATGTTCACCAGCGTGATCCCGACGAGTACGTCTTGTCTTGTTTTGTCTTACTTGTGTGTCCTACTCACCCTCCAGACGTGTTCGGCCCGCACGACAATTACAACCTCACCAACGCGCACGTCATCCCCGCCCTCATCCACAAGTGCTACAACGCCAAGCAGGAGGGCAAGCCGCTCGTGGTTGGCGGCAGCGGCAAGCCCCTCCGCCAGTTCATCTACTCGCGCGACCTTGCCAGGCTCATGGTCTGGGCCGTCAGGGAGTACGAGGACGTCGAGCCGCTGATTCTTAGCCGTGAGTGCAGCGCTGGCAGGCGAATGGACCAGACCAACCAAAAACATCCATGTTGTAGTGTCCACTTGATGGACACACCGTCTACCACAGTTGGGTGATTGGGCCTAGTGGCTGGCTCACTGGAATTACAGCATAAAATACAGCCTTATCCTACTTCGTACCCCTCCCACGTGCTCTTGTTCAGGACGGAACGCTGACACACAGCGGCCGCGGACGAGGAGCTGTCGATCGCGACCGTGGCGCACACCATTGCGCGCTCGCTCGGACACGACAACCTCGAGTGGGACGCGTCCCTCCCCGACGGCCAGTTCCGCAAGCCGGCAAGCAACGAAAAGCTCGCGGCGCTCCTCCCGGACTTTAAGTTTACCGACTTTGAGCAGGCGCTCGGCGAGAGCTGTCAGTGGTTTGTTGACAACTATGCCACTGCGCGCCGTTAAAAACGTAGATGATAGAGCATATGCACCGGAATAGAGAACAACCCGGGAAAATACGTGCGTCAAGCCGCCTGGGAGAACTGCGACTGTGTGCGTAGTCGATTGTTGGTCATGGCACAGTGTACTGCATTGCTGCATGGTGGCTATAGCATGGCAAGTCTAAGTGTGGCGTGCGGCGATGTACACGGCGGCCCTGGTTCGCAATGGCCAGAGAGCGCCCAGCGACGAGGGGTGGCACACTCTGTCGCGAGATCACAGCCAGCGAGGCGTGTCGTGGCCTGGCGGGCGCGGTGTTGTGTAACGTTGTGGTGGGTGATTGCTACTCGACTCATCCGTGTTTGGTTTTGCTTTTGTGTCGCGTCTAGTTCTTTCCCTTCTTTCCTTTCTTCTTGTTCTTCTTCTTGGGCGCTGCCTTGGCGGTCTGAGTTGTGGTCGCGGTCGCCGCGGCGTCGGCGTCGGCGTCGGCAGTGTCGGCCTTGTCGTCGTCATCTTCCTCCTTGTCGTCTGTAGCCTCGGTCTCGCCCTCGGTCTCGGTCGTCTCAGCAGTCGCGGGCGTTGCGGGCGTTGCGGGCGTCGCAGGCGTCGCAGGCGTAGCCGGCGCCTCGTCGAGCAGGTCGACGTCGTCAAACTCGTCCTTGGCCGCGTCCTTCTCGACAACCACCTGTGTCTTCTCCTTCTCCGCCTTCTCCGCCTCGATAGCCTTGGCGGCCTCAACGGCCTCCTTCATCTCCTCCTGCTTGGCCTGGAGCGCCACGGCTATCTGCTCCTTCTGGGCATCCTCGACAACGGGCTTCTTTTCCTCGACAATGGGCTTCTCCTCAACAACGGCCTTCTCCTCGTCAATCTTGACCGCGGCAAGCTCGCCCGAGACCTCAGAGACCTTGTTTTCAGTACTCGTCTTCTTCTCCTCTGCATCTGCGCTCTCAGTCTCACCCTGCGGCGGCTTGACGTCCTCCTTCGCGCTTTCGTCCTTGCTCGGGCCCGGGCTCGCGCGCTTGGGCGACGGCTCGTAGAGCACCGCCTTGGTCGGCGAGCCGTACGGGTTGCTGCTAGAGTATGTGTTGGCGGCGTAGGGGTTGGCCGCATCGCGGGCGCCGGGGGCCGCGGTTCTGGACGGCGAGCCGAGGTTATCGACCGCGTCGCGCTGGGAGGAGCCGACCGCCATGGCCGCCGCGCCGATGCCCTGCGCGGCGATCGACGCCTGTGTCCACGAGTGCGACGCCAGGCCGCGGAACTGGTTCTGCTCCCCGGGGGCGGCGGCGGCAGTAACGGAGGGGACGGCCTGCGGCTGCGCACTCGCTCCCGCAGTAGCAAACTGCGCAGCGGGCCTGGGGTGCGGCGCGGGGCCGAGCGTCGAGTGCACGCCTGGCGAGGGCGCCTGCACCGATGTCGGGAGGCCCGGCTCGTCTGGCGCGCGGCCAAACAGCTTGCCCGCCGCCCAGCTCAGGTTGGACGCGATCGTCTCGCCCCACCCGCGCTTGGGCGCCGTGTCGACTGCGCCCGTCTCGTACTCGTCGTCCACGAACAGCACCTTGTCCTCCCACAGCGCGTACGATTTCAGCTCGGCCTGCAGGGCATTGTAGGCCTGCTCGGTCGCCTCCCACTCGTCCGGGTTCCGTCTGCGGGGTGTGAGCCAAAACAAGACAAGACTAAGCAGTTGGTGGGGTTCCGAGTGGAAACGAGGCAACGGTCTTCGAAGACGGAAACTCGGAGGGCTGCGGCGTGCGACGTTCGACTTTCGACTTTCGACTTGCGGCCTGCGGCCTGCGGCGATGACGTCGACCACCCGCCCCGCCCCACCACCTTTGAGGGTGCTACTACTCACGAATCACGGAAATCGACACGGACCTGGCCCACGGGCCGTCCGTCCGCGAGCGGCGCAGGCGTGAACACGATCGAGGGGTGCTCGTTCTTCGAGTTGGTCCGCTGGACCGGTGCGTTCTTGGTAAGCACAAACGTCGATGCGCCGACCGTGATGGTCACGCTGTCGTGCGGGCGCGCGGGCGGAAACGCAGGGACGAGCGCGAGCGTCAGGTCGCCCTCGGAGAGCGCGACGGGCGTGATCCCCGGCGCGGGGAGGTGGTACGCCGTCGCGCCCGGGATCGTGAGCAGGGTCGTCATGGTGGATAGGATGGCTAGAGTGGTGGTGGGTTGCCAAACTGGGCAATTGGGACTTTGGAGACGGATGTGGAGGCGGCAACCGGAGTGTGTACTATAGAGTCTGGGTGGCCGGGTGGTGGTGATGGGGCGTAAAAGTGGGGGGACGTCATAGATCGCATATCGCACCTCGGGGGTACTCTTCGGACGCGGGATCAATTCGGATGTGGCGGTTAAATTGTCACGTTGATGTGAGATTGCACGTGGCGGATCCGGGCATAATATCGTAATATTACTCGTAATGTCGAATGATAATCCTAGCGATCTCGGGCGCTATTCCTCACCTCACGATCCTCGCCTATCTGACCAATTGGCGCCGCTGATCCGTAATCCATCCCACGGAGCAGAGTTGGCACTCACTGGACAGAGGGGCTGGCCCACCATGGCCACGGGCAGTTGTGCACTCAAATGACATCATGGCATCATGGAATTCCGCCCGAGGCTCGAGGCTCGCGAGGATCCCGTACCGAGTCCTGGTCCTGGATCCTGGATCTGCTGACTGTTTGGTGCCACACCGCTAGTCATCCATGCCATACCGTCACTGTGGCGCTGTCGGCTGTTGGCTGTCGCTAGCACCAGACACGAGATTCTCACCGATAGTACATAAACAAGCGGCATCTGACTTTGGATCGCCATCCTTGCCTGCATCCACATCCACATCCACTTCTCCCATCCACATCGCATTCGCATCCCGATTACAAGGCCCCCCATCTCCGAGTGCATGCCTCTCCGCCCCCTCACTGCGCTCTCGCTCCTGCGTCTCGCTGCCCCCGCACCCGCTCGCGCCCCCATCGCTATCACCCGGCTCCGCGCCTTCACAACTACACCAACCGCAAAACTAACAATGTCCGCAACTGACAAGAAGGACATTACGCAGTGGGCCGCCAAGGACGGCGAGTTCAAGCGCCAGGTCTCGTCGTTCCGCGACCACATTGAGCCCAACGGCCGGTTCCCACCTGAGAAGGGTGAGTCTGCGTCGCGGGGTGTCGTCGCAGTGTCTCCAGGTGTTGAGCACCACCAATTAATAATAACTTGACTGATACTCTCCAGGAAGGTACCACCTCTACGTGTCGTACGCGTGCCCGTGGGCGCACCGCACGCTGATCACGCGCGCGCTCAAGGGTCTCGAGGACTACATTGACGTCTCGGTCGTGCACCCGCACATGCTGCAGGGCGGGTGGCACTTTATTGCGCCCGAGAACGCCGACAAGCCCGTGGCCCCCGCATCCGAGCACTCGTCCGAGACGTTCCCGGACGCGACGACCGACAAGCTCTACGGCTCCAAGCACGTCAGCGAGCTGTACCGCCGCGCCGAGCCCGATTACTCTGCGCGCTTCACTGTCCCCGTGCTCTGGGACACTAAAGAAGAGACGATCGTGTCCAACGAGAGCTCGGAGATTATCCGCGACCTCACGACGGCGTTCGACTCGATCCTCCCGGACGGCAAGGGTAAGGACCTCGACATCTACCCCGCCGATCTGCGCGAGGAGATTGACGCCCTGAACGCGTGGGTGTACGACGGCATCAACAACGGCGTGTACAAGTCGGGCTTTGCGTCGACGCAGGAGGCATACGACAAGGCCGTCAAGGTGCTTGCCGAGTCGCTGGAGCGCGTCGACAAGATCCTCAGCGACGGCCGCGAGTTCCTGGTCGGCGGACGCCTCACCGAGGCCGATATCCGTCTCTTCACGACGATTATCCGCTACGACCCCGTGTACTATGTCCACTTCAAGTGCAACTGGGGCATGATCCGCCACGACTACCCCAACATTCACCGCTGGGTCAAGAACCTGTACTGGAACTACCCCGCGTTCAAGGACACGACAAACTTCCCTCGTGAGTGTTTTGATTCTTAAAGGTGTTGGAAAAGCACAGTGCATGGGAAGAGGCATGAAGGGGAGCATGCGCCTGCAGCACGGCGTCATGTCCACTGCCTCCACCAACAGAAGGTGTTTCAGCGTTTTGTGTTCCCCGACGGCGGAAGCTGCAAGTACCCTCGCGGTGTCTTGCCGACAGATCCCAGCTGCAGAGCCGTGAACATACACGCCCCGCAGCTTGGATGACCTCTTCGGTCCCGAAACCGAGCCAAAGCCTGCTGCAACTGCAAGTCTGCAAGCAGGTCAACACACCGACATGCCCTCCAAACAGCACAGACCATTCGGGTGGAGGTGGGACGGACGGGATCAAATTGAAATTGGTCGGCGGTGGAGGCCGAGTGTGGCACTTTTCACCACTCGGCAAAAGTGGCATCTACATCTTCACACATCCACTTTCTCTTTCTACATTTAACTTTCCTTTCATCGTCTCGTTCACGACAGCTGACATTCCTAGACATCAAAGAGCACTATTATTATTCCCACGCACAGATCAACCCGTTCCGCATCGTCCCGTACGGGCCGAACGTCGACATCGAGCCGCTCGACGACGCCAAGCGCAGGCGCGAGTCGGCCGACGCGCCGAACAAGGCCGCCAAGGTCGGCGAGTAAGCGAGTGATGGCGCTGTGCGGTGGTGGTGTGCGCAGTATATATATCATCTCATCCTCATCCCCATCTCTATCTCTCCGAGACAGAGACAGAGGCAGAGGCAGGAAATAGCGCGCAGGAAAATATGTATAGCTGTTGCAGATTATGCAATTCAGTATTTGTGCTCCAGCCGTGATGTGTGGACCGACTACTCGTGACATGACGGAAGGATGAGCGCAGTCGTTGTGGAGTTTGCGTACCACGCACCCCCCTACTCCCCCCTCACTCTCGGCGACTCCAGCTGGAGTCACTGGCTGGTGGAGACCAGACCTTGGCCACGGTCAAGCGGTGCGGACAGGCTGAGATCGCCTTTGGTGGACCCGCCGTTGTGGAATATCTACATAAGCTGAACGAGGTAGTATTAACACTCAGCACCCATCTTACCCATCCTGCCCAACAACCTTGACCTTGCCTTCCGCAGACGACTTCTCGGAGAGGGCCAACGGCTTGCTCGAATGACAAGGTCCATTTCGGTGCCTTTCCCCCCACCCTCCTCCCCCTGCCCCTGGCGTTAGGACCGATGACACCCAGAATCCAGATAGCGGGGCTGCACGTTCGTTGACCGCCACTCGCCAACTGGATCCTGGCTGCAGACATGCAGCGTGGCATCTGCACAGGGAGCTCATGGTGCATGGTCAGGTGCCGCCGGGTCCAAGTTCTCGTATAGACTCTGGAGCATGCAAGAATCGGCCTAGGTACTCGAAGTATGTATGTATGGAATCTGTGTTTGCGCAAACGTTCATCACCCGACACCAAATGTTGGAGGTGACCACAGATTCCATACATTTTTGTACTAAATCTGCTTTTCCTGCCGACCAATTGTTTCACTGTTTTACGGGAATCTGGCCATCCCGAACCCACAGATTCAGAACAAAGTTGATCTGGTACTTTTTTCCACTTGTCAGAATCTGTAAAGGAGAACGTTCTGCCGTCTTCCTCTTCGGTGGACCAGGCTGATGAATATGCGGAGGGTGGAGAGCGAAGCTGTAGGCCCACCAAGGGTCCACCCGCCGGATCTTGTTGGCCCATCAATACAGTGCTTCAGGAGGCTCGCCGCTGCCGCCACGCCCACGCCGTGGCGCCTGTTTGAAGTGCAGCGCAGTAGGGTTGCCGCTCTTCTTGAATTACGATACGGGGAGGAAGCTAAGGTTGTGAAAGGCATGTGCAGTCCTCTGGCTCGTCCCACCCGGTGAAACCCTCGCAGGAGCACCATGCCGACATGCACAGCATCGCGGCCCCAGATGTGCTCCACGAGGGAGACCAGTGCGTGTGTCATGTATCATGCATGCAGTGATGTGTGATGGAGTCGTGACTAGTCTTCCCAAGCGTCTCTAAGCCTTGTCCTCGCTCTCGGCGGCCTCAGTCTTCGCCTCAGCCTCAGCCACAGCCTCAGTCTCAGCCTTACCCTCCTTCGCCGCGTGGAGCGCGCGCAGGCCATAGCCCTCGAGCACGCCCTCGCCCGCTGCGCTCGGGGAGCGGAAGACGGGGTCCGCGCCGGCCCCGGTCTTCGGGAACGCGATGACGTCCCGGATCGACTTTGAGCCGGTCAGGATGGCGGCGAGGCGGTCAAAGCCTGTGTGTTGTTAGTGTCATGTTGTCTCGAGCAGAAAAGGATCTGTGTTCCATGGCTGCGAGATATCCCTCCCCAAGGTCTCACTCCACTCCACTCCATCACCCGCACTCACCGAGAGCCATGCCGCCATGCGGCGGCGCGCCGCACCTGAGCGCCTTGAGGAGGTGCCCGAAACGCCCAATCTCCTCGTCGTCGAGCTGGAGCACCTCGCGCATGACGTACTCCTGCAGCTCGGCATCGTGGATACGGACCGACCCGCCGCCAATCTCCTGGCCGTCCAGCACGAGGTCGTAGTGCTGCCCGCGCACGCTCTCGACCTCGCCCTTCTCGAGCAGCGCCATGTCCTCGGCGACGGGTGCCGTGAACGGGTGGTGCGTCGATGCCCATCGGCCCTTGGACAGGAACGACTTGTCCTCGTCGGCCTTTGTGAACAGCGGGAAGTTTGTGATCCACAAAAAGTGCGGCTCGGCTGGGAGCGTCATGAGGCCTGTGTGCTGTTAGTGCTCGCTCCCTCCTGCATTTGTCGCTCTCGGTCTCACCCTTCTCCACAAGGCTCTCCATCAGCGCGACCCTCAGCCTGCCGAGATGCGTCCATCCGCCCTCGGGGATCTTGGGCCGGCGCGAGAGCCACACAATGTCGCCAGGCTGCACGCCGCCGGGGATGCTGCGGTCGAGCTCAAGATTGAGCGGGAGCGTGACCACCGACTCCTTCGTCCAGGTGTACTGGTTCTCGGGGGTGATGCGGACATAGTCAATCTAGGAGAGTCAGCGTCAACGTCAATGGTGTCAACAGAGGACGGGGAGGCAGCATGAACAGAATCGAGTTGTTATGGAATCCTTGTCGTACCACACAATTCTACTAGCTTCTGGCTGTGCACTCACAAACTGGTTCTCCCCCGCGAGCGTCTTGACGTCGACGCCCTGCGCGAGGTGCGCGGGGGTCACCATCCACTCGACGGTGCTCCGGTTCTCGTCCATGAGGATCTTGTCGAGCGACGCGTCCGACAGCGTGGGGTAGTACCCGATCGGGAGGGTGTACATTTCAAAGCGGGTGTCGGGCTTATCCGAGCCAAAGACGTCCATGGCCACCTCGTACGGCATGATCTTGAACGGCTCCGTGAGATCCACGCCCTTGATGTCCTTCCAGATGGCCTTGACCATGCCCTCGACCGTCTCGCGGACCTGGTCCCCGCCAATAAGCCACGGCGCGGTCCCCGGAGTTGGCATGCTCGTCATCTGCGGCGCGCTCCCGTCCACAAACGCCATCTCGAGATCAATCTGCGTAAACTCGGGCTGGCGGTCCTTGCGCCCGTCCTCGTCCCGGAAGCACTTTGCAATCTGAAAGTATTTCGGGACGGCGCCCGACGCAACGAGCAGCTGCTTGGGCTGCTGTGGGCTCTGGGGCAGCGCGTAGAATGCGGGAGGGGCGCCGGCGCTCACGCGCGCGGGGACCAAGAACTCGCGCGCGCCCTCGGGCGACGAGTTGAGCAGCACGGGTGTCTCGACCTCGGTGAATCCCCGGTCGTGGAGGTAGTTGCGCACGAGGTGCGCGACGCGGCTGCGCGTGCGCAGATTCGCGGCCAGCTCGGCGCGCCGCAGGTCGAGGTACCGGTGCTGTGCGCGCAGGTCCTCGTTGGCGAGCGGCGGCTTGTTGGGATAGAACGGGAGGTTGTCCGCCGGGTTGAGCAGTAGTGCGGACCCCGGGGAAGCAGACACCTCGACCTCGACCTCGTCCACGGGCAGTGTCGCATCTTTCGCCTTGGCCTTGCGCTCAATCACGGTACCGGACACCTGCACCACCGACTCGAGGGGCCACTTCATCATCTCGGCCGCAACAGCAGGGTCGCGCACGACGAGCTGCACCTGCCCGGCGGACGAGCGCAGTGTGAAAAAGTGCAGCTTCTCGCTCGCGCGCCGCGCAGAGTGCAGCCAACCCCCGAGGACCACCGGCGAGCCGACGAGCGCACGCGACAGCGACTCGATCTCGTGCGTCGGGCGCGGGCGCGCGCCATAGTGCGCGCGCAGCGACGAAGACGAGGGCACAAACGGCTTGAGCTTGAGCGGCGTGCCGGCCACGCCCGAGGACGAGTACCGCACACACTGTCCCCCCGCCAGCCCGAGCGACGGCGCACGGCGCGCAGCGCAGCGCAGCAGCCCCGCGCTCGCCCTCAGAGCGATGCGTGTGGCCATGTTGTAGTGTTTTTTTTTTGCTAGTGGAAAGAAAGTGTTGTAATGTTATCTATCGTTTTCAGTTCGATCCCTGTCCGGCCTGTCCTGCGGTGGACCCCCGGAAATCCCAACTTTTCGGCCTCGGCCAACGTTACCACGTGCCGCAGATCCGCAGAGTGCAGAGCATTCGAATCCCGGCGAGTGCCGATCATCCACCCATCCCACCATCATCGTCCATCACAACCTCCTCCTCCCTGCTCGTCATTCTCTGTGTGTGTGTGATTTTATCCAACCTCCATCGTATCGTTTCATTCTCCGCACACCCACAATGTCTCTCCGCGCCGCGATCCTCTCCGCCGCCCTGCCCTCGCTGGCAACCACATCCTTTACGCGCGCGACGCTGTCCGCGGCACTGCGCTCGCTCCCGGGGCACGCAGACCTCGACGAGGCCGCGCGTGAGTCAGTCCTCGATACAGTGTTCGGCGCGGGCGTCGCGGGCCCGCTGGCGCTCGTGGGCGAGTTTGAGGCCGAGGGCGAGCGCGTCATGGCCTCGGCTGCCTCGGCTGCAGTTGCAGTTGCCTCGTCCTCCGCCCCGTCTTCCGCCCCCTCGTCGTCGACAGATAACCTCACACGCGTCCTCTCCGCGCGCCTCGCATACTCCGCGTCGGTAGGCGAGCACCTCGTCGAGGCACACGCCCTCCTCGCCGCACGCAACCCGAGCTCGGTCCCGATTCCGGTCCCGCTCCTCGCGCTGCTGAATGCCCAGCTCCCCTCCGTGCCGCTGTACAAGCCGCTGCCGGCCGCCGTGGCGTCCAAGGCGTGGGAACACGGCTCGCGCGCCGCCTCGTCCGTCCTCGACACGACCGGCGGCCGTCTCCCCGTCCCGAACGCCAACCCCCTCGCGCCGCTCGCGTACGCGTGGCGCGTGGCCGACGCAGCAGTGTACGCGGCCCGCCCGCACCGCGGGACCGGGGTCATGCGCGAGCCGCGCGGCGCAGGCGTCGAGTGGTACACTTCCCGCGCGGGCATTGCGCTTGCGTACCTCTCTGCAGGTGGGTGTCGGTCCTGCGGCTAGGGAGATTTATGAATTCATCGACGCTGGAATCATAGCTGACTTTTATATCAGAGGCCCACCTCCTCCAGCCGTACCCTGCCCCTGCGGCCATTGAGGCAGCGGAGCAGGACCCACCCGCACCGACACCGTCACCGTCAAACCCCCATCTCCGCGCGGCGCTCTCGTCGCTCCGTCACAACATCCGCCGCCTCGACGACATGCGTGGTGCGGCGACTGCGCTCGAGAACGCTGCTGACTCGGCGATCGGCTTCCTCGAGCTCGCGACGAGGAGCGTCGCTGGTATTATCCGGAGTCGGGGATTCTAGGTACGGATGCGCGAGGCGGTGATGGCATGTACGTGTTGTGAGTTAAGTGCTTGCAGGCGTGTGGTGAGGAGAACATCTCGCCTCCGTGGAGAAGACTACACACTCGAGGGCAAGCCTCGATATCCATGTGCGCCCAAGGAGTACAAGCTACAATGAGACTGACCAGGGAATCCCAACCAACCTATTAACAATGTCTGCTCTGTATTGACAACCCAACCTTTGGCCCCCTGTGCTAACCCTCGTCGTCGCTGTCTGGATAGTCCGCGGCGTTCTCGCCATCACTCGACTCCAAGACCTCTGAGACGCCGCCCCCGTCGTGGTCGTCGCTCCACATGCACTCAATGCGCAGGGCATACTCTGACTGAGCCGCCACGAGCATGGACGCAAGCGCGAGGCAGCCGGCATATCCCTCGGGCGGCCCAAGCATCCAGTGTGCCAGAGACTCGAGAAAAGGGTCGGCGGCATGCACAGGCTGCGGCAGGCGGCACGCGCGACCGTATCGGTCCCGCCAGCTTCTGGGGTCGACAACTGGGCAGTCAGTGCAAAGCTCTGGCGGGGACGGCTCACAGTTGGCCATGTTCTGCAACGCGAAGACCTTCATGTACGGGTCCAGCGTCGCCCATGTGATGGCGTCGCGAGGGGAGATGGATCCAGAAGTGGACATTTCAGCCACCGAGATCCGGAGCGTCCTGGAGTTAGAGACCATGTGCGAGCGGCACCGCCCTCGCTTTGCCCCGCGGTGGCTCACATCTTGCGCTCGAGAAACTTCTTCGTTTGTGCCAACGATCGGTGCCCAAGAACAGCACTCGTGATCTCGAGGCCGTCTGCCGTTAGTTCCTGACGATACTTGCGTTGTGAGCTACTCACACTGGCTGAAAACCTGGCGTGCGACCAGTCGCCGAAAGCAGCCCGTCGTGACCACACCGTCGAGCTGGGCCAGTCGGCTTAGTCTAGCGTACTCAAGGTTCAGATCGGCGCGCATCAGTGGACTGTCGATATCGTCGCGGAAGACGTGCAGCTTGGACCTGTTCAGGACATTCAGGGATAGGACACCGACAATCATCGACCGCAGTCGACTCAGACTCACCTCTCGAAGTCATGCGCGACCTGCCGCTCATTGTCCCCGCCGCCCCAGAACGCAGGGTCCACAAGCTGCTGCAGAGTGACGCCGGTGATGACGCCGTCGAGGAGCATACCGTTTGCGATGAGCTTGGGTGCCGAGAGCGCGAGGCATGGACCGTCGTGGAGGCGGTACGGGCGGAAAGTGGGCGAGAAGAGAAAGGCCTGTGGGCCGTCCTTGGTCATCCACAGAGCAAAGTCTCGCCAGCGAATACCCTCCGATGCGGGGGACGCCAACAACCCGGCGCTCCCGAGACTCGTCGCGCAGCTGAGGGCCATGTACAGGGCCATATCAAACCGCTGACGGAAGGTGACTCTGTACTCTGGGTGAAACACCGCGACGGCGAGGGCGAGCAGACCCGGAACGTCGAGCTCGGCACGGACAGGCGCGCAGAGCCCCCTGAACTTTTTAATGAACAACTGCCCAGCGCGATAGCTTTCCTGCGGGAGCGGCCGGCCCCTGGCACGGGTGTACGCCGCCTGCAGCGTCTCCAGCATCGCGACGGGCATATTCTCGTCGGCTCGAGTCAGCCTGCGCTTTTTTGTCGCCTGGTCGCAGTGGAATTCGAGAAAATTGTACACCAAGCCCGGACTCCATGGCGGCACGCTGTATCGCACACTGTCATCGAAGTGGAAAATACGGTTGTGCTTGTCGTTGCCGAGTACCACCCCGTGAATCGAGCGGGCGTATCGCGCAAACGAGCGCTGCAGCGCTTCAAGAGCTGCCCGGTCGGCTGGATGAAGGGATGGCGGGGGTGCTGGCATGGGTCGAGGGGGTCCCAGCCTCTCAAAAAGGGAAAGCACTCTACGCGCGTGTGTCGAGCGCTGGGCTGATGACATGGAAGCTAGCGGCAATTCAATAGTCGGAGCTTGAAGCAGAATACAGAGACGAGAAGTAGGAAGGAGAGTGTGGAAAACAGAGAAAAAAATTGGCCGTAACGGCCTTTGATGCGGTTGAGGACGTTCGAGGGCTGCAATGACTAACGTCAGACATCCAAATTGTGTGGTCAACACCTCCAGCACGACAGGTGACGACGGGATACTGACGGTAGCAGAGAAGGGAATGTCGAGTGCAGTGAAGCGAAGCGAAAAAGTGGAGAAACGAGGATGGAATGAGAACAAGAAGCGAGAAGAACAGCGAGCAAAATCCCAGAGGACGACCAACTAGTTGAGTCGACGAGTGTGAGGAAAGTGAAGAAAGGTGAAGATTGGAGGATGAATGGTGGAGGGGTCCATCACGACGTACAAACCTTTGACTTCTTTGACGCACATCAGTGTTATGGCGATGAGTGTGGCAGTAGGCACAATCTAGTCCTCGGCTTCTACCAAAGGATTCTGCCCTCCCTCATATTCCTTCTGGTCTCGTGTGCAACATCGCATAATTCTGGACTCTTCAAGTTGTCCTTACGGACACACACCGAACCAGAACGAGACCAAAGAAAGATGCAAAAGGAACAGGCAGACTAGCTGCACTGACCAACTCACGCCGGTGGCCGAAGCACACGGAAGTGTACCTGTGACGATACAGTGTTTCTACACTGGCGCTGGGGCAGCAGTCTAGCTAGTCTAGCGGGTGGTGGAAGGTGGACTGTAACGACTCTACGGATGCTCTGCAAGGCGCTGATAGGGACAAATACAGACTGGGGCAACCACTCGAGCGAGACTTAAACCTTGACCCCTATCTTTCGTTTTCCTCTTCATCTCCATCATACGTTATTCTTGATTCTTGATTCTCCCTTCCCAGTCCCCTCACCTCCTCATCCTCCAACCGCAACCCTCTCTCATCAATGGAAACCGCCACAGTCTCTCTCGCGAACAACAGCACCCTCAACATCTACGTCCGCGGGAACATTACGCTCAACGTCGTCGGGAACGGGACGCTGCGGGTGTACGTGCGCGGACAGGGACGCGATGGGCGGGAGGGCATCACGGCGGTGCTCATGGCGCCTGTGCTTGGGACCGGGAGTGTTCCCGGTGGTGCGGGCGGTGTAGTTGCGGGGGACGGTGAGGATGAGGACGAGGGAGAGGGGGAAGAAGAGGGGGAAGAAGAGGGGGAAGAAGAGGGGGAAGAAGAGGGGGAAGAAGAGGGGGAAGAAGAGGGGGAAGAAGAGGGGGAAGAAGAGGGGGAGGGTCATCAAGGAGGGGGAGAAAGAGTGGAGGAGAAGAAGGATGCGGGGAAGGGGAGGAGAGCGAGAGGTGTTATTGAGGCCTCTGGACACGCGGGAGCCGGAATGCCGATTGGCGACACACGAACGGCCGCTGGCGATTGCCCGAGCGAGGACGCGAGCCTCCACAGCGATCGTAAAGTCAGGACCGAGAACAGCGAGCACGAGGATACCAACGACTACGACAATAAAACCGGTGAGAAACACGATGACGCCCAAATATTCAGCAACGCGCCCCCCGTCCCCGATGACGGCCCCCGGTCGCCCTCTGCGCCCCTCAATCCTGTCCACTCCCGGAGCCCCCTGTCAAAACCTTCAACCTGTCCGCATCACGAAATGGACTCGGGAACCATCGACTGGGAGGTGCCTGCATCCGGACCGTGTCCCATGTCCATTACCCCCGATCCCACCACCTCCCGGCATGAACACAACGTGGAGCTGGATATAGAGACGGAGGTGGTGATGGAGACGCAGTCTGGCGTAACAAACGATACTTGTGGCAACATGGATGTCGAGCATCAACTCGAGTATGCCAGCATTCGAGAGGTTCATTCTCAGGCGTTCTCCCATCTTTCCCTCGGTGGGTACTACTGTTTCTTCACTAGCCCGCTCCTGTGTGAGCATGACGGTCAAGATCCCTGCGTCAAACGTCGCCGTTCGTTTGGGCGGATTGAAATGATTGATCAGTGCTGCAAACAGCCGCCCATGAGCTGGTGTGCTATTGTGTCCTCCAGTGTATCTCGGTTCTGTCCTTCTCACCGCTTTGCTTTCCCACACTGCTGTTCCAAGCTGACAGGCAGAAGAAAGCAAGCAACGTGCAAACCGTCCCGCAAACCAGCCTGCCCTCGCGCGGAACCACCAAGTACACAACCCCAACGAGCACCTCGGCATCCCAGTCCGCGTCATCATCACGTTCATGGACGAGCAGACCGGGTACATGCCCTCGGAAATGTGGGCGCCCTGGGGAGCGAGCGTTGGTCGTGTTCTGGTGAGCAAATCAAACGATGGCAGTGGCTGTTCCTAGGTATCAGACACCGTGCGCCACACTGGTCCCCGCCATGCGAGCCATCGCCTCCCCTTCCCCCGTGCATACTGTACTAACGCTCAGGAAATCTGGGCAGCAGAGCACGCCCGTCCAGTACCTCTCCTTGCCTCCAGTCCAACTCGCGGAGGCACACGCGTGCATGTGAATACGCCCGTAGGCGAGGTGGCGCGGGATGGAGTGGCAAGGCTCTGGGTCTCTGTTTGACTTTTGTGACGCTTACTTGGTGAAAGATGTAGTGAGCGGTTAGGTATGGGTAGCTGTGCACCACGGAGATGGAGGTTGTTCATACTGGAATCATCATATCGGAGAGGCCATGAGAGATTAGATTGTTCAATCAGTCAGTCACCTCGATCCGTCAAGTCAGACCGTATAGGCGTCAGGTAATGACCTCCCTTGAAGGTATTCCACTCGCCGGCGTCGTCGCGTTGCTCACGGCTCAAGGTCTCAAAGCCCCGACTTCCGTGTTGTCTCCCAGGCGTGCTGTCTCAGATCCCGCCTCTCATGCCTCCCAGGATCCCAGGCCTCCCAGTCGGCGCGCCACGTGGACCAAGTGATCCATGCCATAGTCTTCGCTAGTATATCGGTTAGTATAATCGCCTCTCAAGAAGAGAGTCGCCTTCCAACCAGGAAGGTCGATCGCGATAGAGCAGGGTTCAACTCCTGGCGGAGAAAGCGCCTGTATGCGGGCTCTTTTTATCGGGCGGGGGAGCGTGGTCGTTGCGGTGAGAACGGGAAGCAGCAGGAAGGGGAAGAGAAGGAGGAGGAGGAGGAGGAGGAGGAGAAGGAGGAGGAGGAGGAGGAGGCTAGGATGATCAGGAATCCAAGACCCGCCCCCATATGCAGCACAGATCAAGAGTCAGATTCACGATTAGGGCGGCCATGTCGACGAAAGTGACGACTGAATACTGGGGACTGGAGATCAGGACTGAGGACGGAGGGCCGAGGACGGAGGGCTGAGGACGGAGGCTGAGGGCTGAAGATTGAGGACTGTGATCGACAGTGAGGAGTGAGGCGCTAAGGTCGATGGCGGTGGAGAACGAAAGATGCACAAGGAAACCGGGGCTGAGACCAACATGCTAGAACTAAGATGGGGAGCGACTACATATAGCGAAGCGGTTGAGGCTGCGGGAGGACCAAACTCCATGTGAGGCTGGATCGCAGAAATTAGGCTGGTAGCCGGTATACCGTTAACGCTAGAAAGACAGCACCAGATGTTGCGAGTTCTATGTCGACAGCGCAGAAGTAAGGTCTGCACATCAAAAGGTGCGAAGGAGAGCGACAGATCAGAATGAGAAATCAACAGTCAAGAGCGACAATTGTGAGTATGCACCTATTTGCCAAGATGCATGTCTACCTTTCTGCTTACCCCACCATACTTCTCTCCACACATACCGTTCACGTTTAGATAAGATGACGCGGCGCGACCTCACTGGCCCGGGTGTTCTGTCATCGATGCCGGTCAAGGTTAGGTTGAAGGCAACAGCCACTACCTCCACTGTCAGAACTGCTGTATTTCTTCCTATCCCGTCTCCGTGTCTGTCTTTTGATCCGGTTGATCGGGCAGTAGAACGCTCTTGAGCTCGAGAGCGGATACCCGCGGCGATCCGGGACGCGATATGGTCAGCGGCAGGCGAGATTGTCGACCTGACACGAGAGCAGACCGTTGTCAAGAGCTCGTAATTGTTGACTACTCGGCATGAGCCTCGGCATCATGTTCCTGTACTGCCGAGGCTTACCGCACAGGATGTGGAATTGATTCGGTCAAATCCGCCGGCCGAGGTCCTTACTCGAGATCCGAATGTCGTTACCCCCATCTCCTTGGATTCTTTCAAGCCCTCCAAGTCATGTTCCCTCGGCTACGTTGATACGCGTCCATGTACCGCTCCGAATGCACTTGATCTACGACCCTATGCATGCAGACTATAGACCAAGTACTTAAAGGAAACGAACGACTGTATATTATACAGCCACCTCCGTCTCCTTGTTTTTTCCCCCGCCCCAGCCCCCGCCGTCGTGCTTGACTGAGAGATTTGTGTGCTGCCTCATCATCAGCGAAACTATTTTTTTTTCCTGGGTGGGCGGGGATAGCCGACATAACCGGAATTCGCTCGTGCACTCGTCCACATTTTTCCCCCACATTCCCGCGGAGACAAGGAAAAACACACCCAGCACAAGAATAAAGGCAGCGCGGCAGCGCACGAGGAGGGGCACATATACGTATATACGGCCACGGGGCACGGACATGTGCCTGGCCTGCCTGGGAACATAGGAGGAGCGTACATACTTAGACACAATACATTCTCGATCTCTCCCACAGTTTTGTGGGCAGCATAGCCAACAGAATAGATTTTGTGTGGGGCAGAGTGGAGTGTCCGCCCGCCCCCAGCCCGCCCTGGATCCCCCCTTTTTTTAGGCTCTCGCCGCTCTGAACCGCTTTTCCACAACGCCGGTCTCATTCTCTGTCTCTCCTCGACTTTGTTGTAATTCCACACACCCATTCGTTCATTCGTTCATTCATTGCTCTCTCATTCCATTTATCCATTCCAGTTACGAGGCTTAGCAACCACCTACCCATTTCGACAACCGGACTCTTTACTCTCTTGCTCGCTATCTTTCTCGTTTCTTGCATCGCCATCCCCAGCACCACCACCATGCAGTCCCTTCTCAACGGCGCAGACTGCTCTGCGTCCTCGAACCCCCTCAACAGCATGCTCAAGCGTGCTGACGTGGATAACTCGGTCTTCCGCGTAAGTACAGCGCTTCTCATCGCCGTTCATGTCTCTACTTGCCTGCAAGTTGCACGGCGACGGGCATATGACTCAGAGACGCAACAACCGCAGTGTTGAGCGTTCTGGAAGCAAGCAGCCAGCGGTGAATTGCCCATCTCAGCTCTACCCTGGCCGTCGCTCGGTCACTCCGAGACGCAAAAACACGGGGTCGATCGGTCTCGCCGTCGCGCGACTACCCGCCTGTGCAACGCTACACTACAGCTGTGGTTCCCACATGCTTCCGACCTTCATCGCATAACCTCCACTATCCCGGTCATCGCTAACTCTGCAGGACCGCGTTTCCACGCCGGGGGGTTCCTCATCACAATCTGCGTTCCGCCCACTTGGCCAGACGGCTGGGCCCGCCGCCGGCTCGCAGGTCAATGCGGTTCCGCACCCTTTCAACCTCTCGCACCTTTCCCAGGCTCTCTCTGCTCCCGGACCCGTCATCCCCGCTGGACCCGTTGCAGCTGGCCCGCGCGCCGCTCCCGCCGACCTGAATGCGCAGTGGGAGCGCTTCCACCAGCAGCCGGCACAAGGCCCCGCGCAGTGGCACCAGCCGCAGGCACAGCAGCCCCAGGCCAACAACTGGGCCGAGTCGTTTGGCAAGGGCAAGGGGCGCGAAATGCCCATGCCGGCGCCCCAGCAGTCGTACCAGCCACAGCAGATGCTGCCGCCCAACCCGTTTGCAGGCGGCGGACTGCAGACGTACCAGCCGCGCCTCCAGCCCATGTATGCCCAGCAGCTTGCGCAGCCTGCACCTTTGCCAGCTGGCCATGCGGAGATGGAGGCCGCGTTCGAGGCTGCGCTCGCTGATGCCCGCGCCCAAAGCGTCCCCGAGAAGCAAGAGGAGAAGCCCAAAGAGGCCGAGGCCAAGGTCGAGGAGCCCCAGACCGCTACCGAGGAGGCCAAGGAGGCCGACGCGACCGAAACCGACTTTAAGGGCGAGCTTGACGCCGTATGGGAGAGCCTCAAACCCGAGGCTGAGCGTCTCAACAAGCTGGCAGAGTGGGAGTCGGAGTTTAGCCAGGTGGGTGGTGGTGGACGAGAGGGGGTGGGCGTGGGAAGTGTGAAAATAGGCGTGGGCGGTGGCGGACGTGTGCTCGACGACTACGACCCTGGTATAGAGGTGGACATGTTTCAAGAGTGGAGACAACTCCTCCTTGAGCGGGAGCGAGCCCTCGCAGACATGATCAGCAGCAGAAGATCAAGCATTAGTCAAGCCAGCGACCAACTTCGACCCATGACAAGGACACCGCCGCCTCCCGACGGCGCGGTGCGGTCCGTCTATGGCAGTGACATTGGAAGCGACCGGCAGTGTTCGTGTTCTACGTGTGAACTCGAGCAACAGCTTGGGATTGTGGAATCTGCACTGCCGGCGACAGCTCTTTCTTCTTCTTCCTCGCTCCCGCTCTCATACTCTAGGACAATACAAAGGGGGGAGGTGCGCAGCGGAGTCGGGGTGGACCCATAAAACACGCCCACGCATTCTGGCCACTTGAAAGCTGACACTTTACAGTTTGTCAACGGCGAGGACGACACGTTTGAGATCCTCCAAGAATCACTCAACCGCCCTGACGTCGGCCAGACCCCGCTCGAGGACCAGATGGAGTTTGGCACCGGCGAGGGCCTCTACGACCCGCAGCCCATGGCTGAGAACGGCCTGCCCCCCGCCGTCGAGTACCAGTTTGCGAACCCCAACAAGTTTGACTCGCTCCCTCCCGCCGAGGCATGGCACGAGGCCAAGCGTGTTCTCTCATCGGGCGCCAGCCTTTCGGATGCTGCTCTCTTGATTGAGACCTTCCTCCGCCGCGCCACCGATGCCGACTGCCAGCAGGCTGGCGTCGCCCGCTCCGAGGCATGGGCCACCCTTGGCCGCACGCAGGCCGAAAACGAAATGGAGGACAAGGCCCTCGCTGCCTTTGAGCAGGGTCGCAAGATGCTCAACGACGGAGGCGGACCCAATGTCGCCGGCGAGCTGCTCACCAACCTCGCCATTTCGTACGTCAACGAGTCGCTCGACCTCGCGGCCCTCACGACGCTCCACCAGCTCCTTGAGCAGCTCCACCCGGCCAATGCCGGCCCCGCACCCAGCCGCTCCGAGTTTATCGCCTCGGACAACCCCTGGACGCTCCACCAGCGCATGACGGAGCAGTACCTCGCCCTCGCGCGCGAGCAGTACGCGCGCGCAGGCCACGTCGACCCCGACGTCCAGGTCGGTCTTGGAACCCTGTACTATATGCAGGGTGAGTTTGGAGAGGCCCGCTCGTGCTGGGTCGCGGCCCTCGGCGAGCGTCCCGACGACTACCTCCTCTGGAACCGTCTTGGCGCTACGCTCGCCAACGGTGGCGACCCCGAGGAGGCCGTCGACGCGTACCGCCGCGCACTCGAGATCAAGCCGACGTTCACCCGTGCGATTGCCAACCTCGGCGTCGCGTGCCTCAACATTGGTGTCCATCGCGAGGCTGCCGAGCACTGTGAGTAGACTCATGTACAACTTCTATTTCGTTCGCACTGACACTTCAGTCCTTGCCGCGCTCGCCCTCCAGCCCAACGACGGCGTCGGCGGCGGATCGGCGCCCGAGGCCTACTCGCTGTGGGCGACGCTTCGTCGCGCGCTCATTGCGCTCGACATGCCCGCCCTCGCCGAGCAGGCGCGCCCCGGAACCGACCTGAACGTGTTCCGTTCTGCCGGCTTCGATTTCTAGGTATTTCCCGAGATCTACCGCCGTCGCCAGGCAGATCCGATGGGCGCTCGTGAAGCGCGTGCGAATCAAGAGGACGACAAATCTGAGGGAGAGGAATGTAAGGAGGAAGAGTTTGAGTGGCAGGGCGGCGAGGTAGAAGGCGGGTGGGAAGATGTGTGGTGGGAGGAATGGGAGGACAGGTGGCGCAGGAGCAAGACTAGACCCAACACGAACGAGGGCGCCAGGGGCGGCATGGACGAGGACGGCCCGGACGTCAACGCGGCAGACAGCACCATCGACTCCACCGACGACGGCCGGCTCGACTCTTCCTCTCCCGTCGCGGACGTCGCGCATCATCAGGAACGTTGTGCATACCCCCAATCCAATTAGTAGAGAAAAGCAGTTCATCTAGGTTTGCAAACCCCAATCAAGGCAAACGACGACAAATCAAGCAACAGAGCAAAGTATTGTACGAGTTGTGGATGCATTGCCCCGTGTGATTCATTGCAGGCCGCCAGGCGGTGTGAGCGCAGATGCAGGGCGTTACTGTGATACGGAATAGGGCGACCTCGCTACGACCAAGCAAGTAACTTCTGAGATTTGCCCCGAAGGCACCTCGATTGTTGGATCCCACACTCCGGAACTCCGGACCTGAGTGCAGTTCCTCAGCCGCTTACGCATTACATTCCTGGTGCGAGATCTATCTGTGAGTACGCTCAATGTCCCCCGCAGTGCCACCACCATTGTCCTTGCCGCCTTCCCACTCGCTATACTCGCCCGCCCTACACTGTTGCCCCCGTCCATTCCTCCTCCCTCCACTCTTTCACCCTACACTCTCTCTTCCCGCGCACACAGCTCGCCGCTCCAACGCGCCGCTCCAAAGTCCCGCCATGCCGCCACGCCACGCCACAACGCCACTGGAGTCAGCGCCGATCGCCTTCTTAGTTCAGTGGCTAGAATTTTCCACTAGTAGTGTCCTCGGAACTTGCTATGGAAAGGTCACCCGTTCGATTCGGGTAGAAGGCAGGCGGGCGCGGTCTGGTGGCCACAGCTCAGTTTTTTCTTTCTCCGAGGAGGGAGGTTGGGGAGTGGAGAGCATGGGGTGGATGGGGAGCCAGGGAGCCGAGAGGGGGAGGTGACGAGCCGCGAGCTGGAGAAGGTGGTTGTGGCTGTGGTTGCGGTTGTGGTGTGTGACAGCGGGGATTGTGCGTTCCTGCAACCTAGAGCTGGGAGCAAGACGCTTGATGAGGGTATGAAGTGCCGTGTTAAGGGGCAACCGGAGTTCAGTTGACGACTCTGGCGATGAGGCAGAGTCCAAGGGCAGAGTCCAAGGGCTTGCTGATGGCCGACCAGATTACAATTGACACCGATAATCACCTGGGTCTTGCGCTGAACGCCGTGGAGCCTGTTCGTGTGATCGCCGACATAATATACAGTAGTCGAACGACACGCCCATGCGGCATGGCTGTGGGGGTAGCCAGCCGGGTTGTCTGCCGAAACCCATGAACGACAACAGGCGCCCACGACCTTATTCAATTCAATTCAATTGGACCACTGGTAACTCCCAGATTTCAGACTCACAGTTTACGCGAGTGATTTGTTTTTTTGATTCTTGTGTGTGTGTGGACCCTGAGCCTGAGCGCGGGCAAGTTGCCCCATTGTTACCATGGTTTGATCTGCCCGTTTTGGCCTTCTCTGCCAGGAAAAATGTATCGAATCTGTGGGTCCATCCTGCACATCCTCTATTCTGGCCCCTGTATAAAATACAGATTCGACACATTCCAAAATCGACCCGGGTGGCCGGGTGTCTGGTGTCTGAATGCGGGTGTCTATCCCCCCGCCATTCCCGCCCCGTCATTCAAACTGTCCGCGGTCCGGCATGTTCGAATCCATGTCCCATGAATTCCACACATTCGGTCGCGTGAGGTATTTACTCTACTGTGCACCCGCACCCGTCCCGCGTTCTTCTTATGTTTTCCTGCCCCGTCCCAATATAATGTTCCCGACAGCATGATCCGCCAATCTCGCAATGCAGCGATCCTCGCCTCTCGCCCCATCTCAGTTCTTCTTCATCTATAGTACATTCTGTCTACAAAATATACAAGTATCAACATGAAAGGACTGTTCGCGTGTGGTTTCATTCGTAGCCGCCCTTTGGGTGCTGGAGTCGGGTGCTGGTGCCCGGTGGCATTACGTCCTTTGCTGTGTTGTTGCTTGATTGCTGGCGGCGCATACGTGCTTGCTTTGTTTTGGTGATGGTGGTGGCGGTACTTGTGGTACTTGTGGTACTTGTGGTACTTGTGGGACTTGTGGGACTTGTGGGACTTGTGGTTGAAGTGGTTGAAGTGGTTGAAGTGGTTGAAGTGGTTGAAGTGGTTGAAGTGGTTGAAGTGGTTGAAGTGGTAGTGGTAGTGGTGTGCTGATTGTGTAACGTGAAAATGAAATGTAAAGTGACGTGACGTGAGAGAGGGGGAAATGATGAAGTGGTCATGCCGTGAAGGTGGTTGAGAGAATGGTACAAGGCGCTGGGGTTGGGACATGAGGTGTGATGAAGATAGGGAGTGATGTGTGGAGGTAGTGAAGGAAGACCGATAGATAGAGTCCGTGACAAAATGTCTGCTCGTCCACGTCTGAGGGGCTCACTTCTCCCCTTCCTCGTCTATTCGTACCATTTCGCTGCTGCGTGCGTGCGTGATGTACAATGCTGCACCGAACTGTTGTCTTCCTCGAGCGCCTCGTGCTCGTCGCCTCATTAACCCCTGCGGTCCCGCTAGATACCTCTCAAGATCTAGTCGTCGATCATCATGCCCGTCTCGCCCCCTTGCTCGCGTTCCGCCCTCGAGCCCAGTGGGCTGCTCTGCGACTCGCTCTCGTAGCGACGCAAACGTGCCATGTTGAGGGCCGCAAGCAGGCGGTTGGCTTCCTCGTACCCTGTGCGCACCGTGTCAGCCTCGAGGCCGTGCACATGCTCGCCGTGCACAGGAGACGGGGCCGGGACGGAAGGGCCATCGAGGGGGCTGTACGGACCGCGGAAGGGGGACGAGGCATAGTCGGACGAGATGAGACCCGGAGTCTCGAGAGGAGTACGCTGCCGGTGGCGGTACGGCGTGGGCACGCCGTATGGGTTTGCCTGCCTTGGGGCCGCGATGCGCTGTGGTGCAGGCGTGACAAGCGGGTTGTCGGCGGGCGTCGGGGGATTTGAGCTCAACGCTTCCATCCTTGCGCGGTGCTGAGGTCAGCAAAGAGCTCTTGAAGGTGAAATGGCATAAGCTCACGAGAGAATAGAGAACACTGTTCTGGGCAGCATACTCGTCACCCCATTCGCGCATGCGCTCGTCCTCGGTCCACTCGTCATCGGCACGGAAGGGAGTGGATGAAGGCGGGTTGTGGCGTACAGGCGAGGACGACATGCTGGGATTGTGGTGGCGTTCCGGGGTGGCCTGGGCGCGGTGGTCTGCCGGAGACGCCATTTGGGACCGGGTGTGGTCGTGCTGATACAACGGGACACGCTGCTGCGAGTGCGAGTGGTGGTGGTGAGCATACATGGTGGCTGATGGGTTTGTTGTGTGTGGTGCACTCGCACTCGCACTCGCGCTCGGGTCCTGAAGACGCTCCCACTGGCGGGTACGGCGGCGTTCAACTGCGCGCCGGGCGAAAGCGCCCCGCTCTCCGCTGTCGTCATCGTCATAGCCCGTGGTGTGGCGGCGGAGGGGCGAGCTCGTGGCAGCCTGCGAAGAGTTGTCCCCGTCATAGATTGCGTGTGTGTCGCCAAGATTGTGGCCAGAGGTGCTGTGCCCCACGCCCATACCCATATCCATGCCGGCCGCGTCTTCGCCATTCGTCTGCCAGATGGGTGGTGGCGGTGGTGGTGGTGGCGCAAACATGCGGCTAGGGCCTGCGGAAACAGATGAGTTGCCGCCGTTGGGATTGGTCAGGCTGTTGTTGTGCGTACCCGACGAGCCACCGAACCCAGATGCGCTGGCCCATTCGGAGCGCCGCCGCCGCTTTAGCAGTACTTCTAATGGCGACGCCAGAGTGTCCACATAGCCGGGGGACGGCGAACGGGCACGCTTGCCCCGCGCGGGAGCGACGTCCGCCATGTTGACGGGTGGCGTCGGAATTGGGGACAACAAGGCCGCAGCCGGCGAGGAAGGGCGAAGAGATGAAGAGTGGAAGGTGGCAAAATAGAAATTAAGATGTGAAGATGTGAAGATGATGATGAAGATGAGAGTGTCGATATGCGAAGGAGAAAGTTTGTTGTTCGAGGATGAGATGGTAGAGACAAGAGGCAAAAGAGTTGTTGTAAATGAAGAAAATACGAGAGAGTTCGGAGTCTGTTAAACAAAAACAAGGGCCGTAAATGAGACAGCTCTCTCTCTCTCTCTTGGCTCTCTCAAGTCTCTCTCCGTTCTGTGTGTCCGCTGATACCGACCGATGGGATGGTGTGGCTATGGGGTCGGATGTGTAAATGCAGGCAATGCGGGGTTGGGCGGAGAGACAAAACAGAACCAGAACAGGCTAGACACTAGACACACACACAAGTCGGGGTTCCCAATGGGTTGGGTGCTTATGATGCGATTGACAAGGACAACACGTGGCAATTTTACAGGTGTAATTACACTTGGGTCTCTCACGTGTACAATGCATGGCTTGATAAGAGCCTCAGCTCTTGAGCCCTGAGAAAGATCAAAAAGTTAGCCACCACCGAAATGTTACCCGACCGGGGTGGCCAAAGAATCCACAACAGTGATCACACAACATTCACATTAGCATTTCAGCACAAAATAGCGCATACGGTTACCACCATGGCCGACACGTCTGGTTTTGTCACCGGCGACGACTTCATTGGCTTTGACGTACCGAGCGCAGGGCCCAGCCGGTCCGGTTCCCCCGCGTCGCCAGCGAGCTCGGTCGTGTCTGTCGGCAACGTCCTCGGCGGCTTGACGCGGTCGCCGCCGCCGGGATGGAAGGGCAAGGGGAGAGCGCAGGCCCGCGGGGCTGGGGCTGCTGGGCGAGACGAGAGCGATGGGCCGAGCGACCACAGCTCAGCAGCAGGTCCCATGAGCAAGGGCAAGGGCAAGAAGAGGAAGAGCAACGGTCTGGAACCGGAGAATAAGCGTCCCAAGAACGACCCGCACGCCACTGGACCGCGGAACCTGAAAGAGGAGCGCAAGGCCGCCGAACGTGCCGCGCCGTGGGCGGACGATGTGCGATGGGAGAAATGTGTTGACTCGTCGGAGATGTGAGTACAAGACGAACTGTGTGCTTGGCTTGATGTTAATACACTCCAGGCTCAACGACGAGATCCACGCGTTTTACAAGTACATGACGCCTACGGTGGACGAGAGCCGCGTCCGCGCCCAGATGATTGACTTGATTGCCAACACCATCCTGAACAGGTGGCCGGACGCAGAGGTGCTGCCGTTTGGATCATGGCAGACTGGACTGTACCTCCCTACTGGAGACATTGACCTCGTCGTCACAACACCGCGGCTTGTCATTGACGAGTGGGACCCGCACGGCTCGAACCGTACAAAGGTCAGGCTTCTCCGCGAGCTCGCGTCCATGATGCGTAACGGACACATTACGCAGGACGTTGCCGTCATCTCAAAGGCCAAGGTCCCGATCATCAAGTTTGTGACCACTGATGGTGAGTGCAGAGGAAAAAGTGCTGTAAAACTGACCACCAAGGAAAAATCAACGTCGACATTTCACTCAACCACCCGGACACGGTCTCGAACGGTGTGCAGTCGGCCAAGATTATCCAGCACTACCTCGACGATCTTCCCGGTGCCCGCGAGCTGATTCTGGTCGTCAAGGCGTTCCTCTCCCAGCGGTCCATGAACGAAGTGTACACTGGCGGCCTGGGATCCTACTCTGTCATCATTCTCGTCATCTCCTTCCTCCAGCTGCACCCGAAACTGCGCCGAAGCGAAATGGACGCACGCAAGAATCTCGGGACGCTGCTGTGCGAGTTCTTTGAGCTCTACGGGCGTAATTTCAACTATGACCATGTGGGCATCTCGATCCGTCGTGGGGGCACGTACTATTCCAAGGTGCGGCGCGGCTGGGCCAATTTCAACAACCAACCATTTTTGCTGTCGATAGAGGACCCGCAGGACCCCGAGAACGACGTGGCCAAGAGCTCGCACGGCATTCGTCAGGTGAAAATGACGCTGGCGGGCGCGTACGATCTGTTGACGGCGACGCTGTTCTCGCGCGCCGAACTCATCAACGCGCGCCGCGACAGGGGCGAATACGACCCCATGGACGGGCAGGAGGTGTCGATCCTCGCGACGATCATGGGCGTGACAAAGGAAACGCAAAAGTTCCGCCGGGAACTCGCCCAGCTCGCTGCCTCAGGGCACTTGACGCGCAAGCTCAATGCGCTCATGAGCAGGATGGGCAACCGCGCGGTGATTGTCTCGCAGGACGCTGCTGCGGGTGGCAGCGCGGGGACGCGCGATGAGGACGCCGCCAGCGAAGCCAACGGGCCCCACCGGCCGCAGGTGATTATCCGCCGCACACCGCCGCCACCCACACGCCCAAGCGACCCCGTCGGTGCGATCCTCGTCGACGACGACTCGTCCGTTGCCTCCCTCCCCTCGGATACCGAGAGCGAGGCCATGTCGTCGTCGGACGAGTCCGAGCCCCACCGGCCTGGGGAACCCCGCCCCCCCGTTGACCGCAACGTCCGGACGTACAGGACCCGTGGGTCCACCAAGCCAGCAAACCGGTCACACCTGGAGGACGGCGAAATTGCCTCCGACTCAAAGTACGCCGCGGCCGACGCGCGTGAGCGCAAACGGATCAAGAACCGCGAGTATCGGAAGAGGAAGCTGGCGCAGAAACGCGCTGCTGCTGTTGCTGCTGCCGCGGTCGTGAGCGTCAGCGACGGCGGCGAGGCCACTCCCGCGCCTAAGGGGGGGAAGGGCAGCAAGGCCAACGGAAACGGGAACACAAACGCAAACGCAAAGCCGAGGTCCAAGTCGGCGCCGGGGTCCAAGCTGCCTAGCAGAGATGGCTCCGTTACGGCTGACTCGGGCGCGCCGACCCCGGCGGCTACTGGCCCGACCGCGGCTGCACCTGGCCAAACTCGCCTCACTGCCGAGGAACGCAAGGCGTTCTGGGCGGCCAAGGGCGGCGTGGCAGGGGATGGCGACTCTGTGGACGAGTTCTAGGCGGAGCCTCATGCCGGGGTCTGTGGGTTCATGTGGGCGCAGTTGATTAGTTGGCCAGGATGGGTTGGTTGGAGGCTGAATTTGGGTTCATGGGCTTGGGGATGGGGATGGGCTATAGCATGGATGAGAGTTTGAGACACAAGAAGCAACTTGGGAGATTGGACGGACGGATGGTTGGACAGTCCTAGTGGGATAACATACCAAGCAGGCAGAAGGAGCATGAGGGGATGTTAAGAGGCACACCACTTTGCCACTCCAGGAGCTCGCATGTACTCTGTCATGTACGTGGTCGTGTCTTGTGGCGTAGCGCATACAGCATACAGCAAACAGAGTAAAGTGTACAGCTAGTAGCAAATGGCTATACCATGCATTGTTACCAGCGTAGCATGTCAATGTAGTGTACAAACAATAATTGAGTGTAACAGCCGTGGCTGTGGCGGGGGAAAGGTATACATGGGGGATGACAGTAGGAGCGTAAGGGGGGTAAAGAGGAACCACTCTGGACGACTCAGATCCTTCCAGGCCTGCCAGAGATACCGGCGCGCTCGGCATATGTGTTAGCGAGGTGTGAGAGGTTGGCGATGAGGCCAGCGCTTCCGACGACCTTGACCTGCGGGGTTTGTCAGCACCATTATTGTGCGATCAGTACTCACCATGATGGTCGGCTCTGGCGGATCCTGGATATCCTCCTCGCGGACTTTGCGCTTGAGCGTGTCCATGACTTCGCTTACGGCCGAGCGGTCGAGGTCGTCGCGTGCCTTCATGAGTGCCTCGACAAATTGGAGCTGCGGGCCGTGCACCTTTGCAAAGCTCCAGTAGTCCATGAACACCATCTGCGGGGACGCCGAGAGCATCGAGGCAATCTGGTCCATAACAGCGAACGCGGCCTCGAGCTCCTCGGCAGACTTGTAGTTTACGAAAAAGTCGTAGGCGAGCGAAATGTCGTTGCGGATGCGCTGGGCTGCGACGGGCATGCGGAGCGACTTTGTCGGCGCGCGGCGTAGGGCGGTGAGGTACGTGATCAGGAAGGCA
This sequence comes from Apiotrichum mycotoxinovorans, assembly GCA_013177335.1. Taxonomy (NCBI): domain Eukaryota; kingdom Fungi; phylum Basidiomycota; class Tremellomycetes; order Trichosporonales; family Trichosporonaceae; genus Apiotrichum; species Apiotrichum mycotoxinovorans. The sequence goes on along the minus strand of CP053624.1, from coordinate 132,876 downwards.
TCGAGCATGTCCTCGACAACAATCTCGAAAATGGCCGGGTTGAGGTGGGCAGAGTAGTCGCCGAGGTAGTCGCGCATCGTCTCGACGATTTGGGGGATGAGCTGGTCCGTGTACCACTGCGGCGAGATGAGGGCGCGCGTTGCGGGGCGGATATCGTTGAAGACAAACTCGACGAGCGTGGAGGTACACCGCTTCGCGACATCGAGGTATCCGTCGATGGCGCCATTGAGACTGTCTGCAATGCCGCCCTTGTACTTTTCCGATACCAAGGGCTCGAGGCGCTGCTGCAACGCCTCTGCATAGTCTGCTGCGCGGAGTTGATCGTTGGCGAGCGCCATGACGTACTCTACCAGCCCGCCGGCAACCTCCTCGGGCTTCTTCTCAGACTGGTTGCGTGCCTCGCTCGCCATGAGCGTGACCCATTCGGCCTGGACGCGGCGCATGACCTTGGCGCACTCTGTAACGACGCGAGCGAGAACAGCGCCCTGGTTCGAGTCGAGGGCGAGGTCGATTTGCTGGTTGACAAGTTGGAAAAAGTCGACAACGCCATCCATGCCGAATAAACCGTCTGTGCCGCGACCGGGTTCCTCGGACCGACTCTTGAACTTGGCAGCTTCCTCGGCTTGCAGGTTCTTGGTCCACTCGTCCAGTTTGGTGATGATGAGCCGGACATAGTCCTCGATCAAGTCCTGTGCGCGTCCATCCAGGAGTGGTGGCTGGAGCCACTCCTTGGGCACCTCCAGCTCCTTCATGCTCTGCCGGTACTCCTTGGTCCATGCATGAAGATGCAGCAGAACCTGGGCTTCCGGTGCCGAGTCGACGACCGAACGGAGGACATTGTTGAGCGTCGCGTGGTACTTTTTGATTAACCACTGAACAATCTCATAGTCGGCGGGGAAGAGCGGCTCGACGTCGTCCTTGATACGAATAATGTCCTTGTAAATGAATGCGAGGGATTCGATAAACGCCATCCTGTCGTCTCCGGACAGCTCCAAGTGGTACTCGAATTTGCCCTTGATAGCGCTCTCCATCGTTTCGAACATTTTGTGGCGGTAATTTTTGATCACGCGTGCATTGGCCTGCATCGAGCGGAACTTTGACGCTGTGTCGACACTGCCCACTTTGCGAACGAGACGCAGCGCCACGGCCTTTTCGTCCTCCTTAGACTCGAACTCGATAATCTTGAGGAGACGGACGACGGTGCCGCCGAACCCTTGCCGCGCGAGCTCGACAATGTTGCCCGAGATCGCCCACAGCCATTCCTCAAACTCCTTGCCAACATGGTCGAGCGGCGCAAACCATTGTGCGAGGATCTGGCGGTCTTCCCTGTTACCCCGCTGGGCCTGGTGCATCGTCTCGTTCCGGAACGCCTCGAGCTGCTGCAGCTGGAAGTGGATCGGGAGAAGGTTGGGGCAGGCGGAAATGACACCCGCACTCTGGTCGTCCTGGAGCATCGCGGCTAAGTGGTCGACCTTGTCCGCCATACTCTGCAGCTGCGTGACCATCTTGGCTGTCTGCGCAAAACTGCGGTGGATGCCGGATACACGCGTAATCTTCTGAAACGCCTCGCCTTCGTCCTTGTCGCGCTTGAGCTTTTCGACTTCAATCATCTCTTCGCGAATCATCGCAGCCGCCGCGCGCGAGTCTTGCAGTCGAACGAGCGCCTCACGCGTGGCGTCTAGCTGCTGCCGCACGCCCTCTTGCAGCTTTGCGTCGAGTGTGGCCTTCTCCTTTAACAGCTTGTTGCGATATGCCGAGAGCTTGACAAGGTCATCCGGTTGCCGCAGAACCTCGCCAATCGCCGCAGAGGCGGAGAAGGTCGCCATCGTGCCAAGTTCTCCGGGGCGATGGATGTGCAGTTGCTGTGTGTTGGTGGAGTTGGAAACGTAGCTGTCTTCTTCGGTCGTTCAGTTGTTGTCGTGGACCTTGGTGCTAGACATCTGTGACGTCGCTAAATCCATGGGTCCAGAGTAGCAGCCATGTGGATTTCGCGTGGGGTGTGATAGGATTGATCCCTCTAAATCTCAAAATGACCTGTCATTCTTGAATGTCGGTTCGCGCGCTTTCGGCCGTGTCGGATTTGTGAGCGAGAGTTTTGGTTGCTCCCTTCCGCCCTCTCCGCCGCATAGGTGACTGTCATTCCGCGCCATCTCGCCCCTCCCCGCCTGTGGTCTTTGCACATTTGCCACTGTCTCCACGACCAGGATTTATCGAGGACGAGACATGCGGTGATGGCGAGCATTGTTGGCACAGTTCAGCAACGCCGTCGACACTGGCGGCCGGCCACACCTTAGGTATCGATTATCGCTTCTCTTCACTTTCAACTCGTCACTCTACACCCACACTCGCTCGCGGCACATCCATTCTTTTTTTTTTTTCTGATCCTCGTCGCATCGAGGATGCCAAACTTGGGAAGGAAAAGGGTGCGTGACGACATGCCGCGGAGGCTGCGCCCATGCGTGCTTAGTGATCAGTGATCTTCTCCTGCTCTCACCCCGTCGTCGTTTTTTTGAGCTCTGCCTGCTACCACACGCATTCTCTGTGACCTCTACACATGTGCATCTGACTGCATCTCGCATCTCGCTCGCTTCAGGTCGTGACCACATTGAGACGCGGTTTGAGATGACCTCCAATTCGCGCTCGCAGTGTGTCCCCACCATTCATTTCCCACTAGAAATCTTGCACGGATCCTTACTACTTGTGCCCACCCAACCAAGTTCCCGCAAGCGACGTGCGGAAGGACCCATCTGACGTGTCTGTGCGACATGGCCCGATTCGATCGGAAGACCCTGCATCAAGGGTGCGAGTTCTCAAGCTGTGCTTTGCCTCTTCTGCCTTCATCTGGTGCCTCTCTTCTTTTGGGTGGCAAAAACAAGCGGGCAAACTCGTATTTGCGAGAAAGTGCCACACTTGTGCTAACGCCGCGGCGCTATGTGCCTGCGTATGCCCCAAAGCGGCAATCCACACCTACTCCACGTCATTTTCCATTGGTTGACCATCTGTTTTTCTGTCGTGTTTATTTGGTCGTGCCTGAACGGAATAACAAGCGCGAAGGCAACTTTACTAATGAGAGATTATTATCTTGTCATTTATTTACCTTGTTGGGTGGCAAAACGGCGAACCAGACAGGCGAGGAGCAGGGACTGTTTGTTTTCTTTTTTTTTTTTCTTTTTTTTTATGAGTGGTGATTTTTTCGCGTTGAATGGGATGATGCCCGTGCCTGATTCCCCTTTGGTTCGTCTTGTCAGAAGGCGGGCCACGCACACACACACGACCCGCGCACCCGTGCAACAGGACTGGATCATGTTCAGTGTTGGCGGTCAGAGTATAAGTATAATGAGTCGTCTTCCCGAAAGAGGCCGGCCCGCTCTAAAAATCCCCCCTCCATTATTTTTTCTTCTCTCTCGTTTCTCCCCTCCCTCCTTCCTTCCCCCCTCCTCTCTCGTGTTGCTCTTCTCTCATAGGCCAACACAAGTGCACCAACCAAACAGAGTTCTTTTTTTTCTTGTTTGAATTCTTTGCTTGTCGTGCCTTCCCTCCCATATAGGACCGACTTTGGTTTATATCCAAACGGACCTCCACTCTCTTTTGGATTTCATTTCCCCCCCTTTGCTTCCATCCTGCCTGGTTGCACCCCCCCCCCCCCACCCAGCCGGCATCAAAAAGTAATCAGCCACCCTCACCACCCTCAAACCCTTGCTCGCCATCATTTCATCATTCCAGACCGCACCTCCACCTTTTGTATCGAATTCCGTGTTTTAGACTACTCCACAACAACAACCATCATAACAACAACAACAACAGCATCATCCATTATCATCAACTTCTGTCATCATCACATAGATTCCCCCCCTTCCTTCCAACTCTGAAAACGCGTCCCTTTGCATTTAGCTCCCTTTTCGTTCCTCCGTTTTCCCTTACCACACCAATACCCTCGTCGTCGTCACCAATTCATTGATCCACACCATCAAAACTCGTCACAACATCATCCATTCCTTCCCTCTCCCACCCATCCACCCATCCATCCATTCTTTCATTCCACACCTCCACCTCACGACACGAGCCCGGTGACCAGAGCGAACGGAAGTTGCCACCCGCGCATCAGGTCATCAGTGCGTCTCGCGCTCCAGCAATCCAATAAAAGGTGGGTGACCATGCCGTATCTCCCATGCATGAGCACCACCTTCCTCCCTGTCTTCCTTTCTACTTCAACAACAACAACAGCAGCAGCTCGTCAACTGTCACTCTCATGCGATGTTATGTTTTACATGTTATGCTGACACGAGATCTCCCTTCTCCGTAATGCCTCGTTACCTTGTCTTTGCTGGTCGTCGTCTCCGTTATCGTCGTCATCACCGTTCACTTTTGATTTTCTCGTTTTGGTTGCCTTCCTCCTCACAAACAACAAAACATTGACGTCTTCCATTTCTGTCTTCTCTCCTTCGACATGCAGCTGTTATGTCAGTTGAGCCCATCCAGGTATCGCCCGAAGTATCGAACACCACTCCTGGAGCCGCTACCAAAGATCCCACCCCTCCGTCGTCCACCGTCGCTGAGGCCCCCATCACCCCCGATCCCACCAACCCCGCCGCTGGCATCCCTTCCTCGGACACCTCTATGAACGGCGCCATGTCGTACCCTCCCAACCCCTACCCCTCCATCAACTCCTTGCCAGCGAAGGGTCCTTCCCCCATCCGCGACGCGTACCCCACCCCCAACGACACTACCTTTGACCCAGTGTCGCGCTCTGATTCCAACGAGTTCAAGGATGGCCTGAAGCGTCCTGGAGATGTACTCGCCTCGAGCGATGTGAAGCGTGTCAAGGAGGATTCGCCCGTCGTGGCTCCTGCCTTTGACCCCAACGGCACGCCGATTGTCTACCCCTGGACAAACTATGTCGAGCCTCCCCCGCGCAACCCCGGGCCCACTACGCCGCTCACTCTGGCTCAGCACAAGTACCTGGTGAAGACTATTGGCAACATTCTCAAGTCGAACAATTCGTTCAACTTCCGTGAGCCCGTGGACACGGTCCGCTTCAACATTCCTCACTACCACACTATCATCCCTTACCCCATGGATTTGGGAACGGTCAACACCAAGCTGCACGCCTCTGATCCCCGTGGACCTCCAAAGGACAAGAGCAAGCTCGCTTCGTGGGACACGTCCAAGGGGACCTACAAGAGCGTTGCCGACGTCACCAAGGACGTCCGCCAGATTTGGGAGAACACTCGCAAGTTTAACGGTGTGGACCACGTCGTGTCGCAGGCCGCTTCCAAGCTCGAGGAGGTCTGGGAGAGGGCTCTCAGAACCTTGCCGTCAGATGTGAGTTGCCACGTCCTGCCCCACGATTTGGCACTAACACTTCAGCAACCATCGTCCCCCGCGACCCCCGGTGGCTCCTCCAGTGGCATGCCTGGTCGACGTGCTTCTATCTCGCAGCCCCCTGTCATTCGTCGCACGGATGACTCGATGCGCCCGAAGCGCGAAATCCACCCTCCGCCTTCGAAGGACCTGGGCTATGATGGTCCTGGCTCGGCTCGTAAGCCCAAGCGCCGCAACGACCCCCAGCTCCAGTGGGCGGCTCGCACCATCACCTCGTTTGAGAAGTCGCAAAAGTTCTTTGACATTGTGTCGCCGTTCCTGTACCCGATCGAACAGGTTATTGCCGCGATTCCCGAGTACAAGACGATCATCAAGGAGCCCATTGACCTGCTTATGATCAAGAACAAGCTCGAGGAGGGTCTGTACGAGGAGGTCGCGCACGTCGACCGTGATATCCGTCTGCTGGTCAACAACGCCACGACCTTCAACCCCCCTGGCGATGCCGTGTACAACGCTGCCAATGCTCTTCTTCAGCTATGGCAGGAGAAGTGGCGCGCGATGCCGCCCAAGCCTCAGCCCGAGGTCCGCGCTCCCAGCGAGGACGCTGTCGGCGAAGACCTGGACGAGTCGGAGGACGAGGACAAGGATGGTGAGCAGGAGGAATACAGCTGGGAACATGTACTGATCAATCGCAGTTGTTCGTCTCAAGGAGGCCAAGGAGGAACGTGCGGCTCTGGACCGTGAGATTGCCGAGCTTGAGGCTAAGATTGCGCGCAAGCCCGCCAAGCGCAAGCCCAAGGCTACTCCCAAGCAGGCACCAGCCAAGCCTGCTCGGAAGTACTCGACCTCAAAGCCGTCGCCCAGCGCCAACGGCAACGGTGTGGCCAAGAAGCCGCGCAAGCCCAAGGAGCAGCCCTCTTACCGCGAGGAGGAGGACAGCGACGATGAGGTGCAGACCATCAGCATCACCCAGAAGCAGGAGCTGGCCGAGAAGATCCAGGTCGCCGAGGCCGAGGTGCTCGCTGCTGCTGTGGAGATTATCCAGTCTACGACCCAGATCTCTGGCGTGAGTACAATATTTGCTCGACTTGTTTGCTGACAGTTCAGGACCAGGAGATTGAGCTTGATATCGACTCGCTCCCCGCTGCAACTGTGATCAAGCTGTACAACCTCGTCTGCCGTGGTCGCAAGCGCGGAAAGAAGAACAAGGCTGCACCTCGCAAGTCTGGCTTTGGCGGCGCTCCCGGTCGCAAGCACCTGAATGAGCAGGAGGAGGCCGACCGCATCCGTAAGATGGAGGCCCAGCTCCAGTCGTTTGAGGGCCGCAGCAGCGCGGCGGCGCCCACGTACCAGGAAGAGGAGTCGAGCGACGAGGAGGAGTCGAGTGACGAGGAGTAAAATCGTATGGGCAAGCGAGAGAGTAGTGTGTGTGAGACAGGGTGTGAGTGAGCACGATTGTGGCCATGGCGTCATGGTTAATGAGCCCGTATATGGTGGGCCATGTAGTTGTGCGCTGTTTATTAGAGTAGCGCCCCTTTTCTCCGTGTTATAGCGTATCCCGAGTGTGTTTCATCGGGCGCGACACTTATGCAAGCATTGCATGTAGGTCGAGGAGGATGAGAGGAAACCGAACCGGCGTCAGTAACAAAAAGTGGGAGCAAGTGCAGTGTGCGGTTAGAGCACGAGTGGTCAGACGACACTTCAGGAAGTAGGGAGGGGAGAGCGCTGGAGAACATGGCTGCAAATGATGCGCTTAATAAAGGGCGCAGGGTGGGTGTTTTGATGACGTTGGACCAGTCGTCAGAGACGAACATATGGGGCCCGAGGCCTGCCCTGAAACCTGCCGACGGCATCATCCTGGGATTCGTGGTATTCGTCCTCGCAAGTGCGTCGGGACTCGACGGATAATGTGCACGTGTCGTCGCGGGGAGGTGGGCAGGGCGGCGCGGTCCTCTTGTGGTATGCATATGCAGTAATGCTCTATGATGAAACAGGGAGGTAGTCATATAGTCATATAGTCATATAGATTTTATATCAGCGTACTTCTGTTGAGCCTCTGGGCCGGCTGTGGCGCTGCCGCCGGAGCTGGGAGTGGCAGTCGCAAACTGGCGCGCAGAGTGAAGTAAACTCATGATGATACTGTAGATATGCTCCGGCAAACCCCGGAAGTAGCCCGGATGAGCGGCTGATGACGGGGCCTAGCAGTCTGGCAGTCAGGGTGTGGTGAACTGGGGGGCCTGGGGAGGTTATGTCATTCCAACCAAGATGCGCTGTGATGAGTAAAGTCAAGCAAACAAAAGAAACGAAAAAAAAAAAAAAAAGATATCAAGATGACATCGAGGCCGATATCGTTCTCTGGACATGGCTCGTGCATTGCCACCATGCCACCATGCAGTCGGTCCGACTACGGCAGCCGTGCACAGACACACCCATAGACGCTCCAATCGTCGTCACGGCCGCCAAATCATGTCAGCGCCACAGGACAGGACGGGGCAGGACGGCGCACTCTCGCCGAAATCTCCCCGAAATCCCAGCGCTAAACAGCGACGCCAGCATTTTTCAACTCAGGGGCTAAGCATGAAAAGCCAGCCAACACCGGCCCGTTCGGCTCTGGCCCCGCTCCCCCGCCCTTCGCGTGGCACACTGGCGGCACATGAGGCGCACCATGGCCAGTCGCCGCGGGCGATTACCGCTGTTTGTCAAATGTATGAAATGTACCGCTGCGGTCACTCTCCCACTGGGCTTGCGCCGCGGGGCCGGGGCGCGGGGGGAAGGGGGGGGGGGAGGGGGAGGGGACTGGGGGCGGGCGGGGTAGGCTGTCGAGCGGTTGCGCGGGTGTTCTGTACCTGCCTACCTACCTACCGTACCTACCTACCGGACGCCCCCATCTGGTTCATATATCATCACTGCACCACCATACCTGGTACGCTTTCTCCCCCCATCTCTCTATCACTTTTTTCCACCGTCTACCGTCCTACCGGCCAGATCAACCAAAATGCCCCTTCCTACCCACTTCACCCTCGCTGACGGTCGCAAGATCCCCGCCATTGGTCTCGGTACCGTGAGTCGCACTGCTGGATTACCTTACCAAGTTCGGGGCGGGGGACAAAGGATGATGATGGATGGGATGGATATCGGATGGGTGGAGATGGGAGATGGGTGGGAACGTGGCGTCGCGCACGGTGTGGACGGACCTGCGTCGTCGAGACCGCCGAGCTGCTAGCAGTTTCTTCGCCGTCTCCGTCCGAGAAGAAAAAATCGGAGATGGGCCCCCTGGGTCATCTAGTTACCCCCAACGGTCCTCGCCGAACCGCACGGCCGTGGATGCATGCTGACGCCGTCTCGTTTTATTTGTTCCGCTTCTACCGAAATACTCCCACCGCTCAACCCGTATTTCTCTCTCATCTCGCTCGCACGCAATCCCCCGACTTCGTTCGAATCTACAGTGGCAGTCCCCGTGAGTGCTACAGCTGCAGACCCGCGAGCCCAGCTAACAAGAACAGCAAGGGCGAGGTCGCCAAGGCCGTCGAGGCCGCTATCCGCGTGAGTCCCCCCAACCACCACAGCAGCCCACCACACCACCTCCACCGCCCACCAGTGCCACAATGTGGCTCCTCCACCACAGCACACCAAAAGCACTCCAAACCACCAACAACTCGTTGCAACAAACTTGTTTTCTGCATCCTACATGCATCCCAGACACGTACTGACGTGCATGCAAGGCCGGCTACCGCCATATCGACTGTGCTTGGGCCTACGGTGAGTTCCGGGCATTCCAGGCTCTGCCGCGATCTCGACGCCGAGAATCGTCGGCGAGAGCAAGAAGACCATAAAGGTGGCACTTGCGAACTTTTACTAACTCTTGCAGGCAACGAGGCCGAGGTCGGAGAGGGTATCCGCGCTGCTGGCGTCCCCCGCGAGGAGCTCTGGATCACCTCGAAGCTCTTTGAGCTCCACCACCACCCCGAGCACGTCCCCCTCGCCATTGCCGACACGCTCAAGAACCTCGGCGTCGGCTACCTCGACCTCTACCTCCTCCACTGGAACGTAAGTCAGGAACTAGACAAACAGCTGGCCCGTGAGAGTATGCATGCTAACATGCTCCCTAGATCAACTGGCAGGTCGACGCGCCCGAGGGCGTCCTCCCGCAGTTTGAGCACGTCAAGCTCTCGCCCGAGGGCAAGCGTCTCCTCGATGTCCCTCTTTCCGACGACGTGCTCCCCACCTGGCGCGAGATGGAGAAGCTCGTCGACCAGGGCCTCGTCAAGAGCATTGGTGTCTCCAACTTGAACATCCACCGCTGCCGCGAGCTCCTCAAGCACGCGCGCATCCGCCCCGTGACCAACCAGGTCGAGCTCTCGATCCAGTGCCCCCAGCCCGAGCTTGTCGCGTGGTGCAAGAAGCAGAACATTCTTCCCCAGGGATACTCGCCCCTCGGCGGCACCGACGGCGAGGCCCTCCGCAACAACCCCGTCGTCCTTGAGATTGCCAAGAAGTACGGCGCGCAGGGCTCCAACGTCCTCATCTCGTGGCTCATTAAGCGCGGCGTCAACCCCCTCCCGAAGTCGGTCACCCCCTCGCGTATCGAGGCCAACCTCAAGAGTAAGTCTGGCTCCTAGCTCTAGCTCTAGCTCTAGCTCTAGCTCTAGTTCTAGCTCTAGTTCTAGCTGTAGATGGCCAGCTATCCTTGGCTCTATATCTCTCTCTCGCGGTAACATGTGCTCACTCTCCCCAGCCGTCGACCTCACCGACGACGAGTTTGCCCAGATCGAGAAGCTCGCCGAGTCGCACCCCCCCAAGCGCGTCTGCGACCAGTCCGACCTCTACGAGCCCTACTACGACATTTACCAGGAGAACGACCCCAAGTTCTCGGACAAGGTCCAGTTCGCCCAGGCCGACTAGAGACTAGAGTTCTAGGTGTATGCGTAGTGTAGCAGCGCAGTAGCAGCAGCAGCAGCAGATTAGTCGTGGCCGGACGGAAAAGCCTCGTCGGACCGACCACGTTTGTAGTAGTGTATGCCCCAGCATGCAAGTATAGAACACGAACAAGAGAGGGACAGGGAGGGACACGACGACGACGACCGGCTGCTGTTGTACTGACGGCTGAGGTGGTGCTGTGCCCATTACTCGTAGCGTCTTGTTTGTGTCTTGATACGCGCTGTGGCAAGACTGTGACCTCTCGCCTCCCCAGATCCTTGGCACTGTTTATACCGCGGAGACGGTCGGTCTTTGCGCGGCAACTCGTGGCCCCAGTGGCGGATCTCGCCTTCTCACCCTAGCTAGCTACTGGTGAGGAGGCGCCACAGCTGGTAAATTTTACGCGGATTCTCATCGACTCGGTCCCTCTCCATCTCCCTTCGCCTTATTGCGTAAACTACTGTTGAAACACAACCAAACCGACACAGCAGCGCAGCCACGAGCGGCGTGTCTTCCCATTCTCATATCTAGGAGGAGCAGATGCGCAGAGGAGAGGTACGAGCCCCGCTGAATGCGATAAGAGGCGGAGGCCAAGAGCATAGAGTCAAAGGCATCTATCTACCGTCAGTGCCACACGTCGGGAAGTGTATCAAGGATCCCGGAATGACCGCCGCCACCTCGTCTGGTCCTCTGGTCCTCTGGCCCTCTTTTTCTTTGCATGAAGTGAGCTGAATGTTTTGTCCTGGAGAAGCGGCGCGCATCATGCAGCGTCCTATCGGATTCCAGCGCAGATGAAAACAAAGACTCCTCGATGGCGGCGACAAGGCATCACAGTGAGCCGTTCCCAAGCGCATCGAGGCCAGATGTTGGTCTCAACGTGACTCAGTCAGCAGTCTACCTCCGCTCGCTTCACCCGTCTCCTCCTTGATGTGCCGTGCTCCGCTCGCAATCGTAAATCGTTACATCAAGGTGCACGCGTACTATACACACCCCTCCCCATTCTTCCTCCTCTACTTCCTGCTCCGCGTCCTCCTCTCCGTCGCGGCGGGCGCAGTGGCGGCGGCAGCGGCAGAGGCAGAGGCAGTAGCCGCGGCCCTAGGCTTGGGTTTGGGTTTCTCAGCAGGTGCAGCCGCAGCCTTACTCTTCGCTGCAGACGACGCGGCCGCAGTAGCCGCAGCAGCGGCGGCGCGGCGGCGGGTCGGCGCCTGAGCGGGCGCCGGCCGCTCCTCGATCTCGGCCGTGTTCTCCTTGCCACGCTTGCGCTCATCATCCTTTGTGTCTGCAGGCTTGCGCCTGGCGGCCGTGCTTGTGGCCTTAGAGGCTGCAGTCGGCCGGCGCGCGGGCTTGGGCGCCGGCGCCTCGTCTTGCGCGTCACTGAGGATACGGCCGCGAGCCGGGCGCTCAATGACGACCTCAACCTCGGGCGCACGCCGCGTGCGGCGGGACGCAGTGGATGTCGACGCGGGGGTGGATGTCGACGATGCTGCCTGGCGCGACCTGGTTGCCTTGGCCTTGGGCTCCGACTTGGTCTCTGGCTCGGGTGCGACTTGCTCCTTCTCAGAGGTCGAGGTCGACTTGCGCCGGCTACGACGCACGGGCGCGGATGCCGCCTCGTCCCTCTCGGCAGCCTTCTTGGGCTCGGCCCGGCGGGTGCGCCGCACTGGCTCCGAGACGGGGGATGCGGGCCGGGCAGGAGCGGCAGGAGCTGCAGTGGCCGAAGGGCCCGAGACCGCGCGGCGGGTGCGCAGAGCAGGGGCATCGCTGGGCGTCATCGCCCGCGTGGCGAGGCGGGTGCGCGTGGCGCGCGTTGGTTTCTCTGGTTCCGCAGTAGGTGGGGCGGGCGTGGCCTTCTGCCTCTGGGCCCTGGACTTGTCCGCCTTCTCGACCGCCGTCTCGTTGACCTCCTCGGGCTTGTCACCCTCGTCGCTCTCGTGGGCAGTTTTGACCTCGACCCCCTCCTCCTCCGCCTCCTCCTCAGCAAACATCTCCGGGAGGCCCTCCATCCGAGGCGTAGGCGGTACAGGTTTGGCGCCAAAGAGCTCGCGCACGCCGTCCATCTTGGGGCTCGGCGCGTCCTTGACCTCGCGGAGGAGATGCCTGACACCAGTAAACGACGGCGTGGGCTGCGCGCGCTCCTCGCGGAACAGATCACGCACGCCCGCCAGCAACGGCGTCTTGGGCTCGGCTTTCTGCGCCAGCATCTCGCGCACGCCGGCGTACGACGGCGTCGGAGCCGCGAGCTCCTTCTTGAACAGCTCGCGCATGCCGGCCATATATGGCGTCTTGGGCTCGGGCTTCTCCTTCAGGAGCGTGCGCAGGCCGTCATAGGCGGGCGTCTGGGGGACCTTGGGCTCGCGCAGGAGCTCGCGGACGCCAGTGTACGATGGCGTGGCGATCGAGTGGCGCTGGTTTCGGGTGCGAGGGGTCGATGCCTGCTCCTCCTCTGCCTCCTCTTCCTCATGGACATGCAACTGCTCATCCTCGCCATCGTCAACAGGCACGGCAGTCACAGTCGGCGTGCCGGGCAAGCTCTCGCTCTCGCCCTCCTCAATCGTCTCGACAGGTGCGTACTTGCGTGACGGCCCGACCGTGGCGGGAGGCGCGCGCCGCGCGGGCGTCCGCGACGGTGTTTCGGGGAGGACAAACCCGACAGTGGCGCGGCGGCCTGCTTTGCCGTTGCTCTGGGCGTCCTTGCCTGGCGTGGTAGCTGCTGTGGCAGCCTTGAGGCGGAGGGTCGAGAGACGCCGCTTAATGTCGTCCATGGGCGTCGCGGCCGATGGGGAGGGCACCTCGGGCTCGGCGCGGAGCGCGCGGTGCGGCGTCGCGTGTAACGTGAAGGGAACAGGGTCGCGGACGGGCTCGCGGAACGAGGTCGGAGGCTCAGGGAGGCGTCGGGGCGTGGCGAGCTTTTCGCGCTGCGCGGGGGTGAGGCCCAGGCCGGCACGGGGCGTCTTGCGTGGAGTCGCGGCGACGGCGGGCTTGCGGGGTGGCGTAGCGGGCGCAGCGGTCTCCTCCTCAGAGGCATCCTCATCCTCACCCTCTTCGTCGTCGTCCGAGACCTCGATTTCGACCTGCACCATCGCTGGGCGGACAGGCTTGCCGAGACGGCCGGGGGTGGGCGCGCCTCCGTTGCCAACGAGGGAGCGGCGTGGGGCGAGCGTGCGCTGGGGCTGGGGCGTGTAGAACTTGTCGAGCTGGCGTGAAACAGCCGCACGGACAGGGCTGGTGGGGTCCCCTGTGGCATCGGCAGCTGGATGTTGATGTTTGTCCTCCGCCTCGGCCTCGTTCTCAGCCTCGTCGGAGCCCTCCTCGTGGTAGTCGTCATCAACCGGGCGCTCGAGCACAAACTCAAACGGTTGCTGCTCCACCACGAAGTCTCCCTCTCCGCCCTCCTCCTCCTCTTCATCCTCCTCGTCATCCTCGTCATCCTCCTCCTCCTCCTCCTCGTCCCCGTACGCCTCGTCGCCGCTCTCGCTCTCGCTCAGCTCCGCCTCGGGCTCGGGCGAAAAGTTGATAACCGCCTGTCCGGGCTGTACATGTCAGTTTTCCACACGATAAACACAACTCACGATGGGCATATCCATATCGAGGCTCTCGCGGTCCGAGTCCGAGTCGTCCAGCGCAGCAGCCGTCACCCCCTGCCCATCCTCGTATATCCACTTGAGGGCCGGCGCGTTCTCCTTGTCCGACGGCCCCGCGTCGTCGTACAGGTCCTCGTCGTCTTCCTCTTCCTCTTCCTCGCCATCGTCTTCGTCACTAGACGACTCGGGCGGGGGGAGGGGCAGGCTCTTGCGCGGCGTGCCCCCGACGCCAAACGACGACTTGCGCCGGCGGACCTCAATGTGCCCCGCCTCAATACTCCCATCCACGCTCTTGAGGCGCTCGGCCTCCCAGACCTTGCGCGCCGAGCGGAGGAGAAGCGACTTGCGGAGCGAGTCCGAGCCGCGCGGCGTAGAGTACGCGACGCGCGCGGGGATCACGTGCGGCACGGGCGGCGGTGTCGCTGGTGTTTGTGTGGGAGGGAGGGGCTCAGGGAGGGGCACGGGCGCAGCGCGCGGTGACGTGGGCGGCGGCTCGTGCGCGGGGACCGGGACCGCTTCGTGGGGCGCACTGTCGGTCGCCTGGGCGTCCGAGTCAGAGTCGGAGTCGGAGCCAGAGTTGGCTTTGGTTTGTGGTACTACCTCTACAGCAGGTGTGGCCATGAAGGGGTTCGAACTATGCTCCTCCTCCTCGCTCTCCTCACCACCACGCTCCTCGTCCTCCTCGGACTCGTCCTGCTGCTCGACATAGATCTTCTCCCCGTCCTCGCCCTCCATGACGCCCAAGAGGGCTTCACACTCGCCCTCTTGAGGCACGCCGGGCTTCGCGGGCGGGCGGGCGGGCGTTTTGGCCGGCGTGGCGCCATGCAGCCCGAGCCCGAGGCTCGCACGGCGCGCCAGGGTGGGGATGAACCGCTTGCCGTCGGGCACGATGCTGAGGCGCAGCGTGTTGCGGCGCGGCGTCGCGCGCGTGCGCGGTGTCGCCGCCACGCTGTTGCGGAGGAGTAATGGTGTGCGGGGGGCGAACGTGTGGTCCACTGCAGCGGGAGTCTTGGACTTTGCGGGCGTCTTCGTCGTCGCCTTGGGCCGCGCGGGGGTCATGTAAGTCGCGACGCTGTCGTCCGCGTCCGCCGTGTCGCCGCCGCCGTACGTCCACTTGAACACCTTCTTGCGCACCGTGAGCATGTCCTCGTCCGCGAGCACCACAGTCGCTGGCGGCTTGTACACCACGCTCTTGCCTCCGGAAGTGAGCACGACGCCGTTCTGGCCCAGCACCTCGAGCGACGCCTGGGGGTTAGTTATTGGGGCCCGAAGAGGGGGCACGTACTTGTCCGGAGGAAGCGTCGTACACAATCACGGCGTGGGTCTTGGACACGTCCGGCTGGTAGATTCGGATCTGCCGTCAGCAAACTGGGGACCCTAGGACACTGGGGAGCGGCACGACAAGGAGACTGGCTCCAGAACTTGGCACTCACATCAGCCTGGATGTCCCTGCCGATCGTGAACCGCTCCGCTGTCATGGGACACGGGAGGAGGACGTCGCCGCGGGCACGAGACACGAGGGAGAGGACGCCAATGACGGGCAGCGGCTCGACGTCGGGGGACGGCTCGCGCGCGGATTGCCGGCGGGCGGGCGTGCTGAGTTCTGTCATGTCGGACAAAGAGGGAGGGAGGGAGGGAGGGGAGGAGGGTAGGAGGGGAGGAGGTTGGGTAGCTCGAATTTGGGGTAAATCTGCGTGCTGTTGTTGAACCGGGGGCTACCACAGTAAGAGTCGGAGTCGAGCGTCGAGATGGCCGACAGTCTACAAGAACGCCAAGGCACTATACTACTTATATGCTATCAATCACGCTTTGCTTCTGTCGGCGAGCGGCGGTGCCGACAAGACAACACCAGACAGGACAAGACAGTAAGTGGTGCAAAGAGGGAGAAATGGAGAGGTAACTGAAAGAACAAGAATAATAGCAAGATGGATCAAAAACCAAAAGCAAAAGACAAGACGTTGAAGAAGAAAACAAAACTCACACACTTGTTTGTGAATGTTTTGTTTGTTTTGTGCTTTTTTTGTGGTCTTTTTGTGGCAAAGTCAGCCGCGTAGCTCTTGAGCCAGGAGCCAGCAGCCAGTTTACGCAGTGAGCAGTGAGCAATGGTTGCCACGTGGGTTTGGTTCCGCTTGTTTGAGTTCTCATTCTGGTCCGTGGCGACCATAGCGTCAAAGCGTCGATGTAAACATTGGAGAGGGTGCATTGATGTTGTGGGGACTGCATCGACTGTTTCCCAAACTGGGTGGAAGGTTGTTTGTGGCTTTCACGTCATCTCTAGTACAAGTTATCAACAAAAGTGCTAGTTGTCGTCCGGCGCTCAGGTAGACCTGTAGGCAGGTAGAGACCTGCATCTCCAGGCGCAGCCGTTCAACCAGACCACACTGCACCTTCACGGCTGCCTTTCAATGCTTTGCAAAACACCATGCAGAAAAATGCCAACGAAAGCCAAAGTAAAAGCAACTAATACAACAACCAGTGCACAGTGCACGCTTATGGACCTTGGACCTTGACCGCGGAGAGCCCTACCGGATAGGACGGGTGAACCGCGTAGTGTATCCACGCTGTGACTCCCTCTCGCGCTCCCTTTCGCGCTCACGCTCGCGCTCCCTCTGAGGATCACGTTCGCGGGCGTACGCGTACTCTTTGCGCTCGCGCTCCCGTTCGCGGAGGATCTGCTCCCGCCTCTCACGCTCCCTCTCTCGTTCCCTCTCCCTCTCGCGCTCCTTCTCCCTCTCGCGCTCCTTCTCCCTCTCGCGCTCCTTCTCGCGTGCCTGCAGCTGCAGCTCGCGGTCGCGGTCGCGGTCACGTTGACGGTCGCGGTCGGCGTGTTGGCTGGGGCGGTGGGATTCCGGACGGGCGGCCGAGACAGCAGCATCACGCTCCGCTCCGCGCTCGCGCTCCCGGCGCTCACGCTCCTCCTGCCGGACAGCGGCGTCCGCCATGCCCATGCCGCCGTGTGCGCGAATTTTGCCGAGGACATCGCTGAACTGGTTAGCACAAAATCCGGTCCGACAGCGCCAACAAACCCACCGGATATACTCCAGCTTTGAGCGCACGCGCTCCATCATACGGCGCTCCTTCTCGGCGGCGTCCGCGAGCGGGCCGCGCAGCTCCTCCAGGCTCCAGGTATACAGCGCATAGTGCTTGTCAATGACAGTCACGACGAGCCCGCCCTCGGACAGAATAAGCTTTGTGTGGTCGTAGAAATTGAACTGCAGTCAGCACCCGTCTCTGACTACGAAAACATACCTGGAGGAGGCCGTTGCTGAGCCTGAAGAGAATGACGTGCTTCATGCGGAGGTACTTTTCAATGTATACCATTCCGCGCGTCTTTTCAGCATCAACGTACGTGTACTGGTGGTTGCCGACAAGACGGTCGAGCATGTACTTTTCAAACTGATGCAAGAGGTAGACTTTTGTCTTGAGGTCGGCGGGGTACGTGTCAATGGGGTAGTTGCGGCGGTGCTCGTACATGCGGTCGGCATCGGGTGCAATGTGGTCGAAATGCGTCTTGCGAGGCGCAAGAGCCAGCGACGTGCTGTCGTTAAAGTGCACACACACCGTGCCGTCCGTCATCGCAAAGCCCATACCGTACTTTGCGCAGTAGTCGAGCCATGAGACCACAAACACCTTGGGCGGCTTGGCCTGGATGTACGGCGTGCGGAAGCCGGCCTCGGTCTGGCCCATACGCAACGCGGAGGTGAGGTTTGCCTCGATCAAGTCGTACACGTTGCTCTTGCGGCCAGCAGCCGACGACGCAGCAGAGCCCGCAGGCTGGGGGACGTTGGACTCGCGCAGGGGCGCGCGGGTCGGGGTGGTCGAGCCCGAGGAGGCGCGGTCACGCTCCTCCCGTTCCTTGTCCGAAATCTTCATACCAGCCATCTGGCTCACGATGCGTGCCTTTTGGTGCGCCAGCTCGCGGTCACGCCCGTCGGTCATTCCACGCGGTGCGTCATCCTGGTCCTGCTCCTCCTCTTCCTCGGCCACCTCGTCAAACTCTGGCGCGCGGGATGCCGATGCTGTAGGGGGCCGCTGCATCGTCCCGCGCCGGACGGGGCTGAGCGTGCTCTGCGCACCGGCAGCAGTGAGCTTGCGCAGCAGCGACTGCTCCTTGATGGTGGGCGGAGCCTGCACGAGCGGCTGGCGCGCCGAGGACAAGAGAGCAGATATGGGGCTGTCGGGCTGGACGGCGTTGTTAAAGTCGCGCTCCTGTGCGGCAATAGAGTGGCCGAGGCTCGAGGTACGCGGAGGCGGGGGCGGAGTGGTCGACGGCGGCTCGCCAGCTGCACGGCGTTTGGCCATCTCAAAGTTGCGCTTGATCTGTCCGACCGACTGGGCGGCATACACCGGTGCCGCGTCGTTGGCCGACTGGGGGATATAGGACGGGAACGCGCCCTCGGTGAACCACGGGTGCTGGAGAATAGCCTGCAGAGTCGGGCGCTGTTCGGGGTCCGAGTTGAGAATTGACATGATGAGTTCCTGGACCGAGGACGAAATCTCCTTGTCTGGCGGGAACTCGTACCGGTTCTCGCGGATGCGGCGGTAGATTGCCTTGACGTCCTTGGTCTGGAAGGGCGGCTTGCCGATGAGAAGAGTGTAGAGAATAACACCGACCGACCAAATGTCCACCTCAAACGAGTGCCCGTTGGCAGTGTCGAACAGCACCTCGGGTGCGATATAGTTTGGTGTTCCACAGATAGTTCTTCCCAAGTCAGCATACGTCCCTTTGTTGGCCTCACTTTTTCCTCTCCCCCTCGTTCTCAATGAGCGCGGCGAGGCCAAAGTCGCCGACTTTGACATTCATGTGGTTATCAAGGAACAGGTTTCCGAGCTTGAGGTCGCGGTGGATGACATTGTTGTCGTGCATATATTGGCATGCCCCGATGAGCTGGACCAGGAAGAAGCGCGCCTCGGGCTCGGTGTACCGTTTACGCCGGCGGAGCAGGTCCATGAGCGAGCCGTTGTCGCACAGTTCGAGGATCATGTACACGTTCTCCTCGTCCTCAAAGCAGTCGAGAAAGCGGACGACGTGGGGGTGCTCGAGCATCTGGTGGAGCTTGATCTCCGCCCAGAGCTGTTTGTTAGCAGGCTGAAGACGGGTGTGCAAGCTGGGGGCAGAAATGATGTAATGTTAGGGCTTTAGAGTACCGCAAGTCAAAGGACGTAGAGCACAATGCCTGCAGCATACACAAACAAAAGCCCGAGTCCTCTCGCAGAGACATCACATTGCAATGTTGATGCACGTATTTGGATCCAGGCACTGGCCCCTACCATAGCGCCGTTCCGTCATTCGGGGCCTGTAACGCGGTGGGATAACGGCACGCCCAAGCCAGGTCTGCAAAACATAAAAGTATCTGCACGACCGGGTGTCGTCGAGGAAAAATCGAAATTGAAATGGTAGAATGCCTGGCTTGCCATGTAGCACAGTTACACACCTTGGTCTTGTTCTTCTTGGTCCGGATCGACGCCTTGTGCACGACCTTGACGGCCCGCCGGCGGCCCTCGGGGTCAATCACCTCGTACACGCGCGCAAAGCCGCCCTGTGTGTCAGTAGTATGCACTATAGTCGGCCATGTGTGAACCACACTAGGTGGTAGTCGGGACGCCAGTCTCCATGGCCGACAACAACAGCAA
Organism: Apiotrichum mycotoxinovorans; assembly: GCA_013177335.1. Classification (NCBI taxonomy): domain Eukaryota; kingdom Fungi; phylum Basidiomycota; class Tremellomycetes; order Trichosporonales; family Trichosporonaceae; genus Apiotrichum; species Apiotrichum mycotoxinovorans. The sequence continues at coordinate 113,422 of CP053624.1, read as the reverse complement.
CAAGGAACACTAATACACCCCAGCTCGCTGTACTCACCTCGCCGAGAAACCCGGCACGCCGGTAATTGCGCCCCTTGCCGCTGTCGCGGATGGTGGCCGGGGGCGGCGGCGGGGCCACCTTGTCGCTCTTCCTGGCCGGGGCGGGCGGGGAGCGCCGGCCATCGGCCGCACCGGCGGCGGCGGCGGGCTCGAGGGGCGCCATGGCCGGGATGGGCGGCAGCTGCGGGGCGTCGATTGCGACCATTGTCGCTGGTATTATGGATACGGTACGGGGACAGGTACGGATAGGAGACTGGTCGTGCGAGATGACAGAGGGGGCCAGAAGAGCGGGAGTAGAGGTGATGACACGATCCTAGAATAAATAGAAGTGGAGAGAGAGAGAGAGAGATGAATGAAAGAGAGAAGAGTAGGAATGCAGAATGGAGAATGAATGCAATGTTGTGGTGTTGTGGTCGTGGTGAAGGGTCACACTCCAACAGTAATGTTTGGTTTGACACGGCCCCCCTCCCTCTCCCTCTCTCCTTCCCTTCGGGTGGCCCCCCCTGGCGTCCCTCCTGGCTGTTTGTTAGCTCGTGTGTTTTTTTTTTTTTTTTTTTTTGCCTCTTTGTTGCTGGAATTTCAATTTTTGATTCCGTGAAATCATTCGCGTAACCTTTGAAACCAATGCAAACATTCGGGCGACGAGGGGGACAAGTGTACGATACAATACAGCATGCAGTGTACGCAGCTACGCAGCGTGTACTACCATGGGCTATGCTGTAAATTACATATGTACTGCTTGTACTGTGCATTGTGGCGTGCGTGGCGTGTGGATCGACACTACACTGAATCCCCAACAAACTCATAAATCATAAAACGGCCGGCAGCTGACCATGTCAATGTCTCATACATCCTACAGGTCACAAACATACGGTCGTCCAGTCCATCAAGTATGGCCGGTATGGCCAGTATGACCAGTATGACCAGTATGACCAGTATACTAGCAACTACCCAACAGGCAGCTCGCCCATCTCACTAATCCAGGGCCGCGAGCACAAACTCACACAGACTGTGGAGCTGTGGACTGTCTGTCTCCGGGATACTTAGCTGGGGCGCTCGACCTCCAACCTGTGGTCACGTGACTCTTGTGGTGTAGTGCATGTAGTGATTATCATACTCACTTAGAGTGACCAAGCGTCGCCTGACAGACCACACTCAGACCCCACTTCGAGCGTTCAGTACAGCGGGCGGCGCAGCCTAAAGACTACCATGTGGAGCTGGCGGAATGGCTTTGGCAAGTCTTGCCTTGAGGGGCCACATCAAAGCTTGGCACCCGCGATGTGCACGCTGCAGTACGTGCTATGCAGGACTTGACTCCTCCTAAACCGTTGCTCCTCCCCGCGAGCTGACCAGGCCACTCGCCCACAGATGGTACAGGTGGACATCACTGCCAGGTGCCCGTTGCACATGCTTGTGGCCATTTCAGCGTGTGCGTCATGCCATGTCATATTGCACGAAGACGCTCATTAGCTACATCTCCCAGCCTTCGTTCAGCTTGCGCCACTTAACAATGTGTTTTGACGCTCAAGTGTAGGTACGTACGTACTTCTTGCTCCTCTGGTTCCCTGAACATCGTCTCCTAACCTTGCTCCCGCACACCACTCCTCGGAGTCACACAATGCCGCTGTGCTGCTCTGCTCCACAGGTACACCTTCATAATGTTACATCTCTCAATTTCCCCGTATAATGCAAGCATGACTTGTCTCCTATCAATGCAATGACTACGGACAGTAGTGCGGTGGTGGCAGTGTGTTGTTACTTGTACGTGAGTTCAGTGTTCCGGGGTAAGGGGGGATTGGTGCGGGGGGGATCGTGCAGTGGTGCTGGGACTAGGTTTCCTATGGATCCGGGGAGTGGTTGTTTCGATGATAGAGAAGAGATTTGGCGGAGGGCGCGTGGACAAAGGGTCTGCTTTGTATGGCAGCACCAGTGTCCCCGAAGGATTGGAATGGCTGGGTTGAATGCGCGACGAAAGAATAAAGAAAATGAAAGGCCCATACGGGATGTGTGTGATACAATCGAAAGAAAGGAAGGACGATAACTTGAACGAAAATAAGAAAATCAATCATTGGGTTCAAATCAATCACGGCCGCCCTTGGCCTTGAGACCACCAAACATCTTGGCGAGACCGCTCGCCTTGTGCTTGGGCTTGGACGGTGAATCGTGCGACGGAGACGCGGCGTGCGGGCTGCTCGCAGTGATCGTGCTGAGGCTAGCACCAGACGAGCTGGCGGCAAGGTTGTGGGCAGAACCGTTCGGAGACTTTGACTTAGCGGTAGCCTTGATCGAAATAGGCGCAGGTGCTGCGTTTCCATTCGCAAGGGACGCCTTGTGGTGGCCCTTTGGTGTCTCTTCGCGCCTGTCCTTGTCGGGACGGGTTGTCGGGTTCACAGCGATCGGGACACTGTTAACGGGCGGTGCCCAGCGGTCCTTGTCATGAGCAAGGGGCGAGGGACGGTGGGCGCCGCCGGGATGTGCGGGGCGGAGGTTGAGCGGAACGGGGCGACCAAGATGCGATGGCTTGCCAAAGGAGCCCATGGGCTCCAGGCCGCCAGCGATAGCAGCAGCGGCTAGCGCCGCCTGGCGCTGGCGACTGGACGAGTCCTCGGTACCGCGACGCGACGGCGGGCGATTGGCCTTGGCAGAAGGAGCCTCTTCCTTCAGTTTCTTTTCCTGCTCACGAGCACGCTTCTCCTCCTCACGCTGGCGGGCGGTGCGGCGCCAGTCGTCATCGTCAGGTCCACCGACATACGAGCTCGTCGCAGACGACTCGCTGACGGCCATGCTAGACAGCTGCGATGAGAGACCAGAAGACGTCGTGGCGGTCTGCTTGAGGTGTGCGTGGCGCGACAGGTGGCTGTTGTTGACGCCCTGCTGTAGCTTGGCCGGAGCGGACCAAGTTCCACCAGCCTGGTTGTCCCGTTCGGCCACACGGCGGGCAAGCGCTTCGAGCTGGGGGTTGCCCTTGGACATTGCAAGGAAATCCTTCCACTTGGACTTGCGCGCCGCAGCGACCTGCGCAGGCGAAGTGCCAAGCGGTGGGAAGTCCTCCACGCGGGTGGGGTCAAAGCGTTTCTTGGTCGACAAGTCACGTGCGAGCTGTTCCGATGCCTGGACGAGCTCGGACATGAATGCGTCACGCTCCTCCTGAGTCGCACCGGATGCAGCCGCAGCAGCCGCAGCCTGCGCAGCCTTACCCTTGCGAATACCGCGCTTGCGCCGCTTCTGTGTCGAAATGGACCTTTCGTCACCCGTCTTGTCACCGTGACCCTTCTCCTCCGGCTCCTCCATGATGATGTCAGGATTGTCGTCCTGGCCGCTCTCAGTCGGTTCGGGAGACACCAGCGTAGACATGTCGGTCGGGGTAGGGTGGTCGTCGACCGTTGTCGCCGAACACATGTCCTCGCGATCGAGGTCAGGAGTAGGAGCCGCGTTTGCAAACGAGGTTGCCTGCGACGATAGCGCCGAATGACCGTTGGTGAGCTCCGACACTGGCGGCAGAGTTGCAAGCGACGGCGTGTATTCTGCCTGCTCGTCTGTAACGTCGAGTTTGGCCATGGCGGCGGCAACAGGGGCGACAGGGGAGGCAGCAATGGGCGCTGACGACGTAAGAGCCGAGGTGAAATGGCTAGTACGCCCGGGGTTGAACTGGCTCACGGGAGCCTTGACGAACAGACCCTTGTCTCCCGCTGCCTGCTTGGCACGGGTTTCAAGTCGAGACTTCTTAAGGTCTCGAACCGCGCGTCGGCCAGCGATCATCTCGGGCAGCGCACGCACCCACTGACCAAGCTGGTGGGCCGTCACACGGTTCTCGACGTCGGTGCACAAGACGTGCTCGGCAAGGTACGTCGATACTTCTTTGCCGATACCAGTGAACTTGTTCTGAAGGAACCCAATGGGGTCCATCAGGAAAGCGTCAAAGTTGGGGTCGCCCTCGGTGGGGTCCTTCCAGGGGTTGCGGTGGAAGAGCATGTTGATAAGAACAATGCCAAGCGACCAGACGTCTGCGGGCTGAGGGCAGTACGTCGGGCCGAGGTTGTTGCGGCACTCGTACGACATGTATGGCTTGGAGCCGCACTCGACGTCGCCAGACTCGTACTCGGTTGTCGCGAGACCAAAGTCGGTGAGCTTGACGATAACTTTGCGCTTGGCCTGGGGGCCAAAGTCTGGCTCCTTGGTGTTGTCACCGTCGCCATCCGAGTTGGCCTCGGCGACAGACTCCAACTCGACAGAGTCGCAACAGATAAAGTTCTCAGGCTTGATGTCACGGTGCGAGACGCCGGCGCTGTGGCAGACGGCCACGGCCTCGCACATTTGCGAGAACATGGACGCGATCAGACGCAGACGGCGCGGGGTAAGGAGTGTGTTGGCGGAAAAGGCCGAGAGAAGCGAGGGAGTCGGGGGCGTGGCACCATGCGAGCCAGAAATATGAGACGCAGCAAAGGACCCGTTGTGGTGTGCAAATAGAAGCGAGGCTGGGGAGGCATTGTTGTAGCTGCTGCCGCCAAAGCCGTTTGGCGAAAAGCCGGGCGAGTTGGTGAACGAGGAAGGGAAGTTTGAAAACAACTGCGAGGAAGAAAACGGAATCGACGACGACGAGAGACGCGAAGACGACATAATCTCCATTCCAGCGCGGTCGCGGTCCTCGTGGCCAAGGACAGCGGGGAGGTTGGTGCTCACCGGAGGCGGCGACGCATCACGGGAACGCTCGAGCCAGTAGAACCTAAAAAGTGTCAGCGTTTGGGTACGATGTTAGCTACTCACAGATCCTCTCCAGGGCAGAGTTCAAGCATAAGGAAGAGCCAGTTCTTGGTCTGAAGAGTCTCGTGGAGTGTAACAATGTTCTTGTGGATCGGGAGCGACAGGTGAATGTGAGCTTCAAAGAGCTGGGTCTCAAGCTGCTCCTCCTCGAGGTCGTGCTTGGAGAGACACTTGAGGGCATATTCGCGCTTGCGGCCGCCGCGTTCGCGAACGAGGTAGACGACAGCGTACGAGCCAGAGCCGAGCTGGCGAATGACCTCGTATGTCTTCTTGGTGCGCGGGCGACCAGGCTGCGATCCGCGCGCAGTGCCGATCTGACTGCCGTCGCGGCGGAGCGGAAGTCCGACGTCGGAGGCGTCGATGCGTCCCACTGCAGCCTCGATAATGTCACCCTCAAACTCGAGGCCCTCGCCAAAGATCATTCCAGGGCGCAGGACATCAGCCACATGCGAAGCCTCAGACTCTGCTGTCCACGAGCGACCATTGCTGCCGTACTCGTCGTCAAAAGAGAAGGAATCCACCGTGGACTGATCGGCGTCCAAAAGTACACCGCCGGCGGGGGCCCAATCTTCCATTTCCTCCACTCCCGGGGCCCACGCGTCAGCGAGGGACGAGGTACCCGGACCGGCGAAAGGCGTCGACAGCTGCTCGCCTTTTGGAGTCGACGACTTGCTGTGCTGTCCTGACCCGGAGCGGGCGGGAAGGAGACTGGTGCTTCCGCGAGGGGTGCGTGACCGCGACCGAGACGATAGGGAAATAGACACGATCGCTGCCGAGTTGCGCCTGGAGCGACTACCGTTGGGCAGCTCACCAGCCAGGGCACGCGGCGATGAAGCCACAATACCAGCTGGCCCATCTGCGGCATTCGGCGGGAAGAAGAAGTTTTCTTTCGGCGACGAAATCTGAGGCGAAAGGACGGGGCGAGCGGCTCCCGCCTTGGCGAGCATCATGTTTGGGGCGACAGGAGAGGATCCTGGGAGACCGATCGGGTACGAGGGCGGCGAGAAGCCAAACACGGTCGTCGGCGTCGTGTTCAAGGACGGGATCCTATGCGGCGCCGTGGGAGCCGAGGGCGTCAGTTCGTCCATGGTGGCCGAGTCAAAGTGGAATCCACCTGTGGCCAGGGTGTGCACGCGGCTATGTCGGGGCGATGGCGACCTATCAATGGCAGCAAAACGGTGAGGAGGCGACCTTGCCGCGGGTGTCACTGGCGATGCGGTCCCGTCCATGAGGCGTGGGCCGATGTTGACAAAGAGGCCAGTAAGGGCGAGTGGTGCGGCGGAGTGGAGGCGACAGTGGGTCAGCTAGCGCTGCTGCTGGAACCCAAAAGGAGCCGATAAAGGGGGTGGGGGGAGGAGGGGAGGAGAGAGGGCGGTGAGGGAAATGAGACGTCGGCCTGTATGGTTACTGATGCTCGTTGCTGATTAAAATGCGTCGAGAGAGGGGGTCCAATGTGTAGGTTAGGTCTCGCCAGCTACGACCAACGCAAGTCAAGGATAGCGATCAAAGGCTGAGACCACGGCAGAAGAGTGGAAAGAAGAGGCCTGGGTGTTGTTGACGATGAGCCTGCGTGTGTGTGTGGAGGTACGTTGAAACGAGACGCTAGCGGCGAAAGCGACGACGACGGCGACGACAAGTAGGAAAACGAATAGAAAGGAGAAAATGCAAATGAAGAGTCGAGAGCCAAGTCAAGTCCAGTCGAGTCGAGTCGGGTTCAACTAGGGAAATGGAGCCAAAGCCGTGGTAAGTGTAAAATGAACCCCGGAGAGTAGCTTGACGCGGAAACCAAACGGCAAACGACTTGTAGACGGTGAGAGATGGAATGAAGTTGCTTGCGTTGGGAGTGGTGGATGATGACGACGATGATGGATGATGAATGTAAGAGGGAAGAGGCGGGGAAGGGAAGGCAAAGGCAGAGGGAACGTGTGTACTGGCGTGTGTGCGTGTGTGTGTGTTGTGTGTCTGCCTGTCTAGCAGTGGGTTTAGAGGTGCAAATCGAATGTAATTGTGGTGTGATGGATGGCGATAGAAGTGGGGAGGATTGACAGTAAGTGAGTGGGTATTCGTGCAAAAGGTGGTTTCGACTCTACACCTGTCAAAGGTCTACCACAGAATAGGACGACACGACAAGAGATAGCTGGTGTTGGACGGTTGCGTCGTCGTCGTCAATATCGTCGATGTCGTGGTTGATGTTGTCGAGTCGTAAACCCCCACGTCAAAAACGATGGGTGAAGGGTGTGATGGGTGGTGATGTGCGTTATCGGAATGGAACGTTGTTGGGTGGAACAAAGGAATGGAATATCACAGATCCGCCCGAGAGACCGAGAGGCCGAGAGACTGCGAACACGGGGGAGGGAGCCGGGGGAGGAGGGTAGTTGATTTGATTGACGACTTTGAATGCTGCTGCGCGGCTGCGGGGGCTCACTTCGCTAACTCGCCCGCTCGTCCTATGAACGCAAGGAAAGGGGCGGAGCAGCAAGCGTTGGGGGGTTGCCGGGAGAGCAGAAAGGCGGAGGGCCAACCCGAAGAGGCGGCGCCGAGTCGACGACAAGAAGCGGAACGGTAGAAGAGAAACGGAGAATTGTTGGCAAGAACAGAAGTGCGAGAGAAGGAGAGATTGAGAAGGAAAGAGGGAGGGAGGGAGGGAGGGAGGGAGGGAGAGAGGGAGAGAAAGCAAGCGAGAATGAGACGGAGAGCGAGCGAGAGGTGGGGAGTGACTCTAGTAGTAGTACTGTATGGAATGGACAGTAGCTTAGTCGGGCGCTATCTAGAAAAAAGAGGGCAAGAGTGGTGGTGTGGTGGGGTGCGGATTGGACGGCATTTGAGATCTTCCCTGTACTTTGATTTGTTTCGATTTTGTAATGATGATAATAGAAATGATTTTGTATTGATTATTAAACAAACGCTCCCTTTTCCCATTAATAATCGAAAACAACTGCGAAGACGTTTGCCCTCCTCGTACTCGCTCGTACTTCGTGCAATGCAGTCACACTAGTAATATATATTTATTTGGGGGACAAATAACAAAAAAATACATAACCAAATAGCCCTGGTCCTTCCCCTCTCTGTCTCCTGCCACAAGAGAGAGACAGAGAGAGAGAGAGAGATCACACGGTGCAAGGCAGGGGCCGAGAGGCGAGAGCGAGCGGGGTGCGGGCACTGTCAAGCTGAGTGAGCGAGAATGGTTTGTGTAATGGGGCAAGGCAAAAGAGGAGAGGGATGAGATGTTATGGAGGGGACGGAGCAAGGCGAGGGGAAGGAGCAAGAGAGCTCGAAGAGAGAGAGAGACCCGAAATCGGGTTGGCCGCTTAAAGGAAGGGCAAGTTTAAGATATAAAAAGAGAGCAAAGAAAGAAAAAGAGAGAGAAGAGAGAGAAGAGAGAGAAGAGAGAGAAGAGTCAAAAGGGCTGACGGGCTGACGAAGGGTCGAGCCAAAGTTCCAAAACGATGACAGAAAAAAATAAAAATAAAAAAATGCAAAAAATGGCAGACCTATTGAAAGGGCACAAGAGGAGAGAGACGGAGTGACCGTTGACCTGATGAAGATTAAAATAAATTCCCTATTTTGCCCCTATGTTACGCCTTCCTCTTTCGTCCTCCCCCCCTCCTCTGTCCTTCCTCCGATCCTCCTCGCCCTTTTCTATGCTGATGCTGCAAGTTGGTGGCAATCATTATCACTAATAGTGTATTAAGACCAATAAGGAGCTAATAGAAAAGGAGCTAATAGGAAAATAAAAGTTGTAGATCATCAGTGTTTTTGGTATTGGTTCAACTGTCCTCTGATGCTCCCTTTCCCTTGTTATGGGCCCCCCTGTTATTATCTTGGCAGGAAACCGTCACTTGGATTCCTTTGAAGAATTCGAGTAGATTCGACTAGATATGTGAGTGGCACCACGCGGCTCCATCAGTCAACAGTACAACAGTGGAGCAGCCGGCTGTCATCTCAACATGCCAGGTATTGCTAGCATACCGACATGGTCATTTGATTGATCCATTGTGCCATTGTCATTTGTTTTTGTATTTGTGGCAAAAGGAAGGAGTATCTTCTGCAAAGCTTTTGAAATTTGTTCTGCCCTTCCGATCGGGGCTTTTTTCTTTCTTTCTTCCTGGCGTGTATATCTTCCTTCCTTTGTCTTCCTTGCTGTTCCAAAGGTGGCTGACGATCTGACGACTATGGAATTACCCTCCGGCCACTGAAACGATTAACACGATCACTTTGTACTCTGTCCTAATCAAACATGACTGCCATACTGTCATCTGTCATGTCATATTCATGTCATGTCATGTCTGCTACGTGGCAGTCCCCGAAATGCAATGCATGTGAACACTGCCTCTTGGGGATCTTATGGGGTTTGGGGTAAATTGGGGTTTTGCTTATTATAGTCCGAAGATGGTATCCGTGTACGCCCCGCTCCCATGTTCCTATGTAAGAACGCAAGGGGTAAGAGTAACCCTAACAATAACAACGGGAGGCTGTGATCGCTTTTCGGTTGTGTTGTCTGTGATTTCACCAAGAGGGATCCCAGATGACGCAGGCTTTTGTGGAGAGGAATAAGAAAGAATGGGGAGCCCCATGAAAAAAAGGAACCCGGATCACAGAGCCTAGTCTATGGCCAACTCAAGTGCCTGTGAATGCCGTCTCCTGCCTCTCTCCTTCTGCCGTCTGTCCCCATCAGTTGTGGAACGTCGGCTGCATATTATGAGCATTCCAAGATAACTTGCCCACATGCCCACAAAGAATAAATCATGCAATCATTAGCATCATCAGCAATCGTCCCCCGTCGTCATCAGTCATCATCGCAGGCGAGAAATGCTTGATCTGCTGTTACAAAATGTGGCAAACAGTCTGCACGGTGGGCTCTAGACAGCTGCAGCTGGATAAGAGGTCGACGAGGTGGGGAACATGAACAAATGGCACACACAGGGAGCTGGTGGAGCCAAGGCTGCAACATCCTGCAGTGGTACTCCGCCGCTTCTGGGCCGGAGGGACAGTGGGGCCGGAGGCGCGGGGCGTCGTGTGGGGAAGGTGGAGCGCAGTAGCCAATATGCAGGAGTGCACAGTCTGTGACGGCGCCGGCGTGATGGAGTAGTCCAACCTAGTGTCCGAGCACGCACATGGTGCTCTTACTGCTACTCACTATTGCCATACTGATTCTGCTGATGCCAAGTTGGTTGGGGCACCGGGTGGCGACAGCGGCGTCGTAATCGCACACGGCCGTGGCCAGCAGCAGCGCAACCAGTGCTGAAACCCCACCCCCAGTGCCTGCCCCGTCTCTGGAATCCCGACTACAGACCACCGCCATAAGGCGTCATCCGTCCACAATCGCGCAATCGCCATTGGACACCATGTGTGCGCATGCCGTAGTGTACTGTACGTAGTGAGCAGTGAAATCTCTTGGCTGGGTGGCAAATACTGCGCTGAAGACGGTGGCAAGCTGGCGGACTGGTGTGCATCTGGGTGGCGACCGCCACCTGCCCTCCATCTCCCCTCTCACTGTGCTGCTTCGGAGATGTGCGCTAGTGGGTTAACGGCCTTGTAATGGGCTTGAGTTTGTGTTTGCGACTACGGCCAAGGGACAAGGGCAGGCGGCACAAAGGCACCAACCAAAAGCGTGCCTCTACAATAGAACAAGAGCTGCTCCACCGTCTATGTGCACCGTGTGCTCAACCCCAGGCGGGGATTAAGCTCTACAGCATTCTAATCCAAAATGGGAGCGCATAAAGCCTTTTTCGTAATTCCTAATTCCTAACCCAACTGGCAGCAGCCGAAGAAAGAACGACCAAGGGAAAACATGCTCAGGAAAAAAAAAAAAAAACCCCGAAAAAGTTACCAATCATGTGGGGCTGCCTCTGGAGTCGGGCTAGCAGGCCAATAGACTGGCGACAATGGAATCTGCAGGGTCGACGGCTTGGAGCTACGCGCTACTGACATGCAGAGTGGATCGATAGTGTGCTCCAATCGCCTCTAGAGGTCCAGCAAAACCTGCTAGTGACGACAGTGACGCTACCAGAGCACTTTTAGCAGTACAGTAGTAAGGATTAACCTTGCATTTCAGCCCTGGCCTTGGCCTGCATCGATCGCAGTAGAGACGACTTGAAAAAGGAACGATTGGAAGCATGTGTGACAGTGTCATGTCGCATGCAGTGACTGATCTATGGATCGAAAACAAGCTAAGACATTCCAGATGAGAGACGCACTATAATGACGTGACCGATGGCACTGTGGCAAGAATCGTATATCGACACAAAATTTGTGGCGAACCATAAGGTGGTCCAGTTGATCACAAGTATACGGTGCAGGTGTAGCACACGCATCCTTGGCACTGTTCACTAGATCACTATATTCACTTGAGGTCGACCATGTGCTCCATGCCCCAAGCTAGCCTTGCCGTGCATAAACGATGCGAGAATAGCTCTGTAACTACCTTACGTGACGGCGACGACGAGAACACTCATGACACCCACGCACGGATCGCCGGAATGGAACAGCAGCGGCAGATCCTGAGCCATGTGTGGCGTGTGGAGCTGCCAGTACGTGATACGCGAGTAGGTTGCTCGGCTCGTTGGCGGCCCTCGTTTGCAGGCGACACCCGTGCGGTCGGGTTGTCCATTGCGGCATAGTCATGACATATTCGCCGTTCTGCACCCGGCTCTACCGACAACATGCTCCGCACCCGACGTGTATCCTGACTCCCCAGTGTTCTCGGCTGTCACCATCATTGGCCTGGTGCGGATGCTCGCTTCGCCTGTCCTCTCCGACAGCGTGATGGAGACAATTCCTAATGGAGGAGCAGTTACACCACATGAGACACCCCGAACTACACATTAGCTATTATCTCGCGGCAACTCAACCCCAAACAATTGTAGACTAAATCAAGAATAACGACAAAACAACAGCACAAGGCAGAACGGCAAGTGCACCGCGAGGCACCAACCGTCGCAGCCGGGCAGCCGCGCAACCGAGTCCGGGACGCACGAAGCAGCCATCTGACATGATCTGACACGAATGCACGAACTAACACACTAACACACTGACATCCTGCGATCCCTAGCTTGGCTTGCTAGCTTGCGTATCAGCCTATAACTCAGTACCATACTGCACGCTTCCCAGAATACGTTATCGGTGTTGGGTGGCAAAAGCAAAGTTTGCTGGCCGCGGCCAAACCGCACCACAGTGCAAATGTGATGTCCTTGCCCGCCACTAGCCGCTTGCCCGCAGGTGGCATCACATGGGTCCGCACCACATGGTTACATTACATGCGCCGGTGCACCAACCCACCGCGCTCCCGTCTCAAGTCGAATCCCCAGGCCCAGGACTATCCTGTCCAATGTCCAATGCACAATGCTCCGAAAGGGGCGCGCCGCACAGTAGGAAATAAAACATTCGTCACGAGCATTTTTATCCTGGTTCCCATTCTTCCTGTGTATGCATATGCTCCCTTGCCCTGGCCACTTCTGCGGTTTGCAGCTTGGCACCATGTGGGAGCACCCCTCGCCAAGCCGCCTGTCCGCGTGCAGCCAACGTACGTGCGAAATATCTCTCCTTGGCTCGGGGGATTGATTGTCCGCCGTGGTGTGTGTGTGCCGTACCGCTCGTTCCCGGTCGTTTGGGTAATCCTGGCCCCTGGTGCACTGGAGCTACGGCGTACGGCTGTCGATCCCGACGCTTGTACGCATGTACGACGACAAGCGTAGCGTACCAAAGTACGACCAACAAGGCACAGAACACAAAATTCATGTTTCAACTTGCAGCACGGTTGGGTTCGGGTATCGCCGAGCATGAAGGGGCAAACGTGATGCATCGCTGGGATTACGATTGTGGTGTTGATGGGTGCCGGAGCCCACCGCGAGGTGGGTGCTGCGTGTCTGGTGTACTACGTGGTGTGACTCTGGCGTGTGGCACTTGGCTCCGGGCAGTGGCATAGTAGCTCCTTCGAACTGTGCAGTACATGTCTCCAAGCCATCAACGGTTCATGCCGAGTTCAAGCCGGACGTGTCGGCTCCCCCTCCAATGCGATCGTGATCATGATCGCGATCGTGGCCCCCGACCCTGGACCAGGACCACGGCCAGAAGCACCTCCCCTGGCTCCAGCTTGGCACCAATTCCTTCTATCCCAATGGGACCGCTGCACGAAAAGGAGCGGCACCTGTTCGCCCCTGCTCCCCAAGCTCTGGTCTTGGCATCCAGTACCTGACCTCCATCCAGACTTTGTGACGTGCCTCCGGCCGGCTCTACCTCGGCGCCGCCCCCGACGCGTACAAGGGGGTCCGGAGCTGCGAGCTCGCACATGGAATGACTTGGCATCGCGGTGTGCCGAGCGTCCCATTGCGCTGCGCATGCCGAGCATCGTGCGGGTATGGTGCAGCGAGGCACGTACTTAGATCGTTCCGACAGCTCTGACAGCACCGAGTCGCGAGTCGAGCCGGCCGAACATTCGCTTGCTCGACCCGATGCAGCTGAGGGGCTAAAGGACGCCGGTAGCCCGGTAGCGGACGGCACCCAGCGTTCGTTGTCGCCTTGCCTCTGTCCTCGTGCTGCACCCAGCTCCAATCCTCGGATTTGGGCTGGGGCTCACCTGGGCATTCGAGGCCTCGGAGCCTCGTCGTCGGACCTCGTTGTCGGGCCACAGGATTCAGGCCTCAGGCTTCAGGCTTCAGTCTTCGGAGCTCGGCACGCTCGCCAGGCAGCGCGGACATACATATCTGAATATGCCCGCACAAAGCGAGGAGCCAAGCAATGCGGGGACCACGAAAATGTGCCCTGTATGCAGACAGGCGGGCGGGACCACTGCTCCGGCCTGACCACTGCTCTGACCTAACCACTGCTCTGACCTGACGACTTCTCCGACGTGACTCGTCAGCTAGGGCAAGCAACGGCGGGCACCGGCAAAAGACCACGAGTGACCCCATTCCGGACGCCTGCGGATCAAACCAACGCCAATGCCAAGTGCCCAACTCGAGTCTCGGGGCATCGATTCCTGGACTGCACACGTGCTCGGACATCGAGATTGTTCGTAGCGGTCACCAAAAGGCTTGCCAGGTTGGCGGTGCGTAAGCGCCGCCAGTGGGGTCAGTAAGCGAGCACCCCAACTCCGAGATGCCATGCCACAGCAGCAAAGCACACGCGCTACGGACCCTCGGACCCCCAGCTGCGCTCGCACTTCGGCCCCGCGTGGTACTGCCTGCTCTATCCTCTATCCTCTTTCGACCTTGTCCTTTTCTCTTGCCGATGACGTCGCGGCATGACTCTAGTGGCCAGCCAGCACGGTTTCCTTTTTTCCTTTCCTGGACTCCATGTGCTTCGAGATGAAGATCGTGGCCGTTCGCTGAGCGTGATGCGTAGGTGTGTCGCCAGTTGCCTGTGTCAGCGAGCGGTATGCGAGCGCGTCAGCCTGTCGACATGTTAGCATGTCAGCCTGTCACCGCGTAACCGCGACAGCGTGTCGAAATCCCCAACCCTAAGATGCCCAACAGCAAAGGACACCGCGACGGACCGTGGCGCTCGCATCGCCACCCCCGACCGGCACCGCGTGATACTGTACCGTCTGCTGCAAGATCTATGCCCATGTCGCCGATATCGTCCCTGACATTTGTCGCTGACGGTCGTGGCTCCAAACACGGTGTCCTGGCCTACACATGCACAATGATTCGGGAGTTGGCCCCCAGTCCTCCTCTTGGCTATCATCCGACGACAGCCGGGGACACGCGTGCGTGCTTCCTTGGCTTGGCGGTGGCGCTCGCAGTACGGTACAGTACGGTACGGTGCCGTGCGGCACGGTGCGGTCCATGCGTCGAGGCGAAAATCAATCTCAATCTCACGAAATCAATCTCGCGAGCCAACGAAGAACGGAGCGAAACGGACAACACACACGCAACCGTTGGCACCCGGAGGCACGGCCTCGTCGTCCTTTCTTGGCAGTCTGGCCACCCTGGATGGCACATGTGCTGCAACCTGTCCCTAGAAGAACAGTGCGTCTGCGCCTAAGTACTGCGCGTACTGTACTGCACTGTACTGTGCGGTCATCACGATGGGGTCAGCATGTCCTTGTTTGGCATAGGGCATATGGCGTTTGGCGTTTGGCGTTTACGATCGCGGAGATGCGTCAGCGTCAGCAACAGAGTCACAGTTGGTGTCAGTGTAAATTATTTCCATTCACCATGTCAGCGTCAGGAGCTCGGGAGCTCGGAAAGCATGATCAAGCTTGCGCTGCGCAGCGCCATGTGGACCGTGAGAACGCTGTCCACGTCCATCTCCACATCATTTGTGGTCTGCAGCCTCTCTGCCTCTTTGTCCTGTCCCCATTCCGTCCCCCTTTCCCTCCTACTCCTGCTGCTGCTGCTGCGTCGCTCGACCTTGCGCGTGCGCGCGCTTGAGCTCGTACCGGTACCTACCCCCTTCCCGTATCGTCCCCCCTCTCAGTCCGCGTCCGCGTCCGCGTCCGCGTTGCCGATCTCTTAAGATTTCCGGCGTGCTTGCCCCGCCACGCCGACGCCGACGCCCTCGTTCGGGTTCCCGTTCCCATTTCCGTTGCTTCAGCTTGCCAACCAGCTGGTCATCCCCCCATTCCCCTTCCCCATTCGACATTCCTTCTACAGTACCGTCGGATCGCGATCAGGATCGGTAAGCAAGCGGAAAATTACGCCGATATCTTGGGGATAAACTACCCAGGGCCAAGGGTTCTTCCGTGTCAGCGCAGGCCATCCTATGTCATACCGGACGAGACCGTGCGTCGTGTCTGCACGTGTAGTGTGTAGTGTCCAACGTGTACCCGCGCGTTAATGGGGCTGGCCAATGTGGTCAACGTGTCAGCATATCAGCATATAAGCGTACCGTGGGTGCGCGTGGTGCGTGTGCCAGGTCAATTGGGGCCTCGTGGCCTCGTGGCCGGTGGCCTGGCACTATCGGCCATATCCACCCCAGCTATGCGCGTGCGCCCGCGCGCGCATGTCTGGCACGCCATACCCGCAGTCGAGCGGTCGAGCGGTCTAGGGGATCTAATGCATTGTGTGTGAGGAGCGAAGACTGTACAACACGAAGTGAAGGGGAGGGGAACGAAATGGTCTCGCTGAATGGATGGGCGGGGTGCGCGCATGAGCAAGGTAAGGTAAGGCAAAGGAGGGAGCGGAGGGCGGTGTACGCCCCCAGGAACGTCATGAGACACACAAGCCAGCGGACACGCCCGCCCTCGCCCGCATGACTGACAACAAAACATCTACCTGTATACCAAATGTCCGTCACGTCGCAACGTGACTAGCGTGAGGAGGCAAGAGGTCAACTCTTTCTCGCGTGCCTACACGAGCTACACGAGGTGTGCGCCGGGACGCGGCTTGCCAAGGTTGATAATGTTGAACGAAAGACAGAAGGCCATGACAAACAGGCCGTAGATGCCCAGCGCGAGGGCGGCCCACTTTGTCATGCCGGGCTCGTTGCGGAAGAGGCGGAAGTAGAACTGTCAAAACGTCAGCGGCCGTCCCTCGCAAAAGTCCGGCTGTTTACTCACGAAACCGGGGAGGATAAAGCTGATAATGGTGGATCCGGTGGAACCCACAAAGGAAAGAACTGCAGTGTCAGCACGCGCCACGCCGCCGTTACGTTTCACATTCCAACTCACCGACATCAAGCTCGTCCACGAGGTACGCGATCGAGTAGCCAGAAACAAGAATACCGATCGTGAAGCCGATAAACTTCTTCCTGGGCATCTCGGCCGTCGCGGGGCCGTGCGCGCCGTCGCCGACCTTGGGGACCAGGCGGTCGTTTTCGTTGGCAGAGTCAAACGACTCGGTGTCCGACTCGGACGGCGGCTCGGTCGCGACGACAACCACAGGCTTGTGCTTCTTGCCCTTGATGATACCCGAGGTCAGAAGGTACACGCACGAGCGGCACGGGAGGGCCTGGAGCGGGTACGAGAGGCCAACGAGGAAGACGATCCCGAGGCGCCCAATGGCGACAATGAGCGACTCAGCAGGGTACATTGCAATGACGTTGGATCCGACCTTTGATCCAAACGTCAGGTACCCGACAACACCGAGGACCTCGTACACGCCCGCCGCCGAGAAGATGGAGCTCGCAATAATGACGTTCATCTTGCCCTGCGTGCGGTCCTTGAGCTCATTGTAGATCGGGAACAGGTTTTGCGCGCAGGTGAACGCAAACACCTGCACGGGGAACGCGGCCAGCGTGTTCATACCGAATCGCGCAAGCACCACCTCGCCGCGGTTCGGGTCAGGGCCCTTGATAAAGTACCAACCGACAACGACAATGACCATGTACGCGACCGACGAGAGCGCAATCTGCGACGTCGTCTTGAGGGAATCGAGGGTCTTCATAAACGAGAGTGGGACAATAATGGTGGCTGTAGCCAGCAGCCAGAAACCGGGGCTCAGAAGCGCAGAGTCGTCCGGGATCTTGGTCCGGAAGATGTGCGCAAACGTGAGGCATACTTGAGGAAGGAGTGTCTGGGGTTTAGTCAGGTTACATAGCAGGAGGGCGCGGGGAGGAGCGCGGCCATGGTGCAGCTGGATAAGGGCAGCTAGTTGCTCGTCGCAGTCGGCTTCGCTGTCGCAGCCAGCAGAGCGGCGCAGCGTAGGGTCGCTACTGCGAACGCAGGGCAGCGACTGCGCTACGTGGACCGATGCCTACGGCCGAAGATCTCGAATGGGATTATACCACATCACGTCCGTCATGCAAACCGATAGTTTACATGTCGACACGACGTTGTCCAGCTGCTCCAAACTGCCTGTGCGAGCGATGACAACCAAGCCCTCCACCTCCACGTTTCCCGGTCGGTGCTGCTCACCTTGCAGATAATCAGATACGAAACGGAGACGCCGAAGCACTTGATCGCAATGGCAAACTGCATGTCAGCGGCGTGAAGTCAGCCAGAACCCCATGGGCCAGTCGTGCCGTCGCGCCGGCAGTATATGATCTCGGCACATAGCCACGGTACACATGCACCCCTCCATCCCTCCCATCCCTCCTTCCTCCTCCCACCGATCCCGGGCACGACTCCTGGATGCTGCACTCACGTCAAACAAGCGCATGACCCAGGATTTCCCAAACGCGAGGCGTGCAACCTCGTTGAAGGACGCTTTCCGCCCCTCGTCGCCGGGCCGCACGCCGACGAGCGTCGCGCACCGCGAGAGCAGCCAGAGGCCAAAGACGGCAGTCGACGCCGAGGCAAGGCACGACGTGATGCCGGGGATGAGGCCCATGGACGCAAACGCTGCGGGGAACGCGAGCGCGCCCGACCCAATGATCGTATTGGCGAGGTTGGAGAAGGACGAGAGGACCGTCGCGCCCGGCTCGCGGCGCGCGCGCCGGCGGCCGCGTCGGCGAATGTGCGGGAGGAAGGCCATGTCGGGCGTCGCGGAGGCGGACGTCGCGCGGGCTGCGGCTGCGTTGGAGGATGCGCGGCGCGCTGTCTTGGACGACGAGGAGGACGAAGAAGAGTTAAGAGGGCGGGCAGAAGAAGAGTTCGAGTTCGAAGGAGTGGGCGGGGTCGAGGAGGGGGCGGGGGAGGAGGAGATGGTGTGGGAGGCGGGGTCGGTCGCGCCGTATGTCGATGTCGACGGCATGGGAGATTGTGTAGATGACGATGCAGGGACAAGTGTCGGCAAGAGAGAGAGGGACAGCGAGCGAGCGCGGGGGGGGGGGGGTGGGGGGCGGGGCGTGGCGTGTACCCCGGCAGTACGGTTTCCTGCAAGTGGCAGGTGACTCTTCCAGACTGAATGAAGGTGTCTCGAAAGGATGATCTAAGACCTGGGTGCAGTTGCAACGCAATACGCGGAATGGAATATGCAAATGGGGGGCAAGAGCAGAGAGGGAGGGTAGTCAGCAGTCCTAAAGCGGTGGTATTGGGAGCAACAGGGGTGCTTGTGGGTTGCAGGTGCTTGCGGGCGCAGTGGAGGGCGAGAGTCGAAATCGCAGCGGGAAGCCTTTGATCTGTGCGGTGCAGTCTGCGGAGACTTTAAAACGACGAGGGCAGAAGGTAGTGGCAACTGCGGCTGCGGGTGCAGGTGGGGGTGCGGGGTGACGAGATTGATGCGATGCAGCGATGCAAAGCAAAAGCAACTAGCAAAAGCAAGATGTCGATAACTGACAAGGGCGGCAGATGAGGATGAAGCTTTATAATGAACAAGACGACGTGGATCGCGGCGGGGAGATTCGACAGACGGATAGAGGGGCAACAAGGGACGTGAGAGATGGGCAATGTTGGGTGATGAAGATGGGCAAGAGATAGCAGACAAGGGTCAAAGTGTCCGGTGGGGGGGAGGGGTTCAAAAGGATAAAAGGGATGGAGAGGAGTACCATGCGTTTTTGGTGAATCCGTGACAAAGCCGCAGCCATACAGGCTGAAGACAGGGGTAAGCTGTGGATGCTGTGGAGTGGGGTAAGGGGGGTAGAATAAAAGGGAGCGGATGTGTAGGGTTTTGGGATTTTGGGATAACGGTCGGGTGGCGCAGGACGAAAAGATATCCAGAGGGTGGGGTCTCTGTGCAGGCCGTGATGGAGTCGCGCTCTATAATACATTACTGCGCTACTGCATGCCGAGCCGAGACCCGAGTCACACAGGCCAGAGACACGGAATAGGCCCGAGGCGGTGGTACGGCATCCTACGGCAGATTAGCTCCATTCAGAACGGGGATGGGCGGGGCAGCCCGTACCGCGTGCCGCATGACGCCACCAATTGCCCCCATCCACTGGCCAAGCATGTCATTTCGAACGACGTCACACTTGGTTGGTTCCGGCAATCTGCAGTTCTCTAATTCTCTAATGTATAATGCAATGTATGTACGACATGCGCGACATGTTGAGACGCGATCGTGGCATGCGTGCGCGTCGGGGCCAGACGGCGGACGGGAAGTGCGGTGCACGAGCTGCCCAGTAACAGCAAGGAGGGCTGGAACAGCAGGGCGATTGCGGGGCTGTGGGGACATGGGGTCGTGGGACCGCGGGGATTGGCGAGGGGGCGAGGAACAATGCACAGGTCAGCTCTGTGTACCGGTGTGATAGAGCAAGATCTGCAGTGGGGCACATCATGGCCGATTCTAAGATAAGAGACGGGGCTGGGGACTATCTCGGATGGCTCTCCGTTTGGTGTACATGCCGCTGTGCAAGATGGGTGGATATCACGGAGGACGCAAGGCAGAAATGGCGTCCACATGTGGCGTTTGGTTCGTGTATGGGCGTCTGGACACATTTCTGACTCGTGTCATGGCCCTCGCCGCACAACTACCACGTCGAGCTCGGGGGACGGTGTGTCCGCCGAGGTAAAAGATGGGTCCTGAGGCGCTGGAGGGGGGGGGGGGGGTGCCATGCCGCCGACTGTTGTAGTAACATGTATGGTCACCGGCGCATGTGCCGTGGGAACAGCTGAATAGCCCATACAGCACGAGCCTCGTGCCCCGCGTCGCGAGTCGGTGCCATTCTTTCTGTGCACGCGGGGTGTGTCGCGGTGCAAGGGCGAGTGCGAGACTGGGGAGCATACACGGGGCGAGGAGGATCTTGTTGCGAACTGGAATGAGAGTGTACCGCGGCACAGACCTCGCGGCGACCACCCCCACTGTCGTTCTACCTAAGAATTGGCTGTTGACCACCGGTGGATTCATGACTCGACATTGAATAGACGTCCTTCCGTGTCCCCACTCGCGCTGACGGAATATCTGTATAAAGACCAGCATTTGACGACAGCGACGCTTCGACTCCCAACTCTCAACCCTCGCTCCTCGACTCCTATCTCCAACTACCAACCCACCGGTCAAGCGTACCAGCCAACCAACCTCAAGACCACCAACCACCACAAAGCAAACAAGTACCCGATGTGCGGGAAACGCTGCAAAGGCACTGGCGGTACGCCCCCACCACCTCCCCCTCCCCCTCCGCCTCTCCCTTTCCCACTCTCTGTTCCAGGCTCTACCTACCCCTCTCCCCGTCGTCTCCATCCAACATACTGATATCTACAGAGCCGTGCATCTGGCTCGAGTCGTCCACGGGCGCGGGCTTCGTGTGCCTCGGGTGCGGTTGCGCACTGTGGATGCGCGGTCCTCCTAACGAATAAGCCGGCTACCGTGCGGGAGTACTCGCACTGGCGACGCGCACCGTTCCAGACACGCAGCAGTCAATGAGTGGGCAGGGCTGCGAGTTGACGTTGGTCGCGGCCATAAGAATGTTTTTGTACAGAGAATGGAATCACGTGACTGGGCTTATAGTTATCCAAAATGGATGTCAAATGTAAAAATCGCTATGGCCTAGTGGAACGGCGCCAGGCTCATACTTTGACACCTGGAGATCGCAGGATCGAAACCTGCTGGCGATAAACTTACATTTTTGCTTTTCCGGTTCTGTGCAATCCTCTTATCTTTTTCTTTTGCGCAACGACGACCCACACTCACACGATCACACGCATTTATGATATGGGCGTAGGAGGGAGAGGATGCACGTCGCGAATTGGAAGTGATGCGCGTCTCTGATCTCTGGCGATCGGCGCGTTGTGTGCCAGCCCGCCAGCAGTTCACAGAGTCGCGGGCGCTTACATGGCAGTGTGGCGGCCAGGTGTGGTTCATATACTGAGAGTACCCGGGGCTTGTGGCTGTCCCTCCTTGATCCTGGGGGTGCAGTCTCCATCCCATTTACTAACCAGTGTACACGAGGACGAGACCACAGAACAGAAGGCGCTGCCTATACCTACTCCCTCTTTCTCTTCCCCATCGCACGGCTTTTCACTGCAGTGGTCATAGTTCCCTCGATTTGACATCCCGTCGTATCATTTCGGTGCCATTCGACCTACACGGCGGCACACAGCGCATACACCGGCGCCGAATGGACAATTCGGAACGTATCAGCACAAGACAGTATACTTGCGCACAGTACCAGTATGCAGTGGGCTGAAAAAGAACAAAATAAAATAACCTAAAAATAGAAATACAAAGAAAAAAAAAAAAAAAATGTTCATCTGATCTGACAGAGCATCGGCAGAGAGATGGGTAAAAGAGGGATAAATTTCAGAGTCAACGACCAGAAGAATACGAGCGGCGTACATCTCTGACGGGGTCAAGGATAAGCCAGAGCGAGAGATATAGTCAAACCAAGAGGCAAAGGTACATATAGTAGGGAGCAGCCAGGAGGAAGAGGAATAGCACAAGCTCACGTCAAGCCTCGGCCGGCGACACGGGGGCACTATGCGGAGTACGAGGATGGGGCGAGGATAGGGCAGGGGCATGTCTTTCCAGAGAGGCTCACGGCGCATATCCTACGTACGACACTCTAAGCTAAATGGAATCACGCTTGCCGCCACCTTGTTCCCCGTCTTCACCATCCAGGCCCTAGAGGTGACTGACCAGCTGCACCTAGGCCGCCGGCGTCACTTCCAATGCCTAACAGTCTGTTTGGTTGCTGCCCTAACCCTGTGTCTGCCACTTCTTCGGAAGACCTCTTGCCATGACCACCCCCGGATCACCATTTGTCCCAGCCCTGCTGTAGGTGTAGTCTCACCCTGGGTCCCCCCGCGCTCACCTCGAGACTCAGCGGGCATGTTTGACATGGTACTAATTTACCCCTTGCCCCACCGTCCCCGCAAGGTCCTCGCTTCGCCTCTCCCCACTACTGCCACGGCACTCGTGCCAAAAAAAAAACGTACAGCACGAGAAAGCCACACACACACAAACGCAAAACAACACGCAAGAGACATGCACCTCGTATCTCTAACTGCTCGCATCCATCCCCCACCAACAGAGCCATCGTCGCGGGCGGACGGACCCAGCCCAAGAGGCGAAGAGGCCGAGAAAACCGTCAGTCATGGCAAACCTACACCCCTGCGACGCCCCGCCCCTCGTTTATACGTACTGGGGTGCCATGCGGAGCACGCTGCACGGCGCGGCGCTGCGCTCGGGCACACGCCTATCGAGTCGGGCGCAAGACGGGCAGCAGAGAGCGCCGCGTGCACCCGTCCCCGACCTCCCCGACCTTCTCCCTTCGGTACAGCTTCGGTACAGCATTCTCCTAGCTCTTCCTTTCCTGTCATCCCTGGGTCACCCCCGGTTCACGTCTACGCGGCAGACACCCACACCACATGGCCCTGGTGCCACCATACAATTGCCCACCCGTGGCCGTCAATCATACGCAACCATCCTGCCCCGGTCTTTCCTGGGTACGCCTACGCCCACTCCTACGCCCACGCCTACGCCCACGCCTACGCCCACGTCCACGCCCAGGCCGGGTGCACGCCCACGCCACATTCCACAACCTGCACAGCCGCCACCCGGCCTGCCCCCGTCATACCCGCAACTCCTCCCATCCTCCCCGTCCCCCCTCAGAGCTACCCACGCGTCTCCTCCTCGCTCTAAACTCCATCATCAGCATCAGCACCAGCACCGCCCGCCTCGTTCGCCGTTCCGACATCACGTGATCCTCTGCTCGTCGACCGTGTGGCCGCTTAGCTCAGCTGGTTAGAGCATCGTACTAATATCCAGCGGGTGTCAGTGAATGCGGAGGTCGGCAGTTCGATCCTGTCAGTGGTCAGTCGCAAGCGCGAGCTTGCGAAATGATTTCATCTTTTTGGAGTGGATACGGGGGGGAGGAGGACCGAGGAGCGAGAAAGAAAGGACAGAGGAGGGACGAGACCGAGGGAGCGGAGGAGAGAGAGAGAGAGAGGAAGACGAAGGAGGTAGAAATTGAGCCACAGCTGCCTTGAAGACGGCCCCGAAATGCGTTAATATAATATGCCAAGTGCTTGCTCGATCAGTATCACTTAGTCAGTGCGGGGCCCATATACGGTTCTGATACCCGGTACATCGTATTTCGTGCAACACGCACGCAGAACGGGAGAGTACTGCTTGCTGTTGGGTATGTTATGTCCTTGTCGCCCCGGGCCAGCCCCGGGGTCTCTGTCTGCCTGGCCACTCTGCACTATTCCCATCTGAGCGTCCATCCATTCCCAGCCTCTCCCGCATGCTGTCGTCGGCATCTACTGGCCGCAACGCCCAGCCTTAGCTCTAGCTCTAGATAGGCTGGCACTCGCGCTGGAGCCACGCGAGCGCGCGCTGGTCGCCAAACGCCTCGAGCTTGGGCGCGACCTTGGCGAGCACTTCGGCATGGTACTCGTTGACCCAGCTGCGCTCGTCGGCAGTCAGGAGGCTGTGGTCCATAAACGACGTCTGGATCGGGCACTGCAGGATCAGCAAGGCACTACTGGTTTGTTTCTCACCATGGTAAAGTTCTCAAACTCGAGATACGTCTTCTTGCCAAAGTTGTTGGGCGTCTGGGCGTTGCGCACAGCCACAACGCTCTCGATTCGGATACCGTACTTGCCGTCCTCATAGTACCCGGGCTCGTTGGAAATGACCATGCCCTCGACCATGCCGACCTCGTTGTACGCCGGGCGCGGGCCGACACCCTGCGGGCCCTCGTGCACGTTCAGAAAGTGCCCGACGCCATGGCCAGTGCCGTGCCTGTAGTCGAGGCCGTCGAGCCACAGCGGGCGGCGCGCGACCGTGTCGAGCACATAGCCCGTGGTCCCCGAGGGAAAGACCATCGTGTCGAGCGCAATGTGGCCCTGGAGCACGCGCGTAAAGGCGCGCTTCTCCTCGGCCGTCGGCGTGCCAAAGTGCAGCGTGCGCGTCGTGTCCGTCGTGCCGTCCATGTACTGTGCCCCCGAGTCGCACAGGTACACCTGGTTCTTGTCGATGATGGCCGAGCCCGTCTCGGCCGCAGAGTAGTGGATCACGGCCGCGTTGGCGCCCGTCGACGAGATGGTGTCAAACGAGAGCCCCTTGAAAAGCTCGTTTTCGCTGGGAGGCGTGGCGTGAGCACCTCGCCTTGCAAGTCCCTTGTTCTACTTACGAGCGGAACTTTTCCAGAACGGCAGCAGCGTCGTACTCGTTCCACTGCTCCCCCTTGTTGAGCACCTCCTCGAGCCACGCAAAGTAGCGCACGAGCGCGGCGCCGTCGCGGATGTGGCAGCGGCGGAAGCCCTCAATCTCCGTGGCGTTCTTGCGCGCCTTGGCCTCCTCAACCATGGAACGGCGCACGTCCACATTGTCCTCGCCAAGCGCGTTCGCGACCGCCCAGCTCGTCTTGTTGCCAATAATGACCTTGTCAGTCTTGACAATCTTCTCCTTGGGGTCGCCGCTCGCCGCAGCAGCAGAAGGGGACCCCTCAGCCTTGGCGGGCGTGGGGGCCCGGGGCGCCTCGGGGGCAGCGGCGGCGGCCTCTGCAGCCTCCGCCTCTGCCTTCTTCTTCTTCGCCTCGGCCTCCTTCCTCTGCACATTCAGGAGCTCGCGCCAGTTCTCGAGTGCACTCCACACCTGCGAGTAGTCGAGCACCGCGACGCGGTTGGCCTGGAGGTACTCGCGCACGTCCTGGGGCACCGAGGCCGGCTGGCAGAACAGCGTGCAGTCGTGCGGCGTGACAATCGCGTACCCAAAGAACACGGGGTTGTACGGAATGTCCGACCCGCGGAGGTTGAACAGCCACGCGACCTCGTCGAGCGCCGACACGACCGTTCCCGGCGACCCGGCGCGGTTGAGCTTTTCGCGCAGGTTGGCGAGCTTGGTCGCGACGCTCTCGCCGGCGTACTCGTCGCCGAGGCGGAAGATGGGGTTGGCAGGGCGCGCAGGACGCTCGGCCCACACAAGGTCCACCAGGTTCTCCTTGATGGGCACGAGCGCCTTCGTGGGGTCCTTCTCGAGCGCCTTGGCGAGCGGCGACGCCTCGCTCTGCGCAATCACGAGCGGGTCGATACCAATCCGCGTCGTGGGGCCCAGGTCCTGGGCTGTCAGCCTGCGTGCTTCCACTGTCGGGCGTGTATGATGCTCGCAACGTCCTGTGCTAGCACCATCCGGTGTAATGTCCGTGGTCGCAGCGGCCAGTTGGCCACACAGAATCACACCCACCTTGAGCCACTGTGTCCAGGTCGGCGTTTCGGGCAGACCGGCCTTCATGAGCGTCCAGCTGCGCCGTCAGCCTACACTGCCCTGCAAAACTTGGTACCCACTCCTCGCCGAGCTGCTTCTCCGCCTGCAAAAAGTACCGCCCGTCAGTCCAGCACAGCGCCTCGGTCTGCGTCACGATCGCCGTGCCCGCCGACCCGAGAAAGCCGGAAATGTAAGCGCGCCGCGCATCGCATGGCGCGAGGTACTCTGACGAGTGCGCGTCTTCGGTCGGGACGACGCTGCGCGTTAGCACACTACAAACTACAAGTTATTGCTCCTGGTGCTCACTAGACGCCAATGTTGCGCTCGCGCATGAGGTCCCGCAGAGCCGAGAGCTTTGCGCGAGCGTCCAAGACTGCCATTGCGTTGCGGAGTACGGGGGATCGGCGGAGTATGGTGGAGTGTGCGGGGTGGGAGCCGGACAAGTAGGGGGTGTGCTAAACGCAAGGGGGGGTGATAATGAGGTGATATCAAGTGTACAAGTACGTAGGATGGTGAGCGTGTCGTCGTCGCTTGGCAAGGCGTATGGATGGACAGTTAGCGAGTTAACAGCAACGAAGCAACAAGTGCTTGGAGTGCATGCAGCAGCAACACCTCCACCGCCCACTCCCCGCCTGTGCTTCCCACACCCACTGTGCGAGCCGTTTGAGCGCTTGGCTGCGAAAAGTGGTCAAGTGACACCACATGGTGCCTGTCGAGGAGCCCCAGAAAAAAAACAAAGAAGGGCCGCAAGAACTGCAAACCGCGTCACTCTGCACGATTTGCACCTTGTTTTGTTCGTCGGACCATACAACACGGACGCTCGTGTGCGAGTGCGAGCGCCGGTCGGGGCATTGTTGATAGCCGTGCAGCCATGCATCGGTGGCGGATGGCGCTTAGCTCTGCAGCATGTGTATGTGTGAACATTATCTTTTCCACGCTGTCTTCAGGACGCCGAGTGCGCGAACCGCCAGCCACCGCTGCCTGCCCTGCACCCCCTAAATGAGTCACGAGTGGCATGTCGGACATGGCCGTCAGTCGCCAGGTTTTCCAACTCGGAAGCTAGCTTGGGAGAAGGCTCGGGAATCAAGATGCAGCTAGGATTCCTGTTGGTTTGGCAGTGTGCATGTCTGGAATCACTAGTACTAGAGAAGAGCCTCTGCCATATGGCTGGCTGCTTGCACGGTTCTCCTCTGCAAGCAGGCGCAGGGTCACACCAACACCTCCAGCCGAAGATTTGGAGCCACATCACTGGATACGGAGGTACTGGGTCGTGGGTTCATAGGCGGGCTGGGCGCTTGTGTACCGGTGAAAGTGTTGACGAAGTGGGTGCATGTGAGTGCGTGTGACCATGCGTGACTCGCAAGTGGCCGACGGAAGTTGCTTCTGACGATGATGACTCGAACTTGAGCTGGCGAACCTTGGGGAAAGGCTATCGAGCTGCTCGAGAGCTCGAGAGCTCAAGCTGCCACATTCATTTGTGTCACAAGAGTCTATGTATGTGTGGATTTACTTGCTCCACGACCATAGAGATTGTGAAGATTATGCAGCGGATGCGTTGCACGCGACTGCACGATGAGCTCAGCTCTCGTCGCATATTGTACACAAGACGCGTACGCCGACTCTTCCCAACCCAACCAAAGTGATAAATGCCAACTACAGTATCAAGGTCATATCATGCGTGGGTTTCTCTGTCCACACCTCGCGAGAGACGGGCAGCTCTGATCCGACTGACAGCTAGCCTTTTAACTTGGTCTCTGTCCTCAAGCACTCGCTGCGCTCGACCCCACGAAGTCACTAGCAGGTCTCGCTTCAGGACCGCCATTGTCGAGCATTGTCTCGGTCCCCGGCCGCAGTCGCGTACCGCAGCTTTTTAGCCACAGTCGCGACCTCGCGCTTCACCCTGGGAGCCGAGCATCTGACAATGGGACACAAGGCACATGTCGAGACAGAGTTTGGAGCTAGCGTTCCAAATCTCAGTATCTGTGGAGCCGGGAGCCAACTCGAGTGGGTTTCTCCACAAACGTTTACACCTCTCGATCCTCTCGATCGATCCGAGCACATGTCGCCCATCCCGCCTCCGTCCATACTAGACCGAAATTCTAGATGTGACATCGCACGTTCCTAACTTGTCGTCGTATCATATCGCCCAAGCGGGGCCACTACAACACCACCAAATTATTTATACAACATGGAGGGCCTGTACAGTGTCAGCTGCGTCGAATCCCAAATGTAACAGATATTCATGAAGAATGGGAGATTTCGTGTCGTGTCTCAGTGGAAAAAAAAGTTGGAAGCAGGACCGCAGAAACGGTTCATAATTTTCAGTGTATGTGTTACCATCATTGGTGCACGGGCGCACAGACAGAAGAGAGCCTCGCTCTCTTGGCGCGGGAGGGCGTCAGGCGTGCTTTGTGGATGTGGTTGCGTGATCTCCAGAAAGGGATGCTTACTGCTAGAGCATTGGCTGGCGGGGCTTGTCGTGTGAGCACGATTGAAGATGCTGATATGTTGAGGATGAGTATGTGTATATGTGATGGGTGATGCACCACACAATGATGAGCAGGACACACAAAAACGAACGAACGAACGACATTTCCGTGTCGCCGGTCGGTGGTTGGCTGATCGCATTTGGGTGCGAAGAGGAAAAGGGGAGAAAAAGCAATAACGCCGAGCGCCCGGCGCCGGCATAACTCGTGGCAAACCCACATGGCAGCCTCTGCAGTACTGCAGGGACACTTGGAAAGACGTATGGAGGCAGGCATGGCATGCAGGTTCCAGGTACGACACCTGCGTACCAAAGTACTAGCAGTTTTAGGCAGGTACGGCGAGCAGCCAACCAACCCCAACTGTGGTCCAGCTCGTACCGCAGACGGGTCGTCAGCATGTGCCACTACGTTAGCGTACCCGCATCCCGGGGCATCCGGGGGTGGGGATGGTGACCAAATAGCCTCGGCAGCTCTCGGCACAGGCTTTGCGCTGCGGGGGATGGGGGTGAGGGGTGGGGGTGGTGGATGGGGGACTTGGCAATTGTCTTTGTTAGCAGCTACACGCCAACCAGCATCTGGGATGGGGATGGACCCCCTTGCCGCGCCGCCAAGAGTGTTCTGAGCACATTTCCCGCTCTGGCATTGGATACCTGCCACTAGCTCTCAACCTTCTCACGCTTCTCGGGCTTCTTGCTCAATCTCGATATCTCGAGGCGTTCTCCAGACGTCATTACTTGCCTCGCCTTGGGGGTCCGAACCACAATTTTTACAAAGGGGACGGTGTCAGTGGCGCTGGTGGCTGAGTTGAGGGCTGCGGGATCCAGACTCTTTCGGAATGGGATCCTTCTTCAATCGCCTCCCTGAGCACCGAAGCGAAGCAAGGTGCACGACGGGGCCGCGATGGGGCCTTGTTGCATCATCTGCCCATTTGCTCATCTGGTGTGGAGATGGTTCCGGAGACGGTCCGCCAACGGATACCTGGAACACGAGGACGTCATGATTGAGAGACTGCGTGTACGTCAACTTTGCAGATGGGGGGGTCCATAAAAACAGAAATAAGAGTGATAATTGATAAACGTGCCACCTGGACCACAAGGCCACAATGCTGCACGAGTGATCATTGGATGCGTTACTAACCACAAACTGTCCCAACGGATGGAGCTATCTAAAAAATAAGCTTCAGACACAAGAGACCCTCCCTCTTCATATCAGACTAGGGAGAGCAGGGAAGAGAGTAGGGGAGCTAAGGAGCGCGATCTGAGTAGAGGACAGGCAGGTGCCCAAGGAACGGACGACCGACGGCAAAACGACGACAAAGTGGTGGCAGACGCCGTGGGCCTTGTTGCGAGCTCCATCACCTCGAGCTCGCGAGCTCGCGAGCGGTCGCGACGAGGCAAGTGGTCGTTGCGCACGTGTCCGGGAGATTTCTTATAGAGTTGTAACAAACGCTGGGGTGAGGGGAGGGGGAAGCATGAGGAGCCACCGCTGTGAATAAAGAAAAAAAATTGTGTACAGACAGAGAAATCAGAGATGCATATCCAATGTATGAGGAGAACGAGACAGGCCCACCGACAGGAACAGTAAATGACCCATCATCATCATCATCATCATCTTGGTTGCATCGTACCTGTTTTGTGTAAGCTTGCAGTGCGCCCAAATTCCAAGTCCCCCACTTTTGAGAATATTTCATTCCATCTATTCGACCGCCTCAATATCTTTTCGTACCCCCCCTCTCTCGTTGGGCGTTTCTGCTCGTCTCCCTCTCCCTCTTTCTCGAACAAGAAAAAAAGAAAAAAAAAAGAAAAAAAAATACGCAGCAACCTAAAGATAGTTTTTTAGGATCCAAAGAATGTGTAGTAAGAACGAGTAGAAGGACTAGAGAGAGAGGGTAGTCCGAAGAGTAGTACAGTACCTCCTTTACCGCCGTCCCGTATATCCATTCGCCGTCCCTTACACTTCTGTTCTTTTGCTCTCTGTGTGTGTGTGTGGGCTTTTCTTCGTAGGAAGACAGACGACTTGACCCCCTGCCCCCTGTGTCCAGTGTGTCCAGTCTCTCCGTCTCTCTTTGACTCTTCTGTTCTTATTTTTTTTTTCTCATCATCGCCATCTTGTTTTGGTATTCACACCATCCCCATCCCACGCCTGTTTTTGCAGCTTGTCCTCTTGTCCTACTCTGGCTTCTTTTCTCTCCTTATCCTTTTTTTCCTTTTCTTGGTCATTTTTGGCTTTTTATCTTTCGTTGGCCGTTGCCGCGTCCCAGCGTACCACTCTCCCCCACTCGGCGCTTCGTCTCCATCTCCGTCATCTGTGCATGGCATTCGTTTACGAGTCTTCTCATTTTGCCTCCTCGACATTCGCATTCCCAATCGGCAAAATATCACTGCAGTGTTTGTGTTCCAACGTGTGATTGCAGCTGTATTGTATACACATACACGCAACTCGGCGACACAAATTTCTCAATTTCTTTACCGCTCAGTCACCTTCTCCCAGATCTCCGACTGTATCGGTATCGCTGTCCCTGTTAACACCCACGGGATCGCTCGCACCCCATTCGACATTGCGAGCCCACTCTTCAACGGGTGCCTCCAACTGGTGAACACTTTGGTCCACAGCCCACCACGCCTGTAGCATACGCTGGTCTTTGGTCCGAGTTGTTTGCGAGCCCATATCCATCCGCGCTTGTGTACATCACCAAATCAACGCGAAGTAAAGCAAGCTACTGCGCCGCCGCCGCCGGGTTTGCCGTATTGTCTTGGGCGCGCCATACGACTGTTTGACAATCCTCACTTTTGCCCTTTGCCCCGACCTTGCGTCCTTGTCATTGTCGTCCCCATCCCCCTCCTACACCTCGGTTCCGATCCCCCCCCTTTCCTTTGTTCCCTGTCTCGCCCATCATCCATCAATCCAATCGTCCATTATCTCTCCTCTGCGACAAAAGTACCACCCGCAGTAAAACCCGACTACTGCCCCCATCGTGCTCGCCTTGACATCCCACCGGCCACCACTCTCACCGCCTGAACCGCCTGTGACAAAGTTTGCTGCTTTTGCTCTGGGTCTTTCCTTCTCTTTGCTCTTGTGCTTGCTTTCTTGCTCTTGATTACCGTCCTCGTCCCATCCTCAATAAATCGCACTTTTCTACTGCCTTTCTCGCTATTTTCTCGACTCCACCCCTCCCCTCAGCCGTTCACACGCTCCTCTCCCTCCATCGATGGGCACCGACGCCGTGTAAACGCTCATCCCCCCCCCCCCGTCCCCGCTCAGACGCCATGACCGACCAGCGCGGCGGGGCTTCTGCTTCCTCCTCTAAACCATCCCCGTCGACATCAGGCGCACTCGGACTGGACACTAAAGGCACTGCGACGCCTCCCGCTCCTGCAGACAAGCCGGAACTCCCCTGGGCCTTTATCGATTGCCCCACCGACACGCTTGTCGTCCTCATCGCACACATGCTCGACTTGCTGTGCCAGCACAATGACCAGGTCGTTCTCACTCCGGACGCTCTAACCCGATTCCACTCGCGCGCTCCCCCAAACATCACCGTCATTGACTATCTCCGACGTATCGTGAAGTATACAAACTTAGAGGTGAGCACAGGAGACCCGAGAATAGGAGCTTGTTGGAAGCGCGCATAGTCTTACCTGGCACTGACACTCTTTTTTTTGCAGAAAATCCCCCTGTTGTCTCTCTTGGCGTACATTGACCTCACCTGTCAAAATCTCCCCTCGTTTACGCTATCCTCGTTGACGGTCCACCGTTTCCTCATCGCAGGAGTCACCGCGGGATCCAAGGCCCAGTGCGACGTCTTTTGCACAAACTCTCACTATGCCAAGGTCGGCGGTATCAAGGTCGGCGAGCTAAACTCTCTCGAGCGCGAGTTTCTGCGCGTCACCGGCTGGGCTCTCTGTGTACGTTTTTCTGCGCGGGTGATGGTTTGCATGTTTGCAAATGCCGCGTATCGTGCTTTTTGTTGCTATCCAATTGGACAGCTGCAAAAACTCGTGATCCTGAAATAATGACATTTGCTGACCCTGTGCAGTGCAATGCGGACCTGTTGCAACGATACTACACCTCGTTGATTCACTCGCATGGCGGGTTCCAGCAAGCGTCTGAGCCTGCCGTGTCCCCCTTTAGAGCGTTCCCAGACGCAGGCAAGCCAGCGCCGACGCCGACACAGGCCTCGACACCTGCGACGCCGGTTGATGTGGACGGAGAAGAGGCCATGGGGAGTGGATCAGAGTACGGATCCGACGAGGACGAGGACGGCGAGGCGAACGGCGGCGTCGATGTCGATATCGAGGCAGAAGCAGTCCCGCCAGGAGACGTCGGGATGGCAGAGGCAGAGGCGGAGGCTCGAGCGAGTGAACCAATTGCGGTCGACGACGCACGGGGGCGCCCGCGGTCGAGGGGAGACACGATGGAGGTGGATTCCCCCGAAGTGGGGTCAACAACCGTGCCGATCAAACCGCCAGCAGCCGCGGTACCCCCGCCTGGGCCAGTGTCCACATCGCGCACGGCACAGCAGCGAGGATCGTCGTCGGACAGCGCAAAGACATTGAAACAGTTTGTCGGCGGCATTTTCCGACGAGGCGGCCACGACAACTACACCTCCACTCCCGCTTCTGCTCCTGCTGCTCCTGCAGTCTCGTCGTCGCCCGAGAAACGACTAAAGTCGCGGCCGGTAGGCGAGGCCCACACCACGCCGCCAACCAGCGGCATTGTTCCCTCGGCGGACATGCCCCCGAAACCGCTCACGCCGCGGGTGCGGACACGCGAGGAGCGCAGCGTGGACTCGCTCCGGGGCGCAATTGCCCCGCCCGTCGGCGGGGAGGACAGCAAGCGGCGAGCGCGTGTTGAATGAGTACCAAGTATTGAGTGTAACGAGTAGTTGTGTTGGAGATACAAACAAAGGTCTTTTGCAGAACAGTTACAGGTTCCAACACCAGGGATTCCAGATTTCTTTTCATTTCTTTACATCAGCAACACTCGGCTCACCGTTTCATCACACGCATATCGCACACATCCTCCCAGCTACGGGCTACCAGCCATTTCGTCATCTTCGTCATCTTCCGCATCGACCCCGCTCTCCTCGCTTCCATTCTCTCTTCCCATCATCTCTCTGCCTTTACTACCCCCCAGTTGTATCAGCACCTATGCAGGCACGGTTAATGCTCATTGATCTTTATCTTAACTTTGACTGTCCAAGTCTTTCGCTACATTGCAGCTCCGGTCTCCTTCCCAATCGAGGTATGATAAAATATGTCGCATAGGAGAAACAACAAGGGGCTACCAAATATCTATCAGGGGATACACTATATACGGAGGGCTCGATGCCTCGAGGGCTCGAGGGCTGCTCGAGGGGGAGTGGGCTGACAACAAACGTTGCCAACACTCTTTAAGGCTACCATCAACTTTGCGCGCGCGGGGCACTCGAGGGCGCTTAGAAGTCCTCGTCGAGGCAGAAGGCACGCTTGGCGGATGCCTCCTCTGCCGACTGGCCGACGGCCTGGTTGACACCAGACTTGGCGTACGCCGACACACGCGACTCGAAGAAGTTTGCCTTGCCCTGCAGCGAGATCATCTCCATGAAGTCGAAGGGGTTGGTGGCGTGGTACATCTTGTCGTTGCCCAGGGCGACGAGCAGACGGTCGGCGACAAACTCAATGTACTGGCACATGAGGTTGGCGTTCATGCCAATCAGCGAGACGGGGAGGGCCTCGGTAAGGAACTCCTGCTCAATCTTGACGGCCTCCTTGATGATCTTGTTGATCGTGTCCGGGTGGGGGCGGCGGCGGAGGTGGCTGAGGAGAAGACAGGCAAAGTCGGTGTGGAGACCCTCGTCACGCGAGATCAGCTCGTTCGAGAATGTGAGTCCGGGCATGAGACCGCGCTTCTTGAGCCAGAAAATGGACGCAAACGAGCCAGAGAAGAAGATACCCTCGACGGCAGCAAAGGCAATGAGACGCTCGGCAAACGACGACTTGTCGTCCGAGATCCAGCGGAGAGCCCAGTCGGCCTTCTTCTTAATGCAGGGAATGTTCTCAATGGCGTTAAAGAGATACTGGCGGCGAGCATTGTCGCGAATGTACGTGTCGATGAGGAGCGAGTAGGTCTCCGAGTGAATGTTCTCCCTGTGGCACGGTCAGCCATTTGGTGTTGCGGTAGGGGACCCTGAGATTATCACTCACATCATAATCTGGAAGCCGTAGAAGGTCTTGGCCTCGGCAATCTGGACCTCTCCGCAGAAGCGCTCGACGAGGTTCTCGTTGACGATACCGTCAGACTGCCAATGTTAGCCATGGTATCGGATGAGACGCGTTATTTCTCGACGCGTTACGCGTCGCTGTGCGGATCACTCACGGCAGCAAAGAAGGCAAGGACGTGCTCGATGAAGTAGCGCTCGTTGTCGTTGAGCTTGTTGTCCCAGTCGTGGAGATCAGGGGCGAGGTTGATCTCCTCGGCGGTCCAGAACGAAGCCTGAGCCTTCTTGTAGAACTGCCAGATCTGGACACGCGTCAGCACTATACACATCGACCCTATCAGGGAGCCGCGGGGCGCGTCGGACAGACAAGCTCCAAACAAAAAGATGACTCACCTCACGGTAGCGGATGGGGAAGAGGACAAAGCGGTCGGTCGACTCCTTGAGAATGGGCTCCTCCGACTCCTCGCAGTGGATGTCGCCAACAAAGCGCTTGCGAAGCTCGGCCTCGGTCATCTTGGCAATCTCCTTGGTCTCGACGACAACCTCCTTGGGCGCGGCGTCCTTGGCGTCGGCCTTGATGCCAGCCTCGGCAGCTGCAGCAGCCTTGAGCTTGGCGAGGAGGTTGGGCTCGGCCGTCGCGTCGACCTTGGACGAGAGCGAAATGTTCTCAAGAGCCGAGGCGGCAACCTTGGAAGGGGTGACAGTGGCCATTGTGCAAAGTGGGTGTCTGAGGTGTAGGGGAGGAGAGAGCTAGAGTAGTTTGGTAGTGTACGGGCAAGTACAAGACGTGGATGGCAGCAAGTGGGAGCAGCGACAATGGACGCGTAGTGCAAAAGTTAAAAGTGTTGTGATGTTGTGATGTGCGTGTGTGATGATGGATGGAAGTGTGAAAAGAAGATGAGGAAATGGGGGGAGAGAAAGTGGATATGAGCAGTTTTATAGATGAGCGAGGAGGGGGGCGGGCCACAAGTCGCGTCTCGGCAGTAAAAATCCAATGGATGGGTGGATGGGTGCGGTGCGGGAATGTGAGCAACAGGGATACATATGCAGGATGAAGGATGCAGAGAAAACAGGGAGTCGCGTCCAAGCAGACCCGAGACCCGAGGAGGAAGGGGAGCAAAGGGGGGGGGGGAAGGCCAGAACGCCGCAGCAAGCGCGTTGTGTGTGCTTTGGTGCGCTCATGCGCTTGGTGCCAATATTTTCTTGTGCAATGTTTAGATTCCCATTTTTCCATTTTCTTTTTGTCCTTCTGTACGCGTTTGTA
This sequence comes from Apiotrichum mycotoxinovorans, assembly GCA_013177335.1. Taxonomy (NCBI): domain Eukaryota; kingdom Fungi; phylum Basidiomycota; class Tremellomycetes; order Trichosporonales; family Trichosporonaceae; genus Apiotrichum; species Apiotrichum mycotoxinovorans. Next base: position 77,764 of record CP053624.1, on the reverse strand, counting down.
CTGTATGGACGTGTTGTTGTGCAAGTTGTGTTGACCAACCACGCGTCCGGATCACTGGAAAGTCACGTGATATGTCACACTGGATTGAACAATTAGTCTCAGGGGCGGGGTAGAGGGGAGGAAACCAGTCGCGTCAACCTGACTCACTGACCTGTGAACTGGGACAGGACGCAGGAATGAGGTCACCGCTCATGTCGGCCGTGAGTGATCAAAAAATGATGTGTCATTTAATTTCAGCCAATCACAATTCGAGAACACTGGGAAGGGTGGGGGTGTTGCACCAACAACAATACACACACGGTTGCCCTTTGCTCCCCATCTGGTCATGGCTGGCCAGTAGCCGGCCAGTAGCGATTACCATACTCGTCCTAGTACGCGTCGCATGACCTTACATTGCAGTCATTGATCCTGATCTTGAAATGACCGCATACACCTGAAAAGCGCGTTCTTTGGCGGGCACTTGCCTTGTCTGGACGTCTGGAAGGATATCACACTTGTCAAGTTGGGCAAGGGGGCAGGGCAGCAACGGGTCAAGGCGCGTCTTGTTCGCATCGCTTTATAGAGTCACTTGACCTCCCCCGCCCTCCCCTACCCTGGCGTCCATCTCCTGGCTCGCTTTCCTGCGCGACGCGTCGGACGACCTGATCCCATATCGAATATTTTTTGGGTGTCGCTTTGGACGCGTCGTTTGCCGTCCCCCTCAATTGACCAGCCACACATTGCACATCTAGATTAGACGCCGCCTGCGCGCCTGCTTTGCGGTGACCTCGCCTGCTCTTCCTGCCTCCATCTCGGCCTCTCGAACACACGCTTACCAACGCGACACCGACAGCACATTGACGCGCTCGGTTGGCATTGTTCCTTGGTCCTACCTGGCACCCCGGAACCAGTCAGTACGCAGTACCCAGGTGCTGGTTTTGATTTTTTTTTCTCCCACTTTCGGAACACGCGTCCGTGTCTCGCGTCCATTCCACGTCGCGAAGGTAGCGCGCCTTCCCTTGTTGTGCAATCTTTTCTCACGCTCTGCGACGCCAATACCATCGCCCCTCCCAACAACGCACCGCACCGCTGCATCACCGCAGCACCACTTTCTTTTGTTCTTCATCATCATCACCACAACCATCGATCACTAGATCACCACGCGCTGCTACATCAAGGTGTCTGTCGGCCGATAACATTTATTTTGTGTGCTCGGTACTAGCCTTCGGCTCTGATCTTGTGTTCTTCGCCTTGCGGTGACTTTGTGAATTTGTGACTTGTGTTCATTCTCTTTTCCCTTTCCACACATCAACCATGGCACCACGCAAGTCCGAATCGACCGATGCAAAGGGGTGAGTAGACTACAGTCATCCATCGTCATCAACGTGCAGAAGTCTTGTAGAGTGAAGTCATGAGTCACGGGTCATGGCTGCATGGCTGGCTCATGGCTGCAAGGGGACTTTAGAAATGACGGTGAAGTGACGGAGATTGGGTCGACTGACACTGCAGGCCGCGTCAGGCGACGCTCGCCGCCTTCTTTGGCGCACCAAAGAAGGGTCTTCCCTCATCACAAGCATCCAGCCCAGCGACAGTGACACCCCGCCCCGCCGCGTCGTCGAGGAAGGCAGCCGCTCCTCCGCCTTCCTCGACATCCAAAGCCAACCTTGCTTCGTCTTCTCCAGCATCATCACTGCGCACACCACCATCTGATCCGCCGGCCAACTCGTCACCTCTCGCAGCTCGTCGCCGACCTGTCATTGTCGGCGACGACGACGACGACGAAGACGATATCGTTGAGCAGACTGAGATTATCGTTCCAAAGAAGGCGCCAGTCCCAGTGAAGAACGAACTCGTCAAGGAGACACCGGCCAGGGAGAAGACACCCGTCAAGGAGAAGACACCAGAGCCTAAGGACGACGACGCCATGGATGTGGACGACTCTCCGTTCCCACTGGTAAGCTTCGATGTCCAGCAGTTCAGCTTACATTAGACGCGCCGGAAGCGCAAGGCGGTGGTGTACGTCGACCCCGACACGGACTCTGGCAGCGATGTCGACATGCCCCTCAAGGGAAGGAAGCCGCGCAAGAGTCTCAAGGTCGACGATGACGACGACTTTGAGTTTGATGAGGCCGAGGATGCTGCCCTTGGTGAGTTGTACGCGTCTTCACTGTACTGACTGAAGCCGCCGCCGCGGACGCGTACGAAGCGGGCATGGTGTCCGATGCGCCTTCCCCGTCGCCATCGGTGGCTTCCTTGGACTCGCCCGTGAAGAGGCCCGCCAAGAAGGCCAAGGGCTTTGTGGCTCCCAAACCGACCGCAAAGAAACCCACCACTTCGTGGTTTGACAATGCTGCTTCATCGGCGTCTTCCTCGCGCCCCGCCTCCAAGCCCATTTCGCGCGAGGGCTCAGCCAAGAACTCGGAGTCGTCCAACTTTCTGCTCACGAACGCCGAACGCAAAAAGCTTCAGGCCAAGGAGGAGAAGCGCGAGGCGGAGCAGTGCTTTGACTTCCTTGTCGACATAAAGGACAAGGATGGCAACCGCCCCCAGGACCCGGACTATGATCCGCGCACCATCTACATTCCCCGCAAGTCGTGGGACACGTTCACACCGTTTGAGAAGCAGTTCTGGGAGATCAAGCAGAACCACTATGACACGGTACTGTTCTTCCAGAAGGGCAAGTTCTACGAGCTGTACGAGAACGACGCCATGATTGGGCACCAAGAGTTTGATCTCAAGCTCACGGACCGCGTAAAGATGAAAATGGTGAGTTTAGCGCTGCGAAGTCGTCAACTCACTCTAGGTTGGTGTTCCTGAACAGTCGTTCGAGTTCTGGGCGGCCAAGTTCCTCGGCGCTGGCTACAAGGTCGGCAAGGTCGAGCAGGCTGAGACGGCCATTGGCATGGAGATGCGTACCAAGCAGTCCAAGGGCGGCAAGGAGATTGTCCGTCGCGAGCTAGCCCAGGTGTTTACAAACGGCACGATCGTGGACGGCAGCTACCTTACTTCGGACGAGGCAAACCACTGTGTTGCCATCAAGGAGTGGACCGAGGGACCCAACGCAACGTCTTCGTTTGGTATCTGCGTCATGGACGCGTCCACCGGCGAGTTTAACCTTTCTGCCTTTGATGACGACGTCTGCCGCACGCGTCTGGAGACGATGTTCCGCCAGATCCGTCCCAAGGAGCTCGTCTTTGCCAAGGGCAACCTCTCCGTCCCGACTACGCGTCTTCTCCGCAACATTCTCCCGACCAGCACTCTGTGGCAGTCCTTCAAGGAGGGCAAGGAGTTCCTTTCGGCCGAGGACACGATGTCTTCCCTCGAGGACATTTTCGGCACCGCTGAGCTTCCCGAGGCCATTGCCAGCATGACGGACAAGCCATTGGCGATGGAGGCTCTCGGCGGCATGCTGTTCTACCTCCGCTCCCTGAACCTCGACAAGGATCTTATCTCGCAAAAGAACTTCAACATTTACGATCCTATCAAGCAGGGCAAGAACCTCGTGCTTGATGGGCAGACGCTCGGCCACATGGAGGTGTTAATCAACAGCGAAGGTGGCGAGGAAGGAACTCTTCTGCGCTTGCTGCAGAACTGCTCGACACCGTTTGGAAAGCGCCTCTTCCGCATTTGGCTCACGTCGCCGCTCAAGGACGCGCGTGCTATCAATGAGCGCCTCGATGCGGTGGATGACCTCTTGAGCAATCCGGCATTTGGCGGTCAGTTTAGCCAGCTGTGCAGGCACCTCCCCGACCTCGAACGTCTTATTTCCCGTATCCACGCAAACAACGTCAAGCAGAGGGACTTCCTTACTGTTGTCGATGTGAGCTAATCCGTGTATGATGATGTGGCTGACAGCAGAACTTCACCAAGATCCAGTCTGCGATCGAACGTCTGACCGAAGTCGCCGAGTCATTCGAGTCGTCCAGTGTCCGCGGTCTTCTACGCTCAGCACCCGATCTCCAGTCCAATTTGAAGCACATCAAGTCGATGTACACTGTGGAGCAGGACGAGAAGACTACTACGATTCTCCCCACGCCTGGAGCCGACGAAGAGTGCGACGATGCGGACGCGGAGATTGCCCGCATCGAGGACGAGCTCAACAGCCTTTTGAAGGCTGCCAAGAAGACGACTGGCGCAAAGGAAATTTCGTACTGGCACAGCGCCCAAGGCAACAAGGAAATCTTCCAGATCCAGGTGCCCGCGAGCACAAAGGTCCCTCGAGACTGGACAAAGTGTGGTGGCACAAAGGTGAGATTATTTGTCGAAAAAGAATTTGATCTGACGTGCAGGCAAACACGCGCTACTACACCCCGGCGACGCTTCCTGTCATTCGCGAAATGCAAGAGGCCCGTGAGACACAGTCAATCGCAAAGCGCAACTTTTTCAACCGCCTCATGTCCGAGTTTGACAAGGACCGTGAGATCTGGCTCCGGATGGTCCGTGTCGTAGCCGAACTCGACTGCTTGGTGTCTCTTGCCAAGGCGTCCAACGCGCTCGGCGAGCCAAAGTGCCGCCCCGAGTTTATCGAGGCGGAGCAGGCGTTTATCGACTTTACAGAGCTCCGCCACCCGTCCATGTGCCTCCAGCGTGACTTTATCGCCAATGATGTGCAGCTGGGTGGCGACGTGGCGCGCACGACGTTGTTGACTGGGCCCAACATGGCCGGTAAGAGCACACTGCTTCGTATGACGGCTGCAGGCGTCATCATGGCGCAGATGGGTTGCTACGTCCCTGCCGCTCGAGCCAGGCTCAGCCCCATTGACAAGATCCAGACGAGAATGGGAGCCTATGACAGTGAGTTGCAGTCTAGTATTCTCCAGCTCACCGCAGACATGTTCGCGAGCGCTAGTACGTTCAAGGTCGAGCTCGACGAGTGCTCCAAGATTCTGCGCGAAGCGGGCCCAAAGTCGCTTGTCATTCTCGACGAGCTCGGCCGTGGAACGTCGACCTTTGACGGCATGGCCATTGCTGGTGCCGTGCTGCACCACATTTCGACGCACACCCTCCCCCTGGGTTTCTTTGCCGTAAGTTGCAGCTGAAATGGCCTTGGCTAACCACCTTTTAGACCCACTACGGCTCGCTCACAGACGATTTCATCTACCACCCGAACATTCGCAACATGCACATGCAGGTGCACGTCGATGACGACGAGGGCGTCGTCTTCCTGTACAAGCTCATCACGGGCCACGCAGAGTCGTCGCACGGGACGCACGTCGCCAAGCTTGCTGGCGTCCCGCAGAATGTCATTGCCCGTGCGGACGAGGTGTCGGCCCAGTTCTTTGCTGCGTTCCAGGACAAGCTCTCGTCTCGGCGCCAGAGCTCGCTGTCGCTCATGACGCAGGCCGACTTTGCGTGGTTGCTCAAACTCGCGACGGGCCAAGCCCCCGAGAGCACCGCCACCGTGTCGCAGCAGCTCGACATTGTGCGCCGTGCGGCCGCGCGCTACGCCGTCGCCAGCTAGGCTAAAAGAAAGAGAAGGAAGCATTCCGTTGTATCACGATGGTGTAATGTATGACGTATAGGTTATGGTCAGGCACACTTTGATAGGGTCAAGGGCAGTGATGACATGTGTGGGTGTCAACACGAGGACGAGGATATATACCGAGGATCTCCAGTGGCTGATCCACACCACACGATCACACGATCACACGAGTAGACCCAGAACACCGCACTCAAGCATTATCAGCAGTGCAGCATCTACATATTCCCATGCACGTCGCCTCGCGATTCAAAAAGAAAGTCGTTTGATATCGCCAGCAGGTTTCGATCCTGCGATCTCCAGGTATCACTCAATATGAGCCTGGCGCCGTTCCACTAGGCCATAGCGATTATTCACGTCATCCGCAATCCTCACACGGCCGCGCCCTCGTGCAATGGTATAAGACGACGCCTAGTACATCCCTGACGTGGACGAGGCAGGGTGGCAGGAAGAGCGATGAACCGCGCACGCCGGACGCGCGCCAGACGCGCACCGCACCGCAGTGAACGATGAACAAGGACGGAGGTGGTGGGGTGGTCCGCTCCACGGAAAGAGTAGGTACAGTACAGTACGTCAGTGGCGCCCCATGACGCACGAACAAATGCAACAAATGCAACAAATGCAACAGATGAACAAATGGAACAAAACGAACAAAACGAACCGAACACACACACCCCTTCCGACCCCTTGCTCTTTGAGGCCCTTTCCTTTGAGCCGCTTGCAAGCGTGAAGGAAAGGAAAGCAAGGCGTGCGTGGCGAAATGGACAGGAATGGCAGGCCGTCACCGCGCCGCGCGATTCCCAATCCCCGGTCATCCTCCCCGGTCATGTCCAGCAAAGGTGGCGCGTCACGGCTCGCGGGTCCTGCAGCGGTTGCGCATTGTTCGCCTCTGCGACGCTGTGTATCTCGGGCAGACGATGAAGGCCAGATATCTGTGTCGTGAAGAGTGAGATGAGAGTGAGATGGAGAGTGAGATGAGAGTGAGATGGAGAGTGAGATGGAGAGTGAGATGGAGAGTGAGATGGAGAGTGAGACGGCGAGTGAGTGGATACTGAGCCGAAGAGTGAGACGGCGAGTGAGTGGATACTGAGACGAAGAGTGAGATTGAAGAGTTAGATGAGGTGGCTGCGTGCATCCATTGTTACCCCAATGTCATGCCTATGGCGAGTGAGTGCGAGCGAGTGGCCGCCTTTCTCCTCTCGCTTGCACCTCTTCGGAGAGAACAGTTGTGCTGTTTGTGTGTGCCGACATGTTGCTTCCCTGGTGTCATCCCATTCCAGTCAGGTGTTGTTCAGTATGTTCAGTATGTTCAGTATGTTCAGTATGTTCAGTATGTGAGCGCCTCGAGACAATCTTCAGTCTTCAGGCCAGCCTCAACCCGGCACAACGTACCGCGGCAGTCTATATCCCACTCTACATGATTCTCTATCTACTCCTCCTCCTCCTCCACCGCTTCCACCCCCCGGTCCACAACCTGGTCCCCCCCCTCCCCCTCGTCCCCCGTCTCCGCACTAGCAGTCAACCGCCCCGCAAGCCCCACAATAACCGTAAGCAACACGGCAATCACAACCGTGCGCCAAAGCACACTCTCCCCAGACACCTCATTATCCAGGCGGTTCTCGCGCTCGCGCCGCGCCGCCGCCGCGCCCGCTCCATGCCCCTCTTTCCTCCCCCACTTCCTGGCCCCCAACCCCCCCTCCGCTGGCCCCGCGCCCATGCCCATCCCGCGCCCCAGCCCGTCGTGCCGGCGCGCCCCCGTCCAGTGTGCGCCTGGCGGCGGTTTTCCGCCCCACGCGCGGTGCGGCCCCCGCGCGCCGCCTCCGGCGAGTGTGGGTGGAACCCGCGGATCCCCGTAGGTGCCGCGCTGCGAGGCGGGCACGGAGCTCCGGTCGTAGGCGGCGCGCGCGGTGTCGTCGCCCAGTACACTGTATGCGTCGTTTATGGCGTGGAAGGCCTCGGAGGAGCCGCCGGGCGCGTCGGGGTGGTGTTTTTGGATAGCTGGGTGTTGGTGTTTGTGCGGGGGAAGGAGGGGTTAAGGAGGGTAGTTTGTGCGGGAGGGGGGCTGAGGTGGGTGCGGAGTGGTGTGGAATCAGCCTGCATGCGACAGCTGACAGCCGAGTAGAGTCAAACGCGTCTCTGCGGCAGACCACACCCGCGACCTTTGACCGAGGCTCAGTCGCACGCCATGGCCGAACTCCAAACTCCAAGCCAGGCTCAGGCTCAGCACCAGCCCGACAAGCCCGATCAGCCTGCGAGCTCCACCAGAGGTGACTAACCCGACAAGCCCAACCAGCCCGACCACACCCGCCGCAGCTTCCCACCCTACCTCAGAAGGACTCACGAAGGACTCACCTCATAGAACCTCGCCTTGATCTGCTGCTTGCTCGCGTTGCGCGGCAGCTTGAGCGTACCGTAGTGGTCGACGCGCGCGCGCGGGGCTGCCGTAGTCGAGAAGGCGCGGGCGTGCTGGTGCTGAAGCAATCGTCGTGGTGGTGGTGGCGAGCGCGTCCACAGTGATGATGAAGAGGATGGGGATGACGATGACGATGACGATGACGATGACGATGACGATGAAGATGAAGATGAAGATGAAGATGAAGATGAAGATGAAGATGAAGATGAAGATGAAGATGAAGATGAAGATGAAGATGACGATGAGAATGAGAATGGCGAGAATGAAGAAGGTGAACAAGCAGCTCGAAATGCCGTCGGTGTCGGCGCGGCGCGGGCCAGCAGCGACGAGGACGTGGACATGGACATGCACCGCCGCGACATCATCGTGAGCCGCGAAGGAGTGAAGGTCTGCTCGTGTGCTGATGTGTTGGTGTGTTGGTGTACTAGATACTCTTGTACTGGTGTGGTCGCGCGATCAATGGATCCAACCACGATCGCGCATTTAACCCGTGCACTGGCTGCGTGGGGTGCGCGGTGGGTGGGTGGCGGAGTGATATCAGATTAGCAAGAGTTGAAACGAGACGAGACAGAAAGGTCCGAGATGACTGCACGGCCTGCACACTGCTTGGCTCCAAGCATCGGCATCGGCCAGTGTCGGCAACCTCGGCCGATCGTCGCCGACATTTTATTATTCCCATGCACAAACCACGCGATGCTCACATTTCTTTCGATCGGTTCAAATCCTCCATCTTCGAGGTCGCACACCGCAGGCCCTCGCCAGCCCACCGCCCACCCACCGCACCCCACCGCGCCCACCGCGCCCATGGCGCCCACCGGCGAGCCAATCCGCCACATGTCGCCTGTCCCCTTTCGCCGACACTCCCATGCCGTTACAACCAACGGCTCTACTTCGCGAAATACGCGTTTCCTACCTCATGTCTAGACTTGCCAGCACAATGGTGTATCCTCTCTGGCCTCTATTGGCTAAGATCATGTGTAGTATCTGTTCTTAACGCTATGAGAAGCGTTACCAGCCTACGGGCTGTTTCTTCTCGTGCAATCTTTCCTCGCCCGATCTTCCACCGCTGTGCTTGCACATGTGGGATCACGATGTCGCTGGCCTTACACTATCGCCCTCTGATGTCAGGGTACCTACACCAACACACAGTCTTTTTGAGACATGAGAGAGAAGGACACCAGGCTCGCTCGCTATGCATGCAGATGATCATGATGGACAGTCGTTTGCTCTTTGCTCTTTGGCAGCTGAGGCCGGCATGAGATTGAGATCACAACTGCACATGCACGCAAACACAAACACCTTTTCAATACGACGGCATCCATATCACACGCATACTAGTACTATCTCACTCATTTGATCCTAATCCGGGTCGTTCGACGGCTCAACACATCTTAGTCAACTCGATACGCTTCTCTCCACGAAGACTCTAGTTGTCCTTGTCAGCATCAGCCATCTCAACGTCGTCGTGGTTGGCAGGCTTGTCGCGGGCCCCCGCCGAAAGCGGCGCCTTGGGCGAGCCAGGCGAGCGCTTGTCCTGCAGCGGCGACTTGGGCTTTGCGGACGACATTTCAGGCGACCGCGCGGCGATAGGCGAACGGATAGCCACGGGCGAGGTGCGCGTGTCCGATGTCGGCGCCGGCGTGGACGCAAGGGCCACGGGGGGAGTCGTGGGTTTGGCAGACGCTCGCTCGGCGCTGCGCTGCTCAGACCGCTGTTCCTGGAGCGACGACGGCGACGGGGGCTTGGACGCAGGCTTGACGTTGATCTCGGGCGACCGCGGCGCGCGAGGCGAGTGCAGAGGCCGGTCATGAGGCTTGTTCAAGACCTCAATACGAGGGCCACTGTGCATCTCGCGCTCACGCTCACGCTCGCGCGGGGGAGGCACTTCGCGCGGCGCGTTCAGCACCTCAATCACAGTCTGTCGCTTGGTCGGGCTGCTGGCAAAGGGAGACCCGCGCGACTTTTTGCTGTCCGCATTAGGGCGCGACAGCTCGGGCGAAGGCGGACTCGTGCGCTTCGTGCCAGCCAGCGAGTTGGGGGGACTTCTATCGGACGGAGGCTGCACAGGCGCAGAAGGCGCTCGGCGGTCCGAGTGCAGGAACATGAGCGCATCGGCAGCTCCTTCATCATAATCTAGTGCAGTCAGCACCAGTCACACACACTCTTGTTACACTCACCTTCATCAATCGTTCGGTTCGGCTGGGCACGAGGAGCAGAGGAACCATGCGAAGGAGCGGGGCTTTGACGAGGGCTGGGGTCTTCACCGTTGCGGAGACGGCCCTTGGGCTCCATGCGCTTGCTGGACGGGGGCGCAACCGAGGGCTTGCGCTTGTCCTCCTCCTTTTTGACAGTGACGCCGCCCCCGCGCCTGCTAGCTCTCGAGCTGGTCGACGCCGCAGGACTAGGTGCACGCATGTCAGGAGGCGGCTCGCGCGCAATCGAGGGCGGGCGGCCGTTGCGGTCCCATCCGGGAGGGCCACGCTCATCCGGGTGCATCTCGGGGTAACCAAAGCGGGGGTCGCGGGGGTCACGCATGTGCTCCTCAGGGCGCTCAGGAGGGGGGTATCCCATCGGCCCGCCATACGGAGGCCGCTGGAAGCCGTCAGGGGGCCGCTGGAAGTCGCGCGAGTCGCTCCGGGGCATGTGCCCACGAGGGTCGCCGGGGTGTCCACGCTCGTTGGGACGAGGCGAAGGTCCACGGGGGTCGTGACGAGCCATGGCAGCACGTGGGTCACGAGGGTCACCGCCGCGACGCTCCCACTCGTCGTGCTCGCGGTATCCGGGGTGCGGACCAGGCGGGAAGCCACCGGGATAGCCCTGGGGAGGGGGGCCGGGCTCGGCGTGGCGACGTCTGGGGGAGCTGGGGGAAGCGGCGACGTGACGGGGCGAAGGAGCGTCGTGCGTGGGGTCGTACCTGCCAGTAATTGGGCCACCATTGTATCCAGGACCGCCAGGACCACCACCCGAAGGACCACCGGGGCCACCAGGGCCACCGGGGGGAACAGGTACGCCACGAGGAGGAGGGCCGTCGCGGTACGACTCGCGAATGTCCCGAGGCCCAGGGCGGTCCGTGTCGATGGGGGCGAGAGGGGCGTGACGAGACATGCTTCCACGAGACTCGTCGACATTGGCGAGAGGCGGTGGAGCCCCTCCACCGCGGAACGGACCAGGCGAGTGCTGGCGACCAAACTCGGCAGGCGGTGCCGGCAAGTCGCCGCGACCTGGCTGGGCTACACCACGATCCTCTCCGGGAGGGCCACCAGGGGGTCCAGGGGGCAGCTGCTGAGGGGGGCCCATGCGAGGAGATCCGCCAGGGCTCACGTTTGTGCCATAACCCTGGGGCGCCGAATTGTACTGCGCAGGGTGGACGTCGACAGGAGCAGGTGGCGGCGGCAAGGGCTGGTTGCCACCGTTCTGGAGCAGCTGGAGACGGTGCTTGATGGCCGAGTTTTGCGGGTCCAGTTCCACTGCACGCGAATAGGCGTCGACCGCATCCGTAATCTGGTTGTTGCACGACTCGTACAAGGACCCGAGGTTGAACCAGACCTCAGAAATGTACGGGTTGATGCGAATAGCACGCGAGTAAGCGTCCAGCGCGTCGCGATACTGGTTAATCTGGAAGTAGAGAACACCGATCGAGCACCAGAACGTAGGGTTGCGGCCGTCACGGTAGACAGCCTGCTGGTACGCCTCGTACGCCTTGTTGTAGCGCTGTCCGGCCATGAATGCACGGCCCAGAAGGTACCAGCTCTGTGCGTCGGTTCCGTCCGTCTCGAGACTCTTTGTGAGGTATGCAACACCCTGTTCCTGGTTGGCAAAGGGCGCGTTGGGCTGGGTATACAACCAGCCGAGCTGCTGGAGCACCTTGGCGTGGTCGGGCTGGTGGCTAAGGACACGCATGTACGCCTCCCGCGCAGAGACATAATCACCGTCGAGCTCGTAGACGTGGCCGAGCTGAAAGTAAATGTCCCACGAGGTCAACGGACGAGGGGGGTTGTCGATAATATACCGGAAGCACTGGAGCGAGCTGGCATACTTGCGCTGGTGCTTGTAGATTATACCCAGTCGAAAGTAAATCTCGTTGGCCTTTTCAAAGTTCCTGTCCATCTTGAGGACGCTGGAAAAGGCCTCCTCGGCATGCTCAAAGGAGCCATATCGATCATAGAGAATGCCGATACCGTACCAAAGCTTAGGCTCCTGCGCTTGTCAGTTGTGTGTTTTCATGTGTGTGTCGGTTGCACGGGAGTAATCGCACCTTGGGGTTCGGTAGGTAGTGGAGAGCCTGCTGATAGGCAGTGTATGCCTTTGGCAGATCGTCCTTCATCAAAAGGCAGTGACCTGCAGTGTGAGCATTACAAAGAAGAAAATAAAACATCATGGTAGCCTTACCCATGGACCCCCAGACCTCGCCATTGTCCTGCTTAATGTTGAGGATGCGCTGAAAATACTCAATGGCCTTGTCAAACTGGTCACGATTGCGCCAAATGGAGGCAACAGCGCTCAGACCGAGAACCGAGTTGGGATTATGACGGAGTGCGTTCTCAAACGCTTCCAGCGCCCGGTTCTGATCGCTCATCTGCTCGGCGACTGCGCCTGTGACACGTCAGTCCAAACATTCGTTTGCAGATTCCATACCGATTAGCATCCACGTGTTTTCATTCGCATTGGCGAGCTGCTGCAGCATGCTCTCTTGCTTCTCCTTGCCCGCCCTTGTCGCTTGGCTCATTGTGGACGGCGCGGGGGTTCCATGGCCATGACCATTGGAGACAGGTGCCGGAGGAGCGACGACCTCTGGCGGAGGAGGGCCACCCATTGGCATTCCACCCGCAGGGGGACCGTTCACGTTCAGTGGTGGAGGAGGACCGCCGCCGACGGCCATGGGCGGAGGGGGGGGGCCGGTCGAGTGTTGGCGAGCGGAAGGATGATGGTGCATAGGATGAGAAGGTTGAGACGAGTATCCCGGACCTGGAGGAGGATAGTTGGAGTGCACCGGCATGTGGTGGTGGACTCGAGAGTCGGCGGGAGGAGGCATGTTCGCTGTAAGCTGGTTTAGTAAACGAAACAAAGCACGAAAGCACGGATGGGCAGCAGTTCTAGGCCCCTAATTACGAAGCGGGACACGCGCCGTGAGGTCCAGTGACTGCCCCTCACATGCATCGACAAAAAGGAGCTCTAGGGTGCACATAAATGCGAGCTGTGTAGGACACGGTCCAGTGGCGTGGGGGATGTGGAGCAAGCACAAAGAAGGGAAACTCACCAGAAGATTTAAAGAGAATCCTAGGAAAGCCTGGGGGAGGGAGAGCCGTTGGCACAGTTGTGCCAGTTGGCTTTTAGAGCGAGAAGTGGAGTGGAAGAGTGTTTAGATGCAGACGGTGGGAGTCGTGGGGGGGTTGCAGATGAAAGTTGTGGTTGTTACAAAGGGATGCAGAGAGACAAGGACTCTGCGGAACGTGGGTTGTATGTGTGTGGACTTGTGGTTCGGAGTTGGGGGGCGGGGGCGGGCGGGGCAGGGCGTATGGGGATTTGGGCTAGGTGGGCGTTCTGTGGGGAAGAGGGGGATGGATGGATTGCAAGGGCTGTTGAAAGCGAGGAGATGAGAGAGAGAGAGAGAGAGAGAAAAGAGTAAACGAATGTGTGCCGTGGGTGTCTCTGTCTGTGGCCGACGATGAACGAAGATCTGTGCGTTCTTTTTGAGAGACGGGGCTAGCGAGTGGTACCGCTAGGTGCTACTGCCTAGTACGCCTTTTGTGCGCCAACAGGAACAGGGGGCGTCGAGAAATGTGGGTATGAAGCCTGTTGTATCGGATTCAAACGCCCACGAAAAACGACAGCTGGTCGGCAAGGGTCTCGAGGGGCACGAGCGGGGCTTTACGAGGTCTGGGCGTTGTGCACACGCTTAATTGCCCAATACAGAGAGGGACAGGCACCACCAACGAAATGAAGACAATGACCAGTTTGACACTGGGCGGGGGCGGCGGGGTATCCACAACCTCGGTTGTTGATGGGATATAAAATCACACGTCGCCTTGTACGTTCTTTAACAGCCAGTCACTTTGTTGATCCACACAGACGCAGACCTTGGTGAGAGGAAAGAGGGTGGACTGTAGATGCAGAGGATGTTCGAGGCCGTGGGGTGTCGATATACCTTGGCTTTTTTTTACCGACGAGGGAAGGCACAAAGGAAGCAACCTTGCACGGCGCGGCTGCTAATGTTGTCGAGCACACAACAACACTGCACTCGGCTTCTTTGATGGACCTGGCGGTGTTCCCAGTAACGAGTTTGGGAACGGTCCTAGATGAAGGATGCAAGGAGGGAAGGCACCGAAGAGGAGGAGTGAAAGGGGAAGGGGAAGAAGGAAGGAAGCCGCGTGCTGATCCAGGTGGGGACGATGGCCTCGGCTGAACGGTCGAGGACAGTAAGTGTTGCGAGGAGAACGAGGGGGCAACGCCGTTTATGAATATGACTCGATATCACGCTGCCAATGACCAGATGCGATTTGAGTTGTTGCTGCGTGTATGCGTGGAGGGGTGGCGCGGAGTGGATGGATGGTCGGGATGCACAAAGGATGGATGGGAAGGATGGATGGATGTGGAAGGATTCAATGGGATGAGATATGGATGGTTGGATGGATGGATGGATGGAATGGATGGAATGGAATGGAAGTGGTTGGATGAGAATGAATGAAGGAGAGGATGGAAATGGTGGATGAGGTGGATGTGGTGGTGATGAGATGGATGATGATGATGATGGCAGGTGATGAATCAGGTTCCAACAGTAAGTAGTCGTCGTAGTGGTTGTGGTGGTGTGTCGTCGTGGGTTGTTGGGTGTTAGTCCCACGTAGTTCCGTACTGGGGCCAGGTGGGTACTGTAGGATGATGGCCTGGACGGGGAGTGTGGGGTGTGAGGAGTAATGGGTTGGTTGGGGAACGTCAAAAGGGGGCAGAGAGAGAGGGGAAAGGAAGACAGGAACAACCTTTGGATTGGATGAGATGATTATTGCGTGGTGGAAAGATGCGACCGGTTTTGGTTTTACTCCAAAAGAAATGTGGCGGCTGACCCGGCACAACACCTTCAGCTGTTGGAGGGGAAGAACAAGAAGAAGAGGATCGTATGAGCAAAAAGGTGTGATGATGCGCTAAGGGAGTGTGGAGAGGGTCCACAGAGAGAGAGAGGGAGTACGCAACCTTCGGCACTATAATAGTTTTTTTTTTTTTTTTTTTTATAAGGGTGGTGAGACACCTGACAACACGCGAGAACGTGAGCGAGGCGAGTGAACCAGAGTGAGAATGAGATCTGGAGACAAAAAGTGACTGACTAGACGGCAAAAAATGGGGGAAAAATAATCAAGGAGGCAGCCAAAACAGTCGAGGGAGGAGGAAAAGGGGGGGGGGGCAGGGAAGGAAGGGCAAGGAAGAAAGGCAAGGAAGACAAGGAAGACAAGAAAGACGAGGAAGACAATGGAAAGGGGCGAAACAACAGACGAGGTCGAAAAAGCCCAGGAGTGGGTGTGCGTCGTTATTGTGGGTCATCATCTCTCAGGTCCTGAATTATTTGGATCGGGATCGGATCGTCGGGGTAGGGGGGAGTGGGGATCCAGTAATAATAAATCGTGACACACACACACACACTCAAAATCCAGAGCTCAGCCACCAAACACAAGCCAGGCCACTGCGTCACAATAATAATGTTAAAACGGTAAAAAAAAGGTCCTGGCTATTCCACGGGTACGATGAACCAAAATATTATACAACAATAAATAACAAAACTGACCTCAACAAACAGAAACGGCATTACAATCTTACAAGCCTCGTCGCTCCCCCCTCCTTCTCTTGCATACGTGCGCTACTGTATGTGACCCGAGTAACCCCCGTGGTAATGGTCTATTCCAGTCGGTGCGCACACCCGCACGCACGCCCACGGCCCACGGCAGGCGGTCGACACACACACAAACGATCATTGTTATGCATGTTTGATACTGGAGAGTGAAGGCTCGCCCCGTCAATCACCACCAGAGCCCAAAGGGGACGATGTACAATACAGTCAGTACAGTACAGTACAGTACAAAATGTACAACAAGCGCGTTCGCTTATATAAGATGTGAGTGGGGTTGACGGATGGGTTAGACTGGGATAGTGCGACAAGTAGTGATTGGTGGTAATGAGGATATGAGGCTGAATGAGATGAGAGGGACTGGTGGGTTTTTGGTGCGAGGAATGGGTGGCGGCGTTGCTATGTGGTGGCAAGTTTAGTTTCTAATCTCGAAAGAGTAATGGTAAACAGTGAAGGTACAACTCAAGCAGGATTCTGGAGATGGAAGCCCGCTCATGATCACACTTCGGTTAGAAACATTGAGGACGAAGACTGTGCAAGCGTGCAGGCTGAGGCAGTGAATACATAGTAAGGATGGGGTGGTACACTGAGGGGTAATGGATTTTCTCTCTTCGACTATGGGCGATATGGCTATTGCTATTGTCGTGGCGCGAAGCTGGAAAGGAAGAATCGAAGAACAGCAGTGTTTTTTTTTTGGCTTATACCTAGGTTCTGACGTGCAATATGCTACAACCGGTGGAGTAACGTCAGTTGCAGTGTTGTCGTCGGGTTGGATGCGCTTGGATGATGCAGCATCATTCCGTCCACAGACGACTGGACGAGGTGAGTGGGGCTGCTGTCTTGATTTGTTCATCTCTCTGTCTGTGTGCCTAAACGAGTCATTTGGCGGGGCCGCCGGATCATTGTAACAGGATGAAATACACGAAAAAAAAGAAAGAAAAAAAAAGAAAGAAAAGAAAAGAAATCAAACAGACGCAGGCCGACAGACAGGCACGGAATCCCACCAAAAGGCCTGGCTGCTGACTAGGACTGGATCATGGGAAGCTTAGCTGACTCACTGTAGGTTCTGGTTCTGGTCTCGGCCTGGCTATGGTTCTATGGTTCGTTCATGGCTCATGACCGGCCTCATGTCTCATGTCTCGTCATAAACAGTTGCGAGTTGTTGTGTCATCAAACATGAAAGGGTGCCTTTTTTGCTGTGCGCTGTGTTCCTGGTGCTCTTTGCCCTCCTTCCTGGCCATTCTGGCATGCATTTTCTTTCTATTTATTACTGTATTTTCTTGTTCTGTTCCTGACCAAACATGCCGAGTCTCTCAGCAAAACTGCACTGTTGCCTGCTGCAGACCGGCGTGACCTAATACAATTATATAAATATACTTTTCTGTGCTCTTTCTCCCATCCTCTGCCTTTCTTTAACGCACAGCAGGGGGTTTTTTTTTTTGCGTCATGGTACCTGAGGAGGAATGTCAGAAGCAGAAAAAAAAAAGGGGGGGGAGGGGGGGTGTAGACGCATGCATGGCATGTCGACGTACGTAATAGGATTTTGTCTCTCGTCACGGAAAAGGTTCAAGTCTCGGCTCATCTTCTGGAGGTTGACGACCAATATCCAGGACAGGAACGGAACCCTCGGTTAGTGTGTGGTTCCAAATAGCTTCATGATCCATGAGTTCTCGAAACCCAATGCGTTCTCTCCCTGCTAGGAGATGTACCGAGGTTCCGAGACTGATAGGATGTGATCGAACACGCAAGAAAAGGGATGTGGGAGGGCATAGCGTCGTCATTCTACATACATAAAAATGCGCACAGACCACCCTTGCACAGTGCCCACCTACATCTCGCTCAACGTTATAGTGTTACTACTGTATGGTGTAAGACTGCTTGGGCCTGTGATATTGGTACTAACCCTTGAAGGAGCTAAGGGGGCCAGGGCCATTTCCATTCCGCAACACCCACCCACCACAAACACACAGACTGTAAATTACTGTATTAATATTGACCGCATTACTCCCAGGCACGACATTTTATGCAGCACATACAACCCCCCCCGAGTATAGTCTGAGTAGGTGGTTGTTTCCCACACCGTCCACTCTGCCCACGGGCAGAGGCTCTCCAGGACCCGCACAGCCACACTGCCCACAAGGTCCACAAGGTCCACACGAGCTGAGCACTCATCCCTCAAAATCCAGCTGGGTGGCGCACGGGCCCGGGGGGGGGGCGCG
This sequence comes from Apiotrichum mycotoxinovorans, assembly GCA_013177335.1. Lineage (NCBI taxonomy): Eukaryota > Fungi > Basidiomycota > Tremellomycetes > Trichosporonales > Trichosporonaceae > Apiotrichum > Apiotrichum mycotoxinovorans. Next base: position 59,843 of record CP053624.1, on the reverse strand, counting down.
GTTCACCACGGCGTATCGCGTATCCTAGATCGTACTGATCGTACTGTATTCATACAATACGTGGCGCAGCATGCCGTCCCCGGCGCTGACTAGCACGAAAGAACCTTCGTTCCCCCCCCTCGCTTGCTGGTTGGTCACTGATCCACAGATGCCCAGCATGCCCAGATGCACAGATCGCACTGCGTGCATGTAAAATGTATTGTATATACGCACCGCCGCGGGTCTTGTGCGGCAACCTTCGACACAGGTTTGGCATGAGCCTTCATGACGCTGCGCGCTGCGCCTTGCACTGTGCACAAGCAAAAGAAGCATGCATCCCTGTGTGACACGGCAACATTGAGATATTGAGGACGGTTGGAGTATCGGTCGTGCATGGCACCTGGTGGTTGGTGCATTGGTGGCTGTCCGCCCGGGCTGGCTGGGACGTCCACATTCGTGCGCCCTGTTGGGTTCGGTTGCGGTGATTATGCGTCGTTTCCACGGTTGCTGCGTGGCGACGTTTCATGTGCATTGTTAAATCGTCGCGCCGATCGTCACTGTTGGAACGTTGCAAGCGCGCATGCGGAAATGCGGAAATGGGGAAATGCGGAAATGCCTTGATGCCTTGGCTTGTTTGGCCTGTTTGGGGGCACCCTGTGACCACGCCTACTATTGAAAGGGCGAATATGGTGGATCGATTGGTTGGTAACGTGGTAGGTTTGGGTTCCAAGGTTCCATGCCTGACGTCACATGTCACTCACACCTTGCTGCTTGCTGAAACTGCCACACTGCGAGATCCTGCAATCCAGCACAGTGAAATACTCCAGACCTGGCCTGTCACTGCCAGTCATTGGGACATGGGACAATACAAGACCAGTGATTCCCAGTGATCCAGTGATATGCAGCATCAATACGGATGATACGACTGTGCAGGGGCTACTTGAAGCAGAGCCAAAATACAACTAATAGGGGTGGCAGTTAGGAGACGAGCCAGTTGGTGTGCCTGATTATATCGTGCTCATGCCCTGTCCCCCAATCCTTCAATCCGTTTCGGCATTCGAGCACATGATGCAATGGTCGCGATTGCCCTCTGTAGTATACTATACTGTACTGCAGTAGCGACGTCTCCCATGGCCGCCGCGGCCAAGGTTACATACTGCCTGCTGTACAAGGTTAGCGCTACGATTGAGCGATGTGCAATATGATCGCATTCCGAGCTTCCGAGACTGGATGATACCCTCCCAGGCCTCGGGAGGCAGGTGCTGTACTCACAGCTCAGGTCCATCTCATCCACATGGTATCACGTACGTACTCCCATACTTTTCTACCTCGTTTCCAGAATGCCAGCCGGGGCTCGCTGTAGCCAGTATTGTACACCCGGAAGGAACGAGGAGGAACGGGCAGAGCTAAAGCGTTAACGTTACATCGGGTCTAGCAGGCTGCCCGGCTGGTGTCGCAACTGTATGGCCCAAATAGACGGCAACAACCGGCACCGTTCCGGTCTTTCCCCTTCCGTGTGTGAGCTAGCATACACGACAAAAAATCTAGGCTCAGTACGCACTCCCTCCAAGGACATGGCCATGAACCCAACGCCTCCTTCTGGCTCAATATTCTCCGCATCGATCACATCAATATAACGGCTGTGGAAACGTCAATGAGGCTTTGGTATGTATGCCCTGCTTCGTCACAGTCTGAATTGGCATTGCAGCATAATTAGTGCCGCCCACTGTCGTGTCATTTCGCTATGCAGTACTGCAGTTCAAATCGAAAGCATGGTAATGCATGTATTCACTGCATCTGCGCTCCGCCCATCCCCGCCGACGATGTATGGTGTCTCGGCGCGAGGCTGCTGATCTGCTGATCGCTCGCCAGGGGGACCGTGGAGAGGGGTTAGAGGGGGGCGACGTACGCCGATCGTTTCGTTCACATGTTCACATGGAGAGTGGCGGCGACCTCCGTCTCTTGGACCTTGGCATCCCGCGCTCCATAGTCGCCATAATCGCTTGTGAAACGGACGTTGCGCTCATTCTGTTCTTTGGCATGGCCGGAATGCACTATGAAAGTCGCCGGTTCAGTCTCACTGCCGCTCCTGAGTGCGTCGGCTATCGAAAGCGTCAAGGTCATGGCCCTCGGTCTCAGATGTGGAATGCAGATACAGATACGTGTGTCTACATCGCAGCCCCGACGGGGTGGCCGGGTGACTGACGGATCATGACGGGCCATGCACTGCGGGAACCAAGCCGCGACGATCCGAAGTATTCATGTCCCACAGCGTTACGGATCCCCGTCGATTTCCACACGAGCAGGCGACGGCTGCCTTCCGACGAGAGATGCGAGAGGAGATTGACCCGCCTTGATGCCGCACAGCCAGCGATCTGCACCTCATCTTCGGGGATGTGGTACCGACCTTCCCGAGCCTCAGGGATGTCTATGCACAGGATGGATCGCAGATCGTACTGAGTCTCTTACTCTTTGAGAGTAAGAGTAGTAAGAGCCTCGTAAAAATACTTCCATATACAGTATGGAGCCTATAGAGCATGTGGATATGAATATCATTACCGCATATACTCCTACTTGGCATCCCCCTCAGCGACATGCAGCTCACCACGAGTTACGCCTTGCCCAACATTTCGCATCGCGGCCCCCTTTGACGCAAAACAATATCCATCGCACGACCATCTACTCTTATATAGCCCCTCTACAGACTGAACGGCAGCAGTTTGTCGTCCTTTCGCGTCGGGTATAAGAGGGGCGCACAGGCACTCCTACTGCCTACTACAGTGAAAATCAGGCAAGAAGTGAACACTGCTCCTGACAAGCCTTTTGCCCTGTAATCCGCTGTGACCGACACCACCCCACCGGCGACCCCGATGACGAATGCAGGACGTAGCTGGAACTTAAGGACGCTGCCTTTGTCCGAGGTTTTCCCCAGCAGCGCAGCAGGCCCAGCAGGCCCAGCAAAGGCGCATATCACTGTATTGAATTCTGTCCGTCCCTGCCGACCATGGCCGTCACTAAGGGCCGCAAGGCTCGATCAGATCTCAGATCCCCGAGTCACACCCGCCCGGGCCGGCGCCGTGACCGCGTCCCCAGCCCATGCGCATGTACCCGCGCATGCAGCCATGCGCTCGCTTGTCCGCGTTGTCCGGTTGTCCCCTCCATCGACTCATCATCCCAGCGCCACGCGCGGTTCACCCTTGTCACTAAAACTCCTCTATCTCTTGTTTCAGCCCCGCGTTTACATTCATGTTCACGTTCATAATCACCTCCCCGTTCACATATCTGCTCACGTCATGCTCACATTCACATTCACGTCCCCGTCCCCGCGTCCCAATTCACGTCCTGTCAGAAGCTGACGTCTGACGCGAGGTGGGCCAGGTGGGCACGCGCAGCCGCGTGGCGCCGCCAGGTGGGGCCGGAGCGGGCTGCGATGCGATGGGCCGATGGGCGATGGGATGGTGGCTGTGGCTGTGGCCGCTGTGGCGTGCGTCGGTTGCATGGCGTGGCGCACAATGGCGCGGTGGCGCGCTGGCTGAGGATGTGGCGTGGCGTGTGGCGTGTGTGGCGCATGGCCGAAAAGTCAACTGCTGCGGGCGGAGCTCCTTTGCATCGGGCTGGTCGGAGTCGAATTCCCCCCCGATCCTCGGATCACGGATGGGCGCCGGATGGTGCTGCGTGGAAAGGTGGGCCTCCGTCCTCGGAGTGGGAAACGGAGTGGGTGGCAGGGTTGGAGGGGATGGGGACCACGGGCCGAGGCACGCCGCTCCATGGGTGTGTCCATTCAGTATGGCATGCTGGCAGTCTCTTTAATTCTTTGTGCTGCTGCCCGTTTATCATCATGGTGGACGCCAACGGTGGCAACTATGACACATCTTTCAAGTGTGGACGCTCAGTGGCGCCTGCCGTTGCACCTGCACCTGGCTGTCCACCTCTTAAGACCACACTTCCGTCCCCCAATACCCTCTCGTTCCTCTCGGGAACACGAGACAATACCTGGAGAGTCAGATTGCAGGATCCATGCTTGTTGTCCGATACAGATACGGGAGGTGCTGTGCGTAGATCGACGCATGCTTGTTGACGCTTATTGTGGGCGGGAGCCCGATCGCGCCTCGTCCCATTCAGGTTTAGTGAGCTGTGGAGACCCCACATCCGACCACGAGGCGAACCCCAACCTCTAACCTTTGTGGTCAAACCTCTCTGACCCAGGCCTCCACCACAGCGGAGTAACCGGAACTGCCCATCCACCAAGCCACCAACCTGTTATCGAACAAAAACAATTACTTTCCCCAACCACCACCCCGCGAACCACCATGTCCGCCCCGCCCGCCTCCGCCCCGTCCCTCCTCCCAATCGTGCTGGCCGCCGACAACTTCCCACCACACACGACGCCATACCCGACCCACAACCCGGCGACGAACGAGCCGTACACGCCGTTCCACCTCGCGGCGGGGGACCACGCCGCGGGCGTCGCGCCCGTCGGCCTCCTGCGCCCGCCCGTCCTCCTCGCGCTCCTCGAAGAAGACGGACCAGAGTGCGCGTACGAGTTTGTCAAGGACCCCGCGGGGGATATTGTTGCTGTCACGTTTGCGGTCCATGTCCTTGCACAGGGCCGCGCGGGGATGGATGCCGCTGTTGCGGCCACTGCTGCGAGGTGGCGCGCTGAGGGCCGGTTCAAGGAGGCTTTGGATGGTGAGTGTGAGCGTGGACAGTGGAGGGTAGCGGAGAGGAGGATACAGGAATAGGAATGGCGAGAGGAAAGGGGAGAGGCAGCCGCCCATGAGGATGGGTTGCGAGGGTGCAGGGTGTGAGGAATGAAGAATTCTCTGGATGAAACCTCAGCCTAACGATTGCGACTGCGACTGCGCCGAGGAGAGCACGGAGAATAGTGGAGCGACCTTTAACAGGGAACGGGGAGGGGCGGAGATCTTAACGGAGCACCTCGGAGCTAGAACCCAAGTCAGCTCGCACTCCCTCCCAATATGTCACTCACCTCTTGTGCTCCCCCCAATACTAACTTCCAGGATGGCGCGATGAGCTGTACGCAATCTATGCCTCCCCGCGCTCCTCGGCGCTTGCGCACGCGCCCAAGGTTGCGTTCGGCAACGCCGCGTTCGCGTGCGAGCGCGCAGCATGCGCCGTGTGGGGCTTTGCCACGTTTGGCGTGCACATGACTGGTGCGTAACATACCACTACTAGGCAAATTCTGACAGCAGCGTACGAGGGCGACGGACCCGACATGAAGATCTGGGTGCCGCGCCGCAGCCCGACCAAGGCCACCTGGCCGTCGATGCTAGACAACGTGAGTTGGTGTAACTACTAGGCGCTGATGTGCAGTCGGTCGCTGGCGGCATCCCGGCGGGCCTGACGCCGCTCGAGTCCATTATCAAGGAGTGCGACGAGGAGGCCTCGCTTCCGGAGGAGCTTGTGCGCCCGCGTCTGAAGTGAGTGGCGGCGGGTGAGAGTGTAGTCGGGGAGGGAGCGGTGCAGAGAGGAGGAGACCAAAGTGCCGAGGTCTTCTTTGGAACCCAGTCTTGCTTGGAGACAACGCTGACGCGCAGGAACGTCGGTGCCGCGACATATTTTTACATCACCAAAGCGGGATACCTGCAGCCCGGTAAGTTGTACCCATTCCGCACAAGCTGACAAGCCCAGAGATCGAGTGAGCGAACACATCACAGCAGAAACGACACCTAACATACAGATACCTGTACGACCTTGCGCTCCCCCCGCGCTCGTCGGCAGAGTACGTCCTCCCGCGCCCGCACGACGACGAGGTCGAGTCGTTCCATGTGAGTGTACTGTCCACCAGCTCAGGGCGCGGAGGCGGTGCTAATATCCACCACAGCTCATGACTGTCCCCGAGGTACTTGGCTGCCTGCAGCGCGGCGAGTTCAAGCCCAATTGCGGCCTGATCCTCGTCGACTTCCTTGTCCGCCACTCGCTCGTCACGCCCGAAAACGAGCCAAACTACCTCGAGCTCGTGTGGCACATGCACCGCCGCATCGGCGTCGGGTGCCCCATGTAGTTTGATTATTCTCACTTAGATTGCAAAGAAAGCTCTTATGGTAGAGGGTATACATGCCGGGTACAATGATGCTGCTGCTCGACTACTACGTGCGCGCCAGGATGGGACGATAGGGCATAAAATAAAAGGAACGGTAACAGACACGCTGCACTCTTAAGCCTGCTGCTGGCCCTGCGCCTGGGCCTGCTGCTGCTCCTGGAGCTTCATCTGCATGACCTGCACCACGCTCTGCACGTTTTCCTGTTTGCGCTCAATCGTCTTTTGCAGCGTCTCGAGGTTGTTCTGCACAAAGTCGGCCTTGCCCTTGTAGTGCGCCGCTGCCTCTGCGCGTGTCTGGGAACGTTAGCTCGAGATCGAGCTGCGGATGCGTGGGGATGGGAGAAGGCTGGTGCAGCTGTGCAAGTGCACGGTCTCGTCTACATAAACCCGGAGTTCAGGCCTGTTGCTCTCATGGATGCTGTAACGGGCGCATCTCCAAGCCGAACAGCACATGCACCCCCCCTTCTATCAACCCGCTGAAACCCACCTTCTTGACATAGTATCCCGTCCCGACATCGACGACGACATGGCTCACGTCCCCAAGCTTGCCCGGTACGTACAGCGACGACGTGAGGGGCACGAGCACCTGCTTGTCTTGCGGTCTGTCAGCACCACACATATGTTTTAGGCAGACTTGGGGGGACGCACTCTGGGTAGCGGGGGTCAGCTCGTCAATGTCGGAAATACAGCTGCGGAACTTGGACTGCGCCTGCTTGAGCTGCGCGTACGACGACGTGAGGTGGTCGAGTTCCTGGGGTGTTAGTGCTGCTGTACTGCACGGTGTTCGAACTGCAAGCCTGCGGCGGCCTTGACTCCTCGTAGTGAACCCACCTCGTCGAGCTGCTTCTTCACTTCGGACAGCTGCTGCGGGTCGAGGTCCGTGATCGTGACCTGCTGCTCGGCCATGTTTGCAATTTTGTGTCGTGGTGGTGGTGGTGCAAGGGAAAGGTGAAGTACTCGGTGTGGAGATGGACGCCGTGCTTGATGCTTCCTGTCAACATCGACGCGACGGCGCACAGTGACCAGCATGCAGCAAAGACCAGTCTGGATCCTGGATCCTGGAGGTCGGCTGGCAATAACCACGTGGTTTGTTATCACAATTCCTAAATGACGTGTACTCCTGATCGGACTTGAGCTGCGCGTCGACTGACAGCCGGACCTCCACTTCGACTCGACATGATTAGGGTACTACAGGACTATCACTGAAGACATCGAGCCGACCTTCTCCGTCTCTATCTTTGCTCACTCCCTCTTTAGCTTAGCTTGACACACTTCTTTACAGCTACAGCCATGAAGCTCGTCACGGTCGCGACGTGCCAGTTGCGCCAGTGGGCGCTCGACTTTGCGGGCAACAAGGAGCGCATCATTGCATCGATTGCGATTGCGCGCGCGCGCGGCGCGACGCTGCGTGTCGGTCCCGAGCTCGAGGTGCCCGGCTACGGATGCCTGGACCACTTCCTCGAGGGTGCGTGTGGAACAGTCGTGTAGAGCAGCTAGAGTAGCTAGCTCGAGGAAATAGGGCAGCCTAGTGTGGCTCGAGCAGCGGGCGCTGATATGAGCCGCAGGCGACATCATGACGCACTCGTGGGAGGTCCTCGCGGACATTCTCAAGAGCGAAGAGACGAAGGGCATCATGTGCGATATTGGAATGTACGTACGGGGGGAAGCAGCCAGCAAGTGTCTGCACTCCAAACAAAGGTCCCAGAGAAACAGCTAGCTGACATCCAGGCCGGTCGAGCACAAGAATGCAAACTACAACTGCCGCGTCATCATTTACGACGGCAAGATTGTGCTGATCCGTCCCAAGATGTGGATGGCCAACGATGGAAACTACGTGAGCTTTTCTTGTCAGGCTTGCACAGCTCTAACTCTCAGCGCGAGCTCCGCCACTTTACGCCGTGGGACAAGCACCGCGGAACGGAACCGCACCTGCTCCCCGACATTATCACCAAGATTACCGGCCAGGTGCGTTAGCAATGTCTGTCGTCAACACTGATGCTCCAGACCAAGGTGCCGTTTGGCGACGCAGTGATTGAGACAAACGACTCGGCGGTCGGCGTCGAGCTGTGCGAGGAGCTGTTCACGCCCAACTCGCCGCACATTGCCATGGGCCTCGACGGCGTCGAGATCTTCACCAACTCTAGCGCGTCGCACCATGAACTCCGGAAGCTGAACCGCCGCGTCGACCTCATCAAGGAGGCGACCATGAAGGTGAGACCTAACTTCAACCCTAGCGACTGACGCGCAGCTCGGCGGAATCTACCTCTACTCGAACCAGCAGGGCTGCGACGGCGACCGCCTGTACTATGACGGCGCGTGCATGATTGCGATGAACGGCCAGATCCTCGCGCAGGGATCCCAGTTCTCGCTCAACGACGTCGAGGTGGTCACCGCCACCGTGGACCTCGACGCCGTCCGCGCCCACCGCAAGGTCTCGAGCCGCAGCCACCAGGCGGCCCAGTCGCCGGCGTACGAACGCTTCCATGTCGACATGCGTCTCGACGGCGGTAACCCCATCCGCGTCGGCGAGGACGAGACGCCCGAGAAGGGAATCCGCTACCACACTCCCGAGGAGGAGATTGCGTGAGTCGGAAGTGGGGTGGGCGATGCTGACCGCTAGCCTCGGCCCCGCATGTTGGCTCTGGGACTACCTTCGCCGCTCGCGCACCCAGGGCTACTTCCTCCCCCTCTCGGGCGGCATCGACTCGTGCGCGACGGCCACGATCGTCCATTCGATGTGTCGCCTCGTCGCCAAGGCCGCAACCGAGGGCAGTGAGTTCATCACTACATAATGGAACTGACGAATAGACAAGCAGGTCATTGCCGACGCCCGCCGCATGACCGGCGAGCCCGAAGACTCGTCATACCTCCCGACCGACCCCAAAGAGTTTTGTGGCCGCATCTTCCACACCTGCTACATGGGCACGGAAAACTCCTCGGCAGAGACTCGCAAGCGCGCAAAGGATCTCGCCGAGGCGATTGGCGCGTACCACGTCGACCTCAACATGGACACGGCCGTGTCGGCCGTCAAGGGCATTTTCACGTTGATCACGGGAAAGTCGCCCCAGTTCAAGGTCCACGGTGGCAGCAACGCTGAGAACCTCGCTCTTCAGAACATCCAGGCGCGTCTCCGCATGGTCGTCGGATACATGTTTGCGCAGCTCCTGCCCTGGGCACGCGGCCGCGTCGGCGGCCTCCTTGTCCTCGGCTCGGCCAACGTCGACGAGAGTCTGCGCGGCTATCTCACCAAGTATGAGTGAGTACAATTCCTTTGATGCGTTCCACTGACATGCAGCTGCTCGAGCGCAGACGTCAACCCCATCGGTGGTATCTCCAAGACGGACCTGAAGCGCTTCATTGCGTGGGCTGAGGTCGAGTTTGAGCTCCCAATCCTGCGGAGGTGAGTTAACGAATCCTCAGTCCGAGCTGACACCGCAGCTTCCTCGACGCGGTGCCCTCGGCCGAGCTCATCCCCATTTCGAACAACAGCGTGCAGTCGGACGAGGTCGAGATGGGCATGACGTACGACGAGCTGTCGGTCTTTGGCCGTCTGCGCAAGATTGACAAGTGCGGCCCCGTGTCCATGTACACTGCACTCGTGCAGAAGTGGGGTGCCTTCCTGTCGCCGACCGAGGTCGCAGACAAGGTCAAGCATTTCTGGTTCACGCACGCGATCAACCGTCACAAGATGTGAGTACAAACAATGTTTGGGCGGCAGCTGACGGCGCAGGACGACACTCACGCCCTCAGTGCACATGGAGAGCTACTCGCCCGACGACAACCGTGAGTCACATCTACATCCAGATAGCAAGTCTGGTCCTGACGCGCCACAGGCTTCGACCTCCGCCCGTTCCTCTACCCGTCCCGCTTCGAGCACCAGTTCCAGAAGATCGACGAGCTCGCTGCCCAGCACCCCGACCACGCAAAGCTCAGCGACAAGGCAAAGGTCGACTAGAGCGCGTCAGGCAGGCGTCAGGGAGCAGTACGGAATACAGGAAGTTCAAGTAGAGCACACGTACATGTACCCTTATGTAAGGGACATTTGTCTTGCGGGGTTCATGGAACGGTATAAGAAATATGCTCAAGGCACGATCAGGCCGACGCCGCGCCCGTAAGGCCACAGGGTGTTGCTGGATGGAACGCACTGACAGGATGCATGTACTTCACGTTGCACCTTGGATCTATATGTCTCGCCACTGATACAGTTATTGCTTTCAACTTCCTCAGTGACGAATTTTAACTATCGTTACACCACTTCACCTGAACCTGCAAACACAGTGGCACAGACGCGCACAGGGGACAGCCGGACACTTGTCACTAGACAGAGCGACAGCGACCCAAGAGAGGTGGTGGGGGGGGGGAAGGGGGCTAGAGACCAGTAGCCCAGGTCTTCTCCTCCCTCCGAGCACAGGATCAAGTGGAGCGCGGCCCTCCCCTCTCGCTTGCACAGACAGCAAGATGGCAAGCGCACAGTCCGTGGGCAGGAGCACGAGCTGGACTCGAAACACAAAGCGGAGCGAGACACCTACACCCTTTGCGTCGGGCATTAACGCGTTTCGGACTGTGCGCGTGCTCTGTAGCCTATGGCTCCGTCAAGACTTATGGTCTGCGCCATCTGGACGCTTCCATGGACCTTTTGCAGCTCTGGGCAAGCGCAGTGTTTGCTCCAGGGCTGAGAAGCAGTCTTAAGATTGGGGTGGGGTACAGGCGGGCCGGCATCTCTCCGTTGTCGTGTCGTAGCACCTTCAGTAAATGTCAGTCGACGGCCCTCGTGACTTCCATGTCCGCATGAGCCATGAGCCACTCGCACAAACAAATCCATACAACACTAGAACACCTGCACGCTGCCCTGCACGAGCGGGTCCTTGCGCCTGCTCTTGCCCCTCTTGCGCCGTTTGCTGTTGACGACACGCAGGTCCTCGCCCTCGTGCACCTGCCGCAGCACATCGGACCACTCGGCCTGCACATAGTCGTCGCCCCACCCGCTGCCCCCGCCGCCGCCCTGTGCCGGGCGGAACTTGCGCCCCGCGCGGTCGCCGGAGCGGTACGCAAATGCTGTTCCGAGAATATCAATCTCGATCTGCGGGCACGCGGCAATGTGCGCCGCCATGTCCGCCCCATCCGCCGCCTCAGCCGGGGCAGCATACGCCGGGAAGCGGAGGGTGAACTGCGTGCCGACCTTGGGGACGACGCGCACGCGCGAGTCCTCTCCGACGAGACGCACGCTCCCCGCCGTCTCCTCGACCACGATTCCCGCCAGCCCCACGAGTGCACGGTTCTTGGCGGCGCGCACGACCAGCTTTGCGCCCGTCATGTCCGCCTTGACGAGCTTGCTCTGCAGCGCCTCGGGCGACACGCCGGGGAGGAGCGACGGTCCGCCGCGGGGGGGTCCCGCCGGCGCCGGTGTCCCGAGCGGCGGGAGTCCGCACAGCTGCGCCATGTACCGGACGTGGAGGTAGTGCACGGGCACGAGGGACGCGTAGCTGTGGAAACTGTCAGGAAAAGCGAGCGAGGCGTTGAAAAGGCTTGGGGCTTGGCTTGGCTTGGCTTACTCGATAGTTGTCTGCGCGCTCGTGATGGCCAGATGCTTGCGCTTCCGCCGCCCGAGTGTCTCGCGCTCCGCATGCGCCTTCTCCTGCGCCGCGCGTACAGAGGCGCGCAGCGCATCGTCGCCCCGGTTCCGCTTGCGTCCCGCGACGAGCGAGCTAGAAGAGCCGCTCGCGCCGGGTATATCCGTCAGCATGGCCGTCTTCCCGCTCAGCCGCGCATTGTACGTGCTCGCATCGAGGCCGAGCACGGTCGGGAGCGACGTGTCCCCGGACGTAGGGGCGACGAGGGGCGCGAGTGGTTTCTGATAAAGGATAAAATGTCAGTGTCTTGTGTCAGGAGAATGCCCGGCATTGGTGAGGGAGTACGCACGGAGACGGCCGCCGCGAGCGGGCGGTACAGGTCCGTCGTTGCGGGCACGGACGGCGCGCTGCTCCCCTCCCGCGACGCCGGTGTTGCTAGGCGTGAGGACGATGCGGATGCCATGGTGGATGGGTGTAGAGAGTGTGTTGACATGAGACTGGGTTGTTGCTGTGACCCAGGGTCGACGATCAAAAAAGTCGACGGTTCTGATGTCACCTCCACTTTGGTGGAACATTTGGGGGTGTTTGAAATTCAATTGTTTTATAAGCATTTATTAAAACATCAGCATCCCATCCTAATCGCTAACTGTAATCTCTTCGCAATTAGTCATTTTTAACCCACGCGTGTCCCACGTGAAGCTTGTTGCCACAAACCTGGCCGGTGTGGCACCCCATACAAGAGAACCGCTGGTACTGAAGGTCGACGAGCTCTCCGGATCTCTAGGTCATCGTCGTCACGCATGGGAATGTATACTAGCCATTAGTTGGTCTATGAGGCCGTGAGTTGGGATGAAGTTCTCAGGTCTGTCTTCTCATCTAACACGCCGAGGGGGGGAGTTCCGAGGAACTGTGCCCACCTACCAAGCTTGGCAGATTCCCTTCACCTTTGTTCCTACTTTCCCAATCGACATGGTGATGACCAGTGATACAGCCCATCCTCGCAAGCCTCGCAAGCAGCTACAAGTAGACGACGCCGACGGACCACCGTAGCAGCGAGCCCCCGCTGCCAGATCGCAGCTGCGCAGGCCCTCCGCGTAGTTCAGTGGTTTAGAATTTTCGACTTTTACGACACCGTTCTCCCTCCTTCCTCGACGGCATTCAAGAGAAGAAGAGGGCAGTGAGATCAAAATGTCGCGAGTTTGAACCCCGCGGTGGACTTGATACGGCTTTTTGGAGTGTTGTGAGGACCCAGGAGGGCCTCTCGACACATATGGCTCGACTGGGTGGAAGCACTGGCGCCTAAAAGCCTTCTGGAGACGTGAGATCTTCATGGAAACGCAAAATGGACCAAATCTCGGCGCCGGGGTCAACTACCACTTTGTCACACTGATCCCACATTTGGTAACAGAGCGGCGGCTGCGTGACTCCAACTTACCAGAGCACGAAACTTGTTCTACCCTGGACCCACGACCTCGACGACAGTCTCGACAACAGCCTCGAGGACCGCCTCGAGGAGGGGCTTGACGACGATGTCAACGAGAGGACGCCCACTACCTCACGCGACGATCTCCGCAACTGCGGCCTCGGCGGCCATGACGAGTCCCCTACCTCCATGGAGCGTCGCAACCCTGCGACCAGGCTCTATCGTTGGTTGGCGATCCATCCGCACAAAACCTTCCTTTCCGTCGGCGCAGGGCTTGTTTGGAATATCGCAAAAGATTTTGCAGACGACTATCTCAAAACCGGTACGATCGCCGACGCCACAGCCGAGTGAACTGTGTGAAACGGATCTTCAACTCGATATGCGAGCGCGTCGGGCCTGAGGAGGAGGACGAGGGGGGCCTTGCATGGTCCAAACAGCTCTCACCCGCAGCGATGGAACACTATGCCCTATTGATTAATTTCGCCTGGTCCCAGTACCAGAAACAGATGTGCAAGGGAGGCCACTACCATGAGGCTGGGGCCCAGTTGAGCTCTGCGGGGGCACTGTGTTTTAGTTTGAATATTATGACTCCAGCGTGTGTAAGGAGGCCATGGCGAAAAACCGGGGCATCCGACACGGAGGGCAATGCATAGAAGGTTTTTGCTTGGAGCGAGTCACCGGGTTGTTGTTCTCGGTCTATTCATAAGTTTGTAAGTTTGGGAAGGGTGGTCATGAAGGCGCCCATAAAGGTCTCCGCAAGCTTCGATACTCCAAAAATCCGTACTGGAACGACCCAGACAAGCGCGCCCAGGCGAACACAGTCTCGTACTGTGGCAAGAAGTCCATCTACGACCCAGAGTTCCATCTCAAGGCCATCGCGGAGATCAAGGCCCTCCAGGGCCTCGCGACCGAGCTTGACAAGGAGGTCATTGGTGAGGCCATCCTGCGGCAGCCCCACCTGCACAAGGAGGTTGTTCAGGTCTACCTTGAGCGCGGGTTGGAGGCTCCAAGAACGTGTTGGCCGAGGATGGCATTTCGGTCGTAGATGTTGGTAAGAAAGAGGGCGGTGAGAGATCAGTGCAGCTCTCAGAGATTAAGACTCGGAAGCAGGCTATAAATACACTGGGGCAGAGACGCGTCGGTGCTGTTTGATTGAGCTGTCGTCGCAAGTGGGCAGCAGCCTGTTGTCGTGGAATCCCCGAAGAGTGATAAAAAGTCTCCGAAGTTCTGATTAAGATTGCTATAGTAGTCTCCGACAGACATCGGGTTTTGGACGATGGCAAGTGGCACCTGCTGTCTCTCAAACAATGGTGGCCGTAGAGACAATGGACCCCGCACACGGTAGGCGTTAAGCTTGCTGCTGCTGCTGTTGTTATTCTCGTTTCATTGTGAATTTTCCTGTATTCCTCATTTAAGCAAAAAGGGACCACCGTTCCATTCGAGGGAAGGTGGTCCCCCACCGCCGGCCCTACTTCCCCTCCTAACGCTTGACGTTGATGATACATTCCGCCCTATATCTGGTACTCTCGCGCTCCTGCATATCCATACCCCGAGTGCATGTTGTCCGCCGCCGCCCCTCGCTGTTGGACGGCGTGCCCCGGGTCCACGGGTCCACCGGGTCTTGCGACAGGGGACCGCCGACCTCGACCCTGTGGCACCCCGTCTCGCACCGTTCCAGGGAAGCAAACCACAAACCAGCAAGTGAGAAAAAGTTTGTGTTGAGCAGACCATCTCGTCCGTCGGTGTGCTTCGCCCTGCTTCAGGCGGGTGCACCTGTGCATTCCTGCATATACCTGTCTGCGCCTTGCATTCACTCACCAGGTATCTGGCATCGGGTTTCTGTTGGCTGTAGAGCCGGGGACCAGAAACCGAGACTCGACTCTGCACTCTGGACGGCGACGAGCGGCGGGCGTATTGGGCTACCAACCCCCTGGTCCCCTCCCCATATCGTCAATAGGCAAGGTAGGAAGGTAGGAAGGTGGGAATGCAGAGAGGGTGGGGTGGCCCCGCTGCCAATCCCCGCGCGACCGACTTTTTTTTTTCTTCTGCTCCCCACCCCGACCACCCACCACGCCTACCATCGCACCACAACACGGAAAATAAGTACAGAAAGGAGTGCGAGCCCCATACATATGCGGGGGTTCCGCATCTACAGCTACAGCTACAGCTACACCATAGCACACCATGGCGGTGACTGGCGACCAGCTGGCGGGGAAGAAGGCGCGGCGGAAGAAGAAGAAGATCGCTTCTGGGGCACGGTCGCCGTCGCCGTCGCAGAGTGTCTCGCCAAGCAGTTCCCGTGAGTCGTGTGCCCTCGAGCGTTCTGATGCCCAGTATCGTCCTTGTCCTCGTCGTTGGCTGCCTCCCGGCTCTCTCCGCGCCCTTCCAACCGCCATGTCATCGTTCCCGCTTCTATTCCGATAGAGCCACCCGGTCTTCCAACTGCGAGCCAGGAGAGCCAGGCGACCCAGTCGTTCCGCGCCCAGAAGAAGCATCGGCGACGGAGGACACAAGCAGCGAGGCAAGGCGGGGCCGCCTCCGACGGTAAGTCCTGCCCTGGTCGTGCACGTTCCAAGCTCATGTCGTAGCCGTATCCTCGTCGCCTGCGTCCAGCCATGAGGCGGGTAGTCCCAGCCAGTCAGTGGCTGCATCGGCTACATCGGCCGCCTCCCCAGACGCAACTTGGCCGAGCGTGCCGTCCGAGCCATCGCCGTCGCCGTGCCCCAATTCCGTGGCTCCCCTAGCCGCCCTGGTCCGCGCGCTCGCGTCTCCAGCAGAAAGTGACAGTGGCAGTTCAGTATCGGCGGCCAGTAACGGGAAAGCGCAGCGCAAGAAGGATCGGCGCAAGAGGCGGAACAAAAATAGAGAGAGTGGCGGCATCGAAAATCGTGAGTACTCAGGAACCAGAGGAAAAATGGCAGGCGGCAGGCACTGACGGCAGTAACCACCGAGATTGTGGCATCCACACCAGGCTCAGGTTCAGGATCAGGCTCGACGTCGCCCCCGCCCAGTGCCCAGCCGCCACTGCATCCGTCGTTCGTCCCCGACTCGGTGTCCCCGACGTCCGCCTCGGGAATGACCCCGGCGGCGACAAAGTCGACGACGACGCCGGCGACTACGGCAACAGCCATGTTGCCTCACTACGACTCGGGCGCCTCGACCTCGAATGGTGTCACGCCCGAGTCGGCGCCCTTCGAGGCACCTACTTCGCCAACAGACTTGATGCAGTACAGCTCCTCGCCTATGGACTTTGGCGTCGCGACGGCTCAGTATGCGAGCCCCGCCGAGCCCACCACCTCGGACACGGGTGACACTGAGTCGTCTCCAGGCGCTTCCAGTCCATCGACTGTGGCGTGTGACGCGCTGACTCCATCAAATGCGGCATGTGACGTGCCGACCCCCTCGACGGTGCCGCTGGACGTGCCAACACAATCGCCTGCCCCCCTCGGGAGCACATCCATGCCGCCCACACGACCACACACCACCTCACTGACCAGAACAGCCGAAGCGCTCACGCTGTCGCACCTGCAGGCCGCGCTGATACGCATCGCCCACCTCGAGCAGCAGGTGCAGGAGCTACAGTCCCAGAGGAGCCCTGCCGCCTCTGCACCGCACTCGAACTCGAATTCGAGCTCGAACTCGAACTCAAGCTTGAACTCGTCGCCGCCTAGCCTTCCGCCCTTGTCCCAGGCAAGCGAGGCCACTCCCCCGACACTACCCTTCGACCAGACGTTCAGCAACGCTACACCGCAGCAACGCAGCAGGAGCACTAGTACGCCTCCGACGCTGCGTTTCGACCAGACGCTCCGCTCCTTGCCCTCTGAGCGCGGCGCCGAGTCTGATGCCGACGAGAGGGCGGCGGCAGATGAAGAGCGGACCCATCCTGCGCCTGATGGTCCCGCACCGTCTCCACCTCACTCTGCAACACCGCCGCCACCGCCACCACTCACGGGCCTCGCGGCCCTCCGCGCGTTGCTGGCCGACACGCTCTCCCTCTCCCCGGCGCCGAACCTCATTGATCCCGACCACGTCGACCTTGTCGACATTGCCAGCTTGCCCGCCACGCCCGGGACATGCATGCCCGGTACCGTGGACGCTGCGCAGTTTTCGTTTTCTCCCGCGCCGACCGAGGCGCGCGTCTCGCCGTCTCTCGCGTCTGTTGGGTCCGCGTCCCCTGCGGTGGGAAGGTGGCACCGCTCAGCGACGGCGTCAATGTCAGTGCACCACTCAGCGCTCGTCCCGGACTCCCCAAGGCCACACACCCTGCAGTTCCCCCCGCCCCCACCGTTTTCTGGACCCGGCCTGCCGCTTCCGCCTGCGTTTGTGGAGGACGCGGTGTCGCCGCTCGCGTGGTGGGGGCGCGGCGACAACGTTGAGGACATGGAGGTGGAGGTGGACGTGGACGTGGATGCTCCTCCGGTTGGCGTGGGGGCGATTGAAGCGGACGATGTGGACGTGGACGTGATTGAAGAGGAGGGCGAACATGAGCTCGACCCCGCGTGCTCGGACGACGAAGGAGGGTACGCCATGGACATTGATGACGACGCGCTCTCCGATCCCCCAGTGCTCTCTTCACCCGAGGTCATCTCTCCCGAGGCACACCCCGCCGAAGCGAGGAACGAGGCGGGTATGGCGAATACAGCGGCAACTGAGACCGAGACCGAGACTGAGAGCGCGACCCCGCCCTCTGAGATCCAGTACGCCTCTCCCCCGGAATCGCTTGTGGATAACGTGTACGTCGACCTCTCGTCGCCGCGGTTCCAGCGGAGGCATTCCGTGCTAGATACACATTCCGCATCAGGCAGCACGCCTGCGGCCGATCAGCGAGAGTCCGAGTCCCCAGCTGCGTGCGACGAGACACATCGGTACGGCACGCGCTCAAAGTCTCGCGTGACACCCTCCTGGGCGTCCTCGTCCCCGCCGGCAGCAAACACGTTCCCCCCCACCACCCTTCCGCCAACACTTCCGCCGGCGCTGTCGCGCGCGAGCTCTGATGGGCCCGGCACGCCGCTGCTCACGCCCCGAACGGACGTGTCGCCGTGCGGCAGCGACGTCGAGTCTTCCGCATCTGCCTCGGAGTCGGAGTCGGAGTCGGAGACGGAGTCGGAGCCGGTGTCGGAGGTCAGCGACGACGACGTGTACGAGGTGCCTGATGAGGACGAGGACGAGGACATGGACATGGATCCGGAGCCCCAGCGCAGGCGGCGCAGGCGGTCACGAGCGGGTGCGGGTGCTGGTGCGGGTGCTGATGCGCGGGAAGGCGCGAGGCGGAGGAGGGACCGCATGGCCCAGTGGGCGCAGTACTCGGACACGGAGGATGAGGCGGATGAGGCGGATGAGGCGGATGAGGCGGATGAGGCGGATGAGGCGGATGAGGCGGATGAGGCGGATGAGGCGGATGAGGCGGATGAGGCGGATGAGGCGGATGAGGCGGATGAGGCGGATGAGGCGGACGAGGTCGAGGCCGAGGCCGAGGTCGTGCACGGTGGGGCGGACGACGCGACGGACGTGAGCGGGGCGGAGGAGGACTGGGAGCCGGACGCCGAGGCAGTCTTGACCCCCGACGAGGTTGCAGCCGCACGCGAGCGTCTGGACGAAGCATCTGTGGCTTCTGAGGACCAAGCAGCCGTTCCCAGATCCCGGGCGCCCATCAAGGGGTTCCACCTCAGTTCCGACGGCGGCATGTCCGCCCTCGCGGCGCGGTACGCCGACCTGCGCAGAATGATCGGCGGAAAGTTGAGCGTGCAGCACTTTATTGGCTCGCCGAAGCGCGCTGTCGGGCACCGGCTGTGCGAGTCCCAGAAACGCGCGTTCCGCAGTACTGTGGATCGCAGGCACACGCGGAACTGGACGGTGCATGCGTCGCATGCGACCAACCTCGCGTCCAACCATGCGTGAGTCCGAGGAGGCGGGGTGCGATCAGCTAGAAGGACTGACGGTGGCACAGGGATGTGGCCACGGCCACGATGCGCGATATCAGGCTGGAAATGAGAAACTGCAATGAGCTGGGCATCCCGACCCTGTGTATCCAGTGGGTGGTTCCGCAATGACGCTCACTCACCCTCACTACAGTCTCGGCGAGGCGCCCCTCTGCGAGATGGAGGACAACATTGCGCGTGTGGTCCTCCGGATAAAGCAACTTGTCGAAAAGGTTCCGCACGTCACGCTGGCGCTGGAGAACATGGTAAGCAACAAAGACGCAACAACAAAAGGGACTGACTCTGCGACCAGGTCCGCATGTCGTGCCGCAGCGGGCAGGCGTGGGGACTCGATGCGATCCGGGCTATCATCGAGCAGGTCGATTCGCCGCGCGTCAAGGCGTGCGTGGACATTTGCCACGCCTACATTGCGCACTACGACTTTCACGCCCCGGACGCCGTCGACAAGTTTGTGAGCGACCTCAAGGCTTTTGGGCCCGGCCGCCTGGCCGGCTTCCATGTCAGCGACTCGTCGTCGTTCCACGGCAAGCAGTGTGACGGGCACGCAAAGTAGGTCTTCCGCGCGGTGTTGTGCTGTGCGTATGTATGTGCTGACATCGCCCCAGTCTCGGACGGTGAGGCCCCCCAAAAAAAAAGAAAAAAAAAAGCATGACAAGAACTGATCGCAGGGGGTTCATTTCCCTGGACGTGTTCCGCCGCGTCCTGCGGGACCCAGACTACCTCGGCAAGATCCCATACTACCTCGAGACGCCAAATTTCACTACCATCCGCCCGCGCGACTGCCCCCAGATTGCGGAAGCAGAGTTGCTGCGCAAGTGCATCGAGTGGACCTTTCTCGAGCGGGTGATCGCCACTCCAGAGTGCGACTGGCCACTCGCGCGTTCCGCCTTGCAAGAAAAGTACGAGGCCGACAAGAGGAAGCCCGAGAACCGAATCACAAAGCTCATCGACAAGCGACGCAAGCAGCGCCAGTTTGCGCCCATTGTCGTCAAGTACGACAACGACATGGCCGACTCGCGACGACGGCAGACACACGTGACGAACAAAAAGAGGGAGCTGGGAGGGTGGCAGTATGTGCCGCCCGAGGAGCCGCGCAAGTCATGCGATGCCCTCGCGATGGAGGAGAGCCTCGAGCTCCTGGGCGACGACGTCATTTCAGTGGAGGGGAAGAGGTACCCTACGAGGCAGAGGAAGGTGAGCAAATCGGCATACACGGGCTCTGGAGGGCGTGGGCTGCGGCATGCCGAGTACGCGTCCGCCTCCGCCAATGGCACGCGGAGCTCGACGCGGCTCAGGGACGTGCTTGCGGCAGACTCGCCGTACACCCCTGGGTCGACTGGAGGCGGCGTAGGTGGCGGCGGCGGCGGGGGTTTCGGTCGTACACGCAGCGGTCGCATATACTAGTAGTCAGCAGTTGCGAGTTAATAAACACATCAGTTGTTGTAAGCATTATCATATACATCATTTATGAATCCTCTAGGCTCGGACTCGGTTTCTTCACGCGTGCGCAGGCTCGTCTGCTGCCGGTGGTTCGGGGACCTGGAATCCGGCCCAGCGGCGCATCGTCGGGACGTCGACGACGCCGTCCGTGCCGTCAGCGATACACTTGACAATCGCGTCCGCGACGTGGTCGACGTGGATCGGGTGCGTTGCAAAGTTTTCCGCCGCACGGCCCAGGAACGAGTCGGGCTTGAACGGCGGACGGAGCTGCAGGCGGTCGTGCAGGCCCGCAGTGAGCGAGAGGCCGAATGCCGGGAGGGTGGACAGCGGCCGGATGTGCGCATTATACATGAGCCCCGGGCGCATGATGACTGGGTGGACGTTGGTGCCGATGCAGCGGCGCTCAATCTCGGCCTCGGCCTCGCGCTTCGACGTCACGTAGCGTTCTGGCACGACGGGGAGGATCGAGTTGGCGGCCGAGACGTACACGAACGAGCGCGAGGGTCCGGCGGCGGCGGCAGAGGGCGTCTCCGGAGTCGAGAGCATGGTGTCGAGCACAGTGATCGCTGAAGGAAGGTCAGTGCGTGTTTCGCGGCAAGATAGCAAAGATGGAGGGAGGATGGGGCGGAGACAGCAGTTTCAGGCAGTCACGGCAATATTGCAGTTGGAAAGGAATGGGGGCGAGAACCCAAGTCCTGCCAACAACACTTCGAGTATCAAGGTCACAGGACCCGGCCTTTATCCCTCATCTCTTTCATCCACCACGCCTTGTCTGGCAATGGTACTCACCACTATCGCGGTTCATGCCCTCGTACCCGCTCCGCCTCTCGCGTGTCGTCTTGAGCGGGTTCCCACTGTCCCCCGAGACGCCATTAATCAACGCGCGCGCGACGCCAAACACGTCGCCATCACGCACAGCGCGCTTGTACCCCGTGTCCTCGAGGAGGATGCCGAGGGTGTGCACGACCGCCGACGACCCGGCCACAAGATCGGCGTACGACGCCGGCTCAAACGCCGACGCCGCGTGCCACTTGACGCCGTGCACCCACTTGGGCGTGTGGCCTGCTGGTGTGGTGTACGGCTTTCCGGACGACCTGGAGTTAGGAGAGTTTAACAGCCCTGGGGTCTCACGACATGGAGGACACGTCCCAGCCGCGCGCGACGGCGGCCTTGCATACTGCCGAGCCTGGCGTCAGCGATAGTCCGTAGCGGGGCACGTACCGAGGTAGCCGTTGCCTCCGACGACGAGCAGGCGGGGTACTGCGGCGGCCATTGTGTGTCAGTGCCGTGAGTCGGTGAGTATTGTTGTGAACGCTTCGGGCTGTCGAGAAGACGATTTCAGTTCATGTCGGCACAGTCCGGCACATCAACTTTCTCACGGTTGCGCACTTCTTCTCTCCAGATCCCAGCCCCGGTGGGGTCTCCAGCTATCTACATCACGTGATTTATCCATGTTTGCCAGCGTGTTCTCGGTGTCCCTAGGCCCTAGGTAATCGTCTCAGCGTGGCCAGCCTGGGCGCGCTGGGCGCTGGCCGTGCTGGCTGTACTCGGGTGGATCGATGGATGACGCCGCGTACCCGCGTCGGATCGTGGCTCGTGGAACAATGGAACGTTGGACAGTGGACAGTGGATAGTGGACAGTGGATCTCTGTTGTCCCAATTTCCTCTCAATTTCCAGCTTGCCTTTTCTCTTATTTCCTTGCTTTGCCTTTCTTTATACTCCAGAGGCTCGTCTCTCGCCACACCCTTTTTTTTTTTTTTTCTTATCTGCCTACTCGACAGCGACACATACACCTTCACAATGTCCGACGACTTTGAGCCCCTCGACCCTACGCTTCAGAACATTCTCGACCAGAAGAGCCTCAAGTGGATCTTCTGCGGTGAGTGCCGTGTTGGCGAGCGACGAGCGGCAGGCGTGCGGGCGTGGGCGGGTGGGGGACGCGTACGGCGGCGGACGAGATACGGGCACCGCAAGCGTCGCTGCGGAACGAGGATGAGGCCATACGACAGCATGATAACGGGTTGATTCGCGACGTCCAGCGGTGTACGCGGCTTGTTGGCCATAGGGGTGACCGAAGAAGACCAAACGAGGAATGGCTCGCGGTTGCTATAGCCGTACACGCCGGGTTCAATCACGGATCGCGACGGCAGCTGGGGGCGGGAAGCCGGCTGGATCTCGCCTTGCACGAACCAGTCGTCTATTGCGCGCTCCCGTCCAGTGCAGCTGCCGCGCGACCCTATCCGCCCGGGGTCTTTCCTCGGACCGTGCGCGCCGGCAAACAGCGAACCTCCCCCCCTACCCCCCGCGGCCGTCGCTGTCCGCTCCGCTACTGCATTTACGCGATGCTCTTCTATACTGACTCCATGCAGGCGGAAAGGGTGGTGTCGGCAAGACTACGACGTCGTGCTCGCTGGCCGTGCAGCTTGCTGCTGTTCGCGAGAGCGTCCTCCTCATCGTGAGTAGAGTGCAAGCTGGTTACCGGATGGGATACGTGCCGCACCGCACTGCCAGCTCACGTCCACGGACCCAGCATCTCAGCATTGACTTCCTTGTGCTGACACCACCAGTCCACGGACCCCGCGCACAACCTCTCGGACGCATTCTCGCAAAAGTTTGGCAAGGACGCGACCAAGGTCAACGGCTTTGACAACCTGTACGCCATGGAGATTGACCCCAACTCGAGCCTGCAGGAGATGGTCGAGTCTGGTGAGTAGGAGACATCTTGCCAGAGGTGCAGTTTGATGGCTGACAGGTCGCAGCGGACGCCTCGGGCGGCATGGGGGGCATGATGCAGGACTTGGCGTTTGCGATTCCCGGTGTCGACGAGGCGATGGGTTTTGCGGAGATTATGAAGTGGGTTGAAAGTGGTGCTGTGCACGGAAAGAATGCCGGCTGCTAACTTGCAGGCACGTCAAGTCGATGGAGTTTTCGGTCATTGTCTTTGACACGGCTCCCACCGGCCACACGCTCCGCTTCCTCTCGTTCCCGTCGGTCCTCGAGAAGGCGCTCGGCAAGCTCTCGCAGCTGAGCGGCCGCTTTGGCCCGATGCTCCAGCAGGTGAGACCCAACCTCTCGTACAGTACATTGACCTCTCCAGATGTCGTCCATGTTTGGCGGCGGCGCGCCCCAGGAGGACATGTTTGCCAAGCTCGAGCAGATGCGCGAGATTATCACCGAGGTCAACACGCAGTTCAAGGACCCGGTAAGTACACCCCCAAACCCACGCCGCGTCGCAAGCCTGCCCAAGCTGACAACTCCCACAGGAACTCACGACCTTTGTCTGCGTGTGCATCTCCGAGTTCCTGTCGCTGTACGAGACGGAGCGCCTGATCCAGGAGCTCACAAAGTACGAGATTGACACGCACAACATTGTCGTCAACCAGCTGCTGTTCCCCAAGAAGACGGACAACTGCCAGCAGTGCTCGGTCCGGTATAAGATGCAGCAAAAGTACCTCAACGAGGCGTACGACCTGTACGAGGACACGTTCCACATTGTAAAGCTCCCGCTGCTCACCGAGGAGGTCCGCGGCGTGGACAAGCTCAAGGAGTTTAGCAAGATGCTCATCACGCCGTACGTCCCTGCAGAGTAGGCGCCAAAGGGGAGGGGGCGCTGGCTGGCAGCAGCAAGGGTCCAGGACTTGTAGATTGTACAGACATATATGCATTCGGTAGCAGGCACTGGTGCTGTGCGGAGCCGGAGGGAAGGGGCAATGGGGGAACAGAGATGACATGCAGCCTTCTTAGCTTCGTGCTTGGACTGCCATGTGCCATGGACGTGCAGAGATGCAGAGATGCAGAGATGCAGAGATGCAGCATTCGCAAGAAGAACCAAATAGCATAGAGTATCAGCACTCGGAAGCTCTGGTATGATACTTTGGTCAGAGCCGTTCTTCTCCT
This sequence comes from Apiotrichum mycotoxinovorans, assembly GCA_013177335.1. NCBI lineage: Eukaryota > Fungi > Basidiomycota > Tremellomycetes > Trichosporonales > Trichosporonaceae > Apiotrichum > Apiotrichum mycotoxinovorans. Next base: position 35,530 of record CP053624.1, on the reverse strand, counting down.
TGCGCCGCTATGCGGGCCGATCCACTCCCAATTACCACCTGTTAACTTCAGTTCCTCCTCAAGCTCCGCCTCGGGCTCCTCCCCTTTCCTCAGCTTTCCTCCAGCCCCCCTTCCTCTACGCCCCTTTCCTCTAACCCCCCCTTCCTCCACCCTCCTCCAACCCATCTTCCCCTCCCTCACTCCGTCTTCCTCGGCCGTCCCCCGCGGCGGCGGGGCGCCAAGCTCGCCGCCGAGGGACGCGCGACGCCGGTAAGCCAGCACACCCTGCCATTAGCATTTTGCATTTTGCACCCGCAGCAGGTGTAGACATACCGCACAACAAAGAGCAGCAGCGTCACGTCGACGTTGCCGTGGATGAGCTGTGTCCAGCGGGCGGGGTTCACGAGGACGTTGTGCGGGAGCGGGAGGAGTGTGACGACCACGCTGCGAGTGGGGTTAGTTGTGGTTGCCCGCGAGGAGCATTAAGAAGGAGCTCATAAGAGTCGCCGCGGTACGTGTTTGTACGCATACGCACTGGGTAATCTGCCGCCGTCAGCGCCCCGCCCGCACCCCACTTGCTTCCCCTACTGTTCACTCACATCCGCAATGGCCAGCGGGATCATGAGGCGCGCCATGAGCTTCTCCTGCTGCGCGAGGTCGGGCGTGCCCTTGAAGACGGGCAGGAGGGAGAGGGAGCACAGCGCAAGGACGAGGAAGCCTGCGGTGTTAGGATTTACGTTGTAAAGTCGCAAGGTTGGGGATTAGCCTGAGGAGGAGATGGTGGATAAGCTGCTCAACGCGTGGTGCAGACAGGGCTCGCCAGATGAGGAGATGAACGGGGCCAACTCCGCTCTCCGCGTGCTGGACGGTATCGCCTTGTTGTCTTCAGCCATTTCGATAAGGAAGACGAGACGCGGCTCGATACAGCGCGGGGAGAACGCGGACAGAATGGGAGACGCATAGCAGGGAAGTAGTCCAAAGTGGTCGCTCGCCTCGTCTCCCTTGGTACAGCTCTTCCTCACAGCGCTCGGCCCCTCCCTTCCTCCCTTCGGCCTCGATACAGTCCACGCTCTGTCAACGCGGCGAGTCGCTCGCGGCGACTAGACTTGCACTTTGGAGGCGTGGGAGTGGGGGTGGGGTCGCGCACAGAGGTCTCGGGAACTCGTGCCGACCGGCACCCCTACATCTTTTCATTCCATCTCCTGCCTCCTATCTCCCATCTCCCAACTCTTCATCTCCCATCTCCCATCTCCCATCTCCCATGACCTTGTCCGACTGCAAGCGGACCCGACTCCAACCCTCCTCGCTATGCATCCTCGCCGTCCCCCTCCCCAACTCCTAGTCGCCCCCCTCTCCTCTCCCCCTCCCCAACTCCTCTACTCCTCTCCCCCCCCCTCACTCCCCCCTTCCGCCCGGCTCCCTCCGCTCGTAGACCGCTGACTCACAGTTCCCCAGCCCGGCAACCAGCATCTGCCCGCGCACCGTCCCGCCCATCACGGCCGTGAAGCCCTCGACGCCCGTGGGGAGCATGTCCGCCGCATACACCGTCGGCCGGAAGATGGCGTACGCCGCGCCGGATAGGGACATGATCTGTGTGTTAGTGCGACCTGGAGAGGGCGGGGGGGAGGGAGAGAAGAGGGGGAGGGAGAGAAGAGGGGGAGGGAGAGAAGAGGGGGAGGGAGAGAAGGGGGGGAGGGAGAGAAGGGGGGGAGGGAGAGAAGGGGGAGGGAGTAGGAGCGATGGAAGGAAAGGGAAGAGATGCAGCGAGGAGGAGACAGGTAGACGTACGGGCTCAAAGAGCCAGAAAAAGTAGTAGTAGTGCGCTGGGATGGTGTCCATGTCGATATGGATATGTCTGCGCGATATGGGGATGAATGGAATGGATAGAAAAGCAAAAAACGAAATGCAGAGGAAAAGTTAGGACGCGTAAACAGTGGGACGACGTCACTGCGCGCGTTGCGTTGCGTGCCTTCCATCCAACGTTGATTCCTGTAAGGTGTGGCCCGATGCCCCTTAGTGGCTTTAGTCCGTTGCCTAGTGCCTAGTGCCACTCACTCAAACGCACCACGTACTACTGTATGTACCACCATGCTGGATCCTTTGATTCTGGATCGACTTGAGCGTGGATCGCACGTGGTATCCCTTTTTACCGAGGTCGCGGGGCTCGGTTTCCGGCTCTGACCGGACCGATAGGCCGTCAACCCCCTTGCCACCCAACAGGCGATGACAGCAGTCCTTTGACAGCAGTCCACTCCAATGACAGCAGTCCGATGACAGGGAGCTACTGTAGATGGGATGCGCTCCGCTCAGACGCGGGGTGAATGAGTGCTGTCGGCTCCATGTTCCATTACGCGTGCTACGCCACTGCATGCCCCGTACGAAGTAACGCGCGCCAGCGCCCGACAGCGGTATACATCCCGTGCATTGCGAGTTGAGGCGCCTGAGCGTTGAACGCGTTCATGAATGACGAGGAGAAGTTCTTGGTCCTATAGTCGTGCACGTAGGTGTCTGTATACTCCCACTCCCACGCGACCTACCGACGCGAGCATGTGAGCACTACAGACCATCCTCACCAGCACCCCAATAAGGATCTGCTGCTACCGACGCACGCAAGGCCGCTGGAGGCGCACGAGCTGCCTCCTGTTCCCTGCGCACAGAAAACACGAAAGAGGAGCCCAGGCTGCAGACATACCTATACTCACGCAGGTGGCGGATGCCGGTCCAGGTCCGAGGGGGGAGGCGAGGACGAATGCACGAGCTGGTGAGGTGGCTCATGAACCTTGTGAGCCATGTCTGCGCCTCTGCGCCTCTTAGCCACAAGCTCGTTCCGTAATGCGCGAGCTTTCATACGGGGCGTAGTCAGTATGTCTTGTGAGTCTGCGAAACGCCCCGGAGCAGTCCTGTCCCCGGGTGTGAGTCAAGTGTCGAATGTGTTCCAGTAAGTTCGAGACCCTCCCGTCATTGTTCCCTGCCATCCCTGCAGACTCCAGTCTTCTTTCCGCTCTGGCAGTCTCCGCACTGTGGCCCGTTTCCCCTGCGTGCGCCCTGGTTCTCGTTCCGGCGTGGTATGGTACTGTAGATACATTTTTACTTTTGTGGCAAAAGTACAACGAGTGTGGTCGGTGGATGCAGTGTATCAGCTGAGAAAATGGTATCGTTACGTTTCGTGGTGGGCAGGGGAGGTGGGGACCGGGGGGAAGGAGAGAGAGAAAATGGCCCGAATCGCGAGGTGAGGAGTCGTTTAGTGGTAGTGCTGTGGGGAATGGCGAGGGTGATGAGGGTGGAAGATGTGGCTAGTTCTGGCTGTGGATCTGTGGGGTCCGAGGACCGAGTCATTGTGGTGGCAAATGTGAAAGTTGGCAAACGAAATGCGTGCGTGTTTTTCGAAGTGCACTTTTTAAGAGTCGCAAGCGCTGCGTGAGCGGCGCGAGTACCAGGAGGTAGTGTCGAGATTGTGTGGGCTTGTAGTGGGATGGGCAGTCGTTTGTGAATTGTCTACAATGTCAGTTTTTCTCTCCACACTGTGTAAGGATGGTCGTGTGACCCAAACTCACATCACTGGCAATTTTTATCGAGTGCGTATCGAGAGCATGCGCCCCCGCCGCAGCCGTCTCACGCGTTCGCCTAGACACGCGGCGCAGACTTGATCTTGCCCGTAAACGGATCCACCTCCCGCATGCCCTCGCTGAACCCGCGCGCCTCTTCCTCGGCGGCGCGGGCGGCTTTACGCAGCTGCACGAGCGCTGCCTCCGAGCTCATCGCGCTCGCGGCCTCCTGCGCGGCGGCCTCGGCGGGCAGGGGGGCGGCACGCGCGCGCATGTTCTTGAGCTGCTCGTCAAACGTGTCCTGGTCCGCTGCGCTCGGCGGGGGCGGGCCCGGGTGCGTCGCTGTGCGCAGGTTCAGGCGGCACAGCCCGCGTGCGAGCTGCGGGACGGGGGTGGAGCGCGGGGCCGAGTGTGTGACGAGGCGGGTGCTGGTTTTGAGAAGCATTTGTGGTGTATATATGTATTGAGTGGTGAGTTGAAGAGAAATCGAAGAAAAGTGGTTGGATGGGAAGGAGGAGGAGATGAGGTGGGCGGAGTGAAAGGTGGAAATGAAGTTGTGAGTGAGTGGTGGTGGTGAGTGGTGCTGGGAGGCAGTGGGTGGGCTGTGCTCCTTGGCAGTGTGTGCTTTTTCGTGTGAGCCCAAAGTGCAAAACGAGCAAGGAGGCTGTTTTCAGAGCCTTTTTTTTTTTTTCCTCTAAATGGCTTGGAAAAACCGATTGCCGAGGAACATCACCAGAGGTTTCGTTTTTCCAACACCACCTCTCTTGGGATGTGTGAAAAATTTGGCTCCGCATCGGCTCCCACCGACATCATCCTACAGCTCATCATCTCCGATGTGCCCCGCGGAGACCCCAGCCGTGTCATGTTCGCCCTCATTGAAGCGCATGAGCGAGTAATGAACGCAATGAGCGTATGAGAGGATGATGTAAGAGCAGCGAACAGGGCAGGGTTCTCAATGTCACTGGAGCGCTCCAGGCTCTTCACTGCATGCTTGTCCTTATACTCTTGACCATTGTCTCACTGTGCAGGGCTCTCGCGTGGATTGAGCATGCTATGGATAAACTACTACGCAGCGGTTTCATCCATGCCAACTAATAAAAATAGGAAGACAGTGGCAGTAGCGGGCCGCCTCATCGCACAACCGTCCATCACGCGAGCACAACAGTGCGAAGGGGCAGTGATGGCAGGCACTAGTGCAGGGCGACGGCAAGAGCCTGATGTGGACGGCCTATAATACAAAATACAAAACTGTATCAAGACTGAGGGAAGCTGGGGACCAGGATCTCGCACGCTGACACTCAGGACAACAGAGAGAATGCTGCCTGATTGATACATGGCATGCATCACGGCAGCATCGTTCCCTGTGGCCTGGTGGTGATGAAATACGTACGTTGCGACTCGTTCCTCAGCGCCACGGGGAGCTGGGGAGTCGTGCACGACATGCGGCAAGGGACGACGACATTGCTCAGGAAATTAGTCATTGACAGGATACAAGAGCCCATGGATCAATGGATCAAGGAATCAAGGAGCGGCAGGTACGGTAGGCCCTTTAGCATAGGGACGCTTAAATCTTGGGTCAGTGGTTCACGGTGGACTCGATACATCTTGGCGGTGCCACAAATGCCCTGCGCCGCCGCCAGTGTTCCTCCGTGTGTTCGGTCCGTTCACATCGCTTTCGCCGCCGCCTCCGCCTGCATTTCTCCTCGGCACGGCCTTCCTTGTCACCCGGGTCCGAGTCCACGGAGCCCCCGCCCATTTGAGTCAAAAGTTGCACAGCAAGCAGTTTTCAAACTCTCCGTACGGGCCCTTGTCTAGAATTTTATGGCGCCCAAAGCCCATGTCGGAGCACAGGGATGCGATCGCATTCATTGTCATTACATTGCGCCGCGGCGTGACAATTGTGCTCTCGCGCTCTCGATTTTGTCCGAGCCGAGGAGTTCGGCGCGCCACATTGATGCGAACCGTGTCCGTCCGTGTTGGTGTACGGCGAAATGTGCTGGCACACGACGGCACAATGCGAGCAGCGATCTATAATACATTGCTGCCACCGATCTCCACGGGATCTGGATCCAGACAAGGCGTTCCATCTCGCTCTCGATCCAGAGGACCGTCGAGCTCGCTCGAACGCAACGACTACGGCATATGTTCTGTATTAATATAATTTACTGTATTGGCCAAGCAAACGCCCACGACATTTGGCTTGGCGAAGATAATGTGCCAAGCATCCATCCATGTCTGTCCATCGTCCGCTGTGCGCTACTTGCCCCCGCGGCTGATTGTGTGGCCATGCTGCCCATATGCTGCGCATGGTCGAGTGGCCGAGAGTGGCCGAGTGGTCACGTCTCCGACACATGAATACGGATCGCCGCAATTCACCGCACCCCGCCCCTCCGCCGCCGCCGTCAATTGACCCCACTGCCTACAGTACTCCCTCGTTCCTCCTCAGACGATCCTTGGCACGCCCGCGGTGGCCCCAAGAGCAGGCGGAGGATGCTGAGTAAAGTGGTGTTTGGGTTTACTCACTGGACTTCTCCTGGGTTGACAGTTCTATAAAGACCGGCACACCCGGCACCTCGGCACGCTCGCTAACTGCTGTGATGTGCGTGAGCGGTAGGGAGCTAGGGGACAAGTGCACAGCCCTGCCAGGTAGGGGGGGGGGACCCACGGACACATGATCACGTACAGAAAACTACTGTCTACTGTATCTCATGGTGGCTGTCCCGCGCTGTCCTTCGTTCAGAACCCTCCGCGGATCCGTGGTCAGACAGCCGACGGGTGGTGAGCTGGGTACTATGAAACCAGAAACACGAACTGTCTCGAGAACAGGACCCAGGCGCACACTTGGCCGATGAATGAGGGGATAAACAAGGGCAGATGCGATACATGAGTTGGCATGTTAGGTCAATCGGTAAGTCAGTGTGCGTTGCGGGTGCGCGCCCTTTTTAACTCCCTCTCGCGCGACCTGGCGTTAAATTGCAAGATTTTTCATGGTTGTGTCAGTCATCCCTTACACAACACTGTTTGACACAATTTGACTTGTTTGTGTCCTCGCGTGCGCGTGGGCGTCGGCTCGCAGATCCCCCTCATGCACCTCGCTGATATCACTGACAGCTGGCAGCTGGCGGGTGAAGGCCCACGGCTGCAGATACAATAGGGTATTGGCGTATTGGCGTATTGGGCATCCCCCACCGCCGCCATGTCTCATGCACCCAGGGTATGAGGACAGGCTCCTTGCTCCTTGTCCCTTGCGATGCACCGAGTTCGCCGAGATGTCCTTGCCCCCCCGTCCGAATGCGCTCAACGGCGGCCATCGCGCCGTCACCAACGACCCACCATGATCCGCATATCCCCACCCTGTTTGTCCACCCTGTCGTGGCACAGCTTTAGCCACACGCCACACGCCACAACCACAACAATAGTGCACGATGCCCTGTCTGTTCCCCGGGACATCCTTTTTGGTGAGCAGGGTGTAAATACGAAAATAGTTTCTTTGAGGGTGTGGTTTTTGGACGAGGACCTCGAGATGAAAATAGAAACGAGCACTAAGGCTGGAAGTGGGAGGCGATGTCGACTATGGATAGATGGATAGATAGATAGATAGATAGATAGATAGATAGATAGATAGATGGATGGATGGATGGATGGATGGAATATAGGATGAGGGATACTGAATGAAGAGAATCATCGATGCAGAGTGGACGGATGGCTAGGTCATCGAGGTGGAGGTGGATTGGAATTGTTCCTTTAGTTGTGGCGTGCAGCGCCATTTCTGTCTAAGACAGAGGCGAACATACCATGCAGTAGCCAGACAGGCACCGCCATGGGACGGAAGAAATGGAGGACATGCATTACAGATCTTACAGATAGACTTGCTGCTCTTTGAGCCCCAGTTCCCCGTTACAACAACTTTCGACCTCTGCATGCTCTACAGCATGTATTCCACGCCACTTCCATCTGCATGTAAAGTAGTAGGTTTGTTATGTTATTTTGTTATGTGTGACAACCAGGTTCAGACATAATTAAGGTTGCATGTCTGATGTCTGTTTCTCGCAAGGCACAGAAAGAGTCTCTCTCTCTCCCCCCTTTTCAGACCAAAGTTCAAGGCAAGGAATGCGTCTCTCTCTCTCTTTCCCTTCTCTTGCTAAGAAACACCACGCTCATCACACACACACACAGTTTCTCTCTCTCTGTGTCCATTGACTGAGAGTGTGCCGTAACTATTACTGTTATTGCTTTGCCTCAGAAGATATTGTAACGATGAATGCAGCTACAAGTTTTACAAGAGAATGGGAACGACTCTTGTTACCACTCATACCAGTTCATTTTCTATTCGGCGTGGGAATAAAATGAATAATATCCTGTGTCGGAGTACTGTAGGGGTTTTTTTTTTTTTTTTTTTTTTTCTTTGTCGTCACCCCCCGGACCGCCTCCTCTGGACCCTGCCATCCTCAAACTCCGAGCCCTTCCCTTCCCTCCTCTCCCTCACTCCCGAGCACGCCCACCCACCCGTTTACCCCTTTTTTTGGCTACTTTTTTTTTTTTTTTCCATCGGAATCTCGGAACTGACCGTTGAAGTAGAGCCGTAGGGTGTATTGTGCCGATCCGGTCCATTTCTTTGCCACTGCCACTGCAACCCCATCCCCCTCCCGGGGGGTTTCTTTCCTCTGTCCCTCTTTGATCTTACAGTTAGTTCCCACCCTATCTTGCATTCCTCGGCATGGGTATGCTTTCGTTCCCATACTACTTTCTACTGCTCATGATGCATACATAGTACTGCAATGTCGAAAGGCATATGGTTTGTCTTCCCAGCAGCCATGCTGTGGAACATTAGTCGCATTCGCTGCACACACTCTCTGTCTCCCTCTCTCGTGCTCGCTGTCTGCTCAGCCCTCTACCCCCTGTGTGTTCGTTGTTTCCTGTTGGGTAGCAAAACATTCACCTTTTGAGTAAGACCTTCTTTCCATCTTCGGAAGAGAAGGCTGCAGGGTGCAAGCGTCGCAGTAAAAATGGTAGTAACACGGAAGTCAAGTCCTTCCCGGGTCGTCTTTTATTTTTATTTTCATGGGATTTGTATCTTTTTTGATTTTTTTTTTTTTTGTCGCCTTTCCAGGCCTCCTCAAGCCTCTATTCCGCTTCATCATCATCGTCGTCGTCGTCTTCTTGTTGTTCGTCTTCTTCTTACCTTCTTCCTGTTTGTCTTTTCATGTTCTTCGTCCTCTTTCTGCATTACTCTGTTCTCATTTACTTCATTGCTGCAATGTTACCTCTAATATGCTATAACCACTTTGTACCTGGACTAGAACTTGTGTGTTCGATTTTTTTTTTCTTTGTCCCCGTTTTTCTACTTCCCAATTATTTAGTGGCTTTATATTTTGTTATTGTTATTATTTTTATACTGTTTTCTATTTTTCTTTCCCTTTCAGGGGGAAAAAGGCATTTTTACGTGTTGCTCTCATCACTGTGGGAAGTTTGCCTCTCCACTTTTCCCTCTTTACTACTCTCTGCCCCCCTCCCCCCCCCCCCGGTTGCCCCCTAAGCTTGATCCCCTTAACTCCCAGTCCCCTACTCCCACTTACTCTCCACCAGTACTCTTGTTGATACTCGTCCTAAAGGCTACCTCTTGTGTCTACACACCCATCTCTCTCTCTCTCTCTCGCTCTCTCTCTCATCCCGTTCCTTTGTCTTATTCAATCGTCTTCGCCGTTTCTGTCTCTCGTCTCTCTTGCTTCGTTTACTTCGTTTACATTTTTTTATTTCTATTTCGGACTGTTTTCTGTAGTTTCGGTGCAACCCTTTGGTACTTTTGCCTCTCTTTCCTCTTTCCTCTTTCCTCTTTCCTCTTTCCTCTTTCCTCTTTCCTCTTTCATCCATCTCACTCTCTCCTCTCCTCTCGTCTTTCTTTCTCTTTCTTTGTCGAGGACGCCGTTCATCACACTCACTTGCCAAAGGTTTTGGTTTTCCGATTCGACCCCACTCCACCTCCCCTTGTCTTGGTCTCGCTTTCATTCCTCGGCGCCTCGATTTCCTTACTCTCCTTTCCTGCTCGACTGCCCGCCGCCCCCGCAACTGTTCATTCCTTACGGCCCACAAAACTCATCATCAATCACATTCACATTACTCATCGCACGACCCCGCTTCCCTCGCTGCGTCTGTCCTCCCCCTCGTACTCATCGTTGTCGACCACTGTACACCATCACATCAGCACGCGCTCACGACGCAGCGCGCAACCATACGCGCGACAGCGCGCATTTCGTTTTCACCAATTTGCTTGCTGCCGGCCCCCTATACTAGGTTGTTCCGGATCACTTTGCCGCCGACACCGACCATAGACTACTTTGTCTCGGACGTGCTGCGTTTTCACGATCAGGGGGGCATTTTCAACTGTCTCTTGGTCTTTGGTGTCGTCCATTGCTCCACTCCACTGCTTGAACACTTACAGGCGAGTTGTTGTATTAGTCGCCATTCCTCGATTTGCATTCCAGCACGCCCACTTTAGGACAATTCCTTCCGTTCTCGTGTGAAGCGCATCTCGGGTGCCAAGTGGTCGATCGTGCTTTCGCCCTCCTCGTCGTTGTTGCCGTTCTCGTTCACACCTTCGCCGACACCGCCTCACCGCTCGGACGTGTTTTGTTGAACCGCAGTCAACAGTCACGGACACGGACACGGACAAGCGTGAACCTGAGATCTCACCTCGTGCGCATTGACCTCTTCGCGTTCAAACACGCGCCCCCCTACCCGTGGCTTGCCTTGGTCTGGTCTGCCTCCGCGCCCTCCCCCCAGGTGATCACACTCTGTCACGATCTGTCTCTGTGTCTCTCAACAAAGGCTATGACCGCCATTTAAAACCGCGCAGCTCGCTCGCTTCCCTTTGTTTCGTTGTCCTACCAACGACCACAACATCACACTTAAAGCGTGCCCACGATGCGAGATCAAGAGGCAGGCCCTAGCCGCTCACGGTGGCGTCTACGACCAGGCCAGCAGCGGCAACTCGGGGACCCCAAATTGGAACAGCGTAGCCGACCGTTGCTAAAGGGTATGAAGCATCTCCGCAGCGAGTCCTCACTACCGCCATTAGAAGGGAGTGTGGAACGCGCTGCTGTCCCCAGATCGCCGCCTGAGTTGCGACAGCTGCCGTCCCCCCAGCTCAGCTCATCACAATCCTCCCCCTCCCCGTCACCTTCTTCGCTATCAACAAGCCTCGACATGGCAGCAGCCCCGTTCGCTGCACCAGAGCCGACGCAATCTACATCCACAGATCCTTTCGCCTCGCAGCCGAGCATGTCCTCAACAGCGCCGCCACTTAGCGACGCCACCTGGTCCGCTTCAGCGTCTCAGAATGGGACAATATCAGCGTCTGCGTCGAGCACCTCAACTTCCATCCCCCGTCTTCTCCCATCAGCCAGCAGGTCATCCAAATCGACTTCCACAGCAACATACTCTGGGCCATGGACGTACACGGCCACCCCTTCAAAGACCACGTCCGGTTCTGCCGCGAGTAAAACAACATTCGTCCCCGGCGTGGTCTTTGATCTGCATCTGGCAGGCGACACAGACACCCAGGCCGTCTACAGTGTGCCCATGACCTTTGGCCACGACAGCGGATACCGCCGGAAACGTGGCGGCAAGTACCAGACCCTCAACATGCTCGTCGACCTCGGCTCGTCCGATATGGTGAGTGCTGGACCATGCACGTGTTCTCCCCTAACATATCTCAGTGGGCAGCTGTCAAAAGCTGTAAAACACCAGACTGTAAAGCAGCCACCAACCTGTTTGACAACTCGGACTCCCTGCCAGCAGATGACCCGGTCTCACTGACTCTCTCGTACGAAACCGGCTCAGCGCAGGGCGAGGTCATGTGGGAACAGGTGACAATCGGCTCATTTGGTATTGCTTACCAGGCTTTCCGTAAGTTGTTAAGAATGGATCAGAAGCTTACGCCCCCCGTAGTGGCAGCGAACAAGATCTACAACGAGGACCTGGCCGGTGGAGAGTTCCAGGGATTATTGGGCCTTGCCTGTGCGTATTCTAAAGTGGTCGCTCTCGCTGATGCCAGTGCCGGCAAACTCCATCATCGAGGACAACATTCCCGGAACGACAAGCTCGAACCCAGACGGCGCAACGTTCCTTGACAATTTGTTTGGTGCAGGTTCGTCTGCACCGAGCCAGAGGCTGTTCTCCCTGTCCCTCGAGCGTCGTGAGGACTCGCGAACACTGTCGAGTCTGGGAATCGGAGCAGTAGATGAACGTCTCTGCCCGATGCCGTGCGCTCCAGATTTCGTCCCCATTGTCCCTCACGCAAACTTGGGCAAGACGGGATACTTACACTGGCGAGTCCCGCTTCTTGGCGTCAAGGCGTACACCTTCAGTAACGCCGCTGCGGGCCAGGGGGCAACATCCAAGAATATCACTCTGGGGCGCAGTCTCTCGGACCCTGTCCAGCCAAACCCTATGGCAGTGTTGGACTCGGGTGGTGTCCAGATCCTCGTTGGTAGCAAAACCTACGCAGACGCCATCTATGGCGCGTACGGCATCTCTGCGGACGCTGATGGGCAATGTGAGTTTTTATGGTGCTGACCTCAGCTGACACTAGATCGCATGCCGTGCACCCAGCCGCTATCGTTTTCGTTCCTGATCGGAGAGAACGAGTTCCCTGTGCATCCGCTCGACATGTCGTGGCCGGACCCCGACGATGATACGAGACAGATGTGTGTCGGTGCTATTCAGGTGTCCAACAACCTGGGCACGCACGGGGACTTTATCCTCGGCTCAACCTTCCTTAAGAACGTGTACTCGGTCTACAAATATCCCGATCAGAAGGGCAGCACCTGGCAGCCGCAGGTCGGCCTCATGACGCTGATCAACCAGTCGGTTGCGTCCTCTGACTTTTATGCCGTCCGCAACAAGCACATGTCATTGACGACCGTGTCGAGCACAGACGGCAAGAGCAACCCTTCAAACACTGTCCCGGGCGCCGCCGACGCAACCCAGCACCGCGTCGTCTCGACTACGATCATCGCCGTGTGCTCCGTTATCGGCTTCTTTGTTCTTGCTGCCGCCGCATTCTGTGCCTGGTTCTTCTGGTTCCGCCGCAAAGTCGGAGTGCACGGTATCGTCGAATACAAGATGCCCCCGGAGCCGACTGATTCCGGCCACAAGTCGGTCAACAGCATGTCGACACTGCGCAGCAAAAAGCACGAGGAGACAAAGCGGCAGCGGAGTATGGTGGATGGGTTCTCGGACTATGAGATCGACAGCTGGCGGTCCACAACCGAGTCTATCGCGCTTGGCAACCTGGTCGAGGTCAATGAGGACGATGACCGTGGCCGCGCAGCTGCACAGCCCTTGGGCGACGGCGTGTTAAACCACACCCGCGGAGCGAGCCTGCACCAGAGCTTGCTCGCTGCAAGCGACGGCCCCCCCTCGCCCCTTTCCGACTTCCACCCCCGTGATGGTCATCGTAGCCTCAGTGTCGACCGGGGCGGCGTTCCCGACCGCCCACGAAGCTGGACCACGCGCAGCAACACGATGCAGTCCCGCTTCTCTGACCACCATCTGTCAGACAACGAGCGCCCCGAATTCGCCCGTTCCTCCAGCGGGGGCATGCTCGTCAACTCGCCCTCGAGTGCTAGCCGCCTCATCGACTTGAACAACTCGCCGCCGCACTCGCCAGCGTCCGTATCATACCCAAAACCCCCGGCCGCAGCCGCCTCGCCCCTGAATTCGACCATCTCAGCGCGCTCCCAGTCCATGTCCATGACGGGCCCATTCCCGGCCGCGCGCCTCTCGACGCACAGAGGCAGCGACCTCGAGGAGTACTTCCCTGTCCTGCCTCCAGACGACCGCGCACGGCGCGCCAGCCACTCTAGTCATCTCTCGCGCGCGCTCTAACATTACACTTCTGCATGAACGAACAATCCACAAGCACAGCCATTCCATTCTATTCCATCTCGACCCTCCGCACATTGCTCCCTACTCTTGTCACTTATCCCGGACTCCCAACATACGTATCTCGCTCATTCTCACATGGACAATTTTCCGCTAGTATCTGGTTCTCGTTGTGTATATAGTCAGTCCTCCTTTCCCTTCTCTTTGATTTTCATTTTTTGCTGTAGCATTATAATGTGTCTGTTCCACCCCTCATAGCTCCGTGGCAACAACAAATCCATAGCAGATAGCTAGCTGAATAGCAAATAGCGGAGAGCTGAACCAATGCACCAAGTCACACGTCAACAAATCGAATTGAAGCAGGAGAGAGAGCAACGCAAGCACGAAGCAGAAGCATGTAAATTACCATTGGTGGCAGAAAATTCCCTCCAATGTATGTGACTCTGCCACCGCCCATGACTGATCAGCACTGGAAACTTGCCTCCAGTGGGCCAACATGCTCGACCATGCCACCATGCCACCAAGTGTATGGCCACGTGCATGACTCGTGTCGTCACTGGCACGTTGATACAGCGGTAAATACAGCCAGTAGCTGGCACAAGGGGCTCAGCGGAAGGTGCACACGATATATCCCTTGTGAGTCAGGGGCCGGGTGCTGCGAATCGAAGCAATGGGCCATTTCCTGACTCGGGCAGGAAACAAGGGCACAAACAGCGATGCAGATTACATCCAATATGCCGTCTCGGCCAATTGAATATTTGGCATTGATCGCCGACAGCCTGCACGGTCAATAACACATACGTCAGCGTCAGAGATAACAAGGACTACAGGACAAGGGAGAGTTAGGTCAGTAAGAATGAGTAACGCTGTGAGGTGTGAGAGCAAGTGCAACAAAGGGGCATGTCGTGAACTACTGCATGGGCCCGCCACTAAAAACTAGACGGACCAGGGACTACCAACTACAAAGACCGAGAGCGCGGTCGCGTTCGCCAGCGCCCGCTTACTGGCCGCCACGAAGTCGAAGAACGAGGTGGAGCGTCGACTCCTTCTGAATGTTGTAGTCCGAGAGTGTACGACCATCCTCGAGCTGCTTGCCGGCGAAAATCAGGCGCTGCTGGTCAGGAGGAATACCCTCCTTGTCCTGGATCTTGGACTTCACGTTGTCGATCGTGTCGGACGACTCAACCTCAAGAGTGATCGTCTTGCCGGTAAGCGTCTTGACGAAAATCTGCATACCACCACGCAGACGGAGAACAAGGTGGAGAGTCGACTCCTTCTGAATGTTGTAGTCCGAGAGCGTGCGGCCATCCTCGAGCTGCTTGCCGGCAAAGATAAGACGCTGCTGGTCAGGAGGGATACCCTCCTTGTCCTGAATCTTGCTCTTAACGTTGTCGATCGTGTCCGACGATTCGACCTCGAGCGTAATCGTCTTGCCGGTCAAAGTCTTGACGAAGATCTGCATACCACCGCGGAGACGAAGGACGAGGTGAAGCGTGGACTCCTTCTGGATGTTGTAGTCGGAAAGGGTGCGACCGTCCTCGAGCTGCTTGCCCGCGAAGATGAGGCGCTGCTGGTCTGGGGGAATGCCCTCCTTGTCCTGAATCTTCGACTTGACATTGTCGATGGTGTCCGAGGACTCGACCTCGAGGGTGATGGTCTTGCCCGTGAGGGTCTTGACGAAGATCTGCATACCACCACGGAGGCGAAGGACGAGGTGAAGCGTGGACTCCTTCTGGATGTTGTAGTCGGACAGAGTACGGCCATCCTCGAGCTGCTTGCCAGCGAAGATGAGGCGCTGCTGGTCGGGGGGAATGCCCTCCTTGTCCTGGATCTTCGACTTGACGTTGTCGATGGTGTCCGAAGACTCAACCTCGAGGGTGATGGTCTTGCCGGTGAGGCTAGATGGGTCAGTAGGGGTTCAAGTGGTTGGCGTCATCAGTGCGCCGAGTCACACACTCACGTCTTGACCTGGGGGCTGTCAGCAATGATTCAATGGACGTTGTGGGGACGCTTTACTCACGAAAATCTGCATGGTGATGGAGAGTGTTCGTGCGAGAAAGGTTGTCTAGAGTAGGTAGGACGCTGTTTGAGGTGGATGCGTGATGTTGGATGGAGAAGTGGATGATTGAAGAATCAAGAAACGTGTGTGTTAGCTACTTGAATCACTTGTGTGTTTTATTTAGTCTGGTGGGCATGCGGGCGGTGGGGCTGTGCCGCGCCGCAAGAGGTGTCCGCTAGGGAAGGCAGCCAGCGCACAACGGTGGGTGGCAACAATCGTGCATCCAAGCTCGAGAATGAGCCAGAAGCACTGTTCACCAAATGCGTATATGCACAAGGGAAGGCCGCCGAAAGTGGTGGAAGGAAGGCCCTCAAAAGTGCAAAGTGCGGACGCAAGCGTCGTTGTCTGTCCGATTCAAGGCCGTCGTCGACATCAGTGGCCTCGGGTGGCAAATCGGCGACGGATGACGCACTGGTGGCGAGAAATACGGCGACAGGATTGGTGGGGAGTGGATGGATAAGGGTGAATATGGGGTGGATGCTCACCTTTGACCGTAAACAGAACGGGATGAATGGGATGGATGAAGAGAAGAATGGAATGAAGAGAAAGTGAAGAATTGCAACCGCTTTAGCTCTTTATAGAGAGATGGGGGGGGGGGGGGGTAGTACAGTGGCAGTGCAAACGCAATCACAAAGCAGAAGCTCTGCCTGGTGCTGGGGCCTTGCCCCCCCCTCCTCAAAGGACGAAGGCTGGGTGCTGGGTGCATAATCAAATTTCTACCCACCACAGTGAGAGAGAAGGCTGACGTGCGTACAGTACATAGTAATGGAGGATGCTGATTCACACACACCCCCTATGCCTTTTGGGTCCCTGTGCTTTTTGATGCTTTAGGGGATTCCATTATCTGTGGGGTGGGCGAATTATGCGGCCTGTACGGTCAATCCCCTGTACAGTCATCACACACCATGAGGCCATCGGTCGAGGCCCCGGATCCGACCGATTATCTCCACCCTGACTCAGTCCACTCTCCTGATCTCCTAGCTGGGCTGACTCTTCCGCAACCGGCCGCTCGCGTCGCTCGGCCTTTCTAGCCGCTCCGCCCTCCAGCCGTTCCAGGCCCCTCTCCACGCCATCCATGTAGTCCTATGAGCAAAAGTGACGTCATTTTCATGTGGCTTCCACGTGAAATCCATGCAGTCGGTGTTCTGGATTTTCCAAAAACGCCGTCATCGTGGCATATGCACTCTCTTTCGATTTCTTCTCCTTCAGGGTCCGGGATGCGAGTTTCACGCAAGCACACGAGCCGCGAGCCAACACACTCTCTCGCGCGGCTCCATCGGAAGCCACCGCTTGCAGGTATTAATTAATAAACAGGAGTCAAAAGAGAAGATCGAATAGAGGTAGAGCGCGCGCAGAGAGAGGCCAGGCCACGACGGCCACGACATGGCCCGGGTGCGGTCCAGCGAGCCAGCTATGCCCCCTGTAAAGCCCGAACCGTACCTCGGAAGAGGCCAAGGGGGTGGAGCAGTATGAGATTTTGAGCATCATGTGCCAGAAGGAAAAAGCGCCAGCCTGGCTGGCAAACACCTGGCTGGCCGCTACCTTATGCGTGCCAGCAGCCAAGTGGCCCCGTTGCCAGGTGCCAGGTCAGGGGGCAGGAATGGGATGCACGTAGCCGTCACAATCCCCCCAGTCGCCGCCCAAGCTCGGGTCTCCTCTATCCATTCCCCGTTGTTCATCATCATCAACCTCATCCTCCCCTGCTCGCTCTCTTTCTCCATTCTCTCCCTTTCTCTCTCTCGCTTCATCTCTCTCGTTTTCTCTCTCTCTCTCCGTCGTCTGCATTCATACTGACAATCTACCGGCTGCTCCGGTAGACGTCGCTACTGCATCCATCTCATCGTTCCCCATCTATCCTTTCGTTTGATTCCACTGTTCATTCTTTCGCAACAACAAGTCACAGTTTTTTACAAGCACCACCACCCTCATCAATCATCATCGTCATTTTTGCAGTCCGCGCTACCGAGACACATCGACCTCGACACGAAGGAATCCAGCTCACACATTTATCATTGCCCCGCTACCATTCACGGCCCCTTCCACGACCTCACTTGACGAGTAAACAGCTCCCTTACACTCCACACCGCATTACCTGTGTATTACCACTCCATCAAAAATGTCCATCTCGCTTCCTAATGGCACGATCCTTGCCTCGCCTTCCTCTTCACAGCCCCAAGTCTCCGCCGCTGTGACCCGTATCCTTCATCTCGCAAACTTCTCGCCCGAGTATGTCCCTTCGAGCAATCGCGAGGCAGAGCGGCTTCTGACCACGCTCACAGGATCAAGACCCGCGACATCCAGGCCATCTTCAAGGAGTGGGAGACGGACAAGGGTGGCTTCCGGATCAAGTGGCTTGACGATGTCAATGCGATGGTTGTTTTCGCCGACGCCGGCGTCGGTGCGTACTGTTGTTGACGACCGGCGCATTTTTGTTTGTCCTTTCTGACCATTGTTCAGCGAAGCGCGCGTATCTCAATCTGATTCTTAACCCTCCTCCTTCGATGCCCTCGCCGGCCACGATCCGTCCCTATGACCGCCCGGACGCCGCGCAGATCATCCAGTCGCTCGCCGCGCGCGCGATGGGCCACCGCTCGTCCATGTCCTCGGCTCTCAACTCTGGCAATTTTGGAAACCTTGCCCAGGAGGCCGGCGGCATGCGCGGCGCGACTCCTCCCAACTCTGCGGGTCTGAATGCCGGCTTCAAGATGCCCCTCAACCCCTCCTTTTCGTTTGGCGGCTCGTCCAACGGTGCGCGTTCCACTGCTCCTCAGCGCATGGGTTCGTTCAGCTCCCACACGCGTACCGGCTCGGCTTCGCAGGCTTGGAACCGCCAGTCGCTCGGCGGCGCACTCGGCTTTGGCGCCAACCCCTCCCTTGGAGCCCAGCGTCTCCCGACCCACTCTGAGCAGTCGTCTGGCGGCCCTCCCTCCCGCTCGACGTCCTCCTCGGGATCCAACGACCCGGTCGTGGTCGTCGACTCTAGCACTCAGCTCAAGAGCACCAGCGGCTCGCTCGGCCGTGGCAGCCTCGGCAAGGCTCGCCGCGAGAGCGTCAGCGCAGACAAGGCCCTCCGCGAGGTCGAGAAGGCTCTCCAGAGCGTCGAGGCTCACGGCTAAGCATTCTGTGCTCTTCCCCTCATCATAACAAAGCCTGCCCTGCCCTTCACGCTCACCTCGCTCATTCTCATTGCCTATTTTCTTTCTCAAACTTCACCACTTCATTTCGCAGAAAACCGTTGTTGTTCATTTTCTCTCTTGCCCTTTGCCTTTCCTCCTATCTCTCCTAGGACCACAGTCTTTACCGACAACAATCTTTTTCATCAACTTGGCCAAAAAAGCTCTATGATCTATCATCCTCCTTTTCAGATGCATGTAGTATATTGATACGTGTCAGCGGTGCACGCTGCACGGTAACGGCGGTGCATTGGTTCAACAGTGCTGCGTTGTCGCTGTCGCATCGTGAGGGGTCTCACGGGGGGGCACGAGACGTCGGAGCTATTGTGGATTTAAGGTTTATTGGACCCGTTTCTGTGGAAGGGGTATGATGGCATATGGCATGCACTCTCCTTACGCCAAGTTGAGTCTGAGCCGCGGAGCCGTCTGCCGCTGGCACAGACTGATAAGTCCGGCATGACTGGCTGCCAGTCAACCGTAAGCTTTCCCATCTTGATAGCATATGTGGGTCAGACATCAGCTATCAGAGTTGAGATCGTTGCGAAGCACACGAGAGTCCTTGATAGAATCATTGAACTACAGAATGTACAGTAGCTAAGCACTCTGTACTTGGCCACTTGGCCACTTGGTCTGTGTCATAACACGCGAGTACCACGCGACGTTTTCCTGAATAGATGACACGTCCCCGGATCGTCTGACGCTGGGCAGTCTGGCACCTGGCAGCAGTCCTGGGCCCGCCGGGCCCGGCGGCGCACTGACAATGGACCGGCAACAGACGCGAACTACAGGTACGCTAGGCGCTACGTATCGAATCCCAATCCAATCCAATCCCCATACCAGGAGGTCTGCACATGCTGAACACTCGAGTACACCACCAACCTAACCTCCTGTCTACCCGCCATCAACAACAATCCACGCACTACATCAATACGACATACACAACACATCCTCCTCTTACCGCATTCACACTCACTTTTTCTCATTTGTACTGTTGTCGACAACGCTCCTTTATTATCTCCATAACGAGGGAAAATCCTCTCGTCGCTGTCACACCCACCGTCTGCCGTCCTTGGCTTTTTACGTTTCCCATCCAGGCGCGCGCGTCTCCCACGCATTCTCGGTCCCAACTTTAGATTGAACTTGATTCTCGACGCGCCTCCTCGCCCCCCACCCTCGACATTCGGACCTAGGCGCCGGCGCACTGCAGCAATGTCCCGGCCAGCCATCTCGTATCCTCTGCCGTCGACTGCAGGCGGTGCAGGCGCCGATACGTTTGAAGACATGGGCTCGCGCCGCTCAGCCTCCGCGGCGAGCTACGAGATGCCGGTGCCCCCTGCGCCCGCGGGACCTCAGCTGCGCGATGGCGGCTCCACGTCGCGCAGCAATAGCTCCCAGACAAGAGGACCGGTCAGTGCGGAGTTGTGTGCAAGGAAATAACGGTGCACATGGTCACCGGCCGACGTTCAACGCTTTGCGCTGACTCCCACAGACCTCCACCCTCGACTCGTTCATTACGCGTCTCTTGGTCGTCACAAAGCAGCTCCTCCAGGGCCTGGATCAGTGGTCGCAGGGCGTCTTATCGGAGGAGGATGTGAGTTCACAGCAGCGATCGCCAGGAGGGTATGCGCGCGAGACGGAGCTGACACGGCTGCAGGTGAGCGACATCTATGTCCGTCTCGGGAACGGATTCGAGCTGTGTGTCGCGGCATTCAGGAGAGTGGGAATACCTACAACGTGAGAACCACCTTGCACTCCCCAACCTCGGTACGTTATTCTCTTCCTGTGCTGACCCTCACAGGGACCTCGACTCTGTGCCGCGCGACCTGCGCGAGATCCTCGAGCGCGCACTCGCCGAGGAGCCATCGCAGGACACACTCAACATATACCTTCCCGACATCCGTGCCATCATTTTCAGCCTCCTCAGCGGCCTCAAGCACAAGCAGACGGCGTACAAGCGACTGCAGGCCGACCGCCAGCAGCATCAGCCAGAGGTGTTCGCCGGTGCCGCAGCCGCCGGCGCAGGCGCTGGCGCACCGCCCAGTCGGCCGCCGAGGCTTTCGGGGACGGGAACCCCAGAGGGTCCAGGGAGCCCCGGATCGATCTCCTCACCGATCACCTCGTCGATAGCGCGGCCCCCCTCGTCCGCCGCCCTCGCCGAGCGTAACAGCAACACACAGCACCGCGACCGCCGAGCCCCGCCACCAGACGCATTCCGTCCAACCCGCAGTCGGCCCAGTGGCGACAGCTTCAGCAAGCCGGTGCCGCAGGACCATCTCCCAAACCACACCCCTTCGCCACCTGTGCAGAACACCCCTCCGCCCCCGCCGACGTCTGGCTACACCGCTCCCCTTCCGCCTCCCGTTGCTGGTCCCAGCCGCCCCCCATCGCGTCCTTCGCGCGCTAGCCGCGAAAGCTTTGGTCACGGTCACATTACGTCCCGCTTTTCCGCCGACTCTGATGCGTCCGGCGAAAACAAGCCGATGTCCGTGTCCGTGTCTGGGACGACGACCAGTGCAGCAAGGCCGCTGACCCCCGTCGAGCAAGGTCGGTCACCTGGATCCCCCACGCCTACAGCCACCGTGGCCAGCGCACCGCTCCCGACTATCCACCTCCCAGGCGATACGCCCTTCCCCGAGCCCCGCCCTGCGCAGCCTCCGGCGCCTGCACCCGTGTCGCCTCCTTCCGCCGACACGACAATGCGCGAGATTCCAGAAGTCCCCGCTCCGCCGCGCATCGTCGCTGATGACGTGCCCCCGACGTTTGCGCGGTTACAGCGGACAGAGGCGCTCGAGCGCCGCGCGTCAAAGCGTTTCTCGTCGTTCACATTCAACAAGATGCTCCCTGGTTCGCCCAACACCAAGAAGCCGAGCGCCAGCCCGCAACGCCCTGTCCGCCGCGACCGTTTACCGCCCATGCCTGCGTTGCATGAGGACGGCGGCAGCAGTCGTCGGCTGTCACAGGTCGGATCGCTGCACGCCGTCACGTCCATCTCGTCCGGTGGATCGAGCCCGACGATGGAGCACACGACGGACGGCAGGCCAGCGTCCATCATGGGCGGGCTGGGCATCGTTGTTGATGGTCCAGAGGGCTCCGCTGTGCATCTCGAGCAGCACCAATCAGCAGAGGCGGACCCATCACCGGCGCCGACTCCCTCCAAGCCCATGTCCGTGTTTCTCCAGCTTGGCCGGCAGGTCAAAAAGACTACGGTCGAGCTCCCCCTCACGCAGTCTGCCCTCCGCCTGCTCTTTATGGAGCGCTTCGAATACGACCCCGGCATGGAGGACTTTCCCGACGTGTACATCCGCGATAACCGCACTGGTGTCCAGTACGAGCTCGAGGACATGGACGACGTCAAGGAAGGCTGTGTGCTTACTCTGGATGTGGAGCGTAAGTGGAGCCTGTAAGAATATACTGTGCTGACATGGCAGCCCTCGACCAGGTCAAGCAGCACTTTGACCTCACGTTTGCGCAGCTCTCGCAGGATATCAAGGAGCTCAAGTCGTCGCTCACGCTGTCGCGCCGCATGTCGACGCAAGGTCCCTCGCTGCTCGGCGTCTCGTCTCCCTCGTCCCTCGCGGTGTCGCCCATCGCCCATGTCCCCGTCTCGTCACCGGTCGCGCGCCCGGTGGATCGCACGCCTGAGCAGCCCATGGCGCGGCCACTGCCCGCGTCGGCGCGTTCTGTCTCTGCTGGATCCGTGCCCGCGAGCAATATTGACTTACAGCGGCACCACAAGGAGGTGCAGGATCTCCGAACGGACCTTGCTGTGCTTCGTCAGATCCACGTCGACTTTCTCTCCAGCGTCAAGGAGCAGTTTACTGCTCTGCGCGCCGAGAACACTGCTATGCGCGAGGTCGTAAAGACCAAGATGGGCGGCAACCGCGCTCTGCTCGACAACTCCAAGACCAAGCTCGACGCGCAGTGCCAGGACACGATCCAGGCTGTCGAGGAGGTGTCGGACATTATCGACGGCGCACGCGAGGACGCCCTCCGTCGCGGCGTCACCCCGAGCCGGACCAAGATGGACAAGATCCGCGCCGACCTCACAAAGGCGACCGAGCTCGTCGAGACGTTTGCGTCGGACGTGACTCTTGCCGAGCCCACATGGCGCGCGACATGGCTCACGGAGCTGCAGCGCGTGACGGAGGAACAGCGTCTGCTCGCATACCAGAACAAGCTCGCGACAGACCTCAAGAACGACATCAAGGACGCGGCCGAGATGCTGGAGAATGTCAACGCCTTTGTCGTGCAGCGCCAAGCCGCCGGCGGCGCCAAAAAGTTCCGCCCCCCGTCCCCCGAGGAAGGCGGCGGCGGCATCTCGCACCTGCTGCTGGAAATCCGCACCAAGGAGTCGGACCCCAACCAGCGCCTGCGCGCCATTGAGGAGCAGCAGCGCGCGCGCGAGCGCGAGCTCGCGTCCCAGACGGACGAGTTTTCGAACGAGCTCGCGGGCTTTGTGCAGGGCAAAAAACTGCGCAAGACGGGCGGAACGGAGGAGGCCGAGCGCGTCCGGCAGCGCAGGCACGACCAGACGGTCAAGCGCATGCTGTCGGGCGATGTGCCCGGCGAGACACCTGGCATCATCTCGCCCCAGGCGACGGGCAATACGGGCAACACGAGCCAAGGCTAGGAGGAACCACAAGCGCGCTGCTGCCGGGCACGGGGCATTGCTCAGTCGACAACAGCACAGAGACACCAGGATTACGGAATATAGTGCATGATTTGGGAATGCTGGCTGCGTCGAAGAGGGTGTCTGGCATGGGAACGAGGCTGTCGCTGTACGGGGTCGGTCGGACAGGAAGGGAGATGGGACGAGCAGGAGCAGGAATGTATGAGATGCACACATGCACATTAAGAGCTCAAGGCTCGACTGACGTTGGCTTACCAGCAGACTAATATACTGCTACTGTACTGACTGACAGAGACAGCTCTCCGTGGTTTTGAACGACAGACACATGACCCAGACAATCAAGCGCAGACCGATTACTCCAGCACTCATAGGGCCGCACCGCATGATCCCTTGCTCGTTGGGCTCTGCGCGTTGCGCATTTCGTCTCAAGTTGGAGGAGCATGTCAGGGATCTCCCTCCTCGTCGGTGCTAGCATATGTTCAAGTGCGACAAAGTCGCACATGGATGCAAGCGCGTGAGAGCCCAAGGAGGCGGGCTATCACTGAGTAGATGCAGGAAGGCAAGTATTGACCAACAACAAGAGAGAGCAAGTTCCCTTCTTGTCCAGAGCGTCTCTGTGCGTCCTGCTTCTTGAACCACTTCTCCCTGCTATGCTGTACCTAGCGCTCAGCCAGGGAGGGTGTGGTCTTGCCACTTTCTGCTCCAGAGCTCTTGGATCTCCGCCCAGTTACTCTCAGTCCCCCTTCACAATCACCACTGATCCTTAGACATTCCCCATTTACTCGACGCCCATGGGGTCCATCTGCTTTCCAACTTCATTCCAGCTTCATTCCAACTGGATTCCTGCTGGATCCCATCAGCATTCCAACCGGATTCCCCATCCCTTCCCCTCCATTCTATGCCCACTCCGCCCCCGATCCCATTTGGCCCAATCCTCCTCGATCCTCCTTCTATCTCCCCCTCCCTCAGCCTTCCAAAGCCACCACGCTGCCCGTCCGCACGCAAGAAAAAGGTATTGGCGGAGGAACCTAATCCCCATCTGACGAGAGTGGGATTCGAACCCACGTCCGAAGACTGCGGAGGAGAAGCTCCTTAACACAGCGCCTTAGACCGCTCGGCCATCTCGCCGACGACAGAGCCTTCCGAGATGGCGCTGACGCTCGTGGCGGGGTGAGGACGCTTCTTGAGGTTCTGGACCGAGGAGGAGCTGTTGCATTAAGTCCGTACACAGGCGGGAATTATGCGCAGGTATCTTCTAAATTTAGCGTGAATATTGCAATTGCGTTGACATGTTGGTTCATGGGTGGTGGCGCTTGGTGAACGGTTGCATGGCACTTCACTTGGCATTGCTTGTGAGTTCTTATCTAGGTCCTGAATTCTGAAGTGACTGTATTCCACAGTGTGCTAGCATGGACCTCCTGGCCTGGGCCCATCTGCTTCCCAACAACTTCCCAAATCAATCCCCAGACGGTCCCCAGACGGTCCCCAGGCGGTCCCCAGACGGTCCCAACATGTTCCCAACTTACTCCTAAAGTGGTCCCAACTTGCTCTTGTTCCGAGTTCAACCATAAGCCTTCAAATATCTTAATCCGGTCCATCATTTCCACTTCCCCTCCTCACCTGACGTTCGCCTAAGTTCTGCTTTTGCTGATCCTGTTCCTCCCTATTCTCCTCCTATTCACAATTACCTTAAGGTGCTTGGGATCTCCAGAGAGAACAACAGGAAGACAGCGCTCCTGTCTGAGTCGTGCTGGGAGCTAATAAGCTCCAGTCCGACTGAGGAACACGGAGCTGGACATGACGCCACTTACTCGTCATTTTATTCTTACTTTTCTACCACTGAACTTGCAAGCGGCTGTCATTCCATCATCCGCTCACCATCTTTTCCACGGTCTGGAGTTGGATCGTCATCGATTAAGGCGCCGGTGTTACTGTTAATGTACTCCCCTCCTCGCCGCGGCTTCAGCATCACTCTAACTCAAGTGACATCGACGGTCTTGCGCATTCCATCCCGACAAGTGACAAACCTCAGGCGGCTTCTGATGCCGTGATCTGCTTTGAGAACTGATCACCAAACGTCGCCACGAAAAGGTTCGCCTCTCCGGTTGGTGGCTTCTATGCATGCCCGGCTATGTTTTTGACAGAGCGCTGAACGGGTCAGTCAAAATCCAGGATGTCTAGATCAGTTCAGTCATCGTCACCCAGACACGATACGTTTGAGAGGTGGGCGGTCCCGCTTCAGGCCGTCAAACGACGACAATGCAGTGCCTGCTATTCGATTGTCAATGTCACCTTGCACGTGGCACTGCAGTCGCCAGCCATCAGTGAAACCCGGCTGGGGCGACATCTATCTACCTTACGGGCCATGCTCACTCTGCCCTCACCCTCCTGCCTTCAATCCTCTCGGGGTCCTCGATGCTCCCCATCAGGTGCTCCCTCAGCTCCTGCCGTAGTACACCTCGCCCTCTCGAAGGTTCGGGTATCTTGCCTGTTTCCTCAGTACGAAGCCGCCATGTCGATCCCACCCTGTCGAGGCTCGATTATTGCCCTCCACCACATTGCGATGGCGTATGATTAAACGACTAGAGCGTAACCCCGCCCACCTATGGTTCCCGGACCCTCTGCACCATTCTCAACACCGTCACCATCTTCTCCTTCTCTTCATACATTCCTCGGCGCGCATCCATACCTGTACCAGCCTTCTTGCATCCAAAAAGGAGAGCTCAACGCTCGGCCTACACTAACGGTGATTCGAACACCGGCCGCTTCTTCAACTCGGCATGAACAGCCATGGAAGAGAAGCATCCTAACCACTAGACTATTAGTGTGGGGGTAACGTGTCTTTGTGGCCATAAGTGCGTGCGCTTGCATTCTCGATAGGTCTGCTTTCAGGATGCGACGAGGCAATCACCGCCAAGTGGGCAGCGACACGGGTCGCTCATAGTGAGTAGCGGATAACCGGTTCAGTCGATATTATCAGGCTGTGCTTGGTTTACAGTAGCCTCCTAAATGCCTCGCTGAGGGGCATGCTCTGAGCTGAACTGTGTGAGAGACTGGCAGCGGAGGCCATAACCAGAATGAGTCTGCCTTGGCCAGCGGAGACGGCATTACCAGGCTGTGACTCTTCAGACACGGCTGGAAGTTGATGGTGGAATCAGGTCGCTCTGGTGTTGTGTCACCACCTGGCTATTCTTACATCTCAAGCTTTCCTTGGTATATCCAGGCTCCGTTATCATCAGACTTGTATCGCTGGGCAGCTGACCCAAGTTTGAGCCTCCAGGTCTTCAGGTCCCAGGAGCCATGTGGCCCTCGGGAAGGACTCATGTCAACATCCATTTCCGGTCTTTCGATCCCGCTCTGTATCTCTTATCTCTTGATCAAACGAGCGATCACAATCCGGCAACATCCGACCCAGGAAAGATTAAACAGAAAACGTATTCCAGCGTCCTGGATATTCGCCCCGCCCACCCCACTGGCTCCAAGGCCTAGTTGCCCACGTTACAGCAGCAGCAGGTGGTCGAGTCAGAAACGAGTTCGTCAAGCTTCCTCGATGGCACGGCATTCTAAGTATTGTATGGCAAGTAGGCAGGTGCCGCTGCCGCACGGAAGATATAGATTGGAGATAATAAATGCCGAACATAGAGAAGCGAGTCACGCCGCAAGCGGGGTTCAGGCACAGGCGCGGGCGGGTGAGCATGGATGCTGAACCATCTCAAGTCGGTTGTCCCAAATTCGCACGACCGTCCAAAACTTCCTCTGCATACAACTACCTCAACTCCCCTTTACAACTTTGCCTGCTTGCTTCCATAGACGATGTCCTTGTCCTCCTTTGCTCGGATCCGCAGATTCTTGCGCAGAATCTTCCCAGAGGGCGACTTGGGGATGGCCTCAACGACGACGATGCCGCCACGGAGATGCTTGTGACTCGCGGCTTTACTTGCCACCCAGGCGGCGACCTCAGCAGCGAGCTCGGCGGGAGAAGAGGAATTGTCCGCTGGGACAATGTACGCGCGCGGGAGCTCGGTCGCCTGCGCCTCGTCGTTGATACCCACGACACCGGCGTCGAGGACCCGGGGATGCTGGATGAGCAGACCCTCCAGTTCGGCAGGCGCGACTTGGAACCCCTTGTACTTGATGAGCTCCTTCTTGCGGTCGACGACCCTGAACCATCCATCCTTGTCGATGCTGACAATGTCGCCAGTCTTCATCCATCCTCCGGGAGCGATGGTTTCCAGCGTGGCCTGCTCGTTCGCGTGGTAGCCCTTCATGACACTGGGGCCGCGCGCCCACACTTCTCCAGGTCCGCCCTCGGGTGCATCAGTGCCGTCTTCGAGTACGAGACGCGCTTGGTACGACGGCATGAGGCGCCCAACCAGACCCTCGTGGCCCTTGGCCAGCTCTCGCGGGAACGTCACGATGTTTGGCGACGTCTCAGTCATTCCGAAGGCCTGCACCAGGACGGCGTTGGGGAAGACGCGGGCGAGCAACGCGTTCAGCAGTTCAGTTGACAAAGGCGCTGCGCCAGACATGACAGTGCGCACTGTATCCCTGTTGTATTTGTGCACATTAGGCGAGTTGAGGAGGACAATGGCCACCGGCGGGACAAGCAGCGCCATGGTGATCTTGTACTGATAATGTAAGCGCACGACCACTGAGGGCCAGGATGCAAATAGTAGCGTAGAGGACCAGCGTGAAACGAAGATTCCTGGAAGTGTCCTCGACGTACAATCCTCCAGTCTGAGACTTCTCGGATTCGGTGATCGGGGGGGGGGGGGATAGTGGTACAGGGAGTAGCGATCTCGCCGAGCGCACTTTCGTAGACTCACCTTCTCGATGGCATTCAGGAACGAGAGTTCCTCGAAACGAGGAAGGACAACGACGGGCGCGCCCATCGACATGGGAAGCATGACGGCAATAGTGAGCGCGTAAATGTGCGAGAAGGGGAGGAAGCACAAGACGGCATCCTTGGGCGACAGCTTGGTGAAACTGACATTGTTGTCTTGAAGCTAGCCTGTCAGCTCAGTTCGAGCGCGGTTCGCCTACCTGAGAAGTAATGTTCATGTGAGTGGTCATTACACCCTTTGGAAGGCCTGTCGTTCCGGACGAGTAACACAGCCACGCGGTGGTCTGCGCCGCTGGGCCATCCAAACGCTGCGCGACGCCAGGCCGAGGAGCGAGTATTTCCCACAGCGTACGGTACTTTGCGAGCTTGGAGGGCCTGTTCTCCGGCTTGCACAGAAGGATCACTCGCGAGTCGGGGAACGTGTGTTTGAGCGACGGACGCGCCTTGTCGAACGCAGCGACGTGATCAGGCGACAAGAACATTGTCGTGGAGCCAGAGTTGTTGATCTGGTGGATGATCTCGTCCACAGTACTGTCATTAGCCAATCCTGCAGCCAGCCTGACTCACTAAGCAGCATTGGCCGGGCTGGCGGTGATTCCTGCCGCCATGAGACCGTACGCTGTGAGCGCCCACTCGAGCGAGTTGAACGACCAGATGCACGCCGTGTCGCCAAACTTGAGGCCAAGGCCCTCACCCTCGCCGCCTAGTTCTGCGCCGCGGAGGGTCGCAGCGAGACGCAGAGCAATGGTCTTGACATCCCCACGCGTCAGGGTCTCGCCCGTCTTGCCATCAATGAATGCCGGGAGAGAGGGGTCGAAGCTCGGCAGTGGGCTAACGTCCGGGGTGTCGGGCAGCAGGTAGTGAAAGATTGACTGCTGAGGGAGGAACGGCGCCGGGTCCCGCGATCTATAGATTCGCACAGTCATGGTGAGAGGTGAGAGGTGTGAAGTGTGGTGTGCCCCATCAAGCACTATCTCTGTTTATATGTCACCATGCTTTGTGCGCGGTGAGGTGACCGAAGAAAGAGGTAACCGAAGAGAAAGAGGTGACCGAGGAAAGCAGGTAACGTGACCACTGCCCACTACAGTGTGGGGAAATTGCGGCATCGGCATCCGGGGTCTCCAAAACCGCGGGTGTCTCCGATCGGTTTCACCCCAGCCGGCGCCGGCTTACCCTTACCCGTCCCTTCACACGGGTGACTGACATGTATACAGGCAGTAATCAACACACGGCAACCGTTAAGATGGGTTTACATGTCATGTGGATGACGAGCTTCTCCCCATCCAAAGCATATTTTATTCCCTGAACATGGTTATCGGTCCGCCAAGCAGTTATTATTACCTCGTGCCCCTCTATCTCCAGGGGGCGATGACTTTTGAGCTACCAGCTGTCACAGTAGGCTAAAGCAGCTGAAGTGCGGGGCTTCGCCCTATCAGTAAACATGCCATCACTGGTGAGATGGGTCCCCACAGCGTCCTAAGAGGCATGCTCTACTTTTCCCTTCACAAACCCTCATCGGCCCCGCATGGCGATGGTTCCGCATCCATGCTCCACTTGTTCGGGGGCAGAATCTTTGCAATGTTAAAAGAATGTATAGGGCGGTCTGCCGCCGATTTTGCGGACTGAGTCCTTACCTCAAGAACAGGCACCCACATTCCAGTGACGGTTGACCCTTAATAAAAGTAAAACTGCCTTTACAACATCATGACAGCAGGCGCAACGCGTCAAGATGAGCAAGTTATTCCCGTCGTGAGTCTCCCACCTCCCCCAAACCTGACGTTCGTCATCATCAAATGGGCTCGCCTAACCTGAGGTTGATGGTTGATTGTAAGTCTGCTGGAGTGAATGTATGCTTAACACGGCGTGGGTGATAGTTGATAGTCTGATGTCCAAACTAAGAGTCAACGCCAAAACTCGGTTACTCCCTTTCGGCAGTGACATACTTCCGCTCGGATTCAAGTTTAGCAAAGATCCCGATGACTGATTAAAACGTCGTCAGTAGCCCACTTCCGGCTGACAAGATCGCCTGACAAGCTCAAGGGCACCAGCAGGCTGCCGACATTTGCATCCGTCAGCCGCTGCCTGGTCTTTCTAGGCCTTAGTCCACTACCATCGCGGCCACCACTGCACATCGACTCGCTGTACCACGCCCGCGCTAGGGACCGATCTGTGGCAAACCCCTTGACGCAGACGTTACGGCTGATACGACCGCATCGGGCTTGAAAACCATCAATGCCTATTCATCGATGCACTGTAGCTAACCTGTTTACGCTGATTCCAAGCTCATAATCCACGCTACTGGCCTGACTTCCCCGTCGCCATGTCCCCGGAGCCGGCCTAGCTGTATTGCAGTATCTCTGTCTCTGTGGACATGTGGCCCACGGCACAGTGCTCTAAAATTCCACTTGAAAGGCTTCCACAATGCATGCTGACACAAACGGTTAGCTAGCTGGTGAGTGGGGTAATTATAGGCACATTCTCTGATGACTTCTCTCTGTGACTGGTTCTCCATTGGCTTGACGCGACACAATGGATAGGATAGCTTGTCCCGTCAGTGCGATCACTCGAACGCGTACGCACGCGCATTCATTAGGTGTTAAGCCCTCGCTCGCTCGCTGTGCTGGTCACCATTCCACGATACATCATCACTGCAGCTACATCCATGGCAACTGCACGCAGTGGGCTCTTCAACAGCTGGGCGCGATATTTACGGTGCAGCTACTGAGATGGGTGATGGACCGCAGAACTATTGAGAAACGCGACCTCATCTAGCCGGAGGGCTGGGGGTTCTTAGTCCCCTGTAAGACACCGCCTCTGGGCGCGCTGATGACCAAGGTCTGGAGGGAAGTAGAATCTGCATCGAGAATGTCCAGAGCACAAGCAATAATTCAGCATCGACGCAGGCCCGGTCAGATCTATTGACTACACAGCGTCCGTTGACCAGGCGGACATGGTTCTTGCGGGGGGGGTTGAATCGAGCCCGTCGGCGCTCAGTCGAGTTGTTCTTGCCGAGCGTCGCCATGTGGGCGAGGTCGGGGGACTCGATACCCCGTACCCCGTCTGGGTGAGCGGCACGTGAATCACACGGGGCGCTCGCGTGATGGGGAGGGGCTCGATCGAGCAGGTGGATGTCAGTCGGCGTCAGGGCCCGTCGCGAATGTGGGTTCCGGCCATGGCATCCATTGCTGAATGAGGGATGCCTACTACGAAGTCTCCGTTTGTAGTCACCCCTACACCTTCTGCTACTTTAGCGCACACGATTCCCGTCACACCAAGCGCCCTAGCCGCATCATGAGTTCCAATGTGCTCGCTCCCGGGGTAGCAGAAGCCTGAAAGTGAGTTGTAAAGTTGAATGATCCCTTCTGTAAGACAGATGGGGAGGCCGCGATTGGTGATGTCGGCGCTGGGGCGTTCAGGGGTTACAGGAGAGTAGCAATGATCTAAACGGGCGTTGCCTCGAACTCCCAGCCATCCTTCTGACATCTGTCCTCCCCGATTACCGCCCTGTGCTAGATCACCTTCTGGACTTCAAGTTCGTTGAATAGCTGCTGTCGGCGAGATTCATGCGGACTGAGGATCTCGACTGGAGGCTTCGACTTGGGTAGGCACTCCAAATTGCGAGTACGGACATTCTTAATGAGGGCCGCTGTCCATCCTGCCAAGGGTTGTTCAGGACGGGGTTACGCGCCGACGTGCGGTTCAGTCCAGCCACGCCCTCTCCACTCTATTGAGCCGGACGCCTCTTCAGGAGCTTTCCGAAGTTGTTCACCACATACCTACGTACTGTACCACTGTTCTACCATCAAGTTTTGGGTCCCCAAGATCCTTACATTCACGAGGCCACTCGCACGGTTTTACCATTTGTTCTCCATCACTGTTGGTGCGAATTTGATCAAACATATCTGGTCTCAGTCCGTCCTGCATTCCTTGTGGCTAGGGGTAATAAGCAGCTCGCCGAATGATGAGTGCGATCACACTGAGTCCCACCCGCTTAATAGTGGCTTACCGTAAAAGCCGTGCGAGTTACGCTATAATGGTTGTAGTGCTCTCTGGTTGCTCGCCGAGTGTCTCGAACGTCTCGTGCGACTTCGACAAATACTCGTATCTCGCAGGACAAGGCCGCGCGCATTAGGTGACCGCTTGGTCGCAACCGAGCCTTTACATCCTTGTGTTTCCGTTTCAAACATCCATCCCCGTCCACAATTGTCCATCTCTTTGCTCAAGTCCGTCCGTGCTTACAATGTATTAACGCGTTTCATCCCTTACAGTCCCCTTGTTCTGATGTTGAGGTAGCGTCAGCATTCACTGATTGTCTCGATCGGTTCCGCAGCCGATCCTGCCTTCCGTCTTCCTCGCGCGCAAACGAAACGTAGCGAGACTTGTGTACATAACAAATCACCGCTCTTGCCTACAGTAATCTCTTGTGACACACAGCGCTCTCAGGCTCCCGAAGACCCCAACATCTCTGAGTGTGCTGACAGGAGTTAGGGAGCTGTGAAAGAAGCGCGAAAAGATTGTGGAAGCCTTTCTCCAAGTGAGCGTCCTGTATATTCAGCAGGTAACAATAGACGATAATCTGCTGTTGAACCAGGACATCACGACACAGGGACAGCTCCTGAACGGGGTCAATATTGGGCCGTCGACGGGCATTCCGGGAAACACAAGCTTCGGCGTCAAGCCGTCAAACTTTAGAAGACGATGGAGTTTGTCATCAAGTGCAATGGTCTACGAGTGGACACATTGACGTGTCCCCAGCTGTTGCACTCCCGCACAGGTGAAAAAAGTGGAACGGGGAGCACAAGCAGATCGGGACGGCATGGCTGACTAGCGTTTGGAGTACTCTCTGAGACATCAATCCTGACGGTGCTGTTAGCTTGCAGGTCTCACAGGCCTGAGCATGAGCCAGAAAGGCACCAATGACAAGCGTTCAAAGGGTCTTTGGCTCAGCGTAGCGTCGGCTGCTACTAGCATACTGTGTAAGGAGATCACACAAGCCCGTGGTCATTCGGATACTTCCTCACACAACCTTCAGCCAAAACGACTTGGGCCTAAACGACCGACTTGCCGTGTAGTGAGTTGTCGCGGAAAACTTCAGGGATAAAGACTTGCGTGGCTGGGAACCGGAGGGATGAGAATGGGTCGTTGAGGAGCTTCCGCAGTCTGGTATCAGACTTCAACTGAGTCCGCTGCGTTGGACTACAGAGTATTAGGGCTCCGGCGATGGAGCAGCGTAGCTTACTGGCATTATCAGCAACAAGATGGCAAGCGCCTACTTGCCCCGGTTCGACCGGTCTGCCACACCGCAGAGGCTTGTACTTGTTTCCTATGATGGATTAGCAAATGAGGTGAGGGTGATGGTACCTCTCCGCAGAACGTCTTGCCACTGCACCTCGAACATGCCCTTCACAGTTCCATGCTTAGCATAGGCTACGCGCGTCTGGTGTCCTATTAACGACAAACTGCTTGTCCCGTTTTTCTTACCGTCGCGAAGCCGTACGTCATTAGGCGACAATCTCGGGAGGTAATAAAATGCCGGCTCCATGCATGACCGCACTTTTTGAATGAGGAACCTTCCAGTGTACTGCGAATTATCGTGCTTGTAAACCTCATTCAACGGTTGTTGGAAACCTTGGTTTTGATGTATTCCCCGACGTTTAGCGACTATGAAGGTCCCAAATGAGATTACCATTACTTCCTAATGAATTGTACCGCTGGCTTCCCGTCGTAACGCATTTCCAACCCTGACCGAACCTCACGGAACCAATGCAAAGTTAGGAGGGCCCTTTACCAAATTAGCGGATCGGATGGCAAGCCATTGAGCCCACTGCTAACCAGCTTCCAAAACGAGGATCCTATGCATGCTCCAAGACCCCAGCATACCCTATCCTGCATACGCAACAGGAAAGAAGGTCGTATCCATTACTGGCAGATACTAAATACACACCTGACGGGCTCCTCCGATTCCCATGAATTTTCCACATTTGTGAAGGATATCTCGTTCTGTTCCAACATCATCATTCGCAGGTCTTTGTTTAGACAACTCACGTTTTTGCATTGATCTCGTAATAGTCGTCGTTTCATTCAACTTGTATCGCAACGTTCCCGCGATACTTCATGGCCTCATTAATATATTTAGCTATGTACCTGGCGAGCTGCTCCGTAACGCTTGCGTGTTTCGCTGTTGAAGTGTCAGCATGTAAGTGTATAGATTAATTACAAAATTTCCAATAAGCTTTTCGCGGAACATTATCTTCTCCCTTTGAGCAAATTTTGTTACACATGTTGTTACCAGTCAATTTTCTTTATAGGTTTACGATGGGATTTCCAAATGAATTCTACGGTGAACGAAAACCAGAAGCCACCGTAACGCAGCCTTAGCCCTGTCCGAAAACCCCCCAAACCTGAAAGTGGCCTCAGTAAGCATGCAGGAATACTAAAGCGAGCCTTCAAAGCGAACCGTTAAGGTGAGCATTTTATGCATTTCTCAGTGTCCCCGTGTAGGTTGCCATGCATACGCAGTCCAAACGGCCTCTCCATGCATCCCTGGACAATGGTATATAGGGAGACCACGCTCTTCTCTGATGATCTCGGTCGAAATCCAATTTGAAGTCCCCGACTATTCGTAGTAACCCATTAGTACTTAATATCCCCGGGACTACCACTACTTCTTTGTAGTTATCTTGTACTGTATTGTTTTTGCTTATAGTTAGGACGCAACTATTTCTTTTGTGTTTTTCGCTTTATCTTCGTCGCTCATATGGTTTTCGCAGTCGCATAGTTGAATAACCACGCTGCTTTACACGGTCGGTAATACATTATCTACCTGATCGATTTTTCATCCGTCTATTACTATTATTTCTATCCTTCATTTGCTACCGTTAGTCCGCTGAAACAGGGTAAGATCATCCCTTGTCGGATAGATACCGCTCTGTCGTCGATCAAATTTAATACGTTACCATATGTATTAGGATTCTGGCTTGCCGTAACCCCACTGTGCTCGACGACACTCCCACTCTGCATTGAAGCCCAAAAATCTGAAAACGTCTGGGTTCATCCCTGTCTGCAACCTGTGAATCGTGCCCGGTCTGGGTCCGCTGCCGCAATTAGTGTTCCTCTAACTCAGTCTCTTGGCTCCACTCGGCACGGGACGGCTTCGGAAAATCCTTCCGCAGTAGTAGTAGAGCCACGCGACATTGTCCCTGACCTTCATTTACGAACTCCGTTGTAGGGTTTTTTTGGGCCCTGTCACCGTGTCCACCACGACTGTGCGCGTCGGCATCGCCGTGATGTGTAATGCAGTAATATGCCCCCCCCCCCCTTGTTGTTGGGCAGCCCCACACCGACACGATGGGCAATGTATTCGGAGCTGCTTCATGAGCGGACGTGTCTGGTCTGGGGGGGGCCGCGTTGCGGTGT